>JANSME010000006.1:0-2517811 GCA_029299165.1 Ophiostoma himal-ulmi
ACCCTAAATAACCCTAATAACCCTAATAACCTAATAAAAGGTCGGCCCCCAGGATCCGTCGTCTAGCGGCGGGCTCGAGGGGCCGAGGTACGGAGCGACCGACGGCATGAGGCCGGCCTGGAAAGCGTCGATCGCGGCCGTTACTGTCGACGCGTCTGTCCCAATCTCGGTCGAGGCGGTTTGGAACGCGAGCTTCGTGTTCTTATTATTGTACATAAACACCGGGTTGCCGAACAATAACAAGTCATTCCGGTCGTGCTCGGTCAAATCCGCATTGCCGGGATGGCTGGCGTACTCCGCCCTGTCTAGGCCGTCGCGCATCACCTGCCATAAGAACTGGAGGTTGGTGTCGTTGTACGTGACTTGGATAGCGCCTTCCCGGCCGTTCTTTTGGCCGGTTCCTTCGACGGCAATGCGGGACATGGCGCGCGCCTCTTTATAACACGACGGGACGTGGTGTGCAAAGCTCGACCCGATGCGGTCAAAGCTCGGCAAGATGATATATTGAAGAACATGGCGTGTAAGACGTCGGGCAGCGGTGGCGTCGTTTTCGTTCTTTCAGCATACATCTTGGGGAAAAACATATAAATGACGTCCGCACCCCGCCGGGCAAAAACGATGTGTGGGATGCGGTGGATAGGGGCACGGATTGTTTTTGTTTCTGTTTGGACCGGCAAGTACAGGTGGACGTTTTTTTGTAAGAAGAGACTTGGTCTGCGGCGTAACGGCGACGTCGAGCGGCCCTTGAAAGTCTCTTGGGTCGCTCGTGACGTGTAGAAAGCTGTCGACGTCGTGCACCGCCCGGTCCATGATTTGTAGAGGTAGATCGTCTCGGTGTAAGCAGATCTGAGCACCCTTGTGCCGGCCTTCGTCCGGCCAGCCGCAATGCTGCGCCTCGAGCCGAGACGCGGAAGGGAGGTCCGTCCGGCTTAGTTTTAAATGGCCTGGGCCAAGCGGCCGCACTGGGCAGTTGAGCCCGAGGGTTGACAAGGCTGGGCTGTCTGCCTTGCTGCCGCGTTGGTAAACCCCGGCGGCGACGCCCCGTATGTCTCTTGGAGCCCATAGTGGTGGGAGCAATTTGCGTTGTGGACCGTCTCCCAGCGCGCATGCTCCTCGGCCGGACACGCCACGAGGCCGATGCGGAGAACATACGTGATCCGCCGCGCGAGCCGTTCTGTAGGCGTGATAGTCTGGTCTTCAAGCCATGCGTATACTTCCTCGCGCGTTAACGGCACCTCGTAGGGCAGCTGCTGGCCGGCGTTAGCGGGGCCGTCTGCCTCGTCGTCGCTCACACCGCGCCAACTTTCGTCGTCCATCGTATCGCTCATCTCCTCGCCGTCGTCATCGTCTAGGTCCATGTGCTCGTTGTTGTCGTAGGCCATGTCCGCTTCGTTGATGTCTACGTCGTCTTGGGCCACGTCTCCGGCATTGTCGTGGGTTGTGCTCTGCGCCAACGTAGACGCTGGCCATTGTTGTTCTTGGAGTTCTTTTTTATTAGTAAGTAAAAAATAATAGACAAAAAAGACAAAAGAAGACTCGACGTACCTTGCGTTGGACGCGGTGTCGGGAGAGACACAGTGGCCTGCGAGTTGTGTTGTAATCGTCTTATAAAACCTAGTTTTGGTTAAAAAAGAAAACAACGTGCACATGTTAAAGACGTAGTAGTATTTATTAAATACACAAAAAGAAGAAGAAACTTACTATTTTCTCGGGCGTCACGTCTTATATTCAAAGTCGTAAAAAGACCCGGACTCGACGACGAGTGTCGGGACACATCGCTAAGACCCGGAGTAAACGGTTGTGATAAAGGACTCGGCTGTCGCCGCTCGGTAGATGGCGTCGTTGGGTGGGTTCCTTTTTTTGGTTAATACAACTAATTTATCTTATTCTAGTAAAGAGTAAGAGAAAAAAAGAGAAAACAACATACCATTCTTCCTTACGCCGCCTCTAAAAAAAGTATTTATAAAACGAGCCGGACTCGACGAGCTGCTATCTTGTATAACGTAGTCCGACGCCTGTGAAGATACAGGTGACGGCGAGAAATGGGCTCGGATTGATGTTTGACGAGCAAATTGCGGCGGCCGGGCTTGCGGCAGCGTAGGTGACTGGGCAGGAGGAGCTTGGAAATAAGCTTCAATAGGCGACTGTGACTGGGTACTTTGATTCGTCGACCGTGCCGTTTGGGTTTTGGTAGTATTGCGGCGAGACTTTTTCGTCTTCGTCTGGCGGTTAACGTGGGCCCGTGGTCGCCCCATTGTATAATCGTAGGAGAAGGAGAAAATAGTAGAAGGGGGAAAAAGTATATAAAAATAATCTTTTATCTTTTACGTGCTCTCTGCTCTTTTATACGAAACTTGACTTTGACGATATCCGAGATTTGTTACAGCGGCCGTCACATGTTCGTTAATAAAAGAAAAAGAATAAACGACTCTTTGAATATAAAGAGATAACACAAGACAAATGCAACTCTAGTACAACGGTTCAGACGTCCGAATATACAAGCGACTGTTACATATTCGTTAATAAGAAAAAAGGAAAAAAAGTAAGCAATCCCTTGAAATACGAAGATAACGGGAGCCCGGAAATGAAGAGAAATACAACTCTAGGATTAGTACACCAATTTAGACGTTAGAATAGAAAAGTGGCTGCTATATATTCGTTAATAAGAAAAGTAAACAACCCTTAGAATATTAAGTAATAACGGGAGCCAGGAAATAAAGAGAACGACTATAGAATATACAAATACATATAAGAAAAAAGAAAAAAAGTAAACAACCCCTTAAATATTAAAAGATAACGCGAGCTAGGAAATGAAGAGAAACACAACGGTTCCGACGTCAGAATGGAAAAGCGGCTATTACATATTCGTTGATAAGAAAAAAGGAAAAAAAGTAAGCAATCCCTTGAAATACGAAGATAACGGGAGCCCGGAAATGAAGAGAAATACAACTCTAGGATTAGTACACCAATTCAGACGTCCGAATAGAAAAGCGGCTGTTACATATTCGTTGATAAGAAAAAAGGAAAAAAGTAAGCAATCCCTTGAAATACGAAGATAACGGGAGCCCGGAAATGAAGAGAAATACAACTCTAGGATTAGTACACCAATTCAGACGTCCGAATAGAAAAGCGGCTGTTACATATTCGTTGATAAGAAAAAAGGAAAAAAGTAAGCAATCCCTTGAAATACGAAGATAACGGGAGCCCGGAAATGAAGAGAAATACAACTCTAGGACTAGTACACCAATTCAGACGTCCGAATAGAAAAGCGACTGTTACATATTCGTTGATAAGAAAAAAGGAAAAAAGTAAGCAATCCCTTGAAATACGAAGATAACGGGAGCCCGGAAATGAAGAGAAATACAACTCTAGGATTAGTACACCAATTCAGACGTCCGAATAGAAAAGCGACTGTTACATATTCGTTGATAAGAAAAAAGGAAAAAAAGTAAGCAATCCCTTGAAATACGAAGATAACGGGAGCCCGGAAATGAAGAGAAATACAACTCTAGGATTAGTACACCAATTCAGACGTCCGAATAGAAAAGCGGCTGTTACATATTCGTTGATAAGAAAAGTAAACAACCCCTGGAATATTGAAAGATAACAGGAAATGAAGAGGAATACAACTCCTAGTACAACGATTTAAACGTCCGAATATACAAGCAGCTGTTACATTTTCGTTGATAAGAAAGAAAACAAGTAAACAACCCCTTGAATATTAAGAGATAACGGGAGCTAGGAAATGAAGAGAAAGGTAAATCCGGGGTCTATCGACGATCTTCATTTAGTACCCGTTTATAGTATGTCAACCGACTGTTTACGTAATACATCAAGTATATAGCTTACTACAATTAACATCTCGTATAATGTTTTATTTTATTTTTAAAAATAAATAAAAGAGATGATTAAAGTATACCATTATAATAAGCAATTTTTGCTCTATTTTATCCTACTTTTAACAATAATAACTTCATATCAGATAATTAAAAACGAAATAAAAACAAAGAAAATGGTTTATTTTTATCTTATTCTATTGTTTTAATCCTTTTCAACGTTAAAATATTACCTTTTTTTAAGACTGATATAATTGGTTTCGACTTCTGCGAAGATTAGTATGATACGAAAAGCTACATTATTATACGTGTTCTTTCTTAGTCTTAACTTGTATCACTAAGTATATAAAGACCCGCAAAACAATGGGTATTATTAAGCACGGACCGTTATTACCGTCTACCCCGTCTTACCTCTTTACTCTTATCTCCTAATCTCCTGCTTATTTACCTTATCTACGCAGTTTTAAATACCCGAATACACTTAGCTTAAGACCTCGTCTTCGTCTACCTCCTTTACCTGCTCGTAACATGACAAGGTATTAAAATTAAAAGTCGTCCGGTTAAGAAACATACGAGTACGACTTTATCTTACATCTTAAATATTTATCTCTTTTTCATTTATCTATTTATTTATATTCGTTCCGCGATACGACACGCTGTCGCGTGACGCGGAAAAGGGCGTTTTTTCTTCTTTATTGGAAAAGAAAAGACAAGAAAAAACAACCAGCTATCTGTCGGTTTATGCTCAACATCCCATACTTGCGGATTCTATACTCTTATATTACGCTTTTCCACATCTTTCTACTTGTCTGTTTCTTTTTACATTCTTTTACTTGTATTTCTTTTCTACTTGTTTTTTTTTTCTTTTCACATCCGTCTACCTGACTTCACATCCTTTTACTTGTCTATCTCTTTTTATATCCTTTTCTTACTCTATTTCTTTATACATATTTCTACTTGTCTGTTTCTTTTAGCTGTTATGAGACCATCGACGAAGCGCCGTCAGGCAGTAGACGAGGCGCTTGCCGATATATGGCCTACAAAACACGCCCGGATCGATCCGAGCTCGTCGCGAGTGCAGCCACGCCACCAAAATCCGCGCCGTTCACCGTTGCGTACCGTGGTTGCTCCCCTCCCCCCCTCGCCCCAAGCAAACTCGGTCACTCAATCACCGCGCCGGCAGTCCTTAGCCCAGCGCCCACTGTCCGAACCGCCGTCTACGATCGCGACCGAGGTTATGTCTTCTCTCCCCTCCTCTCAATATTCTCCCGTTTTAGAAGCCGGACCCAAAATTGATACTCCTACGTTCATTCGGTTAAAATACCGCAGTATGACCTTGTCTTTCATCCAGAACCTGTGTACGAAGTTTACGAGAGCAAATTTACCACTAGAACTTCTGCCCGAGTTCTTGTTCTCTACGATGCAAGAAATGCAGCTTACAACAAAACCACTACACGAAATCGGTACGACGGTAAACGGTATACAACCAGACTTGCTCGCTTCGTCTCAAAAAGAAGTAACATCTCAGTCATTTTTTAATATGTACGTCTTTTTCTTTCTTTTTCTTTCTTGATTAATAATAAATTCTAATAATAGGCCGGAGAACACAAATCCTCGACACAAGACCAGTATACCCGACGAAACCAGTACCCCCGACGAGACCACCCCCGACGAGACCAGTGCCCCCGACGAGACCAGTACCCCCGACGAGACCAGTGCCCCCGACGAGACCAGTGCCCCCGACGAGACCAGTGCCCCCGACGAGACCAGTGCCCCCGACGAGACTAGTGCCCCCGACGAGACCAGTGCCCTAGGCGAGACTAGTATCTTAGACGAGACGAACACAATAGAAGATCTAGAGACTCCGGTCGGGGATGACACATTAAAAGACAACACGGTAACATACGAAAGCAGTCTCGTCCACTTGCTCTTAAAAAAAATCCGAACTGAGCCTAAACAAAAAAAAGAGACGCAGAGCGACTTCTTAGGGAGGCTGCCTGCGGCTGCCCAGTTAGAAAAACATGTGTTTCCGGACATGGTCTCGTCGAACGACGTTCGACAGTTTGCGATGGTCTTGTATACTGACGTCTTTGGGAACCGGGGGCGAAAACGGTTGGCTGAGGCGTTTTTGGAACAATATGCCAATGTAGAGGACCGGTCTCTTAGTCACTTGTTACAAACCTCGGCAGAAAGCACTACGGTGGCGGGAAATAAACATGCTACGGGCCAAAGCCACGTCGGTTCTATCAAACTTTCGACCTTTACAAAGCAACTGAGCCAAGCGATGTTATATGACCTACCGACGCGCGGCGTGGCCGATGACATCCGCATGCTACAAATGAAAGCCGATCTCGTCAAACAGTGGGCGCGTTGGTCGCAGTCGGATTGCACGGACGCGGAGGTCGCTGCGTTTCTCGACGGGGAAGGTATTGCTCGTGGTGCTTTGACGACTCAGATTCATACGTATCTCGCCGACAAGATGTCACTGCCGGTCGGCCAGCTGTCTAAGAAGATATATGCTTGGCGGCCGATTGCTATATTAGCAGATACGTTTGGCGTCGGTGTGTTTGCTCTACTTCCTAAAAGTATAACAACGGCGTACAACCGGCACCGTATGGAGGGTCCTAAGGTGGGCAAAAAAGAGACCAAGTTTCGCGCCGTGATCAAGCAATTGCCGACGAGACACCGATTTTGCATACAGTCTGTGCGGCATGCGAGAAACACATTGTAAGTAAGATTCTCGGGGGCGGGGCGGCGCCGACAGCGGATGAGGAGGATACGATTCCTGGCATTAAGATGGCCCAAGACGGCGACGAGCGTTCTTTGCATACTGCTCCAATTTGGGAGCTGCTTGGGCTGATGCCTCGCGGACAACATACCAAAGGAACGGTAGAAGAGATTGAAGACGACAAGGGGGACGAGGTTGAAGATAACGAGGGGGACGAGATTGAAGACGACGAGGGGGACGAGGTTGAAAATGACGAGGAAGAGGAAGACGATGACGACCGGCTTTTTTGTTCAGAAATCTAAATATTTCTGTTTTTAGTGTGTTCTTTTTTTTATTCGGACGTCTGAATATTTTTTGGTGTGTTCTTTCTTTTCTGTTCGGACGTCTGAATTTGTTTTGGTGTGTTCTTTCTTTTCTATTCGGACGTCTGAATTTGTTTTGGTGTGTTCTTTCTTTTCTATTCGGACGTCTGAATAATTTTGGTTCGGACGTCTGAATATGTTTGGGTGTGTTCTTTCTTTTCTGTTCGGACGTCTGAACAATTTTGGTTCGGACGTCTGAATATGTTTTGGTGTGTTCTTTCTTTTCTGTTCGGACGTCTGAACAATTTTGGTTCGGACGTCTGAATATGTTTTGGTGTGTTCTTTCTTTTCTGTTCGGACGTCTGAACAATTTTGGTTCGGACGTCTGAACAATTTTGGTTCGGACGTCTGAACAATTTTGGTTCGGACGTCTGAATAATTTTGGTGTGTTCTTTCTTTTCTGTTCGGACGTCTGAATAATTTTGGTTCGGACGTCTGAATATGTTTGGGTGTGTTCTTTCTTTTCTGTTCGGACGTCTGAACAATTTTGGTTCGGACGTCTGAATAATTTTGGTTCGGACGTCTGAATATGTTTGGGTGTGTTCTTTCTTTTCTGTTCGGACGTCTGAATTTGTGGTGTGTTCTTTCTTTTCTGTTCGGACGTCTGAATATGTTTTGGTGTGTTCTTTCTTTTCTGTTCGGACGTCTGAATAATTTTGGTGTGTTCTTTCTTTTCTGTTCGGACGTCTGAATTTGTTTTGGTGTGTTCTTTCTTTTCTATTCGGACGTCTGAATTTGTTTTGGTGTGTTCTTTCTTTTCTATTCGGACGTCTGAATTTGTTTTGGTGTGTTCTTTCTTTTCTATTCGGACGTCTGAATAATTTTGGTTCGGACGTCTGAATATGTTTGGGTGTGTTCTTTCTTTTCTGTTCGGACGTCTGAACAATTTTGGTTCGGACGTCTGAATATGTTTTGGTGTGTTCTTTCTTTTCTGTTCGGACGTCTGAACAATTTTGGTTCGGACGTCTGAATAATTTTGGTGTGTTCTTTCTTTTCTGTTCGGACGTCTGAATAATTTTGGTTCGGACGTCTGAATATGTTTGGGTGTGTTCTTTCTTTTCTGTTCGGACGTCTATTTTGGTTCGGACGTCTGAATAATTTTGGTTCGGACGTCTGAATATGTTTGAGTGTGTTCTTTCTTTTCTGTTCGGACGTCTGAACAATTTTGGTTCGGACGTCTGAATAATTTTGGTTCGGACGTCTGAATATGTTTTGGTGTGTTCTTTCTTTTCTATTCGGACGTCTGAATAATTTTAGTTCGGACGTCTGAACAATTTTGGTTCGGACGTCTGAATAATTTTGGTGTGTTCTTTCTTTTCTGTTCGGACGTCTGAACAATTTTGGTTCGGACGTCTGAATTTGTTTTGGTTCGGACGTCTGAATATGTTTGGGTGTGTTCTTTCTTTTCTGTTCGGACGTCTGAACATTTTTTGGTTCGGACGTCTGAATATGTTTGGGTGTGTTCTTTCTTTTCTATTCGGACGTCTGAATAATTTTAGTTCGGACGTCTGAACATTTTTGGTTCGGACGTCTGAATATGTTTGGGTGTGTTCTTTCTTTTCTGTTCGGACGTCATAATTTTGGTTCGGACGTCTGAATATGTTTGGGTGTGTTCTTTCTTTTCTGTTCGGACGTCTGAATAATTTTGGTTCGGACGTCTGAACATTTTTGGTTCGGACGTCTGAATATGTTTTGGTGTGTTCTTTCTTTTCTATTCGGACGTCTGAATAATTTTAGTTCGGACGTCTGAACAATTTTGGTTCGGACGTCTGAATAATTTTGGTGTGTTCTTTCTTTTCTGTTCGGACGTCTGAATAATTTTGGTTCGGACGTCTGAATATGTTTGGGTGTGTTCTTTCTTTTCTGTTCGGACGTCTGAACAATTTTGGTTCGGACGTCTGAATAATTTTGGTTCGGACGTCTGAATATGTTTGAGTGTGTTCTTTCTTTTCTGTTCGGACGTCTGAACAATTTTGGTTCGGACGTCTGAATAATTTTGGTTCGGACGTCTGAACAATTTTGGTTCGGACGTCTGAATTTGTTTTGGTTCGGACGTCTGAATATGTTTGGGTGTGTTCTTTCTTTTCTGTTCGGACGTCTGAACATTTTTGGTTCGGACGTCTGAATATGTTTGGGTGTGTTCTTTCTTTTCTGTTCGGACGTCTGAATAATTTTGGTTCGGACGTCTGAACATTTTTGGTTCGGACGTCTGAATATGTTTTGGTGTGTTCTTTCTTTTCTATTCGGACGTCTGAATAATTTTAGTTCGGACGTCTGAACATTTTTGGTTCGGACGTCTGAATATGTTTGGGTGTGTTCTTTCTTTTCTGTTCGGACGTCTGAATAATTTTGGTTCGGACGTCTGAATATGTTTGGGTGTGTTCTTTCTTTTCTGTTCGGACGTCTGAACAATTTTGGTTCGGACGTCTGAATAATTTTGGTTCGGACGTCTGAATATGTTTGAGTGTGTTCTTTCTTTTCTGTTCGGACGTCTGAACAATTTTGGTTCGGACGTCTGAATAATTTTAGTTCGGACGTCTGAACAATTTTGGTTCGGACGTCTGAATTTGTTTTGTTCGGACGTCTGAATATGTTTGGGTGTGTTCTTTCTTTTCTGTTCGGACGTCTGAATAATTTTGGTTCGGACGTCTGAATTTGTTTTGGTTCGGACGTCTGAATATGTTTGGGTGTGTTCTTTCTTTTCTGTTCGGACGTCTGAACATTTTTGGTTCGGACGTCTGAATATGTTTGGGTGTGTTCTTTCTTTTCTATTCGGACGTCTGAATAATTTTGGTTCGGACGTCTGAATATGTTTGGGTGTGTTCTTTCTTTTCTGTTCGGACGTCTGAACAATTTTGGTTCGGACGTCTGAATATGTTTTGGTGTGTTCTTTCTTTTCTGTTCGGACGTCTGAACAATTTTGGTTCGGACGTCTGAATAATTTTGGTGTGTTCTTTCTTTTCTGTTCGGACGTCTGAATAATTTTGGTTCGGACGTCTGAATATGTTTGGGTGTGTTCTTTCTTTTCTGTTCGGACGTCTGAACAATTTTGGTTCGGACGTCTGAATAATTTTGGTTCGGACGTCTGAATATGTTTGAGTGTGTTCTTTCTTTTCTGTTCGGACGTCTGAACAATTTTGGTTCGGACGTCTGAATAATTTTGGTTCGGACGTCTGAATATGTTTTGGTGTGTTCTTTCTTTTCTATTCGGACGTCTGAATAATTTTAGTTCGGACGTCTGAACAATTTTGGTTCGGACGTCTGAATAATTTTGGTGTGTTCTTTCTTTTCTGTTCGGACGTCTGAACAATTTTGGTTCGGACGTCTGAATTTGTTTTGGTTCGGACGTCTGAATATGTTTGGGTGTGTTCTTTCTTTTCTGTTCGGACGTCTGAACATTTTTGGTTCGGACGTCTGAATATGTTTGGGTGTGTTCTTTCTTTTCTATTCGGACGTCTGAATAATTTTAGTTCGGACGTCTGAACATTTTTGGTTCGGACGTCTGAATATGTTTGGGTGTGTTCTTTCTTTTCTGTTCGGACGTCTGAATAATTTTGGTTCGGACGTCTGAATATTTGGGTGTGTTCTTTCTTTTCTGTTCGGACGTCTGAATAATTTTGGTTCGGACGTCTGAACATTTTTGGTTCGGACGTCTGAATATGTTTTGGTGTGTTCTTTCTTTTCTATTCGGACGTCTGAATAATTTTAGTTCGGACGTCTGAACAATTTTGGTTCGGACGTCTGAATAATTTTGGTGTGTTCTTTCTTTTCTGTTCGGACGTCTGAATAATTTTGGTTCGGACGTCTGAATATGTTTGGGTGTGTTCTTTCTTTTCTGTTCGGACGTCTGAACAATTTTGGTTCGGACGTCTGAATAATTTTGGTTCGGACGTCTGAATATGTTTGAGTGTGTTCTTTCTTTTCTGTTCGGACGTCTGAACAATTTTGGTTCGGACGTCTGAATAATTTTGGTTCGGACGTCTGAACAATTTTGGTTCGGACGTCTGAATTTGTTTTGGTTCGGACGTCTGAATATGTTTGGGTGTGTTCTTTCTTTTCTGTTCGGACGTCTGAACATTTTTGGTTCGGACGTCTGAATATGTTTGGGTGTGTTCTTTCTTTTCTGTTCGGACGTCTGAATAATTTTGGTTCGGACGTCTGAACATTTTTGGTTCGGACGTCTGAATATGTTTTGGTGTGTTCTTTCTTTTCTGTTCGGACGTCTGAATAATTTTGGTTCGGACGTCTGAATATGTTTGGGTGTGTTCTTTCTTTTCTGTTCGGACGTCTGAATTTGTTTTGGTGTGTTCTTTCTTTTCTGTTCGGACGTCTGAACAATTTTGGTTCGGACGTCTGAATATGTTTTGGTGTGTTCTTTCTTTTCTGTTCGGACGTCTGAATAATTTTGGTTCGGACGTCTGAATATGTTTGGGTGTGTTCTTTCTTTTCTGTTCGGACGTCTGAATTTGTTTTGGTGTGTTCTTTCTTTTCTGTTCGGACGTCTGAATATGTTTTGGTGTGTTCTTTCTTTTCTGTTCGGACGTCTGAATATGTTTTGGTGTGTTCTTTCTTTTTATTCGGACGTCTGAATAATTTTGGTTCGGACGTCTGAATATGTTTGGGTGTGTTCTTTCTTTTCTGTTCGGACGTCTGAATAATTTTGGTTCGGACGTCTGAACATTTTTGGTTCGGACGTCTGAATATGTTTTGGTGTGTTCTTTCTTTTCTGTTCGGACGTCTGAATAATTTTGGTTCGGACGTCTGAATTTGTTTTGGTTCGGACGTCTGAATATGTTTGGGTGTGTTCTTTCTTTTCTGTTCGGACGTCTGAATAATTTTGGTTCGGACGTCTGAATTTGTTTTGGTGTGTTCTTTCTTTTCTGTTCGGACGTCTGAATAATTTTGGTGTGTTCTTTCTTTTCTGTTCGGACGTCTGAATAATTTTGGTTCGGACGTCTGAATATGTTTGGGTGTGTTCTTTCTTTTCTGTTCGGACGTCTGAATAATTTTGGTTCGGACGTCTGAACATTTTTGGTTCGGACGTCTGAATATGTTTTGGTGTGTTCTTTCTTTTCTGTTCGGACGTCTGAATAATTTTGGTTCGGACGTCTGAATTTGTTTTGGTGTGTTCTTTCTTTTCTGTTCGGACGTCTGAATAATTTTGGTTCGGACGTCTGAACATTTTTGGTTCGGACGTCTGAATATGTTTAGGTGTGTTCTTTCTTTTCTGTTCGGACGTCTGAATAGTTTTACGTTTTTATAATTACAACTTTTTATTTTACTGCTAAAAAACGAATTGTGAAAATCCATTTTTTGCAAAGTCCTAACCCTAACAGCCCAGTTACAATAACCCTAATAACCCTAATAACCCTAATAAAAGGTCGGCCCCCAGGATCCGTCGTCTAGCGGCGGGCTCGAGGGGCCGAGGTACGGAGCGACCGACGGCATGAGGCCGGCCTGGAAAGCGTCGATCGCGGCCGTTACTGTCGACGCGTCTGTCCCAATCTCGGTCGAGGCGGTTTGGAACGCGAGCTTCGTGTTCTTATTATTGTACATAAACACCGGGTTGCCGAACAATAACAAGTCATTCCGGTCGTGCTCGGTCAAATCCGCATTGCCGGGATGGCTGGCGTACTCCGCCCTGTCTAGGCCGTCGCGCATCACCTGCCATAAGAACTGGAGGTTGGTGTCGTTGTACGTGACTTGGATAGCGCCTTCCCGGCCGTTCTTTTGGCCGGTTCCTTCGACGGCAATGCGGGACATGGCGCGCGCCTCTTTATAACACGACGGGACGTGGTGTGCAAAGCTCGACCCGATGCGGTCAAAGCTCGGCAAGATGAATATATTGAAGAACATGGCGTGTAAGACGTCGGGCAGCGGTGGCGTCGTTTTCGTTCTTTCAGCATACATCTTGGGGAAAAACATATAAATGACGTCCGCACCCCGCCGGGCAAAAACGATGTGTGGGATGCGGTGGATAGGGGCACGGATTGTTTTTGTTTCTGTTTGGACCGGCAAGTACAGGTGGACGTTTTTTGTAAGAAGAGACTTGGTCTGCGGCGTAACGGCGACGTCGAGCGGCCCTTGAAAGTCTCTTGGGTCGCTCGTGACGTGTAGAAAGCTGTCGACGTCGTGCACCGCCCGGTCCATGATTTGTAGAGGTAGATCGTCTCGGTGTAAGCAGATCTGAGCACCCTTGTGCCGGCCTTCGTCCGGCCAGCCGCAATGCTGCGCCTCGAGCCGAGACGCGGAAGGGAGGTCCGTCCGGCTTAGTTTTAAATGGCCTGGGCCAAGCGGCCGCACTGGGCAGTTGAGCCCGAGGGTTGACAAGGCTGGGCTGCTCTGCCTTGCTGCCGCGTTGGTAAACCCCGGCGGCGACGCCCCGTATGTCTCTTGGAGCCCATAGTGGTGGGAGCAATTTGCGTTGTGGACCGTCTCCCAGCGCGCATGCTCCTCGGCCGGACACGCCACGAGGCCGATGCGGAGAACATACGTGATCCGCCGCGCGAGCCGTTCTGTAGGCGTGATAGTCTGGTCTTCAAGCCATGCGTATACTTCCTCGCGCGTTAACGGCCCTCGTAGGGCAGCTGCTGGCCGGCGTTAGCGGGGCCGTCTGCCTCGTCGTCGCTCACACCGCGCCAACTTTCGTCGTCCATCGTATCGCTCATCTCCTCGCCGTCGTCATCGTCTAGGTCCATGTGCTCGTTGTTGTCGTAGGCCATGTCCGCTTCGTTGATGTCTACGTCGTCTTGGGCCACGTCTCCGGCATTGTCGTGGGTTGTGCTCTGCGCCAACGTAGACGCTGGCCATTGTTGTTCTTGGAGTTCTTTTTTATTAGTATAGTAAAAAATAATAGACAAAAAAGACAAAAGAAGACTCGACGTACCTTGCGTTGGACGCGGTGTCGGGAGAGACACAGTGGCCTGCGAGTTGTGTTGTAATCGTCTTATAAAACCTAGTTTTGGTTAAAAAAGAAAACAACGTGCACATGTTAAAGACGTAGTAGTATTTATTAAATACACAAAAAGAAGAAGAAACTTACTATTTTCTCGGGCGTCACGTCTTATATTCAAAGTCGTAAAAAGACCCGGACTCGACGACGAGTGTCGGGACACATCGCTAAGACCCGGAGTAAACGGTTGTGATAAAGGACTCGGCTGTCGCCGCTCGGTAGATGGCGTCGTTGGGTGGGTTCCTTTTTTTGGTTAATACAACTAATTTATCTTATTCTAGTAAAGAGTAAGAGAAAAAAAGAGAAAACAACATACCATTCTTCCTTACGCCGCCTCTAAAAAAAGTATTTATAAAACGAGCCGGACTCGACGAGCTGCTATCTTGTATAACGTAGTCCGACGCCTGTGAAGATACAGGTGACGGCGAGAAATGGGCTCGGATTGATGTTTGACGAGCAAATTGCGGCGGCCGGGCTTGCGGCAGCGTAGGTGACTGGGCAGGAGGAGCTTGGAAATAAGCTTCAATAGGCGACTGTGACTGGGTACTTTGATTCGTCGACCGTGCCGTTTGGGTTTTGGTAGTATTGCGGCGAGACTTTTTCGTCTTCGTCTGGCGGTTAATGGGCCCGTGGTCGCCCCATTGTATAATCGTAGGAGAAGGAGAAAATAGTAGAAGGGGGAAAAAGTATATAAAAATAATCTTTTATCTTTTACGTGCTCTCTGCTCTTTTATACGAAACTTGACTTTGACGATATCCGAGATTTGTTACAGCGGCCGTCACATGTTCGTTAATAAAAGAAAAAGAATAAACGACTCTTTGAATATAAAGAGATAACACAAGACAAATGCAACTCTAGTACAACGGTTCAGACGTCCGAATATACAAGCGACTGTTACATATTCGTTAATAAGAAAAAAGGAAAAAAAGTAAGCAATCCCTTGAAATACGAAGATAACGGGAGCCCGGAAATGAAGAGAAATACAACTCTAGGATTAGTACACCAATTTAGACGTTAGAATAGAAAAGTGGCTGCTATATATTCGTTAATAAGAAAAGTAAACAACCCTTAGAATATTAAGTAATAACGGGAGCCAGGAAATAAAGAGAACGACTATAGAATATACAAATACATATAAGAAAAAAGAAAAAAAGTAAACAACCCCTTAAATATTAAAAGATAACGCGAGCTAGGAAATGAAGAGAAACACAACGGTTCCGACGTCAGAATGGAAAAGCGGCTATTACATATTCGTTGATAAGAAAAAAGGAAAAAAAGTAAGCAATCCCTTGAAATACGAAGATAACGGGAGCCCGGAAATGAAGAGAAATACAACTCTAGGATTAGTACACCAATTCAGACGTCCGAATAGAAAAGCGGCTGTTACATATTCGTTGATAAGAAAAAAGGAAAAAAGTAAGCAATCCCTTGAAATACGAAGATAACGGGAGCCCGGAAATGAAGAGAAATACAACTCTAGGATTAGTACACCAATTCAGACGTCCGAATAGAAAAGCGGCTGTTACATATTCGTTGATAAGAAAAAAGGAAAAAAGTAAGCAATCCCTTGAAATACGAAGATAACGGGAGCCCGGAAATGAAGAGAAATACAACTCTAGGATACACCAATTCAGACGTCCGAATAGAAAAGCGACTGTTACATATTCGTTGATAAGAAAAAAGGAAAAAAGTAAGCAATCCCTTGAAATACGAAGATAACGGGAGCCCGGAAATGAAGAGAAATACAACTCTAGGATTAGTACACCAATTCAGACGTCCGAATAGAAAAGCGACTGTTACATATTCGTTGATAAGAAAAAAGGAAAAAAAGTAAGCAATCCCTTGAAATACGAAGATAACGGGAGCCCGGAAATGAAGAGAAATACAACTCTAGGATTAGTACACCAATTCAGACGTCCGAATAGAAAAGCGGCTGTTACATATTCGTTGATAAGAAAAGTAAACAACCCCTGGAATATTGAAAGATAACAGGAAATGAAGAGGAATACAACTCCTAGTACAACGATTTAAACGTCCGAATATACAAGCAGCTGTTACATTTTCGTTGATAAGAAAGAAAACAAGTAAACAACCCCTTGAATATTAAGAGATAACGGGAGCAGGAAATGAAGAGAAAGGTAAATCCGGGGTCTATCGACGATCTTCATTTAGTACCCGTTTATAGTATGTCAACCGACTGTTTACGTAATACATCAAGTATATAGCTTACTACAATTAACATCTCGTATAATGTTTTATTTTATTTTTAAAAATAAATAAAAGAGATGATTAAAGTATACCATTATAATAAGCAATTTTTGCTCTATTTTATCCTACTTTTAACAATAATAACTTCATATCAGATAATTAAAAACGAAATAAAAACAAAGAAAATGGTTTATTTTTATCTTATTCTATTGTTTTAATCCTTTTCAACGTTAAAATATTACCTTTTTTTAAGACTGATATAATTGGTTTCGACTTCTGCGAAGATTAGTATGATACGAAAAGCTACATTATTATACGTGTTCTTTCTTAGTCTTAACTTGTATCACTAAGTATATAAAGACCCGCAAAACAATGGGTATTATTAAGCACGGACCGTTATTACCGTCTACCCCTCTTACCTCTTTACTCTTATCTCCTAATCTCCTGCTTATTTACCTTATCTACGCAGTTTTAAATACCCGAATACACTTAGCTTAAGACCTCGTCTTCGTCTACCTCCTTTACCTGCTCGTAACATGACAAGGTATTAAAATTAAAAGTCGTCCGGTTAAGAAACATACGAGTACGACTTTATCTTACATCTTAAATATTTATCTCTTTTTCATTTATCTATTTATTTATATTCGTTCCGCGATACGACACGCTGTCGCGGTTGTGACGCGGAAAAGGGCGTTTTTTCTTCTTTATTGGAAAAGAAAAGACAAGAAAAAACAACCAGCTATCTGTCGGTTTATGCTCAACATCCCATACTTGCGGATTCTATACTCTTATATTACGCTTTTCCACATCTTTCTACTTGTCTGTTTCTTTTTACATTCTTTTACTTGTATTTCTTTTCTACTTGTTTTTTTTTTTCTTTTCACATCCGTCTACCTGACTTCACATCCTTTTACTTGTCTATCTCTTTTTATATCCTTTTCTTACTCTATTTCTTTATACATATTTCTACTTGTCTGTTTCTTTTAGCTGTTATGAGACCATCGACGAAGCGCCGTCAGGCAGTAGACGAGGCGCTTGCCGATATATGGCCTACAAAACACGCCCGGATCGATCCGAGCTCGTCGCGAGTGCAGCCACGCCACCAAAATCCGCGCCGTTCACCGTTGCGTACCGTGGTTGCTCCCCTCCCCCCCTCGCCCCAAGCAAACTCGGTCACCGATCAATCACCGCGCCGGCAGTCCTTAGCCCAGCGCCCACTGTCCGAACCGCCGTCTACGATCGCGACCGAGGTTATGTCTTCTCTCCCCTCCTCTCAATATTCTCCCGTTTTAGAAGCCGGACCCAAAATTGATACTCCTACGTTCATTCGGTTAAAATACCGCAGTATGACCTTGTCTTTCATCCAGAACCTGTGTACGAAGTTTACGAGAGCAAATTTACCACTAGAACTTCGCCCGAGTTCTTGTTCTCTACGATGCAAGAAATGCAGCTTACAACAAAACCACTACACGAAATCGGTACGACGGTAAACGGTATACAACCAGACTTGCTCGCTTCGTCTCAAAAAGAAGTAACATCTCAGTCATTTTTTAATATGTACGTCTTTTTCTTTCTTTTTCTTTCTTGATTAATAATAAATTCTAATAATAGGCCGGAGAACACAAATCCTCGACACAAGACCAGTATACCCGACGAAACCAGTACCCCCGACGAGACCAGTACCCCCGACGAGACCAGTGCCCCCGACGAGACCAGTACCCCCGACGAGACCAGTGCCCCCGACGAGACCAGTGCCCCCGACGAGACCAGTGCCCCCGACGAGACCAGTGCCCCCGACGAGACTAGTGCCCCCGACGAGACCAGTGCCCTAGGCGAGACTAGTATCTTAGACGAGACGAACACAATAGAAGATCTAGAGACTCCGGTCGGGGATGACACATTAAAAGACAACACGGTAACATACGAAAGCAGTCTCGTCCACTTGCTCTTAAAAAAAATCCGAACTGAGCCTAAACAAAAAAAAGAGACGCAGAGCGACTTCTTAGGGAGGCTGCCTGCGGCTGCCCAGTTAGAAAAACATGTGTTTCCGGACATGGTCTCGTCGAACGACGTTCGACAGTTTGCGATGGTCTTGTATACTGACGTCTTTGGGAACCGGGGGCGAAAACGGTTGGCTGAGGCGTTTTTGGAACAATATGCCAATGTAGAGGACCGGTCTCTTAGTCACTTGTTACAAACCTCGGCAGAAAGCACTACGGTGGCGGGAAATAAACATGCTACGGGCCAAAGCCACGTCGGTTCTATCAAACTTTCGACCTTTACAAAGCAACTGAGCCAAGCGATGTTATATGACCTACCGACGCGCGGCGTGGCCGATGACATCCGCATGCTACAAATGAAAGCCGATCTCGTCAAACAGTGGGCGCGTTGGTCGCAGTCGGATTGCACGGACGCGGAGGTCGCTGCGTTTCTCGACGGGGAAGGTATTGCTCGTGGTGCTTTGACGACTCAGATTCATACGTATCTCGCCGACAAGATGTCACTGCCGGTCGGCCAGCTGTCTAAGAAGATATATGCTTGGCGGCCGATTGCTATATTAGCAGATACGTTTGGCGTCGGTGTGTTTGCTCTACTTCCTAAAAGTATAACAACGGCGTACAACCGGCACCGTATGGAGGGTCCTAAGGTGGGCAAAAAAGAGACCAAGTTTCGCGCCGTGATTCAAGCAATTGCCGACGAGACACCGATTTTGCATACAGTCTGTGCGGCATGCGAGAAACACATTGTAAGTAAGATTCTCGGGGGCGGGGCGGCGCCGACAGCGGATGAGGAGGATACGATTCCTGGCATTAAGATGGCCCAAGACGGCGACGAGCGTTCTTTGCATACTGCTCCAATTTGGGAGCTGCTTGGGCTGATGCCTCGCGGACAACATACCAAAGGAACGGTAGAGAGATTGAAGACGACAAGGGGGACGAGGTTGAAGATAACGAGGGGGACGAGATTGAAGACGACGAGGGGGACGAGGTTGAAAATGACGAGGAAGAGGAAGACGATGACGACCGGCTTTTTTGTTCAGAAATCTAAATATTTCTGTTTTTAGTGTGTTCTTTTTTTTATTCGGACGTCTGAATATTTTTTGGTGTGTTCTTTCTTTTCTGTTCGGACGTCTGAATTTGTTTTGGTGTGTTCTTTCTTTTCTATTCGGACGTCTGAATTTGTTTTGGTGTGTTTCTTTCTTTTCTATTCGGACGTCTGAATAATTTTGGTTCGGACGTCTGAATATGTTTGGGTGTGTTCTTTCTTTTCTGTTCGGACGTCTGAACAATTTTGGTTCGGACGTCTGAATATGTTTTGGTGTGTTCTTTCTTTTCTGTTCGGACGTCTGAACAATTTTGGTTCGGACGTCTGAATATGTTTTGGTGTGTTCTTTCTTTTCTGTTCGGACGTCTGAACAATTTTGGTTCGGACGTCTGAACAATTTTGGTTCGGACGTCTGAACAATTTTGGTTCGGACGTCTGAATAATTTTGGTGTGTTCTTTCTTTTCTGTTCGGACGTCTGAATAATTTTGGTTCGGACGTCTGAATATGTTTGGGTGTGTTCTTTCTTTTCTGTTCGGACGTCTGAACAATTTTGGTTCGGACGTCTGAATAATTTTGGTTCGGACGTCTGAATATGTTTGTGTGTTCTTTCTTTTCTGTTCGGACGTCTGAATTTTTGGTGGTGTGTTCTTTCTTTTTTCTGTTCGGACGTCTGAATATGTTTTGGTGTGTTCTTTCTTTTCTGTTCGGACGTCTGAATAATTTTTGGTGTGTTCTTTCTTTTCTGTTCGGACGTCTGAATTTGTTTTGGTGTGTTCTTTCTTTTCTATTCGGACGTCTGAATTTGTTTTGGTGTGTTCTTTCTTTTCTATTCGACGTCTGAATTTGTTTTGGTGTGTTCTTTCTTTTTATTCGGACGTCTGAATAATTTTGGTTCGGACGTCTGAATATGTTTGGGTGTGTTCTTTCTTTTCTGTTCGGACGTCTGAACAATTTTGGTTCGGACGTCTGAATATGTTTTGGTGTGTTCTTTCTTTTCTGTTCGGACGTCTGAACAATTTTGGTTCGGACGTCTGAATAATTTTGGTGTGTTCTTTCTTTTCTGTTCGGACGTCTGAATAATTTTGGTTCGGACGTCTGAATATGTTTGGGTGTGTTCTTTCTTTTCTGTTCGGACGTCTGAACAATTTTGGTTCGGACGTCTGAATAATTTTGGTTCGGACGTCTGAATATGTTTGAGTGTGTTCTTTCTTTTCTGTTCGGACGTCTGAACAATTTTGGTTCGGACGTCTGAATAATTTTGGTTCGGACGTCTGAATATGTTTTGGTGTGTTCTTTCTTTTCTATTCGGACGTCTGAATAATTTTAGTTCGGACGTCTGAACAATTTTGGTTCGGACGTCTGAATAATTTTGGTGTGTTCTTTCTTTTCTGTTCGGACGTCTGAACAATTTTGGTTCGGACGTCTGAATTTGTTTTGGTTCGGACGTCTGAATATGTTTGGGTGTGTTCTTTCTTTTCTGTTCGGACGTCTGAACATTTTTGGTTCGGACGTCTGAATATGTTTGGGTGTGTTCTTTCTTTTCTATTCGGACGTCTGAATAATTTTAGTTCGGACGTCTGAACATTTTTGGTTCGGACGTCTGAATATGTTTGGGTGTGTTCTTTCTTTTCTGTTCGGACGTCTGAATAATTTTGGTTCGGACGTCTGAATATGTTTGGGTGTGTTCTTTCTTTTCTGTTCGGACGTCTGAATAATTTTGGTTCGGACGTCTGAACATTTTTGGTTCGGACGTCTGAATATGTTTTGGTGTGTTCTTTCTTTTCTATTCGGACGTCTGAATAATTTTAGTTCGGACGTCTGAACAATTTTGGTTCGGACGTCTGAATAATTTTGGTGTGTTCTTTCTTTTCTGTTCGGACGTCTGAATAATTTTGGTTCGGACGTCTGAATATGTTTGGGTGTGTTCTTTCTTTTCTGTTCGGACGTCTGAACAATTTTGGTTCGGACGTCTGAATAATTTTGGTTCGGACGTCTGAATATGTTTGAGTGTGTTCTTTCTTTTCTGTTCGGACGTCTGAACAATTTTGGTTCGGACGTCTGAATAATTTTGGTTCGGACGTCTGAACAATTTTGGTTCGGACGTCTGAATTTGTTTTGGTTCGGACGTCTGAATATGTTTGGGTGTGTTCTTTCTTTTCTGTTCGGACGTCTGAACATTTTTGGTTCGGACGTCTGAATATGTTTGGGTGTGTTCTTTCTTTTCTGTTCGGACGTCTGAATAATTTTGGTTCGGACGTCTGAACATTTTTGGTTCGGACGTCTGAATATGTTTTGGTGTGTTCTTTCTTTTCTATTCGGACGTCTGAATAATTTTAGTTCGGACGTCTGAACATTTTTGGTTCGGACGTCTGAATATGTTTGGGTGTGTTCTTTCTTTTCTGTTCGGACGTCTGAATAATTTTGGTTCGGACGTCTGAATATGTTTGGGTGTGTTCTTTCTTTTCTGTTCGGACGTCTGAACAATTTTGGTTCGGACGTCTGAATAATTTTGGTTCGGACGTCTGAATATGTTTGAGTGTGTTCTTTCTTTTCTGTTCGGACGTCTGAACAATTTTGGTTCGGACGTCTGAATAATTTTAGTTCGGACGTCTGAACAATTTTGGTTCGGACGTCTGAATTTGTTTTGGTTCGGACGTCTGAATATGTTTGGGTGTGTTCTTTCTTTTCTGTTCGGACGTCTGAATAATTTTGGTTCGGACGTCTGAATTTGTTTTGGTTCGGACGTCTGAATATGTTTGGGTGTGTTCTTTCTTTTCTGTTCGGACGTCTGAACATTTTTGGTTCGGACGTCTGAATATGTTTGGGTGTGTTCTTTCTTTTCTATTCGGACGTCTGAATAATTTTGGTTCGGACGTCTGAATATGTTTGGGTGTGTTCTTTCTTTTCTGTTCGGACGTCTGAACAATTTTGGTTCGGACGTCTGAATATGTTTTGGTGTGTTCTTTCTTTTCTGTTCGGACGTCTGAACAATTTTGGTTCGGACGTCTGAATAATTTTGGTGTGTTCTTTCTTTTCTGTTCGGACGTCTGAATAATTTTGGTTCGGACGTCTGAATATGTTTGGGTGTGTTCTTTCTTTTCTGTTCGGACGTCTGAACAATTTTGGTTCGGACGTCTGAATAATTTTGGTTCGGACGTCTGAATATGTTTGAGTGTGTTCTTTCTTTTCTGTTCGGACGTCTGAACAATTTTGGTTCGGACGTCTGAATAATTTTGGTTCGGACGTCTGAATATGTTTTGGTGTGTTCTTTCTTTTCTATTCGGACGTCTGAATAATTTTAGTTCGGACGTCTGAACAATTTTGGTTCGGACGTCTGAATAATTTTGGTGTGTTCTTTCTTTTCTGTTCGGACGTCTGAACAATTTTGGTTCGGACGTCTGAATTTGTTTTGGTTCGGACGTCTGAATATGTTTGGGTGTGTTCTTTCTTTTCTGTTCGGACGTCTGAACATTTTTGGTTCGGACGTCTGAATATGTTTGGGTGTGTTCTTTCTTTTCTATTCGGACGTCTGAATAATTTTAGTTCGGACGTCTGAACATTTTTGGTTCGGACGTCTGAATATGTTTGGGTGTGTTCTTTCTTTTCTGTTCGGACGTCTGAATAATTTTGGTTCGGACGTCTGAATATGTTTGGGTGTGTTCTTTCTTTTCTGTTCGGACGTCTGAATAATTTTGGTTCGGACGTCTGAACATTTTTGGTTCGGACGTCTGAATATGTTTTGGTGTGTTCTTTCTTTTCTATTCGGACGTCTGAATAATTTTAGTTCGGACGTCTGAACAATTTTGGTTCGGACGTCTGAATAATTTTGGTGTGTTCTTTCTTTTCTGTTCGGACGTCTGAATAATTTTGGTTCGGACGTCTGAATATGTTTGGGTGTGTTCTTTCTTTTCTGTTCGGACGTCTGAACAATTTTGGTTCGGACGTCTGAATAATTTTGGTTCGGACGTCTGAATATGTTTGAGTGTGTTCTTTCTTTTCTGTTCGGACGTCTGAACAATTTTGGTTCGGACGTCTGAATAATTTTGGTTCGGACGTCTGAACAATTTTGGTTCGGACGTCTGAATTTGTTTTGGTTCGGACGTCTGAATATGTTTGGGTGTGTTCTTTCTTTTCTGTTCGGACGTCTGAACATTTTTGGTTCGGACGTCTGAATATGTTTGGGTGTGTTCTTTCTTTTCTGTTCGGACGTCTGAATAATTTTGGTTCGGACGTCTGAACATTTTTGGTTCGGACGTCTGAATATGTTTTGGTGTGTTCTTTCTTTTCTGTTCGGACGTCTGAATAATTTTGGTTCGGACGTCTGAATATGTTTGGGTGTGTTCTTTCTTTTCTGTTCGGACGTCTGAATTTGTTTTGGTGTGTTCTTTCTTTTCTGTTCGGACGTCTGAACAATTTTGGTTCGGACGTCTGAATATGTTTTGGTGTGTTCTTTCTTTTCTGTTCGGACGTCTGAATAATTTTGGTTCGGACGTCTGAATATGTTTGGGTGTGTTCTTTCTTTTCTGTTCGGACGTCTGAATTTGTTTTGGTGTGTTCTTTCTTTTCTGTTCGGACGTCTGAATATGTTTTGGTGTGTTCTTTCTTTTCTGTTCGGACGTCTGAATATGTTTTGGTGTGTTCTTTCTTTTCTATTCGGACGTCTGAATAATTTTGGTTCGGACGTCTGAATATGTTTGGGTGTGTTCTTTCTTTTCTGTTCGGACGTCTGAATAATTTTGGTTCGGACGTCTGAACATTTTTGGTTCGGACGTCTGAATATGTTTTGGTGTGTTCTTTCTTTTCTGTTCGGACGTCTGAATAATTTTGGTTCGGACGTCTGAATTTGTTTTGGTTCGGACGTCTGAATATGTTTGGGTGTGTTCTTTCTTTTCTGTTCGGACGTCTGAATAATTTTGGTTCGGACGTCTGAATTTGTTTTGGTGTGTTCTTTCTTTTCTGTTCGGACGTCTGAATAATTTTGGTGTGTTCTTTCTTTTCTGTTCGGACGTCTGAATAATTTTGGTTCGGACGTCTGAATATGTTTGGGTGTGTTCTTTCTTTTCTGTTCGGACGTCTGAATAATTTTGGTTCGGACGTCTGAACATTTTTGGTTCGGACGTCTGAATATGTTTTGGTGTGTTCTTTCTTTTCTGTTCGGACGTCTGAATAATTTTGGTTCGGACGTCTGAATTTGTTTTGGTGTGTTCTTTCTTTTCTGTTCGGACGTCTGAATAATTTTGGTTCGGACGTCTGAACATTTTTGGTTCGGACGTCTGAATATGTTTAGGTGTGTTCTTTCTTTTCTGTTCGGACGTCTGAATAGTTTTACGTTTTTATAATTACAACTTTTTATTTTACTGCTAAAAAACGAATTGTGAAAATCCATTTTTTGCAAAGTCCTAACCCTAACAGCCCAGTTACATTATATATAATATTATATTTATATATAAAACGAACTATATCATAAAGCCACGTTATTAACTATCGAATCGAAGAAAGAATAAATAATATAGAAACCGAAGTATAATAAACTCGTACTTAACTATATATATTATTTAGTACGTAACGAAATAGCTAAAAAATATACGTAATTATATATAACTTAAGAAAAAAAGACAATATAGCTACGTATAAAGTTATATATATCAACGTAAACTCGAAGTCTCACGTAATACTTAAACTCTATAAATAAAGAATATAATATAAATAAAAGAAACGGATTAAAGAAACATACCGATAATAAAGTCTTTTAATTAATTGCCTTTATACTCGTCGTCTCACGAATAAAAAACGCCGTTTTTAAAAATAGTATATTTATAAACGATTATTAACTAACTTACCGGATATAAAAACAACCGTTATAATAACTTTAATAATAGAAATACGATTTTTTTATAATATCCCGTTTCGTTAACTACGATAAAGAGAGAAAAAAGCCACACTGCGTTAGTTGTTGTTTAAGCAATTAAAAAGAAATACGATAAAGACAACTACAAAAGACAACCAACGCAAATTAAAACAAGCAATAAAAAGAGAAAAAAAAAAGCCTAACTATTTTCGTAAAACAAAAACTATAAAGCAAGCTATGAAAAACAACAGCAACGACTAGCTGTCTGCTATAATAAAGAAAAGCCATTTATAGCATACCGCATTTCGTTAAACACTCTTTACTACACTTTATTTTTAAAAATAAAAACAAAGAAAAAAACCACGATACGCCTATTGTTATTTCAGCAATTAAAAAGAAATACGATAAAAACAACGATAAAAGATAACTAACGCAAATTAAAACAACCAACAAAAAGAAAAAAAAACGACTTAACGGTTTTCGTTAAACATAAAGTATTAAGCAAGCTATGAAAATCAATAACAACGACTAGCTGTCTACTATAATAAAGAAAAGCTATTTATAGCACACCGCATTTCGTTAAACACTCTTTACTACACTTTATTTTTAAAAATAAAAACAAAGAAAAAAACTACGATACGTCTGTTGTTGTTTTAGTAATTAAAAATGAATTCGATAAAGACAATTATAAAAAACAACTAACGTAAATTAAAACAAGCAACAAAAAGAGAAAAAAAAGAGCTTAACCATTTTCGTAAAACAAAAACTATGAAGCAGGCTATAAAAAACAATAGCAACGACTAGCCGTTTACTATAATAAAGAGAATCTATTTATAGCATACCGTACTTCGTTATTTTATAAAGGATAGTTCTCGCTCGCCGATTAAAAAAAAAGGGGAAGCTTTACTTTAACTACTTATACTTACACTTTTTAATTAGCCGCTTTTTACAATTATATACGTAAGACTATAGCATTTAGTAAGGCGTAGATTAATAGTTAACGATTAATAACGGTAAAATAGAATTAAAAATATATATATAAACAATAAAATAAAGCAACGACAATAAAATAAAATAAAAATAAAAGAGTAAAGCAATAATAGTAAAATAAAATAAAAACGAAAACGGAATATCTACGTCTTAATTATTATAATTAAATCTATTATATAAAACGCTAACGGCTTATTCTACGAATAACATCAATTACCCGTCTTCGTTTAAACGAGTACGTAAAATAAACAAGATATATATACTTATATCTACGGTATCGTCATATCTTATTATTTCTCTCCTTTTACTTTATTTAATACAATACGACGTTCCCTACCTTTTCCCGCCTTTCTTTAACACACGCCATTCCTTCGCGCTTATACTTATCTCTTCGTTTTACTATAGTCTTTAAATCGTATATATTCGCGTCATCCTTCGTTAAACGCTATGCCTATACAAAGGCGTTTATAGCGTACGCGAAACGTTAAATCCCCGGTTACTAAACCCGACTTTAACGCCGGTAACGATAAGTATCTCGGAAAGCCGGACGATAGTAACGAAAAGATTATAGCCGACTCGGACGCCGATAGCTAAGAGGATATTTAAGAAGCAGACGACGATAACGAAAAGCATTTTTAAAATATATAGATCGTAAAAAAGACTTTGTAGAACGATATTATCGGAGTAAGCATTAGCTAACCGTTTTATAATACGCCGGTCTTTACGAAAGTATAGGGCTTAGCGGGTAGTAACGGACTCCGTATTTCGTTATTTATTTATAGTATAGACTACTTTAATACCGGTACGGCCTAGTCTTTACCGCCTAGCTAAAGCAAAAAAAAAACACGCGAAAGACTTAGCACGTTTAATAGTAGAAATTACGACGCGGCGGCACCGGGTACCGCCGTGCCTTTATAAATATAAACCGAAAAGCTTATCGACGTCGGTCTCTATTTATACTATATTTAAAACTAAAGCCGTCTACTAAACTATATTATCTAAGTCTTTTAACGGACGGTTAATACTTTCTAACCCCGCTATATATAACTACCCTCGACTCCGTTTCCCGACCTAAACATCCGTATACGGCTTAGCTACTACCCGTTATATTAGACGTTCTTTAAGTCGCGCGTAACGTAATACTACTTTACGCGCTTAAACGAATAGACTATCGCCTTAGCTAGCCTACTAAGTATATCGAAACTTAACTTATATTACGCTCGACTCGCGAATATCGAAGCCTTTATTTTAAATAAAAAAGAGCTAAAGGCCGATACTCTACTTAGTAGTTTATAGTATATTACGTATACGTTATAAGCGGATGTCTACGTCGAAACGGTTTATACTTAGTCGACGACGACCGCGCTTAGTATATATTTATTAAAAAATAATAATACCGTCCGAAAACGATATTACTGCTTATTTGTTTATACGGCTACAGATAAGTTCCGTTACTACGAGCTCGTTATCTACGACCGGACGATTAACAACCTCTACTAGTATAATAACTTACGTCGGTCTTTACGCGGTACACTTTACTAGCTAGCGTAATGGCTCGTCGATACGGGCGTAATACTAGCGTATCTTACTAAAATACGCGTCTAGTGTATAAAGTAAAACGATAGCTAGTCTTATAGTCTTTACTACTTAGAAAATGCTCGTGTTTTTTTCTAAACGACTCTATCGACTTTAAGTCGTACGATAGACTAAACTACGTCCGCCGCTTACTTTAATGTCTTAAGCACCGCCGATAAGCACCGCGGTATGCGGCTGTTTTAATATTTAGCCTTCCGTCGCGAGTTAGGCTACGACGACTTTTACGCTATACGCGTGCTACTAAGACCGACTATACCGTATATAACTTAAGACGGCCGTAATACGTTAACCGTATACTACCTTAACCGTTTAAGTAGTCGAGTATAAAAGCACGTTATAACTACAATAGACATCGTAAACTTATTACGTAATTACTATTAAGCCGTAAACGTCGACGATAATACTATTTTCGATTTTTATACGGCCTTAAAAAACTCAATTACGGCCGGTTTAAATCTCGATATCGTTATATAACTACTATTTTTAATAGGCAAACCGAACGACGTTTATTATCCGATCTTAAACTCGGTAGTAAAAAAGCGAGCTTTTATAAATAAAGAGGCTTTACCCTCTACAAAACGATAGAAGTAAGTACTTAGCATTAACGCGGTTATAATATATAAATAAGTACGAACCGACTTAAAACATATTCTTAAGGCTAAGGCGTTTAGCTCGTAGACTACGTTATAGTCTACGAAAGACGCCGTAAAATTTTTTATTAACGATAACGAAACGACGTAGTCTTACTAAATACACATACCACTAAGTTAAAAAAAACTTTTTATACCGATCCGCGTCGTAAATATAAACGTAACGAACGCCGTACTTAAGCTTACGCGTATAACCCCCGGCGGCCTATCGGTATTTATACTAAACAACGGTAACTTTACGACCCCCGGTAGTGTTTAAACCTCCGGTAAAGTTGCCTAAGAGGAAGACTTATTCTACCGTACCTCGTTAAACGACTCGTTAACGTATAAGCTTTACCCGATTAACAAAGGCGAGGCAATCTATTCGTTATACGTATACGTCTTCTATAATAACGACGATAGTAAAACGTACCGGTTACGGCCCGTATTAAATTTAAAAAACGCTATCTTTTACTTTATAATAGTTACCGTATACACGTTACTTAACCCGGCTATAAAAAAGATACGCTTTAAGAATAACAACTAAAGATTTAACAACCGTTAACCTAACCGACTATATACCGTTTTTACTTAAGACGAGGACCGCGAAATCATAAAAACAAACATACGTCTAGTCTTACGGATAGCCGCGTCGTAAAGCTATACACGCCTCGTACTCAAGGCGATCGGATACGGCGTCTTCTAAAACCTTCTTTACGACGTAACGTATTACTAACTCGTCGTTTTATAAAAAAATTTAAGCCGGCCTAAAACCGACGGCGGATAGTAAAATAAAGTTGTTTTTATAGTAAAGTATACTACCGGACGTCTTAGTTAAAATTACGAGTTATTTAAACTAGCTTTATACGGTATTAACGTATAGTGTTTTGTTATATATGCTTTTAATTTTTTTTTTAGATATATTTTAATTTGTTTATATATATATATATATATATATTGTTATTTTTAAATATAAATTACGTTATATTATAGACCGTTTTACTAAGCAGCCGGTTTAAGAAAAAGCGTAATAGTAGTTCTATATTTTATTCGGTCTATATAATTGAATAGTGCTTTAAGGCTGATTACTATATTTAAGAATCGTTATATTTATAGTAATAAATATGTTAGTTTTTATAATAATAAAAAAACATTAAAAACTATATTATAAAAAATAGTAACTAAAAGAAGTACGTATAAATACGTTAAGAAAAATAGTAATAAAAACAACAATAAAAACAAGAATATAAGCATTACGAATATTACGAGACGTATTAATAAATATATTTATATAAATATTCGTATAAACGTTATAAAAAGTATATATAAGAGTATAGATAGAAACAATATAAAAAAAAGTAGCTAGTTAAATTCACTTATATTTATAATAATAAAAGTATAAAAGTATAAAAGTATTAGTAAAAACGTTAAAAGAAGCAGCGGCAGAGATAAAATAGAAACACGATAGTATTAATAAAAACAGTAGTAAAAACATTAATAAATAAATTCCACTAATTAGTAGCGCTCGATGCGGCCTTTAAGTATTTACTTAAAAGTAGACTCGGTCTACTTTTAAGTAAATACTAAAATTAGGCAACGAGCTAATTAAAACCGTTAGCGGAGCGTTAGTTTTGTGGCTACTTTTGCCGTGATTTCGAGTTATATGTTTAGTCAATAGCTATTATAATAATACTTTTCGTTACGTATATATTAGCTCGACTTTGATTATTAAAACTGCTACTACCGTGTTTTATTTAGTTATTATATCTAGCCGTTTAGGCTTTAAACGGTTTACTAATTAAACTATTTAATAATTAAACGAATTAAAAAAGTAAACTATATCGAGCCGTTGTATAAAGGCTTTTAGTTTTTATAAAATTAAACGTTAAACTTTAAATATGCTATACGGAGTTAGGTTGTATAATTATATAGCCGTATAAAGTTATAAAAGTGCAATGCATAAAGCTATATAAAGCTATAAGGCTATAATACGTAAAGTATAAGAATGACTAGTTTTAATTTTATAAGATTAATAGACTTTAGTCTTATAAGAATGACTGGCTTTAATTTTATAAGAGTAATAAGCTTTAGTTTTATAAAAAGGATAAGCTTTAATTTTATAAAAATAAAGGTATTTTTAAAGACGCCGTGATTTATATACTATAGTATTATTATTAAAAAAAGTAAGCAGCCTTTATTAAAAGATATAGTTAAGAATATATAAAGTAAATAAGATGCTCGGTATCGGCGCAGACTTTTAATTAAAACTCCTTAAGTCTATATTTATAAGCACGTAACGGGCCGTAATTACGAACGTTTTATAATAGCGTAATATAAAGTCTAGTCACGGGCACGATAACGTAACTTAAATTTCTCGAAATCCTACAATTTTTTATATTAGTCAGCAGCTTCTCTATATTTTATAATATAATAATACTAGACTTTAACAATAAACAATTAGAAGCACTTAAATCCTTCCTTTATTTCTTATTAATCGTTAAAAGCGTAAGAATACCGGTATCTTTTATTATTTTATTTTCGTTATAAAAGCAATATACAATTCTAAATTAAAAACTACTTACTAGTTTATAGTATTCCGGCCTAAAGCGTAAAACACTATACAGCATCGTAAAAGTAGTAAGACTATGCCGTCGATTAAGTTATTAACGTACCGTATATTAAAACGGAGAAGAATTTTAAAAGAATTCGTAATAGTTAAATAAAACGAGAAAAGCTTATATAAAAAGTAAAAAAATATTATAATATAAAGAGAAAGGGCGAGAAAGTACTAAAAATAAAGAAAGTAAAGAAAAAAAAAGAGAGAGGGGGGGAGGAAGAGAAAGAGAAAAAGAAAAAGAAAAGGAAAAGAAAAAAGAAAAAGAAAAGAAAAGGGAAAAGAAAAGGGAAAAGGAAAGAGAAAGGGAAAGAGAAAGGGAAAAAGAAAAAGAAAAGGAAAAGGAAAAGGAAAAGGAAAGGGAAAGGGAAAGGGAAAAGGAAAAAGAAAAGGAAAGGGAAAAGGAAAAGGAAAGGGAAAGGGAAAAGGAAAAGGAAAGGGAAAGGGAAAAGGAAAGGGAAAGGGAAAGGGAAAAGGAAAGGGAAAGAGGAGAGAAGAGAGAGGAGAGGTAATATAAAGAGAAAAAAAGAGGTAAAAAAATGTCTCGGATTGATGTATAGACGCGGTCGACGACGAAATATTGTTAGTACGGCCTTAGCCTTTATCCCGTTATTCCGTCGTCGTTTACGGCCGTATATTAGTCCGGTAATTATTATATAATATATACCGTTTTTAATCTATTTTCAATTTTTATATATTAAAATATAATAATCTATATAAAATAATTTAGAATAGTTAAAAATAAATATAATTATACTTTATAAACACGTATATCATAAGAAATACTATAATTATATAATAAAATTTAAATCTATAATACTAAATAATATATACACTTTACGAAGTTATATATAAAAAAAATAAAAAGAAATTAAATTAAAAAAAAACTAACGATATTATATTAGCTAAATTAAAATATCTTAATAGTTTATAATCTAGGTAACGGTTGCTAATAAAATATAGCCGTTAGATAGATTCTTTTATCTTAAGTCTACGGCATCGTTCGTTCCCGGGAAATCTTATTTATATCGTTAATACGATTATTAAAAGGGCGTATCGCTCTTCCTACACCTATAAGATAACTTGTATTCCTAAAAGCTCTCTACTTTTAAATTATTTAAAGGTTTATACGAATATATTCTTCTAAGTCCGTAAAGTTGTCGGAACTGCTACCTCCCGTATCGTTATTACCTTCCCTGCTTTAATTTCTATCGCCGGTGAGGTACCTCGGCCAATCTTAGGTAAGCTATTATACTTTTTACTACTTTATACTAATAAAGACAACTTTAATAATAAGAGCTAAGTAAGTACTTAGCTAAAGTCGCTATAAAACTATAGAAGCGCGGGGTTTTAATCTAGTCTTCGTAACGTTAGGTAAAAAGTTATCTTAGTTACTTTAATAAATAGCATTAACGCGTAGTTTTTATTTGTAATAATCTTTTTATTTTAAAACATCGATATGATTACTTTTAGTAGCACTAAAACTAATATAATTAACTTAGTCTATTAGCTCGTTTATACGCGCGCACGCCGGCTGGCTTAGATGCCTTTTATCCGTAAAGATACGTCGATGTCGTATATTTTATATAAACGGGTTGCTTAAATCTCCTAGTGTAGCTAAGCGCGTTGGGCGGCCGTCGGCTATTTAACTTCTTACTCGTTAACGCTATTGGGGGTGCGTAGGCACTAGACTTTACGAAGCTCCCGGAATAAAGATAGCATTTCCTCGTACTTAACGAATAGGTATAGTATAGTAATCGACCGGTACGTCGGCGTTATCGTAAGGCCGTTCGTATACTAAGGTAAGAAAAAAAGGACGCGGTTTTAAATAATAAACGACTTATAAATCTCGTTACTATATGTAATTAAAATTTTTTAATAGGCGGCTATTATTGCCGCGTTAACGATACGTAAAGTATCGGCTTAGAAGTCGACTAAGAAGTATTCGAGGCGTAACGTTTCCCCCCAAGATTAAAATAGTACGGTTATAAGCCCGCGGTAAAACGGCCTATTTTTAACGACGGGAACGTTTATAAACCGGGTAATATTATTGCTCGTCCGTTAAACGGCTATAGCGTACCGAAAAAAAAAATTAAGGATAGGCTACTATTAATCTTAAACTAAAGTCGCGAGGCCTGCTTTTTAAAAGACGTATTCCGTAAAATATACATCTATACTCGAGGCAGTAACACGAAGTTCTTCGTTAGCGGCGTCGAACGGGCGGAGGGGAATACGTAGCCTTTAATAACGCTATAGCTAAGAGGAAACGAGGTTAGTTGTCTAAACTTAACCGAGAAGCTCAAAGATTTTACTATAGTATAAGGTAATAAAATAACCGGAGCCGACGTAAGACGGCTTAAGAAAGCGTCGTTAGTACTTAACGGCTTAGTGTAGGTTAAGAAAGTAGTTATTGTTAAAGTAGACGTAAAAAATAGCTGTCGATAATTTAAGTAAGTGTTTTTATATATACGGGACGAGAGACAAATTCATTATATAAAAACAACGTAGGCTATCGTTATTTTAAGCCTATGCTTTAAATAAACGGGAAGATAAACAAATTTACTATATAAAAGTAAACTATTTTAATTAAGCCTTTATATCGTGGCTTTATAAAAATACATTATTGTCTTTTACTAGCATTACTAACGTATTACTTTTACCGGTATTATTAAAGTATTACTTTTACCGGTATTATTAAAGTATTACTTTTACCGGCATTATTAAAGCATTATTCTTTTACCGGCATTGCTAAAGCAATACTACTTTCGTTAAGCTTTATATTATAGCCTTATAAATTTACTTTATTGCTTTTTAACATCTTCTCTTTTACTTTACACTTTACATCGTAGCTCTATAAATATATACCATTACTTCTTAACGTCTTCTCTTTTACTATATATCGTAAGCCTTTATATCGTAGCCTTTAAATCGTAGCTTTATAGATATACACTATTTCTTCTTTATATTACTTCGTAGCTTTATAAATACACACTATAGCCTTTTACCGCTATTACCAACGCATCACTTTTACCGGCATTACTAAAGCATTACTCTTTTACCGGTATTAGCAAAGTAAAACTACTTTCGTTAAGCCTTATATTATAGCTTTATAAATTTACCTTATTGCCTCTTAACATTTTCTTTTCTACCTTATACTTTACATCGTAGCTTTATAAATATATACCATTACCTCTTAACGTCTTTTCTTTTACTATATATCGTAAGCCTTTATATCGTAGCCTTTAAATCGTGGTTTTATAAATATATACTATTTCTTCTTTACATTACTTCGTAGCTTTATAAATATACATTATAGCCTTTTACCGTTATTACTAACGCATTACCTTTACCGGTATTACTAAAGCATTACTCTTTTACCGGTATTAATAAAACAAAACTACTTTCGCTAAGCCTTACATTATAGCCTTATAAATTTACTTCATTACCTCTTAGTATTTTCTCTTTTACCTTATATTATAAGCCTTTATATCGTAGCTCTACTAATATATACTATTACTTCTTCGTCTTCTCCTCTACTATATATCACTACTTTAACTAAGCCTTTATATCGTAGTTTTATAAATATACACTATTACCTCTAAACGTCTTCTTTTTTATAATACATTATAAGCCTTTATATCGTAACTCTATAGATATATATAAATATTATTACTTTTATTAAGCCTTACATTATAGCTTTATATATATTAAAGCGTTACTACCTTAACTAAGCATTAACATCGTAGTTTTATAAATATATAACTTTGCCTCTTTACGTCTTCTTATTTATTATACATCTTATCTATTACCTCTACTACCCGTTAATTTAACTTTAATAACCCTATACGAAATCGATATATTAAAGGCGGACACTAAAAAGACCGTAAGGTTTAAGGAGGCTAAATGTTAGCTTGCTTAAGCTAACTAAGGCCGAAAACTACTTATCGCTAACATTCTTAAAGCAATACTATATACTTACCGGCGACTTTAATCGTTAAGGCTATTCCCGCTTATATCATTCTAGCCGGATAAATAAAGCGGCTAAAGATCGTAATAAGTAGTTAAAAAAGCCGGTTTGTTATATAGCTTTTAATAACGAAATATAGATTAATCTTAATTAATAGTTTTTTAAATCTATCCGTTTTAAGATATCTTTTAGTATTAAAGACACGCCGAAATTTAAAGATCTTATACCTAGCTTTTAATAACGAAATGTAGACTAGTCTTAATTAATAGTTTTTTAAATCTATTCGTTTTAAGATATCTTTTAGCATTAAAGACACGCCGAAGTTTAAAAATCTTATACTTAGCTTCTAATAACGAAATGTAGACTAGTCTTGATTAATAGTTTTTTAAATCTGTCCGCTTTAAGATATCTTTTAGTATTAAAGATACGCCGAAGTTTAAAGATCTTATACCTAGCTTTTAACAACGAAATATAGACTAGTCTTAATTAATAGTTTTTTAAATTTATCCGTTTTAAGATATCTTTTAACATTAAAAATACGCCGAAGTCTAAAGATTTTATACCTAGCTTCTAATAACGAAATATAGACTAGTCTTAATTAGTAGTTTTTTAAATTTGTCCGTTTTAAGATATCTTCTAGCATTAGAGACACGCCGAAGTTTAAAGATTTTATACCTAGCTTCTAATAATAAAATATAGACTAGTCTTGATTAATAGTTTTCTAAATCTATCCGCTTTAAGATATCTTTTAGTATTAAAAACACGCCGAAGTCTAAAGATCTTATACTATATAGCATGTTACGCTGAGAAGAAAGTATATATCTTTATTTATATTTTTATCTCCGTTATTAATATAGTAAATTAATAAATAACGTAGCCTCTACTTTTTTAATATATAAATTCGGCATACCGGTATTAGTTTCGATAACGTACTTAAAGGCAAGCTGTAAGACGTTAGCTTATCTTTATATCGCCGCCGAGCACGTATTTCTCTTAGGCATAAGCCGTGTAAAAATTGCCGTAAGTTTTTAATTTAAATATATAAATAAGAAAATATTAATTAAATAAGCGACTTTCTCCGGTTAGTTTATTAACGGGTTAGTATCGATATACGTTAGATATAATCCGTTCTCGTTACTAAGCAGACACGTAACGAAACGTTAAAGCTTTTAAGCACTAAAATTTATCGATATTATACTATCTTTTAATATCGAAAAAGTAGAAACTATAGTTAATATTAAAGAGAAAGACGACCGGTAATAATACGGAGAATAAAGTAGAGCTTTTATAAAAAAGACAATCTAAGAACGTTTAAGACAACTACTTTAAGAACGAAGAAAACGTATCGAGTTAGTCGAAGTCGACGACTTAAAAAAACTAAAGGATGTTATAAAAACGCTCTCCGTCGGATATATCACTCGGCCCCGTTAAATTTAAATATTAGTCCGTACTATTATAGACTATAAACGAGATAAAGAAGCTATGCCGCCGTTGCTAGCTTTAAGAAACGCCTCTCGTATATCTATATAACGACCGCCTTCTTTTTTTCTTTTTATAGCTTTTATAGTTAAATCTGCTATATCTTAGTACGAGAGATATACCTTTGAGTGAAATAACAATCACGATATATATAGATAAAACAGACTTATTACTACCAACCCCCTTGCTATAGACACTACGTAAGACTTTACGAACATATAAACGAGTGCTCGACGATAATAACGACGATATCGATGCCGATAAAGCGCCTTTTAAAGTAGTAAACGCAGAGATTACCGGGGTTAAAGACACGGACGGTATAAAAACCGGAAACGTAGTATAGGTTAAAAATAAACTAGTTAGCCCGGCCGACCCTTTATTAAATTAAGACGACGACTATAATACTAGCTTTAACGTCGTTAAGCTTCTTATCTCAACTTTTATAAACCTACGATCTACTATAATTAACTACGAACCGAGCCTGCTTATCACGACCGAGAGCTAAGCATGCGATAATTTAATTCCGTTAGCTTAGGCTAAAGCTAGCGTATTACCGTAAGTAAAAGGTAAAAGGGAAAAGTATATACCCGACTTCGTCTATATTAAGCTAAACGACTTTAAGATATACTACTCCGACACTTAAGCTATAAACCGGCTACGATCGTTGTATTTTTTAGGTATTAACGCTAAAAACGAACTAATGTTTTTTAACGACATTTTTAGTGTAGGCGACATACGATTCTATATCGAACGAGTCCCGTTTAAGTATACGTCGATAGACAAGTACGGCTTTAAGTTTAATACCGTGCGTAGGTATATCGGTATTTAATCCTTTTTTAATAGCTAACGTAGTATTTATTACCGCCTTAACCGGCCGTTACCGGTATACGCCCGGTTTTATTATTAATATCTATAGGTAACTAATCTTAATAAACATTTTATCGACTACGTTAATAAAGTTATCGATAAGTCCGGCGGTAATATACGGATATTATACTTCCGTATTAGCTTCGGTAAGTAGTTAAACAAAACGTATACTCGCTTTATAGCCGTAAAAACATAGAAGTAAAAGTTTCGGCTAAAAGCCTTAAGCTTAAATATAATCGACTTCCGGTCGGCCGTTATAACGAATAAAGACTATTTACGAAAAGAGGCATAAGACGTTTTAAACGTCGATATCGCTAACTCTTTTAATTTCTTCCGCGAAGTTAAGAACGAGTACTTCCCGACTTATATACCGAAGATACTAACTAAACACCCACTTAATAAGCCTTTACTAACGGTCGTAATACTTTATATCTACTATACGTTCCGTAGCTTAACGATTTAAAAATATATAGTCTCGATACCCGGTAAGTACACCCTCGAAATAATTAATAATATAGCCTTGCTTTTATACGGCTAAAGCTCGTTTATTACCGGTAAAGTAATAAAAAGTAAGTCTTTAGCTAACCGAATCTAATAAATCCGGCTAAGCGATATTCTTTTAATAACACCCGATAAAAAAGGAAGCGGCGCTAAGTAAGCAATAGATTTTATCGACGATAACGACGATGACTTAGTATATTAGGCCGGTAATCTATTTACTTTCGCTTTTTTACTTTTTAACTTAACGTTTTATTAAGCTTACCTTCTAAAGCTTAAAATCGTTAATTTTATAAGTATCGCCGTCTTATCTATATTTATACTATAAAGCACGGGGCAAAACGAGAACGGCACTCTCGGCTTTCTACTACCGATTTTATAAATATTAAACTATTACTAGCTCGCCCTTTAATATATACCTTACCGAGAAAATAAATATTTTTAATAAAACGAGCTATTTATATCCGACTACTATACTTACGATATAAACAGTAACGCCTATATTTAAGAAGACGAAGTATTAAATATATATTTAGTAGAGTAGTACGGCGGTCGTAATACGACGGCCGGTTTTTTTCTACGGTAGATATTTTTATACGGAGAGCGTAGTTAGGTTTAACTATAGCTCGATTATATCTTTTACTAAAGTAGTGTCGAAGAGGCGTCTTACTAAATAATTTAAGCTAAGCTAAAGTACTTAAGCGTCGATTAATCTATATAAAAAACATAGTCGCGTTAATATAAAAGTAGTTTACGACCGAGAATTCGTTATTTAATAATACCTTAAACGCGTTATTTAATCCGATAATCATCTCTTTTCTACGAATAATTACTCGTAGCTTTTTACTAAAAATAATATACGTTTAATACGATATAGCTTCCGGCTTTACTACTATTAAAGTTAGTATTATCGATACGGTATTCCGGATTATATAAGATAGGCACGGCGGTAGTTAACTATTACTACACTAATAATATTTATAAACAGTATTTTTAAACTACGTTTTAAGAAAATATTTCTTAATATTAACCTTAAAGCAACTCGCCGTTACGTACGTTTAGGCGTATTTAGTAAGGATTTTACGAAAAGTAGATTACCCGAAGCAAATCGGTTTTTAAAGTCGTTTGCTTTTAAAAAAGTATTAAATGCCGCGGTTTTAGCTACTAAAAAAGAAGATAAAAAACGCTACCGTAAATATCTTTTCCCGCTTTTATAAAAAATCGGTATATAATTATAGTAAATATATTTTATCTATTTTTAATTTATATTAAACGCTCTCTTTATTTAAACTTAACCTTGTATTATATCGTCTTTAACCTTTTTATACTATTTAAAAATAATAAACAACGACTTTTACTTTTACGAAAGTAAATTTACTTACTCTTCGTTTTTATTAATATTTATTATTATTTCTTTTTTTTTCTTTACGTTCTCTTTTAACTTTTTTTTTATTAATAGATTCTTTCCAATAGATTCTTTATCGCTTTTCTTTACTAGCTTTATATATATAAATACTATATTTTAATACTACTTATATTAACTTACTTATTTACTTATAATTTTATTTACTCTTCGAGTTTATTATTTATTAAAAGCTTACCGCTTATATAGGCCCGATACCGACCCGGCGCGTAACGATTTCTACTATTAATAAAAACTTAAAATGCTATAAACATATACTATAAGCTTTATAATAATAATAATTTAAATAAAGTACGTCGAAAAAAACAAACTAAAAGAAAAAAGACACGGCTACTCGCTATTATTACTATCGTCGTCCTCGTCCTCGTTCTCGTTCTCCGTCTTTTAATCCCCCGTTTTAATATCTTCGTCCCCTTCGTTATTATCGCTATCGTCCCCTTTCGTCCGTTTTTTCGTCTTTAGTCTCGTAACGATAGCCTTCGAGCGGCTACGAACGACGGCGATACGCTGAGCGAAGACGGTAAACTCTTCTTTTTTTAGACGGGCGGCGGCGGCGGTCTCTACAGCGTCTAAGTAAAGCGGTAGTGTTACGGTTATATCTTCGTTAGTCGTATCCGGGTTATTTAACTAGTCGAGGAGGACGTCGACTTAAAGCCCGAGCGTTAAGGTTTAAAGGATGTGGCCTTTTACCGATATAGTCTAGTCGCCGAGTAGCCGGAAGACGAAGTAAATCGTGCCGTTCGGGAAAAAGACGTAGTCGCTAAGCCGGAGAACGATATAGCGCTAGTTACCGGTCGTCGGGGCGTTATAAGTATTCTTTATTTAATGTTTTCGCTCGTTACGTATCGGGTAAGTAAGCTAGCTAAAGCCGACGCTTCTTTTTTAAACGTTAATTTAAGTATTAAAACTATAATTATCGGTATAAAAGCCGGTTTAGTAACCGCCTTCGGCTAGTAACGCTTAGCTTATAACGTCTTTTAATAGCCTCGTTACGGTCCGCTCTAAGCGGTTATCGCCTATTATTATTTTATTATATGCCGAGTATATAACGTTAAAAAAACGGCAGTTAACGTTAACGAGCTAAGTCGGTAGGTAGACTTATAAAAAAGGGTTTTATAAGTTTAATAAATTTTATAGATTGCCGTTTAAAGACGGGCGATTAATCTTAAAACGATTTCGTAATATACGTAGACTATAATCGGTATACAATACATTATAAGAAGACCGTAAAGGAATTTGCACAGTAACGATAAAATTATTATCGTTAAGCTCGTTAAAAAGTTTTTAAATAAGCCGTTCGTTATAAATATATAACGGTAGTATATATACAATAATCGGGGCCGTTAATATATTTAAGCTAACAAGCTAACGAGCCTCGTTTAAGCTAATAAAATACGCCTTAACGCGGCCGGTCTAGGCGTCTATGTAAAGCTAAGTAGCTTAGGTAAGAATTATAGATACGAGCCGGCCGGCGTCGAACCCGTAGGTTAAGTAATACTTACTTAGATCTACGTCGACGAGCGGTTTTAATTAAACTAAAACCGTTTTATAGAAGTGGTTGTTAGCCGCGGTCTCGGCGGCTTAAAGCTCGTACGACGGGCTATTATCTTTTTAAAACGATCTTTAACGCGTTGTATCGTTTTAGTATACCGTTAGTAATAAATCTCGGTGTCGTAGGTATAGCGACGATAAAAGCTATAGACTATTTTTATATACTTTTAACGTAAGTGTACCGCGTTCTCGGTTAGTTTAGTCGAGCTATGTTATAAACGGTACGGCTACGGTCGTATAGTAGTTGTAAAAACCGTTGTTTATTATTAATCGAAGTAGCCGTATAATACTATGTTTTATAATTAAACGGGTAACGACGACGGTCTTAGTTAAGCTAAAAGTCGTAGTATTCTTTATCGTTATTAAAGTTAATATAAACGGTAAGTTTACAGGCTTTACCCGTTCTAATTTTTATATAGGCTATGTAAAAGTAGCGGGCTATATAAAAACCGCCTTTATTTAATACTCGCGTCTAGCCCGACTAAAGTTAATACGGTATTCGTAGCCTCGCGTCTTTAATAACCGTAAGTTAAACTCGTTATTTAAATTTAACGTTACCGGTATAACAAACTCTTAAAGCACGAGTAAGCCGTATAAGTCGTAGCCGTACCCGAGAGGCGGTCTTAAGAGCCGTAATAGCTATACGGGGGCCGGCGAATCTTTATATAAATCCCGCGCTGCTTTTATATCGGCCACCGTAACGGGAAATAAGCTACGGATAAGTTTCTCTTTAACGTTTCCGTAGCGCGAAGCTATAGCGGCGTTTAGCTAAAGAATAGCAGCGTTAAAATTATATATTAAAGCTAACGTTAAGATGCTTTTAAAAAGGTGTAAGCTTTTGTCTTTAAGCTAATAATAACGAATAATATCGTCGTTTTAGTATATTTAAATTAAGTCGAGTATATATTTATATCGACGCCCCGATATAGCCTTATTTATAAACGTCCGTTATTTAATATTATATTTTATTTATTTCAGAGACGAGCTACCTTATTCTTATTTTAACGCGGCGCGGCGAGTTTTATACTAGCTACATTTCCGAAATACAATATTATAGGCATAAATAACTTTATCTATCTATAAAGATTAAGCTAATAGCCGGTCACAGTGTTTTTTATATAGTTAATATTTTTTATTATCGTCGATATCTTCGTCGAACTAAGACTATAACTTTATCAACGTTTTCGTTTCTTCTTTTAGAAGTAAGTCGATTAACGTAATAACTAATTCGTTTTCGTCGCGTAACGGCGAAGCGCTACGTGCTAAAATAAAGTCTTACTTTATTATTTTTATTACGCCGTAGTTAACTTATATATTTAAAGAGATTTACTTCACGCAGCTATTATTTATACTAACTATAATAAAAGTCTCGTAATAGTAGTCGTAAAATCGCGACGGTAAAATACTAGTTAAGAGAGAAAAAGACTACCGACTTAGTAGAATAAATAAAAAGATAAGTACGAAAAAAAAAGCACTAACGGCGAGAAAGTAAAAAAGAAAAGAGAAAATAAAAGAAATCGTCGTATCGATATTCGTAATATACGTTTTATAAGTTTACGAGAAAAACAACGTAAACGTACGTTAAAAGTAAAATAAAGATAATATAAACGTAATACGGCGTCTTATTATAATAGCTATTTATATTTACTTACGGGTAGAAGTAAAGCCGGATATAGTTAAACCTTTGTTAAAACATCTATTAAAATTACTTTATCGGTTAATAAAACACGGTATTATAACTTATAAAATAAAAAGTATAGTTACGAGTTATTAAACGTGATTTATCTATTACTAAATTTAACCGTCGTATATTAGTTAACGACTATACCTTTTTTAAGTTCAATAGCATTATCGACTTCAAGAATTAAAACGCAGACTAGCAATTGCATTTTATAACGAAAAAAAAGAACGTCGTAAAAGATAAATAGCTAGACTTTCGACTCTTTTATTTAATATCCCCGGTCTGCTCTAAAGTAGATACCGTAAATAAAAAATTAAGCTAATCAAATCGGGCTACGCGGCGCGTGCATTCTTTAAGCAAAACCGTCGATATACGTTAGTAAGCATATATTATATCAAAAAGAGGACCTACTTTAAAGCAGACTCGGTCTGCTCTTAAATAGATACCGTAAATAAAAGATTAAACTAATTAAATCGGGCTATAAGGCGCGGGTATTCTTAAAGCGAAATTATTAGTAAGCATTTATTATGTTAGCTAAAAAAGTAGATTTGCCTTTATATAAATAAAACTAAAAAAAGAAAATCGACTCACGATAACGGGACGTAAATTTTATTAAATTTTATAATCGTAAATAGTAGTTAGCAACTTTTTATAGTTAATAATATAATAATCTATAATAAATAACCGAAATTATAAAACACGTTTATAATTAATTACTATATAATAAAATCGAATATACTATTAAAAGATAAGATTACGCTCACTAAAACACTAATCCTCGTAAAAGTCTATAGTTTCTTAATATTAGTAATGTCTCGTTTAATTTAATTATCAAAAAATATAAAAAGGCTAAAACCTTACTATATACTAGCTAAATAATCCTCCTATGCCTCTATCTCTTTAAATAATAAAGTTAAGGCCAACTTTTAAGTAAATCATAGCAATCGATATAAAGTATTACTACTTAAGGCCGTAAATTAAGTAAATCTTACTAACGAATACCGATATTTATAATACTAAAATCTATTATCGATAATCTATTACATTAGTAGGTATGACTAAGCGTATACCGCTTTATTAAAATAACGACGTGCCTCGTATTCTATTACGTGATCGCCTACTACTAGCTAGTAAGTAATTACTATAATAATTAAAGAAAATAACTTTCTTTTACTAAGTTACCTTTTATATACTTAATTATTATAACACTTATTTAAGTTATAAGCCCGGCTCTTTTAAAGCGTAAATTTTATTAAACTTAACATCTTTAACTTTATTTTCTTCGTTATATTACTTTAAGCATTAAATCTTATTATTTTCTCCCGTTTTTTAAACCTTAATGTCTTAAAGGCTTTAAAGACTTATCTTCGAAGTCGACTAAACTTTTAACTTAAAGAAAATTTTACGATATCTTTATCGCTACACCTCGTTAAGCCTTTATATCGTAGCTTTATAAATATATACTATTGCTTCTTAACGTCGTCTTCTTTACTATACATTATAAGCCTTTGCATCGTGGCTCTACCAACCAATACTTACGATTACTTCTTAACGTCTTCTTCTCGACTATATATTACTACTTTATTACTCGAGAGGAAGATCTTTACGGTCGACTATCTTTACTTACTAGCGACCTTAACCGGGTATTAAAGTAAGCAGGCTTAAGCCTATCTTTTATAGTATACTCTAAAGACCTTAACGAAAAAGACAGAGTCTCTCTTAACTTCGAGGCTATAAGTATACTACTTAGTCTTTAGCTAGACTCTTTTAGCATACCGGAGCGAGGCATACGTAATACTTTTAATAAAATTAAGTAGTAATAACGGGGGGACGGTATTAACGACAACGATAATCTTATAATAGTAATATAAGTCCGTAATAGTCAGCGCTAATAAGTAGATGTTCCCTTTAATAACATCCTTACTTTAGGTGCCGTTAATTAATTAATACGCTATAATATAAGCTTTGTTTCGCACGGTTTTACGGTTATTAGTAATAAAGTAAAAAAACTTAATAATACGTTAGCTACGCTATAATCGCTTAGCATCTAACATATCACTAACCTGCCTAAGCTTATACTCGTAAGTGACTAGTCGGCGGGCAAGTCTAGTCTTATATCTAATTTCTTTAAATTATACTTGCTACGTAATAAAGGCGTATGTACGCGCTGCCTTATATATCCGCCTCTCGGTCTCGCCTATTAATAAGCCTTAAAAGTATAAGGTGTCGCTTTAACAAAATTACGACTATAACGGCGCTTATCGGCACGTTACTCGGGACTACCTCTTTAACTTTTAAAAAGACGAGTTTTTAAGCTTATTCAATTTATCTAAGTTTAAAGAGACTTTACGCTAGGCTTAGTTCGTTATACTTAACTTTAATTACGAGCATATTTATTACCGGCCGGAGACGGGCGATATTTAACGGCACTACCGTTTTTACGTAAATGTAGTTAACGGCCGGAATAACGACGGCTTATTAACGATTAAAAAGTTTTTTATTTAGTATTAGGCTTATTTAAGCCTTAATACGGTCGTAATAAAGAGTCGCGATTAAAATTTTAAAAAAGTTAAAAAAAGAAAGAAGGAGTATACTACTACGATAAGAACTTGTTTATTTTATGTATGTTTAGCTATATCTTATAATTAAGGCTGCTTGTTTATTTTATTTAAAAGGCGTATTACTCCTTTAATATTTTTAAAATATAGTATATTCTCGAAAGCTCTTTACTCTTACTTTATTTATAAGTCTCTATAAGTATAATCTTTTACATAATAAATAAGTACGGAAGTAAGATACTATCTTACGGTATAATAAAACGAGTTAACGTAGTCTAAGTAATAAAGATATAAATTAATTAAAAAAGAAAAGAAAAAAAAAAAAGACGAAGTTATCGTAGAATAAAAAAACACGAATATAATTAAACTAAAGAATATAACTAAAGCAATCCGTTTTATACTACGTGCCCCGTACCGCTACCGTTTTATATAAGCTTAGCCGTCTACCGGACAAAGTCAATATCTAATAAACTCGAGGCGGGATATATAGCTCGTAGTAGTGGCACGCTCGCCGTTATATCGGTCCGCGATACTATAGTAATAAGATCTTCGATAATAACCGTCGTTAACACCTCGCTCGTCGTTTAGACTAAGCGTATATATAAGATAAGTCGGTTCTTTTGCGGTTTTATTATAAGAGATAAAACTCCGTTAGTAAGGTAAAGGCAAGGTATATAGCCGACTTGTTAGTAAAACCGATAATATAAAATAACGAAAAAGCGGTTCGTTAATATAAATAAGGAGTATAGTATATAGTTAAAGCGGTCGATAACTTTTTACGTTATTACGTAAAATTAATGCTTTTATATACGGGTATATATAATAAAGTCGTATACCGTCGTAAACGTTTACTTAAAGTATTATTACGGCGATTAAATATAGTAGTTAAGCTTCGTTAGTAAAGTATACGTACGTTTATCGAGTATAACGATTTTATAAAAGCTAAAGAACGTCGGTTAAATAATATTAATATCGTCTACGGTTAGTTTTTTTCTCGACAACGCGGTATAAACGTTTAACAGATACTCGTTTAATACGAGCTACGTTAAGATCGATAAAACGGCGTCGCCGCCCGCCGTATTAAGTATCGCGGGGTCGACCGCTACGTTAACGGCTTAGTCGAAGACGTTATACGAGGTAGTCGCTATCTCGACGCGCTGTTAATACGTCTTTACCGCGAGTTAAAAGACGTCGATATAAATAATTAGATCGTACTTAAGCTATAGCCTAAACTAGTTAATCCCGGTCGTAAGGAAAAATTTAAAGCCCCGCGCGGTTATCGTTCGCGTAACCTTTAGCTTAACTCGCGGTATCTTCGTCGGCGTACTAAATACGGTTATAATAAACGCGCCGAAAAGTAAAACGGCTATAAAAAAGTATTATACTATTTCGTTCCCGTAGTTAATAAACTATTAAAACGCGACTACGACGAGCGTAAAAAACGTAACGGCCGTCTATAATATTTATATACCGTTTTTATATATAATAACGATATAATCGAAAAGCCGAACGTACTTATCTAAGCTTTCTTAAATAAAAATATTATATAACCGCGCGTCGACGATATAAAACGCGTTACGGTCCGCGCGGATATTTATATCCGCGCGTACGATCGTAAAGTCCGGCTAGCCGTTTAAGTACCCGAGCCGCGATAGCCCGTCCCCCTATATTAAAGTCGCTTACGCTACCTCCGCCTTTTAAACGGATTAACTAAACGCGGTCGTAACCCGGATCTTAAAGCGTTAGCCGAACTAACGTGCTCGGTCCGTTAAGCCGTACGATAAACGTTAGTAAGACGATAACAACGTCGCGTAAACGTCGTTAAGGTTAGCCGATATATTACTTTCGTTTACGATACTTATTTATACGTTTTTACTGTAGCCGAAGTTATAAAGCTTAAAATAAAAAAAAGCTTAAACGCTAAGCTCGTTATACCGCCTTTTTTTTATAATATACGACTAAATATACGCGACGTTTTATTACTTAAACGGGTTTAATTTCCGCGGCTCGTATATAATCGAGACCGCGTCCTATAATAAACGGATAAAATACGTAACCGTATTTAACTTTTTAATCGAAAAAGGCCGTTAGTACGAAAGTACGTTAACGGCGTCGTTATTTTCGTCTCCGCAATGTCCGGCGTTATCGTGCTTAACGTTCGGTATACGAAACGCTTCGTCTAAGTCCTCGCCTTCGTCGTTAAGCGCGCGGGTACCGCCCGGCGCGTCGTTCGATATACGAACGTCCGTACCGGCGGTTTTAAATAAAGCTTTTTACAGATCGCCGTTTAAGAATAACAACGTATTATATTAACAGTACCGCCGCGCGAACACGGTATAGCCGGTCTATTCGGGGAAGAACTCGGCCGTAATATTTATATACTACTACCGCCGGGTCGGCTTTTAAGATCCGTCGTCTAACGGCGGGCTCGAAAAGCCGAGGTACGGAACGACCGACGGCATAAGGCCGGCTTAAAAAACGTCGATCGCGGCCGTTACTATCGACGCGTTTATCTTAATCTCGGTCGAGGCGGTTTAAAACGCGAGCTTCGTGTTTTTATTATTATATATAAACACCGGGTTGCCGAATAATAATAAGTTATTCCGGTCGTGCTCGGTTAAATCCGTATTACCGAAATAGCTAACGTACTCCGCTTTATTTAAGCCGTCGCGTATTATTTATTATAAAAACTAAAGGTTAATGTTGTTATATATGACTTAAATAACGCCTTCCCGGCCGTTTTTTTAGCCGGTTTTTTCGACGGTAATGTAAAACATAGCGCGCGCCTTTTTATAATACGACGGGACGTAGTATATAAAGCTTAACCCGATATGGTTAAAGCTCGGTAAAATAAATATATTAAAGAATATAACGTATAAAACGTCGGGCAGCGGTAGCGTCGTTTTCGTTCTTTTAGTATACATCTTAAAGAAAAATATATAAATGACGTCCGCACCCCGCCGGGTAAAAACGATATGTAGGATGCGGTAAATAAAGGCACGGATTGTTTTTATTTTTATTTAGACCGGTAAGTATAGGTAGACGTTTTTTATAAGAAAAGACTTAATTTACAACATAACGACGACGTCGAACGGCCTTTAAAAGTCTCTTAAGTCGTTCGTAACGTATAAAAAGCTATCGACGTCGTACACCGCCCGGTTTATAATTTATAAAGATAGATCGTCTCGGTATAAACAGATTTAAATACCTTTATACCGGCTTTCGTCCGGCCAGCCGTAATACTACGCCTCGAGCCGAGACGCGGAAAAAAGGTCCGTCCGGCTTAGTTTTAAATAGCTTAAACTAAACGGCCGTACTAAGCAATTAAGCCCGAAGGTTAATAAAGCTAAGCTACTCTACCTTATTACCGCGTTAATAAACCCCGGCGGCGACGCCCCGTATATCTCTTAAAGCCTATAATAGTAAGAGCAATTTACGTTATAGACCGTCTTTTAACGCGTATACTCCTCGGCCGGACACGCTACGAGGCCGATATAAAGAATATACGTAATCCGTTACGCGAGCCGTTTTATAAATATAATAATTTAGTCTTTAAGCTATGCGTATACTTCTTCGCGCGTTAACGGCACTTCGTAAGGCAGCTATTAGCCGGCGTTAACGGGGCCGTCTGCCTCGTCGTCGTTTACACCGCGTTAACTTTCGTCGTTTATCGTATCGTTTATCTCCTTACCGTCGTTATCGTTTAAGTTTATATACTCGTTATTGTCGTAAGCTATATCCGCTTCGTTAATATTTACGTCGTCTTAAACCACGTCTCCGGTATTATCGTAAATTATACTTTACGTTAACGTAAACGCTAGCTATTATTATTCTTAAAGTTCTTTTTTATTAATATAGTAAAAAATAATAAACAAAAAAGACAAAAAAAGACTCGACGTACCTTACGTTAAACGCGGTATCGAAAAAGATATAGTAGCTTATAAATTATATTATAATCGTCTTATAAAACCTAATTTTAATTAAAAAAAAAAACAACGTACACATATTAAAGACGTAGTAGTATTTATTAAATATATAAAAAGAAAAAGAAACTTACTATTTTTTCGGGCGTCACGTCTTATATTTAAAGTCGTAAAAAGACCCGGACTCGATAACGAGTATCGGAACACATCGCTAAAACCCAGAGTAAACGGTTATAATAAAAGACTCGGCTATCGCCGCTTAGTAAATAGCGTCGTTAAGTAAGTTCCTTTTTTTAATTAATACAACTAATTTATCTTATTCTAATAAAGAGTAAGAAAAAAAAAAAGAAAACAACATACTATTCTTCCTTACGCCGCCTTTAAAAAAAGTATTTATAAAACGAGCCGGACTCGACGAGCTGCTATTTTATATAACGTAGTCCGACGTTTATAAAGATATAAGTGACGGCGAGAAATAGGCTCGGATTAATGTTTAACGAGTAAATTACGACGGCCGGGCTTACGGTAACGTAAGTAATTAAGTAAGAGGAGCTTAGAAATAAGCTTTAATAAACGACTATAACTAAGTACTTTAATTCGTCGACCGTACCGTTTAAGTTTTAATAATATTACGGCGAGACTTTTTCGTCTTCGTTTAACGGTTAACGTAAGCCCGTAATCGCCCCATTATATAATCGTAAAAGAAAAAGAAAATAGTAGAAAAAGGAAAAAGTATATAAAAATAATCTTTTATCTTTTACGTACTCTCTACTCTTTTATACGAAACTTGACTTTAACGATATCCGAGATTTGTTACAGCGGCCGTCACATATTCGTTAATAAAAGAAAAAGAATAAACGACTCTTTAAATATAAAGAGATAACACAAGACAAATACAACTTTAGTATAACGGTTTAGACGTCCGAATATATAAACGACTATTATATATTCGTTAATAAGAAAAAAAGAAAAAAAGTAAACAATCTTTTAAAATACGAAGATAACAAAAGCCCGGAAATAAAAAGAAATATAACTTTAAGATTAGTACACTAATTTAGACGTTAAAATAGAAAAGTGGCTATTATATATTCGTTAATAAGAAAAGTAAACAACCTTTAGAATATTAAGTAATAACGGGAGCTAGGAAATAAAGAAAACGACTATAGAATATACAAATATATATAAAAAAAAAAAAAAAAAGTAAATAACCTTTTAAATATTAAAAGATAACGCGAGTTAAGAAATAAAAAGAAACACAACAGTTCCGACGTTAAAATAAAAAAGCGGCTATTATATATTCGTTAATAAGAAAAAAGGAAAAAAAGTAAGCAATCCCTTAAAATACGAAAATAACGAAAGCCCGGAAATAAAAAGAAATATAACTCTAAGACTAATATATTAATTTAGACGTCCGAATAAAAAAACGACTATTATATATTCGTTAATAAAAAAAAAAGAAAAAAGTAAACAATCCTTTAAAATACGAAGATAACGGGAGCCCGGAAATAAAGAGAAATATAACTTTAAGACTAGTATACCAATTTAAACGTCCGAATAAAAAAGCGACTATTATATATTCGTTAATAAGAAAAAAAAAAAAAAGTAAGCAATCCTTTAAAATACGAAGATAACGGGAGCCCGGAAATAAAAAGAAATACAACTCTAAGACTAGTATATTAATTTAGACGTCTAAATAGAAAAACGACTGTTATATATTCGTTAATAAAAAAAAAGGAAAAAAGTAAACAATCTTTTAAAATACGAAGATAACGGGAGCCCGGAAATAAAAAGAAATACAACTTTAAGATTAGTATACTAATTTAGACGTCCGAATAAAAAAACGACTATTACATATTCGTTAATAAGAAAAAAGGAAAAAAAGTAAGCAATCTTTTAAAATACGAAGATAACGGAAGCCCGGAAATAAAGAGAAATATAACTTTAAGATTAGTATACTAATTTAGACGTCCGAATAAAAAAACGGCTATTATATATTCGTTAATAAAAAAAGTAAACAACTTTTAAAATATTAAAAAATAACAAGAAATAAAGAGGAATACAACTCTTAGTATAACGATTTAAACGTCCGAATATATAAGCAGTTGTTATATTTTCGTTAATAAGAAAGAAAATAAGTAAACAACCCCTTAAATATTAAAAGATAACGGGAGCTAAGAAATGAAGAGAAAGGTAAATCCGGGGTCTATCGACGATCTTTATTTAATACCCGTTTATAATATATTAACCGACTATTTACGTAATACATTAAGTATATAGCTTACTATAATTAATATCTCGTATAATGTTTTATTTTATTTTTAAAAATAAATAAAAGAAATGATTAAAGTATACTATTATAATAAGCAATTTTTACTCTATTTTATCCTACTTTTAACAATAATAACTTTATATTAGATAATTAAAAACGAAATAAAAACAAAGAAAATAGTTTATTTTTATCTTATTTTATTATTTTAATCCTTTTCAACGTTAAAATATTACCTTTTTTTAAGACTAATATAATTAGTTTCGACTTTTACGAAGATTAGTATAATACGAAAAGCTATATTATTATACGTATTCTTTCTTAATCTTAACTTATATCACTAAATATATAAAGACCCGTAAAATAATAAATATTATTAAGCACGGACCGTTATTACCGTCTACCCCGTCTTACCTTTTTACTTTTATCTCTTAATCTCCTACTTATTTACTTTATTTACGTAGTTTTAAATACCCGAATACACTTAGCTTAAGACCTCGTCTTCGTCTACCTCCTTTACCTACTCGTAATATAATAAAGTATTAAAATTAAAAGTCGTCCGGTTAAGAAATATACGAGTACGACTTTATCTTATATCTTAAATATTTATCTTTTTTTTATTTATTTATTTATTTATATTCGTTCCGCGATACGATACGCTGTCGCGGTTATAACGCGGAAAAGGGCGTTTTTTCTTCTTTATTAAAAAAGAAAAGACAAGAAAAAACAACTAGCTATTTATCGGTTTATACTTAACATCCTATACTTATAAATTCTATACTCTTATATTACGCTTTTCTATATCTTTTTACTTATTTATTTCTTTTTACATTCTTTTACTTATATTTCTTTTCTACTTATTTTTTTTTTCTTTTCATATCCGTCTACTTAACTTTATATTCTTTTACTTATCTATCTCTTTTTATATCTTTTTCTTACTCTATTTCTTTATATATATTTCTACTTATTTATTTCTTTTAACTATTATAAAACTATCGACGAAGCGCCGTCAAGTAGTAAACGAAGCGCTTATCGATATATAGCCTATAAAACACGCCCGGATCGATCCGAGCTCGTCGCGAATATAGCTACGTTATTAAAATCCGCGCCGTTTACCGTTACGTACCGTAGTTACTCCCCTCCCCCCCTCGCTTTAAGCAAACTCGGTTACCGATTAATTACCGCGCCGGTAGTCTTTAGCCTAACGTTTACTATCTAAACCGCCGTTTACGATCGCGACCGAGGTTATGTCTTCTCTCCCCTCCTTTTAATATTCTCTCGTTTTAAAAGCCGGACTTAAAATTAATATTCTTACGTTTATTCGGTTAAAATACCGTAGTATAACTTTGTCTTTTATCTAAAACCTATATACGAAGTTTACGAAAGCAAATTTACTATTAAAACTTCTGCCCGAGTTTTTATTCTCTACGATATAAGAAATACAGCTTATAATAAAACCACTACACGAAATCGGTACGACGGTAAACGGTATATAACTAGACTTGCTCGTTTCGTCTTAAAAAGAAGTAACATCTTAGTCATTTTTTAATATATACGTCTTTTTCTTTCTTTTTCTTTCTTAATTAATAATAAATTTTAATAATAGGCCGGAAAATATAAATCCTCGATATAAGACTAGTATACCCGACGAAACTAATACCTTCGACGAAATTAGTACCCCCGACGAGACTAATACCTTTAACGAGACTAATACCCCCGACGAGACTAGTGCCCCCGACGAAACCAATGCCTTCGACGAAACCAGTGCCTCCGACGAGACTAATGCCCCCGACGAGACTAGTGCCCCCGACGAGACTAATACCCCCGACGAAATTAGTGCCTTAAACGAAACTAATATTTTAAACGAAACGAATATAATAAAAGATTTAAAGACTCCGGTCGGGGATAATATATTAAAAGACAATACGGTAATATACGAAAACAGTCTCGTCTACTTACTTTTAAAAAAAATCCGAACTAAGCTTAAATAAAAAAAAAAAACGTAAAGCGACTTTTTAAGGAGGCTGCCTATAGCTGCCTAGTTAAAAAAACATATATTTCTAAACATAGTCTTATCGAACGACGTTCGATAATTTACGATAATTTTATATACTAACGTCTTTAAAAACTAAGGGCGAAAACGGTTAGCTAAGGCGTTTTTAAAATAATATATTAATATAAAAGACCGGTCTTTTAATTACTTATTACAAACTTTAATAAAAAGTATTACGGTAACGAGAAATAAACATACTATAAGCTAAAGCTACGTCGGTTCTATTAAACTTTCGACCTTTACAAAACAACTAAGCCAAACGATATTATATAACTTATCGACGCGCGGCGTAGCCGATAATATCCACATACTATAAATAAAAGCCGATCTCGTTAAACAATAAACGCGTTAATCGTAGTCGGATTATACGAACGCGGAAGTCGCTACGTTTCTCGACGGGGAAGGTATTACTCGTAGTACTTTAACGACTTAGATTTATACGTATCTCGCCGACAAGATGTTACTACCGGTCGGCTAGCTATTTAAAAAGATATATACTTAACGGTTAATTATTATATTAACAAATACGTTTAACGTCGGTATATTTACTCTACTTCTTAAAAGTATAACAACGGCGTACAACCGGCACCGTATAGAAAGTCTTAAGATAGGCAAAAAAAAGACTAAGTTTCGCGCCGTAATTTAAGTAATTACCGACGAGACACCGATTTTATATACAGTCTGTACGGTATACGAAAAACATATTATAAGTAAGATTCTCGGGGGCGGGGCGACGCCGATAACGGATAAAAAGGATACGATTCCTAATATTAAGATAGCTTAAGACGGCGACGAGCGTTTTTTATATACTGCTTTAATTTAAGAGCTGCTTAAGCTAATACCTTACGGATAATATACTAAAAAAACGGTAGAAGAGATTAAAAACGATAAAAGGGACGAGGTTAAAAATAACGAGGGGGACGAGATTAAAGACGACGAGGGGGACGAGGTTGAAAATGACGAGGAAGAGGAAGACGATAACGACCGGCTTTTTTATTTAAAAATTTAAATATTTCTGTTTTTAATATATTCTTTTTTTTATTCGGACGTTTAAATATTTTTTAGTATGTTCTTTTTTTTCTATTCGGACGTTTAAATAATTTTAGTTCGGACGTTTAAATATATTTAGGTATATTCTTTTTTTTCTATTCGGACGTCTAAATTTGTTTTAATGTATTCTTTCTTTTCTATTCGGACGTCTAAATATATTTTAGTGTATTCTTTTTTTTCTATTCGGACGTTTAAACAATTTTAGTTCGGACGTTTAAACATTTTTAGTTCGGACGTCTAAATATATTTTAGTATATTCTTTCTTTTCTATTCGGACGTCTAAATAATTTTAATTCGGACGTTTAAATATGTTTAGGTATGTTCTTTCTTTTCTATTCGGACGTCGGAACAATTTTAGTTCGGACGTCTAAACATTTTTGGTTCGGACGTTTGAATATGTTTGAATGTGTTCTTTCTTTTCTATTCGGACGTCTAAATATTTTTTGGTGTGTTCTTTCTTTTCTATTCGGACGTCTGAATTTGTTTTAGTGTGTTCTTTCTTTTCTGTTCGGACGTCTGAATAATTTTAGTTCGGACGTCTAAATATATTTTAATGTGTTCTTTCTTTTCTGTTCGGACGTCTGAATAATTTTGGTTCGGACGTCTGAATATGTTTAGGTGTGTTCTTTCTTTTCTATTCGGACGTTTGAATTTGTTTTAGTATGTTCTTTCTTTTCTATTCAGACGTCTAAATTTGTTTTAGTATATTCTTTCTTTTCTATTCGGACGTCTAAATATATTTAGGTATATTCTTTCTTTTCTATTCAAACGTCTAAATATATTTAAGTGTGTTCTTTCTTTTCTATTCGGACGTCTGAATAATTTTAGTATATTCTTTCTTTTCTATTCGGACGTCTGAATTTGTTTTGGTGTGTTCTTTCTTTTCTATTCGGACGTCTGAATTTGTTTTGGTGTGTTCTTTCTTTTCTATTCGGACGTCTGAATTTGTTTTGGTGTGTTCTTTCTTTTCTATTCGGACGTTTGAATAATTTTAGTTCGGACGTCTGAATATGTTTTAGTGTGTTCTTTCTTTTTTGTTCGGACGTTTGAATTTGTTTTAGTGTGTTCTTTTTTTTTTATTCGGACGTTTAAATTTGTTTTAGTGTGTTCTTTCTTTTCTATTCGGACGTCTAAATTTGTTTTAGTGTGTTTTTTCTTTTCTATTCGGACGTTTGAATAATTTTAGTTCGGACGTCTAAATATGTTTTAGTATGTTCTTTCTTTTTTGTTCGGACGTCTAAATAATTTTAGTTCGGACGTTTAAATATGTTTTAGTATATTCTTTTTTTTCTGTTCGGACGTCTAAACAATTTTAATTCGGACGTCTAAATATTTTTAGTTCGGACGTCTAAATATGTTTAAGTATGTTCTTTCTTTTCTATTCGGACGTTTAAATATTTTTTAGTATGTTCTTTCTTTTCTATTCGGACGTCTGAATTTATTTTAGTATATTCTTTCTTTTCTATTCGGACGTTTAAATAATTTTAGTTCGGACGTCTAAATATGTTTTGGTATATTCTTTCTTTTTTGTTCGGACGTTTAAATAATTTTAATTCGGACGTCTAAATATATTTAGGTATGTTCTTTTTTTTCTATTCGGACGTTTGAATTTATTTTGGTATATTCTTTCTTTTCTATTCGGACGTTTAAATTTGTTTTAGTATATTCTTTCTTTTTTATTCGGACGTTTAAATATGTTTAAGTATATTCTTTCTTTTCTATTCGGACGTCTGAATTTGTTTAAGTGTGTTCTTTCTTTTTTGTTCGGACGTCTAAATAATTTTAGTTCGGACGTCTAAATATGTTTTAGTGTGTTTTTTCTTTTCTATTCGGACGTTTAAATAATTTTAGTTTAGACGTTTAAATATTTTTAGTTCGGACGTTTAAATATGTTTAGGTATGTTCTTTCTTTTCTATTCGGACGTCTAAATAATTTTAGTTCGGACGTCTGAATATGTTTAGGTGTGTTCTTTCTTTTCTATTCGGACGTTTAAATAATTTTAGTTCGGACGTCTAAATTTGTTTTAGTGTGTTCTTTCTTTTCTATTCAAACGTCTAAATAATTTTGGTTCGGACGTTTAAATATATTTGGGTGTGTTCTTTCTTTTTTGTTCGGACGTTTAAACAATTTTAGTTCGGACGTTTGAATAATTTTAGTGTGTTCTTTCTTTTCTATTCGGACGTTTGAATAATTTTGGTTCGGACGTCTAAATATGTTTAGGTATATTCTTTCTTTTCTATTCGGACGTTTAAACAATTTTAGTTCGGACGTCTAAATAATTTTAGTTCGGACGTCTAAATATGTTTAAGTGTGTTCTTTCTTTTTTATTCGGACGTCTAAACAATTTTAGTTCGGACGTTTAAATAATTTTAGTTCGGACGTTTAAATAATTTTAGTTCGGACGTCTAAATTTGTTTTAGTTCGGACGTTTAAATATGTTTAAGTATGTTCTTTCTTTTCTATTCGGACGTCTAAATAATTTTGGTGTGTTCTTTCTTTTCTATTCAGACGTCTGAATATATTTGGGTGTGTTCTTTCTTTTTTGTTCGGACGTCTAAACAATTTTAGTTCGGACGTCTAAATAATTTTAATTCGGACGTCTGAATATGTTTGGGTGTGTTCTTTCTTTTCTATTCGGACGTCTAAATAATTTTAGTTCGGACGTCTAAATTTATTTAGGTGTGTTCTTTCTTTTTTGTTCGGACGTTTAAATAATTTTAGTTCGGACGTCTGAATTTGTTTTAGTATGTTCTTTCTTTTCTATTCGGACGTCTAAATATGTTTTAATATGTTCTTTCTTTTTTATTCGGACGTTTGAATAATTTTAGTATGTTCTTTCTTTTTTGTTTAGACGTTTGAATATATTTAGGTATGTTCTTTCTTTTCTATTCAAACGTTTAAATAATTTTAGTTCGGACGTCTTAATAATTTTGGTTCGGACGTTTAAATAATTTTAGTTCGGACGTCTAAATTTGTTTTAGTTCGGACGTTTAAATATATTTAGGTGTGTTCTTTCTTTTCTATTCGGACGTCTAAATAATTTTGGTTCGGACGTCTAAATTTGTTTGGGTATGTTTTTTCTTTTCTGTTCGGACGTCTGAACATTTTTGGTTCGGACGTTTGAATATGTTTTGGTGTGTTCTTTCTTTTCTATTCGGACGTCTAAATAATTTTAGTGTGTTCTTTCTTTTCTGTTCGGACGTCTAAATATGTTTGGGTGTGTTCTTTCTTTTCTGTTCGGACGTCTGAATAATTTTAGTTCGGACGTTTAAATATGTTTAAGTGTGTTCTTTCTTTTTTATTCGGACGTCTAAATAATTTTGGTTCGGACGTTTAAACAATTTTAGTTCGGACGTCTAAATTTGTTTTAGTTCGGACGTTTAAATATGTTTAGGTATGTTCTTTCTTTTCTGTTCGGACGTCTGAATATGTTTGGGTGTGTTCTTTCTTTTCTATTCGGACGTCTGAATAATTTTGGTTCGGACGTCTGAATATTTTTAGTTCGGACGTCTGAATATGTTTAGGTGTGTTCTTTCTTTTCTGTTCGGACGTCTGAATAGTTTTACGTTTTTATAATTACAACTTTTTATTTTACTACTAAAAAACGAATTGTGAAAATCTATTTTTTGCAAAGTCTTAACCTTAATAGCCTAGTTATATTTTAGTATATTCTTTCTTTTTTATTCGAACGTCTAAATAATTTTAGTTCGGACGTTTAAATATGTTTTAGTATATTCTTTCTTTTCTATTCGGACGTTTAAACAATTTTAGTTCGGACGTTTAAACAATTTTGGTTCGGACGTCTAAACAATTTTAGTTCGGACGTTTAAATAATTTTAGTATATTCTTTCTTTTTTATTCGGACGTTTAAATAATTTTAGTTCGGACGTTTAAATATATTTAGGTGTGTTTTTTCTTTTCTATTCGGACGTCTAAATAATTTTAGTTCGGACGTTTAAATAATTTTAGTTCGGACGTCTAAATATATTTAAGTGTGTTCTTTCTTTTCTATTCGGACGTCTAAATTTATTTTAGTATATTCTTTCTTTTCTATTCGAACGTCTAAATATATTTTAGTGTATTCTTTCTTTTCTATTCGGACGTTTAAATAATTTTAATATGTTCTTTCTTTTTTATTCGGACGTCTGAATTTGTTTTAGTATGTTCTTTTTTTTCTATTCGGACGTCTGAATTTGTTTTGGTGTGTTCTTTCTTTTCTATTCAAACGTCTGAATTTATTTTAGTATATTCTTTCTTTTTTATTCAAACGTCTGAATAATTTTAGTTCGGACGTCTAAATATGTTTGGGTATGTTTTTTCTTTTCTATTCGGACGTCTAAACAATTTTAGTTCGGACGTCTAAATATATTTTAGTGTGTTCTTTCTTTTCTGTTCGGACGTCTAAACAATTTTAGTTCGGACGTCTAAATATGTTTTAATGTGTTCTTTCTTTTCTATTCGGACGTCTAAACAATTTTGGTTCGGACGTCTGAATATGTTTTGGTGTGTTCTTTCTTTTCTGTTCGGACGTCTGAATAATTTTGGTTCGGACGTCTGAATATGTTTGGGTGTGTTCTTTCTTTTCTATTCGGACGTCTGAATAATTTTAGTTCGGACGTTTAAACATTTTTAGTTCGGACGTCTAAATATATTTAGGTGTGTTCTTTCTTTTCTGTTCGGACGTCTGAATAGTTTTACGTTTTTATAATTACAACTTTTTATTTTACTGCTAAAAAACGAATTGTGAAAATCCATTTTTTGCAAAGTCCTAACCCTAACAGCCCAGTTACATTCTTTCTTTTCTGTTCGGACGTTGGAATAATTTTGGTTCGGACGTCTGAATTTGTTTTGGTGTGTTCTTTCTTTTCTGTTCGGACGTCTAAATAATTTTAGTGTGTTCTTTCTTTTTTATTCGGACGTTTAAATATATTTGGGTGTGTTCTTTCTTTTCTATTCGGACGTTTAAATAATTTTAGTTCGGACGTTTAAATAATTTTAGTTCGGACGTCTAAATATTTTTGGTTCGGACGTCTAAATATGTTTTGGTATGTTCTTTTTTTTCTGTTCGGACGTTTAAATAATTTTGGTTCGGACGTTTGAATATGTTTTGGTGTGTTCTTTCTTTTCTGTTTAGACGTCTAAATAATTTTGGTTCGGACGTTTGAATATGTTTAGGTGTGTTCTTTCTTTTCTATTTAGACGTCTAAATATATTTAGGTGTGTTCTTTCTTTTCTATTTAGACGTCTAAATAATTTTAGTTCGGACGTCTAAATAATTTTAATTCGGACGTTTAAATATGTTTAGTATATTCTTTTTTTTCTGTTTAAACGTTTAAATAATTTTAGTATATTCTTTCTTTTTTATTCGGACGTCTAAACATTTTTAGTTCGGACGTCTAAATATGTTTAGTATGTTCTTTCTTTTCTATTCGGACGTCTAAATAATTTTAGTTCGGACGTTTAAATATGTTTAGTGTATTCTTTTTTTTTTCTATTTAGACGTCTAAACATTTTTAGTGTGTTCTTTCTTTTTTATTCGGACGTTTAAACATTTTTAGTTCGGACGTTTAAATAATTTTAGTATATTCTTTTTTTTTTATTCGGACGTTTAAATAATTTTAGTATGTTCTTTCTTTTCTATTCGAACGTCTAAACATTTTTAGTTCGGACGTCTAAATATGTTTTAATATATTCTTTCTTTTCTATTCAAACGTCTAAATAATTTTAGTATATTCTTTTATTTTTATTCGAACGTCTAAACATTTTTAGTTTAGACGTCTAAATATGTTTTAGTATATTCTTTTTTTTCTATTTAAACGTCTAAATAATTTTAATATATTCTTTCTTTTCTATTCGGACGTTTAAACATTTTTAGTTCGGACGTCTAAATATATTTAGGTATGTTCTTTCTTTTCTATTCAAACGTCTAAATAATTTTAGTTCGGACGTCTAAACATTTTTAGTTCGGACGTTTAAATATGTTTAGTGTATTCTTTTTTTTCTATTCGGACGTCTAAACATTTTTGGTTCGGACGTCTAAATATGTTTAGGTGTGTTCTTTCTTTTCTGTTCGGACGTCTAAATAGTTTTACGTTTTTATAATTACAACTTTTTATTTTATTGTTAAAAAACGAATTATGAAAATCTATTTTTTGTAAAGTCTTAACCTTAATAGCTTAGTTATATTACGTTCGTTCTTATTACCTTTTCTTTTATTTTTATCTTTACGGTTACTTTTAAAGTTCTTCGCGGAACCCTCGAAGCCGTTAACGCTTTAATTTTACGCCGTTTTACGGTCTTTACGGGATTAACTTTAGTTATTAAACGCGCCTTTCTTTACGGAGCGGTAAATTATATCGGCCTTTTCGACTACCTTTTATAAAGAAAAGCGAAAAGATAAGCCTATAATAAATAGTTAAGTTTATAGCTTAAGCTTAAAGGTTATAAAAAATCTACTTACTTTAAAAGCTTTTAATAACTAAAGTATTTTACTTTTTAAAGTACGGAAGTAGTTTTTTAATTTTTAAAGCTAAGAGATATTAAAAAGAAAAGCGAAGTATTATAAAATCGTAGTTAATTACGTATCTTTAACTTTTAGCTTAATTTAATTTAGTTATATAATAAAAGCTATTTAAAATTTATAAGCCGTAGCTTTTTTTACCGGCTTTAAGTTAGCTAAATAATTATTTTATTAATCCCGCGCCTCGTCTTTAAATACGTAAACTACCGCGCTTACTTTAAAGTTTTTAAATTTATAATAAAAAAAAGCTGTTTAAAAATAATCTTTTACTTAACGCCTTTAAGCGTCTTTTTTTTTATAAGTCGTTAATAACTTAAGCTTAAAAAAAAACGAAAAGTAACGATCGCGACGGCGGTTAAATCTTTTAAAAAGACTACTTATACCAGATCTTTTAACTTCTTTTACGTCGGAGTTATTAAAGTCGTTAATTTAGCTTACGCCGATTTAAACGCTCGTTGTAAATAAAGTAATTAAATCTCTTTTCGCCGAGGGTATAACGTCTTTTAACGGGAATAAGTACTTTATTATCGTATCTAAAAAATTATCGCTCCTCTCGCGCCGAACGGCTTCCGTTATTACTTAACGTTAAAGTCGCTTAATAGTATTTTAAATCGATTAAAAGATTGATTTAGTCGAAGAAGCTTTAAAAGCTTTACGGGGATTCCTTTAAAAGTTTTCCGTAACGACGCTCGTTTCGGTTAATCGAGTATCGACTTTTAAAGACTCGTTACGGCCCGTTTAAGCGGGGCTTAGAGTCTGGGTCGATGGCCCGGCGCTTACCGCCGGGACCGTGTTATTCGAACGGGTAGCAACTATCTTATATTATTTTAATAAAGTATAGTAAATAAATTAGAATTATAAAGGTTAATTAAAGATTATATATTAAAGTAATAATCGATAATTACTAATTAATTCTTAAAGGTAGGTATCGATATATATAAAGTTTAATTTATACCCTCTACTTTTCGGATAGCCGGCTAGATAAATATATATATTTAAGTCCGTAAGATCCCCGTAGTATGCTAAAGGCATTTACGTAACTAGTCATCTGTTTATCTACTTACGTAACGTAAAGTGTGATTTAACGCTAGCCTTACAGCTAGCGCTGCCCTGGCCCTCGACGAGCCCCGGGGGTTCTCCGGGGCTGACTCAATCTAGCTAAGGGGGCGCGACGCTGGTCTAACTATGGGTAAACCTCGTAGATTTACCGGGGACTCCTTTAGCCCAGTCATCGTGCTATGATATTAAGTATGTTCTTTTCTTTTTCATTCAGACGTTTAAATTTATTTTAGTGTATTCTTTTTTTTTTTGTTTAGACGTCTAAATAATTTTAGTTCGGACGTTTAAATTTATTTTAGTATGTTTTTTTTTTTTTATTCGGACGTCTAAACATTTTTAGTTCGGACGTTTAAATATATTTAGGTGTGTTTTTTTTTTTTATTCGGACGTTTAAATAATTTTAGTTCGGACGTTTAAATATATTTAAGTATGTTCTTTCTTTTTTATTCAGACGTTTAAATAATTTTTATTCAAACGTTTAAACATTTTTAATTCGAACGTTTAAATATGTTTAAGTGTGTTTTTTTTTTCTATTCGGACGTCTAAATAATTTTAGTTCGGACGTTTAAATATATTTTAGTATATTCTTTCTTTTTTGTTTAGACGTCTAAACATTTTTAGTTCGGACGTCTAAATATATTTAAGTATATTCTTTCTTTTTTATTCGAACGTCTAAATAATTTTAATTCGGACGTTTAAATATGTTTAAGTATATTCTTTCTTTTCTATTCGGACGTTTAAATAATTTTTATTCGGACGTTTAAACATTTTTAGTTTAGACGTTTAAATATATTTAAGTATATTCTTTCTTTTTTATTCGGACGTCTAAATAATTTTAGTTCGAACGTCTAAACATTTTTAGTTCGGACGTCTAAATATGTTTTAGTATGTTCTTTCTTTTCTGTTCGGACGTCTGAACATTTTTAGTTCGGACGTCTAAATATGTTTAGGTGTGTTCTTTCTTTTCTGTTCGGACGTCTAAATAGTTTTACGTTTTTATAATTATAACTTTTTATTTTACTGCTAAAAAACGAATTGTGAAAATCTATTTTTTACAAAGTCTTAACCTTAATAGCCTAGTTACATTAAAAGCCTTACTTTAAGAATAGCTAAAGATCGTTACGAAAGACTAAAAGACATAAAAAGACTAAAAGCCCCGCGGGACTCTTAAAAAGTTCACTTAAAAAAAAGACGAGAGATATATTAAAGCAGGATCCTCTCTTTATAATAGAAAAAAGGATCATGCTTTAAACCTTTTATAATAGCATACTTACCTTACAACTATTACTACTACCAAGTGTTCTGATTTAGTATATATTATCTTATACTAGCTTCACCTTTAACTAGGTATCTATTATATAAAACTTAAAACAAAACAATATAAACATTTATTTACTACGACGTTATTATATATAATATTATAAAAAGACGAGATGACAACTATAAGACGACCTCTAAAGGTCTGTATACGAAATCAATACCCGCCCGACTAAAAAGCCTTACTTAAATAAGACAGTTACGGACTTCTAAGCATGAGCCTTACGCTAACACTTTATATAGTTTGTTTATATATGTGTGTTTTAAGCTACATACTTTTAGCTAAGACATCTAGCCTATTTTAGTATCCGTCGGGATCTTTTGAAGATCCGACATAACATTTTATTAGTTAATAATTAAGTTTATTTTCGGGGACACTTTTTTGATTTTAAACATTAAGGGTAGTCTAGTATATTTTTACGTTATACACTTTATAAATAACCCAACTACTGCGAGTCAACTCGTCATTTATTTATTATACTTAAAACTAAGCAACCTCTGACCGAACAGTCTCTAGACGCGCAACAAGATCATTCTGTGCAATATGAGCTGCAGCAGCGCGGGTGTTTGGTGTCAGATGGCCCGTCGGCTGGTGTCCCGTAGTTGCAGCTTCAGCTTCGCGTCGCTCATCAAGACTGTGTGCCCGGCTCTGGCCACGGCTTTGTATATAACTATGCGCGCGGCTGGCATGGATCGAAGCGACGTCGCGGCTGTACTGGTAAGAACTGGTGCGGGATCCTGGACCAAGATGAGGCCGCTTGGGCGTGGCGGTGTTGGAGTTGTAGCCGCTGCCGTTTCTAGCGCCGCCTTGTCTGCCGTCATGTGGTGGTGTCTGTAGTCCTGTGCTATCGGGATATGCAGGTGCCTCTGAGGCCTGCTGGACAGCATGGGAATAGTCGTCGACCTGCTTGGCGAGGGTCTGGGCAAATGACGACCGCTGTCTAAGCTGCGGGCCGTACCAGTACACGAAGTAGACACCGATGACAAGAAGGAACGAGACGGCGAAGAGAATGAAGGATCCGTTTCGGAGAGGCTTGTTGTCTGAGCCACGAATGTTGGTGTAGAAAGGGGTGGCAGCGTTTGTGAGGACACCAGCAAGAAAATCGCGAGCGAAGCCGTTACCACCAGTAGCCGAGGCTGAGTAAGGACCATAAGCGCAGACCATGTAGTCGATGGTAGCCATGTAGATGGCATAGTTTGCGATGCCGATAATGCCCGACGCAAACATGCTACCGACCCAGTGGACAGGGGGACCATTGCAAGTGAGCGCGAAAATAAGCAATCCAATGGGCAGGCATGGCGCAGTGAAAAGGAGCCACCACAAGCGGCTCTCATACTGGGCGTGCTCGTCCTGGGGATGCGCGGCACGCTGGCGTTTATTACGCCAGATGGCAGGAATAAAACTAGCGTGGGCAATCAGGTAACCAATGCCAATAGGGATGAATGCAAGGCCAAGCTGCCAAGCGTTGAACTTCCACTGGTCGTACACGAGCGCAAAAGACTGAATCTGCATAAAGATAAGAGCGTCGGAAAAGCCAGACAGGAGTGACAACGATAGCACAATGGGCTCGGTCACAAACATGCGGAAAGGGCGCAGCCAGGTGTGAACCACCTCGCGAGCATCCATCCGCTGCCAGACAGGGTTGATCTCGTTGGGGCCATACATTGATGCTTCCGGTGATCCAGGCTCAGCGTTCTTGCGCATCTTTTTGGCCACCTTATCGAGGCACACCGTTGTGCGAGACTCTGGCACAGTAAACAAGTGAAGTAGCTGCACGAAGCCGCCAAAAATGAGCTGAATCCAGATACACCAGCGCCAGTGCAGATTGTATTCCACAAAACCGCCAACGATGGGACCCAGAATACTGCCACCGACAGATGAGAGCACAATGTAAGCGACAGCGTACTGCTGGTTGTCTGCGTCAAACATGTCTGCAACCATGCCGAGTGTGACACTGCCACCAGCTGAAGACAAACCGCCAAGACACCGGCCCACAAGCAGTGCACCAAAATTGGGAGCGAGCGCCACTAGAAGACACCAAATATTGACTAGAAAGAGTGATGACTGCATGATAGGGCGACGGCCAAACTCTTCTGACCATGGCGCCCACAGCTCACAACCAAAAGCGTAAAGAATCAAAAACAAAGTGGCACCCAGACGGGCCACCTGCATTGACACGCCGAACTCCTCAGAGATTCCACCCAGGCCGTTACTGTACAGCGATGTGTTGAAGTTCATTGAGGTCTGAACTAGGAAGATGACCGTCAGCACCCACCACTTCTTCCACGAAGGCCAGGCAAAAGGCAAATCTGCCTCGGCCAGTTCAACGGTGAGCTCGTGTTTCTCTTCACTTGGATCGATGGGGGCGCCATTGTTGTTGATGTTTAGCGGCCAGCGAGCTTGTCCTGTGTGGTCCTGCACATGGTCCTCCGGTTTCTCGGACATGTCGGTGGTCCGCCCTGGGGAGTAATTGTTGTCTGACATGGCATGGAGTTCTGTGTCTTGAATGATAGGAGATTAATAAAAGATGGGTAGCTTTGAACCTCTCTATTCTGTAATGGCAGATCGAGTACCTAAAGGGTTAATGCCGATGATTTGTTGACAGACCCGATGATCTTTGCGGGTGAACGGATTGGTCCGGGGAAAGATGATAAACATAAAAGACTTACAGAAACAATATGGCCTCTGGCCGCCCCTTATATGAGATTAGTAGAGATTGGCAAGGCGACAATCATATAAGAACCATGGGAGATTCTGTGACGTCATACAACATTGATAATAACAATCAAAGAATGTGTGCAAACTATGTGGCACACTAGGAAAATAAGCTTGTAAATACCGCCGGACGTACTATTTAAGTGGACCGGAGGCAGGCACATGGACGGCATAGTGGCGGCGATGGGAATACGGCAGAAGCAACTGAACCCACTTGCGTCTCTTGCCGGTCTCGTGTTATCCAATTTATTCTCTTATCACACGGCGATTTCATGAGTGATTACCATGCGCTCATGCAGGCAGACAGACAAGATGTGGTGTAAAGTGGGTCAGACTGAAAGGCATCCTTCCATTCTCCACAACAAACATTGCAGCCAGCAAGTTATGGCACGCTGTCTCAGTTGTTCTCCGTTCCGAAGGCACCATTACATGGTGCGGTGTGTTTCTCGCTCTATTTGAGTACGGATTAGTATGCAAAAGGAGCCATAGATCGCTCCAGACGCAAAGAGGATGGGGAAGGATGGAGATTAAAGTCCACAAATTTGCACAAAAGCAAGAAAACAACAATGTCTGCTTATTTTTCCCCGGTCTCTCCGCTAAGATCAGCCATGCACCTACAAATCAAGTATTTTGCTTGTTGCGTTGATTGTGTTTAATAGGCCTCAAATTGGTCACGCAGCTGCTGGCCGACGGTACGCGGGCTTTACATTTTCTCGGTTAGATGTAGTGGTATACGAAGTAGAATAGTATCCGAGTTCCACAACACCAAGCTTTCTCCAAGCCTTTTGGCCAATTGGCGAAATGCGACCATGAATCACGTCCCGCGCCAAGAAACTGGCACCTTAAGTAATTTTTGTTTTGTTTTAGGGGGGACAATAGTAGACAAGTACTGACATAACACCATCAGTAACAAGTTGGGGGGAAACCGCGCATTCAGTGTATCAAGTGTACTGAAAATTTTAGAAATATCGTAGCCAGTCCCCGGTTGAAAATCTACCAATCACAACTGTCTCCCCGTGATGAAAGTATTTAGTTCATTTGTAACGAGCCGCTATTCTACTGTGCTATTACCTTCATATACATATATTACCGACATAATCCCCGACACAATTCTCGCATCTAAAATTTGTAGCGACGTAAAGTAGCACACTCAGATACCTTTCTCGATCACAAACGTTTAGCTAAATTATGTCAGAAACAAAACTCCAAGCCTGGAACGGCCTAGACTGGGACGATAGCGGCTTCGAAGTTGTTACTCGTTGGACCAGATGACCAGAACTAGACGTCATCTCTACTGTGTGCGATAGCACCCTTACCCTCGATAACAAAAAGTGCAAAATTTCATTTTATGATGCTGGTATGTTCAACAGGCTGTATTTAGTGACCTCAAAACATTCGGATGTTATACTCCGTGTCGGCCTGCCAGTCGATCCATATCACAAGACTGCTGGTGAGGTAGCTACTCTGCGATGGATACGTGCCGCGACAAATGTCCCTGTTCCCGAGTCTTCGCATACGATGGTCAACAAAAGGATAATGCAGTTGGATTCGAGTGGATCATGATGGAATGAATGCGGGGCGTGCCAGCTTACAAACCCTGGCGGTCCATGTCCATTAAGGCCAAGACGGCATTTGTCAAGCAGTTGGCTCACCACCAGAGTCAGCTCTTTCAGGCAAGTTTCGAAGAGGCCCAGTTTCGACGCATTGGAACACTGGGGAAATCCATTAGTGCCGAGTTGACCTCTACTCCAGCTCAAATCACTCGCCCAGGCCGTATAGTTTCCCGCGACTTCTTTTGGAATATGCGTCAAGGTTATAAGGACATTTTAGGGTGACCGTTTGCCTTAAGCCATGACTGGCATTAAGCCAAGCTGGCCATTATACGTCGCGAATAGTCTGACATTTTGTCCGCCTAAAACAAGAAAGGGACGGCGGGAGTCGCTGTTGAGACCAACGGCGACGAAGTCGACAAAGATGACGATGACGATGACGACGACGGCGGCGATTGTAAGGATGCAGAAGCCAGAATCAGTCTGGTTAACAGATTATGAAAGCTACTACCCAAAATATTTCCGGTCATGCAAACCCCACCAGAACGAACAGTTCTTTGGCATTGTGATCTTTCACTGCACAACATCTTGATCTACGATACTAATGCTGGTTGCGATAACGATGACTTTTCTATCACGGCAATTGTTGACTAGCAAAGTGTATCGACAAAGCCCCTATAGGTTGCCGCCAGCGTGTCGTATTTTCTGATCGGTCTCGATCGAGAAAATAAACCGAATCGAGACATGTACGCCGGTGCGAATGAAACGGGGAACTCTCCTGGTGACAATGACGATAATTGTCGGTGTATTAAATAGATGATTAAGCAGTCTAGTCAGTCAGCCAGAGAGGAGAGGTGGGTCCACGACCCCTTTTCAAGGGGTCGTGATGTCTCCTTTCTGGCCTCTTTTTCTGTCTTCTCTTCCCTCCTTAAATATCTATGCCTTGCCCAACCTGACCGAACCTATGCCGCCTCTATGAGAAGAGGAGGTTATGAATACGGTCGACGGGAGCATACGACTGAATACATCACCACTTTCACGAACGATTATAGTCAACTACGTTTACACCGACAATGATAGTTTTTGCAACGAGGGCAAGACGAAATTGTACTGGGATCATGTTGAGGAGTATGAGCTTACACAACTTCGTCATGTATATGCAGCGAAAATGGCAGAACTCTGGCCGAGGTGGGCCGTGGAAGCTGCTGATGCACACCTCAAGGCAGTCTTTGGCGAGGCTAGTGATCGTTGCTCGGATTTGTTTGGTGTGTCTCGGATCGTGAAGTGGGCGGAACTTGTTGAAAGCGGTCAATTTCTACGCTTGCATGATATTATGTTTCGCTGGTTTTCTACGCGAGACGGGCTGATTCCTCCGTAGTGATTCATCCGAATTCCTGGAGTGGGTAAAACTTGCTGGAAGTGGTCAGTTTCTGAGCTTGTACGATATCTGGAATGCTTGAGGTTTCTGAAAAATGAACTGCAGCATTATTTAAAATTGGAAATTTTGCTGCTTTGCAGTGTAACATTAGCATATAACAACAGTGTGTGGCCTTAGTTAAATTGGTACTATCGTTTTAGTCTATTCTAACTGATTAATAGTTTGTAGACGTAGCCTAGCTGATCAACAGCCGGGTTGGGGGGTCAAGCTGATCAACAGTCGACAAGGGTAGTGCCACTAACGCAGAGGTTGATAGTGTCATGTCCGTTTGATACACATCTGTCCAGGTTTGGTCTCTCGCCAATATCGCCAGCTCCTGTTGCCTCGATAAATACACCAACTTCCCCGACGATTCCAGCGCAGCTGCCAGGAACGGAAATGCTGTAGAAACCTGAACCTGGTGCGCCTGTGAATGTGCCAGACGGCATCGTGGCTGGTAGCATGAAGTTGCACGTCACAGGCTTGTCGTTGACAACTGTTGCAGTGATTCTACCACAGTCGAGAACGACTGTTCTGACAGACCCGTCAACTGCGTTGTCAACATTGGCAAATGTACCGGTAGGCTTGCCATTTGTCTTGAATGTCTGGACTGTCAGAGGATTGTCTCTCTTGACGATGATGTTGGCTTTGTTGGAAATGACACCTGCAGGTGCCAAAAAGGGGAGACCCAGAGCGGAGACGAGGAAAAGAGTCTTCTGCATTTTGAAGGATAAGATTATGAGAAATTGGTGTATAAAATAAAGTATTTGGTAAAATAGCTTGTGTGTGAGGATGAATGAGAGTGGATTGTTGCTTGTTCTGTCGGCATGTTTTTTCTTGGGCAACGAGGCGCCAGTATTTATAGTCGAATTCAACTCATCCTAGCAGTACCTAAACTCATTGACGTAAACTCTACCTATCACAACACTGCGTACGGGAATGCCGTGTGAGGCAGAAAAAAAAGGTTAACATGTTGCCTACAGATGTAGGTAGAATATAGTTGAAACTGTTAACTTCCGCCAAGACATATGCGAAATCTGGTTTATTTAAGCTTTCTCGCATGCACGTATTGCGCAGATGCTAGATAAGGTAAAGTATGGTCACGTCCCACCCCTGTGCTACCACCCATACTACGCCGTACAGGACGCGGGGAAATCTTTATGCAAGAAATATGGAACTCGGTTGAAGTTCACCATGATGGAATAGTGGCATTTCTGAGTAGATATAATACCTAATCGATATCAACGACTCGCATTCGCTTTCTGTTTGTCTTTTTTTATGCATTTTTATAGTAAAATAGTATCCGAAAACTGCGCGATGTAACCTTGGGGTTGCGTCTGTGCTTGCACAGGGTTCTCCTTGTTCAAGAATGCATGAAAGAACCGTTTCTTTCGCAGGTAACACGCTTCATAGTCATACTGATAGAATGCAATGATCTTTATCCTAGCTTTGTAGTTCTTGGAGATCAGATGTGTTTTAATTGATATTGTTCTTAGCGTGGGATTACCAAAACATCATCATGCAAAAAAGCAGTCTAATCACTATCCATGACTCGTAGTGCTCTTCATTAGGCAATCAGCTCTACTACTTAGCTATTTAAACTTCTTGATATGTAGTAAGCAATTCTTCACTTCACAACTCACTTGGGTTATAATATTCATTGATTATTTTTAACATAAGGATAAGATATAAAAATATTACAAATTAACTAAAAAATTACTATTGTTTATGAACAGCAATCACCAAGCCTGGCGAGTGCGGTTCTTTCCGGCAATAGTCAAAGAACCCTGCAGAGGTAGGTTCCGGCTACTAGAACCAACGTAAACAGTGTAGCTACCCTGCTGCAGCTTCCACTTCTGGGCAAAGGAGTCCCAGATACTGAGATCTCTGCGTGTGAGCTCGTATGTTACAGCAACACGGCCGCCGGCCTTAATAGCAACCTTCTCGAAGCCACGCAGCTGGCGCGCGGGAGCACCGGGGATCGCCACATAGAGCTGTGCCACCTCCTGGCCTTCCACAGAACCGGTGTTGGAAACCTGGACAGTAACACTTGCTACAACATCCCAGAGATCGGACTGGCCACCCTCCAGGACAGCACCAATGGGGTAAGGGCTTAGCCGTGTGCTAGGCTTTCTGGAAATCTTCAGGCTACTGTAGTTGAAGGTGGTGTAGCTAAGACCGTAGCCAAACTCGTAGCGAGGCTCAATGCCATTAGCGTCGAAGCGGCGGTAGTCAATGTAGACACCCTCAGTAAAATCAATCTGGGGGAAGTAGGCAAACTCGCCCTCGGGATAAGTAGGAGCATAGAGGCCGTCGTAGTCGGACTCGTTCTTAGGGAGAGTATAGGGCAGACGGCCAGAGAAGTTCTCATCACCGTACAGTAGTGACACAAGAGCGCGGCCACTGTCCTGGCCGGGCAGATGAGCAAAGATGACTGCAGTGATGTTAGGGTTCTCGATCCAAGTATCGACAATACGGGGACCAGCGTTGTGCAGGATGACAATGGTGTTGGCACAGTTCGAGGCAACGGCCTCAATCAAGTTGTCGGTGTACTCGTCACGGACACCTGGGCGATCAACAGACTCAGTTGCAAAAGCGTTACCGAAAACAAGGCAGGCATCCGCAGACGAGTCGGCAATAGGCTCGGCTGATATAAAGTCCCAGTACAGCTTGGTATCATCCTGCAGAGCGCGGTTAACCAGTGCAAAGTATGGCGACCAGCCAACAGTAGGTGTACCGGCACCCGAGCCACCGCCAGAGTACAGGGTGCCGTTTGTTGCAATGGCCGGACCGGGTATGTTGATGTTACCAGTGAAGGATGTGGCATAGTCTGTATACATCTCCTCGGACTGCTCCCAGCCAAGAGTGAAGCCGTTGTTGTCGATAGCAGGGGAGTTCTGAGGAGGGTCAGTTGCCGAGTATCCGGCCAGGTAGAGGAGCTTGGGGCTCTTTAGGGGCAGAGATCCTGTATTTTTCACCAGAACATGGCCCTCGATGGCACCCTGGAGAAGCACAGGCTTATCGGCCGGGTCCCGAGCATCGACCTCGTCGTGAGGAGCAGATAGGTCAATGGGCATGCCAGCGCCGGGGGCCGGGATTGTGGAGTTCTGGTCCAGAAGGTACCAGGACGAAATGATTCTGAAACATATTAGCAAGTGTGTATATGATATTAGCCTTGACGGTGGAACATACCTTTTAGCCATATCATCAACTCTGGACTCTGACAGCGAGCCGTTGGTCACGGAAAGAGTGAGGTTGTCACCCCAGAAGCCATCACCGTTGGGCATGACCATATCAAGGCCAGCGTCGGCGGCTTGGTGGCCTGCAGACAGGGCATACCAGTCAGACATGACATAGCCCTGGAAGCCAAGCTCCTCCTTGAGCAGACCGTTGAGCACTTTGCTGTTCTGGCACGCCTGTGAGTTGTTCAGGCGGTTGTACGAACACATGACACTACCAGCACCGGCATGGATAGCGTCCTGGAAAGGCCTTTGCGTTGTGTTAGCATTGCTTTTCTAAGCATTTGTCAACGTTGGTATTGCATTATCTTACCAGAGGTAGAACTCGTGCATGGTAGCATCATCAATGTTTGAAGAAGAAGCCGAGATGTTTCCATATGCAATACGATGCGTCTCCTGCTCATTGCCAATCAGGTGCTGTCATAGGTTAGTACTAGTTCTCGGCAGGAGCCATCTAGAGTAGTTGTAGACAACACACCTTAACACAGGCAACAACACCCTTATCCTGGAGGCCATCAATGGTCTCATAGACAAGGGCACCTGCCAGGTAGGGATCGGCGGCAAAACCTGTGTGCAATTAGTAAATGGACATTATGGATAAACTAAAGTCTCAGGAGCTGAACATACCCTCCCAATTGCGGCCACCGGTAGGTAGACGGAACGCGGGTCCAACAACAGGGCCCAGAAGAGTATTCACGCCCTTCTTGACTGCCTCCTTGCCAATGGCAGCAGCTCTCTTCCATGCGAGCTTCTTGTTCCATGATGCTCCCACGTGAAGACCACTGGGCCATGAGCTGACAAAATCCGTGTTACGGACACCATTGCCAGCATCTGCGATACAAAGACCCGGGAAACCGAGACGGGGAATCGGCGGAATCTGTCCTGAGCATCCTGTGGTCGTTTTTGTACCACCGGTGAGGTTGACCTGTTACAATTAGATTATGTATATCAAGGTAAAGGCACGGGTAATCCTAACTTTCTCCTCGATTGTCATGAGAGCCACGAGGTCCTTGGCCTTTGCATAAGCCGAAGCCCATGCGCCACTACCAGAAGCCTCAGCTGTATTTAAATGTCAGCAATTGTTTCAAAAGGTTTATTGCATAGCAATGGTACATACGCGATGGGTAGACAGCCGGCGACTCTCCATAGAAGTAAGTGTCATCAACAATAACATCCTGGGCAAGGCCGGAGCCCAGGGTAGCTAGGACAGCCAGGCTGGTGTAGATCGTGTTGCCGTGCATTGTGACTAGTAGTATAGCCGAATTGATGTTGTCTTTTGCGCTGATCTTTTCAAAACTTTCTGCTCTGCCATGTGGGAGGCATCATGCAGTTATGTACTCCAGCCAACACCAGCGCCGGAGTCGACTCGCTGCCCAAGATCTGGGGGAAATGATGGCCGCCGGTATCATTTTGACATTAGATAGCCATCCGAATCCATATCCCCAGTCTCGTGACCCCGGAAACCACAGATTTTGTCTTTCTACACCATGTAAGTCTAAAGAATACCCACAGCTATCGTCATCTACATGTCGCCCAGACTTTGATGCTTGCAAGATTCGGTCCGTTTTCTGTCTGTGATTATAAAGGCGTTCCTAGTGTCAAGTTCTTGATAATTTAACGATTAACGATTACTTTCGACGAAAGTCACATTGCTTGCGTATTCAAAAACCCAGTCAAGACATAATAGGTCAAATGATAAAAGTTCAACGTCCCACAGTCAACTGATTGCCATATTGAATACCACTCTCCCCTCTATTCCAAGAGGATCAGCAGACGCGCAGGGTTGTCTCTTTGCCACAATCGGAGTTATACTCTCGAGCTTTGCTTCATTAAACTTCAATCTCAGATATGCAAATTGCCTTTGAATGAGAAAGATAATACGTAGATCTTTCTTTCTTTTTTTTTTTTCCTCTAACTTCTTTTCCCTTTTACTTTTTTTATATCTCTCATATTTGTGCTAAAATTTTCTATTCCTCCCTCTGGTCGTCCTTATTTGTCTTGAATTTATTTCAAGAATTACATTACTCAACCTAATGTTATTCTCTGCCTCGTGAGTTGCCGGCCCCATGGGGTTTCTGTGGAGCGTACCCCACGGGAACTGGTCCCCAGCTATGTCGCTCCTCGTTTTAGTACATTATAGACCTTCAAATTAGGTAGGCCTGGCCGACACCATGCGCTTCTGTGGTACGCAATCGGCCCGGAATCCATGTGCCGCTAGACGGGGAAGGAATGGCTCGCACACATATCCGATAATAATGCCGTCCGATCAACGACATGTGCCCGATGTAGATCATGTGCATGTAACCAGCTTGAGATGCCACGAAAAAAAAACAGTATTTGTGCCGGGTTGTTTCATTTCACTTTGCTGCCCAGTACCTGATAGCCGTCACGGCAAAAGTTGATTGCTTTTTTCTGTGGAAATTCACCCAATCAATACAAATTCCGTAGCAAGTTCGGCTGTTTCCCATTGTGGTTTCTCCGACTAGCTCCTACCATGCCCTTTCAATTCTTACGCGGTTCATAACCGCTGAAAGTTCCGACTTCAGTGTGGGGTGGAGTGCCATTAGTTCGTTAGCCAAGATGGCATGGCTTTGTTTTCCCATAGCATGTCATGCTCAGGTCACAGCTGCTTTTTGGTTTTACCGAAGATTAACCACATACAGTTTGTGATTTCTACCCACCTACATTCGATTCTTCTCGAATTCGGCTCTGATGTTCTGAAGCAAGCAGACTTCCTCGATCACGCGACGCTGGGCGTCATCCAACTACTCGGGCGGCCACGGTACCAGCGGTTGCCAGCACTCACCTCACAAACGTCACCGTTGCGGCTACTGTGCAGCATATGGCTGACACCAGCGACGATCTTATCGACCGAAGTTATGATAGACTTATCGACCTAGTTGATGGTCTCCTTGAGCGTGATTCCGGTAGACACTAGACTGAGAACAAGTGCACAACAACGAAATCCATCCTCTTTAAAGCGCCATCCTAGACTGCGAGTTAGTCATTCACCCCGTGTTTAGGAGCGGCGTGAAACGGTTGCACAACGTTTTGGTAAAGACCAATGCCGCTTGAAGTCGTGATCAGCAGAGGACTCTCGACGCCAACATTCTTGCGAAAGTACCGCAAGTCTAGAAGACTGGTGTAGATGACTCTGATGAGGTTGATCTGGGCAGTCAAGAGATCCTGTGACGTGTCGGCCGTGAGGACCTCTGTGTTCTCGGCGGTGTAGTTATTGATCTTGTCAGATACACCGGCATTTGCAAAGACTGCAGTGTGTCGGAGAGAATCGTCGGCACAGAATTATGCACGGGAGTTCTCCAGTAAATAATGAACTCACCAAAGTCTATTATGTCATATTTGGCGAATGACTTATCAAAGACTTCGAACTGCCAGGTCGATAAAGTTACATCGACTTTGTAGAAGTCGCCGTCAATCTGGTCGGCAACCTTTTGACCTTCAGTGTCGTTTCAATCGGCGATGACAACTTTGTGTCCTTGCTTTCCCAGATCAAGCACGACACCTCTTGTCTGCCCATTGCTAATAATTTGATGTCAGTATGGTACCTCTTGTCGTTGGTGAAACTTTGAACTCTCAAGACTGATGGCAACGTACCAGCGCTAGTCAAGAAAGCAATCTTAGACATTTTAATTTTCAAGCTCTTGCTTTTCCAAGTTCTGTTGAATAGTGATGAATATCAATACAATTTCGAGGTCGAAACCCCGATATGTATCGGTATGGAAGACACATTTTGTCAATTTGTCTTACATCAGGTGCTGTTGGTGCTGTTGGTATGTACATATTTCAAAGTCGCAGAATACTAAGCTCTGATTCTGCTGTGCTTTTCGACATTCAGGCGAGTGGTCGGCCTCGTTTCGTTATCTATGTCCATTGACAATCAACAGCATTAGTGTCTCGACTAAAATCGATGGTAACCAATGATATTTATTATTTGTGTATTCTCCTCACGACTCAGCCTGATCTAGCATCTCAACCGGCAGGTGCACAGTTATATTACGTAGATCATAGCTTACTACCGGGCTCTTAATATCACCCGAGAAGTCGGTGATACTAAATATCGGAGAACCACCTCCTCTGCGTGACGATCACGGCAGATATCAAATGCTACAGTATGTCTGATATCGGTCATTTCCCGTACTGAGTATGACAGCATACTCATTTCTGGCCGGCGGGTGTGTACGTATATGTACTACGATGTTGCATCGATCAACAGATCGGTAAATTAGATTAATCATAACAATATGGTAGTCCCCGTACATCGCTAGTGTCTGTCATGCTTTTAAGGCGCCTGCTGTCCTCTATTTAAGCCAATAGCTGATGCTGTGGCATTGAACTGTTCTCGTACATATCTACTTGAGGCGCATACGTCTGTGCATGATAATAAAAGGTTGGCTGGCTTGTATGGTATGCTTTTTTACTACATTTTTCTTTGGGTTTTGTTTTAACAAAACTTATGTCAGACCAGTGCTCACCAAATATCATGTTATATGAGATGTGAGTTTTGTTTCTATTGATTCTGAAATCTCGATCAATAATTTAATAATTCAGTAATTTAACAACTTAACCAAATATATTACTTTCAAATATATAGATGTTTGTCATTTATATATAAACTGAATTTAATTCAATGAAGAACTAGACGACAATAGTATATAAATCCAGTTCCTTGATCAGAACCAAAAGCTTCCACGAAGTGAATAAGAGAATAAAAGATCGTCATAGTTTTAAGCTCAAGATGAAACACACAATGACAGCAAGCCACGTGTAGGGAGAGGGCAAGCACTGACGTCAAACACCCATCAAATACGCAAAGTGAACCCCTGATACCAATTTCAGTGGTCTTGGGTCAGCTTCTAACACTGTCGGAGAGAGAGTGTTCCAAATTACAATGGGGCAATATAAGGTCTACGTTGACCAATTAGAGGGTTCTAATCAGATGCCCGTATTTTGGAGCATTTAAGGGATTAGAGGGATTTCTTAACACAATACACACTAACACACACTGCTGTTAGGCCTGCGCCACTTCGAGGCATAGACCCACCAGTGTCACGTCTCCCAAGGCAGTACATAAGACAGCGACAGCACACACCACGACGACTTCGTCGCTTGCTTTCTCTCATTCCCTGTTAGTCAATCAATATATTCATTAGCCACACTATTCTTTTCCTACTGAATCTGGCTCGCCTTACTATGCTGTAGCACGGCATTTTGCTTCCGCACTCTTGCTGCCATCCGTTATTACGATCGTAACACACACGCACATTTGCACCAACGTTGAAGGGCAATTAACTACTGATAAACTTGACCCCGTGTTAGTCGTGACTCAAACAAATTATATGATAGGACCATTCTCTATTATGACATACTAGACACTATGGATCTGTTTTATGTTGTGTCCCAACATGCGGGCAGTTTAGATACGAAGCACACATAAATTCTTCTCATAGATACAAAGAAATACGAATCTAGTGACTTAAGTTAATAAAGGTCCGTCAGCCAACTTTGGCCTCAATAACACTGATTTGTGTATACATTGATATCCCTTTAACCGCCATAATATTACTTTTTTCAGGACGATGATTTGATTGGTTCAAACCTTTGAGAAGATCAACAAGATACGAGGAGTTACATAATCACGCGGGTTGCTTCCTAGTGCTGTTTTGTATCTCCAAGTAAACAAATACCCATAAAAAAAGTAACATTTTGGCGGTTGAAGGGATACTAATCAATTTTAGCTTGATAGCATTCTGCCGTGCTATACCGCCTTTACCCCTTTTCTCTGGTAGTAGTAGTCTTTTATTGATCATCGTAGATGATAGATAGAGGCTAAGAATAATCGACCACGCCTTAAAGAATTGTCCAGGTTCATCCCGACCGGTACACTACGAACATCGTCGACTACTTTCGAAACCTTCTAGACGCGTAGTCGTGAAGATACAAATTGTGCCTCCTGGTTAACGCCTAGCCCGACATCCTTCCTGCATACTTAAAATATATTGGTAGTTGGTTAAGTAGATAGCAGGGCAGCATGCACCTATCCTAGCATCGATTTTATAGATGCATCTACAATAATCACCCTTTTAGACAATTCCCGATGAATAAAGTACCATGGTGACATTATCACGTGAAAGACGTTATAAACTCCGAAAAGTCTCACCGCTTAAAAGAAACTCCGAAAAGTATTAATTTAATCAAAAACTGACAACTCAATTTAAGAAGTGATAGTACGAAGTATCATAGTTCTGCTAATTATATCTCAGTGCAGTTCCCGTTTGAAAACAGCATATACTTTGAACGCCATTCAACATAGGAAACGTAGGAATCCCATGATTGCCATTAGGATATCATGTTTCATACTTTTATAGACGCGTGTAAATATGTCACTGGCCCAATATAATCGACAGGTATAACGGATATATTGTGCCAGACTTCCTAAGGTCTCAAAACCGGTGTTGGCTCAACCTCGTTATTTGGAAACTTCACTCTCTTGGCTTTGGTATCCTAAATAGAAATATGCTTCAGATAACTATTGAGATACTACCCAGATAAGAGTGACAAATCTCTCGGCATCTATATTGCTACTGTTGTTACACTATTGTAGATCTTGTAACACACGCAGTTTATACCGACAGGGGAGGGACGACAACGTTTCATTGTTTTAACTCCTCTTTATCCAAAAGTCACATCTATACTAGTGCCAGAAACCTTATCAAAATCGTGTGTGGCTATGCAATTAGGGTCAACTGATATCAATTCTGGCATCAGAGTCAAAGCAATCGGAGTCCACTCCGACACATTTCCTAACAACATCTAGCGGCGCGATCCAAATACGCGATCGATATCTGAGTATTAGTGATGTCAAAACTCGCACAAGAACTAGGAGTATTCCGTAGTGCGAGATCCAATTCTCCGATATCAAGCTTATGTTTCTTAACATTGTCTAGCCCGTGTTTTAGGGGGTCTGAGCCCGGAGATGATGATGAAGCCTCTCGGCGGAAATACAAGCATATGAACCGAGACTTGTTGGGAGGGCTTCTCTCTAGAATTTATTATGTCTATATACAAAGAGTGTAAACATGATCCCATATTCCGTGATATATCCTTGCATATTATACACATGTCTTGGAAATTCTGGGCGCATAGCAATATCAAGAGCATCTGGATAGTCCTCACAAATCTTGCTAAATGCAAACACTAACTCGTGGAGGCGCCTTTAGTTTCGTCACATAAGTTTGTTGAAACAGGGCCGTTATTTTGGTGTTGTTGTTGCATACGGGGGCAACCCTTTTAAGTGTCAGGCGTTTCTAAATTGGTCGCGGAGGGCAAAATACCGGAATTCAGAATGAGCACATTTCCTAGGATGAACTAAGACCCCACATGGGGGAAGTTCTCCACATCATCGCCGGATAACAGGAAGACCGACTAGTAACGGTTTTATTTATCAGCAATTGCTTTGCTACGACATATGAATTCATTGATATCGACACAAGAGTGTGAGTTTTCATCGACCTTTTATAATCTGTCTTTCAAATAAAACATCATCTCAAATTATCTGACAGATTGGCTCCGAAATTTTCACTGGGTTAAAAGACCGTAACAGTAGGGTTTGGACCACTATCTGACCCGTCTCAGGCCAAGCAAGCCAAGCCAGGCTACGCAAATTGAAGCAACGTGGAGTAAGAGCCCCGTGCCTCGACTGCCATGCTCTGAGTTCGTAATGCTATGTTGTTCTTCATTAATGTGAATTTTGACATTTGACATTTGATATATTGATATCTCTTGGCTACCACTGTTCTATGGCCCCGACCTTTCAATTCTCTCGGCGCTTGGCTACGAGCCCCCCTTAGATGTAGAGCCCCTTAATTGAACTTGTCTATATTATAAGGCCAAAGGAATTGTACCGTCAAATGGGCGCGACGAGGTCAGTGCAAACACAAACTCAACATCTTCGATTGTGTATAAGTATCTTGGTGTATCGTATGTTTTCTTCGGAATGTGAGTAATCATCCTTCTTTTCCAACCAGCTAGACCGGTTTCTCGTTTCCATTTGTGTTTCTTTCGTTGTTTGTTCGGTCATTTTCGATTCTTGTCACGCTGGACGTGTTTTATTTTTTTTATTGACAATTAGTATTTTCTCCCCTTGATTCATTTTAGCCACCGCTCATTACTTCATTCCTTGCATACCCAGCTATAACGATGATGCATATCAACTCTTACCTCCTTTTGATCGCCAGCTTCGCTGCTGAGCGTGCATATGCATCCTGCGCCTACGGCACACACCTACATGCACGTGCAGAAGAGGGTGGCGTCGAGGTCAACACATTTGGCTACACTGGTACCATAGTAAGTTTCCATGTGCTCGAGTCTCTTGTACATTATGTTTTCAAGAGTACTGTACTAACAATAAACGTCTAGAGTCCCCTCAACTGGGTGTCTCTCGACCCTGCCGCCAACACAGCCTGTGCCGCTGGCCAGAACCAAAGCCCCATTGACATGACCGAGGACCAATTCACTCTCATTTCCGCAGCTGATGTCGCTCTAAACATTCCCGACATTGAAGAGACTGAGATCGAGAACCTTGGAACTACCGTCGAGGTTGTTGTCCCTGAAGGCGCCAATGCAACCATGACATCTGGAGGCACTGTGTTTGAATTGAAGCAGTTCCACTTCCATCTTCCCAGCGAGCATCTCGACGCAGGCAGATCTTTTGCTAGTAAGTTTTGGGTCCAGCTTTACCGAGATCTGATAGCTGTGACGCGGCTAACTTTGATAGTGGAAATGCACATGGTTTTCGAGTCAGCAGATGGAAAGATTGCGGTCCTTGGCAACTACCTTGATACTGCAAATGGCCCTGCTGTTGTTGCCGAGGCAGATGTTGCTGCCGAGGCAGGTATTGTTTCCGAGGCAGATAATACCACGGCGGCAGCCAAGCGCCGTCATGCTCGCGATATCCTATCTAGGCGCCAGGTTCAAGTTGTTCGCCTTGGTGCCGATGCTGCCGCCAATGCTGCCGCCGAGGCGCCTGCCTCATCGTCCAATACACAGAGCGTTCTCGATACTCTGCTGCAGCTTCTCGGTGGTGGCTTTACCGGCAATACCGCAGCAGGCGGTGCTACCGGTGAGAATACTAAATCCACCAACGGAGCTGCAACCGAGGGTGCGGCCGGTGTTGCCATTGGTGCTGCAGCCGCGCTTGGCGTCGAAACTGGCGGATCAACTTTGATCAACACTGTCTGGGCCTCGGCTAGTCAAGTCGCTACGCCTGGCACTAAAGCCAAGATCGGTCCTCTGGTCATGTCTGGTCTCGCCGACAGCATCAAGGCCGCCTCGCTTCAGACATATGCCGGTTCTCTGACTACGCCCCCCTGCTCTGAGGGCGTGAGCTGGTTCGTTTCCACGCAGAAGCAGACAATTTCGCTTAGCACATTCCAGACTGCTCGTGACATTATTGGGTTCAACAGTCGCTTTCCCCAAAACAAGCTGGGCCAGCCTAATTTGCTGTCTTTGGCCGCGTCTGCAAACAACGGAGCTACTGCCGCCGCCGCCGCTGCCCAGGCGGCCAAGGTGTAAGCTTACTAAGGCGATGAAAGACACAATTACATGTGAATATGGCTGTAATAGGGGAATTGGGCTCAGTGTAAAGATACATAGAAAATAAAGAATATTATGGGCCAATCTGTGTCGATGTAGAATGTCAAAAATAGTTGTGCCGTTCCGCTACTAAGAAACAAGGGTCGCGGGTGCTGTGGCGGGGAACTAGCGCCAACCGCCCCTGGTCTGTCTCATCTCGTCATCTATCCGCCACTTTTGTTATGGCTCCACTAGTCTTGCTTATTAATAGTTGTTGACGCTACATACAGATCTTCTCCTCTTTCGTGCGTCATCCACATTTCGCCAACACCATCACGTCGCTACACTTTCACAACCTCATACCTTCACACAGCCCGTATTCATCTCTAATAACGATATAATGGCCGGCGCGCATGCGGACTACTAGAGAGTGGCCGCAGATCCGTCGCATTGTTTTTGCAACTCACGATGGGGCCACTCTCAAGAGCACATCCCATCTTCAAAGCCGCTCGAGGTCCTTACCTGCAACTGCCGTACTGCGCGTGATTGATTAATCACCCACTGAGATCTAAGCGATATCCGACTGGCCACTCGCCCTAGACTTTTTCATATTACACCTACACACATCATCAACACCAGCTTCTAGCCTTCACCGACAGATACACCGTCATGGCTAAAAAAACAAAAGTTGTCCGGCCTCGCCTGTCGCGGCCTGTGGCACCCGTGGCGTCCACGGTGCCGATACCCAGCTCATCCACCCAAAATACGTCTAGCCGGAACACACCTAGTCAGAATACACCATCTACCTCGGCTTATGCGTCCGCTTATGTCTCCGAGGACGAGGACGACCAGCCCGCCAAGTTCGACGTCAGCACCATACCTATCCACAAACTAAGTCTAAACGACTCGGCCAATCCATCTATGGCAGAGCGGGGACCGTATAGAGTGCCTTTCAAGGTTACCACTGCCTATGGAACGACCTCACACAATACCATGGCAGAGGCTGAAGACGCGGCAGAGGCAGCTTTGTCTGGCGGCATGGACCCCAACGCACCAGCAGCACCAGTCATGCAGCTGGTTGACGGAAAGCTTGTGGAAGTGGGCAAGGAAGAAGAGGAAGAGCCACCGAAGCCATTCCCGTTCCTAAAGCTGCCATCTGAACTGCGAGTAAAAGTGTATGCATTTCATTTCGAAGGCGCTGACCGCGTTGCTGACTTGTGCCCCGAGAACTACCGCCGGGTGTTTCGCAAGTTGTGGCTTCTACGCACATGCCGCACTATCTACCAGGAGGCGTCATACTTCTACTACAGCACATATACCTTTCGCGTATTTCCAACATCCCCGGGCCGCTTCTTTAAAACTCGTCGTCCATTGCTGGCCCGCCTGAAGAAACACCAGCGAGAGGCCATGACCACATTAGAGTTGCGTCTTGGCCCGGGATTCAACAAGCCACCCAAGTGCTGGGTTGTGTCAAAGAAACTGTCTCTGCCAGAGTGTATTAATGTGCGGCGACTCAACGTCTTTGTGCAGATCGACCCCAGTGTCAGCTGGCTCGATGGGTTCCGCAAGCAGGGCTTCTACGAGACATTCTCACGGCAGCTGCTAGAGGATATCTTGCGAGATATTCCAGGCATCGAAGTCATTGAGTTTGATGCATATGAGAGCGTTCGCAAATCGTCTCCTATCATGGTTGAGCTCCAGGATGTGGCGCGCACTCATAATAAGCGCATTGCCTGGGGACCGCGCAACGGCTGGACTGCTCTAGCGGACAACGAGGAGAATACGGCCGCTGCCGCCAAGGAGGCAGGCCGAGCGCGCGGACTAGACCCTAACCGACCAGTCGCAGAGGCCGGCTCTGTCTCGGCCTACGACGCTGCCATGGCCATGGCCGTGGCATGAGTTCATCTTTGTCAGGCTTTAGACATGTTCTTTATCATTTGTTGCGAGTTCATTTTTGTTCCAATATCGTATTGTATATAACGTTGCTATTGTTCTAGCTTATTAATGTCAGCCATATTGATCTATGCACCGCGGCATGTGTTAGGGAATGACTATTCATTATTATGGTGGCAGGGGGTAAAATATATACATGCAACCTGAGGCTGCAACTCCAAGTCGAGTACTGTGCCTTCTCATCTATCAATGTGCTCCCTCATGCCCTTAGTCCTCAATGTCCAGGTACCAGCACCCTCGGCAAAGGGGAGATCGAGCGTCGGCATCGGCGGCGGTGACGATGCAATGTCAGATGACCTCTTTGGTGGTGGCATGGCAAGACTTGCCGCTCGCTGATGTGCCAGCAGTGATTGCGACTGCGCTTGGCCCTTGGTAGGGAACGTAAAGCCATTCTCCATGCTACCTCTGCGAACATTACCAGCTGGGCTTGCGATTACAACCTTTGTGCCGCTGTCATTAGCAGTGCCATGGCTAGGCGTATCGTCTGCAGTTGTAAATGTGCTCATAGTCGATGACGTGCTATGTCGCTGAATGTGGCCCGACCACAGCCCACGCACGCCGCCTCTTTTCCGCTCTGGCAGCTCTTCTGATCCGGCACTGCACACATACAGTAGATACTTGAGGTTTGGCAAAGTGTGCCGTATGTCGACCACGCGCAATCCTTGTGCAATACACAGCGTCTCAATATTTTTGTTCATGAGGAACCACGCATAGTCGAAACGGTACTGCGAGTGAAGTCCGCCTCGAGGCATGTATAGAGGGAACTCGCGCTGCTGGTCTGGTATCTTGCTGATATTGTCACGCACTATTGACCGTGAGCCATATGCTGTAACGCGGTAAGGCATGGCTACGCTGAGATAATTCTGCAGCGCATCAGCCAGCAGGGCCACGTACCCGAGAGCTGCCGAGAGCACGTCCTCTCCGCTGGCACCACTAAATGTTGCTTGAGCCCCCGTCATGACAGAGGACCCATACTCGGTATTGGGTAGCGGCATGCCGCAGATTTGAAAAGCTAGTGGCTCATTGTTGTAGGCATTTGTCACAATCCTGAATATGGACAAAAGGTCTTCACATATGCGCCGTCGTTGCCCACGAATACTGTCTTGGGTCTTGGTCAGGGTAGCCCGCGACGTGTCAAGTTTTTGAGAAGCGTTCTCAACATCGGCACATGCCTTTTGTTGAAGAGCACGCCCGGCAGCAATCGCCGACCGCCGAGCTTGTATAGAGGCAGTAATCTCATCACGTTTATGGCGTGCTGCTTCGGCCAGCCGTCGCTGGTGTGCCACACCTTTGGCAACGCGATGGCAAAGAGCTTCAGCTTCTGACAGCTCCGGTGGTTGCTCTTTTGCAAGCAGCTCATTGATCTGTGCAGACAGACGGTCCTGCGTTGCCAGACAGTCCTGCACCGAGTTTTCGAGGTTGACCAAACGCATCAGCGAGTTGTATGATGACGTAGGGACAGCTGTGGCTTGCTTCTTGGCGCCTGCTGGAGCTGCAGAACCGCGAACACCAGCCATATAAATGCCATCGACAAGGTAGAAGACCAGAGCATTAGGTGGGAAGTGCATGCTATTAAGGGATCCTATGCAGCCAAGAAAACGCAGGTCAATGTCGTCTTCTAATAGGAGGGACCAAGTTGCAGTGGGCGTTGCAATTGGCGTTGGAACCACAGCCGGGCCCGAGGAAGAAGATGGTGGTGCTGATGATACGTATCGCCGTACCCAAATTTTAATGGTTAATTGTGATAAACGCGAGAAATATGGCTCGAGATTTGCGAGGTTGAAGAAGCGAAAGTTGAAGTTGGTAGCCTTTTCCTCCACCTCACTGACGTAGATGGGATCTGGGCAGCCCTCGCAGTGGATTGAAAAGAAAGCATCGGCTGTACTGCTACTCAGTGCTTGTTCTAGAATGTGCTGTCGAGCTAGAGAATTTGCACCAGAGAGTGTGACACGCCGGCCGCGAGTCGTTTGTGGGTGCTCCTTTGTCGGAGGGGATAAGGAGAGTGGGAAGCTTGATGCTGAGATTGCCGAAGATGCAGGAGATGCAACGGATGTACTGGCTTTGAGGTTATCACTAGACCGCGCATGCTGGAGTACTTTTGAGCTGCGGTTGGACAGCGCCCGATCCCTCTTATCTATCGATGTCTTGTTGATCGTTGCATCGTCGACACTGTACCCTCGCGGCTGGGGAAAGGTCAGGTTGCGCAGGTAGATGCCGCGGAGGTGTCGCAGTTTGCGATTCTGAGGAAGAATGTACGATGGTTGTGAATTAAACATCATCGAGTAAAGGGGGTAGGCGTATACGCCTGTAAGGCTTTCCTGTCGCAGAAGAGGCGCACCTATCGGTTTCGTCGTCGTCGTCGTCGTCGCCGTTGTCTCTTCGAGAAAAAGGTCAGACTGTCGGCCAAGTCTAAGGTGCAGGTCCCATGTTGCGTTTTCAGTTTGTGGTATAGGTTCGATGGAAAAGATTAAGAATGAAATGTGCGCTTTTGCCCCGTGAACTTCGCGCCGTCGCGGTCTATCTTTGCGGCTGGTCGGGAGTCTGTCCGGTCGTGTTGATGTGTCGAGCTTGGGCGCACGTGAATCTTACGGGGCTGATAGCGCTGTAACGGCAGACGCCAACGCGATTCCGATTGAACTTGGCCAGAGCGTGATTACGAAACTAGACCCACTTGCCACGCTGGGACGAACCGCCATAACAAATCAGACGGACCTGCTGCCAATCATTAGTGTGACCTCGACCCTTACGTCATGAACGACGTCCTTTAAATATAACGACGACGATATCGTTTGTAAAATATAGAGTAGTCCGCTTTGCTAAAAATTTGGGTGCTTTTTAATTGTTTTAATTATCGAATTGTTGACGATATTTTGCTTGAACATCTCTTCTCAGAACAGACTTTATGGAATGAAATAAATGAACTGTGTAAGCTACCGAGGCAAAATGCAGTTCATATATGAAAAATGTAATTTGACCAAGGAAAACAAAACTTAAATGCACAGTAATAGAAGAAATTCAATACAGATCTATGCTCTTCGCGAGAATTCAATAAATTAAAATCATGCAATCTCATGGCTGTGCATTTATTTTGTTATAAACGGCCTGAATACCTGCACCAACAGCCCGGATAAAAACTTCGGTATCAATCTCAAAATTCTCGGTATGCCATGAAGCTCGTTTTGAGAGAGAAGGGACATCTTCCGTGCTAGATTTGCTTGGACTTTGCTCTACCTTGGCTGGCGTAGCTTCTGTCCGGAAATAGCTGATACCACGCATATTGGCAATATTGCGGAAGCCCATGTAGACATCGTCCATGTCTGATGGCTGGATCTCAACGACGGCTGCCAACTGCTCCCGGAGGAACATTGTATGCGTCAAGCCAGCGCCATGAACACCCACCAAAACATCCGTACCTTGCGCAACGGCTAGTTGTTCTGCAAACGACATGGCCCCAAAGTCCACCTCTTGGACATCGACGTCGGGATACCTGGCGCGCAGCTCAGCTAATAAGGCCTCTTGATTCACAAGACGTCGAGTGTTGGCATTTTTGCGGTCTATGACGGTGATGCGGATGGTTTCACGTTTCTTTTGGCTTGCCTCCGCAGACGCGAATGGTGAATGAATATTATAGTGATTGAGTACACGGCGCACAAATGCGCGTAAAGTATCAGAACGTGTACAGTCGCGCACTATCCAGTCATTTTGCCATGACGGGTTCGTGGCACCAGCCAGCGGAAGAATCAGGCGCTGATTTGCGTTCTCGAACAGTTTTGTCGCTTCAGGATTTCCGCGAATCTGATTGAGACGGATGGGCTCACGGCCTGAGAAAAGCTTCCACAGATCAAAGTATGGCCCGTCGGCACGATCATCCAGAATGACCACCTGCATGTTGCCGACGTCTTCTGGTACACGAAAATATGGAAGCTGTTCCGGGTCGGCCGGGTCTACAGATGTGCGCAGCACATCCATAGTCATGGTCATAGACCATATCTCCATCAGGCAATGCCATGGGTTACCTTCTCCCTCACGCTTGATGAGAAGTGTAAATAACCGGGGTTGCTCTTCAGTATCGGCCTCCCCAGTGGATTGCTTCGTCAAATGCAGATTGGGTTTGGGAACGAAGTTGAAGTGTTTGTCCATGATAAACTTGGGGCCCGTATCGTACCAGTACTGCCGGATGCTGTCGAACGGAATGACGCCACGTTCCATATCACTTGACCCCGGTTGCTGGATTCTACAATCCATTATAAATCTCTTGTCGTCTTTGACAGCCATGTCGACGAGTGTGCCTTTTGTGATGCACAGCGAGTCGCTATTGTTGTCGTCTGATGTATGGCTGTGGAAACAAGTAAAGCTGGACGATGATGATGTATCACAATATTGGAAGGATGCATTCTGGATATTGTCAAGGTACTTAGTGTTGAATCTATTGTCACAAAAATCCGAAACAGTGTTACTGCTGTCGTACTCGGTAGGTAGTGAAGTAGGGGTCGGCGTTGAAATTCTGGCCTCATACGCAGTTGTTGAAGGAATTGATAATAGCGACGAAGGAGTAAGAGAATGTTTGTCATCGGGGTTCCACGGCGGTATGTTTGGAAGGGGTGGACGGAGAATATCAGCGCTGTGGCCGATCCCGCTCGGAGATCGGGACAGATACGTGAAACTGAAAATCAAGAGAAGGGCAAAAAGCGCCGCAGGCATAGCCCGGGTGACAACTAGCGTCGGCCTAGGCAGCATTGTACTTGCTGTTTGGACTTGTGAAGGCCAACGAAGCCTGGCCATTGAATTAAGGAACAGGCGGTTTCGAGTGATGTGTTGTATATGATGATGAGACAAAATGAAAAGTAGAAGAGAAACACAATGTTGCTAGCAATGCAAACGAAACTGGGCAGACAGGCAAGCTGCACAAGCTGCAGGAGCTCATCCCAAAACGGCGAGAGGGATCTGGGGATGTGAATGGGCGGCAACAGTAAGCAAAGACGCGGAGAGTAAGCGAATATAGCCAACGCCTAGTAGTTCTGTTGAGACACAGAGATATGCTGTCTCGTATATGTAGGCATTATCGAATGAGGGCTTGTCAGGCCCGAGAAACGCCAACAAGGGAACTAATAATATAAAAACAACGTAAATATAGCTCGGAGATGCAAAGTTTGGCGTGTAAGTGAAGAAGGGGAAACACAAAGCAACTACGCAGAAGCTAAGACAGGAATACAAAATCAACATCAAACATGGTAATAGAAGCAAAGAAATTACAAAGAAATTACACAAAAAAGAATAGGAATATGCGGAGGCTGGTAAGCGAAGCGAATCGAATCGCCAGTCGCCGAATAAACGATCATCAAAGGCGCTATTCTCAGTAATCCCAATGATCGTTGTTGGTTTTCGCTGGTGCCCTGTTGGATAAACCCCTGAAAACGATAAAAGTGGGACCATGTCCAATCGTAGCCATGTTATAGACGTCCAGCCCGCGTCTGACATCTGCAGTACTTGCTGATAACTCATTATTATTCTCCGTTTTTGGCTGGGTAAATACAGCCCAGCATTACGGAGATCGTGGCACACTTCATTCACGACAACTCAAATTATCCCTTTAACCGCCAAAATGTTACTCTCTTTTATGGGCCTATGTTTACTTGGAGATACAAGACAGGACTAGGAAACATCACGTGTTATTATGTAACTTCTTGTAACTTGTTGATCTTCACAGGGGTTTAAACCAATCAAATTATCGTCCACAAAGAAAGTAATATTTGGGCAGTCTTCTGCTATTTCTAGGCCTATGTCCGGCTTGGTCCGTGCCTAAAACAGACCTATCACCATCAATCCCTGTCAGCTCGTTATGCTTAATGGTCTCCCGTTATTTCAGATTCTGTCTAGCCTATCTCCATATAATTATCCGCAACTATGCATCATCAAAGTTTATGTGGTGAGCGCTTACGCTTTCAAATGCCATCCCCTACTTTGCCAGTTTTATTGGGCTCTCTTGTATGATGGCCCTACTAAGAGACAGCGTCTATTCAGTGTTATTTTTATGTTGAAGGATTCGTCATGCAGGTGATGGGCGAAATGATGGCCCACGGCGAAGGGGAAAAGCAAAAATAATATTTACTGCAAGGCGAACATGCATGCCGCTCCGCGTGTTAATAATAGCAAAGCCCTGCTCATGGGTGGCATTTACCTTCTTCAATGTCGTATTTGATCTCGTCTGCGTCTTTACCCTGCTTATTTTCACGATGTGTGAATAAAATCAACAACTTCATCTTCTACTCATTGACACACCCGATACTGCTTTTCTGAGAAACGAGCACTGGTCGCCATCGATATCGATTAAAGCGTGTATGGTCAACACTGAACCGACAATGACATTGCTAGTCTCACCTCTAGTAGCATCTGTCGTTATTTTTGCATTCGGGTCGGTGTATGCTGATGGCACTCAGTGTGCACCGGAGCCTCTCGCAGTCACCGTCGGAAATGTGACACTGTCAAACAACAACATTGCGCGTGGCATCAAATATACATTGGCACGCCAGCGCAGTCGTTTGCTTTTATGCCCCACGTGCCATTAAACAACAGCTTCGTCTACGGCACCGACGGCCATTGTGATACCGGCATCCCATCTGCCAAGTGCACGACATTCCGTGGAGGTGCCTACAACACTATCGGCTCAAGTACACGAAAAGTCCCTTCCAAGGGGTCATATGCCATAGATACACCACCGTGGTCGTCGGTCTCATACGTTGAGGATACCTTCTCTCTTGGTGTCAGCAATTCGTCTTTAGGCGAACCCACTTCCTCAAATTCGAGTACAGCCATCGAAGACTTTGTATTTGGCGTCCCTCTCAACGATTTTGGCCAACAGGGCTACGAGCCAATGAATGCCATCGGGCTGGGCTTTAATTCGACACTTCTTAACGCCTTGAAATCGACCGGGCAGATAGCAAGCCGGACCTGGAGCATGTTTTGGGGCCTGAACGGTGCTGACTCAACGGCACAGATGGAGGGGGTTTTTGTACTTGGAGGATACGATGCAGCAAAAGTGGTAGCAGGCCAGAAATACACGTTACCTCTTGCCAATGCCGATTCAGTCTGCCCCTCTCGCATGGTTTTAACTATTACGGACATGGTGTTGAACTTTTCTAATGGCACAAACGCAAGCATTTTCCCAAACACTAAATCAGCGGTCCTCCAAGCTTGCATCACACCATCCTATCCAGTCCTCATGACACTTCCGACAGACCCTTACTTCAGTTCCATTGAGACTCTGACCAATGCCTCCATAGATGCGCAAAGGTCTGACGGTCTAGTGTTTTTCTCCAATCGGTATCTTCCCAAGGAGAAAAACGTATATACGGGGGATCTAACCATCAAGCTGCAGTCAGGGCTAAACGTGCGTGTCCCTAACGACCAGCTTGTTGTTCCAGACCGCTATATTGACAGTGCTGGCGTCATTCAGGCCAATGCAACTGGCCTCGACACGACTATCCTAGCTATACAAGATGTCAATGCGGGTGACATGATGCAGCTTGGTCGTCAGTTCTTATCCGTGGCATATGTGATGCTCAACCAGGATGCCAACGAGTTCACGCTTTGGCAAGCAAACTCGACGATAAATCGCCAGCTCATTGCCGTTGATGAGGGCAATACCGATGTAACATCTTTTTGCACCTCCACCAGTTCCAATAACTCTGGTGCCTCATCAAATTCAACAGTATCGACTGCGCCAACAACAAAGTCTTCGACTGCTATCAAGAATCCCCCAGCTGGTGTCATTGCTGGCGCGGCAGTAGGATCGCTAGTAGGTGTGTCTGTGGTTGCCCTTGCAGTTATCTACTTTATAAAACGATCTCGGCGCAGAGATCGGGCAATCGTTACCAATGTCTTGGGCGCAGATCGCACCATCCGAGACCAATATCCGAGTCAGGCAGTGGAGTTGATGTCTTCAGAGCCGGCAAGTTCTCAAGCTGGTAGCACACTTGATTTCAAGAAGTCGGATAGATATTATAAGCACCAGCAAGAGACATACGAGATGGACGACTCCACCGTGTTGCCACGAAGTAGGATGACAAACACTAAAAGTGCCCTTCCAAGACACAACTCCTTTTATGAACTACAGGGTTGAGTAGCTTGCACATCGATCACATAACACATATACTTTGTTTCGTTTCTGTTATCTCTATTTATAACCACTTGGGCCCATCTCTTTTTCTATTAGTCGTCTTCAGCGTGCCATCCCCATTAGCATTAGTCTTCATTTTTTTTATACCAGCCTAGACTAGACAATTTCACGCAGTTAACGTGCATCTTGAAAATTTAAATATTTGAAGTTGATTGTTTGACCTACATATGCCGATATTCTTCATCATCAACCACGTACGGCCATAGATACTGGAAAGCACGGGATCCCGTCCGCTCTCCCCTAGTTAAACCAGTAATCGGCGGATTAGTAGTTGGGTCGGTGACGACCAGCGAATACCCTCTGCTGTACGTTTACTTATATTAGCTTTTCTTTTCTTTTTGTTTACTACCTAATCAGAATTTAATCATTTGTGACAATACTTAGGGTTTTTCGTATTGCTTTAAAGGAAGTTGAAATTGTTTATTTAAGTTACCCAATGTTTATATGGTTTGACCATCGTGGTTCGACCACCATATCTAAGGGGAGCTCATTTAACATAGTCAGGCCTACATTTTTGATAGAAGTTATAACCCGGCATTAATATAGTATAGAACAACATATCCAGTCCAATGGCTCGCTGCATATGACTATAGCTTAGGAAGCTCTAGTGCTTTAGACACTTCCTCGGCACCTCGAATGCCCGACCGCAATGCACCGTCCATGTATCCCTTCCACTCGTACGACGTCTCTGTTCCTACAAAATGGATCTTGCCGTGGGTCGACCGCAGTGCAGTCTCGTATTTGGTCATGGCTCCTGGTGGTGCCGCGGGGCATGGGCAACCCTGAGCCCACTGGTCCTTTGACCATTCATACTCTGTGAAGCCAATTGGTTCCGGAACTGCAGAAGGACCACCGGGTATACCAGTGCCAAGAGTGGCCTTGATTTGGCTCGTAACAAGCTTGAAGCGCTCAGTCTCAGAAAGTCCTGTCACTGCCCTACCCTTATCGCCGCCAAGGAAGCATGTCAGGGAGAATTGTCCCTTGACATCAGTGCTCGAGTCTCGTGTGACACAGACCGGGCCTGTGAAGGACATGATCATGCCGCACAATCCACCGGCACGCCACCACGGGGAGCTGTAACGTAAAATGAACTTGTTGTATGTGCCGTGCATGTTGAGGCGGCCAAGTTCAGCCTTAGCAACAGGAAGAGCAGGCTCAAACTGGATCTCCTTGTACAGTGGTGTTGGTACAGACACAATGACGCGCTTGGCGATAAACTCGCCGCGTGCCGAGACAACACGCACGCCACTAGATGTCTGAATGATCTTACGGACTGGCGATGAGACCAGCACAGTCTCGGGCTTAAGTAGGCCAGCTAGACCGATGGATAGACTCTGCGTGCCTATGTTTTAGTTAGTATTATTCCTAAGCTTTCTTGTACACATCAACCGCAAGACTAACCTCTGTGGAAGCGCAGGTATTGACCACCATTCTTTTGGTCGGATCGCATAGTGAGAAGTCCGCCACCACTCTTACAGTAGTTGAGGAAGAACAGGGCACTGATCTCGGTCGGCTCGAGGCCCAGCATAGCATTAGTCCAAATGGTGGCCGAGCGGAGGGCCGTCTTGTATCCCTCCTCGTCAGCGCCCGACTCTTTCATCGTCTTCTCTACCCACTGTGCAAAACTCAGTGCATCGAGGTGAGCGCCGCCTGTGCGTACAGGATCGCGAATGTCAATCGTCTGGCACAGGTTCTCTGTAGCATCGCGCAGGGTCACAATAGCATCGCTACCTGTGACAGAGCCATACGCAAACTGCGAGATCTCACCGGTTATATCCTGCTGCACAATGTTGCCGACGGTGTTTTGTACTGCCAGCTCCGACTGCAGTCCTAGAGCCTGTGTGAGAGCCCACGACTCAGTCTGGTTGGTATCATTGATCCAAGCTGCACCGCGGTCCACGAATTTGCCATCGCCAGGCAAAGTTTCGATTGACCATGTTTTGCCACCGACTCGATCGCGCGCTTCAACAACGGCCACAGAGTAGCCCTTGCGCTGCAGCTCATAGGCAGACTTAAGGCCACTCAGACCAGCACCAACGACGACGGCATCCACCTCGCGCAGAGGTTGCTGGGGAATGGCGATATAAGCCTCAACCTCGAACTTGAACTCAGGGCTGGCAAGGCAAGGAACGGGGACCAGTGTTGCGGGTGGACGGTGTCCCTGCAGGAAGTTCTTGAGGGGGCCAAAGTGTACGCGGTTGTTCGGATCGTAGTCAACAATATAGTACACAAGCTTGATAATGTCTTGCACTGTTGCACCCGAGGCGTCGAGGCAGCGTTGGAGGTTCTTGAAAGCAAGCGTGACCTGCTCAGTCACATCGGCCGGGACCTTTCCGTGGTCGTCGGAGCCTACCTGGCCGGCGGTCATAACAACATTGGATGCGCCGGAGCCAATTGTCGAAGCAACATGTGCATAGGTCGGTCTGACGCCCAGCTTGTGGGGATCGACCGTAACGACAGCAGGCTTGAGCTTGTACATATTTGAGATACTGGGATGCGTTGGTTGTAAGATGGTGGGATGAAGCTGGTCTCGGCCGGCTAGGTGACAAATAATTGATTGGGTATCTTATACCTCCTCCAAAGCTCTGTGCAAATGCCAGCAAAGTAGGATAGGGTTTACTCGGTTCTTCTCTGCCGTCCATTTGCTTACTTTCTGTAATCGGACCCTTATCCAATGCGCGCCGATTAGATATCAGAGGGCCGTGTAAGTCGGAATTCAAGATGAGCTTAGACTCCGAGTGCCGAGTTCCGATAGTGCAACGACCACTGATTGGCATTATATGCACTGCTGTGGAGAGACAAAGCTAGTAGTGCGGAGAGCTACGATAATACAGCAATACGTATCTCCAGGTAAAATCCTACGCTAGAGCATTTCATTACCAAGCTGATCAACAGCTCCTCACTAATAGTCAGATTTTGAACCCAGGGAGCGGAGGTTCTTATCGCCCAAATAGCTCTTTGCATCTTTATTACATACGGCAGCTGCTTCGGAGCTCGTCAAGCGATCTTGCGTGATGTAGCCATTGTCTGAATATTCCAAACAACTCAGGTCGCTCCCTCGCAACTCATCACGGAGCAAATCCACATTTACAGACAAAAATCAAATCAAATAACGGCAGCCGGAACTGAGTCTCACATCTACCACCTTGGCAGAATTGACGCAATGTCGTCGGGTTCTGGTCGTCGTCAGATGCACTCGTGTGATATTTGTCGCCGACGCAAGGTACGATGTGACTCGGTCGACGAGGAACCGTGTAGCTCCTGCAAGAGAGGCGGTCTGGAATGCCAGTTCACTGTTGGGTGGCGCAGAAAAAAGGCGGTTACGCGTCGACAACCTACATCTGCACAGTCTCGGCCACAAACGCATTCTCATTCTCGTCCACATTCTTCTGCTCATTCTGTACCCCTGGTGTCTTCAAACATAGCTCAGAGTAGCAGTAAGTCTGGACCACAGTCTCCCAAAGCCGTGTCCACGTCTGGACTCTCTAGCAAGTCGCCATCGTCATCTGCATCCACACAATCGACCCCTTACTCCTGCTCAAAAACGACGCTGAGCAAAGGAACCGGGGCGTCACCAATACCGCCCGAGGAGGTTGCGCTTTCAATCAACATTGCCGAGAATGGTTTGCATCGGTTTTTCCGAGACGGACTCTCCTCTTCCTCATGGGGTGTCTTTGACGCACCTGACAGCATACGCGTCACCTATGTTGGCACACACATCTCCAATATGACACATCTCATTAAGCTGGATGAACCTCGTCCTCAGTACCTCGTCTATCCATATCCACAAATCAGGCCTCCTCTTCGCCTAAATTCGAGTCATAGAGCAAAGACATCAGAGGTCACAAATACAAGCAGTAATAACAACAAGGCCGCTAATGTCGACGATACGCAAAGCAAGGAGGATGCCCAATTGCCTCTGGTAATGGACCTTCCCAGCACGCACGAGATCTTGTCTTTCCCTGAGATGGAAATACGCGACGACTTTGTAAACGCCTACTTTGATAAAGTGAACCCATATTTTCCCGTTATTGACGAATATGATTTTCGCGCGCGCTACATCGACCCTGATCCCGATAAGCAGCCTCCTCTGGTATTGCTGCACTCGGTACTCTTGGTGGGTGCCCATGTGTCGACACATCCCAAGGCTATAGAAGCACGACATATTGTCAAGGCTGTGCTGTTCCGACGTGCCAAGTGCGTCTTTGAAATGCGGCACGAACAGGACCGTATGCACCTAGTCCAAGCAGCATTGTTGTTTACGTGGCATCTACAAAATGGCGATACAGCGAGTTGCAACAGCTCTTTTTGGCTCGGTGTGGCATGCCGTATTGGGTTCGGCATCGGCTTGCATCGCAACCTTTTCAAAGATCCATTAGTACCTGGTCGCATGCCAATAAGCGACCGCCGTCTGTGGCGACGTATTTGGTGGATATTGTTCCAGGCAGAAATGTTCTCGGCACTGGAGCACGGCCGCCCCCCAGCTATTCGGCGTGAGGACTTTGACCAAGAGCCACTTTGTGTAGAAGACTTTCAAGAAGTGTCAGGATGCTCCAACGACAGGCTACAGGTGTCGTATCTCCTTAAGCAGGTCGAACTGTCGCGGGTGGCTCTGGATATCATAAGTCTAAGTGCACCGGGCATTGCATCGTCCCTGGCACCAATTGCGCTCCGGCTTCGAGCGGAGGAGATGAATGGCCAGCTTGTGCAGTGGATGTTGAGTCTTCCCTCTTCAGCGAGCAGCAGATCCCAAGATTATGGAGATATTGCCTTGCGGATGGAATATCACACACTGGTGATACACTTGTATCGCCTTCTTTCTGGCGTTCCGAGTGTTGCTGGTGTCGACGCGAACGAAGCACGCACGCCAGGCGAGGCCGAGGCTAACCGCCGCATTGTAAGTGGTGCCAGCGCCGATATCGTGTCATGCTTTGAATCCTTGCATGAGAAGAAAATGCTTGCACAGTGTTCTTTCACAGCAGTCACATCACTCACGACTGCCGCAATACATATTGCCAAGGATGTGCAGCACGCATTAGGGGCCGGCACAAGTTCAATGCTTGCGGTGAACAGTCTTTGTCTGCTTGATCGTGTGTGCATCGCTGCTGAGCACCTGTCAGTTTTTTGGCCAAATGCCGAGGGTGTTCGTAAAGTATTTCGCGGTCTTTTCGAGCGCTTCGCAGCTGCACTCAACGGCATGCAGGAACGTGGCCATGCTTTGTACGGTGAACCACAGCTAGACGAGAACCTAGTCGGTGGTGTTGACTGGACGGAGATTCTTGGGCAGACTTGGAATGCCGGCTCGTTTCCTGACACTACTCAAGCTTGGGATTCGTCCCTGTTCGGTCTAGATTAAGAGTGGCATCTATCAAGTCTATTTTTTGTATATTATACCCATATTCATTTTGTTGCGACTCGATCTTATGATTCACAGTGATACAATGGACAGTGGTTGCAATAAAACACCATTTTCACTTGCCTCTTTCATTATATGTAGACCATGATTCATAATAACAAAGAATAAAGCCCTCCCAATGTTATGCTAGGAACTACTACACGGCCGTATGTACTGACAGAATGCAGATTGCTCCTTCTTGGAAGAGAATTTATGCCATTCTTGCCAATGCTTAAATGCTCACCGACAGACCCCATTGACCCTCCATTGCTTCCTTACCGGCTCCTATAGATTGGTGGGCAGACCGATCTCTGGGTACAATTTCTTCGGCGGTGCACATTGCGCGTATGCTATCAGAAATGGGGGGAAATGGGGCACCTCTGGACAGTCCCTTTTCCTGTTTCTGCAGCTTCTGAGCAGCGATAATGAACCTCCATGTCAAACACTTTCCCAACATGAACCTTGGTCGAAGCAGCGGCCCTGCCTTTGGATATGTCATCCGCGATAAACTGCGGTATCTAGACATGTTCAAAAAGTGCAGCCCATGCGTTCTGACTGGTGGATGACGATACCGAACTGCCAGACACTATTTGAACAGGCAAATCAAAACAAGACACTGTATGCGAATAGGACGCGCGAAGGCTTTGAGGTCCTAGAGAATTCCGTCTATCATGTGCGAGGCCAGCCTCTCCGGAGTCAAACGAATCAGAACGATTATGGCAATGGGCCAGCAATATCGTCGCCACGCACACCCATGACAGCAGCGCCTCCCCGTAATGCTACAGTGCAGTCGGATCCGACCATGCCACCGCTGCCTGGCATGCCCCTTAGTCGTGGCATCACAGCTGTCGATACAGCTGATGACCCTATCGCTCTGGGGTTCACAAGTGACACTACCATTTGCAATTGAGGGGCTGCCTCTGGACTACAATCTAGATATGATGGGCATATATCAATGAGTGGTGCTGTTGTTCTTCTTCATTTTGATTTTCATGTGATTTTATGCTTACCTATGCGACGGGATGTGGATACTTTGACAGCTTGAAGGGACGGGTAAATAAATCTAATAGCTAAATTTAATAGTATATTTTGCCTGGAATCAGGGGTCTCCTATTGATGTAACAAACAGCTGTTTTTTTCAATTGGTTTCACAGATATCGAATCGTTGAACCTTGACATGGCATGACTACTGTACTGGCTGTGCCTTTTATTTCAGCTTCTCTATTTCTTTCCCTCCTCCGACTCTTTCAGTCTTTCATTGTTCTTTCACAGTGTTTCGCTCTTGTCTTCATTATTTACACGGATCCACTTCTTAGTCAGCAGAGCTCTCGACTTCACGATCTTCAATCCCAGTTTCAACCTCTTCGCATCACGACATACAAGACACCACCATCTAGCCCAGCCTCACTGCCACTGCTGCATGCTCTCCACATGTTTGTCCCGTCTCCTTCGGCTGTCCTCCGCAATGCATTGCGTGTCCTCGTGCCGCTGGCGGTAGTCTTCACAGCCTACATCTACCTCTACCCGGTCTTTGGACAATGCGCCTTTCCTCTACCTCCCACCAACCATCGGCCAATACCATACGCCGACGCGGAGATCTTCCATGTCAATTCCGATAATGATCACGCAGCTGCGTTTGCAAAGACTTTAGGTCTACACATACCACCAAGCCTCAACAAGTTGCTTAACATTTCCCTGAGCCATCGTTATGGCCTCGCCTCACGCCCTTTTGCACCGTTCCGACTGCTGGCGCTCGGCGACCCCCAACTCGAGGGCGACTCGTCAATCCCCAACGCATACCGCGACTCTTCCTTCCCTCATCTTGTGCATGCCCTCAAACTCGCCGCTTTCAAAAAGACCACCTCAAACACAGACGACTCCGAAAACAGCTCTTCAGAGAACCTTTCTCTTGGTGAACGCATCCGCCAAGAGCTGCACGACGTCATTGATTTTTGGTTCCTCGACATTCCCAACACTATTCAGTCTGCCCGCAAGCGGCTCGATCTTTTCGGCAATGACCTATACCTGGCCCATATCGTGCGCATGATGCGCTGGTGGACGGCCCCTACACACGTATCTGTGCTAGGCGACCTGCTCGGCAGTCAGTGGATCGACGACGATGAATTTAACCGCCGTGCCGACAGATTCTGGGGCCGCATGTTTGGCGGATCAGGCGAACGTGTGCCTGACGACATTGCGTTGTATCCATCGACTGAGTACGATCTATCGGGCTATCTCGTAGGGACGGACCCGGCCACGCTGAACGAGACCAACGACATCTGGAAGCACCGCATCATAAACGTCGCCGGCAACCACGATATCGGCTATGCTGGCGACATTAACAAAGACCGTCTCGCACGGTTCGAGCGTGCTTTTGGCAAGGCGAATTACGAGCTACGGTTTGAGCTTCCTGTCGACCGCCTGAGCCCCGATGCACGCGCTGTCGTCTTTGACGAGAGAACCAATCCCGAGTCCAACCTACTGGTACCTGAACTGCGCATCGTCAACATCAATGACATGAACCTTGACACGCCTGCCCAGAGCACCGAGCTGCAGGACCAGACTTACAAGTTTATCAATGAAGTTATTAACACTGGCTCGGCCGTGGAGTTCAAGGGCCACTTCACGCTGGTCCTGACACACATCCCGCTGTACAAGCCCGAGGGCGTGTGTGTGGACTCTCCATTTTTCTCCTTCCACGATAATGACGATACTTTGAAGGAGCAAAACCTGCTGAGCGAGGATGCCAGTAGCGGTTTCTTGGAGGGCATCTTTGGCATGCACGGTGACCGCGGTGCTCCTGGTAGTGGTAAGGGCCGCCAGGGTCTGGTCATGAATGGCCACGATCATGAAGGTTGCGACACATACCACTATATCAACCAGTCGGATACAGTTCCTGTCGGTGACCGCCGATGGGAAAAGGTGCGGTGGTCTGCTGCCAAAGAATCAGGTCTGCTGTCGCAAGCCATGAAAGACGTAGATGGCTTACCCGGCATTCGCGAGATTACGGTGCGCAGTATGATGGGCGACTTTGGCGGTAACGCTGGTCTGCTCAGTGCGTGGTTTGATGAGCAGTCGTGGGAGTGGCGCTACGAGTATGCGACATGCGCCATTGGCCGGCAGCATTTTTGGTGGGTGGCACACATTGTCGACCTGATCACGGTGTGCGTCTTTCTCGTGTTTGGCCTCGTCACGGCCGCGGAAGCTATCACGGGAAAGGCCTTGGTGTGGCCGTCCAAGCCAGCATTCTTGAACAAAAGACTGTCTGTCAAGATTGTAACGCCAGCAACCCCGATCAAGCTTATAAAAACAGAGTCGCCCAACGGAACTCCCAAGGGCAAAGCAGTTAACCTATAAGGTATACTAATTGCTTTTTGGAACTCCGGTCATGATTGTCATGATTCTTTCTGTTTTTTTTTTTGTTTTTTTTTTTTGTTTTTTTCCTAATCCGTTATTATATTATTCCTATTAGGCTGGCATGCTTTTCTTGACAGCCTGTACATCACATTACTTCTTGTATATCTTGATCTTCGTTCTGCTTGTTTTGTTCTTTATATTTTTGCTACTTTTTTTTCTTTGGGCTTTGCATATAGATGGTGAAAATAGACGTTATGATCTTTTTAATTCAAATTGTTGTTCTGTTTCCTCATTGTTTGATGGAAAGCACGTCACAGTCCCATGCAAACACGTTAGCTTGGCGAAGAAGAAAAAAAGAACTCATTAATAATAAAAGAACAAGAACCCAATGATGAGAAGAGAGTGGAATGTACAAGATTCACATAACCATGCCAGCGTGAAGATGCGATGCAGGACAAAAAAAGACACAGTAAGGAAATAGAGACAAATGAAATGTAACAGGAAAATAAAGGAGACGCCAGTCCCACCGATTATGCACTTGCACCCGTCAGATATACAATGCCGCTTTTAGATTTATCTTACATGATGAGTCTGGGTCTGAGACGGTCGGTCAGCCAACTAAGAGCCAGCCCACCGACTACTGCTTCCCCGACTCGGCCGGCTTGGGCTGCTGTGGCTCGCTCGAACTCAGGAACCAGCCAGCAAATGACTGCTTCATGTTCTGCATTGCCTCCTGCTGCATCTTCTCCTGCATCGCAGCCTCTTCCTTGAGCCACTTTTCACCGTTCTCACGAATCTCCTTCTCCATCATCTCATAGTTCTTCTGGCCCTGCTCGCGTGCAATGTCCTGCAGCATCTTGCCTTGTGCCATCTGCTCGGCCAGGCTCACCGTCTGCCCGTCTGGCGACGTCGAGACCATGGTGCTCATCGAGCTGGACTTGAGGCCCAGCAATGAGCCCAGGCCACCGCCGCTCGGTGCGCGCCGTTTTCCGCGCTGCGCCTCAAGCTGCTTCTGGAACTCGGCACGCGCAATGGCTTCACGGCGGGCAAACTCCTTGGGGATCTCCTTGCCCTCAAAGGACTTGATAATCTTGCGCACGTCACCGTACTGCATGGTGTGAATGTACTCGAGGAAGGGGATCAGGGCAACCAGGTCCCGGTCCTTGGGGTTGCCCACCCACTTGGGCAGCACGATGGCGTTCTCGGGCTGGGCGCTGACGTGGCCGGCATTGGTGTCGAGGATGATAACCTTGGACAGGTCACGGTTGAGGTATGACAGGTCCTTGACAATCTCGCCGTCCTTGTACTTGGTAGCCTCGCGGAACAGCGCATACGAAATGAAGTGGTAGGGGTCCAGCTTGCGCACCATGGTCTCGGCCATGGCAAAGGGCTGCGTAGTGAACAGCACAATCTCATAGTACTGGCTCAGGTAGTGGATAAAGTAGTCAGCACCAGGGCGCTTGGCGACTCGCCAGCCGTGCTCGCGCGTCCATTCGCTGTGGATCAGCATGTCCTCGAGACTGATGCACAGCGTGTACGGGCGGCCGTACATCGGGTCCGGGTCGGGCAGCAACTTCTCAAAGGCAGGTTCGTGGTAGTATGTAAGCACATCGCTGGTACGGGCCGACACGCGCTCCCACCACAGGCCAAGGCCCCAGCCGTTGGGAATCTTGGGGTGGCGCTTGGCCTCCTCCTCATCGTCCCAGTTGCGGCCAGCATACGCAGTGCCAAAGGCACCGAGCGCAAAGGCACCGGCGAACATGTAGTTGGCAATCTTCTGGCGACGCTTCTCCGACGACGACACATACGCCGATGCGGGCAGCTCGCCCTTCTCGCGGCGACCGCTCTTGCCAGTACCATCACCTTCTCCACCCTCACCACCAGCGCCTGCTTCGGCACTGGCGCCAGCACCACCGGCTTCTGCTTGTGCAGCGAGCTCGTCGCGGATGGCAGCCAAAGCAGCAGCCTCTTTAGTTGCACCACGCAGCTCCTGATCGAGTGTGGATGGGATGCCCTGGGTCAGGTCAGGCAGTTCCGAGAATGGAATAGCCACTTCCTCCTCCTTTTCTGCTGTCTTTTCTTCTGGCTTGGCCTCAGGTTTTGGTGGCTTCTGAGTAGACTGGGTAGGAGGTTTGGGTGTTGCAGAGGTCGAGGGTGCTTGCTGCTGCTGCGCGGGTTTTTGCGACGGAGGTGAGGAGTTTTTGTTCGACGACTGGAAACGGCCCTGGAGAGATGATCTTGTTGAGAAGAAGCTAGATTGTGCGAGGGGTGATGAGCGTGTGGTCGAGGTCGTGTTTTCGGCGACGATGCGCGCAATAGATGCAGTTGATGTCTGGACCGATGATGGAGCCACGGCCGGCGACCGGAGCCGCTGGGCGGCAGCTCTGCGGAGCATTGTGATGTGTATGTCTTAAGTAACTAGATTGCCTACTTCGTGTTGGTGAGGTCGAGTCGTGCGTGGCCGTGTTAAAAGAAGGCTGTTCCAAACGATACAATTCGAGGATCAATACAGTGCTGTGCGCTCTATCGCATGCCCAGTGACGTTTATTTCATCGCTAGAAACTGCAAATTTTAAGGTGGGATGTTGACTAAGTTGGCTGCTCGAATTGAGCGCCTTGTCCGTAGTGGATCCCTGTCCATGCCAATGGATGGCGGGTGGGGCCGTTTGTCGTTTCTCTCAAATTCTATGCCGTCAGCGCCATTGCGATCAGAACAAGAGCATGATACATCACGTGCTTTTATATTGCTGCATCTTGACAACTTCATATCTCATTGCAAATCCCGGTAATTTGCGTCTCTGTCATGTACCGATTTTTTCTCCTATATTTATACTACACAGCCTCTGCCACCACATTATATGCCCGCTTAAGAGATGAGACAGTCAAATTCAGTTCCTCCACAGTTATAGTGTACGGCGGTGCCAGCGTGACATGATCACCAAGAACGCCATCAACAGTACCAGCTCCGGGGTATACGGCAACGCCATTGTTAATTGCTAGTTGCTGTACACGCGGTTCCAATTGAGCACCTTTCGAGAATGGTGTCTTGGGGTTTTTATCTTGTAAAAACTCAATCGACCAACAGAAGTCACGGCCGCGTATGTCCTCGGCGTAGAAACAGTCGGCAAATGTTTCATAGATCTTTTCACCAAGAGTCACGCCCAATTGTGCTACTCGCTCAACCAGTCCATCTCATACCACATATTTTGGGGCTGCTAAGCAGCAGCACACGATATCGGGTGCGCCTAGTTTGTGTGTCCGTGGTTGAATGCAGTCAGGCCCTGGACAATCTTGTCATTGATTAGCATGCCACCGATGGGCCCGTAGCCGCCACCCATACCTTTTCCCAGTGTCACGATATCTGGCTGAACCAGCTCTTGTTCAAACGCAAAGTAGGTCCCGGTACGCCTGCTGTCACACATGACCTCGTCAAGATGTAGGATATCGTATCGGTCGCAGAGGTCGCGGATGCCACGCCAGTAGCCCTTTAGAGCAGCCATAGATATTAATGTAGCGCCACTAACAGTCTCTCTGCTGTTTCTGTTACTTGTTTTGTATCAACACTGAGAGATAGCTGTACTCACAAAAATGAAGTTAGTCTTGCTGGACTTAAACAGAAAAACTCTTCCTCGGTCTCTGATAGCAGCCTCTCAGCGAAATCTTTCTCGAACTCGTCAGCTCTTCGGTGTTGGAACGCATCGGCTGACCCGACAAAGGACACATTTGGTAGTAAATTGTCATCGCATTGCACCTTGCGGGAAATAACGTTGTTAATAGGCATAGCTCCAAACGTGTTGCCGTGGTATGCCTGCCGCCGTGCAACAAAGGGTGTTCGCTGCGGCTGGCCCCTCTCATGCCAATACTGCCGAGCACACTTCATTGCCGCATCATTGGCCTCACTGCCACTTCCAACAAAAATTGCTTTGACCAGCCCGTGGTCAAAGTGAGCCTCTGGATCATGGTGTTGTAGCGGGAACATGGCCAGATCTTCTGCCAAGGATGTGCCATAGGAGCCCGTATGCACGTAGCTGACTTTGTTCATCTGCTCGCCAACAGCTGAGATGACTTCCTTGTTTTCATGGCCCAGGATAGTCACGGCAGCACCACCACAAGTGTCAAGAACTTTAATTCCTCGCTCAAGACGCAAGTAGTTTCCGCCAGCAAATGCCACTTGGTGAGGTTTTTTCGTGGAGTGATCGGTGTAGGAGATAAGGCTGTTCGCCGTATACGCCCACTGTTGGCTGCATTATCGCATACGGATAAGAAGCCATACTTTTTGATAAAGCAGTTAACTTGTTTGAAGCCAACTTCATATATTTGCAGGTTGGTTTATATTATACTTGATGATATGTTTTATGTGCTTCCTAAGCAAACTCGTCTAGAGACGAAAGCCGACAGCCAACATGTCGTCGATATTTAACAATAATTGGAGAAATAGTCAGCCACCTAAATATGTCAGTGTTTTAACGAATATAACATTCTTGATTAAAATGGATATACAAGAGTCAGTTGCACACTTGGTCATGACCGAGGGTGTCTAGACAAGCATGTGTTGCATATTGTAGTGGCGCATATCACAAATGCGAGTCAGTAACAAGAAGTAAAACACTGTAGAAGAACATATTCGTAAGATATAAACGCCGCATTCCATGTTTTATCCGATTCCTGATCCATCCTTTGGTTCTTTAATCCTTGAATTATTCTGCTCCGCCTACTCCTACTCCTCATCATCAGAGTACGACGGCGTCTCAACGTGGAAGCTGCTGGCATCGGGTTCCGGCTCACCATCCCTAACAATAAGGAAAGCGAGAATGGAGTTGTCGCGCAGCCGCGGCGAGACCTGCGACAGCCTCTGCTTGTGGTCGGTCAGCAGCGTCCAGTTACCGTCCATGACGCGCGGATTGCGCGGTGTCGCATAGGCAAAGCGGAAGTTGGTCTCGTCCTCCTTGGGCACCTTGACGGCCGCGGGCGACATGGGGTAGTCTAAGAGGCCGTTAGGGTAGCGGTCACGCAGCACGGCAAGCAGCTGCTTGGTCAAGTCGTCGATGGTGCCAGACCAGTCAGCAAAGAGGAACAGGGTCTGCGGGCCATACTTGAGGCGCAGCGATACGCAGTTCTCGACGTTGTTGACAGACTAGTATGTTAGATTGTCTCATTGTACTCATATAGCAACATGGGTTCCGTACCATTTCAAACTGGTGTAAGTGGGCGACCTTGCTTGCTGAATGTACTCAGCCGTTGGCAACCCGGCCTAAATCAGACTGCCAATGACGCGCTTACCTAAAAGTCCAGTTACCGTTTGGCAGGCAAACACTAAAAGCCGATGCCGCAGTAGGGGTCTAGCACCAACGTGCGCCGCTAGCCAATCACGTGTGCGCTATCTTGCTCGACTTTTACAGAGCTTCATGGTTATGCTTGTAAATTGCCAAACAGCTGCTTCTATAATATTTCTCGACACACACACTCACACGTTCGCCATGTCTTCGAAAACAGACTCAGGGGCCGCCCCTTCCCCCCCAAGCGGCCTTGCCGACTCCAACACCTCCCTCCTGACGTTGCCCACCCCCCAGACAGCACCAACGTCCGCTGATGCCGAAGAGTTTGCTCTCTTGCGCCGCCAATCGCGCCTCTCGATTCCCGACGTCCTGCGCATCCCGCTTGCCTCCATTTTCTCGTTTACCGTTGGTATGGGTCTCGGTGTCGCCCACGGCAGCACCATGGCGGGCATGCGGTTCCGTGCCGAGCACGCTCACAAGCTGCCCCAGTCGACAGCTGGCTGGTATCTGTACCACAAAAGCAAGAACTATCATGTGGCCTATGGTGGCATCCGTGAGGGCATACGAATGGGCATGCGGGTGTCTTTTTGGACGACGGCTGTGTTTGGTATTGAAACACTGTTCGACAAGTACCGCGGCAGCATAGATCTGGCCAACACGATACTGGCGTGTGTCACTGTGGCAGGCGGCTTCAGTCTCTGGAACCGGTTGCCAATGGCGACGGCGGCACGGACAACCAAGACAGCCATCATCGTCGGTGCTGCCTATGGCGGTGTGCAGGATGCAGTCGGCCTGTTGCGGGGCCGGCCTATCAGTTACGTGGAGTGGGCCAAGGGCAAGTTTGACAAGGTTGAGGAGATTGAGTGATGGAGAGCTGGAATTACTGAGTGAGGTCGTTGTTTTTAAGAAGCACTCGGTCAACTCAGTTCAGTTCACGTACCAGTCTGGCCGTACACCAACCCAGAGCTCAACGGTATTCACATTGCCACAATATCGATATGAAGGGCATCTCGAGGGCCCGTAGCGAAATCGAGCCGGGAGAGAGACCAACGTATAACCGTTGTGTTCATTATAGAACAGCGACGTGCGCGCGCCTACCATCTCAGCCAGCACACTGTGGTGTACAACTGCCACATTCCCACCCCAAGCGGTATGGCAAGTGATGCATTTCTCTATTTGCAAACACGCGGATGTCTGCATCTGCATCTAGAGTGCACTTTATGCACCTTAAATTATATAGGCCGATCGCGCCCGATAGCAAACCTATCAAAATCAATGAGAACGTGCACTTGATTCCCAATAGACAACATCACATTTCCCTGCAGACGTGCAATCGTGGTTTCTTCGCTGGATCGGCGTATTTGGTCTCGGCTTAGTTATTTTAGCTCCTACTCGTCTCCGTCGTCCGTGTGTCCTAGCATCGGCCAACTCGGCTTAGTCAGGCACGACTACTCCAACTTCCTTTCCACTTTGACAGCCAACCCACCGCGTAGGCCGCGTTGTTGCGGCTCTGTTGTCTGTGGTTATTTTTCTTGTTTTTGTTTTACAATTTATATTTGTTTTTATACACCCTTCTTGACTTCTTTTACGTTATCATTATAATACATTTATATTGTTTCGTCTTTTATTTTTGTCTTTTTCTACTGTTTCTCCATCCATAGCCTCACTTGCTACCACAGGCCAGGTCATCTCGCTTACCCTCGTCTCTTTTCTTAGTATTTTCTACAGTGGTTTACTCTATTTCCTTCGTCATTCGTTCCCTTCCTGTCTTGGCACGGCTTTATCCTCTTCCCCATAGTCTGCTGGCATGGTCTCAGTCTCTATTTGCCGGTTAACCACGGCATTTTGGCACTAGCTGACGTCGTTCACGTGACCCTCACCACATATTTTATCACCTCGGCGTAAATGAGAACGGCTCAAGGCCATGCTATCTATCGGCTTATCTCCACGCTCCAATCGACTAATACGTCAATTAACATGCCGATAAGGGAATAATGATGGTCGCGACTGCCAGATGCACAAGCAAACGCACTCAAAATGCACATGGGGTTGCACTACGCCGGCCCAGAATCGTCTCAAAAAAGCCCCAGAATAGAAGGCACAATCATCGGACTGGCAGTAATTAGCAAATAGAGAAAGAGCAATGGATGTTTACTAAAATACGCGCGCAAACCGTCGGTTGCTCTTGCGATACTCGGAGGCTTATGAATGGATCGCCACTTCCTAGATAGTATAGAAATGATGACCATGTGCTCTGCTCAGGTGGTCCTGTCTGTAGATATATTATAATACTCCATCCTCACGTCGACTCTACACAAGTTCACGTATATTAATTACTCGCGTTCGACTTACCTCTTGTCTTGGATTTGTCTCGTCTTAACTCACCCAGACCATAACAACCAGCAGATCTATAAACGGTGCACCCCATCTCTCGCGTCATAGCTCTCTTGCCTGTTTCATTGGTCTTTCTGCTATCTCCCACGTCGCCCTCCAAGCATATATTACCTCTCTCTCACGTTATCTTCACCTATTATTGATCTCTTTACACTTTCTTCGTCCTTCTCACCAATTAATCTTGCTCTTTTTATCAACTATACTCACCTCACCAACCAAACAATCTGTACAATGCTACGTATCTCTCCTCGTCAGGGCCTGCCCCGGTGCAGCGCCTTATCGTCTTCCGCGTCTTCCGCGTCGGCCTTGGCTATTCAACTCACCCTCCGCCGCAGCCTTCACACCTCTGACCAGCGCCCAAGCCCACCGCCTCAGACAGCAACGTCCCCGGCCGGCTTTTCTCTCAACAATGGCAGCGAAGCACCGATCCCGACACCACCCTCCAACAAGCCATCTGCCCTATCGATCCTGCCGCTATCATCCGTCCTCCGCTCGCTTATGACGACTACTGTATCGTCGGCGCCACTTTTTCTGAGCCCATCCATGGCCATTATGACGGTGCTGGCTCACAGCACCAACCCTCTGTTCAACCCCGACAAGAACGCTTTGCTGCGCTTCTTCCTCAAGAAGACCTTTTACGCCCAGTTCTGTGCTGGTGAGAACCCCACCGAGGTGCGCGGCACCATTGATGGCCTCAAGAGCATTGGTTTCAGCGGTGTTATTCTTTGCTATGCCAAGGAGGTTGTGATGTCAGCTGAGGACAAGAAGAACCTGGCCGCAGCGGCCCAGCGGGCAGAGGTCAACGCGGCCGAGATCAAGTCGTGGGCTGATGGCACGCTCGAGACAGTGCGGCTCGCGAGCGCAGGCGATTTTGTTGCTCTCAAGTTCAGCGGTGCCGGTGTGCAGACGCTGCACCACCTGACCGAGCGTCTGCCGCCTGCACCTGCACTGGCCGAGGCTATTGACGCCATCTGCGAGCTGGCTGTGCAGCGCGGTGTCCGTCTTTTGTTTGATGCCGAGCAGCACGCCGTACAGGCCGGCATTGACGACTGGACGCTGATGTACATGAAGAAGTACAACACCAAGAAGGATGCAAGCGGTGAAATGAAGTCGGTCGTCTACGGTACCTATCAGGCCTACCTCAAGGAGCTGCCGGGTGTGTTGTCGAACCACCTGCGCATTGCCCGCGATGGTGGCTTCGCACTAGGCGTCAAGCTGGTACGCGGTGCGTACATTGGCTCCGACCCTCGCCACCTGATCCACGACACCAAAGAGGATACGGATAAGTGTTACGATGAGTGCGCCGAGGCAGTCCTGCGCCGTGAGTGGCGGGCACCTCTGGATGCTTCGCAGAACCCTGTGTTCCCTGCCACCGACCTGGTTGTCGCATCGCACAATGCCGAGAGCACACAGCGTGCTCAGGCTATCCTTGCGTCAGGCGAGGCCAAGACCACGGATGTTGCTTTCGGCCAGCTCCAGGGTATGGCAGATGAAGTGAGCTGCAAGCTTGTTGTTGATGCCAAGACGACGCCGGCACTGATTCCGATCCGGACTTACAAGTACCTCGTATGGGGCTCGACTGGCGAATGCATGAAGTACCTTCTGCGTCGGGCTCACGAGAACCGCGATGCAGTGCAGCGGACCAAGAGCAGTCGTGATGCAATGTGGGAAGAGCTGGTGGCCCGGACGAAGAAGGTGCTGAGACTTGCCTAAAGTATCGACATGTATTTTCGTGTGTCGTTTCATTTGGAGGAAAACGGGTTGATTTGGTTAAAGCAAGGCGCACGGTCGGTTGGTTTAGTTTCCGGTTTAGTTTTCAGTTGTTTGGCTTTCAGTCAAGCATCAGCATACAGCGTTATGATCATGACAATAAAACAGATGATTGACGGTAGAGAGTTTCTTTATGTGATTAAAAATGCAAATTGATATTGACTTCCAACGCCTATAGGTGACTGATGACTGATAAACATAACAAAGATATAGATAAAATTACAGCCCGCGCAATGCCATGGCTCCGAGAGCGAGGATCTCTGCCTCGCGCAGCTTTTCTGGTGACATTACGTCTCTGTCTTTGCCCGCCTTGCCCGCGAGAGATGCCACACCGTTGAGTTTGTAGTACTTTTTGACCTTGCTGAAATCGGTGCACTTTGCCACCGCTTCGTCTGTCAAGGGTACACATGTGCCCTCGACATTCTTTTCCAGGTGGGCCTTGACTATGTCTGCCTCCTTCGGGTCTTTCAAAACCTTGATGATGACAACGTTGCGGCTCTCGGGGACAATGCCGTAGCGGCGGTATGCCTCGGCAATGTTGAAGCTCGGGCTCAGACCGAGTACAGTCTCAGAGTGCACATTGGGTGTCTTGAGCGAGCTGGTGTGTGCTGCCCAGACGGCCTTGAAGACGGCGGCCAGTGCTTGTGCCGACGACAGCAGCATGGAGGCGTCAATAAGGGCGTACTCGAACTCGGGGTTGCGGGCGAGCAGCTGGGACTGGAGGTAGCCGGCATTGGCTACGTCCGTGTAGAGGGCGCCGTAGACGGCATATCCCGGGGGCAAGTGCTCGATAGAAATTTGGAAGGCCATCTTTAAGGTCAGAGGCGGTTATAATGAGTGAGATGCGGTGTATCAGAGTACACGAGTGTTGGAGATGAGTCTGAGTCTATGAGGGAGTACATAAGTGGGGTGAAAATCTTGTCGATGCTGCCCGCTGTGTTAGTGTTAGTGGGAGCCTTGCCGTATGTGATAGGACAGCGACTTATATGATCCGATGAACATCACTTCAGTATATCTTTATTTGTTACATGATTTGGTACAGGGTGGGATTTATTTATTGTTGTTTTATGAGAGTCAAGTTATTTTTGCACAATGATTTGCTACTCTAAATCTGTTCATAATTTCCAGGTTTTATTTTTATTTTTATTCTTTAAAACAAAGTTGAGAAATAAAAAACACCAAATTCGCAAATGCAAAACTATGTGGCTCTCAAGATAAACAAATTTCCGTTTATACTTCTCAAGTTCAATACCATGGAATGTAAAATTCCATAGAACTTCAGTTCAATTTGTTTGATGTCTTACAATATACAATACAATGCCCAGAAATGGCGTGACAGCAGTGACACCAATACATATGCAACAAAGCCAGCGCTTGAGAGGTAAGTCTTGATGAAGTTTTCTGTCCCAGTTTTGTATGTCAAGGAGTAATGGTGAAGCACAATAACACACAGCCCATTCAGTGACAAGTGATAACATTGAGTCCGACAATATGATCACGTGACCAGAGGAGGCAAGCTGTTGCTATTATGGCCATAATTGTCATCAGCACTATCATCAACGTGACTGATCCCATTCAACGACCAAACTCCGTACGATATGATTAGGGATTTGACAAAAACCTTTCGTTTATTTGGAATCAATGCGAGAAGGCACGTTGTAATGGCTAGGTTGATTTAAGATGGTAGAGGTTGGCATCGCGGAAGAGCTAAGAACGCAGTAAGTCACTGACGTCGATGCCCAGCCGTTGATCAGATCTATTCAAACCAATCAGGGTATATAATTATAGGACTGCGTAAGCCGTTTATTTACGACCCACAACCATTAATACCAATGACATGGCGGAGTTGCCGAGTGAAACCATAGAAGATGCGAATGCGTGATGCAGCTGAGACAGCCAAAGAGGCGCCGTAAAGGATCGAGTCTAAAGACAAAATAGAGACAAGTGCGAGTATTGCTTATGTTTATAGTGAGCTTGACCGAGTCTCTTTTTGGATTTTAGATTCTGGAAACTGTCTGTCCCTGTCCGTTGTCGTCCGCTGGGTTTGGTTTTTGCAGCGCTCTGCCAGTACCGATCTAATAAAAAAGATAGAATCATTAGTTTTAGTTTCGGTTACGAGAAAACAGTACTTGAGGCGATGGTGCTTTGGAACGTTGATGTACTTTTTTGTAAAAGACGCGGGATGTACAGCGATGCAGAGGTCAGGGCGGAGGCTGGCGGAGAGGCATAAGCTGGGCAATAGTGCAGTGTAAAGCAGGCAAAGCAGTGGAAAGGCAGAAAGGGAGGTCTTTGCTCTTACTAGTGCTTGTAAAGAAAAGAGCCAATAACAGGGCTGCGAATTGACGCCATTGCTGCGCCGATGACAACGTCAGAGGCGCGGTATTAAGGAGGAGATGAAGAAGAGGACTGGAAAGAAAGAACAGACGAAAAGAAGTCTTTTTAAATCCTTGTGTGTTCGTGTTTGATGCATATTTCGAATCTTGGCCAATTTTAGTGATGGAGATCAAAAGACAAGCTTTGAATAGCTTTGAAGCAGCTTGGCGGGCATCTAGGGAGGGTAGTAGTAGGACAGTATGCAGGGCTAATAGAGATGGAATAAGCAGATAATGATGGACCGATCATTGCAGAGAGCTGCAGATGGAAACAGACATCCTTGTCAATATCCGACTGAATTGTCTGCCGACTGTCTATTAGATATTAATCGACTCTAACTCACTTGCCAGCTCTTTGCATTAATTCTACTGAGTAAATACTCGGCCGGCTGCTTCCTCTGTTGCTCTCTTCTTTGCGCGCAGTTCTAGTCACAGCCCTCCCCTTTTTACATGATCGTCAGTGTCCCTCGCTCATGTATCATCCCGTATCTATCTTGTGTCTGTGTCTTAGTCCTCGGTCTGCACTATCGAGATGTATACCCTTTATTCTTGTATTTTATCATGTCCCCCATATCTCCCCATCCACTCTGTCAGTTTCTACGCATTGTATATCATAGAGTAGCACTCGTCCGCTTGATCACCTCTGCAACTCTGGCCGTGAACACGCACGCACTCCTATACAAGATGTAGAGATCCATTGATCAAGGAATATAATATTTTTTTGTAGAATAACAGAGAAATGCAAATGCCCCGGCTCTGCGCCGCATGGTGAGGCCAAGCTTCAGTGCCTGAATGGGGTTTACAGGAATAAAATTACAATCAACTCTTCACAATTACAATCATAACCCTTCTTCTACAGCCACACAAGAACTCGTAAAATGTTGTAACCGCAAAATCTGCCTTTTGGCCTGTCAGTCACAGCTCACAAGTACTTTGTACCCCTGCTAACACGTTGATGATCGTCGGTCGCAGACGGGCAGTTGCACAGTATGCCCATGCTGCGGCACGACATGGTACTTTGCGTTCTGAGACACAGACCAGTCGCTCTTTCCGTTTTCCTGTTGAGCCTTTGAGACCGGTTTGATCGTTCTTTACTTGCTGCCATGCGAGCTTCCATATAAAGACGCGGTCTAGCCTCCTGATCTTCACGTTCTTTCTTTTTATCATCTTCTCATCCTCTTCTCCTCATCTTCCCTTCTTCTTTCGTTTCCAACTCAAAGGTCTTTATCAAGCTTCGTTACGTCTTTCATTGTGCGCAGCCCACACCTCACACCTCACACCTCACGATGTCCTCCTTCTTGGCCGCCTCAAGAGGCTGGGCCGATCGCTTGCGCAACAAGCCAACTCCAGTTCCCGTCACTTCTTCTGGTGCCGAACCTATCGACTATTCCTCCGGCAAAGAGTATGAAAAAAATGCCGATGTGACCCAGGTCCCGACTTCCGGCTCCGACCAGCCTGTCATCGAAGCTGCTGAGGCTGGCGAGCTCACCCTTGATGAGTCTGCCAATGGTGGTCTCGGTCGCCACCTGGGCTTGTTCTCAACCACATTTCTGATTGTCGGCCGTATCATCGGTACCGGCATTTTCTCGACACCCTCGTCCATCACCAGCAGTGTGGGCAGTGTCGGCGCTGCTCTGATGCTGTGGGTGCTTGGCCTTGCCCTGGCTTATTCCGGTCTCTTGGTCTGGCTCGAGTTTGGCTGCATGTTCCCGCGCAGTGGTGGAGAGAAAGTCTATCTTGAAGCTGTCTACGGCCGCCCGCGTTTCTTGGCTACTATCATATTTGCTGTCCAGGCCATCGTACTCGGCTTCACGGCCTCGGGCTGCATCGTTTTCGCCAGCAACATTGTCGTCGCTGCTGGCCAAAACCCGGGCGAGTGGGAGAAGCGCGCAATTGCCATTGGCGTAATTGTCTTCGTCACCCTCGTGCACACTTTCACGCCCAAATTGGGTGTTTACCTGATGAACGTCATCGGCAGTATCAAGGTCATTATCCTGATGTTTATCATTGTCACCGGCTGGGTTGTTTTGAGCGGCCGCATCGATGCCGTGCCAGACCCCAACGCCAGTTTCCGACATGCCTTTTCTGACAGTGCCACCTCCTCCAACCTCTATGCCACTGCCCTGTTCAAGGTTCTCAACTCCTATGCCGGCTGGTCCAACGCCGCCTATGTGCTCAACGAAGTCAAGCGTCCTGTGCACACGCTCAAGATTGCTGGTCCTCTGGGTCTCGGCATCTGTGGTGTGCTCTACCTGCTCGCCAACGTTGCCTACTACTCTGCCGCAACTCCCAAGGAGATTTCCAACAGCGGCATCACCGTCGCGTCCTACTTTGTCGGCAAGGTCTATGGCCACACGGCACGTCGCGTGCTCTCCGTCTTTGTCGCCATCTCCGCCCTCGGAAATGTGCTGACGGTCACCTTTGCGCAGGCCCGTGTCAACCAGGAGCTCGCCAAAGAGGGTGTCATTCCCTTTCAAAAGTTCTGGGCAAGCACCTGGCCCGCCGGCTCGCCCTCGGCCGGTCTGCTTCTACACTTTATTCCCAGTTTTATTGTTATTGTCGCCATTCCGTTTGGTGATGCATTCAACTTTATCATTGACGTCGAGGGCTACCCCAGCGCCGTGCTGTCGACCTTTGTTGTTATCGGTCTGTTTATTCTGCGCTGGCGCGCGCCGAACATTACGCGCCCGTTCCGCGTGTGGCTGCCCGTCGCCTTCTTCTTCCTGGTCGGCCAGTGCTTCTTACTCGTCGCTCCATTCCTGCGCCCGCCAGGTGGCAAGGGCGATACTAGTATGCCGTACTGGCTGTACCCGATTGTGGGAATTATCGTGCTTATTGGTGGCGTGGTGTACTGGGCAGTGTGGCGGAAGCTGCTGCCGCGTCTGGGAGGCTACGAGTTGGCGCAGAACAAGGAGCAGCTGGCCGACGGCACCGTCGTCACGACCTTTACGCGGGTAAAGAAGGAGTAGTGAGGTTTTGGACAAATGGTATTACATAGTTTACAATGAAAGCCAATGGAATACCACATCACATTCTTCATACATGCAATTGCTGCAATCAATAATCGCCATAGGTTGCCGCCCGTCTTTAGCTCGCGTCCCTTGATATCTTCTAGTAATAGTACAGTGCACTTTACCAGCCTTTAATGCACTCTATTAACCTCTATCACACTCCCGTGTTAGTCGCTCACGGAACATTCCATAATAGGAAATGCTTCTTTCAGATGCCGAGCTGTCAAAGTCGAGCTCGAGTCATTACATTCCGCATCTTATATCAGATTAATTACGACGCAATATCATTCCGCCTCTATTAATTTATTCTGTGTCAAATATAGATAGAAGCAGTCTCCTATCCTGATTGCTTCTTGATCAACTTGTAATCCTCCTACGCATTCACTCCAAGATGTATAAAATGATCGCCACTTGCATGCCAGTCCGTTGTTGCCAGTAGATAATCAACCGTTCACTTAGTGATGTTAGCCTTGCCTCGTTTGCATATCAATATACGTCCTGTCTCTTAAGTCTTGTCTTGAGGGAAGGTGTTTCATTGTTAACGGTCCTTTTGTCTTTTTGTTCAGCATCAATCAGACATCATGAAACCAAACATCAAGTTCTACGTTACTCTACTCGGCTTCGGCCTCGCCGTGACTGCACAGCAGGTCGGCAACAACACCATCGAGGTCCACCCGCGTCTTATCACGTGGCGGTGCACCAATGCCGGCGGATGCACGCCCCGCAACAACGCCGTCGTGCTTGACGCCTACTACCGCTGGATCCATACCGTCGGCGGCTACCAGAGCTGCAACTCGGCCGACGGCAATACTCTTGACAGCACGCTGTGTCCGGATGCCGCCACATGCGGCCGCAACTGTGCTCTAGAAGGTGCCAACTACACGGCAACGGGTATTTTTACTGGCCCATCTAACACGAGCTACGGCTCAGTCGTCCCGCCCGGCTCGCTGTCGTCGCCCAGCTCCCTTACCCTTGACATGTACGTCAATGGCCAAGGCTCCAGCCCTCGCGTCTATCTACTCGGTGAAGACGGCAGCAGCTACGAGTCGCTCCAGCTGCACAATGCCGAGTTTACCTTTGACGTCGACATGTCTCAGCTGCCGTGCGGCATGAATGGTGCATTATATCTGTCAGAGATGAGCATGAGCGGCGGCAAGAGCGCCCATAACCGTGCCGGCGCCGCCATGGGTACCGGCTACTGCGACGCCCAGTGCCCCGTCGGCAAATTTATCAATGGCGAGGCCAATACCAACGGCACGGGCTCGTGCTGCAACGAGATGGACATTTGGGAGGCGAACAGCCGCGCAACCTCGCTGACACCACATACATGCAGCATCAAAGGCATCTACGCGTGCTCCGGTAACGAGTGCCTGGACGGCAGCAGTGGCGGCGTGTGCGACCGCAACGGGTGCGGATACAATGCATATGCTCAAGGCCACCGCAACTTTTACGGCCCGGGCAAGAACATGACGGTTGACACATCGCGGCCGTTTACTGTCGTAACGCAGTTCTTGGTGCATGAGAACAAGACCCGCCCTTACTCATCGGGCCTTTCGCGGAGATCAGGGGGAAATGAAACGACTGCTCCTCTGACAGAGATCCGCCGGCTATATCTGCAGGACGGTCGACTGATCTCCAACGTCTCAGCGACTGCGCCATTCGGCAACACCACAGCAGTATCGCCTTCTACTTCATCCAATCCAAACCAGATTGCCATCACCGACGAGTTCTGTGGCAGTGGCGTCTTTGAAAAATTAGGCGGGCTTCGGGGTATGGGCGAGGCCTTGCAGCGCGGCATGGTGTTGGTGTTTAGTATCTGGAACGACAGTGGCCAGTTTATGAGCTGGCTGGACGGCGGCAATTCTGGCCCGTGCAATGCGACAGAGGGCGACCCAAAGGAGATTCTCAAGAACACGCCAGATACGTCAGTTACGTGGTCGAATGTGAGATGGGGCGAGATCGGGTCGACCTTTAAGGCGGGCAGGTAGATGAGTCCTCCTTCAGTTGCGTGTTATTGTGTGCGTTTTGTGTTTGCGAGTACTTTTCTTTTGCAATTTGGCCTGCTGTGTATTTATGTTTCATACTTTTCTGTTTTCTTCCTTCTTTGTTATCTGATCTGATGCAGTCAGTATATAGATCGTGAAATGAAATCGAGCCGAATTCTCAGAGTCAAACAAAGGTATACAGTGCCGACTATCAATGACAAGAAAGAAATGTAAATATGATCCAAATTAAACCTAATCAATAATGAGACAAAACACGGGTAAAGCGCAAAGGGATGTTACTGGGCAATAACAATGCATGATAGTTTCTTTCGGACGGTGACAATATTGAGGTTGATATCGAGGTGACAGCAAACGAGCCAAGGAGCCGCGTGGCTTGCAACGAAAACTACGGATAATCTGTTGGGGAAAATACAAAACATAATAACATAACCGCATAATATGCATAATAGGCAAAAACAAATCATTGTTAAGAAGACTACAGAAGATAACTACGGAGATGCCATAATCCTGTGGGGTTGACAAGCAGAACACAGAAGACAGGCAGAAGAGGGCACGGCAGTGGGGGAATAAAGATTGACGAGGCGTCAAAGTAGAGAAACGGCAGAGGGCACGCTTAAAGTGTTTGCCCTATTTAGGAAATGACGCCTTTTGGGCGGTTCAGATGCCTAAAAAGGAGAGTAAAAAGGTACATTTAAAGAGACTTTGGTCGAGACGAATGGAATCAGACGACTGCCGTCTTGGCACGGATCGTGTAGGTGATAAAGGTAAAAGCATCGTGTAAGTGATTCTGGCAATGTCTGACAATGTTGCTGGTTTGCAATAAACTCAAGTATTCTACTACAGCGTCTCGGCCGAGTTATCTTGGGCTCGACTCTCGATATTGAATAGTTTAAGTGAAAGTCGGGATGTATGCTTGGTCATCTACTATACACGCTGCCACACATCATATTTCACATGTAATCGGGATACTATCTAATTAAGAAATACTCAAGACTTGTTGATCGCATTTAAATATGTCAGCTAAAAAATCAAACTCGATTGAATCGGCGAGCCAAAGTGGACGACGGCACGGCAGACGGAAAGGGGTGTAGAAATCAAGCAAATAGTTACCAATAAGAGAGACCTTGGAAAACAGACACAGGTAAGAAGTGAGCACAACGAGAGGGATAAAACCTACTGCAGTGATAAGAATGCGTTGTATCGGAATAGGAATGGAAGGACGGAATGGGAGTGGATCGTGACAAGATGTGGGAAATGGGGCATGACGAGTTCCCATCTTTGTTTTATTTTCTCTTTTACGTTCTCTTCTTTTTCATTGCTGTTGCTTGTTCCTTGTGTTCGATTCACGTTTATGCTTATGTGTTTCTTGCTTTCTGTGACTGTTGTGGGAGCTATGGCTTGTGGAAAACTGCTGTCGGTCAATTATCCGATTGTGGTTGTCTTTCTATTTATTTCTTCTATTTATTCTTTTCCTCCTTACTGTTGTATTGTTACTACGTTCGCTTCACTAGACCAAAATAAAATAGAAATATTTGCATAAATTAACACGGTATTGTTCAACGTCTTTTTAGCGAGCTATCCTTAACATGACTTATTTCGTTGCCAAGCGTGGCAAAGGTTAAATGAATAAGCGTGCCCTATCTTTTGAATGAACCATAAAGAATACACTTTGTCAAATCGACACCTGATGAAAATACCCCATATCAACTTATCAAAACCTATCAACCTAATTAACAATTGCTTATCTCGACTCCTCTTTCCATACGTCTTCTTGGCAGCCCCGAAGTGATCGTCGCCGCGGGAAGAGAGATAAGTAAACTTGGGATACTACATGCCCGCAACCTTATCCTTGTATCCTCGTATTTTGCCACTACCGGTACGCCTACTCTCGATAGGGATGGCAGGTTGATGGCAGTTGAATGACAGTTGGAGATACCTTGATAAAGGCTTACGGCTCCTGCTGGACAAGGTACCGCCGAGTCTCTGTTCTCCATGAACGTAGGATCAGCGATTCTTATCGGCTTAGATGGGGGTTCAACGGGGGTCACTCCCAGTCCATATCTTGTCTTTGATCTAGTCTTTGATCTAGTCTTTGATCTAGTCTTTGATCTAGTCGTCTCTAGTTATCTCTTGCCATCTCTTGTCATCTCTTGCCATCTCTTGTCCGGCTTGTTTTGTCCTTGCCAGCTCACCTATCAGCTACGGTTGCCGGTTCTTCTCCTTATACTTTTACATACATATTTTTACTGCTTTTGGTATTGATTCTTTATCTCCTTCCTATTCTAGTATCCAATCATAACTCGGACACGCCGTTCCGGTGTCGTCTTTGATGTCTGTTGAGATATTAGATTTTCTAGATTTTATATATGATTTCAAGACTCGAAAACCGCCTGGCCCCAAATCAATCGACGGGATGTGGCAGCATTCTGGCATTCGTAGATAGGGACACATCGGGGAATGAATCAGGGTCACCAGAATCAGTCTATCAGCTATATCTACCCGGAGATATTCTACATCTGGAGCTGTCGTATCACGCCGTGCACTCCGTTGGGGTGTTGTCTCCCCTCGTCTCCGTAGTTCGGATGCCGTATGTGTAAGTTGTAGACTAACACCAGTTCATGGAAGATAAATCCTTTTGCCTTTGATACCATTATTTGTACAAGATACATTATATATCTGTAGCACCTCCCTCCTCTTCATCATATTTGATCATCCTTCCCCAGCCTCAGTTCCATTGGCTGTCTTGATCATACTCATTCCCTGATAAGAGCTGCATGCGTATTTGTATGTAACACATCTCGTGCGACAATACACAGCTGCTACCTTTGGGGTCCGGATCGGCATTGCACATCTTTTTGTCTTCTAGTCGTTTTCTTTGCTTGACATATCAATCAAGTCTGTTGTCAACGCCGTCTCTTTCATCCTTTCTTTTCTCTTGTTTTTGCCGTGTCACCGTGCAATTTCTTTTCCATATCTCAATATCTCAAAATGAGCGACATCACAATGTCCGAGACCTCCATTGGAGGCAAGGATACCATAGGCGACCTCAAGACAGACGACCGCCGCGCTTCAACCAGCGACGATGCCAGCAGTGTTGATATCAACGACGCCGAGCACACTCCCCATGTTCTTGACCACAAGGCCGAGCGTGCTCTGGTCTGGAAGTTCGACACCCATCTGCTGCCCGTCCTCGCCGTCATGTATCTCTTCAACTCCCTCGACAAGGCCAACCTGGGCAACGCAAAGACCGCCGGCCTCGAGTCCTCGCTCGGCCTGCATGGCAACCAGTACAACACCATTCTCTCCGTCTTCTTTGTTCCCTACGTCCTGACTGCTCCCTTCCTCGGTATCCTGGGTAAGAAGTACGGCCCGAGCAGAGTGCTGCCCATCATGATGTTCTCCTTTGGCAGCATGACACTCATCACCGCCGGTGTGCAGAACTTTGGCGGCCTCATGACAACGCGCTGGTTCCTGGGCATGGCCGAGTCTGCATTTTTCCCGCTTGTCATTTACTATCAGACCACATTCTACCGTCGTGGTGAGCTTGCTCGTCGTCTTGCAATCTTTTATGCCGCATCCAACATCTCGGGCGCGTTTGGTGGTCTGCTGGCTTTCGGCGTGTTCCAGATCAAGGGTGGCAGTATTGATAACTGGCGCCTGCTGTTCCTGATTGAGGGTGCATGCTCTGTTTTGTTTTCCTTTTTCGCCTATTGGTGGCTGCCCAAGTCGGCGGCCGAGGCACGCTTCCTCAATGATGCCGAGAAGAAGTTGGCTTACCACCGCATTGCTGTCGACTCGTCGGCTGTTGTCAACGAGAAGATGAATATCAGGGACTCGTTCAAAATTTTCAAGGAGCCCACAAGCTGGCTTATCATGGCCATCCAGATGTGCCTAGGTGTGCCGCTGCAGAGTGTCTCTCTCTTCTTGCCTCAGATCATTTCCCGCCTGGGCTACAAGACGGTCAAGACCAACCTATACACGGTCGCGCCCAACGTCTCGGGTGCAGTCATGCTGCTGCTGCTTGCCTTTGCCAGTGACCACACGCGCTTGCGCTTCCCCTTTGTGGCGCTCGGCTTCTTGTTTACTTTCTGCGGCTTTGTTATCTATGCTGCCATTGATGTCGAACAAGATTTGCACGTGGCATACTTTGCGTCGTTTATGATGACATGGGGCACCAGTGCGCCTTCGGTGCTGCTGGATGTGCTGTACAACAACAACATTGCTGACGAGGGTCGTCGTGTTGTGCTCACCAGTTTTGGTGTGCCCGTTGCCAACATGATGGGTGTTGTGTCCTCCAACATCTTCCGCAACAAGGACGCGCCACAGTACCTGCCCGCCCTGGCCACGACAGCAGCCTTTGGCGGTACCGGTTGCGTTCTGACCCTGCTGCTGGGTGCCTACATGATCCTCGACAACCGCCGTCGTGACAAGCGCCAGGGCAAGAAGATCAAAGCCGTGGACATTCCTACCGAGCTGCTCAAGGACGGTCCCAAGTCGCCCAACTTCCGGTGGTTCCTGTAGATGGTTCTTGAAAGTAAGGTGCAGAGGGGATCAAAAATTATACCCAATGGATTATGCTAGATGATGAAAACAGTTATAGATAGATGATAAGTCAATATCATTTGTTCACAGTAAACATGTATATCGCGACATCTGCAGCCCACATAATCACATCTGTGCATGGCTTGTCTGACCCGTATCTGTACCATGACCAAACGGCGTTGTAAGATCACGGCTTTTTCAAGGCCAGAGAGAATGTCTAGGCAGTGATGCCGTTGACAGGTTCTTTAATCTGCGGCACGTAGGACATCTCCCTGGAAGAGAGTGGCCTCAAAACACAAGGATGTAGGGTCATCCAGGTATTCTTTGCCAGCCGGACGAACAACTTTATCAGCTCATAGAGGACACAAGTGTGAATACAAGACGGACAGCAACACAACACAACACAACAAAACACCAAACATTCAACGACACGGTCTTTTAAAATATTTTTTGAATTGTTTTTATTTTTGTCGAGTTATTCGCCCATTTTTCGTTATGTTCTCCGTCCGCCGGCTATTTTCCATTTTCGCCAGAGAGGAGAAGTCCATTCCCCTTCTCTTAAAACAAATCGTACATTGGAGTTTGCAAAAGAAAATTTTCGAAAAATAAAAAGGCAATTTAACGGATGGGGTTCCAGACGTTCTTCAGGAAGCCGTCGCGCTGAGCCAGGCGGTTGAAGGAGTCGTCAGCCTCGCCCTGGGCACGGATGAAGCCGCACAGAGCAAAGACGTGGTTCTCGCCGGGGATGGCGCGGCCGTTCTCGTCAACCTGGGAAGAATAAGTTAGCATTTGATCGGTGGTGATATGCCATGTTTTCCATGTTGCTGATGCGAAGCCTATCGAGTGTCGAGGAAAAAGATGAGAATAGAGACTGGATGGATGGACGACTTGAGGCGCTGGTAATGTCATTGACAATGTTCGAGCAATAATGTCGTGGCATTGCCAATCGTGGCTTGTTCGTTCTGGTAGTTTTTTTGTTTCCTAGAATGGCGGCCATGTGCCTATACATGGCATTGTTCTGCAAGCGTTGTGTTGGATGATGCTTTGGCATTTCTGAAACGGCATCTGCCGGCGTGGAGTGAGCGATTGGTTATGCTCTCGACCGTCGTCTCGACCGTCGATGTGACATTAGTGCGATATCATTCGTTCATCTCGTTGAGCATAATTCGTATCCTTGTCGTCGTGGTCGTAAAAAGTTGTCGTGTTGTCGTCGCCGTTTGTTATCCTCACGTCTTCGCTTTGGTCTGTCGAGATTTCGTTCCGTCATTCGCAGTCCAGTTCTCGTCCATTGTCGTCCAATCTCCATCTCGCTCTCAACACTCGAAATCCCGCATCCATCATTCCGTCACTCCAACATCGTCGGGTCTCACCTTGGCGATAGAGATCTGAACCGAGGAGTGGTCCTTGGCCTTGATGATGCGACCAGTGGCAGAGCACTTGCGCGGGACGTAAAGGTCGACGATCTCGCCCTTGTCGTTCTCCATTTTGACTGATTTGGGGGGAATGGGAGGAAAAAAGGTGGTGGTGGTGGTGAAAAGTGGTGGTGATAGTAGAAGAGTCGTGATGGTAGACGTGGGATGTCGATTTTGCTGGTCTGGGTTGTCGTCCCTCTCTTTTCGCCCGTATGGATTTTTCCGCTAAGGCTGTTCAGTTTTTTTCTTTTCCGAATTTATTTTGCTGTTTCTTTAATTCAATCGTTCCCCATTTCTTCACTTTTGCTCACTTTTCCTCACATGGAGGGGTAGGAACAATATTGGTCCGGCCCCGCGCACAAAAATTTCGGGGGTTATGGTGGTTTTTTGTCAGCCATAAAGGTGGGACTTTTTACTTATGTAACACAACCTTTGTCATCACCTGCTCTGACCCCACTCTCATTCGATTCTGTACTTTCCTATCATCTCTTATCAGCATATGATCCCACATGTGACTGCGCGCGGCCAGCGCGATGAGTGGGCCCGCCTACTGGTTAATGAGCGGGCTGTAGCCGCGTAGCGTGACTGCCTTTGTTCCGTGTCGATTGTCTGTGTAGCATCCTGTGCCGGGCTTGCCGCGCCAACGAGTTCACGATTGCCGATTGTCTTTATTTTTGTATTCATTGGGTGGCATGCAGTGATCCCGCACTCATCGACTAACATTTTACAACAATACACTGCTATCACCTCCCACACTGTCTCGCCTACACCTAGGATGCGCCCTGCGCATTCACGCCCATCATCTGCCACGCGGGACCGTTGCCATCATGGCTCGCAACGGCTCATCGGCCTCGGACAGGGCCCTGGCCGCAGGACAGCCCCAAGGTCAGGGCAAACAGTCTGAAAATCGTCAAAACATCATTTTTGTTCCATCATCGCCAGATCTACCGCCAATGTCGGCCTTGTCCTCGATGCCTCCACCTGTAACCACCACGCCATACGCCTCCAAGTTCTCAATGCACGCCTTTTCGCTGTCCTCCTCACCCAGCCTGCCATCACGAACAATCGATACACCACTTCCAGAGAAAATGCCAATACCTAAGCTCACAGAGGTCGCACCGCAAAGGGTCCAGACTCATGACTATGTCACCCTCGACTCCAGTCCAGACTCGGCAACACGGATCGCACCGGCAACACAAACACTGCCGCCGTCTGGTGCAACACGATCCGTCTATTTTGCCGGTAGCGAAATGAACAGCAGTCAAAGTGAAAACGGTCGCCAAGTTGAGACAGACGTTCATGCGACAGAATTAGAATCGGCAGTAGCTCCGCAGCCAGAGAGATACGAGGCCGGTGATCTAGTGCAGGCCGTAGAGCGGCGGCGCGATTGGACACCACCACCTGTTGACACAACAATCATACCCGGAGGAAGCTCCTCTCCGTCAATAGAAAAGTGGTCGTCGCCGAAAGAACCGACCGAAAATGGTGTACTTACTTCCAAAGCTGCACGGAGTGACGTTTTCAAGACTTTGCACAACAACTATGATTGCAGCGAGTCTTCAGCACCATTAGTGGCTACAGCGGCGTCGCTGGATTTATTCATTACCAATCGCAAACCTATCGAGGCTGTTTCTCTCGGTGGTGGCAAAGCAAGTAATGTAAAGAACAAATCGCCAACGAAAGCTGCGCCCAAGAAGAAGCCGCGGACACTCACGGAGCTTGCCATGGCCGCCTATGCCGACCCTTGGGTAGATGAAGGGGACAGTTCGGAGGTGCCAGAGCAGGTGCCAGAGACAAATCCACCAAAGAAGAGAGGCAGACCAAAGCGGCAGCTTGAAGTGATTGAACAGAATGGTGGCGAGCTGTTACCAACACAGCCTGCCGTTGTGCGCCCCGGCTTTCCTACCACCAAGCTGCGGAAACTGCAGTCGGCGGCTGCGGTGACTACCGCGCCTGATGGCAAGAAAGCCAAAAAGCCGCGCAAGAAACCAGCTCCGCGCACCAAGAAACAAGTGGTACTATCCCCAGAATCGGCACGCGCCGAGTCTATGCGTCAAGACTTTTTGTTCGGCACGTCAAGCCAGCTGGCAGCCGATGAGTCGCCTACATTTGTGCGGCAGTTGCACGCCGCGATGCAAGAATCAAATGGCGACGAAAATGGCGACGAAGAAGAGAAAAATCCATTGATGGAGCTCTTTGAAGATGCTAGCGAGGTCGATCTGGCAATTGCTGTCAAGTCTATCGGAGACGGCAGCAGACAGCAAACAAAAACAAAGCTATGGAGTGCAGCATGGCGCGGCGAGGATGGACAGGTGACGCTCGAGCATGTTGTTGATCTAGAGGAGGACGAAGCGGCCGCCTTCCCTGAAGACCCGCACCAAGTGCTAGCCATGGCGCAAAGGGCAGCAGCAGAGCAAGCTAGAGAAGAGGTTGCTGTTGATGATGAGATTGAGATTGGCGGAGCCGATGAAGTCAACCTCACTGGGGCAAGCAAAAACTCCAAGACGGCCAAAGCAACTAAAGCAGTCAAGCCAGTCAAGCCAACACAAGCCCCAAAGATGAAGGCCCAGGCAATTAACGTGACAAAGACCATGGCAGTACCAGCCAGCCAGGCACAGCCCGCACAGCTCGACCAACTTGCACAGACTGTAGAGCCTCCATTGGCACTTCCTCTGAAATCAGTGGCGAACGCAAGAAACAATATCCTGCCATCCACGCCAACCAAACCACGAGCAAAGAGCCAGTCACAAGCACATATACCATCGCCGACCCAGTCTGAGCTGATAGCATTGATATCACCCTCACGCCCAAGTGCTAGTATTGTTGCAGGTGTCAAGGCAGTTACGACTGATTTGGCCTCTGGTGTCTCTGATATTCCAGCTCCAGCACTGGGAACGGCTGCGATAATAACCACAACTACAACTACAAAACCGCGGCCTAATTTCGAAGTGTTATCTACAACCCAACTTTCGAGCAAGGTGTCTTCTTACGGGTATAAACCAATGAAGGTACGGTCTGCGATGGTGGCACTATTAAATCAATGCTGGGACGCAAAGAATGCTGCACAGGCCAGTGCTGTACAGGCCGCGACTATCTCGACAACATCTGCCGCAGCCTCGCCCGTCAAAGCCAGGGCAAAGAAGGCGCCTGCCAAGGCAACGGCCAAAACAGCAAAGACGGCTTCGCCAACAAGAGTGGCCAAGGCGAAAAAGGCACCTGCCAAGAAAACTGTCGCAAAGAATTCAAAGAACTCGAAGAAAGCTGCTGTTGAGATTGAGATTCAAGACTCAGATGCATCAGACGGTGACCGGCTCTCGTCGCCCGAAGTCCCATGCTCGGTTGCATCCGATGCATCTCTAGCATATGACAGCGACATTATTGTTGATGAAACGGAACTTGTTGGCGAGATTGACTCCAGCGACATCGAAATGGACGACGAGGCGCTGGGTGGGGAGCCGACTTGTGAAGAGACACAGCTATTCAAGCTCATCACCGAGGCAGTCACGGCGGCACCGTCAACGACAAATCCAATGCAGCCGTCGTGGCACGAAAAGATGCTCATGTACGATACGATCATCCTCGAGGAGTTTACCGAGTGGGTGAACAGCGTGCTAGGCGAGGCCAACGAGGTTACCGCACTGCAGGCTAAGAAGTGGTGTGAGGGCAAGAGTGTATGCTGTACATGGCGGAAGAATACCCGGGGTAAAGAGCGGAAGCTGTAGGATCTGTTTTGTTGCCTTGTTATTTTCATTCGCTTTCTTGGAAGACTGGCGTTTGTTAAGAGTTCCTGGCATGTTTTCGATGTTGTTTATTTAGTTATGATCATGATATTACTCTGCTGATCGGGATTGATGATTTTATGTATAATTCAAGGTGATGATCGGATGATGAAATGGTATGATATGTGACTTCAAGTGTGTCATCTTGTTTGATCAAGCTTATTACTATTACTGGCAACTTTTTACATTTTATGTATATTATTTTGGAATCAATAATCAATGCTGATCTAGAGGGATACATCTCTAACAAAACTCGGATAAATTATGTATGAACAAAGACTCTTTGTCTAAATTATAGAAAATAAGTTATGATTTATCATATACTTTTGAGGGCTAATCAAAGAAAACAAATGAGGAATATAGACACGGTCATGTAAATATCATGACTTGCCATGGGACGAGGCAAACTGACTAAGCACAACTCCACAGGGCTGCCTCGGCCTGCCCGCTCGCCTAGTATTACCCGCGCTAGTGTGTTCTAGTGCTTGCAGGGTAGCAGCTCAAACACGCCACCAAGCCAACCTCCGCACTTTAGCTACAGCCGAGCGGCAAGCAGTCAAAATGTTAACAAATTGACGTTTGCATTTCCTTTCTCCATTCCCATAGCCACTACCAATATCATGCACAGCTTTCGAACAGTGTGCGCACCTCAGTTTACAGCTAGAGCTCTACTTGCAGCAACAGTATCGGCATCGGCAGTATTAGTAAGACCGGCATCACCGACATCACCGGCATCACCGGCATCACCGGCGACCAGGTCCACTGCTTTTGCTTTGTTTACTTTGGACCCCCGACACTCTTTACGACCTTTGATCTTCCAGAATCGACTCTACAGCACTGACGCAAAACCCAGCATGGCTGAACGACGCCCCCAAGGCACAACTGCCCAAAGGCGCCCTCAAAAGACACCCGCTATTCCGGCACCGAGTGCCAGCGTCGTTGTCATTTCGCCCACCAACGAGGTCCTCCTGCTGCACCGCGTCCAGACGGCCGGCTCCTTTTCATCGGCCCATGTCTTTCCCGGTGGTAATCTGAGTCGCTTCCACGAAGGTGAGCTTGTGCCCTACGTTGATTCACCGGCACGCCATGTCGACGGCGAAGCCTATCGTCTGGCCGCTATTCGTGAGACGTTTGAAGAGAGCGGCGTGCTGCTGGCCAAGCGCGCCGACGGCACCAATTTGCGCTCGCTGTTGCAGCTGCACCCAGAGGATATCGACCGAGGCCGTCTTGCTGTCGCCAACGAGCAAGTCCGTTTCGAAGACTGGCTCGGCCAGGTCGGCGGCGTGCCAGATCTCGAGAACCTGATCCCCTTTACGCGCTGGCTGACACCACCCCACATGGCGCGCCGCTACACGACACAGATGTACCTGTATATGATGCCCTTGGCCGACCAGGACTCGCCTCCGTTTTATATGCCGACAGCCGACAACACTGAAGTCATGTCGGCCGAGTTTGCGCCGGCCGCCGTATGGATCGAGCGTGCCCAGCGCAACGAGATTATTCTATTCCCACCGCAAATCTACCTGCTGTCGCTGCTGGCGCCGTTCTTGGCGAGCACGCCTGGTCTTATTGACCAAGAAACACTGTCGACCGAGAGACGCCGGCTGGCTGAGCTTGTGCGCGATGGACGTGCCCCCGACGAGGATGCCCGGTCGTTTGTGCCGTGGGCCGATCGTGTCATCAGCCCCCAGATGGCCGGCCGGATACGCACTGCCGACGGCGAGGACCGGACAGTCATGGTATTGGACTCGCCTGGACCGGAGCTGCGGGGTAAGCGAGGCGGTGATTCATACCGGGCAATAGTATTGTCCAACATTCCACCCGGGCCGCCGCGGGATGTTGAAGTGTGGCGGCGGTCTGAGGTGCTGCAGCTGCTGCGCAAAAACGAGAAGCTGTAGATAGGTGCAGTTGTAGCTGCTGGATGCAGGTTTGAACAGAAGACGGAGCTAAAAGGCGATGAAGTCGTGAGTCATGAATAGCGTGCATTACTTTTTCTGTTGCCATTTTAAGTTGATTTATTTTGTATAATCTATATATATCGCCATTCTTTTCTTGTCTTGCCATCTCTCTCTCTCCTTTTTTTTCTGTTGGGCGAGACGGCTGTGGACACCCGAGATTGTGTATGTATAATGACATAATGCATCTGTTGATGTGGCATGATATTAGTGTATGAACTGTCGGAGCTTCTTAGTTTAATCCTTTTCTTTTATTGCTTGATTTTCTTTAGGTTTCAATATGATTGTAGTAATAAGCTTTTATGTCGACGTTAAAGTGTCTTGAAAATTACGGTTGACTTCGGTTATGCACACGTGACTTGAATTACTTATTTATTTTCAGTACTCAAAATAAAATTTCAATTCAGGCATGAATTTCTGTATCGGCGATCCCTGGCCCGACTACGGCGATATCGCTGCATATTTAGTTTGGCATGTTTTGATTTGACCTTAATTAGCTTGGTACCAACGAGGATTACTCCTGAAAACTCAACACCGGCACGGCCGTGGGAGCCGAAGTGGGAGATTGGCAAGGGTCATAATGCCGTGAGGTCATACCGATAAATGTGATTTAAATATAATACAGAAATAAAACACTTGATTGGTGAGATGAGAGATTTGCCGTCATCCAACAGCAGTCTAACAGTTTAGTCTCACTCTTGATCTCGGAATTCTCTATAATTTCAATAATGCGGGATAATAAATACTCGCTGTAATACTGAATCATCCTTGCGTTTTATTATTTCTCTCGTTTTCTTTATCAAAAAGGTGGCCGACCACTTGGCAGCGACTGTGTGGTCATTGATTATCTTGGCTTTCATTTGGCCGACAATGGCCGTACTTTCCGTATCTGCAAATGGTTCGAGTTGTTCCTTCTTTTGTGGTCTTGATGTTATGAAATAGGAGCTTTAGACAATGCAAGTGTGCAAGCAAACAAGGTTGTGCACGGGTAGCACTTTCGCAATTGCGCTTGTGCCTTCCGTTTGCGCATTGACACCCATTAACTCCAAGATACATCCTGCCATCAACATCACCGCCACCAAATTCTAGTCAATCTTGAGCCTCATTCTCTGAACGGTATATACATGCCGTGCTGGGCCGGTCTCTGATCATTGTTCCGGCTTCCATTAATAGAGTTGCCGTATCTGCCGTCACAACCCCAATTCTAGATCTTCAATCTTTCTCTATCAGTATCGACATCCTTTCCGCCGCTTACCGCCAAGCTTTTTTACAAATGTGTTTACTCAGTAGTTTCTCAATGCAGTTCTAGTTTTAGTTCTTCCGACTGCACAATCCCAAGCTGTCCATTCCGCCCCACTCTTTATTGTTCTTATTTTGTTTTTTATCTCCTTTTATTCAATTTTACCTCTTCTACCTTTTTGACCTGTAGCAGATCCTTGGCATTTGTTTCCCACGTCGTCCGCGGAATACAACACTTTTGTCCGAGTATGAAAAAAAACAGCCAAGAGATAATAGTTAGTCATGGTTCTTCAAGCTATGCTCCAAGCGATGTCTCTTCACGTCTTCTTGTCAGATAATATCATTCTGACTTCTTTGTTCTCCTGCCCAATCGCCTTTTTCTGCCCTACGGACTACGCATCATAGCTGCCGGCATCTGCTGTCTTCCGCACCCTATTGGTGCCTTTTCTTTCCACTCAATGTCTCTTTCCTCTGGCTCTCCCAGTGCTTTCGTCTTTCTACTAGCCCACTATTACCCGCTAATTCGTATTCTCTTCATTCTGGGCCCTTTTGACTCCATCGACGCTTACCATTACACTTACTCACCGTCGCCTTCTCTCGATTCCCATCTTACATATACTCTTCACTGGTTGGGCATGATTTTTGAATACCATCAGCATTCCAAACTAGAGCCTTTTCGTGATATTGGCCGGCCGTTCTCTACAGACTACAGTCAGAACACTAGTGCTAGAAGCGCATCGTGCCTGCTCGTTCTTTCCTTCTCCATTCTACTTCTTTCCAATTTCGTTACCTTCGCACTGGCTCTTTCCTCCTCACTTCGTCTCTCATATTTGGCTCCTTCTAATCATTCTTATTTGTCTCTAATTGCTTGAGTGTTTGAGTGTTTTTGCCTCAGTTACTCCTTCCCTCTCTGACTCTCCTGGCTCGAAACTTCTTGAATCTCGATTCGCGCCTTCCCTTTTTTCTACTTTCGCTTCTTGTCCACTCGCCTTCTCAGTCGGCCTTTTCTCTCTGCCTATCCCTCTTCACTCTTTCCTTTGGTCTCATGCACCCTTTCCCTTCTTCTGCACTATACATTAATCAACTATTCTCTCCTGCCGCCGGCCTCCCTACATTCGCAAGTATCTCCTCGAGCTCCTCCTCACTTACTGTCTCCTCCTTGCCGCCCCGAACTAGTTCCTGCCCCTTCCGGTCCCGTGCGCTTTCTTCCCGGCCGTTATTTCCCTCCTCCACTTTTCTCTTTATTCCCAATCTTCATTTTCTATTCACTCGTTCCAAACTCTCTCACTCTTTCTCTCCTAAATCTATCTCCTAGCTGACTGAGAAAGATCCTTCTTCCTAAGCCTTGTAGTCTACCAACTACACAAACTTCTGCCCCATCCTGAAAATCTCTCTTCTATATACCTTGATATACTTCATTACTCTACTCTCTCTTACACCCATATCACTACCTCTTTATCGTCTATCAGTCGTTCTTCTCCACCTTGCCAATACTTTTCTTCTCCTTCGGCTCAATCTTCACCCCTCGTACCCAGAGAACGACCCCCCCTTCATTTTCTCAACTCCGACCTAGACTCTTGACGCAGCCCATCTTCACAAGCCCTGTCCATGTTGACTGACACCTATTGACTCACATTCACCTTACCCATTACCGACCGTCATGGCGGATAGTAGGTACAACTTCCCGCTGCAGCTTACGCCCGATACCGAATCGCCCTCGCCCTCTGTCGCTACTTCGAGCCATGACGCATTCAGCAATACCTCTATTCCCAATGCTACCAATGTGCCCAGCATGCCATCCAATGCGCCCAATGTCCCCATGCCGAGCCGCTCAAATACTACACATGTACCAAGCATCGCCAGCGTCGCCAACATCGGCGGCAGCATTAAGCGCTCTAACAGTGCCGATATGATACGCTCCAACAGCAGCTCCGTTAGCCTCGGCAGTCTCAGCAATAACAACAGCAGTAGCAACAACAGTCACGGTGCCCACCCATTACCCTCGACAAGCGCACACTCGACTACCAACCACTCCCACTCTTCGCATCATCATCACCACCACCATGGTGCTGGCTCTGCTCAGGCTGCTGCTGCTGCCCAGCCAATGCCCCCCTTGCCCGGCGCTACCATCTATACCCCGACTGCCCCGCCCAGCTCTGAGCTAAATCCGCGGAGCTGTGTCACCTGCCGGCGACGAAAAGTGCGCTGCGATAAGCTCATGCCGTGTACCAACTGTCGCCGTGCTCTTGTGCCTTGTATTTTCCCAGCACCCGAGCGTGCACCCAGAAGGCCACGCCGCAAAGACCCCAGTGCTATCCTCACAAAACCACACCAGTCCAGCGAGCGCGAGATTGAGCTCCTTAAGCGGCTGCGCAAGCTTGAGGGTATCGTGGAGGAGTTGAGTGGCCAGGTAGAGCTCGAGGCTGGGTCCTCATCTGGCAAGGTACCCCTTAGCAGCAGCAACTCGCCCGAGGCCACCAGTACCAGCGTAGGCGATGCAGGCGCTAGCAGTTCTGGCCAGCACCAGCAGGGCAGCATGGACCATACCGGCAACACACCCAGCGCCTCTAGCTCTTGGGGTCACTCGCCGAAACCCGCCAATGCAACACTGTCTAACCCTCCGTCTGCTAGCGGGGGAAGTCCCGGTCGTCTTGTCGGCCACACCACTCCGGTACTCAAGCAGAAGACCAAGGAGACCCAGAAACAGTTTGGTCGTCTCATGATTAATGATTATGGAAAATCACGCTATGTCAGCAGTGCCTTTTGGAGCAAAATCAATGACGAACTCGACGATCTGCGCGCTCAGACGCACCGCATCACTGATGATTCAGAGAGTGAGGAATCTGACACCGGGAGCTCACCTGCGCACGAAGATGAGCGACCCGTCGCCGACCATCACGCTTTTATCTTCGGATTCCAGTCCACCACGGTCGACCTGCGCCCGCTGCACCCCCTACCGTCCCAGATCCCTTACATCTGGCAGGTCTACCAGGAAAACGTTGACCCGGTTATCAAGATCCTTCATATTCCGTCTACGACGAAGCTGATCCGTAATGCGCGCACCAACCTCGATAACATTGCACCTGCCGCAGAGGCACTTATGTTTGCCATTTACTACGCAGCTGTTAACTCTCTGGATGAGAGTGAAGTATGTTTTTTTTTTTTTTTTTTTTTTTTTTTTTTATCTAGGAAATCCTTTCTTGCGTATTATTCCTGCTAACCGTCAGATTCAAACAAACTTCATGGCCGAAAAGAGCGTTCTGATCAACAAGTACCGCTTCGCCCTCGAGCAAGCCCTCGCAAAGGCCAACTTCCTCGTCTCATCTGATCTTGTGACTCTGCAGGCTTTTGTGCTTCTGCTCGTCCTTGTGCGCCGCCAAGAGGACACCCGGTTCGCATGGACACTCACCGGCCTGGCTATCCGGATCGCCTACTCCATCGGCCTGCACCGCGATGGCACCAACTTTCCAAATCTCAGCCCATTTCAGGTCGAGATGCGCCGCCGTGTGTTCTGGGCTTTGTGTATCTTAGATATGCGCTGTGCCGAAGACCAGGGCACTGACCTGACAATCCTCGAGCAAGGCGTCGACACACGCCCGCCTCTCAATATTAACGACGCCGACATCAGCCCCGAAAGCACTTCATTCCCACCTGCGCGCGAAGGTGCCACCGATATGACCTTTGCACTTATCAGGTTCGAAATCTGTCGCGTGGCCCGCCGCCTGCACGCGATCCACTCGGCCATGGGCCCCTTCGAACCGGGTGACTCTTCGCTGACGCTTGAAGACCGCGAGCGCATGATCCACGAGGTGTATGACCGTGTGGAGAACTTGTACCTAAACCATGGTAACGCGACTAGCAACCCCATGTTTTGGGTGGCAGCCAACATTGCGCGTGTCATTTGTGCCAAGATGACGCTTGTCATTTACCAACCCGTCCTTTTCCCCGGTCCAGCCAACGATAACATGTCGCACGCCGTGCGAGACCGTCTATTCACAGCTTCAACTGAGCTCTTTGAGTATAGCTTTATCCTGACTATGGATCCACGAACGAGACAGTGGCGCTGGCTGTTCCAGACATACACTCAGTGGCAGGCTGTTGCATACGTGCTGATTGAGTCGGCACGCCGGCCCTGGAGCGCGTCAGTTGAGCGCGCGTGGTATGCGCTGAACCAGATGATGATGTCGCCGAAGCCGCATGACCTGGAGCGCATGGCCGACAACGCTTCGCTATTTGTGCCGCTCAAGGCTCTCTACAACAAGTCTCGCAAGCATCGCACGGCCGAGATTGAGCGACTGCGGGGTGACATTGACGAGATTTCGCGTCTTGACAAGGAGGACCGGTCGCGGCTTAAGCCGACCATGTTCTCTGCTTACCACGGCCACCTCGACGGCCTACAGTGGCGTGAGCGGTGGTTGACACTGGTTGGCGCACCCCAGCTGATTGAAGAAGCTGAAATCCAGCAGGTGGCTGGTGAGGAGAACAACAAAGGCAACGATGGCCTGCAGATGCAGCAGCAGCTACCCCAGCCAATACAGTCCTATGGCCAGAACTTGAATCAGCTACAGAACCAGCAGCAACTGCCCATCATGCAGGACCAACAGCAGCAGTTGCCTCAAGGTGTTGACAATCCGGACAGCATGCTTAACCACGTCTTTTCGCAACCGACCTTTGAGCCGACTGACTTGATTCCGTTCCTCAACCTGAAGAACGTGGACACATCGACAACTGGTACTGGAAGCAGCAACCTGATGGCCAGCAGCAGCGGCCCGGACGGGGTTGACTCTGTTGGTGTTGGCAACAGTGGCAGAAATGTAGCTGGCGACGTTAACATGGGTGATCCTGCGTCAGTCTTTGGCACATTTTCTGGTGTCGACATGCCCCGGCAAGACCCGAATCTCGGCGCATTTGTTGCAGGCAATAATGTTGGTAATATCGCAGCATCGCAAGGACAAGGACAAGCGTCAGATAGCACGCCATTGGTGAATTCCATGGTCAAGGACTATGCGCCGCCGTGGCTTTGGACTGGCGATGAGGCTAGTAATCTTAACTTGACTGCGCAATATTCGAGTCTGCTGGCTGATGATACAGACATGAAAATGGACGAAATAGATGAGATGGACGAGAACTTTGACTGGCAGGACTTTGGGCAGACGCTTGGTGGCATGTCTAACGGCGTGTGGAGCTCTCACGGTCTGTAATGGGGATATTTCTTTTCTCTTTCGATAATGCAGTTGGGTTTTTTCTTTCTAGGTGTAGTGTAATAGATGGACGCATGTTTGATGCATGTTTGGGGATGAGGCTAGGGCATGGGATGGCGATACATGTTTTGGAGTTTGCTTGTATTTTTTATTTGTTTGTTTTCATTACTGTCTTGCTTATTCATTATAACCCTGGTCGTTGGTTCATTCATCGGTGTATCTAGGTGTTTTTATAGGCTGTCATTTTTTATATACGTTTTGGTTCGTCTTTTATTTTTTCGAGAGATATTGTCAGCATAGGGTCGTGAGTGCTTATATACGCATGGCCGAGATACTGACACCTGCAAAGCTGCCGCATACATAAAAGGGCGCTGTAGCTGCTTGCTGCCGCTGCAGGACATGCCGAGAAGTGCAAACAGAAAAAGGAGGCAATTCTTTATAAGATCCAAACAAGAAGGAGCGACTGCACGATAGGCGGCACAAGCAGAAAAAGGCAAGTGGGAATAGCAACAAGCCTCAATAAGAGGTAGCAAATGAAGGCATCAATGATGAGATAGTGCCGTGGATGGTCAGCATGGGCATTGCAACATAAAAGTATACAAGCAAATGATAGCTCAAGCCTCACCGTCATATTTTTTCATTCCTGTGATCATCAGTCTCATCTCAATTTGCTGCCAAACAACCTCTCCACTGTGCTCTTGCTCCTTCCGTCCCCACGGAAAATATTCCAATCATGGATCATCATTGTGCATCGCTCCTTCTCTTTGAATCTCATCTTGAATATGTCTTTAAATCTTGACTTTATTTTATTATTTTGTTATTTTATTATCTTCTCTACGTCACTCTGACCTGCCGTACTTTTTAACAAATCAAAGCGTTTGACATTTCCCTAGCGACTTAACCCAATTGCTTATTCAATCCAGATCTCCTCTTTTAGCTGCTCCGTACAACAACGAAAAAGGGAAAAAAGCCTCCTACCTAAGAACGTCATCTGGGTGGACCCCGTTGGAAGGTGGGAAGGAGTGGGGCTGCCGAGCCGCTCAGTCAAGCACAAAGGTAAAGTAGTAGAGAGAGAACGGTGTGTGAGTGTAATAATATCGGCCAGCGGGCAGCGACTTCCAGTCAGCCGGCCATAGCACACATACACCCCGACACAATACGTGAGCTGAAACACCACATACAAAACTGCTAGCTATTAACTTACAAGCAGCAGTACCACCACCATCACCTCTACTGCTACCGGGTACCCGTTCCACCACTGCCCATCATTCTATTCTCATTTCTTACTGCCGTCTGCTGTTAACCGTGTGCCGTCTCGCCTGCTGTCTGTGCTTGAGCTGAGACCGCGTTGCAGACAGAGCACGCTCAGCCGACTTGATACGACTGCGCCGTTTTCTCTCTGCCCTTAATTTGATCATCTCAACTGGAGACCATCACTCCTCACGCTCACGCTTTGTTCGACTGAAACCAGCTCCCTGCGCCGATTGCCTCGCATCAATCTCTGCCTCTTACCAGGCCACCCCTACTAGCTCGTGCCGCCTCAGCCCCTCGACTAAACGTCTTTGCAAAGACACGGCCTACCCTGTTCTGTCCCCCGGCCCCAGGTATCTCGAGATCCCCGCGCCAGTCTGTAGCAACAGTTTCGAGAACCCTCACGCACACAACACGCGCCTAGCCGCGACCTCGCCACGGCTATACACGACCGTGTCAGACGGACCGTGCCGCAACCTTACCGACACCACCCAGACACTCGAGGAGCCCGCAATGTCTGCGTGAAGCCACTCGACCAGAATCCGACCACAACCCGACAAATCTAGTATTTTACCGACAGAAACAATTGTGTATAGCATGCATCTTTAGACTCCTGCTCGATACAACACCGGTCACTGCCGACCTACCGATTTAGTGCCCTTCTTTTCCCACACAACACCCCCTCCGCACACGATGCGACGGGCACGCGGCCCGTCGCCGACTTCGCCCTTCCGGGCCCTGGCACACCACCATGCCAGTCACGGCAATGGCCAGCAGACTCCCGCCTCTGTGTCATCCATGATCCGATCCTTTAATGTCGAGACTAACCCGACACGGCCCATGCGGCCGAGCCCCCTCACCGCGTCCACCATCAAAGATATGCCTCTCGACCTTGTTGACCGAATACGCTCCTTTCCTCTCTTCATGTCTGCACCCGACGACTTTCTTGCTGCCATTGGCAAGCACCTGCGGCCACAGATCCACGCTGCACACGATCACATCCTAACAGAGGGCGACGACGCCAAGGCCATGTACTGGCTAGTGCGTGGTGTTGTCGCCGTGACGTCGCGTGATGGCGAGGCCATCTATGCAGAGCTCAAGCCCGGCGCCTTCTTTGGCGAGATTGGCGTGCTCATGGACGTGCCGCGCACTGCTACCATTGTCGCACGCACTAAATGCCTGCTTGTGGTTCTCAAAAAGGAAGATCTCCAAACCGAGCTACCCCATTACCCCGACATGGAAAAGGCCATCCGGCAAGAGGCAGAAGAGCGTCTCACGATCCTCAAGAAGAAGCAACAAGAGAGGCGCACGCCTGCGTCATCAACAGGCACCAGCGGTAGTCTGGGGACACTGTCCACAGTGGGTGAGAGCAAGGCCGTATCAGCCTTTGACAGCTCTTCATCCAGCGACTCGCCCAGTGATACGTCTACAGGCGACTTCAATATGACCACGGATAACACAGTCGTCAACTCCAAAAAGCGCAAGTCTCCGAGTCCTGGGATCATTGAGGACCCTGCCGTTGGTGGTAGCGCACTCGGCAGTGGCTATGTCAATGTGCGCAAAACTCTCAAGGAACTCCCACTGTTCTCGACACTACCACCAGATATTTTGCACTTTCTTGGTCTGAGTGCTCAGCCCAAGACATACTCCCCTTTTACCGATATCATTCAGCAGGGCAGCCCTGGCCAGGACATTTACTTTATTGTCAACGGCGAGGCCGAGGTGATTCACGAGTTGCCCAACGGCAAGGTTTTCGAGGCCGAGTCTACCTTTGCGCGCCCGCGTCTTTCACAAGGCCAGTATTTTGGCGAGGTTGCAAGCTTGGGTCTGTCGCGAGGCCGACGCACGGCCACTGTGCGGTCCATCACGAGCGTTGAGTGCCTCATGATCAGTAGCGAGGCACTGGAGGAGCTGTGGCGGAGATGCCCGCCAGCACTGAAGCACCAGGTCGAGGAGACGGCACGCGTGCGGTACAACCAGCAGCAGGCCGAAGAGGCAGCAGAGGCAGCAGAAGCAGAAGCCAATGCACCCACAGCTAATATCGACCTCGGCGGCGACGTCGAAATGAAAGACACTGACGCCGACACTGAGAACCACAATGGAGAAACGCCTGCAAACACTCTAGCCAACACAAGCACCCTGACAAGGCCGTTTCCAAGAGATCCCTCGCCAGCCTCTTCTCTGCGCCGTCACTCTGTACCCAACGTCACATTCACAACACCGTCCAAGCCGTCGTCACCGACCAAAGCTACAAAGGATGAAGTCGAGACACGACAGCCAAGCGATCCTGACCCATTTCTTAGTGTTGATATGGAGAACATGCGCAACCGCCGGCGCAACTCACTTGCACCCCCTACACCACAGAGCGACTCTTCGTCTTCATCATCACAATCATCGGCATCGCCTTCTGCTCAATCGACACCGATACAGCAGATCCAGCAATCCAATGACATTAATGCTAATAGCAGTCCGTTGAAGCTGTTTACGTTTCCGCCACTTACGACACCACCACCTGAAGGCCCTCTTCCCAAAGCACCCGAGCGGCCTGGTATCAGCAAAGTATCACAGGAAGAGTCTCGCGGACCATTCAAGAAAGCGAGAACACTTGGCCGTCCTCCCGGATCACGACGTAGTGGCACTCCCAACAGTGCAAGTGGTGCGACATTTACACTTCCTTTTTCCACTCGCCAGTTCCCGCCCGAGGACGCGCTCGTGTTCGTGTTCCAGCGCTTCGATTTCCTGCAGCTGATCAGACTGGCTGGTGTATGCCGACAGTGGCGCCGTATTTTGATGACGTCGCCGCAACTATGCACACACGTCGACCTGTCACCGTACAGTAGCATGATCAATGATTGGTCCGTCGTCAACATTATCGCACCATTCATCGGTCTACGAGCCGTCGAAATCGACATTAGCAACTGCTTTCACATTACTGACGAGGGTTTCCAGGCGCTGTGGAAGCGGTGCGGTAAGAATATCAAGGCCTGGCGGATGAAGTCGGTCTGGGATGTGTCGGCCAACCAGATCCTGGATATGAGCGAGAACGCACCTGGTCTAGAAGAAATTGACTGGAGTAACTGCCGCAAAGTAGGCGACAACTTACTTGCGCGCGTTGTTGGTTGGGTCGTGCCGCAGCCGCCGCCAACAGTGCCCAGCAACAAGATCATCGCCATCGCCAACTCGAATGCCGCCCGCGGCAGACACCACAAGGACCATCATAGGAACAAGGATGAACAACAGCAACAGCAACCTGCAAAGCAGGGTCCACCACCAGGGACAGTAATCGGCTGCCCAAACCTCAAGATTCTCGACTTGTCCTACTGCAAACACATTACCGACCGCTCCATGGTGCACCTAGCCGCACATGCTTCCAACCGCCTGCGGTCCATCTCGCTGACGCGGTGCACGTCCATTTCGGACGCAGGATTTCAGGCATGGGCACCATACCGCTTCAACCAATTGACACATTTGTGTTTGGCCGACTGCACCTATCTGTCCGACAATGCCATTGTGTCGCTCGTCAATGCCGCCAAGAATCTGACACACTTGGACCTATCGTTTTGCTGTGCGCTGTCTGACACAGCCACCGAGGTCGTCGCCCTCGGCCTGCCCATGCTGCAGGAGCTGAGGCTTGCGTTCTGTGGTAGTGCCGTCAGCGACGCCTCGCTGCGATGCATCGCTTTGCACCTAAACGATCTACGCGGACTCAGTGTCCGGGGCTGTGTGCGTGTCACGGGTATCGGCCTCGACCACGTCTTGGACGGGTGTGCCCGGCTTGAATGGCTGGATGCGAGCCAGTGCAAAAACCTGGCCAGCTGGGTTGTCGCTGGAGGCATCAGCCGTTGGGGCTACGATGAGCGGACACAGCGCGGTCGCAGCAGCAGCAGTGCATGGAAGACGGCGAACCGACGCAGCATGGGCCTCGACGTGGACCCAGCAGCCAAGCCTGGTTCTGGTGCTAGCGCGGCTGGCGCGGACATCATCGGGGCGCTGCCGTCAATGCGTGGCCAGCGGCGGCGCGCGCGCAAGCCCGTCAAATTTATTATTGAAAAGGGGCCAACAGATGGTTTGAGGTAATTTACATTTTGTTCGTATTTGTTCTGGTGTTTTTGCCATCACTCATCTTGGTGTCCATAACTTTCGACGGTTGATTGCATTGTTTAGATCTACTTGTACAACTCTCGCATAGGCATAGGAATAGTTGTTTGTGCCAGGATATACCATTTTCTTTTTATTTCTTTTGAATATATTTAATCATTCTCATGATAGCACTCTCCCCTTTTTTTTATTTTCCAGGTCTACTGGTAATCTACTTGCACAGCACTGCTACTGTCAAGCCATGTCGGAGGATGAGCCCCGTTCAAGGTAGCATTTTATTATGAAGCCCCCCCTTTTTTTTTATCTTTTTTACTTGTATCAATAGCACAGGTCATACAATCGGTCGATTTCTTTTTCACGAAATAAATCTTGCTGACTTCGGGGATTTTTTATCAATGTTACCGCGTGATTACGGGACGTGTCGGCAATTAGCATAGAAGCGGACCTTCTGCTGCGGCATTTGCAGCACGAGTGACGTGACAAGTTGTGTAACCGGAGCAGTACGATTGATAGCCGTTAATCGATCAACAAAAGCATTTACAAACAGTTGACAACTTTTAAGCGGTCAACAAGGAAAGAGCGCAAAGAGTTGCTAACTGGTTTTGAACTCGTTGTCAACTTGTTGTCAACTTGTTGTCAACTCGTGCCTTCCCTTTTGAGCAGTCTTCAACCTCTATGTCTTTCCTCCGAACCCCACTGTAACATCATAACGGCTCCAAGCATACTAACTCCCTTACCCCCGCCGTCGTTGTTGATCGAACATGCTATTTCCATTTCCTTTGAACTCATTTTTCGTACTTTAGTCCGTTAAAGCCATAACGCCTTATCAATTTATAAGGTGATGGACTGTTGGATGGTCGCATGTTTATTAATTTAGTACACGCCATGTACGAAAAATGTAGTTAGCGGAACGGTGCCCCCTATATAAATATAGCTCCCCTCGACTCTCTTTTGTAGCTTGCCTCTTCTCTTCTGTAGTATTCATTCTTATCAACACCATCCTAAAAATGTCATCACCTACAGAAAAGCTAGCCGCCTCGATTGCCGAGACCAAGGTCGAGTACAAGCGCCTCGGCAAGAGTGGCCTGCGCGTTTCGGTGCCTATTCTCGGCGCCATGTCCATTGGCAGCCCGGACTGGGCGCCGTGGGTGCTCGGCGAGGACGAGTCGCTGCCTATCTTGAAGGCCGCGTACGACCGCGGCCTCAACACCTGGGACACGGCAAACGTCTACTCCAACGGCGAGTCGGAGCGTATCATTGGTAAAGCCTTGGTCAAATACAACATTCCTCGTCACAAGATTGTCATCCTTACCAAGCTGCACGGCACTGTTGCCGAAGACGTTGGCCTAAACACCTTTTACGTTGGCGACCAGCTCAAAATCAGCAAAGACTATACCAACCAGTATGGCCAGTCGCGCGCCGCCATCTTCCACCAGGTCGAAGCATCCCTGAAGCGCCTCGGCGTCGACTACATCGATCTCCTCCAGATCCACCGCTTCGATCCCAACACGCCGCCTGAGGAGACGATGCAGGCTCTGCACGACCTCGTGCGCAGCGGCAAGGTGCGCTACATTGGTGCTTCGTCCATGTGGGCATACCAGTTTGCGACGCTGCAGCACGTCGCCGAGAAGAACGGCTGGACCAAGTTTGTGTCGATGCAGAACCACTACTCGCTGCTGTACCGCGAGGAGGAACGTGAGATGAACCGGTTCTGCAACGAGACGGGAGTTGGTCTTATCCCGTGGGCACCGCTTGCACGCGGCAACCTCGCGCGGCCGCTGGCGGTCAAGGGCACCACCAAACGGTCAGAAGCAGCGGAGGAGCTGTCGCCTGCCGAGATCCAGATTATCGAGCGCGTCCAGGAGATTGCCACCAAGCGTGGCTGGAGCATGTCGCATGTGTCGCTGGCTTGGATCAGTAAGCGCGTGTCGAGTCCGATTGTGGGTCTGAGCAGCATCGCACGACTGGATGAGGCCACTGATCTCAAAGGCAAGGAGCTGACGGCGGAGGAGGAGGCATACCTAGAGGAGCCGTACCAGCCGGTCAAGATCCAGGGCCACTCTTAGTAGACGTCTGAATATAGTTGAATAACGATTAAGCTTTGATTAAGCTTTGATTAAGCCCTGATAAAGTATACATAAAGTAAGCAAGGCTACATTATGGGTGTAAATTGTCAGACTCGGTGTAAGCAGCGTGCAAGTGAGTGGGTGTAAGTGGGCGGAGTTTTTCATGCTCCCCTCAAAAGTCCGTCCCTCTTAGTGATTCTAGGCAGAGTCAGTAATCGTTCTTTCGGAGTTTACGGGCAGCACTCATGTGCCAAGCCACTGAGCCAAGTCGGGGCCGGCATGAAAAGGCCGTTTTTGTAGCAAGGCTGTGACTGTGCAGCTGCGCGGACTTTCAAAGAAACATGATGCCATCTATATTTGTATTCAATTTCAGTAGAAAAGGGGGGCATCATCTTGTCGTGATATCGCCGGCCTCTTGAATAAATAGAGACAGCAGAACGCCAGCATAGATCCACCACAAGAACACTCTCAGACCAATCTCTGTACCTTTATCATCATTTATTATCTAAACAATGTCTTTCCGCGTCGGCCTCATCTCTGGCTAAGCCTGTGCCGTCCTCGTCGGCCTTCAGATTGCCACCTTTGTGCAAAACACTACTGAAACAGACATTGGTTTGCAGTCCCCCGTTTCCATCGAGTTTGATGTGTTCGGCATTGGCACACTCAACTTGCCCGCTCACTATGACGAGCCCGGTATCCCCAAGCAGGTCGCCAACATTTTCCCAGTCGCGATGTGCTGAAGGCGGCAGCCAAGGGCAAAGATCTAGAGTTGACGAAGGACGTCTGGGGCGACAAGCAGGCAGATATTGTGACGGCATGGCGGCAGGTTGCTGAGCTATTGCAGGCATAGATGCCGTTTACCAGAGCTGCTGTTTCCAAAATGTTTCCATAATCTCGAGTGTTGTGTTTCTTCCATTTGTCGTTCCTCTATCACCTTCCTTCATATTCAATTTAGCCTGCGGTTGCGATAGAGCTTCAACGATCTAGCTCTTCCTTAATATAAGCTTTGATAACTTGCTCACGAGCCTCCATTATAGCTCCAAGAAATCTGCTCAAGCTTCCTTTGAATTGTCAAACTCTAAATAAAGGATCGAGTTTTAATTAATATTTTATCGCCTTGTTGCCGCCTTGTATCATTTTATCCGTCTTTTACGAATTTACCACAATTACTTGACAGCCGCGGTAGCCCTGTCAGCTCGCGTAACCTTTATTTAATATTTTCTCCGTTTTCTTCTTCTCTCATTCACGTAAAATCTCATCACTATTTACAACACAACCGACTGTAGTACTCGTGCGGTCGTTTGAGCAAGTTTTCGTCTGTCGACCTGCATTCTTACAAGGGAATTTCCTCTTTGGGGTATTAGGCGTGGTTAAGGCGTTGCCCCCAGTCTTTACGTTTCTTGGCACCCGTCCGACCACTCATCCACTGACATTCACCACGAAGTAAGAATGTTTGGTTTCCTGCCAAGAATAGTTATGGCCGTCAACGAGTGTCCTGCAGCATATATAGTAGTATTGGATGAGCTAGTCGGGCCAGCTTCCAGGGGTCAGCAATGAGCACCATCGACAAAAAAAGACAATAGAAAAGAAAACGTGCTCAGTTTTTCACGGCATGGGGAAAGCACCAGCCTCATAGCTACTACTCTATATTCCACTAGTCAAGGAGCTGCGTGCATATACGGTCAATACTTATCAGAAGACATTAAATTGAAAGTCCGCGGTGTTGGGCCCTGTCTTCTATGCCAAGGCTGGCTGTCGAGCGAGAGAAGTGTCTCTCCCTCCTCTCAGTTCAACTCTTCGAGGCCGAGTAAACCATGGTGTGGCAAGTTCTGCATCGGAGGATATGTGCTGTCGTGTGAGATGAAGAAGAAAACAAGAGGTGTGTACAGTCTAATAACTAAGCGTCTGATATCTAACAATCCTGATTGGTCTAGACTCATGGCAGACATCTTGTCATTGCTTCTCAGGACTTGCTGGGCTTCATATGAATAGCGTTTGGCCTGGTCCGGACTCGCTCGAGCCCCATCCTGCAAGTTATTCTTGGCATTTCGTCGTAGATAACGTCCATAATGTCCTCATTCATAGCTAGGATGTGATATAGTCAAAGGAAAGCGAAGTCAACCGCTTGGCACTCTGTATATAAACGTCAGAAGTACCCTTCCCACCTCTTGATTGTTCATGTCAATCTCACCCTCACTCTTTATCAACCCTTTTTCACTTCCCTATCTCATCATATTTTACCACGATGCTCGCCCCTTTTGTTGTCCTGGCTTTGGCCGGCCTTGCCTCTGCCCACTTTGCCGTTGACTACCCCGTCTGGCGTGCTGACTCCCTCAACAACGATAGCTACTCGCAGTACACTTTCCCTTGTATGCAAACTCACTCTTTATGTAGCAAGATAGTGAACTGTTACTAACTTATACTCTATAGGCGCCGGCGTCCCGACGGACCTCGCTAATGCAAACCGCACCGACTGGCCCGCTACCGGCGGCTCTCTCTCGCTCAACCTCCACCACCATTGGTCCTACATTTTTATCAATATTGGCCTCGGCGACAATGTCACCAACTTTAACTACTCGCTGACGCCCTCGTTTTGGAACGAGACCGGCAGCGGCACGCTGTGTATTGACCACTTGCCGCTGCCTGTCGACCTTGTCCCTGGTGATGGCCAGCACGCGACGATTCAGGTTGTGACCTCGGGCAAGTCGGGCTCGGCACTGTACAACTGTGCAGACATTACATTCCGGACGAATGCCACAATTACCAACTATGGCAATGGCAACTGCACAACGAGTGAGGGTCTGAGTTATCAGGTGGTCACTGAGCAGAGCAACACCACCGAGAGTGCAGCTTCGTCGACTTCTTCAGGAGCAGCAGCGACAGCTACTGGTGCCGGATCGCTGAGTGGTGTGAACTCGTCTGTGCTGACGTCTGTGGTGGCCGTGGCCATGGTCTTTATGTACGGCATGAGCTCGTAGACGTTAAAATTGGAAGACTAGATAAACGGTTATGAAGGATTGATAAATGCCTTTAATAGCAATTGATGATTATGATTGTGTGAATAACATTTTTTCAAATGATCAAGAACGTATCATTGTCCGTGAGATAATGAAAATTAAAATAAAAACAAAAATGAATAATAGTTTCGTTTATAGTTCTAATTAAATAACGACTTATCAGAACACACTTAATAAAAACTACCATGACCAGATACTGCTTTTGATATTAGACATTCATAATCTGCATATCGACAAAATATTAACGAAATTCTTTATATCTTTGCCACATTATTTCATGTGCTGATGATACTGACGCTCGTGACCAAACTAGTTTATTGCCTGCCTGTGATTACCCCATGGGGAGTAGCCCCACTGTCGTCATCTTGGCGCCATATCTACGTGCGTTGATTTCATAATTGTTCCTTCCTAATTGACAACGTTAGATGAGCATTTTGCCATATTTTCACAGGTTTATGCTTGGATGTGCGCACTGCTGGTAGCTCCTTCCCAAGCATTCTTGGTATCAGCCCTCCAAGACTGTGATTACTCATCGGCGACAACAGCATAACGCCAGAGACTCGAGCGGGCGGTGACTGGGTCCGTCTTCTCATTCAGTGCGGCTCTTGCTGATCCCCACAAACTCAACAGCCAGTAACTCGATGTGACCATGGCAACCGCCTCGAAGGGGAGCTCGCGTAAGGGCAAGAAACTTTCCACAGCCGCGTGCGATCTGTGCCGACTGAGAAAGGTCCAGGTAGGATCACCTCGACGGAGCGAAATAGATGGACGGTGTCTAACGCATTGCTAGTGCATCTTTGCAGAAGAGACCGACCAGACCTGTAAAAGATGCTTGTCTGCTGGTGTAGACTGCACTTTTCTTCGAGGACACCGGCCACGCGGCCGAGTCAGCCGGCACGTCACGGCGGCCTTGGAGCAGAAGCAAAGCTCACGAGGTCTGTCCGTTACAAGTGATGCATCGACATCACGGCTGGATAGGGACGGGCCAAGTGAGAGTATTGAAAGCCCTGGAGATGTCATATCCGAGAACCTGGTGCCAAATATCGGCGTCACACATCTTTGCCCGCTTTCCTGCATGGCGCTTATATTGACTGATTTCCGAGACTACTTGTATCCGGTGCTCCCGTTTGTACACTTGCCAACACTCATGACTGCCGTTAACAGGCAGCTGGGTATACACGAGCCAGAAAACAGACGCCTTTTCCAGACAGTAATGGCTGTTGCCGCTGCCACTATTGCGTCTATCCCGCGACGGTTCTCTGCCTATAGCAACGGCCGATATGCAAGCGTGCAGGCCATGGTAGACCGAGCTACGCGGCTTGTGCACTTGAGTCGGGGCATGAGCGATACACCCTTGGACGACGACCCGTCGCTTGAGAGCTGCGTGACGTCTTTGGTACTGTCCTTGGCGGCATTTTATACCGGCAGATCGGCCGCATCACACACATTGGCCAACGAATCAATTCTACACTTTCGCTCTCTCAGACTGTACAAAAAACAAAAGCACGAGGCACTGACGGGCTTTGAGAGTGAGGTCTGCAAGCGCCTCTTCTGGCTTCTCTATATCCACCAGATGTATGTATTGCCTGCACTATGCTCATGTACTTCAGATAGACTAACGGATAGACATGACCGCATTGACACGGCTGCCCCTCGCTACCCACTTTGTTTCGATCCTCTCGAGACAGACTGGGAGTTTTTGATTCCTCGTGAGAACGAGGATGAGCTACACTTTTACGAAATCTTACCGCCGGGCCAGGATTCGTCCAAGAGCACTGCCGACAGGCGCCGACCTATTGTGTCGGGCTTTTGCGCCCTTCTCCGTATCTACTTGTGTGTGGTCAATGTATTCTCTGCCGACTTCCCACGGCCACCCCAGTCGGCTCTTATAGCCAAACCGTTATCAATGGAGCCGCAAGCTGAATCGGAATGGTCATTATCCGACCACCATATACCCGATACGGGGCTCACTATAGAGTCCGTCATTAGCCTTGCTGGCCGTCTCAAGGCTACCATGGAGCATCTCCCGACCGAGCTGCTGATAGAGCCGGAGCAGTTTAAGTCAGAGTGTAGCCAACCCGATGCGATGCAGCGTCTCATTATCGCAGCCAACATTCGCATGACCAGCCTCTTTGTACAGAGCACAACTCTGGAAACGTTTTCAAGCCAACTAGAGCGTCAGAGAGCGGCCGAATCCTCTTCTACAAAGACACAATCAACATCACATGTTGACGCCAAAGTTTGGGAGTTGAGAGAGCTACTTGCATCACAGACACTGGAAATTTTGCACCAATTCCCCTTAGAGGCACTTGAGGCAAACGGGTCGTCGCTGATTCTCAAAGTACGCAAGATTGCAGCCACTCTATTGGAACGAGACGAGACATACTACACGTTGTCGGCCGAGGCAACAGCCCGCATGGACGGATACTTAGAACAGTTTGTGCGCGCGCTAGCCAGTCTTGATTATGTGTATCCCAACCTGCAGATACTCTCCACGTCTGTTCCTGAGGAGTAGACGTGCTTTGTACTACATATTTATCTTTTTCTTTCACTGTCAAATTAGAGTTTGTTACAAGCTATCTTCCCTTCGAGCCATCCTCTCATCGACTCATCCCCTAGATATTGCTCTATAGACTTGGAAGCAATGCGGCAGTACCAGGTTGTATCGCCAAGTAGACGGAAATACGTTAAAACGAAAAGTTCGCTTAGAAAATGTCACTTATCTTAAGGCTGCCTGTTGCTTTTGATCGAGACTGCACAAACAAGACTATGGGATTCAGCGTAGTCTTTAACTCGATCAGGTACAGCTCAAAATGTAGCCTTGTTCCATGAAGTATTTGGTATCTCTTATCATCTATCTACCGAGTATGGAGTAACCCCCCAAAATACACTGAGTGAAGGCTGTTCTCAATTACAAGACCGGTCTCGGCAGCATATGCCAGAAACAGTCAAGACTGAAACGGCTATCACGCGGAGCCAGAGGGGATGCAACTGCTGTGACTTTCATGGGTATTCACGAAAGCGTCTGCTCAGGACCGGATTAACGGAACTTATACAATCATCAGAGGGGGAAAGGACTGACGATTGTAGGCTGGTGGGAGTATGGAGGCACCCTTGATGAACACACTTGTTCAGGAATGGCTGCTGATAAGAGACCAAGAAAGCGACCTGGTGTGGCGTGGTAAATCAATAGTAAGCTTGGTGAGGCGTGATAACGGGCAACGACATAGAAGTCTGTAGTCTTTTAGAAAATCAGTAGGACAGCACATGACATGAAGCTCGCCACATTTGGATGAGCGAAGAATAGCGTCGCGATGAATTTAATCAGAGCTATTAGCCAGTGTCACATATCTACTGTTTCGAGAACAATAGATATTATGATGAAAGTACTGATAAATGTGCCCAGAATGAAACCGACCCAAGCTCTAGTTAGAAGAGTGCCCGACGATGATCTCTCTCGACAGGCAGCCAATACCAGCTTTGCTTACATCTGACAGCATCATCTTGTTAATAGCACAATTGCTTGGCAAAGTCGTCACTCACAAGGGGTGGTAAGATACATCCGATAAACGTACCCATTTTTAACCGTCCCTAGCTGCCCGTCCTAGTCCCTGTTTTCTCCTCAAAATGCCCGTGTCTTGCTGACTATTAACCTGCTACTTAGCTGTTATCTTTGCGCGACCGGACTTGATTCAAGTAGTTTGCAACATATTGAATCTTATATATATAATAGTAGTCTACTTGGAAGGGGTGAATATTCCTATGAAGTGTACAGTTAATGCAACTGCTGTCTTTTAATAGTACACACTTCCAAGTATGGCCGGCCGTGCTAAGTTGCAGTTTATGAGTACTGAGTACCGAGTACCGAGCATCGACAGTTCCGTAAGCAACATAACTAATTGGTGATTTATTTATTGATATATTGCATGTGCTGCACTCGTTCTCAATTGCTTGACCGTGGAGAGCTCATCAAAACGACAAGCTTTTCTGCCAAGATGAAATCCGACTGATAGGAGGCTACGGATGAGCAAGATGATGGTATCAAGCTTTGAAGCTACTGACCGAGAACAGTGCATTTTCTATTCCGTATTCTGTATTCTGATGATGCAAAGATAGAGAAATTGAATCTAAACCAATCAAGTAAAAAAGTACTTGTGTTCTGTTCTCTTATCTCCTGCGTCCGGGTGAGACGTCGATCACCTAGCAGGGGTAAGTACAGAGGAGACAATCGAGAGCTTTCTCAGTGGACTTACAACCCACGAAAACGCTACCATCTCCTCAGTAGTCCATGCAGCTATCTCTATCTCTACCGCTCATGGCTCCATAACTACCAACCACGGATGCAACGCGAGATGTAGAGAGATAAAGGAATGCTCGGCGCTTAGAAGTATTTCCCGTAGGGGTTGTCTAGCAGATGCTTAGCAGAGGCCAAAGCTTATACTGGTCTGTTATCTTTGTATAAACTCGTTCATCCTATTGTCTGTCAGTTGCATCGCTTTCTTGCTTGGCTTGTCTTGTCTTGTTCCTTGATAGTGCATCCAAGTGAGTCGTGACTCGATACTAAGGACATCATCGACATCACCGACACCAACAACATCAGTACTACCGCCACTATCGACAGCAATCACCGACAGCATGACAATCGAAACAGACGTCGAGGTGCCGGTCTCTGATCCCAAGATCACCACGGCCGACAATGGCGTCAACTTGGCCAGCGCTGCCGATGCTGAGCTCCTAGGTCAGTCCTTTCCCACCCTTTTTTTTTTTGATATATATTCTTAATATGATATTTGACGGACCAAACTAACAGGATAGCTGCCATGGGTTATAAGCAGGAGCTGAAGCGCAACTTTAGCACCCTCGAAGTGTTTGGCATTGCTTTCTCCATCATGGGCCTGCTGCCGTCCATTGCCAGTACCCTGGCCTTTTCGCTGCCCTCGGGTCCGGCTGGTATGGTCTGGTCCTGGTTCCTCGCGAGTGCCTGCATCTTTATGGTCGGTCTGTCCATGGCCGAGCTCGGCAGCGCCATGCCTACGAGCGGCGGTCTCTACTACTGGACGCACTACTATGCGAGCCCCAAGACGCGCAACTACCTCAGTTTCCTCGTCGGCTACAGCAACAGTCTGGGCCTCGTCGGCGGCCTGTGCAGTATCGACTACGGCTTCGCGCTCATGTTCTGCTCCGTCATTGTGATTGCGCGTGACGGCGAGTGGGAGCCCTCCAACGGCGTCGTCTATGCCGTGTTCCTGGCCACGGTCATCTCGCACGGCATCCTGGCGTCGACCCTCACCAAAGTCATGAACAAGCTGCAGTCGTTTGCCGTCTTCCTCAACATTGCCTTGATTCTGGCCACCATTATTGCGCTGCCCGTCGGCATGAAGAACCAGCGCCACGACGGCAAGTTTATTTTCGCGACACTAGACAACCTCGCCACCTGGCCCAAGGGCTGGACGTTTATGCTCGCGTGGCTGTCGCCCATCTGGACCATTGGCGCGTTCGACTCGTGCGTGCACATGTCCGAGGAAGCGTCCAATGCCGCCAAGGCCGTGCCCCTGGGCATCCTGTCGTCCATCGGCATGTGCTGGGGTCTTGGCTTCGTGCTCGTCATTGTCATTGCTGCGTGCATCGACCCCAACATCGAGAACGTCCTGGGGTCTGCCTACGGCCAGCCCATGGCTCAGATCTACTACGATGCGCTCGGCAAGCATGGCACCCTCGGCTTCATGGCCTTCTTGTTCATTGTGCAGTACATGATGGGCGTGTCTATTCTTGTTGCCGCCTCGCGCCAGATGTGGGCGTTTTCGCGCGACGGTGCTCTGCCGTTCTCGAGCTTCTTCCGCCCCATCAGCAAGACCTTTGGCTACATTCCTCTGCGCACCATCTGGGGCTCCGTGTTCCTGGCCGTCATCCTGGGCCTGCTGTGCCTGATTGCTTCCGCGGCCGCATCTGCCCTCTTCTCGCTGGCCGTCGCCGGCAACAACCTGGCCTGGGGCCTGCCCATCTTTGCGCGTCTTGTCTGGGGCGAGTCTCGCTTCAAGCCCGGCGCATTCTACCTCGGCGCCTTTTCCAAGCCTGTCGCGCTGTTTTCAGTCATCTTCCTCTTTTACGGCATTGTGCTGTGCATGTTCCCGTCGTCGGGCCCCGATGTCGACCCGGAGACGATGAACTACACGGTCGTCATTAACATGGCCGTCTGGGCTGGTGCCTCGCTGTACTATGCCGTGGATGCACGCAAGTGGTTTACTGGCCCCGTGTCTACGATTGACGCCGGTACTGAGAGCGAGGTTGTCGGCGAAGTTATCAGCGGCGAGGCACCCCCGGCCGAGCTAGCCACGCCCGAAGTCGGCTCTTCATCGGACAGGGAGAAGAGTGGTTAGATTACTTGGAGAGTAGACGGTAGCTCAAAGGACGATGATTACATTCAGTCTGCTCACATGCTTTTTGTTGCTATTTCAGTCGAGTAGAGCTGATGTGAATAGAGTGCTTCAAGTCGGATCAACCGCCGAAGCCACGGCGCCATTGAATATAAAGTCGTCGGGGCGTTGCATGCCACCACAATATTCATCAATCCCATATTGTGTGTCACCATGTGCCCTGTTGTCCGTTCGCAGTTTTACTCTCTTCCAACTGTTCATCGGTTTGAGTTGCTCAAGCCCGTCGTCTGTCTCCACGGCCTGTGTATGCATTGTTGCCGTAGTCGAACATAGTAAAAGTACCAGGCATACCCATGATGCAGACTTTAGAATGCAGACTCTATCACGACAGCCAGTCTTGTCTCATAGCTGCTTATTGTCGTCCTATTCCCTTCAAGTTCCATAGGTCCTCAAATAGGTATGGCCACGAATACAACCAAATGTTGTCAGATGATTTGACGGTGGGCGCCTGCGGGTCAGCTCTTTTCATGCCCGCAATTTCGTCACTCGTAGGTCATCGCGTTCACGCTACAGGGGAGTAACAATGAGGCTGACTCGCTCTCCTCTTAATTTACTCTGCTCCGTACTTTGTAGCGTCAATTGTCATGATCCCTGTTCGTTCAGCCCCAATACGACGTCTCATCCTCATCTTGTTTCCAGTATTTTTCTTGTCTTCTCTCTTGGTTTGCATGTGTACGAAGTTTGAGATAAAATTGCAATCACGTTCTATTAGATTGACGAGATCTAAATATATTTCGAAGCTTCTACGAAGTATTGTTTGGTGACTCTTGACACGCTTTGGTCCGAGGCTACTTATTCTACTATCGTCTAATTGCTAAAGGGGTAATTTACCAAAAAGTACCGACAGGGGCTAGAACAGGGCGTGGATTACGCGTATGTCCTGGGGACAGACTCTGAGGAGGCTCGAGGAGGCTCGCCGAGAATGAGATCGGGCGTGCACATCGCTGAACTAATGCAGTTGATATGGGGGGGAAACTGGGAGACGTAGGAGAACTAGAAGGAAAGCAGCAAGTAAAAATATGAGAAGTAGAATATCACTTTCAAAAGATAGATCATATAACCGAGAAACCAAAGAGATGTCCAGAGCTCAACGGCTTTTCGGCGAGAGAGGAGTGTGTCTTTGGTTTCTGGCTACGATGGGAAAAAAACATAACTTCATGACACCTTACGATCGGCACCTCATACTCCGCAGGGAGTAGAACATATTTCGGGCTTGGTTTTCAGTGGATGTTATCCCTATCTCCGTGACAGTCATGGCTTGTGTTGGTTAATCTGCACATATTGGATCAAGTAGCAACTATCGGTTTGTGTACATCTAGCGGTGCGCTATTGCCATATACACAAACAAGAGGGAGGGTACATCGCAAGATTGGCAGCCACGTAAGGGGCCAACAGAGCGACAGAACGCATATAGGTCTTGCGAGACGACCATCTGGCAAATCTACCAGCCAATCTGCCGCCCGTGGAAGAAACGACCGTTGGAAAGAGTCTTGGAAGGGAGACTGGAATGTAGATGCAGTGCAAGGACCGAGGCAAGACAAAGCAGAGAGACAAATCCAGGGAAGTGCACTCTTGTGGCAGGGCTTGGCTGGCATAAGGAATGAAGTACGCAGGCCGTCAGCCTCTCCATGATTTCCCGAATTCTTTTCCCGCATTCTCGATTAGTCTCTTGTCTCCTTCAAAGGAGCGGCGGCGTAGGCCATCGCGATTATACATCTCGGGTCACTATGACCACCATCACCATGATCACTACCATCGCTATCTCATTCCATCCTGTTCTATCTGATTTCCATCATGTTCCAGATGTTATTCTCTCAACCTCGCTGATCATCCGACGACACTTGCACAAATCAAGTCACAAGTTCGACCGGCGAGGTCGATGTACAGAGTACTGAGTAATCGGACAGCAAAGGGATCGTCGTTTTTCGTCTTGCACACACAGAAGGCTCTCGCAGACCTCCTAGAGTCGTCCAACTTCCTATCCAAAACAGGTTCCAATCTCAGTGCCACAAGCGCTCCACCCTTTGCCCATCTTCGCTGCCGGCTTCCGGACATTGTTCCAGCCTCTCATCGTTTGCTGGCTTCTCAGATCATTTCTCACATTTGATATTCACCGCTCGTCTGCCCTACTTTCTTTCATCATTGGGTATTCCCTAATTTCTTACCTGATATCAGCAAAACTAACATGATCAGCTCTGTGCCGTGTAATGCTACCATATCCCACCTTGAGGTACAATTTTGCCCAGCAAGCCTAGTCTGTATCGTATTGACCGATGTCCCACCTTGCCGCCCACTGTAATCTAGACCATCGGCTTCCCGATTGCAACCCATCTTATTCTCCTTGATGCCTTTATTTGTCAATGCCTCAATGTAACACTTTGAACATCATGACTTTCTTGAAATGATTATGTAATACATACTATACTACTAAATCGCTGATGGTAATGCATCTGATTCGAGCAACGGAACAACAAACACATTCCCGTGCATAACTAATCTCTGCATGATGTACTCCGTATCCTCGTGTGTCACCGTTGGGCTGCATGAGAGGGTGGACACAGGATAAGCGGCGATATGCAGCGATGAGCATGATTGTCTCTGCCCGTCTTACAAGTTACTGCAGGTATTACTGCGATGGACTGCCCACCACTCAAGACACCCGCTACAGTTCAAAGCCACCATTTCGTCTCCTTGGCACACGGTCTACTGCACACTGTGCTTCGGCGATGCCTTGTAGCATCCATCGATGCCATCCTGCTTATATAATAGTCCTTGATACAACTGTTCTTGTCGGTCTTTCCTCTCGAATAAATTCACAGTCGCTCTTTCCTACTCTAAAGAGTAATTATTCAGTCATCTCTGTTTACTTTGCAGCTGCGTGGCCTGTGCACCATCGATCCTTCCTCTTTTTGCCCCTCCGACCCGCTCCCTCTTTTCGTCGTCTCTTGTCGCTGCCGCTAATGACTGGCTCCTTGATAAGTGGACCCCGGCATGCCCTTGTCCTGCCTCGGAGTGTCATACTTGTACCTAAGTATCTTTTTGTGCAGGTATTACTATGGTGTTGTCTCTTGAATCTCACCTCTCGTTCAAGTTGAGTTATGGGAACTCGTTCAGTAAGTTTTTTTATTTTTAGTTTTTTTTCTTCTTCCTTTTTTCTCCTTTTTCGTTGTCAATCATGTCGTACCTCAAGACGCGGTACATGCACGCTATGAACTGATAACGGGTAACGGACTAGACGCCGGAGCCGATCCGCCATTGAAACGGACTATGAAAAATATCCAGAGAGCAGACAAAGAGAGAACAAAAGAATACAGGAGACCACTTGAAACAAAAAAAATATGAAAAAAAAAAAGCAAGGAACAGGGCATTTGCTTATATCCACGTACAGCCATCCGAGTAACAAGAGTCAAATAGCCATTGGACCACTGGCCTCGCTCTACTACAACTTACTCGTTGAAGCTGACACCACCAGACCCCTGCTGTCCTTCTCTCCTGTGGTCTTTTGTCTCTCCAGCTATCTTGTCTCTATAACATTCGAGTTGCTTGTATTGTGACACACCGCCGCCATTGTCCTCGGCTCGTAACCTCTCGTTCCCAGTCCCATGTTGCTTCTACAGTCTGAGTCTGTTAGCCACATTGGGCAGATATCCGGGGCTGTGAGGCAAGATACCGCCTAAAGTCCTGTTTTGTCTCGTCGGTTTGATTTATTTTTGGTTCAGTTCAGTTCTGTGGCATTGATTACTTCGTAATACATGTGTTGGAGCGTTTCGTCTCCCACGTGAATAACCAATTAATTTTGTAGTTAATTTTATTATCCATAAGGTGGGTCCGTTTCTCGTCCTTCTCCCCGCGACTGCTGATTGGCCCTGTCTTCCGTCTGATCATTTCTCATCGCTAGCCCTGCACATAATTGCACCTGCCTGAGAGAGAGGGAGCTTATGATTTGCTGCCACCCGCTAATCCAGAGCGTCTTTTCTCCTCCACTAGGCCCTGGTCCAGTCCAAGTCTTGGGTCCTGTTAGTCCCTTGGGCGGACCACACTTTGCTTTCTAGGAGTTGGGTCTGCCCTGCCTGGTCGCTCCTTCCGGCTGTGTGCCTGTTTTCGGGTTTTTGTTTCGCACTTACACTTGCTTCTCTTATTATTATTATTATTTTTTCTAATCTCCATCGCACCTTCCTGAGTTTTTGTTGCCCTGTGTCTGCTCTCGTTCTGCTTTAATAGTAAAAAGAATTTATCTATCAGTTTATGTAGGAAGACTCAGCAGCGATTCAATATCGAGTATATCTACTCGTTCTGATCAGGTTGCTCCTTCTTTACTAGACGCATCTGTCACTCGCTCCTTCCCTACTCTTCTCCATCCACCCCCATTAATTTCCATTTTACACTTGTGCATCATCACGTCTTTGTCTACCCACCCTCCACTTATCTCATACATAGTCTTCCTTTCCTTCTCACTCTTAATACTCTCGCTTACTCTCGTTTTCACTCGCTTTCACTTACATTCTCACTCCCACTCCCACCATCATCGACATCTTCACCCCGACATGACAACGCCTTTCACACCCAGGCGCCTGTTCTGAGTGTCTGTATTACAATATTGCTGTGTCCACGAAGCAATGTCATGATGGAGTGGACGTCGCTGGCCAATGGCCTCGAAAAACGTATAGTAAGTATCCGGACGTCTCTCCAGTCTGCATCTCCAGATGCACCCTGCCGCCTCTTATTCGTCTAATCTAACCTTGCATCTAGAACCAGTCTAGTGACCCTCGCCTCGGTTCATCGCGCGAAAACTCCACCACCGGCACCCTCAGCCATGTCACCTCCTCCGGCACCGACTCTTCCTCCGCCGCCTCGCTCGGCAGCACCTTCATCCCGGTCCTCGTCTACTCCGGTGTCTGTCTAGCCATCTTCTTCATCTTCCGCCCAAAATGCCGCCGCGTCTATGCGGCGCGTACCATTCCCTCTATTCGCCGTGACCCCCATGTTCCCATCCCCGAACTGCCCAACACCTGGTTTACCTGGATCAAGGACTTTTACAAGATCGACGACGCGTTTATCCTCAACAACACTTCGCTCGACGCCTTTCTCTTCTTGCGGTATATCCGCATTCTCGCTACCATCTGCTTTGCCGGCTGTGTTATATCATGGCCCGTTCTACTCTCCGTCAACGCCACGGGCGGCAACAACTTGAAGGAGCTCAACCTCCTCACTATCGGTGACGTTGCGGACCCTTACAAGTTCTATGCCCACGCCCTTATCGCCTGGCTCTATTTCGGCTTTATTCTCATCATGATTTGTCGCGAGTGTATCTACTACATCAACCTGCGCCAGGCCTATCTCATGACCCCCCAGCACATGCACCGTCTATCTGCTCGCACCGTCCTCTTCACATGCGTGCCGAAGCGCTTTCTCGACGAACAGCGTGTGCGCAAACTGTTTGGTGACTCGGTCAAGAACGTCTGGATCCCGCGCAACACACGCCAGCTTGAGCGTCTTGTCAACGAGCGCGAAAATGCTGCCATCAAACTCGAAAAGGCCGAGATCGCACTCATCCGCAAGGCCAACAAGGAGCGCGAAAAGCAGGAAAGGGCCGGCGTTAAAGGCAACATTCTCTCGCTTCCCTTTGGTGCTTTTGGACGTGGTGCCAAAGCCAAGGCGGAGGCTATTGCCGAAGCTGAAGCCGGACTCAACAATATTCCCTTGTCAGGTCCTATTCGTTCAAACAGCAACGCATCTCTCGCATCCGCCACATCCAAAGCTTCTTCTAAACACTCTATCTTGGGGTCGGCATTGGATTCTTCACCCTCGTCTTCACCACCAGACACTCCACGCCCAGACTCGAACCACTCTACTACTCCCGGGTCTCCCCTCTCACCAGCAACGACGGCCGTGGCCCGAATTACCACAAACTCTCTATCTCTTCGCCGTGCATCCGGGCAGTCAAAAGCATCTCGGACATCTGTCGAGCAGCCCCCGGTTCCTGTATCTACGTCTTCATCTGCCAATGTCTTGCAGTCCAACCTCTCGCCAGCTATGATTCGCGAGATTCGGGATATCAACGATTTGTCGGATCCGTCTCCCAGACGCTATGGGTCTGTTTCTGATGCAGGCTCCATCCCATCGATGACTGCGACTGCCGTGGCTTCTACAATGGCCAGCCCTATGACGGATATTACCGAGGTCGCAACAGCATCGACTCCCGGGACGTCAGTCAACGGCGCTGACAAGGACGATAAAGAAGGTATCCCAGGCAAGAATAAGCACAAGGTAGTTGTTGTTGACGAGGCAAAGAACAATGTCATTGTCGAGGAGCCTGAATACGATGACGACGACGACGAAAGACACTACGTGCACCCCTACGGCTATGCCGACAATCTGCCAGATATTCGTGGATCAGTGGCAGCACAATGGCTCAAGGCTGAGCAGCGCCCTGGTCACCGCCCAATTGCTAATTTTGGCCGTCGTGTGGACACGATTCGGTGGACAAGACAGCGTATCAAGTCACTAAACAAAGACATTGCAAAGATGCGGCGGCAATTCCGTGCGGGCGATGGCGACACCATGTCATCCATGTTTGTCGAGTTTGACACACAAGCAGCCGCCCAGGTTGCTTACCAGGTACTCACCCACCACCAGCCCCTACACATGTCGCCGCGGTTTATCGGAGTGCGCCCACAAGACGTGATCTGGTCATCGCTGCGTATGCGGTGGTGGGAGCGGATCATACGGCGGTTCCTGGTCATGGGTGCCATCGCAGTGGGTATTGTGTTCTGGTCCATACCGGCAGCTTTGGTCGGTGTCGTGTCCAATATCTCGTTCTTGACATCCAAGGTGTTCTTCCTCAAGTGGATTGCATACCTTCCTTCTTCAATCACAGGTATCATAGAGGGTCTGTTGCCCGCCGTGGCCCTGTCGCTATTAATGGCCGCTGTGCCTAGTATGCTGCGCGTGTGTGCACGTGCTGCGGGTGTTGTATCGCAGCCAATGATCGAGCTTTACACCCAGAACGCGTACTTTTGCTTCCAGGTCGTGCAAGTATTCTTGATCACGACATTGACGTCGGCTGCGTCGGCGGCCTTCACACAGATTCTCGAGGATCCCCTGTCGGCTAAGGATCTCTTGTCCGAGAACCTGCCCAAGGCATCCAACTTCTATTTGTCTTATATTACGGTGCAGTGCCTCGCCGGTGGAGCGATCGGCATGGTGCATTTCTTTGATCTGTTTCGGCACACGCTGCTGTCCAAGACAATGCAGCACCCGCGCCGTGCAGTACGCAACTTTCAGAGACTGCGGCATCCGCATTGGGGTGGCGTGTTTCCTGTGTACACCAACATGGGCGTTATTGCCATTAGCTACACATGCATTGCGCCGCTCATTCTCATCTTTGCGGGTTTGGGCATGCTTGTAGTTTACCAGGTGTACAAGTACAATCTGCTGTATGCCTACGACAGCGACCGTGACAGCAAGGGTCTCCACTACCCGCGCGGTCTGATGCACCTGATGGTCGGTCTCTACTTGGCGCAGATCTGTCTGATTGGCCTGTTTGGTCTGCAAGCCGCTATCGGGCCTGTGATTATGATGATCCTGTTCCTGGTCTTTACTGCTCTCGTCCATATCTCGCTCAACGATGCCGTTACCCCGCTGCTTTACAACCTACCGCGGACACTGGCTCTCGAGGACAAGGACTTGGCCATGGGCCACGAGGATCTCAAGGAAGCGGCGGAAAAGGAAGCAGCCGAGGCAGCAACCACGCGCCCCAGTAACGACGGTGGCGGCGGCCTGAATGCAGACTACTACAACATGGAAGAGGGCATTGGCGAGAGCTCGGCATCAGTCAACCACGACAACGCCATTGATGACGACTATGATCCCGATGAGCAATATGGTCTCGAAGACGACGCAAACGATACACTCCACCAGGGCCCCGTGTCAACGCGCGGCCTTGCCAGCCTTGGTGGCCTCGACGGTGCGGGTGACCTCATGGGTCTTGTGACTGACTGGGGCCGCGAGCGGTTCAAGAAGAGTGTCAAGGCCGATGTCAAGGAGATCAAGACGGATGCGCGGTCGTTTAGCGTGCCTGCCATCCGCATCTCCCCTGAGCGCGTCGAGCGCATGCCGCCGTGGCTCAGCAAGCGGCTTCCAAAGTCGTGGACGCAGCCAGAAGCCCCGCAACAAAAGGGCAACTTTTTTATGCGCTGGCTGCAGCCGCAAGTGTACGAGGACTATACTTTTTTGCGCAAGATGCTGCCCATTGACGAGCCGCCCATGGAGTACCCCAAGAACTACTGGCGGCGCGGCTACTGGCCACCGGAGATGTGGTCGCCAATCCCCAAGCTGTGGATCCCGCGCGACCCGGCGCGCGTCAGCCGGCAAGAAGTGGCGCACACGCGGGCCGTACTGCCGATCACGGACCGTGGTGCATGGTTGACGGACCAGGGCAATGTCGAGGCGGACATGGACAAGGCGCCGTTCCTCGAGCCCATCTACATTTACTAGTCGGTGTTGTGGTTTTATTTCTGGTTATATTTTTGGTTATATTTTTGGTTATACTTTTCATAGGTTATTTTGGGTTTCACTTTCTATAAGATATCACGTAGCATACTAATTTCTTTATTCTCCTTCTATCATCTACTTTCTCTACCTCTCTTGCCTTTGTTTTTGGATATGGTGCACGCGAAGTACTGGTAGAAAAACTAGAAAACCATTTTTTCGCATGTATAGGCGGGCTATGTGGATATGGTACTTGAATATATCATTGTTTTATTGCTTTATTGCACCTTTTTGGCGGGCCTCTGTATTGTAATAAGCATGCTTTGCTAAAGTGATGTATAGCATACTACTCTATTGTCGACATAGCCAAGTCAATCAATACTACCATATAAAAGGTAAACTACGAAATATGAAACGATCACTTTGTTCTTTTGGTTTATTTTGATTGCTTAGATTTTATTGGCAAGATTTACAGTCTTACAAGATATACGAGGACCCGAGTGTTACATCTCCTTTGTCCTCTTTGACTATTTGACTCTTTGACTCTTTTGTGTTTTTTCTTGTCTTGATGTGAAACACTCTGCAATGTCCTGCAGAAAAAGTTGTTGAGTATTGTTCACCCAGTCATAATATAATCCCCTCTTGTGTTCCTCACAAGAATGCCGTCGCTAACACGCTGAAACAGAAACAACAAAACAAAAAAAAGGAAGCAGAATAAAACATAGTAAAACAACAAAAATAGACAGGTCATGATCGTAGGGGTATATTGCAAGAACGATGACGCTGATAGTAGCTGTGACGAGGTAGGGTCAGAAAGGGCAACGCCGTGAGATGGAACGCCCGCCGATGATGCTGTTGCTGATGTGCCGATGTGATGATGTGTGATTGCCATTCCCAATGGTACCAATGCAAGGACAGAGCCGTGTTGTTACAAAAACAGCAAAAAAACTCCAGGTAATGCAAATGATACAGTGTATAACGCCAGTTGGGAACGCCTTCAAATGGGAAAACAGACAGGAAAGAACTAGTCTCTCTGAATGGTTGCGGCAGCGGTTTCACGGCGCTCGCGCAGACGAGTGCGCATAGGCCGCGGCAGTGTCGGCGTCTTTTCGACTTTTGTGCCGGCGGTGATGCCACCGCCAACACTGACACCAGGCCGCCGCCGACTGCTCCGTGCAGGGCTGGCAAGACGTTGTTGGGCAAAAGAGGTGGAAGAGAGGCGCGAGCGGGACAGACGTCCGGCACCGCGACCATTCTCGTTCAGACTGTCGGGGTCATGTTCGCAGTGATCAAGACTAATGTGGCGGTGGGCATGCAAGGGGGACGGCCGCGACGGCGACACGCTGCGCTGGCGAGAGCGGACAGCAGCAGAGACGGGCAGCAATGGAGAGTGCAATGCAGAGAGAGAAGAGTGGGGCATGGGCAACGGCATGGGTGATGAGCAACGGGTGGCATCGACCGCGAAGCCCGACTGCAGCGGGCTACGACGTGCCGGTGTGGTGGCAGTTTTGGTGGTTTGGTTCTCAAATTCAGCAGTTTTTTCAGAGACCTTGGGGGGGGTGGCCTTGGGAATACTGTGCTGCTGGACATGGCGGTCCATAGTATGAGAGATGTGAGAGTGGACGTGAGCATCATCGTCAGTGACATCAACATCAGGCTCGGCATCCGACATGGAGTCGGGTGTCTCAGGGCCAGACGACTGCGAGCTGCAGTCTTCGTCGGAAGCGTCAGTAATGGGTTCAGTGGGATCAATGGGTCCGATGGTTTCAATGTTTTTGGTGTCATTGTGGAAATTCTCCACGGCGACATTGGTGGTCGTGTTAACGGCCTCGTTTTCGTTGTTGTTGATAGATTCCTTCAACTCGTCGTCGCCGGCTTCAAGATCCGAATCCGAATATGAAGACATGGTGTTCATGCTCTTGATGCTGTACAGATCATGAGCAGATGTTTCCATGTCGTCCGAAAAGGTGGTGATGGAGCGAGGCGACGGTGGCAGATCATCGTGGTCAATGGCGTCTTTGGAGACATTACCATTACCGATGCTTTCCTGGTTGTGAGTTGGCTGGTACCAGGGGTGATCACTGGGAAGATACGATGAAAAGAAGCGGACGAGCGAGTCGAGCGAACGCGTGCGAAAAAGCTGCACCGCGTGCTGCCACTGCTTGGTGCTAATAAGCATCGGGTTCGCTATGATTTCAAAGGATGCTGACTCGAGCGAGTCGTGCAGTTCATTGAGACGCAGTTCGCGGCGTTCGCTGAGCATTTGATGGAACTCGGCGACGGACGCGGCTTCACTGGCGATTTCATGGACATCGTGTTGAAAGGCCTCAGGGTCCTGGATAGTGGACTGGAAGGTGTTGTATTGGTCATGGAGCGTGGAGTGGATGGCATCACGTCTCATGCCAAACTTCCAGGCTGGCCAGGCTAAAGCAGGGTCGTCCATGTGTGGTGGTTGTGCGGGTGGTTAGATATTGTTGATGGTGAATGGTGAGAGGCGTGTTATGTGAGTGAGTTTGTGGTTAATAGCTGATAAGACGAGTTGATTGTTTGATGATGAGTTATATGTAGAAGGTTTGATGAGATCGAGACGTGATAAAATCATGAGATGAGATGAAGAACAGACATGAGAAAGAAGAGAAGATGTGAGAAGGGTCCAGAAGAGTTGTCCGGTCGAGAGGAAGCGTTGCCAAAGAGTAGAACGCGATCTACAACCCGCTAGTCACACTGATAATGAACATGATGGCGGTATTGATGTGTTTAGATGTATTATTCAGTTGAGTGTTCAAGTGTGTTCTGGCGATGTTTGGCAGTGTCTATTTCTGGTGATTTTGGTGAGAGGGAGAGAGGAGAGAATGAGGAAAGAGATGATAGAAAAAGGAAGGAGACAAGGGAGGAGATGGAAGAGGAAGGAACGAGCCTTAGACAACAGGGGCCGTCTATCGTCAACTTTGAATGCTAGATTAAGATATTGTGGTCATTGAATCGTGAAATAAATATTGAATGTGGTGAATATGTTCAAAGTGGCCAGAATAGCGGCGAGAGGCGTATAGTGTGCAAAGTCGTGATGGTCGAGGTAAAGATGCGAGGGAAAGAGGGAATCGGGCGAAATGGGCGAAATGGGCGATTCCAGAGGTCGCAAGTGCAAAAAGCGAAATGGTAACGGACATTGCATAGGCCCATAAAAACATACACCCGGCCAATCATCCGAGATGAAGTGGATGTGTGGAGTGTTGGTCAGCCCTGGTGTGAGTGGGGCGCGTCTCACTTATCACCATTATGGGAGATGCAGTCCTACGTAGAGAGTACTTTTGCCACCTAAAAAAAGCTCGTAGGGCTCGTATCCAGCTAAATTTTAAGGTGTAGATTCCTAGTAAATAGCTTTATAGGTACACAGCCGACATTATATGTCATTTTTTACAAGTACTGCGACATAGGGCCAGGCGACAGCAGGCATCTCACGGCCGTGCGTCAGTGAATACACACTGTTTGGCACTGTATACTTTAAGCTGCTCTTTCTTCCTCCCAGTTTTCATAGATTTGTGACGTGTCGATGTACTCTAGGTCTGGGATGGTGGTGCCGTCGGGCAGATGATCTGTAGGACTAACAGCCTTAGTCTGATACTCAGAATAACACGCTGTATCAATTTTACCTGGGTAAGCGTGGCATTCTCGTCGTATGATTTGTGGCTCAATCTGCCTCTACGTCTGTGGCTGGTGGATATCTTCAGTTGCTGTATCCACTTCAGCCAATCATGCATTCTCAAATGCACAGTGCCCACACTCTTCTGCCTTGTTTTTGTCCCTGTTTCTCTACCAAACTGCCAGCCAAATGTCAACAGCACAGTACTTTATTATCTGCACTATGTGGCGTGTGGCTAGTGCATCCGCGCGGGAAGTCCGCAACGGCCTCTAGGCAGCTGCCGCCTTCTTTCTTTTCGTTCTTTCCATATTATAAAGATCATCTCGTTTCATCTCGTTTTCAACTTGCAATTTTGCATCTCACCACTTGCATCGTCCATATCTGCTGGACCTCTACATATATTCTACCCCTCCCTCTCACGGTCAGTCTCTCTACTTGTAATCTCCTTTCTGCTCTTTCCGCCACTTCGCACGTTCATCCCGTCGTCTCAGCCTCATTCCAGCTTCACCATTCAACTTTGTCTGGTTCGCCTTTTGCACTCTGTCTTTGTTATCTAGACGCTGTACTTTCTATTCCATCATCTACCATCTACCATCTACCGTCTGCCGTTTATGTATACTTCTAATTGTCTATCTTCTCCAGTCTCCGTGCTCTCACTCCTACTGACCCGTCCGATGACTCGTATCTAGCTAGCCTGTATTTAGTACCTGTGACTGCATGTTCCGTGCATATTCTGACTCTTTCTTGCTTCTCTTTTTTCGCCCTATCATTTTCGCTTGTGTCTCCTGTGTTTGACAGTCTACTTGACTCGTCTGTCTATTTCTTTCTACCACTCCCACCCTTCTCTCCCTTTCTCCTCTCGCATCTCAGACTCGACAGCCCTACGACATTCACACGCCTTTTGTCATCTTGTCACTCCAAACACTCTCACCCGCCCCACAGAATTCTTTTTGATTCTCTGTGCTTCTCGAGACTTTACCACGTTCTGCACGTTTCAACATCGCATACTTGTTGGCATACCCTCTAAGCCTCTAAGCCTCTTTCCTCTTTCCCTGTTCCTCTTCTACAAAGTATCATAAAAACGCCTACCCCACCGAATCCACATGTCTCCTCGGCTCTTCTAGTGGCGCCTCTGCCCTTTTTTGTCTTTGGTGTTATTGAGTGCTTCTTCGTCCTTTCCTTTCGAGTTTGACTCTCACTCTTACTGCCAGTCGCTCTTGCCTCTTTGTTGGTTTTCGCGTTTTCGCATTTTCTCTCAACCATTCAGAGTTGGCTCCTTCTATATTCTGTACATTTACTCGACAGTGTCAGTCGCGCTTTCCAAAATCCGCCACTCTCACTCACCTGGACACATCACTGGACAATCCCGCAAGTGCTAGACAGGGCCTGACCTCACGACATGACCACGCTTTAATTCAGCAACTAGTGCAGAACCTGAACTTTGGATACCAGACTCTATTCTAATATTTGGGACATTGCGCACCTGCTCATTTCTTGGTCTTTTCTCCTCATTACCGCCCAAATACGACTTGGAATATCTTTTGACTTGACCTGGACCAACCGACACCGGCTTAGAATAATATAAAACGGGAAGGAGCGACCGTCGTTTCCTGCTTGGTTTTTTTTATTTTCTTCTTTTTTTTCTTGTTCATTGTTCTTGCTTCTTTCTCTATTCGGATCTTCTATCGCAGTTGCTCTTTCTTGTTTCGGACTCTGTCGACTATATATCGTCCGACATTTCGTCATTGGCTAGCATCGACTTGCTCTTCTCGTCACGATCACAACCTCTTTGCTCTTTATCCTGCTTCCTACTTCGTCCTCAACGAAACGGGAGCTTCTCGGCCGAGGCGGCGGTTCAACTCTTCAACCCTCTGTTCTATTTTCACTCCTTTCTCTCCTGCTCCCTCCTCCCTCCTACTACGCTCACTCTCTTTCCTAACCTTATTAATACAATCTCACCATCGCTCTTTCCTCTCGGCGTATAGCACCTCTCAGCTTGCCCCACTGCGATTCCGTCACAGACAGTTGGTGGATCTCTGCCCTACGCCTTCCTGGCGAGTCCTGTCAGTCGGCCCAGTCCTCCCAGTCCTAGTCCTCCAGTCCTCCCGCGGTCCTGTCGCAGTCTTATGCTCGTTCTTACGTCTACACACAAAACTGCCTCTTTCCTCTTTCTGCCTCAACTACTGTGGCTCATCCTCTTCCTCTTTTCTTTCCCCCTCCAGAGCAATCTGGTGTCTATCGCTCCTTACTACTTTCTCTTTCTTGCTGACGTAACCTTTGCGGCCAGCTGCTCCCTCTACCATTCCGCCTTCTGAAATTTATTTCTTGTCTTCCTCTTTCCATCACTTCCCATCTTTCGCCCACTCTACCTTGTTTCACCTCTCGGCGCAGGCCAACGCGAGTATATATACCACCGCCTCGCCCGCCCACTGCCGTTCTTTTGTCTTCTCCATCTCTTCTCTCTATTTATATATTATATCCTTCCTTCTCGTCTCGCCGTCTGCTATCCTGCCGCCGTGCTCGTCTGTCGCCCTTCGTCCTTCGTCCTCGTTTCTTTCATCCCACTGTTGGCCTCACTCTAGTGTGGCTGCCATCCTCGCCGGCCATTTCCCATCCGCCAGCTTGTCGACTCTCGTCAACTCTATACAACCACGTCTGTCTTGCTGTTCTTGATCTGCCACCAGACTACGTCAAACAGCTCGAGGCCGGTCTCGCGCTCCCTCTTATACTCCTCCTCATGGAAGCTGTGATGCCGTCTGTCTCCTCGCATTATGATACCGAGGAGAAGACTGAACCTTTCAACTCGTCTGAATACATAAGACTCGTTGCTGAGAGACAAAAACAGCAGCAAGATGAAGCTAATGCACCCAACTCACCAAATGCTCTCGGTACTTCCATCTCCAATATTCACTTAGATGAGCTCGCCGTGCCCTTAGACAAGGACTTCCGCATACTTGTTCGGCCCGTCGCTAGCCGTTTGGTAAGCCCCGGCAAACAGGAGAGCTGCAAGTGGGTAGCTTTGCGCTCCGAACGGGGTGGCTCTGCTGGCGCTGGCAGTGAATCAGATGATGCCGACTATACCACTGCTCCGGTCGAGACTGTCCTTGCCGTCACGCAGACGTCCAAAGATACCAAATTCACCGTGCACATGCCCGGCGAGCGCCATCCTGGAGGCACTCCCATCCCTTCACTCTTGTGCGAGCTCTACTATGACACTACGAGCGATTATCAAATTCTCGTGAACCACTGCGAAATGCCTATCAACCTGTCCCGCGTCTACCCCTTCAACTCCTCACAAATGTCATTCTCTTCATCACTATCGTCATCGTCGCCGCCGTCAAGCTTCGACAGTACACCCATGACACACAATTCTCCTATCCAGGACGACCTGGAACACATAATCTACCCCAGCGGAACCCGCGCACTGTCGCCTGGCACGTGGCAGATCAAAATGAATGATATTGAAGTTCTCGACTTGCGCATTCTTGAGCGTCGTCGGCCAGTCCACATGGCGTTGCATGCACCTCCGGCCATAGAAAGCCAGACCACCACATCATCGGGCAAGCGGTCGTTTTCACTTGTTGTCAACGGCGATGATGACAACAATGAAGGCCCTGAAGCTCGCCGGCGAAAAGTTACTGGCGCTGATGTTGATGGCGATTCCGATACAAACGTGTCGCCAAACAGCAAGGAGTCAGCTGTTCAGTTCATTCGGCCCACTGCCGATCCATTAATCTCTCCACTCCCCAGACCACACTCTAATGCCCTCCTGGATTTGCATTCAGAGGATTCTGTTATCATCCCGGGCAGTCACGATGCGGACGAGTACACGGTGACTAGATTCAAAGAGATCGCATCAACAAGCCTATCGACCGTCTACACTGGACGTGTCGATAATCACCAAAGTGTACCCACTGATAGGGTTGTTATTGTCAAGGTCATCAAGACTCGAACTTTACAACGGCAACGGCCGCCGTTCCTAGAACACAACCGTATCGTTGCTACTGTGGGCGGCAATTTGAAGCCGCACGAGCTCGAGCACATTGCCATACTGCAGGCCGATACATGGCAGCGCGAGGTTGACCAGCACGGAGGGCTGCAGCATCAGAACATTGTGCGACTCTATGGTGCCGATGCACGCTGTCTGTCACTGTACATGGAGCATGTCGACGCCCTCGATCTTAGCAAGGTGGGTATGTGGCGCCAGCTAAAGACCGATTACTTTATGGGCGATCGGGCCGACGCCACACGCATTTTGCGCGATATCGCCGACGCACTAGATTATGTTCACAACCTCGAAGTTGTGCACAACGATATCAAGCCCGCCAATATCCTGTACTCTCGCGAACGCGGCGCCGTGTTGTGCGACTTGGGCCTATCGACCAATTCAAAAAGCGATCCGAAGGCGGGCGGCACGCCTTACTACCTGCCACCCGAATTTATCGTTCATAAGCGGCGCGGGCCTCCCGGTGATGTATGGGGTCTTGGCATCACGCTGCTCTATGTGCTGCGCAAAATCCCATCTCCCGATACGCGCGGTGCACGCCACCGGCCTAACCCCCTATACTGGAAGATCGCGGAGGTCAACGCCAGGCCGAAGTTGCTTCTGTCGCCACCATCCCCGGGGAAAGCGCACTCCATTGCAACAGATTCGCTGCCTGCTGTCGAGAAGATGCGGATGTGGCTGTCTGAGATCAACGAGGTCAAAGAGACACTCAATCTTGAAAATAAGATTGAGTGGTTGACGTATCAGATGTTGAAACCGAACCCCAAGGAGCGCATCACCATGCAGCAAGTCGCCAATGCATGCCGAGGGTTGGAAATGACCTGTTGAGGACGAATATACATGGTATATGATTTTGGATCACCTTTTTTCTCTTCTCCTTCTTCTTTTCGTTTCATTTCTCCTCTTTTTCTTGTTTACTTTTTCAACCCCCCGTGGGGTTTCTTTCTTTGCATAGCTGGTGGATTTACGATGGAGCCTACGGGCATGGGATACGCCACTTACGATATACGGATTTGTTTTCATTTATCTTTCCTGTCTTATTTTCGTGTTTTTTTTTGTTTTTTTTTTCATCTTTTTTCCTTCTTACAGCCTTTTTCATACCCCATTTACATTTTCTTTTCTTCTTTATTTGCTTTTTTTTTTTTTCTTTCCTCGCCTACTGGCCATTGTGCGCTTTGACACACGTCATCTCATTTCATCTCATTTGAAAAATTGTTACTGTTTTGCATCGTTGTATCAAGCACCATTCTCGTCTATGTTTACCAGTGTTGTATCTATGACGTTATTTTTTCGGGGGGTTTTGAAAAAGCCTCATTATTCTAGTCACTTTATGAACAGCCAGCGTTTGTTTAGAACAGAACCTGAAAAGTTTGTTCTGTTCACAGCATGTATATTTTTTATTTTTCATTCACATAAAGTCAGATACAACTATATTCTCCTCTATTTCATATTTTAAAAAGATACTTTTTGTAACAAATTAAATATATTATACGAGCTGCTGAAATTAATTCCCGTCATATGTCTATCATACAATAAAAACAATAAAAACAAATTCAAATATAAATCATATTTACATTATCAATCATAACCATGACTTTGTCTACTCCGCCTTCTTGGGATCGTTGGATTGAATACCATTTGAGACGAGAGATATGTCTTGGTCTACTCGGTAAAGATATCCAGATTGTTGACCTCGGCATAGGGACGGCCCTCACTCTCGAGGATCATTCGATAATCATATAGTAGATATAGACGATACCGAGTAGCATCATGACAATGGAAATGAGCGTAATTCTACTTCCCAGGCTGGGCTCGTTGCGCTTGACTAGGCACGACAGAACAACCGACCAGACACAGGCACTGATACCATCGGTGATAGTAGCCGGGGCTTGAGAAGGCGATCGGACTCGCGAGTTGGGGTTCTCGGACGAGATGGGCCACGCTGACGTCGACCCACGATGTTATTGTGTATCGCCTAGGACCTGACCTGCCTAATCTGAGATAACAACGGCCCCTGGAGCACTTTATTTTCGTGCGTACCCGGCCATGACTGAGAACATGCATGCCGACGCTGACGAGACCAGCTCTGGCTTCAAGGGTGAGCACTTTTGGGCCCGTGCTGCATCGGCTGGCCTCGACGCCGAGCCTGATTTGGTTTAGGTGTGCCTGAGGTCACAGATGGACTGTCTGCTCAGCGATGCCGTGCTCGAGTCAAAGTCGGCAATCTACACTGCGATCTTTGTATCCTCCAAGTCCGGCAAGCACTTTTTGAGCTGCTCGTCATGCGACCCTCCCAATATATATATTGACGGTCAAGAAGTCACGGCGCAATCTCAGGATACGGTATATCTCCAGACATGATATGCGGACCAAAGAAACGGGCAACTCTCTGCTGGGCGTGCTGCGGGGTGGCGCCCATCCATCGGGCCGGCTGCCCTTTTCGTGGCCGCGCTGCATCGGGGCCATGCCGAGCTGTTGCTACTCTGAGCTCCATGCCACCACACCCGCAAAGCCAAGTACAGCAAAGCTGCTTATGTTACTTACCGGCACTTTAACTGACACAGAAGAGACCCAGCTATACCAAGTTTGTTGTCAGAGCGCGTCGTCCGAGGGAGCACTGAGCAGAGACCTGTCGCACAAGGTAGTGGTATCGCAATACCGGCCAAGTAGCAGGTGCTGAGCATGCCCAGATCCATGCCGTGCTTCCCACAAGTGGTATCGATGTTGGCTGCCTGGCCAATGAGCTCGCCGGTTCTGCCAAGATTTTAATATAAACCGGCGAGAGCAAGACAGTGACATCGACTCTCGACCGGACCAATGCGGCTTATTGGGATGAGACTGCGGATAAAATGGGCAGTATCTGCAGACGACCAAGAGACTCTGGTTGGTCCCAGCTTGAAAGCCAATGACGCTGATGCCAAGCTGCGTCTCACAAGCGATGGGCCGTTCTTATTTGGCGCTGGAGTGCAGAATATTCAAAATAAGTTTTCAAGGTGGCACATAGATAAATAAATAATAATATAAGTATGCAAAAAAGAGATGCTCAGTGTCTTAAATACACTTCTAGACATGATGAACCAGTAAACGCCCGTAAATCCTGACCCATTCCATGGTATAAAAAAACAAACGCAAACCTCGTTAAAAAGAATGGCAGCATAGGCCAAACCCCCGAACTCTCTGATGCATATAAGTCTACATTTTGCCAGATGTAGAATATGATATCATACGACGAAAAGAAAATTAAGTAGTGATGAGAAACTGGCTCAGACACCCAAGACATTATCGGAAAAGAGAATGAGTGGCCACTGGGCTGCGTGCGAGTTAATGTCGGTCTGCTGTGATATCTGCATGCCGACATTGTTGACATTGTCAACATCGCCGACTTGCTGGGTAGGCACGCCGCCGGCGCGGTTGACCATGTGCGAGACCGCTGCGGCCGTGACAGCGTCAGCGCCACCACCGCTACTCGGCGGTTCAGGACCATTGCCGATTGGCCCGCCCATTGACAGTCCTGGGGCAAGTCGATGGTGCAGCATGCTCAAATCGAGCAGGGCGTTGGCGCTATTGAACTGGTCATGGCTTTGGGTGTCGCTGATGGATGACGCCCAGTTTGTCCAAGGGTCGGCGGCAACCACGGCGGCGGCAGCAGCAGCCATGTCAGCACTAGTGCCAGCGCCATTTTGTGAGACAACCGCATGGGCTTGGTGGCCTTGATTGAAGATGTCCTGCTGCTGGTGCTGGTGTAGGTGTTGCTGATGCTGTTGTTGATGTTGTTGTTGATGTTGTTGTTGATGTTGTGAGTGCTGTGGGTGGTGCTGCTGTGGAGTGTGAGTGTACCCATTGATGTCGGTAGAAATGTCCATGTGATGCTGAGGGTGATGCGTGTATGATTGTTGCATCTGCATGGCCGGGACACTCGGGACATTCGAGACATTTTGAACATTCTGGACGTTTGCAGCACTTTGCGTATACGATGTCTCTCCAACTGAATAGCAAGGAGCACTGCTGTGGTGCTGCACGGGTGACAGCTGTAAACCGCTGTTTGGCACACCAGAGACACTTGCTGCGGCTGGGACACTGGACGTAGCTGTCACTGTGGGCACGTTTGCAACGACAGGCACAGCTGACACAGCTTGCACGGCTTGCACGGCAGATGAGGATTGCCCAGGCTCCCGCCGGCTGTCAAACATCATGCGTGCTTGCGTCTCGAGGTGCAGCGCCACACTGTCCACATTGCCTGGAGAGTACCTGGTGCTGGGTGTACCGCTGCGGCTGTTCGTACCGTCGGCACTGCTAATACTTCCGCCGCCGCCGCCACCACCACCACCACCACTGCTAGTTCCGGTTCGAATTCCGATCGCACTTCCTCCATAGCCGTATTCATCGTGCGCGGTATTGCCCGTCCCATCATCTCCTCCACTGCCTGGGCGGCCACTGCTGTGCGTGTTTGCAGGTTGGGTATTGGTCGCGCCATTGGCGTTGAAGATGACGCGGCGTGCTGTAGACAGTGCAGCCTTGCGTTTCTTGCCCGAGATATTGGGCGTCAACCGCGCATTATTGGCCATGACGGCCTTGCGCGCCGCCGGCGGCATATCGTGCAATATACCAAAGATGGTCCGCGCGCAGATCTGCGTCAGCTTGCTGTTAAACGGCTGGCCGTTGTCTGACGCGCCTGCAAGCATGTTCATTTCAGCAATAATCGAGAGCCAAATGCTCGTCTCGTCCTGCAGCCGCTCGATATCAGAGGCCGTCGCCTTGTGACGACGCTCCCAGGCAGCCGCTAGGGTCGAAAACATGGCTGCAGAGTAGACGGACATCTGGTACCACGTGGTGTCGAGCGACTTGAGCTCCAATAATTTCTGAACATGACGCAGCAGCTTGCGCGCAGTCTCCTCGCAGATGCGCGTGTTCTCGGCAAACACCTGCGGGTCGCTCGTCATGCAAGCCGACGGGTGGTGGAGGCACAGCATGAATTCGAGTGAGACAGCATGTGCGTAGAGCGCGTACATGAGGTGGGTGGGCTTGCATCCGTCGACGTGCAGCTCCTGCGGCAGCTTGGCCTGGATCTCATTGTACTGGGCCTCGAGCTGGCGTACAAGCGGGCCGTAGCGGCGCGGGTCACGACGGGCACCGTAAAGATACGAGTTCACGTCCATATAGAGCGTAGTAAATTTGATGGCGTGCAGTGCCACCAAGAACGATGCTTTTCCAATCATGGATGGGTCCGTGATGCCGTCGTCGGTCAGATATTCGTCTGATATGGCCATGGGCATCTCAATATCAAAGTCTTCTGCTCGGATCGGCATAGGCCGGCCTAGACGGCCGTTGAGCGTGACAGAAAGCATCAAAGCCAGCCACCAGGACCGTTTTCGCATTTCGTTTGCAATGTTTGTTTGCGACTCGGGAATATCCGATTTGCGGTGCAGGCCGAGATCGATGGCTTTCATGACGGCAAAGGAGGCTATCGTAGAGCCACACCCGGGCTTGGGGAACGCACGCGTGTAGAGAGTGATAAGCACAAGTGCCTGGACAGCAGTCACGGATCTGTCTGAATAGATGTGGTAAAACTTGCTTAATGCCCAGTGATAGTGCTTGTTCGAGAGGTCATGGAGATGCATATGGCGGTCGACTTCGTCACGATTGCGCACACCATACTGGTAATATATGGTGGCAAAGACCATGTGGACAGTTGCGAGTTGTGGTATAGAGGGCGTAAACTCGCGGTCGTCGTAGATGCTTGTGAGAAGGGCCATGTACGACGGCTTGTGCAGGATGGGCGCAAAGGGGTGCACCACCAAGAAGAACCACTCCGAGTATTCAAAGGCGTCAGACCGGGAGGGTAGGTCGACGTGTATCGGGGGGTTGATGTTCATGGACGAGCGCAGGAACGAGCCAAGAGAGCGGTTGTAGAGACCAGTTGGCTCTTGATAGACGGCCGACGGTTCCGGCTCGAGATCGGCACCACTCCCATCAATGTCGAGCAGTGCTCCAAGAATGGACATTTGGGTGCCGTTGACGGAGTTTAGCGGTGCGCGGTCGGCAAAGACGCCGAGGTAATTGTCAATGGACCGTGACTGGAGATCTTTATCGGAGGGTGGCAAGATGAGGGCAGATGCAGAGGAAGAGGGGCTGGCCTGCACCAGTGTATCTGCGTTGGCAGAGGTTGACTGGTCGGACTCGGGCTTAATTCCACCGATTCCGGGTTTCCACCAGACAGTCCCGGCGCGCTCCCACGGGATGTAGCCGTCGGTTCCGTCATTACCTTCTTCGGCCTCGCCCTGTACTGCATTCCCCTCGTCGTCCAGTGTCACGCCTGGCGGGCATATGGGCTTGAATGGAGACCATTTCCACGGCAGCACTTCTGTACCGGCTTGGTCTTTCAGCAATTCTTCAAGGTGTTTAATATGGTTTGCCATGGCCGTCTTCTCGCGCTCAAGGTCTTGGAGATATCCGCGGCGCTCAGTGCGGCCAGTGATGCGGTCCGTAACAAAACACTCGAGGTTCTGGCCGAGGCAATGAGAGCAACCCTCGGGCAGAGCATCGCAGCGAATCTTGCGGACCTTGCAGCGGTCGCAGGCCTGGCCAGTGCGTGTGTAGGATTGAAGTTTGTTCTTGACCACGGCCGAAAAGTCCTCTGGCTGGTGTGCCTGTTGTAGCTTTTGTTGGGTGGGTGCAGAAGAGGTGTGTGTCGGGACATGGGGTGGCATGTGTGGTGCAGTGGGCTGGGTGTGTTGTATGTGCTGGCCGTGCTGGCCATGACTATGAGCACCGTGGCTGTCGTGGCTGTCATGGCTGTCATGGTGTTGAGAACTATACTCGCTATAGCTGTTGTAGCCGTTGTAACCGACATGGTCGTATGCTGCACTCGGGGGCACGTCGGATGGGTAGTCGTTGTTGGCGCGTGCCCTCTTGGGGCCACGCGACGGATCCATGGGGATGGAGAGGAGATGGGAGGGGCTGTCGCAGTTGCAGTCGGAGTCAGAGCTGGGCGTCTAAAGCGGCGGAGAACTGCACTGTTTGCTGTCAAGACAACTGCTCTGCCGTCTCAGGTGTTGAATGCCGGGTGTTGGTTCTCAATCTTGAGCCCGGTCGTACGCCGCGAGAACATTCAGAGGGTATCGTCGGCGGTCGAAGCAGATCAGGGAGCAGCCATTGCTGGGAATAAGCACGGCGTCATTGGCGCGTACAGGAGATGTGATTTGGCGCCGAGTGTTGCTGTGGGTCGCTGTAGATCGCTGTAGATCACTGTGTAGCTTGTCGTTGAACGATCAAGGTTGTCCGACTATTTGATTGCCGTTTGTCGATGAAGCTGACGTTAGTGTCGTGAGACTCGAGATGGTGGATGCAGCCTAAAAAGTGGAGGGAAGGTGAAGATTGAGCGACAGTAAAGCCGATGGTACGATGGAGTAGATAGACCCTAGAGAGACGTCGACAAAGAAGGAAGGGACAAACAAAGAACAGCCGCCAAGAGTCTCAAGCAGTTGATGTACTTTTATTGGGGCAAGAACGAAAGAACGAAACGGTAGGAAATGGAAAGAAAGGGCTGCTCAGACACTAACACCGGGAAGGTGCGAGAGTGCGACGACAAATTCCAAGACAAATGAGAAACACGGCCAAACACAAGGAGAGGAAGGAGCGATCAAGATGTCGCGACAGATGACAATCACAAAAACGGAAAGTGCCAAAGATGGGCCAGCTAGCTCTAGACGCGGGCACGCGCTAATAGATATTAGAGCATACGGGATATTAAAACATTGCGGGAAAGTGCTACCGACAAAGCGCTGGAGTGCTAATGAGATACACTTAAATACAGGGCCCTAGCGGGTGTGTAGATTAATTATATGACCCAGCCGAGCTTTTGGTGCGCCATTGCCAGCCTGGGTTACTACTCAGTACAACTTTAAATATACATACCACCGCTAAAAGGTCGTACGTCTCCATCTATTCAGTAGAAACAGTTTCAAGCCCAAGACACCTGAGCCACCTCACCGAGGGAGGCAATAACACATATCAGTTGTACCGTGCAATCCACTCGTTTTTGGCCAATTCACGCGCCGACGGCCGCTTCAAAGGATCCCACTGCAACATTTTTTGCATAAAAGCAAGGAAGAGCTTCTGTTCTTCTCCTTCTAGGCTGATTTCTCTTTCTTGCAGAGATTTGGTAGGAGGAAGTAAGATGCCCGGTTGAAGGCCACCTGGCACGATTGTCAGCAAAACACAAAATGCATGCATCGAACAAACAAACTCACCTTGTTCAGTAAAGAACTTGTGACTCGACTCTCCATTGCGAAGAAGCTCTGAAGGCGGCGGGCCTAGCAAGGCAGTCATCTCTGCAAGATGTGCTCGGCCACGATATCGCTGTTCCTCCGGATCGTGGCCTGTGAAAAGATGGCCACCCTCGAAGATGTCCCAGACCTAAAGGTTTTAGCACTTTTCTATTTCTTTTTGATTGATTATAGGTCATAGGTCCTGACCATGCACGCCGTATTCCAAATGTCGATTTGGTATGACCACGGCGCCTCCAGAATGACCTCTGGCGCACGGTACACAGCAGGCTGCACGTCCTCGCGATGCTCCACGTCACCGCGCATGGCCGATCCAAAATCGCAAAGAATGAGAGCACCCAGTTTCTTGGGCATACGCAGTTCACGAGAGACGTAGATGGACCTGGTGTCGTCCACAATCTTTCTTGGCGATGGATTACGGAGCTCCTCCTTCTCAAAGTCAGAGAAGAGGGAATCGTCCGCGATGCTAAGCATGATGTTGTCGGCTTTGATGTCTGCGCCTGTTGGTACTTCACAACCACGCAACATGTGTATAATGTATACGCACCAGTGTGGATGATGTGGCATTCTGTATGAAGATAATCCAGGGCGAGGAAGAGACGGTAGAGAACAACAGCAACGATTTTAGCTGGCAGCCGGTTGATGGGGTTGCGGTGAAGCAAGGTAATGATGCTATCCCACAGCGGCGCGTGGACAAGGCATCGATGGCTCCCGTCGGGGCCGTCGACATCAAACGAGTCTAGGAGCTCGCGGACGGACTGGCGGCCAGGGTGCGGGGATGGCGTTGCTGCTATCAGCTTGTACATGGCGAGCTCGTTGTCCAGCTGCTGGCCCATCGACTGTGCAGTGATAAACAGCTTCAATGCCACGTGCTGGCGGCCGCTGTACTCAGTTTGTCAGTGGATACAAGATGCAGTTTCTAGAGCAAAAGAAAGATAAGACTCCTACATCAGATCTCGAGCTAGCCAAACCGTGGAGCTGGCTCCAAAGCCCAATTTTCCAATGATCTGGTAGCGGTCTTTCAGAACTTCGCCAAGACGAACCGGGTAATAGCGCGATGCCTTGTAGTCTGGCAACTGTTCTTCTTCGACCTTGACATCCAGTTGAAGCCGCGGAAAATTGGGGTTGGTGAACGCCAAAGGCTTCCATGGGCGAGCCCAAGGCAAGCGTCGGAGAAAGGAAGTCATGGAGCGAGCACGGAAATTCGAAACTAAACTGTGTGACTGCGTGTAAACGTTTAGCGATATAGGGAGGAGGAGAAGTTGTTGATTCTTTAAATTGAAAATAACTAGACAGGTTTTATATTAGGTATAGCAAATAATGACATAGCTTTAATAGATATAAAGCTAGCGCCGGTTTGTCCAATCACAAGCCTCTATTAAGACCCATTCATCTGGATTCCTAAGGGTTGTAACGGGTCACGCAGTCAGGACTTACGGGACCTCGGAGTAATAAGCTTGATTCTACTAATATATATATAGATGAAGAGAAAGAAGGGAAAGAAGGTTGGGCCAGCTTCGTCTCCCGACTTCTCTTTTTAGTCTCTCGTCGTCTTTACCCTCGTACGGGTCTTTCCAATTTTTTATCTTCGTGCCCGGGTTTTTAATTTTATAAAGTTTTGTATTACTGGTGGAGTGAAGGGTAGCACATGTAAAACTACGATACGGAAAGGGGGGCAGTGAAGGCAGTGGCTAAACGACGCCGACAAAGCCACATTAAAAGATTAAAGCTAGCGGACTACGGTTGAGCATGAGGGGAAAATGTGCAATAGCGGCAAACTCACCTTTACCATGTTTACACCCTTTGCACTTTTCCATGAATCCTAATAAACCATATTCCACTTTTCTGGCTCTATTATGAACATATGATCTAAGTTGTCTATCTGTCTATCTGTCTTGGCCCTTGGCATTAAATATACGAAATACCCTGAAGTTATCAATGTCATCAAAGTCGTCACAGTGAATCATCGATATAGTTCTTCAAAATAAGGACAGCAATACACAAGTTTATCGGCGTATTAGTAGTTGGAACGGCGACGGCCAGCGACTACCCTCTGCTGTACGTTATTTTGTCTATATTTGGCAATCTGGGTATCATATTCCGATTCAAGTCATTTGACTCAATCTAATTTCATAGTTAATTTATTATTGTATGGTTTTTGGGTAACCAAATATAAGTTAGGAGTTCGTGCTTGTTTGCTGCTTCGAACAACCTGATATTCCACCAATAGGTATATTAGAATTGGAGATTGGGGTTCGCTGTATTACACCGTTCTCCTCATCTATATCACATGCCCTGGCTATCACCTCTGCATCTACTCAGTAGTCTACTCTCCTCTGTCACTTCCCCAGAGACAAGTGGGGAAAAGAGAACGGATCGACACAACCCAGCTTCCCCGTGGGGTCTCGCTTAGCGATTACATCGTGGCGATAGCATGGTTCATCTGGTCTGTCTTCCTTACCTTGCTTCTTCAGTCGTTATTTGTTATTATACTTGTAGTCTTCTAGCCACCTGGTCTGTCAAGTGTTGTTGGTCCGGTGTTCTCCTCACTCTTCACGCCTAGATCAATCACTCTACAAACGCCTCCTTTGCAGGGTTGCACTCACGCCGACTCAAGTAAGATAATGTCTGCGGGGAACGGAAAAACAATTTAAACAAATAAGAGTAGTAGGCAGTATAGTCATGCATGTTATGTCAGAAGAAACGGGAGGTAGAACGTTTAGTCGAGCAAGGAGATTGCATATAAGCCTTCCCTTTGACCTGTACCGATGATGGCTTAGATAGATTGCCTGATAAGCCACTCCTCAAAATGAAGTTTCAGACTATCCTCCTCGCGGCTCTGGCCTGCGTGGCCTCGGCACTCCTAGGAAGCCACGATACGAGTGATACTAGTGCTACTAGCAAGTCGCCCAGTAAAGCACCATGCAAGCCAAGCTCCGGAAAGCACCACATCTCGCCCCGCCCGCATATTGTGCGGCTAGGATTCAACTAATGTAGCCGGCGAGCAATGTCACTGCAAATACCCAAATAAAATATATAGATAGCCAAATACTTTATACATTATACATTTGACCTAATGACCTAATGTCCTAGAATTTTCTCTTTTTGCGCGAGGGTGCGGCATTCCTGGCCACGGCCTGCTGCAAGATCTCGGCACGCTTCGTCTCGGAGATGGCCTCTGGGGGCGGCGGTGGACGAGATGCTTGTGTCTGTGAAGAGGCGGGCGACTTGTGGATGTCAATCTTTCTCTTGGCCGACTCCCTCACTGGGGCCTCTTGTCCTGACTCTTGGGCAGTATCCTCTGTCTTTGCAATCTCTGCCGTATCTCTTGTCTCTTCTGCTTCTTCAGGCTTTCTCTTATGCGTTTCTGGTTCTTTCGGTTCTGCTTTCTTTTCCTTCTTTCCGCCTATCCGGCCGAGACCTCCACGTGTTTTTGGTCGCACTGCAGTCACCGATTCTGTCTTCTCGCCAGTTTTGTCACCAGTCTTCCCTTCTTCCACACTCTCATCCGATTCCTTTTTCTTTGTGTTGTTGTTCCTCTCTGTCTCTTCTTCTGCCTCTGGCTCGGCTTCTGATGCCGTCTCGTCTTCTGCACTGGCTATGGGTAGTGAAGAGACTGATGTTGCAGTTCCTGTTTCTTTCTCCGCTTCCTTGGCCTTGCCCGATCCTTCCTTTCTCTTGCCGATGCCACCAAGTCTGCCGATCTTACCGAGTCCTTTTGGCTTGGTCGGCTTTGCTGTGGTAGGCGACTTGGGTGGTGTTGGCGATGGTGGCTCCAGCACTGGGTCTGGTTTCTTTATGGCCTTACTAGGCGTCGTCTGGAATCCATCCTCTTCCGACCCTTCCCGTCCCTCTGACTGTCTCTCGCTCTGTACTGTGTCCTGGCTATCGACAACGCTGGCTACCCGGGTGAGAGCAACCTTGCCACCCAGGCTCTGCCACCAGGACGTGCTTTCCCCATTTTGATTTTCTATAAAAACAGTTCCACACGGAAGCTCGCCAAATGTAGAGAACAGCAAAGATGTGGTGTCACCTGCCGTGTCTGCTGTTGCCGACTCGGTTTGTTTTTGCAGACTCTGGAACGCAGACTCGTCAAATGGTTTTAGTCCTTTGATGCGGCGTTCGATATCGGCACGCGACATGCGGGGGGCGGCACGTCTTGCATTTGCAGCTCCACCGCCGCCCGACGATGCCAGCGAAGGGAACGCACTCTCGACACCGGCACCGATGGCGTCTAGCTTCTCCACAAGCTTGGCAATGACGGCATCTTTCTGGCGCAGGGCAGCAACGAGCGCAGCAGACGAGCGCTGGCTGCGAGCCCGGTCTCGGATCAGAGGCTGAACGAGAGAGGAAATGGAGTTTTCTTTTTGCAGCGACAGGCTGAAAAACCAAGTGAGTGGTGGCAGGCCGCCTGGCAGGGGACAGCTCGTATGCAGGGCCAGGTCGTCGCCTGATGCGCCTGCCGAAGCCAGTGAGAGACTAGGGCTAGACTCTAGCGCCGAGTCGACAAAAACAGACTCGAGTTTGCCGAGGAAAACACCCATCTGCTCATTGTCATAGCTTGGATCGATGGTGGTGTTGGCCTGAAACGCGCGCATGCAAATGGCCCGGCGGTCGAGCGACTCGGACCACACGCGCGCGAGGTCGGTCACGGCCACCGAGTACGAAGCCGGGCCAAACGAAGTCGCGACGAGAAGTGGCGGTACATTTGCATTTGGGGCGACCGGCAGCGGGCGCCAAGAGCTGTTCATTTTATTTCGGATACGATGATGGGACGTGTAAGAGAGGAAGATGGTGAGAGTAAAGGCGCGTTGACGTCGTGAATAAAAGTGGACCCGTGCATTGTTGCCTACTATTACGGAAGTGCACACTGCTACAATGGCTGTCGTGTGGAGGCTACAGAACGCACATGGTATAGATTAGTGCCAAGACTTTGGCACACTCGGCCATCTTTCATCTCTGGTCTTTGCATATTGACGCTATTGACGCTTAAACGTGCGGCAAACGTTCCTCACGATCCATTGACCATGCCACGCAATGTGGTTGATGATCAGTGACTGCGAAAAACGTCTAATAATAAAGTTACATAATTAATTACATAATCAACTGTTGGAACGCTTGGAGCCTCGCCCGCGTGGGAGGCAGGAACATCACACAAGTGTGGCGTCCCCAGGTGTCTTGCGACGGCGGGCGTGGACTATGATGGTCCTTTGATCTTGCAGTGTAGTCTCTAAAGATGGATAAATTAATATCAATCCAAAGAGGTCCCATCCAGCCCATTGTCGTGGCGCAACAAAACGTTTTGCCGAGAGACAAGCCTCTCAGAGACCAGAAATCTTCAAGAGGACGGTATTGGGTCGGTCGTGATACAGAGTATCGGTGACCAGGTGTGGCCAGCTGGGTAACTGCGTGATGGCGGGTAGAGTAGATAGTAGGTGAGTGACAAGTAAAGTAGTCGACTCGAAGAAGACTCGACATTGATAATGGCGATGGCCTGCGACGGCCGACGGCAATTGACGGGCCTACGCCTACCGTTTGCAGTTTCTTTTTCTTAATGTATAATATCTGATATAGATAGTATCGAAAAGAGTGCCGCCTGTCGCTGTTGTCGTCGGCCGCGGCCATGCTGTCGCATGTTGCTGTGCTGGAACAGAAAGTAAAAGAGGTGAGAAACTAGAAATGAAAAAGGAGTGGAAATGAGTAGTCGAGAAAAGTTTGGTGACAATAGGCGGTGAGTAAAGCGGCAGAATATGAATCCCAGATACTGCACAGATCTTACACTTGTCCCACGTGATGACCAAATACGGTAAATCCATGTTAGTAGACTGCAAACTTTAGTTGTGACATGCTGAGAGTGTTCAAGGCTTCAAATTGGTAACTGTACACGCTATCTAGCCGAGTGAGATGAAAGGGGAAGTAGTTCTAACTTGGGATAATTTAGTCCTTCCACTTTGGGACCCGATCGCCCAAGTTGCCTTGCTTTGAACTCAGACTCGGACGCGAGCTGCGACTCGGGGGCGGCCGCATCTGATACGGCGCATCGCCTGCTTCTTGTTCTTGCAGGAGCTCAAGGGCTCTAGCAATATCTTCTTCCGTCATCAGTACAGCCGAGGAGCAGCAGGTGCCATGACACCCGCGACCCCGGCAGCTCCCGGTGACAACATATGTGGTACCTCTTGATCGCCGCGAATGCTTGAGGTAGGAAGCGATGGCACCGTCGATAGTGGATTGTGCTTGGGATGTGGCTGCCCGGCCGGCAACAATAGATGCTTCGGCAACACGTTCTGCACCGATAGTAAAGTTTTCCAGGGCCTCGTCGATATCAATTGCTTCGGCCAGATCGTGGGCGGCAGAAATAACAGTCGCAGCCGATGTTGTAACCCAGTCGCCGACAGCTGCAAACAGGCTGGGGCTTGTATTGTTTCCGATTCTGTTTCTGTTTCTGTTTCTGTTTCTGTGTGTGACTGTATCTTGGTTGAAGCGGAACTCGTTGGTGGTGTTGGTGGCAGAGGCAAATGTGTTTAGAGATGGTGTTGACAAGGGAACACTCAAGTCTTGCAGCTCAATCATTTCCGACTCGTGGTAGTGTGTAAAGTAGCTGTCACAGTATGGCTGGGTGCCCGGAGAAGAATTTCTCAAACTCAGACTCTCTAGAACTAGGGCATTTGCCTCGCGGTAGAACTCGTAGAGCATGGTGATGGTATTGCAGGGTTGCTGATCGATGGGAATTTATAAGGACAAAATAGAACGGTATGTTGTTGATGATGATATCTTTTGTTTGATGCAATAATCACGGTGCATAGAAATGAAAGAAAATGGATTTATATTAGCATACAATAGTAGACTCATCCAGGAACCAGCTGCACGAGAAAACGCGATCATTTTCACAACTCTGGCTTGTAGACTTGGCCGAATCATTATTCACTGTTTTTATCGATAGTTTTATAGTTTAAGTACGCCGAGATGCAATAGACTCCCGGGAAGTGGCAGAGCCAATATTGCAAACAGTGCTCAACTAAGTTGGCCTGTTTTGGCATCGATCATAGATCATTTGTTCGTCTTTCACTTTATATTTCACAAGATAAACTCGTAATATGCACTGGCATTAGGTGTTGATAGAAGACGATGTGAAAGCTGTAAACAAAATTGCTAAGAAATTTCAGACTCAGCACACAACTAAGAGTGATACTGATGCAAATTTAGCGGAGTTGTAATCCAAGTAGAAAAGTAAAGTTCAACGCCTAATCAAACGCGTCTTCACAATATCATATATAAGAGAAAGCTCTATAGATATCAAAGAATACAATACATCAGCATTACTGTTAGTCACAAATATTTAAAGCATAGCTGGATGTAAAAGGTCATCTTGTATCCATATAACACTAGGGCGATGTCTTAGCTGGAGCTGACAAGATGTGATTTCTGTCAATATTTGTTGTCAGATAGATGCCTTATAATGAAAATCTATACACAGCAGGCTGGCACGCAGCCTGCAGATATGGACTTCGAAATAGGCAAGTATGACTCGTGAGGAGGTCCCTGCGAAGTATGCCACAAGTAAGCCAAAAGAAGACCATAAGGATTTAAATAACAAAGGACAGACCAGATAAAATGTAAAGACAGTCAGCAGTATTCTGCAAGAAGACCAGAAAGATAAAGGTCGTAGAGAACAGATAGAAGATGCAGAAACTACCGGAAATAAGCTGCCAGTAGACTATTGCGAATAGACGGCAAGCAGAACAAAGACACAGAGGCTGAAAAAGCAGTAGACAGACAGTAAACAGAACATAGAAGCTGCAGAAACCACCGGGCCATAGGCTGTAAGCAGACCGGGTCATAGGCTATAAGAAGACCAGCAGATCATGGACTGTAAGTAGACCGCCAGGCTATAGGCTGCAAGCAGACCAGCAGGTTATAGACTGTAAGCAGACAACGAAGTCATAGGCTACAAGCAGACCTAGGAGCCGCCTGAAGAAAATGATGACGCTGGGGGTGATTGTGAAGGTACAGAATCAAGAATAGGTTTAGGTGAAGTAGCTCCCCCGAGCATGCTTCACCGTGGACTTGGTTAACAAGTCCCAGCTCACCCTATTGAAGATTACCGTCTGGCTTGACTTCACAATCGTCGTTATCTTTTTAATTACTGACCGGGCCAAGTGGAGGGCGTGCGAGACGTAGCAGGACTGGAGGTCGAATGCAACATGATATCAAGAGCTTCCGCTCTGAGCTTTTCAACATCATCATCGTTGAGCACGCTCGGAGACTCGACCACTCTCAATAAAGTCATGATCACACGGTCGTGATCCAGCAATTATTCCTGGAAGGACTGACCTTGCTCCTGCAGTGTGTCAAAGTTCTCATTGATCGTTCGTGTTATCTCATCTAGGCCAAGCTATGATCCGACGAGATCTACTAAGCCTTGTACCATGTACAGGTCAACTTCGGCCAGACTGACGGTCTCCCAGAAATCTCAGTCAGAAGCATGATGACGGTGGTGGTGGTGTTGCTGCTGTTGCTGCTGTTGTTGGAGCATTTGATAGAGTTGGTGATAGGTTTCCCACAGTCCTGTTTTGGTGTACGGTTGGCATTTTGTTTTGGTAAACAGTCTGATGTATGCCGTACAGCAAGATGGCGGCACGCACCTTCCCAAAATAGCGGCATGATATTTTGTTGGTCATGCCCAGACGACATGAATGATAAGAGTGTAGGTCGAAAGTAACTGTCTTTATTGTTTATTGTTTTTTACACGCAGAAGAATCCGGCCTGATATGGAAAGAGCATTGATTTGGAAGGAAAGAGCAGTGGTCTTGTTGGGAAATAAAGGCGGCAGTTATAGGGGCGATGGTTTTGGTATCCCAAATAAGAAGGGGCAACTGTCACCAACTCCAAGGGAACAGCAGTGATGCAGGCAGCATCCCCAATCAGCTATCATGGCAATTTCAAAGCAAGGCAAGACGACAGCCTCGTGAATATTGAATATCGAGCTGTGTCGTTGAAGATTCGATAAATGAATATATATCATAAGCATATCTAGATAGGAATCTTAGCTGCCAAGATGTTACAATCTGGAATCCGGGGGAGCTACAGGACAGACTTGGCATAGTAGAGGGTTGTCAGGTGGTGGAAGTCGCCATCTAAATTCGGGTATTGAGTAATAGCTGCTAGGCTGCGCTTAATAAGTTATCTTATATAAATGGCACGGATGTTTGACATGCGTAAGCATAGAGGAATACTGATATCCGGTAGAGAAGACGTTGTAGCTGAGAAGACTTCAGGCTGTCGCCAGTACTCAATATGGGTAAGGGAGGAAGGAGTTGGAACAGGAAAGGAGGATCCTCGGCGGCTTCCCGCAGGAACGAACTGGAAGAATGGCGATCAAAGGGTGATTGGACAAGGAGCAAGGAGCAAGGAGCAAGGAGCAAGGAGCAAGGAGGGAAGGAGTGCCTACTGAGAAGGAAAGAGGAGTGTGTCTAGGAGGAGTCCACAGCTAGGGCGCATGTCGTTATTTCCATTTTCCTGCTATATAAATGGGCCGCAACCAAGAAACGTACTCTATAGATGGTAGTGTCTGACAGTGACAGTGGCGATCAATTTCTTCTCGTTTGTGATTATTCGCTTCCCAGTATTGATTCGTTTTCTGTTATTAAGCTCCGCATTTCCAGGGACCAAGTCCGTTTCTGTTTATCCGGCATCCATCTTACATCTTGCATCTACGCCGGCCCGGCCGGTCATCGTACTTGTATGCTTATGCTATATAGTTAAAGACATGGAATAAAAGAAGACAGCGGCCTGTACCTGCCAAGAAGCAATGGTCCATTAAAGATTCCATAAAGAGAGAGACTTGCAAAAATCTACTGCGAGTGAATTCTGTCGGTCCACTGTCTCTGCCCCTGGATGGGTTAAGACATGATCGCGTCGCGTGTTCTTTTAGCAGCCGAGATATGCCCCGTAATGTTTAGCTATTAGAAATGAGAAAATAAGGGGCCATGCCACTGGAGAATGCCATCTAAATATCATAAATAAGCATTTCGGGTCACGAAGCACAAGACGACAAGAAATGCTTGACATGCTTGTCGTGGCGTCTTGTCGTCTTGTCGTGCTTGGCTGCAGTGCAGTTATCCTTGGCTAGCCGTTGCAAGTGCATAGGGACACCGCATCAAAAGTGACGGCAATAATGTCAGCTTGAGCGATTTGAATACTCACATCTCTTAATAAAGCCATACATCACAACACCCCGAGTATGCTGGAAAGTCTACAAAACGGTGTCAAGATCGCAACTGGGGTATTGCCTGTCACACTTCGAGAAACGGAAGGAACAAAGAGCGAGCAGCAAAACCAAAACCCACTTACTTCCAGCACACGGGCCACAGTCGCATTGCGGCACGCTGCATATCCCGCTTACACAAAGTCTTCTGACCCAACTTGCTGCCATGCTTATTGCTTGTTATGAAGTTTTTATGTTTATTTTAGATTAGACGTCTCTTCATATTTTATGCTTTCATCTACTCTATAGCTTATGTCTTATAGGTGGTATTCTTATCTCCTGCCTACACGCTGTTCTCGTCGTCACCGTTTTCTCTGTCCTCTCCGTCTCCTCCGTTTTCGATTCTACGTTATCGCGAATACACTATCGCGCCTTCCACACTTCATCTCAATGCTGACTTCCTGACTGCATGCCAAGACCTCGTGTTGGCAAGTGCATCCGACAGCTCCGTTTTTCGAGGTTTATCCGTATTATTTCTTCTCCGTATTAACCAAGTTTTTCTTCATAAAAACCAGTACCTAGTGACTAGCCACTAAATATGCTAAATATGAGGTACATTCTCGAGGTTCTCCATTCGCGCCACGCTTAAGCCTTCTAAAAAAGCCTTAAATAGCAACAAGCAATACATAATATACATCTACATAGCGTGGATAAGTTGAATAAGGTGTGCGCTTACCCAAAAGGTAGTGGATTTAGCGTATTTGGTGGTACAAGCAGGATGTGTGTGGGTGGTGGTGGAGCAGTGAGATCATATCTTTGCTGTCCGAGGGGTGTCTACCCTCCTCCCTCCTGCCTATCCGACCAAGTCCACTTCCTTCTTTGTACTTGTAGACAGGGCAGACGACAGTCTTTGCTCTATGCTTGCCTCTGCCCTCTGCCCTTCCTCGGGGCCCCCTTCATCGGGTGTGTCGATAGAAGAATGGGATACTCGTATTTGTAGTTTTATTTGATTTCACTATTGTAAATAGTACCCAGTAGCTGTCTTACTCGACCGTGTCTGCAGTTGCTCTGCCTTGATTCTTCTCGTCAACATTGTCTCTTTGTTTCTTTGCCTCTACATCTCTTCATCTGCTCATCGTGGCTGTTCTCGCCTTCTCGTCTTCTCGTCACCTTCGTTTGACTGCGTCTTCCATCTCACACCTCCCCACGAGATGATCGCACCATTGTCAACTTGAGCCTCGTCTACCAACTACGAACCGTCACTCGTTTACGCCTCTCTTACTCGTTGTCTCGTCCCTCGCTACTAACATCTACATCGACACTCTACACTCGACACATCTACATCATGAAGATCTCAACATCACTTGGGCTGGCCGCCCTCGCGGCCTCTACCGCCGCCCTGGACGTAGACCTTACAGACTCCGCCTCCATCAAGTCCGCCGCCAAACTCATTGCCGCCAATCTCTTCACCTACTACCAGGGCGACAAGCCCGGCATGACCCCCGGTATCCTGCCCGGCCCGCCACCCGCCGGCGACTACTACTGGTGGGAGGGCGGTGCCATGTGGGGGACTTTTATCGACTACTGGCACTTTACCCAGGACACCACCTACAACGACGTCTCCGAGGCCAGCATGGTCTTCCAGGCCGGCGCCCCCGACTACAGCTACCAGCCCGCCAACTGGAGCATGTCCCTGGGCAACGACGACCAGGGCTTCTGGGGCCTCAGCGCCATGCTCGCCGCCGAGGTCAACTTCCAGAACCCGCCCGCCGCCGATCCGCAGTGGCTGGCGCTGGCGCAGGGCGTGTGGAACACGCAGGCGTCCCCGGACCGCCACGACGACTCGTGCGGCGGTGGCCTGCGCTGGCAGATCCCGCTGGCCAACAACGGCTACAACTACAAGAACAGCATCGCCAACGGCATCTTTTTCAACATGGGCGCGCGCCTGGCCCGCTACACGGACAACGACACGTATGCCCAGGTCGCCGAGGCTACGTGGAACTGGGTCGAGGGGGTCGGCTTCATGTCCGACGACTACGACATTTACGACGGCGCCCACGTCGACTTCAACTGCACCGACATTGCCAAGGCGCAGTTCTCGTACAACGCCGCCGTCTTCTTGCAGGGCGCCGCCTTCATGTACAACTACACCGATGGAAGCACCGTGTGGCAGGACCGCGTGCAGAAGCTGGCCGACCGCACCATTGAGCTCTTCTTCCCCAAAGGCATCGCCGTCGAGCTGAGCTGCGAGCTGGCCTCGAACATCCAGTGCACGACCGACATGCTGTCCTTCAAGGGCTACTTGCACCGCTGGATGGCCTCGACAACGCAGGTTGCCCCCTTTATCAAGGACACCATCATGACGGCCCTGACAAGCAGCGCCAAGGCCGCCATGACGGCCTGCGACACCAACGGCGTGTGCGGCTTCCGCTGGACCACGGGCAGCTACGACGGCAACACGGGCGCCGGCCAGGAGATGAACGCGCTGTCCGCCCTGCTGAGTCTGCTGATCGACGAGCCCTATGTCAATGCGCCGCTGACCAACAACACCGGCGCCACGAGTGTCGGCAACCCGACGGCCGGCATGGACTCGACAGGCGGCACCACCAAATATGAAAAGGCCATTACGGGCGGAGATCGTGCGGGTGCCGGCATTCTGACCGCGCTCACGCTGTCGTCGCTCCTGGCTATCTGCATCTGGCTATCCACCGACATCTCCGAGAACGGCAAGTGGAACTCGTGGAAGCAGTAGTTCTTGTTTTGTTTTGTTCTGTCCCATTGTGTTTTGTTCTATTCATACGGCCGCATACATTGTGCCTTGTAGGTTTTGGCGGTGTCTGGCGTTTTACTTGTTGATTCTTCTTCTCATCTTGCCAAGATGGCCCCATTTCGTTCCTTTCATTATTCATCTTTTATTTTCCATTCAAAATCATCACGGCCAAAAAGGTCAATCCATATTTTATGAAAATGTATTCAATGATCACGCAATCTATGATACTTGTAGTGAAAAGCAAAGAAACCAAACGCCTCGTTCTATAATACAGTCCGAACCAATCCATCTAGACCCCGCCGTCGTCATAGTATCCGTCGGCATCCCTCTGCAGGTTCTGCTCGAAAGCAGCCACCCACTCCAGCACAAACTCTTCCTCGGCCGCCTGCACTTTGCGAATCGGCGCTGGCGGCAGATCGTCTGTCGTCTCGTTGGGGAAAAGCCCGTTCTCGTCCCAGTGGTGCACCGCACCGCCCGCAATCAGCAAGAAGGGCTCGCTGACAGTGCTCGTCCTGCTGGGGTCCGTGTGCCCCAGGGCATGCACAGTGGCCGCACGCCATGGATCGGCCTCGCCGTCGATAAACGCGACACGCGGGTAGTGTACACTGTAGTTGCCGTACTTGTTGACCGACTCGAGATCGGGCAGATTATAGATTCCAAATGCTTCGCGGCAGATGATCGAGTGGTACTCGGTTGTCAGCAGCCGACTGACCAGAGGCAGCCGGTCAGCAGGCACGCCCGAGCCCGTCGGCAGGTAGCCCCATTGTGTGCAAAACTGGTATGGCCACGCCCGCCATCTCTGGGACAGGCCGTCTTGCTGGTAAAAGGTGGTGTTGTGGTTGCCAAAGCACTGGTCTTGCGTCTTGCCGGGGGCACACGGGTGTGCGGCCTCCACCCAGCCGATAAAGTTGAGCATTGGCTGTGTGAGCTGGGCAATTTCTTCGCGGTACGACGTCGCCGCCAGCAGAGACTGGACGGAATCGCTGCGGTCACCCAGCTCGGGGTAGAGTGGTGTGCCTGCTGTCAGGTTGCCGCAGAAGTAGCCAAAGTTGGGATCGCTCACGGCCGGGTCCCAGTTGGTGTTCTGGAACGGGTCAAGGCCGCTCGACAAGACAGCGGCAAAGTCGTCATTATGGGTGAGATTGGCCAAGCCGAATACTTCTTTCAGTTGGCCAATCCGGGATGCCCCCATGTCGTCACTGTCGCCGCTTGACCGCTTTTTGAGCTCGTCCGAGTAGTACTCGGTATCGTTCTTTGATCTCGGCAGCAGAATCTGGTCCACAGCATGGATCAGCTTCTCCAATACACTGATACACTTTTCAGGGGCAAAGAGTCGATGCGCCTCGTAGTACTCCCAGTAGTCGTAGATGGCCACCGTGACACCCGATGACGAGATGGCGCCCCAGAACACGTCGGGGTAGATGATCCGCGCCAGGGCTGCAAACACGCCCGCGTACGACCCGCCATAGATGATCCATGGCGCTTTGGAGGGAGATGTATCTTCGGTGACGTTGAACACAGCATGCTCGGCAAAGTAGGCGGTGTCGGCCAGAGCCTGCTCCATCCGCAAGAACCGCAGACTCTCCGTTGTCAGGTTGTCGTAGGGAAAGCTCGTGCCGTAGTACCGGTGCTCGAGCACGACGCCAATGCCGTTTGTGGCCTGGGCCAGGCGCGCCAGCAGGCCCTTTTGCAAGAACGGCAGTCTGTTCACGCCGCTCGTCTCGCCAGATGCCAGCACGATAACGGGCCCGCCTGGCCGGTAGTTTGTTGCGTCATACCAGTACCGTAGCTGAAATGTGCCGTTTGTGTGCGGCTCATAGATTGACTCGTTGTGGAAGTGGTCAATTGGGACAGTCAGATTGAACGCGGGGTATAGGTCGTTTAGTGATGCCGTCGACGTCGTCGTGGCCATGACCTTTGTGGCCATCAAGGTGTCGTCGCCGCCGTCGACAATGTCTCGCTCAAGCTCGCGGATGGGCCGCCATGTCTTGAGAGCCGTGCACACTGGCAGCACTGGCAGCACTGCAAGCAAATCCGTCACACGCATTTTTAGAAGTGTCGACTTGTTCTGAGATGCAAAGGTCAAGGTCTTGACATCGACCTGAGGCGGGCGCGTAATACTTGATATACCAAGACAAGAGGTCCAGCTCGAGATGTCCGTGCAGGCCACAAGTGGGCTAGAGCAGCTACAGATATACACTATGCACTGTAGGATAGCGTGTAAACAAGATTGATGTTCCCCGGACGGCTACCATTACGGCGTCCACAGTGGATCCCTTCCCAATCTAGAAGGTCAGCGGCTAAGACGATTGCATCACACGATTGCATCAAGTCGAAGAACCGCAGAAATTAGAAGGAGCGATGGGCATCAATTGAACTGGGCGCGTATTTGGATTCGACCTAAATTTTCGGATGAGTAATCAGTATTGCGACAGTCTGTGTCTTCACTTGCATGAAATAGACTTATAAGATATCGTGAAAGACGGCAAAACAGAACGAGTTGAAATGTAGTAATTTCATTCAATAATCGCCATGTCACCCGAGGTTGCATCTGATTCTCATTATTCTCATTTAATTATCTGCGGCGATATCTAGCAATGCGACGTCGTCAGCTTCACGATCCCGAGCTGAGTAAGCAACGCATTCTTCGATGGACTGCCAAAAGTGTTGAATAATAAGGGAATAAACACTTGGGAGTGCTGGATAGGAGAAAGTGATAGCAAACTCCAACAGCCCTAGTTGTAGCAATGCACCCATGATATAGTAAAAAAGCACCCTCGCCTCATGTCTCATGTCTCATTTCTCATTTCTGATTTCTGCCATGTCCGTCGAATCAGTAGCCCTCGGATATCTTGAGAAAATCCTTCCGCTGCTTGGCCGTCGGCGACGTCTTCCGCACTTGCTCAAGCGGCGTCTGCCCGGGGTTCCGCTGCAGCTGAAACCGCTCGTAGAGACCGCCAGACTCGTTCACCGCGGCCGTCATGTCCACAATTGTGTACAGCCCGTCGTACCGGATGCCCAGGCATGGCGCCCAGCGCGAAGGAAAGGCGTTGGGGCCCAGAGAGGCTCTCTTTGCGTTGTTTCCTCCAGCTGGTGCCGACCGCAGCAGGCGCACCGGCTTGCGGCTCTTATACGATGCAATCAGAGCCTGTGTGAAATGGTTGACGGGCTCGGCAAAGTTCTTGGGGTCGCGGTTGGCGTGGCTGCGGCTGCCCGAGTAGTACACGGTATCGCCGCGGTCGTCGTCGAGCTCGTGGTACTGCGGGTTGCCGCCAGACACAACAATACTGTAGGCGCCACCGACCCGTTCGCTACCCGAGATGCCGCCCTGGCTGCTGCCGTGTGCGCCGTGGACAAGCGCCGCAATCTGGAGGGGCCACCAGCTGCCGACCTGGAGGCCGTTGTCGCCAAACACCTGGGCTGATTTCTGCGGGAAGAAGGGGTGGCGACGGTAGACGGTGCGCGCGTGTTTCGCGTCGTCGGAAATCTTGGACTTGGTGATGATGACGCCAGCCATGATGCCCTTGTCGCCGTAGATGGGGTGGTCGCTGGCCGGTAGATGGTCAACTGTTTCACGACGCGGCAGCCGCGGTGCAGACGATCCGCCCCTCGATGACCCGGTGTCCATGGCCTCTTCTTCGTCAGTCTCGGCATTCTCGTTGTCGTCGCCGTTGTCGCCGTTGTTGCCAATCTTGTCGCTGGGGCCAGGTGCGCCCCAGTTCAGAGCATCCCACTTGGCCCGCAGTGCAGTTGCGCGATCGACAAACTCGACCGGAAAACCATACTTTGCATCTGTGATGAGCTCCAGTGCCTGCCCAATATACGTGGCAGCCTGTATCTGGGGTGTCATCTGTACCCTTTCGTCCAGATAGATGAGAAATGCAGTCAGCTCGGACACGCGCTCGGGGTCGGGCTGTTTAGACGACCCTGGGCCGTCTCCGGATGCATTCTTGAACTGCACTGCCAGGCGCTGGATGAGGCGCTGCCGGTTCTCTTTGATGAACGCGATCTGAATAGGCTGTGACGCGTCTGGTTTGGGCATTGAGCGTGTCTTTTCCGGCTCGGTCGCCGACTGCGCAGTTGGCCGCTGTGGTGCCATGTTGTCTACTGCTGTCGGTGCGGTGCCGTCCGTATCTGGGGCTGTGTATGAGGGCGTGGCTGTAGACGACGACACGAGGCCAGCAGATGGAATGACCGCTTGAGTATGCGTATTGGCTTTGGGGGCTGGAGAACCAGGATGGATTACCGGACTTGGTCTGGCTCTTGCTCTTGGCGGTTTCCCTGTTTTCTTGCGTAATGGTAACGGTCTCGGCAAGGTGGGCGGCAGCTCGGCCCTTCTTTTGCTCAGTCTCTCCGTGTACTTTGCTGTGAGTCTGAACGCGTGCCTGGCCTTGAGTGAATCGTCTTCTTCACTGTCGGCATTTCCCCCAGTTTCACTGTTGCCCGCATTGCTGCCTAGCCGCAAGCCCCTCTCCTCCATCCTCAAGACGTGCATGGCCGCCTTTGTGATGCCTGACTGATCCTTGATATAGTCAAATCTGCTCTTTTTTGTTTTCGGCGGCAGCTCGCGCTCTGGCTCGGCCGCCTGTGCCTTCCTGTTCGGCCGCTCGTCGGGATGCATTTCGTCCCTCATTTTTTGTCTCTTATTATATGGTTACCATTGGCATGGCAGACCAAAGCTCACCAGATGGCAGGATGAGGCTGTAGTGAAGACAGTGTCCATGGTGGGTCGCAGCACCAGAGGTCGAATGATTAGTCAGCGGATATTTTGCTAAGCACCACCAAAATGGCCTATTCTGTTGCCATAATTAGATGTATTTGGCGACATTATCTTGAACGTCTACACATGATATTGTTTACTATAACAATTTAAATTGACTACTGAGAGCAAGGACGGGTGCGTACTGCCTGCTATCTACCTAGCCAACAACCAACACACCACTCTAATACTAGGACTAGGCGTGTAGGCAGGAGGCCCAATTTGTATCTCCAAGAATATAGGTCTGTAAAGTCTGGAATATAGTCGAGGAGGTTCGTAGTATACCGATCGAGACGAATCTCAAGTCTGAAATCAAGAATATCAATTCTGTGTTGCGTAGTCGATGATAGACGCGTCTGTGTCGGAGGTGACAGACAAGACTAGTCATACTAAAGAATAGGGAGAGACAGGCGGTATAGCGCGGCAGAATGTTGCGCTATAGTGCCTGTACTAAATAATACAACAACATAAAAAAGGACATATAATAATACAAAAATGCCATCAAAAAGAGAACAAAAATCCAAAAACACAGCACCCTAGGTCCTACATGTTAAGTCACTATTTATTTAAATAATCATAGTTACTAGCAAGTGCTGGACTAGGGGCCTTGAAGAGAAAAATGTCTACAATATAGAAATAGCCTACGTACTTTGATCAAGTTAATGTCTTCAAAAAGTGTATCTATGTATAACAGACTCTTTTATCTCATTTTTGCTTTTCCACATTTCACTGCTTCCTTCAATCTACACTGTAAGACATCTTGACGGAGATCTTTTGTCCCAATATCTTTATATTTTTGTCGCATCTTTGCCGCATCTTTCAAGATTGCCGCATCGGTTATCACGGGCAACAACAACAAGGTCAAGGCAGTGATGCCTCAACATGCACCATTCATCTCCCCGTTTCTGGATAAATCCAGAAACAGGTCTTTTGACGAGAGCGCCATTGCCGGGCATCTTCTCGCGGACATCGCTGCCAACTACTTTAGTGCCACTGACGGTGCGATGGCACTCCAGGCCAGCATCACCCTCTGCACTCGCCTGCAAGCCCTTTGCAATGTACAGAAGCTGAAAGTCGGGGATCTGCGTATTTTATGTATGCCCGCACCTACATTACATGTTGCGGCAAGCATCGGATGGGGTGATGGTGACAAGGAGAGCGCCGTCTAATACATCCTCCGTAGCGCTTATCGCTTATCTAATCTACCCGATAACGAGCGTCGACGTCATACCACCCAACGAGCCAGCTTCCTCATTCTCCCTGGTCTCGCTGTGCTGCATCCCACCGACGACGTGTTGGTGTTAGACCACTTTGTCTGCCAGGAATGTAATTGCATGATCTCTCTCCTCTACGAGTAAAAGTATAAAGATAGAAATAGACACTTAGCATGCATCGTGTAGCTCGTCGTCCAATACTGCCTCTCTCATCATTGTCGGTGGCATCTGTATCTTTCGCGACGTCTACATCTATACCTATATCTAATAAAATGGGAAAGTTTAGCAATCTTCCACTGAGCACGAGCGGCCCGATGGACTGCGCCCTGCGTGGCACAGTGCTGCTCAATCATCCCATCTTCAACAAAGGCTCGGCCTTTCCGCTCGACGAGCGCCGCGCCTTTGGCCTTGCCGGTCTTTTGCCTGCGTCCGAGCAGACCCTCGACCAGCAGGCCCAGCGCGCGTACCAGCAGTACAGCACACGCGCCGACGACCTGGCCAAGAACACATTTCTGACATCGCTGCGCGACCAGAACTACGTGCTCTTCTTTCGACTGGCCCAGGACCACCTGCAGGAGATGTTCTCGGTCCTCTACACGCCTACCGAGGGCGACGCCATCCAGAACTACTCGCGCCTCTTCCGTCGGCCCGAAGGCTGCTTTCTGCGCATCGACGATATCGACAATGTCTTCCAGGACCTCTCCCAGTGGGGCACCCCCGAGGACATTGACTACATTGTCGTGACCGACGGCGAGGAGATCCTGGGCATCGGCGACCAGGGCGTCGGCGGCGTGCTCATCTCGCTGGCCAAGCTGATCTTGACGACGCTGTGTGCCGGCATCCACCCCAACCGCACGCTCGCCGTCGTGCTCGACTGCGGCACCGACAACCAGGAACTGCTCGACGACCCGCTCTATCTCGGCCTCCGGCAGAAGCGCGTGCGCGGCGCGCAGTACGACAAGCTTGTCAACACGTTTGTCAAGTCGGCACGCCACCTGTTCCCCAAGGCGTACATCCACTTTGAAGACTTTGGGCTCGACAATGCACGCCGCATCCTGGATACGTACCGTCCGCAGATTCCTTGCTTCAACGACGACGTGCAGGGCACCGGCTGTGTCACGCTCGCAGGGATTCTGTCGGGCCTGCACGTGTCGGGCGAGAGCCTCGGCGACCTGCGCATGGTCGTATTCGGCGCCGGGTCGGCCGGTGCTGGCATTGCCGACCAGGTGTGCGACGCCATTGCCGAGGGCCGCAAGATCTCGCGCGCGGAGGCGGCACGGCAGATCTGGCTGATCGACAAGCCAGGCCTGCTCACCACCAACATGGGCGACCGTCTGTCCAAGGCACAGCACTTCTTTGCCAAGGACCGCGCCGACTTCACGGCGTCGGACGCGGACACGGTCGGCCTTGTCGAGACGATCAGAAAGGTCAAGCCCAATGTGCTCGTCGGCACGTCCACAAAGCCAAAGGCGTTCACAAAGGAGGTTGTGCAGGCCATGGCCGCGGGCGTCAAGCGGCCCATCATCCTGCCCCTGTCGAACCCGACACGGCTGCACGAAGCCGTGCCCTCGGACCTGCTGGAGTGGACCGACGGCAAAGCGCTCATTGCGACGGGCTCGCCGTTTGCGCCCGTCAAGGGGCCCTGGGGCTCTGGCGGACGCGAGATTGCCATCGAGATTGCCGAGTGCAACAACTCGGTCGTGTTCCCGGGCATCGGCCTGGGCTCAGTGCTGTGCCGTGCCAGCCGCGTCACCGACGGCATGCTGGTCGCCGCTGTGCGCGCCGTGGCCGGCATGAGCCCGGCCCTGAATGTGTCGGCCAAGGACAAGGAAAAGGGCATCGTGCCGGCACTGCTGCCCGGCGTCGAGATTGTGCGCGACGTGAGCGTGCAGATTGCCAAGAGCGTGATCCAGCAGGCGGTCAAGGAGGGTGTTGCCACCGAAACAGACATTCCCACCGACGAGTCCAGCCTGGAGGAATGGGTCAAGGAGCAGATGTGGACGGCGCGGTACCGGGAGCTGCGGCCGGTGAGTCTCGAGGAGGCGTCGCGGCAGGCGGTGGGCGTGCGCAGCGGCGGCTTCATGCGGCGCGACAGCTTTTCGTAGGTATTCCGTATGCGTGTACTTGTATTTGTACGTCTGTACGCGTTTATGAATTTTATATAATGTTCTTTTATTGCTCTGCTCTTCTTTGTTACGGCGTGTCCTTTTTGTGAAAAAAGCACAGGCCAACAGGCAAAAGGCAAGTCATTGTTGGCTACAGCATCAAAGAAGCCCTACATTTGCCTTCCCCAAGGCGACATCACAAGCCCGGCAACGCTTTGTAGACTTTTTGATATGTTAAAAGACTCTTGAGGTGGTAGAAGAATCTGCCCATTTGCCCATTGTGCTGTCTGTCTTCCACTCTCCATCTTCAACTACCACCGCAATTCCCTTATCCTTGCTTATCATTCAATGACTATCATCATCGTCTACAACTACGAGTCCATCTTCTCGCTATCCATCACCGTTGTCATTTACTATTGATAGTTGGCTGTACTAATATTTGATCAACATTCACAATGGCTCCCTCGATTCCTTCTACGCAGATCGCCATCGGCAATGCCTTTGGAATCAATGCTACCATGCCTTGCGCTGTTAACGTGACGGTGCCTGCGATGGGCTACCCCTGCGTCACCAAGGGAAACAGCACCAACAACATTCGTCGCAACGGAACCGTGACCACCTGTTTTGAGGTAGAAGTCAAGGAGTCTCTTCCTTCAGACGAGTCCAGCTGCCATGGCATCGTTGTCGGCTCTCCTCGCTCGGCCTTCTTTGAAGCCACGGTCTGTCACCCCCATACCGTCTCTCTGGACGACGTCGACCATCTTGTCTATGACAACTACTATCACTATACGCCCAAAGGCAGTGTTCCCAGATTCAAGACGGAAAAGACGGACAAGACGGGCAAGACAGACAAGGCATCTACTCCGCGTATGCGCCGCGACGCTGCCGCCACTGCCAATACCCCCGACATCTCCAAGCTCGCCGTCGACTCCCACAACAAGGTCCGCGCCAAGCACGGCGCCCAGCCCCTGCGCTGGAACCAGGAGCTCGCCAACTACGCCCAGGCCGTCGCCGACACCTGCAAGCTCGCCCACAATGTCGGCGTCGGTGCCGAGACCGGCAAGTACGGCCAGAGCATTGCCTCGTGGGGCACCAACGGCGTCGAGCACCGCACCATTGAAGAGCTCGTCGTCGACGGCATCGAGGTGCAGTGGTACTCGGGCGAGATTGGCAAGTACCCCGGCTACGGCCAGGCCCAGCCGCCCATGGAGCACTTCCACGACTGGGGCCACGTCTCACAGACGCTGTGGGCGGCCACGACCGAGGTTGGCTGTGCTATCCGGCAGTGTCCTGCCGAGACGCATCCGTTTCCCGACCCATCGATGGGCGGGCACCTCATGTTTTGCAACTACCGGGCCCCGGGCAACGTGCCCCTCCAGTACGCCGAGAACGTCAAGCCCCCCGTCGCATAGGTGGCGGCCGGATGGAGTATCGCTTCCGAATCGCAATGGGGGTTGTTTGCTGCTGTTTGCGTTTGTCTTTTGCTGGTTTTGTTCTCTCTGAGTGCTTGTGTGTGCTCCGAGTTGTCTTTTGTCTCGAGTTCCCTACAAAAGCCTCGTTTCTTTCTATTTGTCTGCCCAGCAGCAACGCTTGTTTTCTTGTGCTCGCTGCTTCTGTTGCCGTCACGTTTGCAGTTCTACGTGTACTCGTCGTTTTAGCTGCTCTTGATACCCATCTGATCATTGCTTGATTAATTCAATAATTTATTATCTATCACCTTTTCCGATTACCTGTTCAATACTTCATTGATACATTTATAACAACATGTGATTATGCCAGACTATATCAAATAATCCCGTGCCGTCAATCTATACTTGTGTCACATCCCGTTTCTTGTCCCGTGTCCCGTGCCATTCCATGGCTGTCTGCTGCACTCTTCCATCTTGGTTTTATATCAATAGTCTCCTATAGCTCAATACAAGTCACCGGACCTGCTAACAATACCCAGAACGCATCTTGATTGCCCTCCAAATTGACCCAGTCCTTGTCTTTCACAGTGCTACAGCACTCACACATTGTCCGGGGCATCGTACCTCGTAGTAGTGTAGCATCTGTCCCTGCTCTTATATCGAGACTGCCCCAACCGTCGATCATCTCTTTTCATAACTCATCTTCTTTCCCATCACTAAACGAAGCTCGTTCGCCTCAAATATGCAGTATTTTCGGCTTCCCTGGCTACATCCGCCCCGATCGAACATCTACGGCGGCCTCTCAAGCACGTAGGCTACAGCCACGCTCTAAAAAAGAAGCATAAATCACCTCCAGCGTCACCTTGTTCGAGATCTGGAGTCCTCGGAACACCCACACAAAACAACGTGCTCCCATTTGTTGTCAAACCACTCCGAGGCCATGCCGGTCACAAACATCACCAACCATCTCTCGTCAACATCAAGGAGTGGCGAGTATCAAAAGCCTTGACAAGATGGACGGCTATATTTCTACCAAACTCCTCGATACATACGACTCTATCTTTACCAACCACACCTTATGCCGTCCTGGGATGCACTTTCACAAGGCAGACTGTTGGGCTGTCTTGCTTCTGTGCCGGCGATTCCATCGGCTGCCCTTCAGAGAGAGGTCTAGGCTGCAATGTAGGACATTGTGATATATAACTTGGAGTCTAAGCAGCATTTTATTTTATTTCAATTTATGAATCATTCGTAAATTAGAAAAGTCCGACTTTAACAGTTGGAACACATATTCAAGCAACGGTACAAATAGCGGTTGGTTAGCATGTGATACTAGCACCGCTATAAGCACTAAAAGAAGCAATAGAACTAGCCTCAATAGGCATTAGAACTTTGGACTTTGGGGGCTTTTATATGCTGTAGCAGATGCCTTGGATATATCGCTATTTCCACCGTCACAGCCACCCAATCAGAGAGCTCCTGTCACTGCGAAGACCCATAATAATTGTTTAACACCTTTGTTGCCTTGCCCTCAGCCTTATCCCTTTGGATGCACTGTTTGACTTGTCGAGCAAACATCAACCACACGCACACACACAACATAACGATGAATCCCGATCGCGCTGCGATGATCGAGTCCGGCGGCCGGCCGTCGACTGGCCGGGACGGAAACAGGGGTGGAAGCAGAGGAGGCAGAGACAGCTACCGCGACAACAACCGCGACAGCAACCGAGGACGAGACAGAGACCGGGGCAGAGACCGGGACAGAGATCGATATCGCGACAGGGACAGCCACAGACACCAAGATAGAGACCGGCGAGATTTTACAGCACCGCGCCGCGATGACCGCAACCGCATTTCGAAGCCGCCACCCTACAACGCGAGCGCGCGATCGGCACCAGCCCAACCCCAAAACACAATGACCGACGAGGACAAATTCGTCGCCGAAGCCGACATCTTTGTCATCAAGCAGACAAAGAAGCGCGCTGATATCCGCGTGCGCGAGCGGCGCGGCCACCTGATTGACTTTCTCGTGTTCAACATGCGCTTCGTCGACGAAGACCACGACCCCTTTGACGACGAAGACGGCGACGAGGCGATCGAGGTGCCGTCGCCGGACAATGTGCTGGCGACGCGCAATGAGGACAAGCTGGCCGAGCTCAAGGGCGAGCTGGACGCGCTTGTCGAGCTGGAAAAGAACAGACAGAACCGCGAGTACTGGAAAGCTCTGCTGGTCCTGTGCCGGCATATTCTGAAAAACATCAAGGCCAATGGCAGTGGCGGCGGCGGCAGCGACGAGACAGACCAGGTGCTGGGATCGGTGGCGCCCGAGATTGACCGGCTGCTGCGGCCCAAGACGCTGCCGCAGCTGGAGACGCTAGAGAAGCAGTTCAAAGACAAGCTGCGGTCCGACGCAGTGATTGACACCGACTACTGGGAGAATCTTTTGAAGCAGCTGCAGGTCTACAAGGCGCGCGCAGTCGTCGCCAATGTAACCGAGGCGTCGCGAGCGAAGCGGCTGGCATTGCTGGCCGAGCGCAAGCCGGCAAAGACTGAGAAGATGGAAGACGGCGAAGACAGCAAGGTCAAAACAGAGGAGGAGGAGGAGGACAGCAAGGCGGCACGGGGGCTGAGCGATATCGTGCCCGCCGGCGCGCCGCCGCCTGGAACAGAACGGTTTGCGGCCGTCCCCAACGAAGACTACTCGCAGGCCACCAAGGCCCTGTACGAGCGCGAGGTGGCGCGCGGTGTCGGCGAGAACGAAGAGATCTTTGCCGAAGAGGTGCAGCCTGCGTTGTCCTCGGCCTCGGCCTCGGCCTCTGGCTCCGACGGCAAGCCGCGGTGGGCAGACAAGCACCGGCCGCGCAAGCCGCGCTACTTTAACCGCGTGCAGATGGGCTATGAGTGGAACAAGTACAACCAGACACACTACGACCACGACAACCCGCCGCCCAAGGTGGTGCAGGGCTACAAGTTCAACATTTTCTACCCGGAGCTGATCGACAAGACAAAGGCGCCGTCGTACCACATTACGCGCGAGGGCGGCCGGCGCAAGGGCGAGTCGTTTGCGGCAGCCGGCGAGGAGGACACGTGCCTGATCCGGTTCTCTGCAGGTCCGCCGTACGAGGACATTGCGTTCCGGATCGTGGACCGCGAGTGGGACTATAGTGCCAAACGCGAGCGCGGGTTCAAGAGCGTGTTTGAAAAGGGCATTCTGCAGCTGCACTTTCAGTTCAAGAAGATCTACTACCGCAAGTAGATGCCTCTATCGCATATATATATACATTGTAAAAGTAGATAATAATAATGAATCATGACAGTCTATTTTGTGTTGGGCATCCATCTAGCCGCTACTGCGCATCCAGGCTGACCCAGGGAGGGCTGACGAGCTGCTTGGTCATGTTGACAACCGGGAGGAAGAAGCCGTCCGCGGCGTCGGCGCCCTTCTTGGCCGTCTCCGTCACAAAGTCCCATTCCTTCCAGTGCCATCCCGCGCACTTGTGCGGTTCGAGGTTCTATAGGTTAGCTTGCATTAATTTTCCTTTTTGAAGATGGATGGACATACCCGAGGCTCATCGTCGGTCTCGCTGACGCAGAGGACACAAAACGTGATGTAGTGCTTGTTCTCCGACGCAAACACGTCGTTGGTCACCGACAGGATGCCCAGCGGCTTCACAGTCAGGCCCGTCTCCTCGAGCGTCTCGCGCGCCGCACACTCCTCGGGCGTCTCGCCGTACTCGAGGTGGCCGCCGGGGAACTGCCACTTGCCGGCGCCGTGGATGCCGCCCTTGCGCTGGCCGACAACGAACTTGCCGGCGCGGTTCTTGACAATAGCAGCCACGCCGACCCGGGGGTTTGGCCGCGGCGCCGTCATTGTGACAGCAGCAGCAGCAGCAGCAGCAGCAGTCGAGTCTGTCATTGTGTTGTTGAACTGATGTGAAGTTGAACTCGAGTTGAGGGGGCAGTTGATCATTGAAGATTGGTGACGCAGTTTATCGACTTGGGCAGGGAAGGTCTTGGCGGGTCCGATAAGCCAAGTGCATGTACAAGTGGTAGCTGCAATGCTAGCAACAGCAAATATTCACATAAATACAGTATTGAAAAGCAGAAATCGTCTATACAAGACATGCACATGGTCAAAAATATATATAAATAAAAAAGTAATACGGGTATCAATTGCTGACTAATCACGGCATAGTATCAAGCGGCCTCACGACGAATCCATCTTGTCTTCCTCCAGCTTTTTCTCGGAGTGAACCTTTTCTGGTACATAGAAAGTGGCCTTGCCCCCTGTCAGCATGGCCAGAAAATAATACCGAATTTCCTCCTCGGGCGGCATCTTGACCTCGACGTCAAAGGCCCGGATCAGCTCCACGACAGCCTTGTAGACGACCATCTCGGCCAGATACCGGCCAGGACATGTGCGTGCACCACCGCCCCAGGTCAGATTGATCCTCTCCATGACTCGGCGCTGTTGTGGGTCAGCCTCGAGCCACCGACTCGGCCGGAACTCGTCCGCATCGTCACCAAATATCTCCTTGTTGCGGTGCAGCGCCAGCGGACTGCAGCCTACGATCGTCCCCGGCGGCAACGTATGCCCATGCAGCTCGACTAGTACATCCTCGGGGACAACACGCGGCAGAGACATGCCAATGGCCGGGTGCAGCCGTTGCGCCTCGCGGATGGCCGCAATCGTATAGGGAAACGCCGCCATGGTGTCTCGCGCCGTCATGGCAGGCTGTCCCTTGTTTCCGCTATGTGCAGGCCGCGCACGCACTTCCTTGGCGACAGCGGCAAACACGTCAGGGTGTGAGGCAATCATGGACAGGGCCGCCGTGAGTGCCGAGCACATGGTCTCGTGGCCCGCGCCAAAGTTGGTGACGGCCATGCGGCGCATGTCGTACTCGGGAAACGCATCTGGCTTTGCATGGTGCAGGTCCAGCAGGTCGCCCATGAGATCTCTGTTGGCAGCAGCTGCCGCAGTTTTTGGCTTTGATTTTGTCTTGGGCTTTGTCTTGGAATTGACCTTTTTTGTCTCGCGCGTGTCCTGTGCTTGCTTGCCATCTGCACAGCTGCCGTCTGCCAACGGACACAGTGCCCGCTGGTCATCCTCCAACGGCTCTTTTGCTTTGAAATATTTGCGGATCCGCGACGATATGCGCAGCCCAACTGCAGGGAAGAACGACTTGTAGTTGGCCGCTGTCGTATAGCTCAGACCAGTGAGGTATGCGACTGCGTTGCCCACCCAGCCGGCATGGAACTCGGCCACCACGAGCGGCGGGAACAGGCCCATGACGCTCTTGCGTCGCCACTTGTAGTAGCTCGCACTGCTCGATCCAAAGTCGGTGTGGCTGCGCAGGAAATGCGGCGACCATGACAACACAACCGCACTGAGGTTCTCGACAGCCACAATGTGCATCCACTCCTTAAGGTCGACCTCTTTACCGTCGCCGGCACAGGTCTTGAGCTCGGCCACGACCTTGGCCATGACGTCGTCTACGGTCCTGCTGAATTTCTGCATGTTGGCCTCGTGGTACACGGGTCCTATCGCACGCCTCTGCAGACGGTAGCGCTTCATGTCCCGCTCCGACAGCAAGTCTAGAATGTCGGGGAATGCAAAGGTGAACGGCCGCTTCCAGTTCATCTCTGGCCGAAAGAGAGCAGTTGACCCTGTCTGTCAGTAAGCGGACTGGTTACGGGCTATTATAAGCCAACTCACAATAGAAATTAGACTTTTCAAAGCCATGTCCAGCATCTGGTTGTCAGCAAAAATACAAATGTCGAGCTGAGCATGCTATCGTATTATCGACAAGATGGACTTACTGTATATAACTTTAAACGCCTCTGGAGAGTCGAACCAGACCTCATTGGGCCCTACACGCACAGCCGGGCCATACTTTTGGTGCAGCGTCGTCGCCAGCTGCAACAGCCGGCCGTTGCGGACGTGGTAGGCGTACCAGAGGTTGCTGACGGCGGCGAGACGAGGTCCCGGAATGCTGGACAGCCCTTTGCGAAACAGACTGCGCATAGACGAGACCAGGAAAAGCAGTACGGACCCTAGCAGCGCACAGGTCACAATGAGCATTCTAGGGGTGTACAAGCTTGAATATAATGCATTTCTGGGCCGTCGTTGGTGGTCAGGATCGGTCTGCGTGTAAGTGAAGTCTAACGCGCTGTAGTTTTCAGTGGATACCATCAATTTTTGCTGATGCATAGTGTATTTAGTGAATCGGGACGTATTATATAATCTCGTACATGTGGGTCCTTTCGTTTGCAGCTTTGGCACCTGCAGGGCACTAGCTCCCGAGCTACGGGTACCACATGCATCAATACAGGCGCCATGCAGCTACCAAAGTACGCCGTCACGCATAATCTCGCGATGCTTCATCGTTACCCGAGACACTCGCCCGCCCCTCGCTGACGCACGCCGCCCGATTCGGATCCACGCTACCCCCACGCCAGAGATACTCAATCAGTTCTCGAAGGCACACAACATGGTGCGACCGCGGCCGCCGTAGCAGCAACAACGCGGCGACAATCACGACATTTACGACAATCACGGCAGTCCCGAAAAGCAACACGAAGCAATACATATAAGAAACACAACGACACGTCGGCCCGATGCAGAGCTCTATGCGCAAGCTGCTGGGGAAGCCGACGCCCGCTTCGTCCAACTCCAGCTCGCCAGCGCATCGCAACGGTGACGCCAGCAAAGACGACGGCGGCGGCGGCGGTGGCAGTGGCCGACCCTCGACGTCGCCCGTGCCCCTGCTCTATCACCCAGCTGCGCCACAGGAAGCCTCATTACAGATCAACGCGCCCATCGCCGCGCTTGACAAGTCGCCCGATGGCCAGTCTGCCATTCTTGCAGGCCGCCACGTGCTCAAGTCGGTTCGCGTCGACGGCGTTGATGTCAGGGAGGAGTTTGACCTGCGCGCCCTGATCACGGCCCAGGCGGCACCGCGCGCCAACTCGACCGTGTCCATTGCCGAGCAGCTGTCCATCCGCGACGTCAAATGGGGCCGCGGCCGCAACGACGTGCACATCTTTACGGCCTGCCTGCGCGGCAAGATCTTCCAGTACGATCTGTCGCGGCTCGGCGCGCGCACGTCGAGCACGACTGCCGGCAACAACACCGGCACAGGCAGCGACAATATCGACTTCATTCAGATGCAGGAGGACACGCGCCAGATCAACACCCTCGACATCAACCCCAGCCACGACGCGTATCTGCTGTCTGGCAGCCAAGACGGCTTTGTGCGATTCTTTGACACGCGCAAGCTCGTCTCCAACCCCCGCCTGGGCGCCACCTTCAAGCATGTGCAGGGCTTCAAATGCAATGCGGATGTGCGGCACGTGCAGTGGTCGCCGCGTGAAGGTTTCCTGTTTGCGTGCTGCACTGAGCAGGGCATGGTCCTGAAGTGGGACATTCGCAAGGGCAACGCGCCGCTGCAGCGCATCACAGCTCACGAAAAGGCGTGCTCGTCCATCTCGTGGCACCCCGACGGCGAGCATCTCATCAGCGGTGGTGTCGATAAGGCGTGCCACGTGTGGGATATGACCAAGACGGCCGACAAGCGCCAAAAACCAAAGTACACACTCTATACGCCAGCATCGGTGGCAGCTGTGGCATGGCGGCCGGGCCAGTGGTCTGCAACTCTCGAGGGCATGCGTGCAGCGCAAGTAGCCGTGTCGTATGACGTCAGTGGCTCCAAGCGTCCTGGAATCAACGCGGTGCACGTCTGGGACCTTGCACGGCCAACGATCCCTTACAAGACGATTGAGCAGTTCGACAGCTCACCCTCGGCACTTCTCTGGAAGGACCAGGAGTTTTTGTGGACGGCAGGCGACGACGGTCTGTTTTGCCAAAACGACGTGACGTTTGCCCCGCGCGTCATCGACCGCACAGCCGTGTCCACGCTGAGCTTCTCGTCGTGCGGCGATGTCCTTACGTTTCTGGACGAGCGGCCGCCACAGCCCAAGGCCAAGAAACTCGCATCGGTGCACAAGGACATGCCGTCGGCAACGGCTGCGGCCGCCTCTGCTGCAGCTGCGTCTGCAGACCATCCGCCCCAGCACGGCAAGCTGGTCATTAGTCGCAGCGACTCGGAAGACGACGTGGTGCGCAGTTTTTTAATGCCTCGGCGGCGCAGGGCCGGCGCGCGCAAACGGCGAGCAAGTTCGGTGCCCAACACCGGCAGTCAATCACACTCTCACTCAACACCACCATCATCAACCCAGTCGAGGGATACCAACGCATCACCCAACAACCACCATAGCAATGCCAATACTGCCGGACGTCACAATCACACTCCGTATACTGCCAACAATAATGGCAGCAGCAGCAGCAGCAACGCCAGCAGCCTCACCGTGTCTCTAGATAAGGCTCTCCGGGCTACGGGCACCTTTAGGCCACAGCAGATTATGGCCATTGGACACATCCCTTCGGCAGCACGTAAAAATACCTATGGCTACCTTTCCAAGGTCTACCTAGAGACTCTTGAACACGGGCTGCCTCCTGTCCGTCGCAACGGCGTGGTAGTGTCTCTCCCCGAGCGTGTGGCCGAGATTATAGAGCAGTATGCACGTGCAGCCGAACTCGTCAGCCAGTACCGGCTCGCACAGGTCTGGCGTATTATTTCGTTTGCAATGGACCTTTTATTCCGGAGACGCGGGCTCTACCACAAGCAAAAGAGACTCGAGGGACCTCAAAGTGTTCCGGGTACCAAGTCGTCTTCGGAGGCTCAGGCCAAGAGCGGCCAGACGAGTGCAGCGTCTTTGAACAATTCAATCCCCAAAGTCGTCACCGCAGACACGGAGGATACAAATGACACCGGGACCGTGCGTAAGAAGAGTGCGCTTAGCAGTCTCGCAAGCCTTGGTACGAGCAGCAACAAGGAAAGCGCAACAGTATCGTCGCCATCCAGCAGGACTCTGCCCGTGCGATCGCTGCTGACAGAGGAGATTGAGACCACGTCCAATATGCCCACTCCTCTTGCACGCCCCGTGTCAGGTATGGCCTACCTTGGCGAGCAATTCCAAGGTGGTGCATACTCTGGCTACGAGTTCCAGACGTCTATGAGTTCGGGCAGTGCTGGCGGTGGCGGCGGTGGTGATGGCGATGCACCATCCGATATTGAAAGTTTCAGCCTGCCGCCAGCACAGTACAAGGAGTATATATCCAACCAGCCGCGCCGGCGGCACCTCGACTCGATACCTTTGTCGGAAGTCAGCCATGCCAGTCACAGCAGCGAAAAGTCGCACATGTCGAATGTCGAGGGCTATGACTTCTACGACACCGAGGCCATGGTGCATGCCATTGATGTGCCTGGGGCATCCAAGGGTGCCAGCAGCAAGGGCGCACCCGAGCCACCGCCTATCCCTTTCACAAACGAAGCGAGAGAAGCGGGAGATGGCCAGAGTTCGCTAGTCTCAAAGCTTTCAGATTCTCCGATCCGCCCACCTAATTTCCTTCGTCAAGACTCGACAGATAGTGCAGCCATGCGCATCTTTGAGATCTCTCAGACTACAGACGGCAACAGCCCCGAAGACGACCACGACCACATTGTTATGGCAACCCGGGGAAGCAGCCTGACTACAGTAGCAACGGATCATTCCGGGCGCGGTGTTTCACGAGGCCGGCAGCCCGAGCAAGAACGAGACCAGTACCAGGACGAGAAGCATGCATCGCAGGGATCACAGCCGCCACTTGCATCGTCCATTGGATCAACACGTCTTTTGCGGCTGAATAAGGCTCTAATGTCCATGGAATGGAGCGGATCGGACTTGAACATGCCGGCCACAGCACCACGCGACACCTACTACCGCAACACCTCTCAGGACACAGAGAGCAGCAACAACTCGTTCGCAAAGGGACAGCCATCAAGTGCAAGCAAGCCACCACCAACACGCCCCATACTCCAGCGCAGCGCCTCGTCGCGACAAGACACTATGAGCGTCGCCACTTCGGAGCTTTTGCCCATGGAGGAGGACGACGAAGATGAAGGTACTGGAGATGCCGGCGACAAGGGTGGCGATAGCAAAGATGACAAGGACAACAAGAGCAAGAAAAATACAGCCGCACAACAGGACCGCAACACAGACCGCGACTACCTGCCATGGCCGCATGACCCGCCCTTCCCCTACCCCGTGCAGGGCATCCCGACGAGCGGTTTTGACCACAACTCGGCCCTCAATCCCTATGCCATCATCAGTCGCGCCCTGTCCCACGAGGTGCGCACATCGGCGCTCAATGCATCGGCCATGGTCCTGCTCCTCAAGCCCTTGGTACCCGACGACGTCATTGACCCGCTGCAGGCCAGGGCTATCTTGCGACAGCACCACGCACGCCTCATGGGCATGAAGTTGTTTCTCGAGGCTGCCCTGCTGCGCAAGCTCTGTGTCCCTGGCTGGCCGACACGAAGAATGTCTCTCTCTCAAGCACAAGCATCGCAGCGGTACGAAGACGACGCACCCAGCGGGATCGAATTGTCCAAATGGGGCGCTACGGGCACGACGGAAATGGGCGGCGTCGCTGCGTACACTACGATTACATCGCCCGCCCAAAAGAATGTCGTTGCATCGTACCTGTGCGTGACGTGCAAGAAACCGCGCGAGATCGAAAAGGACCCGTCCAAGCACCACAGCGGCGGCAATGGCGACGATTCGGTATGGAAGTGTGGGCGGTGTCGCAGCATCATGGCGCCGTGTGCTGTCTGTGGCCACCGCAACGAGTCTGCGCTCGCTCCTCTCGAGGGCGATATCATTGACGACGCCAATTCGTCTGTGCTGTCAACGTGGTGGTACTGTGTGGGCTGCGCGCACGGCGGACACCTGACATGTCTCGAAGGGTGGCACTCCACGGCTGGCGCGGAGTTCCCACCGTCCAAGTCCAACCGCATTCCCGACTCTGGCACGGGCAATGAGTTCTCTGGCGGCTGCTGTCCTCTCGACGGGTGTGGCCATGCCTGTCTGCCAGGCCAGTGGCGCACAGAGACCAATGTGCAGCGCAGCGATGACCTGTCGCGAAACCTGTTGAGCAGCAACAGTTTCTTGTCGGCGTCAGGTCGCGACGGGCACCGTGAGGGTGCGGGTGGAAGAGACGGTGGCAATGCAGCTGACATCCGGAGCGACGGCAACGATGTAGGCCAGAGCCGGGCTGTGGACATGGTGCGCGAGAACCTGGGCGTACTAGGAACAAGTCCGGGACGGGGCAGTATCCTCGGCGGGTTCGGGGGACTGAGTGGGTTTGGCGTGGGTGAGGCACGGGGTGGTCAAGCCGGGCAAGGTCGCGACAGCCATGGTCCTGGTCATTATGGCGAGCCACGGGAACGGGAGCGGCGCAAGAGCGTCAAGTTTGCGGGCACGGACGGACTGTAGGAGGCGGGAGTTGCAATGGCGCACAATTAATAACGAGTTATTTACATTTACGGATACACGGTGTTGGAATACCTGGAGGCATATTGCTATTTTCTCATCTTTCTAGATTATATAATCGACATCATGTTTGGATAATAGGCATGGGACGTGTTTAGTGCTGACGGATCGTGATTACCCTTTACGGCTACACTTTGTAATACTTTATTACAGTGCCTTTAGATTTGCTCTTAAGTTTGGCAGGCGTTACCTGCAATGTAACCCGACTTGCCTATTTCGGGCGGCATGAGCTCCGCTAGGCTCCGCCCTGTCACTGACGACATTTTTACCGTTGAATTAAATTTAAGAGCAAAATATATACGAAAACCCCGCCGCGATTTGTCATTTCTTCGACGTCTCATGCAAAAGAGAAAAAAAAAGGTAAACTCTCTCTGTAATCAAACCAGTTTCATACTATTCAGATTCTCACCTCGCGCCTGTCGATCTGTTCATGCGCTCTACATAAGCGTCACAACACCAATCTACTGCAAAATCCCACAATCTACGACACTCCTCCTCAATACCTCGACACACTTCAACTTTCACGGTAAACAATTGACTGCTGATGCCGTCCATCTTTACAACACTCGCCCGCTTCTCTCCGTTCAGAATGTCTACTCCTGCCTCTTCTGCAGCCACCGCTGCTGCCGCCGCCGTTGCCGCTTCCGCCCCGCCCGGCTCGCAAAAGGCCACTGTCGCAGCCGGCTGCTTCTGGGGCGTCGAGCACGAGTACCGCAAGCACTTTGAGGGCAAGGGCCTGTACGATGCGCGCGTCGGCTTCATTGGCGGCGACTCGTCTAGCCCATCGTACCGCGCCGTTTGCAGTGGCAACACTGGCCACGCCGAGGCGACACAGATCACATTCGACCCCAAGCAGCTGAGCTATGCACAGATTCTCGAGTTTTTTTACAAGATGCACGACCCGACAACGCTGAACCAGCAGGGCGGAGATCGGGGCACGCAGTACCGCAGCGGCATCTTCTACCACGACGCCGAGCAGGAGAAGATTGCGCGTGAGGTGACGGCCAAGGCAAACGCACAGTGGTGGAAGGGCAAGATCACCACAGAGATTCTGCCGGCGAAGCAGTGGTGGGACGCAGAGGACTACCACCAGTTGTACCTGGTGCGCAACCCAGACGGCTACGTATGCGCCAGCCACCACTTGCGGCAGTTTCCTGACTTGCAGTAGGATGGGCTGGAGATGGGCATAAGACCAGGATTGGAAGTTTCAAGTTATACGATATCACATGTACATAGAGTAATGAAGAAGGCGATGTTCTATTAGAATCAACTATATTTACTATTTACAATGCAGAATTTACACAAGGGATAGAATCTGACAAAAGAGTGCAGGAAAGAATGAACAGATAAACAGATAAACAAATGAAAGGTGATATTGGTTGTACATGGGCTAGCTACCCCAACTTCTGTCTACTCCTCGCCGAGCCGCTTACTTCCTCCGCTGCTGCATCATCAGGATCTGGACCATGCGGACAAAGATGTTGATAAAGTCGAGCTCCAGCGAGATGCTCTCGTTGACAGGGTCGCGCTTGATCACGCCACGCTCGGCCAGGCGCGCGTGGTGCAGCACTTTCTGGACATCGTACAGAGTGAAGCCGCCAAAGACAGCCAGGCCACCCCAGAGCCAAATGTTCTCAGTAAACGCCAGAGCGCGCACAGCCGTGGCAGGGATCACCAGAGGCGCGAGGCCCGAGGCCAGAACAATAGCAGTGCCGGCCAGCAGAGGGGCACCGAGGTACAGGTACTTCTCCTGCTTAGCCGTGGCACCGACAATCGAGATGGAGCCCATCATGGCGACGGTGTAGAGACCAGCGCGGGCGAGCAGGGCACCGGGGACGAAAGCCAGCATGGGAGCGACAAAGGCGGCCTGGGTAGCGTTGAAGGCGGCCCACAGAGCGTACTTGGGAACATAGTTGTCGGGGTCGATGCTGCGGGTGCCGATCATGGTGGCAAAGGACAGAGCCATGCCGCCGATACCGACGACCCACGGGTTGGCCGTCATGATGCGGTAGACAAAGCCGGACTGGATCATCTGGCGCGCGGACATGGCAATGATGCCGATACCCAGACCGGTGTGCAGAAAGGTGTTGTTGAGGTACTCGCGCTCGTAGACGGGCATGCCGCCGTCGTCACGGGTCTCGCGGTTGAACATGATGTTGGTGACGACGAGGGTGCCGCCAAAGATGGCACCGCCAACAAGCAGCTTGCGCATCGTCGAAGCCTGGCCGGCCGCGGCGACAGGGGCCTGCTGGTAGTACGAGCGCGAGCTACCAGCGAGGCGCGACACCAGCGAGGCTTTTGTTGACGAAAAGGCAAAGGTATTTGATGTGGCGCGCGGGACGATGCGCGATGTGAAGAAGCTGTTCTTGGGAGCCGACTGGTGGAAGGCGCGGACGGCCATGGCAGCCGGCGACTGAGCCGAGACCTTGGCCATCTGGGGAGCCAGGCGCCGGAAAGCAGCCGGGCCCATGGCAGATGGTAAGATGATCATGGTTGCGGTTGTGGTTGTGATGGTGATCGTTGCAGAGTGGTGATGACGAGGAGGAGAACGGAGGAGAACGAAGAAGGGAGTCTTCTGCGGGAGGGTGGGGAGGAGCCTTTTTATTCTTTGGCCTGATTGATGACTGAGAAAAAAGGCAGTAGGATAAAGTGGAGGCCGGCAATGACGCACTGCGTGGTAGACTGCCTGCTGGCTGGCTGCTGGTAGACTGTACGAGACTGGACTGGACGAAGAGGGGACGGAGCCAAAGTCGAGGCAAAATTCCGACCGAGAACAGCCGCTAGAGAGTAACTGGAATGATTAAGTAAACAGGCAAGGTCTGCACGTGCCATTTCGGCGGGGTTAATGGCCGGAATTAGCAGAATCGGCCGTCTCTGATTGGTGCAGGAGAGCTGTGTCTTAGTGTCTCTTACACAGCTTGCATAGTGGGTCTCCCAGTGCATTCTGGAATTATCCATGCTCTCAATGGCTGGCAGATAGGCGTGGAAGAAGCACCGAGGGAGGACGGCTGTGCACGATGCTGCATCAGATGACTCTCGATATATTTCACGATATTTACTCGCTGTACAACGTGCAGCTGCGCGCTTCGTAATTACGGGAGGTCCAATTGCTATAGTTGTTAGTAAGCCAATGTTTGGATATGTCTGCTTATGTAAGATATCATCATGACGCCATATCACTTGCTCGAGAGAGCAATCCAACATTACAATCAAAACATCATTAATTGTACTCTTGGTAAAGTAATGACAAAGAGTAAAGAAGCAACAAACTCCAAGTACAGATGAAACACCAAGCCCCATATGAGTAAAAAAGAAAAATACAAGAACGATGAGGAAAAAAGAAAGCAAGATGAAAGAGAGAAAAGAAAACAGAAAACAGAAAAAAACAAAAACAGAAGCTTTAATAGTACATTGACAGGCCCGTCATTCGAAATCATCCTCGTTTGTACACGTACATCCACGTACATTAAACCCCCTCACCGCCAACCAACAGAACGTGCCTCTTTGCGTGCACTGCCGCCCAGCCCGCCCATCGCCGCAGTACCGATAGTAACACGACGCACAGGCTTGCCGGCGGCAGACGATGGCACAGAAGAGCTTCCGCCGCTGGACGAAGAGGGATCCATCGCGCTCATCAGGCCCTCACGGCCGCGCTCCCGGTCCCCCGGCGAGCCAGAGCTGCTGTCCCACCGCAGACTTCCCCCCATGTTCATGCGCCGGGCCTGCCCAGGCGTCATTGATTTGTAGCCACCAGACCCAGAGGCAAACCCACCACCGGATCCGCTGACACTGTCGTTCATGCTTAAACTAGATGAGCATGTAACTGGCGGTGACCGCCGGCGCTCGGCACTCCTACGCCGCGGCCGCGAGATGCCGTTGGTGGAACTGGACAGCGATGAACCAGCATATGATGCAGCTGCGCGCTGGTGGTGGGCACCGCCTCCCACGGAGAAACGGCGGGCTCCTGCGGCGTTACCGAGTGAAGAGCCGTTATGACCGTGCCCGTGCCCGTGCCCACTTGATGACGCAGCTGCCTTCTTCGCCGAGTGCAGAGCCGATCTAAGCTTCTGCGTGTCAAACGACGATGTCAGGTCCTGCATCATAATGTTGCTCGTCGTGTTGTTGTCCGAGTCGAGCGAAATGCGCGGCGAGGGCGAGCGCAAGCGTGTCAAAGGCAGCGTGTTCTCGTCAGTGGTGGGCAAGGAGGACGTCAGGTTGAGCTTGGTGGGCGAGGAGACCTTGGGGCTGCCGTTGGGGCTGCGGCTCAGACTCGCGATACGAGTGGCCGAGGGTGGCGACAGCTGCTGGTTGGCGGCACGCGTCACCGAGATGTTCCGCAGAGGTGTGGACATTCTAAGGCCACTTCCCACAGATGCAGAAACGTTATGTACCTTGGGGGCGGTTGGCTGCTCGGTATCAGAGGACGACATATAGTTGCCCGTGGGACCGAGTGATGGACGCGCCTTGGTCAAGAACCCAGCCTGGAACCGACTAGGTTTGGCCGCAAATGCAGAGGTCGAAGTCGACTGGGACGAGGTCATGCCTGCGCCGGGCAGGATGGATGTCTCTGGTGCGTTCAAAGAGCTGTCGTCGTCCTCATCAGTCTCCACCACGTCAGTGCGACTCAGGTAGGAAGGCAGCGTGACACGCGGCAGCTCGGATGGCCGCTGTGGTGAGGGAGAAGCTTCTTCAACCACTGTCTCCATTGTCGTCCACGAAGCTTCGTTGGCAGTATGCTGCGAGGATGTCTTATCGTCGCGAGTCTTCTCGACAGCTGCGTTCGTGTGCTTCTCGTCAATGTAGTCTTCATCGGCCTCAGCCTCGGCCTCGGGTGCCTCAATCACAATCGAGATGTCCATCATGTCCTTCTTCGCAGGCGAGTGCTTCTGTGGTGTTTTTTCGAAATCGGCCAGTGTACCCTGCTCCGTCTCATCGTCACGCCAGCGCACACTCCGCTTGAACGACGAGATGCTGTCGCGGCTGCTAACACTACTAGCAGACGAAAACTTCTTTTTCGACGGTCCAAACGACACGCGTGGGCGTGCACCAATTGATCCTACTATGCGACGGCGGGGCGAAGACTTAGTCGGCGGCGCCATCAGGTGCTGTTGATGCGATGTGATGGAGCCTATCGACATGCGAGAGCCACCGCCGCCACCGAGTCCGATCGAGCTGCGGAGCTTGCGGCGGGGTGTGCCCTTCTTTGAAGGCGAGAACATTTCTGATGTCGAAGGTGCACCCAAGACAGACGTGTTGAACGACGCACTGAATGAAGGGTCCGGCTTAACAATTTGAGATGCAGCAGCAACACCAGCATCAATCAGGCGACGGATCAGGCGCTGGCCCTGGACCACTGCTTCTTCCCGCGGCAGGCTCAGGGTGCTTGTAAGCGACGTGATAATCTCAAACTGTACCGACAGCAATGTCTGCATCATAACCATATCGCTCTGTGCGCCTGTAGTCTTCTCCTGCTCCACAACCTCCAGGTAGGCCTCGCGGGCAAAGTTGGCCTTAAGTAGCTCCGTCTCGCGCGTGAGGCTTGCTACGGCTTCGGAAACATCGGCGGCAACACTGTCTGTTGTTGATGCTGTGAGCTGTGCGATGCTGTGCTGTAGTGCCGAGTCGAGTGGACGTTCCCAGTTGCTGCGTTCAATTTTCTGGTGGAGGTGGTTGCGGCTGTGCTCGAGCTCTGCCATGATGCCCCGGGCCGTCTTACGCATCGCCGCCAGGGCAGGCGGCAGCTCACCACTAGGACCATCATCGCTGTCATTGTTGGCCGAGTCTTGCGCCATGTCAAAAGAATCGCCCCATGCCGTGAGGGTAACGAGGCGGCGCTCAATAGTACGCAGCTTCTTCATATCCGACACCTTCTTCTGGCGATCCGGCAGTGCGTTCTCGTACGCCACGCGTATCCGCTGGATACCCTCGCGCGCAATGGCGTCGCGCTTGTCGAGTTGCTTGCGCACCTTGAGCCCAAACGTCTTCTCGGCGTCCTTTTGCTGCGCCTTAAGATCGTTGATCATAGCCATCTGCTCATCAATCTTGACCAGGAAATCCTTGACGTGGCGGTTAACGTTGAACACGTTCCGGGTTACCTTGGTTTGAATATTCTTGGCCCGGTTTGCGTACCGCAGCGTGTTCTGCGTCTCGTCAAAGTGGGCACTCGACGGGCTCACGCACACAATCATGACGGTCTTGCAGTTTCCGCCGAGCGAGAACTTGAGCAGACGGGTCAGCTTGCTGTTGCGGTAGGGCACGTGGTTCTTCTTGCGCGGGTCGCACAGTGCGTTGATGCAGCCGCCGAGGGCGAGCAGCGACTTGTTGATGTTGGCACCCTCGAGCAGCCGATCACCGCGGTTCTTGGTGGCACTGGCACGCTCACTTCCTGCCAAGTCAATGATGCTTAGCGTTGCCATGGTGTGTGGCTCGTTGACATTGGCGTTCTTGTCGCGCTGGGCGACGTTGATCTGGAGCACGGCGTGCGAGCGAGAGGACACGGCATTGGCTTCAGTGGGGGACACCGTTCGATATTCGTTGCCCTGCACGATCATGTCCATGACCTCTTGCACGTCACGCGGGTGGTGGCTCGTCAGGCCAGCGACTGTTACGGCCTGGTTCGTGTCCTCACGCAGCATCAGTCCCTGTTTGCTGCCGCCGGTCACGAGCAGGTCGCGAATGGTTTCGTTGTAGATTTCGAGATAGGATAGTGTGAGCTCCGTGTGCTTCTCGTCGCTGCGTTCGTTGATCTTCTCAAACAACTCCTGCATGGTCATGAAGATGATGCCGGGCTGCTGTGCTGTGCCGGTGATTGTGTGTGTCTTGCCACAGCCTGTGGCGCCGTAGGCAAAGACAGTGGCGTTGTAGCCGTCGAGGACGCTGTCGAGCAGACCCTTGGTAGTGCCCTCATAGACGTCCATCTGCGTGGCATTGTCGTCAAAGATGCGGTCAAAAGCAAAGACCTGGTCCTTGACACGCTTGCCGGCGGCGGGCACAACAGAGCGCGTAAACTTTTGTACAGGGCTGTCCTCTGGCGGGTCGAAGACGAGGCAGCGGTCGTCGACGACCTTGATAACGGACCGGAGGCCTTTTTGGTTGAGTTTTGGGGTGGGTGCGCCGGCCATGGAGCCGTCGCCGAGGAAGAGGGTGCCATCGTCGTTTTTCGTTCTAGTCGTTAGTTGGTGCTGTGTTCTTGAGCCTATGCAGCGGCATGCCACTACTTACAGTTGTGCCGCTTCTCTGATTGTGAAGGGACGAACGCGAACTGAGAGGTTAGCTGGTTGCTCAGAGCTTCTGTCTTTGTTATGTTCAAGTCTCTCGACCCCTTTCTATCCCCCTCCTTTTCTTGACTCACCTGCGACAGAGATGGATGACGCGCCCGGGTTTGGTGCCGCCATGCTAGCCGAATGTTTGTGTCGTATAGTAGTTCAGGGGTGTAATGTCGTCATGTGTGTTAGATGCTGTTAGTATGTTGTCGTGCTCGAGGTCGAGGTCGAGGTCGTTGATGCCGTTGATGCCGTGTTGGTGATGATGTCGAGTTACAGATTGCAAGGCAAATGCCACCATTGAACTGCAAAGCAAACTATTGAAAAAGGAAACAAACAATACCCCAGTCCAGTCCAGCTCCGCAAATGACGTGTCGCAAAAGAGATAGGCTTGTCGTGACCCCGGAAGATAGATAGACAAATAGGATAGATAGATAGTGGACTGGTGTTTGAACTGATCTGTTGACAATCTCCTGTTCTGGCACTCGTTTCTTAGGTAATCCAATTTCATCTGCTCTGGCACGCACCTGCACATGGCAGAACTAAAGTCATGGCCATAATAACGCTTTGTCTCCGAGGCTCTATTTGTTTAGTTCACCGCCATTGCCCTGGCAACAGAAAGGTCCATTTATAGGCTTAATGCTGTGGTCAATGCACAGGGGAGGTGGGTCAAACTGACTGCCCCACTTGTACTAAACGCGGGTGTTTACTTCTTGCCTTTCTTTCTTGATTTCATAGAGGATTTACTGGAATTTACTTGCATTTATTTAAATTTATTTTAAATTACTTTTCTTTTTACATTTGATTACATAATATGAACAATCAAGTTATAAACTTTGCTTGACATCATCTGTCTTGCAGTCAACTACTCACAGCCGACCCAGAGTGCCGACCGACTTGGCAAACGATGTCGCGTTGTTTGCGCCGACCGTGTCGCGGCCGACGAGGAAACTCTCGGGCGGGCCGAGGTACGAGTGCCGCACGCCGCCGAGGTTGATCACGACCTTTTGTACGATAACGCTTGGCATCAGCGCCCAGATGCGCAGCGTGTAGGCCGCGGGCTTGGTGTCGAGGTAAAAGGGCGTCGTCGTATAGTTGCCCGTCAGACCCCAGACGCTGTCGCCGACAGCATAGCCCCAGCCGGCCGGGTAGGCGGTGCCGACAGACTCGCCAACGGGCGTCACATGGACGGGCGCGGCGGCAGCGGCTGTCTCGTCGTCGGTGGGGTACAGCGAGATGGCATACTCGAGCGGCGTCCCGTCGCCGAGGTAGTTGGCCGAGGGCGAGATGTACACGGTGACATTGGCCGGGGCACCGGCGAGACCAGTCGAGTTGGAGAACAGGTACAGCTGGTACTCGAGGGCGGGCGCATCCTTGAGGGCCATCTTTTCGGTGTCCTGGGGCACGAGACCGACGCCGGCGCCCGAGCGGCCGTAGTTGGCAAATGTGTGGTAGCTGACGTTGGCCGTCGACGCATTGCCCGAGCTGGACGCGACGACGGACTGGTAGTGCGGGCCGTCGATGGAGATGGTGGCATCAGACTCGACAAAGCCCTTGGTGAAGGTGTCGGGGACGCTGCGCACAACGACGGGCACGTACACAATGGGTGGCGTGAAGCCGTAGCGGCCGCCGCTGATGCAGCTGTCGGTGATGTTGATCTGGACGGTTTGGGTCGACGCGGCAGACCAGTCGACAGAGATATAGACGCGGGTGTCAGGGCCGTTGGCGCCGCCGACAGTGCCGGCCTTCTGGGACAGCTTGAGCCACGAGACGCTCGTGGACGCATTCCACTGGCATGTGTTGACACCGCGCGAGAAGACGTCAAAGTAGCGCGTGGCCGGGCCGTAGGGGTCGAGGGGCGGGGTCGTGAGGAAGTTGGCCGAGTTGGTGTGGAACTTGTCGTCGCCCTGGATGGTGGCGTTGGAGCCCTCGACGCCGACACCGACCTCGCCCGACACGGCGGCAAAGGCGGTCTGGACGTAGGTCATGGCGGGCAGCGTGTTGCGCATGGGCTGCTGCCAGTAGCCGTCATAGCCCAGATGGGTCTGGTCCATCATGTGGATCCACTTGCCATTGAGCAGGTTGTCCCAGCGCACAGTGAGGTTGGCGTCCTCGGCCGAGGCGGCAAGCACGGCCTGGATGGCGTCGTTGGCCGAGTTGCGCTTCTGGCCCGAGTACAGGGCGTTGCGGGCGGCACCAATGTAGATGCGGTGCACAATGGAGCCGGCAAGCACGGGGTGCAGGACAGTCTCGAAAAATGCCACCTGGTGTGCGGCATCGAGGCTGTCGTGGACAGCCTGGGCATCAGCCAGCAGAGCACTCCACTGGGCCAGCACGGCGTCGGCCTCGCCGTAGTTGATGACCGAGTAGGTGTCGGGCTCAACGAGCTCGTACTTGCGGCGGCTCGCGTACATGCTGTAGCGGGCAATGATGTCGGCGATGTGGGCGGATGCGGCACTGGGTGCGGCCGAAGCGGCAAACCCGTTGCCAAACTCGCGCTCGGCCCAGGCGGCCGTCCACTGAGAGGTGCTGTCGGGGCCCCACTGGGGGGTATCGTAGCCGAGGTCGAGGAAGTGGCTGATGGGCAGCTCGAGGCCCTTGAGGTCGCCGACGTTGACGATCCAGATGCGGTCGGCGCCGCGTGCATAGGCCATGTTCATCTGCTCTGCGGTCTTGGTGAGCTGGACAGTGTTGATCCACTTGTAGTTGCGCGGGTCGCCGACATAGTCAAAGTGGTAGTAGACACCAGCACCGCCAGCGCGGTTGCGCTCGCTGGCCAGGGGGAAGCGGCGCACGTTGCCCCAGTTGTCGTCGGACCACAGCAGCGTGACGTCATCGGGCACCTCGAGGCCCTCAAAGATGTAGGACTGGACCTCCTTGTAGAGACACCACATCTGGGGCACGGTGCTGATGTTGGTGCCCAGACCCTCGGAGATGATGGCCTGCTGGTTGTGGACGAGCGTCTGGAGCATGCTGACGATTGCGGACGAGCCGAGACCCTCGATGGCAGTGTCGCCGGTGCCGCGCATGCCCATGGTCCAGAGCGAGTTGCGCGCATAGGGCTTGGCACGCTCGACACCGTAGCGGAAGTACTCGTCAATGGTCTTGTTGTTGAGGTTGTAGGCCCAGGGGCCCTGGCCCGTGTAGAACTTGCCGTACTCGTTCTGGGCGCGCATCAGGGGCTCTGTGTGCGAGCTGCCGAGCACAATCTCGAAAGCATCGGCCAGCGGCTGGTTGGCCGGGTCGTCGACCTCGAATATGGTGTTCCAGATGGCAGGCCAGAGGTAGTTGGCACGCAGACGCAGCAGCAGCTCAAAGACGAGGCTGTAAAAGGCAGGGCCGTAGCCGGCACCGTAGCGCGTATCGGCCCAGTGCGCGGCGACCCAGTTGGTCAGCGCGGGCTGCTCGTCGTTCAAAAAGATGCCGCGATAGCGCACAGTGGGTGCGACCTGGACCTTGCGGGTGGGCAGGGCATAGATGCCCTTTTTCTTGCTGTTGCCGGCGGCAGACTTGCTGCTGCTGCTGCTGCTGCCAATCTTCTGGATCGGGACATCGGCCCAAAAGTACCAAGGAGACACGCCAATCTGCTCGCTGATGTCGTAGAGACCGAAGATGGTGCCGCGGGGGTCGCTGCCGGCAATGACGAGAGCCTTTTTGCAGCCGGCAATGGGGCTGTCGACCAGCGTAGTGACAAAGCTCTCCCACTCGCCCTTGATGTCGGACAGGTCGCCCAGCTTGCCGGCAGCAGCGAGGGCGTCGATGACGGTCGAGTGGCCGAGGGTGCCGGCAATGATGACGGTGCCGGCCGGCGAGGGGTTGCTGTACTTGGGGCCATTGAAGAGGCCAGTGTTGTTGCCGGTCACGCTGTAGACGGTGTTGTTGAGGTTGTTGACGGGGCTGTAGCGGTAGGCAGCGGGCTCAGCGTCCTTGACGCCGTTGGACAGGGTCAGGTTGGTGCCGGTGACGCGGCCGAAGTCGACGGCGAGATCGCCGGCAGCGCGGATGACGCCCCAGTAGTCATTGCTGGAGACGAGGATCTGGCCGCCACCGCGGACACCAGAGAGCTGGAAGCTGCCCTTGGTAGAGCTGTCAAAGGCAATAATGGGCTGCTGGCCGAGAGCGTGGGCGCCGGTAGCCGCGACGGCGACGATGGCCAATGCCTTGCGCACGAGAGCAAGCATTTTTGTACAAGACAATGGTGATGAGTCTCTTGTGACAAGCAGAGAACAAAACGAGGCATTGGTATGATGTCTACGGGGGAAGCACTTGATTAATATATCTGCAGCTCAAGGTCGTCTCCAGATCCGACCCCAACTCCCCAGCTCTCCGCTTTCCGGGAATACACAAGAAGAGTGCAGCCGTTGACTCCATTCTTTATTTAGTTGCTGATTATATTTTCTATTTCTCTCCGGCAGAATACAACAAGTTAAGAAGTGCCAATAAAAAGAGAGGGCAACGACGCCCAGGACTAGCCCAGAGAAGCCCAGACTTACCTCCTCTCCGGTAAAAGAGAACGGGAAAAAGAAAGGGAAAAAAAAATCTGGAAGGCAAGCCATGTCAGATGATCAATCAACTTGCGCAGACGTCATGAGAGGTTCTTCCAAGACTAGGCAGAGTCAAGACTAGAGACTCAAGACTGGGGAGGCAATGCGGGGACGGCACATGGGACGATGAGGAGGAAGAAGGATAAATGACATTAGATTGTGAGGAATACAATGCTTGGGCGGCGTCTAAAAGAAGCAATCAAAATGGATGATCCGAGTGCGGTGGGAAAAGGTATGTATGTTAGCGGGAACAAAGAGAGGAAGACGCAGCTCAATGGCACCATCCCGGGTGGATAGAAGGGCACAGGCAGTGTCTGCAAGTACAGTATGATGATGGCCAGCTATGGTGACATCTTCTCTCCGCACTTTGGCAGGGCTATCGAGGTTGCAATTGTAGAGATGTCACGGGATAGAATCAAAGAGGTCAGAGACGAGGAGGAAGACGAGAGGAAGAGACAGGAGACAGCAATGAAGACAACAGCCAGCGGCAACTCAAGCAGACGTCAATACAAGCAAGAACCAAGAAACTCGGTGATTTGATCTACCGGGTGAAGTCCGACTCTGTGCATTGCTTGTTTTTATCCTCTGCAGTCAAAGGAAGCCTGTTAGTCGATGGGGTAGCAAAGGTGCTTAGCTGGGTGTTGAATTTAGCCGGAATACCCCTGTCTTGGCATTTCCCCAGATCCTATGTCATCTTGGGGTTGATTGGGGATTTGGGGATGGTATCCAGAATTCTATCTGATGAGCTGGGCAGAAAGAGAAGTAAAGCCAAGAAGAGTAGGGAAAAGGATTTATTTATATAAAATAAGAATTATATATTGTATTAGATATAAATATAAAATCATGGAAAATGCGGAATCCGGGTCGGGTCATGCCGGCAATAAGCAAGACAAACAATCACAAGACCGGTTCACATGTTGAGAGATAAATATGAGCAAGAAATAACAATTCTATGCATGAAGATGGAAATACTATGCATCTATGCTTTATACTCTGTCTGTACATTCATGATTTTAGCCATGGTCTTATGCGTGTCCACCATGTATCTCGTTTAACATTATCCAAGCAGGATGAGAGTCGTAGACATGTCTGACCGAGGTTGTGTATATGGCCAAGATCTTTGTAAAAGTCTTGACTTTATTTGTGAGCTGTTTTGTTTATTTCGTGACGTTAATTCTCATAGAAAAGGTAGTTGTTTTACGTTAGCATATGTAGCTGTGCGTTGAGTATCAGCTATATCAAATTCTGACAAATTTGTATTAATGCAGGTGATATCACTGCACTGGCTATGAAATTTTTGTTTTATTTGTTTTATTTGGTTTAATTGTTTATTTGTTCATTTGTTCATTTGTTCATTTGTTTAATTGTTTAATTGTTTTCATAAATTAATGAATGCAAAAATCAAAAACATATTAAATTTCCTTAAAAAAACATTAAACATCAATCCAAGATTGACAGTCCCAGAAACCACTGCATATGCAGCGGGAATCAATATACAAACCTACGAGCATCCAACCAAGAAGAGGGAATGCATCAAAGTGAGAACAAACGGGAGAGCAACAGTTGCAGTACTCAATCCACGAAGCCATGCGTCGGCCATGTGCAGTCCACGAGGCGAAGCGACCCACTTCAATCTTCTACCCCTATCACGTGACCACGCGCACCCGACGTGACAGCTCGGTGTGAAGTTGAAAGCCGACGACCGAGGATAAACGATATATATAGTAGAAAAACTGCAACAGGACCATGCCGGGGATCAAACTAAAAGCCCTCATTAATAGTAAAGCCGCTCTCCCGGCGCTCTCTGCAGGGCTATTGCAGAGGTGCTGAGTATAGACACTGTTCTAATCCCCTACTAGTGCAGATGTGCACACTGTCTGTCGCACCTTCCTCTTATAAGCCCGGAGACTTTTCGCATCTTATTCCAAGAGCACTTACAAAGCCATACAGCGCGGCATATTCTTGTTATTGCGTATCATTTCGCTGTTGCCTGCCTCTCTCATATGTGTAAGATATCTACTATCTCTGCCAGTATCTCCGTTGATGGATGCAGCTGTACCTCTCCTAAATACTCGTAATCCGACTATGCTCCGATACACCATCATGCATCCTTTGCGTGTCAATTCAGCGTATTCTCTTCATAGTCTCTTCATATTCTTATTCGGCTCATCTAGCACAGGCCATCAAACTGCAACACAAGACACGACACGGCCGCCATCGGCGTCGGTCGTTATTTTCAGTAAACAGGAGCAGATGCCCAAAGCTGCACAGACTGGCCAATCATATCGTCTAAATTCTATAATTTATGGGTCCACCGCATCAGATAATCAGATAAGCCCGCCGTTTTTGTCGCTTAAACCCGACACCGACTACGTCTCGTCTTACTTTTGGTGTCTACAACTTTGTGCCGAGCGGGGGGTGACTTGACAATAAGGAACGAAAAAGCTAAAAAAAAGAGCAAACAGCTTAGTTTACTGAATTTGCAGCAGAGTGCCGAGCGCGGTCCTGCGCGTCTTCTTACATCATCCTGACTGTTCACTGCCGTCAGCCGCTCTTTCCGCATTTACTTCTAAGCTCTTGCCTAGTTTATCTCTTCTTTTTATCTACACATGGTTTGTAAGCATACGCGACATCCTCTACAACCTCGACTTCAATCGCGGCATCTCGTCCCGACAGCCTCCACAAAAATGACCGACCCTACCAATTCGCCGCCACAGCCGACTCGCAAACGCCGGCGACCAGCTGTCGTCTGTGCCGAGTGCCGCCGGCGCAAGATTGCATGCGACCGCAAGTCACCTTGCGGCCAATGCGCCCTGCATAATGTCGAATGCGTCTACGTCACTGGCTCCGTGGCGCCGGCGTACGGTCGGCCTCTGCGGCCGCAGCCGGCCAACTCTGGGCGGCACAACTCCTTCACCGTCAATTCCGGCGACGGCGCATCCGTAAAGACGGGCGCATCATCAACACACACGGCAGAGGATGCAAGCGCCCCGGCAGCATCCGGCTCATCGCTCGACGAGGACGACGGGGCCGATCCCATAGGCGAATCAAGTCTGAACCATACAATTGTATCGCTGGGCGAGCGGTCGTCACGGTTTGGCGGCCGGCTGGCCAAGACACGGCTGTTTGGCCGCTCGCACTGGATGAACAACATGGACGAGTTTAAAGACGTGCATAGCCTGACGAACCTAGTGCACTTTGTATCTGGATCCGCCATCTACAAGTCCATGCGCACGAGCAAACGCATCGCGCGCGTTATCAAGGCCGAAGAGATGCGCCGCGTCGCGACGCTGCCCGAGAGCACCGAGACCGCGACAGAAAAAGACACAAACAAAAACAATATCGAGGCCTGGTTCAAACTACCTCCACGCGCGGTTGCCGACCGTCTAGTCGACCTTTATTTCAACGTTTTCGAGCCGCAATTTCGCATTCTACACATTCCTACCTTTCGACGAGAGTACGAGGCATACATGGACGGTCTGGCAGGGCAGGCAGGATGCGCAGGGCAGGCTGCAAAAGAAACGGGGAAAGAGACAAAGCAGGCAAAGCAGGCGAAACAGACAAAGCAGGCGAAACAGACAGAGAAGCAGACCAAAGAGAGCAAGGCATCGGCCACGGCGCATCAGGTATTCTTGGTCAAGCTGGTGCTGGTGCTGGCTCTCGGCAGCTGCTTCTACGACGACGTGGAAAATCCAATCGCTGCGGCCACGTTGCACGGCGAGCTGCGCATTGCCGCCGCGCGCACCGTGACGCAGCAAAAGAACAATGCTGATTTCGCATACTGCGTGCCCCTCGACAAGCACCGCCTCAACCTCAACACGCTCCAGATCTACTGCTTGGTCACGGTGGCGCGGCAGACGACAGCACTGGCGCTGGGCGACGACCTCACGTGGTTCACGACGGGTGGGCTGCTGCACACAGTGTTTGGCATGGGCTTGAACCGGGACCCGTCACACTTCAAGTCGCTGTCGTTTGCACAGGCCGAGATGCGCCGGCGGCTGTGGGCGACCATCCTGGAACTCGTTGTGCAGTCCAGCTTGGATCAGGGAATGCCGCCGCTGATCAGCATCGACGACTACGACTGTGCGCCGCCACTCAATCTCAACGACGACGAGTTTGGCATGGATGCAGACCAAGACAACCACCCAAATCACAATCCCAGCCACGGCAATAAAACTTCCGCAAACATTCCTATCCACTACCACCCCCCCAAAAAGGGCGACGACGAGTCGCGGTCCTACCCGGGTGTGGCACCGTCTGCGCGCGGCACCAGCGTGCCCAAGGCCCCGGTGCACAACCCAAACGCGGCGGGCACCAAGGGCCACCCGGACACGGTCTTTACGCAGACCAGCATGCAACGCTTGCTGTACCGGTCTCTGCCCACGCGCCTCAAGATTGCCAAGGCGCTCAACGGACTGGGGGCCAGTCTGACCTATGAGCGCGCCCTGCAGCTGAGCCAGGAGCTGCTCGAGGCCTGTCGGTACACAGCGCCCACCCTGCGCGCTGCGCCTCTCAACAACTGTATCGGCGGTCCCATTCCGGAAGCGGAGCGCGCCGCATTTGCCAAACTGCGCATTGCCTTTTACGAAATGCTGACGCGCCGGTTCCACCACTCGCTGCACTCGCCGTTTGCGCGCAAAGCCGCCGGCAATGTGCAGTTTTACTTTTCGCGGCGTGCGCGCGTCGAGACCGTGCTGCGGCTGCTGTCCTTTTTCAAGCCGGCGTCGTCGTCTTCAGGTAGTGGCTTGCCCGGGGTGCTGGCCGATTTCAACACGCCCATCTCGAGCGATGCGCCGGCGTCCGAGGCCACGCACTCGTATGGGATCCCTGTGAGCTTGCTGCGGCCGACCGCTGCCGAAGACCCGTGCCGGCGACTGTGGCTGGTCGGCCGCGGTCTGCTCAAGTGCACAATGGTGGACATCAAGGCGACCGTCGTCATTGAGATGGTCAATCAGCTGCAGGAGGACCACTTTGTGCCCGGCTCGGATCTGACACTGTCGCAGCGCGAGCTCTACGATATAGTGCGCACCATTATCGATCTGTCGCATGCGCGCATCGAGGCGGGTGAGACAAATGTCAAGGGCTATCTGTTTTTCAGGGGTGCACTGGCACAAGTGGACGCACTCATGACGGGCAAACCGGTACGGCAGGCGATTGTGGAGGCGGCCCAGACGGCATCTGAGAAGACGATCAGCACACTCAAGGGCGTGGCGGCACACCGGGGTATTGCACTGCCAGACGATATCGACGACGACGACGACGAGCAACAGAAGACGGGAGACGCTGCGAATGCCGACGACGGAGCAGACGACCCGCCCACAATATCGCCAGTGGTGCTGCAAGCCGACGAGCTGAGTACTGCAGGAGGCCATGGTGCCCAAAATACACAAAATGCACAGAATGCCCAAAATACACAGAATGCACAGAACGACGTGGGTATGTCTGGCATGGTACCTCGCATGCCGACAGCCAGCAGCTTCAATAGTCTTATGGGCGGCGGCGGCAGCAACGATATCAGCACGCCCTCGCAGATCCTCGGCATGGTGGATGTGGACTCGGCCGCGCATCTATCCTCGGCGGCCACGACCGAGCTCAGCAGCGCCACCAGCGGAGTTGACTCTGGACTGGGCATGGGCATAGGCATGAGTATGAACATGAACATGGGCAGCATGAATAGCATGGGCCAAGTGGGCAACATGCCAATGGGCGGTTTCGAGAATACGGAGAATCACGGACAGGGCTGGGTGGACGACTGGATCATGGATCCGCAGAGCGAGTTTGGGCTGGACAACTGGTTCTTCCCCTACAACGACCGCATCAACAGCAACTGACCTGATTGGTTGAGGCTGGGTGCGGTGGATGGTGTTACGGCACTGTAATATGTTTTTTTTTGTTTTTTTTTTGCAATCTTACTTGTACTTTATTGTACTTTATGATACCTCTCTCCCTGAAAGAATAGACAATGATATAAACTAGGTAAATACAGATGCAGATTTGATATACAAAATTGACTAGTCCGACCCTTCTTTATTGTAGGGCAGTCCATAGTGGATCCAGGCGCGCCGTGCTTGCCTGTCGGCTCGCTCGCCGCGCTGTTTTATCAGGATGGACCGCCCGTTTTCTTCGTCCATGTACATGACCGACTCGTCTTTGCCCAGGGTCAGGTTGAGCGACGGCTCAACAATATCTGGCGTGTAGACGGTCGTCGGCTGCTTGCCGTGGATGATGGCCATGATGTTGTCGGCCACCGTGTTCGCCTGGTAGAAGCCTGCGCGCGCCATCTTGGCACCCGTGGTCGCGGCCACATCGCCAAAGGCAAACGTGCTGTCCAGCGGAGCACCGTTCTGGGCGGTCACCTGCAGCGTCGGGGCCACCCGGATCTCGCCCGCGTCGTCGATCAGTTGCGGGTGGTTTTGAAACAGCCCCGCGTTGGGGGTCTGGCCGGTGCACAGCAGGATACAGTCGTACTCCTCGACGCGGCCGTCGGCATAGTGCAGGGCTCCCCGTCCGCCGACTTGCGCAGCCGGGTCGCTGCTGGCGTAGACGACGCTGGGCCGCTGGCCGAGCACGGCATTGACGCCAATCTTTTTGAGCACGCCCATGACGTGGTCGTGCAGGCGTGGGCCGTATCTGTTTAGGAGCTTCTCGCGCGAGTGGACTAGTGTGACCTCTTTTGTGTTGCTCTTGGCCTTGGCCTTTTCCTTCTTGTCCTCGGCATCATCCCCATCCGTTGCAAACGTCTTGATGTCTGTGGCCACCTCCACGCCGACAGCGCCGCCGCCGATAACAGCAACCCGCTGGGCACGGCGAATCCGCTGCTGCAGCTCGCGCAGCTCGTCGCACGCCACGTCGCGGTTGGCCGCGCCCAGCAGTTTAGCCGGTGGCCGCTGTACCGAGCCCGTGCTCACGACAAGGATATCGTACGACAGGACCTCGCCGGTTGAGAGTTGGATCTCTTTCTTGTCCGGATCGACTGCAAGGACTTCGCCCTGGACGTGCCGCACAATACCCGGCAGAGTCTTTCTGAAAATACCATCGTAGGGTAGGAACACAGTCTGCTCATAGCCCGGAACGACAGAGAAGCGCGGCAGATTGAAGCTGTAGTTGAAATGCGAGTTCTTCTCGACAAGCACGGCCTGCCAGCCCGACGGCAGCATTTCGGTGAGCTTCTGGGTGAGCCGGACGCCGGCAAACGAGCCGCCAACAACGACAACAGTCTTGGGAGTATCTGAGGGGCCCTTGTAGGACCAGTGGTGGATGGTGGCCTGAATCTTGCGAAGGAGGACGGTGCTGGCCATGGAAGGCAGGTAGGCAATGACAAGGCCTACAAGGCGTAGTTTGTCGCTCATTTTGTTGGAAGTGTGATTATCTTGTTCTCTGATGGAGGTAAGCAGTCAAAGGTAGATAGCTCTGTTGAGGTGCGGGCTCTTATAAAACGAGGTGGTGATGGATGGTGGATGGAGGATGGAGACATTAGGAGGTAGTATACACCAGGGGCCGAGGAGATAGGGGTTACGGAGATATGATGAGGAATGAACAAGAGACAAATACAGAAAATGAAAGAAGACGAAGCATGATAATTACGAATGCCAACCATGCGTCGATCTATTCAGAGTCGGATCTATTCAGAGTCGGACATTGCCAAGAGTCGGTCGTATGTTGCATGTTATTAGTCATATAATTCAAGCACCTAGCTCGTGCATGCCAGGGGGCAGGACCGGGGTTCAGCAGCCGGTTTAATGAGAGAGCTAATACGGTAGATGCTCGGGCTAAAGCATACTACCACCACACCTGCTACCAACCGCCGAATTAGCCGCATCTTATCTCCGCCGAGTTTCTGTATAAGTCTCGTATAAGTAAGTCTCCACTTTTATTATCAGATCCTGTTGCAAGTGTAAGTGGTAGATAATCTGCGAGTCAGGTTTTCTGACTACTTTAGTTTGATGTTGATGTGTTGTTCTGTTTGCACGTTCAACATGGATTTGATGGTTCGATTGTTTCTAGTTGTATAATAAAGCGATTGTTTAGTTTAGTCTATTATTTTATTTTATTTATTTTCGATATTTTGTAGTATCAAATCGCAGGTATTGAGCATAAACATAATAAATCATGAAATAATTACTTAACATCCCTTAAATTCAGAAAAGTGCGCAACAGAATTAGTAGAAATTAAAATATAAACCAAATCAACAGCCAAAATACTCAAAAGAAATTGAGGCCAACATTGTTGTCATTTCGCACGACATGCCCGATTTGGCGATGCTCATGTGCACGTGACTTGTTTCACGCGCTTCTGGCTTATTCCTCTAAGCGACCTCAGCAATGAATGTGACCGCACCACCTCCTCCACCCGCGAACACCACGGAGATCTTCACGCAGGCAACAGCCACCATAACTCTTATCAGTTTATCAGCACCACTGGTGATCGCAGCATCCCCGACACTGAACTGCATCTCATTCGTTTTGTTGAGGTCGCCATCAGCCATCTTAGTCAGCACCACTGTCCTTACTACGCCCAGTCTCTATTTTTGCACTGCATCTACGGATCCTACCACACATCCTCTGCAATCTACAACTACAATCTACTCTACACAATGAGCTGCGGCAGCGGAGGATCCTGCTTCTACCCGAAGCCCGGCGACCGCAGAGGCGATGGCCCCGGCATACACGCTGTGAACGCCGACAAAATCAGACGCCAGCGAGGCGAAGGTGGTGGTGGCGGCGGCGGCGGCGGCTACCGCAGATTCTACTCTGCCCGTCTCAACAACGTCTCCAACCGTGTCGCCGATATCGTGGCGGAGCCGTCGTCGGCGCGGCTGCGCGATGTGGCCGTGGCCGTGCTGGCCGTGTACGCGCTGTATCGCAGCGCTTTCACCCTGATGCGGTTGTACGCACTGTTTGCGCAGCAGCCCATGGGACAGATCTGTTCTCTCCAGTTGTCGGCGCTGGGCTGTTCGTATGTGTACCTGTGGACGACGCTGTACTGTGTGGCAGAATGGATGGGCGATGTGGTGATGTGGTGGGTGGCGGGAGCTGTGGTGGTATTCTTTTGCGAGGAGATTGCGAGGATGATCCCCGGGCGGGCAAAGGCATAGGCCTGGTTGGAGGGTGGTAGAGAGTAGAGAGCGGGGTCCAGGCAAAGCTGAAGTATCGTGTGATGATGCCGATGGCTTTTGACTCTGGCGGTCTGCATTTGGCATTTTGCACATTGTTTTCGCATTTCAACTTTCGACTCCGTTTCGTCGTTCTAGTATTCATTTCATATCCCTGCTTCTGCAAATGTACAATCAAAGTTATCGTTATCGGGCACCAGCCAAGTTGTACATCGTCATGGTCATGCTGCCAGTGGAGAGTTGCAATGCGAGTATATGACTAAGCAAAAAAAAAAGGCACACGTGATAAACATAGGGCTTGACGGACCCCACATTGCCTTGCTCTCTCATTCGATGGCGGAAAAATGGTTGGTGGCGGGGCCGAAATACAGAGAGGAGCAGACGCAAAAGAGTGAGAAAAAATTGCAGGCTGCCCAGGGCGGTCAGAAGGTATTCCTACGACGGGGCAGCCGGCGGGGCTCTTTTTGTCAGCATGCACCAATAGCATAGCCCCATACGAGCACCAATTTTTTTTCTGCAGGTCTAGGCGCAAAAAAAGTAAGTGCCACACATTTTCGCCCTCTTTTTTCTCCCCACCCCACTTTTCCAAGTTTCTGGCTTCGCTGCCTCTGCCTCTGTCTGATCTGAAAGACTGAAAGACTGCAAGACTGCTACGAAGCCAATCCCGCCCTCTGTCAACCATCACGACAACCACGACAACCCACGTCAACGAACACCCTTAACCGTTCCTCTTCCACACAACAACCGACGCAATGGCCAAGCTCTCGTAAGTTTTGTTATTGCCGGCAGCATTATCGATTGCAGCCGTATCGACCGAGCATGAGCAGTTTGGAGCTTGAAGAAGCCGAAGAATTTTGGAGGACCATGGACGACGACAGCATGGACATTGCAGATGGATACGGACGACACGACAGAACGAGCGACACCCAAGCTGGATTGACCGAGAAACTGGACCGACTGAGACAGCGACGTTGCGGCACGAGACTATTTGGGATTGAGAAGTCATATCAAAATCGAGAGACGAGGGGCAACGGCTGAAGACTTTTTCACGACGGCATGGGACGACATCTAATTTGCACAACGACTGGGAGACAGCATGGCTACAGAAGGGTATTCACAATTTATGACCGACAGGTGTACGGAAATGCTCTACGATTGATTCTGTCGTGGAGGTCAGGCCAGCCGAAATCCCAGCCAGCATCACGACACACGACATCACGACGTTGTGTACTCTGTCCATGTTTCAACCAGTCTCCCAGACCGACAGTCTCTGCCACAGTCTTTGTCTTTAGTCCTCAGTCTCTCTATCTTGTCGCCCATCTCAGCACCACTTTGCCGCATCCGCGGTCACGATCACGGCCACCTCTCTAGATCCGGCCAACACCCGCATATCGACGCATCCCGTCCCACCATCCATCTCGAAAGATCACCACTCCACCAAGCTGAATTCCATGTCCATCTGCAAACTCCAAACTGGCTTGCTGCTCTGCTCTGCTCTGCTCTGCTCGACTCGGCTCAATCATGCTCTCCATACATCAGCCACAATCATCCACTAACACCCCTCTAGCCGTGGTGCCCCCGGTGGCAAGCTCAAGATGACCCTGGGTCTTCCTGTGTATGTATCTTGCATTCCCGACAACCCGACGTCGTCTGTTCCCCGACTCTAACAATAACTAGTGGTGCCATCATGAACTGCTGCGACAACTCCGGTGCCCGCAACCTGTACATCATCTCCGTCAAGGGTATTGGTGCTCGCCTGAACCGGTTACCCGCCGGTGGTGTCGGTGACATGGTCATGGCTACCGTCAAGAAGGGCAAGCCCGAGCTGCGCAAGAAGGTCCACCCCGCCGTCATTGTCCGCCAGTCCAAGCCCTGGAAGCGCACCGACGGTGTGTTCCTGTACTTTGAGGACAACGCAGGTGTCATTGTCAACCCCAAGGGTGAGATGAAGGGCTCTGCCATTACCGGCCCCGTCGGCAAGGAGGCTGCTGAGCTGTGGCCCCGTATTGCCAGCAACTCTGGTGTTGTCATGTAGATTGTTTTTTTATCTCTTTTTCGTCATCACAAAAACAATTCTATAATGTCACAATGTCAAAATTTTCTGTTATGTACTGGCTTCTCTCTCTTGAAAATTGAGAACTGAGAGGAAAATGGGAAAAAAGGGTCAACTCGATTTTTTATTTTGATAAAAGATTTTTCGCAAAAAAAATGAAATAAAAAAATTAAACAATGTCGATCAGTAAAATCATGATGCTGTAGACAGAAAGACAAATTCACGGCGTAGTTGTATTAGCACGGTCATGGATCACGGACACGGTTACGGTGAACTGGAGAGATCTACTGATTGTAGATGTGTATTTTGGCTCTGATGAATATACTAGCCAGGCATTAATATGGAAGATGAGAAGGGGAAAAGAAGTAAAGAAGAAAAGAAGAAAAGAAGAAAAGAAGACGAAACAGAAGAAACGAAATAGAAGAAACGAAAAAGAAGAACAAGAAAGAAACTAGAATAATAAATTTAAAGTGCCACCTTGATGAGCACCGAACAAACGATGTAAAGATATGCTGTCCGTCCTTTTATGCTTTTATACATCCAACGCCGACTCAACGAGCCATACAACCAAAACAAAACAAGAAGAAACAAAAGAAGAAACATAAACAAGAATTAAATAAACGAGTATAAATACTCCGTCCCCGGAGCCCGTCGCTTAGACATGCCTCCAATGAACTCGCGCAGATCGCGTTCTTCCACGCCGTAGTCGTCAAACGACAACGATGCGTGCCGGGGATACTTCTAAGCTTCCTGGCGCGCATTGGGTCCGGGGTTGGTGCCCGAGTTGGGGCCGTACATGCCGCTGTTGTGCGGCGGGTAATCACCATAGGGGCCGGGGCCGGGCATGCTGCCATACTCGGGGCCGCCACTCATAGGCGGCGGCTGGTGGTGGCTGCTGTGGTGCTGCTGCGGCATCGACGACATGCCCGACATGCCCGACATTGGGGGCATCGATGACATGCCTGACATGGGCGGCGGCTGGTTCTGGATCGATGGGTCTAGAGGAGGGCCGGGGTGCATAGGAGGCAGCTGGTGGTGCTGCGAGTGAGGCGGGAGATGAGAGTGTTGTTGAGGGTGAGGGTGTTGGGAGTGTTGAGGGTGAGAGTGTTGCGAGTGCTGCGAGTGCTGGGGGTGCTGCGAGTGTTGGGGGTGCTGCGAATGCTGCGAGTGCTGCGGAGGTGGCGGGCCATGCACGTTATGGACATGGTGGTGGCCGTGCTGCGGCGGCGGCAGCTGCTGCTGTTGGTGCATCGGCGCACTGCCATGTCCCATGCTGTGACCGCTGTGGCCCATGGTATGGCTGCCATGGCCCATACTGCTGCTGCCGTGACTCATGCTGCCGTGACCGTGGTGAGGAGGGGGTCCGTTGGGACCGCTAGGGCCCATACCACCGGCCTGGTCTGCAGGCGGCTGCGGCTGTAATGCAGCCTTTATGATCGCAGTCTTCTTTGCGGCCAGCGTAGCCTTGCGCTTGGCAACTGCAGCCTGCATAGATCCATTTGCCCAGCGAGCTGTTTGTTAGTTGGAATGTTGAATATAAAGTCAACACGGAGTTGAAAAGAAGAAGAAAACTTACTCTTCATGGAGTGCGACATCTTCTCGCTCTTGGTCATCTGGCGGTAGTCCTTATCCTCGCCAGGCGTGCCATGATTGCCCGCTCCGCCGCTGCCAGGCCCGACCGGGCTTGTCATGCTGCCACCACTGCCAGGCGTCTGCGGGTACCCTTGCTGGTGGTGATGGTGGTACTGCTGTTGCTGGTGGTGGTGCGCATATGGCTGTTGCTGGTGGTGCATGTGCTGCGGCGTGTCAAAGCTGTTGCGGTGGCTGCGCTCGCCGCTGCCCGGTGTCGCTGGGCCATTCGAACCGCTGCCTTGGCGTCCACTGGGCATCATCTGGGTAAACGAGTGCATACCCGTGTTGGGAGCAACAGGAGCCGGAGTGTAGTTCTTGATCTTGAACGTCGTGCGCTGCCGGCCAGACGACGGCGGCGCCGCTGCCTGCTGGCCCATGCTTCCGCTGCGCGGAGTCGATGCCGACGGTGGCAGTCCAGGAGCATACTGCGGCTGCTGTCCATACATTGGCGGCGGCTGCTGGTGCGGCTGGTAGCCCTGAGGCGAGTAGTAGCCGCCCTGGTGTGACGGAGGTGGGGGAGGCGGGCCGCCGTGCTGCGAGTGGCCGTAGTAGGGCTGCTGCTGCTGCTGCTGGTGCGAGTCGTGGTGGCCGTGGTGCATCATCTCGTGCGGCTGCGACTGCTGGTGGTGGTGAGAACCAGGCGGCGGCGGCGGTCCAGATGAGTGGTGGTAGTGCGCGTGGTGCGGCGAAGGCCCATACGGGTCGTAGGGCATACCATTATTTCCGCTGTGCACGCTGTCAGGGTGACCCGACATGGGCGCACTGTTGTACGGGTTGGGAGGCATCGACTGGCGCTCAGGGTCGTACTCGGACGGAGGCGCCGACGGATTTGCGCTACCGGGACCCAGCTCAGTGATGGAGTTGTTGGCGCTGCTAGCATTGTTCGCCGTGCGCCGGCGTCTCTGTTTCTTGGCAGGAGGCTGCTGTGCGGGCGACGATTCGTTCTTGTTCGTATCGACATCCTCGTCGCCATCCTGGCCCATGCTTCTGAACTTGCGCCGGCGGTTGGGGCGGAGACCGTAGTTGGGGTCTGCAGTGCCGTTGGATGACGTGGCCGAATGGCGGCGCTGGCCTGCCTCGGACCCATCGTTCTTCGAGTAGAACCGACCGGGCTGGATCTCTTCACCACGCTCGCGCTTCGTGCCCGCATTCGTGCGCTGTCTCTTGGCGCGACCACGGGGCGAGGCAGTCTCGACAGCTGCATTGGCACCTTCATCGTCAGCCGTATCGGAGTTGTTACCGGCGTCGCCCATCGTGGTGTCGGGATCAGCATCACCGTCACCATCGGCGTCACCATCAGCACCACCTTCACCGGCTTCGGCAGCAGCGGCGGCGGCAGCGGCAGCGGCCTCGGCAGCTTCCTGGCGGAGAAGACTGTTAGGCTTGCGGCCACGACGACGCTTGCGGCCAGGGCCATCTGGAGCAGCAGCAGCAGAAGCAGCAGCAGCTGCCGCAGCGGCCTTTTTGGCCTCCTTCTCTTGAGCTTTGTCCTGGGCTGAAGGCTTCTGCTGTTCGCGCAAGTGTCTGCGGCTGCTGTAGGGAGATGTGGACGACGGTGCCGGTGCAGCAGCCTCTTCCTCATTGACTTCATCGACAGCGACAGACTCAGATAGCTGGCTGCGAGGGACACGGCCGCGGCGGCCACGCTTGGTAGGCGTGCGCACAATATCAGGCACGGTATCCTCGTCGGCCTTGGTGCCGTCTTCCTCGGCGGCGGCGGCAGCGGCGGCGGCAGCAGCAGCGGCAGCGGCAGCAGCCGCTTGAGCAGCAGGGCCGGGGGGACGGCCACGGCGGGGACGAACTGGAGCACCGGCAGCGGCGGCGGCAGCTGCAGCAATAGCAGAAGCGGAAGGAGCTGATGTGGGAGCTGCCTTTTCAGTAGTGGTGCCCAAGCTGGGTGTACCGGCACGGCTAACGTCTCGGCTTGCAGAGCCGTCGTCGTCGCCCATGTTCTTGGTCCGACGCGTGCGTGTGCGACGGCCGACGGCCATACGGTCGTCGTCAGCAGCCTCGGCCTCGGCCGCCTTAAGGGTTTGCTTCGGCCGATTACGAAGACGCGTGTTCTGCAGACCCTCACGCTGGGCAACGGGGTCTTGACGGCTAATCATGGAGTCACGCGGATCGTACTCGAACAGGTACACCTGCGACATGAGCTTGTCCTGGGCGCGTGCGTACTTCTTGATGGGGTCCGTGACAGCCTCCGGGGCACGGATACCCTTGACGACAAAGTCACGCTCGGTGATCTCGGACTCGACGTTGCCGCGCTTGAGAGCCATGGCAGTACGGTTCTCAAAGGTGAGATCCTGCTGGCGACGACGGACAGCGTTCTCCTCGTCGTCAGTAATACCACGCAGAAGCTTGTATTCTTCCTGCCACGACATGAGCGTCTTGTTGATTGTAGCAAGCATGTCATAGAGATCCTCGTCGCTCATGTTCTTGTGGTCCTTGATAAGCTCCAGGTAGTCATTGGGGTCGCGGATCTTGCGAAACCGGTACCGCTTCTTCCACATTGGCTGGCTGCGAGATGCTCCGGTGAGCGCAGTTGATGTAGCAGCAGCTGTAGCAGCTGTAGCAGCCTTTGCGCTGGGAGTGGAGGCGGGCTCAGCGTCCTCAGCGGCATTGCCAGAGGGTGTGGCGGCGGATGGAAGGTCCAGAGGCGGTGGTGTCGCTGTGGCACTGTTAACGACAATGTCGGGCGTGGCCACAGAAGAGGTCGAAGCACCAGCACCATTACCGGCAGCGGCAGCAGCAGCCTCGTCGGCAGCAATCTTTTCCTGCAGGGCTGACTCGAGATCGAGCGCGGGTGTAGCGTCGTCCTCGACAGCCAGTTTCTGAGATGCAGAGGTTCCGGCCGAGTCGTCTTCAGGAGCGGCAGTTGTGTTGCGGCTGGCCTGGTCGGCAGCGTCGGCAATGGCTGTCGTTGTGGTGGGCATGTCAAACTGCTCGGGGTAGAAAATGCTCTCTGGCTCAAAGGGCGTCAGGGCCTCCCATGGCCGGTTACCTGCCGGACGGGACGTGCGAGTAGGCTGGCTGGTAGAAGCCTCAGCATTCTTGGCAGCAGCGGCGCGTGCCGCGCGGGATTCCTTGGGATCCTTGTAATCCTTGTCCTTTTGCTGGGCCTTGAGCTCGCGCAGCTTGGTCTGGTGTGCCTCGAGAGCGGCCAGCTCCTTTTGTTGGGTGACTGTGGCAATGCGGGTGCTTGTTCTGCGGGCCTGGTGCCGAGTTGTCCGCGTCTCGTCAATGTCCATTTCGTGCTCATGATAATCGCGGTCGTTGTCATGGTCATTTCCACTGTTACTGTTATCAGCGATCGCCTTTGAGTTTTGAGGCGATGCATCCTTAAAGACACCAACAGGCGACTCGCGACGTTCAGTCTTTGGAGTCTTGGGTGAACCTGAGAAAGATGACTGCAGGGTACCATACGACTTCTTGGAGGCACGAGACCGTTCGGGCGAGGTAGAGGACTGGGCTGCGCGCGTGGTCACTCCCGTATCCTCACGGGTGTCCATCTTGTCGCCAGCCTCGGCGTCTCCAGAAAAGGATTGTACAAACTTGTCATACTTGGTGAGCGAGGTACCGGCCTTTGCCTCAGCGTTACGCGCAGTCATGAAAGCATTGAACCGCTCTTCATCAGACTCGTTGTTGATCATGTAGACACTTGGCGGCGACCGTGCACGGCCCTGGGCCTGTGGGAACATGACCATGAGCCGCTTCGATGAGCTGCGTGGCGACTCGCCCGACTCGCCCGACTTGACAGTCTCTGGCGAAGTCGTGTTGTTGTCAGTTGTGAATGATGGCGGCTTGGAGTTGGACTCGGCCGTCTTGGCCTCTGTTATAGTCTTGTTGGCCTGTACAGACTGGCGACGAGGCCGGCCGACCTTGCCGGGTGTGTGTCCATTGGCTGTTGTGCTTGCGGACTTGGGTGCAGATGTGGGACCGTTGACCTTTGCCGTCTTTGGTGTGGATGCAGTGGTGCCTGTAGCTTGTGCCTGGAGGGACAGCTTTGCTTGTGCGGACGATAGTGCCGACAAGGTGTTGGATGCGGTGCGGTTCCTGGGTGTGGCATTGGCCGACGAGTCCTGGTCGGTGCTGTCGGTACTCGATGGACTGCCGCCGACCTTGATGGTGTCATGGACCACGGCACCCGACGGCGATGGCTGGGCAGCAGACGGCATTTCCGCTTTAGCAGTAGTAGCAGCCTCGGTAGGGGGTGCCGGTGCCGGTTTCTTGTTTGGAGGACGGCCACGAGGCCGGGGAGCAGGTGGTGCAGGAGTGTCAGCAACACTCGTCTCAGCCGCACCAGTGCCAGAGGCGGCGGCACTGACTTCATGGCCGTTGGTAGAGGACGCAGCATTGGATCCTTCATCGGCGTCCGTTGTCTCGGACGGGCCGGTGGTGCTGCCGTGGCTGACGAGACGGATCTTTTTGGTAGCGACGGCAGCCGGCGACGACAACTCGGCATTAGTGGGAGCGGATGCCGCAGCAGCATCGCTCGAGGCCGACGATGTTTGGTAGCCGGGGTGAGCTGACTTGCGCTTGCGGCCACGAGTGACGGGAACCCAAGACGACTCGTCGACGGAGCTGATATACTCGACGTTGTCGTGCACGATGCGCTTCCGCTTGTCACGCGTGATGATAACGGGGCCGGTGACAGGCTCGCCGTTGATGTACTCGACACCCTCGCCGCTGCCGGGCACACTAGTAGCGCCGTTGCCGTTGTCCATATGGTGGTAGTCGACACGCGAGCGTTTGCGCAGCGAGTGACCGCCTTTGGACACGCCATCGTCGTCAACGTCACCTGCCAAGGGCGTGGATGGTGGTGGCAGCTCAGTCTCGTTGGCACGCGAGCGACGACGGGTGCGGGTAGCAGACGCCGACATTGTGGGGGAGGTAGGGGGTGAAGCCGTCAGAGATTGGGTATAAGAGGCGGATGAGTTTGGGTTTGAGTTTGGGTTGAGACGGGAGTGAGAATGAGATTTGGAGTTGGGGTGAGAGTTGGAGTGAGACTTTGAGCGAGGCTGCACGTCGGCATCCTGGCTAGGAGAAGGCGACGCGTGCCGCAGTGAATTGCGAGGCCGGCCACGGGTCGGCTTCTCTTTTTCTTTCTCCTTTTCCTTTTCATTTACAAAAAAATTTGAATTGCTTTGCGAGACGGAACGGGCCCGGGATTTGGTTGGGCGAGGTGAGGTAGAGGAGGCAAGGGGAGCAGGTGGAGGTGAGATGGTGGCTGCAGAAGGGGGGGGGTGTTCCCGGTCAGCCTTGTCCTTGTCGTGCTTTTCACATTTGGCAGAAAGACTGCGCGAAAGGCTACGACGAGGGGGCAGATGAGGAGACGAGTGAGCTGCAGAAGAAGCAGACGAGGTAAAGGGAGCGGCAGCTGCAGGTGCAACTGTAGAGCCAGGCGGTGCTGGAGATGGCGGCAAGGAGGTGGCTTGGGCGTGGGCGTGCGAGCCGACGCTGCCTCGCGACCGACTGCCACCACGGCGCTCCATGGGTGTGTAGATGAATGTAGGACGTGTAGAGGAGATGGGGATTGATGAGATGGCAGAGTGTGATGAATTATTTCTTTATTATAGCCAAGGGGCGTGTGAGTGTAGGCAGACAGCCTGGTGAAGAGCAAAAGGACAAACGAGCAAAAAAGCCCCAATCTTTGCAATTCGGGAGACGCGCAAGCCGCGACGATGTGAGGGTAAAAAGTAGAGCAATGGATACGGCAGTGGCAGACGAAGCCAACGATGTATATTTCAGGGCTGGGGAGGTGGTGGGAGGATGGGTGCAGGGAGCCCGAAGAATAGCACAACACGCATCTGGTGTATTGCGAGTTAATGATCGTGGCTGTTTTTGCTGGTGTAAGAGAGTTTTGGAAAGTTGGACCCAGAGAGGACTGAAGGAGCACACACCCCTTTTCCGTGCTAGTCCCAAAGAGGCAATGCTGCCAGCAAGAAAGCAAACAAATAAGTGGACCAACGGCGGCGGCGGGAGCGCAGAAAAAATACGGCAGCAAAAACGGTAATAAAAGGAAATTAGGCCAATGAGAGGGCGTGAAAACGGATTAAGTGGAGACATATACGACAAGACGTGAGAAAGAAGCATAAACTGATGAGATGATTTGAGATGAGACGAGACGGTGAAGAAGCGACGGAGTGGGAGTAGATATGGCAGACGTGCAGATAAAGTGTGTCTAATGGATAATGATGGAAGACAGCTTAGAGAGACTGCAGCAGAATAGCGACGCGATGCGATGAGTTGATGAAGCTCTGAAGACGAAGCAAGGAACGCGTTCAAGCCCACTCAATGGCATGAGAATAGCAGGGCCAAGCTCCTCCTTGCTCCTCATTACAGCTAGTACCATACTCTACAGTGGGCATGGACATCATCCTACACCTCGTCCCTGAGACAATGCAGACAATGTAGACAATGTCGTTGTGCAGCTCGCGACACATTGCCTTGTCACGATGTGTCACCGTATTGCAAAGAGGCTTGCTATTATGAGATTGGACATCAGGGAACCAGAGACGACGGCAACAACTGATGATGAACAGCAGTATTTGTTGTGAGCGATTTCAGCAATCATGAGGCTGCTAATGTCAATACAGCATTCTCCAGCCGACGCCACACTCAGCCACACCACTTACAGTGCGTGTTAGTGAGCCGACTTGCTATTAGCCAGGACCACTTGTGATTGGCTGATATTCACCCCTACGCCAAGGTTGGATTAGTATGATTGGCACCAAGGCGGGCAGGAGGTGGGGCAGCCGCTTGTCTGAATAGTGGAGAAGCATCGCCCGTGACGACTGACGACAGCGGTTAGTCAGGCTAGGAGAATAGGGTAGGTGGGCAGACGACAGCTCCAAGCACTCCAGCATACGACGTATCGACTGGGCTCCATCAAACTGATTTGGCATGCGAGATTCGACACCATATGCACACCGGTATTTGAGACAGCAGAGTTTACCAACAGCTTGAGACAAACACATCAAGCAACGACACTGATACATTTCCAAAGGTTCGTATTCACGACGACGATGAGGGGCAAGGCGAGGATGGAGGAGCTTGAACATGAAAGGCCGAGCTCGAGAGGACGACGAAGAGAACAGCAACAGCAACAACAGAAACAACGGAACATTAGAAACACCAGAAACATCAGAAACAATAGCAGGACTAACAATAAAGATGGCCTCTAAGCGGTCCAAGAACGCCGCCGCCGACGAGATCGACGAGCTCTTTGAGGGCATCGGCGGCAACGACAAGGCAGCTCCCAAGAAGACCCCCGCTGCTAGCAAGGCCAAGCCCAAGACAAAGGCATCCCCCTCCGAGAAGGACATCCTGGCCGAGCTGGAAAATGAACTCGACGACACCAAGCCCCAGACCTCGCGCCCGCATACCCCGCGCATCCGCGAAACCGTTGCCTCGGCGGCCCTGCCCCGCCGCTCCTTGGAGAACTCCAAGCTGTCGTCGGCCCGCACTAGTGAAGACCAACCGACCCCGGCTACCGCAGACCCGGCCCTCACACCCGCCGCCTCCAATACTGCCAACAGCCCCAACGATGCCAACAATGGTGGCGGCGGCGGCGGCGGCGGCGGCTGGTGGGGTGGTTTCCTGTCGACGGCCTCTGCTGCTATGAAGCAGGCCGAGGCCGCCGTCAAGCAGGCCGAGGCTGCCGTCAAGGAGATCCAGCAGAACGAGGAGGCCAAGAAGTGGGCGGACCAGGTCCGCGGCAATGTGTCGGCGCTGCGTGGCTACGGTGACGACCTGGCCCACCGTGCGCTGCTGCCCACGTTCACCAACATCCTGCACACGCTGGCACCGCCCATCTCGTCACACGAGCGCCTGCTCATCCACATCACCCACGACATGGTCGGCTATCCGTCCATGGACCCGCTGGTGCACGGCATCTTCTCGCGCGTCATGTCCCAGGTGGAGGGCGGTGATCTGCTCGTGATCCAGCGTGGCCAGGAGAGCCAGCTGTCGACTGCCGGCGAGTTCTCCGGCACTGTGTCTGCTGCTGGCTGGCACGACGGGCCCTGGTGGCGTGTTGTCGACAGCCCGCGCGACCTGGGCATCGTGCCGGGTCTGCACGAGGGCACCAAGCTGTGCCGTGCCAGTGCCGAGGGCTACTCCAACGAGTACTATGCGGCACACTACGGCGCCGATGTCGTCGAAAGCGGTGCCACCAGTGCCGACAAGGCCAAGGCCGGTCTCGAGGTAGCCCGCCAGCGCGCCATCGAGCCCGTGTCCGAGTCGAACCCAGTGCGCCGGTCCGACCTGTTTTTGGCAGTGCAGGCCATCTCCACGAGCGCCGACGAGAACAACCTGTTTGCCGGCTCCACGGCCTCTTCCAAGGAAAAGGAGGATGCGGGCACGACTGACGAGGCCGACGAGTCGGACGATCTGGTGAGCTTTGCTGTCTACGTCCTGGACCCCGTGCACGACATTGTGTACCACACTGTGAGCCAGTCGGTGCCTGCCAAGTGGGTGCGCTGGCTCGACACTCCCGTGTCGCCGCTGACCCCCGCTACCGGCGAGGATGGCGAGGACGACGACGAAGAGAGCGACGACGACGAGTCCGAGGACGAGTCTGAGGACGACAGCGACGACGACGACAGCGAGGACAGCGACGATAGCGACGACAGCGATGACAGCGACGACAGCGACGCCGAGGAGAAGAAGACCAAGGCGGCGGCCAAGAAGGTCAAGGCGGCCGAGAAGGCCAAGAAGGTGGCGGCCAAGGCGCTGCAAAAGGCAGCGCAAAAGGCCGACAAGGCCGCTGCCAAGGCGCAAAAGGCTGCGCGCAAGGCTGCCGCCGATGACACAAAGGCCGACTCAAACTCGCCGTATGCGTTGATCCCCGACGATATCCGTCCGATAGTCGAGGGCGGCGGAGTCGATCCGCGCGAGTGGGTGGCCGAGTGGATCGAGGAGGTGCTGAGTCTTGCCGTCGGTGTGGTGGCACAGCGCTATGTCGCCCGGCGTATGGGGGTGGGCGAGGGCAGTGCTGTCAAGGGCAAGCGGCGGATGGACACGGTGCTGGAGGCTGGAGGCGGCGAGGTTGCGCGGGCTGGTCTGATCTAAGGCTGCTTGAGGTGAAGCATTCTGCCGCCTCGTCTGCGGCCACTTTGGACCACGCCATGCTGTCATGATTTACGGTGTTTTGTTTTGTTCTTGATTTTGATTTTGATTATTCGATTATCTGATTATTTGATTATTTGATTATCTCATGTCTTGATATTCAAACTGCCAATGTCCCGGGGTTGTCTTGCTATTTTCAATTTGTTGTCCTGCTGGTTGAATTGATCATTGAATACTGATTATCGATTATTGATTTGGTTTCTTGTTGTCTCCGCGATGTTATACAAAATGCAACCATTCTCTGTGGAAGCTATAACATGAAGTGGACTCTGAACAACCTGCCCGGCACAGTCATACGTGGGCTAGACGCTGGCCAGTTCTGTCGCGCTCGCCTCCCTGCAATGTAGACGATGTAAACAATGTAGACTGCCTTGCCAGCTGCATCGCGGGGTGCGCACCTACACGACGGAAAGAAAACGCCGACATCAAAGTATAGCAAGTTGGAGGAAAGCAAGGAAAACAAAAAAGCCAAAAAAAAAAAAAAAAAAAAAAAAAAAACAGCCCAACTCAAAGATCGCCAGCAGCAAAAACGCCTTCGCCATCCCCTCTGATGGACCCAAGAATATATTTCGAAAGCTTTTTTTCCAAGGTATACACACGCCTTGTCTTCCGTCTATACATATCCCATCTCATCAATATGCAGGTACCATCCTTTGGTATATCTTTTTATGAAAATTCATCTCTGTTTTATTTACTTCTTAGTTCTCATGATATACCACTGCTTACACAAGACCAGACATCATCGAGTTGTTGGCGTACGCCTATATTGTTAGCAAAGAAGAACGAATATGGGTTTCAAGGATTCTCGAGGGGGGGGGAAGGGACTTACCATTGGCTTGATGTCGGGGTGCGGCACGGCATCGAACTGGTTGAACTGGAGCTTGAGGTCGGCGCCAATGTTGATGTAGGCACCGCGGTTCTCGGTCATGTCGCAGTACTTGGGTGCAGAGAAGACTGTCGGTCAGCAGGTAGAACGTCACAGTATCCAAACAGGAAAACAACCTACCCGTAATGCACTTTCCGTTGTGCTCCTTCTGGTAGCCGTCCATGCGGACTTCGTGGCTCCGAATGATAGCCTCGAGACCGTTCTTTTCGCAGAAGCGGGCGGTGACATCGGGGCCGAACTGCATGCCGACACCGCGCTTGCTGGGGCCGCGGCCGGGCTCCGTCTGGGGGTCGGTCCACAGCATCTCCATCATCAGACCGGACTGGCCGGGCTGGCGCTGCTTGTGGCGGTTCAGCTTGCGAATGTCGTCCAGCGTCACGTTGTCGTCCGAGAACAGGCCGCCGTGCAGCACAAAGAACTTGTCGCCAATCAGCGTGGCCAGCGGCAGGGCCGAGAAACTTTCCGAGAAGAGGCGGAACACGCGCTCGTTGTACTTGGCCTTGCACTCGCCCTCGAAGCCGTAGGCACGGTTCATGTCGTCTGTCTCGTGGTTGCCGCGGTTCAGGAAGAAGGCCTCGGGCCGCAGCCACTTGTTGGCGTAGAGCAGCAGCGCGATCTCTGTGGACCACGAGCCGCGGTCGACAAAGTCGCCGTTGAACAGGTACCAGTGCTTCTCCGAGGGCCTGCCATTGAGGCGGAACAGCTCCATGAGGTCAAAGTATTGGCCGTGGGTGTCGCCGCAGACGGTCAGGGTTGTGTCGTCGGGCACCTGGACCTCCTTCATGGTGGGCTCGTCGTGCACAATCTTGGTGACGGCAATGAGGATCTGGTAGACGTATTTCATATGAATCTTCTTGCCGTTCTTGAAGCGCTCGGTCATGTCGTCGATAAACTCTTGTGTCATCTCGCTGCCCAGGCGCACACCGTCATAGTCGGGGGGGACGGCCATGGACTCGACATCCAGACCCTCGGCGGCCGATGGCGGGTCGCCAATCTCGATGGCCTCGAAGAACTGCAGCTGGCGCACGACCTTTTGGCAGTCAGCCAGCTTGACACGGGCATCGCGATTTGCTGGGTCGAGCTTGACGCACATGCGAAAGTCCTTGAGAGCATCTTTTGGGCGCAGAATGGCAGCGTAGGCCAGTGCTCTGCGGTAGTAAGCCTGTCACGTTAGATCTGCACCTTTTTGAATTGTGGATGTTGCTGCGTGCCTATCCAGTCGCACGCACCTTGACAAAGTCGGGCTTCAGCTCAAGCGCCTTGGTGGCATCGGCAATGGTATAGCCATAGGCCTCCGTCTTGAGATATGCCTGGGCACGGTTTGCATAGTAGGTGGGCTCCGAGTCATCCAGCTCAATGGCCTTGTTGTAGCCCTCGAGGGCAGCCTCAAAGTTGCGCTTGACAAAGGCCTGGTTGCCCTCGTTCTTGAAGGCCAAGGCCTTTTCCTTGTCCGACGCAGCGGCCCGGAAAGGGAGCATGGTGACTGAGAGTTTGCAGGAACCTTTTTGATTCTTGTGCGTCTGTCTGCTACAGCGTCTGAAACAGCGTCTGCTTCTACCGCAGTCGTCGTCGGCCCGTCGTCGGCTTGTCGTCGGTGTCGGCGTCGGCTTGCTTCGGGTTTCGTCGGGGGCGATCGGGGAAAGCGGTGCAAAGGTAGTACCAAAATCCAATGCAAGAGATTACAAAAGAGTGAACAATGTGAAAAGAGAACGAAGCACAAAGCAAGGCTCGCTGGGTGGACTCGCAAGGCTGTAAAGAGAGATTGAGGGGGTCGCACAGAGCAGCGTGAATGCGGGTTGAAGAAAAAGCTTCAGTTGGGCAGTATAGTAGCTAGTAGTAGTTAGCAGCAGTTAGTGGTAGTTTAGGGTAGTCCGTAGTGGCAATAATGGTGATCATAGCAATGTATCAGTGGCGGGCGGCTGACACTTATCTTACAGTGCCCTGGCGCCCTGGGCGTCGTGTGGGGAGCCGACAATAGCGACCGAAGGTGGCCGAAACTTCCATTCGGCAGGCGCTTCTAGGCCACTGCCAGGCCAGCCCGTCATCGGACCCACCTACCACAGCAATTGCACCAACCGCAGCCTGGCCTAGAACTATGGGCGCTAAAATGCGACACTCCCAGAGCCGCATACGAGGTAGCCTAGGCAGGCACGTGGGCAAGTGACCCTCGTGCATTATCTGATCCTCCGAACGTCCATCAGACCACCATCCACGACCGCATCTACAAGCGCCCACAATGGCCGACAACAACCCCAGCGCGAGCTCGGCTCTCGTGCGCAAGCGAACAGACACGCAGTTGATGCCGCCGCCGCCACCGGCCAAACGCATCCAACGCCCCAAGACCGTCCTCGACGAAGACACCTACACCGACGGCCTGTCCAAGATCATCGCACGCGACTTCTTCCCGGGCCTTGTCGAGTCCGAGGCCCAGAGCGACTACCTCAATGCACTCGACTCCAAAGACCAGGCATGGATCTCCAGCGCTGGCAAACGTCTGCGCGACGTCATGACCCCCGGCAACCGGCGGCATCGGCACCGACTGCAGACCCCGTCTCGCCAGGACAGCGAGGACGGCCGGCCTGGCGAAACACCACAGGGCTTTGTCGGCGACACACCGGCATCTGTCTTTTCTGTCAGCACAACTGCCAGTGCTGCTGCTGCAGCACGCGCCAATGCCTCCAAATCGGCCACTGGCCCTGACACCAACATGAGCTTGGGCGCTTTCCAGTCCAAGTACACAAGCGAAGACAACGAGAGCTTCTACAAGCTACTTGACAAACAGAACCAGAAGCGCGCCGAGAAGCATGCGTGGCTGTGGAACGGGAACAAGCTGCCGTCCAAGATGCAGCTCAAGCAAAGAGAGATTGAGGGTCGCCTGCTCGAGTCGGGCACGGCGATTGTCGATGACGGGTACAGCAAGAAGGACCGACTAGCGATCAAGGACCGCGAAGACCGGCCGGCAGCACCAGAGACGTGGAAGACAGCACCCAAGAATGCGCTCATGTTTGGCCCCGACGGGCTCGACAGCTCTGTGCAGAGTGTGGCCGAGAAGGCACAGGCAGACGCACGGGCGCCGCCCAAGTCGATTGTCTATGCCAACACGCGGCTGCAAGAGCCAGCAGTCGTCGCCGAGCAGCAGCGAAAGCAGCTCATCAAAGACCGCAGAGGCAGCTCTGTCAGCCGTGCCTCAGGCCCGCCCTCGCCTACTCTGTCGGCGGTACGTGCAGCCATTGCGGGAAAGCCTCGGCGTCAAGATGCAGACTCTTCCTTTGGCTCTATTGCCGGGTCGAGTGTAGGAACGGCAACAGGCGGCGAGACGCCGCGGGTCAACGGTTACTCGTTTGTCGATGAAGAGGAATCCCTCACGGACCGAACCGAGACAGAGCCCGAGCCCGTTATCAAGTTTGGCAAGGCCGACAGCACTCCCAACCCATTCTCTATCCAGGCCAAGAGCACGCGTGAAGGCCTACATCATCGCATGGTCGAGCGGATAGCCCACAACAAGCGCACCTCGGCGCGTGTCGGCATGACTGGGCGTTCCGAGACGCCAGTCACAAAATACCCCAACAGTCCACGCGTCAAGGGCAACCTGACACCAGCTGGCCAGCGGCTCTGGAGCAACATGACGGGCGGCGGTTCCACGCAGCGGGATGCTGTCTCTTCGTTCAACAAGCAGCGGGGTGGCCAACAGAAGGATCCCAAGGGAAGCAGGCGGGCAAGACTGCGGGAGATGAACGCTGCTTTGAGGAAGTAGGCATCTTGAAGAACGATGTCGAGGGCAGGGGTGGTTGGATTGGATATTGTTGCCTTTTCAAGTTTACGTATATGTCTATCTTACTTGCTAGCATGGATCACACTTACTGTGCATCCCGATTATGATACCCATTTTATTATACAATTATTTACAGCGATTTGTTATTATTTTGGATTTATGCTGTCAACGACGTCATCCGACCATGTCTCGATCAGAGGTGGCCGATGCATGTGCCGTGACCCACTTTTTGCTGAACCTCGACTAAAAAATCCAGCTATGAGCTCCGGCGAGCTATTTACCGTGGGACGCATTCCGGCGACAGCCACGAGCAGCACGGTACACAAGAGGCACTCTTTTTGTGGTTTTCGTGTTATCGTGTGTTTATTGTGTGAATTGGATCGACTCCAATCGCACACCTCACAATGAGGTTCCTCGACCTTGCTGCCGACCTGGCCGCCGTCGTCAGTGCATCGCGGTCCGTTGCGACGAAGCACGCCGCACTGCGCACGCGTCAGCTGGCAGCATCTTACCCCGATGCGCCTAAAGAAGCTCCCAAGGCCGCGCCGGAGTCGTCTGTAGAGGCTGAAGCCGCTGCACAGCCGACAAAGCCTAGCAATGCCAGCCCCGAGATCACCACACCCGCGCCAGAGCAAACACCCGCGCCGGCACCGCCACCAGCACCCCAGCCGAGCCCTACTTTTTCTTCAGAGCCTGTAGTTTCTACACGATCAGAGATCAAGTCAACACTACAGCAGCTAAGACTCGACACTCTTCCAGAAACAGACGAGCCAGAAATCCCCACATTCAGTCACCGACCCCGGCCACGGGCAACACGGCCACCGACTGTCCTTGAAGAACTACGAAAGAAGAATGCGGCAGAGGCGGCAGCCAAGGCCGGCGGCGCGCCACTACCACACCCATTGGATCCCCGTTACAACAAGGTGCTGCAAGCCCATGCTCGGGCAGTCGCCGATGCACATGCCGAGGCCGAAGCGGCAGCGGCGCAAGCTCAGGCTCAGGCTCAGGCTAGAACCGAAGCACCTTCAATAGCTGAGAGCATCGACACGAGTATCTTTGCTAGTGCAGAGGGAAAAGAGGCCGAGGTTGTGGAGAAGCCAATTGGGGAGAAGCCCGTCGCGTCAAACCTGGTCGAGGCAGCAGCTGCCGAGTCACTACCCGCTCAGCCTGCACCAGCAGCAGCGGCTGCAGCACCCGCCGAGATCCCGTCAGTCGCGCCAATCGCGCCAATCGCCGAAAAGACACCGGAGAAGCGCTCTGTTGAGCTCAAAGAGTCCAAGGTCCCGGCAACACGGCTGAGCCGCATGTGGAACTATGGCGGCCTCGCGGCTGGCATGCTTGGCGGTGCCCTGACCGAGAGCATCAGCCGCGGCTTTGGCGGTGGTGGCAGCTCTGGGTCTGTCATGCTGAGCGCCGGAAACCTGGAGCGTCTCGTCGCCAAGCTGTCCCGCATGCGCGGTGCCGCGCTCAAGCTGGGCCAGATGATGAGCTTCCAGGACGCCAAGATGCTGCCCGCCCCGCTGCAAGAGGTTCTGCAGCGTGTCCAGGACGGCGCCGACTACATGCCGGCGTGGCAGCGCGACCGTGTTCTCAAGGCCAACCTGGGCGCCGACTGGCGCGAGCTGTACTCTGAGTTTGAGGAGAAGCCCATCGCCGCCGCGTCGATTGGACAGGTCCACCGCGCTACGCTGCGGTCCAGCGGCGAGCGCGTGGCCGTCAAGATCCAGTTTCCCGGCGTTGCTGATTCGATCAACTCGGATCTCGACAACCTGGGCATTCTGCTGACGGCAACGCGCATGCTGCCGCGCGGCCTGTACCTGGACAAGACGATTGCCAATGCACGCACCGAGCTCGGATGGGAGTGCGACTATGTGCGCGAGGCGGAGTGTGCACTGCGTTTCCAGAAGCTCGTCGAAGAGGCTGGCGAGAGCGACTCCTACCTGGTGCCCAAGGTGTACCTCGAAGCATCGGGCAAGCAGGTCCTGACCATGTCCTTTATGGACGGTGTCGGCGTGACCAAGGCAGCACCCGACCTGGCCCAGGAGCAGCGCGACTGGATCGGCACCCAGATCCTGCGGCTGTGCCTGCTCGAGATTACGCAGTTCCACTTTATGCAGACGGACCCCAACTGGACCAACTTCCTGTACAATGCGGCCACCAGCAAGCTGGAGCTGCTCGACTTTGGCGCGTCGCGCGAGTACCCGGTCGCGTTTATCGACCAGTACGTGCGCCTGCTCAAGGCCGCGGCCGAGTCGGACCACGAGGGCGTACACCGCCTGTCGCGCGACCTCGGCTACCTGACGGGCCACGAGAGCAAGGCCATGCTGGATGCGCACACGCAGTCGGTGCTGACGCTGGCGGAGCCGTTCCGCGCCGACTCGCCCGAGGTCTACGACTTCCAGGACCAGACCATTACTGACCGCGTGCGGTCGTTTATCCCCATCATGGTGCGCGAGCGTCTGACGCCGCCGCCCGAGGAGACGTACAGCCTACACCGCAAGCTGAGCGGCGCCTTTTTGCTGTGTGCACGCCTAGGCAGCAGGGTGGAGTGCCGCAGGATGTTTGACGACAGCATCGAGAAGATGAAGCTGTAACATAGATCCATCTAGACGCATGTAACAACAACGCTGCTCTGCAATTGCAACATGTATCAATATTAATACAACTATATAATTCAAATTCTATATGCCTGTAATGCCATCATGCTAAACCACCAAAATGAACAATGAGCAAATCAAACCCTCGCCAGCTTTCATGTAGCACCCAGTGAGGCGGCTGAAGACAAAGACACTCGGCATGTCTATGCACGCCGACGGAACGTGGGCATCGACTTTTTCTCGCGCGACGCAGCCTTCTTCCGGCGCTTCTCAATGACCTTCTCCACCTGCTGGTCCGACATGTCTGCAAACTGGTTGACCAGCAGCCGCTTCTTCTGCTCCGACTTTTTGAGAAAGTACGGGTTCTTGCCCTGCTTGACCAGGTCCCGCTCGCGTTTGCGGTGCTCGTCCATGACCGCCTGCGCCTTGGCCTTGGCCTCGCGGTCGCGCTTGCGCGCCTCCATCGACATGAGCTTCTGCTTGATTTCGGCCACCTGCTGCTCGGCCTCTTCGCCCTTGGCCGTGTTGGTCGGGTCGTCCTCGCCGCCGTTGCCACTGCCGCGGCCGCGGCCAGACTGTCTCAGGGCCTTTTGCTGCAGGTTGAAGCGCTTGCGCTCGGCCTTGGCCAGACGCTCGGCCTTTTTCATCTCCTCGCGCATCTGGTTCATCTCGGCATCGCGGTACTCGTCGAGAAAGGCATAGTTGCGCTGGGCGCGCATCTCGTCTTCGCGCGACGGCGGCTGCGTAGCCATGGAGGCCAGGAAGAAGCGCGGGTCACGCGAGCGGGCCTCGGAGGACTTGACGGTCACGCCGGCAATGGTGGCGTCACCACTGGTCCAGTCGCGGCCACGCTTGACAGCAAAACGGCTAGAGATCTCGGTGGGAGCGTGCTTGTGAGCACGTGCTGGCGGCTTGGGCCGTCTGCCACCTTCTGGGCGGTCAAAGCTCGAGGCAAACGTGTCGTCTTCGTCAATGACTTTGTCTTTGCTTGCTGGTTTAGATGATGCCTTGCCCTTGCCCATGCCATCTTTGCCAGACTTTTGCTGCTTCTTCAGCATTTGGCCGAAGGTGAGGTCTGCAACTGGTGATAATGGTTCTGGTGCGGGCTCTTTTTCCTCCTCTTCCTCTTCCTCCTCCTCCTCCTCCTCTTCTTCTTCTTCCTCTTCGTCATCATCTTCCTCCTCTTCGTCCTCCTCTTCCTCCTCTTCAACCTGCATATCCTCCTCTCTTAATCTCCGCTCACGTCTAGAGGTGAGATCGTTGTCGTAGCCAAAGTCGTCCTCATCGTCTTCATCCTGAATGTACTTGGTGGGCTTGGCTGCCTTGAAAGGCTTGGACAACTTGGACGGCTTGGACGGCTTGGACGGCTTGGCGCGCACATTCCGCTCAGGCTTGGAAGAGCCCATCTTGCGCTTTCTTGAATCCATCTTGCTGGCAGGGATTGGTGGTGATTGAAGATTGACAGCGATATTGACTTGCGAACAAGGTCACAAGAGTTGAGAACTGGTACAAGACACTCTTGTGATACAACAGAGTCCTGGCGTATAATCTCTATGAAATTCGCTATAAATTCACAAGATCAATACACTGATCGTTGTAATTGATGAGATGGAATGCTGATAGAAGGCTGCAATGAGGTGAGGCTGCTGGTTAGTGATAGTACTAGGAAATTTCTGTGGTGTCAAATTTCACAGCCTGAGGTTGCGCCAGCCAATCAGAGGCGGCCATGGGTGGCAGCCCGACTCCGTTAGCGCAGCGGCCCAGATAGCCTTGTTCACTGAGAATTTCCGCATCAAGCTCAACCTCACACTGGCCACTATATATGATTTCATACACCCGGCATTCATTGCATGTTGTGTCTCCAGTTTGTTTGTGAATTTATTTGGCATGTGCGGCTGATTTATTTTTGTTTTTACATGACGCATTCCGAGAATTTCTCTCGTCTGGCTCAAATATCATTCCACCTTCACCTCGATTTCAACCCAATTCCATGTTGATCTCACTTTTGCATCAACTATTTCATCTGCAACCATAACCAGATATCAGACATCAGTTATACATTCTACCCAACTGCCACACGTCGACACACTGCAGCCGTTATGAGCCAGCTCGCTTCAAGCCTGTGTCGAACGTGTGTCCACCAACGTGTTGCTCGCCAGCTAATACGCACCACGGGATCAATACCGTCGAGCCTCACTCTCTGTCTCACCCGGTCTGTATCTAGTACCAGCTCCCGCTCCGTCAGTTTGGGAACGAAAATACCATTCTCCATCATCGAGGAGCGCCGCGAAAAGTACCTGGCTTCCAAGCCGCTGCCGAAGCAGACTCCCATCAGAGCACCGAGGAAGCAGATTGAAGATTACTCGCTCGAGTCGCAGAAGACGTCACGATCACCACCACTATCGGCACCAGGAACAGCACCGGCACCCAAAACATTGTTGTTCCAAGACAAGAAACAACACAAACAACACACAAAACTCCAGGTCAAGGGCCTCGGCAACGGTCCGCTGACACCGGACCAGTTTGCAAAGTCGTTTGCCGGCGAGATCCCGCTGCCCGAGAAGAAGCCGCACGCGAGGCCGACGAGAACAGACCGCATTGGCATGCTCAACGAGGGTGTTGCGACTACATCGAGACGTAAGCCGCTCGAGTTCAAGAGCCCGACCGAGACGCCGCCGCACGAGTACGCCAAGAAGGAATTCTACCTGGGAAAACAGGGCTCCTTTACCTACGACGTGGATGTCATGCCCTTTGACTGGCGCAACCACGAAAAGTACACACCGCGGGAGCCAAAGAGAGCGCCCTGGGAGCCCAAGGAAGAAGTCCCGCCGCCCGGAGTGATTATCCCGCGCTGGTGGCCCAAGACGCAAGAAGGCTGGGACCAGCTCGACTCACCACAAGTGCACGCTGCCGAAGAGGCGTATATGCGCTTCAATCCGCGCCAGCTGACAGAGTCGCAGCAGTACCACGCAGAAAAGAAGGTGGTCCTGGGAGAAATCAAGAATCAGAAGAAAGAGCTTCGGAGGATGGCCGAGATGTACGAGGCGCAGCTCAAGGCGGCCGAGGGCAAACGCGTCAAGAAGCAGCCGAGCGCAGAATCGGGCGGCGTGCCAAGCCCGTCGCAGGACTATCTGGCCGGACTCGAGCAGCCATCCGAAAGATTGCGCGAGGCGCAGCCGCTGCTCGTTGTCGTCGACCTCAACGGCACGATGCTGTACCGGCCCAACCCGAAACGCCAGCCGCGTACGTTTGTGCGGCGCCCCTTTTCGTCCGTCTTCTTCAACTATTGTGTCAAGACGTTTTGGGTTGTGGTGTGGTCGTCGGCACGCTCAGACAATGTCAGCGTCATGTGCGACAATCTGTCGTCGCCCGAGGTGATGCGGGACAATGTGGTTGCCGTGTGGGCGCGCGACAAGTTTGGCCTGTCGCGCGACGACTACGACGGCCGCGTGCAGTGCTACAAGCGGCTGACCCGGCTCTGGGAGGACCCCCATGTGGCCAAGTCGCATCCGCACTATGCCGAGGGCGGCCGCTGGTCCCAGGCCAACACGGTGCTGATTGACGACACGGCCGAGAAGGCGCGTGCTGAGCCGTACAATGCTATTATCGTGCCCGAGTTCAGCAACGAAAACAGCAAGTATGACGGAATCCTGCCCTCGGTGCACGACTACCTCAACGAGCTGTGCTTCCAGTCCAACGTGTCCAACTACATCCGCGAGAACCCCTTTTATGTGCGCAACGACTACGAGGCCGTTGTCGAGCGGCCGTCTAGCACAGAATTCTACGAGGAGAAGAAGGCTAAAAAGGAGAAGAAAAAGAACCGCATCAGCTACACGTACCCGGCATCGTCGCTCAGCTTGAAGAGCACTGTTAGTAAGGCTAGACAGGATTCGGTTGCAAAGCAGCGTGGCCCTCAGCAGTGGTAAATATCAAGAGACGGCATGGACAACGCCCACGTCTTGATGATAGGGCGATACGCCGGACTGTTACGCGATACGATTTCGATATACTGAAAGCAAACAAATCACATCAAAGAAAGGCGGAAGTGGTAGTGAGTGATGAAACATGTTCATGCTTGGTATCCTCATTTGTATTTATTTGTGAGCCATCTCGTCGTGCACGTATTTTTATTTTGGTCGTGTTCAAACGTCATGTACCCATTATCATAGTCTAAAGCTCAAGTCATCCGTAGGGGCGAACCGCTTACTTGAAGACCTTGCCGTCGACGTGGGGGTACTCCTTGCCCTCAAAGGTGATGGGCTTCTCCCAGCTCCACTGCTCGTCGACGTAGGCGCGGTCCTCGGCCTTGGTCTGGTCCAGCTTGGTGAAGCTGTAGCTCTCGTAATCGGGAGCGACATCGAAAGCGGGCAGGTACTCCTGGCCGCGGATGACGAAAGCACCCTCAATGATCGAGTTGTTGTTCTCGCCGTAGACGGAAGCACAGCCGAAGATGTACTTGCGCGAGGCCTCCAGACGGTTGTTGAAGCCACCAATCAGGTTGTTGGACATGAAGGTGAGGGTCAGCTCACTGTTGTACTTGTACTGGACCTTCCAGATGGAGTACTCCTCGAAGTTGACATTCTCCCAGAACCACTTCAGGGCCTCGGGGGTGTCCTTGTTGGAGTAGGTGCGCTTCCACTCGTCCAGGTCAAAGGTAGGACGGGGCAGCAGGGAAAGGGGGTGCTTGGGCTTGGGGGCCTCCTGGGGCTCCTCCTCAGCGGGGGCGGCAGCGGCCTTGGGGGCAGCCTTGGTAGCCTTGGGAGCCTTGGGAGCGGCCTCCTTCTTGGGGGGGACGTTGGCCAGCTTGGGCTCGTCGTTGAAAACGGCAGCGGGGGCAACGCTGGAGTAAACGGACTGGTTGTGGATGGTCTTGAACCAGCGGGTGACGTTGGGGAACTCGTCACGGAACTGCTTGCCGAAAACAAGCTCGAAGCCGCGGGCAATGACGCTGGTAGCGAAGATGTCGGCCAGGGTGATGCGCTCGCCAACCAGGTAGGTGTTGTGCTGCAGGTGCTCCTCAGCGACGGAGATGGCCTTCAGGGCCTCCTTGGAGGCGTCATCGATGGCCTTCTTGTTGTAGGCGGAGCGGCCCAGAAGGGGGCCGTACCAGCTGCCGAACTTGGGGAGAACCTCGGAGTTGAAGAAGGACAGCCACTTCAGGATGTTGGCGTAGCTGTACTGTTAGTGGGTATTCGATAGTGGAAGTGTTGGGCGTCTCGTGGGAGATTGAACTTACTCCTGCTTGGTCTTGCCCAGGAGGGTGGTCTTCTCGTTCTGCGAGGCAACTGTTTAGAGTTAGCGAGCTGCGTCAAGCCAGCGATGACTGGTGAACACGAAGGATAGGCAAAAAAGGAAAAGACGCAAAATCTCAGAAGGTAGAATAAATCGACATGAAAGTTCAGATAGGGATAACTGTTATAAAATGTCTACATCATCATTGTAGCGTCCCTTTGCAAAGCACAAAGGGGAAACGAACGGGCAAAGAACGCAACGACAAGGCAAGAATGGTGAGTTGGAGCAAGGAGACATACCGTAGATGTAGATAGCGATGCACTCGGTCAGGACAAGGCCGTCAGCGCCGACGAAAGTGGGGATCTTGCCGAGGGGGTTGATCTTGGTGTAGTCGGCCGGGGCAGAGGACGGGATGGTCTCAACCAGCTCGATGTCCAGGTTGTTGGCCTTGGCAACAGCCAGGATACCCGTGGTACGGGGGTTGGTCTGAAGAAGGGGGGGTGGTCAGCCTGACGTGCTTCTTCAAGCAGTGCAGATGCAACGGGGAGGCACGCAAAACGAGCAAGCAAAGCAAAGCATGAGCAGGCAGCAGAAAGGCACGGCGAGGGCCGTATATGATCGAGATGATCGATCTGACGGAGAGCTCCAGAGATCACAGCCCACATAGTATTATGAAGCACATCGAGGCAACATCACCAGATGTCATGATGTGGTGATGCGCCGGCCACGGCCACGGCGAGACGAGAAAGAGCAAGAAAAAAGCAAGCCACAAAATCAACGCAACGCGAGACTCACGAGGAAGCCGTAAAGCTTGCCGAACGACATTTTGATGATGTATGGGGGGGGCGGTTGGAGGGAGATGAGGGAATAGTGGTTGAGGAGAAGGAGAGAGAGAAGGAGAGGAGAGAGGAGATGAAGGGACAGGTTTTTTATTTTGGCAGAGAAAACCGTCTCCTAGTCAGTTTGGCGGGCGGCTGGTGGGGTTAGGGAAAAACTCTTTATTAGGGGGAAATACAAAGAAGAAATTCGTACTAAAAAAATGAGAGAGAATGGGAAGGTATGGCGGGACGTGCACGTTCTGATTGGCTGTTGCGCATTTGGAAGTAGCGGCAGAATTATTTTGATGTCCCTGGACTCACCGCCTTTATGCGCCTGGGACAAACGTACAAGCTGAACGGTAAAAACGAACGACACCAAAAAGGGACGACGGGTAGTCACGTGCACAGGGAGCCTCTTAGCGCAATTGAATTTTTGATGCCGGAGCTTCAACCACATTCCCGTGAGCTTCATGGGGGAAGGAAATTGAGAATTGAGAATAATTGATAGGACGACGACGACGACGACGACGACGACGAAACCCAATTGACTCGGCAGCGGACCAGGTCGAGCTCTTTCATACCAGCAGCCACACCGATAAGGGCGGCCCTGCTGACCCCGACCTTTTATCATTTGTTTCTGCAAACGGCCTCGACGAACCTCGACGACGACGACGACGGCGACGACGTAAAGAACGGCATTCCGGATCGTATTCACTCTACTCTCTCCTACAACTTTCTACACACACACACACATCTTTACAATGGCAAGCTTCCGCCCAACGATGCTCCTGCAGAGAGCTTCCTCTTCCCTGCTGCAGGTCGAACGTCAGTTTGCTCAAATGCGCGTCAGCCCATCCGCACACACCCTGGCCGCCAGCCGGATAGGGAGGGTAGCATCCGCCGCAGCTGGCCAGACAAGATCCCGCACCTCCATCAGCCGCTTTAGCTATGAGGACGACCAAAGGATTGAGCTGCCGGCCGACCTGGCCAACAGCCCAGACGCCCTTGACGCCATGGCCGAGCAGGAGCTGCAAATTGGTCTCGATATCGACCAGGCCGACGACTTGGCTGCCGGCGGCGCGTTCGGCAACAGCAATGCCATTCAGCCGACAACACCAAGCTACGTCGAAAAGCCGTCGCCCACCGCCATTACGTCCCTGATGGCCGAGACGACCATGCACGATCCCGAGGGTTTTGTGACCTGGGATGGCAAGCGTGCCCTGGCCAAAATCCATGCCCGCCCGAGGCCCGTGTCGGCCTCCTACTTTACGCGCCAGCCATACTTCAACGAGCAGTATCTGCGGCTCGAGGAGATGCACCGCCAGTTTGCCAACCTGCCGCGCGTATCGGCCGAGAATGTCGACCGTGTTGCATGGCGGTCACTGGAGGACTACCGCAAGGTCATTGGCGAGGATGTGCGGGCGCCGCAGTTCAACCGGTGCATGACCATTCTCAAGTCTTTGCACCGCATCCAGCCGTCGCTCAAGTCGCCCGTCATTGACGAGATTGCGGAAGAATTCATGCGTTCCATCAACCCGTTCAAGAATGTGATGAAGCCACTGCCCATTGACCGGTTCGGCCGTGCTGTGGGTGTTGGCCGCCGTAAGACATCGACGGCCCGCGCATGGGTGGTCGAGGGTACGGGCGAGATCATTGTCAACGGCAAGAACTTGGGCGACACATTTGCGCGTGTGCACGACCGTGAGAGTGCGACATGGGCACTGCGGGCCACAGACCGTGTGGACAAGTACAATGTTTGGGCACTCGTCGAGGGCGGCGGCACTACCGGCCAGGCCGAGGCGCTGACATTGGCTGTGGCCCGGGGCATGGTTGCCCACGAGCCTGCTCTGAAGACAGCACTGCGCAAGGGTAAGCCTTTTTTTTTTATTCTTTCAATCTTCTTCTGTCTAATATATAACATACTAACGTTTTTAGCTGGCTGTATCTCTCGCGATCCCAGAATGGTGGAGCGTAAGAAGCCCGGTCACGTCAAGGCAAGAAAGATGCCCACATGGGTCAAGAGATAGTTGTGGCAACTCAATCCTCCATGTTTCTTGTACCTTGTTACTTTGGCTTTGTGGAAATGGAAGGCTGGGCTACGCCTTATACGGGATTGTGCATGAAGCGTATCCGACGAACCATGCATCACTGTGATCGCGTGTTGCTGTGGTCTAGCCCCCTTTCCCAACAGACAACCAAACACGAACTGTTGGGAATAGTATTATGTATGTGTCTATGTGTACGATCAGGTATCAAACCGAGTGGCTGATATAGAACAAGGGCAGATGGGTGGCTGCATGAAAGAGGATAAAAAGAGACTGTTGAAGTTTTGGGATAGAATCAGAGAACACGGTGTAACAAAAACTCCTTTATAGTAAGCGTCAATTTATTCATTCAACATACCAATCATACATTTCAACGGCAGCGTGTCCTGAAAAATACGACAAGCTTTTCTGTTGCAGGCTTATGAAGCTACCGTGAGCATAAAGCTCATCAGGAGTACTCTTGCTGCTGCTGCTACGATGCCCGAACCAAAGTTACTAGGACGTGGACATGTTAGCCTTTAAAGCAGTGACAGCTTAGATTTCGAGCGACGGAAGCTTCCAGTACCAAGTAGTTTTGATAATGGTCAACCTGGAGTCATTGCGTTACATTACAGCTAGACCTTATTTTACCATCTACAGGCATCCGTTGGCACCAGAGTAGCCATGTCTGGATAGAAGTATGCATATGTTCTAGAAGCCATGTGACATACATGAATCTGTTCGGTCCCGAAACAGTGCTGGTCGTTGCAGCAGCTATCCAAAGAATTGGCTTTGATCGTTTGCGTCGGTTATCAGACTACAGCCTTTTCACATAAATGCCCTATGCTCCGTTTGGCCAAAGGCGATGTTTCATTTTGCTGCCGTATCATCGATACATCAGATGACACCGCCCATTGCATGATGAGGATCAGGCCTTGGGATAAAGTTGAATATTGTGAATGCAAGTGCATAAATATGCTGACGTACGGAGAGGCATCATGCGTTCATGGCAATATACAAACATACCATATGTAATGAGAGATATAATCGCTGGGTACAAATTAAACACGCATCAGCGTTGTCCTTTATCTGAGAGCACCAAGCCCGGGCTGTCGAACCCGGGTGCCTGTCATCGGCCCAACCTTGGAACATAACGGTGATGGCGAGACGGGCCGCCTACTTTTGTTCCCGGCAATTGATCATCTCTGACTGTTGATATATCAAGGTCTCATCCACGTCTTCTCAGATCCATTGCTATCGCCGGCTAATCCATATACGTGATCAATCGTGTGCCAATTGAACTCAAATTAGTTATCAACTTTCATCAGATATGGCATTTCAAACACCACGATCTACCCGGGATACAGACATGTCCAGGCGGGCCGCAATACACAGGCAACGAAGCGCGTTCGAAAAATAGAAGGATAGGAGCACAGAAACCCGAAAATAGAAATTAAAGAATAGAAAACAGGGTTGCCCACAACAGTACATGGTTCGTAATGGAGCGGTACACTCCCGAAAGACAGGCCACGGGCAATATCATTGGAACTGCAGGCATCTAGTTGATCTCTTCTAGGAGAAAGAATTTAGCAAACGGTTCGGTTTCGTAATCTTGGTCGCCCAAGGATGTCTGCACGCCTATACAGTGGCAGAGTGGCAGAATACTCGCACTTCTCCATTGGAACTTTGATATGCCGACTACAGTAATACCAACGCGATTGCGGTGCCAATTTTCTGAGACGAGGCTGTGGCCATGCGTAATACATGAATGTCTGCATTTGGAAGTTGTGCAGATACACCTTCCAATCAGTTCTGAAACATGCAATCGAGAAAGGAACAATTCGGTACTCTTTCCTTTCTGATAATCAAACAACGTGTCGATATACCGGCCACATGTGTCTCTCATTTCGTAAGCACGGGCGGGAAGGTGCAGCTTGTTGTTACTGCCTAACAAGAAATATTCAAAGAGACAGCAAAAGAAGGAAAGATGGACTTGGAGAATGAGCAAAAGAAAGAGACGCAAGGGAGCGATTGAGATGCACGACAGGAGATCTCAGTACGACACTGCCATGCATATGCAAGATGCCGCGTTCCCTGTGTACCGCATGCACTTTGGATTATCACAAGAAAAAAACGATCCCGAGCGGTCTAGATGGTCGACGTAACACGACGCCGTGAAGAGGCTGAGATCGGCGGGAAGGGCAACCCGAAAAGAAGTGAAAGACAATAGGCAAAATGGCAATGAGAGATGAGAGATGACTTGCAGATTCCTTTGGGTGTTTTGTCTGTAGATTGGCAAATTGGCTCGATTGGCAAATCGCATCTCGTTTCGCACCTGCCTCTCTTTCTTGAACTGACTTATCTCGATGCTGGTATCATGTTTATAAATACCTTACTTTTTCAACAATTGCGTACTAGGCAAAAGTATTGGTGGTTGTTAGGGTCGAAGGGTCTATTTGTTTAATTACATTTCTATTTACATATTCAAAATTCTCCAATCCTCATGTCAGACCAAGCAAGCTGAAAGGTGGCCATACGAGCTACAGAATAACAAAATAAGGCAGGGCAGGTCTCACATTCACAAAGACACACAAAGACACAAAGAGGATGCGACGGCGAATTCGGGAGATGGGACGACAAGTGGATCGGGGAAACAAAGCACTGGGAGGTCGAAGCGAGGCGAGAACTGCTGGGAGCTTGATTGATGGCCTCACAGTCTTTGTTTTTGAAGGCATAGCCGAGACAATATTGAATACAGGGTTATGAATGCTCATCAGGATCCGACTGTAGACTTGGGACCCGGAAAGAGAAATCGATAATCATATAATATTGCAGAAGGGGAACAAAGGAATGACGAATGATACGACGGAGTAATCGATCGGGTCCCGAGGGTCGGGATCGAAGCAAGGGATGGAGGGACGGGGAGAACCAGAGCAATGGGTATTGTCTCGCCACGTTTTGCCACGTTTTGCAGGGGCCTAGGAGGGGTTGGGTAGCAGTGGTGGCATGTCGGGTTGATGGTGTCCGCCAGTGTTAACGTGAAGTGTAAGTTGTGTAAGTTGTGACACTTGTACTGGCATGTATTTAGCAAGATATTTCAAAGCCTAGCTTGAGCTATCTCCTATCGCCTACTCCCGAATTATTATTGTGAAAGTCCAACTACTGCTATCAAACCTCCAAGCCATGGTGGGTAGATAGACGACGGGGGGAAAGGGGCAGTCAGGACCTGACGCGTAGATAGTTATTCAAAAGGTATGTCATATGAGGGAAAGAGGATAAACGGTAAAAAAGGGTAAAGAAGAGAAAGAAGAAAAAGAAGAAAAAGAGGAGAAAGAGGAGAAAAAGACAAAGCAGAGAAAAACGAGAAACCCTGAAAAATGCATCGATTGGGAGAGAGACAAACAGGCAAGAGGAAAAACAGACAGGGCTGCTGCAACCTAGTCCTAGCGAGATGGAGTCTATGCAAGCACTTTATGGAAATGTGATCACGAAGAAGTAATATGAGAAGACGCATATGAAGAGCCAACGGATTGCCGGCATTGATAGACTGCCGAGTCTTCAGACACCCTCGCTCTCGGGCATACAATCGCTGCGGAGTTGTAACTTTGATCGTGAAGCAAAAGTTTGATCTTTGTTCCTTTGGTATTCGCCGCCGCCAGCGCAAAATGCAAGAAAGAATCTGATGCCCCAACGACTTGAGCCAAGGTGCTCCAAGCATACGGAGCAGCAGACCCAGTTCTTTGCTCGGTGCTCTCAAGACTCCCCACTAGAGGGTCGAGCACCAGCGCTACTGCAGTTCCAGTGACCATTGACAGGGTGCGCCGGGACCAGACGCTGGAACGCTAGAGCCGAACGGGCAAGCGGCGCACGCCGAGAGTGTGGCACCGGGTCTTTATTCTGCAAGACACTGGGGAAGGGTTGTAGTTTTTGTAGTTTCGTAGTTTCGTAGTTTCGTAGCAGGCAGATAGCTTGACTACTCTGTAGGATACTTGTACAGGAAGAGGGATGGGATAGGGGGATCAAACGTCGATAGTAGGGAAAACTAGACAGCAACTAGATATCGACTAGACTAAAATGAACCAGACAATCCCAAATCCCGAGAAAACAACAAAGAAAGAGACGTGGCGTGAGATGAAGAGCAGCCTGCATTCGCATTGATCGACGCTGCAGCACCTCCCTGTACGGTCTGTGGGATATGGACAAAACGATGGGTATGCACACGGTATCCGGCTCCTAATTGATCAGTGATCAGTGATCAGTGATTAGGTTTCTGATATATGATGCGGGAGTTGTACTCCGTGCGACTGGGCTGAATAGGTGCGAGGGTGCTATGGAGGAGGGCAGCCTGAGATCCATCAAGATGTAAATTTAGCGGGTGCAAACCTCCGTATTATGTCGTACATGCTTCACCCTGCAGTCCTTAATTTGACCCTCTCTCGAATATTTCGTGACCAAAACCCAACGTCAGAATCCAAATCAATCAAAACGAAATCTTTTGTCGGCACACTCAAATCCTAAATGATGTCTCGATCTTACATAATATCCCACCGGCCGTCCGGTTCGTGTAACCGTGTTCAGGATAGGAAGGAACTGGCGGGATGGGCCACGCACCTCCTAATCTTTCCTTATGCAACTGATAATGCACGTTCATCTAATTGATTGAATCGTACCACGGTCGCTCCTTCCTTGATTCTTGCTGTGATCAGACGCATATTGCATCCTGTATTGGCAGGCTGTTTCTTATCTAGCAATTACATAAGCAATATAAATCATACAAACTTTACTTCAAACAGGGTGTCTTTTCAAGGTCAATATTAATGTAGTACGGTAATTTCAGTCGGACATGCTCATCTCAAAGACGCCTCTTTAGTAGACATCTGAATCCGCCTCGGCAAGTTCATGCTAGTTACTGGCAGCGTCTTGGTTGTTCCAAGATGTTTGCTGGTAGGCCTTACTGAGGAATGGTTCAGTGGCTAGTATGTCTCACAATCCCGGGGGACAGGGACCCCGGTTCAGGTTCCTAGGGGTGCATCCGGCGTTTATGAAAGACGGTCCGCCGTACGAGGGAAGAAAGACGAGAGACGAGAGACGAGAGACGAGAGACGAACAGTAGAGGAGTTTTCAAAACGAGACAGTTGACAAAGACGACGAGGAAAAAAGAAATGAGAGAACAGAGAAAATCAAATATGGAGAGATCGGAAGGGGAAAAAAGAGATACGGTACAGCCAAGATGGGTCCAGACACTGAAGCCTTCTTTTTGTTCTCTGGGTTTCCTCTTTGGGTAAAAGCGACAGGGTTTCCAACGACGTATCTCAACTACGGAGAAACGCCAGTAGATGCAGTACCCTCTGAGAGCGGTTTCCGGGAACAAGCAGATAGAATACAATATTTAGGAAAAAGTGTACTCTTATCCGCTGCAACTAATCTGGCAATGCCCAACGGTAGCCCAAGCCCCTTTCCACTAGGACCCCCCTTTCTCTTTGTCTCCAACGACATGGTTCATGGGTCTAACTCACGGCATTTCCTGTCCAGTTGTTCACGAACAGTGTTCACCGCTCAGTGCATCTTGTGATTTGATTTCAGTTCTGGATGTGTAGTCGTGCTTGGGCATTAGCTTCTGCATCCTTCCTCACCGTCTTTTTCCTACAGCTATTGATGCATTTGATTTTCGTTTCTCCCGTTCTCCTTCCAGCCCTTTGGCACTACTCCTTTCACATTGCTTGGACCGCGGCAGTGGCAATCTCAGCTATCTAGATAACATTATTGGCATGTGTACCTCTGCCATGCAGCTTTGCCAAGCCGTCTGCTCTTTTCTTTCTTTTTTCTTTCTTTTTTTTTTTTCCTATTGCTTCATTTCGGGCTTATTCGATATCGCGTTTAGTTTCTTTGTCTACTGGGCACGCGGATGTAGCCACGAGACTGTAGAGTTTCTTGCCGCAGTCTGCACCTGTCACTGTGGTGTCTGTGTCCAGTCCATGTCTTGCATCCTGCACCTGCATCCTCCCGATTCAGAGTACTTCTTCCATCACTCTGCATGCCGTCCCCCTGCATGACCTTCATGTCAAGATGCATGTTTTGCTCCAGGATTTTAAGTAGAATATGGCATGAAATAGTATGAAGGATGAATGCAGATACTGTGCGAGGCTCTTGAGGGCGAGACTGCCTGTGGTTACGTCTTATAGCAGTGCACCGAAACCCTCCAGCAAGGATCCAGTTCTTGCTCGTGAATCGCTGCCGTATATACGGCGAAAAGATACATACGAAACCAACGGATAAACAGGAAGACGTTGGAAACCAATGCACGCCTGATGACGCCCATCCCGCTTATTTCTTCCCACGGGTTCGGCCTAAACCTGACCAGGAAGTCTCTCTCGGGGAGACGCCTAGGGGAGGGGTATGTCGAGGAAGAGAGAGGGCAGAGAAGAGGCAAAGAGAAAAAGAAGACGAAATAGAAGAAGCACGCGTGTTCATCATTCCCATTGCATTCTACGTAGCGTGAGTTCCCAACATATCCGTCGGTGCTGTTTTTTTCTTCACTTCTCTTGTTCATGCTCCATACGCGTTGTTGCTTTTTGAACCCTGAATGCTGCCTCTCCATGCATTGATGCACGCCTTCTTCTTCCTTTCTTCCTTTTTTTCCTTTCTTCCTTTTTTCCAACTCCATCTGGCCCAAGCGCTGCTCCAATCCGGCCTGGTTGCTATTTCGTCATTGTCCTTTTGTTTTCCTCTTTTATTTTTCTTCTATTTTATTTTACTTCTTTTTATCTTCTTCGGTTCCCACCACAGTCAGCTCTCGACGTTTTACCTGCTCCTCGCTGTGGTCTTTCCGCCCGTCTTTTCATCTTTCACCAGCATCGCTGAAACACCCTACGTGTTCCCGGCACTGCACTACCTGCCTGCAATTTTTTTTTCATGTTCTTGTTCTTGTCACTCTCGATCCCACACCCTACATGCACTCTAGTACGGAGCTCACCCTGCAACGTTTGTCACTCTTACATTAAGTATCTTGCACGCTCCGCTTGCCCCCCCCCCCCCCCTGCCGGCTTCGTCGTTCCTCTTCCGCCAAACTACGTAAACCACTTGCCAATACGACAACACCAACAGCCGCCCCATCTCACCCACAGGACGGCCACATCAGACTAAAAAGTACATGAAGCAAACCACGCAAGATTTGTATTCTTGTTCCTGTTCTATTTCTGCTTCCAGGTCAAGCTTGGTTAGGGCTGTACCGCTCCTGTACCTCTCGTATCCTTGACTTTATCTCTTCCTTGATCGCCTTTACCGGGCTCTCGCGTACTCGGAATCATAGTTCATTCTTGTTTCGTCCATCTCGTCTTTTCTACCGGGCCAGGACCTGCATCAAGCAACAGGCAATCCGTTTTTGTTCGGAGCAGAGCACTGGCCACGGCCCAGAGATTGCTGTATTCGGATTAGATCTCTGCATGGATAGCCGGCAGACTTGACAACACACAGCACACAGCACACAGCACACAGCTGAGAGGAAGCCTGCCTTTGTGATTGATACTCACACCGTATTCTGTTCTTTCCTCTCCCCCCCCCTCTCCCTTCCCCCCCCCCCCCCCCCGTGTCTTCTCCACCACTACGTTAGCTAGTTTGGCCGCCGGCTCAGTTCACACCAGTTTGCCAACGGTTCTAGAAACACCCACTCCTCAGTATCAAACCTTACCTGTCACAATTATTCTACTCAGTACAGAGTACAGACTACGACCAACGGCGGAGGTACTTCTTCCTCGTCCATCACCGGCCTACTTTTACTTGGCTTTTCACACTACTTTTGTCTCCATCCAGACTACGTTTTGAACCCCTCCACGCCTGCGAAGATAAAATCAAAACCAGCGCCAAAGACACCCTCGTGTGTCTGCTCGCTGCCCATCTTTGTCTTTGTCCCTGGACTACTTGGCCCGGACCCATTTGTCTACAAGTTCCTTCTCCATTGCCAGATCCGTTGCCAGATATCACTACGCCAGCCCATCTGTCTCCTCTCTCTTTCTCCAGTCTACCACCTCGCCACCGACGCAACGGCCATGCACACCCGCCGTGGTGGCATCCGCTCGTTTGCCAGACGTTGATCCACTGGTTTGCAAAAGATAAAAGGAGATAAAAGACAAAGACAAAAGACAAGAGCCAATAAAATACGCCGTCGAGACCGACATAAAATCAAAAATTAAAACAACAGGGGTAGCAGCTCGAACTGCTTGCACCCTCGGCTTCCTCAATCGTGTCTCCATGTAAGAAGACTTCAAGAGCTACTCTTTCACCAATACTGCCACTATGCATCTGTGCACCTTACCTTGATGCACATTTTCACTCGCCTACCCCCCCTGCCTCCCTACCCCAGCCCTATTTTTGTCTTTTGCCTTTTGTCTTTTTTTATTAATCTTTTTTGTCTTTTGTCTGACCTGCATATGACATGCACTCCCGCTCTGAAAACATTCCGCGCCACCCTCCACTACGCCTCCTTTCTACTAGCACATTATCCATCATCTCTCGTCTCTCAAGTCATCTCATGTCCAGCCCTTGCATGCACTTGCCCTTTGTCCTCTTGTCTCCATCACAATTTATGAACCATGTGCAATACTGACCTGTCTTGTGCGCCTGCTGCACAGGTCTATATAGACTATATTGACATTTGATTATACTGTATTAGAAATCCACGCCACAGCCAGACTCGTTGGTTTCTTATATAGTCTAGAGGCTCGCCAACACACTTTCTCCGTCTACTTTCTATAGTTTACCCCTCCGCCGCCCCAACGTTAGCCTCACCGCGATCTCTATCCAACTGCCTCGCCTCACCGCATCGTAAGTCCCCCTTGGTTTCTTTGATTTCTTTGTTTCTACGTCTTATTCCCTTGACATCTCGATATTGCCCTCTGCCACCCTCTGCCACCATATGAGACATCCGTGTCCACCATGTTACACGGCCGCTTCGTTCATTACATGTGTGTTCCCGTCATCCATGGCTTGAGCCGTCATCTCTTTTTACTCATTTCATTATTACTTCAACTATACGCCTCGTGCTATACGTCTAGCCTACTTCCTATTCTTCTACCTCTGGCTGCGGCTTTTCTTCCGATGCGATCAACGTGGGGCACTCTCTTTAACTAATAGAGGTAGTTCTCTTTATCTCTTTTTTGGTTGCTTATTTTTTTTCTGTACCCCGAGTACTCGTTCTTGTACTTTTTTCTTTTTTTTTTTGGTTTCCTTTTCCCCAGATGAAGACACTATAAGGACGGCTTCTTCCACTCTGGTCTTATATCTGATTATTGAAACCCCTTTCCATTCCATATTTAGACATTTTTATTTTCAGCGCAGCCTACACATATCCTATTCAGCTGTCCTCTGTCCTAATTCCAATTTCCATTCACGAGAGGATATTCCTCCCTGACAGTATCTCGCCATTGCAGACACCTCACACCCTCAGCTTCTGGACTTTTGGACTTTTGGAGCAGCGCAAATCCCAACCAGGGCATGGACGACCACTTCCGCCGGCGGAAGCAAAATGAACATGCAATGCGGCCACCATCAGATCCACGATACCACCAGACCGGACATCCAAGCCAGCCAAGTCAAGATCCTCCACAGCCACAACGCCACTACCATCAGCACCAACACAATCCGGCCAACGCCGACCGGCAGCAGCGGATACCTTCCGGAAGTGGCGGCGGACACGGCGGCAGCAATCGCGTAGTAAGCGGCAGTGGAGCATCAGCAGGGTACGGCGGATACTACCAAGACACAACAGAAGGGACCTTTCCGGCCGGCGCTGCTGCCGCCGCCGCCGCCATGGGATACGCGCAACAGACACCAGACTATGCACAGGATGTACGAACAAGCTTTGCCGGCGCATACAATCCATTGTATGGCGTGCAGCAACAGACAACGACACCAAACTCCGTGTTCGACACGACGGCCTCTTTTGGCGGGCCACGGCAACACAGCGGCATCCCCATGATGACGGCCGATGTGGCGTCGGGTGCGTATTTTGGAAGCGATTCGACAGGTGCGGGAGCGGCAGCGGCGGCGGCAGCAGCAACAGCAGCGGCTCTGCACGGACATTCGACAATGTACCACCCACACCAGCAGCAGCATCAACCGACAGGAAGGAGCAGCTATGGCGGAAGCATGGGCGCATCGCTATCGGCGGGTGGCAGACTCGGTTCGCAGTCGCAATCACACGCGCATTCACATTCACAGCAACAACAAACATCATCTTCAGTAGACCCGGACCCCTCGGCCGCGGTAACTGGATCGGCCTCGGCATCCGGCAGCCGCGACTATGCAGAAACCAACGAGGCGTTTGCGTCGTACCAGCGCAACCTCAAGGATGTCTTTCAGAACATCCGGAACGGCAACCTCGCACCCGCCTCGGAGACGCTCCTGGGCATTTCCGACTGGCTGCTGACGCGCGTGGAATCGCTGGGCCTGACACAGGACGACGAGGACCTGTATGAAGGCCGCGTCAAGCTGTGGACCAATTTCAACAATGCCTGGCTGGCTCTGCTGGAGAAGCAGAAGCAGCTCATGTGGTCTGGCCAGTTTGCGAATCAGCCGCTGGACCACCGCACGCAAAGCCTGGTGGCGCTTGACGACGTGCAAAAGATGGCGCGCGAGCTGGTGCGGCTGTGCGACGGCGTCGAACGGTTTGGCCTTGTCGACTACGACTATGGCGTGTGGGAAGAACGCATCATGGCGGTCTTGACCGAGTGTGTCGAGCTGTATAGTATGGCAGAAGACGAGGCGGCCGGTGCCGTTGTCAGCGGGCCCAGCTCGCAGGCCTAGCTCGATGTCAGCCGAGCCTTTGTCTCTTACATCTATTATTCGACGCTCTACAATGCCGGGCGAAACCAGCTCCTTCTAGTGCTTCCAGTGTCTTTTGTCTTGTGTATCTTCACATTTCTGGGTTTTTTTCTTCTTCTTCTTTTTCTCCCGACTTTATTCGTCTGATATCGAGGAACGGGGTGTAACGACAGGTTCCCTCTCATGTACTACTAGCAGCTTTGCTTTTGTTTTTTTAAATGTTTCGTTACCTGACGCACGCCAAGGCGCATGCGGGATGATGGCTTTGACAGCTGGCTAGCTGGCTGGCCGGCTGCATAAAAGGTGCCGGGGCAATATATATAGAGACGGTCCCCTCACGGGGTATTCACGGAGTATTCACGGGCTTACTGGGTACATGTTTTTTTGTTTCTTTTGTTTCTTTTGTTTCTTTTCGTCTGATTCACTCTCATTTGCATCTTTTTAATTTATAATCCCATCATCGATCCAGACCTACCCGTTTTTAAAGAGTATATCCAAGTCCATGCGAGGCGCCATTACCGACATTGATCGTACTGAACTTAGTGATCCTTCCGGTGCGTCCTTGTTCGAGGTCGAGTGCACACGATAGACTACTTGGAGTAGCACCACATGGCAGCAAGACACATTTGTGATACTGCAATCAAACTCAAGGCTATATACATGGATCCATAACGATATACAGGAGTATAGGAACTCGCTCTCGTTCGTGATGATGGCCCATGTCGTATTGAGCCCAAGGCCCCAGACGGGTCCGCGTCCCGTCCCGAGATCGAATCGCATCCACGTATCATCTTTATCCTGGTTTCTTCCGGCCAGTTTCCAATGTCCAGGTTGTATTTATGTTTAGGAATAGTTCTATTCATTCTATTCATTCTATTCATTCTATTCATTCTATTCATTCTATTCATTCTATTCATTCTATTCATTCTATTCATTCTATTCATTCTATTCATTCTATTCATTCTATTCATTCTATTCATTCTATTCATTCTATTCATTCTATTCATTCTATTCATTCCACCCTCTGGGTACTACGCTGTGCAGGCCATATCACAGAGGGGAACTTGTGCTCCATGCAGGCACTAGCAGGCTGCCCAGGCCGAAGCGGCTAGGGCCGTTCGCATCGTTCAGGGTCCCCTCGCGCCCCCTTTTATTTGTTTACATTGTACTGCATTTGCCCACAATCATCACGAACGAGGTTGATTTTGGAGACACTCTTGACAAATTACACTTGCCATCCCAGCAATCCACTCCATTGTATTTGCAGTAGTATACTTTATATTCCATTTGTTTATTTGTTTATTAATTGATTAGTTGATTAGTTACTTTACTTCATATGTACGTCTTGTGTTGCAGTCAGGATATTCAAACAAGGCTAAATGCGGCTTCAATGCGCTCCCAAATAAACAAGACAAATTATAGACTTTAAAGCATACACCACAACATCAATCCTGTCTGTGCTGCCTGCGATACTACGGACTCGTATTTGTCTTCCTTGACAATCCGCAGCCAACCTGTTTACTGTTTGTATTTGAATATTCATAGATGGATGATGTGAGGCTTGTGGCTTCTCAGGCCGTCAGCTCCTTTCAGCCCAGCCATGTACGCAATGTCTAGCACATGCTGAAATATAGTAACCAGTCTATGCATTTCAGTATTTCGGCGTATTCTGACTTGCGATTGCCTTGCTCAGTTAAAAATACTGCACTGCGTACTCTGGGGCTTCTCAGTGGCACCATGTGAAAATGCTCCGGCTCGAGTCTAAAACACACGGCAGACACAATATGCAGGACACATGGCAACTAGAGATAACACACTGATCACGCGTCAGTGTTACACGCGTGCTTCTCATGATGCACAGATATAGTGGGCAGTCTCTTCATCTGTCAGTATCACCAGGTGAGACATGCACAGCAAGAGGATGACCTCAGCTCGTCGTTGCTCAACGGCCGTAGTCCTCCTATTTCCGAATTGGTCAAATTGTCCTTGTGCTGACGATGCCATCGATTTGAGCTCATTTGAGACCGTCTTGCTGCAGAAAGTGCTGGGTGTAGTGCTTGTCTTGTCTGTGTTGCCGTCTGAAGATGTGTGGTGGACTTTTTCTGGGAAGAGATCGCGGAATAGTAAATCTAGTTCCAGCGAGTTTCGACAAAAGCAATAGAATTCGCATTTGGTGTGGAGGAGTGCAGATTGCCAAGATTTCACTTACCTCAATCCATCAGAAATGTAACAGGGAGAGGCAATGGAATAAACGATCAAAAAATGAAGCCGATATGCTTTAGTAGTTAGAAAGCACAAGAACAAACCCTGGAAAATCAAGACCGCCAAACCGCCGCCGACTTTACTCTTCTAGAAGTGGTATCCGCTCTCAGCATCAGCACCCTCATCGATCTCGTCATCAACTTGAAAAGCCTCAATGTCACCATAATCGTCCTCGGAGTCATTATCATCGCTGAACACGTTTGCTGCCCCCGACATGGCAGCTAGTCGTACTAGGTGCCACTGAAGTTCCAGAAGATCTAGCGACGGCAACTCCCGTGGATCGTCGGCCTTGACAACAAAAACCTCACCGGTCTGAATAGCAAGGCCGCTCTCGCAATGTGCTAGTGTGCCATTGCGTCCACGTTCATAGCTGTCACTATCACTGCGGCTTGTTGCAAAGCCATGATCGTTCTCTTCATCATCCCCCATGCCACAAGCAGACACCTCTTCCACTAGCTCGTCCATCATTTCTGGTGTGATCGGATCGTCCGGCTTGTACCGGCCCTGGCGCAGCCAGTGTAGCTGCAGCCACACCTCGTTGCGCTCAGCCGCACGGGGATCGCGTAGTGGCTTAAGACCAAAACGTGAGAAACCCCACATCGCATGGAGATGCTTGCCTAGAGACAAGAGATTCTTGGGTGACTCGGTAATACCCGAGTCCTCGTACTGGGCCCGCCAAATTGTGGTAGCCTCAGGGCCCCAAAAGGTTTCAAGGGTGGAAAACAAGCGGCGGCGAGAGACGTCGTCCTTGCCACCGGAAAAGGGCATAATGTGTGCCCCGTCTGGATACGATATTCCCGAGAGGACGCAGACTTGCTTGTCGCGGTGGTAGGTTCTCACTGTTGCTGCTCTTTTGCGTCTGGATAAGGTATTTGGGCTGTCTGGACGCGGTGCGGGCATCGACGAAGATGTCGGACGATGATGAGGAAAAGGCGAAGGTGGCGGTGGTGGTGTCTTGGGCGGATCCTCTGTCTCGATAGCGGCCATCTTGGTCTCCTCCTCGACCTTTGCTCTTTTGGTGGTCTTAGGGCCGCTATCGGCACCCTCCTCGACGTGTCTCTTGGCCGGGAGAGGAACGGAAGCATTGTCAGATCCAACTACCATAATAGCCTTGCTTAGAGGAGAAGGTGTAGTTGGCGAACTTGAGCATGGGGCCACCGGTCCGGGCTGTGCTGCCCGTGCTATCTTTGGTGTCGTTGGAGCGGATGGCGTAGGCGTGCCTCTCGCACCACCATTTGCAAGAACTTGCAACGGTCAGTATGAGGTAGATTGACGAGTTACAAAAAATCAGAACAACAACAAAAACTTACACGTATACACGACTTCTTTGACTGTCACATTGCAATCTAATATGAGACCTTTAAAGTTGACTCTTGGCGACTCGACCTGCTCCCGTAGCCGGTCAAGAGGGGCCAGCATAAATAGAGCAAGAGAAGAATGATTGGGGAGGTAATTTATTTGGTCACATATCTCTCCATATAGAGAGAACAGTCTCTTGCGCTCTTGAACGTCGCGCACATTGTCCTCAACAACGTGTGCAGCATCTGAGGGCGATAAGGCGTCCTTGGCGATGCGAAGTAGTAGGTTGCGTGTGCCTCTATTCTTTGAGTAGAGTTGTCTGAGTATGCTCATGGCATCATCCTCGCTGATCTCAGACATGGTACAAAGTGATGGTTCAGTAAACCTCGACAGGAGCTGACGGAGAGGAGATACAGAGTTAAGGTGGTGGCAACGGAAAAATGTGTTAGATAAATAAACAAAGAAGCGCACAGAGGGAGGGCAGGAGTTTTACACACAGTCGACGTGCCGGTCGCACCTTCCGTTTACAACAGACCGGACCTTCGGCATCCGGCGCCCCCTCCCCTTACCTTGCACCACGCCACCAACAACAAAAGCCACCAACACCCTCAGACGGGTAGCCACCGCGCAACCCCCCCCCCCCAAAAAAAACCAACACAGGCTCGCTCTTTACCTGCAACCTCGCTGTGACCGCGCAGTGAGGTCGAGAATATAGAAAATTAGAACAGATGGAGAAGCAGTGCTTAGATTTAAGACACTCAAAGCGCCCTGTTGAGAAAGTCGGCTTCAGATAGTCGTATCCAGCTGGTTTGGGGTCAAATGCACACCGAATCACGCACAGACTGGTCTGGTAAAGACGTATGTAGTTGACTGCTGGCTGTGCTTGTTGTGATTGTTAAAGAGAGCAGAAGAGACTATGAAATGTGTCCCCGATATATGTAAACAGTCTTCAAGCCAGGGATACGTTGAAGAAAAGGACATCGGCCTACATGGTGACCCACTTTTGTCACGTCCAAATATCAACTTCATTCATGATCACTGCTTCTCCTCTACCATCAAAGCAGTATTATATAAGCAACCGCAATTGGTAAATAGTGACAAAAGCTGCATGAAAGATATTAACCTCATAGTAAATGGGAACGAAAATGTTTATGAATATAGAAATGGTAAAAGCAATATACTGCACAACATGCAGCAACCACATGAGTAAATTCGCATAGCAAACTTGCACGCAACCCTGCGCGCCGACGTCTCTGACAGGCAATGAGTCTCGAGATATATCAAAGTGAAGCACGCTGAATACAAGCCGGCGAGCCTGAGGCACTGGACCAACTAGATCCACGAGGATATGGATCACAAACCACAGCTTATATCGACCTTTGTTTGCCTCTTGTTCCCCATATCCCTCTGCCTGCAGAACCAACGACCACGCCGTTGCCATTCGCTAGAGACTGGGCCTTGCCAAGTGTCGCCGTCTGCTGTCGTCGCCTATCAGTCTCAGGCACTGCCATGCCATGCCGCGTACTGCATATCCTCAGAAGCCCGTTTAAAATTGATCTGCATCGTTAGCAAGACACCCCACGCCCGTAGACAATACTCTGCATCTGCACAAAAGACAAAGCAAGCATAAAGGAAACACAAGCAAAAAGATGAAGGAGAAGAAGAAAAAGACATACCAAGCGTCATGCTTATGCTGACATCCGTGTTCTCGACCATCTTTGTAAACTCCTCGAAGCTGATCTTGCCGTCGCCGTCCAGGTCCGCCTCCATAATCGTCTTGTCCACAATCTGCTGGAGCTGCTGGTCCTTAAGGTTGCTGCCGACCATCATCTTGAGCACGATAAACAGCTCACCGTTGCTAATGTAGCCGTCGCGGTCAATGTCGTACACCTTGAACGCAAACCGCAGTTTCTGCTCCTTGTTGCCCTTGGACGAGAAGGCGCTGAGGCCGGCCACAAACTCTTGGAAATCGACTGTGCCGCCGCCGTCCTCGTCAAAGATGGCAATCATCCGCGTTGCTAGTGGGTTGGAGGCGATCTGTGGCAAGCTCAGGAACTCGTCGCGCTCAATCGTGCCCGAGTTGTCCTTGTCCAGCTTCATGAAGCGCTTCTTCAAGCGCTCAACCTCATCACGGTCGACTGTTTTGGTATTTGATTAGCTAGACTTGTTCGAATGTTCTCGCTTTGAAGAAATATGAGAACGCACAGTTTGTGGTCTGGACGATGCTGTCCAGCACTGCACTTGTTGTGTTTCCCATGGCGAAGATGTGTGTGTGTGTGTGTGTATGTGTGTGAAGGTGTGAAAGAGTAAAAGTGTAAAAGAGAAAGAGAGAGAGAGAGTAGACGTCGCTGGTCGATGCTCCGCCTTTTCGCTACTCGTGTCTAGTCGCAGGTGCCGCCAAAGTATTGGCTTATGCTCGTCTTCACTTTAAGCCGCAAGGACTAGGTCTTGCAGTCGCCTCGCTGGAACGTGTCCTGCGCCTTCTTTGCCCTTTGGTGGTTCTGCGTCGTGATGCTAGCTTGGCCGGCGTGTGTGTAGATGGACAAGAGCTGGAGGCCACCTTTTGTGCTCGCAAAGGAGGTCGTCGTGAGTCGTGAATGGGGTAGTACGTCGTACGTCGTCGGTATGTCAAGTAGAAATAGTTGCAAATGAGGTCATGTACTCGTTCGGTCGTGTTGTCGTAATTCTCGTGGTGATGGTGCAAATAAGGTTTCTCGAGTCCGTCCACAAGTTGTCGTCGTGGAGTGTCGTTGAGGTCGTGGAGGTAGGGGGGGAAGCAAAAGGAAAGCACCCAACAGGCGCCCGTTATTAGTTATCTCTAGTGGGGTAATCTGCATCAAGCAGCAGTGAGACGACCTGAGACCGCAGTTGGGCTGGCCTGGGCTGTGTCACTCTAAAATGGCGCCGGTTGGAGCTTCAGGGACTACCTCTACTCGTCGCCTATTTGCTAATATTTGGCTTACCTAATCTGCTCTAATCTGCCGCCAGCACTTGCCTTGAGCCGCCATTTGACTTGCTTATGTAAGTACGCTGACATCAGCCCCCTGGAAATTGCCTAAATTGGGCCGACTCCACAAGCCGCGTTGTATGAATGTATCTGTACGTGGTTCAGTGGCGCTCCATGTAGAAATGCAGAATTGCAGAATTACGTTTTTCAGAAAAACTAAAAATTAAAATGTTTGATTCAGGCCATGATAGCGATCCATTTCACTGCTCAAAGTATCCTGTACGTACTACTCATGCTTTATCAGTATGCACAGTGCCAATGATACAGGTCGCGAACATGGGCACGTGAAATGGGGGCATGTATCACGTGCAAATATTCGGAATGCTGACTGGGACCCATTACAGTACATAAAGTGAATGTGCACTGTATGGGTTAGCTGCTGCGCGCCTTGTTTCAGGTAACACAAATATGCCCCTGCCGCTAAATCGCGTTGTCTGAGCAGTGACAAGCAGTCGCTCCTTCCTAATGCTAGCATGGAGATAAACAAAGAGCGCGCCTACTTTGGTGCTAATATACACCCAGAATCATACCGTGCGATTCACTACATCGCACTATGTCATTTGTTTAGGGGCAACTAAAGTGCTGTCCTTTTGCGTCTTGTCTCTACTGTTCCTCGTCCCCCCCCCCCCCTTTTCATGTCCTTTCTGCTCCCTTTCCCTCCTTCTTTCCCCGCGTGCAACGACTAAGCAGGCGAAAAAATTTCTCATACTGTTCTACTGCAAGAAAGGATCGTTTCTAACTACACACTACCAAACCAGCCCCAAAAGTCAAAGAGTCACAGTTTTCAATTTTGCTCACCACCCAATTGCGAAAAAGTCGGCGAACAACACCCATCGATATTTATCCCAAAAGCGACGAAATTCATCAAGAAAAGTCGACCAAATTGTGTCGCATGGCCTTTTTCATCTGGTAAACAAATTTCACGCGGAATTTCCGCGGGCTTGGTGCCCATTTTCACTTTTTTGTGATTTTGCTTGAGGCCTTTGCTGGCTCTCACCGCAGCCATGGCAACCCGCAAAGTCCGCTACAAAAAACTCAGCATCAAAACCGCACTGCCCGTTTTGCGTGAGGATCAGGTCGACCCCAGCGAATATGAAGCCCTCACAACCGAGACGCAAATCGCGACTGGTGTTGACCAGGGCGAGGAAAATGTAAGTCATTCAATTCCGATGATATTCCATCGCTTTTCATCTTCTTTTTCCCTCATCTCGATGCCTCATCGTCGATGCCAATCTGGCAACAAACTGCACCAAATATTTAGCACGTGTGGATGCACGTGATGTTTACACGTGATCATGATGCTCACGACGTCACTCGATGCACATCACCACATAACCTTGCCATACTATGCATACCCTTTTTCTTCCTTGAACACCTCATTGTCGTCATAAATGCTCTTCCTCCAATCACTATGGACACCGCTAATATATCCTTTAGGAATACCATTTGCAGGTCGCCCTCCAGGGCGCTGCCACGGCCACATCGGTCAAGGAGATCCCTGTGCCGCCACCAATGGAAAGCGACATCAACTATGATGCTTTATATTCCAGGAATTTTGCTCAACCAGTCAACTATATCCGGTTTTCGCAAACAGTAGAAGAGTGCATCGGTTGCCAGTATGATATGACCGAGGACGACGATGATTATCTCAAGGCATACAACCAGAAGCGCTCCGCCAAGGACCGCCTTTCTGAAGATGACTTTGAATACATCATGGAGGTCTTCGAGGACACGGCATCAGTCGCAACGCCGTTTGCTTCGGTAGACAAGACTGTTGTGCCATATTCGCACATGGTCGGCGGCCTGCACGAGCTTCAGATGCCCAAGATTATGATTCACGCAAAGGAAACTTACGAATACTGGAAGCGGCGGCGCATAGATGCAGGAGGCGCATTGCACCCGTCTCTTAAATTCGAGACACATCAGGAGACAGACGAGATGGATCCGTTTGTGTGTTTCCGGCGGCGGGAAGTGCGGCAAACTCGCAAAACCCGTGCTCGCGACATCCAGAGTGCAGACAAGCTCAAGAAGCTGCGGCAAGAGCTTGAGACTGGCCGGCAACTGGTCATCCTCTCTCATCAACGTGAAATTACAAAGCGCGACCTGCTAGCGATCGACCGGGCTGTCTTTGAGCAGAGAGCGAAGTTGAAGCAGATGAAGGTTCGGCTTGGTATCAGGGATAATGACGAAGACCTTGTCCACCAAAAGGTAAGCAACATAACCTTTTTCCTTTCACACACATACCTTGCAACTGCTAACTGTCTCAGCCCCAAAAGAAAAAGGCACCCGAACTGTCAGTTACACAACGCACAGCTGCTGGAGCACAAGTCCGTGCCACCGCACGGCCAGATAGCCGGCAGCCTGACATGGATCTGGTGCAGCTCGTTGATACCCTCAAGGAGAGGGACAATGAGTTGCGCGCAGATGTGATCAAGCGTATTGAGAACCATCGCAGATGGAACGAGAACCATGTCGACTTGACGACTGAGTCGCTAAAGCCCGTCAAGGACTGGGGTGAAGGCACAGGCTTCCGCCCTGCCACCACACAGTACTTGATGACGCCACCAGCATCAGAAACATCTCGCGACGAGGAACACGAGCCAATGGCAATGGAGCTGGACGAGCCTGAGATGCCGCACTCCACTGCCGTATTCCAGTTCAAGGGCATGCCCTCAGTAGAGACTGACACCCCCAACCCCGGGATGCAGTACCGCCGTCGTATCGGTCGTCTCAACCGTCTGTGGATTGATCGCAAACGGGTCATGGCAAGCCCATCTCCTGAGCCGCCATCGTTCTTTGGTGGCAGCAGCGATGCAATGCAGCTGGACACAACAACTTCAGATCGCTGGAAGTATGACGAGGACAGTGACGACGAGCCCGAGGTGTATGAAATTGACCCGTACGATAACCTGGCGCTCAAGTTTAGGTCTTCGATCCCGCTGTCGTTTGCATACCCAATGCGTCGGCCCGATGCGCCACCTACTGGAGGTCAACGGCCGAATGGAGTTGGAGGTCAACAGGTTCGGCCAGCTATATTGCAGCGGCCTCCTGGGCAACCGGGATCTGCTGCCCCCACACCCCATGTGGCTGCAGCTCCAGTCCCGCCGGCCGCGTCATAAACGGCGGGACTTTCTTCTTTCTTCCTTCTTCCTTCTTGCCTCCTACCTTACCTCACCCACATTCCTCCTCCATTCTCTCTCATCTTCTCCTCTTACCTCTTTTTTATTTCTTTCTTCTTTGTCCGGTTCTCGAGCTGTTCTCGGCGGACGTGTATACCTCTCCTCTGCTCTTTTGGTGTTGATCTAGCGACTGCTTTTTGATTCCCGTTTTTCTGTTTCTTGTTTGGCGGATTGGGTTTCCGGTTTCCGGTCTTTTGACGTTTTTCCTTCTTCTCGACCTATTCTCATCATATCGGGTTGCGAGGATGCTGTCTTTTTTGCCTTTATATGTTCTTCGATCTCGGTTGGTATGTCGGCGACCGGCCCGATGAGGAACCCTGTATAGTATTAGTACTGCTTCTTATTATCTGTCGAGGCGAGGAACGGCGGGGGATGACACCATGACGAGTACCAATAATGTGTAAACCTGACGACCGAGATCGCAAGACTCGGCGGCGGATACAAAAAATATGAAAAGACGAAAATTTCAAGTCTCAAACTAGCCTTGCAGTGTGAAGTAACATGATGGGTGAAGGTGACGGTGGTGGTGACTAGGTGCAGAAGAATGTTCCGGGAGAGGCTTACAACCTAGCCGGTTGCCGTGAAGGCTTGGACGTGGGGTGCGGCGGAAGCAGAAAAAACTGAGGAGAAACATACCAAGATAATGTTTGCCGAGTACGAGTATGTCCTGGTAGAAAAGGCCAAGACGGGCGCGGGTGATGTTGAGTTGGTCGGAAATTGGGAGGAGGAAATGTCGAGGAGACGATGGGTTTGGCGGAGGTGGTATTGACAGGCGGGATGATGGCTGATGGGTAAGGAAGAGGGGATGCCAGAAAACTAAAGGGCGGCAGGAGAGGGGAAAGAAGAGAGAGTATGACGAGCAAGATTCTAAAACGCCAACTTCGGAAAGAGCAACGAGCGCTCCTGCCTTGTCACTTGCGAATGGGGCAAACGAGGCCACGGCAGATGGCAATTATCGACAGATGCGATGGATGCGACGGATGCGACGGAAGTGAAAATCAAAACAAACGGTAAAAGAGAATGCAAGAGACTGCAAAAAGGCTGGTGGGAGGTTTAAAAACTCAAGACCAGGAGAGTAGACGAAGTCAGCCTACTACTGCATGTGGTGGTCAAGTGGTGTCAAGGCAAGTGGTGTAAAGCTTGGTCATGGACCCAAAGTAGAAGGCGGTCACTTCTTTTTTTACTCGCTCTTTCCTTATGAGGTCCTGACACCTGCCGGGGGGAGCTAGGACGGGCTAAAGTGGGACCCGGTCCTCTTTGGTTCAGAAACGGCCTCTGGTCTCTCTCTCTGTATCTTGGGTTTCTTTAGCCTTTTGTATTTTCCACACTGCAAAGTCTTTATTTTTTTTTCTGCTTTTTTTTTTAGTTTTCCCAAGATTTTGTTTCATTTTCCATCCTTGTAATTGTGGCCCTATGGACCCTGCCATCGTACCTCTTTAATCATTCTGCCGGCCAAACTCCTTTTTACTTTTTTGCTTTTATTTTTTACTTGCTACTCCCCACTGCTAGCCTTGGACTTGATATTCTTTTTGACTTTTACTTATATAGCCTTTTTTTCCCTTTTTTATTTTCTCTCTTTCCCCTCTACAGAGTTTATTTTTTGTGATTTGACTGGGTAACGGAATCTGGTGACGTCTGAGTGGTTGTCTCCATCGCAGCACTGTTCATTGTGATATATTATATAATCATGCTCATGTAAGGCACTTCCAAACCTAGCAGCTCCCCCTCTGTAGCTGTTAGATTAGTAATGCTTGACACGCAAGCTGGTAGCCAACGACTTCATCTTTGCCTTTTGGCGTATTGGCGTATGTAATGCAGTCATAGAAAGTGCTCTTATCAACTATTGAATCCTGTCCTATAGCAAAGACTACCACAGGCTAAAAGATCACGGCCACGACCTGGTGGATTTTTCTTAGTGGGGCGCCTAAACTACATCACCAAGAGGGGTGACATCAGCGTCACAGAACGGCCTTTTGAAGGATTGATAATCCTATGATAATCTCACAGATCGACGGCAACGCTCACTCACTAATAGCGATCCAGTAAACACACAATGCCTGCTCGTTTGGATCCGACACGGCGGTACCGCATCGCCATTGGCTGCGAGGGGTCCGCCAACAAGCTTGGTGTCGGCGTCATTGCGCACCCCGTCGACGACAACGGCAACCCCCTGCAGGGCCTTGAAGGAAAGGAAGACGCCGCCATTGTCCTGTCCAATGTCCGTGACACCTTTGTTAGCCCACCAGGCACGGGTTTCCTGCCCCGCGAGACCGCCGACCACCACCGTGCCATGTTCGTCCAGGTCACGCGCCGCGCACTCGCCGATGCAGGCATCCAGCCCAGCCAGATTGACTGTGTCTGCTTCACCAAGGGACCTGGCATGGGCGCACCGCTCGCGTCTGTCGGTGTCGCCGCGCGCACACTGGCCCTTCTCTGGGGCAAGCCGCTCGTCGGCGTCAACCACTGTGTCGGCCATATCGAGATGGGCCGCGCCGTCACGGGCGCCACACACCCCGTTGTTCTCTACGTGTCGGGCGGCAACTCGCAGGTGATTGCATATGCCGGCAAGCGCTACCGCATTTTTGGCGAGACGCTTGACGTGGCTGTTGGCAACTGCTTGGACCGTTTTGCACGCACACTGCGGCTGTCCAACGACCCGGCACCCGGATACAACATTGAGCAACTGGCCAAGGGCCCCTTCCGGGATACAGAGGACGGGCCAGAACGCGAGCCGCTGCTGCTGGATATTCCATATGCCGTCAAGGGCATGGACTGCTCGTTTTCCGGCGTGCTGACACGCGCCGACGAATGGGCCGCACATATGCGCGCAGGCAAGCCGGCGCCCGACGGGCACAGCGTCATCACGCCGGCCGACCTCTGCTTCTCTCTGCAGGAGACTGTCTTTGCTATGCTGGTCGAAATCACCGAGCGGGCCATGGCGCATGTGGGCAGCAGCCAGGTTCTGATCGTCGGCGGCGTGGGCTGCAACGAGCGCCTGCAGGAGATGATGGGCCAGATGGCGGCCGAGCGCAACGGCAGCGTCTTTGCCACGGACGAGCGCTTCTGCATCGACAATGGCATCATGATTGCCCACGCGGGTCTGCTGGCACACGAGACGGGCTTTGAAACACCGCTCGAGGAGAGCACATGTACACAGCGGTTCCGCACCGACGAGGTGCTCGTCAACTGGCGGCGAGACTGAGTGGCGGCTATGCATACCGGGAAATCACAACGGGTAAGGGAAAAGCATCGAGCATGGAGCAATAGCGGGATTGGCATTTTACATTTGATTTTGGTATACAGGCAACGGCGTACTCTTTTTATGGGCGTTGATACGTATGATTCATATTTATATTAAAGGAACAGAATGACTGCTACACGTGATTGTGCCAGACTAAAAGGGAACGTATAATGACAATACCGAAAAGAACATAAACAATGAAAGACCATTCTATCCCACATAGACAAAGTTGACCTGGCATCGCAGGTACCAAAGAAAAATAAGAAAAGAGACATATAATCACGACATGGCCCTTAGTGCTTATCATCGCCGCCCGTCGGTTTGTAGATGATGATTGTGACAAACTAGAAAGTCAGCAAAGACCTGAGATGAAAGAGATTCGAACAGGACTTACCTTGGCCTTGTAACGAGTGGTGGCAGACACAGCAAGGATGTTGTTCTTGATACTGCTCGTCGCCAGATGGTTCAGGATGGTGTAGTTGGGCATGTTCAGCACACTGTTGTCATCCTTGATAAGCGTAGCCGCATTAAGGATGGGCTTGCCAAGGAAGCCAGGAAGACTGGGCGGCATAGACAAGATCTCGGTTGCCACGGCGGCAGAGTGGAAAGCGGGCGACTCGTCCGGCTGGTCGTAGTCGAGAAGGTACTGCGGCAGCTCCTTTGAAAAGGCCGATGGCTCGGGCACGTCCTTCCACTTTGGTGCGCGGTTCGTCAGCTCAACGGACGAGTCGGCAGCGAGGAGCTCACCAGCTTGTTGAGGCTGAGCTGTTGATGACGACGACGACGCCTGTGCTGTGGCCTGTTGTTGCTGCTGCTGAGCTTGTTGCTGCTGGTACTTATGGACCTGCTGCTGTGATACTGATGCAGTGTAGCCTGCCTGACCACCGGCGGCGACAACGGCACCAGGAGCGCCACCGCCAGGAACACCGGTACCAGCACCTCCAGGAGCGACGACAGGCGCACCAAGTGCTGCCGGCGGCGGCACGCCCGAGGACTCTTTAGGCGGCGTGCTCTGTGGGGCGACTTCAATGTAGTTGACTAAATTGTTGCCGAAATCGACCGTTGTGGGTAGATCGCGCGATGTTTCCATCTGGTTGTCGACAAGGAAGCGGATGTGGTGCGTGCCGGGCAAGACGTTGATTGTGGTTGCAAACACACCAGGCCGACCTTCGCTGTATTGTTGTAAAGAGATTGCGTCATTAGCCCGAGTTTCCTGATTTTGGTATTGTTTAATGGAGTGGCTTTCTTGCTCTCCTTCCCGCTTCTTTGCATTTTGTCACTTATCACTCTTTCTGAGTCCTTATCGACCCCCCTCCCCCCCCCTCCCCTCCTACTATTGACCATTGCGTATCCCTTGCTCTCGGTGTCATACTAGTATCCGTACTGATTGAGACATTGACTTGGATCGCACCAAAATCCATCAAATCGCGAAAAACATTAAAGAAGTAAACAGGGTTTCACTTACACTGGATGCATGCGCTGCTTCTTGTTCCACTGGAAAATTGTGCCGGTAACGTAGACTTTCTCGCCACCCCGGAGCCACTCCAGCCGAGTAGGCACCGTCGGCCGTGTCTTGTCCACGCGCAACTCCTCCTCGTCATCTTCGTTGACGACCGAGCTGAGTGTTGATGAGCGGTGTGTCAGGCCTTCGTTGTCGAGCGCCTCAATGTCATCAATCGGCTCGCCTTCCTTGGCGGCCGCGATAATGGGCGAGCCGGGCGTGTGCACCTCCTCCTCAATGGGCAGCGGCAGGCGCGGTGGCCGTGTCAGATACGATACATCCTGGATGCTGTTGTGCGCCATCATAGGGACGTCCATGCCGTCGTTGAACGGGCTCAAAGGCGGGTCGTAGTCGAGAGGCTTGGGTGCAGCCTGTTCAACGTGTTCTGCACCATAAGCACTTGTTGTTGCTGCGACTGCTGCAGCAGATGCTATCGGGATGGTTGCGGTACCAGCGGGCTGCGGAACAGCGACCGGCTTGGATGGCGGCGGAGTTGTGGTGGTGGTGGTGGTGGTGGTGGCTGCAGCCGAAGCAGCAACGGCAGCTTCGGCGGCAGAAGGATAAGGCCGGGACGGGATCGAACGCGACGCAGACGTCGACGCGGTCGAGCCCTGGGCTTGCGCCATGGACTGCTCGGGTGGTGCAGCGGCGACGCGCTGGTTCTGAACGAGGGCAGGGTTTCTAGAAGCGCCCTTTTGTTGCTGCTGTGCTTGAGACTGGCTGTGTTGCTGGTATTGCTGCGACTGCTGCTGGTGCTGGTGGTTGTTCTGGTAGTGCTGGGAGTGCGAGTGATGCGGATGCTGTTGATGCAGCGAAAGACGGCCGCCTGGGCTTGCGGAACTGCTACCGTCTGCCTTTGGGGATGAGGCGTTATTTCCCATACCGGCGGTATCTAATGGCGAGTTACAAAAGGCTCAAGTCGGGACAAAGTGATGGCAGCAATCAGTTTACTGCCGGTGAGATAGGCGATAGCGTGCTTCTTGCAGTAGGACTTTGGGTGACAGTAAGTTACGGCGTGTAGGCGTTGCCAGTTGCAGTAGAGATAGACGGTGGTGAACAATCGTCGGGGCGGCTGCGGGACGCTAAAAACGTGCGTAAAGGGCTGTCGGCTAGTGAGGCGGTAGAGACAGTGGCCTCTTGAGCGGATAGGCGGGGGATTGAGAATAGAACAAGGGGGGTGCAGCCTCGAGGAGGATGGCTCGTATTATACAGCGCAATTGGAATGGCATAGAGATACCAGAATGGAGTGCGAGTGCACAATATTTCAGAAATGGCAAGGCTTCAGAGCCAGAAACAACGCGCCGCTGGGAACGTTCTTTTGCGTTGCTGTTGCTGTACTTGCTGGTGGTGTGCTGGGTGCCGTGTTGTCGTCCGTGTGCCGTCTACAAAGTACAGGGAGGGCCAAAACTCGATGGAAGAGGGGCGCGCAATAGGGTAACTAGAGAGAGGTAGTGCATGTGGGGCGCATTTATCCGAATTGGGAGACACTGGGGAAGTGGCTCAAGAGACAAGGTAGAAGTACCCATGTACCTTTCGTCAGATAACGTGATTGGATGGCCCGTGCACCTGTGAGTGAGACAAAAATAAGTGGAGAACAAGGCTGCATGCTCCTGTGTTCTTCAATGCTGACTAAAATTGGGATATTCGCTGTTACAGTGACGTCGTCCCATATTAGCGTGACTAGAGCACATGCTAATCACAGTGCACCCAAGCGCCATTCCGCGCATCGTCAACAAGCGCGAGCACCAACACCTCCTCCTTTGCCTCCTCGATTGCCAGATACGCTCAAAATACAGGGGGAAATATGCACGCGTCTCCTACACATTGAATGCCGTCTATCCCGCGTTCATGCGTTCATCTTGGGCTTTCGATCTAAACTCGCCTCGTACTGCTTGACCTCACATCAGGATCTCGCCGCCTTGTTCAGACCCTCACGATGGCTTCTACCACAGATCTCCCTATTCCGGTACCCTCAGCGGTCAGCTCGACCAACTGGGTGGGAATTGCCAAGTCAGCCGGCGGCCTGGTCGCTTCTACTACGACCGTGCTCGCTACTTTTGTCCTTCGCTTGGCTGGCTTCCTCTTCACGGCGACGACATGGCTGCTGTCCAGAACATGTAGGGTTGCAGCTTGGCCAGTAGCGCGTATACTCGATATACTACGTGTGCTGTTTTCACCCGTCACCTACACACTATCTTACGCACTCATACCCGTCAATGCTGTCCTAGGCTTTCTCGGACGCCTTCGTGTAAGATTCCTGATGCCACTGATTCCTGCGATCCAAGTTGCACAGTTTGCTAACAACACAGCCCCTGTATACCTATGTAAGACTTGCCTGCGCTCAATATCAGTAGAGAGCTATACACTGTATACTAACGATTCAGCTCGGCTCGGCAGCGTTCATCGGCATTGTTGCCGGCCTCGTGCTCAAGTTCGCATCCGACTACATTGTCGTCATTCTTAGCCTGGGCCACGACAACGACCAGCAAGTCAACGACAGCGAGTCCAAGTCATACACGACGGCATCCGGGTCGACAAAGACAGGCAACTCTTCATACACAACTGCTACTTCGGCACTGACTGCATCGTCCCGGTCTGCCATAACCGCACCGTCGACAGGCCCGACGACATCAACAAGCACACCATCCCGGCTGCTCAAGATGGAGGACGACAAGAGCGATGTCGCGCAGGACGAAGTCTGGCAATGGCTTGAAGAGTTCAACCCTCGACAGCCAGCAGTAGCATCGGACAGCAGTAGTGACAACAACAGCTTGGCCGATGCCCCGTCACCATCACAAAAGCAGCGGCCGCCTGGGCTCCTTTCCCTCACCATTCTTGAGGAGTCGACTTCGGAGGGTGGCAACTGAGGGGTTCCTTTGCAATGATTTGTCAGTATTATTACATATATAAGTAGCGTGCGAGCATTATCTTCATGATTGTAAAATAAATAAAAAGTTAAAGCAAGTCTGATTCTGATTGATTCGCTGTCCCGAACATGTGACACGTTACGGACAGTGAAAGCCCACCCCTAAACTCCAGATTAAGATATTGGTAAACATTTAAAAGAAAACAGAAAAATGAAGACCGAATCAGCGATCCCATATCACAACGGAACACCGCGACGAGAATGCTTACACAGAGCCTATCTGCGGTACACATCTCTATCCCGGTCCCGGTCCCGGTCCCGATCGCGATCGCGATCGCGATCCCGTGGCCGTCCAGGCGACCGACTGCGGCTCTGGCGCACACCACCATTGTCATACCGATCCATGCGTCCACCGTAGCGTGCTGGTTCATCCCAGTCGTCGTGGCGCCGACGGTCATCGTGTCCAGGAGGATCACGGGCACCACCGCCATCTCTCATGTAAGTGGGAATATATGTATCAGTATCTGCATTTCTTCCTCCGCCACCCCCACCGCGGGCTCTTGATGGACCATGCCGATCTCTATCGCGATCCCGATCACGGTCACCGCGGTCGTATCTGTCATTATGTGCCGGGCCCTCATTTGCAGGTGGTGGAGGCCTCGGCGGCAGGCCGTGTGGACCACGAGCCCATGCAGGCCGACGTCCATCATCACCGCCAGGCGGGCCATGACCACCCGGTGGCCCCCGTGGCGGACCGCGGTCTTGCTGATGACCGCCTTGACGGCCGCCGCCGCCACCGCCACCGCCACCTTCAAACCCGCCATTGGGTCCAAACTGGCCATTGCCGTTAGCATGGCCACGGCCAACAGTTCCGCCTTTAGGGGCCGGTGGTAGGGCTGCTTTGCGGTCATCAAACTTTCTGCGATCTAGCTCGTGCGACTCCTCAAACATGGGAATATCGCCGGGACGTGCAGGCAGAGGAGGGGTGCGGAAGTAAGGGTGCTGCAGGGCATCGACAGCGTTGATGCGACCCCGCCAGTCAAGCTTCATGAGCTGACTCAAAAGCGACACGGCAGTCGGGCCAAACTCTTTGAAACGCATGGCAAGATCGCCGGGGCGTGCCCGGGGCGTCAGGCCTGCCGAGCCTGGTAGAGAGTTCCAGCTCGGCATGTTGTCTGGCGTCGGAGAGCCACACAGATCCCAAATCATCTCCAGCTGGTGGCTGTCCGAAATACCTGCCAATATAGGCTTGCCGACCAGCATCTCGCCAAACACACATCTGTACTGTTAGCAAAGTACATTTAACACAAAGCAAAAGTTGTTCCTAGCTGTATGAGACATACCCAACACCCCAGACGTCAATAGCGGTGGTGTAGCGTTTGAGCTGGAGAAGAAGCTCGGGCGGGCGGTACCAACGCGTAACGACAAGGCTAGTGTAGTCGCGCTTGCCCTCGCCACCGCCGTGGCCCGGCACAGGCACGTCGCCCTCGTACTGCCGCGCCAGACCAAAATCGGCAATTTGGAGAATACCACGGTTGTTAATGAGCAGGTTGGCTGCTTTCATGTCGCGATGCAGGATGTGACTGTCGTGCAGGTATCGTAGACCCTCGAGCAGTTGGAGGAGGTAGCATTTGATTTGGGGGATGTCGAACTGGACAGAGGGGTTGTCGAGCAACCCCGATAGATCGTGGTCCATGTACGGCATGACCATGTACATGATGGGTCGTTTTCTCTTGTCGGCTGTCTTATTAGTATCATAGCCTCTCTGAACTCGGCATTGAATGGAGAGGAATGCAAAGGGCTCGACATACATGGCTTTTGGGAGTGCTCGACGGCCATATCCTCTAGCTTGAGGACATTTTTGTGGTTGAGAAGCTTCAGCAGCTTGATTTCTCGAAGCGCAGTTATCGGGAACTTGTTTTGTTAGAATGTCTCCGAGGAATTCCGCAGGCAGAGATGGGGATAGAGGCTGTTTGCACTTACGCCGTCCTTTTCGTTGTGCATGATAATCTTCTTCAGAGCAACCATATTGCCTGTGCGCCGAGATTTAGCCTTGTGGACCTCACTTTCCCCAGTCAGCAAACGATACTTCTTTTGAGAGCTCAGAGAATATTATTCTTACCCAAATGTGCCCTCGCCCAGCTTTCCCAGGAGCTCATAGTCGCGAATGTTGGAGCATCCCTGGTAGCTAGTTTGCGAGCGCATGTGCCGATGCGCAAAGGGCCGTGGCGATGGCGGGTCGAGGAATACTGGTGTAGCCATCTTGAGCCTCTACCCAAGGGCAAGGGGTCTTATATTGATAGAGGTTGCCGAGATCGATGACTGTCGAGGAGAAGAGCTTCGTGACAGAGAGGCTATCGTCGCGAGGAAGAAAGCGCGTAGGCTAAGCTATCGGCGCGAAAAGGAGCTGGTGCGCATCCGTCTTATAGCTTAGCTAGTAGATAGAGACAGGTACAGCGTGGGAACCACAGCAGATACCAGCTTTCAATGCTGAATCGGAGAATGGCGATAATATAGATCGCTGCACTTTGGGGAGCGCTGCATCGAGAGACCTCACGTCAATAGAACCAGGCTGAAAGCGGCAGAATGATGAATGAAGAAGGCGGTGGAGGTTGAGTGCGGGTATGTAAAGGCGAAAGACTAGCCAATTATATTCCGCTGTTTAATATGGGGCGTCTCTCTTTACACACCCAATCAAACAGCGCTTATTCTGCGGCCTTATCGATTAGGCCGAAAGTCGCCAATTGGCGTTGGGGAGAGCCCCGTCCACCGCCTGCGAGCCTGCTGGGGCATCCGATGCTCCGCTGAATTTCGCTTGTATTGAACACGACGAAAGGCTTCACATATCATTATCGAGTGCACCCGCGGTGACTGCCATTGACGACCCTACGACCGCCATACGCACCCGATCGATATCGAGAACAAAGCCTCGAGCTTTCACAACCAGCAACTGTGAGGACGCCCCTGCAACTGCCCACCAATCCGGCCCGGTCGTCTCCTCGATCCTTTGATCGTGCGATCTCTCAATCTCTCACCTTTCGACTTCATGGCAGCTGCTAACTCGGCTCTACAATACAGACCTTGACCCGGAGTCATCAACATGAACTTCCACAACCGGCCACCAGTGCCGCATGTGCCTCTTGGCTACCGCGTTGCAGCAAAGGCCCTCGGTGCCAGCATGTGGTTCTTTGTAAGAAAGACCCCGACCACAGACATGGCGTGGCTCGTCCGGAGACGTCGATATGCTAACACGACACAGTTGATGTACAGAGCGAAGAAGGACGGCGCCGTTCTTCTGGGCTGGAAGCACCCATGGGACCACTAAACGACTCGCCTTGTAGGAGAGAGTCGGTGGGCGATGGACGACGGGACAGGGATTTGGAGCTGCGTTTTATCATCATCGTGTACATACAATCATACAGGCCGCGCGAGGCGGATAGAAACGAACCAATGCAAATATTGCGACAACAGAAGAGATGCAATCACGGTATTGATACATACACGACACACGGCATGGGCAGCATCAAGCCTAATCTAGGACAAACGCGAGCAGCCTCGATCAACCTTGGAAACAGTCATCAGCCAATAACTAGGCAGTTTTGGGAAAGAGGTAATGAGAGACGCCCCATACATCACCGCCCTGGTCTTTAAACAGCTTCGAGCACGCCATGTAAAAGATCTCCCACCAGTAGTACCACGCCGACGCATTCTCCTCGCCATACGTCTCGACGAGGGCTGGCCACATGGCTCGCTTGCTCTTCATCATGTTCTGCAGCCAGTCCTCGCATGTCCGCGAGTAGTGCTGTCCGTTGACCCACCACTGCTGCTCGAGCGTCAGGTCGCGTTGGAAGTAGTGCAGCAGGTCCGCCGACAGCATCGTGCCGTCCGTAAAAAAGTATGTCGTCATCCAGCCCTCCTCATAATAAGGTGTCGTGGCATGGCTAAAGGTGTGCACAAACTGCTAGGTCTGGGGAAGCGACCTGTTGCCGTCGGTCGACGAGGTTGCGCCGGATGCCGAGGCGGGTGACGGCATGGGGGAGGTAGCCGCTGTCAAGAAGGGCGTCTGACTGTTAGATGTATAGATAGACACAGAGTTGACGAGAGCAGGTACTTGTCGACATTCATGTTCATTTTTGAATAGTAATGAAATGAATGTTTTCAAGAGAGCTTCCAATGCTGATTATGTTTTGGTCTGGTAGCTGTTGTAAGTCAATTGACAAAAGACTGGAATAATAGGAAGCGCATGAGTCGAGCTCGAGAAAGCTTAGCTAGGTGAGCTGTGAACATGGACTGTCAATAAAATCCAAGAAGTAAGCCGTCATCGAGCTATCAAGTAAAAGCATAAACCAATTGCAACATTGCCGTTGGGGTTAGGGACGTCGCAGCCAGTGTGATGGCATCCAGAGCTTCCGGGTGTTTCGATCGAGCAAGCCGGCGGTCTCAGTAGCTCCGGCACCGTTGTTTCCAGCCAGCGTTGTGTCAATCGGCCTCTTTGTGTGGCGACTCACGAAGAGAATATCAAATTATCAAAATGTATGCCAATATCCTATAATCACATCCAATGGTCAATGTGCGAAAACAAACAGGCGTGAGCTGTGCGCAATCTATTCAAATCAATGCTGCATCAAGCATAATATATCGTCGCATCTAAAAACAAGTCATCCAATGGTTGGTACAAAGTCGAGCAATGGCTCGATAGAAAACAAGAAGAAGCAAGAAGAAGCAAGAAGAAGCAAAAAGAAGCAAAAAGAAACAAACAAGAAGAAACAAAAGGGAAACGGCCATGAGACTATGAAACTCAAGTGCGCATGCCCTCCTGGATCAGCTTGTACTCCTTGCGCTTCTTGGGCGTCTTGGTGATGGCCAGCTTGATGCGGCCAATTGCGCGCGCGGCAGCTGGCAGCACCCATTTCTCGGCAGCCAGTGCCACAGCCAGGTAGCCAACACCCAACAGCAGAAGCAGCAGCTTAAAATCCCACGACATCTTGGTCAGCTCCATTAGCTTTTTGAGCCAATGCATGGGATTGGTGACCATGTGCACCGTAAAAAGCAGCGCGACTGTAATCGTAGCAACAAATGGCCCTACATTATTAGTTCATGTACACAGAATTGGATCGTAATAGGATAGACTTACAGTTTTGCCACATGCCCTGCCGGAAGGGAGGGCCGGCGTTGAGCACGACACCCGAGAAGATGTACTCGAAACAAGACACCAGGAAGAGCGCCGTGTTCTCCGAATTTTTGGTGTTGGATTTGTCGGGGTCGATAACGGGCGGAATAAACCAGGGCTCCTGGCGCACAACAAAGAAGGCAATCGACTGGATGCCAATGCAGATGGCCATTTGTCCTAACAGCGGCGTCAACACCTTGCGGGACACGAGATCTGCAGTCGGCCGTTTCTTGCCGAGCTCTGGCGACGGTCCGGCCCAGCTCATGAAGACGGCAATGGGTAGAATGAGGGCAAGGTCAATGAACAGGAACTGGAAATCGCCGAGGTTGGAAGCCGACGTGTAGAGGTAGCTGACAGACGTGAACTGGATCGCCGAGTACAGACTCATGTACTTGAAGCAGCTAAAGCTTGTCACCAGCGATGCACGGCCCTCGCGAATCACCTCGGGCACACAGCGAATGTCAAATACGCGTGACGTGAACGGCGCGGCCACAGATGCCTCAGCCTCGGACAGCGAGATACCGACATCGGCGGCCTTGAGTGCAGCACAGTCGTTGGCACCGTCACCGCAGAAGCCACAGCAGTAGTCGATGCTCTGGAGCTTCTCGACCAGCTCGCACTTTTCGTCGGGAGACATGCGGGCATACACTTTGCCACAGAGCAGCATCCTGTGCAGAACTTCAGGCCGCGCATAGTCGACCATCCACCGAAAGACCTCGCCACTGACAGCAACAGAGTAGTTGCGGAGGTTGGAGATATCATAGGGAAGAGATGCATCGCCCTCGGGAGGCGCAGGCAGAGGCTACATTGTTAGCAGTTGCATCTCAAGTTCAATAGTATTAAAGGGGTAACATACCAACAGGGTGTTCTCGTCGAGTTGGTAGATGCTGTTGTCGATGCTCTCCCACTGCAGCTTGGCAGTCGCATCCTGTGCATTGCCTTGCGCAAACCGGGGCACAAAACAGTGTGCTGTTTTGTTGATCAGGTTGCACTCGCGTGCCACACTAATGGCTGTCAGGATGTTGTCGCCCGTCACCATCACGGCGCCAATGTTGGATGCGATCAGCTCGTCCAGCACGGCCGTCGTCGTCGGCTTCAGCTTGTTCTCAAAGATAATGAAACCAACAAAGTCAAGACCACTCTCGGCATCCTCGCGCTTTAGCTTCTGTGCCTTGACCCAGCTCAGCTTGGGAATGTGCTTGGTCGCACAACCAATGACACGGTATCCCTTGTGCGTGTACGAAGACAAAAGCTCGTCATAATCGGCCGGCAGACTCTCGGGCCGGCAGATTTCACGCATACACTCGGGAGCGCCCTTGACATACACGTCGCCACTTGTCTGTCCAAAAATACGAACAATGACGCTAGCACGACGCAGTTGAGAGACAAACTCAAAAGACCGGATAACACCTAGCTCAAACGGCGACGGAGAAGCCGCCGAGACACTAGACACAGTCGCTGCAGTCCGTCTGCCAGTTGATGCGGGCGGCCGGGTATCCAAATCATAGACAGTGTCCGCAGGTGGGCGCGCCACAGACGGTGCAAGACCGCCCTGGTTGTCTTCGTCGGTTTGGTCCCTCGATGTGTGCTGCTTGCCCTCATCAAACGTCCAGTTGGTGAATTCAAACATCTTCAGGTCCAGAGGGTCGCCCATAAGCTCGCCATCTACAGACCGCAATGAGTGGCACGTCGCCATAGTGAAGAGAGCAGCACGCCGAGCATCGTCATATGATGAAAGCGTATCAGACTTCTTGGCTCCGCGCTGAGCAGCGTTGCGGGCCGGCACAAGCAGTGACGACTTGGCAATCACTTCACCGAAGCGATTAGCAGCATGGTCAACAACACGCACACCAAGAACATCGAGGCCGTCTTCCGTCAGGGTTCCTGTCTTGTCAAAGCACATAATATCCAGCTTGCCGCCAACATTGACACGCTGCGGGCTGATACAGAAGATCTGCTTGGACCGAAGCCGGCTGAGGGCAAAGTTTGTGCCAATGGTTAGCGTTGCCGGCAGTGCGGGTGGCACAACGATAGTGATGAGATCCAGTGCACGCACAACAATGAGATGCCATGCGAGGCCCAGGCGCACAAAGTTGATAAACGACGCAATGAACCCAACTAGTGCAATGCATGCCATGACGGATATGTACCGGAACGAATCGCGGTAGAACTTGAAGCCCGAGGGCTTGGGGAACAGCATCGAGCGGACTAGCGAGCCCTTGGTCGTGTTGAAGCCGGTGCGCACCACCAGGGCAAGCGCCACGTCTTCGTCACGGCCATCCTGGGGCTTGCGGGCACGCACAATCTTGGTTCCGCAGAACAAAAAGTGCTTTGCGACTTCAGGCAGGATAGTAGGAGCTCCAAGGTCAATTAGGCGTAGACTCGAGCCTGTTGCCGGGACTTTAGAGACGGGCACAGACTCGCCCGTCAGCATGCTTTCATTGACGATGCAGTCGCCGCTCAGCAGAAGACTGTCGCTGGGGAACTGGCTGAGGCTGGGATCGCTGACCTCGTAGACGTCGCCTGGCACGAGGTCACTAGACGAAACAGTGCGCCAGAAACCGTTACGGAGCACGCGCACATCGCACTCAAAGCGGGATATCTCGCGCAACCGGCGCATTGTCGAGCGAGTTTCGATGAGGGTGGTAGTGATGCTGCCAAATGACATGAAGAAAATGGCAATAGCATAGTAGTAGTATTCGTCGAGCGACCATAGCAAAAGACTAGCAATTTGGAAGACGTAAAAGGGATGGAACACCTCGTCGACCAGCAGTTTGCCAACCGACTTCTGCTCAATATCGATTAGATTATCGCCAAAAACCAGCGACCGGAATCCCTTCTCGTCACCATCGAGGCCGGCGCGGATCTCACGCACGTTTGCCCAAGATGGGTCCTTCCAGCCGGACGAGTGCATAAACTTGTCACGCAGTGGGTGGTAGAAGAAGCGAACGTAGCGGTAGTTGAGGCCACGCAGGTCCTCCAGTAGCGGATCCGGGTCTTCGTCGTCGAGTGCATAGCGTGCCATTTTTGGCGGTGCACCAAACACAGTCGACAGTGACCGATTATAGGCCACACTATCAACGTCCAGAATCACCATCTCGTTCCACTGGTTCTCAATGACCACCCAGGTACACTCGGCAAGGGGACACGGCTGGCCAGTGACGCGGACCATCCACCGCGGGAGCCACCGGAAGAAGAGCCATGCGATGCCAAACGTGAGCACGCAGAGAAGAATGTAAAGAGCCATACCAAGTGTGCTCGTGCGAAAACCGGCAATGACAATGTACAGATCCTCGCTAGCAATGTAGGTCTTTTGGCTGACGCGGAGGCCACCATACTCGCTGCCGGCATCAGTCCCCACGCTGCTCCGGCGCAGCAGGCCGGCACGTGCCGATATTCGAGAAAGTGTAGATGAGCGCCGATGCAGCACATAGTCGTCACGGTCGACTGCACTCTCACTTTGAATGTCGGTCGAGTCCTCCTCATCTTCCTCCCGGTCATTGTCTACCACGGCTACGCTTCCATGGTAGCTCCGTTCCTCGTCGCCATACCGATGAGAAGCGTACGATCCCACAAACAGCTGGTCGTCGTCCAAAATGACTGATTCGTCGTCTCTATCGTGTGACCGTCGTGCGGCTGCTGCTGCTGAAGCCTGTGCTCTATCCTGCTCTTCGTCATTGTCTGTGTAGTACGCGAAGCTGGTCGTGGAATCGGCGCGTGATCGGCGATGCGAGAAGGCTGCAATGCTAGTGGGAAGGCTCTCGGCCATGGGTCCAGAGTAAAGCTAGATGGTCAGTATACCTGCCAGCTGTGATCTATCCTGAAGCTTCTAGACAACTCACTTCATCATGTGCCATCTCTACATCTTCAAAGACGCTTGCCGAGCTCTGGTTTGAACCCAGGCGGTACAGTGACGGCCGGTTGTCGCCATCGTCGTGCACAGATTCGAAACTAGCCCGCGGCTGGCCATTTCCGCCGCTCATGGCGTCGGACGTCGAGTGCGCACAACCAAGCAGGTATCGGTGTGCAGGGTGGTGTATCACGATGCGATGCCGAATCTACTCCGAGTTGATGTGCAAAAATCGAAAATCGAAAATCGAAAAGCAAAAGACGGAAATCGAGGCTGATGTCAGCAACGGAACATTGGCACGCGAGGCGGTCGAGGTAACGCAAATTGGGTGGTGTGACAATGTAGCCACGATGGAGCCGTTGTAGGAGCTTCACTGGCAATCTATTTGATTCTTTTGGTCGGGCCCTTTTTTTGTTGTTGTGCTGCAATACATGCAAATGCAGATCGTAGGAGGTTGCACTGGAGATCACGCGAAGACTGCAAAACGGCTGTAAAGATGGCCGAGCTATTTCCCGACCAAGATAAGAGATTTCGGATTCGAGATAAGGAAGGTGCGTCAGATCGCTCTCTGCGTACGAGTATTGCACTAGTGGGAAAAGGTACATTAGAAAAGTATCGAACTGCATATTGGAAATGATGACGTCCTACTGGGCACAAGACGGGCGAGTGGGGAGCTGTAGGCACTAAACGGAGAGTGTTACAGCACCTTGGAACAATAGCTGGACAGTATTACAAAACATGCATAGTCAGTTATGCTCGTTTGTTCTTAAAATATGCAAGTGCTCCGAAAACCAACAACCCCAACAGTCAGAACAGGCCAGAAATGTCGATTGCTCCTTCCTCTCAGAGTCAGATAAAGATGTACGTCCCTTTCTCTTCTGTCTCTTTGTGCCTTTGTTAGATCGATCGCCCTTTCCCTATTAAGAAAATCAGAGGCATTGTGCCTGTCGTTCTATTTATATCGTTTAATGTATTACTGATGCCACATGTGATCTTGATTATTGCTGTGCCATACACATCAACAGTGCTACAGGAACTCGGCAGTTCGGTCATTTGAGCAGGCGAAAATAAGAAAATATTTCACACTCCAGTGGCAACTATATCAGGATAACACTGGAGATAGTATAGCTAGTGGTCGACGTGTAGGCAGCTCTGGAAGTCGCAAGCAGGGTGTGGCGAATAGAAGAAGTGGGAAAGGTAGGAGCGGCTTAGAGAAAAAGGAAAGCGCAATGGACTAATTTCTTTGCATGCTGTCCAGGCAGAAAGCAGGGAAGGTACGAGGCAGGTCGTCTTGCACGATAACCGGGATACCTCTTTTGAATTAACAGGGCCAAAAAAAAAAAATTTGGAAAGAATATGGAAAGAGCAGACCGCCACGAGAAAGGAAGGAGCAGGGGACAACGAGTGCGTCTGCAGGTGCAGCGCAAATATGTGCAGCAATTTAGATCCCAGCAATTCTCACCGAAGTTCTAGAAGAAATTCCGCTCCAGCACAGCGATTGGAATAAAGAGAAATAAAGCGGGTCATCTTATAAGCCGACCAATAACGGTGGCCCAACATTGCAAGTGGGAGACAAGTGGCGGCCAACGAAATGTAGAATAAAACAGCAAAATAAACATTTTAATAGCAAATAAAATAGAAATAAGGCCTAGATAAAAGCAAAACGGAAAATACAGACGAGAAACGAGCAGAACCACCACCACTACCCCTTCCTTCCCTCCTCTCGGTCCTCTTGCTGTCGCCCACCGCCCAGCAAAAAAAAAAAACTCGAAAATTTACATAGACGACCCCCAAAAAAGGGAGATCTCAACCCCGCCGCCAAAGCCAAAAAAAAGAGACACCACCATCCACCATACTAATTTTTGCTCCCAACTCCTCACTACAGTCCACCCCTACTCCCCTGCTCCTCTTTAGCCCTTCTTTAGCCCTCTATTTACATCTCCCTGGTCACCTCTCACCTCCTCTTCTTCCTCTTACTCCTCACCCCTTCTTTCTTTCTTCCATTCACCCCTTCTTCCAAATCGACTCGATCCGACATCCCCCAACTCTTCAACCACCACCCGACTGTTGTTTCAACTCTCCGGGTTCTCTCCTCACCATCTACATTACAAACATCCCCCGTCACCCCTCACATCACATTCGCCATGGCCGAGCCTATCCGCAACAAGCGGCCTGACCCCGTCGCGCCGTAAGTGAACCTGATATGCTACGATGTATTGGCACCTGGAGCATCTAGAGCCTCAGTCGGCCATATATACGCGTCTTGATGGCGTGTCTACAACACATAATTTATGAGCAATATGCTAACTGTCGCAGCACGCCGCAAAACACCCCCGCCAACAATGCCCCCATCTCCTCTCACGCCCAGCAGCCCGGCGTCGCCAGCATCTCGGAAGGTCAGTCATAGTCGTCAACAGTCCAGATCCACTGTATGATCCGTTTGTTTCGTTTTATCTTATTCCGTTTATTCTGGCCTACTTTCATTGCCATGGTATGCGGTGAGGCTGAGTGCCCAAGTGCTCTTTCATTCGGGCCTTCCCCGCATTGTTGTTGTCATCGGCCCAACCTCAAATCTTGTCATCCCGCACTCTGCTCCCCTGTCACTCTTGTCACTCTGTCATCTTGTCTCACCACCCCGCCCCGAATTTTCACCCAGACTAACATCACCGCCCCTTTGTATAGAGCCCGTTGATATATCTGCCGCTGCATCTCTGTTCGCCCAGAACCCCCGCCTTGTCAGTATGATCCAGGGCAAGCTCGGCAGCCTCGTCGGCCGGTCATCTGGCTACATTGAGTCGCTTCCCCCACAGGTCAAGCGCCGTGTCTCCGGCCTCAAGGGCATCCAGAAGGAGCACTCAAAGCTCGAGGCCGAGTTCCAGGAGGAGGTTCTACAGCTGGAGAAGAAGTACTTTGCCAAGTTCACCCCCCTGTACGTCAAGCGTGCCGGTATTGTGAATGGTGCCAACGAGCCTACCGAGGAGGAGATCCTGGCTGGCGAGGAAGACGAGGAGGAGGACGAGGAGGCTGAGAAGCCCAAGACTGAGGACGCCTCCGCTGAGGCCGTCAAAGGCATCCCCGAGTTCTGGCTGTCGGCCATGAAGAATCAGATCTCGCTTGCCGAGATGATCACCGACCGCGATGAGGGCGCCCTGAAGCACCTGACCGACATTCGCATGGAGTACCTCGACAAGCCCGGCTTCCGCCTGATTTTCGAGTTTGACGAGAACGAGTACTTCACCAACAAGACTATCTCCAAGACATATTTCTACCAGAACGAGTCCGGCTACGGCGGTGACTTCATCTACGACCACGCCGAGGGCGACAAGATCAACTGGAAGTCTGAGAAGGACCTGACCGTCCGGATTGAGCAGAAGAAGCAGCGCAACAAGAGTAAGCCAATGGAGACGTTTAGTCACGAGGAATATCACTGGAATATCACATGTCAAATCACAAAGCTAACACACCAACAGACACCAAGCAGACCCGTATTGTCAAGAAGACTGTCCCCACTGACTCCTTCTTTAACTTCTTTTCGCCCCCTGAGCCCCCGGCAGAGGACGATGATGATGCCGCCTCTGACATTGAGGATCGCCTGGAGCTGGATTACCAGCTCGGTGAGGACATCAAGGAGAAGCTCATCCCCCGTGCCATTGACTGGTTCACCGGCGAGGCACTTGCCTACGAGGAGATTGACGAGGATGACTTTAACGAGGAGTTTGACGATGAGGATGAGGATGAGGATGATCTGAGCGAGAACGACGACGAGGATGAGGACTCTGATGAGGATGACGACGATGGTTCCAAGCCGAAACCGGAAGCCCAGGAGTGCAAGCAGAGCTAGACGTCTCCCTGAACAACAAGCAAAACAATGCCGGGCGGTCAGAGACTGCTGAGGGGGAGTGTTCTGCAAGCCATTGACCGTTGAAAACTTGAATTTCCCAATCCAAAAAAGAATTCAGAAATACTCCAAGGGCACGGGAAAGAAGCAATGCGGCATGAATCATGGGAGCATGGAAGCATGGGAAAATATGCGGGACAAAGGAGAACCGCGAGTTGAGTTGCACGTCTGTCATTTATCGACTGCTTTTACAACATGAGTTTATATTGGTTTTCTTTTTGTTTTGACACTCCTCTTTTATAACACCCCTTTAATAGTACTACAATTATGCAAGTTCATGGCCTCGTCAGTTTGTCAAAAGTGTTCAGCTTCGCAAAGCAAAACGATAGCAATGTGTGACTCGCACCCTCCAGAACGTGATTATTAAGCAATGTCGAATACTACATCGACACAAGGCTGTGAAAATGACAGGTCAATCGAGCCAGCCGCGCAGACAGCCAAACAGATCATCTCGGCGATGCTTTATCTGTGCACGGTACTCCTCCGGTGAGTATGACTGCTAGCACTGGCAATGCAGACGGTCGGCCCTGGCAAAGTAGCATTCCCAGCCGTGTCGCCAAATGCCATGCCGGCAGCCCTGGCATCAGCTTGCTGAATTGAATTTGAAATAGAAAATATAATAAATATAGAATAGAATAGAATAAGCCTAGGACGGAATGACTTGATATTATGGCGTGGCTCTCGTTCAATATGGCTTACATAAGATCTAATCATGCCAGGCCAAATGCCGTCACTGAGATGCCGCCAAAAGCCGCCCGAGTCGATGACCCAATCGAGCAAGGACCCAGCGGGACCTCCAAATAATCCAGCAAAACCCCAGCGACAGCCGCGCTCGGCGGCGGGCTTTGTCTTTTCAGGCCATTATTACGTGCAAAGCACTGCGAGCCAGAGCGGACAGAAGCGGACACGGGCTTGGCTCATTGGCCTATGAATTCGTACAGCAGTGACGCGATCGCGATCCGAGTAGTCTTAGTCAGGTAAATAACTGGCACGGCTGTTAATGGAAAATGGAAAATGGAAAATGGAAAATGGAAAATGGCGTGGTAAAATAGAGCAACTAATAGCCAACAGTAAATTGTGAAAATTTTTCTATTCTCTTCTTTTTATTCTCTCAGTCAGCTATGACAGCAATGACTCCTTGACTTGTCGACGGCAGGGTAAAATAGGAAAGACCGCCATTGCCGTCCGAATGTCGGGATCTCTGTCGGAGTTTTATCTCTTTATTTCTTTATATTTGTTTATTTATATTTATTTTATTTATTAGTATTCTATTTTTATTGTTATTAAATAGTCAATCTATATATTATGCTGTGAGTCAAAGCAGTTGCTGCTCTAGGAAGGAAGCCCCCCGCAATCGCTGCAATTGGTGACGACGGAAAAGTTTTATTTAGTATTTATTTATTTAATATAATTAAATATTTAATACAAGTTACTGCAAGCTGTATTATGTATATACCGTGACTGACATCACGACGACCCTCTTTCTCTTGCTCCTCCGATTCTTCCTCCTTCCTCCTTTCTCTTGCTCTTGTATATCGACACACCACTCCCTCTTCACTTTGGAATTTAATCGAGTATATTCCTTGTCTTTTTTTCTTTCTTCTGGACAGCTCGATTGCTTCTAGATTGCCTTTTTTTTTTCCTTCAAATTTGTTGCAAATACCCTACAGCCTCCCCCTCCCACTTCTTACACACACATCCGACAAAATGGCCTCAAGAGCACAAGACATTGCTAGCCGGCCGGCCGCCGCTTCCGACAGCAACCCCCTCGCCGTCTCGACTTCTCCCACCGCCACCTTCTCCACCCCTGCCTCTTTCGGTGGTCGCGGCGCCAGCAACTCCGGCAGCTTTGCCAGCGGCATTGCTGTTGGCGGCGACAGCCGTGTCATGGCCAACATTAAGCCCCTGAAGCCCTTCAACTCGACTGACATCAAGATCCTGCTGCTCGAGAACGTCAACGAGTCTGGTCGCGATATCCTCACTGCCCAGGGCTACCAGGTCGAGCACCTCAAGGCCTCGCTGCCCGAGGACCAGCTGATTGCCAAGATCCGTGACGTCCACGTCATTGGTATCCGCTCCAAGACCCGGCTGACCGAGAAGGTCCTGGCCGCTGCCAAGAACCTGCTGGTTGTCGGCTGCTTCTGCATCGGCACCAACCAGGTCGACCTCGACTTTGCCGCCAAGAGTGGTATTGCCGTCTTCAACTCGCCCTTTGCCAACTCGCGCAGTGTCGCCGAGCTCATTATTGGCTGGGTCATCATGCTGGCTCGTCAGCTGGGCGACCGCTCTTCCGAGATGCACAGCGGCACCTGGAACAAGGTCAGCAACCGCTGCTGGGAGATCCGCGGCAAGACCCTGGGTATTGTCGGCTACGGCCACATTGGCTCGCAGCTGTCCGTCCTGGCCGAGGCCATGGGCATGTCTGTCATCTACTACGACATTGTCACCCTGATGGCTCTGGGCAAGGCCCACCAGGTCGCAACGCTGAACGAGCTGCTGCGCGAGGCCGACTTTGTCTCTCTGCACGTCCCCGCGACCCCCGAGACCCGCAACATGATTGGCGCCGCCCAGCTGGCGCAGATGAAGCAGGGCTCGTACCTGCTCAACGCTAGCCGTGGTACCGTTGTCGACATTGCTGCTCTCACCGAGGCGCTCAAGTCGGGCCGGATTGCCGGTGCGGCGCTGGACGTCTACCCCCAGGAGCCCGGCGGAAACGGCGACTTCTTCAACGGTCAGCTGAACCCCGGCTGGGGCGACGAGCTGCGCAGTTTGAAGAACGTGATCTTGACTCCTCACATTGGTGGCAGCACCGAGGAGGCCCAGCGCGCTATTGGTGTTGAGGGTAAGCTATCTTCGTTTCTTTTTCTTCTGAACACCAATACAAATACTAACAAAACCAGTTGGCGATGCTCTTGTCCGCTACATCAACCAGGGTGTCACTCTTGGCAGCGTCAACCTGCCCGAGGTCAACATGCGCTCATTGACTCTGGAGGAGCCCAACCACGCCCGTGTCATCTACATCCACCGCAATGTGCCCGGTGTCCTGCGCCGTGTTAACGAGATTCTTGGCGACCACAACGTCGACAAGCAGATTACCGACAGCAAGGGCGATGTATGTTTTCCCCGTTACTGCTTATTTTCCTACTATTCTTGTACAATTGCTAACAATATAGATTGCCTACCTGATGGCTGATGTCAGCGATGTGCAACCTAGCGATCTTAAGGAGATTACCGATAACCTCGAGGGTCTCAGCTCGCGCATCCTGACCCGTGTTCTGTACTAGATGACAACCTATTATCGATAACATCAAACGGAAATAAGGTATACAAAAAATGACAAAAATTCAGGCCAGCAGAGCAATGGTGTCTGCGTGGCGGCGTTGATATACATATAAAAATGGCGAAAATTCTGGGCTTTTATTTATTTTACTTTTTATTACTATCTGCTTTTTATTAGTTTGTACATTTATTCTCTCGGCTGGGCTCACCTGTTCAACATGGAGGAGCACGAGCAGCAACGGCATTGTTTTATTTATTTCTTTTTTCTTATTGTCGGATCGCGAGTATGGATATCAGTATGGTTTAGGCATTCAACAAGATTAAGTCTAGGAGTATTAGATATTATTTATATAAAATTATATAGAGAAAATAGCATTTGTATTTATGATTGAATCCAGCCTCATACTGACCTTCTGTTCTGATTCCATGTCTTGATTTGCTTGTGGTACAAGGCCGATACTAATCAAGACGAGACGAACAAATTGGTGGTACAACCGGCATACGAGCAGCTGCCGTATCACAGAACAAGCTCATACAATTATTTACCACTAGCCATCATTATCATATCAGTTTATATCGATAACATTGATAACATCGGCATGAATATCATCTAACCCTGCCCATAGTCTCAACACTTCTCGCCAGCAGGGATGCTCATCTCCTATTCTGTCCGCCGGCTCCGAGCCTATGTCGACAGGCTTTTTCCTCACAGAGTACAAATCCATGCAGGTCAGTCTGCCAGACATCAATAAGATTATGCTATTTCTGTTACACAGAGACACAGACAGAGCGTCAGTCATAGATTCAAGCAAGACGCGCCCCATATATTAAAAGGAGATCCCGGCTGTTTCTCCACCAGCAGATCTTGCACCGAAATTACCTGAATACTGAGATGAGATGGAAGCAGGAGAAAAGGAGTAGAAGATCGGACGAAGATTACGGAGAAGATGGAAGATGAATAGAAGACGGCAGAACAAAACTGATTACAGCTCACCTGAGGCACCTCACCTGTGAGTGGATACGCTCACAAAGCCAAACCTCGACCTTTGATTATCAACTAAGGTCGACTAATCCACTATTTTCACAACTTTTTGTACAAATACGGATTAGCGCTTGCGCTGCAGAAAGTCGGCTCGAAATAAAAGAATTCAAATATCTTTCTTTTTATTCAAAAATAAAATAAAAAATACAACGAGACGAACAGTAATCATGCGAATCGAATGAATAAACATGAGAAGAAAAATAGGAACCTGAATGCGTTTCTCATTGTTCCGCTTACAAGTTTACACGACGCGGCTTGGACGTTGGAGAAAAGTGACGTATGACTAAGCAATACAAATAAGCTTGATGCCTGTAATGTCCAGCACGCAATACCGCGATCAGAATAACTTTCTCCATGATTCCAATACATAAAATATAGAAATAGAACTGCAAGGGCAATGTCATGCAAGTAAGAGACAGACAAATTCAATCTCCGGCGTTCCAACGAATGAGGTTGGGTTTAGTTCTTGTCATGCCGTCAGATACTTACAGAGTACAGTGGTCTGAGATTAGTAATAATTTTTCACGGCCCTGGGAAAACTACTCAAGACAGGAAGGAACAAGTGTGCTGAGATTTGCTGATTAACACACTATTATTGAAATTATATAATCACTTCAGCCGGTGTCGACTCTCCAATGCGCCGTATGTCAGCATCCAGACGACTTTGACTGTACTCTTTGTTGACTTTTGATATCGTCCATGATTTAAGATGCACACACCTTATTATATATATATATCTTATCTTTTGTAGTGCCTCCACCTCCGCCACCTCCCAGCCCCCGACGCCGTGAACCAGTACCCAGATACAGATCGCTGGCTAGAGCGGGATATCCCTAGCTGTATACTCTGGTCTGTATTAAGATGCCTTGCTGTACTTTGTTGTACCTGCTAGCTATGTCACTAGCATTAGTGAAACTGTGAAACATCTGCAAAGCACGCTCGAGACACACACAAGGACACACTAGTGCACCTATCAGCACCACCCATTACAGCCGGCACGGGATGCACTCTAGATGCACTCCTGGTCGCAGAGCAAAGCCTGATAAATTGATAACATATGCTCAACATGCAATTTGTGATAGATATGCAGGCTGATGGCCCGGTGGTTTCTCATTTGCCTGTCCTTCGTACGGCCATGCACATGCACACATCAAACCTCCAATAGTCAACGTGACCAGCCCTCCAAAGACGACGCGCTGGGATTGGAAAGAGCCTTGCCCCTGATATGGTTTTTTCCTGGTCATTTTGTACAAAAATATGCATGTGAAATTAATGGTAAAAATGTTACCAGTTTCATGCAAAAAGGGAAGGAACACACACAACATTGGAAAGGCACAATGCGTTCAACATTTCAGAGCACATTTTGTATATTTTGAACATATTTTGCTAGTGCAGTCTAGTTTTCAGAGCCCCATTCTCAGCCATCTTTAAAGGTAAAAAGCGACTAGAACTTGCTGTTATATTACTGAGATATTACCGAGATACGATCTGACCAGCATCTGGTGTATCTTACAATGGGCGATTTACTAATCCAGTAAATTCTATAGCGTGTGGCCCGGCCGCTCCTTCTCTTGTTCGCCTGGGTCCTTCCTTCTGGCCTGTCTGTATTAAGAAAGTCCATGTGGCCCTGTTGCCCGCCCCGCGAAAGAAGAAGAGGGAAAGAGCGACCTGTTCCATTGTCCCCAACACGACACGTCCCTGCCTGTCCCTGCCTGTCCCTGCATTCCTGTTCCCCTGCATCTCACCACACCCGTGACCTCTTCACCACTCTTGTCCTTTAAACTTTTGCTTCACTTTTTGACACTCTGCCTCTTGTCCAACACTTGATCTGCTCTCCCTCCCTCTCTCCGCCATTACCCCTCGCTGTCCGCGGTCTGCCGTCGACCAACCTCCCTCTTTACTTATACTTTTCTCTACTTGGCTTCTTAGTCTTAATGTGTTCCCATTTTAGGGGACCCCTAACCCCAAGTAGCGCCTTTTATTTCCAACCGTTCCCCTTTCCCACGCCTCCACATCGACTCCTTTTTGTCGGCCGACGGTCTGCTGGTGTTCTGTAGCTCGTGCTGCTGGTACTGGTATTAGTAGTGCCGCTTTGTTCAACCGCTACAGCTACTGACTGGCTTCTTCTGTCTGTCCTCTGTCGACGCCTACCTCTTCCCGACCTCTCTCGTTCAATCGCATCGTCGGTGATACATACAGCCTGCATGAGCACGAGCTGCTATTCTCTCCCATCTGCACTAGACGCTGTGTCTTGCTCTCGGCAAACAGACTCAAAACCAGTTATAGCTGTTCGTTGTTTTCCCAAACTGCTACCGGCTGTCCTCTGCTGTTCACAACGTGCTCCCCACCAATAGCTCCCCCCCCCTTTTGCCACCTCTGTCCACCTCTTCTACCCCTACCATCGCCTATACCACCACTGCCACCACCCCAATTGGTGCTGCGTTGTGCTTCTCTCCGCCTGCGACTCTTGCTCGTTGCGCATCACCGCCTCTTCTGCTTCGTTTCCCTTACCGCCGTTTGTATCTTCCACAACCACCACAACCACACCCCCCCTTTTTTTCTGCCGCCCAACCCTTTTCCTTAGATCCTTGCTCGTTGCTCTCGGACACCCTTTCAGCATCTGATATTCGACTTTCTGCATTTGGTGTCCTGCATTTTGCATTCTGCATTCTGCATTCTGCGTTTGACATCCTCGCTGTCCATCCAACAACGCGTTCTCCCTTTTGTCTTCCGGCCACCGGCCGCGTTCTCCTCGACTTCTACGACTTTAACGACTACTCCTTCTTCTTCCCTCTTTCACCATCTTCCTACTTCTTCCTCACCACCGTCTGATCTGCAATCATGGCGGAAACCTATGATGTCGGCACCCGGGCGTGGCAACCCGATGTCACAGAAGGCTGGGTCGCCTCCGAGGTCGTCAAGAAGGAGATCAACGGCAACAAGGTCATCCTAGAGTTCAAGCTCGAGAATGGCGAGGTAAGTGCTGCTCATTTGGACATCTTGCACCGCTGTGCCATACCCGACTGCGCTCCGGCCACGATAACTAACATTGGTTCTTTTGTAGTCCAAAACCGTCGAGATCACTACGGAAGCCCTGGCAAAGGGCAGTGATCCCTCGCTCCCACCATTGATGAACCCGACAATCCTCGAAGCAAGTGACGATTTGACAAACCTATCCCATCTGAACGAGCCTGCCGGTATGTCATCCTCCTCTACCACCCCTGCTACAGTCTCTGGACCATCGCTAACTCTCCCCTCCAGTCCTCCAGGCCATCCGCCTTCGTTATGCCCAGAAGGAAATCTACACATATTCCGGCATTGTTTTAATAGCAACAAATCCCTTTGCCCGTGTCGACTCTCTCTACGTTCATGGCATGGTCCAGGTTTACGCTGGCAAGCAGCGTGCTACCCAGGCCCCCCATTTATTCGCCATCGCTGAAGAGGCCTTCATCGACATGTTGCGCGACAACAAGAACCAGACCATTGTCGTCTCCGGCGAGTCTGGTGCTGGTAAGACGGTCAGTGCAAAGTACATCATGCGCTACTTTGCTACCCGTGAATCCCCATCCAACTCTGGCTCCCGCTCCAAAAAGGGCCCCGACACAATGAGCGAGACCGAAGAACAGATCCTCGCTACCAACCCTATCATGGAAGCCTTTGGCAACGCCAAGACTACCCGTAACGATAACTCGTCCCGTTTCGGAAAGTACATTGAGATTATGTTTGACGACCAGACAAACATTATCGGTGCCAAGATCCGTACCTACCTGCTCGAGCGCTCTCGTCTTGTCTTCCAGCCTCTCAAAGAGCGCAACTACCACATTTTCTACCAGCTCGTGGCTGGTGTCACCGAACAGCAGCGCAAAGACCTCGACATTCTCCCTATCGACCAATTCGAATACCTCAACCAGGGTAACACTCCAACCATCGATGGCGTTGACGACAAAGCCGAGTTCCACGCCACCAAGGCCTCCCTCAAAACCATTGGTGTTACCGAGGCCGAGCAGGACGAGATCTTCAAGATGCTCGCCGGTCTGCTCCATCTCGGAAACATAAAGATTGGCCAGACCCGGACAGACGCCGTGCTCTCTGCTACCGAGCCCTCCCTAGTAAAGGCCTGTAGTATCCTCGGTATCGATGCGCCCGAGTTTGCCCGCTGGATCGTCAAGAAGCAGCTCGTCACTCGTGGCGACAAGATTGTGTCCAACCTGTCCCCCGCCCAGGCGTTTGTCGTCCGTGATTCCGTCGCCAAGTTCATCTACTCCAGCCTCTTTGACTGGCTCGTCGAAATCATCAACGACAGTCTGGCCACCGAACAGGTCCTGCAGCGTGTCAAGTCCTTTATTGGTGTGCTCGATATTTACGGTTTCGAGCATTTCGCCAAGAACTCATTCGAACAGTTCTGTATCAACTATGCCAACGAGAAGCTTCAGCAAGAGTTCAACCAGCACGTCTTCAAGCTTGAACAGGAAGAGTACCTGCGTGAAAAGATCGACTGGACCTTTATCGACTTCTCTGACAACCAGCCTTGTATCGACCTCATTGAGGGTAAGATGGGTATCCTGTCTCTCCTTGATGAAGAGTCCCGTCTGCCCATGGGTTCGGATGACCAGTTCGTCACCAAGCTGCACCAGAACTTCACCCCCGCCAAGACCAAGTTCTTCAAGAAGCCAAGATTCGGCAAGTCCTCCTTCACCGTGTGTCATTACGCCATTGACGTCACCTACGAGTCTGAGGGCTTCATCGACAAGAACCGTGATACTGTTCCCGACGAGCACCTCGCTGTTCTGCGTGCTTCCACCAACAGCTTCCTTGGCCGTGTTCTTGATGCCGCTTCAGCCGTCCGCGAAAAGGATGTCGCTTCTTCCACCAGTGCTGTCAAGCCTACTCCAGGCCGGCGCATCGGTGTTGCTGTCAACCGGAAGCCGACGCTGGGTGGTATCTTCCGTTCTTCGCTGATTGAACTGATGAGCACGATTAACAACACCGATGTGCACTACATTCGTTGTATTAAGCCCAACGAGGCCAAGGAGGCCTGGCAGTTCGAGGGCCCCATGGTTCTGAGCCAGCTACGTGCTTGTGGTGTGCTTGAAACTGTGCGCATCAGCTGTGCTGGTTACCCTACCCGTTGGACGTATGAGGAGTTTGCTCTCCGCTACTACATGCTTGTCCACTCGTCTCAGTGGACGTCGGAGATCCGCCAGATGGCTGATGCCATCCTTACCAAGGCTCTCGGTACCAGCAGTGGCAAGGGTCTCGACAAGTACCAGCTGGGTCTCACCAAGATTTTTTTCCGTGCCGGTATGCTGGCGTTCCTGGAGAACCTGCGCACAAGCCGTCTCAACGACTGTGCCATTCTGATCCAGAAGAACCTGCGTGCCAAATACTACCGTAGCCGTTACCTCGCTGCTCGCGAGGCTGTTATCAAGGTCCAGGCGCTCGCGCGTGCCTTTACCGCACGCCGTCGCGCCCAGGAGCTGCGGACTATCCAGGCAGCAACGGCGATCCAGCGTATCTGGCGTGGCCAGAAGCAGCGCAAGCAGTTTCTGCGCATCCGTGCCGATATTGTGCTTGCCCAGGCTGCCTTCAAGGGTTACCTGCGCCGCAAGGAGATTCTGGAGACTCGTATGGGCAACGCTGCCCTTACCATTCAGAGAGTGTGGCGGTCACGTCGTGCTATGCGTGACTGGCGGGCGTACCGCAACAAGGTTGTCCTTATACAGAGCCTGTGGCGTGGTCGGGACGCCCGGCGTGACTACAAGACGATGCGTGAGGAAGCTCGCGATCTGAAGCAGATTTCGTACAAGCTGGAGAACAAGGTGGTTGAGCTGACTCAATCTCTGGGCACAATGAAGGCACAGAACAAGGAGCTCAAGAGCCAGGTGGAGAGCTACCAGGGCCAGATCAAGTCATGGCAGACACGTCACAAGGACCTGGAGGCCAAGACCAAGGAGCTGCAGACCGAGGCCAACCAGGCTGGTATTGCGTCAGCGCGCTTGTCGCAGATGGAGGAGGAGATGACCAAGCTGCAGCGCAGCTTCGAGGAGTCTACTACCAACGTTCGCCGGATGCAGAAGGAGGAGCAGGATCTCAAGGACTCTCTGCGTGCTACGAGCACGGAGCTTGAAACTGCGCGCGCGGAGGTTACGAGGTCCGAGGCAGAGAAGGACAACCTGCGTCAGCAGCTGGCCGAGATGCAGGATGCTCTGGAGCAGGCCCGCCGCGCTGCTCCTATTGGCGATGCCAACGGTGCCAACGGCGGTATCCTGCCGCCGGTTGCCAACGGCCTCATCAATCTCGTGTCGTCCAAGAAGCCCACGAAGCGGCGCAGTGCCGGCGCGGAGCCACGCGATGTGGACCGCTCCAGCATGGCGTACAACCCCAGACCTGTGTCGATGGCCGTTACTAGCCGGCAAATTGCCCCTGGCGTGGACAACGTCGAGCTCGAGCTGGACGGTCTGCTTGCCGACGAGGAGGGTCTGAACGAGGAGGTGACGATTGGTCTTATCCGCCAGCTCAAGATGCCTTCGCCCAACACGACCCCGCCACCTTCGGACAAGGAGGTGCTCTTCCCTTCGTACCTGATCAACCTGGTGACGTCAGAGATGTGGAACAACGGTTTCGTCAAGGAGTCGGAGCGCTTCCTGGCCAACGTCATGCAGTCGATCCAGCACGAGGTTATGCAGCACGACGGCGAGGCGGCCATCAACCCTGGCGCGTTCTGGCTGTCGAATGTGCATGAGATGCTCTCGTTTGTGTTCCTTGCCGAGGACTGGTACGAACAGCAAAAGTCGGACAACTACGAGTACGACCGTCTGCTGGAGATTGTCAAGCACGACCTAGAGTCTCTCGAGTTCAACATCTACCACACATGGATGAAGGTGCTCAAGAAGAGACTGCAGAAGATGATTATCCCCGCTATTATCGAGTCGCAGTCGCTGCCTGGCTTCGTGACAAACGAGAACAACCGGTTCCTGGGCAAGCTGCTGCAAACCAACTCGCAGCCTGCATACAGCATGGACAACCTGCTGAGCCTGCTCAACAGCGTGTACCGGGCAATGAAGGCGTACTACCTGGAGGACAGCATCATCACGCAGACGGTGACTGAACTGCTGCGCCTTGTTGGTGTGACTGCCTTCAATGACCTGCTGATGCGCCGCAACTTCCTGTCGTGGAAGCGTGGTCTTCAGATCAACTACAACATTACTCGTATCGAGGAGTGGTGCAAGAGCCACGACATGCCCGAGGGCACTCTGCAGCTTGAGCACCTTATGCAAGCGACCAAGCTTCTGCAGCTCAAGAAGGCAACCCTGAACGATATCGAGATCATCCAAGATATCTGCTGGATGTAAGTATTCTGAAATATTTTATTTTACTCTTTTGTCCGAAACATGTTAACAAATTAGGCTCTCTCCCAACCAGATCCAGAAGCTGCTAAACCAGTACTTGGTTGCCGACTACGAGCAGCCCATCAACGGCGAGATCATGAAGGCGGTTGCCTCCAAGGTCAGCGAGAAGGGTGATGTTCTGCTACTACAGGCTGTCGATATGGACGACAGTGGCCCATACGAGATTGCCGAGCCCCGCGTGATTATGGCGCTCGAGACGTACACGCCATCGTGGCTGCAGACACCAAGACTCAAGCGCCTAGCGGAGATTGTGTCGGCACAGGCCATTGCACAGCAGGAGAAGCAGGAATTTGAGTATGGCGAGCAGGCTGACCTGGCCGACGTTGACGAGATGCCCGAGGCGATTGAGGCAAGCGCTTAGAAGACGATGCCAGGGCTTCGATCAGGGCTTCCGAACTCAGCCGACTCGCCATCGACTGTCTTATCGACTGTCCTGCTGGGCGCGTTTGACGGTAACCGCAGTATGAGCCGCGGGCGCAGTCGCCGCCGAAAATGGAGCTTTGAGAACAAGGAGAACACGGAGAACATCAAGTCTCTGGGCGACTTTACTTCGACGACTCTGCGGCGGGTACGGAGACGCCATCCAGCAAGACAGGGAACACGGCTGCCTGATACATACGAAGAACATGAACTCGACGAGATCGAGATTGGAGATTGGCAAAGGGGTGATGGAGTCAATGATGAAAATAAAAATAGAGAAAGCAACGACATTGACGACATTGACGACAGCAACGACGGCATGGAAGACACGGTTGTGTATCATGGCGAGGTTTCGAGTCGGTCGTGACTGTGAATCTTGTCTGTACGTTCAGACCAAATCGTTGGGGTCGGCTTTGGTTGTTTTCTGGTTGCTTGTTTGCAGCGTATGGAGGGTTTCGGGGGTTCCTGTTCACTCTTGCTCCGTTTTTTTTTATGTTTTCTGTCTGGTTTATATTTTCTGCGCCTTTTGCGTTTGATGTCTTGTGTTGAGTATTTACTTGTTACTACTATCATGGTTATGTCCCCCTTCATGTTGTCTCTTTCTTCTTTCCTCTTCTCTTCTTTCTATTTATTTATTTATTTAGCTTTTTGTGTGCCTCTTCTTTTCTCTTGTTTTTTTTGTTGTCTGTTTCGGGTTTGGCATTGGTACATATTATGAGGAAAATTGGTCTTTTATTTATCCATTCCACTCCATTTTCATATCTCTATAATCAATATCACGATACGTTTCTATGCTTGTTCTCTAGCCGGTGGTTTTCTTATGATTTTTTGCATGTTTCTGGCTGTGCTCCGTTTCGAAAGTGAATCGGTGACGAATGGTGATGCTGTGTTAATGGCGGGATTGACGGCACGTGATTGGCTCATGCGAACGACGTTTAAAAGTAAAAAACTAAAAAACTAAAAAATCTGCTACTAACACTGATCTCATTGAGTTTACGATATTCTCACCACCCAAGTAGTCTCATCAACATCAGACGTCTAAATTCACGTCCAAATACACAATTAGACACAACATGTCCGAGTCATCGTCTCCCGAGGCTGCGGCTCCTCGCTACCCCCGCCGCAACCCCAACATCATCATCACCGGCACCCCGGGCACCGGCAAGACCACGCACTGCGAGGCGCTGGCCTCCAAGATCCAGGATGCGTCGAACGATGACGAGTCGCCCCTCAAGGAGATGCGCCACATTGCCGTCAACGACGTCGTGCGTGACCAAAACTGCCACGACGGATTCGACGAGACGCTCAAGAGCTGGATCGTGGACGAGGACAAGCTGCTGGACGCGCTCGAGGCGGACATGACGAGCACGCAGGGCGGCTGTATTGTGGACTGGCACGCGTGCGACCTGTTCCCCGAGAGCTGGGTCGACCTGGTGGTTGTGCTGACGGCCGACACCGAGTCCCTGTACGACCGGTTGAAAGAGAGGTGCGTCTGTCGTTGTTTTTTAAATCTATGCTCTATGCTCTATACTCTATAAAACTCAAAGCTGACTGTGCAGAAACTACCCCGAGGCCAAGCTGCAGGAGAACATGGACGCCGAGATTATGCAAGTCCTGCTGCAAGAGGCACAAGAGGGATTCGCGGAGGAGATTGTCGTGCCGCTGGGCTCCAACACGCCCGACGACATGGACAGCAACGTGGACCGGATTGTGTCGTGGATCGCACAGTGGCGCAAGGACCATGCCGACGAGGCCTGAGGGTGGAGGGTTTGTGATGTAAAAGTCGTTGCGTGTTTTCATGGCGTTTAAAAGTCGCTGGCGTTGGAGTCGTCGTATTTCCGTTGCATTTTCATTTCATTTACATTTTTTTTTCTTTTCATTTCATTTTTTCATTCCTTTTTCATTTACTCTTGCATAAACAATCAGTGCCCAGGATTATAAAAGACGCAAGATTATAAAATACAATACCATTTTACAGAGCGTTTGTGACTGAATTGCAAAACGATGGTCCGCTAATGATGCACGACCAAAGTATGACTGCAAGGCTGTGCCGGGGTGACTGTTCGGCGAACGCACTGGCGAGCCTGTGACTAGCTACAAAATAGTGCAAACACCCCCGCCCATTTTCAGCCTTATTATCAACCTCACCTCTACTTTTGCACCAAGACAGCACCAATTTCAAACTTTCAATTCCGCCACCAACGCACAATGCCTATTCAGCTCAACTTTGTCACGGGCAATGCCAACAAGCTGCGCGAGGTCAAGGAAATCCTCGAACCGGCCGGCCAGGATCCGACCGCCGCCGACGCCGTCACCGTCGCCAGCCGCAGCGTCGACCTGCTTGAGATCCAGGCGGCGACCATGGAGGAGGTGACGCTGGACAAGTGCCGGCGCGCCGTGGAGCTGATCCAGGGCCCTGTGCTCGTGGAGGACACGTGCTTGTGCTTTGACGCGCTCAACGGCCTGCCCGGCGCGTACATCAAGTGGTTCATGGCGAGCCTGGGCCACGACGGCCTGAACAAGCTGCTGGCGGGCCACGAGGACAAGGGCGCCAAGGCGGTGTGCACGTTTGCGCTGAGCAAGGGCCCTGGCCACGAACCGGTGCTGTTCCAGGGTGTGACCCAGGGCAAGATTGTGGCTGCACGCGGCCCGACCAGATTCGGTCAGTCTCGAAAATCAAGAAGATCAAGAAGATATATGGGTGATTAGTAAGCTAACTGGTGCACACAGGCTGGGATCCCATCTTTGAGTACGAGGGCGAGACGTAAGTGCTTTTACCAAATACGTATATATGACAGACGAAATACTGATAATACCGACCTACAGCTATGCCGAGATGGACAAGGACAAGAAGAACTCCATCTCGCACCGCTCCAAGGCTCTGCAGAAGCTGCGCGAGTACCTGGCTACCGAGGAGTTCCCTTCACAGTAAGGGGTACAAGTCACAGGCAAAAAAGGAGCATGGCTGAGTAATGATATAGCTTAAAGTTGATAGAGAATAATAAAAAGCAACCGCTAAGTACACGGGATACACGAGTCTTACGACGTGTCCCAACGCTGGTCTGTATAGACATCAAAGGAATCAAAAGAAGATGATAATCAAAAAGCAAAAAGACAAATACAAAAAAAAAAACACAAGACACAATCGCTCTTATACAACGCTATCATGGTGCCGTCACAATATATACAGCTCTTCAACTCCCCAGCCTTACCCGTCGTTGTAGATAGTCCAGCAGACTCTCATTCATACACCACTAGTGTCCAACGCCGGCGAGAGACAAGTCATCAGGCCGCGGCTGTAGTCTTATAATCTCAAAAGCTCTGTATTTGCCCAGGTACCGCGGGCCCCGACGGTACGACTTGAGCAGCTTGTCTGGGAATAGATCGACAAGCCTCTGCCGGCCAACGATGCGAACAATCGACGAGCCGTCGCGGAAGATGGGGTCAAACACCAGCAGATTCGTCTCGCCCGTGGTGGTCTTCTCAATGCCGACAATGGTCAGCGAGTGGCCAGGGTGCTGCCAGTAGATGGGTGGCAGCGTTGTTGTGCGCACCTTGTGGCCCATCTTGACCTTGCCCGTGTGGAAGTACTGTTCGACATCGCGCAGCAGCAGGTCTCTAGCCTGTTCCGGCTTCTTATGCTTGTACGCCCGCACCGTATGCGGAATGCCCAGGCTGCGGAACAGGGTCACAGCTTCGGGCGTGCCAATGTACTTGCGTGTCCAGCGGATACCGCCCGTCTCAACGCGGCCGCGCGTATTGATGCCCTTGTCCCACGCTTCTTCAATGTAGTTTTGCAGATCGAAAACGCTGGGAATAGCATGGCCAAAACTGCCACACCCAGGGTACTTGGCGCCGATAATGTAGGAAATTACTGTCTGTAGATTCCGGTAGCCGCAGAAGCCGCCTTCTTGTGGTAATCTAGACACATGCTGGACACATGGATCGCAAAGATAGGCGTATTCCGTCGTCGGGCTCTGTTGCAGCAGTTCCTCAAGTACCGGGATCATGCCCCTATGGCAAACGCCCCACTCCTTCTTTAGATAGACGGCCAGCTTGTCCGGCATCCGCTCTTCGTCGGCGTACTTACCGAGCTCGGCCTTGCCCAGACGCTTTGGATTTGATGATGTACTCTTAGCCTCGGCAGCAACTTCCTTGGCCTTGCCGTTTGCAGCCGCTAGCTTCTTAGGCGGGCTGACCCAGAGTGCCCACCAGGGCTTTGGCCAATTCGGGGGCGGCTTTCGCGACGACGAGCAGTGTTTTGCTGGCTGTACGGTTGCAGCAGCACTTTGCGGACTAGCCGGTAATGATTCTCCCCCGGTTCTGTGGCGTTCCCGACGCTCACGATGCGAGTGTGGGAGAGGGCTTGGTGAGTCACGCTGTTGTCGTCGGTCCTCACCCCGCCGGCGACCTGAAGACGACCTTGTAGGTTCATCACGGTACTCTTCAAAAGGCGCCATGGCTGGAGACGTATCGGCATACGCTTCTGCTATCGGTGTATCGATATCGGCCGCGCCTATTGGCTTCTGTTCAAAGTCTGTAGGCACGTGCATCTGAATATGAAAAGCCATCTCATCAGCGAGCACCGTCTCGGAGCATCCTTTAAGCGGGCACTGCGCAAACCGGAGCTGCTCCTCGTCCGCATCTTGCTCATGGCTACAGTCGGCGGTGTTGGCGGTGTTGGCGGTGTCAACGTCAGTGCGAGGGACGCTATCAAAGTCGCATTCCGCAGTGCTGTCGCTGCCATTGACATTGTCGCCGTCGTTGTTGTTTGAATAACCTTGTCCTGCTGGCTGGTCTGACTGCTTAAGCCGAACCGTCATTGGCGCCATCATTGGCACTCGCACCTCACTGCCGTCGCCAAGCCGGCCTTTAGGCGGCAGACCTGGTGATTGTGCCTCCTCCATGTGCTAGCTATTAGCGACTGATCATGCTGCTGGGTGTTGGGAGCCCAAATAAAAGTAGACAAGATGTGATAATGATAGCAATCAAGCGAAATAAAAGAGATAAGATGGGATGAAGGAGGATGAGACGGGGCAATGACGTTGAGACAGGAGGCTGAAGCGAACTCACTAAAGATGGCGCATAGCTGACTCTCGGGCAGCTGTAGAAATACGGCGCAGTAGCGCCGGGCGGCCTAGAGCTAGAGCTTTTAGAGTTTTGAGAGTCTCTAGATGGCCTAGAGGCCTTGGAGGGCCTGGACCTAGGGTCACCTGCGGCGCGGGATTTCCTGAGACCCTGCGCCATCATTGGTGTCCTTTCCCCCCCTTTTCAGGGGTTCAAAAGGGAGCTATGGGAGTCTGATCTATAATGGGGCTCTGACGACTGGCAGACTAGCCCAGCTCGCCAAGGTAGGGCGATTGGTTAGCGCCAGGGTCAGATATGTTGGCGACGACGACGACGACGACGAGGCTGTGGTGAAGTTGAAGAGACGAGATGCAGAGGGGGGAATAACAATAGTTTTTTTTCTAGGATAAAGGAGGAGACATGGAGCTATAGGGTCAAGAAGAGAAGATATATTATAGGTTCTAGGGGCGTAGAGTCGAGATGTCGCGAGAGAGACGAAGTTTGAGCGAGCTGGGTGGAAATGTGAGAAGGATGTAAGAGAAGAGAGGCGCGGTGACATAATATAGACGTTATCTGTACGGAATAATAGCAAAGACCAGAAATAGAAAGTGCTGCAGGTTCACAAGAAAGTCGAGAAAATAAGGGAAAGCGCGGCCCTGCCTTGTCTGACACGACAACGGCTGTCGCTGGCCTGTCTCTCTCGTATCCAATATCATTCATGTCTCTGTTTGCGCCTTCCGTTTCTGCTCGCGTTCCGCATTTGCTTGCATTACTAATTCTATATCTATATCGATTAGTAATATAGTAACATAGCCAGCCGCAACGATGGAGCCATGGACAACGAAGCAGCCTCTACTATCCGACAATCTCTCTCACGCGAGTCAAACAAGGAACAGAAACAAATGCAACGGCCCTCTCCTGCCGTTGGACTATACTCAAAAGAAGAAGAAAAAGAAAAGAAAAGGAAGATCAGCAGAAACGGTCCTTTTCGTGTTGTGCAAGACTGGCGGTTGACGACAAGGAACAGACAAGAGCAGCGTTGAAGAGCAGACATCTGTAGTTTATGTTTTCCTGTTCTGCATCCTGTAATTAGAACGACTGTACTTTGTGGGTTCTCCATAAAGGCCTTGTCGTCTGTCTGCTTGTTTGGGGTGGTAGTTGTAGATGCCATGTCTACTCGAATATGTCAGTTCTCTTTCTCTCTTCCTTTCATTCTCTTTCTCTCTTTTGGATTTCCTTACATCTCCCCGCTGCATAGCTCTTCTTTGCCCAGTTTTATCCCTCTGCATATGACAACGGAAAGAGACCTGCCGTTCGTCGGTGGCTGTCAGCCGTGTATCACATTTCCAACCTAGCTCCCTGCTCGTCCTTGTGCGCCGTTGCACGATAAGAGGTAAGAGGTGAGCAGAGTTGAAAGTTGGAGCAGACGAACTTATTCCGCACTTGCGCAGTCTCAGCTTCATCATCATTATTCTTCTCTCCTTCCTCTTCTTCTACGTTGCAGAGAAACATCGGACTTCGGCCTCGACGTGGTGCACATTGGCCGTCTGGCAAGCCGCCGTAGTTGATATTTTGGCTTTTTCGTTCTTCAGAATCAATACTGAAATGTCTACGGTTTCAGTCTCCTCTACCTGCTTTTGCCTTGCTGCTGTGTATCTCATGCTGTGTTTTGTGCTTGTACGCCTGTCCTACATCAGTCAAGGAGCCAAAAGAGACGACGAAAACGGGTGCATGCGGGTATGTAGTAGCAGTAGAAAATCAGAGTTATCCAGTATATCAAACCAATAGAGTCTACACGGCAGGTGAACAGAAAATTGTGTTTTTATGGCTTATAGCTTGTGGCACGGGTGCATGCGTATGACTATGCTATGGCTTATGCGGATGGCATATGCAGGCTACGGCGTTGGCCTCGGCTTGCTGCACGACGCCCCCTTTTTTCTTAACTTTTCTTCAAAAACGTACAAGACTGCCACTTAGACCTTGACGTCCTTGAGGGCGTCAGCTGTCTGGTTGACGTCTGCTGTTGCAGCAGCAGCAACAGCAGGTGCCTTGGCGGGGGCAGGCGCCTTCTTGCCCTTGTCACCGCCCTTTGCCTTCTTGGTGGACGTCGAGTCCTTGGGCAGCTCCTTGGTGAAGGGGAGGAAGTCGGGGGCGCTTTGCCGTTAGTGTTTTTTATTCAACTATATCAAAGTCAAGAAAGACATCCACTCACCCTGGCAGGTACTTGCGGAGCGGCTCCGGGATGCGGACACCCTCTGGTGTCTGGAAGTTCTCAAGAATGGCGCCTAAAAGGTTAGAATTTGTTGATGAATATACTGAATATACTGAATATACTGAGAGATAATCAAAAACTTACACATGGTGCGGCTGGTGGCGGTCAGGGTAGAGTTCAGGCTGCACAGTTAGTTTCTGCATACATGTGTAGAAGCGAAATGTTGCCGCAGCTGTAGAGCCCGCAGAGTCCGCAACCTACCAGTGGACGTATTTCTTCTTGGCTGTTCGAGGTTAGCAGATGCGCTTCATCATATACAGTAGCATTTCGATTGCAAGACTCACCATCCGTCTGCGTCTTGGCGCCGTAGCGGATTTCCAGAGCACGGGACTGGTCTGTTTCTGTTAGTAAACTGCATTCATATATTTTTGCAAGATGAGATGCCGGCTTACAATCAGTGCAGTTGGAGCAGGACACGAGCTCCTTGTACTCGCCCTGGAAGGGGAACCAGGCCTCGAGATCGTACTTTTTGCTGGCGGCCTGGTTAAAGGCACCGCTGACAATGGCCACGACGCGGTAGGGCAGGCCCAGCGTCTGGTAGAACTCTTCCGAGTTGGCAATCATCTCGTCAAACATCTCCCAGCTCTTCTCGGGGTCGCACAGCACAAACTGCTCAACCTTTTCAAACTGGTGAACACGGAACGTGCCCCAGGCATCCTTGCCGTGGGAGCCTGCCTCGCGACGGAAGCATGTGCTGAAGCCGGCGTACTTGAGGGGCCTATACTGTTAGATTACGGTTGGGCTGGGCACAGGGCCAATGACCAAGTCTGGGGACGTACATCTCGTTGGCCTGCAGCCACTGGCCGGCGTGGTAGGCGGAAATGGGCTGTTCGGACGTAGCAATCAGGTACTTCTCAGAGTCACCGTCGACAACCTTGTAGAGTTGCTCGCTGTGCTGTTAGCTTTTGTGTAGTATTGCTGTGTATAGGATACTAGAAATAAAAGAACTTACTCAAAGTCGTCCAGCTGGGCTGTTTGTGCCATGATCTCCTTGGCCCTAGATTGTTAGTACCGTCTTCTTCTTTGAGTCGTTGAGATATTCTTCAAAGGGCCTTACATCATGAAGGGAGTCTGCAGAGCAGTGTAGCCGTTTCTTTGTGTGAGGAACTCGAGGCCGTCTATAGTAGTTAGTCTTGGGTCATGGTCTCATCTACCATACGTATATAGTATAGAAAAAGAGAAAGAGAAACGTACAGTTGATGATGGCCTGGTTCAGGAAGACACCCCATTGCTTAAGGAAGTAGCCGCGGTGGCCAACAATCTTGCTGCAGCCTGTTAGCATTGCTCTGTACTTTTATCAAGCATACCCAAATAGGAGATCCTGACAAGGAAAATGGAGGTTGCTTACACGCCCGCCTCAGGGTTGTAGCCGTCGATGCGCAGGAGCAGCTCGTGGTGCGAGAGAAGAGCCGAGCGATCCTCCTCGCCCACAGCCACCGCGCGGCCCTCGGGCACCCAGGTCGTAATGATGGGGTTGTTGTCCTCGTTCTGGTCAACGGGCACCGAGTCGTGGATGTAGTTGCCGATGCTGCCCAGCGCCTTGTTCATGGCCTTTTCCTTGAGCGTGGCCGCGTCCAGCAGGTCCTTCTTCTCCTTCTCGATGGCGAGCTTTTGCTGCAGCAGGTCGTCGGCGTTCTCCTTGGCCTTTTTCTTCTGGCCAATCTGCTTCTCTACAGATGTCAGTATTAGAATTAAATCTCTACATCTCCAAATCTCCAAATCTCCCAACGCCGACTAGACGTACGAATGTCGTTGATCTTGGCGTTTAGCTGGGTGGCGGCGTAGAGGGTGCGGCGGTGGTCCTGCCACAGGTCAATGACCGTGTCGACAATAGCCGGGTCGGCATAGCGGCGCTACATTGTTAGCTGTTGCATTCTGGACGAGTTTGTTCGAATCTGTTGTCGTGTCAGAGACGCACGCGCTGGCTCTCCTTGACGGCCTCGGGGTTGCCGCCGCGCTCAACGATGAGATCGAGGACGTCGAGCATCGTAGTGGTGGGGTGTTAGCAAAAGGGAGGGAGGAAGACTGGGGTTCGGATTCGAGTCGAGGCGAGTCGTGGTGTCGCTGTCTGCGCAGTGGACGTGTGATCAGGCTGAGGTTGAATCGCGGGTCGAGGCCAGACGTTGCAGGTCGATGCTCTAGAGCCGATTTTGGGTTGCGCTTCGAGGGGCCAGTTTTTTAGGTTTTTATTATTTTTTTTCTTTACAATATTACAATACCAAACGAGTCATTCGGTGACACAACAACACAACAATTACAGAAATAAACGAGAATTATAACTACTATTCATAGCAATAGAATATGAAAATAGATTTGTTTTGATTCTTGTTATTGATTTGATTTTGTAAAGTTTTTCAGAACGCTTCATTATCTTTGGTATGCTTATATAAGCATTCCATTTATTGGCGTTGTCCCAATGCGCTTCGCTAACATCATTTCAGCTTCAGTGACAAGCGGCATACGAGGAGGGGCACGACGGGCTTCTGCGTGGTGGGGTTGGCCTGGCCTGGCCTTTGTCTTTAGGGAGTTTCCAACAGCGCCCAGGCCCTGAGCCATTCAGTGTCACTGATAAGCGATAACGCTGATAACGCCAATAACACCCGATAGAAGACGATACCCCTCTACGATACAGCGATAAGGGGTTGATAAGAGAATGCCGAACTAATTATTCAATTCATTAAATTATACTTCAAGTTTCAGCTCTCTTCGTATTCTTTATCACACTGAGCATGAGTATTGCTTTTGCTTTGTCATTTTACCCTTATTCTTATCACAGCTCTGCCTCTCTCCGTGTGCTTACTCAAGCAGCATGGTCAGAAGCCAGTGTCGCACTCTGTCGACTGCCGATCCAAGGGAGCAGACAAAGGCCTGACGAATGGCAGATGTGAACAGATGAGACAATGACGAGAGCAGAGCAGTGATTAGAATATCAGAATATCAGGATATCAGGATGTCGAGAGTCGAGACCAGAATAATGAAAAACCAACATCAAAGGCCAGTGTATTATGTGTGTAATCCTAACAACTTGGGTGTCCAAATATCCATAAAGTAAACGTAGAAATGCAAGACGACGCCGGTCCGAGGTAACCAGAGTAAAAATGCAAAAGAAAGAAGAACTGCAGATACAAAATAAAACAACAAGTAGGTAGAGGCGTAACAGCATAAAAGCAAGAATATGTAAGCAATAATATCGCCAGCCAACCCTCATTAAGATCTATGGGAGGTCAAAGAGCAACAGCGCAGAAAAGACAAACTTGACAAGAAAAGGAACAAGAACACAGGTAAACAACAGATTCTACATCATGTTGCACTTGCCAGCCTCTTGTGGCTCGTTGGGGTTCTGTGCCTTCTCGATCTGGCCCAGCAGCAGCTCAAACGCCTTGGCCACATTCGTGTCGAAGCGCGCACTCGCCTCGGTCCAGGCACAGTTGAACTTCTCAGCCAGCTTCTTGCCGTCCTCCACAGTGACCTGGCGCTGCTCGGGACGCAGGTCGCTCTTGTTGCCGACAACAACCAGCGGCACCCAGTCAACACCAAGGTGGTCGAGGATCTTGTCTCTGATAACCTGGATCATCTCGTATGACTGCTTGGAGGACACCGAGTAGACCAGCATGTAGCCGTGGATACCGATGAAATGCTTCGAGTTAAGGATGCTGTATTCATCCTGGCCGGCGGTGTCGACAATCTCGGTCGCAAACTCCTGGTTCTTGAACTTGATAATCTTGCTGAATGTGTTTTCAATGGTCGGGTAGTAGCTCTCGATAAAGTGGCCCTCGACGAACTGGACAGCGAGCGAAGATTTGCCTGATTTGTTAAATTACGCTGATCGACAAGACAACAACAGTACGAAAAAAAAAAAACCTACCGACAGAACGGCTGCCAACAATGGCCATCTTTCTTTGCTTGGACGGGGAAGGCATTTTGATTGAGAGCGTGGGGGTGAGGCTGCACGTGGGCGGGTATCGTGTTTGATCTGGTTTTTTAATTCTTGGTTTTTGTTTTCCGGATTCCGGAAGCTTTCGCTTTGCCTCTCGGTTCCTGGCTACCGGGTCGTAGTGCTGTTGACGTATATCTTTTTTTTTAATGTAAAATGTGCAGGTACAGGTGTTTTGGTCAAATGCAGCTGCAACAAAACTTGTATTTTCAGGTGGTTTCGAGTGTACAAGTATATAATTCGTTCGTCTCTGTGGTCTGCTGCAGCGGTGCCTGGTCGGATGAGGGGTTTTGTGCGAGACGAGGGTGTGCTGCCGAATCAGATGGCAACGGTTTCAGTCGGATTCGGAGAGGGGGAGAATGCGCGGCGTGATGAGTAGAGGGTAGAAGAGGGGATGGGCAGATTTTGTGCAAAGTGCAAGATCAGAAAAGCCCAATAGCCAGGGGTGAAAGACCAGCTAGATCGAGAAGACGGACGAGTGGCGACCGAGGGTGAGGCGGTGTGCGGAGAAAGTAGTGTTTAAAAGGTAGTTTAGTACGGAATATGCAGTAAAATGCAATGTAGTATGCAGTAGTAATGGTTTTGTACAAGTAGTATGGGGAATGCTGGAGTAAGCGTGTATAGGAAGGTGCACGAGGTTCTTTGTTGCGGAAAGGGATAGGGATGATTGCTTGGATGAAGAAGAGGAGTAGAAGAGTAGAAGAGTAAAAGAGTAAAAGAGTAGGAAAATGGAAGAAGTGGGAGAAGTGAGAGAAGTGGGAGAAAAGAAAGAAAAGGGAAAGAGGAAAAGGAATAGAAGAAAGAATCAGGGAATAATAAAGGGAGAAGGAAAGAAGAATATAAGGTAAAATAGGCAGGAGCGCGGACGAAGAAAGAACAAGAGACAAGATGAGGAAAGAACAAACAGGTCCAAGCAAGTCCAAAGAGGAAGGGGCAAGAGGACAACGGCTAGGTGAACTATCAAGCAACTACCTAAAATGGACCAGCTAGCTTCCAAACATAATGTCAAATATCCCTCGGTTTGCCGATTCTTGCCAGACGGGAGACTGATACAGACCGCGCGGGAAGGTGCATTGGGCCATCCGTGGATATTAGCAGACGGGACATGCTAGAACGAACAAACAAGTAAGCGACAAGTTGTTTGCAGCTCAGTCAGGAAAGAGCGAGCAAGCACCGAGAACAGGGGTATTAGCCAGAAATCCAGATATATACGAGCAAAATACCAGAATACCAGAATACCGTGACGCGTGGCTGTCTAGACTGTTGACGTCGATATTCTTACATAATTACTTGCAGATAGTCGGCATCCACCGCAAGCGCCCTCGTTACGTATCGTCACTACGTAGGTCGTATCTTGACATGTCTATTTTGGATTTTTCGGATTTTTTTTGGATATAAATGGATACTATCAAATCCGGCTTGTGTCTCGAGCGTCTTGAAGCTATGCAGATATCTGGGCAGCCCGAATTGATGTGCAATTAATCAGCCTCTTGTCTAGCAATGAATTTGCCTTTTTGATCTCCTTCTGTCTCACTCAACCGATTGACTCCCTCTCCTACAAAGAGCTTGCTGTCTCAGCGCATCGATCAGGTGTCTCCCCGCAGCATGTTTTCGATGGTGCCGGAAGCACTTGCCGGTATTCACTAGAATCAAAACGGAAGCTCCTATTATCACTTGGTATTCACGTGAATTTAGCATCGTCACAAGGACCAATACTCTCGCTAAATCAATCGCGCTCTCTGTTGGCGGTATTAATTAGTCTACGGCCAGACGTCGGCAGCACCGAGCTAGTCATCAAATCGTACATATCGTGTGCTAGAAGTAGAAGAAGTAAAAAAACAAACAAGAAGAAGCCAAAAATGAACTAATAACAGAAAAACAAAAATAAAAGGGACAACTCTAATTTTACTCTAATAGGCCCGCACTTCGAGTTCGTGGGCAAGCGCCCGCAGGCGCGCCGTAAAGTGGCTCGCGTCTGCACCGTGCTCAGAATGCTCCGCCTTGCCCAGCTGGTCGTGTAGGTTGATAAATTGATGAATCGACTCCAACAGCGGGCTGAGGCTGCGGCTCGGCGACAGCCGGCGGAAGGCCTGGTAGATGGGGTCATGCAGACACAGATAGCCCAGCAGGATCGACAGGTAGGCAAACGCGACATTGAGCTGCGACTTTTCCTCCGAGTCCGCCTCGGCCGCAATGGCGCGTCCGTCGAGAAATGTCTTGCCCAGCTTGTCCAGCACCACCAGTCCGCCACCGCCCTGCGCAAGCGTCTCGCCTGCTGACGAGTCGTTCTCGGAGAAGTTGATCATGACACCCAGCATCAGCAACAGCTCGTTCAGGGCGTCGGATGCATACTCTTCACCTGTCTTGGCCGACCGCACCACTGCCGCCAGAGACACCGCGCTCGGCTCCGCCAAGCGCCGCAGCAGGCCCTTTTCCACGTAGAACCGCGCTGCGTCGGGGTTGTTGTTAGCCGTGTTAAGCGCCAGCTTCAGTACCAACAGCTCGAGGTCGTTCAGACGGTGGCTGCGCTCCTGCTGCTCCTTTTGGTGCCGCATAAGCGAGTCGTCTAGTGCGCTGGCGATAATGGGCAGATAGTTGCGTGTCCACTCCGCGCTGATATCGGACTGCATCGCAGCCACCGAGTGCATCTCCAGCAACGACAGGGCAAGGTACACATCCGCTGACTTGGGATTATTTGTCAGGCCACTAGCTAGCACAGATGGAGGCGCATCATTCTTGTCTCCATTCTTGTCTGCATCGCCATCGTCAAAGTTGTAGTCGTCTTCATACGGTGACGGCAGCGCGGACGAGATGACCTCAAACAACTCCTTTGTAAGTGCGGCCGAAAGAGCACCGTCGTCTTCGTCGAGGCCGGTGATGATTCCTCCAGAGGCCGTTTGAAGCTGCTGTGCAAACATGTGCAGCGCCTTGAGTGTGATTGTCCGTGGCGACACCTTAGACGGTGCCACTGTCGCCGGCTTCCAGACCGCCAAGTTCTTCTTCATCGTGTCGCGGAGGCCGACGAGCTGCTGGCTCATGTGCGGCGACGTCCGGTTCTTGCGATCTCTCGGATCTCTGGACTTGGTCACGGTTTCAATGTCCGTGTCCACCTCGAGGAGTACAGAAAACATGTCCTTGATTTTGTGCTGCTGAAACTCGCGCAGCAGTCGCGGCGATACCGACCCAGTTGAAAACAGGCTCACTGCAATGCAAGCAATCGTATAGCCGGCAATTGTGTCCGTCTCCTTCCCTACATTACGGAACAGCTTTATATCTGCACCCTGGTCTCGGAACTGCCGCAGGAATGACTTTTCTTGAAGCTTCTGCGCCAGCTCAACCAGTGCGCCACGTCTCGCAGAACTCGGCTTGCCCACACTCGGTGCCCCGACGCGGTCCATAATATCCACCAACTCGTCGGCATACCGGCTGTTGGCACCGGCCTGGCGAAGCTCGTGAATGCTTTGGATGGCACCTTGCGATGCGCCCCCATCGTCGTCAAAGTCGTACGAGTCCTGCTTGGGCTCGGCGTCGGGAAGTAGGCTCTCGAGCATAGAGAGGTCACTGCCTTGCGGGCCGTCTAGTGAAATTGGGTCTTCGGCAAGCATTGTCCGCTGAACGTTGTACACAAACTTCCGTCGTGAGCTTTGTGTACGTGTGATAGTCGCCGGGGTCGCAGGTGCTAGTTGTGGTTTGCTTGGGGAGCCAGTCACGATGCTCTCTAGCTCCATAATGTGGTTTCGTTCTTCGCTCATGGGCGTGCTGCGGATGTTCTTGTATTTGGAGAGGATCGTGTCGGCTTCGCTATCATCGTCACTGTCTGCATTCTTTTGCTGTGGCTTCTCGTCTTCTGAAGAAGAAGACTCTTCTTCCTGTTGGTCGACCAACGTATCGATCAAACGACGCCGCTTTCTTTGCGTAGACGTTGGGGCGGGCGTGGGCCGTACGACTGGCGTGGCTCTGAACTGTGGCTGACGTGGTGATGCCGTTGCCTTTGGTGTGCTAGCACTAGAAGAGCCGTTAACTTCGACTAGCCGGTAGGGCATGTGGCTGGCTGCCGGGGTCGACTGCGGCTTGCGCATGCTGCTCGCGATGGATGGCATCTGCGCTGAAGGTGTCTTGCGCGGCGACGACGAAGGTGAGCGCATGCTGATAGGGCTTTTTAGCCGGACTGGTGCGGTACTCCGTGGAGGGGTTTTTGTTACGCGCTGACGCGCAAGTGAAGCAGCAGACGGCTGCGGTTGGGAAGGCCGTTGCAAAGGTCGCGATACTTGAGGATTTTGTGAGCTTTGTGAGCTTTGTGAAGTTTGCGATGTGTGTGAGATTTGTGACGTCTGCGAGGGTCCCGATGAAGGCGTTGTCGTGGTCTTGCCAATTGGCCTGCTTTGCTTGTAGGGTGGTGGAGAGGTAGTGGCAACAACAGATTCCGGGCTGGCTGATGGCTGGTGCACTCTTTTCGCCTGCTGCGTGCCGGTATAGCGAGCTGTTGACGAAACCGAGCTTGCCGGTGCATAGCCGGTTGATCGCTGGCTGGGTGTGGCTTCGAGCTGCGATGGCTTCCGCTTCAAGCTGCGCGTAGTCTCGACGGTCCCACGCGATGCAGGCTGGCGCATGGCAGACGATTGCTGTCTGGGGGTTGTTGTGCTGGACGCCGATGGCGGCAGGGGTGACGCGCTTAGCGACGCCGAGCCAGAGGAGGATGCGGTGGTGTTTCTGCTGATCGGCTTGATGCTGGAAAAGGGCCGGGGCTTGGTGGTGGTCTTTGGCGTTGGCGCTACATCGTCGACAAAGTCGTAGTCGTAAATGTCTTTTGCGGGTGTAGCTGCGGATGCTTGGGATGCCACTGTGGCCGAATTTGAGATGGAAGACGTCGTGCTTTGGGTGCCACGAGACTTGGAGGCACTCGACTTGCTGAGGGGAGTCATTCGCTTTGCGCGCTGGCCCGCATCGGTAAAGGTAGGCATCTTTCCGACGTGAACGCAGCACGTGCGCTTAGCTAGGATAGAATGAAATGCAAGGTGTCACTCGCGATAGTCGGTATGAAGCTAGGATGGGTCGCTGCCGAGGCCAAAGGAGAAGGGCGATCGAGGCCGGTGATGGAGATGGGACGAATGAGAGCGTTGTTGGCTGCACGCGATAGTAGCAGATAGTAGCAGCAAAAAGAGGGCGTGAAGAAGACAAATGGGTATCGCGATTGTAATTATGCGATTGCTTTTGATGCGCCGCCGGTCGGTTGGCTGGTGGTCGTTGGCGGAGGAAGGGGGGATGGCGATGGCAGAAAGTAGATGTTTTGGTGTTTTGAGAGATATGGCGACGTATTACTGGCGGGCGGTCAAGGAGGGTGGTAGGTACTTTAGTATATATCTTGGGCGGAAGGTGCGTTGGGATGGAGCAGGAGCAGGCGCAGGCGCAACGAGAACAGGCAGTTGCTATGCAGGCAGAAATAATGATACGAACAGCACAGCAATTGTCGCTGTTTAAACGGAGATAGATAGCTAGTCGAAAGAAAGAGCGGCCGTGCTTCAGGGGACAGTTGAGACGGAAAGAGCGATGGATGCGGCTGCACAGGTTGTCAACAAAAACAAAGTTGGCTCTCGTCTCATTCTCATTCTGCGACAAAAAGGGAAGGTCCGGGGTGTCCAACGTGCTAGCGCTCAGGGGACAAAGACAGAGGCAGAAAGGCGCCGCGACCAGTGGACCAATGGGGCCGGAAAGGGCTTGATGACGGCTGCCATAGCGGGGATTTGATCCTAGGCGGGAGCAGAACTTGTATGATTAGTCATAGTATGTGTACAGTGCTTGTATAAGATATATACACTATACACTGTTCTTGAGCATTTGTCCTCTTTGATGACATAATTCAATCTCGAAGCGGCCCGGTTGACCGCCGTCGCCCGCCCGACATGCAATTGAGTGGAAACATTGAATCTGTAGTCACTGCAACCATACCGTATGTTCTAGGCTCTATCGTTATATCTGCCCGAGGTTCTACCCGTGTGTATAAAAATGCCGAGAAGCAAAAACAATTGCTTGATAGATCATGATGCAGAAACTGGTGATTCTGCAATAGCTAAAAGAGGAAGGAACGCAGACATGAGGAGTAGATAGGCGCTCTTTCCTTCGAGATGTAAATTCACAAGTTCACTATCAAAATGGCCAGCGGGCGGGCGGGGCTAGACCGACGTGGGGAAGAAAAAGAATTTCTCGACTGGGAAGGCACGCTTGAGACCGGAAGAGCAGATAGTCTACTACTACTCAGTATGTACTGTATCTTGGACCACGCGGTGCTTGGCGGGCTAGCAGCTACTTTGCATTTGCGGGCGGGCATCATAGAGATACAAGTACCCTTTCCATGGCGAGGCTTAACAGTAGGGTCATGCGCCGGCGGCCGAGATAAAGAGATACGAGGGGGATTGGCTCTTGCCGTGTATAAGCAAAAGCCTATCTGTATCTGCAGCTGAGAGCTCAAGCAAGCACAAGCAAGCAATAAAGCTGCAGTGATCCTTACTCTATATATACATGCTTGCTGGCCTGCCACGAACCTCTGCCACTCTGCTCTTGGATACATTTCTCTCAATTTGCTATTTTGCTATTTTGCTATTTACTTGCTGCAACACGGATACATGACTACGACCTCTTAGTCGCATCTCGAATATTTTTTTTCTTCTTTTTTTACATTTCGCTCTGCCTTGTCAACATCATCGGCCTTGCCTACGGTCATCTTTTGGCTCTCAAACTCGACTCAAGCTCGACTCAACTTCTACTCTCATATTCTTACCTCTTTTCATCTCTTTTTACCTCTTCCTATTCTTGTGGTTCGCCTCCAGTCTCGACTCTTGCTCTCACGCTCATCTCACCTCTTTATAACCCCAATACCCAACCGCAAACCCTACTACTCTTCTTCATCATGTCTACCACCCAGGGTGTCGGTCCGACTTACAAGACGGAGAAGCCCACGGCTACCGTCTCGACCCCGGTCGACTTTGAGACCGTCACAGTCCTGCCGCAGACCCCCCAGCTGATTGCTCTGCTCTCGTAAGGCTTTCTTGTCCAGAGCTTTGCTTTGCGCTTCCTTTCTTCTTTCTCCTACACCGTACTAACCCGCCAGGATGATCCGCGACAAGAAGACGGCTCGTGGCGACTTTATCTTCTACTCCAACCGCATTATCCGCCTGCTCGTCGAGGAGGGCCTTAACCACCTGCCCCATGTAGAGCGCAGCGTCACAACCCCCACCGGCCGGCCATACGCTGGTCTTCAGTTCGAGGGCAAGATCTGCGGTGTGTCTATTATGCGTGCGGGCGAGGCCATGGAGCAGGGTCTGCGTGACTGCTGCCGGTCGGTGCGCATCGGCAAGATCCTGATCCAGCGTGACGAGGAGACTGCGCAGCCCAAACTGTTCTACGACAAGCTGCCCGAGGACATTGCTGACCGCTGGGTCATGCTGCTGGACCCCATGTTTGCGACGGGCGGCAGTGCCATTATGGCCGTCGAGGTGCTCAAGTCGCGTGGTGTGCTGGAGGAGCGGATACTGTTCCTGAACCTGATTGCCAGCCCCGAGGGTGTGTCCAACTTTGCCAGCAAGTTCCCCAAGCTGCGCGTCGTCACTGCCTTTATCGACGAGGGTCTCGACGAGAAGAAGTGAGTTTTGTAAACGTCCAGCCCCTATATATATATGTATGCATGCTAACGATACAGCTACATTGTTCCCGGCCTCGGTGACTTTGGTGACCGCTACTACACCATGTAGAGTCAGTGCGAATTTGGGCGCTTTCATATAAGAAAACCACAACAATACCATACCAGACAAACAACAAATGCATTATGATCTAAATAGGCATCTCTCGAAAAGTGAAAAGAGAAGAAATGAAAAGCAAAGAGCAAAGAGAAAGAACAAAGAGCAAAGAACAAAGAGCAAAGAGCAAAGAACAAATGCGATGAACAGACCTGACAAACCCAACGAGCCAATTCATGCTGCCTTTTCCTCAACGCCATGCATGCCATGTTGCCGCTAGGCGGTGTTGCGCTCCCCAAGGACGTCGCCCATATCACCCGTATCAGTTGTAACAAGCGTTCCGAGCAACTGAATCTCGTATGCAGAAAACAGAAAACTAAATCATCATGTATCGTATCGTATCAGCTGTAAATGGTCATGGCCGCAGCCATTATAGCATTATAACTGATGTGCAGCGGACAGGGTTATGTTGGCGTTTGCCGTGCCGTCTCTTGTGTGTGCTGCCTTGGATCGTCCTGGCATCCCAGTACTGGTATCTTGGTGCCCTATGTCCTGGTGCCCCTATGTCCTGGTATAGTCGACAGCGACGCATCGCTCAGTCGTAGTCGTCCTCATCGACGTCTCGTGATGAAGCTCCGGGGCGGTTCGACGAAAAACGGCTCGGTTCTGGCTGGCTGTATTTTGAGCGGCTGCCCTCATCCTCAACTCTCTCCTGGGCCACAGCGTCTATATTGTTAGTATTTTCGGATGTTGATATATATCTGAATGGGAACAAAGACTTACCGGCTGCATCAACCCACTCGCCGTACACATCAACAGCGGCCGAGAGATCTATATAGTCAGCACTGTAGTGCATTTTGAACACTCCTTATACAGAATATATGCAGAATATTCACGAATGTATACAGAAAACATACAGTTGATTCCGCATTGGAACTTTTGGCCGCAGACCTTGCACTCCAGATAGCCGATGCCGACCTTCTTGTCAAGCTTGACGGCGACGGACTTTTCGTGGTTGCAGAACAGGCAGGTAAAGGTCGTCGGAAGAGGATCGGCCTATAGCACGAGGTGTTAGTATGCATTGAGCTGGTGTCTGGATTGTAGGATGTAGGACACATCATTGCATCATCATGCGAAACCCACCTTCCTGGGCCCCTGGGGCTTGCTGGAGCTCTTGCGTTTGCCCATGACGAGGGAATATGTGAGGAAGATAGTATAGAGATGGGGAGGGGGGGTAGGGAGCCGGTGGAGGGTGGACGTTGGAGGTAGAGGTAGAGGGCCGAGGGGGGGTGTGGTGCGTTCCGGCCGGTGCTGTTTGCGATATCAGATATGTGCAGACTGCTAGTAGATTTGCGAGTCTGCGCGACACGACCAAGGTCTGGGGCGCACGCGTTCACGGCATGATTGGCCGAATTCGAGAGGCTCCGTAAGAGTAGTCAGCAGGCGTCAGTAGGAAAAGGGTATTTGTGGAACCTCGTGATCCCCTATATTTTAGAGTAATAGTGATGTAGACTTGGCCAGAGCAGCTGAAGAAGGCCACTAGCAATTTAGCTGCCCAGCTGCCCAGCTGCCAGCTGCCAGGAACTGCCTCTCCCATTACTTTGTCATTGTTTTTACGTCTACTAGGACACACATGGAATTCAGAGACACAACTTTTGGTTGCATGGATCTAGCAATAAAGACTGTCGAAAATATGCAGATAGACACACTGAAATGGGCGACGTATGTGACACGTGACGGCTATCACCAGAGCACCAAACATCCTGCATTATAGCACCAATACAACTACACCCACTGTAACTGCCTAAACTGCAGCTGCCAGCCGCCCCTACGCGCCGCGCCGCCGGCGGCCAGCGGTGAACACCGCATACTTGGGCGGCCGGCCCGGACGCACCAGCCGTTTGTGTGTGTCTAAAGTGTGTATATTCCGTTTATTTGTTCAGAGGTCTTCATTCATATTGAAATAGCAGCGATGCCTTGTAGTGCGATATGACTGTAAATGTAAATGCCCTGTAAGACAATATTAGTCAGCTTCACTTTAGCATTGCAAGGCATCGTAATTCCTCCAAGCTTGATACTCATGATAATGCACCACCTCATAAGGTTAGAATCAATGACATTCAAATCTAAATGGGATCATCACTTGTCTCTAACCTCGACTCCGATCGCCAGTTGCATGATTCGCATAGCGTCACAAAGCTCGGCAGATGGGTGGTCTCCTCGCCGACGGCGACTACACTACCCGCGCCGTTTCAGGCCACTCATAGTATAATTAGCAGCAACTAATCGAATAAGTATTACGGCGATTTGCTGGTGGGCCAGGCCCCGTGATTGATAACGGGATCCGATGCGCGGCGCGCCAATGCCAGGCCAGCTCAGCCAACAAAGAAAAGCCACCGATAAGAGTAAACAGTGAAATACGTCACATGGCCGGCTGGATTCGGCATTGAATGGGATTAAGTGAAATGAGGGGTTCCAGGGGAGTGAGCATTGCCAACAGGGGACGCATTGCCAACAGGACAAAAATGCAGCAAACAGCAAACAGCAAACAGCACACAACACATACAGCAAACGCCAGCAAACAGACAACACATTTCCAATTACAAAGTGAATGCGGTTGCCAGATATGCACACAAGTTGAGTGCGGGCAGGTGCGGCCGAGCATTGAGCCCAAGGACGACCTTGTCTTGGCTCTCTTTCCCTAGATCAATAAGTAGTAGTAAATCAACATCTGGCAGACGGCGAGCGTTCGGCGGCCGCAGGGTAGCTCCTTCCTCCATTAGTCTTATATCAACTTGTACCGACGTCGTTTCCTGATTAGCTCGCAAGTGCCACGAGGTTGTGTCTGTCATCGTCCATCGCACCTTCCCTGATTGATCCCAGCCGGAGCTATCCCGGTCGCCAGATGTCCGCACCAGCTCGCCCCAGTGTTATCTCTACTGTATCTCCCCTCTCTGCATATCCCCTCCGACTGTACCTTTTGTACCTTTTGCACCTCTGGTATCTCTGGTATCTCTGGTCTGGTATTCTGGTATCTCTAGATTCAGAGGTAGCAGAGGTATCTCCCTCCTCTTTTTCCTATCGAGTGACCTTTATTACCATATTCTCTATCGTCAACGCCTCCGGCGCATACCCCAATACCAACCAAGCTTGGCACGTTCCTGCCCTTGCCGTAGGCTAATCCAATCCATTCGCTCTAATCGCTCTATTCGCTTGGTAGCTTTGATCTCCATCTTTGATAGGTTGTGACAGTCTATGTGCACATGTGCCCTTGTTTTCCATTTATCGTTGCGTATTGTATGTGTGACGTGCCTGCCCAATTCGGATTCTAGTTATAAGACGACCTTCCCCCGTGCCTTCCTTTCGAGCTTTCCCTTTTTCCTTCTTTTATCCCTTCTTCCAGTTGCTTCCTTTACATCGTCACATATAGCTTTTGCTTCACTCACCTCCCTTTTTTTCTTATATATCTCTTCGTTCCCCCCCTCCCTCGAGTTCCTTTTTGCCGTCTCTTTGGGTAGCCTCGACCATCCTCTCGACCTCGTCACACTTGAAGTGCACATTCACACATCACACACCACACATCACACACCACACACCATCTACCATGGCAACAAACGGAACTGCCCCGGCCTCTGGCCCGGCCGACATGGACTATGTCGTTGGCCTCCTCAAGGGTATCGAGGAGTCTCAGGCGAAGCTCTTGACTGCCCTGCAGGGTGCACCGGCACCGGCAGCCTCGGCACTTGGCGCCGCTGCTCCCATTGCTATCCCGGCTGCCACCACCTCGGACGAGGCTTCGGAGCAGCCCATTGAGCCCGGCAGCCCGTCTCTGCTGGCAACGAGCCCCAAGTCTTCCTCTCTGACAAACCGTATTGTCCTGACGTGCGTACTTTATTGATATTCCACTGTGAACTGCGGCAAGTGAACTAGTAGTCTGACCGAACAGTACCTACCCCAAGCAGATCGGCATCAACCCGTTCCCTATGAACTGGGGTGCCAAGGAGTACATTGAGCGTGGCCCGATTGTGGTTTCGCGTGCTGCGTCGACCATTCGCCGACGGAATGCTATTGGTGCTCACGGCGGCTCCTACTCGATCTACTACGCTCTCGCCGTTGCCAGCCAGCAGCTCGCAGCCGACCACCGTCCCGACTTTACCAACACTGAGCCTGCCGTCAATGTCGGACCCTTCCCTCAGTGGGGCGACAAGAAGAAGATTGTCGCCATGGATCCCTTTGGCCACTTGCCCCAGACCGTTTTCAAGGATGTGATGGAGAAGGAGGATGGTGCGTTTGACTCTGGCTGATGTTCTGCATATGTCGAGTTGGCCGTGACTAACATGATATAGTCGATATCCGCCCCACGATTGCCATCACAAAAGCGCACATGATTGTACGTCCACCCGTCAGATGATATGATTGTGTCACTGTATTAAAACTAACACCAATTTAGCTTCCCGAACTCGAGGAGAGTGTTCGCAGCGGAAGACTGTAAGTATTGAGATTGGGAAACCGGAAATGAATGGGCGACATCCGCCAAGGAGCACAAGGATCACAAGGAACACAAGGATCACGGCTAACACATGACAGGGTCCCCGACGGCAAGGTCTGCCTCAACAACAAGGGCGAGCTCGCAGTCACGAAATTCGCCGTCGAGCCTGTATGGTACCTTCCTGGCGTGGCCGAGAGATTCGGCATTGATGAGGGCACTCTTCGGCGAGCCCTGTTTGAGAGCACCGGTGGCAGCTACCCCGAGGTACGTCATTTGATCTTCTGACGAGCCTGTCTCATATCCGTACTAACACGTGCAGCTCATCACCCGTGGCGACATCAAGGTCTTCCTCCCTCCTATTGGTAAGTTTCTTCCTGATTGATACACAGCCAGAAGAGCTCCTGGCTAACAGCTCCAAGGCGGTCTCACCGTGTACTGCTTTGGCGACCCTGCAAAGATGTCGGATGCAAGCGTCAAGCTGGCACTGAGAATTCATGACGAGTGCAACGGCAGTGACGTCTTTGGCTCTGATATCTGCACATGCCGGCCGTACCTGATCTACGGTATCGAGGAGGCGGTCAAGGAGGCACAAAAGGGCGGCAGCGGTGTCGTCATCTACTTCAGAAAGGAAGGCCGTGCTCTCGGCGAAGTCACAAAGGTGAGTCCAAGTCTATGTACTCATATCACATGCAAGGGATCACATACTAACAGTCTAGTACCGTACGTCACTACAACACGCGATACATCATTACAATACTTGTGAGATACTAACAGTCTAGTCGTCTACAACGCCCGGAAACGTGGCGAGGATCGTGCCTCGGACTACTTCAAGAGAACAGAGAACATTGCTGGTGTCAAGGACATGCGTTTCCAGGCACTCATGCCGGATATCCTGCACTGGCTCGGTATCACCAAGATCGACCGCATGCTCAGCATGAGCAAGTTAGTATTTCCTTGCATTTTTAGTAGTTCCGCCTTTGCAAAGATATTTACTAACATCTCACAGCATGAAATACGATGCTATTGTCGGTCAAGGGTAAGTCAATTCGCCACGTTCACTCGGACGCGTGGATTGCCTGGAACACCAGAGGACTAACAAGACAGTATTCCCATCCACGAACGTGTCGAGCTGCCAGAGTCCTGGATCCCGGCCGACTCTCGTGTCGAGATCGACGCAAAGATCAATGCCGGTAAGTAGTACCTCTTGAGATCGCTGTTTCAATCCCGCGGATACATCCCGGTTACAGTTACTGACATTGTTTCATATTACAGGCTACTTCACTGCCGGTCACCGCATGACCACAGAGGAGCTCGAGGCCGTCCAGGGCAGAACATGGGAAGAGTAAGTGCTGAGCCATTATTCTAGCCATTCGCATTGCAAGATCACCGCTAACATCATCAGCATCGACCACTAAATGTCCAGCCGACTGCAAGTCACATGTTTGGATAGCAGGACGGCGTCAGCTTTTTCTGATTTAAAAAGCATAATGTTTTGTGTTTTCCGTTGTGTAGTTATGCAAATGCTGAATCTCAAGATAAAATAAAAATATTAAAATATAAATATAAAAAATAAAAAATAATAACATCAAGATATACAAGTACAATAAACTCACTAAATAATTACCTGATAAGCTTTATATGCAAAAGAGAAAAAAAAGTAAATAAAATAACCAAGCTAAAAACAAAGTCGTCCCATGAGCACGCAAACCTGTCGGGGGTATCTCGCAATACTCGAAAACTGCACAACTTTCCATACCCTCAGCCCGCGATCCAATCACCCGCAGTTGACCCGCGGACAACCCGCATACATGAGCCCTTGGCTTATTGGGAATCTAAAAACAACGCGTTCCTGGCGTGACTACCAGACAACCCACGCCGCCGTCAAGCGCGGCCATGTCAGGTTCGGGTCAGGAAGTGCAAGTGCAAGTGCAAGTGCAAGTGCAAAAAGCAAAGTAAAAGAGGATGGCCTGTCATGGACAAAACGAGTATGTAGGAGCGAGCCTCATGCGATCCAGTCGCTGCCGCTTCTTCCTGCTCGGCTGCTACTACCACCATTGCCAGAAATGTCAGCATCTCGTCATCCTCCTCCTCCTCCTGTGGCTGCCCCTTGGCTGCCCTCTCGGCCGAATAGGAAGATCGGAAGCGTGCATGCCGCTGCACAATTGCAAGATTGCAAAAAAATAAAATAATACTTCACCTGATGAAAAGAAGAGAACAAGAAACACACAGATAGCATCCCACTCCGCAATGTGTGTCATCGGACTCTTGCCAAAACTCTTCTCACCTCGTGGTATTTTTATTTTTATTTTTATTTCTATTTTTTTTTCTTCCAATCGTCGCGGCCATCCACTCGCTTCGCATCTCAGCTCACCCAACTATGAACATTCGTGATGCTCCCCACAGCAGCGAATAGCACGTGTGCCCGCGATGCAGACCAAAAGTAGAAGACGAGAGTGAGCACGCAAGCAAGTATTGTAACAAGTGCTGCCGCAAAGATACCAAAGACACTCAAGACACCAAACACACCAAACAAGACTACCAAGAACCCATTGCCAACGGGCAGCGGCGTCTGCATGCATGGCCGTCTGCAGGCGCACGAGGTGGTAAGGCACCAATGTGGTGGGGAAGTGTTATCTCTCCAAAGAGAACGCAGTCCCTCTCCTCTGCTCTTTACCAAGCACTTTCCCACCCTTTTTTACCCCATGGTTGCTCGTTCGGTTCTTCCCTCGCAAGTACCCACGCAAAAAACGAAGAAGAAAAGAAAAAAAAAGAAAGAAAAAACAAAGGCGCATTCATCAACAGCTCAGAAGAAGGATCGACACGACTTGTCTTGTAGGCATTGGCTGTGGCGGGACAAGACGTGGACAAGATGGGCGCATCCCGTTGTCATACGCCGTGCTCGTACACCCTCTTGGGCTTCTGTATCAGTGAATCCCCTCACTTGTGTCCGTAATCGCAGTCTGCTTGGTCTAGATGCTGTCAGAGAGCTCTGTACTCGCGATGATTGCATCCATCATGTTTGATCATGTACAATGGAAGTATTCCATAAAAAATAAAAAAATAAACTAAGTATCCGGGTTCTTCCTCGAGCAGAGAATCTCCCGAGCGGGAAACACGGCAGACGGCAGACGGCAGTACCTTGAACTTGAGAGAGAGAGAGGGCGACTCCTCAATCTTTGCTCTTGGAAACGCGACAGGATAGCCAATCATCGACAGTCGATAATCGATAAATGATATCTTTCGGAATGCTCTTGTCCGAAGATGTACCCAGTAGCAGTGCTGCTTCTCCGCCAAGCATCACCACCACCACCACCACCACCACCACTGCAACTACAACGATAAACAGCAGATAGTGGACAACCTCGACCGTAGGTAGCAAAGGCAGCATCACCCAGGGTCTTATCCTGCATGCATCCGTGAGACCGCTCGACGGGCGGGCTTGTATGAGCAAGGCACTCGTGCAGTATTGTGTTGTTGCTTACTTACATTGATATTGGCTGTCCTCGAGCCAGCACAATGGATGCAATATCCCGTGTTTTGTTACTGTTTCTGGCACACTCATACTTGTATGGCGAGTATTACAGAGTATTACAGAGGGGACAGGTACAGCATGTCGGCATCGACTCAAATCCAACCCCGAGGGACAAGTAAAGTATACACGTGATGGATCGTAAGCAGGCAAAGCGCGGTAGTTCTAGTTTTCATTTTACGGTTTTCTCTTCTTTCCTCGTTATTTCTTTAATCTATTACACCATTTATTCCAGACTCGAGGAGACGGCTGAACAGCAAACAAATCACAGCCAGGAAGGAATGATAAAATATAATAAAAATAATAAAAATAATAAAAATAATAAAAATAATAAAAATAATAAAAATAATAAAAATAATAAAAATAATAAAAATAATAAAAATAATAAAAATAATAAAAATAATAAAATAATAAAAATAAAAGCAATGAATAGAGAGAAAACTAGCATCGTCCTGTGACCACATCACTGCCGATTCGCGGCACATACAAAAGTACAGCAGCCGACTACTTTGTAGTAGGGCGAACCATGTGAGGATGGGCATAAACGCAGCATATACGAAAAGTAAGCACTGCCAGCAAAGCAGTCTCTCCTCTTCGTCTCTCGTCTCCCGTCTCCCGTCTCCCGTCTCCCGTTCAGATGTCTCCTCTTTCTCCCCCAATTACATAACCTCGAGACATGCCATACGCACATTCCGATGATCCAGACTCGTCATTTACAACGTCAACAAACGGCTCCATCAGGACGCCCATCCGCCCCATACATGAGAACACGAGAACACGATGAACCCCCCGTTGCTCACATGTCTATATCTACATAGGGCTACTTTGAATCATATCGTAATCAAACACCATCCCGTGACCGCGTTCACCGTAATTCTAAACAAAATTATTTCTATTTGCTGTACCGACAAAATCAACAACGAAAATCAATAGAAAGCAGAGAGGGCTCACCGTCTTCAAGGTACAGCAAGCTCTAACAACGTATCCCCACTCGCTACTTGTCACGCATATGTGTCTGTACCCAATGCGTAAACTATGCTGCAAAGAGACAGCAAAGACCCGTTGGCAGGGGGTTTAGGGCGAAAGAGGGTGACTTGGGAGGTGAGAACGCATTAGAATGACCTGCGAGCGAATCAGGGCGAGCAAAGAGGGCCAACGACCAGGGGCAGCCGGCCCCCGACAAAACACGCTGGCATGCCCCATCGGTCGTACACCGTCTTGTGAGCCGTATTATTATTACTCAGTACTCAGTAGACGAGGTAGAGAAAGGAAGACAATTGAAAGAAATTGAAAGAACAACGAGAGCTTCTGATCTACCTCTTTGGGAAATGTACACGCTACACTGTACATCTGTACAAGTGATACACCCGCCCTGTGAAGACCGAGCTGGCCGCCCCGACCCTCGTCCCCGGTAGGCTACGCAGTAGTGTAGAACTAGAACGATTTAAATTCGAATATAAACTAACATGACACTTTGACCGAGGTTTGGTTAATTCTGTAATGACTGCTTAAATTGGTTTGATTGCAAATTTTAAGACACGGGAAAGGTTGGGTAAGATGAGTTGTACGGCGGAGTAGAGGCAAAGAGAAGGGGAGAAGGGGAGAAGGAGAGAAATCAGAGCAACTGTCTAGGATGATCGATTACTACAGAGTACATGCGATGAGCCGATGCCATGAGTCTCGATGACGGCCAATGTCCTCGATGGCAACTCGATGAGAGATCAATGTCCATCCATGTGCTGTCTAGAGCGAGTGTGTGAATGTGTGATCAAGCTGCATGTCTTGCCATCGCACATGTGGTCCCACACTCTCACCCCGGCACTATCCTGGTATTCTGGAGAGTCTGGAGTCTGGAGAGCACTCGCCTCTGATATGTAATACAGAGTGACAGAGTACGTAATATAGCGATCAGGACAGTCTAGAGCGTCTTTCTCATTGGTAATCAGAAGAAGAAGAAAAAATCAATACGAGATCATGCTACTGGCTGTCCTGAAGGGAAAAGGATAGCCAGCATCTTACTCACGGCTGCATCACCAGAGATGCAAGATAAGATACAAAGCAAGTGGCAACAGATACGCAGCAGTAGAAGAGGTCGAGGATGTCTGTCTACTGAGCACCGAGCTACTGAGACCATAGACAGTAGACTCCAAGGCACTACTGCCGCCTCCACACCCCTTTAACCGTGGTGGTGCCCAACCTAACGGTCTTCGCTCCGCCCGGGTCTTACAAAGAGGGCGGCCATTGCGACACTACTTGGAACGTGCTGCTCAACAGCTAGCAGCTCGGTTGATGTGATGAGCCCGCGACGGCGGCAGCAGAAGCTGCGCAGAGAGCAAAAATCAAAGACAGAGAACACTAACGAATGGAGGCGAACTCTTGTTTCTGCACGTTTGCGATCAATGGCATACTTACTTTGTACAGCGTTAGCGGCGGAGGAAGAAAGACACGAGGCGGACCACTGTCCACCACCCGCCCTGGTTTTGCATGAGGGAGCACGACAGCAGAAAAGCAAGGCAATAATTAATTGCAAGCGGACATTGTAATTACCCTTTTCGAAACACGCAAAAACAACGCACTGTTGTTATTCTCTCTTATTCAAACTATTTGCCTGTATTCTATTTTCTCTTCCAAATCTACCCAGGCAGTTTCGTGATGCCCCCCCCCCCCGCGCCACACAAAAGTGTCTGCAAAAGTAGAAAAAACAAAATGATACCAAGAAATAAGAGAATTGAATTAGACCCCATTTTAATCCGTTTAAATTCATGATCGTGATCTACCCGTGGCCAGATTTGGTACCGCTTAATCTTGTTCAAAATAATATGAAGAAATTAAAAGAAAGGAGACTTTTTATTCATCAACGCCTTTGTCGGAGCGAGACACTGGAATCCAGAACGACAAGACAGAATCAAGGTCAATGGCAAAATCAAAACAAAACAAAATCAAATAATAATAATAAAAAGTAAAGAAGAGACCGACAACTGATGAGCATGTACCCTTTTCACCGTACAACACACTGCATCTACCTCGACATTCACCGGTCCCCTTTAGCCATCCAGTCCGTCCACTCATAGCCGTCCTCAAACCACTGACTGACAAGTGGCCGCCGCCCAGGAAAATCCATTGGACAGACATAATGGACGTGTGCTCAGGAGGGTGGTGGTTGGAAGACGGGGGGGAACACAACTAGCAAAAAAAAGGGGGGGCGGCATGGGTGAACTGGTGGAAAATACAGCAGAAACCAGGAAAGGAAGCAGAAAGTCAGGCAGCTTTTTTTGGTGTGCTGGCGTGGCTGGCCGCTGTCTGGTGGCCCCGGCCCCCTTTGCCTTTGGCCCCATGGCTCCATCCCCCTGATGAGGATGGGTGGGTGGGTGGGTGGTGGTGGTAGTAAGTATTCTTTGCCTTCCGTATTCCGTCTCCTCTTCTGCCTCTTGCCTCCGTTTGATGGGTCAACTTGGTCTCCCCCTTCCTCCCTGTCTCCCTGTCTCCTTGTCTTTTCCTTTTTTTTCTTCCTTTTTTCCTTTCTTTTTTCTCTTTCTTTTCTTCTATTATCCTTCTCTCCTTCTCTCACCTCCTCCCTTCTCGTCTCCCTTGCTTTGTTTCCGCCCCCTGGTCGTCCCAATATTCGGGTTCCTGGTTTTCCCCCTTGTGTAGTTTCTTTTTAAATGACCTTTTAATTACTGTTTCTTTTCTTTTCTTTTCGGCTCTTATTTGGTGTCTTTTACTGTTTCGTCTCTTTCTTCCTCCTTTTTTATCCTTGTGTCAACCGGCTCTTCTGCCGGCTATCCATGTCTGAGATGGAGTCAGCAAGAAGACAGAAAATAAAAGGAGAGTAGAAGAAAACAAAATACAAATCAAACAAATACTGAGTACAAATTAACCCCCCCCCCCCCCCAAAGAAATGAGTAGAATAAACAATAAAAGTTAAATAAGAATAAAAACACTAATTTCACAAAAACAGAATATTCAAAATATACTTTTTATTTTTGCCAGAATAACACCACAAGTGACAACGGGCAGCGGTACCTCTGGCACATGTATCGTATTATTAGTTTAATGTCCAAAGGATCGTTTGAATTTATTGTTTTGATTTATCCAGTTTTGGGCATTCTTTTTCTTTCTGTCCCGTCTTTTATTATTTCCTATCCCTCTTGTTATCCTCCTTTTTTATTTCTTATTTCCTATTCCATCTTCTCATCCGTTGCAAGCCGTTTAAAGAATGACACCCCCGTCTCTTTGCTTTTGATTTTGATTTATTCCCAATCTCTTGATTCATTACAACTCGACCCTCATCAACTCGGCACCCATCGATATTCGGTATTATAACTCAACACTCAGGTCCTACATCTATTTATAATATATATCGCCTCTCATATCAACTGTCACGCAAGCACAGCACTCACCTCGTTTCCTGTCTCCTCTTCTTGCTTTCTTGCTCATCTATCCTTCGCCTTGAGAGTCTAGTTGTATGACCACTCTATCGCCAGCGCTACCACCAGAACATCAAACAACCGGTTTACACTCAACTACAACACACCCCAGACTGCCATTCAAACGACCCTGAGCAAAAGGCCATCAAGTTCAGCAGACCATTTTCTCTATTCTATATCAACTGCCGTCCGTCCACCTTTTACTGGATCCGGATTGCCAGATCGTAAAAAAGAGCATCGTTACAACCCATACCAGGACCATTGATGGTACAGCCACCCATCGATACGAACTAGACAGTCAACCTCTTGTCTACCTGAGCCTTGCTTTTGTGTCTTGTCTCCTGAATCAACCAGTCCGTTTGCTTTGATTCTTGATTCAGTCTGCCGGAGAAAGACGCCACAGCAAAGACAAAAGCAAACTCAATCATAAAGAGTTCGCTTCTCTCCCAACGGTCTATTGCCTATCGGCCAGCTACTGCTGCCTATTACACCTCCCACGCCAGCTCGATTCACCCCATCCCGTCCGATCCAAGCTTACGGCCATACGACAAAGAATAGACAGGCAGTTCAATCCATCCACCGTCTAAAACATACGTCATTTGTCGCGCTGTTCCCTCCGAATTACCTCATCTCCTATCTCTACCGCTTCTCTTTTGAGAATAATCATATAAGATGCATCGCACAGCCTCTTCCGCCCAGAGACGTCCTCGTCTGCTTCGCGCATCCATGACCGAACCCAGTCTTTTCACTTCATCCACTATCAACCACGGATCTCTCGATATCTCACAAATGTCCCACCAAACTCATGGCAGTGGCAGCGGCCGCTCCAGCCCGACCTCTTCGTCACCTTGCTACCACCGCCGCGCGACGGATCTGCTCAACCACGTCGCCTATCTGTCGTCGTGTGCCACGTCGCCCGTGTCGTCCTTCATCAGCGGCACAGGCACGACCAGCCGCAGCAGCCGGGGATCGCTCTCCTCTTCATCCTCCTCGGGCAGCAGCACGACTCGCAGCCACAGCATTGGCGGCAGCGGCACAACGGGCACGAGCGCAACGAGCCGGGCTACCACGCACGCGGCCGCCGACTCGTGCTACCGCCGCTCCAGCGCAGAAGAGGTATTTGGCTCGTCGCCGGCCTCTACGCACACCAGCTCTTCTATTGAGGACATGCAGTCCCGCTACCCAGGTAATTATCCATTCTTTCAAGTTCCTTGAATTGTATAAGAAATCCATAAATCTAACAATGTAGGCTCTGCAAACTACTATAGCTTTCCTAGCTTTGATACCTGGGACCCCGACTGCGAAAAGGAGGATGGCATTGATGGCTAAATGAAACTCGCTACAAGAGCAAATAGCCATCCACCTCATCACCCATCAACATCATCACCAGCGCCACATATATTCGGCAGCGACAGATGATGCTAGTCCTCCATGACGCAACAAAGTCGGAGCCACCAGACATTCTTGGTTTAAAGAGTCTCATAGCAGCAGGTTTTATATCAACAGCCTCCTGCTCATAGGCATGGTCTCAACCACCGGCCGCCCTTTTTTCATTTGTCTTTTTACACAGGCAGCCACTGCTTGAAACAAAAGTGGCTATTCCTTGATTCTTCGAGATGGAAGTAGACAGACAGCTTTGGATTACGCCGTCTGTCGTCTCGGTCTCACCATCACCATCAACCTTGTCATCTCCATCTCTCTTCACTCTACGCAGAGGAACAGACTGCATCCCGGCGTTTTTTTTTGCTTCTCCTCGGCTTTGGTTATTTGATTTCTATCTGTTTATCTCTTTGATTTATTTGTTGGTTGTTGGTCTCATCGGTTTATTGGTCTATTGGTCACGGCACTGGAGGAAGCGTTCCATCCCACTCCCAGCACCCAACATACAGCATACATCATTCAAGCGACAGCGAAAGCAACTTACGAACTCATGAAAGCACAGGGCTTACTCTCATAAAAGCTCACAAAACTCAATAGCGCAAAAAGCTCATTGGCAGGCGACAGCGCGTCGCCGCCTCATATACCCTATTCTTTTCTATCATTTTCTTTGTTATTCTTTACAATTAATAGCTATTTATTATCTATATCATCTATGCCATCCAACTGTGATCAAATGTCTGCAATGTCTACATGATACTACGAGGTCTCGGCCGGCGTCTGCCAATTCCGTGTCTAATTTATATAACCATATTGATTTCTGCCTGTGCCCCCTGGAAGAGGGGAGAAGGATCATACCCAACACAGGGTTAGATGACGATGGACGAATGATACATGTTAATGACATGGTATTAGACAAATAAACGGAAAAACATCCGCGATCCTCACTGCCCAACTCAAAATGTATGCAATGCTCACGAGGATAAGAGCCGCCACAACAAGGCAGAGCGACAGACGGTCAGTCTGGTATAGATTGCAAGGATTGACTGCTAGGATATACTGCGTCGTGATAGCTCTGCACGGCAACGGGTGACGAGTAACAAGTAACAATGGACGTCAAGATCGGCTGTCATCGATATGATTTAATCATTCAGTCACTCAAGCCAAGCAGGGAACGATCAATGATCAAAAGTACAGGGCCGACATCATGATTGATTATATAAGACTTCAGTCGAGGCGCTTACATAACACACTTAAATGATATTATATAAGCATATCAATTTATGCTTATACCAGGATAGAACTTATGCTCTTATCCCACTCTTATCGCGTGACCCTGCCACGTCTCGGATAAAAACTTGGAAAGCCCTAACTGGACAGCAGCCAATGATATATTTCAAATCAGCAAGAAAAGACCCACATCTGCAGAGGCTACCACAAAATTTCGCCCACAGGTTAAGAGATTAATCCGCCCTATTACCTGGTAGAACATTTCGCAGTTGAGGGCATTGTGTGTGTGTGTGTGCCTTTGTGCCTATTGCCCCAAAGCGAACTCCCCTCTTTTCCCTAGGTTGGACCAGATTTTTTTCGACCTCTTTCAATTTTCAGATTCCGTTTTCCGTGTTTCTTGATTTCCACCAGCACGCTCTCTTTGCAACCACATCACCAACTTTGAAAACCCCCCTCACCATCCAAGTCACGACAACATAGTCTGCAAAGATGGCGGTCGGAAAGTACGATATACACCATTCTCTTCGCGCGCGCGCTATCTTACTCTTTGATTTCTTGATGTGTCTCTGCTGTCTTGGGAAGGAAAATCGTCGTCCTTTATCAATCCGAACCTGCGGCGGTCAACAGTCGGCAGTCTGTACGAGTCTCTGAATCGACACTGCCCATCCTGCAGTCGTTATCAAACCAGCCGAGTTTACAAACAAATCGACAAATTGACGACTTTTGACGAAAAGGCAGTACAGTACAGCTGCACCGGTACCATGCAATCGATGGCATACGATATCCGCTATCCGCCAACCAATAACTACCAGACGCACATAATGGACGACGCAAGACGAGTGGCAGGCAATTGATGGGGGAGCGAATGCCAACAACCAAAACAACCCTAGCAATCCAACCAGACTCGGCGACGATTCCACAATGACAGCAGAGACGACATCATAATTCACGGGGGACAGCACAAACGCACATGACTATCATCAACAGAACCAATTGCTGACTGGCGGCACTACAGGAACAAGAGATTGTCCAAGGGCAAGAAGGGCCTCAAGAAGAAGACCGTTGACCCCTTCACCCGCAAGGACTGGTACGGCATCAAGGCCCCTACCACCTTTGCCCACCGCGAGTAAGCATCCTCCTATTCTACCCCCCCCCCCCCCCTCGATTTTCTATTGCAGAGACATCAGTCTAACACTCTCAGTGTCGGCAAGACCCTGGTCAACCGCACTTCCGGTCTGAAGAACGCCAACGATGCCCTGAAGGGCCGCATCGTTGAGGTCTCCCTGGCTGATCTCCAGAAGGACGAGGAGCACTCTTTCCGCAAGGTCAAGCTCCGGGTCGACGAGATCCAGGGCAAGAACTGCCTGACCAACTTCCACGGTCTGGACTTCACCTCGGACAAGCTGCGCTCGCTTGTCCGCAAGTGGCAGACTCTGATTGAGGCCAACATCACCGTCAAGACCACCGACGACTACCTGCTGCGCCTGTTCGCCATTGGCTTCACCAAGCGTCGCCCCAACCAGATCAAGAAGACCACCTACGCTGCCTCTTCCCAGATCCGTGCCATCCGGAAAAAGATGACCGAGATCATCACCCGCGAGGCCGGCAGCTGCACCCTGCAGCAGCTCACTGCCAAGCTGATCCCTGAGGTCATTGGCCGCGAGATCGAGAAGTCCACCCAGGGCATCTACCCCCTGCAGAACGTGAGTACCACCTATTAAGGCCCCCCCCCTCTCCCCAACTTGTGCCATTTGTCATTTGTCATTCGTCATTTTAAAATATCAAACATACTAACAAAAATAGGTCCACATCCGCAAGGTTAAGCTGCTCAAGCAGCCCAAGTTCGACCTGGGCTCTCTGCTGGCCCTGCACGGTGAGGGCTCCGCTGAGGATGGCCAGAAGGTTGAGCGCGAGTTCAAGGAGGTTGTCCTGGAGGAGGTATAAATGATAAAGATGAATAAATCAAATCATTGGGGAGGGAGGAGTTAAATTGATAACGACCTTCTTTTTCTTGTTTTTTTTTTTTTCTTCCTGTGTCGGTTTATTTATTTTATTATTTTTCTCTTCTTTTTTTGCGACTTTTCCATTTTTTTTTTCTTATTTGAATCAAAAATGAGATGGAAGAGCGAAGCGAAGACGAGACGACGAAACAAAAAAGGATGGAAAGAGGGCGTTGGTATGCTACAATACTCTTTTATAAACAAAAGCAGTCAGGGACACCACAAATGAATATAAAAAAAAAAGTTCAATAATTGTTTGAATAGACTTGATGACTAGAGACTTGGAACTGAAACGATTTGATGATGGAGGGTGACTTATGGCCCAGGCTCTCCCGGTCACTAAGAGACGGGCGCCCCGGCCAATCGTAGCGAAATTAAAGCATCCACCAGCCCTACTCCTTTCTCAAACATTCATGTCGCCATCATCTCATGCTTTTGTTTCGCGGTTTTCTTTTATGCTTCAACAAGTTGTCAAGATAGAGACCGCAGACGAGACAAGACACAAGACAATAAACTCAACATTAAGAAAAAACCGCGACTAGAACCGCTGCATTTGGCGTATATCTCCAATCCCTCCTGCTTAATAAGCATCGCCAACGTTTCGACGTCAGACAAATCGGCCTCTCATTCACAATGGCAGATCCCGTTCTCAAGATCCTCATCATCGGCCCGTCCAATGTCGGCAAATCAGCGCGTATGCCATATTTATACATTTATACATTTATACATTTATTATTGTTCAAATTTCATGCTGACAGCCAGTCCTAAAACGCTACTGTGACGGCGACTTTGACGCTGATGATGCCAACGCCACCATTGGCATCGACTTTCGCGTGAAGCGGCTGTCCGTCCGCGGCAAGACATATCGCATCAACCTGTTTGACACAGTAGGTTAGACGCCCCCCGACCAAAAAAAAAAAAAAAAAAAAAAAAAAACCAAGGCTAAAAAAAAGAAAGGCCGGCCAGGAACGCTTTCGCACACTGTCGACAAGTTACTACCGCGGCGCGCACGGCATCTTGTTCGTCTACGATGTGACCAACCGCGCCACCTTTGAGCAGATGGACACGTACTTTGCCGAGGCCGAAGCCAACACGGGTGCCGCATCGTCCTCGTCGGCACCGCCGTGCCAAATGTGCCTTATCGGCGCCAAGCTGGACCGTGCTGCGACGAGTCGGGCCGTGACGACCGACGAAGGGATGGCCCTGGCCAGCAAGCACTATGACGGCGACGGCGTGCCGCTGTTCTTTGAGACGAGCGCGCGCACAGGCGACAGTGTGCGCGAGCCGTTTGTCGAGCTGGTAGACCGGATTGTGTCGTCTGGCACACTGGACCCGGCGGCGCGCCGACCGGCGGATGTTGTCCCGTTGCAGCCTGCCAATAGCAAAGATGGCTACCTCTCCAACTGTGCCTGTTAAGAGGTTCTCTCCTTGTTATACCCTTTGTTTATCTTGTCTTTTTTTTTATATATATACTTTTTTAGAGTCGTTTGTTCTCCACTGCTAGATTGCTTAGATTGCTTAGAGTTTTGCTCAACGCCTGGTTTATATACCGCAACACCATCTATTCCCATGTCTATTCTTTTTATCCAAGCAGATTCCATGTCTTACTCCTCTTCGGGGGTCAGGAACCGAACGACGGCTGGTTGTTAAAGTCACATATTTTCCCTTGAAGAATAAAAAAAAGGGGGGGGGGGCATACCTTGGCGGAAGGCTTCTGGGCTCTCGGAGATGACCCAGTGGCCGGCGTCGATATCGACCAGCTCAAACTTGGGGAAGAACTGGCCAATGATGGGCAGCGCATTGTCGGCAATGTACTTGCTCTTGGTACCGCGCACAAACAGCGCCGGCTTGTTGAAGCGGATGGTGCTCGGGTCCTTGTAGGGGAAGTCTCCCATATTGTCGAGCGCGCGCGCCAAAATGTCCAGCGGAATGCGGAACTTCATGACCGGCGGGCTCGCATCGTCGGGCCGGACGCGGTGCATGTTGCCCAGCAAAAACTGGCGGATGACAATCGACGGCTCATACGGCTGCATCACCTTTTCGGCATCGGCCTGGCGCACAATGTGGGTGCGGTCAACCTCCTTCATACCGCGCACATAGGTGGCAAACTCGCGGCCAATGGCGGCGTCGACGGGGGCATTGTCGACAGCGACGATATTGCTGACGAGGTCGGGCTGGGACAAGGCCAATGTCATGGCCGTTTTCGCACCCATGGAGTGGCCGATGACAGTCGTCTCTTTGAGGCCGTGCTCTTTGATGAAATGGGCAACATCACTGGCAAGCGAGACGTAGTCGTGCTTTGGCACGTGTGGCGACTCGCCGTGATTTCTCAAATCCTATGCCGTCGATATGTCAATATACATATACTGGCTCATTCTCGATGGATCCATCATGTTTTCAATGCAAAAAACTTACAAGAGCATAGATGGACCGGCCTAGGTCTCGTGCCAACACCCTAGCAATTAGCACTGCACACATGCATGCTTGCACAGCTACCGATCTTGTGGCAGGAGACAATACTCACTTACTTATGCTCCGGTTGTTCTTTTTGGAGCCAAAGAGGCCGTGCAGGACCAGTATGGGCTTCGTCTGGTCGTCAGCAATGGGCTTCGCGGGCCGGTGCAGGTCGTATACCAGCTCAACTGGCTTGTCGTCGGCTGTTGAAGAGGAGTAGGCTTTTGTTGACAATGTCCATGCTGGAGCCAATCGTGTTGCGTCTGCCGCTGCAGCCCGGACCGAGAAAAAAGGTCCCCGGCGTGCAGCCCGGCATATGCGGAGTGGTGCCAGAGTAGCCATTTTATTTCAGTAAAAAAATAAAACTAAATTAAAATCATCCGTGAGTAAGCAAAACGATATGTATCACATTGCACCCGCTCAGTCGGTGACGCATCGCGATACGGAGTAGCAAGACGAAGTAGACAAGAAAATCGACGATGCCACCAGCCACAATCAACGTCATTACACATGTGGCGGTGCACTGCGGTATTACTCTAGCCTCTCCCGCCTACAGGGCCACAGAGCTAACCAGAACTGTGCCAATACAGCACAATCTTGCCACAGGCTGCACTATAAACAGCCTTCTGATTGGCTGTTGCGGCCAAAACACTCCATCTTGCGTCTCATGCTTCTAAGTTAGGTGACGCTGATGCTGCCCCATTCTTTGGATCATTCATAATCTATAGCCTCAACTGCTGCATCAACTACTACCATCACGGCGACGGCGCGACACACAAGCCGACAAGACACATTTGCTTGTGTTTTCATTACAACACTGGTCGAACAAAACAATTGATGGAAGCGCGAGCAGTCTGCAGCGCAGCATCTACCTCTTCAAACCGTCATCGTATCCTTTTCGACTCCCGCGCGCACCTTGACGGCCAACCCTCGACGCCCGTCTCTACATTGAAACCGCCACAATGAGATTGTGGATATTGAGATATATGCTCGTGCCAGCGCTTGTGCTCTTGCTGCTAGCGTCTCCTGCTGCAGCATCGAGCATTCACGCCGGCCGCGCCGCAACCGAAAACCACTACCCCCACCACCACCACCACAACCACAACCATGGCTCGTCGTGGGTGTCGATGCCGCGGTTCTTTAAGCTTGCATGGCTGCGCGACTCGATTGCCGACTGGGTCTTTGGCAGCAACTACAGCAGAAAGAGCTGCTCCAAGGCCTCGGCAAAGACGACTACACAGTGGCTGAATGCCGCCAACTCGCCGGCATACACCAAGCAGACTGTGCTCCGCTTCAACGTCATGACGAGCGAGGAGGAGACGGCGCTGTCGGCAGCTGCGCAGCGCCTGTTCCTCGACATTTGGGCATTCAACAACTTTACGGGCACCGTCGACATTCTGCTTGACAAGGAGGACGTGCCGTCGCTGCTCACGCTGCTGCCCAAGACGCTGCACCATTCGTTTGCGCCGCTCGTGCCGGACCTCGCCGCCGCTGTGCGCGACACCTACCCCAAGCAAAACTCGTTCAGTCTTGAGACAAACACCGACAAGAACACGCTGGCCGACAGCATCGCGACGGCCAGCGGCGGCAGCACCGACAACATCTTCTTCCGGGACTTCCAGCCGTATCCAGTGATAGTCCAGTGGATGAAGCTGCTGGACGTCATGTTTCCGTTTGTTGCCATGGTGTCGGTTGGCGAGTCGGCCGAGGGCCAGGAAATCCTGGGCCTGCGCGTCGGCGCTGGCGACCACGGCGAGGACGACAAGAAAAAGACGATTCTCATCACGGGCGGCCTGCACGCGCGCGAGTGGATCTCGTCGAGCTCTGTGAGCTATGTGGCATGGGCCATTATCAACGGCTACGGCAGCGCCAGCATGATCACCAAGCTGGTGGACAACTTTGATATCATCTTTGTGCCCGTCGTCAACCCGGACGGCTACCAGTACACGTGGGAGACGGACCGGCTCTGGCGCAAGACGCGGCAGACTACCAACTTTCGATTCTGCCGCGGCTACGACCTGGACCATGCGTTTGGCTACGAGTGGGACAGCACGGCGCGCGACGAGCCGTGCTCCGAGACGTACGGCGGCGAGTCGGCGTTCCAGGCCGTCGAGGCAGAGTCTCTGTCGAACTGGGCCCGCAGCGAGGTGGACAACAACAATGTCGAGTTTATCGGCTTCTTGGACCTGCACTCGTACTCGCAGCAGATCCTGTTTCCGTTTTCCTACTCGTGTGCGGCCGACCCGCCGAACCTGGAGAACCTGGAGGAGCTGGCCGCCGGCCTGGCCAAGGCGATCCGGCTGTCGACAGGCGAAATGTACAGTGTGTCGTCTGCCTGCGAGGGCATTCTGGGGTCGTCATTCGGGGACGATTCGACGGAGAAGAGTACGCGCATTGAGAGCGGCGGCGGCTCGGCCATTGACTGGTTCTACCACGAGCTCAAGGCCAAGTACAGCTACCAGATCAAGCTGCGGGACACGGGCAGCTACGGATTCCTGCTGCCGAGCTCGGAGATTGTGCCGACCGGCGAGGAGATGTTCAATGCCGTCAAGTACTTTGGCGATTTCCTGCTGGGCAACAACGGCATTGAAAAGTCGCTGGAGCCTGCGGCCGGCGCCGGGGCTGAGGCCAAGACGGAAACCGAGACCAAGACAGAGACACATGTTGTCGACGACGAGCTGCGTCGGCGGCGGCGGCGGTAGATGCGCTTGATGGCGTCTCTTGGCATTTTGGTTTGATGTATTTTAGTATTTACGGATCACAGGTATGCGTGATGCCGGTTTGTATATTTATTGGTTGTATGGTTGTTCTTGGAGTTTGTTTGGTATATGGATTGGATATAGACTACAATGACATCAACTTGTCTCTGACTGTGCTTGATAAAGTTGAAGCAGATGATGATGATGTTGATGTTGATGTTGATGTTGATGTTGATGTTGATACTGTTATCATGTAAGATGCACCATGTAAGACGGCAGACACGGCATGCAGAGTCGACTGTGGTCTCGACCCCGACCTCGACCTCGACCTCGACCCCGGACTCCTCGCTGCCAATGCAGGCGAAGCACTTTTACGACACAAGCACAACAATCATACGACTTGGCTCTGTGGTCTGTTTACTCAGTAGCCGACTGCCCGAGCGCCAGCCTTATGCAAATGTACATCAATGTATTCGTCGGGGCATCTTCCCCTATTCTCTCCTCCACTCACACGAGCCAATGCCGTTGCCTATCTCCTGCTTGCCGGCCTGCGTGTCTGCGTGTCTGCCTGTTTGTCTACTTCTCTCCGCAGTAGTCCGGGGCGATGCGACGTGGCTGGCTGCTTGTTCGACGAGAAGATGTTCAGGAGTGCGCTCGAGCCTCTTGCGTGTGCTGTACTTGGTTTTGTCTTGGTTGTTGTTCATCTTGTTTTTATTCGCAAGTTTCTTTGTAGATTCCATGCCTGATTACATTCGACACCTGCGTCCTCTGTGGTTGGACAAGGAAGTCCAGTCTCCAGTCTCTATACTCCGGTCCCATGATGGATGCTCACGCTGCTCAATGATCACACGCTTTACCTCGTCCTGTAGGAGCAAGTACTGAGTACTGGTTTGCATGCTCGTTGCACATAACTCGCTCTCGCTATTCAAGAGAGATGCCTGCATTCATGCGCACGCGAGGCAGCGGAGCCTGTCCGTCTGGTACTTCTGGTTCCAATCCATGTCCAAAAAGAGCGTGTCAAAGGATGATCACTGCTGTACCGTAGTCCGTACTCATTGATAGACAGTCAGGCTACGGTAGAGGTAGAGGCAGAGGTAGAGGCAGAGGTAGAGGCAGAGGTAGAGGCAGAGGTAGAGGCAGAGGTAGAGGCAGAGGTAGAGGCAGAGGTAGAGGCAGAGGTAGAGGTAGAGTGTACTCGGGTAGTTGGGCAACACAGCATTCAGGGGCAGGCTTGTCTTGTACATGAAAATCTCAAGGCAATGCCTGACTACCTTTTGATTTCTCACGGCTTCGACGGCTGTACTTCTTTTTTATATATCCATATCCATACAAAAAGCAGCCGAGCCGTATATTTTCTTTTTTCTTTCCACAGCGGCCAAGCTTTGGTGAAAGCCTCTCTTTTCTTCTTCATCTTCTTCCTCCTCCTTTGGTCTTGTGTATTTTGATACTTGATACTTCCTACCTCTCCTTTTTCTAGTACCCCAGGAAGCATGGCAAATGCAGGGGACGCACAGACGACCACGGCCTAGAGGTGGAGATGAGCCAACGTTGCATTGATCCTGTGGAATACAAGAGCGAGGGACCTGCAGACTCAACAGGAAGACGTAATGCAGACTTGTAATTACTTCGTAGATACTCGGCTTGACGGGGCATGGTGCAAGGGCCATCATCATTACAGACGTAGCGAGCATTCCGTAAAGAGTAAAGAACTCTGCCGTCCTCGTCCTCGACAATGCTGCCATGCTCGACATCCTCCAGGCAGTCCATCCTGCACTAGGCCCCCCCGGCATCACACCGATATCCATGGAGATGCTTGTTTTAACATGTTTGACCATGTCTGATGGGACGTAGTGCCAACAGACAGCCATGGACCGCAGCCGTTATCCAATCGCACTGGCCAGCAGCAGCAAGCAATGCCCAAACCAACAAAGACGGCCCCGTCCTCGGGCCTTGTGATGGCCAAACTCCAACAGTCGCTTCACGCTATCTCTTAACGGCCCGTCTGCCCGTCCTTGCTTTGTCTTTTTATCTGTTATTTTTACTTTGTCTTTTGTCTCAGTCTCTATTCTTCAGTGAATGACCCACGAGCGGTTTCGATCCTCCACTAGCACACCATCGCCGTTGCAGATGCACAAATCCACTCTAGTGACAAGCTTTTGATTTTAGTTTACCCCAGATGCGCCCTCTCCATTTCACAGACTATCCCGCATGCTTTTTCTCTATATCCCCTCTTCCTCTCTCCGCTCTTCTCTCCTTTCTCTGGAATTTGATTACTGACGCCGCGGAACGATATTAATATCGGCCCTGCTATTGGTGTCCTGCTCTGTCTACTCCAAGAGTCTGCATCTCTCTCGTTCATGTCTTCCTTTGGGTCTTCCTCTATATTCTCTAGATTTCCTGGCCTCTAGGTTTTTTTATTTCCTGGCTCGCTTCGTAGACTGTAGACTCCAACAGCCAACCTCTTGAATCCATCTCACTTGACCATCTATGCTCGCTCATCTCCCACTCGCACCCTCATCTCACTCCCCCTCATTATCCGCTATGACCAAGCCCAACTTGCTATGCCTTTATATAACTGTATTCTGCCCGTTGATGATGGCCAGCTCCCATCTCCCACCGGCTGTCTGCTGAAGAGTGCATCCTTTGCCACCTGGCCCAAGCTTGTAAATGCCGGCATCTTTCCTCTGTTTCCGCGTTTCTGTTTCTGTTTCTGTTTCATTCCTGGTCTTCTTGCTGTCCATTGACTGCCTCCTATCCTCACCCATTCCCTCATTCCTACTTGTTCTCCTACAGAGTACATTTACTCCCCGGGCCTCTATCAAACATCCCAACACAGTCGCATTGTCGTTTCTCTCCTTGTTGATCGGCAAGGCCCAAGAGCTGTCAGGTATCAGAAAGTAGCAAGTCTTGAACTATCCTTGCCGCTGTCCCGACTGGCTGCATGCTGCATCATATATACCGGCCTGATGACCTCTCTTTCTGATGACAGACCCTTTGAGCTGCTCACCATCAACACCGTCTTCAACAACATGGATGCCGACCGTCTGACAAAAGACCAGCTCGACGGCTTCAACATTGTCGAGCGCGTCGCCTCTGTCCTGTCGCTGCTCGGCTGCATCGTCATCATCACCACCTTTTGCGCTTCGAAATCGTTCCACAAGCCGATCAACAGGCTCGTCTTTTACGCCTCCTTTGGCAACCTCATGACCAACGTGGCCACGCTCATGGCCCGCACATACCTGGACAATGTGCTGTCGCCCGGCTGCCAGTTCCAGGCGTTCTTGATCCAGATGTTTATGCCTGCCGATGCGCTGTGGACGCTGGCCATGGCCATCAATGTCTATCTGACGTTTTACTACAAGTTCGACTCCCAACGGCTGCGCCGCATGGAGCCATACTACATGGGCTTCTGCTACGGCATCCCCTTTGTTGTCGCGCTGGTGTTTGTCTTTATCAAGACCCCCTCCAAGGGCCACATGTACGGCAACGCGACGCTGTGGTGCTGGGTCAGTCCTGAGTGGCACATCTTCCGCATTGCCACCTTTTACGGCCCTGTCTGGATCGTCATTCTGGTCACGTTCTTCATCTACATCCGTGCCGGCAGCGAGATCTACAAGAAGCACCGGCAGCTGCGGGACTTCAAGTACAGCAGCAGCCACCACGACCTGGAGCCTCTGCCGTCGTCAGGCATGGAAATGGAAATGGACGACATGTACGGCGCCAAAACCACACAGGTCTTTGTGACGACAGAAATCAACACGGCACACCATGCCCAGCCCGGGTCCAGCCATGGCCGCCAGGATCCCGACAACCACGAGTCCATCGATCTGGCACCTCTTGGTCGCCGCGGTCCAAGCGGCTCCATGTCTGCCGGCCTCCGTTCAAGTGCATCTGCATCTGCATCTGCATCTACTCCTGCATCTGCGTCGACGGTCAAGGGTGCCCCGGCCGTCTACTCTGTTCATATTTCTGCCTCGGCCTCCAGCAACCGCAACTCGTACAACGAGCCCGCTTCGCAGTCTCCAGACACGCAAACAGACAGGGGCAGCCGCTCGTTCCCCTCTGTCGGGCCGCAGCCGACCCAAAGCTCAGCCGCCAATGCCACTGCCATCACCACAACAATCTCCAATATCCAGTCCAGCATCCAGGGCCCGCGCAACCCGGCCACCCAGCGGCTGCGCCGCAGAGCCGCCTACGAGGCCACCAGTGCCGCCTGGTCCTACACAAAGTGCGCGCTCCTGTTTTTCACGGCCATGCTCGTCACCTGGATCCCGTCAAGCGCCAACCGCGTCTTCTCCGTGGTGCACATTGACAAGGTATCCTTGCCGCTGGAGTTTATGAGCGCCTTTGTGCTGCCGCTGCAAGGATTCTGGAATGCGATCATCTATGTGGTGACCTCGTGGAAGGCCTGCCGCACGCTGTGGGACGACATCAGACATCGCAACGATCCTCCGAATCACCGCTACCCTATGACCACACATACGCTGAGCAATAACAACAACAACAACAACACTGCCAACGCACCCAACAATGACAGCGACGATATGATGGACCGCATGATGATGGGTGCCCATGGCGCGTCGAGCAAATCAGAGAAGAGCTATGAGAGCGAGAGTGTTCGAGAGCTCGCCATCCGATAGTCAAAAGTAGCCTTTAATATCAATATAGTTTCTATAATTTTATTTTTATTCAATTTAGAGTGGGCGTTGCAGCCGGGTGGCCGGATGGACGATATCATGTGTGAGCCTCGTTAATGATGACTCTCGTACCCCGGACTGTACACTTTGCCTACTCCCAGACAAGCTTTTCAGTGGACTGATGGATGTAGCATGAGGTGGCGTATGGAGGTAGGGAACTATTGATGACAGGGGCTTCCAAGCCATGACACCTCGGTGATATGCCGGCTTCTCTTATTTTATCTTTTTGTTTTATTCGCAGGATTAGGGAGCATCGTTGTCATTGCTGTCTATTAAAGGATACCTGCTCTGTACGGCATGATGATGACTTGCAGTTCAGTCGAAGCAACTCTCAGAGATTAGTTGAATAAAGATGGACGGAAATCAGACGCATAGAATGAATTGGAAGCGCAATAGGCCGTTACCCGTCAACCATTACAGGGAAAAATACTAAAAACTCAAAAATCAGAAACGCCTTTCCCCAACACAACTCCGTTATCTCTTTTCTCTTTTCTCTTTCGCTTTCATTCTCGCTTTCACTCTCGCTTTCACTCTCACTTTCCTCTCACGTTTACCTTGTCTTATCCCTTAGCTAGCGACATACCGCTCCTTTTTTACGGCATCGACAATGTGGTATTCCCATACCGTCCCCATGCGCATGCACTCTTCTCGGCATGCCTCGTCTTCCCACCACCACCGGTCCGCCGTCACATACGGCCCCCATACCTCTTGCCAAATCTTTTGGCCAACAACGGTCTGAAGTTGTCGACTTGTAGAGGTCGATGCCGGTTGTGCTGGTTCTGGTTCTGGCTCTGGCTCTGGCTCTGTTCGCATCTGTGGTTTGGGTGTGGCAGAGTCTCGTCGCTCAGCATGCTCATCAAAAGTTGCTGTGCTCAACACAACTGGTGTCTCGTGATTTTCTTCGTCCTTTGTGTCTTTTGTTTGTTTTGTTCCCTTGGCTTCTGGTGCCTCTGGTGCCTCTGGTGCCTCTGGTGCCTCTGGTGCCTCTGGTGCCTCTGGTGCCTCGGCGTCGGCTTCTTTAGGCTGGGCAGCCTCAAAACTGCACACAACTTTGGCCTCGTTTGTGATCTGAAAGTGCGCATTCCGCAACCATTGATAAAACAACCGCGTCGGACTCGTGCACCGAAAGAGCCGCTCTAGATTCAGCAGTAGGTTCTCGTCCAGCCATGCTTGTAGTCTTGGGCCCGTAAGCGACCGCGCTGGTGACGGGTCAATCAGGAACAGGTGCAGTATGCCCTGCGGCTTGAGCACGCGGTGCATGTTGTGCAGCACCGCCGGCAGGTCACTGGCCGATACCAGCACCGGCAGGGACAGCGAATAGATGTCGGAAAAAACGGGTGGTGTTGTGGCAAGTGACTTTTTCGAGGCGGCATTGACTTGCATCGGCGACACATTGGGAAAGAGCCTGCTCGCCAGCGGAATTGGGCCCATGTGATGAACAGGCACGCCCGGGTGTGCCGCCGCAATGTACGACGTTGTTGCCTGCGTGTCAAAAAATGTCATGATGCGCCGCTCGGCACTGGCCAGCTTCACAATCTCCGTCTTGGGTGCTGGGCTGACACTATATAGAGCCGATATCATCCACCTCTTCTTTTCCATCTCCATCTCCTTGTAGAGCGCAGCATCCGTCCATGCTCCCCACTCTTCAGTGAGTCTCTGCAAGTACGTCTGGTGGTCGGCCGCAGCCATTTCCAGCATGTGCTTTTGCAACTTCAGCAGGCTTGCTGAGAGAGATGCAAAAGCGTCGTCGTGCGATGTTGCCGTTGACGCCCGTGTCTCTTCCGAAACAGTCCCCGAAGATGACCGCGTGCTTGCTTTGGTGCCCACGACTAGGGGTGCGGGAAGGCCGTCATTGTCCCACGGCTCGGTTGCATGCCACGACGTTGATGGGCTGCGCACAATTGTAACGGGCGTGCGAATGTCGGGCACAACAAAGTTGTCTTGGTGTCTGACGCCAGAGCCGGTAGCAATGTGCATCGGCACCTGCGTCGGCATCGGCTGTTGTGAGTTGATCGCCTTTTTCTTCTTTTTCCTAAACGAGGACAGCGTTGATGGTGTGAGAGGGGACTGCATCCGCCTCTGTGGCGAAGCCGGCGTCAATGGCGGCAGCGGCGTTGCTGTCGGTGTCGGCGCGCCTTCGCTTGTTCCTTTCCGTATTTGCAGGACAGTCTGTACTATATCGCTCTGTGTCTGCATCATTGCCCCTGCTGACTGGCTCTCCTTTGGGCGCAGCTTGAGCTCTGTGTCTTCTTGAAGAGATAGCATCGTGGCTAGCGAGTTGGGGATCGTCCACTTTGATAATATGGATTCAACATCCTGGGCCGACTGGTTCTGCGAGATACCCGAGTCAATTAACCGATCGCGGTCTCGGTGGAAACTGGCTTCGCTGTGCTGCACCGACCCGGCGCGGCCGCGACTTGACGGACTCGGCGGGCTCGATGGGCCGGATGTCATGCTCGGCGGAGTAAGGATAGAATCTCTGTTAGAGTCTCTATTGACGGCTGTTGCTAGTGAGGGTGATGACATTTCCTGCTTTGTCTTCTTCTTCCTAAAGCGGAACGACTCCATGAAGCTTTGCGGTTTTTTGCTTCGTACCGACAGTTCCGTCTCTGCTGATGCGATCGACCTGCTGCTGCTGCTGCATGCCTCCTTCCTTTCCTTTTCTTTTTCCTTGCGGGCTTTGTGCTGGCCGACGAGCTCGCGCTCTGGATTGGCCCACACGACGTCGAACATGGTGGCAGTGCGTAAGCCGGTCCGGTAGTTGGTGATTTTTGCTGTTCTGCAACCAGACTCCTCTTCCGAGGAGATGGCGCAAAGGTACTTGGAGTGCAATGGCTGGTGGTGCTTTGGCTTTTTGATTGCTATACCGAAAAGTTCTCTTGAAGGCGGGAGATGCCGATTTTGTGGTGTTATGTGACTGTTTTGTTGATGTGATATTAGAGACGCTTTTTTCAAAATTTAAAGGTTGTCAAAGCTCGAGTCGTCGGGTCCTCGTCAGATACGGCTCCCTTGAGACTCGATTCCACTGGTAGACAATCAGTATTAAACATTTAATGGGAACACTTTGAGCAAATAATAGAGAGCCATGATATCTATCTGCATACTCGCCTACTTACCGAATGAACTCGTCCGTTTGACTGCTCTTTGTGTCTTTTGTTTCTCGTCTCTATCGTTCCGTTTGTAGTTCAATTCGCCCCTTTGTTGGCATAGATACTGAAGTATTCGACTCGTAGGCCTGTAAAATAGACTACTCAACCCCCAGGCAGCATGTACAATGCAGACGAGGTATAGTAGTAGATGCAATTGCAGATGCAGATGTAAATTGGAAGGCAGATGGGTGGAAGAGAATGAGAATGAGAAACGAGATAAAGCCAGCAACGCGCGTAATGCGTGTAACCGGTCTTTGGTCTGTCAAGGACGCAGTCCAACGACGTACCAATGTCCGTGTATTTTGAGTCGAGGACCGTGCTTTGATCCAGGTGTTGAAGAGCGTCTGAAGACTGAAGACTGAAGACTGGAATAAGGAGGTTATCGTGTATTGAGTTTAGAGTGGTCGGGATGTTGAGAATAGCCGAGTGAGAGTGAGAGTAAAGTTGATGGCGGTGTGAGAGCAACCATTGCAACTCAGGAAGAAGCCAGCAAGGAACCAGAAGAACATAACACAAATTGAGAGCGAACCCCAAACGACATGCAAGGAGTGAAGAAGACGGGAAGACGGGAAGACGGGACTGTGCAAGACGAGGTGTGTGCATTGGAAAACGCAAAAGGGCAGCCAGAAACGAGAGTAGCACCAGCAGATCAGTGTAGTAGCACTGAGTATGACAGCTAGTCGATTCTCAAGATAAAATAAAAAGAGCAAAAGAGATCCAGAGGCAGAGGCTGCCTGTCTCTGGTCATGGTTCAGTGAGAACGAGGTGACGTGAAAGTGAGAGTGCGCGAGACAGGCGAAAATGATGTGCTACCACGTTTAATTGCCAGTCCGGTGGGTTTGAAAGTAAAGCTGAGCTCGTGGCAGTGGCAGTGGCTGTACGTTTCAATAAGAGGAGTGAGCTGCAAGTGTAATAGCATGTTGTAAAGTGTGAGTTGTCGGAGTTGTCATTGATGATGCCAATGGCAGTCGTGATGACAAAGAAAACGGGCCGTGAATACCATCCTCAAAGGAAGGAGCGTTCCAGGCAAAAGGGGTTCAGGAAGGAGTAAAATAAACGTAAGCATGGACAAGGCAGACAACAACGTGATAACGCTAAACTACGACGGAAGGCACCATGCGGCGGCTCCTTCCTCGTAGGGAGAACAACGAGAGCGAGACAACGTGCGCCCAGGACGATCATGACGACGACTGCCACCGCGACCACAAAGAGATAGCCATGGCCACAACAAGGCCGGAGAAACAGTAGTACACACATTATTCTATATGGGCGGTGCATTGTTATTCATTCTTATTCTTGTATTGGCAACTTTATATTCTCGTCGTATTGCATTTGTGCATTGCGTCCCACGAGTTTGTCACCACGGCATCAACAAGATTGGCTGTCAGAAGAAGCACCAATAGCCTTTGTGGAGGAAGGTCTAGAGAGGGGCTTTGAAAAGACTATGAGATGGTAGAGGTAAGCTTACACCTGTTACTACTGCAGCCGCAGTCGCATACAAAGTCCGGCTTGCCGCTTTGTTTACATAGCCCCTTGGTCTGTTTGACCCCCCTCTCAAAATAAGGGAGAACTCGACGTTGGCCTCGAATCTCTTTGTCCCTGTTTATTCAGCACTTGTTCTTCCGTGCCAGCTTCAGCTACATGGTAGTTGCAGTCTGTCTTGGCCCGTCCAAGGCATACTGGCTGGCCGGCTTTGGCTGCAGGATCGCCTCAGCGACGCAGGTGGCCGTAGCACAGTCGTAAAATTATATTGCATTGTATGCATTGTATATAGTATATGCTCTACTCTGTCTCAGTAGTGTTGGACACATGTCTGGAGGCCTTTATTGGTTTCCTATATCTACGAGATTATGTCTCCCTTCTTTCACTATGTTTCTGCTGTACACAGTCGTCGACCCTCGAAGAAGGCGACATTCGACCAGCACCTGTATCAACTCTCAGTTCGATTGTGATTGGGCAAAGCACTCATTGCAATGTCCAAACTCGGACAACCGCAAATACGCCGCTCATTTCCTCACGGCCACTGTCTTGCTTCCATCACCCAAGCACAAGAGTATAGACTCAATAGACACAAGACACGATACACAAGACACGAGACATTTCTCCTCGATGCCTAGTCCATGCGCTTCAAGGCCACTGCGAGAAACCCAGAAGCAAGACCGCACAGGAAAGCCATAGATGCTGCAATGTTGCCAGTGCAACCAGTGTCAAGGGTCCCGAATCTGGGTCTCGCCTGTTCTTTCCCCGTGTAGCCAATGAGCTGCAGTCTACCTGTGCAGCATCGATCCGGTCCTGCATATTTGTACTTCCTCTCTTTTCTTTATTCTTCTGTGCTTCTGCATCTGATATTCAGGTGTGTGTGTATGGGTGAAACCACAGGCATGGTAGAGGCACGTCTCTGTGGCACACTGGCGGACAGCCCATAATCTGATTGGCAGAGACGCGAGCCACACCGAAACAAAAATAGTATCGAGCTATGATCCCTTCTTCACCGCCGGGGTACCTAGTCTCTAGATGCAGCTCGACTGCAGACATGCGTATACTCAAGTGCAAATATCGAAAGACAGCCGTCGCTCGTCTGCACTCTGCCGTCTTTCATCGCACGGACGGGCAACGCCCTGCATGTCCACCCCGAGGGTATGCAGGATAGTCTTGTAGATATATAGGCATGCAGATGCAATCAAGTATCAAGTCGATCTGTCTGTCTGTCGTCTCTCACTTTGTGTCTTTCATGCTTATGTGCTGTTGCATCGACGTACCAGAGGGGTATAAGGAGAGTATAAAGAGAGTACGGATAGACACTGCTACAGCATGGATGCAGTGTATAGTATATCCGGCAAGGCAGTGTCGTACAGCTGTGCATATCTGCATGCATCATCGTGAGAATGCAGCTTTGCAGCTCGTACTTGTAGTCATGCTGTCTTGTCGTCACGGGTTTGCTTGTAGCAGAGATGCTGTTGCCCGCCATACAATGCATTGTTAGCCTCTGCCCTATTGCCTAAAACGGCACTTACACCAAACCACAGCCTGCGTCCATCTCTCGCTTCGGCCTCACCTTGATATCAGCACTCTCGTTTTTGCTACTACTACCATCCGCTCCCATGCAGTGTGCCTTTTGTTCCTTCCGAGTCACTTCCCTTGCCGTGATTCTTTCCTTTTGCTCTGCTTCTCCCTTTCAGAGCTTCTTCCTCCGTCCCTTCTACACGCACCTCTGCTTCTAGACTGCTCAACATCGGATACCACTTTGTGCAACCACGCGTCTCTCAGTCTTGCACATCAGTCTCCGACTTTTTAGTCTCCTCCCTTTCTTCCCTACTACCAATCTACTCGCTACCTCTTCTCTTGCCTCCTCCTCTCTTACTCGTCCACCACCAGCGCCACGACTTCACCCCATTACACGACGGCGCGCATCTCTGGCGTTTTGCCTCTTCTCCTTTCTTGCCCACCGGCCTGGCTCGTCTACGCTCCCCCTTTTCCCTTTGTCTGTCCTTGCCCTTCTCTCACTTCATCTACACCTATCTCTTGCTGGCATCTTACTTTACCCCTGTCGTCTCTCCCTCTCGCAGTCTGTCTCTGAGTATCTCTTGATCCTTCAACGCTCGTCTTCATCAATATCGCAGGGAAGACATCAACATCACAAACACATCAAGCACAATTGCCATACGATTATTGTACTCTGCCTCGCCTCAAAGCACCAGCATCGATACTAATCTCAACCTCACCCTCGGCAATCATCAAAAATGGACACCATCGGACCTTGGAAAAGCAGGGCCAAGAGCTACCTCGTCAATGCCAACGAAAGCATCAACCAGTCTACCTTTGGCCGCATCTTTCGTCTGCGAGGGTCGGGACATCCTGACGAGATTCGACACGCCAATTTTGCGACTGAAATCCGCGCCGGCCTCACCACGTTTGCTACCATGGCCTACATCATTGCCGTCAATGTGAGTTTGCTTTCAGTGGTTAAAATTATCTCAGTCTCTCAGTCTCTCAGACATTTCAAGACTCCTTCAGTAAACTCACAAGCAGGCCTCAATTCTCTCGGCGACACACGGCACCTGCGAGTGCCCCGATACGGCCGAGGATGGCTCTTGCTCCGACCCGGCCTTTCAGGTCTGCCTTACCGAACTGCACCGCGACTTCGTCACCGCCACGGCTACTGTCTCGGGCCTGGCATCGATGACCTTTGGCTTTCTTACCAACATGCCGGTCGCATTGGCGTGAGTCTTCCCCTGCATCTATTCTTGGTTGGATACTTTCTCTAAAACTGATTTGTAGCCCCGGCATGGGACTCAATGCATACTTCACCTACCAAGTAGTAGGCGTCGCTGGTAGCGGCCCCGTGCCATACCGCATTGCCCTCACTGCCGTCTTTGTCGAAGGCTTCATCTTCCTGTTCTTGGCCCTCACAGGTATGCGCCAATGGCTGATCCGCATCATCCCCGGCACCCTCAAGACCGCCAGCGGTGTCGGCATCGGCATGTTCCTCGCCCTCAGCGGCATGTCCTACTCGTCCGGCATCGGCATCATCACGTCCGGCGGCATTTCAACGCCTCTCACCATTGGCGGCTGCCCCCTTGAGGACCTAGGCGTCGACGGCACCTGCATGGGCAATGTCATGCGCAGCCCCAAGATGTGGCTCGGTATCATTGGCGGCATTATCACGGCCGTGCTCATGGCTTTCCGCGCCAAGGCCGCCATCATCATCGGCATCGCGTTTACGACCATCATTTCGTGGCCCCGTGGGACCTCGGTCACCTACTTTCCCGAGTCGACCGACGGCGATGCACGCTGGGACTTTTTCAAGCAGGTCGTCGCGTTCACGCCCATCAAGCATGTCCTCGCCGCGCAGCAGTGGGACTTGGGCGGCGCCAACGGCGCACACTTTGCCATGGCCCTGTTCACGTTCTTGTATGTGGACATTGTCGACTGCACGGCGACGCTCTACTCCATGGCGCGCTTCAGCGGCAAGACGCGGCCCGATGGCGACTTTCCGCGGTCGACAATCGCATACTGCACCGACGCCATTTTCATTTCCATCGGCTCGCTGCTGGGCTGCTCGCCGTCGACGGCGTTTGTCGAGAGCGGTGCCGGTATTGCCGAGGGTGGACGCACCGGCCTCACCGCAATTGTGGCCGGCATCTGCTTCATTATCTCGGTGTTTTTTGCGCCCGTGTTTGCGTCCATCCCGCCCTGGGCCACCGGCACAACCCTCATATTGGTGGGCTGTTTGATGATCCGCCAGGTGACCTTTATCAACTGGAACTACATTGGCGACGCCATTCCGTCATTTGTCACAATCGCGTTTATGCCTTTTAGCTACAGCGTCGCCTACGGCCTCATGGCCGGCCTCTTTGTTTACATTGTGCTCAACAGCCTCATCTGGGCCGTCATGCGCATCACGGGCGGCCGCGTGGAGCCGCGCGAGTACGACCTCAAAGAGTACTGGACATGGCGACCGACAGGGAAAAAGCCGGCTGTGTTCCGGCTCTTTACGCGCGACTCGTACTGGGGCGACAAGGAGAGTCTGCACGAGGACGACGACGGTTTCATTTTCCCCGACGAGAACCACGGGCAGCCGCTACACGACATGCGCGGAACATCTGCGTCGTCGAATATGGAAAAGGGTCCTGACTCAATCGGTTCAGCTGTCGAGACGCCAGCCAAGGCTGTCGTTGCCAACCACCCCCATTCATGATGGGAAGAGGAAGAGGAAGAGGAGGGGGAGGTTGAACAGGCTGGACGATGAGCGAGAACGAGAAGTCGGGATAAACAAGGCAGAGAGGGCGAATAAAGGCATGTTACCGTATATTCAGTGGGCGGCAGTTTCGTCAATCTTCAGCGTCAAGGAAAGAAGTGTCGGTAGACCGATACAGGCATCTGCATTGGCCAGTCAGTAGGCCATCATGGATGTGAACAATTCAAAGACTTCGATTCATAAATCCCTCTTCGATTCATAAATCCCTTGATTATATGCAAATGATTATGTAATAATGGCTGCATAACCATAGCTTGGCCAGCAATTGCAGAATGCGGCCCCATATATAATAGAGCTCCCCGCAGGTGGGTCTGCCGTTCGAAGCCTGCCTGGCGTCCAATGTTGCGTATGCGCTTATGTGTGTACACTGACTGGCACTCACACAATCTGTATCTGTATGCAAGACCCTTTTTGGCTTTGTCATGCATGCTGGTATCTGATCATAACGCAATCTCACGATACCCTGCACCGCATAATAACAGCACCAGCACCAGCACTAGCTGTATTAGTCTTGACCATCCATTCTGCCAGCTCCTCACTCGACGGTTTCATTTTCTTTCTTCAGCTCAAGTCTCACAAGGCCTTCTTAAGCTTCGCCTCACCTTCACACAGCTCACCTCGGCTTGACAGCAGCTTTCCATTGCATCGGAGCACGTGCAACTATAAAAGTATAAAGTCAATATTGCAGGTTGCAATGAGCGGCGGGTGGAACACAAGTAAGTCCAGCCGAGTGTGCTAGCTATTATGATATTCTTTTGAGCAAAACCTAACTGTTCTAGTCGAGTCCGATGCGGTATGTATGATGTCATGGGATGACGAGATGACGATGAGATGATGGTGACAAGAATGTGAAATAAAGTATGAGAATATATAGACACGGACATCTGCTGACTGTGCAGGGCGTCTTTACGTATCTGCTGGACAAGCTCGGCGTCGAGGGCGTGCAGTTTGAAGAGCTGCTCTCGCTCGACGTCCAGACCCTCGCCGAGCTGAACCCCGTCTACGGCATCATCTTCCTCTTCAAGTTCCCTACCAACGCTCCCTACGTCGGCGACACTGGTGTGCCCCGTGACGGCACGTTTGACCATGCCGCCGCCGACCACATCTTCTTTGCCCACCAGACCATCCAGAACGCCTGCGGCACCCAGGCCCTGCTGTCTGTCATTCTCAACAAGGCCGTCGGCCCCGACGGCGCGACCCCAGAGGGCGCCCCCGTCAAGGTCGGCGGCCACCTCGGCACCTTTCTCGAGTTCGCCATGAACTTGCCCCCCGACATGCGCGGCGAGGCGCTGTCCAATGACGAGCTCATCCGCCAAGTGCACAACTCGTTTGCCAAGAGCAGCCCCTTTGTCGACGAGACGCAGCGCCCCTCTGACCCCAGCGACGCCGAAGACGTCTTCCACTTTATCGCCTACACGGCCACCAAGGGCCGCCTGTACGAGCTCGACGGCCTGCAGCCCGCGCCCATTGACCACGGCCCGTGCGACGAGAACAATGCCCAAGAGTTTGCCGAGCGCGCCATTGCGGCCGTGCACCGCCGCATCGCACGCTACGGTGCCGACGAGATCCACTTCAACCTCATGGCGGCCGTGCGTGACCGGCGGCTGACGGCGCGCGAGCTGGGCGATTCCGAACTCTTGGCGGCCGAGGCACGCAAGCGGCGGGACTGGCAGTTTGAGAATGCGCTGCGGCGGCACAACTTTGTGGGTTTCTCGCACGAGATTTTGGAGGGCGTCGTGGAGAACAAGTTGCGCGAGGGAGCGGCTGCCGACGCGTCAGACCCAGAAGGTGCATACAAGAAGTGGGTGGACGCGGCGACAGAGCGTTACGAGAAGCGGTTGGGCGACAGATACCGGAGGCGGCATGCTGGCGCTGACACTGAGATGCAGGATTAGCGGTGATGGTGCGGTGGTGTTTTACATACGACTGTGCTTTGTGCTCAGGCTGGGATGGTGTCCTAGCCAGCTACCGTGGCACAGCATTGCTTGCTTTTTATATGGATTATGTTTCTTTCGTCCTCACTTTCTGCTACTATGATATAGAGTTGAATTTTATACAATTTTAAGTGGTAAACAAGTTCGCTTTTCATGTGCTGTTCTCCATGCATCGTGTGCCGCTACGTTGCAAAGCGCAACCTTGATAGAAGAAAATGTAAGAATGAGAAGAAATGCAGAAAGAATACAGAGCAAAAACGGTCAAAGGCCAAAATATCAATAATAATAAAAAATCGCTTCGTTAAAAAGTACACGGAATGGGGATAGCATAAAGGATATAGGTAAACGGGCACTTGAAAACACAAAGACAAGCTATTCTACTGATAGATTATCGTCATGACGACTCCGACGATGCGCCATCCTCGTCCTCTCCTACTAGCTCCGGCTCAGATTCGGTGTCACTATCAACCCGGGCAGCCGGGACAGTAGCTTGACTAGACGGCCCGAAGAGCTGTGCTGATCCACCCCACATAGGAGGCGCTGTGGATGTTGTTGTAGGTGACGGTGCTGCTGCTGCTGCTGTTGGTATCGCTTCGGCAGCCTCTGAGGCATCATGCTGGTTGGTTGTTGTGGATTCTTGGGCATTTGTAGACGATGCCTCGTCCGTCGCTGTTGGGGCAGAGGTAGAGGTCGACACAGAGCCTCCGGCTGCCGGGGCGGGAATACTGCTGTCGAACCGTCGAAGAGGCAGGAGAGACCAGCCCGCGGGGATCTGTACACCCTCCGGGAGCTCTGCACTACCCGCAGGAATTGCAGGTGTGTCACGATCCGGTGTGAGGTGAACGGCAGAAGGAGACGCCGTGCGCGTCTGGGTCTGCGTGGATGTAGGTCTAGGGTAGTTGAATGGAGAGACCGGGGGGGCAGGTGCAGGCTGGGCGGCAGGATTCGCACCATCCTGGGAGGCACCATCCTGAGGGGCTGCTGCTGGAGTTGTCACTGAAGTTGCCACTGGAGTTGCCACTGGAGTTGCCGCAGGCTGGCCGGTACGGATCCGCTGCAGCTCGGCGAGGAGGGTGCGCAGAGCTACAACCTCCTCACTAGCAATCTGCAACTCGATAAGGCCGCGCTCGATTCTGTCCTCGAGATTCCGCAAATCAGCAGAGATGGATTCAATCGAGGTGTTGGACGAGTGAAGTGTCGGCACGGGAGGAAGTCCTTGTCCGTGGGGGGCTCCGGGTGGAAGTCCCATGGCGTATGGTGGTCCGTGGAACCCAGCAGCCGCTGGGTGCCGAATAGCACCGCCTTGGGGCAGGCCGAACTGACGCACTATCTCATCGACGTCCTGAGGGGCGCCCTGGGCGAATCCTAGACGGAACGGACCAAAGTTGAACATTCTGAGACCGGCACGACCGTTGCCTGCCGGCGGGGGTGGTTGTTGCTGGTGATGGTCATGGTTGAAGGGGTGGTTGGCATCGTGGAAGCCGGGGCCGGCTGCAGGTGGTTGGCCATTGAGACCGGGAAGCATAGGGTTAGGAGCTCCGTTTGGTGCACCGTTTGCCCCAGCGCCAGCACCAGGGACATCGCCTGCACCTCCCCCAGGTGCCGGAGGACCGCCTGCGCCTGCGCCCGCGCCCGCGCCACCAACATTGATATTGAATCTGAACATGGCGTTCTCGGCATTTCTCTGGGCGGCGGCGGCGGCGGCTGTGGCAGCATCGTTGATGACAACAGACCGCCGGCATGTCGGACACACCTGCTGCCGCTCCATCCAGCTCTTGAGGCAGCCAAGGTGCAGGATATGTCCACAGGGCAGCTTCTTGGGTCGCGAGCGCTCGATTCTGGTCGGGTTGTTGGGGTTCCACACGTGCATGTCCTCGCGGCAGATGATGCAAGTGTTTTCCCTCGCCAGGTCCTCTTCGGTGGCATCTGCGTATCTGTTCATGTCCTTGATAGCCTGGCGGTACTTCATAAGAGTGCCCAGGCGCTTGATAAAAGACCGCACCGCCATAAAGAGGTCTCTAATAATGTGAAGGGGGAGGCCGTACAGATAGAAGAGGACGGCAAAGAAGACGGCATAGATGCAGACCTTGGTAAAGTCTGTCCAGAGATCAAGGCCGAGGACGTACTGGCCCTTGGCCTCCCAGCCGGGCACTTCAATGTCCATCTCCTCGACATCGTCCTCATCGGGCAGCGGCTCGCCATTGTCGGGCTCGCCCGCCTCGCGCCGCCGCAGAATCTCCTCGCGCTCCTCGCGGACCTCGCGCCGCCGGGCCTCGAGCCGCTCCTTCAGCTGTCTCTTTGTGATTTCCGTGTCAAACAGGATGATGCTGTAGCGCAGCGCAGTATGCAGCGACGTTACAAGCAGGATGGCGAATTCAAACAAAAACATGACCATCATATCCGGGCGTGCCTTGGCAATGACCGTCGTGATGGCGTAGTAGAGAAGGGATGTGTCGTAGATGAGGCTGAGGACGAGCGACACAATAAGGCGGGTGTGGAAAAGCCGCGGGTTGGCTGGCGGCTGCTGCTCGAGGGCTTCAATACGTCCCTCGCCGATCCAGCCCCAGACCTTGCCGGTGAGCAGCGAGACAAACATGACGATGAAAAAGCCGCCAAACTCGTCGCGGAAAATGGTCATGGCGAGGCACGTCTCTGTGATGGCGAACCAGGCACGCTCATAGAGCTGCTCAACCTCGATAGCACGAAGCTGGCCAAAGCAGATGCGCTGCAGGCTGTAGACAAACGACGAGTAGGCGAGGAAGACAAGGTTGATGAGAATCATCAGGCAGAGGTTGCTTTGGTAGAGGTAGACCATGGCGGAGTAGAAGTTGGCGCGCTGATGGAACGCCGAGATGACGACGGCTGCAGCCAGGGCTGTCGAGACCTGTGGTTGTTAGTATGAATGGCAATCGTCCAAGATGAGGCTGTCGCCACGCGCAAGGGAAAGGGAAATTGAAAAGGAAAAGGAAAAGTACATACCCCGGCATACCAAGCTAGACGCATCGTGGGGATGTTGCGCAAAGGCTGATGTTGTAGAGATGATGGTTTCTAGGTGGGTGTATCAAGGGCACCAGAAGCAGAACAGCGAATCATGCACGCTCGATCCTGGTGCGAATGCTGATGCTGGTGATGGGACGATGCTCTTTCGTTGGATGCTCAAACAGAGCTCGAGCTTTAATCGTCTAATGTCGCATTGGAGGACGTGTCCAGGGCGACGAGCTGTGTATGAGAATAATATTTGTCGGGAGTATCGGTGGATTGATGTTGGGTTCGATGTTGATGTCGATGTTGGATTGAGACTCCCCTCCTCGATTTGGCCAGCTAAATGTAATTGTTAATATGACAGGCATCCGATGATGAAGCCACTTGGCGATCACAGAGCAATGGCGTAGCTAGCACGTGACCCTTATCGGTGTAATGTGTCCTACTGTCTTATCTGTCTTTATCCACTATTCCCAGAAAGAAATGCTGTAGTGGCAAGAGCAGGAGCGGTACCCACTTCTGTTTACTTTCGGATTGATTCTGCCTGTGATTGGCTAACCAACCACAGCCTCGTGACATTTCGTGTGTAGCCTCGCCAGATGCACCATCTTGATGACAAGCTTTGATGTTTAAGATTTGAAGTGATGTCTTAAATTGATAGACGATCCTTCTGAGCTATAATATATGGAGTATGGCTGACAAAATCACCTGAGAGTGTCTTTTTTTTTTAAAAAAAAAAGAAAAACATTGATAAATAATTTAATTTTAATTAATTAATTAATAAAAGCTTATAAATGGTTTATAAAGTTACCAATAATTTAGTATATCAAGGGTCAAACAGTAGGAAAATCAAACTAAACTTGTCAAAGTGTGAACTTGCTATAGATAATTTCATTGTTTATGATATGCTCGCTATAAGCTCCTTGAATGATACACAACCCAGTACTAGGTAAAGCCATAGGAGCAGCCAAATATCTGATACATGTCCATAGTTGTACGTTGACGAACTCGAGAAACAGAAAAGTCCTGGTCTATTTGGAAATAATCAAATATCTGGGAGCGTAGATAACCATCGTTCTCAACCAATGCGTATTATCTCAAGCACCCCACAGGGCTGTGGCTTGAATACTTCAACTCGCTTGCTGATGGCGACTACATTTTTACAGGCATAACATTCATATGCGTGGCAATAAACGACACGGCATATCATCAAGTGGGATAAGCAGAACAAGTGCAAAGACTAGGGAACAGGATGACGTTGGATATGGTCATCCGAAGGAGGAGGGTGTACCGCCATATAGCCCCTCAATGGAACTACAGACTAGCAATACCATGCTGACGACATGCGGCAGCTGTTATGCTTATTACTATTTGGAATTACAATGGCACTGGTTGTCGATAGCTGTATCCATAGATGGAGTGGATGTTTGACGTTGCGTTCGGGTTTATCTAGCAAAGCCAACTGTTGATATCTGGAACGACCCCCATCTATACACCTCTCTCATCATCGAAGCTTCAACTATTCTTATTCTACTTGCTACGGCCCGATAGACAATGCGGCTCAAGTAGACCTAGAGGAGTTGAGAGGATGCGTACATGCAAAGGACCCAGTCTGCATACCTGATGAAATCCCACAATAGTCGGTGGCTGTACACAAAAGAGGAGATGTAGACTAAAGAGGGAACTGACGCGACTAGTTGGGCACTGGCGAAAAGAGGGACTAGAGGGGAGGAGGGGAGCAGGAAGCGGAACCAAGATACAACCAGAAGAGGAAAGGAGACCCAGAAGAGAAGAGGGATTAGGCTGCTATGGCAGTGGTATGACATGGTGTGGACGTATGGGGGCCAGCCTACTTAGTGTGACTGGTGGCCGTGGACGAGAGACGGGTTTAGCAGTTTACTGGTTTAGCAGCCCTATGGGAGGATGGAGTGCAAATGTGATGAATAGAAATAGTCCTGGAGAGAGCCATGAAGGAGGGGGCGGGGGACGGGGGGCGGGGAGCGGGAGGAGGTGCGACATCCGACGAGAACATAGGACAAGAGCCCTCAGGACAGGCCGCTCCGGCCATAGCGGGAGATACCAAGGGCAGCAACAGCAGCACCAGCAGCACCAGGTCATCATCATAGGTCATCACGGATCGTCGCAGACTCTCACAGACCACGGATTGCGTCTTCTATTGGAAGAAGAAGAGATGCATAGGATGCAAGCCGATGCAGAGGGTGCATAAGAGGATGCAGACGACACCCAAGTGTGCCGTGTCCGGTCCTGTTCTGGCCATGGTGTATGTGACAAGTCAGAGGTCGATGGAGTCGAGGTCTAGTCGAGCTAGAGAGAAGAGTGGGCATGAGAGTATCATGGTGGCTAGAAGAAGCTGTCCGTTCAGTCCAGTTCGTCCAGTTCGTCCGTTTAATCCATTTCGTCCTTCTCGTCCTTCTCCTCCTGTTGAGTCCGAACACCGTTCATCTTCATACTATTGTCTGTATACAGCATCGCGTGCCGCACCACCCCGCTCAACCCAGCTTGCACGGTTTGCAGGGTGCATATGCATCACCAAATATCAGTGTGACTTTTAGAGGCCTCCTAGCTGTGTTTGCAGTATTGGCAGTGCAGTTTTGTGACTACAGCGAGTTCAAGTTAGCTAGTAGCTGACGATAGCTCCCGTCAATCCGTCAATCCGCCTCCTCTAGTCTGGCCTACTCCTTGATCAGCAGTCTGTAAGGGCTATGCCCCGGGGATCAACGATCAACACAGCGACTGGGAAACGCACAAGACGATCTGGGAAAAAGGCGCCATTTCTATCGATTCCCGATGACTGGCCGCTCCTCTTTTCTTCCGCGCCTTTTCCGTTTTCTCCTCCTTTGTTTCTCGTCGTTTTCCGTTTTCCGTTTTCCGTTTTCCGCTTTCCCTCTTCGATTCGTCAGGGGCGTCGCTTGCGTGCATCCTCTACTAGAGTCCATTACTAATAGTCTAGAGGACCGCCCTATTTCGTGATTTGATAACGTATCACAGGAGCGAGTTGCCGCCAGCGTGTATGGAGTATGCGCTCTATGCGTAGACTCCCAAGTCTGTATGCACTCTGTATGTCTCACGGCGAACTGAACGTTTGATTTACCCAGTAATTTGCGGCTGCCTTTTCTCGGGTTCTTCTTCAGTCTACATGGTGAATGGATACCTATGGCTATCTGCGAGCCATAACGGTCATCTGTGCATGGGCGGGTACGACGGGGGCAGAAGCGAAGCAGAGCAGAAGCATATGGCGGTCTGTCTGTAGTCAATAGTACAGTCTGCAGGCCGTCTGTGGTATGTGTGCGTCTGCATCTGCATCTGCATTTGCTTTGCTTCTAAGCCACCTGGTTACTTTTCTGAATGGACACCCTCCCAAAACAGAGGCCACAAAACCACGGCCGAAAGTGTTGAGATACCAGAAATGCTGGGAAAGCAAGCAAAAAAGCAAAAAAAGCAAAAGAGCAAAAGCAAAAACATGCAACGGCCAAAAAGGGTCTGGATCGTCTCTACGTTTATTAGTCTAGGAAGAATATTGGCTTTCTCGGCGTGTTGATAGTTAGCGCACGCCGTTGTTATCCGTCTGCTTTTATTTTTGCCAAATGCAAATGCACACCGAAGTGTGCTGACCCTGGCCGTCAGGAGGTCGGCAAGAAAACAAAGTCAAGAAACAGCACATCACACATATCACAACACGAGGCCGGGCCAACAGACACATCATCACCGACAGCTGGCAATCGTGGTCGTCTGTACTCGGTACCTGTTGCAGTGGTTGATCACTCACAGATGGGCACGTAGCATGGCAATGAGGTCCTGGATTTTGTAGGCGACTTGATGTCTCTCTCTCTCTCTCTCTCCGAAAAGACCGATGACGAGGTCCGTCGTCACACGAGACACAGGCACGCGGATCTTGCAGTGACCGTTATTGTCGTTTACTAAGATACTCGCCACAATTCTGCGTCTTTATTTTATTTTATTTTATTTTCTAATCTATTTATTATCTCCATCTTGTTCTTCATCCCAAAAGACGGAAGAATGGTTGCAGGGCCATCTGGAGACCGAAATCTTGTCTGGAGTGTCTGGAGTGTCTTGGGAGATACAAGTCGATATTTGTCTTGGCCGTCTCCTCCTCATTTACTCCGTAATACTGTCTGCTGCTCGTCTATGCCTGTCTTGGAGCCTTGGTATCTTGGATACGTCGGGCACCTCAATATCCCGAAATAAGGTCGCCGACCTCCTTTGCTTGGAGGCTGCAGACGCACGGCAGACACACTGCAGACAGTCTGCAAAGGGTTGTGGGCTGGTGACTGGCTCAAATGGCAAGAAAACACAAATCATGCCCCCCCCCTCTCTCCACCTGCCCCCTGTCTGTACATATCGTCTTTACTTTAAAAGAGAGACATATGTAATTACTCTAAAAACACACACACACACACACATCTCTGACCCCTGTTGCCCTATGCACGGGCCGGAACCTCACACCTCACTGTTTATTGAATATTTACCGAACGAAAGAGATAAAGTGGTAGACTAATACCAAAAGGTAAACAGGATCAGACAACGAGCTAGCGCGCGCCGGTCACTACTTGTTTCGGTAGGGATAGGCAGGCAGGGTGCAGGAGAGGACCATTGCATTGAGGCCAGGAGGAGGCCATCCGACGGCCGCGGTTGGTGGTTGTTAGTGGTTGTTGATATTCTGAAGCTGCTTTGACTAGTTGTTTTCTTCCTTTTTTTAAAAAATTATTTTTCTCTTTAATTTTGTAGTTGTGGTTGCTTCTCTTCTCTATTAGTCTTCACCTTCTTTGAAAAGGACTTTGCATGATATCGAAAAGTAAACAGTTCACCGCCGTCCTTTTCTTCCTTTGCATCGCTTTCTCGTATGTTTATATATGGCCTTTTGCAAAGTAACGGTCGATCTTAAGCACGTATGCCCAATTGCAAAGAGAGAAAAAAAAGGCTGTGGTTTTGTTTTCTACATTAGAGGTCTGAGAAGTCGGAGGTCTGGGCGGTCTGAGAGACTGGTGGCTGGGCCAGGCCAGGTCCAAGTGAGGTATGGCCAGAATAGCACGAGGTCTGACGGTCTGACGGTCTGACAATACAGTAGCTCAAACATCCTGTCTCAGAAGATTTGATTATTTTGCAAGTTGATCTTGGATCTCTCTTCTTCCTCATGATCATCCTTCTTTCCCTTGTTTTCTCTCCAGATTGTTTATCCTCTACGTCGACTCGCCGCAGCCTTTTCTCATATTTGGAGACCTCTACTAATATGCCGAAAACTATTCCACGTTTGGAAGAATTAGCCAGATAGGGTATCATCCAAGTAAAGAGGCAAGGCAAAAAGCAATGGCAGGCAGTCTTGACGCCAACAACACCTATAACACGTCAACTATATATCCATAATCCATCAACTGAGAACGCGAAAAAAAAAAGAAAAAAAAACGCCTCCGATAGAATATCCCGTAGCCCTTGTGACGCTCTGTGCCGGGGGCTGATGGGCGGTGACAAATTGGTAAGCTGCCTGACCATTTCTGGCTGATGTTGGCATCTAGCAGCTACAGCCCGGACCAGTCTCCCAGTCTCCCAGTCTGTCGGTAGTTCTGTAGTGGCAAAAGGTCTTTCTTGACTGTCAAGGACTTGCTGATACGACGCCTACCAAGACTCTGATCTGCTGTGATCCGCGGAGTGACTGTGATTCCCTGGTCCCTGGTGAGTATGGGTGAACCTTGCTGCCTCGATGATCCTTGATGTAGTAGTGAACGTAAATCATAATGCGCGCATATGCCTTGGTACCATTGACGATAATATGCTGAGGTTACTCCGCAAGTGTTTAAACCATGAACCATGCACCACAGCGCAAAGTACAGTCCCCCGGGACAAAAGATATTATCTCATGGTCTCTACAAGTATGAATATTTACTAAAATATCAAAATATCAGAATACTAAAATAGAAAATAGAAAAGAATCACAAGGGGTACCCCCACTGACGAGAGGGGCGTCGAAAACAAAAGCTCTGGACACGGCCTGTAAGATGAATGATTGGCTGTCGTTGGGAGGCAATTTCCGCCCCCCCCCTGGACAAATGCAAATTAGCAAATACTTTATTTTTCGGTACAAGTACACAACGTCCGTTTTGGGGTTGTTCATACTCTGTAGATACCAGGCTTTGGCGGAGTGCGAACCGTTCAGCCAACAGCTCAACGCTGCCGCCATCGCCTCTACTAATCGCTAGTCTTGGGCGGCCTCTACCACTTCGGCGTGTCCTGTAAATGTCAATCGACTGTACGGAATACACGAAACCAAGAGCACGCCAATACTCGGCGTTGTCGTGACTGGAAACAACCAGGAGCAGGGAGCCTTTGAGCTGTGCGGAGAGGGTGACAAATCAACGGAAACAAAACAAAGAGAGAGAGAGAGAAAAGTACCCTAGAAATAGCTTTGGTCGTTGCGTCGTCATTCCGCACCGGACTCGTGCCCGCCGACGGCACTGCTCAGGGTTCACATTGATTTGCTTGTCCGATATGGGACGGGCTGGTTGCTTCGTTTTGGCACAAGCAACGTACAGAGTCGAGCGTACAGAGAGCCCGGGCATGTGCTACAGCGTACACGAGTATGTTCGTGGCGGGGTGTTGTTGCTCTCTGCTCTGACGCGGTTATTCTAGTTTTGCAATTGCTCTTGGCTCTGGGCTCTTGGAGGACATGAGGCCGAGAACGGCACACTGACATCTGCATGTCTTGTGCTTGTATATTGTCGCCGTGTATTCGCAAGATAAATGGCTTTGAAAAAAGGACCGTGCAGAAAGAGGACGGCGATGCTCCAGATCAGGCCTACCTGCATACTCTTTCAACCACCACCGCTACCACGGTTACTATCTACTACAGACATCTACAGCATCTTCAGCGTCGACGATGCTCCGTAAAAGCCCTTTTAAGAAGTTTGCAAAAGACTGTGCAGATAATACGGACCACTGTGGCATGATCGGCAGCAAATAGTCCCCTTTTGCAAGTCCACGAGTCCATGTATCGGGTTTGGTATCTAGTGAGCTGGTCAGATACGGCGCGCCTGGCACTTGCGTTGTTCGATTGTGGCCACTCAATACGCATACTCAATAATCAATGTTCAATACTCAGCAGACCGATGCCCCGACGCAGGATATGTCCGTTCCTGGAGAATTTCTGCAGTATCTCTGCACTGTCCATGCAGCATTCTGGAGTATGGCGCCTTTGGCTTGCCTCGCTTCGTATCTCACCTCTTACAAGTACTCCCCGATGCAGTGTTCAGACCCAGATTCAAAGCACCAGCGAGCAAGGCAAAGCCATCACTGTCAGACTCTGTGTTATCAATATTAAAGATGTCAGGGTATAGCCAGTCGGCAACAAACTATCCGAGCTTCTTTTTATTATATTACTTTTTTATTAAATTCATCTTTATCTCTCCGGAACGAAAAAGATCCTGTTGATATGATTAATATGAATTCCCCTCGATGCCATGAGTATGTACTGTACTTTGTTTGTTGGATATTCTACAACAGAAGAACGCCCATCTGATTCGGTCAAGCTTGATTCAAGTTTATTGACTTTTACTTGTGCAAGCTGCACCACCCTACAAAACAAAACAGGAAAACGATAACGGACGGATCGCCACGCGGTTGCTATTCTCACGCTCGTATTCCATTCTCATATCCTATTTCATGTATTAATCTAAACATATCTCGCCAGCTTGATGTGTCCATATTCGACAGCATTGTTGCGGCTTCGTGTCTGCACCCCCCTTCTCTCCAACATAAACCTGCTTGCGCATCGATTTGATATCAACAAGCGTCGGTGGTTTAGTGGTAAAATCTGTCGTTGCCATCGACAGGCCCCGGGTTCGATTCCCGGCCGACGCATCTGGAGCATCGTGAGATGCCTTTGTTTTTTGCTGTTCTTTTCACTCTCTGATGGGGCATGGTTGGTGGGGTCTCGCAAAGTTTTGCCCATAGCTTCACCACTTTAGAGGTCCATAATCCATAATCCATAATCCACAATCTATAATCCATATCATATCCTACGCCAGTGTGATGTAAATCAAGACGAGGTATCACAACCCGGGATCTAGGTCACAAGCGCTACAAACGAGACTGTGTTTAGTTGTTTATGCTTACAGAGTGTGAACGCACAGAGTACAAGAGTACGGAGTGAATGGCCTGTGGCATATGATACATCAACAAGATGACAAGGTACGAGCCCGCCGCGGCAAGGCATTGCGGACAAGGACAAGGACAAGGAAAGCAAGGCAAAGGTGAACAAAGGTCGTTTTCCTGATTGGGACGACGCTCAACAGGGAGGCCTTCTTTGACCGTGATCATAACTTTGTCTTTTGTATGATATCATGATATCATTGTCCTCATCGGCCAACGCGGTCTGGCGCAGCTCATTCAAGCCACCAAAGTCAGAAAACGAATGGGTTGTCCGCGTGGTGTAGAGTCTAGGCCAGCTCTAGTTGTTATTCTGTAGGGAACAGATAGTCCCGGTAGATGGCTGGATGTACTCTGTAAATGCAAGAAACAGGATGCATTGGTGGAAGCACAGACTCTGCCGATCCCTACAAACACGGGCAATTGCTTCCCCAGCTGTCTGATATCATATCATAATGGTTGGCCGTGCATACCGCGCTAGCTGCCGTTATGCCGTTGTTTATGCTCTAGCTGTCACTACTAAATCCTTCCCGCTGAGCGCTTTGTTCTAGTCAGACATGATTCATTATTCATTCATTCATTATTCATTAGTTATTCATTGATTATTTACCAATACTATTGCTGTCAATATTTCCTATTAATATCTGGCATCACCTAGACATGCAAACACACATTTATATAGTACCCAGCATTCGGAGTCAGAATGCATGCACTGCGGCTCAAAGTGTTGTGCGATTCCCAAATTAGCACAGGGCTGTAAGCGTACTTTTTTTTTTTTGTGTGGTGATGGACTTGGACTTGTGCAGACGGCAGACGGCAGAGTTATGTACAAGTCCTCTCAAAGCCGCTCTCTGCCACTGGCTTATGCATCCTCCCATGGCCATCCAATCGATGGGCAGAGGGAAACCCGGCAGGTCGGTCCCGAACAGAATGCAACTCTCAATTCATTACTCCATATTACTCCGTAGTTTGCGTGTATTGCAAATGAGTACAATATATAGTGCCCCTACGAGAGAGATACTTGGACGGAGCTGTTTGGGGTGCGTCGTACTATTTTCGTAGCATTCAAAGGTTGCTTTCCGCGTGGATATCTGTGGCTTGCTGATAATGAGATGATGGGTGCAATACAAGCAGTGCTTTTGCATACGCAGTAAATCAAATACTCTAAAACCAATAACTAGCGACGGCAAATGGTGCAATAGCCACCGATGCCAAGATAAGGGCGATTACGTACTCGGTAGCTTGAGTACTTGGTATGCTAATCTGTTGGATCTGTTGGATCGTTTGAATCTTTGATTTCAAAGCAGCTACCAAAGCAACTACTGCATCGTGAAATGAACGGTGATGAAGATGTGATGAGATGCGCATACATTACGGCAGATTCCAGGCAATGCAGAGTATGTTTGTGAGTGCTTGTCCCTTTTCCGTACCCAAAACCATATTCTGTACATGAAATGAAAGGGCAGGGATCGCGACACAATGCAACGTCGGGCGCCTAAATGGTAAATACGTAGTAATAACACTTTGTAGAGTGTGAAGATAGGTAGACAGGGTTGCTGGCACGATATTGATAAATAGCACTCAGTAGATAAATAATCAATCAATACATAAACTGATACTGGTCATACACGTCACGGCAAGGCTTCTTCAATCTGATTCGTGTATTTACGGTCGGTATGGCTTATTGGTACTATCGATATTACCGGTATTATTGCTGATATTCATATGATGTTCATATCACTGCTAATATTGCTCTGCCGCCCGTCCCGTGTCATTTGCACCTTTGCATTTTGCACTCTGATATATTGGGTTGTATAGCATCTGCCCCGTTTATCGTCTTTTGTCTTTACGGGCAGTGAAGAGTAAAGAGGCATGTTGCACAGCTACGACATTGTGCTTGCCCCCCTTGGTTTTACGAGGCTGTCTTGTCTACAAAGTAGTTTGGTGCCAGGAACAAGCCTGCGTTTGTCTGTCTCTTTGATGTTTTCTTTGCGAGCCCCATCCTATTATTTATCGTACCCGTCTCACCGTCTGGTCTACTTTGTACGACGTCCCATCCTCGAATGCAGGAACACACCCCTGAAGACAACCCCGGCCATGTAAGAGACCTATTAGGCAAACCGGCCTTGGACCAGGGCATGCATGCCATTAATCACTGGGTTTGCAAATATACAGAGTGCAGCAACCATCGATCGATTCGATACTGCACTCTGGATTCTTGTTGGAAAGGGGCCAACAGAGCCGTTGATACCAACACTTGAAGATTCCAAAGGATCATGGATGAATAGAAAAAGGCACACAAAAGGAAATGGTACCGAAACAATCTCCTGGGGGCCTTGTTACAAGCCCCCAGGTCCATTCTCGTACCCTAGAGACGCAAGACGCAAGACTCATGATCTCGAGTCTCAAATCTCAAGCCTGCCGGATGGACTAAACAAAGGATCAGGTCGGCGATGACTAGTATTAGTGCAGTACTTTCTCTCTTCTCTCTTTTCTCTTCTAATATTAGTCTTGCTGCGGTGCATGTACATAGCACGGCACCCACAGTCTACTTTTACTTTCCCCTTGTACCCCGTAAAAGTCAACGACGATCGCACTCTTGCTCCGCAATCATGGAGCGTGCTACTGCTACTACTGGTAACAAACCCGGAACTCCGCTGTTGGGATTAACTGTACTCTGTAAGCGTACTCAGTAGATCTAAATAGAGATGAAGAATCAAAGCTTGGACTTGAACTGAAACTTGACCTCCTAAATACTACTCAGTCGATGCGACATCCGTCTCCCTACTACTGAGATGGGAATCGCCCACGTGAGACGGATGCAGTGGCGTGTTTGATTATGACGGACAGGCCCGGGATGGCAATCGGCTTGCGACGGTAACACCTTGATAGAGGATACTAAGAGTAGAGCAGAGTAGCATCCAACTGTGGAGGTTGATTGTTGATTACGGATATTGTCGATGCCAAAGACCTCGTGGACAACAAGATATTACCGACGGGGCTCTGCCGTCCATACGAGCGGTGGGGAGTTGGTGCTCTGTAGAGGAATGAGTAGCAGTGAAGCAGGATGGCTTTGCACAAAGTATCATGCTTGCTCATCGTGATGTATGGGGTAGACAAGGCAAAGGATGAGCAGTGAGGACGCAGGATTTCAGGTTAGCCATGCTGTCAGATTCAGCACCACTAATGCTCACTAAACATCAGTGCCACAGCGGGAATAATCATTACTAAATCACAGGGTAGGCCTCTCTCTCCCGCCAACTCTCTCTCTCTCCTGCACTCCTCGTACTCCCTCCATCCGCGTTTTCTCTCTCCTCTCCTACAGTACCCATTCCCGGATTCTTGGCCAGTAAAGACTCTCTGTTAGTCCCACCCTCGGGGATGCCGCCCACTAGTCCAAAGATGGGCCAAAGACAACACACTCTCAGTATTCAGTATTACTATTCAGCTAACTCACACACCCCAATTCACGTCTTCACCGAACTCTGCCTCGCGCCCTTTTTTCTTCTTTTTTTTTTTTTTGCACACACAATGCATGCCCCTATTTTGACAAAAAAAAAAAAAAAAAAAAAAAAAAAAAAAAAAAAAAAACTCTATCCAAACATAGTCTCACCCGTTCTCGTCATTCTTATCTGTGGCACCCGTCGCATTAACGGAAGAGCGGCATGTAAGTTGTCAGATGGCTGTTGGAGTTGTAGGGCAGTACAGAGTGACAGGCTTTGGCAGTAATCAGAGGATAGGACTGTAGCTATCGCATGTATTGCCCCATCGGGCTTGCATGGGTTGCAGCAAAGGCTTTTCAAAGTAACATCAGCCGAAAAAGATTCAAAAATCAAAGCAAAGCAAAGCAAAGCAAATCAAAGTAGATTGGCTCTTGAATCAATATAAATCAAAATCAAAATGTCTCACTCTGCGATACAAAACTGCTTTGAAATATCCCCTTTATTTACCACCATTATGCACTGGATGCACTGGGTAAAGGATCACTGGCTCGACTGGATACTGGATACGGGATACGGGATACGGGATACGGGATACGGGATACGGGATACGGGATACTGGATCATTCGCTTGGTTAGCAGCGTGGCGCTTGGTTGTCTGCTTTCTTTTTTTCGTGGTGACAACTGTACAAGTCCTACTTATCGCAAGATGCACGCCCTCCTAGTTTCGGTGTAAGTCATGCAAGTGCTTATATACGTGTGTGTGTGTGTATGATGTACGGGATCCCTCCCTCCCTCTGTTAGTGCATTTTGTCTCTCTTTGCTCTAGCATGTATCTCACAGCCCTACTCTTTCAGAAATAGACTCTTGGACTCTGATAGCAGCACCATCTGCCACTGCTTGTACAAATCGACACCTCTGCCTCGCTACTGGACTTGGCTGCATGTGCTATTCCCAAAGAGAAAGCCAATTAGTGCACTCAAACGGCAGACAACGGATAAGCCACAGACTACTGCAGTCTGCCTCCCTCCTTGCAACAGAATTCAACCCTCCTTGTCACTCTTAGACACTCTTGCACCTCTGCAGTAACAGACGCGCGCCTGTCATCCCGATTCCTAAATACTTATCTTACAGTGCCTGACCTACCCGTCGACTACTTTTGCTGCGCCCCGATCCGAGCAAAGACGAGATGAAAAGATGAACGACTGCAACTGCTCATACTACAAGAAAGACAAAAACTAAATTCTCAATTCTCAATTCTCAGTCCCACGGAGAGCCTCAATTCTAATTATAAACATGCATATGCAGGCTGATGATAATGATCACGAGATTGTGCAAAGATCAAGTCAAACACTGCCATGCCGCAGTAGGGATTCAATCTCTTTATTTCGTTCTCAAAAGATACATTCTCCCCTCCTCCCCCCCCCCCCCCCTTGTAGTCTTGTAATATTACATCTTCAGCCAATCACGCTACACAGACGCCATGCACATCAGCACCAGTAAAACGGCCATGTGAATATTGTCTTGAATGTCGTAATTAGTCAAGCGAGGAGCGAACGGCTCTTTTGTAAGAGCTATGACCAAAGCTATGGCCAGGCCTCTTTCGTTCTTTCGTGGTCTCATGTGTTGTCAACGCCCAAGTGGCAACAACGCACAGTACTTTGCTCAACCCGTCAGTGCGCGTGATATCGTCATCTCTTCTCTTGGTTTCTACATCTCTTTCATGTTGTGTCTTTTTTCGTTTCTTCATGAGCTTTGACTTTTGACTTTTGTCTTTTTGTCTTTCGGCAGCATCTCCAATCTCAGCTCTTCAGCTTCGTATCTATTTTGCACTCTAGTCATTTCATCTTATTCCCCCCCTTGTTTCCGCTGCATAAAGTCCTCTGCAGCTCTTCAGCACCGGTGGTTTCCAGTCAAGATATTCCCATCTTGCTCTTGTTCTCCCTCCCTAGCTCCGGGGAAGCCAAGACTCGCGAGGCGGCAGCGGTGATGAGAAGTTGCTATTGGCAATTGTGTACTTCGTACTATTTTATGTGTGGTATCTAATGCTTGCATTCTGTACAGCTCGACTGATCTAGGCTGCGCTACTTCATAGGGCTGAGCTACTCAAGAGTGCTTCTGGCCTTGACGATTTCATGAGAGTATTTCAGTATTTTGGTATTCTGGTATTCTGGTATTCTGGTATTCTGGTATTTTCACGCAAGGAGTCGGTCAGCAAGAGCAGTCCATGTGTACTAGGCAATGTCTGACATTACCAGCATTCTCGTACACTGGCCATACAACAGCCACCATGCTTTCTAGTTTCTCTTTTCCTGATAGTACCACTCTCTCAACTGCCATATCCTGCTAAATCCGCAAGTCTTGCCGGCCAATATTTTCATCATTTTTGCTGCTTGACTCCGTTAATGGTCCTGTTCCTTTCTCCCTTTGTCCAGAAAGTGTAAGCACTTGCATGCAGCTCTATGCAATCAAGAGAGAATAGCAAAGTATGCAAAGACGAACCAGGCATGTGCGTGTGAATTACATCAGCTAAATTCTTCCAGCGAACCAAGCATGGAGTGCCATCTCACGATAAAGCTTGTAGGGCTGTACCTGACCCCACGCTCCTGCCAATCTGCTGTGGTTTCTGTTGAAATGTCCAAGCAGTCAGAGGGCCGATCGATATCCAATGAATACTGAGTAGAGAGCAGAGAGTCGACACTACAGACTAGAACTTGAAACCAAGACCAGCACAACTCCGTCCGGCTTTATCTTCACCGCAAGTGTGACCGCTACTCTGCTGGTAGTGCATGTCTCAGTTGCTGTTCTGCATTGTAACCTGCAATTCCAGTGTCTACCTGCCTATCCGTCCATCCATTGTCCATCTGCCCATTGAACCAGCGTCCATCCATCTGTCATGAGCGACACTCTGCGTAGCATTGCAGCCGGCTGTGTCTCTCCATCGAGGTCTATTTTCTCTGCTTGTCTATCCAAAGGGATCGGTAATTTGCCTATTCGGAAAGGGGAAAGGGTGTCTACCTTTTTTTGTCTACCTTTTTTTTTTTTTTTTTTGTTAGTATGCTGCGCCCCAATTTCGGCCTAAAATAAAGTATCAGCGGCAGCGTGTGCGCCCTCCGCTGTAGACCATGTATTCATACCCTCCACCACCAATCTCTCCAAGCGTCGTACTTGTTCAAAAAGTGCACGTTCAATACTCGTTCTCTGGCCAATCAGATGCCTACATAGAGATCTTCAATAGGACGAAGAGGATTGCTTACTTGTACTGAGTATCCTTGCTTCGTACAGCGACTCCCGCTGTGGCATCCTATTCCATAAATGGAAATTACCCTGCGTGGAGTCGGTTGTGTCGCAGTCCTCAGTATTACTGTACTGTTAGTAGAGAGAGAATCAGAGAGGGCAGTCGACTCCTGTCTCACTTGTGCTCGTAAATGTACTCGAGTAGTTTCTGAATTGCACGCATATCATGGTTATGTTACAAAAGGAATACTCAAGCCATTGGTTTACATTTGCTTTTATTTTTGAGGCAGAGAAAATCAAAAACATTGGGCAAACATGAAAAAGGGGTATTGTTATGTAATCAACACTGCACGCTTTTCTGTCTTGGCCGTTTGAAAATAGTATCTACTACGATATTGCAAGTAAAGTAAGACGTGTCAACACAGGGTGCTATCACATTCAGGGTTCAAGCAGCAGGGATTGCTAGTTATTAAAAGTATATTTGAACACGGCGAGATCACACAAGCCGTCATCAATATTCTGTAGGAAGTAGGGGTAAGTTAGATTGTATTTCTTATTATTATTTACTTCCAAGCCCATGTTGACATTATTGTTATTAATTTGGAGTATCTTGCTTTGGTTTCTTTACGTTGTCTGGGGTTGTTCTACAATTCTTATGAATACACAAAATATTTTCAAATTATATTCTCAAAATATAATAACGTATGCACGATAACCGACAAGGTCATGGTTGTCTCTATCGACATAGAATCCAATTGGGAAGTTTCTTGCGCGGAAGAGAACACTGGAACACAAGAACACCAGAAGCCAAGGACACAGATACCCGCAGAGAGCAGATTTTTGATCAACAAATCGATCGGGAACGCCGCCGCCGCCTCGTCTCTCCAAGAACCAGAGAGAAGTTCTATCGTCATTGCCACATCATTTGCGAGATTCACAGCCCCTTGCTAGTTAGTCTACGATTCAGAAGACGAAAAACGAATAGTCTTGCGTCTTGGTGCTCAAGTTGAAAGACCCAGGCGAATGCAGAGTTTTCCAACGCGGCACTCTATTTGTCGTTTGTGTTTTGTCGTTTCTCGTTTTTCGTTTCTCATTTTTCGTTTCTCGCATCCCATACACGTCGAGCGAGTTTGCTTGTTTCGTCTTCTACCGCAAAGAATAGACGGTACTTTTGAAAGTGTTATTTTACTTAGTTATTGACAAGCGCGCTGTTCTCTGTAAAATAGCTACGGAATATATTACTCTTGTAATCTTATTTCACCCCATCTCGGAATATACGGATGCCGGCAGCTTTCCGCTGGACAAGGTAAAAATAGTATAATAGTGAGAGCAATATACTGCATTGCAACTATTATTGGATATTTATGATATTTCTGATATTTCTGATATTCTTGATATTCTTGATATTCTTGACGGGTGGCTGCTGCAGTCGACTGCAGTCGGAGTATTAAACAAGTATTGCGGACAGCCCCCTACGAGAACTTGCAAGATACTCGCACAAGCTAGGATCAGTGCAGGGTCATACAGACTAAAGGAATGATTTATTTATTAATTTAAATCATTTCTACAAAGGCTGACCGGTGGTATCTACGCAATGCACTACGACTGCAGATATTACAAATGTTGCAGAGATTACTGTACAAATCACAGATTGAATAGCTAAAAATACAGACACCGCAAGCACTGTACCAAGCGCATACAGAGAGTAATAGTAGATTGGATTGCAGTAGGCGGTACCAAACTACTTGGCTTTTTCCAAGGCGGGCCACCAAATATACGGGCCAGAACTGCGGCTTCAAGCCCGTCATATCCTGGCATCGACCAGGGTGGTCGTCTACTTGGTCACCCCATACAAATACAGAGTAATGAGTTTGCCTCTGGTAATACTTGTTATTACTGAGTAGAAAAAAGACATGGAAAGAGAAGAAAGAAGAGAAAGAAGAGAAAGAAGAGAAGAGAAAGTAGAGAAACGCAGCAGCGTGATGTCCCGATATGGGAATGGAAGCGAGAGGACTATCCGCTGTTGTATTATGTGCAGGCCATTTACTGATATATGCCAGAGGAATATGGAGTAAAAATCCAAGACACATGGGATACTAGAGGATGCCTGCCAAACGTCATCCTAGATCGTGACATGGGGACTGCCCGGGATGCATCATGTTCACTCTTTGTTCTCTACAACATTTACTGGTGGAGAGCAATTTCAAAGACTGAAAGATTCTACAGCAGACCTCCATTTGTCGTGCAACTATATGAGTTATTTAAAAGTCTTGGGGACCCGACAACAAGACGACAAGACAAGACAACAAGACGACAAGACGGCCAGACGGTAAAACAGGGAGACAAGGGTTGAGCATAATCGGAGCATAGGACGATCGACACGGCACAAACCTGTGACCGGGGAAAGAGTTTCATTCGCCAAAGGCAACTGCATTAGCACTAGCAGAGAAAGGCATACTCGTACTTTGTAGATAATGCCTACACTGCAGAGAAATGAATGTCGTCAGGATTGCGACCTCAATGGCACATTACGACCCAGCAGGTCGGCGACCCCAAGATGATTTGTAAATCAAGGTGACATCGCGGCCGCAATCAGTGATCTCTACAAGTAGGCTTTTTTTTCTCCTTCTCGTATTATCAGACTATTATAGCATTGTGATTATCTTATTGACCGGGATGAGGTTGCGTTTTTACCATGTACTCAGTAGTCGCGGAGAAAGACGTCGACTTCATCCCTTGCGCGCTGGTACTCGCTGACACCTGCACGATGCATGCATGTCTCAACGACAGCCAACTGACAGATACCTCGTAGTCTGCCCAACATTGGTCTTCCTTTTGCCGTTTAGCTACCCCTATTTTCTAGTTTGCAGTGTCTACAGGCATTCCTTTTTTACTCTACTCGCTAATACTTACTTCCCCAACCTCCTGCCCGCCATGTCTGGTATTGTCTCACTCATATATCAGTTATCCTTTTCAATATGAGACGGTCCAACGACCAGAAATCACGAGAATTTGAAATAAAAGGAAATAATAGGAAATAAATCAGAGTCCAAAGAAACCAAAAGAAATTAAAAGAAGCAAAAAATATCTGCATAGTCGCATAGCCAAAAGAAACACAATCAATATTTTGACCGCCACTTCTCGATCGACATCTCTTCCCTCTTCTTCTCGTCGTCCCGTCTTTGCTGATCCTCCTGGCTCCTCATGCTCCTCTCATGCTCCTCATGCTCCTCCCAATGTCGCGTGTTTACCGCCCACGCGTAAACGTGCTTCATTCCTGAATGGCAAGTTCGGCAATGCGCTCCAGAACAAAGAGAGTGCACCGCCAGACATGTATTTTCACCCTATTTTGAAACCGCTTGCACACTCCTGTAAGGCGCCAAACTGCCCGTTTTAGTTCTAGCGAGTGCAGCCAGTCAAAACTAGCATCGTCTCGTCTTCTTGTCTACAAGTTTGGCAGAGGCTAGTGGGCTAAAAGGTACAAGTTTTTTGGATTTATTTTAGTGTTGGTGCACAAAGTACCAGATTGTCGAGATTGGGGGCGTCTGGTAATTAATTAGTCCACAAGGCTGGCAGGGTTGTTGTCTGTTTTCTGGGGTTGACCCTTTCTTTCGATCCCTTCTTTCGATCCTTTTTTCGATCCTTTCTTTTGCCCTTTTCTTCACAGCAAATATGCCGGGTACAGTCCCGGCCGTGTCAGTACGGAGCACGGAGTTGATACCGATGCAAGTCGATGAAGATCAAGCATATGCAAACAATTGTAGATATAATTTTTCTTTTCTTTTTCTCTTTATTTTTTTTCTCTTCTTCCATCACGCCGGATATGTGGATTGCTTTCGCATTTGCTTCCTTCTCTTCCATCTTCTTTTGCCCATTTCCATCTTTTGCTGCCTTTTTTCCCTCTCCATAGTTCACCTTTTATCTTCCGACCACCTTCTACCCCTTTTACTCTGTAACGGATGGGCAAACTCGGCGAGCGATGGGTCGAGGTAGATAAACGCAGACAAAAAAAAAAAAAAAAAAAAAAAAAAAAGGAGAAAAGAAGAAAAAGAAGAAGTCGACGAGTAGAATAAGCGAGAAAACAAAACTACCAACAAAACACATACGAATAAACAGGCACGGACTGAATCTCAAAACACCCTTGCACCCGACCAATCCCAATTCCCGGATCTCGGCGTTGGGGCTCATTCTTTCAATCTGCCTGAATCGTAGTGGATAGAAAAAGGGTGGTAGACTCTACAAATACATACAAGCTAGACATGGGAGGCCGGCTGTCAGTCAATTATCACTATTGCAACTATTGTGACTATTATGAATAAGGAGAAATACGACGCTGAATATAACATCGAGTGAGCTCAGGTAGCCCGGTCGGTTGGAGAGACTGTTTCTATTTCTATATGGGTTACTTGTAGGGGCGTGTGGCAACGCTATCAAAGGTATAGTTCTTCTTCTTCTTCTTCTTTATAGATGTCCTTTTGATTTTTTTTTCTTCCTTTTCTTTTGCCTTTTGCATATATTTTCACTTGTTTATTTGCTGTGATTTATGCATATCACATGCTTCCCGTGGGTAAGAATATCTGGATCTGGTGGATATGCCAAGTAGAGTAAAAAAAGTGTTTTGATTTTGCTGCAAGATTTATATGTATCTTACACATTTCACTGCTGTCTACTACCGCGGCAAAATCACACATGCCCCTCTAAAAAGACTCCAAAAAGACTCCAAAAGAGACCCTTTCTACACTTTAGACCACATGGCCCTCAGTACCACATTATGATGGATTTTGTGACCAGTAGCGGCGGCAGGCCTCAACCCCGAAGCAAACCGATGCGACGGAGACGCAGTGTGGCGCTGTTCTGTCGGACACTTACGACGGACAGAGCATGCATAGGGCTCAGTGGACGAGCGTGCACAATTTGTACGGGTTGGAGGAAGAGGCTCTTGAACAGCAAAACAGCAAAACACAGCACCAAAACTATAGCACGCAAGATCCTCTGTAGCGTGGCGGGGAATCAAAAGAGGGAGCCAACTCCACATGGGGACATACTTGTAAGCGCGAAAACGGAAGCTTTACTGCTATTGTGTGCAGTGAATAGTACAAAGTAATAGTGAGTAGTGAAGAGTTTGACAGGATTGACAGTATCTATGATCTTATGGAATCGAGATGATGACAAAGGGCATGAAGCAAAACCCGGGCAGACGGCCCAACGAGCAGTTGACGAGCCAAGGGCTGATTCAAAGGAATGAACGCTGAAAACAGAATGAAATCAAAAGAATCAAAGAATCAAAGAAAGCAAAGAAGAAACACAACAGTTGACGACGACAACCAACACGCAACCAAGGAGAGCTATTCTCACTAGACAATTCGGCGACAAGAAGACTGGCAACTAGATGCTAAAGATACGTCTTTATTTGAATGGTTCCTTGCTACGAGGTAGAGGTGTGTAATAATTCAATACTTTGTAGATAGCAATAGCTGTCAAGGCCGTGCTGAAATACACCTCTACCCGGAAGAGCCTCTCAGTTTCAATAATCATAGAGAAGCTCTACTCGGTACATCATAGACCCTATAAAACACCTGATATAGGCACTGCCAATGCAGAGGTAGCAGCACTACGGAGGTCAAAGGCTTCGCCAAAGCATGTCCAAAACATTACAAATTACGGAACTAATGCAACCCTACAGCAGAGTATTGGCGTGCTGCGGTATTGCGCATAGCAAATACAAGCTACAGAGAATACTTACAACATTCATTATGATCCGCGGTGACCACTGGCAGGGTCTCTTCCGCAGTCATTCGCTTCCTAGCTCCAGACTAGGAATAGTCGCGTTTGTGATTGGGGTGTTTGGGGTGTTTGGGTAGAAGGGGTGGAGAGGTGGTAGAGGTATCTTGGTAGATAGGACTCCAGAGGAGAGAGTAGCGAGGAGAGAGCAGAGAGCAATAGGGCCACAAAGGACAGTGATGACTACACCCTGGTTAACAGACGGCACAACTCATTGCCCATTTCCGGGTGTAGAGGCCGTACCTTTCTAGAGGTGCTGCCTGTGATGTTCTTGTTGGTGATGTCGAGAGCTTTGGGCATGCGCAAGAGTAGTAGAATATAATCGGCAGTGTGCCTTTTGGTTTCTCTACTTGTTGTTTATTTCTACACGGCTCAGCACTCTTGTATATTCAACTAGGCAGTACTCGGATCTAGAGTATCATTGATCATTGCTGGCACAAGCACGGGGAGATAGATTCAAGCCAAAGACACGGGATTGACGAAAACCAGGTACACGGAGAAGTGGCGGTAGTAGAGGTGGTAGAGTAGTAGGGCAGAAGTAAAGGTCGATATTGAGACGGGAAATCAATCCAAGGCGTGAAAATAGGAAATCAGAAGAAACAGAAACAGAAGCAGAAGCAGAAGCAGAAGCAGAAGCAGAAGCAGAAGCAGTAATTCAAATAAGTAATACAAGATACAACTGTAAATTTAAAAGAAAGAAGAGACATTAATCAAAAGAATCAAATTCATAAGAAGCAAACCCAAAAATCAAAAATCAAAAGAAACAAAAGAAACAAAAGTAAAGAGACCCCAAATAACACCCCCTTTCCCACACCTCCTCCACCCTCCAACCCGTCTTTCAATGTATACAACAAAATACACGCCCCCCCCCCCTCCCCTCCCCTGGCCACATACAGATACACCATTGATCCAAGCCTCTCTCTCTGTCTGCTGGCCTAGTAGGATAGGGCAGACCAGACAGAGGTAGACTCCTCTCTGCAAAAAAGATACAAGGCAAAAGATAAAAAGATAATAAAAAAAAAAGACTATGGGGTTAAGACAGTATCAAGCTCCCAGTCAGTGTTATCAACAACGAGCTACTGAGCTTTGAGTATATATCTCGACCGCGGCCCCATCTTCAACTTCTTGCCATTCCTGCCTCTGCTCTTTGCTGTTTCTGTCTTGTCTTTTGCCTGTTGTCTGTTGTCTTGTTTCTATTCTATTATACACATCGCCAAATACCACCAAGCATAGCACTGTCTTGATTGTTGTCTTTGTCTTTGTCAACTGCTCACTCTCGTTTCTTCCTGCTTTGTCCAAGCACCTCCTCCAAGCTCAACACTCGTCAAGGTTGGTCTCTTCAGAGCATCCAGCTCAAGCGCAAGCTCAGGCATACCATCCTCACCATATTCAGCATAGCTAATAGCTAATAGCAAATAGCTCAGCTTGCTGTCCCGTAAATATCTACTCGAGGTCTCACTCTGCATTCCTCGCTTCTCTCGCCTCTCTCCCTTGATCTTTCCACGCAGCGGCCTCGTCTCTTTCCATCTTCTTTCTACTACGTCTGCTCCCCTCCCCTCCCCCCCCCTCCTCCAAATACACACAATGGCCCACGGGTCCGACGAATACAGCTCGCTCTACCCAGAGCCTCCGCTGGGCGTCTTTCACCCGCACTCGCCTGCTCTCAGCTCCAGCGGCAACCCCGTCAACCAGAGCATCAACCAGCACATGTCGCCAATCTATCACCACCAGCAGCGCATGTCCCACGACGTTTACTCTCACGGACCCGCCACCACAAGCACTACGCCTATTGCCACAACACCAACACCAGTGCCGTCGTCGACGCCCTTTGAACTCGAAGGCCTCTACACAGAAACCTCGCTCACAGCCATGCTCGGTGACCACATGTCTCCCACCATGTTCCACGAGGACCCCGACATGCGCACGTCCAGCCTGTCTACAGGCTCCGGCCCGTCAGCGCCCTCGTCCGCCGTCGGCTCGCCGCGCTCGCACCACAGCATCCCACCCGCCGCCGCGCCCGAGTGGCCGGCCCAGGCCAACATGAGCGTGAGCCCCAACATTGTCCACCAGGGCGACTTCTTTGTCCCGGGCGAGTACAGCTTCGGCGGCGGCTACCAAAACGACGAGTACACTACACACTATGAGTTTCCGCAGCCAAAGTCCTATATTGGTGAGTTTTTTTTCTTCTTTTTTTTCAGTCTTTTCTTACAGATGAATGAGGGTTTTTGAGTATTTTTCGATGAGTGCTTTCCAGAGTTTTGAGAGATTTGAGACTTTGCACAACCTCCACTCGTTGCCCACCTCGCACATTGTGATACTCGGCGCCCAATAGTGCCAGTTCTGGCCAATAAGGGCCAATCGGCTTGTCCGCCATGCTTTTTGTGTTTTAGCGGCTTTGCCAATTTTTATAGCGCTCTTACTAACCTTTCTGCCCCCAACTACAGCAGACCCTTCGATCTTGCACTCAGAAGTCCGCTCCATGGGCATTCCCACCTTTGACTCTTTCACACCTCTTCAACAGCAACACCAGCAACATCAGCACCAGCACCAGCACCAGAACCCTCACTCCCACTCTCACCCTCACCCTCACCCCCACCCCGTCTCCTACACCACATCGCCCGCCCACTCGCCCCTCATCAAGACGGACGCCCTCTCGCCCTACCCGACCAGCGCCGGTCCCTACGCCACCCAGTTCAGCCCCTTCCTTGCTTCTACGCCTATTGGTGTCGCCGGCAGCGGCAGCTCAGGCAGTGCGGGCTCCATTGGCTCCATCGGCAGCATTGGCCACAACGACCGTGCCGGCTCCCGCAGCTCTTTCTCGGCCTACTCCGTCTCCGGCATGTCCGTTTCCGCTTCGGCTTCGGCCGCGGCTCTGGCCGACGGCCAGTTCTCTGATGGCGAGGGCAAGGAGAAGCAAAAGTGCCCGTACCCCGAGTGTGGCCGCCGCTACAAGGACATCCGCGCCCACATGCTCACACACATGAACGAGCGGCCTGAAAAGTGCCCCATTCAGACCTGCGAGTACCACACCAAGGGCTTTGCCCGCAAATACGACAAGAACCGCCATACCCTGACCCACTACAAGGGCACCATGGTCTGCGGCTTCTGCCCCGGCTCCGGCTCGTCGGCCGAGAAGTCGTTTAACCGCGCCGACGTCTTCAAGCGCCATCTCACCGCCGTCCACGGCGTCGAGCAGACACCCCCCAACAGCCGCAAGAAGGGCTCCAGCGGCGCAGGCACGCCCGGCAGCGCAGGCGGCGCCCAGAAGCTGACCACCTACGCGGCCGACGCCACCGGCAAGTGCAGCACGTGCTCGCAGACGTTTAGCAACGCCCAGGAGTTTTACGAGCATCTCGACGACTGTGTGCTGCGCATCGTGCAGCTCGAGGACCCGGCCGAGGCCGTCAACGCCTCGCACCTGGCCGAAGTCGAAAACGACTTGGACGTCAAGGTCACGCTGGAGAAGAACCAGCTTCCTGCGACCGAGGGCACGCCGGCATCGTCGGCTGCCCCTGGCGGCGACGACGACGACGACGAGGACATGGACTACGACGAGTTCATCGGCCACGGCAACGGCGGCCATGGCGGCCACGGCGGCGACGACGACAGCCCGCGCGACCCCCACACCAGCTCGCCTTCCAAGCGCCACAGCAAGTTCATGGGGGGCGGCGGCGTGCAAAAGTCGCGCGGCATGACCCACTCGCGCGGCGGTGTGCCCTTTGCCGGCAAGACCCGGTCGCGCCGCAGCCGGCAAAACTACCCGACGTCGTGGGGCTTCGACAAGGGCCAGATGACGATGCGCAAGCGTGTCATGACGGTCTTTGAGGGCCCGCGCCGGCTGGCCAAGGACGACATGATGCTGTCGACGGAGCACGAGGTGCGCCTCAAGCTGTCGGACGGCAAGGCCTATGTCACGGACCTCGATGTGCAGACCTTGAAGCGCGCCGAGGGCTTTCTGACGGCTACTGAAGAGGAGAAGGGTGCCTGGGTGTCAGACGACCCGACCGACGACCAGATCAAGCAGATGCAGGGTCTGTAGTTGCTTCCTTTTTATTTCTTCCTCCTTTTTTCTCTATTCTCTCTCCTCTCTCCTCTCCTCTACCCCCTCTCCTTTCTCTTCTCCCTTCTCTTCTCCCTTCTCTCTCCCCCTCCTCTCTTCCTCTTCTCTACCTTCTCCCCTTTCTTTTTTATACCAAAATGCGAGGCGCTCTGGATTCTTTTCTACGGCTGGCAGGACAATCTTTCAGACTGATCTTGCCTACGGATATTTTACTTTTACTATATTTTATTGCTATTGGGATTTTTAATGACTTGACGCTGGGATTTTTCATTCTTATTAACGACGGTTAGGATATAATCTATTGGATATTACGAGACACAATCTCGAGGTTTTATTTATTTCTTATATTATTTCTCTGTTCTATTGCTTTCTTATAGTACAACTTCATAACAATGTGTGTCAATAGTGTTGTCCTCTTTCTGTCTTCTTTTTTATTTCTTTTGTTTGTCTTGTTTGTCTCATTGTCTATTGTCAATGCCATTTCGTCAGCTGTATCTGCCGTTGGCAGAAAACGGCATGGCACGGTTCGGATACCCTTTCTTGATTGTCAATATATTACTGGAAACTAAACTACGTCAAAGCCAAAGGTGCAAGTGAACCTGATCAGCACAATCTACAATAATGTGAGGATGAAAAGCAAGCAATATTAGGCGGTGTATTGGGGCAATACTAGGCGATGCTGCATCCACCAAAGCAAAAGCCCCGCGATAAAAACGTCACAACTGCGGCTATTGTATTGATTAATGTTGCTATTTTATTGATTACATCAACAATTTGTAGTTTCTTTTTTTCTTTTTTTTCTTCTTCTTTTTTTTCATGTTTTTTCTCTCCCTTTTCATCTAACCATGTCTCTGGTCGCTCGTGTCTCTCTAACAGGCGAGGCCGAGGTCGACCCGGAAGACTACCTCTTCTCCTCCCTCAGCGTCATCTTCCCAGACGACACCACTAACCAACATGGCGACGCCGACCATGGCGTTCTCTACACATCGCCACACTTGCCAGAGCCCATTACCATGTCGGTGACCGACCCAGAGGCTGCGGACGACCGCAAGCTGTTTAGCCATTTCCTCTGGAATGCTTCTCTCATGCTCGCCAAACTCGTCGAAGCCGGAACGCTAGAGGCCGCCGAGCGGCGCAGTGATGACACAAGCAAGGCCATTGCCACTCGCAAGGGATCGGGGCCCGTGCCGGTCACCGAGGCCGATACTGTCGTCAGCCAGTACTGCGACGTGCCTACCGAGTTCGACATTGCCGGGCAGTCGACTATCGAGCTTGGTGCCGGCACCGCCCTGCCGTCCATCATGTCCGCCATGCTCGGCGCAGCACGCGTCACCATTACCGACTATCCCTCGGATGTCGTCATGGACAATCTCAAGGCCAATATCGGCCGCAATGTTCGGAAAACTGCAACCAGCGCCGGAAAGAACCCAATCTCAACTGCAGCGATTACAGTCGACGGCCATGCATGGGGCGAGTTTGATACAGACGTCGCCCGTGCCGGCTTCCATGCCTATGACCGCGTCTATGTCTGCGACTGTCTCTGGATGCTCTGGCAGCACGACAACCTGCGCAAGTCCATCAATTGGTTCTTGAAAGATGCCGACCAGGACAAGGAGCGCAGTGCGCGGTGCTGGGTCATTGGCGGGTTCCATACTGGCCGCGACAAGGTGGCCGCTTTTTACGACAAGGAGGCACTGGCCGCCGAGAACCTCGAGATTGAGGCATTGTGGGAGCGCGACTGCGACGACCAGGAGCGGCCGTGGATGGCAGACCGGGGTGTCGAGGACAAGACGGAGCGGAAGCGGTGGTTGACTGTCGCTATTCTCCGGCGCAAGCAGTGACTTTGAGAGAGGACAGAGAGCAGAGAACAAAGCTACTCAACCACGAGTCCTACAATTCGTCACAGATGTCTCTTCTCAGACTCTTCTTAAGCATCTGCAGAATCTAGCTACAGACACCCCCAAAGACGGTTGGTCTATAGTCCTGGTTGAGTAACTACTCCCGGGACGAAAGAATAAGCGCAGCGCCCGTGTATAGAAACCTGAGGGCATGCCAGATCAAATGAGACACCTTTCGCAGTGGATTGGCGGCCGTCACACCTGGAATGGATTCAGACTTGCTTGAGCACCAATGTTCTGACACGGGCATCTGCATTTTGTCTGTGCCTGTACTCCGGGCCGAGCCGAGTCAGATAGAGTACACTGTTTAGGCAGAACACATACGACAAGGTGACTGCAGTAATACAACAGACATGACCTGCATAGCAAACGGATTTTATATCAAAACAAGCATATAAGAGAGCACGCGGGCAACGTTGAATAATAGCAGATGAACAAACAGACAAATAATCAGCATTGATTAGTAATAAGTCATATTTTCAATATCTTTAGTATGGGCCATATGCAAATGACTAATTGGCACTAGCAGGTGCAGCCTCTAATGCAGCTTCTAGTGCAGCCTTGGACGACCTGAATACGATCAATAGAGGGCATATTTCTTACATCACTTGTCGCAATAAGCTCATGATAGAAACACAATACTGTTTTTAATCATACATATGAACTATTTAAACTCCTGTGAAACGCCGGATGCGCCCTCTTTTTGCTGCAGTGAACATCCAGAGACATGCAAAAGCGGAGGTGGTTGTGGTGGTGAGGTTGAAAAGGTGAGAAGAAGCGTAAAAGAGATCATGCAAAATGCAAAGCAAGCCAGCGTATAAAATGTGCGCAGAACAAAGAGACAAAAAAATGAAAGCAAATAGAAATAAGACAGATAAAACACCCAAAACCCTGATATAAACCAAAATAGTATGAAAAACAGCAAGCCAGGAAAACAAAATGGTAAGACTCCCTAGAGCCGGGCGCAGTAGAGTGGTAGCAGTAGAAAAGCCAGGCCACGACGCAGTGAAGCCTCGAGACACACGGCTGGACCAGCTCTATCGGCGACCCGAATTAACCACAACACCTCCTACATCGTGTAACCACTCTAACCCGAGAACTCCTTCTGCAGGTAGACGGCAGCCACGAGGGCGTGGTCACGCTCGTATGGCTCCAGAGTCAGCTGCTCCTTGGGGAAGAAGCGCGACTCCTTCAGCTTCTGGACTTCGCTGGCAAAGACAACCTCGGGGGCGGCAGTGGAGTCGACACAGCTGGCCTTGACAGACTCCAGCAGACCACCACCTTGGCGCAGGAACATGCTGGCGTTGAGGGCGACAATACGAGCCTGGTCAGGCTGGGCAACATCGGAGAAGATGACGTCGACCATGGGGACGAGGAAGCGGTACTTGAGGGGGTGGCGGGCGCTGCTTTGTTAGCAATTATCTCTAGATTGCTGCTGCTGCTGCTGCATTTGGGTTGCAAAAGCAAAAACAAAAGCGGAGAGAAAACTTACTCCTGGACAATGGGGACAATGTTGGGGCGCTTGGAGGCCATGTTGATCAGATCACGGCCGGAACGGTGGGAGAACTCGACAGCGTAGACCATGCCGGTAGGGCCGACAAGATCGGAGACGTGAGAGACGGAGGTACCGGAGGCAGCACCCAGGTACAAAACCTTGGAGCCGGGCTTGATGAACAGGTTGTCAACACCACCCAGAATACCAGCAGCCAGCTTGGAACGGAAAGGGTTCCAGATGCGGTACTCGACCTTGCCGGCGGGAGTGCCGTCCTCGTTCTTGGTAGTGTTCTCGACAGAGATGCGCTTCTCGCCATAGACAGAGACACCGGGGGCGAAGTTGGCAGTAGCGAGCAAATCCTCCTTACCACCGCGGGCAACGAAGACACCCTTGTGACGATGGGGCTCAACGACGACCTTCTTGCCACCAGCAGCACCGCCGGCAGCACCACCGCGACCGCCACGGCCACCGCCACGGCCACCACGGCCAGGGGGGCCGCCACGACCACCACCGCGGCCACCACGGTCACCGAAACCACCACGACCTGTCGCAAGTTAGCCACCGCCCAAAGTTTTCGAAATTGACGAAATCGACGAAATCGAACGCGCCGTCTACGACTCAGAGAGCAGAGTGTGCCAGAGAGAGCAGCGCAGAGGAGCGCAAAGAGAAGAAAGTCTTACCACCACCACGGCCACCGCCAAAGCCACCGCGGCCACCGCCACGGCCACCGCCACGGTCACCAAAACCGCCACGGCCACCGCCGCGACCGCCACGATCACCACCGCGAGGAACGAAGCCCATTGTTGTTGTTGGGGGAGCTTTGTTGGTATAAATAAAAGGGAATGGGAATCCGCTCGGATGTTACTCGCTGAGAGGATGTAAAGAGTGTAGGGATTCGACAATGTTGCGTTTTTGGAGATGCAAGTCTTCAAGACACTGGAGGAAAAGAGCGAGGCGGAAGGCGAGAAGAACGATGAAAAAAAAAAAGTTGGACGCTTCTCTCTAACCAAGCCCATGGAGCTACAAAAAAATTTAGTTCCCGCCTTTTTCTGCCGCAGCCAATCGATGCGTGACGATAAGGCCCACAGCGGACAAATGATTTTTGCTTGATCCGCCCCGATTCTGGATTCAGACCCACCCGTATGCAGGGTGGTCACGCGATGTATCATATGATGTGATGACAAAGATTGATACAAAGTGGGGCACTTTCTAGTTTCCTTAGTCTTTATTTTCTGTAGGGCAGGTCAACCCTAGCCCCTCTGGCCATGAGAGAGCCTGTCTGGGCCAAAGGTGGGAGGACAAAATTTTCGCAATTCTCAGAGGGTGTGGGCCCACTTCACTGGCTCACTGCCCATTTTGCCTTGCCTAGTCCACTCCAGAAAAAATTATTGCCAGTATCGATTTTCACGAGAAGTTTCGCACTCCCAATTCCCGTTTCAATCCATCAACATCAACATCACCAACCACCATCTTCACCACCAAATCGACAAGATGGTAAGTCGCACTGAACTGCCAGACTTTCGCCGATCAATCTGCCGTCGTTGTTGTCCTGCTCTCTTTCTCTGTCCCGACGACAACCGTGTGCTTTTTGCGGCACCAATCGACCACGCCCCATGCCGAACGAATGAACCTCTAGAAAATCCGACGACAATTGCCACAACAATGATACGCCTGCACCAAATGGAACGGCCAGATACAAAGTTGTCTGCGAGAGAACGGAACTGCTTTCGAGAATAAACGATCGCTGGGCGTTTATTAATTTTTGCTGCTGGGTGTGAGGTGGGGGATGGACTCGTGGCTCAACTTGGGCAACACCTCTTCGCCTCGTTCAACAAATGACAACTGCCATCGAATAGCCGCACCCGAACAGACACGCCGGCAGACGACTTAGATTCAAGACAAACGAATGACGGCAAACGAGCGGGACTAGACAGACCAAGCAGTATTGGTAGCGGAAGTTGTGACGTTGTGGGATATTGATATCCTGCATCGGCCACAGGCCCTGATGATGTGTCTCATTTAGGCATTCGCATCATGGCATCAAACTCGAAACAATGAAACTGACGTTCAACCTTTAGGTTCGCTACGCCGCCACGGAAATTGCCCCCGCCAAGTCGGCCCGCGCTCGCGGTGCCTACCTGCGTGTGTCCTTCAAGAACACCCGCGAGACTGCTCAGGCCATCAACGGCTGGAAGCTGCAGCGCGCTGTTACCTTCCTCGAGAACGTCAAGGAGAAGGTCGAGGCTGTCCCCATGCGCCGGTACGCTGGCAGCACTGGCCGCACCGCCCAGGGCAAGCAGTTTGGTGTCTCCAAGGCCCGCTGGCCCAAGAAGTCTGCCGAGTTCCTGCTCGGTCTTCTGAAGAACGCCGAGGCCAACGCCGATGCCAAGGGTCTGGACACCAGCAACCTGGTCGTCAAGCACATCCAGGTCAACCAGGCCCCCAAGCAGCGGCGGCGGACGTACCGTGCTCACGGTCGCGTATGTTAACCCCTCCAAACTTTTAATCTATTAACAGGTTCAACTTCTAACATCTTCCAGATCAACCCCTACATGTCCAACCCCTGCCACATTGAGCTGATCCTGACTGAGGCTGAGGAGACTGTTGCCAAGGCCGAGAGCACTGTTGCCTCTACTGCTCACCTGTCCTCAAGACAGCGTGGCCAGCGCATTGCCCGCGCCCTGACCGAGGCATAAATGTCGCGCTCTGGTGTGGTGTGGTGATGAAAAAGTTTAATGGCAGTCTTTTTTTAAATCTCTTTTTTTAAACGGAATGACCATGTGTATGTATGTGTATCTATTGGCGTGCATGGAACGGAAGGAGAATCTGGGCTACATACCGGGTCAGGGAGGAAGACACACAAAAAGACAACCAAAACCAATATTCAAAATTTGCAACAAAGAGAACAAATCCAAACAAACAAACAAAAAAAAAGTTACGGAAAACGACAACATGTTTCTCTGGAGTATCGGCCGCTACTGTTTTGTTTTTTTACAGATCGAGGAATTGCATAAATTCAAAGATTTATTAAAATACCTATTCGAGGATCTCTTTGTATTTCCCTTCAAGCATGCTCTCTTGTTCGATACTCTCTCTCTCTCTGTTGGTTTTCTTCCTCCTGGCCACACAGTCTCGCCTCCGTCTCGCGGCCGCGACTACATTTCACTACAGCTTTTATTTATTTTATGAGAAAAAAGAGGATATGAGGAGAGGATAACGTTTTCTTTTGTTTCTGTCTTTTATCATTTTTCTATTCTACTGTCTTATATACGCATCGGCAACCAAGGGCGCCAGGATGTACAGCCAGGACAGTGGCCATTGATTATTGTCTCCATTTCATATCCTATATAAGAAAAAAACTTTGAAATCTTACCATTATGACTGTTCTCCTGGGATGTCTACCGGTGATGATTACTGCTTGATTGAAATGCATGACTAAGCAATATATGTGAAAATATCGATAAAATGAGGTATTCAAATTGATGACAGAAAAGGTAGTCGTTAAAAAACAGTAAATAAACAAAGCCGACCTTGAAAATAGCAGCATATTCTTGAAACAAATCATTCATCATGAGAACAGTGCAGTTCGGAAAATTGAACCAATCCAAGATAACCGAAAGGATGGAAGACGGAGAAAGAAAGGAAACTTGATAAATCAAATATCCAGACAGAAACATATCCATAATTCCAAAAAAAAAAACCCAAATCTCTGGTGGCACTCAAATCATGTCATTTTGGAACTGCATGGCGTATGTCTCTCGGCGGCATTTATCGACAGCCTCCCGCATTAGGTAGATATCACCATCCCTAATTTCGCCTACGAATTCAACGGCATAGTTGTGCTCGATAGGATGAAGTTTGGAGTAGTTGATCCGGGAGGCTTTGTGCAGCCTCTCAGTAGTACTTTTGGGGTTCATGCAGATAGGCTCAAAGCCCAGCTTACGCTCACCTGTCACCAAGTCGGGCACAACATTCCCAGAATACACGATGCCGTGGTCCTCGGGGTGAGTGCCGGGCTTGGAGCAGCCTCTTCCTCCGTACGTGACTATAGATCTAGGCTTGTTAGTTTTTGACCTGTTATGTAGTTTGATGATGGGCCATAGACTTCTTACATGCACTCGCTGTGGCCCCTATGTGTCGCCACGACGATGAAGCGCCTGTCTTTCCGGAAAATATTGTGTCCTGTGCCAGAGTAGATAGTCGTGCCCAACCCATGGCCTCTTGGCTCGGGCCAGTCTAAAACAAACACCTGTCCCAGTATCATTAGTAAGGAGCACCGAACTTGTGAAAGCATTCGCTGTCATGGCCATACCTTTCCAGGAGTGAACTCTTGAGAGTGTTGGACAATCAAGTTTCGAGCTGTACCGCCATATGTTAAAATAAGCTTCGATGCCAAGCATTCAATATTTCGGAAGTGTACCTCGACTTGCCCTGCCTGAACGGGTGGCTGTTGCTGTATAGTGTGTCTGTTGCGGAGGGGTATCGTGATTCCCAGGCCCAGTACCGTATGCGGGCTCAGAGTGTTCTATACAATGAAGCATTAGACCATGGTCTTTACGTCATACCGACAAGTAAGGGAGGCAAGAACAACCTAACGTACCTTGAAAAGTACGGGCCTGCTCCTCAGCAAGTGCACCGTAATCATCCTCGTTTCCCATTTGCCCGTAGCCTATGCACAGTGTCAGTATAAATCAAGAGACCTACTTTTCTTCTTTATGTATACCTTCGGTCTGGAACATGTTGCCGCGTTCATCTTGCTCATAGTGGTCTGTCATAGTAGGGCAGGACGAAATTCGTGTCAGTTTGTCTTGCTGTATGTTATCAGGCTTAAGGGCTGGAACTCACCCCATGGTGTGGCACCATCTGTCTGCCCACCGTAGTAGCCATGGTTGCCATGTGCATTGGCCGAGTACGTTTCGATGAACTGTGACCCTTGTTGTTCTCGAGATCGGCCATGTCTGTTTCGACGATAGCTGCGGCTGTCGTCGTAAGGTCGACGGCCTGTTTGAAAGTTGGCTATTGGCATAAACCCATGGCTGGGTGTGGCGGTTTCGCCATTGGGCCGGGCATTGGTCCAGCTCTGATAGGAACCTTGGTGGCTCAATGTATATTCGTCGTCTTGTGTGCCTTCCATATAATCAGCCAGGGACGAGTCTAAAACACTTCGGGGATCGGCGGCTGCGGCGCTGGGCATCTGATCATCTTGCGGTGGCCTTGGGGCGGTGGCGTTGCCGTCTGGCATATCGTCTGCCCGAGTTAATGCATGATTCTGCGAATAAGTACTGCATATGTTTATTGTAAAACAGGCATTGCTTACTCATCTGGTAACGGCCATCATGTCCGTCGTGACCGTTCTGTTCTTCATCATTGCGGTAGCCCCATCCATCGCTTGTGTCGTAGCCGGCCATGCCTGCAAGTCGTTGAGACAATAGAGGTGTTGGGTACCACCCTGGTGATTGCAGTGAAGATGGTCTGAGTCTTTGTACTGCCTCTGTCTTTCAATGGGGAGAGAGAACCGAAAGTGAGACTGTGATTGAATCAGGACAGCAGAAGCACCCTTAATTATGAGGGGCCATGAAATATGAAATATGAAATGAGTAGGAATCCAGCCCAGGCTTGCTTTTTGCAGTTCTCAGTTCTGAGACAGGGTGCACTCTGGCTATCCGTCTCTTGTGTCTTCTTCGAGAGAAAATGCATATCCACGCTGTCAAGTGCTACTCGAGAGCGAACGAGGCCAATGATGGGTAGAGTAGGAGTAATAATTGCGGCTCACAAATGAGAGACATACACGTCTATTGGCCAAGTTCGTGTGCTCGTGATGCATAGCCAAATGCGTAGTGGGGTTGAAGGAGGAATGCTGGCCAGTCGGGCTTGCCTGTGTCCTAAATTCTAATGTAAGATATGCATATAGCGTTTGAGCCTTTTGCAGTTTCGCAGGGGTGCTTGCTGGTAACAGCACATCATCTAACCAGCACATCTAGTGCATCAACAGGCTCCGGCACTCGCGGCATATTTGATTTTGTGATTTGTGGCCTGTATCAAACCAGAACAAGGGTCTGCAGTTGACATGCCGGTACTCTTCCATGGCCTTTGAAAGAGCTGCGATGCCACTATAGCAGTGTTGTTCTATGGGGTCAGAGTCGTGGCATATAGCCCGGAAGTTGTATCCTTATTTTTTGGCGACCTCGAAGATTGGCCGATGCATGCCGCTTGGCTCATGTAGCTGCTTGGTGGTGTAATGGGCCCCGTGCATTGATACCTAAGAGGGGTTGGAGCTGATTTGTGGGAAGATATGAACTCAAGCGGGGGGTGTTTCATTGGCTGTGAGAAAGCGTTTGGAGGTTCAGCACCAGCAGAACAGGGAATTCTGGTGATACTTTGGAAACAAAAGTTCATGATGTTGAGGCTTAGTCATTCTATATCGTGTAAACAAGCGATTTGAGAAGTAGGCAACCACGCTCTTTCCTTGCGAAAGTTCTCAGCGATCCGGGTGATCTTGCCCTATATTATCAGATCGAATATAGAAGGTGCACATCGCACCTTGGACTGTCCTTGCCGTAACTTTGTACCCATTCCATAAAACCTAATGTCACAGCTGTTACGCTCTCTCCCTTCTTCCCTTCCTCTCTTTTCAAGCATCAATCATGGACCAGCCAAAATTTCAAATCTCCGTCGCACAGTCCACCTGAAAAGCCATCGGGCCGAGGCAGACGCAAATTCAAATATATGTATTTTCATTTTTGCTATTTAGGGTTTTTTATTTCTTCTTCTTCTTGCCTTGTCACGGTTGCCCGGCACGCATGATGCAACACCAACGTGAGATGATCGGGGCAAAAATTCTACGCGAACTAAGACATATGAGACCTTGCGATATCACGGACCGATGGCCAGCCTCGAGATAGAATGAGACAGACACCTGTGCTGTATTAAGGAGTAGAGAGCGAGATGAGTGGTAGCAGCCTACTGACTTTGTTTCATCTCAGCCAGTGGACTCTGATTTGTCGCCCTGTTTTACGACCCCCCCACTCCAATGATTGGCTGGGGGCCGGGCGGCTTTCAGAGGGGGAAAAGCATCCCGCTCCTGATGTCTCTTGACTATTACAAAGTGCTTTTGTTAGACTCCCGGCACCTGACCTTTGGACCCTTTGAGAGGGATGGCGCTATTCTGGGCGTCTTGGAGTAAATAACTTGTCTTCTGCCTCGGATTTGCATCGCGCCCACTCTCAACGACTGCGATATGCCATCTTAGTCGCGATTGCTTCCGCTTCATCACACACCTCACAGTACGCATCGATCTACACTGCCCTCTACTATTCTCAGATTCTTATTCGCTCTTCAGTATTATCTCTATTCTATTTTCTTTTATTCTTCTTTACATCTAATACTCCCTTAAAGAGCCATCAGCTGCATGAAGTCCAACCGAGCACTACTCATACCTGGTGGCCACTTGGTAGTAGGAGAGATGCGCGGCATTCACAACAATGACACCGGATACAAACATGCCGCTACAGATATCAAGAAATGGAGGTGGCAGCTCAGACAAGTCCGCACAACAGGCCCAGCAATCCCTGCAGCCCCGGAAGGCTCAAATGCCGGCACAGATCAACCTTGCCTTTAGGCTTGCTACACAGCACCAGAGGAATGCCAATGGTAGCGACCCCAGAGATGTATTTTCCGAAAGTTCATCATATGATAGCCGAAATGAGCGTCAAATCAGGCATCCAGACCCCAACCGAACGCCAAGAGGCGCTGCACACAGAGGGAACGGATTTCCAGGCCTACGATACAGGGTCGGCAGAACGGAGGACAACGACACCAACGAGATGGAGAGTGACGATGTCAATGACAATGAGACAATGTCTGCAACTTCAGCTGGGGAGCGGGTAGAAAGAGAGCGACGGCCTCGTATCCTGAACCGGTCAATGATCACAAACAAGGAGTTTTTCGAGGCAACAGACCAGAGTGGAATATCCGACTCTCTACAGCAAGTTCACGACAAACGAACAGATGTCCAGCGGGAACGCCGGAGCCTGGCCGACCTTGAGTCCAAACTCAAGCAAATAAGGGATGAGAAAACAAAGGTCGACCATGAGCTTCATCTGCTGACGCTATCTTGTTCGATGAATGGACAGGCGCCTCCTCGGAAGTTGGTAATGAACCTCTATTCCAAAGCCCAAATGCTCAAAACTGAGTGCGATTCCCTGGAGAGCAAATATGACGAACTGAGATCGAAACTAGAGCGAAAGACAGCCAGGCTAGAAGCTCATGAGAGTGGACTACTACGAAACTTTGCCAGTGGAGCGGCCGAATCATATGCGAATGCGAGCGGTATCATGGAACGATTTGCCGACCAAGCAATGGCCAAAGGACCAAGGCGCCCGCCTATGATGCGGACTGGAGTGGAAGCCAAGCAGCAAACGGGGCCAGGAACTCCTACCTGGGCGGCTCCGGTTCAAACGACAAGGACACTCCCAGTCCAAAGCCGGCGCCTCATAAACTCCACCTTGGTGGGCATAAGTGGCGACAGGCCCCGGAGCGAGCACCCTCTATTCGAAAAGCTGCTGCAAACTGTCGGCGAGCTCAAAGTGGCCAAGGAAGAGCTCAACGAACTCGCGTTTGAGCGGGACGAAATTATCCATGACCTGCAAAGCGCGATACTGCTGGAGCGGAGCAGGACAGGAGCGGCCTACAACCCGATAGAGCTGCAGGTGGCTTTGAAGGATGACTACCGGTCCGACAATTTCACCGAGTTGTTTGCGGGCCACCTGGCCGCGGCTGACCTGGAGTTTTTGCGAGGCTGGTACACAAAGGAAGAGGACTTGAAGGCAAAGATATCGGCGAAGCAACAAGAGGTGGACCGAATGCGCGAATGGTGCATAAAAATGGACGTCCTGCCAAGTTATATGTCGTTTGAGGAGCAGGAGAGTGTACTTGGCGCGGTGCTCGAAAAGGAGCAGGAAGCTGATGTGATCGGTGCGGACATGGACGCTGCTGTTGACGGCGCATGTGCAGAGAGGGACCACAGGAGGGTGCTCGCGCACAGTGGTTTTCCACGTCTACTAACGAACCCATACCACCTGTTGGCTCGCCCGCCTACCACGGCCAAAATGGCTGTTTCTCGAGCACTCAAGATGCCTGAAAATCACCCAGCCAAGCCACAGGCCAAGGAAGACAGCATCAAGGAGTTTGGCATTGAGACGATACTGGAGCGGTTTGTTGTGGGCAAGAAGCCCGACTTTATCAATCGGTGGATGTTGCAGCAGCTGCGCATGTCGTCACTCGAGGCGGTACGGCTGTTCATGATCATGTCAGACACCTTGCACATTATCAACCTGAGGAAGTGGCAAGACGACGTGGTGTACCACTGGTCCCTCGACGAGACCAACGAGAGGAACAACTACCATTCGTTGGCAGAGTCCTTGGAGACGCCAGATGGCCGGGTCTCGGAATCCTTGACTTTACTAGACGGCCACGCCAAAGTGGAAACCAGCCTGGAGATATGAAGGTGCCTATTCTTCTTCTTTCTATGTATTTTCCGTTTCCTCATTTTTCTTTTTCTTTTCCTTTTTTCTTTTTTCATTTCCTGTTTCTACATCTGCTTCACTTGATATCCCACACTCTTTTACCCTATATCTCATGTTGGCTGTTTTGTTCTTGCCCATAAAAGGGGGATGGTTTTTGTTTTTGCGTCGATATATTTGACTACTTTTCGACTGAAGTGGCCTACTTTCTGCGACTGATTATATTCTGTTGGTTTGTCTCTTTTTCTCCCTGCCCACAGCTCTCTTTTCCTGTACTTAATATCCCTGTTGGGCAGTCTCGTCCTGTTTTTCCTAATATACCAGATTTAATTCATTTTATTGGGGCTTTTCTCAGTTGTCCTTATTCCATGTTTTTCTTAGTTGTTATCTACTATAGATCAATAAACTTTGCTTTGTTTAGATAGTTCATACGACAGACACTAGATACATTCATGGTTGTTGTAATACGTGACTGAGGGCTGGCAGGGCGGCCTTGGGCCTTGGACGGGGGACTAATACAAATAAGACGCTAAGCTAATTCCGGGCCGGGCCACTTAGCGCCGTTCTTATAGCTGTATTAGTAATTAAATTGTATCTACGCAAAAGACAGGACACAAAAGCATCGCCATTGCAGTTCATCATTTCCATCACTTTGTCTTGCAGTCCTGTTTGCCAGATCGAAGAATTGAAACAGTGCTGCAAAAAAAAAAAAAATAAACATCAAGGTAGACTGTTATGCCGCCTTGGCCCATACTGTTCAATTATTGTCTTTGATTAGTGCTTGGTAATGCCGACATGCAAATGCGCCAGCCGCGGGACTGCTCGAGTGCAGTTCCGTCCCGAGGAGGAAGAGGCAGCTTATGCACAAATAGAAGTCTGGAACCGCCAATGGATGCCAGCAGCCGGTTTTATAGAGAGAGCTATCTGGACACTTGCACATCGCATACCAAGTACGTTGAGTTGAGCCGGGGCTGGGGATGGAAAGAGACGAAGCAGTTTAGATGCACTCCGTAGCCACAATATCTTGGCAAGACGATGGACGATCACGGCAAAGGCTTTGACCGACTGCAATGACTTGATGATGCAAAAGCAAAGATGCGATGATTCCTACAGAGTTTTGTTTGCAAGCCCAAGTCGAATAATCAACCGAGGATGCTTGGCAGGCTGTTCTTGGGAATACTCTCTAGTGTTATGGCGTGTTCTAGTTCAGTTGTCATGCACATTCAGTTGCTCAAAGATTGCGATCCAGGGATGGAACTCCAAACACTGCTGAAATGCATGCTCGCAAGCGAGAGCGACGGTGATGATATTATGTAAGCGGACCCACCGGTGATTTCCAGTCGACTTCTTCTTTCAATTTGTTTTTACTCGGCAATTTGCATGGCACAGGACTTGCAGAAATTGTCTTGGAAATGGGCAGGTGATGCTGGATAGAATACAGTACATGTATCTGTATCTGAATGAATGTCGACGCTCTGTCGTCCGTGACAGCTCGGATGCAAGCCCACCCGGCATCCCTCTTTTCTTCAAAGAAGCTCAATGGAGCTAGACTCACCGTGCAGAGGGACCGTGTACTCCACAGGCACGCTCGCGGCACCTTTGCGCTTTGTCTTGAGCGACTGTCTGACTGTTTCAGGCGTGCGTGAGGTCGAAGGAAAAGCGGGGCTAGCAGCCGCAGATCAAGTGCCAGCATGTGTACGGGGTATATAATAGTCAATACGAAATACAAAAATACAAGAATACAAAACAGACTGGGGAAGTTGGCCAATGTCGTCTAGAGTTGAGAGTGTTTAGAAAAGTAGCAGAGGTCTCTGGCTGGCCTTGATTGGTGAGGCTGGTACCGGATGGGTGACCTGTGGTCTCGTCGAGGACACAGAGCCCCCGTTGCAAACAGGAAGCAGGGAGCAGGGAGCACTTCACAGAAAGGCGACATGGCAGTGACGAGACGAGCAGCAGAAGCAGAAAGGGGACACGGAGTAATATGACGGGGCACTACTCAATCCCCCCCTCCCTGATGCTGGGAAGATGGCTGCCACGCAGAGGGTAGTCGTAAGAGGCACAAGTAGAGGCACAAGTAGAGGCACAAGTAGCGAGCAAAGAGTGGCCGCTGCCAGAGCTAAACGTATTGCTAGCAGGACCATGTAACGGCATTTCTAGTACTGCCATTCCTGTCCATGCTGCCAGTGTGCCCCGTAGCACGTTGCTACCTGCGCAAGGACATACCACCGCCGCAAGGCTCGTTCTATGCCGAGTCGCAGCCATGTCGCGGACCGTTGCCAAACACCAGCCTGTGCTCCTGAGCTTGGCATGTTTCCCATTTTCTTGTTCTGTCTTGTTCTGTCTTGTTATCTTGCTATCTTGTTGTCCTGTTGCAATAGAAGCAGAGGGGCAGAGATCAATACGAGCAGGGCGCCCAGACTGAAAAGCAGCAGGCCTAGACTGAATCAAAATAAGAATAAAAATGAAATAAGAACAAGCAACAAGTACAAAGCCAAGAGGCCACATGGTCAAGGCCTTGGCGTGATCTTGTCACGGAGCTTGTTTCTATCCGGCCCATTCTAGACTGCTCTTGCTCTTGTTTGATGGCATGGTAGTTGATCTTCCTGCTCTTTATTGGACTATCACCACTGCCAATCTGCAAGATTGTCATATCATTACTTCTTATTTATTATTTTTATTTATTACTTATTTATCCTTTTTGACTGCTTTTTGACGGCCCGTCTTCTGGCTAGCTGCTTCTTGTCGCCCACTCTTGTCCTTCCCCTCTTCACTCTCTCCTCAACGCTCGTCTTCTTCTCTCTTGCTTCCGTTCCGGTGCCATTGCTCGCTCTCACACCTCTGTCTCGACCTGTCTTGACCTGTCTCGACCTGTCTCGACCTCTGTCTCTACCTCTACCTCTACTTGCTTCCCATCTCCTTGGATCGGTTCAGCCCTGCCCCCCTGCAGTCTCCTTGTCTCCTTGTGTCCCTGTCTCCTTGTCTTCCTGTCTCCTTGACCCCATTCATATGTTGATCTAATATGTTCTATCTTTCCTCTTTCTTCTTACCTCTCTCCTCTCGCCTCTTTTTCTCTTCGTTCTCGTATTCTTTTTCTCTTTCTCTCTCTCTCTTTTATTTACTTCTACACGACTTCCAGAAGCTTGTTCTAGTATCAGCTTCACACCCAGCCTATATTGACGACGGCATCTTATCAACGGTCGTATATTCCTCGACTTCTCAACCTCACAAGGAGTTATTGCCATTTCTGTGGCCATAGTACACACGGCATACGGCACACCTTTTCCCAACCTCGGCCTCTATCTCCTATTTCTACCTCGATCAAGTGCCATGATCTCACACTTTTGCATCAACTGTCCGCTATAAACCATTGGACTTTTCCCTTCTTCTTCTTCTTCTTCTTCTTCTTCTCTTTCCCACACCCCACATCAACCACACACGCACACACACACACACACACACACACACACAATGACAAATTCGTCATTATCATCACCATTAGCGGTGGCCAGCCAGATGCTAGGGAGGTACAACATATTCACCAAGCCAGAATCAGAACCATATATATCACCAGCCGGTGTATCAAGCAGCAGTGCACAAGCAAGTACGACATCAGCTCCATTCGGCAGACACCTCAGATACTATGTCGCCATCGCATGCATACTCTTGGCCGTCCATCTCTGGCGCGGCCGCAACAAGGGCAAGCTCGACCTCCCCTTTTTCAAAGCCGGCAAGACAAAATGGATCTTTGATGCCGAGCGGCTCGTGCGTGAGAGCTACAATATGTTCTACGGCAAGGTATACCAGATACGAGCCACCGAGGGCACGCAGGTCATGATCCCGGCCAAGCTGATCCCCGAGCTCAAGGGGCTGCCCGAAGAAATACTGAGCGCCACCGAGGCCGTCAACGAGGCCATGCTGGCCGACTATACAAAGTTCACGCTCGGCCACAACGGCGACATGCTGACGGGCGTCATCCGCACCAAGCTGACGCAGAACCTGGCGCGCCTCGTGCCCCAGCTGCGCAAGGAGATCGAGTACGTCGTGGCCACCGAGTTTCCCGACTGCAGCCACGGCTGGACGCCCGTCAAGCTGCACCCGTTTGGCCTGCGCGCCGTTGCCCGGCTGAGCGGCCGCGCGTTTGTGGGCTCGTCCATCAACCGCAAAGAAGAGTGGATGGACACGAGCATCAACTTTGCCATGCACGTGTTCATGGCCGTGGTCAAGCTGCAGTTCATCCCGGCATGGCTTCGGCCCATTGGCCAGTACTTTGTGAGCGATCTGCGGCGCATCAAGGCCGACATTGCGCGGGCCAAGGCGATGCTGCAGCCCATCATGGAGGAGCGCCTGCGCGACATGGACATCCCGGGCTACGAGAAGCCCGACGACCTGATCCAGTGGCTGCTGGACACGCTGCCGGCGTCGGCGCGGCGCGACTACACGGCGCAGACGGAGCTGCAGCTCGTCCTGAGCGCGGCGTCGATCCACACAACCAACAATCTACTGGTGGACTGCATGTTTGACCTCGCCGCCTACCCCGACGTGCAGCGCGAGCTGCGCGAAGAGGCCCTGTCGATCCTCAACAGCGAAGAGGCATGGGCGCGCAAGGACAGCATGGTCCGTCTCAAGAAGATGGACAGCTTCATCAAGGAAGTCCAGCGCTTCTCTGGTAACATCAGTATGTACAGCCCCCTTCCCCAGCTCCTAAACTATAAATGACGCCGACTAATTCGTGGCAAGCTGGCTTTATTCGCAAGGTGATGCAGCCGATCGACCTGTCCGACGGCACCCACCTGCCCCGGGGCACCAAGATCCTGGCGCCGCAGGTAGGCTACTCGCGCGACGACAACTACTTTAGCGACCCGGACACGTTTGACCATCTGCGCTTCTACCGTATGCGCCAGCGGTCCGACGAGGACGGGCACCGGTGGCAGTTCACGTCGATTGGCGACACCAATATGAACTTTGGTGCCGGCAAGCACGCGTGTCCCGGCCGGTTCTTTGCGGGCAACGAGATCAAGATGATGATGGCGTACTACCTCGTCAATTTTGAGATGAAGCTCAAGGACGGCGAGGAGCGGCCAGCACCGATGATGATCATGATGTCCAAGACGCCGAATCCCAATGGGGAGATTATGTTTAGGCGGAGGACGGTCGAGTAGAGCCGCGATAATGCCCGAGACTCTCATAAGTGAGAATCAGATATACGGCCTGGTGCCTACCCTATTACACAAAAACACAAACACCAAAAACAACAGAGGTCATCACGATACCCATAATGTATATAGCAACGGGGGCCCTGGGGGGCCACCGGTCAGGTTACGGCAATGATACGCAATTTGTATTTCATATCAATCTATTCTCTTTCATATACCGATTGAACAAATACCAACATCAGCAAAGGCTCTTTGTGTCTTATGGATGAACTGCATTGATATAGCCTGTCTTGCTGGCAACATGCCCTAAACGTATCATGCTATTGCAATCCTATTCTCATGCAACCCGCCTGTGCCTCTCTCCCTTCATGCCATCTCTACGGCTTCTTACTCTCCTCGGCACGGTTGAGGAGCTTGAGGGCATTACAGTCCTGCGTCTGCTTGAGTCTGCCTGGGTCTGCTTTGAGGGCACAGGCCCCATTGTGCCGCAATCTGCACAGACTCGTCTACCAATATGTCAATGGATTCATCCATCATCTGCCAGGCTGCCATCTACCAAGCAGCGACACCAAGACCCGTACTAGAGGATACGTCTTCATACTGTGTTTGGCAGCGGACAGCACACTGTGCCGCCTCTATGGTCTATAGATTTTGGGTCTCGTCTCGTTGCTCGGTCTTTTGCATATCTTTACAGTTTTCACACTCCACCTGTTAAGACTGTAAACAGCATCTCCTTTTGGCTCTAGTCTCTACTTGTAGTCTCCTAGAAGTCTCATTGTGGTCTCATTGTAGCTTCCCAAATCTCCTTGTAGTCTACTTGGCCAAACTTTAAACTGAGAAAGTTAACTCTAAAAAGGGCGGTGGAAAAAACATCAAAGATCCACAGATTAAGATCAGCCAAGGGCACTGGGCAGACTTGAGAAAATAAGGTCATAATTTCTAATAGCTTGTAGAGTAATTACACAAGTGAAGTGCGCAGGCTACTAAGTATTGTTGAGGCCATTGATCAGGCTTGCTTCAAGTTGAATAAGAGGGCAAAGGAGCTAAAATGAAAGAAGAAGGCGACGGAGAATATACAAGCAGCAATGGAAAAAGGGATGCTAGACTCTTGGAATAGTCTGGAGTAGATTCGGCACACAGGCTACATTTTTTAGCACTCATGTGGATGTTGATGTCATAGATGGAGATGCAGACGGAGATGCAGACGGAATGGAGATTCCATGGAAAGGATGTCACTGATGGAGATGCTAATGGAAAAGTCCAGCAAACTCATGGAGATATCATGTCACAGCGAGGCACGTGATGGATGTGTAGTTTGAATTTGAATCAACGAGCTGAAAAAAAGACTAAAGACTCTGCCTCATCCAACATCAGACCACTCTGATATCCTTGTCAACATCGCCTACTCTTGGCACTCTATGATCTTTAGACTTGTTTGGCCTTTTCTTTTGAGTTTTTGAAATTCTTTGACCGGCTCATTCCGTGGACAACAAGTACCGTATCTCGTCCTTATTCTAGTAAACAGTAATGTCCCTGGTCGCAGATCAACGGTCACAGCAACTGGCATCTATGCCTCTTTGGATGAGTAGTCGGGGTAGTGACCCCTAAATGTCGCCACCAGATACCAGCCAGAACTAACCAGATACAAAACAAGATAATACTAACCAAATAACTGCCGGCATCTTTTGGCATCGTTTTCCGACACGGGGGGCCCGAGATGATCTTTTCTTATTTTTGCCAGTCATTCTCATAGTTATTCCACTTTGTTCTTGGGTCATATTTGACTGCATTCTGCGCGTCTGTTGGCGGTCACTGCAAGACGATGACTGGTGGTAGATGCCAGGGAGTAGGTATTATATCAGGGAGAAGGAATGCCATGTAACAGCCAGTGAGGAGTCTGATGAGTATGCCTGGAATAGAACAGAAATTACGGGAATGCAAAGACGTGAATGCTCTGTATACGACAACACGAAGATTAAGATTGCACCAAAGGCGGCAACCGCATGCCAGAATAACCGCGCAAGGCTGGGAGGCGACTGTGTCTATTGCCGGCTATCATCATCCCTCTATTATTGTTAATCATTGTTAAGCATTGGCAATCATTGTCAATCATTGTCAATCACTGTGAGGCCTCGGGCATGGCAAGTGCTGTCAGTCGAAACAAGTAGACAAATACCCTGACAATGGCATCTCCGCTGCTACGTTGTATGCTCTCAATGGTCGTATAACGTTTTGTATTCATGACGGCATGTCGTGAGCTTTTTTTGCTTTTCTTTCTGCGTGTTTGCGCGTATTTTTACCTGTTTTGCGTGTTTTGTCTGATTTGTCTGATTTGTCTGATTTGTCTGATTTGTCTGATTTGTCTGATTTGTCTGATTTGTCTGATTTGTCTGATTTGTCTGATTTGTCTGATTTGTCTGATTTGTCTGATTTGCCTTTGTCTGTCCTTTTGTGTCTACCTAGCCTTGCTCTGTGCTCGGCCATGCTCGGCCTGTTTACTTGGTCTCATTATTAGGCTCAGTGTTAGTGTTTCCTAGTCTCCTAGTCTCTGGATACTTGGTCTTTGGTCCTTTGTTTTCCATCTACAGAAAAGTAAAAGTCCCTTTGACTCTGCAAGGGTGGCTGCGACGACTATCCTTCCACAGGTTACAAGACAAAGACGACGTCTGGAGACTGGGAGACTAAAAGTTTCCAGGGCAGCGGTACCGGTAAACAGGCGTTGACAAGACAGAATTGAAGCGCGAGCATGGACACGACAAGCAAGCGTGAGAAAGCAAGACTAGCACGTCGGTTGCAGTTCCTTTTCAGGTCGCTTGAGCTGGTTTCGTACTTGGGTACTTGTAGACCCCTTGCTTTTTTTTCTTTTCTTTTTTTTCTTTTTTTCTTTTTTCTTTTTTTCTTCTTTTTCTTGACTTTTCTCCTATGCCTCGTTCAGCTATTTTCACTAGAGGCATCCCTGATCCCAGAGTAAACGCACGACGGAGAGTGCCGTGTAAAGGAGTTTGTCAGTTGTTAGCACGTATTCATCTTTTTTAGTGAATCGTCAATCATAGTCAGCCAACAGGGGCGAATGGGTCAATTAACCTTTTTTTGCACAGGTTTCTTTGACTAAAAAGCCAAGGCTCAGCCTCAGCTTTTGATTTTTTGTTCATATAAAAAAAAATAAAGTTAAAAATTAAAAAGTAGTATTACCGGGCCATACTTCCGCGAGCATTATTTGTGAAAGGTATGAGGGTCAATACAGGTGGAGAGGATATCAGGAAATAGGCGAGGCAGGCTCGTAGGCTCGCAGGCTCCGGGTAAGGTGTTCTTCTGTTGGGAGTAACAAGTTGGAGCCGACATCCGTGACCGCGGGTCTACACGCTATACTCATCTACAGCCACGATTAAAAGCTCAAAAAAAAAAAAAAAAAAAAAAAAAAAAAGCTCCTGCAAAGTACTATTTAACTAACAGCACGCTTGGCATGACATCAGTTGAGCTTCAGTGGTCGGGGTTCGGGATGAAGGGCCTGACAACGTTTTTCGTGGTCGTCGGCCGCTGTTTGTTTCTTCGGGCTTGCGTCGGGCTTCCGTCGGGCACTAGCCAAGCCGGAAGGCAAAGCAAGTCAAGAGTGTGGAAGGAGAAAAGAACATGTCTGAATGTGTGGTGATGGAAAGAGGGAGGCAAGTTTTTTTTTTTTTTTTTTTGCCGTGGTTTCTCTGGCTAGTTGAGATTTCTCAGCTGAATATTCAGTTGAATTAAGACAAAACCTTTTCCTTCTTTGCTGGACACTTGTCGGCACGATCTGTCTCAGCAGCCCTGCCTTTATTGTGAGCTATCAGGTTGCTTCTGTTTGGAAAGATTAGAAAAATTAGAACCAAGGGAGGCAAAGAAGACATGAAAGAAAAGAAAAAGAAAGCCAAGCTGGACGTCTGCTCAAAAAGAATCAACTGACAAGTGATATGAAAAGTCAAAGAACTCTCAAGGCTAAACTAAACCCTCGCCCTGCCCTTTGGTTGGCCGGTTCGCACCCATTCTATATTTAGCACCGTCAACATGCGGCAGAATTCCTGATTTTGATTCCTTGCTTTTGATCTGATTTGATCTGATTTGATCTGATTTGACCTGTATTGACCTGGTTTGACCTGGTTTGATCTGATTTTGATTGCCAACAGCTAGAAGACAGTGGTCACGCAGAGGTATGCATAGGTCACGCACCAGCACAGCTCACTCGTGCATATCGTGTCCATGAAGCCCAATGAGCCTGAATGTGTAGATGTTGATTGGCCTTTGCTGGACGGCGCTTCGGAACGCCTGGCTTCATTCACCCGGGCCATCCGTCCAGGATCGTGATCTCAGCAGGCGAGGGAAATAGAAGTAATAAAAGATAATAAAAGAAAGGGCAATAAAAATGGTAATAAAAAGATGGATCTTATTTAGTATACAGCCTTGTATGTCACTAGAACACTAGAACATTCACCGCCATGTTTGTGCAACTACCTCAGCTACTAGCCATCGCTCAGCACAGGCCGAGATTATGGAACCGACGACGCAGGTAAGAAAGTACTCCTCGAGGCTGCATTGCATTGCATGTTGCACAGCTGTGGTATGCACCTCTTGGACCTTTTGGACTTCTTGGACTTCTTGGACTTCCTAGACTGCTTGGCACAACAGTGCATGTCTAGCATCGTCTTCAAGTCACCAAGTCTCCGTCTCCATGCCTAGCCAGTCATACATATTCGCCCATGTTGAGGTAGTCTGTTTCTCCGTCTGTCTGCAGGTAGACTGGCGACTAGTAGGCTAGTAGACGTACGCTACGGACGCTCGACGGAGTAGAGGCGGCCTTGAATTTGGCCGGTTGCCGACTCGTCAACCGTACCAATCATGTCCAAGCCGTAATTCTGCTCATCGATTCTCAGTCTCATCACATCCATGCCATCCATTGACAGACTGTGGAACTATGGAACTATGGAACTATGGAACTATGGAACTATGGAAAACCACAACATGTTAGTGTAGAGCTTACTGGCTGATCTATATTGCCCATTGACATTGACACTGGCATTGACATTCTCCGTCGCAAGCTGTTTCGTTTCCAATGCCCGTCGGAGCTTTTTGATTTTTATCTTGATTATATATATAATACAAATAGCCTCCCCGCCGCGCTGTCTAGTGCTTCCATTTGCCCTGTTTCTGTGCGGTTTTCTCTGGCAGCTGCAAGCGACCTCCCTCAAAGAGGATCGATATACTGTCCGATCACGAAGACGGATTCCTTTTAGCAATCAACTTTTTTTCTGTTTTGCCTGATGATCAGCGTATTGTGATCTACTCGCCGCAGGACCGTAGAGGTTGTATTTTGTGACAGTCGGTTGGAGTCGGATTTGTACCGAGTATTTCGGTTTCCGCGATAGGTGGCCAGTGAACCACGTGCCTGTCATTTCTCCTCCCAGGCCATTCTCACCTCTACTTGTATTCGCAGAGCACCAGAGTGTGGCAGCCACTATTTCTACGGGTTAAAAATAGAAGTCTCTGTTTGGTAATACAGGTGCAGTGATCCGTTGGCATACTCCCGTCCATAGCATCCGCCAAGTCAAGGTAGGATATGCACAGCTGTGGAATCATCCCATCTATCAGTATCTAGTCTCTCGTCTGCAGAATGGAATCTACAGGCAGATGGTTAAATGACAAATGGCAGACGATCAACAGAGAGGCGGAATGGAACGTAGCGTAGGCGGTACATCCGTGAGCGTTGTGTGATATATCACGATATCGGGCCGGTGGTGCTTGTCATTCTCATTGCCTCTTTCTTCCTTTTTTTTTTCCTTTCTTACTCTGTATTTTTCGGGTTGTCAGCTCCTATCCCAATTTCAGCATTCTTGACCCTTTTTCAACTTATCGCTGTCCTCTGTCAATAGCGCCGACAAGTCCACAGAATAGACAACAAACTGGATAAACAGTGCATGTATGAATTGCCGAAATGCTGAAATACTGAAAAGCTGAAATACTGAAATACTTGTAGATGTAAAAATGTACGTCGGCCTTTTTTTTTTTCGTTTGCCGCGACTTTGAATAGAGATGGGGTCGCGGAAGTCGTGAATACATAACCTCCGTGCCGAGATGTAGAGATGTATGCCGAGCAGCACGCCGAGCACTTGTGACGTTTGTTATCTTGGCCTGTTTCTTTTTTTTTTTCTTTTTTTTTTCTTCTTCTTCTTTTTTGCTTTGCTCTCCATTTTTCTACATTTTTTTTTGTTTCCTGTTTTGTTTCGGTCAACCAGGTATTATTGTCTGTCAAATTATCTTTTATTCTATATTTTCGCAGCATTTTGTAAAGTTATTTTTTGAAATTCACGATGCAGAGTACACTTTGTAAATAATTAGCAACCAAACGTATTTCAAATACAATTCTTTTGGATATCATAGCAACCAGACGGCGACAGAGATACTGCTACGAGAACCCAGTCTAATTACGCATAAATCAGGTTGCTAAGTAATGGCAGCCATCATCGGATTTCCTACTTCCTATTTCTTATTCCCTCCTTCCTACTTCCACCCAGTAGTTTGTTGCTTCTTAATTCCTATTTCCAGTTCCCGTGGGGTGCTGCAGAAACTTTATTTTTCTGTGTTGGGTAGCGTCGTTTTTGGCTGCATCTCGTCTTGGCTGCAGCGCAGGCTTGGCGGGCTTGGCACCATTGTCTCATGGCCAGGGAGTCACAAAGTTTTTACATGTAGTTTTCTGACTACAAAACTTTATTATCCAAAATAGAACACGCTAAGCCTGTCTTGGTTCCGCCGTGCACGTCGGAGTACTGAGTAGGACGTCATTTTCTCCGACACGTTTTGGGCGTTCTCACGATCTGTTATGTAAGCCGTATCCACTTGGGAAGATATTCTACTTCTTTCGCTCTTTCCTATTTTGTCGCGACTATCCATCTGAGAATCCATCTGAGAACCCATCTGAGAACCCATCTGAGAACCCATCTGAACCCATCTGAACCCATTTGCATGCCTTGGCGGGTTAGCCTCGCATGGACGTTGAGGTTTGCAGCGTTCGCCTTGTTCTCCCACGAAAGACGAAGAAGAACGCCGAGGTGTTTCCACGGGCTAGCTCCTTTGAGATACTGCATTATTCCATTCAACAAATCTTTGCTTATCATAATAGCTGCTCAGTATCAAATTCTCCGAAAGAGCGGTTGGGGAGAAAATGATGAGAGGATGAAGCAGAAAGGATAGAGGGTGGAAGAAAAGGAAGAAAAGACAGAACAAAGAACGAGCAGCAAACACAGTCAGATGCGCATCATGTGCTGCAAGTAGAGAAAGTCGGCGCAAGCTAGTGTGGGAATCCAAACGGGTGTCTGGCTTGTGTTGTCCTCTCTTGTCTCCCGTCTTTTCCTTCTATCCGCTCATCGTGTGTCGCTTGTCGCTTGTCGCGTTGTCGCGTTTGTCTCTCATCCGCCTGCATCTACTACTTGTAAGTACTATCTGGCTACCAGTCAGCTCGCTTGCATTTTCCTAGAATGGCAACAATCATCCGTCCAGAGGTACCAGTGTACTTGCAGCGAGTATCTTGTCTGCGGCACAGCAGATTCTTTTCATTTTTAGCATTGGAATCAATGTCTACAGTCGGTGCGGCGGAGCCTACACGCCTCGGTGACAGACCATCATGCATCACGGGGCTTGTCGACTCGATATGTGAATAGAGCTTCTTCTTTCGGATGCCAACGACGGTCGACAAGGCCCGACAAGGTTGCAATTATAGTAGTGGTCTCAGTCGTTTAGGTTCAAAGTTGTATTCTTATTCGATGCGATATACGGAGAGCGCATTAATACTTTGCGTGGTAAGAGAATAGAGAGACAGACAGCCTCGGGATGTGGCATTATGGCATTATGGCAATGGCCGTGAATAGAGTTTGGGTCGCATTCTCGACAGAATCTAGGACAGACTATGTCTCGGCACCAGCGGGGAGTTTCCTATAGTTTGGATTTTATTTCAAGTATCCTAGTTTGCGTAAAAGTGTTTAGAACCAATGGCTGGAAGCCATCCGTGTCATAGCGCGTGGTGATGTGTGATGTACTGAGTATCTTGTGGCATGTGTTTGCGCGCGCACCCTCTTTTTCTGTTGATTTTCTGTTCCCTTTTCTTTTACTTTGCTTTTTCCTTTTGATTACCGTCCTCTACTCAGTAGCTCACTTGCAAACCCTCTGACCGGGAATGCGGCACTTGCTTGGCGCTTTGTACAGAGTAGTATGCTATCCTATTATTTCTATTTCATGTTTTCTGTTTTCTGTTTTCTGTTTTCTGGCTCGATTATTCTACTGTATTAATGCCGCTGCAATAAAAGTCTACGTTGCCATTACTCAACTCCTACCGCCGACAACGCGGTGGATAAGAGGACGAGACAAATAGCACCACAGAGACAGCAAAAGTGCATGAATTCCGCTCTTCGCATTAGTAATAGTGGCGTAGCGGGTAGAGTATTTCCCCCCTTGTCGATAGAATACAATATAAACATGAGTGCTACTACTTTGGAATACCAGCATCGATTGACCCATTGAAACACATCCCCAGACAAAAGGAACAGACGCGAACAGACGCGAACAGACGAGGGCAGAAATGACTGCAGACAGCAGACAACCAACGGCAGAGGGCCAAATTGGGATACGAGAAACTGTTGTTTCATCAGCCAGAAAAAAAGTGATCACAGACTGCGAGCAGACGTAGGGGTAGATGGGAAGAAACATGGATCAGACAAGGGCTGCTCCAACATACAGCCGATCGCCGGGATACTGGATATCGACACCGCCCTAAATATATCTCTCGTTAGCATGCATCCTGGACGGGGCAGACAAATGAGCATAGACTACAATGTCATTGAGAAGTCGCAGTATTGTTCTCTGTTATGCCAGTCTATCATTGTCCATCAGTATTACATCGCATCGCCCATCCATGTCTGTCCATGGTCGGGATCGGACTTTGACCGGTGTAAATAGAGACGAAAGACGAGAAGAAATATTCCGTGTTTTGTTTTCAGTTTCTTTTATTATTTTGCAGCATTTATCAAGTACAACCTACAGTAACTACAATCATTACAATCATTACAATAATGTTTGCTTTTGTTTCAGGACGACAAGCCTCCCCCTGGGCTGATCTTTTGCTGATTGCCTTCCATGCTATCGTGCCTGAATATCTTGTGCCAAAGTTTCTTCGCTCCGCGAGGGACTGCGGAGAGTATGGGACAGCTACGGGATAACGACAAGCCAAATATAGAATAAGGATAGGATAAGAAATAGACTATGCGACTACCGTTGTACTACTACCGAGGCACCGGGAATAGACGAAAAACAAACAAATACGAGACTGTTGCTAGAGGATGCTTAGGAGATATATTTGGGATGTATTATAGAGAGAGAGAGAGCACAGTGGCTGGCCAGATGATTAATAACGCTATACACGTATTGGTGGTGGGCAAAGGGGTAGGACAGGTGAGAAGAAAAAAGACGGAAAAAAGACGGGAAAAAGACGGGAAAAAGACAAGGAAAAGACAAGAAAAAGACAAGCAAAAGACAAGGAAAATAAGAATGGCAGAAGAAATATAGGATCTGGTGGAACTCGAGCCCCAGCTGTAGATCATGACGCCTAAAGGCTGTCGCCTGAGCTGGTGGCTGTAGATAGCGTAGATAGCTGTGAGATGGCTGAGATATCTTCCATGCACATGTGGTGTGCATTGCGTTTCGACCACTTGGGTACACTGCATATTGCCGTCCGTGCTGCCATGTATTTTGGATTTGTAGACTAGTAGACAATCGACGATGGATAATCATGATCAAATGCACACCAGCACCCCCGTCTTCCTAAACGATGTCGCAGATGGAATCAGCGTCGCAGTAGTAGATGGAATAGACTTTGGCACGACACTCTCAGACTCAGACTTTCAGACTCAGACTCGCTCAGACTCACTCACACTCACTCTCAGATGCTTACCAGCTGCCACTTTGTAAGACGCAAAGACGCACTGGTTTATTTTTGGCATCACCGCCATTTCGTTTTCGGTATGGCTGATCCGTTTGGGCGGGCCCGTCTGGGGGTCTTTTGTGCACGCAGTACTGAGTAATTACTCTTTTTTTTTTTTTTTTTCTATTCCTCTTTTTCTACCAGTTATTCCATCTGCGCCTCTTGAGCCATTCCCCCCATCCTCTCCAACCACTGAAACGACTGGCACACTACTTAGTACGCAGGACGACTACGCAGTACCGAGCACGAGCCTCTGATTATCATCATTCCATCCGCGATCCTGATGCTACGTCAGATGGCAAATACTCGGTACTGCGCAGTCCAACAGTCAACGGTGAAAACCCCGTCGGGGTTGTGCTCTCAAGTGTTATTAGGTAATACTGCTTCCTATTGGGCTAGTATGACTACTATACTGTGGCACAGTCTGGCACAAGTAGACTGGACGAAAAGCGAGGGCATTGCAGTTTCATTGATACATATACTAGTTACTACTAATCACTACTAATTACTACTAATTATCATAAATATAACAAACAATGGGTTTCTGCAGGTTATGCAGAGCTTTGATTTTTGTGCCACGTATTGAGTAACATTGATCATCCATCTTGCTCTCTTGTTTTGGGTTTGTTCTTTTGCTTCTACTTGCTTCTACTTCTACTTTTACTATTATTATTTGATTTTCCTCGTGCTTCTATCGTCCCAGCCACGAAGTAGAAAAAGACCCCCAAACTCAATTCAGAGACAACACCAATAAAAACACTAAAAGTCCAAAAAAAAATCCCCAAAAAGTCAATCAACAAAAAAGACTCACCGGTGTGGTCTGCATGGCAAGCATCTACTTGGTAGGCAGGCCATTGATACCATACTCAGTAAAAATTAGAGTGATATGATCGACCACTCGGCGTCCCCTAGGCCCTAGGCCCTAGTATCCTAGCATCCTAGTATCCTAGCCTCCAGGGTGGTTCTCCCATGTATTCTGCTAAGTGTTTACCGCACCGCCCCCCCCCCGTTTATCCTACCTCTTTTGCACTGAGCTACTTCTACCCCTATTTCGGCCAACCAGCTGGCGCCCTTGCTGTCGTTCTAGCCTAGCTGAATGTCACTGGTTGTCGCTGATTGGCTGGCCGAGGGGGTCTTGTCACTTGTCATGTCTCTTGTCTGTCACTCGGTTTGTCATCTGGTCACCCTGCCGCCTTGTCACCTTCTCAGTCCAGTCACCCGCATTTACAGAGTACTCCTAGGCCATATTATAACTCCGATATTGCTATGCTATACCTCTGCTCTGCTATGCTATGCTATGCTATGCTAAGCTGTGCTGCTCTTGCCCAGCCTCCTGGAGTGTCATGTAATATACTCGCAGTCTTTTTTTCTTTGCTTCAAATCCAAATATCGTCAACTGCCACTCTCCTTTTCCGTGCATTGTCGTGAGGATGCCAGACTCGGACGTCGGGCCTTTTCTTCTGAACCTGTTGCTTCGCTCTGATTTGTCCGTGTCCGACGCTCATCTCCTTGCTTCCTCGTGCCTATTTCGTCTCCTGCATCTTGTCTGCCGTCTACTTTGTCTCCCGTAAAAATCAAGCAAACACTGTCACAAGAACGCTTCTCAGAATCTTAATAAAACAAGAATAGAACAAGAAGAGAACAAGAATAAACAATAAAAAAACAAATCTGCAAGACCAGCCTCTACCCCCACAGAGAACACAAAGGCATCGCCATGTCGCCTCGACTTCGTGCTCCGTAGCAAGCTTGAGCTGCACACTCTTCCGGACGGGTAGCATGACGTAGCACCATTGCTAGTTTCCGGTCTCTAGTGTTTTTAGTCTCGTCTTTATTTTGCATTCGTCTTGACGCCTTCTCTATTCTTTCTTTATGCTCGTCTAGCGCCAACCTTGTTTTTGCCTGCTATTGCTATTACTATTTCCCCCTTACCCTGTTTCCTCAGTCCTCAGTCCTGTCCTCAGTCCTCAGTCCTGTCCTCACTCCTCACCTTCTTTTCTTCCTCCCGGCACGTGCGGGACTTGAACACGAGATCACCTTTGTCTATCTGACCTCTGACCAGATGGTAATGAAGATCTTGTTTATTTTTATATCTGCATCGTGTGTTCTTTGCGAACAAAGTACAGCCCCAGAAGGCGTTGAGAAGCCAAGACCTTTTTTTTTCTTTTTCCTCTTCCCTTCCTCTTCTATTATCTCCATTAATTGTGATGATCTATGTAGCATTGATCGATGCATAAGGCCATGCTCGTACTCTCAAACTACAAGGTCTCTTGCCTTATTCCACTAATAACTGACAAATCTACGATCATGGCCGGGGCAGTATGATATGACAGACAGGGTCTCCGGCTGTTTCATAATTACTCTGTACTCTGGACCGTTATCGACTAGGTCAACATTGGCAATGGTCATCCTCCAATGTCTTTAACTCTGGCAACTATGGCAACTCTCAACGATAGTCATGCATGATTACTGAGTAACTCTGCTCTTCCCTACAGACTCAGCCACCGTGCCCATTGTGGTAACGGCAAGGCCAGGAAATCTGTCAAATATACTACGAATGTACCCTTTTTTTCTTTTTCCTCTTTGCCGTAGTATCCCGGGCCTCTAATGCCTGTAGCTGTTAGATGCAGGCGTGCAGCGTGAACAGGAGGAATAGGGCTAGCCGCTTTGGCGCTGGTAAGATAGCTGGGACCAGACTAGGGAGACTGCGACTCTGTTACTCCTCCCGCCGTGTCTCTTGGTATGTTTTTGTGTCTTGTGTCTTTTGTATCTTTTGTATCTCTTGTATCTTGTATCTTTTGTATCTTCTCGGGTCGCTCAGTGTTCTATATTTGTCTCGCTCTCGCAGTGAGATGCTCACTAGTCCCCGTCTCCGAGTCGCTCTCTACCACTAGTATCCCTGGTTTGGTGCCTCCAGCTGTACTGAGTATCTTACCATGCAGTCTTGTCTCTTGTCTTTTCTTTTTGCTTTTCTTTTTTGCTTTTCTTTTTGCTTGTCTTCTTCGTCTCCCCACTCGCACCACGTCCCTGCAACCCGTCCACGCTGCCAACCTTACCCACCACCTGTTTTGTCCTTCACACACAGACAAGACCCGTTGGGCCCTGGCCTGTATTGCCTGATCTTATCCATGACAAACTCCCTCGACGACACTTCTCGTCCATGGTGCTCTCGCTCGTTGGAGCCCTGCACTGCCCACTCCCATCCATCCAACACACCTCCTCACTCTCACTCCTCACTCCTCTTTCTACTTGTTCCGTCTTCCGCCTTCCGCCTTCCTCCTCGCTGCGTCTCATTCTCATTCATATTTAATATCCCCTCCTCCTTGCTTATTTTTTTCTGATTCTCTTCTTCCCCTTCCTTTTTTCCCTTCTCAACTATCAACAGATTCAGCACTTTCGCTTCAGCCTTTTTCTCCTCGCAACCTCTCAACCCACACTCGCTTATAGCACCCCAAAGGAAGTCCTCGAGGCTCCTGTCATTCGCTTTGTTTATTTGTTTTCTCTTGTCCTCTTTTTCTCTCTCTCTCTTCTCTCTTGTTCGCTCCATCTTTGTCTCTCGAAAGGCCGCGCCACCATCGCCATCGATCTCGATCTTGATAAGATTTTAGGAATCAAGAATTAAGAATCAAGACTCTGAATATTGAATATTGAAACATAAATAAAATAAACCACGATAATCTCTTACACAACACTCTCGCTTCGTCTCTCGCTGTCTCAACTCTCGCTACTCTCTTATCGCCATCCTCTCACCTATCTATCTTTACCATCTACCACCAAAGAACAACGGCCTCCGTTGACAACCGCTTGTTCCTGACTCGTCCTACTAGACCAGTCACTAGACGACACTACCACCGACCGACTCCCGCTGCTCGCCACTGCCTCACACTTATACCTCTACCTCTACCACCACTCTTCTCTGCATCTCCGCTCCGCACTGTGCTTGCAAGTCACTTCTTTGACGTCGACGCATCTACTCTACACACATCTTCACTTGACCTACCGCATCCTGCCCATGGGCTCTTCATTTTCCTCTTATTAATTTCACACCCCCCCCCACGTTCGCTACCCCTTTTCACTTCTGTACTTGTCTTCTTTGTTGACTTTCTTTTATTCTTACATGTGAGTTTTGATTTTATAAAGATCCAACAGCCGCCATCTCATGTCAAGTTGTCAAGTTTCAGCCTTACTGACAACTGCCAGATCGTCACTCGCTTGATTTCTACTTCTTCAAATCTCTGATCTCGAGTCTTTGATATTCTTTATCATTGGCCCGGTCCTTGATTCTGCACGTTTAATCTCTACTCTTTATTTTTTTTTAATACCGTTCCATTATTCACAATGGCTGGCCCTGGTGGTGGTCCTCCTCGCCGCAGTCACACCAAGTCCCGCAAGGGCTGTGAGACTTGGTAAGTTCAGTCATCTTCTCGTTCTTCCCCTTCGTTCTTCGTTGTGCCTCGTGTGCTACGCTTGGCCATGAATCCTGCTCGTTTGCCTGTCGTTCTTGTCTAACATTTCACAGCAAACGTCGTCATATCAGATGCGATGAGACGTTCCCTCAATGGTATGCTTTCCTGCCTCCCTGCCACTCTTGTGCAACTTGCACAAATGCATACTAACAGTTCAGCCGCAACTGCACCAAGCACAAGATCCGCTGCCCATACAACGACATCACCGTCCCCGAAGACCGCTCTGTCTCGCCCGACCGCCCTGAGCTCTTCTGGACGCCCCAGATCGAGGCCGACATTGCCCGCTGGCAGCAGACGGGTGTCTTCCCCTTCCCGGCACTCAACATCTACCCCGAGCCCAACCCGCAGTACCTGACCGTCGAGAGCCTGCGCCTCATCTACCATGTCGCCTCCATCTGCCAGCAGCTGCGCAGCATCAGCGCCGACGGCTTCACCATCTGGACGCGCCAGATCCCGACAATCATTGGCATTGGTGCCACCAACGCCTACGTCATGCACGCCCTGCTCGCCTTTTCCGCCAGCCACATCACCTACCTCAATGAGTGCCCCGTCGTCGGCATCATGGCCGACGAGCACCGCGGCATTGCTCTCAAGGGCCTGCAGGAGGCCATCAGCACGTTTTCCCGCGAGACGTCCGACGCCGTTCTGGCTGCGTCCCTCGTCCTGTCCTGGCAAGCCACCGACTGGTATGTTGCGTTGTCTGTCACTCTTTATCAAGACAATTAAAAAAAACATATGCTAACAGATCTAGGCGGAGCTGGACCCAGCTGATGCAGGGCACACGCTCGGTAAGATTCTATAAAAGACCAAAAAAATCCACGAGTTTGTCTGATACTAACAGCACAGGTCATCGAGGCTATGGACCCCTGGAAGCACGAATCCCAGTTTGGCGACTTCATCGCCGAGAGCAGCACGTTCCCGACCGCGCCTCCCTCGCCCACGCCCGACCACAAGCCCAGCCAGCCGCACAAGGAGGACCTCGAGGTGTTCCAGCGCACCATTCAGCAGCTGCAAAAGGTCGAGGCCTTTCTCAAGCACAACAAGGAGGACTTCCAGACCGTCTCGCAGCTCATCACGTTCCTCAAGGGCGCCCGCAAAGAGAGCAACACCCCCGTCGCGCAGCAGTTTGCCCGTCTGCGGCCGCTGCGCGACTGGCTCTTCTGGACTCCGGTGCGCTTCTTCCAGGCCACTGGCGGCTCGCCCGCCAGCCTCATCAGCATCGCCCACCTCTACACCGTGGCCCTGGTGATGGAGCGCCTGTTCCCCGAGATTGGCGCTGCCTACTTTGGCAGCCTGTCCATCGGCCCTGTCGAGGAGATTGCCCGCCGTCTGCTGTCGATCAACGTCAACAGCAACTACGACGGCGATGCCCAGACGCCCCTGACGCTGCTCGAGTTCCCCATTGATGTCGTGCACGAGTTCCGCTCCCGCATGGGCTGGGTTCATCCCGTGCGCACGCCTTCGTTCCCGCAGTTTGATCCTCCCAACTTTTACATGCAGGAGATGCAGCAGCAGCAGCAGGATCCTTACGCCATGCCCGCTGCCTCGGCCAGCCCGCCCGACTACCACATGCCCTACGGTGCCGTTACGGGCGCCGAGAGCCTGATGGGCCAGCCGGCGTTTAGCTACAGCACCGAGGACCTGTCCATGATGACCGGCGCCCCTGCACCGAGCCCTTCTGCTGCCGGATCGGCCCCCATCAACCCGCTCCAGCTGTCGTCGCCATATGCGGGCGCGCACTACCTCAACATCCCCAGCCCCTCGTATGGTGCCGGCGGCTACAGCCCGGCCTCGAGCACGCTCGGCGACTTTGGCGACCGCTCGTCGGTGGCCTACAGCGACAATGAAGAGTATGGCGCGTACGACATGACCTACAGCACCAGCGGCCACCGCGCCAGTGGCAGCTTTGATCACACACACGCTCACCACGCTCACCACACTCACCACACTCACCCCCAGATGGGAGCCAGCAGCAATTTTGGTGTCGGGTTCGTCTCTCCACTCCAGACCGTCTGGATCTAGATCTCAAATCTAGGCCTGTCTGCCTATTGATTACCGAACTCTTGGAACACTTGGTTGACCCGTCTTTCTCTCTCGTCTCAGGATTCCTTCATTGTCTTCGCCACACTTGCCTCTGGCGGCTCCCCGCCCCTACACTGCCTACGGCCACACGGCCTACCCGCCGCCGCCAGAAGTGCCATCGTCTCTGCAGTTGATGTCTTCGGTGCCGGCGGCTTCTGCCTCCACCACCCAGCTCCCCTCGTTTGGCATGGGCATGCCTCCCTCGCAGCCTGCTGCACCCTTCTTTCACCACCACCACCGGCACAACCTCTCGACCTCGTCTGCGCCGCCGTCGATTGCCGACGGCAAGGGAGTCAAGGAAGAGAGGGCCACCTTTGTTTGATTTTCCACTTCACTGAGCCGCGCTCTTGATTTTCCGGATACGATTGCTTTTGCTTCTTTTTTTTTGCTTTTTCTTTTTTTGCTTTACTCGCTTCACTCAGCTTGCCTTTCTGCTTTCTGCTTTCTGCCTTCTGCTTTTCTGCTTTGATTGCTACACCCAACAGCCGAATGGCTGGCTACATTCCTTTACGACTAGATGGTCCGACTGGCAGAGCCGTCGCCACAGGATCTCACGACACTCCTTACTATTGCATCTGCATACGACATTCCTTTTCCTATACAACAAATGATACCCACCATAGACATTCCTTTTATACACATTCATGCCTCCCGGGACGGGCCCGGGACGGACCACCCAAGAAGCTACTACACTCCTTTAGACGGCACACCATTTTATGACGGATTTCATCAACTACTTTCGGCATATAACACACTCCCTTGCATACTACCAAACACACATTGGTTTACGATACCCGGTCACAGATTTGATTTGATACCTGCGAGTTTATTGTTTTGCTTTTCTGTTGCTTTTTTGTTTTGCGTTTCTGTCTTGCTTTTCTGTTTGCTCTACTCTACTGTTTGCTATTTACCTCTGCTTTTGTTTTTTTTTTTTTTTTTTTTTTTTTTTTGCTTTGCTGTTGGCTAGTTTTGGAATGTTGCCGTCTTATGTGACGGAACAAAAATAATGAGCGTTTTCCTGGTTTTATATTGCATCACACGGCGTTACATCTCTGTCTGCTTTCATGTTTTCTTCCTTGTTTCTTGTTTACTGCTGTCGAGTCCACCTAGTTAGCTATGACTGCACATTGTGCCAACTTGCTTGATTTTCATCACTTCTTTTTGAACTTGCCTGCTTCTGTGACTGACTTCAACATGCTGAACTGGAGGATAGTTGCTCGATTACATGTACGCAGGGCTGATACTGGATTTGTATAAATAAGTAAAGGGAACAACACCAAGACTCCTCAGTCTAGCAGCTCAACTGCGCATCCGTAATAGTGCCTCTGGCGATAAATTCTCTTCTTCCTCTGTACCTGCATCTCTTTCTTCTCCTTCCTCACCATGTGCACCAGTCCGCGGCGTGGATGTAAGAATAATGGCAGACGAAATGGACCCGTCGGACCGGCCTCGCTCGTGGTAGTTTCGCTCTTCTTGTGGTATAGAGATAATTGATGACCGGGATGCCACTCCTGGTGAGACTTCTGTGGTTTGCTGTACAGCTTGCTCAGCTTGCTCAGCTTGTTCCGCCTGATTTGTCTGTACGGTCCCCGGACTAACTTGTTCGCCTTGCTCATCCTCATCTTCATCCTCATCCTCATCCTCACTCTCTCCTTCGATGAGGCGGACTTCAACTCTGAATGGGCCAAGATCACCCTCAGAATACTCGGGAAGAGACTCTGGCGTGACGTCAGCATCAGCATCTGGGCCATCGCCATGAATAATCTGATCGATCGATAGCGGCTCATATTCTTCCTCAATGTCATAAAGATTTCTGCCTCTAGGTGGCCTCAAAGGTATGACACGGGTCGTGAGTTGTGGCCTGGCCTGAATCGCAGGCTCCGGATTTTGCTCGGCGTATTCACAGTGCTCGAGCTGAGGCTGGTCGCCACTCTCTTGAGGTTGCACCTGGGACTGGGGCGGGGCTTGCTGTTGAGATTGTTGTAGAGCCACACCCTCTCTCGTGTGAGCTTGCAGTTGGGAGCGGTCTGGCTCTTCAAACTGGACCAGCCTTGTACTTTCTTGAGGCTGTATCTGCTGTTGCGATTGAGACGGGTGACTGCTCCCTGACGACGCCTCGACTGCTGCTTGGTTTCTTTCTGCGGCTGCTCTCCTCGCTGCAGTCGCTTGTACTACATTTGCAATGGCTCGTCGTCTCACCTCTGCCGCTCCAACGGTTGGCACTGGCACTGGCGTTGACTGATCTCCCTGTCGCGAATTCTCCGACTCTCGAAGCTGATCCTCTTCCACTCTTCTCGTAACATGTGTTTGATGCTGTTCCGAGTGTCGGAGCTGCTCTGGGTTTTCGACTGCACTGCCTGGAGGAGGCTGTTTATTTATGTCAGCTTCTGGTTCCAAAAAAAAAAAAAACCTCTATTGAATCTGACCTCGGTGACGACTTACTGGCTCTTCTCCACTCGAGTTTCGTCTCTATCGTAAGCGTTGGAGTACCAGTCTGGGTGAATTGACCACCGTCCGCGCAAGCCTCCTCAATGACGCTCTCTTTGAATGGGCCCCCACGCTCGCTCGGTCTCGATGCGGCTTCCGGGCCATTTGGAGTTGTGAAATGGTGAGACGGTAATAATTTGAAACCCAGATAATGATGGGGCGGCTGTCTGATGTCGATACTGGTGTTATCAAAGGATATGGTGACTTGGCAAAGGAAGCAAAATTGAGAACGATTTGGGGGTGTCAGGTTTACGTTGGTATTGCCATACTGTAGTACCTTCCCATCTTGTAAATACAGATAACAAGGCTACTGCTTGGATATGTATACAAAAGGAAAGAGCCAAGCAGTTGTCGTTGCCTTGCCATGCGCGAGCTGCGAGTTAGGGCTGACGATAATTGGGAAGGCACCAACGACACACCTTCCTTCATTGTCATTAAGCAACCACGCGGTGTCTACGAAAGCACTTTGAAGCTGCTGACTGTAGTTATGACTCCAGAATAGGCAGCTTCATAGCTTTTTGTCAACATGATGTATCAAGGATACCCGAGCTAGAGTAAACAAAGCAGCAACAATCTGATAGGTGTCCGCGAGCGCAATAGCGCATTGTGAGAGAGACATACATAGTCTATATAGTCTATATAGTATATAGAGGTGTAGAGGCAGAAACTCAATTGGCATTATCAAGACAAGCCCCCAAATCAAGAGCAGTACTGTACTATTCAAACTTGAATACTAGATACTGAATAGACCCTCTTCAATCTACATCTAGGCTTCTTGTCCGGAAGCTTGCCGTTAGCTGCCCGGCAGTCGACCACTAGCCCGTTGCCACTTATTCGGAAGGATTGAGCTGAGCGGAGACAGCGCGATAGCTTGTACAGCATGTTTCCTAATTTACTGCTGTGTTTGGTTATGATTTGCTGGCTTGCAAATGACGAGAGTCATTGTCGTAGTCAAGGGATCAGCCAAGATGCAGAGCTGCGACTTCGCACCTGCCAGCCTTGCCCAACAAAATAAAATACAAAAGAGAAAATAAAGGACATGTGAAAAGGGGCTGTCTCTTTGGCTGTGTACGTGTTTGATGAAAGGGCGAGAGATGAAAGAAGAAACGAACAAGGTGAGGTAAAATTAAAATGAAATAAAAAGACAGGAGTGGTGCTTACGAGTCTCGATTCGAGGTCGGGACCGAAGACCACGTTTGCAAGAAACTTAGACCACGCGTACCACGCGTATGCCGTATTTCATGCACATGCGAATACTCTGTGCGCATATTGCAGAGTTTTGTGAAAGTCTTTTTGTTGCATGAAGAGGCAGTGCGCAAAGTAAGCATGAAGGAGTTATGCGGGCTTTGCAGGATTGTTTGCCGTTTTCCAATGCGACAAGAATGCCAGCTCTTTGTCCGCCAATATTGTAAATCTAGACAAGGCTCAGATTCAGATGCTGCTACTTTCTTTTGGTAGTGGTTCGATCTGATCTGCCCTAATTTCGTTTCCTGCGGGAAGTCCGTCTTCCGGCTCGTACGAGTCGGTCTTTACCAATGGAGGCGAGGCCTGGACTCACGTGAGCCTCTGTACTCTGTATTGTTACCGAGTAACTAAACCGACAGTAACTAAAAGATGCCAGATGATGCAACGAAAGAAATCCTTGCTACTGTCAAGGGATGGCATAAGCCAAGGCTGATCTGTTGGACAGCGAAACGAAACACCATTACAGGCAAGAATAATGGAAGGAGAGAAACCTCCTCTCTGGTGACCCCCAACCGCGTAATGCGACGCATCATTTCAACTAAAAAAAGAACGTCCCCGGGAAAGGATTAAACCCCTTGGTAGCAATCACGTGGTGGACTGACACATTAGTCTTTTCTGACCATACTTTCTGATCGGCCCCTTTTCAGACAAATTGAGCACTGTGCAAAGTTGCAGAGTTGCAGAGTTGTATATCTACAAAGTAGAATATGGACTTGGAGCAGGAAGAGATTTGTGTGAACTTGTAATAATTACTTTTCTCCGGGTTCGGCTGACCGGCTGGCTAGGAAGTAAGAAATCCCCAAGAGACTGGACAATACACTAGAGATGTGGTCTGTGTCAACAGGACAGCTCGGGCAGACTCGGGCAGTTGTTCCATTTGTTTCGTTTCTGCAGAAACACGTCAATGCAGCCGACACTTTGGTACTTGCAACCGTGACAAGTAAAGGGTGAAAGGAGAAGAAATGAAAAGAAATGAAAAGAAAAGAAAAGAAAAGAAAAAGGGGCTGGAATGACAAGGACTAGGACTCGGGAAAAAGAGTCTCATGACAATGTACATGTATATCTACATCTACGAGCCAGTATCTATCCTAACCGAAAATTTAAATACTCAGTAGACAGCTGTTTGAACCCTGGACAGGGGACAAGCGAACAAGATTGTCTACAACTACTTTGTAGCTATGCCGAGACCGAGGAAGTGCAACAGAAGGAAATAGAATCCGTTGAGAGCATAATCCGAAAAGGCCGTCGGCGAGATCAGGAAATCGAAGAGGATCAGAGGACACGGACGAGGAAGAGGGGCCAAGACCACTACTGCTCTGGCCGAGTGCTACTCTACGGCCGTTGTTCTACATGGCTACATCCTCTATTGCTGCACGATGACTTGTAAAGTAGATTTGAGCACGGCAAGGCTTTGTTGGGTATATGTGCCGTGGGATGGTATGCATATGGCACAGCAGAGAGTAAGATACGTGTAAATGTAGCAAGATACATGGCACCTGCACGTACGGAGCACAAACGGAGGGCCAGGCCTATGTATTCACGTAACGCGTTGGGGGTGTCCGGCCTTGTACTCTGTAGAAGAAGTACGAAAACGGCAATTTTAGTCCAGACATGTGACTAAAATCTTATGTCTGTTGTATTTAGACTTGCGTCTGTATCTCGGCGCCTTGTATTTGTGTTTTGCGTAGTTTGTATCTTGTCGAGGTGATCTGCGGGCCGACTGTAATGTACGCAGTAAAACACAGTCTCACTAGTCTTCGCACCTCTTGGATGAGACATCTGAATTTCGGATCTGGAAGACGTGTCAAATTACCATGCTACGTGGTTGATTGAGTTAAGCTTATCAGATCATCAGACAAGGGACGAACCATCAATGGGAGTGCTTTGCCCCAGACAGGTCCAGTCAACTCCCCCAACCAAACCCACAACCAAGACACACGGGCGCGGTCGTACTTGGGCTCGTTTTATCTAGCGGTGACAGACTGCTTGAACAGCAGCAGGTGCCAACATGTCGTGGCCAAGCTATTCGTCATATGCAGTCCAGAGTATTACAGAGTATGCCAACACCAGCAGCATTAAGTAGAGTTTGATCCAATGCAGATCGTAGACACAAACAAGAAGGAGACAAGAAATACAATAAGAAACTAAGAAATCAAGAAATTAAGAATTAAAGAAAATTAAGATTCATGACAAACTGCAGGGCTGTTAGGATTTTCTCACAGTCACGGAAACCCATGCCAAGCCGAGCCGTGGGCCTGGTTCTCTCTGATCTTTTTGGTGTCTCTGATCTTTCTGATGTCTCTGATGTCTCTGATGTCTGATGTGTCTGATGTCTGATGTCTCTGAGACATCTACCCTCTGCTCCCCTTTTCCTCCCTTCAATGGCAATCCTTGGTTCACTTCGCTTTGTACTTTTGTTTTGCTTTTTTCCCCTTCATTTCTCTACTTTCCCTTTTTCCTCTTCTGCTTTCGGCAGTCAGGTTTTTTCTTTTTTTATTATTAATTTTTTTCTGGGAGACGCCTTGTGAGTGGAGTGAAGAGTTGTCATAGCTACTCATCAAGATACACGCACGGAGTACATCCGTCTCGTTTTCTCTTTTCTGTCTTCATTTTTACCATATTTTTTCCATCTATCTACACACCTCGCATCGTTGTCAGTGCAACTCCAGACCCAGCAGTCGAATTAAGATTGTTTAAGATTTGAATAAAACAGGAATCGATATTATTTCTACTACACAAAAGGGAAATGATGGCAGGTCCCATTATGCTGGGATCAAACTTGTGCTTGTAAAGAAGAATGAAGAAAGCAAAAGGCAAAAGACAAAAGGCAGAAAGGGGAAAATGATAGTTGTCAATTTGGAGTTCATATCAATCTTATCTCATCTAATCAATCACTTACAGGCGTACCGCGACTGAGACATGTGCTGTAAGCCGGATTGAGTTGGCGGTACGCACGATGATGTACACTGTGCGTAGTGCCGACAAAACTCTGCACCCCGCACTAATTTGCCCCACTTAATGCATGGCTTAGTCATCTTTACACATAGTAATCTGATTTTTCTCTCACTGTTGAGTCCTCGTATTTGGCCGCTTGGCCTCCGCGTGCTTGTTTTTCCTGTTCTATTCATCTGCCGAGGTCGGAGTGCATTGGCGGGCCCCTAGTGGCTGTCGATAGGGAGAAATGAAGCAGCAACTGAAGATATGCGTATTGGGTGTGGACAGCAAAGTGTATTTACCTGCTTCAAACATTTTGAATACTTCGTATACGGAGTAGACTGCAGACTATACAGCCTAGACGCACAAAAGGTGCATACAAAGTACAACATATCGTGCTACTTCGTCATTTGGAGATTGGATATTGCAATTTGTTGTTTGGGCCAAACATGGTTGAGATGGAAGCGGATGGCAGTCTGGCTGCAAAGCTAATGCGTCAATAATGGGGTAGACAGGGTTGGATCAGATAAAGTAGAATGACGAGTAGAAAGTCGAAAGTCGAAAGTCGAGGAAATACTGTATCGACAGGTGGCGAATAAGAGGGGGAAAAGAGGAGCAGGCTGGAGGCGGAAGAGTGAAGAGGCAGAGAGGATACCAAAGAGGAGCACGGGAGAGGTGGGATGAGACTTGGAATCAAGGGAAAAGAGTGGCTTGAATGGAGGATATCTAGTCCGATCAGATTCGCATGACACAGTCTGAACTCCATGACAAAGTCCATGACATCGACACTGATCCGCCGGCATCCGATGTATCTTGTGTATCTTAAGTAAAAAACAGGCGTTATCAGATAGCAACTGCTAAACCCCTGAGGGGCAAATTACTCAACACTGGTGGCTCTAGATGTAGCGCCCAAGTAACAGCATTCTCCCTGTCTCGCCCACTCCGTCGGCACTGAGCTGATGGCCATTAACACGTGTTGTTCGTTGGGCTCTTTGTCTTTGGCGGCTGGATGGAGCACTGGAATCGCCTGTACTGGGCCGATAAATAGCGGGATCAGGCGGTTCTCATTTTATTTGAGCGTATTCCTGGTCAGTGCTTGTCGCTTGTCCTGTGGCCTGTCTGTCCCATTCAACCACCTGCAGCAATGGAGGAGCTCCCCCGCCGCGTGCGCTACGAGCCAACGACTTTCGCAATCACTAGTTGGGATCATTGACGGATATTAGAAATGTTAAAATTATTGAACAATGGTAAATAAAACGCGCAATAGTGTTCAAACCAAAGCTGACCAATTTAATGCCTTATTACGAGTCTCTAGGTGGTTAATTGCTTATATAAGCGATGTGATTATCGCAAATGCTGCAAAATCGCCTGTTGAAATTGTCAAAATGGCTGCACTTTCCCTCTTAGGCCTTGGCTATTTCTCGCTCCTTCCTCTCCGCCGTAATCAGATGGAACTTCTGACAAAGAATCGACAATCAGATGCCGCAAAGCATCCACACCACAGGCTTGCTCTTTCCTAATTCGCTCGCGGGCCCGCCAGTTCTGCCACTCCCAATGGGCCAACTCGGCACCACTTGGCAGACAAAGAGGGAACAGGAAAATAATTAATACTCAGTAGAGGGTAAAAAGAGACAAGGGATAAAAACTTGATTGCCGCCCCTTTATAGCGGACCAGTTGTACAATCACTCTCTGTATTTTGCTAAAATGCATGGTATTAAATACGCATACAAATACACTGGCGACACCGTGCCCCGCACTGTCTGGGCCTGATTGATACACTTGTTCCTTTTTTCTTCCGCGCTCCTTCCATGTTCGTTCTCGGCCGGGGCATGGATGTCCCCACGGCCAGAATCGGAAGGACCACCCAGTGCGCATTTCGCATTGTCGACTGGCATTACGCCTCAACTGGCAGCGTCACTTGTTTCCTCATCGGTCGACGGTACCTCAGCACTGCCTTCGATCATACACACACATGATTGACACGCCGTTAAGTATAGCGTCCTCGCTCCTTCCCCATCCTTGCCATTCCCACCACTCTGATCTTCTTTTTCTCACCTCATCTCCTTACAACATCGTCAGCTTCCATACCAAGTGCTGCTAATCCCCGCACATACCAACCATACACATTTGCATTGTCTCGAAACACAACACACTTGGACATCCCAGCATTGTTATCAATATTCTATACACCCCCCCATTCTAGGAAAAACCACGTCCACGCGCAACCCTGGCCTCACCGCGTCTTCGTTGCGTCTTTTCTTTTCCCTCTCACCCCCCTCCTCCTCCTTTCTCTCCTCGCCCTCACTACCTTCTGTCTCTCCACTCTCCTCTACTCCTCCGCCCTACTCCTAGTTCGAAGACTACCGGGACTACCTCTACTTCTACTTCTACTACTTCTAGTCCTCCTCCTCCTCCCCCTTCTCCTCTACTTTCTTCATTCTCTGCTCATTATTCTTCCTTCTCTCTTCCTAGACGACCATCCTCCTCTCGACCGACCGCTGTCTCGCCATGCTCCGCCGTCTTCGATAATCTATACTACCGCCAACTCCACCCGTCCTCCCGTTCATCCTTTCACTCTCTCGCTTCCGAGACTGCGCACTACCTTTCTATCGTCCCCAACTTCAACCTCCGCCGCAGCTACTTTTTTTCGTACCTGCGCTACTACATCTATATCTACCTCCGCCGTTCCCTCTCGACAGCCCGCTCTTCCCGACTCATCATGTCTGCTAACGTTGCCCACTCTCGCCTGAGCGAGATCTTCAACGAAGAAGCTGCCGCCGCTGTTGCTGCCGCTGCTGCCACCGCCGCCGCTGCTGAGGACATTCTGCCTGCCCAGCTGCGTGCCCCATCAATTGCCCCCTCTCTGACCTACTCCGAGTCTGGTGACGACCGTGACGATTATGACGTTGACGAGGCCCACCTGTCTTCGGACGACGAGGTGGCATCCATTGCTACCCCACGTCGTCGGCGGGCATCCACCCGTCTAATCGCACAGAACGCTGCCGATATCCAGCGCATTACTGGCGAGTCCAGCACACAGCTGATCAACCGGTGTTGCGGTGGCGGCTGCTGTCTCAAGCTGGACTCCAAGGCCGACGGTGTTCAGTACGAGAGCGTCCCTCTGCCCGATAATGAAGCTTTCCGCTCTCTCAACCTCAAGATCGGCGACATCCCCACCACCCTCACAAATGTTGCCGACATCCCCGAACAAATAGCCTACCTGCTGCCTATCAGCGCAAAGACCACACCTCCATCAACGTCGGACGCCGAGGGCGTCGCGACACCAACACCCGAGGTTCCCAAGATTGAGGCATCGGCCGAGCCTTTGACCGAGGTGTCCGCCACTGCTGACGAGAACAAGGACGAAGAGAAGGATGAGAAGAAGGAAAAGACACCCGAGAGCCAGGAGGTTGACCCCGAGGTCATCGAGGGCCTGAAGAGCCTGGTCATCGAGCCGGAGGTCGAGGAGATGCCCGAGCTGGACACAACTATCCAGCCCCCCTTATTCGTCCAGCCTCACCCGCCATACCACGTTTTCCCGGCTCGCATCCATAACGCGCGCGAGCTGACTCGTCCTGGTGCCGAAAAGCGGACATACCACTTTGACCTTGACGTGACCGATTACCCTAGCGAGACCGGCATGGACTTCAAGGTCGGTGGTGCCATTGGTGTCAGCGCCCCCAACGACGAGAAGCTCGTCGATGCTATCCTGGATCTGCTCATGATCCCCCGTTTCCTGCGTGACAAGAAGGTCTTGCTGCGGACGACCAAGGGCCGCTGGCCCACCGTTTGGGGTGACGACAAGCCGCGCGAGCTGGTCGCTACCCGCCGCGAGCTGCTGACCTGGTGCTCAGACATCCAGTCGTACCCACCCACCAAGTCGCTGCTGCGCATCCTGGCCGAGTACGCCTCGGACGAGAGCGAGAAGAAGGTGTTGCTGTTTCTGTGCTCGGCCGAGGGCCAGGGCTCGTTCTGCGACTTCCGTACCGGCCCCCACGTGTCGCTGCAGCAGATGCTCAGCGCCTTCCCCAGCTCCAAGCCGCCACTGGATCTGCTGCTGTCTATTCTGCAGCCGCAGATGCCCCGCTTCTACTCGTTGTCCAACGACCCCCACGTGTCGGTGGCCAAGAACGGCGACACGACGCGCCGCGTGATTGAGATTGCCGTGACCGTTCATGAGACGAGTGACTGGCTTGTCGGCACGCGCACGGGTATTGGCTCCGGCTTCTTTGAGCGCCAGGCCATGCGCTACATCAAGGCCCGCGAGCGCGGCGAGGATATTGACGTCTACGTGCCCATGTTCAAGGGCCTGATGGCCAATCCGCTGGCCAAGCAATTTGTACCCGACGGCCCCATGCTGCTGATCGGTGCGGGTGTGGGCATTGCACCCTTCCGCGGCTTTGTGCAGCGCCGCCTCAAGACGGCCAACTGTGCCAACAAGGTATGGGTGCTGCAGGGTATCCGCGACTCGCTGGTTGACGAGCTGTACAGCGGCGAGTGGGGGGTGCACGAGGACGAGGTCAAGCGTGTTGTCGAGAGTCGCCGGGGTACTGGCCGCTATGTCCAGGAGGAGGTGAAGCAGCAGGCCGACCTGGTCTGGTTTGTCATCAACTCGGTCGACGGCCGTGTCTTTGTGTGCGGCAGCACGCACGGCATGGGCGAGGGTGTGCAGGAGGCCCTGATTGATGTTGCCATGGAGAAGGGCAACCTGGGCCGCGAAGAGGCTCGCAAGTTCTGGGACCTCAAGGCCGAGGTCGGCCAGTACATTGCCGAGACTTGGTAAATGGCAAACGCATTTGCGTCTTTGTCTCAAGTCCACATGCCGCTCATGCTCTTGATGGCATGCACGCTCTTCAATTCCCTGTCCATATATTTTTTACGCACATACTTGGCATGTTTTGTACTTTTCCTTTTACGTTTTTTTTTCTTTTTTCTTGTTCTGGCATAATAGAGGGTTGATGTCGAGGTACTCCTCCCCTCATTATATTATTATTTTGATCTTGTTTGCTGCTGCAATGATGTTATGTTTCTGTTCGTCGTCTCCCTACAATAAAGAGGGAATGGTCTATAGATAAAAGCGCAAGGAACCAGCGTTATCAGTCCTGCTTTCTTGCTTTCCTTTTCGTACACCTTTCATATTAGACTTTAGCTGCAATTATCGTTACTACGTTATAAACCGTGTCGTAGTCCATGCAATACCTGAAAATGATTGATAGAACTCGTCTATATTCTGATAGTTGGCCGTGCTTGATAGATGAATGTGACGATGCAACGCTTTAATTGATTAGGGGTTCTGACGTATATGTGCACACTCCGCAGCCATGTATCATATAGGTTTTTGGTTAAAACAATCAATTGAACATGATTGCCGTCCACTTGATGCCGTCCGTTGTGCTAGTTGTCAAGATTTGTGAGATGTCTATACTGCTAGTTGAGGCGAATGCATTTTGTGTCTTGTGTTTCTAAACCGAGTATTCTCGGCCTTGTTCAACGGCTCGCTACAGCCAATACGACTACAATCACAACAGAATATCAAACAGCCAATCCCGTATTACACTCTAGAAACCAAAGTCAGTTTCCGCCAGCTTACATAACAAGTACTATAAACACCACGGAGAAGCCCCGTGCATACAACAACAAGCCCCCCTGACTAACACTCAACAGGGACCTTTTTGGAATAGAGAGAGACACCGACGTAAGCTAGAGAAAGAGACTCTGCCGGATCCCGCATGCAAGAAAGCTTGGAAGGCTGATCTGTGTACTTGTGCGTGAAGCAGAAAGCAGAAAACCACAAGAGGTGGGCGGTGCCGTAGATCTCTCCTGCTGCCAATACTACTCTTTTCGATTCCATCTTGCAACTAAATCGAGGGCTGCTTGGCGACAAAGACGGTGAGGTTGGCAGTCTGTATTCTGATGATCCGTGTAAATGATCTATTATCTAGTATTAGCATAGGCCCGGGCGGAATAGCTCCTAATCAGGAAAAGACCCGAGCGGATAAACGTCTAGTTCTATGCGTAGAATCAGCCAACACGACGTGTAGGGAATACATCCAGTCTTATTCTACACTTTGTGTAGAGGCCTCAAACTGGCAAGTTTTAATCTTAACCAGCAGACAGTGTTGCTTCTGTTGTCGACGTCGTGATGCCGTGTGCTGCTCGTCCATCATCACGGCAACCCGTCAGAAAAGCGTGATTTCAAATCAAGCAAACAACTATCCGGCTGCGATGTAGCTATTGTACATGCAATGTATATTTAATATCTATATGAAGAATGTCTGAACGATAGCCGCATATTAATATATATATACATATATATATATAAGAAGTGCTTGTACCTTGTTGAACATGGCTCGTCTTCCGAGACGGACGACTATTATTAGCGTGCTCGACAAGTGCTTGCTTAATCATACTCTCCTAATTATTGATTTATTTCTTCCATCTTTTTTTAATCTATTTTATTTATGGTGACCCACAGTTTTAATCCGTCCGGTGTCCGCCAACAAAGACACTATTGGTTTTCCAGTTGTATTTTCCCAAATAACCTTTGAGCTTAGCCCGGGCACGCTCGAATTTGGAGTAGCCGAAGAAGCTGCAGGAGCTGGAGGAGTATTACGGAGAATTATGAAAGACAAAATGGCCCATATTTCGGCCGCTGCATGTCCCATGTCGTTCTATTGCGCCGGGTATTTTGTGGCCGTGGTGCTCAAGTATGGAAAATGCACGTTAGCGACTCGGTCAAACTGTTGATGCCGAGGACGTCCCTATGAAGCATGCCATTGCGTCTGTTGATGCATGGACAAAGGTAAACTTAGTAATCGTGATACCCTCCGGGTCGCGCCTTCCTTGTCAAATGCCACACGATGCTGACCCTTTGTATATCCATTGATTATTAAGAAGCAGCAAGCCATCGCATCACGCATCAAGCTGATTCGGTTTTGTGACCCGTTGGGCTATTAAAAAAGAACCACGTCCGTAGAAGTCTCCGGACCCTGGACCCCTGGGTCTTGATCGTCTTTCTTCGTCCGCGCACATTGATGCTTACGCCCCCCCTTCCTATCCCATCGCACCACCTCAAGTCACGCTTTCTCTCCTTGCACGGCAACCTGTGCAAACCCTTCGTCTTTGGTCCACGCCCCGCCCCCCTCCAAGCTACGTCGTGTCAAGCCTATCTACGAGTGTAATATATTACCTCCCCTCCTTCCTCATGTCTCGTTCCTCCGGTCTCTGTCGAAACCATTCACTTTCCAAGCTTCTCTTCCCCAAGACATCTTCCGCCCTCTACTCTTCAAGCCGCAAGGTTCTTCATCGTCCTACTCTTTCTCCCTCACAACCCCAATCCCGCATTGTCCCCCCCACCACCCGCACAATGTCGTCTGCTTTCTTTGAGGCCATCAAGGGTCGCCGCACCTACTATGCCCTCAACAAGGAGCTGACCGTCTCCACCGAGGTCGTTCAGAACGTTGTCCAGGAGGCTCTGCGCGAGGTTCCCAGCAGCTTCAACTCCCAGTCCAACCGCGTCGTTGTCCTCTTGGGCGCCGAGCACGACAAGTTCTGGGACCTGACCACCGAGACCCTCAAGGCTATTGTCCCTGCCGAAAGCTGGGGGTCCACCGCTGGCCGCATGGCTGGCTTCAAGGCCGGTGCCGGTACCATTCTCTTCTTTGAGGACCAGACCGCCGTCGAGGCCATGCAGAAAGCGTTTGCCATCTACGCTGACCGCTTCCCTGTCTGGGCCATCCAGAGCGACGCCATGCTCCAGCACACCATCTGGACCGCCCTCGAGGCCGAGGGTCTGGGTGCCAACCTGCAGCACTACAACCCTCTGGTGGATGAGAAGGTTGCCGAGACCTGGAAGCTCCCTACCACCTGGAAGCTCAACGCCCAGCTGGTCTTTGGTGGCCGCGCTGGCGAGCCTGGCCCCAAGGAGTACCTTGCTCTGGAGCAGCGCTACAAGGTCTTTGGCGCTTAAGCGTGCTATGCCTTGTTTTTTGAATGAAATAAAATGATTTGGCCATCAAGGCTGGATCAAGCGATATGCCGAGCTTGAAATGTATTGACATTTCCAAGACTAGATCTATTCAAATTCATACTGTTGCGATCTATCCATGACTTTGTAAATGCATGTGCTCACAATAATTGATCTGTTGCTGATTAGGTAATCCGCCAATTCGGACGTCAAAGCGAATCAATTACACCGAAGCCGAAGCCCCCAACTGGTCTACAACGCTACGCACATCTTGCATTTGGCCACATGTCGGCATCCTCGTGTATAGCTCTACCCACACGGCATCCTGCTCGATGTCGGTACTTTCCGACGTATTCGGCAGAATACATTTAATGGGAGAAATCCTGCAGATGTGCACAATTTCTGTTGCACTCGAAGAAGGCAAAGCGCCCCGTTTGCTTGTAAGCACCAACATCTTTTTTTTAAACAACATGGCATGCAACAGAGTCTAATACTAACTTGAATCTAGGAAACACATATTCCACGTGCAAGTTCAATAACCAAGCAGGCTTGGAATGAATTAGACATTATCGCAGACGACTGAGAAAAGACACCATTCTGAATTGACAAACATAACCACCTGCAAAGGATGCGTTATAAAATAACATAATGCTGAATGGTATTAAATAAATAATTAAAAGATAAAATATGCAGAACAAAAATGCTGTGGTATGTTGAACGTGTCCCAAATGTTGAAGATGTCCTCCCGAAATTGTGTAGTGCTCCCCGGCTGCACATTGTCTGTATGTGACTGTTTTTATATATAGTGATCTTTCCCTGTCTCTCCTTTTTATGTTGATAGCAGGGCAAATGCAAAAGATTCCAAAGGAAAGTCCACAAAGGTTCAAAAAGTTCAAAAAAATAAAAATAAAAATAAAATAAAAAGCGCTAAAACTCCCCTTATTCATTAACGAAGCCGAGGGCCTGGCCCATCTTGATCTTCTGTCCCTTTTCGACAGCCCAGTGCCATCCAGGCGTGCTCTTGGGATCGACGGGCTTGTCGGTGGGAGTCGCGGCGTTCGCGGCATCCGGTGTCGGGGCCTCAAAGACCAGCACAACCGTGCTACCCAGCTGGAAACCGCCCATCTCCTCGCCGCGCTGCAGCGCGTGACCGTGAAGAATAGGGCTGGCAGAGGCATATGTAGCCTCGGCGAAACCAGAGTAGGCCTCGCCACGGGCGGCGGCCTCGGCTGCTGCATGATCAGCTGCCGTGTCGGTGGTCAGGCTGTTGGTCCGCAGCTCCTTATCAAAGTTGACGATAATCGAGCCGACATTGGTGGCACCAACGGGGATGTAGCTGAAAAATCCCCACTTCCAGCGGCCCAGCAGCACAACACGCTCGTTGAGCGTGAACAGGCCGGGCAGAGTGCGCTGCAGGTATGGCGACACACTGTACAGCTCACCAGCAAAGTGGCGACGGCGCTCCACGACCCAGTTGGTGGGCGAATGGAAGCGGTGATAGTCGCCGGGTGCGAGGTAGATAACAGCGTAGTACAGCGACGTCTTCTTCTCGCTCGACAGGAGCTGGGTGTACCAGGGAGCGTCGAGATCAGCCTGCACCTCGGAGACGGACTGGGGCAGTGAAGGGCGGGCTGACTGGTCCTCGAGATCGGCCTCGTCCTTGTCGGTGACATCAGGGCCAGAAATAAGACCGGGCAGCGTGTAAGAAATACCATTGACCTTGGCGAAATCCTCGTCGGCACGGACGAGCTCTTCGTCACCCTCCTTTACGTTAGGAATTAGGGGCTTAGTCGATGAAGTCTTGCCGTTAGCGATGCTGGGTGCAGGGGTGTGCTTGCCGAGCAGGGCATCCAGGCTGTAGGTCATGCCCTTGACCTGCTCGATATCACCGCCCTCAATCTTGCCGAACTGGATAATCTTGCCATCGGATGGCGATGTCAGGGCGCTGTGGTGGGGGTCGATCGGGCGAACACCAGGTTTGAGTGTCCGGTAAAAGAAGGATGAGAGGTTAGGGAAATTATGAAGGTCGGGCTCTTCAACTTCGTCGAGACTACATTGTTAGCCAATGTGATGCATAGAGAAGTGATGGGCTAAAATGAACTCACTTGACGCCAAAGGCATAACTATAAAGTTTGAAGCCAGGCACACGTAGGTAGTAGGGTAGCGTGAGCTCGTTAAAACGGCCCCATAACCGAGAGAGAGCCTTGAGAGGGAGTGTAGACATGACCTGTATTTGCCTGGATATGTGTAAGTAGAGGGAATGTGGATGATCAATGTCTCACGTGCTCATGGCATCCATGGATATGGGAATGCCAATGGCTCACGAGGCCATATACAGAGGCATACAAAGAGACGTACCATGGTCCATCAGGTCTGATCCGAGGCCGCTTGGGGGGCTTGGTGGCCGAGTCGGCAACGGCCTCGGTGTCGTCCTCATTGACAGCTTTGCGGTTGCGGGACTTGTAGAGCTGCACCACGCCCAGGAAGCCGATTCCCAGGCCTACAGGGATGCGGTACCATTGGACCTTGGAGGTCTTGAGGGCCTGACGAAGACGGTGCGAGAACCGGGGACGGCGGCCGGTGACCTGCGAGTAGAACCGAAACGGCGAGTAAAAGCGGAACGGCGAAGAGCTGATAACTAGGCGGCGTGGCGGGTTGAAGAGGATCTGGCGTTCGGAGAGGGAGACAGAGAAACGGCCGGTGGTGATGCCCTTGGAGAAGCTGCCCCTGGACAGGCCCAGACGCGACGGCGCGGAAGCCATTCTTTTGCCAGCTGGAGTGGGAGCAACCAAGACAACGATTAGCACAACGAGGCCAAGAGAGATGAGGAGGAACAACATTGGTTGACGTAGTCAACTAGGTGTATGGGGATTTGGTTTCTGCTTCTTTGATTTTCTTTGGTATTTTCTCTTTCTTTAAACAAAATTATATCTTCAACAAAGGGTAAGGCAAACCATTAAAGAGCCGTGTCGCCATCAAGAGAGAGAGAGAGAGACAGACGGGCGGTCTCCTTCTTGGCGGTAAAGAAAAGAGATAAAAGTTCAAAAGAGAAACAAGATGGAAAGACGATGGGAGACGAAAAGAGAGAGAGATTGCCGATATACTGAGTAGACGGCCAGAACGGCGGAGCAGGTCGAACCAAGGGGGGAGAGGCGTGGAAGCGTTGCCAATTTCGGCAGTACGTAGTAGCTACAGCATATAAAATGAGCAAAATCTGTTGAGAGAGTGACGATATGGATAATGGATATGGCGGACAGATTGGCACATGTCAGAACGGAGCCTGCATTGGGAGAGTGTAAGGGGGGGGGGGGGGGTCAACAAGGTGCTGAGCTCTGGATGGCGGTCAGGGGTTCAAAGAAGCAAAAGAGGCAAAGAAGGAAAGTGGGAGCACGAAAATTATGCTATTTCATGCATTAATACAGTGAGGTTCGATATTAAACGGTCAGGGAAGGCACGCTAAAAAAGGAACGACGTCCAGCTGCCAGGCGCGCATTGGCTCAAAGCCAATGATACGGACAAATTGTGGAGATCGACTGCGATGGCCGGCTGTTTATTTTCGGACTATTTTGAGAGATGAGGTGGTATCTTGGTGGTGAATTGGAGATTGGTGTGGCTTATCTAATCAAAAGTATGACGACAACTGTCCAATCAAGCACATACATACTCCACTGATTAGCTCTATGTAGAGATACATTTTGTAACTAGCAGGATGTGTGATGGGACATGTATCGTGTACAGCCTGATTCGGCAACGTGGAATCTTGGGAAGGTGCGACCAGAGTCGACAGGTAAACCTCATCTGGCTCTTTCCGAATGGCATCAGTCCCTCCATCGCACCTTCCGTCCATTGCCATATCTGTTGTTTCGCGCCTTCTTTTGTTTACATCATTTGAATCATTTGCTTTTGGCCCCCGCCCGCAAGCGTGTCCCTCTTTCTTCCTTTCTCTTTCAGCCCGCTCTATTGAACACATCGTGCTGTCCTTTCGCTACTTACTGCCTTGCTTCTCTCATCACCTCACCACTTTCGATACCTAATCTCACAATTCATCTTCTACATCCTGCATTCTACATCTATACCCACTCCACAACCAGTGTATTCTCCAGCGACGATTTCTTACACGCAAACATCTACTAGCACAAGTCACAGCATACATCGCCATACTCCGCCATGGCGGACTCATCGGCCTCGCCCGCAGCGGCACACGACACCGCCCGCGTCCCCGAGTCGGAGATCAGCCTGCGCATCATTTCGCCATCCAATGACCTGGCCGACTTTCCCATTCTCCGAGGCCTCTCTGAGTCAACTACAGTGCGGGAGGTCCGGATCATGGTCGAGAAAGAGCTCCACTCGCGCATGATCTCTATCGGAGGCATGCGTCTCATCTACCGTGGACGCATGGTTGACGCCGACCACAAGACGCTACTGGAAGTCATCGGACCTGCTGCTGTAAGTTGCCCTATTGCTCTGAAAAGCTATGGACAAATGCTGACATAACATGACAAACCAGCTTAAGGAGACTGGGCGCCATACTCTTCACCTCGTCTTGCGTGAGCCTACTATCGTCAACCCCAATCTGCCCAGCTCCCCGGCAGCTGCCCTGGCTCGACCCCCCCACTCTGCACCAGCGCAGCCGGCACAACAGGCCCAGCCAGCCCAACAGGCTCACGCCTACTCACCAGCAGGCAGTCAGCCTATGGTCGCCGGCACGTCAGGACACAGCAACCACCCAGCCCACCCTCTCCAATCCCCACAGGCACAAGTATTCGTTCACCAAAACCAGTTGACAGAGGACCAGGCTCGTGTGGCTGCGAGACAAAACTTTCTGGATAGAAGAGCAGCCATTCTTGAGGCGGTTCGTGCAAGCCCCCAGCCAACCTTTGCTAGGAATGGATACTCGGTTACTACTCGCGTTGCACAAGCTCCTCAGGGACCTCAGTCACCCCAAGGATCCCAAGCTGCTCAGGCGCACCAGGCACACCAGGCACACCACGTACATCATTTGCACCACATACATCCGGCACATCAAGCACAAGAAGCACACCATGAACACCATGCACACCATGCACACCACGTACACCATGTACACCTCGCACAGCAAGCACAGCAAGAGTACCATACACATCATGCACACCAGATTCACCACGCAAACAATCCGCATGAAGCACTGCAGGCACACCATAATATTGTTGCCAACGTTCACCTCCAACAGTTCTTTGCCGCTGCTGACAACGCGAATCGAAACGGCCCAACAGCACCCGGCTTGAGGCACCGCAATGTCCCCCACCAGCAAGAGCCCTCGCCCACTATGGGACAGAGCACATCTTCATATGTTCACCCAGAAAACGAGGCACCAGCTGTGTATATTCTAGAGTCCCCTGAAGGCCCCCGGGCTCTCCTTATTAATGCAAGTGGGACGGCATACTACTCGCCAGTCGTGCCCGGCCCAACAGCTCCAGCAGGCGCCCAAACCCCTAGGCCGATTCACTACCAGCAAACAACATTTCCACAAGTAGCTCAACCAAACGCAAACGACCTGATCCGTGAGCATAACGAGCGCTATCAGAACCAGCACCAGAACCACCTAAATCTCGCGCGCCAACATCTGCGCCACATGGAGCTACTGCGGGGCCTTGAGCAGGAGCACCTGCGCGACCCCCGGCTCCACCAAGTACAAGCCCAGGCTGCATTCCGACCACCTCCAGTCCAGCCTGCCCACCATGCCCACCATGCCCACCATGCACCAGGACAGCCGGCCGACGACGGGATTCCCCAACTCCAGGCCAACCTACTTCGGGCGCGAGGCCATCCGGTAAACAATGCTGGATTTTTGGCAGCTGTATGGCCGCAAATATGGCTGGTGGCACGCCTAATTCTCTTCATCTGGTGGTTTACGCACCCGACGGCCAGCTGGACGCGCTGGGCCACCGTGATTCTTCTTGCCGCTGCCGTCTTTATCGTTAACACCGGCATGCTCGACAGCCTGGCCAACCGCCTTTGGATCCCGATCCGTGCTCATTTGGACAGTCTCCTGCAGGTGGGCAACCTAGGCGACGAAGCTGGTCAAGAGAATGCAGAAGCCCCCGCAAACAACAATGCGGGCGACCCAGCAGCTGTTGCAGGCCGTGCTGATGGAGTGGCATTGAACCCAGCCGATGTAGCGCGTCGTCTTGTGGAACGTCGACAGCTTGCCAATGGCGAACGACTGATGAACTTTGCACGGAGCCTAGAGCGGTTCGGAATATTGTTCTTGGCTAGCCTGGCTCCAGGCATTGCCGAGCGTCATGTGCAGCTGGTCGAGGAGCAGGAGCGGAGACGGCAGCGGCAGATACGCGAGCAGGAAGAAGCTGCTGCTGCTGCGGCCGCCGCTGCGGCAGAGGCTGCCGCTGCCGCTGTGGTTGAGTCTGAGGCTTCTACGGACAAGGATGCTGATAATGATGCAGCAGAAGAAGCCGAGGCAATGGCTTCGGGTTCCGAAAAGCCTACCGTTGCGGCGGATGGTGTGCCCGTTAACTGAGGCAGGAAAGGCAGCAAATAGTTTGGTGTTTTGAGATTATGTTGGACTTGTTTGAATTCATTTGAGCGTTGACGATGTCTAAAATCAATATTGGAGCGATTTTTTATCTTTGTTCTAGTCAGTATTGCTAGTCTGTTACTGTGTTTTCCTCATTCTTGTCGTTGGTGTCGTAATGTCGTCGTTGTCGGCCACCTCTGCAGTGCACCGCCAGCCTCCATCCGACGTGCAGCACGGGAGATTGCCTGAACGGCACTGAGGAAACTACGCCTTGAATACAGTGACTTTAATGTACTCATTGTCTATTTTGATATCAAATTGATCTGCGCTGTCAGGGTTGACGATGGAAATTGCCGTTCAAGGTGTCACTGTTTTTCTTCACGTTTTTTCTTATTACTTTCACTAGCGGCAGATAGGCGGCATTAGGTGCGGGTGAATTCTGATTTCCTGGGGAGCGTACTGGGGAAGCGTACGGAGCACGAATCAGCAAAACTGGGGAGCGCAGTGCGCCACGACATCCGAGCCTCGGCAACTACCGCAAAGGGGTTAGCAAGGCAGTGGACATGCCTCCTCAAGCTTGAATTGGAACTGTTGTCTTGACACTCGCATCATTCATTCTTCTTTTTACTCTCTACTTTCTACTTCTACTTCTGCTTCTACTTCTACTTTCTACTTTTTATTACTTGCCTTTTTTTCACTCCTTTACACCACCACACGACACATCGCCAACATGGACTACGATCTCAAGCTCCACGACTTCCAGTCGCTCTTCTCCCTCAAGGGCAAGATTGCCGTCATCACTGGTGGCTCGCGCGGCCTGGGCCTGAGTGCAGCTTCTGCGTGAGTTTCGAAGATACCCCTCAAGCAAATCCATTCAATCAATCAATTACTAACTTGACAGACTCCTCCAGGCTGGCGCCGCCAAGGTCTACATCTCGTCGCGCAAAAAGTCCGCCTGTGACGAGGCCGCCGCCGCCCTCAACAAGCTCCCTGGCCTCGCGCCCGGCGCAAAGGCCATCTCTGCTCCTGCTGATGCGGCCAGCAAGGAGGGACTCCGCCAGCTCGTTGACTTTGTCACCAAGGACTCCCCCGAGGGCATCGATATCCTTTTGGCCAACGCCGGTGCCACCTGGGGCGCGCCCTTTGACTCGCACCCCGACGAGGCCATTGCCAAGGTGCTCGACCTCAACGTGCGTGCCGTCTTCAACTCGGTGCGCGAGTTTGCGCCCGCCCTGCAGCGCCGCGGCTCCATTGCCGACCCCAGCCGTGTTCTCGTGACCGGCAGTGTCGCCGGCCTGGCTATCGGCACTCTGGGCAAGCAGGGCACCTACGGCTACAGCGCCAGCAAGGCCGCCGTGATCCACCTGTCGCGCAACCTCGCCGTCGAGCTGGGCCCGCGCCACATTGCCGTCAATGCGCTGGCACCCGGCTTCTTCCCTACCAAGATGTCCGTGGGCCTGCTGTCGATGGCCGAGGGCGGCGCCGAGGCCGTGGCCAAGACGAACCCGATGCAGCGGCTGGGCAAGCCCGAGGACTTTGCGGGTGCCGTGGTGTACCTGTGCTCGCGTGCGGGATCGCACGTCAACGGCGCGACGCTGACGATTGACGGCGGTGCCATGTGGTCAACTGGCCAGCTGGCAAGTGTCAGCAACGCGAAGCTGTAGATGTTTCACGCGGGCATATGATTTGATCTGGTTTCATTTGATTTCTTCGTTATATATTTATACATTTGATTTCTTCGTTTTACTATCTAAGTTTCTTCCTTGACTTGATCCTTGAACGGCTTCCGTGCTACCCATGAGCTCGAGCGGTAGACGGTCTGCAGCATCGACTCGGAATCGTGAATGTACGGCGTCTCCACGCCCGTCTCGTGGGAGATGACAGTAAACCCGAGCGTTTCCACCAATGCCTTGACCTCGTCGTCGCTCAGCTCAAAGCTGCCCGGGTCGGCAATGCCCGAGGATGCCGATGCGTCGTGCTCGCCGTCGCCGTCGTCGTCACGGCCATGGTTGCCAGGGGCATTGTTCTCAAAGTGCCACAGCAGAGGGCCGACGTTGATCAGCAGACCACCGGGCTTGAGGCAGTGGCGGATCGTCTCGAGATAGCGGATCAGGTTAGGGGCCGTATCCAAGAAGAAGACGCACGCGACGGCGTCAAAGACCTCGGCGTGCTCGGCGTCGCTGTAGAGGCACAGGAAATCAGCAGCACACATGCTCATGGAGCCAACACCGTACTCTGCGCCCAGGTTGTCGTCGTCGTCGGTGGCATTTGGATCCCGCCCCTTTTGGCCGTCGACCGAGACCTGGATCTGGCCTGCGGCCTGGGCCTGCTGGCGCATGGCAATCTCCATCAGCTTGGTGCCCGGGTGGATATCGGGGATCTTGTACGAGCGCAGGTGGTTGGAGCGCACCTTGTGGTTGCTAAACGAGTGTGCCCAGGGGAAGATCTCGTGCTGCTCGGCCTGCTGGGTGTAGTTGAGAATGTACGACGACGCCAGCAGCTGGTGGTACGAGATTTCGTTGCCCTCGGACTCGTAGCCGTTGCAGCACAGGTCAAACACGAGGCGGCCGAGACCGGCGCCGGGCACGAGCACCTTGAGCCGGTGATTAAAGCTGTCAAAGTCGTCTTCGTCCTCGACATAGTTTTGCGGGCCGCCGCTGCTCATAATCTTGGCCATGAGAGCCTCGACGCGCCGCTGGCGCTCGCCATCCAGGGCCTTGAAGACGGGGCCGTAGCACTTGGAGCGCTCGGCGGCACCCTCGGCGGACCAGTCGCGGTAGAACTGGCGCAGGGTGCTGCGGGCTTTGTCGACGTCCTGGTGCTTGGCGGCACCGGCCCAGGGCGCAGGCAGCTTGGGCTCGGCGTTGGATGCAGCCGATGACGCAGCCGCAACGTGTGCATGGTCGCCACCAGAGGCGCCAGCGCCACCCACGCGAAACGACTCGAGACCGAAGCGGACAATCTCACGGGCCAGCTCGGCATTCTTCTCAATGGCGTCGTCGACCTTGTCCAGGGTCTCGAGGTAGTTGAATGGCGGCGCAGCGAGCATCTTCCAGTGCTCCTGGGACATGGCATAAAACGACTGCCGCCGGAGATGGGTGCAGTTAAAGTGTGACACCTTTGCATATTGGCTGTCGTGTTAGATTTGATTACGGCAATGCTGCTGCTGTGGCGGGTATGAAAGAGCCTTGCGAGAACGTACAGATATGAGTCCAGGGCGTGGAAGAGCACCCTGATCTCCTCGGGGTCCTGGATGGCATCCTCGGACACGTCCCACTGGACGTCCTCGCCGAAATGTGCTTTTATCTCGGACATGTTGCGTGTTGTGCCTGGTTGATGTGTGCGTGGCAACTAGTTGAGTCTTTGCGCTTGATTCCGAGACTGATGACGAGGGTGAGTCTGGTGGTCGTCTTGGATTCGCAAGAGACCTCGAGTGTGTCTGATGTCTAGTCTGATGGTGTGCAACGATGCCAAGCCGCTCGGCCCTTATCGCCGTCTTTTGTCTGATCTTTTGAGCTGGATATGAGCCCGGCAGTCTCGAACCTTTTTTTTTGTTCTTTTCGGATCTCGTCGTCTATCCGCGTCGTCTGTCGTCCGTCCCGTATATAGCCGCCGTCTTGTCGTCTTGTGGATGCCCGCAGCTTAGTCAGTCGAGTTGGAGATGCGCAATCTGAATTTGCTTGTGATTGCAAACTTGACTGTGTCTTGGATTAAAGGCACTCTGAAAGTAAAAGTGTGTATGCCGTGCAAAGTATTTCCTATATGAAACCAAATACACCACTTCTAGTCTGGTGATTTGAAATCAGTCATCGCCTCGCGGCTTTGCTCTGAATGGCCCTCTTTTCTCCAGACTCTTTATGCTATTGGACTTTTCTAGTTACTCATCTCCTCATTCTCTAGGCGGCGCCTTCTGTTTTGCGCGCAACCTTTTCTAGCGCGCGTGGGTCGCATAGCTTCTAGCTTGGTAGCTTACAGCGGCCGCTCCCCATTGCGCATGGCGGGGTTGATTCACGCGCCTTCCTTTTTGTAGCTCAACGCATAAGCTGTCTTAGTAATTCAGTCTCTTTGCAACCTCGTGTCATCACGACTCATTGCATCTAACGCATCTGACGCATCTGACGCATCCCAACATTCGACGCCACCATGACCAACAGGACCCTGTCTGTATCGTTCAGCACGCCGCTGCCCCGGTCGCTGGACTCGCACATCCACGTCCGGCTGACGACACGCGACAAGTGCATCATGCTCTTTGTGACGTCGACCGGGTCCGAGGACAGCGACGTGCTGACCTCGCTGGGATCGTTTGTCTACGCCGTGCCTGATGTGAGTCGACTCTGATCTATACTACGCAATGATTAAGATGCAACACGCAATCAGAGCCTAACAGTGCAGCGCTTCAAACCATCGGAACCTCTATGCACAAACATCTACATTGACGAGGGCTCGCTCGAGTTTGCCGTGCGGCTGGCCAAGCTGCTCGTCAAGCGCACGCAGCAGCCCGTCTATGTGTCCAGCTCGCTGGCCCTCGACCGCATGGGCATGGGCGGCACTGTAGACGAGGTGCTAGAGGCGTACCAGGCGATTGCCACGCCTCTGCTGCCGCTTCTCCCCAAGCCTGTTCAATTGCAGAATGGGCAGAAAGGGCAGAATGGGGCCTGATGGCGTAGAAGACAGGACTGCCATATTGCATTCTTGCCTATGCAGTGACTGGCCACAGACTTTGCATGAAGCACTGCAGATGGTATGCTGTTCCCGCTATCCTCTGGGTTGACTCTCCTCTTCCTCCTTCTCTGCATTCAACTTCCCGTCTGATTCTTCTCCGGTCTCTTGTTGCATCTGCATATCCCCCCTGTCCGACGTGCATATATCATCACAGCAGAGCAGATTGACCACATGGTGGCACGGTGTTTATACCGCGTGCTGGTGTGACGGACGCAAGTCGGCAGAACAATATGAAGAAGATGGCGAGTAGCGGCTACAGTTGCAGGGCAAAGAGGTGTGGAAAGCCTGCGCAATGAGAAACTGCAGGATTCACCGATACGGACGACAAACAAGAATGAACCGAGCTTTTGCAAACCTTTTTTATTGCACCACTTTGAGATGGAACATGGATGGGCCTTGAGGTCTTGCAACAGTCGTATCGGCGGCTACCCATAGGCAAGCGTATATCGATGTTGGTGGCAAGAAGCAGGTGGCAAGCAAGGAAGCAGAGAAGCATCAGATATTGAAACTGGGTGGCTGGATGCAATCATCTCCCGTCTTGTGTATGACATACCAAGACATGTTACTCTCAGCCATCCCTTATCAACGTGCTCGTGCTCTGGAAGCAAACGCTGGCTGCACACTCCCGCCGCGGTGTGCCTTGTCTGGTGGCCTGCACGGTGCAAGCGTGATTGCATGCAAACAGGGCAGGCTACACGGCATACTTGATCAGTTATCATCTCTGGCAGGCTAGGCTTGGTTTGAGTAACCATTGCTAACTCGGCCATTATGTGTGCCTCGACTGCCTCTTCCCTAGTCACTCTGACTGTCACTCTGATTGCCGAGCTGGTCGCCCTGGATGCCTGCCATTGCCAACGCATCTCAACACCCACCAACATCCACCACGTTCAGCCACCACCAGAAACAATAATATTGACCGCGCTCGTTATGAAGTCATTTTTATCTTTTATTTTTTTATAATTATCTTTTATCATTTGTCGTTGGACAGTTGCTTGTTTCAGGTGAGCTCTGTCTCCGCTTGACGATGTACCCTGGTTCATTACTGTAGATGCTATTAATATTCATGCATCCGCACTGCTATATTCTGCTGTGTTTATTGTAGTCCCGACGTCCACAAACTCAGCGGTAAAATAAAATAAAATAAAAACTAGCATGGCTTCCGTTGCACACGCTGAGTGCTGTCAGTGAGTGGCTGCTGGTGGCTGTGATTGGCTGCGGGCTTGTGTATTGACATATAAGTGGGCTACGAAAGGCGGTGGGAATAAAGCATTTAACTTTGAGCACAAATTAACTCGCTTTTAATAGTGCCCGTTTGTGCCTGTCGCTTCCCCTTGTTCTGTGGAGCCTCGAGGTGGGAGGGGCTGTTTGCTATCTTTCTTTATTTTTAGTGCTGTTGCTTTATTTTATCATTTTATCGCCTATCTGTATCGCCTGTAGTCGACCGCCACCTGCCTAGCTTGGTGGCCAACAATTTCATTCACTCTTCTTCGAACCCCGCCTTACAGGCACTTACAGTCTCTACAGCGCATTGTGCACCCGTTTGCTTCCTTTTCAGTGCTAGCGAGCAGCCTAATTAGTGAAGAAAAATGACCGAATAAAAAAAAAAGAAAAAGCTGTCGAGGTTGAAACCGCCAGCTACATAATACCTGCGGTACCTGCCTACCACCATACCTTTGTCACCAAGACAACTCGGCAACTCCAAAGCTTCACTTTCTTTGGCCAAGCTTCCTGGCATTTCGTTCTGCTGTTGCTTGTTCCCTTTCGTTCTTGCTTCTTGCTTCACTTGTTGCTACATTCGTTCCCATTCATTCAGTTTGCTTCTACAACTTGGCCCGCTCAAAGCCACTCGGCGGCGATATCTGAATCCAAGACATCGACATCGACATTGACGACGACAACGCGGATACCGACCAAGAGACTCGACAGCTCGACGACTCGGTCACCACGACTAACATGGCGTGGCAACCGGCACCCGAGTCCTTGCGGACTCTTGTTGCCTGCATCAACGACTCGCACAATGTCCGCGACAAGAATGCCCAAAAGCAGGCCGAGACTGTGAGTCTTGTCTTTATAAAGATATAGACCTTGATTAGACCGTGTGACCAGTGCTAACAATCCAGATGCTCGCTCAAGCAAAGGCTTCGCCAGACTTTGACAACTACCTCGCATACACCTTCTCCAGCCCCGTGCCCCCCGAAGGCGTCAACCTTACCGAGGCCGAGTACAACACCGTCCGCGTCGCCTCTGGCATCATGATCAAGAACACCATCCGCACTGCCTACAAGCAGGTCCCCGAGGCCACCCTGACCCTCATCAAGGCCGCCGTTCTCATCGGTCTCAACGACCCCAGCCTGATCCGCAACCATGCCGGTAACATTGCCACCGAAATTATCCGTCGTGGCGGCATCTACGCCTGGCCCGACCTGCTCAACGAGCTGCTCAATATGATTGGCAATGCCAGCGGCCAGGTCACGCCTGCTGCACAGGAGGCCGCCATGTCAGCCATGGCCAAGATCTGCGAGGACAACACTCGTCTGCTCGAAATTGAGCACAACGGCCAGCGCCCGCTCAACATCCTGCTACCCAAGCTTATCGAGGCCACCGGCAGCCCTATTTCCCGCGTCCGCTCGCAGGCGCTGATCGCCATCAACGAGTTTATCCCTCGCAAATCTCAGGCCATGCTGGCCAACATTGACCCCCTGCTCCAGCGTCTGTTTGCCCTGGCCCCCGACACCAACAATGACGTGCGTCGTGAGGTCTGCCGCGCGTTTGTCTTCCTTGTCGAGTCCCGCGCCGACAAGCTGCAGCCGCACATTGCCGGTCTTGTCGACTACATTATCGCCCAGCAAAAGGACGAGGAGGACGAGGACCTTGCATGCCAGGCTGTCGAGTTTTGGCTCTCGGCTGGTGAGCACGAGGATTTCTGGAAGGCTCTGGAGCCCTATGTCACCAAGATTGTGCCCTCTCTGCTGGAAGGTATGGTCTACAGCGGCGAGGACATTGCCCTGTTTGGCAGTGCCGAGGACGACGAGGACGAGGACGACCGTGCCGAGGACATCAAGCCGCAGTTTGCCAAGCGCAACCAGAAGCGCAACGCCAACGGCACAGCCGCCGACGGCTCTGACCCATCACAAGCTGGTGCTGAGAACAGCTACGACAAGGTTGCCGGCATGGACGAGGACAACCTCGAGGACGGCGAAATTGACGAAGACGACCTGGAAGATGACGATGATGCCCTCTTTGACGAAGGCGGCGACCAGCGCTGGACTGTGCGCAAGGGCTCTGCCGCAGCCCTTGATGTGCTTGCGCGCGACTACGGCAACAACATGTTCCACGTCATTCTGCCCTACCTGACCACGAACCTGAAGCACGACGACTGGCCTCACCGCGAGGCAGCCGTACTTGCTCTGGGCGCGATTGCCGACGGCTGTATTGACGCCGTGTCGCCGCACTTGCCCGAGCTGATTCCCTACCTCATTACGCTGCTCAACGACACCGAACCCTTGGTGCGCCAAATCACATGCTGGACGCTGTCGCGGTACTCGTCGTGGGCAATCAACCTGAGCGACCCTGCCCAGATCCAGACCTTTTTCGTGCCCATCTTGGATGGCTTCCTGGTCAAGATGCTGGACAAGAACAAGAAGGTTCAGGAGGCTGCGGCATCGGCCATGGCCACGCTGGAGGAGAAGGCCGGCAAGAAGCTCGAGTCGTATGCCGGCCCCATCATTGCCCAGTTCATCCAGTGCTTTGACAAGTACAAGGACCGCAACATGTACATTCTCTATGACTGCGTGCAGACCCTGGCCGAGGCCATCGGGCCCATGCTGGCCCTGCCCGAGCTGTCCGGCCAGCTGATGCCTGCGCTGCTCAAGCGCTACAACAGCGTGCCCGACGAGTCGCGCGAGCTGTTCCCGCTGCTCGAGTGCTTCTCGTATGTCGCCATGGCACTTGGCAGCGCCTTCACCCCCTACGCACAGCCCATATTCAATCGCTGCGTCAACATTATCCACCAGAACCTCGAGCAGTCGCTGGCGGCCGCGGCCAACATCCACGTGGACAGCCCGGACAAGGATTTCCTGGTCACCAGCCTCGACTTGCTCAGCGCCATAATTCAGGCTCTGGGCTCGGAGATGGCGGCGCGGCTCGTCACCGACACGCAGCCCGCGTTCTTTGAGCTCGTCAGCTTCTGCATGGAGGACCCGACCGACGAGGTGCGCCAGTCGGCTTATGCTGTGCTCGGCGACTGCGCCAAGTTTGTCTTCCCGCAGCTGGAGCCTTGCCTGAAGACGCTGCTGCCCATTCTCATCAAGCAGCTGGACATGGACAACATGCTCGACGAGGAGATCGACTCGGGCTTCAGCGTGATCAACAATGCGTGCTGGAGTGTCGGCGAGATTGCCATTCGCTACGGCGCCGGCATGGCGCCCTATGTGGACGAGCTCATGAAGAGCTTTGTCGAGACCATGACCAACCCGCGCGTGCCCCGCGGTCTCAACGAGAATGCCGCCATTGCTCTCGGCCGCCTGGGTCTGAGCAGCGCCGAGGCCCTGGCGCCGCACCTGGGCACGTTTGCCGACGAGTTTCTGGCGTCCATGGACGACGTCGACCCGACGGAAGAAAAGGCCACTGCCTTCAGGGGTTTCACGCAGATTGTGGCCCAGAACCCGCAGGCCATGGAGAAGGTACTGCTGCACTACTTCAAGTCGATTGCGAAATACGAGGATATCAACCTGCGGAGTCCCATGAAGCAGGAGCTGCACGCGACCTTTAAGAATGTGAGTCAATTCTGTCTTTTTTTATTAAAGAAAATACTAACAAAATAGATCCTCCTGGCATACCGTCAAATCATCCCCCAGTTTGACATTTTCCTGGCCCAGTTGGGACCAGAGAACGTCGCCTACCTCAAGGCCCAGTACCAGGTGTAGAGGTCTTGTATGTCTTTATTTCGGTTTTCTTTTCAATCATCTTTGTCACATTAGCGTAGTAGATAGTTAGGTAGCATCTTGTTTTTCTTCCCCTATTTTTGTTGTTTGTTGTTTTATTTGTTGTTTTATTTTGGATATTCGCAGCTTTGATCTGCATCTACATCTGCATCTGCATCTGCATGGCATTGCATCAAGAAAGAGAAGGAAAGTGAAGAGGAGGATTGGGATTTTTTGCATGACGTCAACGAGGAAAATGATCAACAAGGAGAAGAGAGGGATGTACGAGGAAAAGCAAAGAGAGAAAGAGAAAGAGAAAGAGAGACAGGAAAGACAAAAGTCATGATACCCAAATGTTAAGATAGAAAAGAGAAGGAAAGGTGTACTCGGCAGCAAGGCCGTCACCAAATCTTAGATAGTCTAGATAGTCATATAGGTAGATAGACTTAATAGGAGGAACAATCACAAGATAGTCCATAGCCAATAGTCCATTGTTCACTGTTGCCAGGCTATTGATTACTGATGACTAACTGATATAACTTGGTATACATGTATATATAATATGTAACTGTGTTGCTGATAGAATAATAGAGAATGGCTTTTGAATTGCCAATACCGACAAACGCCTTGCTTAACCCAAAGAAAATTAGAGACAAGAAAGGAAAGACTACTGATGTAGATGCAGACGCAGCTTTGTGGGGAGACAAGAAGGAAATGAACAGACGGCTTTTGACCAAGTCGTCTTCAGCGAGAGTGAGGTGTATCTGGAGCTTTCGAATGAAAACTCAAAACAAAAAAAGAAAAGAAAAGAGAGATAAAGAGATAAACAAAGAAAATGGTATCGTGTCGTAGATTCGTATTCAAAAAAGAAAGCTGCCTGTGCCGCAATGGCCACGTTTCCAGGCCAGTCGAGGCACTGCCCGAGCGCCGTCAGATGGGATGGGATGCCGTCGTGATTGTTGGCCACCGGTGCCAGCAGCACCCATCATTTTATCTGCCAGACATGGCGCTGTCGCTGCGGTCCCGTCCTGCTCCTTGCCGCACTGCATCGGTGTAGCTAGGGATCGGAGGGTTACCGTCACTGTACTGCGATGCCCGGGCACTACCGACGCGCACGACCGTCGCCGATGATGCACCCCGGCTACGGCCAGCTATGATCAGTGGTCTGTCCTCGTCGTCGGTACTGTTACGCCGGCTGCCGCTATCTGATGGGGGAGGGCTTGAATACTGAGGTGGCGGTGTCAGGTCTTGGTCCTGCAGACCTAGGCCGACATTGTTGTTGTTGTTGTCGTCGTCGCTATCGTTGTTGCCTGCGGCAGCGCTGTTGCTGCTTTCGCCAGCCTCTTCGGTTGGCACAAGCTGTGCGAGTGATATTTCTGTCGGGCTGCGTGCAGGTCCAGGGCTGGTCGGGGGCAGGACACGAAAAGTACTGCCAGAGCGCGAGCGGCCGTGGCTGGGGTTGAGAGTGTGTTGGCGGACGGAAGAGTAAGCCTGAACAGAGTGGCTATGACTGTGACCACGAGGCGGTGCGGCGCTGGCGAATCCGTCCTTGTTACCAGTCTCGAGGAGAATGCTGCCCTGCTCGGAGCCGTAGGGAGGTGGCGGTGCAAGCGATCCGTTCATGGGTGCAAGACCCCATTTCTTGACGTTGGCCTCGATGAAGACGAAGCCGGCCTGGCCAAAATTGACATGGACCATGGCAGGGCCATTCGCGCCGATCGAGGGGAAGAAGTTTTGGGTTTTCATGCCATGGGCGACGTCTTCGAGTCTCTTGCCGTTGCGAGTAAAGAAAATGGTGCCCGAACGCGGGCGGTAACCAACACCAATTACATCGCCCTGGACTAGCTGCGGGCCGTAGGGGGTGCCTCTGAAGGGCTGGTTGCAGCGGCGGGTTCCATTCGAGAGATAAGCAGCAGAGAACTTGTGGAAGCCTGGATTGTTAGGTGATGTTTCGGCATGTGGATAGGTGGGTGATTGGAAACTAACCTGGCAGTCTGAAGAGAGGATACGGCTTAGTGGCCATGCCGATACTGAGGAGGGTGTTTTCGGGCTTGTCAAAGATCTTGGCCTCCCAGTAGTAGACTTCGTTCTGCTTGGGCACAGGAAGGTTGCTCATGACGGTGCACTCGGAGTCGAAGAATTCAATTTCGGTGCGACCTTCGACAAAACAGTTGGCGATTTCAAGCTCAGGCTCAAACTCCCAGGCGGAAACGCCCTTTTCCTGGATAGCGAGGTATTGGGAGAGGGAGATGTCGGTCTGGACAGAGTCGGGCGGGTTTGCGGCGATAAAGGCTGGTCAGTTAGTATTGTAAATAAACCGAGAAAGAGAGAGAGAGAGAATGAATAATACATACCCTTTGCGCGCAAATACTCGGTACGGTTCATGTCGTCCATGTACTCGAGCGCCTCTGTTTCCTCACGGATAAAAGCCTGTTCATCGTCATATTCACCGGGGTGGCCGATGCGGTCGAGGATGATGCGGCCGGAAGATGTGTAGCGGAAGAAGTAGACGATCATAAAGATGAAGGCGATGACGAGGGCCGATCCTAAGGAGGACAGCAGGCCAATGAGGACGCCATTCAAGGCGGCACTCGAGTCCGCCGATAGCGTCATTTTGATGGATGTAGTTGTGGTTGTAGAAGTTGATGTTTTGTTCGGAGAGCGTCTCGGTCGAGTGGGATAGTTTGCAAATCCCCTATCTCCAGACACACAGCATTTGGCGGGTGACGAACGAGTTCTTGGTGTGGGCGAAGTCGGATCGCAGCTTCAATTCCGAGGTAGCCGGAGGTAGAAAGAGGCGACGGCGATGAGTGCGCAGAGTCGACGATGTCGTCGTGTTCGAGGTTGAGATCAAGACGCCAGTTGAATTGTAGTTGTATTGCTGCGGTCGCCGGGGTAATTAGACAGTGGACAGGTGGACAAAGGCTACCCGGCTAGAAGTGTCTGAAGCGATTGGAGTTAGTGTTGGCAATGTTGGCTATACTTGTTTGCCGAGAAAGGGGCAAGAAGCCAAAGACAAATAGATGCTATCGTCGGAGCAAGAAAAAGTCGATTGAAAGTTTCTTGGATGCTAGAGATTGAAAGAAGATTGGAATCGTTGGCGTCGTGTCGTGGACTATGGTGTGACGTATTCCGGTATGGGGCTAGGGCGACTGGGCGTGGAGGCAGCAGCAATTGTTTCAGCTAGGTGTGAAGAGTGTTGAGAGTGGAAGAGAGGAGGAGGAATAGAGGGAGCTGAAGAGAAAGCTGGATAGAAAAGACGACAAACGATGAGGAAAAGCAAAAAGACGAGACGAAAACGAAGAGACGCAAATGGTCGAGTGACTTTGGATAAGAAAGGCACGAGGCACTAAGGCACAAGGCACGAGAGGGCCGAGGAGATTAGAGGATAGCAAGATTGTGTCGAAGCAAGGGAGAGCCGTGTGGAGGATGGTACTAGACGACTAGACGACTAGACGATTAATGAAGATGGAAAAGTGAGGGTGAAGAGTTGAAATGAAGTAAAAGAAAACAGAAGAGAAAGAACCGTTTAAGGCAGTAACTGAGGAGAGATAAAAAGGAAAGTACAAAGAGAAAGAGGCCGTGAGATGGGTTGTCGGATGGAGAATGGGCGTGCCTTCCTAATTTTGTCACAGGGGAGACTGACAGTCGAAACAGCAAGGGAAGGAACGAGACGAGCGAGGAGCAAGGCGCGGGAAAGAGCGAGCGATAGAACCGGTAAAAAGAGGAGTATTTCAGAGGAGACACGAGATTGGCAGGGAAGGGGCGGCTTGGGGCGGCTTGGTCCTTCTGTCCTTGAGCGTGTGAGTGCAGAGCGTCCACTGAAGAGCACTAACTAGGCTGGATGAAAGGCAGGAGCGACCGTCTGAAATCTGGGCTGGGCCAGGCCGTTCTTTCCTCTCTTTTCTATCCTTTGTCTCCCTTATTGCCTGACCTAATATGCTGCATGATCTTGGGTGGCACTGGTAACGCTAACAGGAATACTATGCACCATACCACAGGGCCTCGTGCCAGGCGGGGCATGCGACGTAGTGTAATCTAAGATATTACTTGTAGTTGTGCTCTCTCTGTCTCTCTCTGTCTCCCTCTCTCTGTAGCACAACCTCTAATGAGAGACGAGTCCCCACTAGGCAATGGAGGCGCTAGCGGCTTGGCGGGCCAGTTTGGCAGTCGTCTCGTTTTCTGTTCCTCTTTTGGAGACTGTTTGATGGAAACGCTGGAAACGGCATTAGGGCAGACGGGACCACCTGAGACAATGTCCAGTATTTGCTGTTTGGAGTGCCGTTTTCGTACGCTTGTATCCTAGGCTACTGCAGATTGAGAAGGTGAGAAATTGAGAATCGAAAATATCGCATTTCGATAAAGAGCACATGCCATGACTGCAGATTTTGCCTCTCAATTTCCATTCTTGGTATTTACCTTTCAATCTATCAATTTCCTATATATCACCCAAGGAATAGTCATTGGCTATGCATAATAGGGGTTTCCGTTGCTCGGTTTCAAGAGACGCGCAGGCCGTTTCAGGCCCGAGCTCAGTAGTAAATAATAAAAATACGAGTAGAGAGAAAAATGTCAAAGATTGATGAGATACAGCGATGTACAGGTTGGGCGTCATTCTCATTTCTCATTTCTCATTTCCCATACTGATGCCCATTGCTGAAGTGCAGACAAGTGCAGTGCTGTGCCTGGCCGAGATCATCGCAAGTATACAAAGCACGCGATCTTCGGCTGTTCGTCCCCATCTGGGTTGTTAGATATTTCTTTAAATAATAGAAAAAGCAACTGCAAATGAAAAGGTGCAGCTTGCACTGCAGCAGGTCAAACCCGGGATCCAAAGGCCCGGTATCCTGTACAGAGGGGGCGGAATATGGCATCGTAAGACTGAGGAGCTGATGGGAGCTGCTATTGGTGAGTGCATGATGACGTATCTTTCCTTGCATCTGATAGGACTTGAGAGAACGAGGGGAAAATCCAAGATGCAATAATAACCATAGGGCAGGCCTGCGACTGTACTCGCCGATAGGGCCGCTGTCTTGTTTCTGTATTCTGTAATGACTAGTGGAATATCCTTGCTTCTTGTTTATTCCAAGAGACCGAGAAAGGGCTGATCATATTCGCTCATATTTGATATGACGATAGTAAATAGCCCACACAGGGCGAGCTTGGTTTGATTGATTATACTCAGTACTATACCAAGTCAAGGAGGAGCACAGCCACGTGATGCCGGGGAAGTTCCTCGAGGTTGGTTGGATTCATCATGCAATCTGAAAGTAGACACTCGACAGGTCAATCTTATCAACGTGAGCCCGGTAAGCCAGGTAAGCCTGATAGCCAGGATGACGGTGGCTGAGTAGAGTGAACCCAGTTACATACCTACTCAGCAAGTAAAGACATCAAGTACGGGCTATTGTCTCATCAACCCCAGGTTGATTATTGAAAACTAAAATAGAATTAGTCTCTGCTTTGCCGCAGCTATGGAGCTTGAGCATGGAGCACAGCACCAAGATACGGCCCTGGTTGATGTTGTAATATATAGCCTCAAATACGGGCCTTGAACATGCTTCCGTGCTGATCACGGATCTTGATAACCAGGGTTTTCACAGCCAATAATGCCATTTGGGACGGGTTGGTGACCAGAGACAAGATATTCAGATTGAGAGGAAAAGTAGATAACGCCTGACCATGCTAAAAGGAATATATCCAGAGACCGAAAAAGTAAAAGAGAGACAGAGAGACGAAGATAAAAACAAAAAAAAAAAATTATGAAATAGACAAAAAGTGCAAGAGGACATCGGCAGCTACTGTGGTGGCGATGCCGCCTTGCCGCCGTCGACAATCATCTGCTCGTCCAGCCGCTGCGCCAGCTCGCTCGCGTCGCCGTGCTCCACGCGCTTCCACGTCGTGATCCGCCCCTCGTTCAGGTCAAAGTCAAACACCCGGATCTTGCGGTTGAACTCGCCGTAGCCGCCATAGCCGCCAAACCCGGCTCCGCCGCCGTAGCACATCCACAGCGACGGGTGGCTCTTGTCGTCCACCGACAGCGAGCAGTATTCATTGACGTGGTCGTGGCCGCAACTGACCATGACGATGCCCTCTTGCACGAGCGCGTCGTGGAAGCCCGTGTTGAGGTACGGCGCCGTCGGCGCTTCTTTCCACTCGCCCTTGAAAAAGAGATCCGGGTTGCGGTACTCGGGCACCGGGATGTGGATAAAGGCAACGTCCATGTGGATGTGCGTGTACTCGTTGTGGCTCCTCTTGAGCCCCTCGGCCGTGTGCCGGAACCAGTCAATCTGGCTCTGCTTGAGCCAGTCGTAGCCGTGGTACTTGCGCTCGTCGGGCGAGTACGCGTGCGTGTCCAGCAGGTACAGCGTCAGCGCCGAGTGCGTCGAGCTGCCGCGCGCCAGCACCTCAATCACATAGTTGCCGACGCCGTCAATCGACGACGGGCCGGCCTTGGACAGCGAGTACGGCAGCGTCTCGATCAGAGACATTTGGCTGGCGCGCGGCAGCGACCCTTCGTCGTCGTGGTTGCCAAAGATGGACACGTACGGGATCTTGTGCTTAATCAGCAGGCTCGCGTACTTGAAAATGGCCGACTGCGCATCCGGCGCCGTGTCGCCGTTGACCTGGTCGCCGCTCAGCACCACCAGGTCGGGCTTTTCGTCTTCGATGATGCGCGCCACAAAGTCCAGCGTGCGCGGGTCGGCTTCGCACTTGCCGCCGTTGTACGAGTCAGGCACGGCGTCGCGGCAGTGGCCCACGCCTGTCGATAGGTGCAGGTCGGCGAGCTGCACAATCTTGAACTTGCCATTGTCGTGGATGCGCGGCTGCGGCTTGACCGGCTCGTGGATGCCGCCCTTGCGAATGGTAAGGTGTGCCGCCGGGATGCTCTTGCCACCGTCCAGCAGCAGCGGCGTGCCCTTGATGGCCCAGCCGTCGCGCACCTCGACGGCATCGTCGCCAAAGAGCACATCAATTGCTGCCACGGCATGGTTGGTGTCGCCGACGTGTTTCTTCTCCGTCAGCTTGACCCAGATACCGCTGCCGCGCGAGTCCCAGCGCTCCTCCTCTTGGCCCTTGACGCTGGCACCCGGGTCGAGCCGGCCGACGGCAATGTCGAGTACAATGCTGTCGGTGGGCTGGAGGTCGGCCTCCTTCTTGCGCTTGACGTGGATGAATGCGTGCGACATGCTCTTACCCAGGAACAGGTCCTTTTCGATGCGGTGCCAGTCGCTGCCTTCGAGCTTGCACGACGAAAAGAAGTTGATGGAAGAGCACTTGGTGACGCGGATATCGGTCACGACGAGGCCGTGGTGGTGCTGGGGCATGTAGTCATGGAAGGGGCCTGGCAGCACGCGGTAGTTGCGGTCGACAAAGAAGAGGAGGATGAATGTGATGATGCCGACTGCAGACACCTGCAGGGCAGTGCGCACGATACGGCGGGCCATTGTGGTAGATGGAGTTGTAGAGGTTGTAGAGGTTGTAGAGATTGTAGAGGTTGTAGAGAGGAGGCGGCCGGCGCAGCTCCTGTGACGATCGGAGCGGTGGTCGTCGAGTCGTCGGCGAGATGTCGCAGGGTCGTCAAGGCAAAGTGCGGTCGAGTTGTGGTGTGCACTGTAGAGGAGGAGCTGTGCTTCGTAACACTGTCGTCATCTTCTAGCTAGGAATTTTCTATATGTCGCTAGTAAGACGTCGCGTTGATGAGGTCAATATCGAGGTCGAGGTCGGGTTGCGCACTCGTAGTGCATGCGGAGATGTCCAAACGGTCACGGGCAGACAAAGGCGGAATGCAAAAGGAGGCGACCAACGCCAAGTCGCGACGCAAGGTCGGCACGTGCTAATCGTCGTAATGCAGCTTAATAAGGAGGAGTTGGGGAAAGTACGACCACGCTCGATGTACCTGCTGTTTACAATGTATTCGTTACTGATTACAAATTACTAGCAAACAGAGCATCCAGCTCTGTCATACACTGATCATTAATCTTGGGCGTTTCTCGTGATCGTCTATAGGGTCAAAGATGCACATTAGCCTGCGAGGAGCGAGCTTACCTCTCGAGATACCTCTCGAGAGACCTCTTGGGACCGCTAAACTACAGGGGGGCATTTCGAAACGGCAGCCCTGAGCCCGCCCTAGTGCAAAGGGTCGCTGTGGGGCTAGCGCGCTTTGTACGTTAAGCACAAATCAAAGTGATCGACGTCATCGATCGAGATGGTGATGTTTTGCAACAGATTCCATTTGTGTTCTCGCATACCGTCGACATTTGCCTTTGGCTTAGTGAGTGTTTTTTGTATTTCTTTTTATTTTTATTTTTTATTTGAGTATAAACTAAAATAATTATATTACTAGATTTACTTGACATTTTCAAGAGAGAATACAGATCTAATGGATTGAGCATAAACCCAGAACTAATAATCTATTTGCAAGACAGAGCTTAAAAATTCGAACCCTTGGAATGCAAACAGTTCTTGAAACACCGATTTCAAGGAGTTGAGATTCCAGGGTCATCTTCAGCAATATCACCGCCGATGCTCATATACCAGGCATGCGTAATTATCATCACATCTCGGCACTCGCGGATGAAACAGAACAAGGCTTCGAGGCATATTCCACCACAGTCCTGAGAACAATAAATGAAAGCAACCAGAGGACGTCGACAGTTTGACAAGCGGCACGGACGAGCCTTCTAGTTACTCTGTCGATCACCTCCATTGGTATTGGAATGTGATGGGCAGGGCTCGTCTGCTCGATATGACTGGCTGCTCAGTTCTGGCCTCGTCGTTGGGGCCAAGCCGAATCTAGTCAACGGCTGGACGAGGAGGAGAATCGTGGAGAGTTTGCTGTAACTAATAAATACTGATTGACCACTGATTTCAAGTACAAGCCAAGATTGCTAGCAAAGCAAGTATTGCTGATGCTATTAATTACCATGATAGCCATGGTATATCTTGCCATTGGACCCTGCTTGCTGTCCAGATCCGTAGTCATCATCAGCTCGGATCTAGCAGCTCCCAATACAGTAAGAGCCCATGCTACATACACGGGATATTCGCTATCCAGGCACACTTAGAGACCATTTACAGGTCTAGTCAGCGGTCCCTGATATGGCTGGCTGGAGGCTGGAATGAAGCTGACTGCAAGTGCAGCGAATAATACATCATGGTCCTCATAGTAAAGGCCAGGCACCATACCAAGGTTGATCCTCCACACCAGTATTGTTTTTAGTGTTTTTATTGCTTATTGCTGTGCTCCTCCACCGTCTTCTATGGAAGACGGGCAAAGGATCGCTGACTTGGCGTAGCCTTATTGGGAAACACCATCTTCGGTGTCGACTACACGTTGAGGGGTGCGATGATTGCCAGAGCTGCTAGTCTGGCTGGTTCTAGCAAAGTCAATAATTGTAGCTCTTATAGAGTCCCCAAAGACAGAGGGGACTTTGCCCGAGTATAAGCCATGTCTCGGCACGGTGAGTCTGTCTTGGCTGCCAGCAGATAACAACGAAAGCTAGCGAGAGAACATGGGAGAAGATAGGAGTGCTTTCGGAGTGAACCGACTCTGACATGACACCAAGAAAGGGGAATTATTGACTACAAAAGGGGTAGACAGAATACAGCTTGTGGCAGCTGAGCTCTCCGATCTCATACTTTACGTGTCTCGCACCAAGCCGAACACTTGGACTCGAGCAATAAACGACAATGGACAACTAATAGCAACAGGAACGGTCAAGTACGACGGGCAATATAGAGGAAGAGAAACAAAGATAAGCAAAAAGAGAAAACGCAAGACAGTACGATGTCTTAACCAATGACCGACGCCCTGGAGCATGCCGTGCCTGGCAATTTAAAGAACTAGACGATGGTGGATTTCGACTGGCAAGTCTAGGACCGTCCCATTTCGCCACCGAGGAGCGATGGGGTCTGATTTGCACAGACGCAACTCTAAGTCGTAGCCACTCACGCTCCATATTCACCATGGCTCTTCTTATAGCATGCAAATCCACAATAGACTAGCTGTACGAAGTATGCCTTGATGAGACGGCCGGTCGGCAGCACGCAGTATTAGCCTGTAGAGCAGAATAATTCAAGGACTGATAACGTGATCTGTCCATTCACATGGGAGCGTGCCGTCCTTGTCCATTTTGATTACGTTGCCCCATATTGCATTTGGCATCCTGCATCCTGCATCCTGCAGCTTAGGAGCCTAGTAAGATGCGGTTGACTGGCTGTGGTGCAGTCTGATACGCGTCTATTTGAAAAGACTCTGTAAACTCCTTTTGACACTTTTGCTTCGGTTACGTTCATCATATTTGCTAAATGACAGACTTGTAGGATCCTTGATAATGCTATCCAATGGCAGTCTCAGATACCCTGCCGCTACTTGGATGATCGGTTAGCGTTGCCGTGTTTTTGCTTTGACTATTATTGTCAACTATATTTGTGCCCCGTACAAAAATCAGACATGAGTCAATAGAGGAGAGACATCTCGCAAGTCAGCCTCCCCAACACATCTACAGCAGTTGATGCAGTTTCGGCACTCGCAAATGACTGCATATGGTGACTTACGTGGCTGTTGACTACGGTCTGTTGGGGCTCGTAATAGAGATGAAAAAAAAAATAGCAAGAAAGAGAAATCCAAGGCTGTGGCGAAGTGCAGCTGGATCGACTGCAGCAGGGATCTTATGCTAGATTGGCCCAAACCTACAAAGTACAGGGCTTATTGCAGACAGACCCATATCAAATGCCCAGAGACTCCAAAATAAGGCCTACCTCAACATAAATCATAGAAATCATAAATAGAACGGACAGCCCGTCCCAGGGTATGCACTATGCAGCCATGCATGCACTGCACCTGCATATTTCAGAGGCGGACTGTGGTTTGCGGCTTGCCAACTAGCTAGTGCTATGCATGCATACATGTTGACGCCCGGAGGCAGCCTCCTGCAGACTGCTACGACGTATCTTGTAGCAGTGATCTTGGATACTCGTGCAATCCTGTAATACTGGCAGTGACAGCACATCACGGGCTTCCTCAACGATCAGCTGCCTGTGCAAGGCAGAGTTTATTTTGACAAAGCTGCTGAAAGATGCACTTGACTTTGGGAGCGTGACTGTTGCGACTGGCATTTCTGTCGTTGACTGCTCACCGCTCCTGGTGTACGACATGACGTTGAATGAAGCGATTTCTTTTTGCATAGGATTTATAGTTGATATCATGATTTATTCATTGAAAATAAGATCAGAATATGGGCGTCTCATTCCTTGTGTTCCCCGTCTACCCTTCCATCTGTATTCCCTTCTTTTTTTTCTTTTTTTTCTTTCCTTTTCTTCTCCTCATCCCGTGCAACACCTCGTACGAGGCGTTGCATTGCGCAGACTTGGGGCAGCCAATGTGCGCACAGAGAGGGCAGAAGGCCTGGGTGGATCGATGATCTACCAAGTAGAGCAATACTCGAGAGTAGACGACCGCCGTCGCGTGCTGGCCGTTTGTACGACCCGGTGTTTCGCTTTCACGTTGCAACTCCGACTTGGACATGTTTTTCCTATTTTACCTATATATTGTCTAGTTTTTTCTTGTTTCTCTTGTGTACAAAGAAGAGTGTTTCCAGGACCGTGCAAAGTAGATTGCAGATTTGTGCAAGCCAAGCTCCTATTGGCCAAAATAAAAACTTTAGAGACCAATGGTAATTTGCGGTGAAGACAGGTTACCTCTTTCCGCATTGTCTGCGCGTTTTTGACGAATCACAGTAGAGCAACATGGGTACTTGTCGTAAAAGGCAGTCGGTCATTGATATTGCAAAAGTTGGAACGGAAGTCGCGACGGACTCTTATCCATTCTTTGCTCCCATCTCTGGACGCTATACTTCTGGACCTCTACACCTCTGCATTCTACACTGCACACCTATTTACATTTCATGACGGCTAGGTGGACTGAGAACAAAGAAATCGACCGTTGACCCGCTAGCCACCACTCGGCTCTGTCCTTCTTTGCGGGCCTTTCCTTGTCCTGTTATCGTTCTCTAGTGCTGCTTTTAGTGGCCGCACCCGGAAAATCAGTGGGCACAGCAAGATTGCATATTGTAGATATTTTGTAGATTCTGATATATTCCAACATGCTGATGTTATTCTGATAAGCTGGTCTACATACCGCGTGGCCAAAAGCCAGATGGCTGTCCCAGAGACTAAGACTGCTCGGCCTCACTGTTACACGCAGACCGGACAGGGCCTAACATGGACATGCAAGCTGCTCCTCCAACAAGACCAATGCCTGCTATTTTATCAAGGAAAAAAACACGCTTTACTTTTCAAGTACTGGCCAATAGCAGCCGGGAAAAGTCAATAGAGGCCTCGATGCACTATCCAACAAGCTGACCTGCTGCTGTGCTGGCGTCCAGTCTCGCCAACGACTTGGGATCGCTTAGCTTTGTATATTTAGCCTCTTGTGAGTTCCAGTCTTTAGTTTCCTTAGCGCCTGATAGACTGATGTCTGTATCCTTCCTCCTCGAAAAGAATAACCATTAGATGCGAGTCTGTTCTCGAGCATGGTGTCGACATGGGATTTTCTACTTGGCTGGCGCTTCTTCAGAGTGGGTCTATTGTCTATCAGTGTGGCCCGCGCCTACGGAGCAGTTTCTCAGTCATTATTGCCGTTGAATGTCTTGTCTACATTTACATTCTCTAGGCCTGTTTGTCATTCCTTCTGGTTGTTCTATGTGGCTGTCAATAGCCGAGACTCAAGTGTCTGCTGTGTCAGCACAACGTGCTCCTGCTTCTTTCGTGGCCCAACACGAAGCTTTGCTAAGGAAAGAGGGAAACCACCACCAGCCTTCCTTCCTCTCCTTCCTCTCCGTCCTCTCCAAATCTGCTTAAGCTCTCTCCCTCTTTCCCTACCCAGGATGCAAGATGCGCATATACCATGCGACGGCTTTTATTCTCCATAATACTCTGTACTCTGTGCCAAAATCTTCTAGGCGTCCCAGCCTGAAGAATGTCATTGGGCACTTGTAAATCTGCTGCGGCCAATGGCAGCCCGGGATCCGTCATGTCGTTTCTCATAGGGTCTGGCTGTATGCAACAGCCAGGGCGCAGCGGGGATAGAGAAGTGAAGAAGAAAGTTGTGGATTAAATATAAATAAAAGGTGCAAATAAAAGAAAGATAAAATCGATAAAATAAGAGGCAAATACCAAAAGAGGCAGTCACGACCCGGTCGTGAGGTCCCACCTGCCCACAGACACTGACGGCGAGACTGCACCCCCATCACCTCAGCGAGTCAACGTCGTCTCTCGTCTTTTTGTCTCTCGTCTCTCGTCTCTTGTCTCTGAGTCTCTGTTTACAACCTCGCCATTCTCATGTCCCCTTTATTCCATGTACCTCTGCATGCTAGTTACTTGTTAGCCGACTGGATGCATTTCAACTAAACGGATTTATCAGTATCTGTTTACTTGTCCCGCATCTTTAAGCCGCGACACTCACACCCCCTCCTCTATATTGCCCCCCTCTATCATGTCTGATTTTTCTTATTCCAGTACTAGCATCTCTCTACCTCCAAAGGGCATTGTCTCTAGTTGCTGCAGCCCGCTTCACATGACTCCCAGCCGCCCTATCTGTGTGCAGAACCAGGAAGCTGGACTGGCCTTTGGCCACCAAGCACTGGTCTCTGAAGACGGGGCACTGAAATGACAACTGGCAGAGAGGCCTCTGCCCCGACAGACGCCACAGCACAAGCATGTTTGCAAGGCTGCTTAAGCAGATCTGTCCCTGCTCTTTGCTGTCTTCGTCGCCTCCGTGAGGGCGTGGCCATGCTCTTGTCCTGCATCTGTGGCCAGCTTTGAGACGCATTGTGTTACTCTTCCTCCTTCTCTTCGTCTCTATTTTTCTCTTGTCCAACGCTTCCATCTTCTATTCAACTTCCATAATTTATTCGTACTTTGTTGGCATTTGATTTTATATCGAATATCCCCATAACTTTTGTTTTATGTTTGGTTTGAGCTCGCCGACTGGTCCTCATATGCCATATGCCTGTCTACCCTGCTCTGCCCTCCCTCTTTTGATTTTATCTCATCGACTGTACCATGTTCTACTCCCCTTACATCTACCACACCACTCGTCCATGTACCCGTTAGTCCCTGTCTCGTTGCCTCTGCCTCTGCCTCTCTACCCCCTGCCTCGCTTTCTCCACATGTCTTTAACCACCCCTGCTCTTTGGACTCTCTCTAGTTGAGAGTAGAAGACACTCCCGTGTAAATCGTATATACCGTTGGATATATTCCTCCACGTCGAGCTCGCCTTCACATTGCCTCTTACTCTCTCTTTCTGTTCTCTCTTATTAATATCTCTACTCATCCATCTTCTCACCATATACTCACATCTTCACCTTCATCTCTCACCGCTGGTAAGCTGCACACTCATCTGATCTCTGCTGTTTCTTTGCCCCAAGCACAACTGCAAGCAGCACATGCTCTTCCAGCCCTGCTAACTTTGCCATAGACTTCTATATATCGCCTACCATCCATCACACCCACACCACCCCCCATCACAATCCTCTTCATACTCCTCTTCACGCTACTAGACCCTACCACCAACGCCCGACAAAAATCTACTATATCCTACTATCCTACCATACAAGTACCATCCGCCTCCCCGGCTCTTCTCGAGTTACTTCAAAGATACTCTACTCAGTACTCTTTCTTCTTGTCGACTCTGTCTGCTTTCTTTTTTCTATACACCCCGTCACATCAGTCATATACTGTTCCGGTTCAGCCTTCTCTGCTTTATAATCTGCATTCACACTCTTTAATTATCACACCCTCTCTGGCATCTCACATTGACTGTACTCTCGTTCTTGTTTCTTTTCGTATTTCATTCTTACTTTTGTTTACGTTCTTCACACCGGACTGGATCTGCTAATTCACATCTTGTAATCGGCTGCCTTCTTCTATCAGCTTTCAACTATTCCCTGCCAGATGGGGGAACTTTCAACAGCCAGCTTTCACCATGTCCTCTCCCCGGCCCGGCCTTGAACCGCCATCAGGGCAGCCCAGCTCTCGATTACGGAGAGTCGAAGCATCATATTCTCACGGCAACTCACAGAGCAGCTCACAAGGGAGCGCTTCACACATCCCTAGCCGTATCAGGATGTCCTCGAAAGAATTGGACAACCCCCGCTTACGGCCAGCTCCCATGCAAACGTCGTATTCATACTCTTCCGCTCCGTCTGGTCATTCTTCTGGTTATGCCTCTGGGAATCCATCCGGCCGCTCCGTCTCCTCCAGCAAGATTCCCCAGACCAGCTCCGGTTCTATCCCGGTCCCAACATCCCAAAGACGGCCATCCGACGCAAGAGATCCAAGACAGCGGTCTCATTCACGCCCGCCACTGACACATCAGTCACAACCATGGGGTGCCACGGCAAGCATCACAGGCAGCACCTCCAGTACTTTTCCTGGCAACGCGAGCACCAACAGCTCTTCTCGGTCCGGCTCGAGTGTGATCTCGCCTCCATCTTCTGTGCCACGGCTGCCACGAAGTACACCAAACAACCTGGCCCAGGTAAGAACACAGTTACCGGTGCAGACACAAGGGCCTACACAAAGACAGACACAGCCATGCATCCGATCACGCAACAACTCGGGAGAGACAAGTTCGTCATCGTCCGCCACGCGGGCACACACGCCCCTCGAGTTTGACCGTACCCTGACTGAAAGCCCGGCCGAGCTCAGAGTCGCCAAGAAGGCAGAAGTCACCAGCGCCCAGACCGTCATGATCTACCCGGAACTGGACCGCTACCGCAGCCTTGAGTCGTCACCATCACTGTCAATGTCCGACTCGTACGGACCTGCCCACCCAGATATGCTGTTTCGACTGGCCACAGAGAGCATACAGGCGCCGCCGACTCCTTACTTCTCTGGCTCAACTAGCCAGGTCAGTAGCGGAATCAGTGCAAGCCCCTCGACTCGCTTCTCAGAGTCGCCAGGACCCGGCCCCTACAGCCGGGACACGACGCCTACATCCATGTCTTCTCAGTCCCCGGGCGTTCTGTATTCTGGGCGGATGCCGTCTGCACCCCGTATGCGTCAGCCTGTCCGGGCCAGAGCCGGCAGTTTTGGCAAAGACTCATCGGGCGCATACACCCAAGGGTCTACCTCTGTGCCTTCTACACAAACTTTGGCTGCTATTCGTGAATCCCTCAACTCATCGTCGTCGTCCTCCAACGGGACCATCCGTGGTGCCGAGAAGAGAGAAATGCCCAAGAAGAAGAGACTATCGCCTACACCCCCTAGCCCACCACCGCGCAAGTCGTCGACAAAATTTAAAGAGTCAGGCGACGAGCTGAGCTCCCCGGAAAAGTCACGCAAAGGCTCAGAGGAGCACTCGAGATCCCGCCCTTCTTCGTCAAAGAGCAGTAGCAGCCGCGCAAAAGCTCCCGCACCATCGCCTGTGCCTGCCATTCCCAAGCAACACAAAGATACGGTTTCTGTCTCGACAGGCTCACCTCGGCCTCTACAGCGACCTACACCACCATCGCGGCCAAGTAGAGACGGCACACTGGATCTGCAGTCGCAGCTCGAATTTCCCCATCCTATCATTCAGAGCAACTTGTCACATGCTCCATCTTCTGACCATCTCGGCATTTCTCACGCATCACCACCCCAGCCCTCGACAGTCCACTCCGAACAGCGACAGCTTGCTCCATCTGCGCTACCTCTGAACCGGCGCGATGAGTCCCTATCAACACAGAGACAGAAGGAAGCCCCTCGCCCTCACGCTTCCAAATCTGCGGCATCGTCGTCGTCCTCTCACATCCCACCACCCAAGACGGATGATGGATCGGGATCGAGCAAAGAACAGGCAAGAACGACAAGAACGCCCAGTCCCAATGTGTCTACATTCCGAACACGATTTCCCCTCTTTGGCCGTCGGACCAAGACTGCACCCGTTACGGTTGACACTGTCTTGACTACTGGCAACAAGAAAGACGGCGCCTCTGTTCGCAAAGGGCCTGTCGCAGGCACCGGCCATGAAGGATATGGTCGCATGGGATCCAGCCGCCGGCGAAGCAGCAGCGTCAGCACTTTTCTCCGCGGCACGCCATCTTCGCAAGAAAGTCTTGCCAGCCCCCAGTTTCAGGATCCATTTCTTCGTGACCGCATGAGTCCAGTCGTCATCGCTGGTGGCGAAATTATCGAAAACAAAAATGCTGGCTATGATCTCTCTCGCACGGGTAGCAATACCAGCGAAAGTATTAGTGTCAGTGCACACCCAGGCTACCTCCGACCAAGCACCGATTCGCTGTCGTCCCGCGAAGACCGCACAACTCTGTGGCCGTCTGCTTTTCCGCGCGGATCGCGCCGCCCGTCTGACAGCAGCGACTCTGAAGCCGGCATGCGGTCGACGCTGGCATACCGCCGATCGGTGCAGCGCCTGCAGTCTCCTGACCGAGCCCAAGTCCGCGTGCCCCGGCCCATTGTGGTGCGCCCTGCACGGCCCGGGATGCCGCCTTCTATAAATAGCACGGACACGACAATCATGACGGATGACTCTGCACCTTATGCATCATTCTATGCGCCATCCCATGCGCAATCCACGCAGTCCGAGCTTCTTCGTGGCCGCAAGGGTTCTGAAGCTGCGCCTTCCACCTCCACAACACGAAAATTGACAAAGCGGCAAAGGTCACCACGCAAGTGGAATCTGTTTGGCCGGTCGCAGAGCCAGCCGGCGACGTCGAAAAAGGCGCTGCAGTCGACATCGACAGTGGCCGTGGCGGTGACAGTGGAAACAATTGCGCCCGAAAAAGCGAAGCCGGTGGCCTTTTATGCCATGATTGACTCGTCCGAGCCGGAAGATGGCGACTATGGCGATATGAGCGACACTGGGTATAAGCAGAACATGGGAAATACGGGAGAAATTGATGTCGACAATGTCAAAGACATTTTATTCCAGGCCAAGATGCCTGATAGTCCAGTTTCTACATCAGTTGGAAAGGTGCGCCGAGACAGGCGTCCATCCATTGAACAAGTCAGCATTGGCAACGAAGCGCCTACGCGGCCAGCTCGTGAAGGTCCTGCACCACAGTGGCGGCAGGAACAGCAGCAGCAGCAGCAGCAGCATCGTCAGCCTGCACAGCAGCCTTTTCATCACCAGCCAGATATGGCACTGCACTATCACAACTCGCCACAAGTTTCCAGCCCTCCTCAGCCTCAGCAGGTCCAGCGATTCCAGCAACCCCAGCAACCCCAGCAACCCCAGCAACCTCAACATCTGCAGTCTCAACCTCAATCTCAACTCCAGCAAGCCCAAGAAATTGCCAGCATGCAGCGCAAAGCACCTGACACCGCACTCCCAATGGTCCCCATAATGCGTTCTGGTCGTCCCAGTAGACTCGCTCAAGTCGGCCGAATTCCCAAGGTCGTCAGTGCCCGGCCGGATCAGACATCGCCCAAGAGCTTCTCGCGTCCTTTCAACCGCATCAGCGCCCATCTCTCGTCGGCTGCTTCGACACCCCAGGTCTCCATGGACATAGACTCGATTGCCAAAGGACCAACACCGCCCAGCTCGGCGACACCTGACCTTACGCATGATGGATCGACAGTGACGCACAATCTTGTGCCAACACCCGAGGTCGGATTTATTGGAAATGGTGCCGAGTTCTTCACCATGGCATCACGCAAGGACTCGCACACAACATCGGGCACAAGCAGCTCGGGCGTCTACAGTTTCGCCGATGCAACAGCCATTGTACCAAGTCCAAGTGCGCCGCTTGCCGAGGATGAGATCTGGGATGAGTACAATGATCTACTGGAAGACCGGCCTGCCAAAGTGCGAGCATCCACTACGTCTTCGCATGGCATGCCATTCCACTTGGAGACAGATGCCAGAAGTATCTCTATTCCCCATACGCTTCCGGTACCTACACTACGCCAGATTCAGCCCCGGGCAATCAAGGAAGCCAATAAGCCAGCAGTCGAGTCGCCGACTGTCATTGCTTTTCCCAACCAAAGCATCGATGAGACTCTCCGCAGTGGCCGCCCTCCTGTCGCATCGAGCATCTACTCGACTGACATTGTGATTGAGAATGCCGACAATACTGCTGACCAGAGGGTATCTTCGGTCTCGCAGCCACCAGCGACACCCTTTTCAGTATCCGAGTTTGTATCTGGGTATGGAGACCGCAACAACAGTGTCGGAAAAGCAAAGAAGACTGTTACAATGCAGAGAAACAGTGGCTCTTCTAGTCGGAGTCCCACCAAGAAGCCCCGTGCATCGGATGGCAGTGTCTACAGCCAAGTCTCCGAGGACAACTCGCCCATTTCGCAGGTCAACCTCCGCGTGGGATCCATGACTGTCAGCAAGTGGCTCACGTTTGGCCATGTTCTCTTCAGCCCGGCACGCGACAATATGGTCCTCAAGGTTAGCCCGCCCAATGGTCACTCGGTGCTTGTCATTGACGGACTCGGAAACGATGACTGGTCCTTTTATGCCGCCGAGACATACCCTGCCGCGACCTTCTTTAACCTCTCACCGCGTGCACCGCTCCCTGTCGACCCCAACGGCAACACACCCGCCCTCCCCATGACACCGCCCAATCACCATCAGATCCAGTACGTGTCCAACGGCGACAAGCTGCCCTTCCAGGCCGAGATTTTCACGACTGTCGTCTACCGCTTCCCGACGGCAGCACCAGAGAGCCACTACCGCAACGTTATCAATGAAGCCCGCCGCGTGCTCAAGCCAGGTGGCTACTTGGAGCTGTCGATTCTCGATCTGGACCTCAACAACATGGGCCCGCGCACTCGTCGGGCCATTCGTCGCCTCAAGGAGCAGACGCATAGGCACACGCCCGACATGCATCTGGGCTCGACAGCCGACGCCATCCTTCGCCTTCTTGGTACACGCGGTTTCACCGATGTCAAGTCATGCCGTGTTGGTATCCCTGCCGCCAGCCCGATATCCTGCAGCGGCAGCGACTCTAGCAGCAGCAACTCCAAGCCTGCCAAGGCTATCGAGACGACAAAGCCCAGGCCCAAGACAGTCAAGGACCAGCGCAGCCTGGCCGAGATGATCAATGACGAGAGCCCTGTGGCCGACGAGAGCATTACCAACATGGTCGCGCGTGTCGGCCGCTGGTGGCACAGCCGGTGCTATGGCGATGCAGCCTTGGACCCGTCAGCCCAGAAGCCGAGCAATGCATCCGGCATCACCAGCAGCATGTGGATGGACCGTGCTATATTGGCCGAGTGCGAAGAGTGGCGCACCAACCTCAAGCTTACTGTGTGCTACGCGCGGGCTCCCGATATCAAGCGCGTCGCCAGTATTTGATTTCTTTCCCTCTATTTTCTTCTCATTACTTTCACATTTTATTGCTTACATATTATATTCATATTAAAACACCGGCGCAAGCCTAGCATACATCATTGCACCCAAAAGACAAAAAAGACAAACAGCACTGCAACAAGCAAATGGCATGCCGGAAGACACAGCACGGCCATGCCTTATTTTGCAAACTCTCGGGCCACTCAAGGTTGAGAGCGTTTATTTCTTACGACATTGCATCATCTTCTTTTCCTATCTTTTTCCAGTTCTCTTTTCCTTTTGCATATGGACGTTTCCACATAATATTCCCATGTTTCTTCCTTTCCCTCCCTCCTCTTCACTCATCAATGCTGGTTCATTGCTTTACTTTACGAAGCCAGACCACATGGACGACGACAACGACAATGTAGCACACGACAGCGACATACATGGCAGCGTTTCTTTGGTTTCTGGATTGTTTCCGTTTGAATTTGGTTCGATACACACTTTGGTTCCTTTTTTCATTTTCATTCCTATTTATTTCTTGTTTACTCATCTTGATTATATGTGTTGGGCACATTAGCTCAGCCGGCAATAGAGATACCCTTTATCTGCAGCTTTACAATACCTCTTTACTGGACTCGTAGACCTCTGTCTGTTTCTAGCTGTACTGTCATATGCATTAAGTAAAGTTTAGTCTGCGAGAAACACTGTTGAACTGAAATGCTATCTGAACGAGCAAGTATTTTCTAGTGGTGTATCCAATGTGCCAACACTGCCGACTGCCAGTACGATGGCATCCACTCCAACAATATACGCTCACATGCATAGATACTATTCTGGTTATCATTTTATTACTGGAAGAAAACAAATACTCCTGTCGACTGCTACAGCTCCCTCTGGGGGGTAATACAGTTAGTATGAAACTAAAAAAAAAATGCATTGCAGATCCTTGGACAATCGAGAGGGATCGCGGTTAGTATCCATGAAGCAACGGCTTCAGCAAGTTAGTCTCCGTTGAGCGGTGCCTTGACGGGTTAAACAAATTAGTCCGGTTAGTCGTCTGTTTACGCTCCGGGAGGCGGCGGCGGCGGCGGCAGATCGCTTGGGGGAGGCGGGGGAGGCACATCACCCGGCGGCGGCGGCGGCGGCGGCGGAACTGCACCACCAGAGTACTGCGAAATCAAAGCACTCAGACCCGTCATGCCGGGCGGGGCACCACTAGGAGGCGGCGGCGGCAAACCCGGAGGAGCGCCGCCCATACTCATACCGGGAGGAGCGCCATAGCCAGCCGGTGCACCATAACCGGGGTAGCCGCCATACGACGGCGGCGGCGGAATGGACTGAGCCTGCTGCTGCCAGGGAGCCATGCCTGCCGGGCCCGACGGAGGAGCGCCGTGGCCGCCATAGCCTCCACCTCCACCACCGCCGTAGCCTCCACCACCACCGTAGTAGTCACCACCGCGGTCACCACCACGATCACCACGATCACCACCACCGCCGTAATTGTCATGGCCGCGGTTGTTACGATCGCGAGCCCAGGGTGCAGGACCGCCCGAGGATCTCTCGCCACCGCCGCCACCACCCTCGTGATCACGATCGTTGTTAGCACGGCGCCACGGTGCAGGACCTCCTGTAGGAGCACCGCGCTGCTGCCAGGGCTTTGCATCCGAGGGGGGACCGCCAGCCGACGGGCCGCCCGATCCGGGTCCAGATCCAGGCCCGGCCTCGAGGCGCAGCGGTGCACCACCACCGCCACCCAGTTCCTGCATGAGCTGCTCGTACTCGCGGTCGACAGCATTGCCGCTGCCGCCGCCGATGGCGGGAGCGCCAGGAGCGCCAAGACGTCCTTGTGCAGCAGCAGGTCGGCCAGCACCGTCATTGCGCCAGCTCGTACCGCGCTGTCTGTCGGGACAATCACGGGCCATGTGGCCGGCATTGCCACATACGTGACAGATAATGGTGGCGGTGTAGTTTGTCTTCTCAGGACAGTCGTATTTACGGTGACCGATCTGGCCACAGTTCTGGCAAGCCTGGTTCTCGTCGTCACGGAGGGTACCGTTAAGGGTGGCCAATTCACGAAGCTGGTTACGCTTGAGCTCGTTCTGGCCTTCGGGGATCGACGCGGCTGTCTCAATGACGTTGTGAATAAGCTCCTTGGCCTTGTCAACCTTTTCCTCGGTGTCGGCCATGATCAGACAGTGAAGATCCTCTTCCTGGTTGCTAGAGTGAGCAGCATCCGAACGGCCTGTTAATTAGTATTATTGTAGAAAAAGGAAAAACAAAGAAAAAAGAGAGAGGGAAGAAAAACATACCTTTGCCTTCCTTGACGGAACCCTTGCCACGAATGGCAATCTTGGCGCCGGACTCGGTCTCCATCTTCTTCAAAGTGTTACCTCTGGGTCCAATAAGTAAGCCAACTTTAAAAGAGGCAAGTGTTAGTATTCCATTAGTAGTAAGTAGTCATGGTTAGAATGGTCATGGTTAGAAAGCAGGCGGCTGTCGGTTTCATTCATGGTAGGTTCAGCTCCCATCGTGGCTCAAGAAATACACTGCCTGCACAGTCAAGTCTGTATGGTTAAGAGTGTAGTATGCAGGCAGACAGATCATTGGTCCTGATTGAATCGCCTAGAAGAAACATAACACGCATAAGTTCTGGGAGAGGGGGGCCACATGAAGGGGGAAAGTCATGGAGAGAATGGAGAGAAGGGGAGCAGTTAGAAGGGTTAGTAATCATACTGAAGTTAATCTCAGGATAGTCGTTGACAGGCACATAGACCTTCTCCTGGGTCTTGGTCGGGCGGCGGTAGTCCTGCGGCGGGTGGTAGTTGGGAAACGTCTTGACGGCCTTTTCCACAAGCTTGTGGCGCTCGTCTTCCAGCTTCTTGCGGTAGCGAAACTCGCGCGTGTTGATACGACGGCCGTGGTTGTCGTACTGCGGCGCTGGCGAAATCGAGCGGTCGCCCTCGGGCGGCACAACATCGTCAATCTTGAGCTTTTGTGTGATCTCCTCAATACGCAGGTGCAGCGTGTAGGCATCGAGCTGCTCGCTCGTCATGTTGGCCAGGATGGCCGTGGGCAGGCCCATAAGACCGGCAGCCTTGTTGTCGGCGGCATCACCCCACCGGTTGCGCTTCTTGCGGCGGCGACCACCATCAGGGCCGACGAGGGCCAGGTCGACAGCGCCACGCGGCTCGGGGCTGCGGCCACGCTTCAGATCGCGCTCGCTGCCACGGTCGCTTCCTCTGTCGCTGCGAAAGTCGCCACCACGGTGGTCGCGGTCGCGGCGCTCAAAGCCACGGTCTCCACGATCGCCACGATCACCACGTCCACTGCGCTCACGGCCATAGTCACCGCCGTGTGCGCTATCGACGTTGTCAGAGTCGCCTCCGAACCGGCGCGCTTTGCCCAGCGGGATGTTGTTGGACCCCGTGATGCCCTGGTTTCTCCACGCCATGTTGGCTGGATTCGATAAACGCGTCGAGTGGGAAAGGTCGAGATAGTATTAAGTATGGATAAGCAATTTCGTTAATCAGTTGATGCGCGCTGTCAGTACGCAGTCGTGTTGATGAATTGAAGTTGATGGGTGAAAATTGTTGTAATGGGTTGCAAGCAAGGTTGAAATGGGGGTTGTCGCAAAAGGAGAAAGTGCTAAAATACTGCCGTCTAGTCGCCACCAGTCGCCACCAGTCGCCACCACCCAAAGGCGGTGTAATTTATTTTGAGATTACATAAGCATAGTCTACCAGCACGATCAATCAGCCAATTTCTACAGCAAATACAGCTGTGCATTCGTTGAACTTTACAGATCTCTGATTAAACGAAAGAGTGATATGTTTACTTCTTGGCATCCTGGGCCATGCCCTCTTGGACCCATGCGCGAGCAGCCGCCGACCGCGCCTCAATCTCCTCGGGCGTCGCCTTGTCGAGCGCTGTGTGACGCGACGGCACATGGCGGCCCTTTTCGATGCCGGGCCGCGCCAGGATCTTGTCGAACCAGGCCTGGAGGTGCGGCATGCCGCTCCAGTCGATACCGGCCCAGTCGTGCGATGCGACCCATGGCCACGTGGCGATGTCGGCAATGGTGAGGCGGTCGCCGACGAGGAAGCCCGAAGGAGACTTGGCGAGGTGGGTGTCGAGGACGCGGTAGAGGCGGCGCGTCTCGTTGCCGTAGCGGTCGACGCCGTACCGGATCTTTTCCGGTGCGTAGCCTTTGTTGTTAGTAGTTGACCTCTAGACGAGAACAAAGGACCTACGCAAGAAATGGTTGGCCTGGCCCTGCATGGGACCGAGTCCGCCCATCTGGAAGAAGAGCTATTCTGTCAGCATATACCAAAGAGAGCACAGCAATGAGCAGCATATAAAAACGCAAAGTTAAGACACAAAGACACAAACGCCTACCCAGTTGTTGACTTCGTAGTACTCGCGCGAGCCGTGGGGATAGGACAGCTTGTGCTCGGGGTCGTACCGGTCGACGAGGTAGAGCAGGATGGAGCCGCTCTCAAACAGGCGGATGGTGGAGCCGTCGGTGTGCGTGTCGGTCAGCGCCGGGATGCGGCCGTTGGGGTTGATCTCGAGAAACCATGGCTCCTTTTGGGTGTTCTTGGACAGGTCGATGGCGGTGGTCTTGTACTGCAGGCCGAGCTCTTCGAGCAGCAGAGACACCTTGATGCCGTTGGGCGTCTGGGCCGTGTAGAGATGGAGGTCAGAGGCAGGCATGGTCGTTGCGGATGCTGATTGTTGTGATTTGTTGACTCGATTTACTGTTTGGCTATGGAAAAGTCCATGGACAGCTATATATATCAATTGCTGTAAGCCATTGGCTCGATAGCTAGCATGTCGTCATCTGGGTGGCACCCCTCCGTTGCTCTTCCCCTCTCGTCAATACAGCCGCTTAGAAATCAACACCCTTGACTAATATCACAATTATTGCTGTCACAGTTCATAAAATCTGTAAAATATCTTAATAGAAGGGCGTATTCAGAAGAGAGGGACCGTCTTGCTGTACGGAGAACAAAACAAGTTAGTTTATCCCGCGGAATACAGTGTCTGAGACTCTAGATAGTAGACCCGGCCTCGTTGCTTAGTAATAAACAACGGGCCGAGTCCGGCAGACCACAGCCTGAGCCGGGTCCCGGCAAATCGTCGGGTGCGCATTCGTTGCATGATAAGAACAATGTAGATTACAAACATTGATCTCTAAGCCTTATTACAAATCAAAGGTCACAGATATTCCTGTCATACTGCCTATTCATAGCTGTCGTATTTGTGCTACTCGTAAACCTACATAAGAAACATCGTGAGAAGACACGCCAAAGGAAAAGAAAACAAATTACAAACGTGATAGACGTGATAGATAGTCGTGCCTCGCAGATCCAGCCACCAGAAATAACATGCTATAAATAAAAGAAAAAAACGCCGTAGTTGCTACCCTTGCTACCCCTACATCAAATAAATCAAGCACATCAAATCAGTCAAGTAACAAAGAGAGCTCGCCATTTAGTGGCGGCGCGAGCTGCGCTCCTTGCGCTGCTTTCTCTTCTCCTCGGCATAGGCAAAGTCCTGTTGGTCCGAGGCGCTCTCGACGGCACTGCCAGTCGAAATACCCGGGATGAAGCAGTGGTATGACTTGGTGCCGAGATCGCTCTCCTCCATACCCGACTCGGCATAGCCGCCGGGCATATGCGAGCTTGTGGCGTCGTCATCGACACGCGAGCTGCCCTCCTCAATCTGGCGCAGCGGTGTGGTCACATCCTCACCGTGCTTCCAGCTAAAGTCGCGGCGGCTAGCACGGCTCTCGGTTGTGGCCAGGGCGGCAGTGTACGAGTGCGACGCGGCTTGCGAGGCACGCTGGTTGCGCTCCTTGTTGCGGCGGCTCTCAGCCCGGGCCGCGCGCGCCTCCTGCCGCAGACGCTCCTCTTCACGGTGGGCATTGCGGTCGGCTGTGCTGTAGACCTTGCGGATACCACCGGCGCCGCCGCTGCTCTTCTTGGGGGTGCTCGTAGGGGTGCGCTCGCGGTTGGGAATCAGTTCAGAAGTAACAGTGCTCTCAGTACCGACCGTCGATGCGCTAGGGTTTGAGCCGTCCCAGGTCGAGCTGTCACTGGCCTTGTTGATACCACCAACGCGGGCCGCCTCCTCGTGGCGGTAGTCGCGCAGGTACGCCTCAGCAGCGGCCTCGGCATCCTCGTCGACAAGCACACCTTCTTCGTTGACCTTCCGGCTCGACCGGCTCTTCTTGTCCTTCTTTTCTTTCTTGTCCTTCTTCTTCAACTCTCTAGTGGCATCCTTTTCGTTGTTGTACTTTTCTTCGCGACGGCGCTCGCGCTCGCGGTCACGCTGCTCCTTCTTCTTGCGGCGCTTCTCGCGGCCCATGATATCGCTGACACCGGCGGTGATGCCCGTCATATCCGACGAGTTGGTGGTGCCCGACAAGTCCGTCACAACGGTCCGGCCATCCTCGTTGGAGTAGTCATCAACATCCTTAAAGACACTGCCGCCGCCGAGGTTGGTGCTGGCTGTAGCGTTGGAGAGAATGGTGCCGTTAGGGCCTCTGCGGCGCAGCACAGTACTCTTGTAGTCGTCCCAGTCATTGTTTCTAAAGTGGAAGCCGCCGTTCTTGGCCCAGAAGAAGAACCAGATCATGGTGATGCAGATGGCAGCGCCGAGGATTCCAAACAGGGCAAAAATGCCCTTGTTGTTGATTGACTCGACACCGGTCACTTTGCCATGCTCAATCTCGGTCGATGCGGCCGTTGTGGTGTCGCGTGCAAGCAGCACAATTCTGGCAGCCAGCGGCCCATTGTCGAAAACGCGGGTCGGGTTAATCGGCGTCCGGGCCGAGATCTTGGACACCAGATGGTGGAGGAGGGTGGGCGCCATGATGCGTTAGGAATGCCGTTGGCAACGGTCGACTGGAATGACGGTCCAGTCAGTCTGGTATGTAGGAAGTAGTAGTTGATTGAATCTGTAAAGATGAAGCCGAGAGAAGCACGTCGCCTGCTGTCTCTGGCTGCCGTGGACGAGGTAAAGTAGGTGCTGCGTTAATGTGAACTCGCAACAAGAGAAATGCAATGGAATGAGAATGGTGAGATGAAAACAGTGAACAAAAGAGATGCACAAGTGGCAGCCTATGAAGGACAGAGTGATTGAATGCGTGCGTGGCGAGCAGGTTAGGCTCCCTGTATGCGGTTCCCCCAGAAACCAGAGCGAGGTTGCAGGATACGAAGCACTAGCATCATACTAAGTAATACAGTGGTTATGTAAGGTAATACCTGATTGGTATTTGCTATGGAAAGAGCGGATAGTGGGCGCCTTCCCGAATAGGAACTGTCTACTCAGTAGCATCACACACACGATATGGCGAGTATTAAGTAAACAAACTGCAGTCTCCCTCGCGTTTAAAACTGCTCTATACTTGATTTGTGTCCTGAGATAAAGCAATTGTCTTGTGAATCCCTTGTGTTGTTGGCCAGCTTGGGTACACCGCTGTCGCATTGACTAGAAAGTAAATAAAAAGCGTCACCCAGCAACGCTCTCTTACACGAAAGACCCACTATATCCCCTCTGAGACTACCAGAAATTCCAGCCACAGCGCCACACTCTGCACTGCAGACCTTGTCACGTCTACGCACCACACCACACATACTACAGCACCTGAGAACACACCACAGCCAACCAGCCACATGGCACCCAATCCGTGCATCCCGTCAACCCCGTCCACTGGGAACATGAAACACGCCAGTAATGCATAATGAACGACGAGTTCAGGCTGTTTCCATCGAGGCTATTATGGCTACTTTGTACTTTTCAGTACGGCCGGCGCGTCGATGCTGCTGCATGCCCTGGACCGTCGCATGCATATAGTAGTCGATGCTGCCTTGGTCGTCACTGCCATGAATGCTTGTCGTATCTAAGAATAGGGCCACGAAATTAATACACATGCTACATTGTAGAAATGCATTGGACGAGAGCCTCGTTTTGTGGCATATTTCACTCAGTAGTACAACCTGTTTATCGTCTTCTCGAATTTAGCGCCGCCTCGCTCCTTTGCCCCTTTTCCTTTGTGTCGTCTTGTCGTCCTCTCCCTCTCTCGATACCGTTTCATCGTCGTGTCAGATGGCCAATTTCTGCTCGATTTCTTTTGCAGTTTCCGCCAACGGTCCTGGAAAGTGGCCTCAAACAGCCGCCGAGTTGCTCTGTATAATAGCTTGGATTCGGTTTCTAAACTTACAAAGGACAAGAATAGAAGGAGTGGCGACCATCATAGACACTAAAAAATAGGGCTGCCACCGTTCTCGACGATGATTGCTTCGTTTGTGCTTGGTCAGTGTACCGTTTCCCTACACTTTCTGACTTGGAAAGCGAGGGGTGTGTCTATCACGCAGTCGCTCGATGAACTGCTCAGGCTCAGGAACATCGTCTCACCCATGGCCTTGTTGGCGGCCGTCCAGGGCGCTGGTAGACAATGTCGCTGCTGTCTGGTGTTTGGACACATGGTGTCTAATGGTGGTGTCGCCTCATTACTAAATTGCCATTTGTCAGTATTTGTTAGTATCCATCAAAGTGGCACGACGTTTGTAGATCTGTGAGTTGTTTTCATGAGATATGTTTGCTGGTCGCATGTTTTCTGTGCCACTGCATGTTGCTTGGGTTTAGATAGTGTCTGCTGCCATTAATATCCATGCCCTTTCGTAAAGTAGCAGATATACAAGGGCGTTTAGAATATGTGATAACTCTACATCCATCATGCATAGCTTGGACTTTTCATATGCATCTCCCCACGGACACATGCAGGATAATGCAACAGAAATCTGTACGATAAACTATTACGGGGTAGAAACATCACAACGTAGCAATATAATTTAGGTGAATAGATATAGATATAGATAGACATGATTATAGAGTCCCTTGATTTACACTACAGTCAATGCCGTGCAATGGTGATGCGCCAAGGGGTATGGACCGGCTTACGGAGCAGGGGATGTGATATGGAAGAAGCATAGAAGGTGTCGAAGAAGAGGAGAAGAGGAGGGAGCCAGAAACGGTTGAGAAGGGATTGAAGAAGGGCGGTAGCTGAAACATATAGGAGCACTGTGCGTTGTAGAGAAAACTTTATCTGTTCTTAGGCATATGTTGTTCTGTGAGGGTGCTTGCATTCTGCTGAGCCTGTTGTATGGTATGATATCATAAAGCATAAAAAATGAGGATGGTGTGCAGCTATCCCAATCGATAATACTGCGCTCAACTTGTGTAGGAAATGCAAAGATACGAACAGCAAAAGGTGCAGTAGACGGACAAGACTAGGTAGTGTGCTGGGTATCCTAGTTTAGGTATAGACATGATATAGAATGAGGACAGTAATAGTCAAAACAGTGCAATACAAGTAATAACGAATCTTTTTAGAGGGTGATTGTATCCAAACTTTTTCCCTGCAGAAAGCCACCACATTTTCATCAAATAGAAAAACATCAAGAGCAAACATGAGTAGATATAACAACTGCCAAGTCTCCAGGACATCAAAAGATATGATTGAATAAATGTTGATATAGATGGCAGATAGATGGCAAAAGATGTGGTAACTGTCGTAACAAAACATATCTCGCTGGCTGACTTGTAAAAAAAAAAGCGCTACTAAGCGTCTGGTGGAAGAAGAAAGAATAAAAAATAAATGGGGAAATATAGAAGAAGAAAGAAGAAGGCATCAAGAAAGAAAAAGAAAAAACATTAAAAAAAGAGTAGACATAATTCATAATGGTCATTTCAAATTGTATCATTCTCGGTCTTGCGTGCGCTGTACACAACTCAGTGGTCCCGAATGTACCGGTTGACTTCCCGTGGTGCAAACGGTGAGTCATCCGAGTAGTCACCACCACCATAGCTGTACTCAATAGCATTCTCTAGCGGTGCGTAAATGGAACCGGCACGAGAAGCGGCACGGCTGCGCAGGGCGGGTCGATCGAAGCGACTTTGGCGGTCGTCGTCGCCATACATGGACTGCTCGCCAATGCTGTAGTGCCGATTCTGAGGATGATTGATGGTGATTCCCGTGCCGTCCGCGTATTGCATCTCAAGCACTTTGCCGTTGCGCACGCGGATGCAGAGGTCATCCTCTCCGTTGTTGCTCGTGTGCGTAGTCCGAGTCGTCCGTGTAGTTGCCGACTGGCGCCAGTCGCTCTCGTCGCGGCTTCCAGAGCTGCGAGTCGACCGGCTGCGAGGACCGTGTCGGTCGTGCTCAGATTCGTGCAGCAAATCTGCCGTTAGTCGCATGCCTCCACCCTTGTCCTCCTGGTACGAGCTTGCCAGCCGCATTTTGTCCTCAAAGGCACTTGATGAGTTGGAGTCCCCATAGTATGAGCCACGGCGGTTACCCGTCGTGCGTGCGATCTCGGTGGCGTAGGGTCTCGACTCATAGCTGTACTGCGACGGTTCAATGCTCTCACGACGGTGGCGTGGGGCACGCATTGGTGGCTCATCATAAGGCGCCGAGTTATCGTAGTAAGAGTCCTCCGGGTCTTCGTAGAGGTCGTCGTACTGTCTATGTTCACGGTGTGGCCGGTCCATCAGCCGCTCCAGTCCACGGTCAACACCACGGTGGGTCGACCGCTCTCTTGGAGGGGGAAGAGCGGGAGGCATGAAGGGAGACGCTTGTGGGCGCGCAGACATGGCACGGTTCGGCTCCTCGTATTTGGACTTGTAGCCCATAGACAGCCGCCGCATGCTGTTTGACAATGGCTCTTCGTACCGATCCCGGCCGCGATCATAGTCAAGATCGCGCTCATGATCACGGTCATCGTAGTCAACTGGCAGCTGCGGGCGGTGCCCTATGGAGGTTTGCGGGCGGGCAAAGCGCTGGTGGAGATCTCTAGCAGGTGGTGGTTGCACATGACCTCCCATTCCAAAAGGTTCTGATCTCGGAGTATGGCTGCCCATGGGAAAAGGGTCATGCGGCGGCATCATGCGGCCTCCGCCTACAATATCGAAGGGCTGAGAAGGCGGTGGCATCGGAAGCCCTTGGACTTGGAAAGGATCGTGGTGCGAGGACGGCGGGCCCGGTGCGCGCATAGGTGCAGGTGGCATCATGCCGTAGCCACTAAAGCTGTGGGATGGACCATGGTGAGGTAAGCCATGCGGCGGGCCGAGCGGCGGCGGCGGCTGCCAGTGCTGCTGGTGCATTGGAGGTCCTTGCATCAGTGGAGTAAACTGTGGTGGTGGTGGTGGTGGTGGTTGTGGTGCAAACCCGCCCCTAGGAATCGCTGAAGCGGACGGTGGTGGGGGCGCCATTCCGCCTTGGTGCATCATGTGGTAGCGGTTATTGGCTACAGGTGGGTGCATTGGTTGCTGCGGTGGCGGAGGAGCGCCGTAGAAGCTCGTAGGACGCGGCGCAGCAGTCTTGGAACGTGGACGGGATTGCGATCTAATTTCAGGCTCGTAGTAGTGGGATTGATCGCGGGGTGGTCTCCGGCGCTCGCTGTGTGGCTCCATGGCAGGGGCTGTATTTGAATGCTTGGGAGGGTCGGGACGAGGTGCGCCACGTCTCGACTGCTGCGGTGGTACTGAGGGCTCACGGCGCCTTGACGAGCGGCCTGATTTGGAGTCGCGGCGGCTTGGGTGGGCCGTAGAATCAGAGTCGACAGAGTTGAGCGGCGCGGGTTCATGGTATTCGCGCTCTCGCTCTCGCTCTCTCTCTCTTTCTCTTAGCGATGACTTCTTTTTGCTGATGTTCATCTTTGCAGTTCCAATCTGCGGGCTACCGGCGGTGGAGGTAGCGAAGGATTTGTTATTGAGGTTACCGTCGTCATCCTCATCCTCCACGTATGCCACCCTTGACTTCTCGGACTTTGCACTCTTGAGAGACATTTTGAAGTTGTGAGAGAAGTATCAGAGGGGAGGCCAAGAGGGGAGAGAGGGGACTGGAGAGAGTGTGAGAGAAAGAAGATAATAAGTGTGGAAGAAGAGAGACAAGAGGGATGAGAGAGGTCGGGTGGGGAGACGGAGTATTAGGACGCAGTAGAGATTAAGGCGATGAGTTAAACTGAAGATGAACGATGATGGAAACGTTGTTGATCGGGAGCATTAAGATGGAAGCAGATGCGCGAGAAAGATTGTCGTAGAGAGAGAAAAAAAGGTGAAGGTTGTAGATCTAAAGACGAAAATTGAAGAATGATATGAAGGAAGAAGAAAGTTGAAAAGAGGACGGAGGACGACAGGGAGGTGGAAGTAGGAAAAGCGGAGAGAAAAACGGCCGTGCTAAACTGGGGCAGTTGAGGTAACAGTGGTGGGAAGCAGATCGAGCGCTGCAGGTGTCTATGTGGTCGCTTTGCTTCGTTGGGCGCGGATGGGGTAGGGTCTCGTCTCAGACTCCAGACGGAGCGAGGGAGGTAGAGGTAGAAAGTAGATGGACGGGCAGGCTATGAGGGATGAGGGATGAGGGATGAGGGAGAATGAAGGAAGAGGGGTCAACAGGCAGTCACGAAACGGCTCGACGACAAGAAGCAAGGCAGTAGACGGGACTAGAGATGGCCGAATGACTGAAAGATGTTGAATATCAAAAGCGTTGATGCCTTGGGCGCTGATGGAGTCCCTTAGTCGTGTCTTTGTATGGCCAGCGAAGACAGCAGTAGACAGTAGACAGTAGACAGTAGGCAGAAGGCAAGTTGGGAGTTGCTAGTCGGAGGAGGTAGAAGGAGAGTCCCAAGAGTGAAAAAAGAGAGTGGGGATTCGGGTGGTCTTAAGGCCTTTTTCTCTTTCGTCTTTTGGGCGGTAGGCTAGCTCGCTAGGTGGTGGTAGGCTGGCTGGCTGGCAGTTGAGTGGTTCAAAGGTAGGCTTTGCTGGTCAAATTGGGAGGAGTTGCGGGTTCGAAATGGGGCCTAGTTGGGATTGGGATTGGGATTGGGAGTGATGTGGACGAAGATGGTAGGACGGATTGATAGCGGAGACGAGGTGGGCGTAGGGCGATTGCAGATGGACGGTAAACGGAGAGATGAAAGATGGTGGATGAAAGATGGTGGATGAAGAATGAAAAATGAAAACTGAGGGAGTGAGGTGAAGATGCAAAAAGAAAAGGAGAAGAAGAGAAGAGGAGAGAAAGAAGAAGAAGTAGAAGGACGGAAAGAAGTTTGGTAGACCAAGATATTGGGAAGAGGTGTGCGAGCGTCGGTCGTGCTTACCCTGGGGATAACACGACGACGACAAGAAATATCTTTGATTGATCCAATTGACGGTTGCGCCTTCCTCGCAAAGTCAAAGGGCGCTTTCCTTTTCCACGTCCGTTGTCGCCTGAGCCTGGGCCAGCATGGGATGTGCGGGTACGGTTGCTGGTTGTGTATGTTTATGCTCGGGGTGAGGTGTCGATACTGAAAAGCAAAGGGGTGTGAGAAAGAAGGGGAACGTTTTGGTTGTAAAGGAGGGGGGGTGTGTCGTGGCAGTTTTGGGAGTTCTGGAGTTCTGGAGTAATACTCGACGGTTTTGAAGAACGGTGGACAGAGACTGCGAGGCAAGGAGGCAGGAGGCAACAGACAAGGGCAGGCAGGCCCAGGACAGTGGAAACAGAGAATAAAGAATTAAATTCAGTGCTAATATAAATTAAATAAAATCAATCAACTTGATCGTCAGACAAGGAAAAGGAAAGAGCAGAGGCAAAGAGGGAGAGAAGGTAAGAGCGATAGAGATTATGTGGGGGTTTTGACAGCAAATGGGCACAGTAGCAGGGAAGGTGCGATCGAACAATGGAAGACGGACGGCAGACAACAGACGGCAGACGGCAGACAGCAGACAGCAGACAGCAGACAGCAGACGGCAGAAACGGTGCATAGTCAGACAGAATACAGAAGACAGAGGACAGAAGACAGGAGAGAAAAAGGAAAAGCGCGAGGCGAGGAGTATCACAAGAGAGGAGGCAAGAGAAAATTGTCAAGGCATGAATGATCGTCGCCCATATGAAATGGAGCGACAGCAAGAAACAAGAGGCAGAGAGGGGAGAGCAGCGAGAAGTACTCGTAATAGGGCGAACGATGGGTGGAGACCATGGTGAGAGGTAAGGAGGGGGAGGGGCGTGTATTACAGAGTGGACTCCTCCCAGATATGCTTAGAGCTAAGCTCTGCTCCTTCCATTCTTGTAATTAAACTGCTGCACGCTCTCAATCTGACGCGTTTACTTGGAGTTACGACGTGATGCGTTGTCCATCTTAGTCATCTAATCTCCGTTTATCTTTATCTCGCTGTTACTCTGGCAGGACCCTTCTTTCCTTATTGGCAGAATTATAACCTCCTCCGCCTTGATGCTTTAAGCATTGTTACTCCGTACTGCCAATATATGTCAACATATGCCAGTATATAAACCAGACGGTGGCAAACGGAGCTCGAGCTATCTATCAGACTGTGGGGTGCGACGGCACGAGACGGCACGCGAAGCGCTAAAAACGGCCTCTAATAAAGAACCGTCCCAGTCCCTTGAGAGGTCAAAGAAAGATGAAAGAGAGCTGTTGATTCTCAGCTTTTTAGCTCTGACGGTCGCGGCCGCTTTGTACTTGCTCAGTAGTGCACCGCTAAATTTAGTGAAACTGAAGTAGTGAAAAGACCAAAAGGTCAATAGACCAAAGTCAAGGACTGGGGAAAAGGCTAACGGTGTGTTGGGACGGGGCTGTCTAACGTTTGTCCATCTTTAGCTTAGCAGTCAAACTAAACCGATCACGGGCTCATGAGTTGCGTATTTTCATTATTGTCATCTCAATTTGATGATGAGAGGCACTGAGCAGGGATAATGTACTAATCACTACGTGCAGGTCGAAGAACGGCAGCCGCTTTTTAGTGATGCGGATGCCGAGAAAGCGGGCAGCCCCGAGACGTAGAGTCGGTGGACGGGATAAATGACAGACAACATCTAGGTACATTGCGCTGCAACAGCACGGCGGCATCAGAGATAAAAGACGGACAAGACGAAGCCATCTGGCATCAGAAAAATCAGAGAATCACCGAAAGACAGACAGGACGAGAGACAAGCTAGGCAAACAGGTAGGCAAACAGCAGTCAAACAGCAGAGCAGTAGGCTGCATACGAGCTGCATGTCGCGTTGGTAGGGGTGGCCCGCCAGATGCACGACGCAGCAGTCGAGATGACTGGTTGGAGAGGAGATGGCAGTGAGAACAGTGCAGGACTCAGACAAGAAGAGGCGGAGTTTGCAGTGTATGGAGTATGCAATCGAGGGAGACGAGTGGATATTGAGCCGAAAGAGGAGAAGAGTAGAGATGCAGCTGCAGGAGGAACGACAGCACACAAACGGTAGACTGTAAATACTGGGCATGGATGGTGAGATAGTGCGGCGGGCAAACGGTAGAGCACAAGCGTGCGGCGTGGAGGCGTAGTGCAGCGCAAGTGCAGTGAGCCATCTCCAGATGCGGGCCCTCCACCCGGCCACAGTCGACGGCCTCTCGGCCTGTTTGTGCTCGCAGTCTTGGCCTATGCGATTCCATGCTCTGACGCCTTCATGGTACTGTCACTAGAAAGAGCGTGTTCATTACCTGGTGTCATTATGGCTTGCCATTGCCGACTTGTCTCTTGTATACGCAGAGCCTCACGACGGAGCTTCGCCACAATCGGCTTTTCTTTGATATTGCTGTTCATCTGCTCGATATTTCTTATTACGCTGGCAGCATTTATCTATAAACATTTCATTCATATTCATCCTCGCCTTTGCTTCCTCTGTTTCCTTTGCCTTCCTTGGTCTTCTCTTTTGCAAATCCCTTGGGTATCAATGAATATGCACGTGGAGGGCAAGAGGATTTACATAGACAGCCCGATCTACATGACGCAAGCTGCAGACCGTAGGATACTGACGACTGCAAACTGCAAACTGGGAACTGGAAACAATAAACACGACAAAATATCCAGTACCAATCAGCAATAACAAAAGAACCATCGTGCGGACAAAACTGGCAGCCTTGAGCAGCCAAGATTGAAAAAAGGTAAACAACCTCTGCGCCAGACTAATCAACGATCAGGAAAACTCTGTTTGGCGATCACGGCTCACAGCACTACACCACCAGGCAGAACGCGAACCAGAGTTTGGACTCTGCTCTAGACAGCTTTTGCTACAAGACAAGAGGACAAAATAGACAGTAGCTGCACGTCGGGCACGAGTCGAGCCACACCTTGCGTGCGTATCTGTCCATGACTCCTCTTCCGAGTAGATAGTTCTCTCTGAAGCTTATTGGAAACGAACTGTGTCCTGCAAACTGCTTTGGGACTGGAGTATGCAGCCAAGCTGCAGGCCGATAGTCCGCCACCGTCAAGTCAGTGAAAGTCAGTGAAAGTCAGTAAACTCAGTAAACTCAGTGAACCCACCACCGTAACTTGTCAGCAAGTCGTCAAAGCCGGGCACGGGGTCGGTCGCTGGCCGTCAAAGCTGGCAGTTATGCTCTTATAAGCGGCGCGTACGGCAGAAGCTCTCTCGGTGCCGGAGCCTCCGCTATTACGGCGCTCACGGCTATTTGCTATCCCTGTGTATAAATGATCACAATCAAAACGTCTGCAAAGCAAGTCTATCAGTCAATGCCAGCTTACAAGACATGCGGCAAATTGTGACACGCTGCATGGCAGCTTTGGTAGGCATGGCTGCTGATATTGCGATCAAGTGGCATCAACTCTTGCTTTCTGTGCCGTGTTTCAGCTTGATGCACCACTTTGTCTCTAGTGCCGTCTTGCTTTTAGATGTGGTTAAGCGTTTGATAAGCACAAATGTATGCCCAAATCTTGTACCATGTACTACAGCTGCGAGCATAGCCGCATGTGCATCGTATGCTGTATGCTGTTACTTGTGCTGTTCCTAATGCTGTTGCCATGTGAGTCTGCCACTGCTGTCCCTTGTATCTATATGTTTACATATATATCGTGCAACTCTATGCTTAACAGATGCCAACTATTGTTTGCAGCCATCTCAATATCCATGTCTCTGAAAACGGTCCTCAGTACATAACGGAGGTGTGTCTGTATCAGCATGTACCGCATGCTAGTACGAGCACGTACGAGAATGTGGTGGCAGAGAAGGATTTTGTCCTTTTGTCCTTTTGTCCTTTGTCCTTTGTCCTTTGTCCTTTGTGTTTTGTGCCAGTCTTTAGTCTCTAGCAGAGGCTAGAGTGGCAGCGAGTGCAGAGACATGCATGAGTGTGGGAGGGGGGCAACGCCATAGCATTCGGCAAAACGCAAAGTGTCTGTAGACAGCTTCTGTACGGCGACTGTAAACAAACAAACTGACACGAAACTCGTGCAGAGATCCAATCTGCAGCAAGATTGGCACGCTCCTATACGCTCAAATTTCTCCGTCGTGAGGGATATTTCTCCATGCCAGAATCAAAACAATCGACACAGGTCATCTGCCCGGTACTGGCGATGGCACTGGGTAGTATTCTATTGATATCGCTTTGCCTCATTGCCTCCTTGTCCTTGACTGTGACACTGCATATACTAGAGTGTCGTAGTAAGAATTTGTGACAGCACCGCTGAGGCTCTGCATGTTATAGCCAGCTTCAGTATGAGGATAAATCAAAATCAAAAGATCACAAGACTTTTTCAGCCGATGCAGCCGGAGAACGGACATTGATTTGGACTGCCAATTGCCGTTGCAAGTATTACACTTTACAAAACACACAGATCTCTCAAACAACACACAGTGGCTGTGGAACTGCTGATATCGTGCTGATATCGTGCTTCGGTCGTGTCGATATCACGCAGACGTCGGCATCAAGTGCCGGGTACTCGGCAATGTGCATCCAACGGAGCACAGTGTGGCAGGCACGGGGTCGTGTAGATGCGATCAGATACGAGGGTCCTGCTATGGCGATGTAGAGATTACAAGGGCTGCCCGGAGATGGAGGTATTCTTTAACACGGCTGGCGTAGTTTGTCGACGGCATCTAGCCTTTCCTAGTGTGGGCGATATGCTGTAAGATTTAAGCTGCATAGCAGACCAAAGACAGCACATGATCTAGACACAACAGACTGAGATCAAGAGTCTGTAGAGTCTGTGCTGTGAGTGCATGCACTCGTAAAACATCTACAATGCGAGACAGATGGTACACGATCCGTGGTCCAACAGAATGCAAAGCATCATCGGTTGTGCGTCTAATCAGGATCAAGCAACGGCAAAAGGACCGCAGTACACTAGACAGTATCAGAGGAGACAAATAGAAGGGGAAAAGGAGAAAGGGGACACGAGAGACGGGAGACTGCCAGCTCATCACCTTGTTTGAGTCAGATCGGCAGCAGAGAGCAAGCTCAACCCGGATCTCCGAGACTATCGTTTTGCGTCTTGCGTCTTGCTTTGCCCAAACTGTTAATGTTAATTGCTCCAATATGTAAATGTAGTATCGCCATCATCTGCAGCTCCCGCTAGCGTAGACGACGAAAACAACGGCGTAAATTACTTGGTCGTCGTCTCCGTGTGCATCTGTGCAGTGTGCATCTCTGCTTCTGTGCTTCCGTGCAATGCCGTTGTATCGTCTCCTGCTCTCACACGACAGGTTGTGGTTGAATGTACATGCTAAACAGTCTTTCAACAATAGAATGGAATAGAATGAAACAGAGGGTGCCACACCTGCAATATAAATGGAATACGTCAAAGGGCTGTGGCCGTATATAACTCGAGCACTGCTCACCGCCTTTTCTTCCCCTCGATAGTAATAGTCGGATGGCCTCCTCATGGCTGTCCCTTGGCATCTCTCCGCAATCGATATCATCTTCTATGGGGTAGTCTGGCCTTTTGGACCTTGTCGACCGCCTTTACCAAGTGCCTCCAAAACGGCTCAATGGACTGTACTGTCCAAGAAGTGTCCAAGAGGTGTCCAAGAGGTGTCCAGGAGGTGTCCAGAACTGCCCATCTCCTGTCAGTCATCCAGCCGCTTTCAAACAGTAGCTGCAGACGACGTGCATGAAACACGATGCACGACGCAGAGGATAACAACAAACAGTCGACACTCAAGACGGCCAGCACATACAACACACAGCTAAAGCAGAGTCCCTTTTGCGAGCCACGGAAATCGCGACAACAACGCAGTCAAGCATATCGAAATGAAACGATGCAACAGCCAACACGGCAACGATAGTAGTCGCGATGCTGCAGAGCGGTCTTGGACGGATGGCAATATAAAAATGAAAAACATTTAAAGATAAATAGCAAAAGAAGAGACCCAAGGAAGATATGATTGGGGTCGACTCGATGATGCCATGTCGTCCCGCTTCTGCGTCTTCATCGTCTCTGTCTTTGTCTTTATTCATTGTCGTCCCTTTTGAGCCTTTTGGACCTTTTGGCCTTTGTCCCCTTTGACTGTCCATGTCTGAGGTTGAAACAGCCTGCTTCCAAGTCCCCGAGGTTGGGCTGCTATCGGCCATCATCCCCGTGACTTGATTTTATCAGCGGCAGAGCCCAACCTGTCGTGAAAGGGGTGCGTTGCGATGGTGTCTGGTGATGCTCGTGCCATGCCTTGAACCTCAAGCTGGATACAACGCCCATGATCAAAATAGCAATCAATCAAAGGATAGCCAAACCGCAAGGGCGAGTAAACGTCGATAACTTCATCGAGGTGGACCTGGCTGTCGTCGCTTCTCTGGGCTCTTTTAATCGTTTATCCGAGCCTATGACGCTGTGCGGTTCCGAGCTGTGCCCTGGGTTGTTTTTGAGTTGCTTTAGGTTGGGCCGCGATGCTTCATGGTAGGATTTGGACTTTAGACCCCAGACCCCAGACTTCAGGTGCGCCTTCAGATTCCCCAGAGTATTGCTCATCCCCACAATGTGTCCAGTGACCATATCCGGGGAATGGAAGCATATGTGGCATATGTGGCATCTAAGCATCTGTGGCATCTGAAGTGAGAGCAACTACGGCCAGCGACGAGTGGTCGGATAGTAGCATGCCATTGCCAGCCGCTCGGGACCGCTCGGAAACTGCATGCCGCTTGGGCATGTTGGGCTCCTCCAGGACAGGACACCAAAAGGAGAAATTACTTTTTCTCCTCCTTGACCAACAGCCCTAAATCGATCAGTGGCTGACATTCAGTGCGGCGTCTCTCGAGACTTGAGCATGGCTTTCTCATATCGTCCTCCTGACGCGGTGCTGCCAGCGGCGACGACAATGCTTTGAGATTGCGCCGCAAGTGCTGCGGCTCGGTGTATTGGCTATGCTAGCACTTGCTGATGATGGCATCCAGCGGCTGGTCATGGCCTCGGTTTACTATTCTGTATTCTGTATTCTGAGCACAGAAATCGCATGCCCTGGAGTGGTAAATCAATATACGGGCGTCTGTCTTTGTACCGGCAGACGTACTCTTTTGCATTCCGCCCCCCCCCCCCCGGGGCTCGGCGGCTGCAATCTCCAAAGCATCGTCGCCGAGGCAGCACGACCATGACGCCGCGATGCCAGACAAAATGTCGCCCCCATCTCTAGGCATTGTCGAGAGCAGCGACGCTGAAACAAGCAGGTCGCCATGAACACGGCCAATGCTCGCCTCGGCAAACCGATTGCTGTCAAAGTCGCACGCGTACTTGGCGACGATACAGGTACTGATGCGATACAACTCGTCTACGGCGAGCCACAGCTCAGCCATTCCTTCCTCGCGGAACCGTTTGGCGGGAACCTCGACAAAGTACATACCGTGCCTTACCCTTTATGAGGTGTGCGGGTTGGTAGGCAGAGTCTACAGGTCAAGGTGCACAATTAATGTGCGGTGATCGCATTGCGTGCATGGCGAGTATTCGCATTTTTTGTTTCACAAAAGCTACTGTCTTGATACACCATCACCCTTTACTTTTACGTCTTCTTTTTACTTTTGTTTTCCATCTGATCATACGCCGTTGATTTCCAGGCTCTTACGCGTTTTGTATGCGTCAGTCGGACTACACAAGACAAGGGAGGCTACGAGTCGGGCGGCGGTGCAGACTCTAGGCAGCCAGTCAGTCAGGCAGTCAGTCAGTCATCGGCTATGATGAAGAAAGAGGTGTGAAATTTTTAAGACAGTACTGGATGCAAGAGAACACATGTCTCGAGGTCCGCACTCTATCATTATACTGATTTAATAACTTGCTCCCCGCCGGCAGCCCCGGTGAAAGTCAAGACGGGCTCAAAGTACAGGGCGAGTCGTATCTGATTCAACCACTACGGCACGGGGCACCCATGGAATAGCCAAGAATAGCAGCAGACGGGCAATCGAGATCAAACCTGGGGGAGGTTGCAGATGTCTCTTGTCTTGGGTCTTGGGTCTTTAGATTTAAAGGAGACACAAGTCCGGGTGTCTATGTGTGCACTCTTTTGGGTAGCTTGAGCAGCATTCAATATATCACATTCAGTGTCAGTCACTTTCCACAGTCACAGGCTCGCCTTTCGCCTCTCAAACGTCAAACGACAATGAACCCGAGCAATCCGCAGCTGACGTATACGAGGTAGGGAGTCAGTAGAAGTAGAAATCAGTGGTAAATGAATAAAACAGATCAATACGCAATACTGATAATAGATCCTTGTCAATATATACTACATGGCGGAGGCCTTGCGAGGCTGCCAGCGTAAGCCATGACGAGGCAGCCGCTATTTATTTTCCTTTTGTATTTGATTGCCTATTTGCCCATTTGCCCATTTGCCCATTATCAATTATCCATACTCGTGTCAAAGCCAGTGCCAAGTCAATAATAAATCCGAGCTCGCTTGTGTCTGACAGCTTACTCGGCAGTCATCACTAGAGTCGTCAGTGAGGCTGAGCTCGATGTATTGTCATGAATAAATAGATGCACACCTTTACCGTGGTCCAATCTCACGGAGCGCGTTCTCCGGGACGGCCGATCGACTCTCAAGTTTAGATGTCTAGCACCGCCAACACCGCCAACACCGAAAAAGCGTTCGCCTGATGCAAGGCACGCTCTTGTGAGTCGTCGCCGAATAGGACTTTGTGTGGTTTGTTTTGTAGTTTGGCTCATATTCTGTCTCCTATTGCGTCTCTAGATTTCTCTTTACTGGTCAACTGACAAGTCTTCTTGATGAAGTGAGACACAACGGTGCAGAACGCGAGAACGTGTCGGGCGTGCCAAGGGCGACTGAAGACTGGGGGCTCTGAACGGCAAGATAAGAGTGGCTGGCTGGCGACAGTAGTAGATAGTGTATGTCTCAGAACTGCATGTCTCAAACAACGATAATGCAAGATAGATAATAGAAGAAGTAGGAGAGTGGAATCAACATGAGCCAGTCACGACGAATCGACGAATCAAGGAATCAAGGAATCCAGGATCAAAAATCAAGGATCAAGGAAACGGGCCACACCAGCCTGGTCGGATCATCAGGTGTCCATTGTTGAGAGGAGGTGGTCGACAGTGAGGAATGTGGGAGTGGTCAATATTGCCCATTATTTTTTATAATGTCTTGTGCCTTCACTATCAAAAGGGTGTTGTGTCTCAGCTTACAATGAGGCTGGATGGTGATGGTGTTCTTGGTCCTCGTCTTGGTCCGAGGCTGGTGCGATCAGAGAGAGAGGATGTAAGACTCGACACCTCTTGGATGGTTTGATTTTTATTCCACATTTTCTAATGATCATCTCTCCACCTCATTGAACAATAAACCAGCTTGGATGCAGTGCCCATCACGGTGTGTGAGACTGTCAGAGAATCAGCTCGACAGGATGGGCTTGGTCTGCCTCTTCATTCGTCTCGTAGCGTATGTGGAGTGCACGGTGGCACGGTGTATTAGCGTGTTAGTGCTAGTGTCAGGGTAGCAGGGTAGTTGGCGTGATAGGGTCTAGCACTAGCTTGGACTTGCTCTCTCACTCTTTAGCACGTTTAGCCCGTTTAGCCCTTTTAGCCCTTGAGCACTCATTAGCGTTGGCTTTAGCATTCCCAACCACTGTACAAAGTAATTCTATCCAGATTCCATCATTATAGCCTCTGAATATCGTTCAATGAGCGGGACGATCCCTCTATGTAGACGGGTCACGGGTGCATCCTTTCGTGTAGCGCGGCTGGCTCGGCTTACGCTGGCTTAGTCGTCAGTGTTCAGTATTCCTAGTGTGGCAGTTGACATGCATCTGAGTCTCCCTAGATGGCAGTTGTCAGCATCTTTGCTGTGTCAGGGAGGTGCAGCAGGTCCCTTCCTAAACAAGAATATCGCCGTGCATGGCGGGGTCTTTTCTCGTCATATCTTTTCTCTTACCAACCGCTACTCAGGATCGTCTGGCAGACACTCTGCGACTCGCATTCAAGAAAACAAGGACGCCATGCAGTGCTATGGTATTATGGAATTCGTTCTTCATTCTCATTCCCAGACCCCTCATCACATCATCTGCATTCCTCACCTCGCCTCTCCATCAGTCTCAGGACCCTGCCATTCATCACAGATCGACACTGGCCAAACTGGGCTTCATACCGCCGAGCCTGCACGTCTTATAAATATTATAAATTAGTTCATAAAACAACTCACTAAATAATTCACTAATTTCTTCACAAAAGCACAATGACGACAGCGTGCTTCATAATACGCGTTATTGTGAGAACGAATCTATCCCATAGGGCATGTCCTACGTCAATCTGATCTGATCCATCACATTGCCGTATGCCGTAAGCCGTGAACCTTCTGGGAATCCTTGGTCGTTCTTGCCGTTTTGGGTCTTGAGATTTTAGAGGGGCACTTGCCTCTCTCACCACTCTCACCACTCTCACCACGGCCGGTCATCGACTAGCCACCTTCTTGTCTTTGGCCTCACTTTTCGTCTCACGCCCTCTTTCGTCTTCTTTTTATATACCCTACCTCCGTCTAAACCCATCGTGTCTGAGCATGCACCTCGCCTTTTCGGCCTAGTATCTGCATCTCGTCTCAGACCACTGCATCCCGCGCATCTTGACTCTAATCGGCCACTCGACCAAGCCAGGCCTCGCCAGATTCCAAATTGCCGAGAGAAGACCACTCAGTAGATTTATCTACTTTCTTCTCGTCCTCTTGATTATCTGCGTCTAATATTTCTACTTGTCTGCACGCACTTTATCCTCTGCCTACTCTGAGCCTGTCTTGCCTCTTGCCGACCTGCTTGCCGACCTACTTGCCTGCCACTGCCTGCACCGCTCGCCTCTCTCCACACACACTTCTTTTGCGCCTGCTCGTGATGGTGTGAAGGTATTGATTAATTTTTCTATTCTCTTTTGACTATCTGGCTTTGCATCTTTTTTGCTTTTTACATCCTTTTTGATTCTATTATATTCCTTTGACATCAAATCCATACCTTCGGCGTGCCTCACCACCCCCCCCCCTCCTCCTCTGCTCTCTTCCATCTACGCGTATTATCTATCAGTCTATCAGACGTCATTTTATCCATCTACTGTCTACAGTCTACTATCTACTGCTGTCTGACTCTCTGCTGTCTTACTTGTGTCATTCTGCACATCACCCTGTCTTCTTTTGGCTTTTGCCTCTTCTTCCTCTTCAGCACCCCCTCCATTCCTCGTGCATACACCCTCCCTGCACGATCCCTTGTATTCTCTTGTATTCTCCTATTCTCTTACTCTAAACCTACTCCCCTGCACCACCTGCATATATAAAAGACACGAGCCTCCTCTTCATTCCAGTCGGCCGTGTCTACAAATCGACTTTATCGTGTCTTTTCTGGCACAGTATATTACTGGCACTCACCCTCTCTGTACCAGACTCTTGAACTCATCCACCTTCACCTCCACTTTCACTCAATCTTTGTACTGGCACTCCCACATATCACCAGAAAAATCATCTCTCGTATCATCTATATCTACACTCATAGCGGATTCAATACAATGCACAACCAGAATACCCATCTTATTTGGATCTAGGGGACCGGTTTTTGTCTTTTCATCCTACTGTCATATACTCGGACGTCTTAAATATATCATTGTCGCTGTCATTTCCAAAATAATCTATATTTTCTACTCTCACAATGCCCGCCTCTTCTACTAGCCAGGACGCCTACCAGTGGCGGGACTCTTGGCCACCAGCCCAGCTCCACCTCCAGCAAGGCCATGACGACTTTTCCAAGGACAGCAATACTACCGAGGACCACGATATGCTGGCTCATGACGAGAACCCTATGGCCTACTTTCTCACTCCTATGACTCCACCACTGCTGGCCGTTGACGATGACGACGATGACAACGACGAGGACTGCAGCTATGGCTACGGGTTTGGATACAGCACCGGCCTCGACATGGGCATGGACTTTGACGCTGGCATCGAGGACGACTCGCATCCCCAGATGGACATTCGCAGCGTCAGCCCGTCTGTGCTGGCCGAGAACATTCTCAGTCCCGGTGTCGCTCAGGCGTTCCGGCCGCCCACTCCTCCAAAGGCCAGCAGCACTGAGCAAGACCAAGACGAGCAAGATGAGCAAGACGACGATGAAGACTATGTCTACAACGATGGCTTCACCTTTGGCTACACCTTTGGCCAGGCGCCCATCAAGATTGCCAACACCAACAACAACCGCTGTGGCAAGACTGTCATCCGCAAGGGCGGGGTCTCGTCCATGCGGTCGTCCTCGCCCTCATCTTTGTCACATTTGTCATCATCGCCTCGCTCTTCCGGCCAGATCGACCACGGCATGATCCCCCGGCGCCGGTCGCCGCGGTCGTGGCGTGTACCGAGCCCGGACGTGTTCATGATTGAGGAAGAGCCCGAGGCCGAGGCTGAAGACGGAATTTTGGCAGACGTCGGTCTGTCGCGGTCGGCTGCTGCGAGTCCCGCTTCCGATGCGCTGCCGACGCCGGCCGACTACAGCTCTTTTATGTACGAGGCCAAGCCGGCCAAGCGCGTGCGGTTCGTCCTGCCGTAGAGTCTCATCTTATTATATCCCTTTCTCGCCTTTCTCATGACGATTATGAGTCCACCTTGATTTCTCCATTTTTCTCTCATCTCTTCTGTCATCTCTTCTCATCTATACCCTTCGCCCATGATACCATTCAGCCTTCAAACTTGTTGTTTCTACTTTGTTTCTACTTTTGCTTCTCTTCTCTTCTTGTTCTTTTATCCTCATCATGTTTCTATATCACATTGCATCGGCGGTGTTGAGGTTGTCTGCTTTTTACCTTGTGTCTACTCATTATACGTTTGATATCGCGGTATCTCTCGCAACTCTACTCTGGTTACTTGGGACGGCAGGGTCATTTCATTGTACTGCTCATATTTTATTTCGTTGATACCAGGAGGTTATTTGCTTTGTTTTGTTGTACGTCTTTTAATCTTTCAAGGCCATCTTATTTTCCATCTTCATACACGCCATATTATTGCATAAACCAGTTTCTCATCTCGTCTCGTCTAATTACTGAACTTACTGCTTCGAAAAGATTTAATTTACAATGTAACACACATCGAGGGCGATAGAGTTGCAGCGCTTTTCTCCGTGCACACATGACAGGTCTGGATCTTGACTCTCTCGATATAGCCCTACAGACACAATGCTTATTAGCGGCAAATATATACAGTAATCGAGAGTAATTCTCCGCGTTACACTCGATCTAATGCACAAGACAACTCTTGGCTCTGAAAACTCGATTCCCATAGATTGCATGATCTGAACACGGCTTCTGCTGCATACTGCAGATACAAAAGCAAGGCACGGCCATTACGTGCTCGGATATACCTATACACGCGCATTGAAAATGTAGTATTCTTGTGTCCATGTAGCAGCATCTTTGCTTTCCTTCAGACCATGTGCTTTATAGACGTCATTCTGTCTTTTGTCTCTGCTTTTGACTTTCTGTCACCATTTTCGTATCTGTTCATTGGCCATGTATGCCGACCTCGCCGCCCGCTTCACCGAGTATGCAGGCTATTTTAATCATACGGTTAGAAGCCATTCAATTCTATTCAATCCTCTTGACCCTGCTTGACTACTTTGAACTCGGCGCCTCGCTATTCGCTCTATTCGGTCATGCAGTGCAAGTTACTTGCAGGTGGTGCAATGCAGCTGGAGAAGCGGATGAGAAGAACGAGTGCCGTTTTGGAATAAGCTGCATCTACCGCGTCGCTCTGTTCATTGTTTCAATTTTTACCAAACTAGCAAATGAGGTTGACTCTTTCATACCTACAGAGTAAAGATCCAACACATATCTCAAACACCTTCTAAACCAACAAATTACTCGAATTAAACTTGCCATATTTTTTATTCCGATTAAATCGGTTGCTGGGCAGCCGCTAGTCCATCCTAGTGTGGGCCAGGCTCGAGGCCACCAACAGATCCACTCCAGCTCTCTCTGCTAGCCTCTAGCCTCTAGCTAATAGAGGGCCCGTCCGTCATCGTATTACAGCGATCTAGCGCTGAAAAGTTAGTCACGGATCGATTGCTTGATAATCGTATTTATTTTTACCGCACATAATTCAGCCAACTCGGCATGTCGTAGATTGCGAGGCAAACGCAATATTTCGAGTATTGTATCTTGTCGTCTTGAATGTTTGCGAGATAGAGAGGTCGATATTGAAGTTACAAGTAGGATTACAAATATAGAGTGAAGAGTTTCGAAAGCAAAGAATAGGCTAGCGCCAAGACAAACCTGCTGGTCGCACCTTCCCCGTTACTCAATATACGAGATACACCGACTCGCCCTCCCTTGCCATTGTTTACTCTGCCCACTACGACACACGTCATTGGCTAGCCCCGGCCGTCAGCTACCTCGTACTCAAGTCCGACCTTTCTCTTCCTCATGCGTCCCGCCCGAGCCTTTTCCTTTTCTCGTCTTGACCTCTTGTACAAAAGTACTTGTTTGTTTTTTCTTGTTTTCGTCACATAACATTCAATAACACAGTCGACTTGAGCAGACCAGGTTGGAGTCTTGCTCTTTCCTTGCAAGGCTAGGTCGCTCTTTCCTTTTGCTGTGTAGACATTGTCTTCGTCATCCAGTCGCACCTTCCTTTCTACCTTTTTTTTTCCCCGTCACTCTACCTCTCATCACATTTCCTTGTTTGTTCCTTCCTTATTCGACCTTTCTCGACCTACCCTGATAATACCTTGCATACGACAGCGCATCCCGCCAGATTTGCCCCTTCCACTTATTCTGGGCCTTGATACGACTTCACTCTCTACGAAGTATACCTTGCTCATATACCCTTCTGCTACCTCGACTGCAGCCTCCCGAGCACCCTCTTCAACTACCCGGCGACTATACATACGCTTCTTCGAGTACCTCTACGTGGGATGTGGCCAGCTGCGTCTTGACTCCAGTCTTGAGTCTCGAGTTGATCTGGCCGACGACCTCTCTCTGCTGCTGTGCAGCTGTTGCTTCGGATCACAACAGCAACCAAGCATGCCCTGCATCACCTCGGTATGTACCACATCTTTCATACACGTGTGTCTGTCGCTCTGCGCTGTGTGTCTACCTGTGTTTCGGTTGGGGCAGCCCGACGCCTTCTCGTGTCGGGCAACTGCTGCTTATCAAATCCTCCGTCGACGTGTTTGAGATGAGATGCACGACACTTTTGTCCCCAGCTTTGAATATCCGCTACAAATAAGGTTTGCCTGTCCATGTGCGAGCTCATTCCAGAGCAGCACCCAACGCGCCCTCCCGCACTACTAGGGTTGGATCGACAGACTGCCGCAGACTTTAAGCATGCAAAGCACACGACATCAGGAATGTAACTAGCAAACTAGCAACTAACCGATGAGGACGTCTTCCTTTCTCCTTTCTCCTTCTAGATCTTCATTGCCTCCCAAGTAGATCATGTCTGCCTCTAATACCTCTACTTCATCCGACGACGATGACGCTTCATCCGACCTCTCCGCCTCTACCTGCAAGGTCGCGCCCGCCAAGCAGGACAATGAAACACCCGCCAACGACAATGACACGCCCGACAACGTCAATGACACACCCGACAACGTCAATGACACACCCGCCAAAGACAATGGCAATGCGCCAGCAACGCCTTCAAATAAAAGCGATAACAAGCCTGGCGCAGGCCGCACACCCAAGACTGCACCGGCTGCGCTAGGTACCGCGGGTGCCGCAGCCAATAGACCACGCCGCCTCTCCCAGTCGCAAAAGGTCCAGCCTACGCTACTCACAGACTTCTTTCTTGGCCGCCCGTCACCAGCGCGCGTCGTTGCTCATCGCAAGCGCCTCTCGGAAGCTGCAACTGTCAAGGCTGAGATGCGCACGGCTATGCGCCAGGCAGCTGTCCAGAAGGTACAGCAGCCGGGCGGCGTCAAAGACCGTGTCAAGGCCTGGCAAAAATCAAGCGCGGAGGCCATAGCCACGGGCAATCCCGAGTCCGCCCCCAGTGAGCCAACGGATATCGCCGAATGGACCGATGGCCACAGCGTTACCGAAGAGGATCGTATGCGAATCAAACTGCGGGCACAGCAAGCATTGAAATCCCAGCAGGCAAAACTGGGCAAATCACCACTTGGTCGCACTGAATACCCAAAGACTGACGGTGAAGACAACGGCACCAAACCAAGAGGGCCCAGGGTCAACCACAAAGCCCGCGCCAAAAGCTCGGGCGACAATGACTATACTCGAACCAAGACCGACAGCGACAGTGCCAAGAGCGGCAACCCCAAGGGCGCAAAGCCAAAATACTACACCACTCGCATCACAAAACCACGGCGAGCAGTCCTCAATGCCCAAGCAGATATTGCAGCCTTTGTCACAGGCAGCACGCCTAAAAAGCGTATCGTTAGCGACGAGCACTGGATGAAGCGGAGGAACAGCCGACTATCGCCCAAAGGACGCAACCCCACGAAGCCACCACAAACACAAGCACAAGCACAAGCAAAACCACAAGCGTCAGCGCCAGCGCCCGCGCCAGGAATCGGCGCGGGTGCTGGCAAGCCCATACCTAAAGACTTTTTACAGCGCACAGCACAGAACCCGACAGTCCAGAACAAGATCAAAGACTGGGCAAAAAGAGTCGAGCCACCATCACCCACCAAAGCTTCACCTCCAGAGCACAGACGGCAAAAGAGCCAGTACACTACCACCAGCGGCGGAGAGAGTGATTCCACCAAGAAACCATCGCCAAAGAGCTGGCGTAGCGCGCCAAACCAAGGTGCCAGTGCCCGGCCTCTCCGGTCAACAAAATCAGCTGAAACCGACCAGCCCCCCCAGCGGCGCCGCAGCCCAACTAGCAGCCCCAGGAACAGCCCGAGAAACATTGGCCGCAAACCCAGCCAACAACACGACGACGGCACTCGTGTCCGCCCTACGCGCCCAGATGCGTCCACTGACAGTCTGACGGCGTCCAACGTCACATCTCAGAGCAGCAACAGCAACAGCAGCAGCAACAGCAACATCAACATCAACAGCGACAGCAATACCTACGATGACGGCATCCGCGTGCGCCCACTACGACTCTCCACACACAACCGCGGTCGCAAATCTCCCCCAAGACGGAAGTCATCTGTCGGCAGCGCCTCTTCTGACCGCACCGTTTCCAACACCCACGGCAAGGCCAACGACAAGAACAAGTCGCAGACCAACTTCACTGTGCGTAGTGCGCCTACAGTGACTACAGCGACCACGGCCACTACCGATATCACAGAGTCCTCTCTGGGCTCCAAGACGTCTCTTGCTGATGACCAAGAGTCGGCTCTCAAGACGCCCACAAAGAAGCCTGTGCGCCGGCCTAGTGCAAGAAACAAGCGCCCTATGCGCAAGCGCAGCCCCAGCCCAACGGAGACGCGCAGCGACGAGATCACCACTCGCACCGGCTCGTGGCGCGAGGGCTCGCCCGACTCCGACTCCGGCTCTCCCAAGTCTGGCACACTATCGAGCAGCGATGCTAAGAGCGAATCCATTGCCAACTCGTACGGCCCATCCACCATTGCTCCCAAGTCGCTCGCAGAAATTCCTGTCGGCTACTCTGCCTTCAGCGAGCTGGACCTGCCTACGCGTGGTGGCGCTTCTGCCCCCAAAGAGAGACCAAAGGCTACCCGCACCCCCAGCTTCAAGGGTGTCCCGCAAATCCTCAAGAAAGTGGTTAGCGAGGGCAAGAAGATTGTCCACGATATCAAGGTCGAGCCTGTGCGCCCGACCGTCAACCAGCCACCGAGCATTGAGAACTGGCTGGACAGCACAGTCGACCCATTTGTCGAGTCGAAAACAAAGGCGGCAGCCGCACGTAAAGTGTCGACACGCAAGGTTGCCTCCAGTCAACATCTGCAGAACCAGTCAAAGCAGTCAAAGCAGTCGCTCGACTCACAAACACCGACACCGACCAAGAGGACACATCACACGCGGTCGATATCTCCTACGCGGGCGAGAGATACAGCACGGAGCCAGGGCGCATCGACAACTCCCTCGGGCGCAAGAAGTCAAGGAACGACCCCATCTGGCTACAAGTCAGAACCTGAGAGACGCACGAGTGTGTCCGCACCAAGATCTGCCTCTGCGACACCACCCGCAAAGAAGCCGTCTCCATCCCCCGCAGCTGCAACTACGCCAACAACACCGACGCAAAATATCACACCCAGCAGCAGCCTTAAGAGAACAGGAGCAACTAGAGGCAGCTCCTCTCCAGTGAGAGTAGCAGCTGCCAGGAAGCCGTTCAAGGATCTCCTCCGCGATGCTTTCCGCGGCGAGCCCGCCCCTACCAAGCCGCCTGCCGCATATCCCAACTACGATACCGAGCGCGAACGGAATCGGTACAGAGTTGTGTCCGAAGATAGCTACGACGACCGCTACGACGATAGCTACAGAAATAGCTACAGGGATGGTTCTGCCAGGAAAGACACCCACCACCGCCGGTCATCCAGCGGTTCGTCCAAGGACTACACCACCACCGAAGTGACCGAGTCGGCTGTCGCTTCCGGTGTGACTGAAAGCAGTGACGCCGCCAGCAGCTATGCCAGCTCTCTGTCTGACTCGACGGGCTTCCCCCGGGGGCACCGCCCTCCTCCCACCAACGGCGACCACGAGCTTTCCACAATTGTTTCTGCTGCGTCGTATAGCACACACTCCTCCGATACAATGTCTACCATCTCGCAGTCCACAGTCACCCAGGGCACTGCCACCGAGCTCTCCATGGCCAGAGACAAGAGCCAGAAATCATCATCTGGTCTCAAGCGGCGCTTGACCAAGCACTCGGATCTTGTCTCTGTGCTCTCGCTCAACGAAGACTCGCAGCTGCCTGCGCGCACAAAGAGTATCAAGCTAGCTCGCAGCTTGCATAGAAAGACAAGCAAGCTAGACAATGCGACAATGGATGACCTGCTCCGCGAGTTCTCTGAAGACGAAAACACATACCGCAGAGAGCTCAAGACACTCGTGAGCGGTGTTATTCCCGTCCTTCTGAGCCAGTTTGTCGACCAAACCGATGCCAGACGGGCAGCCGACATTTTTGGCGCCGACATTGCCAGCACGAAAGTGGACGTCATGTCGCGGGCCGTCGTCAACATGGGCATGGCTCTTGAGAAGCTGAGCGTCATGCACGATTTTATCCCCATCCATAGCGCAAAGCGCATGGTCGACTGGCTCGAGAATGTCTACCCTATCTACGACAACTATCTCGATGTTTGGCGCCTCGGCTTCCAGGGCATTATTGTCAACCTTGCGCCCGCAGCCGGCAAACTGCCCGAGGAGGACTCTCTCATCAATGGCGGCATGGAGCGAAATGAGGACGGCGATGTCCTCGACGAGAACGGCGAGAGAGTGGATGTCGCATACCTACTCCGACGGCCCTTGGTGCGCATCAAGTGGATGCACAAATTTGCAAAGGGCGCAAACATTATTCTCGGCAGACATGTTGCCGGCGACATTGAGGCACGACTAAACTCACTGCACGAGAAAGCCCGCCGGCGGAACCGCGAAGAAACGGCGCGCAAGACCGATGAAGATGCCTGCAACACAGACACCACGCGCGCCCGGGATCTCCGCAACCTGGCCATTACCGACAACACCAGCATCGACCAGCACCGGCAGGTGAGCGCCAAGGACTGGTTTGATATGAGCCTGTCCCACTCCAACGGCCAGCGCCTTGACTGCCAGGTCGAGCTTATCTTCCGCGACAAGATCAATGACCCATCCGACGCTGGCGATGTCCTTATCCGTGAGACGGGCAGCGGCGGCCGCTCATGGCTTCTCTTCCCTCCCATACCCACATCGCAGCTGTCTGCACGCCACGGCCGCGACGACCACTCGCTTGTTATCATGATTCGCGGAATGCACAACGGACGAGAATGGTATGAGCTGCTGTCTATTGTGGCCGACGAAGTGGAAGCAGCTGAGGACTGGCTCGATATTCTGGGCTCGAGCCCCATGCCGCCGTCGAAATCAGGCCGGTTCTCTATGTCGACACGCAGAAATGAGGAGACGGATATCCCCGTCGGCGAGCAAAAGTACAATGCACAGGCACAAATCCCGGAAAGCCCCAAGACGCCCGCCAAGACGCCGGCACGGTACCACAAGAGAGCGTCGTCGACGCCGTTGCACGATAATTTGCGCCCTGACCCGCTGCAAGTGAGGAAATCGCCCACTAAAACACCATCCTCGACTGCACAAGAGGATGGCCCTCCGCCTCCGCCGCCTGCCCACCGGTCACCCATTACAAAGTCGCCTCCGATTCTTAGTCCCCCGGCAGAAGACACAACCCCATCGGCCCGCCTCCGCCGTCGCACGTCATCGCCGCTGAAGCATGAGTGCCACCCATCCGATATCTCGTCTGAGAGCGACTCGTCGATTTCATCGGCACATTCAGAGTCCGAATCGGAGTCGTCTTCGGACGAGCTCGAGGAATACGATGTGCCCGATACTCTCCCTGGCATTAGCATCAAGCAGTCTGAGCATCCCGAGGTCGGGCTGGACGAGTCTGTTGTGTCGGGCAATAGCCTCACACCTTCCAACTCGGCGTCGCAAGCCGGCCTGCCCGGTCTCCGCGCATCGTATCCGTCCGAGTACGACTTGCAGCTGATGGCCTCGATCTCGTACTGGTCAAATAAGAAGGGCCAGTGGAAGGATCTCGGCGAGCCGCTGAGCGCGATTGTCATCACGCCCGGACTGATCGAAGCGTACCTGCCTGGCGCCAATATAACAACATCGCCACACAGTCCCACGTTTGGTGACAAGAACACATCCAATGTCCAGCTAGAGGCCGGCGCGACACGTCCTCTTATCGCGCTTGATCTTACGCCGCTCGTCATGATTAGACAGAGTACAATTGTCGACCTTGAGATCCGCTCGCCTGTCCGCTCGCACTCAAAATACAGCCACCTCGATGCCAACATTTTCCGGTTCAGAGCTCAGTCGCCGGCCGAACTGATCAACCTGTACACGGCGGTGCACGAGTCGCGCATGAACAATGCCAAGTTCAAGGCTCTCGAGGACGAGGCGCGGTTCCGGTCGTTTGGCCAGCCGCAGAACAACAATGCCGAGCAGGGCGACGATACTAGCAGCCGCCGCCGCCGCAGCTGGTTTGGCCGCAAGAACAGCTACCGCGCATCGGCCCGAGCCCCCTCGCAGTCCCAGGGCAGCTCGTCGAGCATCTCGGCCACCAGTTTCCTAAGAAAACTGACCGGTGGCGGCAACACTGCATTCAACATAAACGGGTCCTCTGTGGACAGACAGAGCGGCGGTGGCAGTGGAGGTGCCAGTTTCTATACGTCCGGCTCGTCGTCGGCCGAGGGCGGCGGCGGCGGCAGCAGTGGACGTGGCAGCGGCAGCGGCAGCGGGCGGGCGGGCTTTTCGTTATCGGTGCCGCGCTCGCCCTCCGTCAGCCTCGCTGAGAGCAGCAACCGCGGCGTGCAGGCCCTGGGGTCGTCCAACATTAAGATGCGCTGCCACCTGCAGCTCACACCCACCAAGTGGGAAGACCGCGGCAACTGTCTGCTTACTATTGCGCGGCCGCCGCCCGGTGTGCGCCAAGAGCTGACAATCTACCACGGCCTCGAGAAGCGCGTGCTCGTCGTGTCCATTCCCAAAAAGACAACCGAAAAGCCCCTGGTGGTTGTGGACGTTGTTGTCGGAAGCGCCTGTTTCTCGCGGCTGGCGGCACGCGGCATTGTGCTCAATGTGTGGGAGGAAATGCGCGACGACCAGAACCGTGTCGGCACGGTGGCGGCCACGGGCGCCATCAGCGGACATGTGCGCAAGTGGTGCTTCCAGTTTTCCAGTGCGGCCGTGGCCACCTGGGTCTTTGGTCTTGTCGCATCCGAGGTTCAGATTGGGTAGATTGTCTGCCATATCTAGTTCTCTCCTTCTTTTCTCTTATCTAATTTCCCTCTTCTTTCCTTTTACCACCCACTACTTTCTCTTTACAGCCACATCTCATTTGTCTTTTACATTCTTTCCAGCTATATCGGCTTTTCATTTTCCTTTGTGTTTTTACATTCACTACAGCCATGTCGGCTTATCTCTTCCCTTTGTCAAATTCTTTTCTCTTTTTGCTCTTCTCTCTATTCTTCCTTTCTTCTCTCTTCCTCTTCCTCTTCTCTCTCTCTTCTCTCTCTCTTCTGTCTACATTGTCTACATTGTCTACAATGTCTACAATGTCTACTCCCCTTGGCTATAAGCTGAATACACGATTTGGGATACATATGGGTTACTGCATGGCCGGTCAGGTCTCGCCGGTGGTCTTTTGCTGTTTGGTTCTGTTGTTTGGTTTCAGTTTATTGCTTGATCTCTTGCTCTTTATGTTTTCATGCTTGATGGTGTTCTGCCTCCTTTCTCGTTTCCTTGTCTATGCGAAGCGAATAAGGATTATACCCAGGAATGGCGTCGTTTTGTTTTGTTGTTTGGTTTTTTTCTGTTTTCTGCTTTATTTTTGTTCTCTTATCTGCGTAATACTCTTTTAGATTTGTCTACTAATAATATACCTTGTGTCACTGTTTACTTCAGTTTCACATTTACAGTTAGTTGATTCAGGGTTGGTTGAATGATTATGTAACCATAGCTCTGAAACGGTCCACTTTTATATGCAAGCTGTTCCTGTTTACTCTCACCTTTTCGAGAGTCTGGGCGTCTGCCGCCTGAGACCCACAATATTAGCACTAATCAATGGCGACCAGCCAATGGCAAGCTGCCCTGCTTGCAACTGTATTACTTTGTACGCTCCTCTCTACACTATGCAAGCACAAGCAGGGAGCTCGCGCTTGCCTCCAGCCTAGCCCTTTACGGCGCGTTTTTCAGCACTCTCCGTACCAGCAGCCACTCCTCTCACTCTGTCGTCACTTCCCCAGTTCTCTCTTTCCACGACTCAACCTGACAAACTCTCTCAACCTCTCTACTCTCTCTACCCTCTCTACCATCTACCACCACTTCCACCACCTCCACCACATCTACCGCATCCAACATGTCCGACTACGCATCATTCAAGGTCCCGGAGCTCAAGAAGCTCCTGACCGATCGCGGTCTGCCCCAGGCCGGCAACAAGGCTGATCTGATTGCGCGCCTCCAAGAGAACGACGCCTCCAAGAAGGGTGGGTAGATGTCTTTCTGAGGCCCAAGTGATGAGTGGCAACAGCTAACGACCTAGGCGAGGACGAGATTGACTGGGACGACGAGCAGCCCGCCGCCGAGAAGCCTGCTGAAGCTGCGGCACCTGCTGCTGCTCCTGCGGTTGAGACTCCTGCGCCGGCTGCCGCCCCTGCTGCGGCCGCTCCTGCTGCTGTGGCTCCTGCTGCGGCCGCCGAGACTTTGACTACTGCTGCCGAACCCGAAATCACACACGACTTTGACATTGAGGAAGAGCTCAAGCGCCGCGAAGCTCGCGCCAAGCGGTTCGGCATTACTCCTGGCGCTGGCGGTGCCGTTGGTGAGGGTGACGGTGACGACGTGCAGAAACTGGCGGCGCGTGCGGCACGTTTCGGCATCGACACCTCAGTCGACATCAAGGAGACACTCCTCGCCAGTCTCGACTCGGCGCTGCCCGATCGCCCGCTCAAGCGCGGCCGCGGTGGCGATAATGGCGCGCGCGGCGACAACAAGCGGTCCAACAGCCGCCGGGGCGGCAACCAGAACAACCAGAACAACCGCGACAACCGCAACGGTGGAAACCGCGACAACCGCAATGGCAGCAACAACAACCGCAACGACAACCGGAGAAACAACAACAACAACAACACCCAGAAGCAGCAGCCGAAAAGCTTCCTGGACGACCCGGCCGAGCGCAAGAAGGCTGAGGAGCGGGCCAAGCGTTTTGGTTTATAGATGCGCCATGGTCTGACTGTCAGCGTCTAGTGGTTCTATTTGTTCCTTGTTCTATTTTATTGTTCTCTTTTGTTGTTCCTTTTATCTCTGTTCCTTTTTACTTTTCTTTCTTCTACGCGTTTTTAGTTACGATCTTCTTGTCCTGTCTGCGCGTTCTTGGTCTTGGATGTACCGTTTTGTCGGTAAAATGATATATGGGTTAATAAAAGCTAGAGCATAATCAAACGCGACTATTCCAATCTGTGCGATGTTCTGAGCATGCGACGATGTTGATTATGTAAGCAAGCGACTTGACACAGCTTAAAGCCCAGGTGAAGAAGCAACAGGCATTGCATACAAGCACTTCGGCACAACAATGCTACACCCTCTTGTGTATATTAATGACATATAATGCATCTGATGACTTTGTTTCAAGGTGTGATTTAAATGTGTTTGTGTTCATTGTCGTATATCAACGAATATATAGTATTATTTTTAAATCTACATATAAAATTGATAAAGTCCATGTTATCCACCTGGAAATTTCAAGACGCCCTTATAAAGTTTATTTTGTCTCAATTTTTATTTTTATTTATATTTTTCAAAATACAGAATTAAACTGCATCTTACAGATCACCAGAAGTCTTCGTGACTATAGTATCCTTTAGTCATCAACTCAATATCACTATCACAGAGCTACAGCCTGTATCTCCCGTATTACGCCTCCAGTAATGTGGGCCGCGACTCAAGCTCAAAGAGGAAGGAAGCTCAGGGCGAGCTTTAGGCCAATGGCGTGCCTGCCTCCGCTAAGCTTCAGTGGTAGCCTGACGTACTTCCGTCTCCCGTCTCATATTCATTTATATGCATCTCTTTGTGTCTCACCAGCCTCCCCTCACTCTTGTTCATGCGAGGTCGACAGGGATCAATTATCGTCATCCACTGCAACGCGAGCGTCGACCAATTCATCAATATTTGGTATAAAAAAGTAGTCTGCAGACGTGCATGGCCTGAGACTCTCACTCTTGCGTCTCTCGCGTCACGGCGACGACCTTTCTCTTCACCTGCTACATCCCCCCTTCACCTTCTCATCCCCTCACCATGGGATTCCCTAATCCATTCGCGTTCCGACCGCTGCAGGTCACCTTTTGGACAACTGCCGTCTACCTCGCCATTGTCACGCCCATCATCACCTTCCAGGAAGTTCTGCCCCGTGCGCCGTCCGAGTCGGCACTGCCCCATGGCATCAGCCTCGACGAAGCATGGGCCGACCTGGGCAATCTGACGCGCTACTTCCACCCGGTCAACAGCCATGCCAATGATGATGTGCGCGGGTTTCTGATTGAGCGTGTCCACCAGATCCTTGACGGCAATGGCGCAGATTGGCAGCAGGTCGGACTAACCTCTGCTGCTCTCTCCACATCGGCATCAACGTCCACGTCTGTCGTTGTCTTTGACGATAGGCAGTCCAACATTTCGTTCACGACAAGCTACTCCAATGGCCACCGTGCCGGCCTCTATTTTGAGGGATCAAACGTCTATGTCTACATCCGTGGCACGCGCGATGCACCTGGCAACTGGTGGGAGCCGACGGCCGATGCCGAAGCAGTCGAGGCCATGAAGAAGCAGATTGTCCTCGTGAATGCCCATTTTGACTCGGTCTCGTCCGGCTATGGTGCCACCGATGATGGTGTCGGTGTTGTTTCTTGTCTGCAGATCATTCGCTACTTTTCTACTCCCGGCAACCAGCCCGAGCGCGGTGTCGTTGTGCTGCTCAACAATGCCGAGGAGGAGTTCTTACTGGGCGGCACGGCTTTCGCTAACAGCCCCTTGGTCGACTTCATTGGCACCTTTGTCAACCTCGAAGGCGCCGGCGCCGGCGGCCGTGCCATCCTGTTTCGCTCCACCGACCTGGAAGTCATGGAGGCCTACCGCAAGGCGCCGCACCCGGCCGGCACGGTCGTGGCCAGCGACGGCTTCAAAATGAACATGATTCGCAGTGAGACAGACTACCGCGTCTGGGTCAATGCGCTGGGCTACCGCGGCCTGGATATTGCTTTCATGAAGCCGCGCGTGCGCTACCACACGCAGCAGGACGACCGCCGGCACACGTCCAAGGACAGCGTCTGGCACATGCTTTCGGGCGCACTGGCCTCGACCAAGAGCCTGACTGGCACGGCGGGTGACAAGGCCGACAAGAGCACAACGGACGCTGTGTGGTTTGATCTGTTTGGCGATAGCCTGGTGCTCTTTGCACTGCGCGGGCTGTTTGCGTGGTCCGTCACGATCCTGGTGGTGTCGCCGCTGATTGTGATTCTCATTTTTGCTTTGCTATACAAGTTTGACAAGGACTACATGTTCCGGTCCAGCATCTTCCGGCCCGATCGCGGCAACGAGGATGCCGACCACTCCATCTACGTTGGCGGACTCAAGGGCTACTTCCGGTACCCGGTCGCCCTGGTGATCTCTACTTTCGTCGTCTTTGGCTCGGCCTTTTTGGTCCGCAAAGTGCAGCCCTTTATCATCTACAGCAGCCTCTACTCTGTCCTTGCGCTCTTTGTCACCCTCTTCTACTTTGTCTTTTGGAGTGTTATGCGCGGCGCCGACTACTCGCGGCCGTCGGCACTGCACCGCGCCTACTCGCTGTTTTGGCTGTACATTTACTCGTGGTTCCTGCTCGTCGGCGCTACTGTCTTGGAAGACCACAGCCATATTGCGTCGGGCTACATTGTCGTGTTCTGGTCGACGAGCATCTTTGCCGCGTTCCTCGTGTCGCTTCTGGAGCTGTTCCGTCTCAAGACCAAGACGGCCTATGCTGAGGGAATCGAGGCTGCAGCCGATGCAGCCGACGATGCCAGCGAGAGCGAGATCCTAATTTCACCGTCGCCTGGTGAGCGTGCTTCTGCGGCTGAGAATGGCGACGAAGAAAACGGCGATGGCAATGCACCCACCGAGACAAGTCCCCTGATTGGAGGCGTCAACTCGCGCGGCCGGCCCACCACGTTTGCCACGGGCTACCACCGGTCTCTTACCGCCATTGTCCAGGAGCGTCGTCGTATTGCTGCCGCCGCACAGGTCAACGGCCCGCGCCCCTATGGCTTTGAGCAGGACTGGTCCAAGACTCTGCCGACCTGGACGTGGCTGCTCCAATTCTTGATCCTGGGCCCCTTTAACATTATTATCATCGGCCAGCTGCTGCTCACACTCGGCGCCGCCGTGCACCAGACCGGCACTGACGGGTCCGATCTTTTGGTCCCGTACCTTTTGCTTGCCACCTTTTCCATCCTGCTGCTGTCGCCGCTCACGCCGTTCCTGCACCGCGTCACGCGCCATATTCCCCTGCTGGCCGCTGCTGTGTCCATTGGCACGCTGGTCTACTGTCTGGCCTCGTTCCCCTTTTCGGCTACTAGCCCATTCAAGTTTAGCATCCGCCAGACGTTCTCGGTGGACCACGGCAACGCGTCCGTCACGCTCAATGGATACGGCGGCTACATTGACAAGGTGATTGCCAGTCTGCCGTCGGCTGCGCACCGGCCAGTCGAGTGTGCCGACTCGTACGGCCGTCAGACGGGACTGCTCGACTGCACCTTTGACGCTACCGGACGCGAGCCGCGTGTGGGTGTCGTCGGTACGCCCGACGGGCCTGGCTCGCCGTTTACCGGTAGCTACGAGGGCCTGATCAGTGTCAACACGAGCCGGTCTGATGGTAAGATCACCTTTGAGGTCAACGCTGTCAACACAAAAGCGTGCGGTCTGCACTTTGAGCGGCCGGTCAAGTCGATCTCTGTGCGTGGCGGGCTGCCCATTGATACGCGCATTGATTTTGACAAGGAGCCGGCGCCGAGCGACGACGGCAGCTGGGAGCTGGGCGACTATACGCTCTGGCGTCGCGACTGGGAGACTCCATGGGTCGTTGATGTCGAGGAGGAGGAAGAAGCAAGCTCTACCAAGCTGAATGGCTATGTGGTGTGCCGATGGGGCGATGCTAATACACCCGGCACGGCACCGGCGGTTGACGAGGCCTGGAAGTTTGCGCCGGCATGGTCGATCCTTGTGATCCGGCAGAACCCGCCTCTTGTGCAGGGTACCAAGGCCTTTTCTGTTTAGTTGCTTGTTGATACTGTACGATACTGTTGGATCTCTTGCCCTTGTATTTTGGTTTCTTTCTTCATTCTTGTTTCTTTCTCGATCTTTGGTCTTGGCTAACTCTATATCTCTTACTGTCTTTTATATCGTTCTTGCTGGACTTTTGGCCATAATATACTCATATCTCTTTACTTGCTGTGCCATTCAATCTTGCCGTCTTTCAGTCCAGCATAGTGTCGGTTTATATAGACTGACCGCCTGCTAAACGGGAGCTAGCTCGGCTAAAGTACTGAGTAACCACTGCTGTCTGCCGTAAGTTCTGCCAGCAGTACTCTAGCACCGCGGAGTAGTTCTTCCACTATCGATCTTATGATTACATTGTTCAAAGTGGTGAAACTCCTTGAATGACTGGGGAGATTAAGATTGGTAATGTTGATAATAGATGAAATGCGGAGAGCGTTCAATTTGACGTATTGCTTAATAAGCGATTGTGCTATGTCAGAGGGATGAGGTCAAATAGGAAGTCGCCATTTCGCAATCGTATTGTGTGTCCGTAGAGGAAAGAGCGATCGGTAGACGCTTCCGATTCCTGGACACGACTGTTTTCCTGAATAGAGGTCGTGTGCCCTCTGCGATAGCGCCTCTCCCGCCTGAGATATAGTGTGCAATCTGCCTGTGCTCTGCAGCCGCCCCCTCCGTCATACCGCCTTATCGTACCCCACTTTTAGCCATATCCACAGCGTATATCAGCTCATCAATGCCCTAAACGGCCATACGGCCTAATACCCACCCACCCTGCTATGAGTGTTATCGAGGAAGGGACGACTCAGCCTTTCCAGTTCATGCCTGACTGTCTCACATTACCCCCCGTAATATCAACCTACCTCGATCTCTATCAACCTCGCTTCACCTCGCTTCGCCATCTTACCTCTACCTACCACCCTGCGGCCTACCCACCATCTATGGCCTGCATCTCTCCGTAATACCCTGCAGCAGACAGCCTACCACAGCCTACAGCCAGCCTATCTACACTGTCACCGACACAGCCCACCGATAAGCATTCCCCATCTTGGCTGTCGTGCTTCCATCATCGTCGACGCCGATTCATCATCACCAGCATCTGTCTATCTACACCTGCACCTACACCTACACCTACACCCACACCCACACCTACACCTACACATACACCTACACATACACCTACACATACACCTGCATCTACATCTCATATTATAGTATCTCTAGTCCAGCCCTGCAGCGGCTCACAGCTCGCCTGCCCACCTCTTACAGCATCGACATTTCTTTGATACCCTCGACCTTTAGAACATCCGGATATTTGAGACTTCTCAAACCAACAGCTATTGACGCAGGCTTTTCGTATATTACTTCTTTGTTTACTCTCTCCTAAAATTGTACAACCTTCAACGCAACACCCGGCTCACATGTGTCGTGATGTCCTCTCTTCGCGGTAAGGGCCAGGACGGCATCCCGGCCGATCCAACTCCGACTCTAGCTCCTGCAGACTCTGCATCGACTCCTCTTCCACCCTCTGTTCCCATCGGCAGCATCACTGCCAAGAACAGTACCGCCAGTGCTTCCGACTCGTTCCCCACCGAGGCACCTGAAGTGATGGATTCTACCGACATTGCCGAGGCCAGCGGGTCGTCAGCGGCAGCACCTTCAACAACCATGTCTACAACTATTCCATCCGACGAACGCCCTCTACCTCCTACACCCACAGCCGACGCTGAATCCACTCCTCCCACCCCAACAGCTCCGGTCACACCTGCAAAGCTCCTATCGCTTCCCCTCCGCTCGGCACCGGTTTCCTCCTCGGCTGGCGAAGGAAGCTCTTCTTCTTCCGTCGTGCCTGTCGTCCCGATCCCAGCATCGACAACCCCTCCACCACCGCTAGCCACCCCTCCACTGGCAGATGTACTATCACCTGTATCGGAACCTATTCTTGCACCTGCCGCTCCCCCCCAAAGCGTGGCTGAACGCGTGCCAACTCCAGCTCCGGCATCCGTCTCTTCCGGAGCACGCGCACTGCCGCCTCCACCGCCAGCAGAAGCAGAAGCAACACCTTCTGTGCTCCCACCCTCCACACCATCTGCACCGACTCCTGCTACCGCACCAACTCCTGCTACCGCACCAACTCCTGCTGCTGCGCCACAGCCCGCCCGCAGAGTGTCAATTGCACTCCCTCAGAGCCAAAACCAGAACCAGGCACCTCTGCCTCCGACACCACAGCAGTCTGGCTCCCAAGACACGCCGCCTTTGCGGAGACTCAGCCAGGTCGAGTACATTGTGCCGCGCTGGCAGCCTGACCGGGAAGTGCTGTATTGCCCCATCTGCTTTGTCTACTTTAGCCTCTTCAACCGGAAGCATCACTGCCGGTAAGTGTCTTGACCTAATCTTTCTTTCTTTCTCTTTCCGCTATAAATACTAACACTATAGAAAATGCGGCCGTGTTGTCTGCAATAGCTGCTCACCTCATCGCATCGTCATCCCTCACGCCTTTATTGTCCAGCCTCCTGAGGTCCTGGCTGCCCGAGAGCGCGAACAGGCTGCTGCAGCTGCAGCTGGTGTTTCGAATGTGCACGCGCAGGCAGGTGCATCATCGCAACTTTCATCTACTGTATTTTCTGCCCAATCTTGGACTGGCTTCCCGGCAGCATCTGCACTGCAAGCAGACGGTGTGCCGGTCGGCGGCGAGCGTGTGCGACTCTGCAACCCTTGCGTGCCGGACCCCAACACCAGCCCACCGACTGCGCCGGGCGGTTCTAGAAGTGCAGCACATTCTCGCAGTCGTAGCGGAAGCAGTATTGCTGGCACTTATAACTACAACAGCCGTCGTCAGGGTCTTGACTTTTCAGGCGGTGCCTCGGGCTCAAACTCCAGCTCAGGAGACAGGCGGTACACTGTCAGCAACGCCCAGAATCCCGGGTCGCTGTCGTCCTCTGGCGGCAGGCACCAGTATTATGGAAGCTTGCCTCCACAGCACTCTCGAGGTCATAGAGACGAAGCAGGCTCGTCTTCGCAGCAGCAGCAGCAGCAGCACCGCCGGCACCACCAGCAGCCTCGCTATCAGATCCCCGAGGAGGACGAGTGTCCCGTGTGCCACCTCGAACTGCCCAAACGTACCCTAGACAACTGGGAAACTTTGCGCGAACAGCACATTGAAGAGTGCATCATCCTGCACAGCCAGTACCTGATGGGTAATAACTCGGGTAATAATGGTGGTGGTGGGCGCACACGTGCTACGAGCACTGCTACCGCTTCGTCAGGAGCTTCAGCCCAGCCCACACCCTCGCGAAACAACCAGTACACTAACAGCGTGTCTGGCTCCGACGGCACATCCTCATCGGTCGACTCTACCAGCTCGTCTGGGCCTGGCTCAGCCGCCTTCTCGCCATCGTCGCCGCGTGCCGCCATGACGGTCCACCGCCACACGGGCGTCTTTCCCTACAAGGCCACGGCCAAGGACTGCGCGTCCGATGCCGAGTGTACCATTTGTCTGGAGGATCTCGAGGTCGGTGATGCCATGGCACGGCTTGAGTGTTTCTGCCGCTTCCACGAGCAGTGCATCCGGGCCTGGTTTGTGCGGCATCCTGGGCGGTGTCCTGTCCACCAACACGGCATGGCCGACTAGTCTTTTTGTCTTTTGTCTTTCTCATTGTCATTGTCACTCATTCTCGGCGTTTATGATTTTATACTTTTCCTTTGGTCTTCCATGGTTTTTTTTGCGGAGCTGGCTTGTGTATCTGCCTTTATCCGTTCCTTGTTGTTGCTACTACATACCCCATACCCTACTCTCTTTCTGTCTATCGGTCTATCTTGTGTTCCAGCTTGTTATTTCAATCTTTGGATAATTGTCTTCATTCCGTGTTGTCCCCTACTCTTAGTATTCTAGCCTACATAAATCAATACTGAAAGTATACTGTAACATTGAGCACTTTCAGAGTGCGCTCTTGATCAGTTCGGAAGTTGGCCAGTTACGTTATCGAGAAGTTATCTTTTTTTGTTGCAATACAAATTAAATAAAGTAGATGATTAGATGGACAGTAGGAAAGGGTCATGATCGCAAAGAAAAACAATACACAATACACAACGAAACCCCCAAAGGCAAAGGTATAACACACAGGAAACAAAAAGAGAAAACCAAAAATTAGAATAAGACTGCACCGCATTGTTTCAAGCTCCATTCTTTTCCCATCCAGCAGAAATCAAAACGAATTTAAACGAAAAGCAAATTGACCAATTTACAGTCAAGAGTCGGAACTCAAAATTCAAGCGGGAGTACCATCGCGGCTCGAGGGAGGACGCGACTCGCGCTTGCTGAGGAAGCTGCGGCGTATTGACTTGGGGCTATCGACGCCGTTGCTACTCGCGGCAGTCTCGTTGGGCGTGAAGCTGCTCTTGATCAACACAGAGCCCTCACCCACCTTGACCTCCTTCTCAGCGCCCGAGTTGGAGTCGTCAACAACGTATAGAGCCTCGCCCAGAACATTATCGCTGCCCAGCGTGTGGTGTTCGCGCACCTGCAGTTGGAACGGCGTATCGGGCGTGCATGTCGTCTTGAACGACTCGTCGTACTTGATCACACCCGATGATGCCTTGTGGTGCTTGGTCTTGCCAATTACCTTGGACTTGCCGCCAACCTGGTTGACCACCACGTAAGAGTCCGACGGGAAGTTGGCAGCCGAGATGATGTTGAATACCGCAGTTCCGGCACCTGGTGAGCCGGGATGAACGCTGTAGATGGAAGCGGCACCACTGGCCGAGCGGCTGTGGCCCATGCTTCTAGAAGGGTTCAGCGCGGGGCCCGGAGGGGAGTCAGCGAAGGGTTCGCCGTTGGTGCCGTTCGTACCGTTAATAACAACGTTGGGCACGATGGCAGTGGCAACAGCAGTCTCGCCGTTGGTGGTAATGGCAGTGCCAGGCAGGTCAACAGAGCTGCCGTCAGCAGACTCGGAGATGCTCTCCTCCTTCTTGCCACCGCGGAAACCGCGGCGCAAGAAAGATGCACCCTTGCCAACACCCTGGCCGACCACACCGACCACAGCGGCACCGCCCTTGATGGGAACACCGGCAACGCCAGTAACGATTCTGGTGGGAGTGGCAAAGGTCGAGGTACCCTGTCTCTGGCGGGTGACATAGTCGGGGCGGAACAGCAGACGAAGTCTGATGCTACCAGACTTTCCATCGAGCGGCAGTTTGACCTCAGAGGCCCTAAATGGCTCGAGCGCAGCCAGGTTGATCTGAGCGGCACCCAGGAAATCAGGCTGGCCAGCAAAATCGTAGTCGTAGACATTGACGTTAAACTTGGCGCCGATTCTCGAGGGAACAGGGATCTCAAAGAACTCGTTCCACTGCGGGTGGAGCGTCTTCTTCTGTACCTTGGTCTTGAACACCTCGGCACTGTTGAGCTCGAACTTGCAGTAAGGGTCGCTCTTGCCGTTGGAGTCAGCAGCAGGCAGATTCTCACCGTCAAGGACGTCAACACGCAGGTTACCCATGTTGTTGATGCTCTCACGGGGATCCAGCGTCATCTGCACGGGGATGTACTTGAGGCTGACCCTTACAGAGCTGGTCTTGCCATCCTCACCTTTGAGCTTTAGCACAGTGGGGTTGTTCAGGCACTGCTTCAGGGTATCCAGAGTGTTTCCAGTCAGGCCGGCCAGAGTGCGGTCCTTCTCATCCTCCTTCTTCTCATCACCGCGCTCGCGGACCTTGAGGGTGAGACGGGAGAAGTCAAGCTCGCGGATGAAGCAGTCGCCCATCTCATCGAAAGTAAAGGTGCGAGAGCGTGCGCTGGACGACACATACGAAGGGAAGGCCATGTCGTCAACAAAGATCTCAATCTGGGTATCAGTCTTGGGCATCTCAGCATCAAGCAGCTTAAAGATGATCAGACCAGACTCGTACTTGAGGAGCTCCTCGGGCGAAAGGCGAATTTTGGGAGGACCCTGGGGCGGCTCGGGCTTGGCAGGCTCCTCGGTCTCGGGCTGCGCAGTAGTCGGGCTGGTGGGGGCAGTAGGGCTTGCAGGGGTGGCGGTGTTGACTGCCTTGGCATCAGAGCCGTCAACAGCAGGTGCAGAAAGGCCGTTCAGCTCAGCCTCCTCGGCCTCCTCCTCCTCCTCCTCGGGGTCGGCAACGTTCAGGCAGGGGAAGAAGGACACATCGTAAGTAAGAACACCCTTGGGCATACCCTTGCCGTGCAGCTTAAGGCCATCCTCGCGCAGCTTCTTGGTGTCGTGCACAAGGTAGGAACCATCAGCAGCCTCAAAAATGTAATCGCCAGCAAGGACCTCGACGAGACCAAGACTACGGTCGCGGCCCATGGACTCGGAATCCATGACCTCAAGCTGAAGACGCTCGCGGGGGCTGTGAACGGGGACGTACAAGACCTCGTCCCACTCGGGGTTGAGGTTGTTTTTAAAGGTAACGGTGCGGGACTTTTCAATACCAGAGAGCAGGACACGGGCGTAGGGGTCAGACTTTCCGACTGTCTCAAAGTTGCGCAAGTTGGTGGCCTTCATAAAGTGGAAACGCATAACACCAATGGGCTTCTGGTAGCCGCCAGTGCCGGCAATGACGCCAGACAGAGCAACGGGCTTCCACTGGGCCTGCATCTTGGCGCGGCCAGACTTGACACCAGCTAGGTTGTACCAGTCTTGACCCTTCTCCATAAATTCGAGCATGTCGTCCAGCTTGATCTGATAGGTACCGATGATCTGATCGCCTGTAATATCGCGGTCGTCCTTGATGACAACACCCAGTTTGGCCTTGGCGCGGTCGGTGATGAGGATCTCCTTGGAGCCGTTATCCCAGATTGGGTTGTTGGTGCGCTTGAGCTTCTTGGTCGAGTGGATTTCCTTGCCGTTGAGGAGCAGAGTAGCATAGGGGTTCAGAAGACCGACCAAACTCTTGGTGCCATCGAGATCCTTAGCCTGCTCAACGTTAAAGCGCAGGATACCAGTGTTGGAGGGAGGAGCAGCCTCGACGGTGCCGTCGGGAAGCTTCTGCTCCTCGAGAACAGGGAAGAAACGGACGTCGCACGAAAGAAGACCGTGAGCCTTGCCACCAGAAATGATCTCAAGAGACTCATTTTCGGTCTCGTTGACCTCCTCAATGTTCTCGAGAGGGAAAGAGGCAACGCCAAGCTCCTTGTCCTTGCGGAAGTCGTTGAAGTCATTGACAATGATATCGAGCGAGTCATTGAAGGAAGTGACAATGATGTAGTGGGTCTCGTTCCAGCGGGGGTTGTTGGTATCGGGGATCGTCTTTGTCTGAGCCAGGGGAGTGCGCTTGTTGAGGGTGATAACGGCGTAAGGGTCGACGGTGCCGGCAAAGGCATCGGTGTTCTTGAGGCCTTGGGCGCCGTGGATGGTGACAGCCACAACACCGATAGCCTGATCGACGGGCGAACCGGACAGCATCTTGGCGACCTCGATGGGGAAGACGTTGGGAGCGTACATCATGGGAGCCAGGTTGCCGTGGATCTGCTCGAGAATGAAGCTCTCAAGACCAGGGATGAAGTTGATGTCAAAACCAAGAGTTTCGCCACCAAGGGGCTTGCAGACGTAGTCGATGGTGGGCTTCTCGAGGAAGCACATCTCAATCTTCTCGACGTGGGGGAAAGGAATCTGGAGCTTGATCTTGAGGCGCATGATACCAGAAAAGGCCATGTCTTCGACAATAACGTCAAAGCCCTTGCTGATCATAGCCTTACCGACGCGGATCTCAAGGACAACCTTGGGGTTAACCTTGTTCTTGATCTGGAGAGCAGTCATGTCGGCCGTATCATTGGGAGTGAAGCTAAACTTCCAGTCCATGATGACGAGATCATCCTCAGCCTTGGGGTAGGTCTTGACGTGCTCCATGCGGGGGGGCTTGGAACCGAGAGTGAAAGTGCGAAGCTTGAGGCTGTCCAGGAAAGAAGGGGTAGCGCCACTGAGGACCTGGTCGACGGAGTTGATGACGGTCTGGGCAAGAACGGGCTGGTAGATGGGCCAGAACTTGACCATGAAAGAGTTGATCCACTCGAGTGACTCGGTGTCGGTCTCGAGACGCTTCAGGGAGAGCTCGCGGTTAAGGTCGTCACGGAAGTTGCGGCGGACACGACGGATAGATGTGCGGTAGTAGGTGCTGCAACCAGCCATGACGATAAAGACCCAGCCAAGGCCGCCACCAAGGACGGCAATCAGCCAAGAGAAGAGACAAGCAAAGATAATGATGCCGGCGTTGTGGTACCAGTCGCCGTAGAACTTGTCGTCGAGCTGGCCCTCGAGCCAAGTGGAGTGATCCAGCATGCTAGCTGAATCGGTGATGGGCTGGTAAGGCCAGCCAATGCGCGGGGCCCAGCCGGTGGTGTCGGGCCCCATGCCGCCCTCCTCGCTTTCGGCGGACTGTTCTTCAGCAGTCGGGGCAGCCAGAGCACCAGCCTTGGTAGGAGAGGGGAGATCATACTTGGAAGCACTGCCATCGTCGATATCGGTGGCAATAGCGACACCCTTGACGTGCTTGGGGTTGTGAAAGCCTTCAGGAATGGCCTAGCAAGTTAGCATGTGTAAATCACAATGGTGGTGAGTTGGGTGAGTAAACCAAATAACACGTACCGCCCGGACCTGTGCCTTCTTCTCCTCGGGGCTTGCATCGGGGTCAAAAGTGAAAGCGGCAACACCAGAGTTCTTGCTCTCCTGAACAATCTTGTCCTGAGCAGCCTGGGAGGTGGCAGCGCTGTTGGCGTTCTGGGCAGCCTCGATGGCGCCCTGTTGCTTGAGTTCGGCCGCAGCCTGTTGTGTGCTAGAAGCCATTTTGGGGGAGGTTTTGAGAATTGGCGCTTAAGAGGCTAGAATTAAAAGCTGCAGAGGGAGCAGCAGCTCCAGAGAGGCGTGAAATGACGGAGATCTTGTTGATAGATGAGCTTAGAGTGACATGAGATCGCGTTCCAGGCGCTGTAGCAGTGCGACAGAAGCTAGGGAAGCTCAGCGCAATAAATGACGCGACGGTTCCCGAATTATAGAGAGCTAGAAAGACTAAAGGATTAGGAATCACGACTGAATACCAATTAGATGCAGCTCAAGCCCAAACTGACGCACTGTCAATGCAAGAGAAAGGGTTGAAGCTGGGGAGAAGGATGAGGTAGAAGTCCAAGAGCTGTGTTGGAGTGTTCGACGCAGAAAGCTCTGGTAGACGGAACGAGCAAGAAAAGGCTTGGCAAGAGAGGTAGTAGCAAGGATGGTAATTCCTTAAGTGGGAGTCGTCTGGGGAGCCGCGTCGTCTGTGTGGCACGGCTGCGACGAACAGTCAAAGAATAGGGAGGGAGAGTAGAGGGAGGGAGACAAAGAAAGAGAGGATGAAGAGAGGAAGAAAGAGGAGAGAAAGTAAGAAGGAAAAGAATAAACAAAAAAAAAGAAACGAACGACGAGAGGAGAGACAGAAGTACCAAGACGAAGACAGTCACAAGATAAGAGTCAATAAAAGCTGTGCCAAGGAGAGAAAAAGAACGACAGCGGGTGGGGGCCAGCGAGGGACAGAGGAAGATGACGCTGGAGTGAGCAACCACGCCAAACAAGGTATCCTACCTCGACACCTTGAAGCAGGCCCAAAGCAGCACGGGTGTCTCTGACTTGTCTCTGGACCTCTTGAGCGAGACCTCTTTGACGCTAGGGAGGCGGGGCGGGAATTGGAAATGGGATTGGAATTGGAAATAGATTTTTAGTCAAGCGTAGCGCAGCTGGAGCTAGTCGTAGCTCGTAGCTAGCAGCTGGTGCTGGGATGTTGGATGCTAAAGATGGAGAGATGAAGGCTTGAGGGGCGCGGTCGATCGAAGATGTGGTGTGGGTCTGGAGTGGATGTAGAGGATGTAGGGTATGAAGCCCGAGGTGTACCTTTAGTGGCTGAGGAATGAGGATGTCGAGATGATGAAGGTAAAGAGGGTCAAGGTAAAGAGGAAGGGGTTGAAAGGAGAGAAATGAGGGAAGAAGAAGAAGGACTAGGAGAGAAATAGAGCTTGAAATTGTGAGGAAGTTTGCTGTCAAAGAGGAAGGAACGAGGGAGAGAGACAGGAAAAGGAAGCCACAAAGACTGTGAGAAGTCACGAGTAAATCGGCTGAGAGACAGAAACAGAAGGTGCGGCAGGGAGAAAACAAGAAACAGAGGCCTCAAGAGAAGGGCTAGCTGGCAGGAACAAGTGGTAGGATACTGCGGAATAGAGCCAAAAAGTCAAAGTGAAACAGGAAAGACGTCAGAGGGACGAGGCAAGCCAAGGTAATAAAGGTCAGCTGGGGGAAGGAGCAATGGACAAGCAATGGCGTGGAATGAGCTGGAGGCAGCCATTCAAAGATGGCACTGCACATATTAGCTAATACAACACTGACATATCTTACAAGTACAAACACGCACACGAAGACACAGAAGACAACACGAAACGAGGGCTGTGCAGCAACACCAAAATACAAAGAACATGCCCCGATTTACACTGTTGCGTAAAATATAGGCAGCCGTTGTATATTGTATCGAGATATTAGTTTGTATTTAGGCTGTAAACACATGTCAACAGAGACAGAGACGGCGCCATACGTCAGTGTTCAAGGGGCACAGCCGAGCCAAGAGGCAATCAAAGTAAAGTACAAGTAAATAGAAGCAAGAACACTGGGTAGTGGTATATATGGAGCAGGGAGTGAGGATAATTGGGAAATAAGGAAATAGGGAGCATGTGCAAAAGGACTGTGGGACAGGGGATAATTAGATGAATAGATGAGGTCCACCGATGCGAGCAGGGACAGATCCAGAGCGACGGAGATTGAATAGCACGAGGTACTAGTTGCGACTCGGATTTACTCAAAAACTGAAGCATTTGGGGATAGCGTGGTGTTTGGCATAGAGGCCTTGTTTTCGGGGCACATATAGTCGGCCATATGCTTATTAGAGTTACGTGGACATGCTAACATGTACTTACCGTCGATTGAAAAGTACACTATCAGTTATTCATAGAAAATGCAGTCATAAAATCGTGAATATTGTATTTAGTTAACAAGCGGGAGCTTGTGAAGAACAACTAAACAAATTTAAGCAAATTCTTTTATAATTCCAAACCCCGAAAGGATAATAATAATAATAAAAATAAAAATATACACATGTATATCTCAATCTCTATATTTTGATACCGCAAAAAATAAAACATCAATAGCCAGCTGTATGGAACAGGGTTGCAATGCCTGTTCCCAGAGCGGCAGGGTAGGCCTATTCTTAACACTATAGAGTACAATTTTATCATAATATCTACTCAATAACCAAGACAAATCCGAGAACATTGCAAATCTACGGAGCTCGCGAGAACAGATGCGGCCGATCCTAGAAAATCTAAAAAGAAAAGACGACGATCAAAAAGTAGCCTAGCCCAGCCTGACCACATCCAGCCCGTCAAGGATGTTGGTGGAGCGGAGGGGGAGAGAGAATGAAAAGCTCTCAGTGACAAAAGTGTCTATCTGCGTGTGCTGTCCGCGCTAGTTGCAAGATGCAGCAAGATGCAGGTTGGTTGACTGCAGAAGTGAGTTATGAACCTGGACGAGCTGTGATGGGTTGCAGGGAAGTAGTCAATAAAATGCAGCTAAATAGGTGAAAAATAATGGATAAAATAGATAAATGAAAGAAATACACCACAAAGCTACCTCAACTAGTGATGGTGTGCGACCCAAGCTGAAAACAAGGGCAAATAAAGAAGGAGAAAATAAAATGAAATATAAAAAGAAGGAAGAGAGACAAAAAGAAACCAATGACGGGAACAGAGGAAGAGCAGAGGAAGAGGGGAAAAAAAAAAAAACACGCAATTTTCAATCCGACTGGCAGGGACATGCAAATATTTGTACTCGGTATTTTTGATCAGATGAGGTTGGATAGATGTGCACTTGTCGGATAATATTGATGTGCTCGACTATCGACGTGGGATGAGGATGGTCAGACAAAGGACTGACTTGCGAATCAATCATATTCACATAACATGCAAGTCGCATACCAATACTGGGCTAAGATACATAATGCTGTGACTTTGGACGTCTAGTAAATCAGATGGCTGGTGACCTGGCGATGCCGAGAGCTAATTCAAATGGGCAAATGGGAAAATGGGCAAATATCCATAAGGCGACGCGAAGCCATTGGAACGGCCTCCGATGTACTCGGGGATTGCGTATGCACATGTAGGCGAGCAATGGCTCCATGGTCCACTCCATCTACATGTTATACCTGCATAGAGAAAAAAGTATTTGTGCACATGAGCAGTGAGAAGAATCTGAAGGACGGGGCAGAAGAGTAGAAGAGCTACTTTTTTCTTTTTGCATGTCCAAATCGACTTGCATCTCAGATAAACAAAGACTGTAGAATCAGGGTCCCAGCCTCTGCAAAAGTACCGTCAACTTACGACGACGGCGGGAGGCAATCTCTCTCTGACCGATGCATAGGACACTCTTGACGTGGCAGCTTGTAGAGATGCTTGGCATGATATCTGCGGAATATTTACAGAGTATGGACGTCGAATACTTCTATGTGAGTATGCGTACAGAATGCCGTCTTCCGGTTATCGATGATGAAGAGGGGAGACCGAGAGAGATATCCGCAAACCTGCAGAGTGGAAAAGACAAAAAAAAAAAAGATCAACTAGAACATGTTGAGTAAATTCGAGGCTGGAAACGGTTCCAGATGTGAAATGCACATCTTCCCGTTCGGCGACCAACACTGGGCAGCTTCTCCAGCACTGTCTCTGGCCCGGGGGCATGTGAAGCGGCTAGCTGTAGTTGACTGACTCGGGAGTGATCCGGTATTCTATTTCACATCCAGCCCATCACCGGAGCCGAATCAAGACAGTTGCTTTCGAGTGCCCTTGGATCATATCTCGTCAAATGACTCTAGCCATATTCTGATCGCCGCCAGGACTGATAAACGCTTGTAAGCTGGTAATTACTGAGCTTATGTCTGTTTATTCCACAACACTTTTATCTCTTTGTCCTGATATTTGTAGACTGCTTCTCTCCATCTCCAACTTTGCCAACTTTGCCAAAACGCTCTTGAAGATCAAAGGGAGGGAGAGAGTATAAGATGGAAATATCGCTGTGTAGAGGTCTGGCATGCAACTTCTTTGTATTCATATTATGTTTATATAACTATACTTGGAGACCTCACTCTTTCTTTGATCTGCAATAGCATTGTTGTGTTCACTGTCGTGCTTGCATACAGGCAACACTGCATAAACACATAAGATTCGGGTCTGACCGCATGTCTTGTCTTACGTACCTATTGGCCTGCTATCTCGTCTCCTCGTCTATTGTCCATGCTTGCCTGTCTGCTCACCCTACTGTCGTGTCCTCTCGGCGCAGATTGGTCCATCCTGTCCTCTTTGGCGGCCATTGGATGAACTGGCCAAAGCTGTTCTGACGCATTTGTACCACCCCTGGTGATGACCTTTGATGCAGTTCAACACTACTTTCCAGCCTTAAATTGATAGGCTACTGATCAACAACAATGCATTCTGGGAGCACATGTATTGTCACATTCGCAATTGGTATTCTGCAGTCGTAATCTAGAAATGCCACGATGCACCAGGCATCTTCATGACATCTACAAAAAAAAAACACTAAATCAAGAAAACGCCAAAATATGGAAAAGACGTCATAGAAATGTCGTCAGCAGGGGTGCTCGCGTGGGCGGCAGAGCCGAAATCTGGGTTTCTGGGACTCTTGGAGCAGGGGGGCACAGCCAAAAATACGACAAAAAGCGACATATCGTACGTGCGATTGCAACCCTAGTGGAGGATCGTCATATGTCGCATTGGATATTCTCGTCGAATATGCATAGTAGATGTGACTAGTAGTGTGATATATCACGTGCATAGCAATACTGGCAGATGTGGCGTAATCTGTGGCGTTCTACCGCCTTCCAATTTTAGCGTCAAAGGATAGCTTTGTCACCATATTCTATACGCAGCCTTTCCAATCTATCGACTATCGCGACCTGCACCGCAAGTACACTTACGACAACATCAACTCCAACCGTCTGGACAACTCGACTCTCCATTCATCAACATACAATCCGCTATTTCGAAACCCAAAACATCCTATACATCCTATACAATGGCCAACTTTCTGGCCTCCATCTTCGGCACAGAGCAAGACAAGGTAGGCCCCTTCTTTTCTTCCTCCTCGCTTTTCGTGTTTTTTTTTATGCGGCGTTCAGCCCATACCTATTCAAATGCTAACTCTCGGCAGGTCAACTGCTCTTTCTACTACAAGATCGGCGCGTGCCGTCACGGTGATCGGTGCTCGCGCAAACATGTCAAGCCCTCGTACAGCCAGACTATCCTTATGCCCAACCTCTACCAGAACCCGGCCTACGACCCCAACGCGCGCATGAACGCGTCCCAGCTCCAGAACCACTTTGACGCCTTTTACGAGGACATCTGGTGCGAGCTGTGCAAGTACGGCGAAGTCGAAGAGCTCGTCGTGTGCGACAATAACAACGACCACCTGATCGGCAACGTCTATGCGCGCTACAAGTACGAGGAGAGCGCCGCCGCCGCCTGCGAGGCGCTCAACAGCCGCTGGTATGCGGCGCGGCCCATCTACTGCGAGCTGTCGCCCGTGACCGATTTCAGGGAAGCCTGCTGCCGACTCAATTCCGGGGAAGGCTGTGCACGCGGCGGCTTCTGTAACTTTATCCACCGCAAGAATCCGAGCGACGAGATGGACGGCGAGCTGACGCTGGCGACAAAAAAGTGGCTCAAGGAGCGCGGCCGGGACGAGAAGAGTGTCAGCCGGTCGCCGACACCCGAGCCTTCACGGCGGCGGTACTAGTCTGTGCTTCGTGCCCGTATCTGTTTAATCTTTTTTAGTCATTATTAGGTGTATATAGTATGGCGTTGGGCGTAATGATATTTATTGATCCAAATAACTTGCAAGCTTGATTCTCCAAGAGTAGAGGTGTAAATGACGAAGAAATAGAAACAAACCTATTAAGAACGTGCAGTATATCCTGTGATAGTAGACATAAACTTGAACAAGTACTAAAAAAACCGTATAATCAAACGGCAAAACCTAGACGACAGGTAAACAGACGTCATTCTCAGTCCTTCATCCCAGCCCTCACTCAGCCCGTCTATGGTTGTGTAGTATTAATGCATCTCCCTTGTGTCGCCGTGTCCTCGGTGCTTCTCGTCTCCTTCTTGTGCTCCTATCTTATCTGTAGTCTTTGTGTCGTACAACCAAAGCCAAAATAATATGCTGGTATCTTCTCGTTTTGTTGGTCGCCCCGTTGTGTACATCTCCTTTCGTCATATTTATTTTTAGTAGTCGCCCATTATTCATAAGAGGTCCTGCGGCCCAGTCGACTTCCTGACGTCTGGCAGACTGGTGTCGAGGTCTTTCGCAAAGTCTATGAGAGGGCCGGTAGGTGCGGGCTTGCCGGTAGCGTTGAGCAAGTTGGTGATCTCTTTGCTAGGGGCAGAGGATACAGGTGCAGGCGCATTAGTGTCGCCACCAAAATCAATCAGATCAGCGGGTGCTGGCGCTGCTGGCGCTGGAGAGGTGCCGTTCGACTTGTGAGGTGGAATCTGCTGGATAGAGCTGCCTCGCTGTGATTTCTGGCCCGGCAGGATGGGGTAGATGGCGAGGACCTGCTCCGTCAGCTTCTCCGGTGTGTCGCCGTCGATCTCAGCATTGATGATCCACTCCAGATCCTCTTCGCCCTCCTCGGCACCGCCCGGTCCACCGTGCACGCGGCGGAACAGGCTAGGATGCCACTCGACGCCGTCCTGTGCACGCGTTGCCGCCTCCTCGCGCTGCATATCCTCGACCTTGGTCTTCTCGTCCGTTGCCAGCTCGTGGTTGCGCTCCAGCACAGCGTGTGCCGTCTTCTCCCACAGCCGCTGTGACTCGCGCTCGCCCTGCTCGGCGATGGGCCGCACCAGGGGAGAAGTAGGCTTGGCCTTGTGTGCGTCAAAGAACATTTCTTTACGGCCAGTTCGAAGGTTCTTGATGGACATCTCGTGGGACCAAAGACCCGAGAGCTCGTACAGCGCCTCGCCGGTACGCTCATTCTTAATGATGCCGCCTATGGCATTGTATGTGCCACTCATCCAGCCCTTGGTCTTGAACTCGATATCGGCCACCAGGCCAAGCTGGGGGCAGCGCACAAAGCTGTGGTCACCTAGCTCGTACTTCATCTTGCCAAACAGAATGCCGCGCGCGTACATGTTGGGTTGTGTTAGGGTGTAGCGCTCGGGTGCGCCCGTCTTCTTGTTTCTGTGGTTGAGAAGGCTCAGGATGGCCGTGCCCTCCATAAGACTGGCAGCCGAGTTTCCGAGGAAGCGACTGCGTGGCTTCAGTGTGCCGTCAACACGGATGTGATGCCCGGGCACCAGGTAAAAGTAGCTCGACTTGGGCGGGTGATGGGAGGTCTGCTCGGCAATGTAGTATCCGCGCGTGTTGTCGGGGAAGTCCCAGTAGCAAGAAAAGGTCTCGCCCAGGATAGGGTTGAGAGGCTTCTTGACGCCAGGAGGACGAATGTGCCATCCGCTCAGATAGAATTTGACAACGGACACAAAGCGCTCGGTGGGATCTTGAATGTCGGGGATAGGTAGCAGCATCTCGGGATGGCACATGAAGCTGGAGGTGACGGTTGTTAGACAAGGAAAGCGCCGCAGCAGACAACTAGAGGGAAAACCTACTTTGTGATTCTCTCCAGCATGCTGCGCGGCTCAAGGATGAATGTAGGGAGGACAACCCGGCTAAGGTCGGCGCCAGGCCGCAGCTGCGAGATGATGTGCATAAGAACTATATTATAGGTCAGTATGATTGCGTGGTAGAACGAGAAAATGCTTGACGAGCGGGCGCAGCTTACCATTGCCCTGATCGGCCTCGACAACAGTAGTGTCGTCATCGACGCTTTCATTATCGGACACCGGGCTGGAGCCGGCACCTAGAGAGAGAAAATGCGGTTAGCAAGACGGCACCTTGACGGACATGCACAGATTGAAAAGTGCCAAGAAAAGGGCGAGGGGCAGACCCGGAGCTTCCGGAACAGGAATGGGCGGGCCACGGCGCGTAGACGCAAAACGGAGAGATGACTGATGACGTACTGGCATTGGATAAGCCCCGACGACGGACACCGCTCACAAGGCCGAGCATGGTGGAGGTTGAGCCGAGGGAAGGATGTCGGAGAGTCTAGATGGGAAAAGGTTCTTGAGTCGAAGTTGCTGCTGGGGGAGGTCGGTCCAGCTAAGTGGTGATGTAATAAAAATTGCAAAGTAATAATGCTAGAGTAATAATTGGAAGATAAAAGAAAACCGGATAATGATAGGAAAGTAAGATATGAGATTATAAGAGTAGGGGTTCGAGCCGAAGTCGAGGGGGGAGAGGTGGCAGAGAGGCCGGCGTTGGAAGCGTCGGAAAGGCCTTTGGAAGCGTCGGAAAGGCAGGAAAAGCTTGAGCTGGGGCTGGGGCTGTTGGTGTGTGTGATGACGACAGCCGCAGTGGGTAGTGGTAGCGCAGAGGTAGAGAAACGGGGGCTGATACTGGCGTTGGGTTGGATAGCTGTTGATGCGTCTCCGTTGCTCTCTGCTTTTCCAGCTTTTCCTTCTTTTTCGTTTCTTTTTTCTATATCTTCTCGAAATGCGGGGTGGTAGAGCGAGGTCAGGCGGGCGAGGAAGCGAGTAACGATACTGTGGTGTTGTATGTAGGCTATGCTGGTAATCTATGTTGACGATGCTGAGTGACGAGGATGTAGTTATAGTGACGGGGAGAGGGACAGGAGATGACAAAGAGAAGGAAAAGGGAAAAGGAAAGCAAGGTGAGGTCAGATGACGAGGTTGGAGAAAGGGAGGAGAGAGACAAGGCGGGATAATGACGTCTGCTAAGCATATGAGACAATGCGAAAAGGGGAAAGAGCAGAGGATGACAGAGGAAGGAGTAAGAGAAAGAGAAAGAAGGAGGAAAGAAAGGAAGGAGCGACTGAGCAGCGAGACGATCAAGATGGCCGTCGGAACATGGATAGACAGCGCAACTCCGTGGGTCACTCTATTCTCTACTCTCTACTCTCCGTGTTTCTATTCTGCTGCCGTGCTGCTCGTTTTCGCATTCTTATTTGCGTATTTTACGTATATACAATGAGATGCCCGCAATCGATAGCCAGCAGTCTTCCGTGAGAGCATTATCAACAGTAATTTAATGTTGTGAATGCGTCTTATACCATGATCGGGGAACTGCTAAAAGTACTAGCAGCGATATCAAGTATTGAAACCAAGTATTGAAACGAACAGTTGGGATGACAAGCACGTTGGCAGTTGAGCTGGTGATATATCTATTACGCCCCAAGTCCGAGAAGACGACCCAAGACCCAAGCCCCAAGACCGGACGAGGGGTGCTCTTGGCCTTGTGCTGTCTCCCATGTGCTGTGCCGAAATGGCAGGTGCCCAGCTGCGGGGCAATGACGGAGACATTAGCTTGTTGGTGCATAAGCGTTGCCGATTATATAAGCAAGGCGTTGGGAGAAGTACTTCCACTCGCCTTTGCCTGCGTCGAATATCAAGTTGACTGCTATGACCGAGTGAGGCAGCCAAGCGTCTTGTGTCTTGTCTACGGCATGTTTTGGTTACTATTACTACACACAAGCCCACCGATTGGGTCCAGCTCTCAAGTGCCTCTATCTTGAGTCTGCTTTGAGTTACAGGTTCTACCATTGGAATGGGACCGATTGGCACATATTTTTGCATGCGCATAACAACGTTTGATGACCTACGGTGGGCTGTCAATGTCAATGTCAGTGTCAATTCTCGATAAACAAGGGGCAGCTATTGCATAAGCCACACACAAAAGTCTAGAAATAGTCTGTAAATAGCTGCATTAACTTCCAAGGGTCGCAACAGCCTTGTGGATGGTAACCTATTGAAATGGGGCATTTTATATTGTGATTGTTTCAAGAGAAAGGAGAAGAAGAAAAGAAGAAGAAAAGAAGAAGAAAAGAAGCAGAAAAGAAGCAGAAAAGAAGCAGAAAAGAAGACTGGAAGAAGACTGGAGAAAACTCAATGGACAGTTGCAGTTGTATGCCAAGCCAGTTGCTACAAGCAGCTTTCGTTGTGAAACGTGTGTCCTTTGTTCGAAGAGAGCTGTGACGACGGCAACGACCGTGACGACTCCATCTCTGCTGTTGCCCAAAGTAGTGGCAGGCCACGCAACGGAGACGAACTCGCATGCTCAAGGCGTTTCTATTATAACTAGTAGATAACAGAAGACGGTGAGTTGAGGCTGGAGATTTGTAGAAACGGAGAATCAATAATGCATTGTGCCAGCCATCTGCCTTACAGGGTTTTTATAATAGTGTTATATCTTCTTATCATCTAGTTTTAGCTTGGGTATTTTACATGTGCGAAAGGGCGAGGCAGAAATGTTGCACGATGTTATGCCACCGGCATGGGGCTCCAGTTGAACTAACGATATGGCATCTAATTTTAAATATCAATCAGATGGCGAATATGTAATAAAATATCAAGTAGTCTGCATACCAGTCGCAGAGAAGACTGGCAATATATTGAAATATCAGCAAGAGGCAGCTGAACGGCCATGAGTAAACACAAACAATGACAATGACAATGAAAATAAGTCAGCAAAGGCTCTTATTCGAATAGCAATGCCTGGAGAATCAAAACGGAGAAACTAACCGCTGCGGTTTGCATACAATCATACGTGCCCAGCGATGGGTAATGGGTGTCATTGTTTCTATACCTCGGAATCCATATCATGCGAGATGCAGAATCTATAATATGAACCTCACGCAGTGTCTTTGCTAGAGATTGATTCATTGATTACTGCCTCGCTGGCCCGGAGACTGAGGCTTGGAGGCTTGGCTGGCCTTTGACGAGGGGGCAAGGTTGTGAGCCGTCAATGGCATTCCTGACACTGCTGATTGTGTATAGTTCCGACTGGATTGCGGATGCCCACGAGACACTGGAACACGGTAACATGGCTGACACATTGCTCGATTAAATGACAGGGGGCGAGGGGAACCAAACGACGATGCTAGCATGCTTGGGATAGGTAAAAGATATGTGTTACATAAAATTTATTTCGTTTATAGGTTGTCTTAAGATGAGCTCATGAGTATCATCCTGGCCATACTGGGAACCACCTTGCAGTCCTTGGCGAGCATGTCAGAGTTGATCTTAGACTCCTGCGAGAATGTCTCTCGGGTATCCCAGCCTACTTTGTGGATCGGCCGGGTCTTGCGATTCAGGCCCCAAGCCATTTCCTTGCCTTGCTTTCCTCGTTGGCGAGCGTGCAACAAGGAAACCAGGGAAGCAAATAAAGCAAACCATTTCTGTGATCGAATGCTCTTCTGACAATTCAGACAAAAATTAGGGTTCTGCTCTGCCCCCACTGTGAACAAATTCTCGACTATATTGCTTTTGATTAGCTGGTGCAATCATACGAAGCCCATTGCTTTGTTGCGGCAGTGTATATCCATTTGATCACTACTGATAAAGCATGCTGTACGAGACTCAAGATGTATTCAGTAAAGGTTGCCCGGTGATGAGGCTCCGTCCATCTTGTACATCGCGTGCATGTTATGTGTATTTGGCCGCGTTTCGTACTTGTCCAGCTGCTATGCTGTATATAAGGAGCTGCATAAAAAGCAGGGAAATCAACGGCAATCCGGGCCACAGCTTAGAACCACCCGGTGCAAAGCAGGGAAAAGCCGGCCAATGGAGTGGCGACTGGAACGTGTGATAAGCGGCTGTCCGCCTTTTGTCTATGCATACATATCTTCAATATATTCAAATACTTTACCTTGTTGCTCGTGTTCCTATTAGCTCTGCTTCTACAATGCTATTGTCTGATTAGATCTAGATCGAAATCGAATACGAGCAAATATATATGCTTTAACTTTTTATCAGACTACCCGCCCGCCTGTTTGGTTGACCATCAAAGCTTTGACGTCTGCGGCACATTCGACAAGCTTTCACCCAAAACCGCTAACAGACCATATTATAGATAACTCCGCTAGGTAGAAGAACAACGGGGATGGTAGAGGCCAGGTCATTGAGTTCATCTTGCATGAAAGGTAATTACAGTCTCTGAATGCTTGGTCGAGACGCTTATTCTGGCCTTTACGGGTCATCAACTTGTACCAAACTCCCCGTATCGCACACACTGGTATCCCACTTCCCACTTGATAGTCAATAGCCTGTGCATCACATACCCTACCAACATCAATACAAATCAACTCCTGCTGACGCGTGGATCGCGTGTCCTCTCTTTACCTGTCATCGCCCTGGCTGGCACATTGAGAGATATGCTAGCCAAAACAAGCCCGTCCCTCGCAACGGACCGTCTTGGCATTCCCACCTGACTCGTATCTCACCCTTTTACAGCCTGCAACATAAACAACATTCACTTTCAACTCGCTGGGCCTCTGCTGCTTCGATACCAATTGCTTCAGTGCCCCTTGACTGGCACTCTACTCGTAGACTGTGCCGTGACTGTGCCGTGACTGTGCCGTTGAGAGAAAGGGAATTCTGAAGAATAAAGTAGTAAAGTCCGCAAAAGTGGTGATGAACATGCTACTGGCTGTCATATGGCGTCCGAGTTGTCGTCGTACGTCGTCGTATGCTTGTTGTCATTTCAAAATGGAGATTACATAATTTTGTATGTGCTTCTTCAGCGTCTCTGTTGCTGTTCCCGTCAGTATTTGGCTCTTTCCGTCACTGTACATTTTGCTCCTTCCGAATTGGAATATGCCAATTGCTTGAGGCTAGTAAGGCCCAGACCCTTTTGAATTAAGCGTATGATCCTTGTTTATTCGTATATTGGTATTTTAACAAGTATTATCGTATTTCGTGTCTACTATGTATTTTTTTCATCTTTCATCCTTCATCTAGTAGCATTAAGTTGAGTGAGCATTTTGCAATGTCTCCTAAATTGAACCACATCTTACTTTGTCGTTGGTCGCTCCTTCTTAGCGCCGTTATCTATTACTTCCTGCTCCTTTTGGTGGCAGGTCTCTTCGCGTCGTCGCTCTTTCTATAAACGGCCATATGCGGCATGTTCTTTCCTTTTACGTTTCTTTCCTTCTATTCGGAGCGCATCACGAATCTTTTACATCAAGATATCCCTCCTGCTTCATTCGGCATTTCGTTTGGGCGGCTTTGCATGCACAGCGTCTGTCTTGTACCCTTTTCTTTTGCGAGCTAAGCTCTTGCTCACCAGCGTCCCACCCATGGCAGCCAACTAGAAAAAAATGATTTAATTTGCAGCAGCTTGCAGCGATTGCAGCGATTGCAGCGACACATGCTTCGTACTCCGTCCAGCGTGATACAGGCTATGATGCACGATGCTCTCGATGTTCAAGTGCTACAGCAGTCATAGTACCCAATATACTATACACCCCCCTGTACTCCTTGGCCCATCGTGGTTTCCTCATTCCGTCTCATTCTGAAACATTGCAGGAGAGACCCAGAACAAGGAAGGAGCCAGACTATCCAACAAGAAAGAGGAAAGAGCGACCGTAACAGCTCACCTTGTTGTAACCCGATCCTCTGTCGGCTTGGCTCTTCTCTTTTATCCTTTCTCTCTCACATATGCTGCACTCTTCATTTCTGTCCTCTCATCTCTCGCCTCCAACACCAATCTCTCCTCTATCTTCCCCTCGACTCGTGCTTCCTTATCTCTCATTTCGGGCCTTTGCTACCCTTGTCCTTGACAATCACATATCAGGCACACACACCTCTTCTCTCTGGGCGCCTCTCTCGCACTCTTTTCCTTTCCTTCTCCTTCTCCTCTTCCTCTTCCTCTGAATACTACCTCCCCTACACCCCTTCTTCTACTCTGTCACCCCTGTTGCACCTCCGCATGCCATCCTTTGTCCTCTTCCCACTACCTACATCCGCTTTATCTCTGCTCACTCCCTTTCCCCCACAATTATAAACGGTAATAATACGACAAGCCAAATAGACGATAACCACCACCACGGTATGTTACATATAGTCCGTTTACATCCGCCAGGGACGCCCAAGAAAGTCGGAAAAGGCAAATAGGCAAATCTGCCATTGTCGACTCAGCCTTTCTCTCAAAGTTCAAGTCTTGACAGCCTCGACCTGACTTACTTGGCAGACTCGACTCCTGCAGGAGTGCCCCAACACACGACGCACACAATACGCAACACAACACATTTGCATACAGCCCACAGCACTCCTCACACGAGCAGACACGACCACACGCCCTCCCTGCCCTGACAGTGACATGCCACAGCGCCTATTGGTCCCGTCAGCTCCATCTCTTCTACTCTTCTACTCTTCTACTTGCTCGTCTTCTTCCTCGCTTTGCTTGGCTTCACAAGCCACAGCCAAGCGCCAGCGCCCGCGCCAACAACGCCATCTGTCTTGCTTCTCTTGTGCCCACTACCCGCCACGGACTGCTTTTCAGTAATTAGTACACCATCCGACACTCTACACTTTACACTAAACGATCTGTTTACTTACACCCATTCACGCCTACGTCGCTACTGCGCTCCTACCAGTTCATGACTGTGTTGTTTTCTGCAATACCCTCGTTGGTATATCTTCGACCTATTTGACGACTTTCGACCTTTGCTCCGACATATAATACCCCCAAACCAATCCCCGCCGCGTCCCTCCTGGCGTTTGACCTTCTTGCCTCTTACCTCTTGCCTCTTTATTCTAAACGTCCGAATCCCACACCTATCTTTTGCCCACCGCCTCATCTACCTCCTTTACCTACCTCTTCTACGTCTATCTCTTTCTACCCTCCCTCTATATATACCATGGATCGAGATCGTGGGGCAACGGCAGTGCAAGGTGTCGAGTCTCGCAAAGGCCGCCTTATGGGCAAGCTGTTTGGTGGCCGCGAGCGCAAGATTTCCAATGAGCAGCGTGATGCTGCTACCGGCGGTGATGAAATCAACGCCTTCTTACACGGCCCTTCGCAAGCCAGCACGAGCCCGAACTCACCAAGAACATCCACCACTATTCGACCCTCGTTTGACGGCTTCCAGGTCGCCCATGCCGCCCCGCCTCAGCTCGCTAAACTGGACACGCGATCAATATCCCGATACCCCAATGCCGCCCCAATGTTCGCCGTGTCTCAGAGTCCGGTTACTGGTAATTATCCCACAAAGCCTCCACGACTAGCTGCAAGGGGACTCCATGTAGTCTTTGCCAACAGCTACCCCGAAGTCATTGGAGAGGGCGGCGATGAGTCCGAAATACCAACTGCCGAGATTGGTAGACGGCGCCGTGAAATGCGTGCATCGCCAAACCCGCAAGCTCAACAGCAACACACTTACGGAGCTCCGAGTTACAACCTCCCCCTGCGCTCTCCAGTCCCGCCTTTACAGTCCCAGCAAGCCACACAGCAGAGCGCACAGCATCACCACGTTCAGCAGCCGCAGCCGCCGCCGCCGCAGCAGCAGCAACCTCAACAGCCACCTCCACCACAGATCAAGGAAAAGGCTTACCGCACGACTGACGGTACCGACGACTTTGTGCCCGCTCCCATAAGAAGAACCCAAACCGGCTACACATCCATCATTGACAACGGCAGCAGCAGCAGCAGCAAGGGCAGATCTCTCCATATGCCATTTGTTTCTCAGCCAGAACCCAGAAAACAAGCGTCTCCAGAGCGGGCTGTTGTGAATGACAGAGTTGCTCCCAGACAGCTTGCTCCCCCTGCCCTGCTCGATGCGCCAGCTCTTGGCAACGATGAAAACCGGCGGTCGTTTATCGAGGCTCACCAGGCAGAGATGCGCCAAGCTGAGGGGCTGGCACTCGCAAATGCTCTCCGCAACGGGCCTGTTAGTCCGCCGTCCAGTCCCGAAGTCGATGAAAAGAGACCAGTTTCACCTATGAGAAACTCGCCTGTCAAGATGACGCCGCCTCCAGCTCTTCCTCCGCCGCGGAATCCTCGAAACGTACTACCCCAGATGATACTCCCACAAAACCCAACCGCCAACCCCGAAGTTTCTCCTATTATTCCTCCTCCTTCGGCAGCATCTACGCCCGACGGTGCTCTCTGGGGCCGGTCCAGACAGGTAGCCCAAGAACATAGCCCACCTCTGGCTACTTCTCCGACAGCCTCGGTACACCGCGCTTTTAACGCCTATCGCCAAAACTCAATTAACCAGTTTCCAAATAGAGATCAAGACAGCGATGCCGTGTCGCCGATTTCTACGACATCTGCTAGCTCTATTGCCTCACCCCGTACATCACCCGCGACAGGACTATACGATGTTGTCCAGGCTGCCGGCGACAATGCTTTGAATACATTTGTCAATCGCTCACGCCACCTCTTTGCGCTTTTCCGTCTTCAATCAGAGACTCTACGGCCGCTGTCTGCCTGCAACGCTAACGATCTTGCTCGCGCATCGCTTTGGTGGTTCCTTATTGGCCGGATGACCCTCGAGAGTACGTTCCGTGAGCGCAGTATCCAGGGCGCAGACTCCACGGTATCGCGCGCCAATGACTTTGCCATGCAGCAGGCCTATGCCGACCTGGCCAAATCATACTGGCTTGTCGGCGAGATTATGCCTGATAAGCCTGGCACGGAAGAGACCGAGCAAACCCGCTCTGTCATAATGTATCAGCTGCGCAAGCTCTCCGTGTCCATGGCACGCAACAACATCATGCCACCTGAGGATGCTTTTCTGCCACAAACTATTGACAAGACAATCTGGGCCACATACCCGTCGATCAGTTCCGATATCGTTGCTCTGCTTTGGGGTAACTGGGGCTCAAGCTTGACCTCTGCGCCAATGTCGACTGCGCCTATGCTCATGGCAGATGCTTTGCCCCTAGGTGACAATAGCGACGAATTCATCTTTAGCCGCATGAAGGCCGATGTGTACCTGATGGAGCAGGGCCGCGAGACAAACCACCCGCAGACCCAATTCCACTTCCCCTGCATGCTGAGCGTTGCTCGCCCGCACAGCTCAGCCATGCTCGAGATTATAGTGGCTAGCCAGAATGAGACTGTGCAGCTGCGCGTCCGGGGAAAGAAGGGCACCGATGGTCCGACATGGGATGATGTCCGGTGGCGGCCGGACATGAACTCGCTTGAGCTGAGACTTCCGCGCGGCTTTGTGCTTGCCATTCAGCTGACCAAACCAGACTTTAGCTTGCTCTGGAGCATGTACGACTTTGGGTCAAAAATCCACAGCCAGCTGTACCCGCGGCGGGACGAGAACCCCGTCTTCCGCACGACGCTCAAGGCGTTCCAATACTTTGAGGCTGGCCCACCGACTGGCAGTTTCCCCAAAGAAGCCGTCCCCGAATGTGAGGTGGCACTGTTTAAAAAGGTGGTGCATGAGAATGCAGCTACGGGCCGGCGCCATTTCCATAGAGGATTCCGCATTGCCGTCGTCTCTGGCACGCGCACACGTACCCTATACGGCATCACCCAAAACTTTTTGCCCGATGCGCCCCTGCAGTTCAACTTTCTGCGCGGAGACCAGGGTGCGCCGGCTCTGCTGCTGCGCTTTGAAAACAGCCGCTCCAAGGGCAACATGGTGCTCAGTTTTGGACAGAGCAGCGAGCGCACGCGCCTGCACAGCTTGCTGGCCGATATTATAGTGCACCATGATGAGCGCAAATCGGTCGATGTTCCCATCATGTCTCTCGACGTGCGCCTGACGTCCAAGGCGGCCAAGGATGCGAAGCTGCAGGGCGGAAACAATGCCCTCGCTGCTTTCAAGAAGCTAGCTCTCAAGCGGCTGTTTATTGTGAACTTGGACGACGAGCCCGACACGACCACCGCACCGACTGTGCTGTCGGAGCACCTGAAGATGGTGTACGAGTTCAACGATAGCACTCTTGTCGACCGTGTCAATGTGGCGCCCGGTGAGCTCAAGATCCGGCTGGACGTGCGGTGCAACACATCCCTGACGATCCTGCGCCAAGGCCAGCAAGACTTGACGGTGGCCGTTCCGGACATGCAGGTCGCGCGTGAGATGGGCCAGGAGCTGAGCCATGCTCTGCGCGTGGCCAAGATTGCACCGACGTGCCGCATGCTGCGGTTCAACACGCTCGCGGACCTGCACGCAATCCAGCAGGCCATTACTGGCTACTGCGTTCTATATGACGGCGTGGCGACGTCGCTCATGATTGCACGGCGGCGGCTCGTTGTGCCTATTCACAAAAAGTGGGAGTCGGGCGCGACGCGGATCCAGATTGTGTCGCATCCCGACACCAAGATCGTGCAGCTGCTAGCGTTTTTCCAGGATTTCCACTACGGGCAGTGTATGAGTTTTGTGCTCAAGGGCACCGACGTGTACGAAGCCTTTGGCCGCGGCAACAAGGCAGGCATCAAGTTTGACGATGCCAAGTTCCCCCTGCCGCGGCTGCCTGCCAACGAGGACGGGTCTGGTAACGGCAGTGGAGGTGGCAGCGGCGGCGGCAACGACAAGAACGGCAGCGCAAGCCAGCTGCTTAAGAACTTTAATGGCAGCAATGGCAGCCTGGGCAGCAACAGCAGCGCGGCTAGCGAAGGCGACATTGTCAGCGAGACGGCGTTTGTGTGTCTGGACATGCCGGATCTTCCGGGCGAGCACGACGACATTTCCATCCTTTTCGACAAGGAGTCTGGTAAGCAGCCCCCTATATACTTTATCTTGCGCAAAAATTTAGGAAACGCAAATACTAACAATATAGAACGCGACCGACTGGCTACTTGTCTGCCTGCGCCAATGCGTGGTTCGCGACTGGCCAAAAGGTTCTAGTCGTCTAGTCTTCGATTGCTATAGCTATATCATCAGAGAGAGGCTTATTACGAACAGCATAACGACAGAGATTTTGGGTACCCAACGGTTACTTGGATTTATCTTGGGGCCTCTCTAGTCAGTTCATTATTCATTTTTTTTGGTTATCATGAGTAGAGCGATAGCGACATATCGTATCTTTACATTCATATCTATATGTTCACATTCTAGCATAGAGCTTTTGTATTGCATTTTTACTCTTTTATCGCATCAATTTATTTCATCGTTTGTACCGAATTCATGCCTGTCAACTAACTACTCTTTTTCACATGCTTTCATATGGTGATTATGTAACAATTGTAGATATTATCTAGGTACTCCACCATTCCAGCTCGCGCCTGAAGTAGTAGAGTAGCAAGTAGCGAGTCAAAGCAAACAAAGCAAACAATGGACGATACGCGAGCATAGTGAGCATAAAGGGGGGCTGTTGCCCAGAGCAAGAGGATAGATAACGACGAAAGAATACCGAATCGGCAGACGGTGCAGCGCAATAGCAGTAAAGACTAGGTAGAAGCAAGAAATAGTAGAAGCAGAAGCAGATAACAGAAAAAGTAAACAGCAGGCACCCTGAAATCAAGCGTGACCGCCGTGGACGACAAAACATAAAAGAGCATAATATCGAGGGCTGCCGGGGCTGGACTTGGAAGCACAAACACCATTGTATTAATTTTTCTGGTATCGGCCCTCGGCTGCCCTCTAATTATCAGTCTTTTCATGTCTCGTCACTCATCGGGAGGAGGGTGGCTTGATTTCCTTATTTTTTCCCATCTTTCAAAATATGAACTCTAATAGCAATTCGTTATTCAGTTCCCGTGGAAAAGGAAACAAAACCAGAAAAGTGATATTGATTGTTCTTTTTCATGGCTTGTAGTTCGCGGTTTGGTATTTATTTGGTTATTTACACCGCGGGGGCGGCAGCGGCAGCAGGGACTGCGTCGGGGTCCTCAGCCTTGGCCTCGACCTTCTCCTCCTCGGCAGGCTTGGCCTCTTCCTTGGGAGCCTCAGCAGCGGCAGCAGCCTCAGGCTCGGCACCGTCAGACGAGGTCCACAAGGTCAGGTTGTCGCGCAGGAGCTGCATGATCAGAGTGCTATCCCGGTACGACTCCTCGGACAGGGAGTCAAGCTCGGCAATGGCGTCATCGAAAGCCTGCTTGGCCAGGTGGCAAGCACGGTCGGGCGAGTTGAGGATCTCGTAGTAGAACACGGAGAAGTTGAGGGCAAGACCCAAGCGGATGGGGTGGGTGGGGGTGAGCTCGGTCTGGGCGACGTCGGTGGCGCTCTGTAGAGAGGTAGGTTAGCAAATTAGAAGATGAAGAGGATATAAAGAGGATATGAAGAGTTCCAAATGAACGCACCTTGTAGGCCTCGTGGGCAGCAGTGGCAGCACCTCTGCGCTTGTCGCCAGAGGCGAACTCGGCCAGGTAACGGTGGTAGTCACCCTTCCTGTTGATAGTTAGCAACTATAACATGGTATTTTACATAATACTCTGATAATGATTGCCGACGTACATCTTGTGGTAGAAAACCTTGGACTCGCCGGAGGCGGCGTTGGGGATCAGGCTGTCATCAAGGACGTCAAGGACATCCTGGCAGACCTTCTCCAGCTCGGTCTCGATCTTGTTGCGGTACTCGCGGATGGTGCCAACGTGCTTGTCGGAGCCCTTGGACTCCTCCTTCTGCTCGATAGACGAAATAATACGCCAGCTGGCACGGCGGGTACCGACAACGTTCTTGTAGGCGACGGACAGCAGGTTCCGCTCGTCGACGGTGAGCTCACCGCCGAGCTTGGCAACCTCCTTCATGTAGGTAACCATCTCATCGTAGCGCTCAGCCTGCTCGCACAGACGGGCCAGGAAAGTCTTGCTGTAGGGTTGTTAGTCTCTGGATCTGAGTCTAGCCATGCATCTTCCAATATACGGATAGCATCTAGGATGATGTTTTGCTATCTATCGACATGGCGCCATGTTTTGTTATCGTGCTGTTGAGTCACCAGACCCGCCCCTATTCTAACGCCGCAGATCGTGGTTTCCGCAACATCGACATTGGCGAGCTGCATGGTAGAAGCCGATGATTTTGGGGACTTGGGGAGAATAGGAGGCTGGAGGGTCGGCTCATCTCCAGCATACGGGTTTTAAAGAGGGGTGCGTCGGGGTCGGAATAGCAATAGTAATATTGATAGTAGACATACTTCTCGCGCTGTAATAAGAGGTCATGTTAGCGAATCGGCTGCAGGCGGAATGATGCAGTGGAAGCAGGAAGAAGCGGAATCTCGGATCAGGTGATAGTTGGGCAGACGCGAGCTAAATGGCAAATGAGGCATCACGAGGGGAAGATGAATATCATATGGTTATGGTGATGAGATGCGCGACAAGTAAGAGCATAGACGAATAGGCAAGACACAGCTTCGATGATGCGCCGCCGGGTTATCAGGCGGAAGCAGAAATATACAGCCAGGCCGAGCACGATGCACCAGACCACCCGAGGGCCAGGAGGAGTTCTCGTGCTGCTGCTTGTGCTATCTGCACGCCAGCTGGTCGTTGCTCGCTCGCTGTGCTCGCTATCCTCGTTGCTGTGCTTGTTGCGCCACGAAAGACGACAAAGACAGGAGACGGGGAAATGGCAAGAGATACGGGATTTTGGGGGGAAGATAGGACTGGAAAGCATATAGGATACATACTTCGCTGGACATTTTTTGTGGTTGTGTGGGTTGTAGTTGGGTTCGGAAGAGGGTTGAGGTTGAGAGAGTCAAAGTGTCGACAACAAGGACTATGTAATTTGGGAAGACGAGAAAAAAGGGAAAGCTCCGGTGCGGGGGCGACGAAAAGGGCGATTTGTTGGTAGTGGTGAAAGGAGAAGTAGAGTACAGGTTAGATTGAGGGAGGGAGAGAGATTGGTATTGATGGGAAAAGGAAGAGAAGAAAGAAGAGAGAAAGAGAGAGGGAGAAAAGAGAGAGGGAAAAGAGGGGAGAAAAGAAAAAGGGAAGAAGAGAAGAGAGGGAAAGTAAGAAGGGGAGATTTGGGGACAAGATGAAGTTATTGGGAAGGGGGGGGTGGCTGTTATCCTTGGTGACAGGCCTTATTTTTCGTGTGAATTAATGTATTGCTTTGGGGTATTTAGTATTTATATTTCAGGTTATATTAATTATATTGTATTTACGTCGTGTATTACGAGAGAACGGACTCCTGGACTTTTGGACCTTTGGGAAGGAGCATAACGATAATCGAAAGAGAGAGGGAAGGAGCGGGCGGCAGCTAAATTACTAGGATACGCAGTCTTGCAGTCTTCTCGCAATCTCGCAGTAATGATTACTACGGAGCAGAGAGACGCACAGAGATAGGGGAGAGCAGGAGGGAGAGCAGGAGAACCACAGAGGGAAGGGGCGATGGGCAGACTGGGGCCAACAAGGAAGGAGACGAGAGGAGGCAAGAACGGGACGAGGAGACAGAAGGTTCGAGGCGCGGGAGATGGCCACCCAGGAGCAGGGACGAGAAGAGAGGGAAGGCGCGGCTTATTACGCTTGTTACGCTTGCTCCTGCTCCTGCTCTTGCTCTTGCTCCTGTAGAGCAGCAATAGCTAGAGCACTAGAGCACTCATTAGAGAGGGGTTCTGGGTCTTCATCTGCTCCGTAGGCTAGCAGCACCGGCCTATGCATATTCTTATCTAGGTTAGCACGAGACAGGACAGCACATTGGGCGGGCGCGAGGTGGGGTCGACAAACGGAGACTGGAGACAAACTAGAGACATAGAGGAGTCTAGAGGAAAGAGGGTCGACCGTTTCTGCCTGAAATCGGTCACGTGATGTACAAACGGTTACGGCACAGGCGCTGTATCGACTGAGACAAGAGACGGCCAGACTCTAGAGGACTGAGTGAGGACTGGCGCTGACGAAACGCGGTGGTGTGTTTGCAACTTGTTTCGTCTTTTGTCTTTTGTCTTTTGTCATTTACCAGCCATTAATACCAACCAAAAGCCAAGAGAGGGAAATAAAGACCACATTCAGGGCACAGGACAGGACCAAACAAAACCCAAACAAGGCAGGGCAGGGCTGTCATCAGCCAAGGCACAGCGCAGACTAGGCAGATGAGCCGCGTGCCGCATCGATACCGCGTTGATAAGTCGTGTGCCGATGCTTATCTTGTAGGAGGACTTGCTCTGCGATGGAGATACAGCAAATTACTCACCTACTGCACATCGCCAGCCTTACCGTAGTACTCAGTAGTGGCTGTCGGGCGTATCTAGTTTCGTGATATTGGTGAGTAGTCTCGATTCTGTCTCATATCATCTCATACTCAGTAGTCTAGAGTTCTGGTCACCGTTACATTTTGGACAACCCGTGTTGTGGTCGTGTGCTCGTGCTCGTTTGCTCATGTGCTAGCCATGCGGCGGCCACGATGCTTACATAAACTATGCAAAGACGTCTTTCCTCGTATGCCTGGCAGATGACCTTGGCTCTCATATAAAGAGGTAAGATATCCCAAGATACGAGCAATAAGATAAGTTGCCCCCACCCCGCTAATAACTACACTTGATGCCTATCTGGAGGCGCCTGTCGTGAGACCCAAGGAGCCATCACGACAGATGATACGACATTAATGAAATACAAAATAAATATCTAATAAAAGTGCAAGTGTAATACATATCGAATCATTACAATGAGGTCCTAAAGAGTGGACCGATATATGAGACAATCAAAAATACAAACCAGACGACACAACCTGTCGAGACCGTCCAGTGTCCATAGCCAGTCACAGATGAACAGTAACAGTAACAGTGTTATTAGATAGCTTGTAAAGTACTGCAAGGTACACCGTGGGAGTGCTCTTTTTTGGCGAGTGCCGACTTTGCCGCCGCATCAGTTCACCCAAAGTTGAACGCGATATAACTTTGTCTTTGCAACAGCAGTCGACAGCCAGACATTTGTGTTTCAACTTGGCAGTAAGATGACAGTGGGATAAAGGTGAAGCTCAGGTGAAAGCCACTCGACGTGAAATTAATAAACTTGGATACTAATGAGATATGGGGTGTTTGCAAATAAGCAGCACGCCCAATACAGCACTATGATCTACACTGCAGCCCTTGTTGCTTAATTTATAATTTACTGATGCAGCTGTCACGCGCGCAAAAAGGGAGAAATAAGGAGAAAGGAAATGAAGGCCATTGGAGAGCTTGGATAAAGAAATAAAAGAAATGACCGGCACATTCTGCACGCGTCAAGTATGATTATGTAAGCAATGAAGACATGTGTCGCGGTGTGTTGTCGTATCGTATTCGTAGACTAGAAACTACGAGAATTTCTTCAACATCACGGGTGTCTAGACACGGTCTATCTCGTCCTGTCGTGAAACAATGCACAGTTGAAGATATTAATAGAGTCGGCTAGAGAGTAGCAACCGAGAATGATCAAACTAAATGTCAGCCCTTTCATTTTATTCCAATCTATTTCAGTTTCAGTTTCAATATCAATTTCTTTTCAAGTTCTTTTTCATTTTATTTTCAACTAGTCCGTTCATTACAAGAGCGAGCAAGCGCGCGCTACGTCATGTCATGAAAAGTCGACTTATTCGTAGAGTGAATCATCGTAGTATTCCAAAATCACCGCTAGACGCTATGCTATATTACATGTACAATAGAAGATGTAGAAATCAAAAGGAACAGAAAACAGACGCTACATTGTGTCCGTATAGTTGTACCGCTCGCGGCCCCAGTCGGCCGGGTCGCCGCCCGGCACACACAGTCCCAGCCGCCAAAAGTAGTCCCGGTGTGCATAGAAAAGCTCCCACAGCTTGAGCCGCGGCGGGAAGATGCCGTTGCCCGGATTTGTCGGGTCGTCAATGTCGCCGCCCTCGATGCAGCTGCTGTCGTGCCGCCCTTGGCATGTGCGCACATCCGCCGGCGCCGGGGACAGGCTGCCCTTGCTGATATAGATCTCGCCGGCGTGCGAGCGGTAGCCCCATTCATCAAGGGGCAGCAGCGGCACGGGGTCGTTTTTGTGTGTCACGCGGCGGTAGGCCGAGCTTGAAGGGGTCGTCTGGTTTGTATCTAGTTCAAAGGTGTCCTCGAGAAAACGGGCAAGCCCCAGATTGCCCACACGCGGCTCGCCAAACGTCGTGACCACTGTATCGTCCCAGCCTAGGGCTGCCTTGAGCTCCAGGCCGGCAAGAGCTGCAACAGCGCCGCCCAAGGAGTGGCCGACGAGGTGGACGCGGTAGGGCTCAGAGTCAGATTCGTTACTAGAATTGCGCGCCTCTGTCAGGATTGGAAGAATGATATCACGCGTGCTCTCCCAAGAGGCAAGGAAGCCCATGTGCACAGTACAGTTTGTACATGCAGGCCCAGTCTCATCATCGCCGTCCCCACCCCCGGGGTAGGGCACATATTTTTGCGGAATCGTAGACAGGTCAGCCACTGTATTGGCAATGCTGTATGTGCCCCGAAACGCAACAATTACTTCGCGCGCGGTATCGTCGACGGCAATATACCCGCAGCTGTCCTGCATGAGCACGCCCGTGTTCCAAGTCGTGATCAATCGCAGCTCGGGGAACTCGCCGCATCGCGATGCACATGAGAACGGCGGATCGATGCCGGTGCCGGTAGTGCCCACGCAGTAGGCGACATCGACTATGCGCGCATATCGCTCAAGCGACGAGAAGAGGGGAATTGGTGCAGATTCAGTGTGAGTGTCGAGAGGCGGAGAAGATTCGAGGCTGTTGTCGTCGTCATTGACCTCAATCAAAGGATGCTGTTGATTGTCGACTGCTATTCGCGCTGCAAAGGCCGCCTTCAACATAAGCCCGTAGAGTATGATGAGCCTCATGATGGTGCGGTTCGAATGTTATAGATGTCGTGGCATTGTACTGTCAGTGGGAAGTTGATGATGCTTGACTCGCAACCCATCAATCAAGATATTCGCCCCTTCTGTCTTGAACCTCTTGCCCAATTTGTTGGGTTGCCGTGTGGTCATGCGCCTCCAGCAGCCACTAATATGCGAACCACATGTCTTGCATTTTCACCAGTGTAATACGTCAGTAGCGGGTCCTATTGGCCGCTTTCATCCTGTCGCATCCTGTCGCCAATTACCCCATACTTTTTTAACGACATGAATATTGGCACGAATCCTTTACCTGTGAAGAGTTCGTGGTGTGGTTAAGCATGACAATGTGTTAGAATAGTGGTATTTGATTTATAGTTTCAGTATATGTGTTTTTTTGAGGGTTTATTTTTCTAAAATAAAAAAAAAAGATAAAACGAATAAAAATTATTTTGAAACTTATTTATTGTTTTATTTACTCAACTTTGGCCAATTATGAAGAATTTTTTTGGTAAGCCCCATCTAATATTACATATTAAATACATGTAAAAAGACAAAGTCGTCAACAGCCATGATGAAGCAACTAAGTCATTACAACACACGGTAGCAACTAGATACTTGTACAAGTCACACGATGATTGAAATAGACGCGAAAAGGTATATTGCACTCGGCTGTTTGTTGTATCATTGACACCATTGACACCCTACTTCGTCCTGACCAAGACCCCAATCAATATAAAAGGCATGACCTCCTACCGGACAAGAAGAACCGTCATTTCTTGTCCACCATGCACCAGAATGATGCCGCAGGGAAACCAGAAAACCAGGAAACCTAGAAACCAGGAATCAAAACCGCAAAACCGCAAAACCACAAGACCGCCACCTCAACTCCAAAAGCTAAAAAAAAAAGGAGAAAGTAAACAAACACGTAAAGAAAAAGTATAAGCGGAAACGAAACCAAACATATAAACAGAAATACAACCAAATAATGGCATCATCCAGCAAAAAACACCGGTAAAACCAACAGCCCGGAGTGCGATAACACTCCAGTAATATGCAAAAAAGGCAAAAAATAATACCGGAGGGCCAGACCAGAGAGTCTAGCAAGAGAAGAAATAGAGGAATAAGTGAAAACAAAAACAAAACATTACTAAAGACCGGCCAAGTACAGCCGCCTTCATTGGGTATGTACATATATTATTAATGAAGGACGGCACTGGCCATCAGCTCTTGCTCCTCAGTCGTCGAAAAGTTGTACTTTTCTAATGGGAAGTCCTCATCCGGAGTGCGGATGCCGATCCCACTGTCGTCGTGGTTGCCGTTCATAATGTTCAATGAGTCGTGGTTGTTGTTTGATGCCCCCTGGGCAGGGCCAGATGGAAAAGGTGCGCGGTCGGGCTGGTTCTGAGAGATGGGAGGAAAGTTGGAATCATCATTGGCACCGCCGTAGCGGGAACCTTGCCGGTCACGGCCACCGGGTGCAGCCTTCTGTGCCATGCCGCTACCAGGCAGGCTGCTGGAGAAATCCTGTTGCGAAGACTTCTGGCGGAGGAAACCACCTTGCTCAGCCAGGAATGTAACCATCTCATCGACCCAGCACTTGGTCACCCACCACGAGCCGAAGCTCTTGCCCTGCTGGATCGTCAGGTCACGCATGACAGCAGATCCAACGCGCTCGACACACCACACAATGTCCCGGTGGCTGGCGTAGGGGAAGCGGGCAGGTAGCGACTGCAGCAGACCAACCCACCGGTCGAGCACATTCGAGGCACCACCGTCAAAAGAGTTGTCATTGTCTATCCGTCTGCCAGTACGCTCAGCAAACTCTCCATACAAAGTTCTAGACTCTACCTCCCAGGCGATATCAACGGGATCGAGAAGCTCTCGTAGTTGAGAAATGAGCAGGTTGACAACATCGTCCATGCCTCTTGCGGGGATAGACTCGGAAACCTTGCGGACTCGGACCAGAGTGATCCAATCGAGGTACATCTGGTCCCGGTTGGCCGGGTTGGACAGCATGTTGGCAGCTGCGTGCGCTGTGAGGTTGACACGCAGCGCGCGGTCCAGCAGACCAGCAAATATCGTTGCCGGTGCTTCCTTGGCACGAACAACGTGAGCCGGCTGGCCCTGGAATGATTCCCGGATATGAGCCACGAGTCTAGTGGAGATGTTTCTCAGTGTGTCCAACACAGGCTTGGGCACAACTTGGAGTGTCAGACCTGAGATAATACGCATCATCCGCTGGTACAGAACAAAGTCGCTCTCCTCAATCCATGGTGCCAAAGCAGGGTTGGCAAACAACTTCTGGACAGGCATCGTGAGTGTGCCTTGGAAGGAGGTAAACAGGTGGAAGAACGTCTTCTCCTTGCAGTACCGGATGCACTCAACGAGAGATGTGCAGTGCGAGCGGTACAGGGCAGCAAGGGACTTTGCAGCATCGGGGTCGGTGCCGTTTGGCAGGAACGGCTCGATGCGCGGCAGGACAAGAGGATCCGATTGTGAAAAGGGCTCGCTGTCGGCACTGGATGCCAAAAACAGGGTTTGCACCGTCTTGCTGGACGCTGTAGCATCGAGCTGGTCAATGGCAGCGGCATCGGGCTGATTGTAGAGGCACTGGACGTATTCTGCTCGTGTAGACTGTTCCTTTGGCTGTTGCTGCATTTGAAGGCCAAGCGATTGGTTGAAGTTGGGTTGTTGTGAGATGGACTGCCGTGCTTGCTTTGATTGGTGGCTGGGCTGAGACGGTTGTGTGTTGTTGGTCGAGCCGTTCGGTGCAAAGACACCCTTGCTAGGCATGGCAATGGGCATGCTGTTGCTGGTAGCAGGTTAGTACACTTTGTTGTTGTTGGTATATATATTCTAGAGCTAGATGCATACCTGTCGGCGGTGTAGTTTTGTGAAAAGTTGACACTATCCAACAAAGGAACCTGCATTCGCGGCGAGTCACGTAGATCAGGCTCATCCTCGGCGAGGGTGAAGTTGACATAGTGGTATTTGGACTCGCCACGGACACCGAGACGGCGCGTCTTGAGGCCGGGGAAGAGCACACGCACCAGCTTGCCGAAGCTCGCGGGATTCAGGACGGTGATACGTTCTGTGGCACACCGCGAAGCGTAGTTTGCATAGACGCGACCGCGAGGGACGGATCCCTTGCCCTTGGAGCACACCTGGTTGATCCTGGTAGGTTGTTAGAGTCATGCCACACATATGTATCTCATATACACAGATTATATGAAGGTTGATGACATCAACATCATATGAAAATTATATAAGCCAACTCACCAAAGCATAGCAAAGACCTGGCGTGTTCGCTCCGAGTTAGGGCCACGCTCATTACCATGCAGCTCCTCGGCAACATCTTGAAGGCTACGCAACTTGTTGGCCGTAAAAAGCTGACGCATCTCAAGCTCGTTGTTTGCACTAGACCGCGGAGGCTTTGGCGCGTTGACGGGAAGACCGACAGACAGAGATGAATCGCCCTCGTCGTTACCGTCACGGTCAAGAACCATCTGGCTGTCGAGATCACCAAAGCTTGCATCGGCAGAGAAGCTGCCATCGCCGGGAAGAGGCTGCTGGTGGCTCAGGGCGTGCGCGTGTCCTTGGTGGTGGTGGTGGAATGATTGCGAGGCGGCGGTGACCGAAGTATTCATGGAAGCATCGAGGGCGGCAAACTCGGGGTTCGCGTCGAGCTGCGAGGCGGCGTGCAAGATAATGTCCTCGGGCGTGAGAGGGTGCACCTGACTCAAGCTAGACTTGGAGAGCTGGCCATTATGCTGGTGATGCGCGTGGTGGTTGTTGTGGTTGTTGTGGTTGTTGTGGTGGTCGGAGGTCTCGTCCAGCCATGGCGCGGCGCCATAGAGCTCGGGAAAGTTATGCTCGAGGTTGGGCTGTGTGCTGCCGCTGTGCATAGAGCTTGTGGAAGCTCTAGACTGGGAGCGGTGTCGCGCCTCGACGAGTTCGGAGGCCATGTTGGCGGCCATCGGAGATTGTAGAGAGGAGGTGAGGTGATCTATTGACGGAGGAGAAGAAGATGAGGGCGCAATGGTTAGAAAACACGTCGAGAAGGAAGAGAAAGTAGTGGCGACGTGACAGTTGTGAGGGACATGAAGGACGTGAGGGAGAAGTATGCAAGAACAAAAATGGTGAGAGCCGAGGATGGCAAAAGTGAGGTGTAGTTTTGAGATGTGAGAAAGGGGAGGGACTAAACAAATAGGGAAGCCAATGCAGCAGAGGAGTATGGCTGAAATGAACACAAAAATCAACAAAAAGGGTAAACACATAAATAGAGGCGGAAAAACAAAGATGAAAAACAATAATGAAAAACGAGAAACAGAAAAACAGCCCAGACAAAAATGGAAAAGGAGATTGACACCCCGGCGGGCCTTACCTTATGTGGGTGTGAGAGGTGGGCAGGCTTGTTGATGTTTTGATTATGGACAATGTCTCAATTTGCGGCAGAGTCGTAGGCGGGAATCAAGCAGGCGGGAATCACGATAGTCAGAGTGTGATGTGATGGTAGACTCGTGGAGAAGCACAGAAGCAGTCCAATAGCGAAAATGCCGTTTAAACGCCAAAAAAAAGAGTGAGGCTGTTTCGCGACTTGCTGTTGGTGTCCTAAATATCCAACCGGCAGTGTATCAACACCCCCCAAAAAGACGTGCAATAGAAAGAGAATTGACTGCTAAAGTCGGATATGCGTGTCAAAGCAACTGTAGAGCGCGGTGGTGGATGCAAAGAGGACCACGATGCTGCAGGGCGGTTGACGTGAGAGGATGTGTGAGGAGAATCGAAGGGATTGTTTGGCCGCTTTGTTTTGATTTTGGTGGGCTAACAAAACAGACTGGGCGTCTCCAAGGGAAACCAAAACATTGGAGCACAGCATTTGCAGCGCCTATGGCCCATTGCTCCTTCCCAGTCAAAACAAACCAGACATAGTATGCCCCACAATCCGACCAACCGAGTCACGGGATTGCATGCGTGTGATTGGCTGGGGTTTCTTGATTAGATTGCTGATGCGATATGTCTTGCCATGTGCGGTCTAGTGGCGGATCTGTATGGGTACAACATGCATAGCGGGAGATTAGTCATTTTATGAGTACATGTACTTGAGATTGTATTGATGGAGTCGACCCGTATTGTTGATGCCGGATATACAAGGCAGGATGTGGAAGACAAGAGTCTTAGACTTATATAAGCAGTGACGGCATCGGGGTGTGAGTGGCGATCAGCACTGTCTCCACACTGTCCCTGTGGCCCGTCGCAGCTTCCGAGCTTCCCTCCCGCGCCAATACTAAAAATGGCAATAGCAATATTAGTAGCAGCTAATGGCAAGCGCATGCCGTCAGAGGCACAGTGCTCAAGACGTCACCAGCTGCGAAGCTGAACAAAACAGGCAATATCCCACTTCTGGGGGACCGGTGCCCCTCCTCTGCCTGTCTCCCGCTGTCTTTTCTCTACGTGTATCCCTCTACTATCTGTGCTGTCCCTCTTGTCTCGCTACTCTCTGGCTCTACGGTACCTCAGCTTGCCCTCACAGCCCACCTTTTTTCACTATCTCCCACTTACTGGCTCCCTCGCTCCTGCCTGTTTTTTTTTTTTTTTTTTTTTTTTTTTGCTTTTGATTCGTTTCCTTCCTCCCCCGATCTCCTGCTCCTTCCCCATACAAGTACACTTATCCCGCTTGCATCTACACCTTTGCATCTTTGCATCTTTGCAACCTTTCACCTTTCTGTCCCATATCTGTAGCCTCAACACTGTGAGTTTTCCTATCATACGGTCTTATCCCCCATTCCTAGACTTCCCAAATCCTCCACTGAGTTCGTTCGCTTTCTGCTATGCAAGGAACCCCTGCATGGCACTTCAAATACGGTGTCCTCTTGTTCACCATTCTCCAGCCCTCTTCTCTTTTGGCCTCTTCCTCTTGGGTCTTCTTTCGTCTGACGAATCGCTGATTTCCAATTCTTTATTTTTATTTTCTAGTCCTTCGTCTTAAATTTATTCTTACCAACTTTCGATCATCAACTATCAACTACTACCACCCTTTTGATCTATCATCTTTGCGCCTTGACGCCCAACCGCCACAATGTCGTCCCCTCAAGACCGTCTCCAAAACTACGTCAAGCAGATTGACTCGGAGGTTAGTAGCTGATGTCTTTATGTTTAATGCAGAGCCGATCCTATGATGATGGTCTTTGTGTCATGTCTATGGTGCCTCGTCGTTGTCTTTTATCCCATATCCCATCCCCAACCCATATCGTCATCTCTTTGTCCGGCCTCATTCCTCTGGCGGATGTGGCACTGGACTTTGGCCACCGGACATTGCTGGACGGAGTTGGGCTGCCATACTTCTCGCTCTATCATTCATCATAACTGTCGTATCGCTATCTCTTTATCATTGTCAGCCAGCTAACAATTAACCAGCTCTCCAAGTACCCCGTGCTCAACAACATTGAGAAGACCACCTCGGTCCCCAAGGCCTACGCCGCCCTCGGCGCGGTTGCCCTGTACCTGTTCTTCATCATCTTCAACCTCGGTGGCCAGCTCCTGACCAACTTTGCCGGCTTCGTCATCCCCGGCTACTTCTCGCTCGAGGCCCTCTTCAGCTCGTCCAAGGCCGACGACACCCAATGGCTGACCTACTGGGTTGTCTTTGCTTTCTTTACGTGAGTCTATTGATGCCTGTCGTCTATTCTTACTTTGGCAAGAGCATTACTAACAAAACAGCGTCACTGAGAGCTTCATCAGCGTCGTTTACTGGTTCCCCTTCTACTTCACCTTCAAGTTCATCCTCCTGCTGTGGCTGTCTCTGCCCTACTTCCAGTAAGTCTCCCCATCTTTTTGCAAGCATTACTGCATGCTATGGGCGTTACCCAGCCGGCGATCTTTTTGGCTGTCTAGCTACTCTTTACTGAGCTTTCTTTACTCTACCCAAACATGCAAGCTAACATGTCTCACTCTAGCGGCGCTGAGATTGTCTTCCGCTCGGTACTGGTCCCCACCCTGGGCCGCTACTTCAAGGAGCCGGCCTCTGCTGGTCTGCGTGCCAAGGCTGACTCTGCTGCCAAGACTGAGTAAATATAAACAACAACAAACTCAGTCGACTACAGGCACAGCTCTCGTGGGCCAGAGCCTGCCACATGTCCAGCTGCATCACGATTTCGATATGTTGACATGTTTGATATATCCGGCAACTCGACAGTATCAACAAGATGCAGTAACTTTTTGCAGAAATCGATCCCGATCTAACGATGACCGACGATTTTTCAAAGCTTGGAATACAGTACTTGACGGACGTCTACCACTGCCAATGACACAGATCAGAGAAAGGCCGACAACCACGAGCTCCCTTTGGGTCGTGCATCGACAAGCACGCGATCTTTCTCGGCTTGCCTAGATCTGTCACGAACACTATTTGCGCTATCTCTTTTATTTGCATTTTTTGTATATCATCTGTTTTGTGACGGTTCTCCTCTTGACGTTGGACGTGCAAGACAGCAAGAGGGGCCACCGCATAGACATTTATTTGATTTGATGTTCTTTACATTCACGTTTGGTACAAGTTTTGGTATTTCTTTCCTGGCTCTTTCTTTCTTTCGTTATCATGATGGATGGGGGATATACTGGGATTTGTATGTTTCATGACCTCGTACTGGCAATATTCCTATGACGGGTTATTGGTTATTATTGTTGTTTCTATGACTGTGGCCTATGCTGTGATTGCTTAAAGTGAGGATGACTGTCAACTGTATTTGGTTTAAAAGCACACGAACTCGTTCATGTCTACGCTGAGATGAGACGAGCAGAATACCACGTTTATTTGGAGTGAGCCCGATTGATTTCATTATTTATCTATCGAGAATTAATATAGGCTTGTTTCAGACGTCTTCTTATTGTAGTCGTGTTTTCCTCTTCTTTTTAATTAAATATTTTATTAATAAATAATATTAATAAAAAAATCAATAAAAACAAGGTTGAGATAGAAAGCAATGCCGAAGTATATGCTTAAACCTATCAGGCAAGAAACAGAATTACTGAAATTGGCATACCACTTACATGCTTAATAGTACGTATCCGTATCTTATCCATGCCTTTTATAAAGTTGTTGATTTGCTGGCTGTTTACCGTGGAGTCGTGAGCCCCGTCAGATCTCATCTCTTGCGATTACATAAGCAATGTGGCTAAAGTGGGAGCGTGTAGTGAAGCGTGGAGCTGTGCCACAGGGGTCGCGTCGCATCATGTACGAGGATTACCGTATCTGTAGTTTGTTCCTCGAACAGCTGTCTCCACAGTTCCGACATCCTCAATGTTTGCACAGTGCAGGCCCCCAGCATCCCCTGTCTGAGCTGGAACTCGTCGTGTATCTGAATTCTGAAACTTGAACTGCCCACTGTCCCTCCGGGCTGCGACTCCTGTGTTTTTGAATTACTCTTATCATTTCCAAGTGGCTTTGCCGCGCTCGTTACTGCACATTGCCAGCCTGCCACCAATACGAGCATCAAGACAAAGCGACAAAGCGACAAAACGGCGAAACGACAAACAAGACGGCAGAAACCACAAACGACCGCTGCGACGCAAATATCAGACGACCTGAACGAACGACGCCCTTGGAGGGGCAAGCCGCAGCTGGAGCAACAGGACAAGCACTGTGACGGCACACTCCAACGAGAATAGAGACCGACGACGACGACGGTGACAACACTACACAATGGCTGTCTCACGAAGCGGGCGGCCAGCATTGCCAGGCATGGCTTCGGCCCTCTCAATCTTGCTACCACTTCTCCTCCTGGCATCACCACACACACTCGCTGCAGCATCTCCCGAAGCCGACTCGATCATTCTCAATGCACAAGCAACACTCGGCACTGAGGGCGGCAGTGCTGGCGCGCCTGGCTTCCTGAAGAACTGGATTTCTTCTATGCTGGAAGAGGACGGCGGCGTCGACAATACTGGCGAGCACGAGGCCATGTACGAGCCCGACTTTGGCATATTTGACCGCAGCATCCTGGGCCGCGCGCCACCAGGTGTCACAGCACTGGCCAACAATGTCCCCGAGCAGCTCAATGTCGAGCCCAACTCGATCCAGATCTTCATGTTTGAGAAATCCATTGTTGCGGGCCGCGACGAGCTCGCGTTTGACGGAGACTTTGAGTTGAGGAGGAGAGCGGGGGCCGAGAACGACGACGAGGGCGAGGACGACGTGGAAGAAGCCACTGGCCTGGAAGAGCGGCACCTGGCAAAGAGGGCCAATGCCACCCGCACAGTGTACTTCTCGGCCAACACGTGTATCCAGCCGCAGGTGCTGTCCGAAACCATTACAGCCCAGGCGCCACAGCTGACAATGTACCTGTCGACGTCGTACGATAGCACGACGCCCGGCCCGACGAGCAACTCGAGCAACCAGACCGTGCACGCCTTTACCGAGGGCGCTGTCATGGTGAAACTGAACATGACACAGGACATCTACATTGGCATCTACGCGCCCAACATGTCCACGACAAAGCTGTCGGGCACCTACAACTTCCAGGTGGCCGCTTCGACCGACGAGCTGTACCACAGCTTTGACAATGAGACCGATGCCAACCTGATCTGGGTCGACAGCGACGCTGGCTCGTCCCTGCTTATTACCCACAATCTGACCGACAGCACCGACGCCGACACCCTGAGCAATGTCATGAACACGCCGCCGTACGTCATGTTTGCCCAGAACACCGACGACCGGTCCATTGATGGCGTGCGCCTGTCGTACTGCGGCCTGCAGACATATGCCCAGATCGCCGCCACCAACAATGGCAAGTTCACCAGCATGGTCACGACGGACATGACACGGACCGGCCAGGGTAATCTGCCTAAGCAGCGGTTTTACTTTAGCGGCCTCAACTCCAGCAGCAGCTACTCTGGTATCCTGGCGGCCCTGCCGAGCAACGGCACCGGCATCATAGGCCAGAATGTCGCCGGCGGTGGCGGCAAGGTATCACGCGCCACCAGTTTCACGACCAAGGGTGCCAATGTCAACTGCGAGATTGTGTACAATCTTGCTTTCTGCAACGAAACGGCCTATGCCGTGCCGAGCAACCCGACGCGCTTTACAGACGCTGCCGAGCTCGCCAGAGTGTACGACGAGTATGCGTCCAACATGTATGGCCTGTTCCAAAACGCACTGTCCCAGATCCCGTGCGAGGCGCCAGACACACAGCGCTACTCGCTGGCGCGCACTTGCACCGACTGCGCGGCTGCGTACAAGAACTGGCTGTGCTCCGTGGCCATTCCGCGGTGTGCCGACTTCAATGACAACTCGACCTACCTGCAGCCGCGGGCGATTGGCCAGCCGTTCCCCGACGGCACGTTCTTGGACCAAAGCATATCCAAGAATTACCCCAACACCAGTGCCTACAATTCATCGCGCAATGCGTTTATTGACGACACCATTGCCCCCGGCCCGTACAAGGAGGTGCTGCCTTGTGACGACTTGTGCTATGGCTTGGTGCAGAGCTGTCCGTCTGATATTGGCTTTACGTGCCCGCTGCCCGGAGGGATCGGGTTCAACACGAGCTACGGCGTGCGCACAGAGGCTGACCAGAACGGCTTTGTGACGTGCAACTACCCAGGATCTGCGCACTACTTTTCGGCTGGCCCGAGCGGACCGCGGTGGTCTGTAGCAGGTGTCTTTGCGGTGCTGGGCAGCAGCTTGGCCCTGCTTCTGTAGGCCGCTGGCCGCAATTGTATACTGCTCTTTCTGTGACTCTTTTTAGTTTACCCTAGATATGGCGTTTGGCAGCGACGACGGCGTTATGATTTGATGATTTAATATACTCCATTACCGCTATAAACAAGAAAGACTTTTAAACAACATCTACCAAAGACGATCCCCAACGCCGATAATGTGCCCTTACTTCAAACCAGACTATGCCTTCTTGGCTGCCTGCAGCTCCCTGATTTGCGTCTCCAGAGATGCAATTTCCGCTGAATCATTAGCCACTGCCATATTTATTATTTGCATACTATATAGTCGTTGTCAAAATGACTTACCTTCCCGTGAGCTGCGGAGATCGTCAGTGTCTAGCTTCATCCAGGCAAAGAACACCAGCTGGTATGCGAACACAGCCATCAGAGAGACCTTGGCAATGGGGCGGCCAAAGGTCTTGAAAAAGGATGACTAAGTAGTTAGTTTCGGGCCGTATACACTATATATTCTCGTCGTATCAAATCAGCGACTGTAACCTACATATGCTGACGGCTCGGATGAGTTCCAGCGGACAGTCTTCATGGGCGAAACCAGCCGGGCCGCGGCCGGAGTCGGACGCAGGGCAGCCTGCCGGAGGACCGGTGCTGTCGCATTGACGACGCTTCTCGAGAACATTGTATGGGTATACAATCAGCAGGAACTAGGACTTAATTGCGGCCTCCTCAACGTCGTCGTCGCGTATCAACAGCGTGGTTCTGCGCAGCATCTCGACAGAGGTTGTAATTGTGGAGACCCCTGTTAGAATCACGTGCTCCAAAATCAACATCTCTGTATCTGCATGATTTCTTCCCAGCAAACAACCAAAAGACAACATTGGATATTCTCCGAAATCACACAATTCTTACTTTTATGTATACTGTAGACACAATACACGCAACGCGACCCCCGTCAATAGCTCCAATGGCGCAATCCGCTCTCCACGCTGTTGTCGGACACCACCTCCGCGTTTGAAGACAACAAGGAATGGGCGACAGCGACATTGCAGCAAACAGCGAGCTCGTGGTTGGCTGGGTTTAACGGATGTAGTAATGGCCTCTCATTACATGCAAATTTATCAACTATCTTTTTATCGGCAATATGCTCTACTACCAAATAGGCGATTATGTCGCGCTTACGTCGTTTGACGGCGTATTACGTCATCGGCGCTATATGCACAGAGTGTGTGATCAACCATTGTGTATGACATACAACACGGTTATCAGGAGCTGGGGTGTATTGCCAATGCATGCGTGTATATGCAATCTCCAACGGCCTAGCTGCCTTGATCGCCTTCAACTCTTGAGGCTAATATCCGGACTCGTGTGTCCGGGCGGAGCCGATGCCGGCCCGGTTGGGAAGAGCTTAGAGGACCAAGGACCAAGGATGCAGACATGCAAAGACGCAAAGACAAGAGATGGGAGGTGTCGTGCTCAGGGTTGCAAAAGTCGTAGTGCACACTCGATGGTGTTAATGGGGTAGCTTTAGCAAAGGCTCCAGGATAGAGGATAGAGGATAGAGTGCAAGCCGGATATCTGTTGTCTTGATTGTAGCTGTAGCTGTAGCTGTAGCTGTAGCACGACTATATCAGGTCGGGTAAGCTCGTCTTATCTAGCTTATTGATCTTTTGGTTTCTCAACACACGTTCGACACTCATAATCAGCCCTCTTTGATTCTCCATACATACAACATGGGCTCTGTTCCACAGACACTTCCCCATAGCTTGCCTGGCGTGGCCGGCGAGAAGATTGTGCCCAAGACGGTCTTTGTCGACGACATCAAGAACCCCGGCAGTGCATCGCCGACGGCTTCGTACTCGTCCACAGCAGCCACTCCCATCACACACGAGGCACAGGAAGCACCAGAAAAGCACGAGATCCCAATCCACCCGGCTCTCGCAGCGCGCATTGCGGCGCGTCACAGAACCAAGCAGGTCACATGGCGCGAAGACAGGCCAGCTAAAGTAAGCAGCTGCTGACTACTCTGATGAATACTCTTGACTAAAATCTAACGTGTAGATTATTGTTATTGGTGCCGGTATTGGCGGCACATCCACAGCCGTTTTGCTGTCCCAAAAAATCGCAAACTCGACAGTCACAGTCTACGACCGGCTAGAGAAGATTGTAAGCTTTCCATCATAACAGAGAATTGATACAGTCAAGAGACGGCTGCTAACAATATAGGGTGGAACATGGGCTGCAAATGTGTAGGTCTTGCTATGAATTGCATGCATCTCTGCATGTTCTAACTGCTAACTGCCACTAGGTACCCGGGCGTTCGCTGCGATATTCCTTCTCACGTCTACCAGCTCAGCTTCGAGCCCAACCTCGACTGGACAGAGTACTACCCCAAAGGCGCTGAGATCCAGCAATACTATGAGCGCGTCGTCGCCAAGTACGGCCTGACCGACAGCTTCAAGCTCAAGCACCGCGTCCTGCGTGCTACGTGGCTGCAGAATGCCTCGAAATGGGTCGTCGAGGTCCAGAATCTCGAGACGGACGACATCTTTGTCGACACGGCCGACTTCCTTGTCACTGCCCAGGGCCGCATCAGCGAGCCCAAGCTGCCGGACATTCCGGGCATCTCTGGCCCCGACAAGACTTTCAAGGGGCGCGTCATCCATACCGCACTGTGGCCCAAGGATCTTGAGTACGAGGGAAAGCGTGTCGCCGTCATTGGTGCCGGTGCCAGTGGCCAGCAGATTGCCTCCAGCCTCGTCAAGCCGGCAGCGCATGTCGACCACTATGTGCGCTCAAAGACCTGGATCGCTAGTACTTTGATTGGCGACTTTGTCGAGGCCACGGGCGATGCGCCGGGCGGACACGTTTACACCGAGGAAGAGAAGCGCCGGTTCCATGAAGAGCCGGGTGCCTATATCGAGTTTCGCCGCGCATTGGAGGCCAGTATCCAGCGCAGCCGCAACAAGGGCGCCAATATCATCGGCCACCCGGCCAACGATGAGCTGCGCGACAAGATCTTGAAGCGCATGCTGGAGCGTCTGGGCGGCGACGAGGAGTGGCTCGCTCGTATCACGCCCGACTATGTCGTCGGATGCAAGCGTCTGACGCCGGCCCCGGGCTACATTGAAGCCCTCAAGACACCGGCACTGTCGTACATTACCGAGGGCATCGAGCGCATCGATGCGACTGGTGTTGTCACGGTCGACGGCACGCACCGCCCCGTCGACATTATCATTGCCGCCACCGGCTTTGAGGACGGCTACACGACCCGGTTCCCCGTCATCGGTACCGACGGTGTTGACCTGCGCGACAAATGGGGCCGCCACAGCCCTGTCGGATACCCTGAGACGTACCTGGGTGTCATGGCCCCCGGCTACCCCAACTACTTTACCGTCCTACAAGCACAGGCCAATGCGCTCGGCGGATCCGTCCCTCTCCAGGTCGAAATCACGGCGACGTACATTGCCAAGGCCATTCGCAAGATCCAGTCGCAGAGCTACAGCGCACTCAGCCCCAAGCAAGACGCGGCCGACGAGTTCAACAACCTGATCGACCCCTACTTTGAGGGCAAGACCATCCTGGGCGAGTGTCGCAGCTGGGGCAAGCTGGGCTCCGGCAGCAATGCGCGTGTCGTTCTGCCGTGGCCTGGCAGTTTCCAGCACAGAGTGCGTGCGCTGCGGGATCCGCGCTGGGAGGATTTCGAGTTTGTGCGGCGGCCGGGCGGTGCGCAGGTCAACCGGTACGAGTACTTTGGCAACGGTCAGACCGATATCGACGAAGATGCCGATGATGACCGGTTGACCAACTACCTGCGGGAGTACGGTGAGCTGGACCCAAGACGGCACCACGAATGGATTAACTAGGCCTAGAATGTTTCTTGTCGAGTATCTCACTTGTGTGAGACAGTGAGCCACCACTATCTGTGCGTTACGTGGTCTCACACCATTGTCGATCATGTAATTTCTATTGGATTTTATATTTATAAATACTTGGGATATATCATTAATGCGCTGGGAAATGCAATAAGAAACACAACACCCTGTCTTATCAAGACTAGAATGCCATGGCTTTACCTTTTCGTTTACAACGTGCCATTGACCCGTCGAATTAGACATTACACGGCGACCTCCTTGCCGGCCTGGCTGTCGACATAGCTGTCGAGCTTGTTTTGAGCCTGCTTGATATCTTCGGCACGGATACCGCTGCGCTCGCACATGCCCCGGAAAATACCGCCCTCGATCTGGTACAGCACAACCGGGTTGTCCAGCTCGGCAATCCGGCCCTGGTCCATGACACAGATACGGTCATAGCCGATAATCGTGCGAAGACGATGCGCAATGCACAGGAGCGTCTTGCCACGGAAACCGTTGGCAATCGTCGTCTGGATCTTGTCGTCTGTGTCCATGTCGACCGAGGACGTGGCCTCGTCGCACACAATGATTTGGCTGCCGCGCACAAGAGCGCGTGCCAACGCCATAAGCTGGCGCTGGCCGAGCGAAAAGTTGAGACCGTCTTCCTCAACGATGCTGTCGAGGTGAATGCGCGACGAGTCTCTGCCGTTAGCTGCTGGTGCTGCTGGTGCTGCTGCTGCTGGAGAAGAAACGACAACACCTGAAGAGCTGGCCAAAGTGCCAACGTTTGGTGCAACACTGGGTGCCGCGTTATCGTCAGCGACAGCAGCAGGCGCAACAGCGTCGTCAGCGACAAGATCGGCCTGGCGCAGGGCAGACCATAGCTCAAGATCAGTGTGCTCATTAAAGGGGTCGAGGTTGCTGCGCACAGTGCCGCGGAACAGCGTTGGGTCCTGCGGGATGATGGCCAGACGCGACCGCAGATCGTGCAGACCAATTGTGGCAATGTCGATACCGTCGATGGTGATGCGCCCGCCGCTAATCTCAACTAGACGGAACAAGGTTGACATGATACTGGACTTGCCAGCACCTGTGCGGCCCACAATGCCGATACGCTCGCCACCGCGAACGTGCATGCTGAGACCGCGCAGAACAAGCGGCAGGGCGGCACGGTAGCGCATCTCGACGTCTCTGAAGATAATCTCACCCTTCTCGGGCCATGTCGGACGCACATCAATGGTGTGCAGGGGAGCCTCTTCTTCGAGCTGCTGGCCATAGTACTGCAGCCGCTCGACGGCATTCATACCGTTCTCGACGTCGGCTAGCTGGCGCACAGTAAACTGAATCATCTGAACAATGGCCAGAATGTACGACAGAACAAGACCGCCAATAGAGGGCGATACTGCAAAACGCGAGGTGATAACCAAGATACCCGTGGTGAAGACGAGCAGGTTGCCAATCATATCGAGACGGACCGACAGCCAGCGCTGGTTGCTGAAAGTGAGGTAGTAGGCCGAGTTCATGTTGTCAATGGCCTTGCGCAGGTCACCCCGGAAATGGTCGCGCAGACCATATGCGCGAATGGACGCGACGCCACTCAGGCCTTCGCCAAACTTAGCAAACACATTGGACCGCAGAACGGACTCGAACCGCTTGACCTCACGCGCCGACGCACGGTAGTAGGATGTGGCAAAGAGGAAGATGACGAAGAGCGGACCGAGGGCAATTGCAAAGTAGTGGAAGTAGGCGATGATGAGGGCAAAGACTGAAATAATACTGCCAACACTGAGAAAGTACATGCGCATGGCATCGCTCAGAGTATTATCCATGACATCAACATCGCGACTGAAGCGGTTGGTGATACGGCCGAGCGGCGTCGTATCGAAAAAGGACATGGGCGCACGCAGAACCCGCTCAATGGCACGCTGCAGCATGGCCTTGGAGGATGCTGTGCCAAAGATGGACAGAGACACCATGAATGCAAAGGTGAGCATGGCCTGGGCAGCACCGAGAGCAGCATAGATACCGATATAGACACCCGTCTGCAGACCAAACTTGTCAGAAGTCCACCACGAAAGCCACAGCGAGGTCGTGATGTTGGAGCCCTGCGACAGGATCAGGAGAAGCACCACAAAGGGGCCGTTGAGAATAGAGCCCGACGAGCGGATATAGTCGGCAATAGTCGACCACGGGACACTGGAAACAGCACGCTCCTCGCTTTGCATGAGGCCCTTGGCCTTCTTCTTCTTCTTCTTCTTGCCGTCCTCCTCGTCCTGGGGAGCGGTGGCAGGGGTGGCTTCCTTCTCCTCTTCGACAGACGTCGACTCCATCAGCTGCTGGAAGCCTTCGTGGTTGCGCATGAGGTTGTCAAACGTGTCGACGGCCTGGATCTTGCCGGCCTCCATCCAGATGATGCGGTCGCAGCGGTTCAGAACCCACAGTTGGTGGGTGGCCAGAATACGGCACTTGTCTTTAAGCAGACCAAGAATGGCATTGTCAAAGATGTGGCGGCCGACGTGTGCATCGACGGCACTAAGAGGATCGTCCATGATAACAATGTCGGCATCAAAGTAGATGGCACGGGCAATGTTGAGACGCTGCTTCTGGCCACCGGAAATGGTGATACCACGCTCACCAATCTCAGTGGAATCGCCCGACGGCAGCATGTCCAGATCAGGTTGAAGGGCACATCTATTTTGTTAGTTTGGGTCTGGTATATTTTGCAAGGTAAAAAGATAAAAGACTTACGCTTCGATGACATCGCGGTACCACTTCTCGTCATAGTCTTTGCCGAACAAGATGTTGTTGCGCAGCGTCGTGTTCTGGATCCAGGCATACTGTGGGCAAAAGGCACGCGAAGCACCGAGCACAACCTCACCACTGGTCTTGCGCATATCACCTGCCAGTGCTGCGAGCAAGGAACTCTTGCCGCTACCGACCGAACCGATAACAGCAACCAGCTCGTGGCGTTCAATGCTAAAGTCGAGGTCGTGCAGCTTGAACGCCTCGGGCTCCTCGACCAGCGTACTGGCGGTGTCGCCATCAGAGGCAGACGATTTTTCTTTTGCTTCCTTTGTTTCTTTCGAGTCCTTGGCTTCTTCCTTCTTGGCAGCCTCCTTCTTCTGTGCCTTAAGGCCGCGGTTCTTGTCGGCTGCCACCTCGTCAGTCTCCTGTGTCGGTGTCCGCTCCCAAGTGAAACTAGCATCGTGCATCTCGACAGCATGCTCGCCCTCTGGCCGCCACTCGACCTCTTCCTCAGCCTCCTCGGCCAGTAAAAACTCCTGGATGCGCTTGAGCGATGTCCATGCGTCCGTGACCTGGCCGATGACCAGGGGCAGCAGATTCAGAGGCATACGGAGACCATTGAAGAGAGCCAGCGACGAGAAGATCTTGGAGGGTGCAAGGTTATGATTCGTGAGCGAGAAGCAGATGAAAGACAGCATGGATGAAAAAATGGGCAGCGACAGGCTGATGGCCATGATGGCATTGCGGATGGACAGCAGGACCTGGATCATACCCACTTCGGTGGTGCGGTACTCTTCGAGACGGGTCAGGAAAGAGCTCTCCCAGCCAAAGTACTTGACGAAGCGCACCGACTGGATAATCTCCTGGGTGAGCGAGACACGCTGGTCAGTGACGCGGTTGATAAGCTTGCGGCGCTTAAATAGACTCTTGATGGCGCGTGTGAGCAGCGGGATACCAATGACAAGCAGACCAAAGCCGGCAAGAGCAGAGTAGGTAAGGTTTACGAGCAGCAGCACAAGTGTGACAAGACATGAGATCGGGGCGCACCAGATGACGTGGAACAGGCCGCAGGCCTGATCAACACGAAAGGTATCGACGCTCATCAAGTTGACGATACGACCGTTGCCCCAACCGACACCGTCACCGGCCACCAGAGCACCAGGCGGTCCTTTGGGGCCCTTTGCATTTTTATCTTCAGTCTTTGCATTCTTTGCACCCTTGCCGCCTTGCGCGTCGCTTGCATCTTTGCCGCCGGCCTTGGCACGGCCCGAGAGCACCATACTCTTCTCATAGATGAGATTGATCAGGGTGGCACGAGACTGGCCACCGATCATCATGCCGTGGAAGATGAAATGATTTGTGCCCAGACTCTGGAACATTTGCATAAAGGTGATGCCAAAGACGAGACCCAGACCGCGGCCCAAGTGCGGCGCTGGCAGACCCTGCTGGCTGGCATTGTATGCGTCGGTGGCGAACTGGATGAGGTAGCGCAGGGTGAAGGGCGAAATGACCTGGAAGATGGACGACGAAAGCTGGCACATACCGCCGAGCCAAAACTCGTAGAAATATACCTCGTGCAGGGCCCAGACGAGGGGATACCTGTCGCCGCGCTCAACACGGCGCTTAAATGAAGCGCGCACACGGTCGGTCATGGGCTCGACGGCGCGATCGGGGTTGACAAGCCAGATGTCATTCATCTCGAGGGGTCGGGCATAACCCGTGCGCATGAGGGGACCCTGCCAGTGGAAGATGAGCTTGCTGAAGAAATTGGCTTTGGCCTCGGGACACTCGATGCGTTCGTCGGGGACGTCGGACACCTTGACCCAGCGCAGCGGGTTGATTTTCCGCAACCATGACTCGTGTGGCGGAGTTTGAGCGGTCGCAGCTGTCGCGGCTGATGATGTCGCAGCGCTGGCAATACTGGCTACACGGTTGAGCTCTTGCTGTGCTGCCTGGTGTCGCCGCTGCTCCTCCGTGTCTTCTTTATCTGACGTGGAGCCCTCATCGCCGTCGTCGTCGTTCATGGCGCCGAGGGCAATATCCTTTTCGCTGATAACATCTTCATTTCCGTGTTGCGCAACAGCACTGCTGATGGGATCTGGGCCGTCGTTGATTTCGCGCTCATGTTCCTTTTCATCTTCGAATTCACCCATCTTGGGCGTCTGCCGAGGCAGGTAGAGCAATGCAACAGAGGGTGCTGACAAAGAATAATCGAAAAGATCGAAAGAGGAAGGAACGACGGTCAAACAATATAGTCGGCAGTGCGAAAACGACGATCAAAGTTTATAATGCGACTTTGTTTGTGTTTTTCTGACCTTGTCTCCTTATTTCTTTGCCAACATTCTCCCGATCGAGTCCCTATGGTGTTGTTGAATCCTCGATTGTTGTGAGGTCCGGGCTTGGCAAAAGCTTGACGGGTATCGACTCTGCGATGGCTGTGGAAGAAGACCGATGATGGTGAAAACAGGGTGGCAATCTGATCGGACAATAGCAAGTGGGTATATTGAGAGGTAGAAGTCTATGACAGAAGAGAATCAACAGGGAAAGAGCAGGAAATAAGAAAAGAGAAACCCAAACGACAAACATAGGATCACAGCTTTGAGTCGGATCACGTCGAGTACGGTCGAGTACGACGAGGGCAAACGTCTTCCTTTTTAATCAACCAACGTCTTGTATGTCGCATTCCTTCTACTCTGATTATCCAATTAAAAATACTCTGATTTTATTGCTATTGTTCCTTGCTTTCTAGCTCTATCTTTTAGGCTTCCTACGTTCTTGCGCCGGCTCGCTTATATTTCCATTTTCCTAGTTTCCCGTTTTCTGGGCCTGCGATAAACGGCTAGGGCGTCTGGGGTTTGGTGGACTAATACTGAGTAGTTGCTGGCCCTTGACCTTCTTGGACTTTGCCGTTTCCAGCAGGTGCACTCGGAGATGACGGTGGTTGTATGCGCCGACCGGGACGGGTAGACCGTTCCTGAGTGGCACTGTGTATCACTGTGTGCAGAGTCTGGAAGAAAGGTCTCTACTGCACTCGGGATGTCTTAACTCCTATCTGAGATGGGGCTCACACCTCACTGATTGGTATAAACACAGTGTCTGAATACAAAATACACTGTGGCATTAGAACATCAGAAGAGAGTCATAGCTGATAGTTAACATGCAATTCAGGGTGGACTGAAGCAGCGGTGGGTTCAATTTCAATGGATTATGAGTTCTCTTTGTCCTCGGCGTGGCTCTTGCCTCTTCTGCTATTCTTATTCGCCTCGTGGCTCTTCACTGCTCGTTTGTCTGAACGAATTTGTAAGCTGGATCCATCACGAAAAGACACAGTCTGTCACTGTCACTGTCACTGTCACTGTCACTGTCACTGGCAAGATAGAGTCATACCGACTCTCTGACAGTCCATTCCGCTATCCAAACGACCTCATTTCAGGCAGAAGCAAGACATGCAAACGTGCAAGTTGAATAGGCAAGGCTGGAACGAAGCAGGGTAAGAAAAAGTCGGTGTATGTGAGCTAAACACCGACATCTTTGCTCATTATTCTATTTGCTTGTTTTCAATTATTCATGTGCGGCATAGTAAGGACAAAAATCGTTCAAAGGCGACGCGGTCTTCATATCGACAGAAATAACACTGAAACACAAAGCCATACACACTATAAAGGCGGCAGTCTGACGTGACGCGAATGGCACGCGGGTGTCAGGTCATGAACAACTTGGGGTATCATAAAAGCAAGTAATCGTGCCGCTGCATATGCTTAAAGCGGCTAGTACTAGACGGAGCCTATCTACTGAGTACGGAGCGCTACACTGCAGCTCTACAAAGTGCTTACTACAGAGTGCTTATCTCACAGATATGGTATCGCCATTTACCAAACATGCTGCGCCGATAGGTGGCAGTTGAATTGGGTGCATGGTCATATGAGCCGCTTTGGCGGTCTGGCCACTGATAGTTGAAGAATAGAGTGGTAGGTAGTACTGACTGACAGAGGCCGGCAAATCGGCACGGATCGTGGCAAGGAACATTTATTTTGCGGCTTTCGCTGATAATAGTCACTATTTCGTTTGCGTCTGTGTCCGGCCTACATGACACATGCTGCCCTAGCCGATTTATCACGCTCTTTGCACAACATTATATTGAAAAGCTGTCAAGTAAAGTCCCTTGAAATTGTGCCATCGAAGACGTGATGCAAGCTGTGAAAGCCAAGCAGTTCAAGAAATAGACGAGAATAGTGAATAGAAGAGTGTGCTTGGGCTGTCAACTGTCCGTTCTTGGTAAAGACTGCTCCGTCGATCCTTAATTCGTCCAGACCCTATCAAAGCTATCAAAGTCCCGTATTTTTCCATTCGCATGCAATTACGAGCAAACTGCCTCCCTGTAGCAATACTGACGTGGCCAAGACTGAGACAGGGAGTAGGGCAGGCAAAGATACACCGACACACAAGACCACTTGCGAGTTGCAAAGCAGCTCTCCAGAGGACGGACCAGACCGACCGGCGCAGTAACACGAACAACGGCGTCACACAAACCAATGGCCAAGCCTGCAGACAACTACAACAACAGCAAAAACAACAAAACTCGAACCATGCATATCACGGCAAGCAGGTGGTTAATGATTCGCTTCGAATAAAATAAGCAAGAGACAAAAAAAGAAAAACTCCATCACGGAACAGGACTTTACTGCTCCTCCGATGTGCGTGGCGCCCCCTGGTCTCCTCTCGCTGGAAGACTCTTGGTCAATTCGCCGTGTCGGTGCCGGTGCCTGTGTTTGTCAGCACGCTTTATGTTTCGTGTAAACTATTTCGCTCAAGTGATTTTTGGCGAGACAAAGCGAATACGGATGGCGAGTTGGCACTCTACAAAATAGACTTCTGGCATCCATCGTCCTTTTGCCTTTTGCCTTTTGTTTGCTGTCTGCCTCCGTTTACACGCATACCCCCTTTCTGGCAGGCAGATATAACGTACACTTTGACAACGGCCAATGCCTTGAGGATTGCATGTGATGATCAGGCACGATAGTTGTATGCTATACATATATATAGTTCATCAGGTAATCAGCGACTTCTTTCTGTTTGGTTCACAGGATGATAGTTTGAACTCCCCGTCTCAACGTCTATCCATATTATTCACATGCACATCTTTTGAGTTACTAGAAGCTGCCTGTTCATCAGCTATAGCAAGCTTTGCCTAGAGTAGCACCTAGAGAGACATGCATGCAGTGGCGTGGAGTTCTTGGGATCGGCTAAAGTCAACACATGTCCGCTTGTAGAACGAAACCAATTCGAATAAATCCTATTCTAAACGCCTCGAGAAATTATTGACAAAGATGAAGGAGAAGAAGCGAGTAAGAAGAAGCATAGTGATAACAGAAACAAAACAAGATCGACGAAAAGAACACAAAATCCTGACAAAACCAATAAAAAATACCCCGCTGTATCCCTAACATATTACTACAATCCTGGCCCAATCAACAGTGTGATATAAATCGGACTGCGTCCCTACAGTCCTTCTCCTACTCCGAGTCCGTGTCACCGTCGCCCATGCCCAACAAGGTCTTATCCAGATCGTTGAGCTCGTCGTCGTTGTCATCGTCATCCTCCTCGTCATTTTCTTCTTGCTTGACATTGACTGCCCGCGACGACGGCCCACTGCGCGACCCAGGCTTCATGATCGTCACGCGAGGTTTGACAGTCGTCGAGGCCGACGCCGACGCTGCGACAGACCCAGCAGCGTCTGTCTCGTCCGCACCGCCGTCGTTGTCTTCGGCACCGCTAGCAAGTGCCGTAGCATCGGGATCAATCTCAGCATCGTCTGCATCGTCCATGGTGGCATCTCCATTGGCTTCAGCCTCGGCGGCGGCCGCCGCCGCAGCGGCTGCTGCCTTAGCTGCTGCTGCGCGACGCCGCTTGGTGCTGTTGGACACGCCGCCCAGAGCGCCGGGTCCAGTTTTGGCACGACCACCACGCGCCCGTCCGGTTGATGCAGCAGCTGGCCGCCGCTTTCTCGCCGACGGTGCCGGTGTCGTCTCCAGCATGGACATGGACATGTCGGCGTCCATCTTGTCCATTTCTTCCTCGTCCTCCGTCTCGTTGGGGTCTCTGTATTCGTCTTCCGGAGGGACGTTGACGCGCGGGCGCTTGGTCGTCGGCACAACGGAATGGTCCGGATACCCCTCCCAGCGGTTGATCCGACGGCACGCGCGGCGCATGGCCGTCGCATAAATGTCAAATTCTTCACCGTAGTCCTCAATCTCGTCGTTGAGCTGCACGAGTCCAAAGAATCCGCGCTCGCGAAAGGCAGTTCCCGAAGACATGTTTTGAGGAGCGCCAGGGTGTGCGTTAAACAGGTTGCGGTTGAACAACAGGTTGTCCTCGCTCTCGCTGTCCTCAAACAGGTCGGGTATCTCGTCGAGACGGCGCTGTGCACGGACGATGGCGCCCTCTGTCCGCCGTGCCTTGCGAGCACGGTGCTGCTTGCGGTGCATGCCGCGCGACAATAGATACTCGATGCGCTGCTTGCGATTGTTCTCAACGGCAATCTGGTGAGCAGTAGGCGGACGGGGTTTACGACTGGGCGCGACAGAAGTGTTGCCTCTGTCATCTTCGTCATCGTCATCCATCCCGCCGCGGTCGCCCTTCTGAGGCTTCCGCTTTTTACGGGACAGCTGCAGCTGCTGTTGCTGATAAAGCTGCTGCAGCAGTGGCGGATGGCGGGCGGGCGACGCGCCATCAGCCAGTTGGTTCTTGTAGGGTCCAGCGCGCCGGCCGGCAGAGCTGGCAACAGCACCGGCAGCAGCAGAAGCGGCTGCAGCAGCACGGCCAGTCGATTTAGGTGGCGGCGTTGACCGTACACTCTCCATATCGCTCTCATGCTTACTGGGGCGGATACGGGGCAAGATGTTGGGCGGGACTGACCGCTCGGTATCAGTGACGGGTTCAGCAGACTCCTTTGCAGTGACACTAGTCTCCTTTGCTGCAGCGGCCTGGGATGCTGCACCAGAGGGCCGTGATGGGCGAGAACTCCGCTTGAAACCAGACACGTCGGGGAATGCTTCATTGTTGATAATCTTTGCACGGAAGGCCTTTCTTTGCAGACCGAATTCGCGCTCGGCAGGTGTATCGACGTTCTCTTCCTTGATCTCCTCAGGAGTCAGCTCAACCATCTGGGGCACGCCCTGATTGGCAACATCAACACCGTAGTCAACACCAGCACCGAATGGGTTTTCTTCGCAACCCTCTTCGGTAAAGTCAGACTCCAGGTAGAACCAGACGATCCACAGGAACGCATTTGCGCGGGACTTGCTGGAAAAGTTGTGCTTCATGATGAGGTCGTGGAATTCGTGGAGGGGAGGGAAGTGCAGCTCTGCCACCTTGGACGCATTGTTGCAAATGAGGAAGAGCAAGTTGACGGGATTTGTGCGTGGCACATCCATGCTCTTGAGGTCATCCAGAGACCGCGGCTCTGCTCTGTCTTCGGTACCGCCCTTGAGAATTGACTTGAGCCGGGGCGCATCCTGCAGCTGCTTGTAGTCTGTGGCACTTTCGTCGACTTGGAGAGAGGGAATCGCATGGTATGTGCGCAGCTGTGCGCGCATCTCGGGGAAGACTGCATCATTAGTAGATGATTGACTAAGCGGATATAGCTGATATAATGGGACGGGGACATACAGTTGAGTGTGGTATTCATGCGGCCAATGTTGACCAGCAGGCAGACCATGGCCATGTTCTTGGCTGCCTCGCGGTCGCTGAGTAGCTTGTCATGAAGGATCTTGCTTGTCTTGCTGCTGCGTGCCATGGTATCGATGTAGAGGTCGGCAAAGCACTGCTTCGGGAGAGTGTCGTCGTAGCTGTTGGTAAAGACGTAGTGATCATCGTCAAAGATGGCCCGCAGAAAGTCGTACTGGATGTCGAAGCGCCACAGCGGCTCACCATCCTCCTTCTTCAGATGCCGAATCTTGCCAATCGAGGTGGGATCCTTGAACATGGCTGCGCCGCCTGGGCCCGAGCTAGCTCTTGCCGAATCGCGACCGCCACGGCTCTTGCGGCTGGCGCTTGCTTTTGGGCGCTGAGCCTGTGGGCTGTTGACTCCGAGGTCACTGCCTTTCTGGTTGACAATGGTCGAGTTGCCATCGAGTTCATTGTCTTCGTCCTCAGTCAGGTTGGTATTGGCACTGGTGGCGAAGGATTTGCTCGCTTGGGGCGCTGGGGAGCTTGGCTCGGTGTCGGACCGCGCAGCCGGCGAGCTCGGGGTTGCCATCGTTACTGGCTGCAAACGCTATCCAGCGTGGATGGAGGAAGCCCCAGTGGTTGAAAGAGGTCGGGGATGATCGGAAAACAACCGCGAATTGATGGAATTGTAATTGCTCGATGCAAGGTTGGGGAACAGTCGCGCAGATTGGTAGTTTGTGATGAAGAAATCGCGGGTAGATGATCAAAGGCGAAGAGTTTCGCGATGCAGAATATACGAAAATCGACAAAATCGAGGCACAAAAAAGACGAAGATGTGATAGACTGGCGATGTTGATGGAAAGATGGCCGATGGGGACTTGTCGGATGCGAAGTGAGGAAGTTGAGCCGAGGAGAGTTGAGTTTGGAAAGAGAAGGAGCGAGTGGCCAAAAACAGGAATAGGGGAAACAGCCAGTAATTGGCTTGTCAGGAAGGTACGACCAATAGACCTATGGAGCACTAAGCCATCACGATGTTCTACCTGAGGCTTGGAAGCTGACACGGTACTGGAGGGGGGGGAGAAGAAAAGGAGCAAATTAGCAGACAACGTGGCTGTTACTTTTGGTTTTGACTGAGGAGAAAGAAGACTAGGAAATGAACAGGAAAAAGAGCCGAAATGACTGCCAAATTGACCTCACCAGAATTTGGTGATGCGCCGTTGCGCCCTGATTGCGAAGGTGGCTCCCTGTGTCGCCGAATCTGGTATGAACGACACCACGCCTATTACTCGTATTAACTTGTAGCAGACACGTCCAACACGACCCACTATTCTAGTTTGAATCGTGACTTTGCACATGACCCCGCGTAGCCATCACATGACCTCTACTCGAACGATTTGACGATAGCCGGATACGCGTATCGGACTTTTTCTTCGCTTTTTCTTCCCCGTTCCGTATTTATTTAGTCTTTTTTCTCTTCATCCTTGTAGTCCTTCTAGAACGAGGACCGAGATATTCTGTAGGATTTTGTTACATAATTCTACAGGGTAAGCTGTAGAGAGGCAAGCTGAGGCTTTTACCGCAGTACCTACACCTGGCGAATCGCAGAGAATGTGATATGAAATGCAAGAGTAATGCAAGAGAAGAGAACAAAGTAGCAATGATTTCATGATAGACCGACTCACGGACAATTCCGACGTGAATGTGCCTTGTCGCGTGGCACTCATAAGCCTTATCGGGCCACTAACAGCAAGCGTGAATGCCGTATGGCTTTCTTTGTACTACGCTATCATATGGCGGGCAAGAAGATATGACCCCGTTGCGCCTGCTCTATCTGATAGACCTTTACACATAGCTCCAGTCACCGTATCTAAGCTTGCTCGACGGCAGCTTATAAGAGGCGGAGGACCCCAACGTATTCGTCCGAGATCAACACACCCGTCACGTTAACTCTATATAACCTTTGTAATTGATTATCTTTTGATATACTTCTACAATCAAGACACTTCAATCCAAACACCAACAATGTCGGCTCCTATTCCCGTTATTGACCTCACCGGCGCTGAAGAGGGCGGTGCCCAGCGCGATGCCGTGGCCAAGGCGCTCGTTGATGCTGCCGTCGAGTATGGTTTTGTCTATATTCGCAACACCGGCCTCGATATCCCCGCCAAGGCCGTCAATGGCGCCTTTGACATTTCTCGCAAGCTGTTTGCTCTGCCGTCAGCCGAGAAGGAGCCCTGCAAGATCCAGACAAACAACCGTGGCTGGACGGGCATGCATGTCGAAACTCTCGACCCCAATACCCAAAAGGTCGGCGACACAAAGGAGGCTTTCAACTTTGGCGAGTTCAAGGACGGCAAGCCGCAGCAGCCGATCCCCAAGCCCTTAGAGGAGAACGAGGCCGAGGTTGGTGCGTTTTTTGATCTGTGCTACCGCCTCTGCCTCAAGCTCAACGACCTGCTCGGCATTGGCCTTGAGGTAAACCCGCCCGATTTCTTCACGGCTGCTCACCGCAAGGAGGCCGGCGCGTCGGGCAACACGTTACGCCTGTTATACTACCCGTCGCGCCAGGCCGGCGACCAGGAAGACATCCGTGCCGGTGCCCACTCCGACTACGGCTCGATGACGCTTCTGTTCCGTCTGGCGGGCCAGGCTGGTCTAGAGATCAACACTAAGGACGGAAGCTGGGCTCCTGTTCCCGTGCTGCCTTCCGGCAATGGTATCGAAGATGATGAGGCGCCACCAATCCTGGTCAACATTGGCGATCTGCTGGAATACTGGACTGGTGGTCTACTGCGTAGCACTGTTCACCGTGTGTCGTTCCCCCCACCGGAAGCTGCCGAGGAGGCTGCTCAGAAGACAACCCCCGGCGAGAGCACATCAGCGCCACGGTACTCGATTGCATTCTTCTGTCACCCGGCTGGTGCGAGTGAGCTTAACCCCGTACCTAGCCGACGGGTCGAGCAGGCTGTTGCTGAGGCCAAGAGCCAGGGCCGCCCAATTCCGGCGTCGGACAGCGAGATCAAGACAGCAGATGACCACCTGCAGATGCGACTTCGGTCAACGTACCTGAATCTGTATGAAAAGAAGTAATCCATTCCAAGGCGTGAGATTGTTACAAGACATCAATGAACAAAATGAATTAAAATATGAGCAAAATAGATTGGCCATTAATATTAGCAATCATCAACCATCCGAGACCGTTCTAACACGGTCCATACCAAAATCCAATACGAAAACGCCAGAATACTGAGACAAAGTCCACCATGTGAACATCACATCGTATATCAGTCCACAGATTATCCCAATCCAAAATGCCGACCAAATCATTGATTACCTCCCTAGAAAGTTCAGTATTGTCCTTGATGGCGACGAGACCGGCCTGAACCAATATCAATCCGGCTCATTTCCTCCAGGAGTGCAAGCTCTGTTGAGCTACCATTTACTCCGTCACCCGAAGGAGTATCCGTCCATGGCAGTGCCCGAGCTGAATGGCCCGAGCGCTGCAAAGCACCGGCCATAACGGGGCTCCTGTCACCGTCCACATTCCTGTAGCTAACAGTACCGCTATTTCCAAAGCTGCTCACACTGTTTCTGTAGCTACCAGTATGCGAAGCACCTCCATACGGGCTGTTGCCGATTCCACTGCCTCCTCCGTTGCCCACCGGCACCTTGGCCGGGATTGGTGGTGCTCCGCCCCCGTAGTTTGTCCGTCCAGGACTGCTGCCATACAGAGAGGGCGCATTGTTTTCGCTGGCGTAGTCGTATGTGCTGGCCCGCACCAGCGCGCGTGGCGGCGTAAAATTGTCTTGTTGCTGTCGGGAGTGCGTGAGTGGTGCGAGCGGGGCAGGCGTTTGTGGAGAGCCGGATGGCATAAAATCGCTACTCACCGGAACTGCGGCTACGCTTTGACGATTGGCTTTCTTTTGCAGCCGGTTTCGTCCTGTTGGTGTGTAGGTTGTACTTGGGTCATCCAATGAGCTGAACGTGACTCCCGTGCTTCCCAGCGACGGCTGAGGCCGGCCAGCAATTCGGAGTTGCTTCCGTCCGGATGTAGGTGTTCCGGATGGAGGCTTGGAATCTGGTTCCGGTGCCCAGGTATCCATAGGAAGATGGTCTGATGGGTCGATCTCCTTGCCATCGTGAGCTATGATCTTTCCTTTCTCTGCATCGTAGTCTGGTCGAGGATCGGTCTTGACCGCTACTATGACAGGATTCAGTGAATCATACGAGTCAGGTCCGAATGGAACTCCAGACAGCCTCCGTTCACCCTCTGCGTGCATTGAGACCGGTGGAGCAGGACTGACTGACTTGCGCTTTATTGTGTGCTGCGGGTTGGGCGATGCACCTCTCTGTCTCATTCCAATTGCAGGGGATGGAACACCCGATGAGTAAGGGCCGGGGCTGCGCTCATATCTCGGCTGTGGTGGTGGCGTATTGTATGACTGAGGCATCTGGGAACGCTGAGGAGTGTATGACTGTAATGCACCATCATAATTATAGACAGATCTGGTATCCTCGTTGCTCCGACGCCCCCGGGGAGGTGTTTCCATGGCCTGTGAATACCTCTGCTCGCTTTGCCGCTCGTCTTGATAGATACGTGATCTAAGCTCAAGAGTAAGAGATGGGTCTGCGCCAGGAACAAGAGATGCAGGAACAAGAGATGCAGGAACAGGAGGAAGTGTGTAAGCATCGGGGTTCTCTGCGTAGCGGCTGCTATCTGGCGCAGATGGGTTGCTTTGATAAGGGTCATCCCGATTATCATACGAGCTAAAAGAAGCTGGGCGCGGAGGACCAGGCAGAGGGCTTGGTGATCTTTGTCTGTAATCCCGTGGAGGTATAGGCGATGGCGACCTCTGCGCATATCCATTTGGCTCGCCCTGCTGGTGGTACGTCGGTGTTGTGGATGTATACGTAGGCGCAGTCGAAGCAGAGAAGCTATTGCGATGTGTGATATTCAGGGGTGCCGGACTAGGTGCTTTACCATAGACAGATGAATTGTGACTGTGATTAGCCTGGTCTTGATAGATCTGTTGCTGTTGGGGCTGCGGTGGCAGCACCGGCTGGGTAGAGCTTCGCCGGAATGAGGACTGAACAAGAGCACCAGGTGATACATTTGGGTCGTCGTAGTTGCTACCGTTATACTGACCCTCATAAGAGTTCTCATAGGACTGGTGGCGAGGGGGTGTCGGCTGGTAGGGAATATCAGGCGTGGCAACAGCAGATGGTGCCGTATTCTCAAGCGGGCGGTAAGTCGGGCGTCCGGTGTAAGCAGAGGAGATAGACTGTCTGTGGGCTTCATTACGCAGCACCTCGCGGCGCATTGTCGCCTGCATGGAAGCATCGACACTGCTGCGGAACATGACCTCATTTCCAACGGCGCCACTGCTGTTGTTCCTTACTCTGTGCGCAGGCGGTGGTGGGGGGCGTTCATCCGCAGGCGGCACGAAACTATGGTCTTGATAAGTAGAACCCATGGCTGATGACCCAATACGTGCAGGTGAGTTGTTGACAGAGCCAAAATCGCGTGGATCCTGCTGATGCTGAGTTTGTTGTTGTTGGTCGTATAACTGTGGCTGGTGGTCACCGTACTGCGGCATCGACTGTGAGAGGCTATGATGGCTCTGATGACGTTGGTGCTGCTGCTGTTGATGCGTAGCAGGGACGGGCTTGTCATATACATGGTCAGGCCCAGAGGTGAAGGAGTCCTGGTCAGAGTAGTTTTGATACCGTGCAGGGGGGGCTGGTGAGCCAGATTGCTGGTGTGACAGTTGCTGTTGGGGCTGCTGCTGGTACATGATCTGTTGTGGCGGAGTGTTGTAATTGACAGGAGGCATTGGTGACTGGTTTGGCGTAAAAGAAATGGCATTAGGTTGGGCATGCGGCGGCGTTTGCATGTGGTCTGGGTGCTGGTATTGCTGGGGTACACCTGATGGTGGGCCTGCATGTTGGAGCATCAGAGGTGGAGCCTGTGGCACCTGCTGAAGCTGAAGAGGTGCAGGCGCCGCTTCAGGGACAGGAGCAGGCTCAGGGACGGCCGCAGGAGCAGGAGCAGGAATAGGAGCAGGAGCAGGAGCAGGAATAGGAGCAGCAATAGGAGCAGGAAGAGGAGCAGGAAGAGGAGCAGGAAGAGGAGCAGGAAGAGGAGCAGGAAGAGGAGCAGGAAGAGGAGCAGGAATAGGAGCAAGAATAGGAGCAGGAGCAAGAGCGGGAACAGGAGCAGGAGCAGAAACAGGATCAGAAATAGGAGCAGGAGCAGGGGCTTGGGCCGGTGCTGGCCGGGGCTGTGGTAGCTGTTGGCCTGTGACCGGGTCTGATGGAAGAGGCCGTCTCTTGGGGGGGTTTGGGGCGCGAGGACCCATTGTGCCAAGTCCAGCAGCATCGCCTCCTGGTCTTCCACGCATGCTCCCTGCTGCCGGAAGTGCTGTTGTCGTTGTTGCAGGCATGGCAGTCGGCTGGGGCACTGGCTTTTCCGGTTTTGGCCGGCTATCGTAGTATGTGATCTCGATGCGCGTTTCGCCGGCGTATTTGCCGCGACAGTTAAGAGTGTGCCAGTCATCACTCTGGCCGCCGCCGCTGATGATAATGTTGCGCAGATCAATCCAGGTCTCGCCAATCAGCTCAGTCTTCTTGTCATCACTGAAAACGGATACTTTCAGCTGGTAGTAGTCCGGGGAGTCGTGAACTTTAAAGCGTAGCTCTTGGTCCCTGTAAAGTTGCGTCAGTACAAATCATAATCCATCGGTCTCAACTTTGGACTATCAATTCAACTAACCATCTCGGAGTTTGGCCACCACGAATATCAGTGTTGGTCTTCTTGGCCTCTTTGCCGAGGCGAGCCGCGCAGTAGGGATCTTGTTTGCCGATGGTCTTGCGGTTGGGAAGGTTCTTTGCGCGGTCGACGACGAGGACGAGCGTGCCGATGATAGGGCCGTCGACACTCAGGTCTGAGAAAATGCCCGAGGTGTGCACCCCATTGAGGGGATTGACCTTGGACTTATTAGACATCGGGGCGGCGATGTCTTTCTCTCTAAGTGAATGATATCATAGGCTGGGATTGCAGTGTATCGTGTAGGCTGCGTGTTGTAGGGTATGCTTGTATAGGAGTGTGGAAACGTAAGTGGTATTACTAGATGTAGAATAGATGTCGCAAAGGTCGGTTGAGCACGTCGGTGTGTTGTTTGCGGTGAGGTGTCGATGTTGTGATGCAGATGACGCGATGTCGAAATGTCGATGTAAGCAACGCAGAGATAGAGAGCGAAAGTGTACTGTGAGGTGAAAGTGGAAATTAAATGAATGAAATACCAAAATGAATGAAGAGATGAAACAATTAGAGAGGCCGGATGCTACGGCTTGTCGACAAGATGGATGGCGCGAGTAGAAGAAAAGAAAGGCAAGGAGGGGAGAACGAGGTTAGGATCAAAGAAGCCTAGAAACACCACATTGACGAAAGGCTTTGTTGACATCCGCTCTCCAAGGGCCAGAGGAGGCGCGACTATCTTGCTTTTTCTGGCTTAGCGCAGGCCATGGGGTAGCTCTTTCCCTCTGAAACTGTCCGATCATTGGGTAATTGCCGTGGCTGGGGGGCAGCATCGGCCAGTGAGAATTGCAAATGGGTAGACCAAATCAATGAGAGGGGGGTGGTTTAGAGAGGTAGAGAGGGAAAGAGGGAAAGCGAAAAGTTGGGGAGGCTGGTGGGGTATTATGTCCCAAAAGGGGAGAAAGTCAATAAACGGAGGCTGGCGACAGGGGCCAAGCAGGGAAGGAGCCATTTGCAACGCGACCATTTTGACAGATACAGTAAGAGGTACAAGATAAGATACGCCTTACACGATGATGGTACATAGCTTTTAGTTATGCATTTCTGGAAGGCGCGACTGAGAAACACCAGGATGTTGCTCTGCGCAATACGACATCTAATCTGTATTTACATAAGCCGAGCCTTCCTTATGCGATGTTTGCTTTGACAACGCATAGAAAGACAATGAGTCAAAGATGCATAAAGCGATAAAACGAGGGACTCTGGCTGTGTGAAGAATGAATGTCATTGCTGTTCGAAAATTACAGGGTGTGAAACGCACGAGTTGGACACAAGCGATTGGACGGCTCGGGGTTCATCTTTGTTGAATTCATTTTTCGTTTTCGTGCTTTTATTTTTAGCGTCGTTGCTGGGCAAAGCCGCGTGGAAGTTCAGGTTAGCACAGTGCTAGAGACTCCCCTTACACGTACAGACCACCTGTAGATGAGAAATAATTGAGGGCATGCAGGCCTGCCAAGCCTAGGCAGCTGCATTTATAGAATAAGCCACTGACACGGAGCACTGGACTAGTTGAGGACAGAGCTATGCGGAACTATGATACTCGTCATCAAGCTTGGCTGATAGCAAGCGATTGAGATTGCGTTGTCGTAGGCCAACCCTATAGAAAGTCGGTTGGAGCAAGAACGCAAGATATAAATGTAATGTGTTCTAGCGGAAGCACACGCAAGCTGCAGCTGTAGAGGTACCGATGAAACTTGTCGGCTATGGTCTGCTATTAGACTGCTTGGGCTACAATCGTACCGTCCAAGATGCGAAAAATAGAAGGCAGCAACGTATCTATGCCTCTTTCCTGGCCCTTTCTAAATCTTGCTATTTTTAACCTTATTTTTGCCACCAAATGTTATGCGAACAAGGAAGCAGAAGAAGCAGAAATATGGTAAAGGCAAGAATTGGCAAGAGGCAGGAGAAAGATTCCACAGCGAGACAACCAAAGCGAAGAACAATGGAAGTAGTGAAAATGTGCAAAATAATGGGCAGCCGGCTGTTATTCAAATATCTATCAAAGGTTGAGTGCAATACTCTCTTGATGTGCAACAAGTCAGAATAGGTCTGCCGCATCAGAGAGCCACGCCGGACAGCATCTACCGAAGGTGGTCTATCAAAGCTGATCATGAGTGGAAACGAGGCTTACTCTCACGCATGTGTGTCATTTTGGACCAGTCTTGGGCATATTGCATTCTAACATGGGATGACAGGTAACGTCCGCTAAACACACCAGCAAACCAGAGTGACTCGATATATTGAATATTGAATATGATTATATCGGTGATCTGGTGCTACCGGTATGCACACATGGGCAATACCAGCTGAAGAGGGGTGTTCGGCACAAGCCGCGCAGCCAATGAGGCCGTCGAACTAGCCACAGCCTCTAAATATGCCTTGCGCCTCAGCTTTGAAGAGGGGCTTCCTTTCCGCGTGGCTGATGCTGTAGTCGATGCAGGTACGGAAGAAAACTGGCGACAATAATCCAATGTATCTCTGATGTGTTAAGCCGCCGGTTGTAAACGGGTTGTAAACATGATTAGTTGATAATGTGTTGTTAACGAGTTGTTAACGAGTTGTCAACTCGAATGATGTAACAAGCAGGAACGGAACGAGGGAGGGCCTGGCCACTGCGACGTAAGAAAGCTCCATTTTTAGCGCGTCTGCCAGGGGAAGGGGCGACGGGCTCCTGCGTTTCCCGCCCCTTTAGCTTACCCTAGCTTATTCAGCCTTGCGCTTTCTCACTTCACCTCTCAACGTCACTCGGCTCAATCTCAACCTCTCAACTTGCTCAATCACCAGCACCCATACCACTAACTCCACATATCTGACATCTGATCTTCAACATTCAATTCCCAATACCCTGAACCCCTGCATCGCAGCATGAGTCTAGACGCATCGACTGTGGTGGCGCCCGAGCACCCCGGCGCCTTCAACTACATTGCCGGCTTCCTGCTGGTCGGCGTCGCCTGGGGCTTCACTACGCCCTTTATCCGCAGAGCCGCGCGCACGCACAACCCCCAACCACACCCATTGATGCAGCGTGAGGATATAGTGTCCAGTAGTTTCAAGCGGCGCGTTTACAGTGCTTTCTTTGCTGTCATTGATCTACTTCGCAACCCGCGCTATGCCGTGCCACTGGTCCTCAACCTCACTGGCAGCGTGTGGTTCTTCCTCTTAATTGGCAAAGCAGGTGTGTACTTTTTCTCTTTTTCTTGCTTTCTCCTTTTCTCTCTTCTCTCTTTTCTCTTCTCTTTTCTCTCGTCTATGCTGCCCATTGGTTCTTTCCTGCCGGTCCACATCCCCAGATTCTATCTAGTCTTCAGCCCATCCATAAATATTTAGCGTTGTGTTACAGTCTGGTGTACCATTCTATCGGGCGGCTTTCGTCTGAGAGGGATTGCTGAGGGGTCGATGAGCTTTTCTCTTGTCAAGGCTGAGGTTGTAGGGTTCTTCCTGCATGATCCTGCCTTGCAAACGATATCTAGCTGCATAATTGGTGCTGCAGATACTAGCCCTAGCAACATTCCATGCATCCTGATGGGTGTGTTGCATAGCTGGAGGCAAACAATGGTCTCTCTGGGAGCAGTCATACGCCATGGCAGGCACCACCCCCGTTTATGAAACTAATCAACGGACAATATCCAACTGACAATTTGCCTCCACAGAATTGAGCTTGACCGTCCCCATCGTCAACACATTGGCGTTTCTCTTCACTGTCATTGGCGAGTGGTGGGTTGAGAATAAGGTGATCAGTCGTGGTATGTATATTTATTCCCAAACCCTTTATCGTCATGGGCATCATGCCGTTTTAGCTTGTTGGCGCTGCTGCCCTATAAGGCTCAACAGAAGCCATAGATCGTGTTCTTCCGCCATCACGCCCCCCCCCCCACCACCTCGCATATGCCAACCGTCATAATCCCCAGTCTTGTTGTGATTAATAATGCTAACTCGTGCTCTTCCAATTAGAAACCGGTATCGGTATGGCTTTGTCACTCTGCGGGATAGCCCTATGTGTCCACAGCAAAACTTCCTACTAGAGTAGTCGATATGATTATGACTATTGGTCTTGCCGACTGGAGAAATCCTTCTGGTGAGTCCACACTGGCAACTCATGTTCAACAATGTACAGTGTGATGCATTCCTGTTGTACAAACGGCCCCCAATTTCTGAGGAAACGGGTACTATGGGTCCCCCGGTGTGGCTGCTATCTACTCACTTGGATATAATCGTTTTCGGGATTTCTGGACTCTCCCAAGGTGCAAGCACAACGATTGCATGTAGGGAATTTTATTTGACTGCTTATATAGCAAAGTCTGTGATACTTTCAATATGGATATAAGTGCTCCAGGCATTAAATTTAGACAGTCTTTGTGCCTCTAGTATCCTTCCTTGCCGAACCCCGAACCGAATAGTGATGCTGGTGTGACTGTCCCTTTACCTATCCCCCCTTCCCCCGGTCCTCCTGTCCTGCAAGAGAGACATGATTAAATAAATAACAGTATTGTAACAATATGACAAGAAAATCCCAGTGTTTATCCCGCTCTTCCACCCCATGTTTTTTTTTTTTACTGTTAGTGCGATACCTCTGTTCGGGCTTCTGCCAGAGAAGCTCCTTACAATGAGAGAATGCTGAAATAGAAAAACAAAAAACGCCATGCCGTAGAATACACCACAAGTATTGAAGACTGCCCCAGAAGACCGGGTCTGTTGGCAGTTCTTTCTATTATCATTACCTCTCCTTTTCGTGGTTGTTCAATTCTCATTCCCCTGGTTGTGTGTTTGGTTGCATCGGTTCTTGTATAGAAGTTTGTCAGTCCTTTTCGTCGACCATGCGTTTACCGGCGCGAGCGAACCCAGCGCTGGATAGCCCGCAAACTCGGGTCTTCGTTGGTCCAGCGGCCCATCTGCTGGTCGGCAAGCTGCAGCTCTGCATAGACAATCTCATCGGTGATTTGCTCGAGTTCCTTTCCCGTTAGTTTCTTTTTACTCTGTCTTCTGATCTCATCGTGTTGATACTTACCAGCCAAAGTTGCTGATCACATGCACGGAGCTGGTCCTGATGCTCAGCCCCTGGCCGATTGCCCTGGAGAATAGATTCGCGGTACTCAACCCAGTTCTGGGCTGCGACCTGTCGCAGGTAGATTTTCTGGCCTTGGTGGCGGCGTGCCATGGCGTCCAGGTGAACCTGTTGCAGCTCGGCCTTGCTCTGTTCTTCGTGGCCGCCCTTGGTGACGGGCACGGTGGTGTCGGCCCCCGTATTGAGAATGTGCTGGCCGTCTATGGCGCATTGGCGCAGAGCACGCCAGCCCTCGGTATAATAGTCTTCCTGGCTAGGGGGATCGACAGGTGCTGCGGCTATGTAGTACTGGATACTCGTAAAGTCTGCGAGGATTTCGGCAACGCGAGCACGACGATATTCGTTGACTGAATAGAGGTGGAGACCGTGTTAGTCGTTGATGGACTATATATATATATGTTGCACGATGCAGATGGCAAGATTGCATAGTCTGCGAATGAAGACACTTACGGCCGTCCATTGTGTATTTGTGTATGGGTTTGTGGTATGGGTGATTGGGCTTGACTTGGTAAATCGGTGTTCCTGGCTTGAGTTAATGCTGATGTTTGCGGCAATGCGCGGTCACGATGCTGAATGTGTAAAGATGTGAAGATGGAGGATATATCAAGAGAAGATGTGAAGATGTAGACCAAGATGTAGCCAAAGTAGGGCAAAGAAAGAGGGCGGCACGATCCTTTTATCTTGAATGAGGCTGCTGTCTGACGGAAGAATGTAGCTTCGAGATGTGTAAGTGCAAGTGAATAGGTGAGGCTAAGAGAGGTTGAGGCAACCGTTGCAGTCGACCACGAAGGTCGGGAGCAGGGTGGGGGGGATCTGAGGAGGGGGGTGTAGAGAGCAGGATGTCGGGTGCATAGTAGGAAAGGAAAAAAAAAAGGGAAGGGAAAAGAAAAGACACAAAAAAAATAATATCAGGAGGAGGTGTATTGTATCCAAAAGGTGGTATGAATGGGGGGGAGCGGGTACAAGAAAAAGGGAGTGTGACAAGGGCAGAGGGGGTGTTCTTTTTCATGTCTATTTCCTTTCCACATCTTTCTTTTTGAATATGCAAGAAGAAGGGTCAAAATCGAGATAAATCATGCAGTAAGCATATTATACCAAGTATAAACGCAAGGACAGGGAAGAGAAAGAAAATATGAAAGATGGAGATTATAGGAAACAAGATAAACTTCTCCAAAAATAAACATGCAGTTGGCTCACCTTGATACTGTGCGGTCTAAATTGGCCAGGTTGTTATAGTAATAGCATCCGATGACTCGACTCTAGAATGTTCTCACCAGTTGCCAGCGAAGATGGGAGACACAGGCCAAAGTCGACAGAATAAAACCAAGCCGAGTCTATAGCGCATAGGAGCTCGGATTGGCCACGAGAGTAGACTGATTGAGATGCAGGCTAGACTCTTCTATGCGTGCCCGTGCAATGGCGACATGCAGACAATATGCAGACAATATGCAGACAAAACCCTCTACAGCGGCTGCCGGATCGGCTGCAGGTAATGGTGCAGGATATTACCGCGCAAGCGAGAAGTTGACACGAGCACTTGAGTGCAGCCAGATTGAGTGCAGATCTGATGCAGCTTTGGGGTTAAAGCGTATATGAGCCGGGCATGCAATAAGACGTGCAGTGGGTGCGTGCAGACTGAGTGTTTTCGGATTTCTGTTCTCTATCAGTAGGGCGTAGGAGTAGGATATAAGAAAAGAAATCAGAAAAGAAAAGAAGAGCACAGGGAACAACACGCCGAGTTTGAGCAAGAGCTCGGTACGGGATACACAACTAGAGCTCACCCTGCAGAGCGTTATCATTGGATGGTGCTTAACCGGACTGGAGGTGTGAAATTGCTTTTGGTAATGAGTTTTATTTTGCCTCATGGCAGCCTACTCAAACGTACCGTGGATCGATGTATGTCTCGCCTCGATGGCTATCTAGATCAGCGTATGGATGCCTCTATGTATAGATATCTAGAAAATCAGACGACTGAATATCTCTCATGTGTTGGCACTGTATTTTGTTGATACAATTATTTTCCAGGTGCAGTAATAGTACCGGGAATGGGGAAATAGTAACTCGTACAAGGCTGATGGCTAACAGGTTTTATAATTAGCTGATCCTAACAGACTAACGGACTAATAAGATGCAGGGCAAGATGTAAGAGGTAGGGGACGTTGTGAGTCCAGGATAGGAGAGAAGTTGGAGGCAAATTTAAAAGAAGTATAGAGGTATAATCAACACAAGCAATATGGGAGGCGCTAATAACCGACTTTGAAGACAGCTGGTAATACACACCCTCGATACCCCTTGGCCCTTTCTTTTAAGCACTCCGATCAGGAGATGATTCAGTGCCGCTGACAATGTAGAGGACATGGACCGAAGACTGGATGAGAGGCGATGTAGGCGGCAGTCGCAGAAGGCGAATATCTGACGAGTCAAGATGAGGCGTGAAGAAAAAGGATGCATCAAGAGAAACAACGAAAAACAAGTAAGACAGTTGAATTTACAGTACAGCTAGGGTAAAGTAAAAAGAATAATAGATTACAATAAACATTAATAATACAACAGTGGCCAGGTCAGAGAAAGTGGGAGACAATCGAAAATCGTATATAAATTATTGTCGTTATAAGATAAAATCAACGACGATAGTAAAAAGCCGTTGATGGGGTAGGCTAAAATATGGAGAGGGGGTGTAGACACGAAGCATGGAAAGCACGCCGGTATAAGGTCATATACAAAAAAAGAAAAACTTAAAAAGTGCAGCCGGGCTCCAGAGACCGTGATTTGCTAGAAGATCAGGGCTGGAGATGAATGGGAGGCAGTGTGTTTAAGGATTACCAACTACTATCAGGACACAAGGAACTGGGGATAAAGGAGATATATGAAAACTGGGGAAGAAGAGACAGGACGAGAAGCAAACACGTAGGAGATGGAGTTGGGACAACCAGACTTGGTAAACTTTAGTTTTTGTCTGTTTATTCATTTGTCTGGTCTTTTTTCAATTATTCACCTGCATAGTCCCTTTCTTGCCTGCTGATCTAGTATATACTTGTCACATACTCCGCCTGTCATGTTCTCTTCTTCCCGAGTGATGTGGGAACGACTCGTCACCAGGTATGGGAGGACCTGGCCTCAAGTATGGGTGAATAACGATATCTACCTTGTCCAATTTGTGATCCCGGCACCCTCCAAGTCATAGACAGGGTGCTCAGATCGAGCCTAAGATGAAATGATGTAGACTAAAAATATGAATATATGAATATATAAAATATAAAGGATCACGATATGCTCAAGTAACAGGAGAGATATGGAATACCAGAGGTTGAGCACTCACACGCCACATCATCTAGTCATCAAGGGGACGTCCAACTGTCGAATCGGAAGCAGAGCACCCAGGGTATGTACTGTACTTGACCTGATTTTTGGTTTGAACCTACTTTTGTTCTGGGTACAGATACTTGATACTGAGCTCATCCCATCTACCACTTCCCCTGCATATACGCTCTGTACCGGCATGACGCTTGTCCAAAGGTAGTAGAGCACCTGTACGAGATCAGTGTTCAGGGTGCAGTGGCGAGATTATCTTATTGAAGACGGGCGTGGGGAATAGCTAAATCGGGGGTGGATCAAGACAAAGCTTGCTGAGCAAAGAAGAAAAGCACAGAGCATCACAAAAAAGAAACTCAAATCAAAGAAAATCAAAACACAAGAAGACCGGAAATAATATGGAAAGTATAAATAAATAAAAACTCGGTACGAGACAAATATTAAAAAGAGATACCGTATGTCAGGGTCGATCGATCCAGGCCTGTGAGTGGTTGGCGACCAGACGTTGGCAAGCGGAGATCATGTCAGGGGTCTTGCATGCACGGTTAGTTTCTATCTTCGGCGTGGGTTTCAAATACTTTTCTTATTCTTTTTTTCTTCCTTTTGCGTTCTTGTGTTCAGAGATTGGACCCTGGGCTATCTACCGCTGCAGATCGACGCAGCCCTTGTGGCATATTAGCCTCGCCTGTCTGCACAACTGTACAGATGGGATGGTCAGCCTCAGAGGGTGGTATCGATATTGTATTGGCAATGAATAGTAAGTACTAGTGTAAGTGTAGAGCATCAGTGCTGGCAACGGCTGCATATCTCAATCAACCTGCAAACGGTATAGAGTGGCACGCTATAATTAGATGTAGGATGGAAAGTCTACAAGGCACGGCCCAATATGGGAACAGTGAACAGACATATTGCAAATTTGAAGCATCAAGATGTATGAGATCAGCAAAACCGGAACTAAAACTCGCATTACCTCCAATAAGGTCTCTAGCCCCTGTAGGACATACTCGGCAAATCCTTGCAAGATACGATTAGGAAATGAATCAGGCAATTGAGTCAGAGATAGTAAAAACTACGAGGAAATTAATGGGAATAAGATATGAGTTGAATAGTACAAGAAGATCACAGAAAAGTAAAGAATGCGAAAAAAAGGGAAAAAAATGCAAGCCCGACCTAAAACCGAATATAATCATATGAAATCAAGAAACCCCTAGGTCTTGAACAGACAGGTCATAATCGGGCAGCATGTCGTGAAAAAGGGGATAGGTAAGCCAGCCGCCGGAAAAAGGAATGAGAACCAAGCCCTTGAAGTAAACAAAAAATAAGAATAATATCAACAGCCCAAGCCTATGCAGTGAGAGATATGATGACAAATTCTACAATAATGAAATATAAACCCTCCAAATCGGCCTCAGCGACATATCCTGCAGACAGACTTGCCCAATATAGTTTCGCGGTCATGCACGACAGAAAGTGCACAGCCAAGGCGCTGGCCAATAGGCAGTGCAGGTTGGCCGGCTTGTCGGAGGGCTGCTTGCTAGCATGGAGCTGAGATTGAAGTCTCAGTCTCTATGGGCGAAGTCTAGCATATGTGTACTTTATCGATATTTTATCACATTAATGTACATAATAATAGAAAGTATTTTACAGTTAGAACCCGAACCAGGTCAACAGAAGACAGAAGTAAATGCCAAAGATGATGGCTGCCGCTCTCCTGATCGTCTATCCGATGATGATAGCCTCCTGGTAAGCAAAGGAGATGCATGCAAAAGAATGAAGGATATTGTAACATGTTTGATTTGTATTCCTTTTTATTATATAAACCACATAGATAACCAGCCCGAGTGGTCGTCAGAAGAGCGCTGAACTTGCCCGAAATGGATTGAGGCGGACGTTGTAGATGCAGCCCTGGCCTATCACAATCTGTACCGGCATTGTGGGAAAGGAAGCGTATTACTCAAGGGTTTAACCCGGGGGGCTCTGTCGCTGTCTGGGGCCAGGCGTTTTTGTCTTTTTGTCCTTTTGTCTTTCAGTTCATTCTGTTCATTCTGTGCTTTCAACTCTACAATCTGCCTTGAAGCGGAGAGATGGAGGGTGTGTGAGTGGCAAAAGGAGAGGAAAGATTGGATGCCGCACCCGTTCCTATCCATGTGTGATGTCTAACCTTGGTGTTGCAATGTTTCAATAGCAATGTAACGAGCTTGTTGACGTCGATATTGATGAACTGTTTTAGTTGAGTTCATTATCATGTTTTGTTTGGCTTGTTGAAAGTTGAATAATGTTCTTGGAAGAAAGCTAATTCACCTCTATATCACCACTTTTCTACACATTGTTTTCAACGGCTGCATTATTTTTACATTAATGCCACGAAGTCACTTACCCGTTGAGCCGTCACTTTTTTCCGACTTGCATTTTGTTTATTTTGATTATTATTATTTTATTTTTACTTGCCAAAAAAGCCTCTTCATTCTCCTCCTGAGTCCCCTGATTTTACTTCTTGCCTCGCACAAACACGGCTGCTTCTGTTATACAACTCCTTTTCTACTGCCCTGTCTTGTTCGGATTGTTTTAACCGCAAACTCTGCACACTACACATCACACATTTCACAACACCAAATATTTCATACACCCTGCCTCGCCGAATACTCGCCTCGCTTCCGAAATATCAGTGGCCGCCCTATAGGGCACACAAATATTGTATTTATGCCGATAAAGTATTAGTACCCGAATCTTGTCTTTTTTTTATAAAGTATGCAATTGCAGGATTTCCCAGATGGGCAAATGAAAAGGAAAGGGTTCAACGAGTATATAATTAGAGACGGGAGTAAATCATACTATATTTGATAAATAAATAAAAACTCAAAACCGAAAAAATTGTATTATCACAAGAGCCGATGCATCTTATTTCGAGTTTAACACCTCACCTTGCAATGTGCCCATTCATTCTCGCCGAAGTACCTCGGCTCTTATCAATTCTCGATGCCCAATGCACGGACGACGTTTATCGGAAAACCTTGGCCAACAAGGCTGCGCCTATGGACTGCTTCGTGATACACGCCTCGTACAATTTAAAACACAACAATGCCATGCAACGGATATTGTCCTTTTGAGTCTCACAGATTGGGCTACGGTGTACGGTGTGTCGCGTCTTGTTGACGCTGTCCTACCCTCCTCGTCTACCGCCCGTGCTGCCCGACACTCATGACCATCGCAACATGGCATGGTCGTAACTAGTTCAACAATCTACCTACACAGTAGCTATTTATATATACATATTTAGTGTTCTGCATTCCGCATTCTGTACTCTGAATTCTACATGTTCAGGATCATGTTGTCATTTTTCTCGGCAGCCACTCGGGGCTTGCTGCGGCCCGACACGCAAAGTAAAACAAATCAAAATGACAATAACAACTAGATGATGTGAGTGGATTTGTAATGCGTTGTGAAGCCTCTGCGTCGATCGAACGGTATATTGCCACCAATGTCATTGCAGTTGTACATTTCTTAGCTGTGCATCATGTTGTTGCATGCTTACATAGTCTCACGCCAGGCCTCCTCTTGGCGTGGCAGTTCTTGCCAAATCTATATCTGCATTTGACTTTTGCAGAAGGTGCGACAAAACCTGCCTTCCACCGCACCCTCCCGTTTGCGCATCACACCTGCCCTTTCCATTCGAAATATACTGAATATATATACTCAAATAACACGTAAAACACATAAAACATATAAATAGCAAAAAAAAGGAACCCTCCGCCAGTCGCACCTCCCCCCTTTGCATGCTTTCTATTCGGGTTCGTGAAACACGCTTTCAGCTCGTCCCGACTGCCAGCGCCGGCTGAAGCATTATGGGGCTCTGCATGGTCAACCAGAGTTGCGACGGAGAATCTATCCTTTTTTCCAGACGTTTTCTTTGGCTTTCTTTGGTTTTCTTTTCGCAACCACTGTCTCTGCAGACTGATTCGACTGCGTCCTCGCCTTGATTCGCCATCTATTCTCCTGGTCTCCCTCCGGTGGCTTAGCGTTCTGTGTAGATCTTTCCAACAGGCCTTGCCTCCACAGGCCATCTGACAATATGGTTGGCAGACGGTTGTAGTAGCAATTATTGCTACTCTTTTTGTATTGGTATATGTGTGTATTTGGAGTATTTTCTTCTTCATCTTCATACGCGGAGCTACCACCGACGCCAACGATAGGCTGGACAATGAATATGATATTATGATATTCGATATTTGATAGAAGATAGCCAAAGGACGAGAAATGCCAAAAAGCAAATGAAGACGAGATGAACCAGAGTCAAGCCAGACACTCAAACTCGCTAGACACATTCGTCAGACTAACAGCAGATCGACCAACTACCCTCATCGTTGAACGGTCTTCTGCTGATCCGGCAAGCCCGGCCTCAGACAGATGACAGACAAAAGACGACAGACGAGATGAGAGAGGGAGCTATGCCAGCGGTTGGATGAGAGCATCCATTGTCTTGGCTCTGAATATCTCATATTTTCTCCGTCTGTTTTGTCTCTCTTCTCCCGCCCTCGCCTTGCATGTCTTTGCCATGTCTCCTTGTGTGTTGCCTTGTGTCTTTGCCTTGTGTCTTTGCCATGCCTCCTTGAGTCTTTGCCTTACTCCCGGTGCGGCTGCATCTGCCTCGCCGTCTTTCATTGGTCGGTCTTTTCACCGAGTTTGCCATCGACTTGAGAATTGTCTCACTCTCATTTCATCTCATCTCGTTATCCCCTCGTTGCTCACATTCTATTTTTTTGCTTGCTTTAATTTATCACCACTTGTCACCACTTGTCACTACTTGCCACTACCTGTCCTCAACTCCCGCTAACAAGTGTTGGAAATGAAATGCTCATGTTATTCTTTCGCTGTGTTTGGTGCTATCTGTCCTCCGCTGGCCACCAAAGACATTCGGGGTGTCGTGTCATGTCGTCTCTATTCCTCTGAACAGAGTAGAGTCATATCTCAAGATTCCTCAAGACTAAGCATGCAACCAAACCTCTTAGTCCTTCTCGGCAATTGCCTGTAACCGCTCGTCAATCTCATCCTCTGTTAGGACCCGGAACTCGGGCACCGTACCCTCGCCGCCATTGGGGTTCGGGCCGCCGACGATTCCAATCTCAATCTCCGTCTTCTTAAAGTCCATGCTCAACACCGTGCTCAGCGTCGTAATCGCCAGCTCCACAACCTCCTCCCACGTACCCTCGGCGTGGTCTTTGCTCTTGAGCTTCTTCTCCAGGTGGTTCAGGGCCTCCTGCTGCTTGGGACCGGCCGCTGTGCCCTTGTAGCCCGTGTAGTAGCCTGCTGGGTCACACTTGTACAGTTGTGGGCCAACCTCCGAGTCTAGCGAGATGAGAGTCACGGCCACGCCATACGGGCGCATGTACGCACGCTGCGTGTAAACCTGGCTGATGTTGGCAATGCGCTTGGCCAGCACGTCGCAAGGCATCTCGTAGCCAAACTTGTACCGGAATTCGGCCGCCTCACCTTGTGCGCGCTGGGCAAAGGCACGGGCATCGGCTATGGAGCCCGTGATGACACTGCCGACGGACGGCGAGATTTGGAAGATGTGGGACACGGATGCAGGGTCAATCAGCTTATCGGGGACCTTCTTCTGGGACAGGACTACTGCGCAGTCCTTTCCCCGGACGCCTACCGACATGATGTTGGCGGCTGTGATGGCCTTGAATGCATATTCTGAAATGTTAGTCTGTGCCCTTGGCTAGAGCTCCAAGAACGAGGAGCTCCCCGGCATTGCACTCGTGTGCCTGAACTCGTACGTACCGACTTGGTAGAGGCGACCCTGGTCGGAGAAAATGGTAATGTGTCTGTCGTAGGCGCTGCCTGTAGTTTGTTAGTAGCTGTCTATATGGCCAATTATGTAAGAAGCTGTTCTTGACAGCTCGGACAACATACCAGACATCGTGACGGAGGGGCTGAGGCGAGCTCAGGGAGACGTTGTAGAGGGTAAAGAGGGGTTGTCGGGGCTGGGGTTGAAGCTCTGCAGCTGTTTGTCGCAATGCCAATTGGACAGAATTGAGATAGAGAGGTGTTTTTGTGTAGTAGTTTAGTGTCAACGGTCGCAATAAATGGTGGTGATGTCGGTGATGGCCAGGCTGACGAGATGCTGAGCTGGAAAGGCTAAGCTGTCTGGTGGGTGCTTGCCTCACACACACCGACGCGTTGCAAGGAGCTTGCCTAACGACGAGCTGGGCCTTCTCAGCAGCGTCATGTGATGTGTCACGCATACTATCAGGTAAATGACCTCGATATCGGTTGATAACCCGATAACCGATAAGACGGCATGTTATCGATAAAGACCCGCTAAAAAATTCCCTAGTTTTTTCTTCACTGTTTCCCATACAAGCCAAAGCCAGCCTTTCAACCTCTCTGATTTCCTTTGATGCCAGACGCAGCCATTCTGACCAAAAATCAGAAAACCCGGCACAGACAAGACAAGGCAGTCAATACGACACCCACGAAACTGCCGAAATAAAGCCACGAGCTGAATATTAAAGCATTAGGCTATCGACTAGACTGTTTTTATACATTGCACGACAAATACCCGACCAAGAAACCCCCGGTCAAAGTTGCAGTCAGCCAGAGTTGCCCAACCGTTCATCTTCTCTCTGCTTATCTTCCTGTCCCGTCTTTGGGCATCATCGGGCGCAAGACAAAAAAAAAAAAAGGCGCGCAACATAATATCATTAATTTTGCCTTATACTTCTCTACACTCCATCCATCTTTACAATGCAGCGCGTACCGGCCTGGAAACGATTGGGCCTGAAGCTCAAGGGCGCAGACGACGCAGGCACATCATCTGCATCCGCACCCGCATCTACTTCTGCACCTCCCACGCGCCCCCCGCCTTCGTACCAATACCAATCAAACCCGTCCTTTACCTCGGGCGCAAACTCCATCACCCCCAACAAGCGCAAAGACTACCCTGCATCGTCTGGTTTCTCGTCCACCGACGCCAAGAGACACAAGTCGGTCTCGTTTGCCGACGGTGTCAAGAGTGAGGCTGCCGCTGACGCAGCGCCAAAGAAAAACAAGAACAAGAAGAAGAAGAAGAAGACGGCTGCTCCGGCCAAGCCTGCAGCACCTGCACCCCCTCCCAGCCTGAAGCGCGAGCTCGAGTACCTGCAGCAGTGGAAAACGGCACGCGACGCATGGAAGTTCAACAAGAACCACCAGAACCTGCTGATCAAGTACGTCTTTGTCGGCGGTGCCGACTGTATCCCGTCGTCGCACATTGACTACTTTTACGACTACATTAGCGATCTCCAGGGCGGCGTGCGTGCGCGTCTGCTGGCCGAGGCCCGGACGATTGCCATGACCGATACCGAGGGCGAGGGTGGCGACGAGTACAAGAGCGTTGTCGCCGAGTTCAAGGACCAGGAGAGCAGCGGTGCCGTCAACACCAACGGCAAGCGTGTGCGCCGTCTGAGCGAGGTCGAGTACGTGCTGCGGTTTGCTGATCTGAGTGTGCAGAAGCGTCTGCTGCGCCGGATCCGGGCCGAGAACATTGCCAGCCAGCTGGATGATGGTAGCGAGTATGTCTCCGCACCAGCAAAAGCAACACCAGCCGTTGCTGCCGCCGCCGCTCCTGTCGTCTCTCCACCAGCAGCAGCCGCAGCCGCAGCAGCAGCATCGGCCGTATCATCGAGCTCAGAAACGGCCGAGCCCGCTGAGAAGCGTATCAAGCTCAACGACGCCACCAAGAAACCGGTGCGCAACCGGAAGAAGCGGACGTTTGCCGACTCGGACTCGGACTCTTCTGATTCCGATTCCGATTCTGATTCCGACTCCGATTCTGATTCCGACTCCGATTCCGACTCTGAAGAGAAGACAAGCAAGACCAAGAGCTCTTCATCATCAGACACAGATAGCAGCGACTCGGATGATGACGAGGCCGGCGCGCCAGTCAATGGTGCCGAGACATCGCCATCATCGCCATCTTCAAGCAGCAGCTCTTCAGAGGCCGGTGATGAGCCTTCGGACAGCGACAGCGACAGCGACAGCGATTAGATGCCGTGGAATCTGCATATCTGTCAGTTCAATGGTCCTGAAGAACCGTGTGAGTGTTTCGGCAACCCGCTGGCTCTGTCGCACGGGATTTAGTTTACGCGTTTTTCTCTCTTTTTTTTTTTTTGTTTGTATTTTGTATCTTTGGCATCTTTCCAGCGCATTTGGAGCAACGGCTATAAAATGGGATTTTGTTTTATTTTTATATTGATTTACAATAAAGATGCATGCTTGACTGCCTACAATATGATATGTTTAATGTTTATATTCACCCTTTGCTGAGAACTGTACAAGTAATGGCAGCACGCGAACGATCCTACTTTCACACACCGTGGGTATCATATGCAAGCAAACTTGAAAAGACACGCAATGAAGCCGATGAGAACACGATACGCATAACAGAGATCAGAAGACAATAAGACGAAACGAAGTATGAGATGAGATGAAATATGGCTGCAAAAATAAATCACAGCGCTGGAAATCATAAGGTTGACTAGAGTAGAGAAGAAACAGAACAAGCAGCAATCAGTCGGGATGCCTCCCCCCTGATAATGATGGCTTGTAACATGATGGCAATAAAGTGCATCTAGATCCTGAGATCTGAGATGATGGATAACAAAAAAAAAATAAAAAGACTGTAACAAGAAATCCGTGTATAACGCCAGTGGAATAAAGCCTGTGTCGTAACAAAGTCCGAGCCTATCTGGAACAATGCTATAGTAAATCAAAAGGTGAAAAAAATTGAAAACATCGCACATGGCCACCCCATGCTCTGAAGCCTGATGGCCTGGTGAGAGCCGTATCATGAGCTGTAGTCCTGTCGTAACAGGATATACATAATATCAGAAAGAACCGACAGATGAAAAAAAAAATCAAAACGAATAAAAAGATCAAGAAGATCCGGCAAAAGTACATAGGTAGACATCGACCCAGACTAGGCAAAAAGCTCAGCCTTGAGTAGATCTTGGAGCTCAAGAACACCAATGATCTCGCCATATTCCATGACGGCCACGACAGTATCGCCCTCCTTTTGCGCATCAGCCTCCGAAGCCTCTGCAGCCGTCGCAGTCTTGACCCATTCAATGGCCTTGCTCAGCTTCGTGTCGACGGCAATAGATACCAAGTCGCCGTGGTCCACTACCAGACGGCTGCCAATCTCCTGGACTGGGCGCACAAGGTCAGCAGAAAGCAGACCCCGGATGCGTGTGGGAGGGGCAATGAATTCGACATCGCTGCCGGTGGATGCATCCTTGGTAAGAATGCGGACCCATCCATTCGACGAGCTGTATCCCGCACGCAACACATCGGCGCAGTGTGTGCCCTGCACGACGGGGATCTCCTTCCACGGCACAGCCAAGTGACGGACTGTATCCAGTGGTGGTGAAGATGCCATGGACGCTAGTGACGATGACGACGATGATGTTGACTTGGGCTTCTTCTTGAACGCATCTCCGATAGCACCGCCGGGGTGGTTGCGCCGGAAGACACTCTCTGTTGACGGGTGCAGCTCCTTGCTCGTGACAAGAGCGAGGGCATCGCCAACAGCGAGGGCTGTGGTCGTGCTGGCCGTCGGTGCGGCAACACCAAACGAGACCTTTTCTTCAACAGGGATGGGAGCGGGCAGCAAAATTGTCTTGCCGTGAGGAACACCAGGCTCGGCGAGGTTGTACACATTGGCCTCGTTGACCTCGTCGCGCCTCCGCACCAGCTCGCACGTATCATGGGTAATGTGGCCCGTCAGGATAATAAGCGGAAGTGACGGGTCGACGTGTGGAAGAAGCGACACCAGCTCCTGCGACTTGCCCGAGTATGTGATGAAGAGCAGCGCATCGTGGGGGCGGATGTGGCCCAGATCACCGTGCAGCGCCTCGGTGGGGTGCATGAACGATGCCGGCACGGCGAGGCTGTTGAATGTGGCAACCAGTTTACGGCCAATATGACCGGACTTGCCAACACCGATGACGACAAGCTTGCCCGGCGGGTATGTCGTCTGTGTGCGCACGATAGCTTCGACTGCCTGGTCAAAGCCGGCGCGTGCATCAGGCGACGTGGCGTAGAGCTGGGCGACGGACTGCAGCGCAGTGGCCTCGGTGGCGAGGACATGCACGGCGCCGGCCAGGCGCGACGAGATGTTGTCTGCTTTCTTTGCCACAGCCGCAGCGGCTGGAACTGTCGAAGTGGAGGTGGCGGCAGAGATGGTGGCCACGGATGACACGAGCGACGAATCGGCGCCGACGGTGTCACTGGCGGACAAGTCCGCGCTCGAGCTCGCATAGGAGGCGAGAGAGCACGATGAGAAATTTGGCGACAAAACGCACGGAGATAAATCGGGCGAGTACGGTGCAGTTGCGGGTGGTGACGTTGGCGAAGCGTCGGCTGTGGGTGTGTGTGCTGCTGCATCTGCGGTGGTGGTAGTAGTAGCTGTAGCTGTTGTAGTGGTACTACCTCCGATGACGGTAGTGTCAACGGCGTCGAGAGAGAGCTCCTCGATGGGCGCGCATAGATCGCGGCTGTTGCCGGCAGCGGGCGACGGCGGAGATGGCGGCGGGACGAACTGAGAGGTGCGGCCGAGGACGTAGACGGCACTCGTCTGGACGGGACCAGGACAGCGTTCACCCATTGCGACGGGTAGTTGGGGGGAGGGGGTCTAACACGAGGGACGAGGGGTGGGGGATAGAGTGCAAGGTTATCGTGTCGAAGGCAAGTGACGATGAGTGTAGATTGAGGATGTTGGTAAACTCGTAGGCTCAAAGAACAAAGCGGTGAAAGATAAACTGCGAACTGGTGCTTAAATTGAGGTGCCCATTGTGAGATGTCGTGATGGTGTAAGTGATATTTATGACAAAGAGAAACTGAGTGACTTAAACTGAGTGATGTCTGGATAAACTATGCAGATGGCTGGGAGGATGTAGATGAAGAAAGAGAGGAGGAAGAGGAAGAAGAAGAGGGATAGAGACGAATGAGAGAGACTATCTAGACAAGAGACAGAAGATGCTAGGCACGAAAGCCAGTTGGCAGTAAATCAAAAGTAAAAGCGGCCAAGCTTGGGAAGATGGACAAGAGAACCCCGATTTACATAGTCTCGAGAACCAGACGGGATCTTAGCTCGAGGTAGAACTGTCGCTAATAAGGACGGGACGTAGACAAAGACGGAGCGCGGCTAAAGCTCCGTTTGTCTTTATCTGTTTTAAAAATGCTTTACTAAGGGAATAGTTTGATTTATTGTTTTATATTTTAATTAACAATCGACTTGAACTATTTTCAAATGAAGAAGGAGCGATGCGATTCAATAAGATAGATTAGTAAGACGGTCAACGCACTCGGCGTCAGCAAAATTCGGCCAGCCCATTGCCGAAAGATGGCCTCTTGCATGGCAGCTGGCAGCTGGAGAAGCATCAATGTATGCTAGACGAGACACATGAGTGCTGAGATTCATAAAAGACAGTGCACCCGATCTTGTAGCAATATAAAAGGGAAAGAGATCGGCTTGTGCGACCCTGCGATTTCATAGTCGCTTAGACGATGATGAGCAGCAGAATCCCGATAGAAGGGACATGCAAACCACATGCAAATCAGGCATGTACATCATACGGGGTCTGTGGGCTAGAACGGTGGCTCGGTGGGTGCCGTCATTGCATGCGCCCTGTGTATCTCAATAATTTAAAATAAAAAACGTGGTCCACAATCAGTACGTAAGATACCAAAAATACTACTGAATCGGGTTGTTAACTGTGTTGTTAACTCGGTTAGTTGTAAACTCCCCTGTATTCAACATAAGTTAGTTGTCAACTCTCGGAAACCGTGGTTCGCTACGCAGGGCGATCGCTATTCTTTATCTTTGTTCCTCTTTCTCGATTTTTTAGGGAGGCGGCATGTCTCAGAAATACAAGTCGCAGTAAAGGTGTGTCTTGGATGCGGCTTTGGCACTATGTTCCCTGATTATTCTCAGTGGTTTACTTGGGGGTTATCAGTAACTACTAGCAATTATCATAAAAAGAACAATACGACTGAGTGAGTAAGACGGCCGAGCCAAGCTCGAGTCAAGAAGAAGAAAGAAGAGCTCGATGGTAAAAAGAAAAAGGGATGGGTGGCGGGTGGGATATCAAAAATGAAGAAGTGGTTTACGGAGGGGACGATGCCGAGCAGAGGAGAACGAAAAGTACAGAGAGAGCAGGAAACTAATAAGGCATATGCCGCTAATAGAAGACGAAAAAGAAGATGACGACAGAGACTGACTACTAATACCGAGCTACTTCCACAGATACTTTCACTGGGTACAAAGCTAGCGACTAGGCGTTCCTGGCAGAGGCGGTCTACTAGATCTGCTGGGTTATTGGATTGATAAATCTACTTATCGATCGATATACGGAGTAGACTGCGGATGCCTGGTTGGTGATGATAAATCAAAGTGAAAGGGAAAAGTGAGTGAAGTAGAAAATATAACCACAAAAGAAACGGTCGGATGAGTGTTATCACAGTATATCCAAGAAGAGACTGACTCGTAACGGAGGGTAACGGTACACACATCCATCAACTTATTCCGTCTGCCAAGCTGCCGAGTTTCAGTTCGTCAATTTGTCAAGATTTTTAGAGCTCTTGCTTTCATCTGCCTGTTTTTGTTGAGAGAGATTTAATCTGGAGGAAGCCCCCCCATTGATTGACCGCGAATTCATGGACGATCACCGTCTTTCTTCAAAATGGTCTTTTCTAATTCATAGCTCACTGTCAGCTCCATGCCAGAGCATGGCAGTCCTGCTACCATACTTTGTACACATCGCCCCCGACAAGACAAAAGGACAAAAGAGCATGGGCAACCATTCTAGAGCAGGGTATCTTGCGTGATCCGAGCTAAAGATGCGTACCAGTCGTCGATCTATTCGCCGTCCATTGTATCTGCTATCTGATACTGGATTCGCTAAGAACTGAAGACAAAAGTGCCTCGATATTGGACGGCTCTGCAGCGCCAACGACGGAGACTAGAGACGTCGTATTTGCTTCCCAACCTGCCCACGTCCCTGAATATTGTTTCGAGTATGTTATAACAAGACATGCATGGGGAGGCTGCATACATGACATGTGCTGGCAAATCGCAGAGGAAAAACGTAGACATACTGGAGCACTCAGCCAGTATAAACTTCGGACTACTGAGTATATTTATCGCTCAATACACTGTAGACTCCCCCATTATATCCTCTTTCGTACCAATCTACCGAGCGCATGATTGACCATCCACGGAACCGTTATCGGCCACGCGACGCCCATGTCGGCGAAGTTTTAAGGAGGAGGGGCATCGGGCATGGAGCTGCCTCAAGAAGCAAAGCAAGCCACCAGAACTAAAGTAGCTGCGTGAATGGTCGCATACTACACACACTATGCAATGCACGCAATGCACACAATGCAGACAACGCACGCAATGCGCCGCTCGTTAAGAGCTTGAGTCACAATAACCCTCGTCACTCATCCACAAGCCACACTGGAGAGGGGTTATGAATAGAAATGGATGAAGAGTTGGTTTTGATCTCCAAAGGGGCTTGGTCAAAGAAACCAACACTCTTTGTAACTGTCACCGCCCGGTCCTCCCATCAAGACGGAATGCCATAGCGCTACACGTGGGGTAAACCAAGATGCATGACAGGAAGAGGATCTATGTACCAGATAGACCAGTTGATAGACGAGGGCCATTTGGCCGAGACAAGTAGCGATGCAGTCAGGCACTATCGATCAGCGTTTTTGATATTGATATTGTAGATGCTGTCAACCTTGACAAGAGACCGAGCATCGACAATGTTGCTGCCTAGCTGTCTTCTAGATAGTTGATGAAAGACGACGTCTATACACGAGGCTGCCGAGTTGTACAGAGTATACATGCCAAACAGCACCACGTTACACAGCCCATCTATCATATCGAACATCGGCTATGCGCAGCGTGTATACTGATGGATATTGTGTATTACACAAAACACCATTTGGGTGTAACTTTTGAAGCCTATCTACTTGATAAAGGGAAATAATATAGGGACATTGTAAGAGAAATAGTAAAAAAAAAAAAAAAAAAAAGATATAAACAGGAACAGCCAAAAACGCCAATGCCATGCCTTTTGCCCTATCCGGTAACGAAAAATAGTAAAAAGCCGCGACGAGAAGAAAATGATAAAGAGGGAGAGCGGGACAGAGCAAGAAACAAGAAGGAGTATGAGTATGAAAGTAAACAACGCTCAACTGGATGGTGCAGTGTGCAGTATGCAGGCGTAGAGACAGACTATGCAGTGTTCATCATCAGGCTCTCGACCATGCCGCCCGTCTGGCATGCCAGCTGGGCCAGCTCAACCTCGCGCCGCACGCGTTTCCACAGCAGCTGGAAGCCCGTGTCCAGCTCCTTGGACGCCGTCACGTACTCGGCATACAGGTCCAGCAGGTGGATGCCCACATCCGTGCACACCGACGTGAACCGCGGGTCCACAATGTGCCGGCACACCCACTGCAGGATCGGCTGCACAGTCACCTCGTCGCGGTTCTCCAGCGCATCGCGCAGCGCACTCCGGTGGCGCAGCGCAACCAGCAGTGTCAGTGCCTGCAGAGAGCCGCTGTCCTTGAGCTGATTGTTCAGCACGGCGTCCAGTGCCGCACCGTACCGCTGGTGCCGCAGGTCGTTCTGCCACTGCGGCTCGCGGCCGATGCGGTTGGCGGTGCCGTACCTGTTCGGGTTGCCCGTGCCCTCAATGACAAAGTCAAACGTGTTCTCGCCGCGCACTTTGGTCGGGCCGGTCAGGGCCGCAACAGCGTCGGCTGCCTTTTTGCTCTCGATCCGCTGCTTCTTCTTGGCCTTGGCCGCTTCGTACTTTTCCAGCTTGCCCGACTCGCGTGCCGCCTTCTCGGCCTTGCGTTCCTTCTCGCGCTCGGCGGCAGGGCCGGTCAGGCGCGTGCGGATGCTCAGCACACCCGACGTCATACCGACAGCCAGGTGGCGGTCGTCGCCGCCAGCACCCGAGGCAATCACAGACACGCTCAGCACAGGCGACGGGTACTTTGAGCTCGACACGACATTCCACGAGCCCGTCTCAAAGACCTTGACGTGGCCATCTAGGCCACCCGAGACAACACGGTCGCCATGCGACGCCAGGCACAGAGATGTGACCGTCTTCTGGTGCGCCGTGAGCAGCTTGAGCGGCCGCGCGGCAACAACGTCCAGCACCGAGATGGCATTGTCGGCCGCAGCCAGAATGGCAGTGCCCGAGGGCATGGGCAGCACGGCCTCGACGGGCGCAGCGTGCTTGAAGGTGAGCACGGCACCGCCAGGGGCACGGGAGTCCCACAGCCGCACAGTGGAATCGTAGGAGCCAGTCACCAGCATGTGGCCGTTGCCAGCCGACGACGAGGCCGAGATGCCGGGCATAAAGGCACCGCAACGCACGTAGTCCTGATGGCCGATGAATGTGCGCACAGAGTCGGGCGACGGCAGGTCCCAGAGACGCACAGTCTTGTCGTCACTGGCACTCATGAGCGTAGTGAGGTCGGTCGGCGACCAGCGCGTCACCCAGGTGGGCTGCTTGTGCGAGTGCCACGTCTTGAGGATCACGGGCCGTGAGCCGCCGGCGACGTCAAACACCTGCATCTTGCCCGAGTCTTCACCGGCCACAAGCACACGGCCATCCGGACGGATCTCACCGCTCCGAGCAACGGACTCGAAACGGCCAATGGTCTTGATGAGCTCGCGTTTACGGATGCTGAAGATGTCGACACGCGGACCGGCCGTCACGGCAAACAGATCGTTCTGCTTTGTTGCTGCCGTCGTCGTCGGGGTCGCAATCATGGAGGCCGCACCGCCAAACGCCGCAGCAGTAGCGGGGAAGCTAATGTTGGTCACGGACCATGATGCTGTCGAGGTGTGCGACTTTTGGTTCTTGAACGACTTCCAGTAACGCTGCTCGGCCGTCAGAGGCGCAGGGCCATCGGCCAGCTTCACCGTCTGCAATGGCACGACCGGGGTCGCCATTGTGAATGTGTGCGGTAGTGTGGATGGGAGCTAATTCGTGTAAATTGTATAGTCGTCGGTCTCGTCGCCAATCTTTGTCGTCGTCGTCGTCGTCGTCTATGTTTGAGGTAATCAGTATGGCGTCTCTTTCATTTGTTGCGTTTCTGCCTTTGGTGATCCGCTCTCACTAGCGATACATTCTGCTGCCAAAACTTTTTTTTTCGTTATCGGCCGTCTTATCGTGCTAGCTCGTCGGATCCCCTGTTTAGAAGAGACCCATATTAATTCAGACGATAGGCCAGTACGGACTTTTGTTCTTCCTGGATCCCCAGATAGCATATACGACCCACTTTTGTACTACTTCATTGCAACGACTTATGCCTGTCACGCCTTGCGCTTGTGTCAGGCTTACACCAACGACCTAAAAGATCATGATAACAGCCAACGTGGTAGCCGCACTTCGCAACAACGGTGAAAATAAACACGACCGTAGCTATTTATGTCATTGCTATGTCTGAAAATTCTTCAGCTCGTTTGACTCATACCTGCAAATCACGCGTGATGTCTGCAAACGGAAGGAACGACGGGCATCTTATCTCCTTTGATGCAGTTGGGTGGGGGCTAGGCCTTGTTGTCTCTTGTTCATTGGACGCCACTTTTGAATATTGGCAGCTGAGACGGACAACAGGCGCTCGTGACCTTGGCCTATGCAGGTTATCATGTCCTCGGGCTGATTTCTTCTGTGTTGGTAGAGTCATCACCTCGAGTCTGCCTTTCTCCCTGGTTTTAACGCATCATTTAAATACTTGAAGGCGCGCCGGTTGCTCCTGCCACAAGGCATTCTGCGACCCCTGCCATACATTGTTTTGTTGCCGTTGCCCATCGCTCCTTCCACCCCGTGTTTGCAAGTAGACCGACTTGAACGTCGCTCGCCGTGCCGTTCAGCCGTACGCCTCCTAAACAAGATTAAACGATGGCCAATAGGAGAACAGACTTTCAGCGAGATAAACAGCGAAATCCGCCGAAGAAAACATGTTGTAAAAGCCTATGTTTAACATTTGAACACACGTCCATTGGAGTCTGATATTCGATAAGACTATATATACTTTGCCCTTCTAGTACAGCCTTATTGAATTGCGTATGAGGGGAAGTAGCACCCGCCCATCTGTCTAGTACCGCTCGCCCCATATTACAAGTTCCTTCCGTTTGTAAATTGGACCCGATTTTCTACCCATATCGAGAACTGCTGCGCTTTGGCCCACACCGTTGTAACGCGGTCCGTCTCCTTCAACGACATGCCGATATACCAATATATATTCACGGATGCTCCCCGCGACCGGCATTTTACTAGTAATTTATTCACGCTTTCTGCGGTTGAATCTAGTTGGGCCCATATAGTCGCCTGAATCTAGTTTCACAACTTCTCCACATTCCTGCAATCTCGACCTAAACCCCCTCGACGACGACGACGACGGCAACGACGACGTTGACAACTACACACACGCGACAGCATCTTTCGAGATATCTGCCATGCTAAATAGAGCGTTGGGCGGCGATATGAGTATTTTCGGTGCTGTCTGACCGCAATTGTTCGGGCCATGGCACCACCTCCTCTTTCAACAACAGCTTCGAGATCTCCAGAAGAGCCCCGGCCAGCCGGCGCCCCGAATGCTGCGCGAGCACGAATTGCTTCTTCCAACAGGACTGCAAATGCTTTTCTCGGGCGGCGGCCCTCATGGCTAACTGCCCCAAAGTCTTCTGCCGCGCCCGCGCTCACTCCTGCGGCCTCCATACCCGCCCCAGAACAGACCCAGACCCAGACCCCAACCCCGACTCTCACTTCGGCCTCTATCCGCAATAAGTCCCAGCTTTCCCAGAGTACAAATAAAGCATTGCCCCCTATCCGAGAAGTGTCAGTAGCGCCTGTTGCAGAGCCAATATTGTCCAGCCAGCCAGAACCATCGCAGTATGTATAGGTAGATTATACAGAAGACGACGTGTGTGGATGATTGCTAATGCCATGAACAGAGTTTCGGACAGCAGTCTCTTGTCACCGGCACCGACAGACGAGGCCAGCCCTGAGCATAATGACACGCATGACAGTCCCCTTTTCGCAAACGTTCCACTACCAAGCTTGCGGCCAGGACAGTCGCAGGAGGCCGCCTTGCCATTTGTTCGAGTAAATCAAGTACGAGTGGTAGGATTCTCACGCGTAGAGTCTGCAGATGGCCAGGCAGACGAAGACACCACAGCAAGCCAATCTGGCGAGCCAGACGGCTCCTCAAACGCTGCGCAAGCTACTGAAGTGCCAGTAATAGAGCAATCACCACCGAGTGTATTAGCAACGCCAATAGTGCTCGGAGATCTCGTCGCCAACCAGTCGTCGGCAGCATCTGCAGACAAAGCATCTTTACCTCAAATACCCAAATTATCTACGGGCACAACAGGTACTACTAGCTCAACAGAAGGTCCAGAAGCAGCAAAAACTTCAGCGCCTCGAGCACCATCTGCGCTCGCCAGAGGCCTCGCCCGGTTTGCGCTTATCGACCCCACGCCGGCGGTCACTGCCGGCGTGGCTGCTCAGGAAGCCATGCAGGACACGATGCAGCCCATGACCACAGCTACTTCGACGGCTTCGATAGTAGCTCCAAGTCCAGTTCCAGCACATGCTGTGACACAAGATTCGACTGTACCTCCGGTGCCACCACCAGTACTAGCACCAGCACCAGCACCGACACAGGCACGAGCGCCGACTTCAGTACCGTATCAAACCACTACTACAGTCATTGACCTAGAATCGAATCCCGGGCCTGCGATTTCCGAGCCCACACAGTCAACCGATCAACCATCGAATGCAAGCGGAAGTAATCCTTATCACCCCCGGCTACTAGCCACAAATCAGAAGCCAGTTACACTGTTCAAATACGCCGATTATGTCGACTTCATTCTCGAAAAGATTGCCTCGCTGAAAGATGACCAGCAGCTAAGCGACGATACTGAGGCACCAAGACTATCAGTAATAGTCCAGGCATGTCGTCTTGAGGATGGCTTCTTCATTCTCCTCCACCAGCTTTACTGCCTGTGGTCAGTGGACCGCACAACTTGCTATAGAACCCTCCAGCCGTTGAACACGAGTGTCATCGACGAAGCCTTCAGGGTAATTCAATCAATTTTTAAAAGCAATGAACTGCTGCGGCCTTCTCTCCGCGCGTGGCTGGCGGAGTTTCCTCGTTCAATAGCTTCCATGATGACGGAGCCGTCACCCTATGTCAACAACATCGCCGAGCTTTCGGCCTTTCTGACGTGCATAGCGATGCACTGGGAGAACGTGAGGATGAAGGTGTATGGGCGGGGCTTTCCTATTTTGATGGATGAGCTAGTTAGCCAGCTGTTCTGCCTATCGCCCATACTGCAAGCTATCATCTTCACATCGTCAAGAAGGCAGATCGGTGTCGCAAATGGTAAGCTTGGGAAAATGATCGAGCAGCTGTTTCATCTCGATCAACGGCGACAGAATCCTAGTCCGGGGATGTTTATTGGGCTGCCGCTTTCTCACTTTAACCAGCTTGAGCATATCAACAGCAAAATAATCGAAGCCTATCGCGGGATCGTATCGCAATGCAGAGCAGAAGCCCAAGTTGCTCAAGTTGCTGGGGCTACGGGCGCTCAAAGCCGAGCTGGTCAAGCCCAGCCGAACCAGCAACAAGACTCGTGGAAGGAGCAACAACAACAGCAACTGCAACAGCAACTGCAACAGCAGCAGCAGCAGCAGCAGCAGCAGCAACAAATACGCAACAATGTACAAACACCTACTTCGGGGATCCCGAACCCGCAACTCCAAATGGAAATGTCATCAAAGAAGCAGCAATCAAGTGCAAATCGGCCTCCATCTCAATCATTGGCTTCTCAGCATCAATCCCACAGATCTCATGGTGCACATGACTCATATCGTCCCGACAGCCAAATGCAACTGGCTAGGTTGGGCCATGATATGCGTCAAGGCCATGCGGAAATGCTGCAAGCTCAACAGCAAGCCCAGCGGGCTCAACAAGCCCAGCAAGGACATCAGCAAGCAATGCACACAGTGCCTAGCCAGGCCCCAGTCTCTGTATCCCTATCCGCGTTTGCAGAGAATGTGGCCCATCAGCAAGTATTGTCAAATCAGCAACAAGCAATGCAGGCCATCCCCGTCTATGCACAACCAGCAGAACCACGAGACAATACAGCCTCGTTGCAAGCGGCACAAATTATGCATAGGGGCCAATTGCAGCAGTTGCAGACCATGCAACAGAACATTCAGCAGCAGATACAGCAACTAGGTCAGGGACACCTGTCGTTTGCGTCGTCACCTCAAGCCATCCAGATGCAGGCCGCATACCAACAACAATTGGCCTTGCTGCAGCAACAGATACAGCAAACGGAACAGATGTATCAAACGTGCACGGCCCAGTTGCTACAAGCGCAGGGATCCCCGGTGGCAACAGCGCAGGCCGGTCACCTGCAGACTCACCCACAAGCCCATCCCCACATTGTACCAAGCCATCAACCACAAATGCAGCCGCCATCGCAACCTCAAGCCCATCAATACTACCATCAAGAACAACAGCCAACTCAAGGCCACCCACAATACGTCCAATGGCAACACCAGCAGCAGTTACAGCGGCAACAGCAACAACAACAGCAGCAGCAGCAGCAGCAACAGCCACTTCATCAACTGCAGGCTCAGCAGTCATGGCCCCAACAGCTGCAGCAGCATGTTCCCAATACGCAGGCTCCCGGCCAGCAGAGTCATCGTCAGGCACAACAACAGATGCACCAGCAGATGCAGATGCACAGCCAGCAAGGGCCACAAGTGCACCAAGGACACCAAGGACACCAAGGACACCAAGTACAACAGGGACACCAAAGACGGTCCTCACAGCAGGGTCCATTTGTTGTTCCTGCCCAGGCTCCGAGTCAACTCGTCCAACAGGCACAAGCAATGCCGAATGGCCTCCATGCTATAAATGCTGCGGGTGGACCTCATGTCATGGGAAACCGGAATCACGTGTCACTGAATTTGAACTCGTCTCTCCAGTCAACCGCACCATCGCCGACTCAGTCACCAAATGTGGCCCAGCCGAGCCGGATGCCCGATAACCGGAGGCCATCGGCCTCGGCGCATTTTGTTGCTAGTATCATGCACGGTATGCAGCCGCCTGCCCATGCCCAGCCTCAGCAGCCAATGCAGCCAATGCAGCCAATGCAGCCGCAACAACAAGTGCAGCCCCAGCCGGTGTTTCGACAACAAAGACATCAGGCGGAGCAAATCAACCAAGAGGCCGCATATGTACAAAGACAAGCTGCTGGTCCAAGCAGGCCAACTTCAGGACGGCCCTCTATTTTCCCTCCAAGAGGTGTCATTATCCCGCTGAGTGAATACCCACATGACCCTAGCGATAAGAAATCTGTAGCCATGTCACTAGCTCTAGCTAGATGCCGGAGCCCGGTCCGTGTCTTGACTGACCCCGCCACTAAACAAGAACTACCTGCAGAGCCGGCTAGAGAGCGTTTCTACCAGTTCGTGCAGCGCATGTCTCTTGGACCCACTCCAACTCCGGCACGTCTATTCACCTACAATCTAGAGTTTTTTGTGACGCAGGAGGAGTACGCTCTTCGCGCATCCAAAACTGTACCTCGGGGCGAGTTACTGCCGGTGGAGAGGCATTCCGATGGCAGCCTACAGTATCGCGTGCGGTGCTGTAAGGGCAGGTCACACGGCGTCGCTATCACGGAAAGCGAGTGGGTAACGATGAAGACGGCTTGGCCTACAAACATCTTCATGAAGGTCAACAACGAGGTCGTCACGGCGCGTAGAAAGACACACAACGGCAGGGACTTGCCTGCAGACATTACTCGCCTCGTTAGGGTCGGCGTCAATAAGCTGCAGGTGGTCATCTCTGCACCGTCGACACATCCTTCAAACTCGAAGCTCTTCATTATGGGCGTGGATGTCATTGAGACGGCTAGGCACCAACGGGTCATGTCCCAGATTGAAAAGTACGGCTATCAGGACGCGAGCGTTACCCTCAATGAGATCATGGGCCGTCTACAAAGATCAACGTCAAACGATGACGATTTTGCACTCCTCCAAGAAGACCTCTCTGTTGATCTTGCCGACCCCTTTAGTGCCCGCATCTTCAAAACGCCTGTTCGCGGTGCGCAGTGCCAACACATCGAGTGCTTTGATCTCGAAAACTGGCTCAAGACGCGGCCATACAAACCAGCACCATTGTGCCAGCACATTGCCGATTGCAACTGTCCCAAGACGCCCGAGCCTACTCTCCCTGACAAGTGGCAATGCCCAATATGCTCGCGCGATGCCCGGCCAGCGAGTCTCCGGATAGACCAGTTCCTCGTTGATGTCCGCAAAACCCTCGAGGAGACAGGAAAGCTTGGCAAGGTCAAGTCGATCCTGGTTGCCAAAGACGGCACATGGAAGCCGGTTGTCGATGATGATGATGATGACGACGATGGCAACAATGGTGGCGGTGGCGATGGCGATGGCGATGGCGATGACAATGACGACAACAAGGGCCAAGCTACAGGCGCGTCGGCCGGCAGCAAAGACAAGGGCAAGAAACGAGCAGCAGAAAGCCCGGACATTGGCGGGCCCCCCAACAAAATACAACGCGTTGCTTCCGGGGTCGAGCCTGCCACTGCCACTGCCAGTCGGCGTACATCACAGGTTATTGAGATTATTGATTTGGACAGCGACTAACCCGCTGTTTTGAAGCTTTTGGGTTATCCTTATTTTATTTTTGGGTTTTTATTTTCTATTTTCTATTTTTTGTTTCCCATCTTTTGTTTTCTATTTTCCTCTTGTGTGGTTTTCACTTGGAGCGTTTTGCAAACGGGAGGATATTATTTGCTGGCGCATGGCCGTATTCCCAGTACATATTTGCTTTGGTATACCCTATTTGTTTTTTTATAATGACTTGATTTTATATTATATACCATGAATCTAGTGACGGTCTGTCTATACTGAACAACCATAACCGCGGCGGACACTTTGGATCTAATAACACAATATTGGTCGTACGTGTGTATTTATTGCATCTGCTCAAAGAGACGACCCGAAATTGAATGCTCTTATGGCCGTGAATATTCAATACAAGACAGTTGCCGGATCAGAGTCGCAAATTTAAAGGATATGTCACTGACAATTTGATAATTCGGCCGTTGCAAGCTAGAGGCTTGCATCTACATGTACAGCAATGAGAAAGGAATGAGAAAGTAATTAGACATTAGACATTTAGTATATATTGCGAGCTGATCACGACAGCCGGTGGGGAACAGCAAAGTGTCCCGTCTCGGCATACCGCACCAGACAGTCGCGCAGGTCGTCAGCAAATCTGTGGGCAAACTCGTCCTCGACGACACCCCGGTGCCATGCCACGATAAACGACATGTCGCCGCCGCGGACACTGCCGACGTTGACACTTATGAGGGGGTCTTTGCCGAGGCTCGACTGGGAATAAAAGTTGCGCCTCAGCCGCCACTCATCTTTTGTAGCATTTGCAGAATCAGAGGAAACAGGGGCAGAGGCAGCAGGATCAGCAGTACCATCGGCAATGGCTCCAGTGTTGGACACGCTCCAGGTGCACTCGCGGGGCTTGCCGTCCTGCTGCAGCCAGTACTTGTGAAAGTCGCCGAGCCAGTTCATGAGGCCCATGACATTGTCAACATTCAAGCTGGCCACGCGTGCCTTGAGGTCCGCGCCTATAGCCGCGGCAGCACGCCAGACAATGTTGTCGTCGGCGCCATCGCTGTTGCCGTCACCGTCTTCATTCTTGTCCGATGCACTCGCCCAACGCGCATCAGCCACAATTTTAGGATCAAAGACGTACTTGTGGCCACACACAAAGTTGCCCATTTTGCGGTTGACGTCATACGTCACCGGCCCTGTAGACGGGGCTGATAGGGAAGAGGGAAAAAGACTAGACGGCACGACAGCCGGCCGTGTGGATATGGGCATCATGCATGCAAAGCTCGAAGCAACAGTGGCCGGCACGCGACGTGCAAAGAGCACCATCTCCAGTCCGTGCACGAGTGCCGTTAGTGTCGTTTTGTGCGCGCGGCATCCAGCCAGCACTGTAGCTGCCTGGTCTGGTGCCAGGTGGAATAGCCGCAGCGTGCCGTCGAGCACATGCTCGTGCATAGCGATGCGCGGGCCGGTGTAGTATGTGGCCTTGGGCGCCGGCTTGAGCCATCTGGGCCCCAGCTCGGCCCAGATGGTCTTGAAGAAAAAGAGCCACGAGATTTTGAAATCAATCAGCGTCTCCTGTGCCGGCGTGAGCTCGGGCAGTGCAGTAAAGGTCAGGACACTGTCTGTGCCGTCTGTCGAGGCAGTCTTGGAAGGGCTATTCAAGACCTCGACTAGATGAGTATGGAACATGAGTCCGCTCTTGCCGTCACCGATGGCGTGGTGCAGTGCAAACGCCAGGTCGGCCCATCCGTCGGCAATATCAAGGTAGACGACAAGTCGCCACGGCGGATGTGTCTCGATATCCGGCCATGCGCGGGTATTGCCGCGTGACATGTCGGCGGCCAGCAGCCGGTCATACTCGTCGGCCGCCAGACCCGGTGCGCGCGACACCCACTCGACATGGTCGTCGAGGTCGAGAGACGGCACGGTCACATAAACGGGCCTCTTGGTGTCCTCGTCGGCGATGCCTACGCGCAGTGACGGCAGCCGCTCCAGCACGACTGTGGCTAGGGCTGCTTTTATAGCAGCTTTGAAACCACTGTCATTTGCATCCTCTCCCAACAGCCTGGATGGAAGCTCGTACCGACACACAGTAATGACATTGCGATAGAGACCCAGCGAGTGCCGTGCGCTCGAGTACTGTTCACTGAGCAGTCAGCCTCTATTGCCCCTTATACTTGTCCTATGCATTTCTTCACTACTTCTTCATCTCCATCCACCCCTTTTTTTTTTCTTCTCTTTTTCCACATCTCTGCATGATGTTACGTGAGCTCCATCGCGAGACGGTGAGACGGTGAGGGCTCCAGCCCTCGGCAGAAGAAAGTGACAGAACAATGCAAGATAAACGCAAGATAAACGCAAGTCAAACGCCAGTTAAACGCAAGAAAATACACAGTCGGAACTTACTATGTGCCAAGTGGTCGCAAGACAGTTCGTTGCAAGGCCATTGGAGATGATGCCGACGCTGATCTCCCTGCAGCTATTGGCTGTCTCTGTGGTATGTCTTGGTCCTTATGGGTGGCTGGTGGGCAAGCAGGCTCTGACTGTTGAGAAGTGGAAAGTGGCTCCTTCCGTTTGGGTAATCTTGAAGTCGAAGGGGAAAGGTAGAGCTTCTCAATCCTTCGCCATGATATCCTCTTCAGCTTTACCAATTTACAATGATTTAATCAATCCAGTAAATTGCTGCTGCTTGCCCCTTTTCTTACACATGCGCATGAAATGAGCCGGCTATTTCGCGTCGAGATGGCACCGCTCGTTTATTACGGAATAATTCAAGGGTCCAGCCAGCTCCAAGCAGGGTGCCTGACCTGTCACGTGTTCAGCTCAATAGTCCAGCTACTAGTCCAAATCCACAACCACAACGGCCCGCGCCCGCCTGCGCAAAAGAGTCCGAGTGGAGCCATCTGTTTACCGCTGGTTGCTCGTGTGGGTCCCGTCAATAGGCTCGTGTACGCCTATTAGTGGCCCGTGCATAGCGTGTTCATTTAGCGTTGTAATTACTGACAGTTGTCGTAGAATTAATTAAAGTGGCGCGCCGCTGCCCTCGAGCTCTTTCTTCTTTTGGCCGTTGGGTGGTAAACAATCTTATTAAGCACGACAGCTGGGCAGCGAGAGAAATAGGACAGACCGAGAACCCTGTCAACTTGACATTTTCGACCCTCGATCCCGACACGAGCTGTGGCCAACTCCTAGATATACTCGGCACTTGGTTCATTGTCTCGACTTGTGCTTGACAATTCTTTGTTCTTGTCGGTATCTAGCTGGTCGCAAACCGTTTTCTGGCTTTCGCGACGAAAAGACAACCAATTCGAATTGCCCCTTTTTCGACGCCGCCGCCGACGACGAGGACGACGAGGACGACAGGAAGGAAGACAACGACGATAGTCTCGTGTTAATCAGTTCCCTAATACAGCCCCATTTACTGTTTCAACTGTCTCTACCGTCTCACCAACTGGGCTACACACGCGCCGACAATGCCGCTTTTGGCCTACTAGACCCTTGGATCTGGACCCGGCATCACGGCTGCGACATCAGCAAGACCCCAAGCACACCATTATGGACAACCGCAGTACCACTCCGGCGCCCACCTCGAGTCGTCTGCCCACTAAGAAGAACAGCTATCACTCTATGCGCGACGCCAAGGAGAACCTCAACATCAACCAGCGCTCGCTCGCCACCTCTCCCAGCGCCATTTCGGACACCTCGAGTGTCTCCGACACGGCTAGCTTCAACTCCGCCTCTGTACCTGGAAACGGCAGTGGGACGTACGGATTTGGATTTGGTTCACGCCGCTCCAGTACCAGTTCGCAGCAGTCCGACTTCCGCGGCCGCACCTCCACCGGCCGGCCTGGCCAGACGCGTATTCCCCGTCCTTCGCCTGGCGCACCCACCTCAAAATCTACAAATACTACAAAATTTACAAAACCAGCAGCCCCGACTACCACACCCGGCGTCGCAGGCAACCGGCGGCCGCTCTCTATCAAGGACGCCTTCAAAATGGCAGAAGAAGAAGAGGCAGCAGCCGTCGCAGCAGCTGCACAGGGCTCGCCCAGTCCTGCACCGCGGCCCTGGCGCAATCGGGCCGGCGGCGGTGGTACCAGTGTTAAGGGCACACCCACCCCCGGCGCCTCTACGGCTGCAGCCGCCGCAAGAGCTACGCCGATGAGCGCAAGCGAGAGCCGCATGCAAAAGATCTTATCCAAGTCGCCTCTCGATGTCGGCGGGCGACGCACAGCACGGCGCATCGGCGAGCCCCCTACCCCGACGACTGCTGACCGCCCTGAAAATCCGACGGCGCACCAGACGGCGCACCAGCGCGACCTGAGCGAGGAAAACATACAGAGTCTGAATAATGCCAGCACCATAGCAGGTCGTTCTGAGCGCAGCAGCGGCGTGCCCGACATTCGGCGAATCCGCTATGAGGAAGACCAGGCCCGCCTCATGGTCGCTATGGGCGAGCGGTCAGGCGGCCTTTTCTCGCCAAAGGCCCGTGTCAGCCCCAAGATTGCTGTCGCCGGCCGCGAGCTTCATCGCCGGGCAAGTAACAGCAGCCTCAGCGACAAGAGTAAGGTCCCCGTGTCTACATCTGCCAACTCATCGCGACCATCCCCCAACACCGCCCGCTCATTGCTGAGTTCAACTGCGAGCTCACGGGCCCGGGCTGGCAGTGTCCTCAAGCGCACGTCGACTGGACCGTCCGATACTGTATCGCCCAGATCTGCGACAAACAGACTGTCCTTGTCTGGCAGATCATCAGTGTCTGGTGCGACTTCCCGGGCGTCTCTCGGTGCCGCTTCTGAAACCAACTCCAACTTGGACGACCTCGAGTCCGTTGCACCGCCTTCTCCCATATCTCCTATTCACGAATCGGCTACTGCACCGCTTCTGCTCCCCCCTGATAGTGCAGAGCCGCCACTTATTTCATCGCCAGGCAAAAGCTTTGCGTGGAACACGGACGACGACTTTACTTCAGACAGCCTGATGGTGTCAAACAGCCCTCCTGTTAGCACTAGACCCGAATCGCCAGTAAGCCACACGCCAGCAGGAAACCCGCCATTGGTGATTGGATCGCCCGACTTGCGGCCTCGTAACACCAAGCTGGACGAGATCCGTCAGCTAGAAATTGATGCTTCACTTCAGTTCCCCGACGATAGCTCCAACGGGGGCCAGAGTAGCAGCAACGGCGAGCCTGTACCGGCCGAGAAAAAGGTGGATGTGTCTGACAAGCCCGACAACGAGCAGCCAACACGGCGGCCCAGTCTTCCAGCCGAACGACAGAACAAGACCATTGGCGAAATTCGTGCTCGCGAAAACGAGGGTCTATCGAAACGTGCCATCTCAGCTGCCAAGCTCGACGAGATTCGCCAGCGCAATGCCGAGTTCCGGATGGCAAACCTCGAGGCACAGCTGCAGCAACAGGAGCTGCCGCAAGAAGAAAAGGATGCAGTTGTCGCCCGCGTGCGTGCACAGTCTGTCTTTGAAGAGGACGACGGAGATGACGAGCACGTGCCCAACACACCCGTCACCATCTCCCACACCCAGTCGCATGAGCGCGGACGGCAGCTACTGGACACCGGAGACAACAGCAGCACGGCAAGCAGTGACAGAGAGACGGCTAAGAACAAGAGCATCAGTCCTGCATTGTCGCGCAAATCGTCTTCGTCGACGCACTCTAGAACGGAGTCGCAAGAACTGCTGCGCAAGCTGGCGCGTGTCACGACGTCAGTGGCAGCTGTAGAGCGCAAGGATAAGGTCCCACTGGGCTCACGGAGGCTCCGCGAGTGGTTCAGCAGTGACAATTTGCGGGAAGAGGACGAAAACTCTGAAGGACTCGAAAACAGACCCGAAAGCAAGAGCGCTCTGAGACTGCCTAGGCTGCGCGACCCAGACACTCTTCGTCCTACTGTCGGATTTGCCCGGCTGCGTCGCGTCGCGTCGACGGATTCCGCTGTAACTAAGCGTTCCAGCTTGGCCCAGTCAGACGGCGACCCTCTTGACCGCATTGAGGCCGAGATGAAGCTATTTGCAGCTCACGGTGACCAGTCGGAGCGCGGCTCAATACGTGCACTGTCACCCGGCACTGAAGGCGACCTTGATGGCAACGTCTCGGGCTCTAAGGGAGTCCCGGCACTATCATCGTTGGCATCTAGGGCTGCCGACGATGCCACGCCCAAGGCATCCAAAATTGTCAACCCTCTGCTGCAGGCCACCCCGCGCGTCACTGGTGCATACGTCGAGACACCCATTACCGTTAAGACTGAGAAGATGGAACCCGACGAGAAGGAGGTCCCCAAGGCGAACGGCATCAACGGCATCAAAGACTCTTCTCGCAGGCGCCAACGGTCCAATTCTGCCCCTCGGTCCCGGTCCCGGTCCCGGTCCCGGTCACGGTCGGCATCGTGGCCACGGCCTCCTCTAGTCAACTCGGCCAAGCCCACCAGTGCACGCGACGATCTGCTGTCGATACAGCGCGACCAGCACATGGAAGATTCGACTATCGACGACTTTGACACTCTTATCATCAAGCGTGCCACCGATCCTGCCGACTCTGCCGAATCTGCCAGCAAGACAAACGACACGACCGACTCGGACCAACTGCAGCGCGCAAGCCAGTCGGAGAAGTCACCGGCCGAGATCATGGTGACGGCTATCAGCGGTTCTATGGAAGAGTTTGATAAGGAGATAACGGCTAGACTGAACCGCCACCACGCCGAGAGACAGCTGCTGTTGGCCAACAATTTCAAGGAAGAGACGGACGTCAGCGATGTCGATAGCATTCCGCCGGCACCAGTTGTGACCAAGCGCAAGACACACCAGCGGCAGACCTCGAGTGTCACGTTCAAGGATGTGGCCAAGGAGGCCGACGTCAAGGCCGACGTCGAGGTCAACAAGGCCGATATCGAGAAGGCCAACGCCGACGTCGAGAAGGCCAACGTTGAGAAGGTCCACAAGATCCAGGAGGTCAAGAACGAAAAGACGTCCATTCCCAGCATCACTGTCACTGCGCCTGTGAGCGCCAACGCCCCCGTCGTGTCATATCTGCAGATCCCCCTGCCCAAGCTGTACCGCACCGATGCCCACAACAGCAGCAGCAACAAGAAGCGCCTCACCTTCTTTGGCATCCTGGTCTTGCTGTTTTCTTTGTGGTTTGCCGTCGAGTCTACCACGTGTGCGCTGTACTGCCGCCCGGAGTCGTGCCAGAGCGGCCAGGCGTGCCACTGGTCGCCCGACGACCCGTCTTTTGGCCACGCTATCCCCGTCAAGGTGGACCAGTGGCTCACCGGCGGCCAGGGCCGCAGCCTGTGGTCGTGGGCCAGCGAGGAAGTAGGCGATCTGCTCGCCGACGCATACGATGCCGCCACCGGCACCGATATCCAGCAGGTCGACACCACCTACTTTTCCTTTGACGAAAAGCGGCAGCACCGCCGTCGTCTGCAGAAGCGCGGACTGGTGCAGCCGTGGACGCCGTCGCCGGAGACGCGGACCAAGATCGATGCATGGCGGCGCGCACGCGAGGCGCGCGAGCAAGAAGCGGCGGCAGCAGCCGAGGTTGTGCGCCAGCGGGCTGCCCAAGTGCACGAGGGCGAGGAGTATGACCTTTTCGAGGACAACCACTACAGCGAGACTGACGATGACGACAAGCGTGGATGGTGGTAGTGTTTTGGCTTTTGACCATGGGAACATGGATGCGTTTCTCATCTGTTTCAGCTCTCTTTGTTACTCGTTTTCTTTTATACTTTCTGTCTTCTTTTCTTTTCTTTTGTGTTTTACTGTCTATCATTTATAATATCTGTCACTCTTTACTCATTATTGGAGTTTTTCTTTTGTGTTTCCTCCGTTTACGTCTCTAAATAAGTTTCTCTCTTTCTTTGACTTTTGTCATCTGTTTTTATTTTTATTTAGATAGGAGGCCTTCACTGCCGTCCGGTCTACAGTCTAGTCTATAGTCAAACTACAGCTACAAATCCGATTCGGATGATACACAGCAAGAGCAAGTCTAATACCATTCATTGCTTAAATTAGTATTCCGTAGTCATGATGTTAGAGCCCTGGCAACCCAAAAAAGCATCGCTATCATAATCATCGTAGTCAAACAAGACATTCACCAAGACTAACGCCGTCATGAGAGAATATCAAGATATCAAAAACAAAACAAACAGAACATGGCCCAAAACGCACTACACATTTACTTCTTCAGCACTCGCGAGGTATAGGGCGTGCACTTGCGGGATATCCTTCGCGGCTATCTTGCACCACTCCGCCGCAACATATTCCGCAACACTCTCGACTGTCCAGTTCGCCGCCGCCGCCTCTGCCTTTCGAGTCTCTCGGTCGTCTACAGACGCATCCCCCATGACCAAGCCCAGGTGCCGCCGCACAGCCGCACACACTTCGCCCCTGTACCTGCTAGGCAGAGTCGACGGCACGGCTGATTTGGCGGCTGTTCGGATGGCCAGCAGGTGGCGCTCGCGCAGCCACGACGTGCGGGCTTCGTCGAAGCGAGCCTGCGAGCCGGGGAAATAGTCAAACGCGACATCTCGTGCTGTCTCGCGGGTGTCCACCGGGCCAGCCACCTGTTCTGCCACCTGTTCGGGTGCCTCCCCGCCCTTGAGGGCCCTCTGCTGCGGGACAAACTCGGTGGCCCATTGCCGGAACAACGGCCGAAGGGTGAGTCGCTGCCGGTCGTTGGACTTGAGCCGGCCGGCCAGGTCCTGCTCGCTGGGCAGCACAAAGAAGCGGCATGTCGTGCAGTACTGGAAGAGGGATGTGGCGTCGGCAAACGGTGCGTCCCAGCAGTTTCCCGACAGCCCCAAAAAGGCCAGGACGATTGCCGGCTCAGAGGACAAGAAGACCTTGGCGCGGTTGCGGTGGCGCTGCTCAATTTCGGGCACGCGGAGCCACAGAGCGCGCTCGTCGACGGTGAATCCGAGCGGCCGCAGGACAGCCGACCCGACTATATTCCAAAAGTCGCCATGGGCGTGCTTGAAGAGAGACCAGTGAAAGCGCGGGAGCGACGGGTGGATGGCAAGATCGAGCTGGATGTAAGCTACGTAAGCTACAGGGGGTCCTGTCGAAGCCTCACCGGCGGGAACGAGGTCTGAAAATTGGCATGGCCACGGGACGGCCGCGGACGCTTTTCCTTCGTGGACGACTATGCTGGACCGGACTGACCCGAGCCTGGCGAGGGCTGTGTCTAGGAGCAGTCTTTGGTCGGCGCTGGTGTCCTTGGGGAGTGTCATCAAGACGTCCACGTCGCCAAAATCAAGCTTGCCAGGCCCGTCAATGGGCGATGCGACAGCCCAAAACAGCTCCCGGAGGATATCATGACACTGTTCGCGGACGGCAAAGTAGACGGCCCGGGGCATTCTAGGCGTGTAGAGAGGATCCGGCCCAGAGGTAAAGACGGAGCCGCCCATTGTGAGGCAGTATTGATACGGTAGAGGTGCAAATATGAGGAGTGCCTGAGCAAAAAGAAAAAAAAGAAGAAATAAATAAAGAGTAGAATAAAGGGAGAGGGAGAGAAGAGGAGATATTGAGGCCGACCAGAGTAACGTCCCAGGAAAGGATGCGCAAATCACAAGCCAACGGCTGTGTAGTAGCTGCAGGTGACCATTTCTGAGATGTGACAGGGACGCTTTAATAAGCACATGTGCGTGTAGAGTAGGTAAATAAATAGGCTCTGTATGCAACGAGGTTGCACAAGTGAGGTTGCTGGTCCCGGGGAAAGAGTCAGATGCAGTTCATTTTATGTGGTGCGATTAGTGCATTTACGAGGGATTGAACTAGGTACACTGCAAGCATGAGAACATCTCCACAAGGCTGAGTCGCGCCGATGAGTCCTCAAATAGAAAATACGGCGACGAAGCCCAAACATTTAAGGGAACCAAGAGCAAATCATTATTGCTGTAATTATGTCAAAAATGTATGTATTAATGCATTTTCCCTGTCTAGTAGTCCGGTGAAGGGAATGATTCAAATTGCTGAGACAGTCAAAGTCTAGATGACCAAGCGTTCGAACCAAGATGAAGATGAAATAGACGAATTAAAAGAACAAGATAAAGATACTGATAGTAATGTATGAGCAAGAATGACGCCGAGGGCCAATGTGGGCAGGCAATGTATCAAGACGGCATGCCGCATGCTGAAGCGATGCTACCGAGTAGCCAGAAGCCAATGCCATGAGAATAAACCAAAATTAGAATCAAACCTCACATCTACGCCACGTCCAACAAATCTACCTCTGTGATGGATCGCGCTCCAGCTCGTAGAACAGCAGGTATACTTCTCGCTGCATCCCCAGCACCTCGCGCGTGCTCGCCTCGCGCACCTTTTCGTCGCTGATCCGCCACCACCGGTCTTGTGTCTTCTTCTTCTTGGGACGAGGCATGGTGATTGTTGTGGCGGCCGAGCTCTTGGATCGTAAATCGTTGTCTGTGTTCGTGTTTGCTAGAGCCGCAGTGGCTGCCTTGGTGCTGCGCCGGCTGCCAGTGCGGCTAAGACTGCGCGACGAGGAGGCGATCTTGGACAGTGTCGAGCGCGCCACGGAGCGCAGGCTGGCCGTCTCGGCGGCTGTGTCACCACCCGACGTGTCCTCGCGGGGTGCCGATGTAGGTGCAGGCGGCAGCGGGTGTGCCGCAGACGACGTCGACCGGCCACGGCCCAAGCTAGACGGCGACGACGGCACGCCACTTGTAGATGTTGTTGTTGTGTTTGCTGTTGTGTTGGTTGCAATTGAGACAGCCGGCGGCAGTTCAGCCGTGGACGATCTGGGACTGCCAGTACCGCCATTAACTGTGCTTGCGGCGTCAGACGTGCCGATGCGCGGTGTGGTTGCAATGGGCGTGCCGGCGGGCGAGTAGACCTGTGACTGCTGGAACGTGTTGGGGTTCGAGTATGGCGCCGCCACCGTCTGTCGCCGGAACGACTCGTAGTGGCCGCTGTAGTGGCTGCCCTTATGCATCACGACACTGATAAGTTTATACTCGCGGCGATGTAGCAGCCCGCCCAGCGGCAGCCGCTCAGGGAATGCGACCTTGGCTGAGTTCTTTTGCGACATGTTGGAGGCACTGAAGATGGACCGCGACAGGTGGATGGCCAGCACCTTGGGGAAACTGACGAGTCTGAAATGCCGCGCAATGCGCCGCTTGGGCGCGTACTTGACATCCGGTAGCACGATGCTTGGCGGCGGGTGTTCCGGGTCGGTATCAATGGCCTTTTGCAGCTCGGCCAGGGCCACGGCACCCTCACGCTGAAACTGCTCGGTCGGCGCCTCGGAGCCGGCCTTGGCCTTGGCCTTGTCGAGCTCGGCCTTGAGCATCTCGTGGGCGTGCACAAGACGGCACTTTTCGCACTTGAACTCGTCAATGTACTCGGTCTTGAGCATCATGTCAAAGCACTCGCTGAGCGACGTCGACGACGACACTGGCACGTTCAGCGTCAGGGTACAAAACGTCTGCTCCGACGGCCGCGGCTTAAAGTGGCATGTGAGACACTCGATCTGAGACTCGATCTTGCCCTCCATAGGAAATCCCTTTTCCTCTTCCTCGTCGTCGGTGCTGCTGCTTTTTATGTTGCTCAATCCGTTGGTGGTAGGTTTTGTGCTGTCAGCTGTCTTCACGCTGTCCGGCTTTTCTTTTTTAGGGTCGGTGCTTGCTGCTTCTGCCTCTGGTGTGGCTTTTGCGTCTGCGTTTGCTTCCGCGTCTTCTACTACTGCAAGACCAGCCAGTTTCTCGCCGACTGCTTCATCCAATGGCTTGTTGACCTGGCCTGCCGTCTGCCGCCTTCTGCACTGCCTTGCGCGCTGTCCAGCATGGTACTCATCGCACAGTCGCTCGGCCACGATCTGCAAGAACTCTTGCGCATCCTGCTGCTGTCGACTAATCCGCTGGCGAAACGCCGTCTCCAGAACCCGCACAAACGGCGTGGCCGTAATCACTTTCTTATAAATGGGCCGCTCGTTGAGCATATCAATCATCTCCTTGAGGCCCTTGGTCACGAGGCCAGCCTGCAATCCTTCGATCTTCCATACGGGAAGGACCCGGCGGTCGCCATTACCGCCACCGCTACCGTTGCCCTCTGATGTGCCGTCGCCATCGACATCTTGCGGCACGGCATGGACATACACGCCGGTATCGTCAATGGTGCGCCGGTGGGTTTCGCGGATGAGGTATATCCGTAGATCGCCTAGACCAGCCAGGGCCTGCAGGACCGAGTTGATAAAGCAGTCATTGGCGGCATTGGCGAGGCCAACGACGCCCGTCTTGCGACTGGTGAGGGAAGAAAGGGGATTGCTACTGGTCGGTGGGTTGTTGTCGATTAGATAGGTAGGCGCAAAGACGTAGACGAGGGCGATAGTGGCGAGCGACGCTCCGGCCGCATAGGTCGCGACTGAGAGTCCCTTATCTGGCATTTGTTGGTAGGGTCGAGGTCGAGGCGGAGAAAGAGGGAAGAGCGGAGAGAGAAGAGGGAAGCGCGGAAAGAAGTGAGGCGAGCGCGAGGTGTTGCAGTCGCAGTCGCAGCCGTACTCGCAGTTGTCGCAAAACGGAGAGGGGGAGTGTCGAGGTGACGGAGAGAGGCGGTGCCGAGGGACGAAAGGGCGAGCGAGATAACGATCAACAAAAGCGCCTAGGACTAGATTGAACGGTGAATAGACGTCTCGCTGTGCCCAGAAGTGTTTGATTGCTTCCTGACTGCTGGCAGATGGGTATTTAGTGGGCGACAAGCGGGAAATGCGGGACGCTCGGCGATCGGAAAGAAAGCCTGCGACCGAGCCAAGCGGTCTGGAGTCGAGGCTAGCTGGGGGAGGCAGAGGACTGCTGGGGAAGGAGGGGCATCAAGCTTTGCTACGTCTTGTCTCTTGTCTCTTTTCTGGTCTTGCTTTTCTTTTCTTTTTTGGCGTCTAACTTGACGTCGTCTCTCGTCAGTCGTCAGTCGTCTCAATCTCTCTCGTTCTGCCTTTGGTTAGCGCTAACGGGGTGTTGACCGAGCCAATGGAATAGGAAATACCCACCGTCTATTCGTCGATGGGGGTCGAGGCGCAGATTCTCCGTATCAATGCGGGTGCTATGTCGAGGGGATAACAAAGAGGCGGTAGAGCAAGGCAGTGAGCAATAACAAAGTGTCGACAGTGACGAGGTGACAATATGAGGATACAACGACGATGTAAGTAACGTGACTTGGAAAGAGGATAGAGGAAACAACAATAATCAAAGCACAAGACGGAAAGAGGTGGGATTAAAAGAATACAAAAGGGAAGGCACGACCTGGATACCTGTCCCTTAATTACTGACTGCTGACTACATACAGCATACAACCTGGCACTGCAGTCTTCCGGGAGCCTTCCGACAGCAGAGTGATAGGGATTGATTATGCGCTGTCGGTCGCACCTGCCTCGTAGTAAAGCTGACACTAGTAGACGGCAATAAATGGTATGAAATATCCCATAATAAAATAAGAGATGTGCGCACAAGTGCGGAATGAGCAGGGTCTGACAAGATAGGCAGGTGTGACCTGGGTATCTATGACATCTATGCCGTGCTTCTATCATACTCGCAAAGGGATGCTGGGAATACTAGAGAATACTAGAGAGTAAGAGAGAGTAAGAGAGAGTAAGAAAGAGTAAGAGAGAATGAGAGAATTACCCGTCTTTATAACAAAGAACGCCAGAGACAGGCATCTTATGCCGTGTATCCTGCAGAGCACCGGCAATGTGCCAGCAACGCGAATGCTGGGAAAAGACGATAAGATTTTGTCCTGGCTTGCAGCCCGCCTGTCCATTGTGCTCGATGCTGCTGGACTACGATAAGAGGCGGCCAAGGCAATGCAATCATTGCATTATGTAGGTGTAGACGTGTATGGGCTATCGCAAGCGCAGTACACGGCGGCATCAATACGTACAGGCGTGTCTGTGGGCGTGATGGACTGCATCAGTCTTAACGGCACCAGATGTTGGCGCAGCCGGTCACAGTCGACCTGGAATTCTATTCGGTGATTCAAGTACTATATCTTGCATAACTTCCAGCATTAGAGTACCAAATGTGAAATCATCTTTAACCTTTTACGCTTGATCGCTGGACTCGGGATGAAAGGCGCTAGCGCGTCTTTGCATACTTACATAAGCAGGCCAGATGAAGACATGATACATTGATGTCACATTAATCTTCATGTCACGTTCGAATTGCCGCTGCTCTTATTGGATATATCAATGGGACAGATAACTGAATATCTGCCACGCTTTTTTGCTTGAATTGTTGTGCATATATACAGCTACTCTAGCTCTTGGCAGCACCGGCCTTGATGAGCAGGATATCACCGTCCTCAACGACGTAGTCCTTGCCCTTGGTCATGACCTTGCCCTTGGCCTTGACCTCGGCCTCGTCACCCAGCTCCTTGAGAACGTTGAAATTGTAGACAATAGCCTGGATAAAAGTCTTTTCGAAATCCGTGTGGATGACACCGGCCGCCTGGGGCGCCTTGGTGCCGTTGCGGATGGTCCACTGGCGCACCTCGTCGGTACCGCAGGTGAAGAAGCTACCCAGGTTGAGCACCTTGCGCATCTGCAAGACCAGCTTGGGCAGCGACGACTCGACGCCGAGGGTCTTGCACTCCTCGGCGACCTCCTGGTCAGACATGCGGGTCAGGCGGTCCTCGAAAGAGACGGAAATGGGGATGACCGGGTCGCCGTCGGCATGCTCCTTGATCCAGGCAGCAATGCCGGCCAGGTTCTTGTTCTTCTTGCGAATGTAGTCCTTCTCAGACAGGTTCACAAGGTAGACGACGGGCTTCGCCGTCAGCAGGAATAGGGGGTTGATGACCTCGACCTGGTTTGTCAGTGTGTATTCCAGAAAATAGACAAGAGGAAAACAAAGAAGAAAAAACGAGGAAAAAGAATAATCAGAGTAATTTTTAATCTCATGACACCAAAAGGTATTCGAAGAGCTGGGTTTAAAAATTCAGGCGCTAGGGCCCTTTATCATCATCAAAGGAGAAACTCCCGGGGTATAAGACAGACAAAGCAGAGCAGGAAAAACGCAAAGAACAAAGCAAAAAAACTCACCTCCTTGGGCGACCAGCGGCCCTTCCGGACGTCCTTGCCGTCCTTGACCCACTGCAGGATCTTCTCGATCGTGGCCTCCTCCTCACGAGCCTTCTTCTGCTCGAGAGACTGACCACCCTGCCGTGTCTTCTTCTTCTGGTTCTCCAGCGCCTTCTCGATAAACTCAATGTCCTTCAACCGGAGCTCCTCGCTAATAATGTCCAGATCACGCGTGGGGTTGACGTCACCCTCGACGTGGATAATCTCGGCATCGTCAAAGCACCGGACAACCTGGAAGATGGCATCGACGGCACGAATATGCGACAAGAAAGCATTGCCCAGACCGGCACCGGTCGAGGCACCACGCGTCAGACCGGCAATGTCGTACACGGTCAGGTTGGCGGGCACGCGGGACTTGGGGTTGTACTTTTCGCACAGCCAGTCGTAGCGCGCATCGGGCACGATAACGCGCGCCTCCTCGGGGTCGATGGTGGCATAGGGGAAATTGGCAGGGTTGCCCAGGTCGCACTTGGTAATGGCCTGGAACAGAGTCGACTTGCCGACGTTGGCGAGACCGACAATACCACTCTTCAAGCTGTTGCCGGGACGGCCCAGCAGGATCTTCTCCTCAACGACGGCCTTTTTCGGCGGCATTTTGCCTTTGCGACTGTGGTGACGGGTAAAAGAAAGGGGTACAAGGACAATAGGACGTCCTGCCAGCGATGTGAGAGAAGACGCAAACGAACCAACGCTCGGGCGAAGGAGCGTAAAAGTCGACGTCGTGTCGTGGGCGACCAGCCTCAGGTCCGTGCCCTGGGAAGTCGCTAGAGAAGAAAAGAAGAGAAGAAAAGAAAAAAAGGGAAAGGAAAAGAGAAAAGAGAAAGAAGAGAGAACAGAAAAGTTTCTCTTTATGTCGTGGCTCGGAGGGTGGGAGGGGGTTGGTTTTATATTGTCGTGGATTAAATTTTAAATGAAATTGGTTTTCGAGGCAGATTTTTAAAAACGAGCCTTTCCTTCTCTCGTCCCTCTTTCGCTCCTCTTCTCTCTCTCCCCCAGCCAGCTCGTTTTTGAACTTTTTGCCGTTGGCGGGGCTCGCATCTGTTCCAGTGCAAGCTCTCCTCTCCTTGTCCTCTGTTAAAGGTGGGGCACTCCCAATAACGATGACAGAGAGACGCAAGCTTTCGATCGGAATGGAACAATATATGTCCGAGCCCCATTTATGTAACTGTAGCTGGTCAAGGTGAGCGCAAAGAGATGGAAAAGCCGGAGAGTGTCAGAGTAGACTGGGGTCCACTAATACCAGCCCGCCTACTTACTATGTATTAATACAGTGAGTGCAGGCTGGCCCGACTCCGCATTTGGCGGCAACTGCGTCATGCAACGAACCAGGACAGCTGTATCTTACGTAGTCGGCGTCGTTTGCTTCCTGTCCTTGCCTGATTAGCTGTGTCTAGCTCTGTGCCTGTTGTGCCTTCCCGATGCGCCTTGCATAGCCCGTTTCCTCCTGCATCCATCTACGAGCATGACCATATCGGTTCTCTAATCATCCTTCTCTCCTCTTTTCTCGTTTCCGTCACCTCTGTTCTACGCTTCATTTCCAATTCTACACCCCAACCTCCATCCTACGTCGCCCCCACCCACTATCAGCCATCTCCTCACCTCCTCTCAACAACCTGCTGTTTCATCCCGACGGGCTTTCTGTTCCAAGTCCAAATCCGCTTCTGATAGCGTTTCGTCTGGTGAAGATCCCTCTTTCGGTTTTGCCCTTTTGATCTTGTCACTATTGATCTTCTCGAACCATTCTATTGGGCTCTCATTCGGTCTTTCTTTTAATTGGGGTTTAAAAAACTCGGCCCAGGCATCCAACCAGTACTGAAGCTGTTGCGTACTTTCGGCTGCTAGCTAATTCTCTTCCGGACATCCATCCATCTCACCAGCCATCCCTGGCTCTTGCTATCCGACGTTATCTGTCTCTCAGTCATTTACATCCCACCTCTTCCGTATATTTACTGGATTATTCGTGATCCTTTGCACCATTCGCATCACTCGCATCAAGCTCATCTTCATTCCCATCGCAGCTCAGCAAAATGGCACCGAAATCGAAAAAGTCGCACCGGTCGCACCGGAGCACCCTCTCTCTCCAAAAGACCGAAATCCTCATCAATGTCTACGATCTGCTTCCGCCCAGCCGCTGGTCGACCATGCTGTGGCACATGGGCACATCCCTCCTGCACTCTGGCGTCGTTATCAACGGAAAAGAGTACGCCTATGGCGGCCACAACCAGCGCGGCGTCACTGGCGTATACTGGACACCCCCGCGCACTGATCCTCCTGGCGGCACGTTTCGCTGTGAGATTCTGCAGGGCTTCACACTTGCGACACCCGAAGAGATTGACTCGATCATCCACCGCGCCTCGGAAGAGTTCCTGGGCACGTCCTACAATCTGTTAACAAAAAACTGCAATCACTTTACTGCCCACCTGTGCCGCAAACTCACTGGCCGTCCAGGCCCAGTGTGGCTCAACCGCGCCGCCAGTATTGGGCTTGCTTTACCGTGCGTTGTGCCGAGGGAATGGGTGGAGGCCCCAGACTATGAGACGGCTGATGGCGAGCTGCTAGACAATCGTGGCGGCGAGTATCGCGATGGAGACGACGGCGACGACGGCGACGACGACGACGACGACGACGACTACAGCACTCAATCACAGAGCGAGCGCACCAGCATGCTAAGACGGGCATCGTCACAGCACTCGCATATGCACCTTGTGGGCGAAGACAGCAATGGCCGGCCAAGTCAGTCAAGCGCCGGTGGCCATCACCCAGAACCTTTTGACGAGGGCGACGAAGAGGCCGGTCAAGCACCGTCCAAGGGCAAGGGACGGAATAGCATTACGCGCGACTCGGCCGGTCATGCGCTGCCGCCGTCAGAGCGGATTCCCAATATGTAGGCTGCCTACAGTCTGGCAGTCTTGTTCTTTCATTTTCTCTGTTATTCTCTGCTGTTTCCTGTTACACTCTCTCTTGCGCCATCTTTTCCTCTTTGCATCTTGCGTCTTGCATCGTTATCTTGCATTTCTGTCCTTCTCTTCTTCTGGCTCATGTGCGGCGTTCCGGTGGGCTGTTGATACCATTGATTAGCTTTAGTTTTTGCACTTCGTGCCATACCTTTATATATCTTACCATCTATCTTACTGCTATTACGTTCATTGTTGTCTGATGCAGTTTCACTCTTGCTCGAGATGAGATTGCCAATCTAATCACACTGGCGATCTTCCACCCAAATATGTATCTACACTTTCTGTATTGACATTGTCGATACGTTGCCATGTTTTTTTATGAATACGCCTTTCATTGACAAAAGACACTATGGAATACCTGACCATGTATTCTGCTCGTGGTGACGGTGTCCGAGTGCCGCGCAAAGCCCTGTAGACTGATATACGAAGCTTGGCTATACTGGGCTTGCCTGTGATTAGCTCCCAAGGAAGATAATAATGGTCTCGGCCGACTAGTGTTATCAGTGAGGGGAGGAAGAAATCGGTCTAAAATAAGGTGCTTGCCGTCTAAAATGAGATACCTGAGGGAATGAAGAATAAACGTACATAAAAGTACTAATTACGGCTTGGAATTAGGACAGTGGGCGTGTATTAAGCTTGAAAGTCTGAGTATTATACCTTTCTGCTTGCTCTGTCCCATTTTCAAAGTCTTGTTTTATAAGTTATTTTTTTACTTGAGAGTTTCTTCCAGTTTTTCACAACAAGTACGATTTGTCTGGCTCGGTGATTTGTGGCGGTCCTTTCAAGCTGTCTTTGATACAGTATAAGCCACTTTGTAAGGCTGAACCAATACTGAAGCATTAGAGTCTCTTATTTTAGTGGAACCTTTTTTTTCCTCTTTGCTCTTTCATCAAGAGACCTCACGCATCTTCCACACCCCGACAACATAAAAGAGAGACACAGAACAACAACAAACTATGAAGGCCAATACCTGCATTGTTGCGGGGACGGATGCACGAGGCACATCCGGTCCGCCGGCCAGTTTCCATTCCTGCTCCAAGCTGCCGCCCGAGCTGCGCCGGCAGATCTGGCAAATGGCCGTCTGCACCAGCCCAAGGCCGAGGATCCATTACTACTCCCTCTTCCACACAGACAAAAAAACGGACAGCGACACAGCCAGCTGCAGCAGATTGTGCGCGACAACCCGTCCCCGAGAGTGGCACCCGCTTCTGACTGCTCAAGCGGGGTAATTAGACGTAGGCCCCCACCCTTGCTGTCGCGGCCGGATCAGTTTGCCTGGACCCGCGACCACCACTTTAACTACTTTTGGAACTCTGGCCTGCACATGGCGTGCTGCGAATCCCGCGCGGCGCTGTTCGATTACCACCTCCACCGCCTGATGGAGGCTCGCTTGGCGGCCAATGCCAAGGCTTCTCACCCGGATGCGAAGAAAAAAAAAAGAGGACGAGAAGAAGGAGGAGGAAGGGGGAACCGAACGAGTGGAGGTACAGTTGGCGGCATGTTTCGGGGCCCAGCTTACAGCCCCGTCCAGGCACGCGACGACCATGACCAGGATATCTGCGTCTGGGTATCCAAGGACGGCATTGTGTGCTTCCGGTTTGCGCCCGAGGACATTGCGGCATGTGCCTCCTCTCTGGTATGGGAGGTGTTGCTGACACGGCTCCCTATGTTTCATTTCCCGCACGTCGTCGACGTGAACCTGGCCCTTGAGTACGACGCGAGCTGGAACCAGGGCCTGGGCACCACCAAGGAGGCGCTTCTCGCGCTTCGCTCGGAACCGTCGGCGCGGGGCCTGGCGGTGCGGGCCTATTGGTCCTGGCTGCACGGCCGGCTCTCCCGGTCGGCCCGCATGTGGCTCCTGGTCCGAGACGGACAAGACACCTTTCCGGCGGTTTACAGAGTTGGCCGAGATTACGAATACGTCGACCCGTATTTTATGAAAAACCAGATGTACAGAAAGAGTGTTTGGGCGCCTCAGTATAATCACGTCTTTATCGACGGCCAAGATCAGTACGTCGAATGCTACATGGACAACGGGCGGAATGTGCCCGCCTTCTTGTTCGCCAAGAGAATGCAACTTTTACTGGAACCGACAACGGAAGAGTATCGCACTACTCTCTTTGTTCCCGGTATTGCAGAAGAATTTTTCAGTGTCTTGTGCCGGTTGCTAAAGGCAAATGGAACTCTTGAAACTATTCCTACCTAATCCCCCTTGAGGTGGTGATGAAATCGTCCATTTTGCCAACAGCTTTGATCGTGTCACTACCTGTGCTGCTCCCACTTTATGTGGAAAACAGTGCACCACCAATCCCGACCATGGCAAGTGTTATCTGGGTAATAGAGAGAGAGCAGAACTCACGGCAATGTTGTCTCTCATGCGCTATTTTCCCCTGAAAGTTGGCACGGGTTTTGGCCAAGGTGTCCTCTAGCAAATCACTTGCCGTAATGTCCAGTTGTAGGGCCTAATGAAACCTGTTAGAATAGTGCCTTCATCTGTATATTAGCATAGCTTCCAGTAGCACGATAAAGATCTATGAGAGATCTTACATTTTCAGCACCAGGAGCTTCGGCCGAGACGGCCGGGGCAGCTGCAGTCAAGACCGATAGGACAGCTGTCGCAGGATTGGTTGGGGCAGGATTAGCCGGGGCAACGGCAGGCGTGGTGACTTCAGTGGCCACGGCAGCGTCAGCATGATCGGTGTTGGTCTTCTTGCATCAGCAAACCATCCACACACATGGCTGATGCACCATCTGGTAGACTCACGATATTTGACATCTTGCTAAAAGAGTAGAATGTTATGTCAGCTTGGTTTGGGAATGAAACTAAGCCAGGACAGTGATGCTTACCTTGGTTTGTTTCATCTGATAGAGCAGAATCTGGCCTGGTCAACTTCTCATCGCAAAAAGCAGAGGGGCAGATAGATATGTACGATGTCGATTGCTTGTTGAGTCGCTACTAATAATGATCATATGGTAGTTCTCTCTTCGTGTAGCTGGATCGAAAGGGATGCCCTTTACGTCCTGTCGAGATTTGTTTGGATGAAAAAAGAGCAAAACAATTGCTTTTTTCACACGACACATTTTTGGTATGAAATACAATCTTTCTAATTTCGTATGGCAGGCACGACCGCGTACCTTCCTCATTTGCTATTTTGATATTGTGTCGAGACAACCGTATATCCGTCTTGACAACACGCTAGAGTTTGCACATCCTCCTGTTCCTAGAGGCGGGTACGCAATTAATCTATTGGTGAAGTCGTTTATATATCTGAAAGTTTAACTATCGCGGGATGTGCGCCTCGGTGTAGAGACATAAAAGAGAAGGCAAGTATAGAATAGTCAATAGGCTTTTACTTACCGAGCCATCTACGACAGCCCGGCGAGAGGTCGCCTTTATAAAACACGAGGCGGACTACTTCTGATTCTAAAGATGGAACCTCTGCTCGACTAGTAGCCGTGGGCGACGCTCCGGAGTTTGACTTTCACGTCAAAGTATACATCATGAAAGTAAACGACGAAGCAAACACCACATAGCGTCGGCAACGACTCGTAGAGTGAGGGTGCAAGCGCTAAGGGGTTCTAGCCTGAGTAGCGTTTTATCATGTGTCATCGGGTCACGTGGTGCCTACTAACCATGAACCATTATTCCTGATACTTCTACGGGCCGCAGCTTTGTTGGTATTAGAAGTATCTTATTACTCATTCTTTCTGAAAGAAAAAGAGCGAGCTTCCCCGGCTTCGCCATAGGGAAGGAGCGAATTGTACGAGTTCACATGTGTTATCTTATGTAAGATTTCCTTGAGACATTCAATGTCCAATATCAATCCATCATTTCCCTCGCCTGTTGTCCACTTGTCTAGCTCGACGCCCCCCTTCAGAAAGCAACTCAACAACACTTATCAAGCAACCATCAGGCCAATCACGCTTAGGCGGACCCTTTGCAGCGATTACACAACTGCTCACAACTGCTCAACTGCTGCCACTGGCAAAGTACAGCGATAGTTCGACCTCGACTCGAATCGAACAAGATCATCCTCACAGGGGGCAGGCTCCATAATATACTCCAGAGCTTCGCCTATTCCACCTGCACCTTTACGTCTCCTGGTCTGGTCTCTGGTCTCTGGTGTTTATTGACATATTTCTACAGAAAGAGCTTGAGAAGATACAGATTACAGAAGAAAAGAAGAGACAAAACTCACGAAAACAACTCGCATTCCTCCGACAACTGTGCAGCTAGAGCTTCGCCGTCGTCTTTTTGCCCATTGCGACCTCTCCATTTTCCACGACGAGCCATTTTCCACGATTCGACTTCTGACAACCTGATTTCAGGCCTGACTCGACTCCCTTTGCAGCTTCTACTGCCTCTACCACCTCTGCTGCCTATCCTACTTCCACTGCGCGACGGCCATCTCCTCCACTAGACTACCTGTGCCTCATGCAAAGAAGCAACGGCCGGGACCACCCGCCGGGGGAACAACACGCATACAGCAAACGCAGCTCATGACGGCAGACACCACACCTTGGCGCATACAGAACACAGGCACCGCTGGACACCTCAGGTTGACCTCCTACTCGGCAGTGCTTGCTGCGGCTGCGCGGCCACCTCGGCCTACATCTCGCAGCGACATCACTTTCTAGGCGCGTCTTCGCCCGCTGCTGCCCACCATGCCGGCTCCTCTCAACCCTTTTCTCGCCGCCTTCTTCCGCAACCCGCTGTCGCAACAGTGCACGCCCTCCAACAACTACATTCTGCTCGTACCCAGTACCGAGGTCCTCATCACATGTCGCGACACGGAGACCGGCGGAACGGCCTTTGCCGACTTGCCTAATCTCGACGAGTTCCTCGGCAGCCATATCATCCGCATGCCGAATCCACGCGTTGCCGCCGCTGCTGCCAATGCCGCGGGCGGTAAGGACGGCGTCATGAATCTGCGCGAGATGCGCGGCAAGGCAAGACCCTATGGCACAGCCAACAGTCGCAGTGTCGTCATTAAGGATAACGCCGTCTTCACCAACAAGGGGTTCAAGACCCTGACGCACGCGCTACTCGTCACCGATGCCATCTGGTATGCCGACACCATTGAGCCAAAACCATGGCTCATCTACTACATTTCACGGCCTCTTCTCGGCACATGGGAGGAAGTCAAGATGACCCCTGCCATACTCGCATCGCCGTCCAGTGAACCTCAAGCCGGTGAGGCCGGCTCTTCCAAAGCAGCGACATCCTCTTCTTCGTCTAGCGACCCGGGACCGTCCGTACCACGAAAAAAGGACATCAAAAACTTCCACGAACTGCTTAGCCACTTTCCCATCATCGCACGACAGATGCAGCCTGGACTGGACAAGGTCTTTCGCGAGTTTAGAGAAGCGTTTGAGAAGCGGTTCCCGCCAGAGCCGCCACAACCTATTCATGCACATCCCCCTAACCACAGCCATAGCCATGGCCATAGCTCTAGCTCGGACCGTGATCACGACCACGACATAGACGGCCCAGCGAGGGCAGCACTTAAACGGCCACGAGTTGAGGGCGATGCACCCGCTACCTCATCGAGCAAGCCACCGGTTAAGATCCAGGACTCTGCACCCGAGATTATCGGCAACTCGGCTGACGATGCCAACAGCGCGGGCCAGGAGGCAAACACCAACGCTACCACCGGTGACATCCCTAGCATCAGCGTGTATGAAGACAACAGCGCTGAAGCAGTCTCTACTGGCAATAGCAATGCCAATAACAGCAACGACGGCGCATCACAATCCCTGCTCGAGCGCCTGAATCCGTCCAACTCGAGCATACACAGCGGCAGCCAGGGCGAGACAGAAAGCTATTATGCCGAAGACGACGACGAGCAGATGATGCGTTCGACGCTTGAAACCGCCATCACTAACGCCATTGACGTGTTCCAACAAGTCGACAAGCAGCAGCTGTCTCTGCTCGGTGCAACAACTGATCTTACGGGTCCTCTGGTCGAGGGTCTGATTGAGCGCTACATTGAAGAGTACCTCCACCACATCATCTTCCCGCGGCTGACTGCAATCAAGCGGCCCGAAGACCTCGAGCTCGAGGCCAAGATCCGCCAGATGGACTGCATTGACATTTCGCAGCTGGGCATGGACATTGACGGCGGACCCAAGACCAAGCATGGCGTCACCATTGCTCTGGGCCAAGTGGTGGAAGAGTTTCGCAAAATGGCATCGGCAGCGTCGCCTCAGGAGATGCTCGGTATTCTTCTGTCTACAGTAAAAGCGGTCAGCCAGCTCACATACTCGTCAAGCAATACAGTCGATGTGAACGGAAATGCCGCCGGCAGCAATGCAGGCCCCGGATCCGCACCTACGACAAGTGAAAAGCCGCTCATGACGATCAATGCCGATACCCTGGTGTCTTTGCTGCTCTACATTGTCATCCGGTCGCAGCAGCGGCACCTGCTTGCGCGCGTTACCTACATGCGCCACTTCATCTTTATTGACGATGTTGACACCGGCGAGTTGGGCTATGCACTGAGCACCTTTGAAGCCGTGCTGGCATACTTGGTGCACAACTCGAGCGGTCTTCGGCGAGCCAGCCGACGCAACAAGGCACTATGGGATGCTACGGCCAGCGGTAACATTGACGACCTCAGGTCTATTATGGAGCCCGCAACCGATGGCGCTATTGGCGACGATGTCGATGACGACGATGGCGACAATGACAATGACGACAACGACGGTAGTGAGAATGGGGCCGAAGGTGCAAGCAGCAGCTCGCGGCCATCCTCTAGTGCAGGATGGCCGCCGTCATTTGCAAGCTTTGCCTTTTCTCGTGGGCGCTCAGCTAGTTCGCTATCCTCGCGGCGATCGTCCATCGTTCTCACCGACGCCGACGCCTTTTCTCGGGGCTCTGGTCTCGGCCATGTCTTCCCCTTCCAGGTTGAGGACGACAGAAATGGAGATGTCGACTTTTCAGTCCATTTCCCCATCAAGCGGACAAAGAAGGTGGTTCTGGATACCAGGAGTATGTCGACAAGCTCCGAGATCTCGTACCGGTCGCGCGCCGCAAGCCAGGCGAGCAACATGGATGGCAGTGTCGACGGCGACCTGTCTGTCGAGCGCCTGTCCCAAACGCACAACTCGTTTGGCGAGTCGCTGCTCATGATGGCCGTGCAGCACGAGCAGGTCCCGGCCCTCGAGTACTTTTTGAGCTTGCAAGCCTACTTTCCCGCGACCTTTGTTCTCCAAGACATTAACCACGAGGACACGACACTGCTGAGCGCGGCCGTGCAGCTGGGCAACAAAGAGCTGATCCAGACTATTTTACGGTTCCTAGCAGCATCCGCGGGGGTGGGCACGGAGCACATTGAAGCATACTTTTGCCTACAAGATATCTGGGGCCGCAGTGTGGCACACTACCTGTTCCATGCTCCCTTTTTGATCAAGAACTACGGCATGCTGATGCCGTGGCGGCAGAGGGACAAGAACGGGCAGACACCGCTGTTTGCGCTGTGCCGGTCGTACGACAATGCGCTCTACTTGGAAATGGTGACCGAGGGCATAAACATGGCCACTATGACGCAGGGCGACAACGACAGACTACACCTAGACAGCCACGTCGACGTGCGCGGCAATACACTGCTGCACATTGTCAACAACCCCCAGCTGGCGCTGCGCATCCTACAGACGTGCGAAGTCAATGTCAATGCGGCCAACGATAAGCGGTTTACGCCGCTGATGGTGGCTAGCAAGTACGGGCGTTTTGCGATGGTGCAGACGCTGTTCCGCGACCCGCGCGTCGACGTCGGTGCCAAGGAGCTACGCGGACTGACGGCGGTCGAGCTAGCCAAGGACGACGACATGCGCAACAAGATCGACGACTTGACGCTCCTGTCCATGCCGCCCGGGCCCGATTCGCGCACCACGGCCGTTGTGCGCTCGTACTTTGTCGAGGACGCTAGCGTGCGGTTCGTGGTCAAGTCGTCGCAGGCAGTCAGTAGCGTCAGCTATGCGGTGACGACCTGCCGACGGTCGCAGACCGACTTTGAGCACCTGACAAAACAGCTGGCCATTGAAACGCCGGCGTCGTGGATTCCGTCCATTACCGGCTTGCGCTCGCCGTTCCAGATCCCATCAAAACCCAGTCGGGCGATGCTCAAGGACATGCAGCTGCGCATGGACTGGTTCCTGCGCATGATGCTGGCGCACCCCACGTTTGCGCAGCACGAGATGCTCTGGGAGTTTATCTTGGTCCCGGACATCAACCCGGACATGATGGCGCAGCGCACCAAGCTCAAGGCCGACACGCGCGCCGAAAAAGTGCGCGACGAAATGGAGCCGTTGGAGGATGTGCGCGAAGTCGAGCAGTTTGTCGACCATGCGCGCGAGCTCATGCGCGGCCTCAACTTCTCGACCAAGAGCGTGATCCGGCGGGCCAATGCCACTGGGTTTGTCGCCAGCGATTTCCACGACGCGGCCGCTCTGTTGGCGAGACAGGTCGAGCGCATCCCCGGCATCATCCCGACCGCCTACCTCGCCGCGCTCGACGTCTACGCGCAGTCGTACATTGTGCCCATGTCGAGCCCGATTCTGCATCTGCAGGCGGCCTTTTTGGCCATGCAGTCCACGATTGACGCTCTGCTGGTGGCCCTGGCCAAGCCGCCGCGCCTGATCATGCAGATCCAGTCGACCCGGAAGCAGGTGGAGCGCGAATACCAGTCGCTGAGCCGCAGCACGCGCTGGCCGCTGGGGCTTCTGGACGAGACGCGGCAGCGGGCCAAGGAAGAGCGCGAGGAGCGTGCGCGCAAGAGCGAGGAGGCAAGCCAGGACCTGTCGCGCGAGCTGCGGTACACGCAGCAGACGGTGGCGGGCGAGCTGGCGGGATGGCAGGACATGCACGCGAAGATGGGCCGGCGGGTGATCCGGGAGTATGTGCGGGCAATGGTTGTGCAGGAAAAGGACCGGCTGCAAGGGATGCAGCGGGCGCTGCGGCATGTGCGGGAGGCGGGCGCAGCTGCAAATGCCAACGGGGCGGTGCCGACACCTAGCAGGTAGGCACAGCCAGGACAGCATCCAGGACAGCGCCCGGGGCACCCAATAGAACAGCACCCATCTTTGATGCACGGCCTAGACTACCCGTCATTACGTGGTGGACTTGGGATCGAGACCACTCTGCTCAGCAGGCAAAGATGGCATCTCACTACAGCGACCAATACATGCAAGACTCGACGGACTACACCTACAAGACGACACAGAAAATCGCCGAGTGTGAGTCACAGGCGTATTGGGCGATACATTTCGAAACGGCAGGAATAGTGGATAGAAGAGAAGCGAGGAGGAGTATAGAGGAGAGCATCACAGGATGCATCCTCTTCAGAGTTGTGTTTGGCTTATCATTTTTTAATATATTATCATCAGCATTAGCGGTTACTGTTTTTTTTAAAAGAAAACTTTTAGTTTGTACTTTTTATGTTATTGTTTCTCTATCCCGATGATCTGTAACATTGCTTTCTCTTGTTTTACTTTTTTCTCTCTTTTCATACTGTTTTCTCTTTATATTTTTACCTGTGTGGCCGCTGTTAATAGGATAGAGATACCCACGTTTTCAAACAGTATTTTTTCAAGAGAAAGATTTCCAAAGAAATGCCTCATCAGAGTCAGGATCACACCATACGCCCGGACGAATGCCGGCAGAGGGGCAAATATGATCAGCAGGCAGAAGCGATACGTTGGCAGTCGATGGACAAGAAACAGGATGAAGACGAGGAGTCATAGTCGAAGTTGTTGGATCGGCGGTGTGCGCAGCAGCCGTTGCAAGGTTGCTCGAGTTACCAGAGTTACTAGAGTTACAGGAGGGTGTGCAAGGCACAGTAGAAACGGACGCGTCTTACTTGCTCGGACGCGTCGAGCAGCTCCGAAGGTCCGGGGGCAGTCGAGGCAGCACGGAACTGACGCGGCGCGACGCGTCTGGATAGGCCCAACGTCTAGCAGGAAATCGGACGCGTCGTGCGGGCAACACGGCACAAGCGGGAAGAGCGGGGTCGTCGGGCACACTAGAGCTGCAGTGTTGCATATATCTATGCACGACGTGCATAGGTGGCTGGTGTGAGTCACAGAGTGGTAGAGAGGAGGAAGAGAGGAGGAAGAGAGGAGGAGAGGAAGGGAGAGAAGGGAGGACAGAAAGAAACGAGAACTGAAACGAGAACTGACTGAAAAGTGAAGAAAATGAAAACGAAAAACAAAGGAGAGCAATAAGATACAATGTACTTTGGCGGCGGTTGCCGCTGCTTACATAACTCAATCTAGACGGCGGGCGCGTAAATCAGTAGAGCGCGCGGCTGCTTCTTCGTTGCCAAATTTGCTCCTAGATTGCTCCTAAATTTGCTTCCCAAACTATTAAGGGAAATTATATGCTCAACTGCTTATGCGGCGGCCGGCGTAGAGGCCGGCTTGTACTTTTCTTGATACGTTGATGAGTGAGGCAGTGCACCAGGCAGATGGCAAATGAAGCCTGAATCAAGACATGAAGGCATCAAGACATCAAGACATCAAGACATCAGGCGACAAGATCAAGAGACCGATGATCATACGGGCCGGTGTTGTGGCCGGAGGCAGCTCACCATCTCACCAAAGACCAGGCCAGAATAAGGAGACAACGGCAGACGGAAGACGGATCAGATGTCATATATGTCATGTAGAATGTCAGATGGCAATTCTGATACGTTTTTATCTGTAGGTGTGGGTGCAGGTGTAGATGTACATGTTCACAGGCCAGGCCGGCGACACCGCGGTGAGGGCATGTCGCAAAATTGGCTGTGGATGGTTTCGGGCGCAAAGAAAGACAAAGCATTGAGACTAGAATGCGTTGTTCAAGTCATTGTTCTCGTATTCTTTTCAGTGCCGATTGTGCATCGCCAGTTTCGTCTCACGCTGCCTACCCACTGCCCACTGCCCACTGCCCACTATCCACAGAGCCAGAGCAGGGCGCCTACACAAATTAGATGCTGGCCTCAGCTGTGGACTCGCTCTGTTCACGAGCATGCTATTTTCTACCGTCTCTGCAGTACACCGTCTACGAGGTCTGTGCCCTCAACGCCATAATGCATAGCTATACACCGTAGATCTGTTCCGAGTTTCTACTTCAGAAGAGCAGTTCTCATCGTGGAGAGAGCCGAGATAGTAGACAACAGAAAATAAAATAAAAATCAAAGAAAATCAAAGAGACTACATACCCGCTTGTACCACGTCTCACAAATTGGCTGGTGCTGTACATACCCTTGTCCTTCTATTTCTGCCTCTGCTTGTCTTCTTTCCCGCGCGCTTCTTTCTCAAAGCGCCTGTCTCACATTGACCCATGTCCACGCTGGCTATTATTCTATTATTCCTGTATTCCTGCTCCTCGCATATTACAAAGCTCATAGTATGGCCGACGCAACACCCGCTCTCACTCTACATTGGTCAAGCCCGTGTTTTGCAGTGACCAGGGTATGATTAGATGTATGCTTGTAGATTGCTTTTTGACGATGCAGTTCTAGACAATGCCATGTTTTCAACGATTGTATTACAACAGTGTCTGCAGTATTTGCTGTAATTGAAGCCCGCGCTTATGTTGCAAAAATAGGATTGATCAGACAGGATGAACAAAAGACGACTGACACTGATATACAAAGTAAGAAAACATTTTTTTTTCAAAAAATAAAATAGAAAGTAAACAACAGCAATAGGCAACAGACTATACACATGATAATCAACTTTGCAAGATCAAGACATCACCATCCATCGCCAGACTGTCGCCAACTTGACACGAACTCAGCTGGCCCCCAACCCTTTTTTTCTCCTAACACTGCGCGCAACTTTCGCTCCATTGTCGCATCCGTATGCAAGGTGTGCAACCGTAGGCAAGCTATGCAGCTATATGCAAGGTAGCTTGGGTAGAGGTAGAGGTAGGCAGAGATGTACAGCGAGCTCTCCCCACATATGCATGCACAGCCGACCCTGGTCATGAGTCAGAGTGTGTAGAGCAGGGAGCAGATAGACGGAAACAAGAGAAACAAAAAGAGGAGAAGACGAAACGGGCGGTCACGAAAGCAAAAAGCGGAAGAGAAGGGTAAAAAGAGAGATCAACGTGCATACGCTTGCATATGGGTAGAGTGAGAAGGGGAGAAGACGGCAAAGGAAAAGGGAAAAGGAAAAAGGCGGGCAGAGAAGCGGAAGAAGAAACAGACAAAAGAGGAAAGAACCTCTACTGGAAAGAGACTACTGTTTTCGGCACTTGCCAGCCAGTCAACCTGCAGCAATGCACGCAGTCTGAGGAGAACCGTCTCTCTGGGATGTTACACGTTTGTGTTTATTCTGTAGTTTACTGTCTAACATGCATAGACTATTGTGTATCCAGATACTTTCCTTGCTTGTTTGGATCTTTGTTTTCGTGATTGTATTTCATTTTTCTCTCTTGGAGCTCGGACTTGTCTGCCGTCTGTTCTTGCCTGTTCCTGCTCGCTCTTCCTGGCAGGAGCATTGTGGCTCTTGCCTGTTTCGTCTACTTGCCATTCTGGCCGCTGATTGGCTGTTTCATATTTCATCTCGACCACTTACACAGCGGGTATGCCACGAAAAGACTAATAATAACGACAGCAGTGCCTATTCAGAATTATCGTAGTTTGTACGGGTTTTAAATGAAACAAGCGACTTCAAGGTGTCATAGGGCGTCTATAGGTACTCTACATGGGTGCCAGCACTCCCAGCGCCAAATGGTGGAGCAGAGTCGGACGGCGACCGCCAGGCCCAGCTGCGTAGAGGACTGTATTAGCAAAGAGCAAAAACAGAAGGAACGATGCCCGCGGCTGTCAAATACATCGTTTGTAATTATGTAATTGATCGATTCTTTGATCAATTACAGATGTATATATTTTTAGCTGTTTCGGGGTATTAGAACGACAAAAAGGGAAAGAACGACTAATACGCGACCTAGATCGCGGCCACGTCTGGAGCACGCCCAAGCCCACGCTCATGCTGCACGCCTGCACGCCTGCGGACATCCACATCCAGACTTATACGACGTCTCCACACCCCTCGTCCGCGGCAAATATACGTTGTGCAAGTGCAAGCCCAAAGAGAACCGCAGAAAAAGAATGAGAAAAAGAATGAGAAAAAAAATGACAAGAAAAAAAGACACCCATGCTCAACGCATCCCAATGCATCCACACTCCCCAGCCTGTCGTTTGGGTCGGCCTGCCTCATCTCGAGGATAAGTACCCAGGCCCATCCCCCTTCTGCTTGTCTTCTCTGGCTGTCTTTCATCTTCACCATCTTCACTCCTCCTCCTGCATATCTCTCTTTGATCATTATAATCTCTCAGCCATCCATTCTTGTAATCCATCTTGAGCAATCTGCACCTCGCTGACCCTGCATATCGTCGTCTCTACTCTTTCTCTGCTCTCTTCCCAACCTCAACTCTTCGCACTTACTGATTGCCTCGCATCGCTCTTCTATTTACATCTACCTACATCCCCTCCTGGCCTCTTGTCTGGCCTCTCTCTCGTCTACAGGCTCCAACTCAACACTCAGCCTTCAACGTTTACGCTTTGGAGCTGGTCTCCTTCACTTCTCTCTCTACCTTTGTAATCTATTCCATAATCTTACCTCCTTCCACCTCTCACAATGTCTTCCCTGGCGGCAGACGTCACCTTTGACTTTACCTTTCCCCAGTGCCATCAGGCCACCTCTACACCACCGCCGGCTCCCTTTTACGACTTTGAATCCTTTGACAAGACCAACCTGCTAGAGGTCCCCTACTATGGTGGTGCATCCCGTGCCGGTCACGGTGCCGCCCATGGACACGCCCGCTCCAGCTCCAACTGCTCTGCCTACTCTTCCTTCTCTGCCTACTCGTTTGCTTCCACGCCATCAGAACATTCCTACCTGAGTGCGCCGTCGATCGTGGCTACGCCTGCTGCCACGCCTGCCGCCACGCCCGCCCGCTCGCAGATCCGCACCCATGGCCCCCTCCTCCTCCCCAAGATCCGCTCGCAAGACCAGGTCAGTGCCGACGATGAGAACTCGAGCAGCACTGGTCTGCTGCCAGCGCCGCCTCTGAAGCGTGCCCGCACATCGCCCACGCCTTCTCGTCAGTCGCGCACGCCGTCTCTCCCCCCCAGAAATCGCCGCTCCGTCTCCGTCTCTGCCTCTGCCTCTGCCTCTGCCCGTCGCAGCACCCTCGGCACGCCAAAGTACTCTTCGTCTGGCGCTGCCGCATCGCGCCACACGCCCTCGCATTCTCTGTCACAGTCTTTTACTCTCCCCACCCAATACAGCATGACGCCCAACCGCGCCTCTACTCCCAGCTCCGTCTTTGAGGCTACTCCGCCGCCACCCTCTCTGCTCTGCTCTGGCCTCGATGCTTCTGCTGAGAGTGTCGGCAAGTTTGACTACGACTACGCCTTTGCCCCCTACCCGGGCACCATTCCTGCAAGCTTTCTCGGTGCTGCACAGTGGGAGTACCACCCTGAAGAGCACGCGCAGTCGCTCTCTCCTTTGCAGACCCGCGAGGCTTCTCCTCTGTCCGTCGAGTCCGCCTCGCCGCCTCCCGAGCAGATCGTCTCGCTTCCTGTCGCCGCAGCACAGCTTCCTCTCCCAGTTGCGCCGCAGACTACTCTTGTCTCCTACCTGTCCCAGCAGAACCCCGCGCCCGCTCTCGTCCATACCATCTCGTACCCCCTGCGCGACCCCAACACCAAGCACTACTGGTGGGACGTCCGCCAGGTCCGCGCCTGGTCGGCCTTTTCCGCGGCCTCGCTCGTCGCCCTGCCCGGCGCCGACGCTGTCCTCAGCTGCAATGTGCCCCTGTCGCTGCTGCCCGCGCCCGCGCCTTCCCTAAGCCGCAACGCCCTTCACCCCGAGACCGAGTCCGACCTGCACGCGCTCTGCGCCGCACACTACCTGCCGCGCGTCAATGCCGCCCTCGCGCTGTCGTCGCCCCGCCCCGTACAGCTGACCTCCAAGACCAGCGTCGAGCACGGCGAGTACTTTGCCGGCTCGACCACCGCTGACGCTGCCCCGTCTGCCATGTTTGGCGGCAACCCGACCTCGCGCGTCGTCGGCCTCGTCAAGAGCTTTGACCGCTTCAACACGGGTATGCGCAACGAGGGCGGCGCTACCAACAACATTAAAAAGGTCGAGTACCTGCGGGGCCTCGCACACCTGCACCACCTGATGCGCGAGAACAGCTGCCGCTACGGCTTCGTTCTGACCGAGATTGAGCTCGTCGTGGTGCGCAACGGCACCGAGGCGACTCCCCTGTTTGGCCAGATGGAGGTTGCCAGTGTACCCCTGGCCACGTCTGGCCACGACAGCGATCTGTCCTCCACACAGCTCACGGCCAACCTTGCCCTCTGGGGCCTGTGCATGCTGGCGAGCGACGAAATGGCAGCAGCGGCACAGCAGTCTCCTGGGAACCCGCTGCTCTGCAGCCACACAACACACATTGGCGCACCGGCCGAGGGCACGCGGCGCAAGGCAGCCGAGCGCGATGCATGGATGCCGCCTCCGCAGCTGGCCGAGAAGCGGGCAGCCAAGCGGGCGCGGGGATGGGTGATGCCGGAGGATGCTGTCGGCCGGAAAGAAATGGGTCGTCGGGGTGTCAAGTACTAGAGGTCGTCTTTGGGGAGGCTAATGAACCGATTAATAAACGGCTGGTCCGTGTCGGTATGAGAGTAGATGATTCTATGAGCTGTACGAAATATATAATATATCAAATATAAATATAAATGATAAAACAATATGAATAGCAGATCAAAGTGAATCATCTAAACAATCATTGGAGATATATCAGAAGCTGAAAGGCCAAAATAAAATCAGATAACGAAGCCCGATATACTGATTTCAGCAACCAAATTCAAAAAAATACTTCAAAATAATAACACATTCAAAACCCAGTCGGTAAATTGGTGCGACATGCAAAACGAGAAAGAAAAAAAAAATGAATTCCAACTTTTAAAAACGATATTTACAGAATCCTAATGATACAGAAGAATAGGAAAAAAACCCCAAATAATATACTATCACAAATCTACACCCACTCGCCGTCAAAGAGCAACTGCTTGTAGTACCGCGCCTCGTCGATGCTGTCGAGGATATCCTGCCGTGCCCGGTGTGCACCGCCCTTGTTGGGTTGTTTTATATCGTTTCTGGATGTCTTTGCATCCTTGGGAAGCTTGCCCGACGACAGGCCCGGCGCCCACCGCACCACAGCCTCCTTGATCGTGCTGACATCCAGGATCCGGTAGTGCAGGTGGTCCATCACCCGGTCGTACGGCGCCACGCGCAAAAACGCCTTGTCGGCATGCACGCTGCTGCCTGCCAGCAGGCCCAGTCTCTCCTTGGGAATAAACCGGCGAATGTACGCGAGAAGTCCGTCGGCTGCCTCGTCGTGCGTTACTGTTGAGGCCAGGACGGCCTCGGTGAGCCCACTGCGGCCGTGGTGGTCGGTGCACCAGTCGTCCATCTGGTCGAGGCGGTCCTTGGGGACATGGATGATTGTGCCCCAGCCTGGGTCTTCCATTGACGACTCTGGGTCACTTGGATCAAGAGGAGACATGCCCATGCCACGTGTGACGGGATTGAGCTGGCCGTCGGTGATGATGCAGTAGATTTCCAGGATGACATCCTTGTCTGGATTCAGACCAGTCATCTAGTTTGTTGGTTGGCATTTTGGTATACTGGTAGATACACATGGCTAGAACGAAACGTTACCTCGCAGTCGATCCAGACCAGGGGCTTTGATGGATAAGCCATAGTATACAAGGTAATTTTCAATTTAAATTGATATCAATGACAGCCGATTCGACGAGGAGGATGAGAGAAGAAGCTGATTGACGAGTGTTGCTGCTGTCGTGACTTGTGGCTGAAGTAACGTTGTATGATACAGAGACGAGAAAGGAAGCTATAAAATCTAATTTAAAGAAGATACACCCGAAGCAAGCTTTGATGTCGTTGAAGTGGACGAATGAGTATGAGTGTATGAGTGTAAGAGGGTGAGAGGGAGTGAGAATGGCTTAGCTAATAGAGGGGTGAACAGAAAGACTGAGAGACTGAAAAAAGATGGAGAAAGTGGAGTCATTTACAGCACATGCAATGAGATTATGGGGGCCAATTGTAGCCTAAGAGCTAAGACGTATAGCACCGACCTGCTGATGTATTCTCGGCCAGTGATTCGCCCGTTGATGGTGATGGTGTCTGGAGGGTAGGTAGCAGTTCGTTCCTTCCCTTGTTGACTTCTTCTGTTCCTTCCTGTTTTGTTTTATCTCTTCTCTTCTTTGATTGCGTGACCCTCATACAAAAAAAATTGAAGTTATATTACAAAAACAGAACGATAATAGATAGGATAGAAGAAGTATAAAAGAAGTATAAAAGACAAAGATAAAGACTGCACATCAAAAGTTGGCACGGTGGTATCAGTTTAAGCATTATCTGCCGGTGTTAGTTGACTGCTAGTCCCGCTGTTACTCATCTCCTTCCTCTTTCGCTCTTGCACCCTGTCTCTCTTTTCTCTTCCTACTCTCTTTCCCTTTTCTCGCCGTATCTCTCTGCCTCACCACATCTATACCAACATGGCGCCTTTTGTGACGGGGACGTCGCCGCAGTCGACAACAACTTCAAAAACTACTACATTCCTGCCCAGCAAGGAAACAGAAGAATGGGACGACGGCGGTGAGGAAATATCGGCTCAACCGCCACCGCCCATGTCCGACTCGCCGCCGCGCGTGATCATTATCGGCGCCGGATCCCGGGGTCGCACCTATGCCGAGGCCACCGATAGAGTCACCAACGGCCTGGTCGCCGCCGTCGTCGAGCCCGACCCGTACAAACGCATGGACCTCGGGCGTAAGCGCATCTGGGGACCGCAGGGCCGCTCCGAGCCCGTAGACGGCGAAGCGTTTGCCGACTATCCCGACTTTGTGGCCTACGAAAAAGACCGGCGACGGCGCGAGGCGGCCGGCGAGACTGTGCCGCCGGGTGTCGATGCCGCATTCATCTGCGTGCTCGACGAGATGCACCGCGCCGTGATCGAGGCCCTGACCGAACTCGGCGGGCTGCACATCATGTGCGAGAAACCGCTGGCGACGACACTCGAGGACTGTGTCGCCATCTACAAGGCGCTGCGTGACAGCGAGACCAACACTGTTTTTTCCATCGGCCACGTGCTGCGGTACAGCCCGCACAATATGCTGCTGCGCAAGCTGGTGCTGGAAGACCGCGTCATCGGCGACGTGCTGAGCGTCGTGCACACGGAGCCCGTCGGCTGGTGGCACTTTACGCACAGCTACGTGCGCGGCAACTGGCGGCGCGAGAGCACGACGGCGCCGTCTCTGCTGACAAAGAGCTGCCACGACATTGATGTGCTGCTCTGGTTCTTGTGCTCGCCGGCGTCGTACAAGGACGCGTGCCAAGAACCGCACATGCCGTCGACCATCGCGTCGTCGGGCAGCCTGCAGCTGTTCAAGAAGAGCCGCAAGCCCGTCAAGGCGGGCGCGGCCACCAATTGCCTGAGCTGCCCGGCGGAGCCCGACTGCAAGTACTCGGCGCAGCGCATCTATGTCAGCGACGAGCTGCGCGGACTAGGCACGGGCAACATGCGGTGGCCCGTCTCAATTGCCGTGCCGGACATTGAAGACTATGCCATCAAAGGCGGTGCCGACAGTGCACGGGATGTGCTGCTGCAGAAGCTGGCCGAAGACTACGGCGACGAGACGCCGGACAGCGAAGTGGCAAAGCGGAACTGGTTTGGACGGTGTGTGTTTGAGAGCGACAATGATGTGTGTGACGAGCAGGTGGTGGTGATGACATGGGAGGATGACCCGATTACGGCCACGAGCACCAGCAGCAGCAGCGACAGCTCTGAGTCTGCTACTACCACCGCTACCGCCGACGCCCTGAACCACCGCGGAGCCAAGACGGCCACGTTCCACATGGTGGCACACACCAAAAAAATATGCGACCGCTATACCAGCCTCTACGGCGTCGACGGCGAGATCTACGCAGACCAGGCCACCATCACCGTGGAAGACTTCCGCACAGGCACAACGACGGTGCACCGGCCGCCGGTCGAGAGCAAAGGTCACGGCGGCGGCGACGCGGGTCTGGCGCGGCAGTTTATCCAGGCGGTGGACCGGATGAAGAACGACGGCTGGCAGGCGGAGCGGGCGCAGCGGGAGATTATCGGGTGCACGCTGGAAGAAATAATCCGGAGCCACGCGGTGGTGTTTTGCGCAGAGGCAGCACGGCACGGCAAGACTGTGATTGACTGGGGCCCATGGTGGGCAAAGGAAGTTGAAGGGCGGTAGATGGCATAGACGCCTGGCTGGATAACGATTGTTGATGATAATGATAATGATATTCTTCAAGCTGCCTTGCAGAAATGACCTTTGCTGTGACCGTTTCTGTGACCGTTTCTGTGGCCGTTTCTGTGGCCGTTTCTGTGACCGTTGGCTGGACGCTGAATGCGAGTGAAGGGCGTTGCCATCTCGTTGGCTCTGCAGCCAATATACGCGTGGGCTGTTTTTGAGGCTACTAGGGCACCATATTCTTACCCATTTGAGGCATATCTTGGCTTGAACGTACTGAGTATGCGTCTACTGTGAGAGAGACCGCTATGCAATGCTATTCGTGTACACGCGAGCGCTGCAAGATCTGGACCATCGGAGACGCCATTCAGATAGTGATCTGGTGCGAGATTGTCGTGTGTTTGATTCCGACAGGAGCTCGTGATTGGGTTGCAATAGGTAGAGAGATAGATTGATTCACAAGAGACAAGTCGGATGATACGGACTGTTGCACTCGTTATCGTTTTTTCTTCTTTTCTTTTTTCTCTTGATCTCTTGATCGCCTTTTCGTATTCCCCTTGGCAGCTAGATGTAGAATGTAGCCTGTGTCTGTAGTACTTTGTATTCTATTCTACAGACCGATGACTTCATCTTGTTTTCAAAGTTTTGCTCTCGCTCTTCTCTGTTGACATCCCTTGACATATGATAATGGATCCAGCAAATGGAAGAATAAAAACAAATAAGAAAACGAAGGGAGGCAAGACAATCTTGAAAGTCTTGGCTCGCTGGGTTGGGTCCTGGTGTTGAGAAGTAGGGATAAATAAGAAGAAAATAACTATCCTACTCAGCCTTATGGTAGACCCTGTGGCTCTTTGTTCCTTTTTTTTGTTTTTGAGTTGTGCTCTGATCATCTGATTGATTATTCTATTTTACAGTGTGGCGCATAGTGAAGGATTTATGCCGAGGTTCAGACTAGCTCTACTCTTTCTTCTTCCTTCTTCCTACCTCTGGTTCTCTCTCCTACCACGGTGCCTGTTGCTCGTTCTCGTTTTCAAAGCCGCTTTTTTCTTGGCAGGCTATTCTATTTTGTTCTAGTGCTCAGTAGTTGTCTTCTATTTATTACTAGTGATTTCTAGTATGCGGCGTGAATCATGCCCGGAAATTGCCGCCTGCGTTTACATTTGGTAGAGGCAGTTTGGGTGGTAGCACAGATTGACATGTGTGAATCATGTGTCTGCGTCTGCGTCGTGTCTCCTTAGGCTTGGGCGTATGCTGCTCATGTCGTACGCCGCACACCGTAACACAGTTACTAGTAATACGGCGTTGACTGCAGGTCTCTGATCTTTTGTATTCTTTTTCTTTCTTCTCTCTTTCAAATGTTTTACTTTTACAAAACGACTTCAGCCTCATCGCGACTTTGCTCCCAATAATATCACTGTTAGCTGCGAGGCTTGTGATGTCTAGATGACGACATTTAATACAGGTATCTTACAACGAAAATAACTAATGCTAATGATAAACTAGGCAAACACGTGGAGTGAAGCTACTAAAAAGTAGAACTAGGGTAGAGCAGCCGGTGGGCTTTGACTGTGCTAGGTACAAACGATAATCGAAGAGTCTGCGACAATCATGTGAAAGAGGCTCCGGTCCCGTTTCTACGCGACATGTGCGTTGTGGCGACAGCGAAACCGCAGACTGTCCGCACTACTAACTTGGTCATGAATTAAGAATTTATTCATCAGATGTACAGATTTGCAGACATGTACACCCGTAGGATCCGTTGTCGAACGGGTGCTTGCCGCCGGGTGCCAGCTTTTGCAGATGGTCTTTGCCGCCTGTCTGTCTAGAACAAGACAGTACTACGTCGTAGAGCTGTCAAACACCTAGGGAGTACAAGTACCTACTATAAACCAACACTTGCACACTAGAAAGAGGCTGTTTTGATTGTAGAACACCGAGAGCAATATAGAAGATAAATAACTAATAATATAAAAAACGAAACAGCACGGAGGAAGCGTCAAACAAACAATCAGGAGTAGGCATGCTAGGCATACCAGGCATGATTATCAGTCACACTAGACTGAGAATGCTTGGGCCGTGCTGTCCGCGTGTCCGTTGTCTCTGTATCTGTCATTTGCTATCTACTTCCGTGTCTGCCATCCTATTTGTTGTTTGTTTGTCCCAGCCGGGAAGCATGCCCGTGTACTTTTGTTGTAGATGCAAGCCTCATCTGTAGTCATCTCATCTCGTCTTTACATCAATCTATTCAGTACTGACCGAGACCAGTCATCCCTATTCATGTTTTAGAGCTTTTATTGCTGGACTGCGCAGAGGGTTAGGGCAGCGTGTGCCTACTAACAGAAGGTTGTTTTGGCGATATCCGACACGAGGAGATAGGAATAAATAATGTTAAATAATGTTCTTCTTACTCAACGACTCCCGCAACAACTGCCAACAGTCTAAAACAACAACATGCTGTCGCGGATGCTGCTTGCTTGCATCTTGCTGCTCGTTCCCGTCGCCGTCGGTTCCACTGCCATCCCGTTGTTGGTCTATTCCGCTGTCTGCAGTAAGAAGGATCTCGTATTCACTGATCTGATCGTAGCATATACATCTATCCTCGGCTGATTGCAACAATACTGTTTAGCTCTGCCTCTGGTTGTTCCTAGACCTATAGACCTAGACCTAGACCTATACCTAATAGATCATACCATATTGATATTGACGGGCAAGGCGGTGCTCAATGTTGTACTACTCCTTTGAAAGGCACATGCAATAACAGCCGTCTGTATTCACATTGCCTACGCCACGCTGCCCACTCCCTTCGTAATGTCCCTTACCGCTACCAGCGGGCATGCCATGATCATCTAAAGGGTTTGTCTCAACCGCAGGCCAGTACTAGCGTATTAGACCCTACGGCTGTGGGTTGGGTGGGTTTGCGCTGCGGGTCCACAAGCCAGGTATATTGTCTACCGGGCCTTATTTTAGTAGTATTGGCTGATTATTTCTATAAATATTTATTGGTTTTACATATTTAATTATCTATTAGATTTAATTTGTTTATTCGTCGTTCTCTCTTTCACTCTACTCCGTGCCATTTCTTCCAGTCTCTTGTCAACAACGACGACCACCGCCAGCTTCTTGTACTTTTCCATGATTTTTTATTTTTTATTTCTAGTTGGCAATTGGTATTTTCTCATTTAAGTATTCCTTTATTCTTTGATTCTTTGATTCTTTATCCAATACCTTTATTATTTGGTTGTCTGTCAGATCTGGGCTACATCTTGCTTCCGTCTTGGCTATTTTATCGTTTGTATTTATGTAAATATTCAATACCCGGGTTGATTCACATTCTATTCTATTCTGTTTCTAATTTATATATTTTACTATTCCATCTGTCTCTCTTTACTCGTGGCTCATCTAGTTGGTCTCTAGTCTCGATAGACATATATATATCGTGCACCCATCGCTCTTGCCATTTGTAAAATATCTCGTTCCTTCCTTTTCTGCCCTTCATCTCTGTTCACTTCTCCACACGCTCTTTCTATATATCTTCACTCTTTCCCTTCCTTCTTCTCTTAGTCACTTATTACTATTCGACACCTCATCTTAGTACACAACGCAACACTACAGCACGACAGCACGCACACATGGCCGACAGTACTGGCCCGCTGGCTTCGACCAGCCAGCTGCCTACCAGCGCTCTACCCACCCTCCTCAACACACCTGCTCACTCTATTCACAGCAGTGACTCGGCCACCATTGTAGGCAACAGCAAATACGCCTCCACGATAAAGGACAAGGATGCCATCAGCTCGAGCGAGGCTTTTGACCAGGCCGGCTTCACAGAGAGTCAGCAGGCTCCTCGGAGCGGACTGTCCGAGAAGAACGAGAAGACGACAACGGAAGCGATCAGCCCTTCTTTGCCTATTACCGTCGACGCGTCAGGCCAGCCCATTGTCTGGGACTGGGAAAAGGACCCCGAGAACCCCTACAACTGGACCTTGGCCCGCAAGTGGCAGCAGGTCATTTGCTTTTCGTGTATTGCTCTCACAACGTCTATCGGCACCTCCATCATGAGCCCGGCCCATACCGATCTCATGATTGCCTTTGGTGCCAGCAGCACCGCTGCCATTGCTCCCCTGACGTGCTATGTCATGGCCCTCGGCATCGGCCCCGTTATCATCGGTGGCCCGCTATCCGAGATTGTCGGCCGCTACCCCATCCTGTTGGTCGGCACACCTTTTGGCATGCTCTTCACGCTCGGCTGTGCTCTCGTGCCCGAGTCCTCGCTCGCTGGCCTGTGCATCCTGCGCTTCCTGGCCGGTTTTGCCCTGGCACCCAGCCTGGCCATTGCCTCGGGCGTGCTGACGGAAACCTTTCGGCCTTTAGAGCGCGGTCTGCCCGTCGCCTGCTTTATCGTTACTCCCTTCCTCGGCCCCGGCATGGGCCCTGTCCTGGGCGCATTTGCTTCGCGCAAGGGCTGGCGTTGGACGCAGTGGACCTTTTTGTTCTTCTTGGTGGCATCCTACCTGCTGATTGTGGCGCTGGGCCGTGAGACGTTCCACCCCGTTGTTAAGCGTCGTCGGGCCAAGCAGCTCGGCATCACGCTGCCAGCCGAACATTTGCCGCCGCAGATTCCTTTCCTCCACCGCATCCACGACTTTCTGACTGTCGGCCTGATCCGCCCGCTGCACATGATGGTTGCCGAGCCCATTATCGGCCTGGCGTCGGTCTATGTCGCGTGCGAGTTTGCCACGCTTTTTAGCTTCTTTGCTGCCGTGCCCTTTGTCTTCCAGCTCGTCTACGGCTTTGACCGCGAGCAGGCCGGCCTAGTCTTCTCGGGTATTATTGTCGGTGCCCTGCTGGGCCTGGTGACCGTCATGCTGACGGATGTCCTCATCTACCGCAAGATGGTGCCGCGCTTCCACCCGCTGCCGCCGCCGCCCGAGCACCGCCTGTACGCCGCCATGATTGGCAGTGTTGGTTTGCCCGCGGGTCTTTTCTGGTTCGGTTGGTCGGCCTACCACCAGGACAAGTGGGTGAGTCCTGCCTTGGCGATTGTGCCCTTTGCCTGGGGCAACATTTGCATCTTCATCAGCCTGCTGCAGTACATTGGCGACACCTACACAGGCGCTATTGTGGCGAGCGCGGCGAGCGCCAACAGTCTGGCGCGGTACTGCCTGGCCGGTGTGTTCCCGCTGTTCACGGTGCAAATGTTTGAGAAGCTGGGCATCAACTGGGCGAGCAGTCTTTTGGGTTTCATCTCGGTGGCGCTGCTGCCGGTGCCGTGGCTGTTTTTCAAGTTTGGCGAGACCATCCGGAAGCACAGCAAGTACATTGAGCACTCTGCTTAGGCGAGTCCAGACAAACGAAGCGAGGCGAAGCGAGGCCAGGCAAGCTTCAAAAGCTATAAAGCTATGCAGCTGTTAAGCTCTGAAGCTCTGACGCTCTAAAGCTCTAAAGCTCTAAACGAGCCGGTGAGTCGTCTGATTCATGATTAGGCGACCGACAAACGACACAGACATGGGAACGGCGTTGAGCACTGCTCAGGATATTAATGATTTGACACTTTGATAACTCCATAGATTTAATGAATAATGACTTATTGAATGCTATTTGTCTGAGCGGTTTTATTAATTGACATTTGATTCTCTGAGCTTTCCGATCTGCGTTTTGTACTTTGATTATGCTATCTGGCAGACTAACACGACATGAGTTGGTCATTAGTGGATAATATCTACTGGTATCCCACTGTAGCCACTACCAACTGCCGTGTTAGTGACGAATGGCTGAGGGGTCATTTCAAACATGTCTTGTCGCGATCATCATGTTTCGACTGCCATTGCCACAACCCACACGACTTGCGTCTCGACAACTACACACATCTGCACAACGCTACACAAAAATGACGGCTCCATCAGACATGCAGCCGGCTCTGCTGCGGCGCTTTGGCGAGCGCGGCCGGTACGAGCTCGCGGATGCACAGGCCGTCTTTGACGACTCGTTCATTGCGCACGTGTCGTACATTGACGACGGCCTGCCTGCGTGCCAGCCCATGATTGCCCTGATCAAAAAAGAGGGAGACTCGGACTTTGTCTACCTGCACGGGCACCCGACGACGCGGCTGATGGAGCTGGTCAAGCAGGCCACCAAGGCGCGAGCAGCGCAAGAAGACGCGGCGGCGCAGGCGCAAGACGGCGACGTCCCTTTGGCATCACCGGTAAAAGTCTGCATCACCGCGACAAAAAGTCTGTATCAAGACCTCTACTCGTGCTGAATGCTGATTGCTAATCAAAACAAAAGTCGACGGCCTTGCCTTGTCGACGGCCCCAAACGGCCACACATTCAACTACCGCTCCGCCATGATCCACGGCACCTGCTCCCATGTCACCGGCTTTGACTTTAAAAAAGAAATCATGCAGGACGTCACAAACAAGATCGTGCCCGGCCGCGTGCCCCAGGTCAACCCCATCTCCTCCCTCGTTGTCAACCTCGTCTACGTCGTGCGCGTCAGCATCGACCGCCTGTCCGTCAAGACGCGCAAGGGCGTGCCTGGCATCCAGCCACGCAATGCCGACAAGGACGGGCCCGACGTCAACCCGCCGGCATGGGCGGGCGTGTTGCCACTGTGGGAGCACCTGGGCGAGCCGGTCGAGTCGGGCCTGACGCCGGACGCACAGGTGCCGGAGAGCGTGCGGGCGTTTATCCGGGAGCGAAACGAAAAGCACGAAGCGCATGCCAAGCAGGCGGCCAAGTAGCGGTAGTGTCGTTATCTGTGCAGTTATGAATCAAGTGCTTGGAAGTGCAATAGTATTATGATATGTTGTCTGCCCTGCAGCTTGTAAATCCATTTTGATGTAGCTCACGAACAAGGCTAGGATCTAGGTATGGTAAAGCTTGCATCGTACATTCTTTATCTGATACTCTTATGCATAACCAATAACTGAAATTTACTTATTCGTCGACCCGTCTCCTCATTGCAGTGTCTGACTTGTCTTTTCTTCTCGTCTTCCCTTCTCGTCTGAGCATCAACTCATGACTGCCTAATACTCCCCCAACGCCATTGTGTATCTCAAGTATTTGCCCTTTCTTGGTTTTGCAGTTCTACAAGCTTGCTTTACGAAGTTCATCCTGCTGTCCGTATCCTTCTATTTCTTCCTGTCTGAACGCCCATCATCGTCCCTCGTCTTGCGTCTCCCATCTTCCTCTCATCTTGCGTCCTTCCCTAGCTCATATAGCTTCCTTTTCTTCTTGATTCTTGGTTCTTTTTGTTATCAAGGTGAGAATTGTATACACTGACCTACATCACTACTCTCTGAAACTAAATCTCATCTCATCTCAATACTCGTTACAACATCACCATATGAGATGACCCCTCTGCTCTCGATACTGACCTCACCGTTGCACTCGGCTTCTGCCTTGCCTAATCGGGTATACCCACTTTTGTTCAACAGGGTGTGGATCTAACAAGCCGCTCATCGGCCTCGTCAGTATTCGGTCGAGCCGGTCTTTTGTTTCGTTCAGACCGTCTTACAAAGTACTTGGATGCAAGCCAAATTTAGAATATCTTTGAATTTACTCGACCATGAACAAAATATATACTCAATCCTTGAATCAATACGGTAGGCAAAAGACTTCACCGCCCTCATCCACCTTGCCTGCAGCGCCAACGCTCCTTCCCGAGCTTAAGCTATCATGGTCCAAATCAGGAAAGAAGCCTTTTATCGGCCTTTCGGGATAGAACCATTTATTTTTCTAATTTAATATACTATTTTATTTTATTACTCCCCACCCTAGAACTCTGTATCGCAGGCCGTTCAGCGTCAGTCAATGAGCCTTTTTCACTTTTGGACAGACAAAACATCCATCGTCATGCTCGTCTAGATGCTACACCTCGTCATAATCTAACCTTATTCTCGTTATTCGAGTTCTAACAAACCTGCTCTAGACTATCCTCGTCTAGTACTGCATCCTTGATGCATCTACCACAGCCTGCCTATCGCTCCTTCCCTGTACCGAGTATCGCTATTGCCGCTCCTTCCTAAAGACACCCTACTACGCTGGCAACCCTGATAGCATCCGGCAAGCCACGTTCTGACTCCGCCTTTTCGTCCACTATTCTCCGTCGTGAACTTTGCTCACTCTGTCTCTGCCTCTTTGCACCTCTCTGCCCTCCACCGTACTCTCTGCCCGACGACGCTCGACCTGCACGCACCTGCACTCACCTGCACCCTGTACCCGCTACTGCAGCCCGCTTCTGCATCCACGCAGTACCTTCTGTCCCAGCCCGCCGGAAGCTATCTCACATCATCTCCATCCGTCTCCTCTTCCTCTGACCACCGCTCCATCTTTCCTTTTTATGCCTTTTTTCTTTTAATTATACTTTATTAATCTATTATTATAATTTAAATTGCTTTTATCCTCATACTTCACCATGGCCACCCGCTCCCGCAAGGGCTGCATCGACTGCAAGCAGGCCAAGATCAAGTGCGACGAGGTGCACCCGGCCTGTGGAACATGTGCCCGTCGCAGCCGCAAGTGTCGAGGCTACCTAGACACCACAACCGGCAAAGCAAAAGCTAATACCCTGTCCCCAGGCTCTGGCACGCTCAAAGAAGCCCTGCAGCCGCTGGCCCAGATGCCGCATGCCCCATCCTCGCGGCGAGGCGGTGCTGTCCGTCACTCTCACTCTCACCCCAACTCCTACTCCCACTCCAATCCAAACCCACACCTCTACAACCCATATGCCCGCCCATCACAATCCAATCAGTCACACCCATCACAAGTACCACGAACAATGTCACCGCCAGAGCCATTACCACCAGCAAGTGCTCCGCTCGACACGGGCACAATGTCGTCGATATCTGGCGACATCATGGGGCAGATGGGACAGCTAGGACAACTAGGCAACACAAGTCATCTGGAACAGCTGGGCCAGATGGGCCAGATGGCCCATATGAGCCAGCTAGGAGGGCAGCTACCGCTCGGGTTCATGCCGTCCATGTCGTCCATGTCTGCCCAGCACATGCAGTCCTTCCAGACCATGCAGTCTCTACAACACCTCCAGCAGATGCAGCAGCTGCCGACCATGATGCCCTTTGGTCTCAGCACCTCGTCGAGCATGACCATGCCTGCCGACGACTCGGCCAACGACATGTCCTGGGCACCCGCTAACTGGCCCGACAAGATCGATTTGTCCTACACCACCAACATTTCCTTTTCTCACTCTAGCATCTACTCGGGCATCTACGATACCTCTCTCAACCTGCCCGACATGACCGTCTTCCCCGGCCACACAATGAACGGAGACGACATCATAGATGGCGAGTTCATCTCACCCGGTGCTGCTGCTGCCCATGCGTCGCGCGGCCCACCCGCCATCAACTCGTCCACGTCGTGCTTCTCCCTCATTGCCAGTCATCAGACACACACATTTCCCAACGGCCGCCCACTCGTCGGTCCCGATGGCCGCCGTCTGCTCAGCCAAGCCGCGGCTGCCCGGTTGCGCTCGCCCGTTCTTGAAGTGTCAAAACTATGGTCGCCGCCCTTGCCTGCACCTGTTCGCGGTCCCAGCTTTATGCCGCTTAACGAGATCTTGGCCGAGGACAAGCCGTTTATTGAAATGTACTTTATCCGGCACCCGGCCGAGATGGTTATGAGCAACAGTTTCTTTATCAACGAGATGAATGGCGCCGTGCTGTCGCTTCTGCAAGTCAGCCCCATTGTCGTCGGCGAGTCCTTGTGCGCTATTGGCGAGAACTACATCAAAGAGACAGGGTCGTCTTCTGGTAGGCGTAGCATCAAGGATAAAAACAGCCCCAAGGGCGGTAGTCCCGAAGCAGCCCCGCCTAATGCTGTATCCCACCGCAAGACCAAACTACTCAGCCGCCTGCGCCTGCTGAACGAGGACGGCAAAAGCCCTGAGATTGTGCTGCTGTTGCTGCTCGCCCTGTGCGGCGCCGAGTTGACCAACCCCAACTCTGACGGCAAGGGCAGCAATTTGCCATCGCTCATCGAGAACGTCGCCATGATCCTCGAGTACCACACCGGTTCGGACCGCGAGCTGAGCACGACGGCCAAATATTTTGCCAAGGGGGTTGCGCGGCAGGACCTGTTACACTCCTTGTCGCGCATGCAGCGGCCCAAGATCCTGCCGTCTACGTGGCTCGACGACTATGCGTCGCGGCATGCCGACCGTCTGCTAGGTCTGACGGCAACGCTGACGCCGATCTTGTACAGGCTGGCCGAGCTGGCCGGCGATGTGCAGGCTGTCCTGGATGCCAGCCAGGTCAGTGTTGGCACGGCTGTCACAGCCAGCAATACAAGCAACACCGACAACACTGGTACCCCCAACAACACTGGAACGTTTGACACCACTACCAGTACCAACATCGACAACAATGTTCCCTTTTACGCAGACTCCGACTCTCTTGGCGGCATGCCATCTATGGACAGTAGTGATCTATTTGCCGATATATACCCCGATGCCACTGGCACCCATACTACCACCAGCCCGGACAATACAAACGCCTCCTCTGCCACCCCAAATGCAAACCCTACCACTACCCCCAGTACTACCACCACCCCTTCTCAAGCTCAACCTCAGCCGCAACCACAAGATGCCTACTGCTTCTTTCCCGACGCCTCGCTCTACCTCGCACAGTACCCTGACCTCGTCGACCGCGAAGCCTCGATCCGCGCCCAGCTGCTCATGTGGCGGCCCATCCACGACCACTCGCTGTCCATCCAGACCTCGCGCACGCTATTGCTGCATGCCTCTGCCTGGCGCGCTGCTGCCCTGTTGTACTTGTTCCGGCTGTTCAACCGCCCGGGCAGTTCGCCCGAAAACGATCGCACCGCCCTAGGCATGGCCTATGAAGTCATGATGCACATCCACGGCCCAGCCGAAGACGTCAAGCTGTCGCTGTGGCCGCTGTTTGTTGCCGCGTGCGAGCTCGAGCAGCCCGAAGACCGCAACCTGGCGACATCGCTGTTCAACGAGGTGTGCCATGCACGACCCATTATGACGGCACGCCGCACCAAGGAATTTGTCATGGAGCATATCTGGCCGGCACGTGACCGCGGCGAAATATGGGATTGGATGCAGCTGACTCACGGCGCCAATCCCAATGTGTTTATGCCTCTGTAGATTCTAGACTCTTGCATCTATCTACATGTCATCTAAATATTATTTATAGTTATTTATATTGAGTATACTCTACTTTTTCTGGTCAATCTTCCATGCCTCGACTTGTAATAATCGGTAGACTGTATCCATGACGGGGGTTGCCACACCCAGCCGCCGTGCCTGTTTGATGGGGTTGCCCAGGATCACCTCGAGCTCCATGGGCCGCCCGCTCTCGACATCCACCAGCATGCTCGCGCGGTACGGACAGTCGTCCGGCAGGCGGTACGCCATCCACTGTACAATATCGTCGCCCAGCTTGTGCCCGTCGGCCTTGGCAATCTGCCAGATCTCCTCCATCATCGGCACCAGCAGCGTCTCGCGGCCCTTGCTGCGCTGGATCTCGCCCACATCTGTCCGCGTCAAAGCGCACACCGTATTGAACGTGCCGTTCCACAGCAGCTTCTCCCACCGCGCCGCCTTGATGTCGTCGGCAAACTCAATCTCGGCCGCGCCGCCCGCTTTGTAGAGGCCAATGTACGCGCGCGCAATGCCGGCATCGCCGGCATGCACGCCCACCTTGCTGACGTCGCGGCCAATCTGCTTCACCTTGTTGGCGCCCGACACGCCGCTGCCAATGTGGCTGACGCTGCTGAGGACCGTGTTGTCGGGCCACTTTGCCGTCACGGGCTCGTCGATGCCGATGCCGTTTTGGATCAGCACAATGGTAGTGGCGCCGGGCGTGACGACGGCCTCGATCATGGGCACAATGGGGTTGCGGTCGGGCAGTGCTTTTGTGCAGACGACGACAAAGTCGTAGCATATCTTTTGACTATTCTCGGTAGAGGCATCCTCTACCGACCCGACGACACGGCGCGGCTTCCACCCTGTGAGAGTGCCATGGTCGACCGATTCGATATCCCAGCCGTGCTCAGCGACGTATTCGTACTTTGACCGGAGGACGGCGGTGACTTCGGCCTGGCCGGATTTTGAGAGCACGAGCGAAGCAATGGTGCCGACACCGCCCGAGCCAACGAGGCAGACCTTGTACACCATTTTGGGCTGGTCGTGCTGTGCTGTGTGCTTGGAGTACTAAAATGGGGACGAGAGACGTAAGACGAGCCGAGGTAAGCACCTAGTTGACGTGGTGCTGCAGGAGCTGTTTGTTGCTCGCGGATTGCTTGTCTGTTACACTTCTTTTCGATGATGCTGATAGTGAGCGATAGTGCGCGATAGTGACTGATAGTGCTGATAGTGACTGATAGTGCTGATAGTGACTGAGATAGTCTAAGATAGCCAGCTTACACGACAAGAATGTGTATTTATGCCGTGGATAGCCCGTTGTGCTCAGACTGGCCTCTTGGTCTCGTCTCCCCCTCTTGCTGTCTTCTCTTCTTCTCTGTTCTCTTCGGCTATTCAAGCAAGATTATCAATCAATACCAATATGCATACAATAATCAGTGATCCCCCGCTTTGCCAAGCTCTTCTCTACGGCGGGGGTGGCTTGGGTGTGCTGTCGACAGCCGGGGCTTACAACGAGGGTCCCGGTCTCCGAGATGCGGATGAGGAACGGGGTCGGCGAGCAAGCGTGGTATCAGTATATCGCGCGTATGGCACCTCGTAAAGACCAGGTTCTGTACATATGGAGTACACTCACAGTGAGCATTGGCAGACAAAGCTGCCGTGCTTGAGAGAGAGACACACATAGAGAGACAGAGCGACGTCGTACATAGAGGGGCACTACGCTAAGATAGCATAAAGATAACGATAAGAACGTGGCTAGGTCGCCGACCCCCACAAATAATGAAGAAGCTTCCGCGCTAGTGTCGCATACGCCATGGGGTGGGTGTATGGATCTAGAATCTGGAAGGTGCAGGCAGCTCACGATGTCGCAACGAAATTCATATTCTCTACGAAAGTCTCTACAAAGAAGGAAAAGAAAAGAAATGGGAGTGCACAGGATCAATCTTTTCAATACTAGGCTAAACCACCTAAGCGTGAAGAACAGCATCGAGCTCCTCGACGTAGTGCAGCAGATCCGCATCGCCCAGGCGCGGGCCAACAAACTGTATTGACGTCGGCGAGCCATCCATCAGCGCAGCATCATCTAGATTGTTAGCATCTGTGAATAGTAGATATATTAGGAACTGATATATGCGAGATTAACTTACACCATGCTTGAATCTTGGCATCGAGGTCGTTCTTGGGCGTAAACTCGGTATATGGCACATCCTTGGTCTTGTCCGCCTTGCCAAACGGCACGATTACCGCCGGGTAGTCCATGACGTTCCAGGCTACCGTGTACAGCTCCGATGTTGACCGGTCGTTCGAGATTGGCGTGTGCGGTGCCGAGGGCGCAATCAGCACATCAATGCCCAGCTTCTGCCATGCGTCCAGCATCGCCTTTTGCAGCGCGCCCTTGCGCGTGCCCAGCGCCCACACCTGCTCGTGCGACAGACGCGGGTTGTTCCAGTAGCCAAAATTGACCACAGACGGCACCGCTGGCTCGCCCGACTTGGCCAGCTCGCGGTGCTGATACGACAGACCGTCGGACGTCAGCATCTCGGATGCAATGTCGCGGATCTCCTTGAAGTCGGGGCACACGGGCGTAAAGTCGCGGACCTCGTAGCCGGCAGCCTCGAGCTTGGCAACAGCCTCCTCCAGTGCGCGGCGCACGGGCGGGTGTGGCTTGATACCCGACTCGTACAGAACGCCGACGACGGGCTTCTTGGGTACAAACTCGGCCTCCATAATACCGGGGATAACAGCGGGGTCAAACGTCCAGGGCTTCTGGGCGCGTACAACATCTGTAAACAGGCGCAGATCGCGCATAGAGCGGCCAATCGGGCCAAGCACGGCAGGGATGCCGGTGTTCACGCCCGACCAGCCCGATGGTGCATAGCCGATAAAGGGCAGCACACCAACAGAAGGCTTGTAGCCGTAGACGGCGTTGAATGCAGCAGGCAGACGGATGGAGCCGCCAACATCAGTGCCGACACCGAGGCAGTTGCCGTAGAACGCAGACAGCGAGCCCTCGCCGCCGCTGCTGCCGCCGCTGGACAAGTTGCTCACAATGGGGTTCTTGGTCTGGCCAAAGACATTGTTGTGGCACTCGGCGACGAGCATGGTCTGGGGCACATTTGTCTTGGCAATAACGCAGGCACCGGCCTCTTCAGCCAGCTTGATAATGGGCGTCGTGGTGGTGGACTTGTCAAAGCAGCGCGACACGTAGCCGTTGCAGTGGTCAAAGCCCTCGATGTGGAAGCACTCCTTGAACGTCATGGCGAGGCCGTGCAGCGGGCCGACGGTCTTGCCGGTAGCCCTGAAGTGCTCGTCGAGCTTCTGGGCCTTGGCAATGGCCTCGGCAAAGCAGATCTCTGTCAGGGATGAGCAGACCTGCTGGCTGACGGCGGCGCGCTTGCAAAATGCGGTAACGGTTTCAGTGGCGGTATATGTGCCCTTTGCAATCTCGGCGGCGAGGCTGGTGGCATCGTAGGTAGGGCCGGTAATTAAAAGTTCACGCTCGGAGAGGATTCCGCAGGTGATGGCGACGGGACGGAGGTCAATGGTGCCTTCGGCGGGGTACATGTCCGGGGTAAGACGCCATGCTTCAGGAATGCGGGAGAGCTGCTCGGCGCGCTTCTCGTCGACGGTGGACTGCCAGGTTCTGACGGCAGAGGCAGGCGCTGTTGCCGTGAGAGTAACAGACATATTGGAGTAGTGTGGTGTAAGATAGTGAACTAGTGATAGAGAGTAGAAACTGAGATGGGTGTATTTGGAGAAGAGTCTGAGTACAAGTCCAGGTACTGATTATAACAGCGAGCGGAGTTGTAATAAAAAGAGCGTAGGAGTGAGTAAAGAGTAAGTTGTACGAGAGCGCGAGGTGCGAGATAGATAGGTAGTAGAATAAAGATAAAGGAATATAAGAAAAAGAGGAAAAAGAGAAAGAGAAAAGAGAAAAGAGGCAAGAGAAAGAGAGAGGGAAAAGATGGAGATCAATAATAGCAACGATGGAAGCTAAAATTGATGCATAATGGGGTAGTGTGTTGGCAGCAAGATATGTATAGAGGGGGGTGGCAGATCACAGAGGTTATATACTAGCTTAGAGACTCTTTATAGACGATATAGACGATATAGACAATTTAGACAATAAACACAATATACACAGAATTTCAATAGCCAACATCAACATTACAATGGAAATGCACGAGAATCCGACGAGAATCAACACGGGCACAAGGCGATAGCGTTGAAGATCGGCTCGATAGGGTAATCTGATGCTAGGTGGACGGATAGGATAAGATGGATAGGGACGATAGCAAGCATGCGCGAGGGGATGGAGACGACATATGTCAAGCTGTAAGTACAAAGGACACGACGAGGGGCAGTCGAGCTCGGACGGCGTCTTGTGTCTGTCAATAGTGTCGCATGTAGAGCGGTGACGTGACACGTTGGGTGTTTAGTTTGTTTCCTTTTTTTCCTTTTTTTTTTCGGTCTATAACTTGTTACCTTCATTTAAATCTATGATTTGGGTTTCTCTTCTCTCGTGTCTTTATTTCCCTCTGCTTCCTCGTCTCCCTCTTTTTCTACTTTTTTTATCTGATTCGACGCTGGCGCCCTACCCGAGCTGCGCGACAAGCCAGGCTACTCGTGAACGCTTAGCATGATGCAGCTCCTGCATATATGCTTGCTGCATAGCAAATGGCATGATAGCTTGCATATTCAACACAATAATAGCATGCATGCATAACATGAGGGAGACCGACTACGGAGGGTCTGCGATCCTTTCGTCTAGAGCTCAGGGTACCATGCAGGCTGCAGCGCGGGAAGAGTTGCACGCAACGATGGTGCGGCCATGTGAAGGAGGAGACGAGGCAATCACAAGTTGCTACCGAATGAAATTGAGAAAGCGGTCAATTGAAGCTATCAGTGTGATGACGGGATATAATCGAGACTATAAACATGCTTATTATCGGACGTTGGAGTGAGTAGTCAGCAGAGATTTCACAAGGAAGGAGCGGTGTGCTACCAGAGCATAAAGCCGAAAACGACAATACGGTGTTATAGTCGGCTGCACATTGGCCTGGCCCGGTAGAGTTGAGAGCAATAAGCTATCGCAGGGACAGTAAGAAGAGAGAAGTGCAAGAGAAACAGCAGACTATTAAACCAAAACAGAAACAAAGGCTCGCTATCTTTGCTATCGGGCAAAGGCGCGCAATTGAAACTAGCATCTGGGTGCTAGCTGCCGGGCACCTCGGTAAAGCTGCATGCTATCAGTTATCATCCATCAGCTATCAGAGCGTATCAGTCAAATCTGGAATAGCTAATAAAGGACAGATAAGTGGCTGCTAGGGTGCACATGGGTGTGGGAGCTAGAGCGCGGCTTACCCGTGGGTGTCGAGTCCAAGACTCCAAGACGGGAGCCGAAGCTTGTCTCCTTTTGATGCTTGCAGACAACAGTAGAAGGAATCCAAGAAAATAAAAGGAAGAGGAGAGGAGGATAGCAAGGAAGAACGTTGCATCGCCGGGTATGCTCCGTGGCGTCGACAGGACTGTGGCTGCTGACTGCTGACTGCTTGTTGAGGAGATTGATGCTTTGCTGATAGCTTCGGGTGCCGAGTGCCGGCTGTCGCATTGCAAGTCAGGTGCATGCAACGCTCTACTCTTTTGAATACCATTGTCTATCTGCTTATTTGCATGTGAATGCAGGTGAAAAGCGTGTGAGCCGGGTTTACAGGGATGGCAGATGGAAATAAGCTCTGACGGTTGTGTCCGCGTTGGCTTGACTTCAACGCTGCAAGGCAAAAAAGGTGTTGAGATAGCGATGAATATAAGATGACCGAAGAGAGCTCTTCACATAAGCAAGATCTTGACTGAAGCTATCTTCTATTTTTATGCTTGGCATAGGATGCCGGCCTTGTCGTCGTTTCTCTCGTGATAGGGAACTGTACCTCCAAAACGGATGTAAATGGGCGACGATGGGTGCGTTTGAGAAAAGTGTGAGTGGAAATGGTAGGCTTGAACTTTGATTGATAATGCCATTGCCGATGGTAGTGTTGGAGCCGACTGTTGATTGTTGACTTGATCTCTGGTATGCTGCCCTTCGGCAGCCACCGCAGGATGAAAGATGGGCACAAAAGGACTGCAGACACCGGGTGACGCATGACAGACAGATACACATTGAACTAGAGTTCCATTGCTATCTCATCTTTCCCTGCAGCTTTATCTCATGCTGCTGTAGCTATCGACCTGTCCCCAAGGATGCATGCATCCAAAAGTGCGACCAAATTGCCATTCACCATCCCCAAAAGCGATCGACACAGTTTATCGATGCGCCGTCCTTACGACTTTCCAGTCGTCGGCTTTTTCGCGATTCGGTTTATCCTCGGCATGCTCGAGGCCATCATCGCGCCGGCGTTTAACATCCTGACGTCGATGCTGTGGACGCGCCAAGAGCAGTCGCTGCGGACGTCGTACTGGTTGTCGGTGAACGGCGTGTTGTCAATTATGGGTGCGCTGCTGGGCGTACGGCGCCGGCCACGTCGACGGGCTCGCGATCCCGCAGTGGAAGCTCATCTATCTGATTGTCGGCGTCATTACGTTTGCCTGGGGTGCTGTGGTCTACCTGTACCTGCCCGACGGCCCGCACAATGCCAAGATGCTGTCCGAGTATGAAAAGACGGTGGCGGTCTGACGCATCGTGCACAACCAGACGGGCTTGAAGCACCACACAATCGTGCCCGGCCAGGTCGAAGAGGCGCTGCTGGACCCCAAATCGTGGCTGCTGTTCCTGATGGCCGTCTGCTACGGCATTCTGAATGGCGGCGTGGCCAATTTCATGTTGGCTATTATCGCGGGTTTCGGGTACACGCCGCCCAAGACGAGTCTACTGCAGACACCCGTCGGCGGTATCGAGCTGGTCATGGTCATTGCCCTGGGCTACCTGTCAAAGCTGCCCAACAGTCTCGGTCTGACCATTGTTGTCGGCTGTCTACCCAGCCTTGTTGGCCTGATTGGCATCCTCAAGATCCCGCTGACGCGCCGGTTCGCGCTTGTCGGTATGTGCTGGCTGTAGGGCGTGCTGGGCTCGCCTGTCGTGCTCAACTGGACGCTGCCCGGCGTCAACACGGCCGGCCATACCAAACGTGCCACCGTCTTGGGCATCTACTTTGTCATCTACTGCGTGGGAAACATTGCCGGCCCACACTTGTTCCTGGCGTCCGAGTCACCGCGCTACCCGACGGCCATCAAGGGCCTTGCTGGGTCGTACGGCGCTGCGATCGGACTGCAAATTACCTACACTACATACTGCTGGCTCGAGAACCACAGCAAGGCTAAGAAGGGGCTGCTCAACGAGGTTGATGCGACCGAGGAGGCCATGGAAGGTTTCGATGATCTCACTGACAAGCAGAATAAGCACTTTAGATACAGGATTTAGAGTTTCAGTTGATGGATAAAGTTAAAGATAAAGATGCAGATTACAATAATACAAGGACTATGCTAGAAGAATCTTTTACTTTTTCAAGAGTTTGCCCTACTTTCTCTGCTTTTTCATTTTCGTAGGATTCTTTGAGCTGATGAGATCGGCAGAAGCGATAGAAGCAATAGAGACTGCACCGGCGACTACATCAACCTACTGACCGAGGTATTCACGGGCAATCTCGACAGCCTCTGCGTCGGTCGGCAGTGGTGCCTTGCGCGCCGCCTCGGCCTTGGCCGGGTCAAACCGCCACAGACCGCCAGTCTTGTCGCTGTCGCCGTCGGCAGTGAGCCCGACATTCTGTGCCAGGCTGGCCAGCGTTGCGTCTTCGGGCACGGCCGTAAAGTACCGCCGCTCCCATGTCCGGCCCTCGGTCTTTTCGCGTGCACGCAGGTCGCGCTGCGCATTCTCAATCTTGGTCTTCTCGGCGCTCAGCGTGTCCAGGTCGCCTGCAGCCACGGCCGTCGCAACGTTCTTCCATGCGCGCCGGCTCTCGAGCGGGTGCTGCGCCTCAATGGGCTTGACTGTCAGGGGCACGACGGGTGTCTGGCCGGGCTCATAGGCGGCGACGAGTGTACTGGAGCCGTTGTGCTTGGCACCGCCCTTGTAGATGGAGAATTCCTTGGTCCACTGGCCAGCGACGTTGTAGAGCACGTCCTTCTCGCGGCCTGTGGGGTACAGAACAGCCGTGACGCTGTTCTTCTTGCCGCTCAGCCAGCCCTTGCCGCTGTAGTCAATCTTGGCCGTGTAGCCCGTCGACGAGGTAATGTACGATGCGCCGTCCAGCTCGATAAAGGGCGAGCCAAACAGCAGGCCCTCAATGTGCAGCGATGGCAGAGTGATGAGGTACTTGTCCTCGGGGCCGCCGCCGGGAGTGGGCACAGTCAGCACGGCATGACCAATCTGCTTGATGATGATGGTGCTCTTGAAGGAGGCCTTTTGCGCATTGTAGCCCTCGAGGTGGACGCCAGTAGCCTTGTTGGTGATGCTGTAGGCCGTTGCGGGTGGGTGGTGGCTGACCTGCTCGCTGACAAGCTCGGTGGTGCCGCTGCCGCCAGTCTCATCGTCCCATGTGCCCAGAAACAGCTCGCCCAAAAAGGGGTTCAGGGGCTTCTTCTCGTTGCCGTACTGCTCGCTGCGGCTGGCGTACTGCTGCTTCAGGGTGGACAGGAACCACTTGAGCACAAGCACGGCGCGCTTCTCAGCATCGGGCTCGGCAGCGGGTGCGGCCAGCAGCGAGGGGTGCTCGGCCCAGTAGGAGCTGAACTCGGTCAAGCTCTTGGCGGAGACGATGAAAGGGGGGGCAGTCAAGCTAGAGAGGTCGCCGTTGAACGAGGCAATAGACTGAGGGTGTTAGGGCTGGAGAAGCTAAAGGGGCATTTAGACAGTTAATGAGAGCTTACCTTGACAAAGGAGGTCCAGCTGCTGCTGCTAGCCTGAGCTGCGGCGGACTGTTGCGATGAGGAATCCATGTTGTAGATGTGGTGGTTGGTGGCTGGTAGTCGAAGTAGTTGTAGTGGAGGAGCTGAGAAGTTGAGAAGTGGTGATGGGAGAGGACAGGTGTGACAAGTGTAAAGAGGGTCAAGATGAACAGTAGCTGTAAGTGAGAGAGAGAGAGAATACAACGAGGGCGGTGAAAAGCGGACAAAGACGGTGGGCGATGTTGACAAAGAACTTGGGCCTTGCTTGGGTCTTCGTCAGGTCGAGGGGCGCACAAGTGAGCTGGTTGTGTAGTTTGAGCAGGGGTGCTGTAGAGTAATTTCAAAGTGTAATTAAAGTGTATTTTCGAGTAGCGTGAATGCTGTGAGTGCTGTAAGTGCTGCAGGTTTTGGCTTGGAGCTCCCTTTTGTTCCCATGCCCTTTATTAGGGTGACGTTATTGGTGATCGGCACGGGGAGTCTACCATGCAATGGACGAGACTATGAGACAATGAGACAAGAGAGACAATTGGCAGGAATGCGTGAGGGGTTCAACTGGAAGCAGCAGTACTGAATCAATCTTGTGCAAACACTGTCTGTCTCTGTCTCGACTCTGCCCCCGGAATGAAGTCTGTCTTGGAGCGAGCTGGTGCCTGGTTGCTGGTTGGCCGTGTGCGTCTAGAGCGGGCCGCGTTGATTTTCAAGTGGATTAATGCTGGTGAATCGCGTGTGTATTAGCACTCGGTTCGTTGCTGTAAGATGTGTAGATGCTGTAAGATACAGTGACAAGATGCATCTAATACAGTAAGGCAATTGAGACTTGAGGCTTGAGATTGAGGCTGATCGCGACAATGACGATGACGACGACGACGAGGCAGGGGCGACTATCAGACGGCCTGGATTGATAAACTTGGTACTTGTATAAACTGCGGTAAATAATGAAAGATACTAGTATGCAGCAACCGTGACAAAGGGGAAAACGATGGACGGGCTTGCTTGTGATGAGTTGGCTCGCTCTCGCTGGTGGGCGGCGGGCTGGGCTAGAGGGTGTCTGGGTGTTTACTAGCGATGAGGTTGCGCAGGGGATTTAGTGGATCTTTCTCCGTTCCAGCAATATCATTGGCTGGGTGTACTGTGACTAAAGTACGAGGGTGTGTGGTACAGGCACGCCTGACGTCAGTGGTTGCCGTGTGCTTGCCTCAGTGTGTGGTGGTGAGACTTATGTAAGCTTGCCAGACTCGAAGATAGGACATAACCGTGAAAGGTAAGAGCAGAGAGTTGTTCTAAGGGAAAAAGCCATCACATCACGTGGTCTCTTCTTGATACCTTATCTATGATATCGACAATATCAACATGATGTTCTGTAGACAGTAAATAGACTCTAATAAAGGTATCGTCATGCTATGGAAATAAATGGTACAGCAACTAAACAATCGTTTTTCAACAAGCATGAATGCATAATGTAGACGGCATAAAATAAGTTGAAAACGAACAAGATTATGCCTATGAGGCTTCCGCCGGCGTAGATTCGCCAGTGGCTTCGGCCACATCATTGCCATCGGCCATGTCCTTGTCCGACGTCTCTGCAGGTGTCGACGTAGATGCCTCTGCAGCTGCCTCCTTCTCTGCGGCTTCCCTTTCTGCGGCTTCCTTTTCTGATGCGGCGGCGGCTTCTGCCTTGGCCGTCTCGGCTGCGACAAAATCGGGCCGGTATGACGCCAGGTACTTGGCTGTCAGCGTCCGCGCGTCCTCGAACTCAAGGTAGATCTCCTGCATCGTGTCCAGCGTCAGCTCACGTGCCGGCGGCCGCATCTTGAGCTGGTATAGCAGCGCCGTCAGCGCCACGAGGACCATGGACGGGTCGCGGCACAAGCCCTTGACGCGCTGCATCAGGTCGGCACTGAGCGCGGGGATGCCGCTCAGGAAGCGCGTCAGCACCTTCTTGTCCTGCGAGTGCAGGTACGGCACGAAGCCGTCGAGCACCTTGACCGACCAGACGTCGTAGGTCGTCTTGCCCGACGGTTTTGCACCCTTGGCGGTCAGCATACTGCTGTACCACTCCTCGCAGAGCCACGAAATGGCAATGTCGATGCGTTTCCGAAAGTCTTCGAGGACGTAGCGGAACAGTAGCTCACGAATATTGTCGTTGAGCTCCGGTTTTGATCCTGACCTTGCGTCTTTGGATTCTCTCTTGACGACTTTCTTGCCAATCTCTTCACCCTCTTCCATTTCATCGTCTTCTTCCCCCTCGTCCTCTTCGTCGCTCTCCGTATCAACATCGTCCAGTCCGCTCGCTGACCGTGTTGCCAGCCGCGTCAAGATCGTAATCCAGGCGTCCTTGTCGTACGCTGTCGCCGCTACCCGGTTCAGACCGGCCTTGCCTGTCTTGGTCGACAGTGCTGTGACGGCCGGCGCACTGGCCTCTTCAGAGCTCTGCATCATGCCAAATACGCGCAAGACTGTCGCCTGTCCGACCTTGACGGCCTGCTCGGTGGATAGTGCAGGCGCTGTCGGCAGCTTGAATGCGCCGAGGCCGAGTGATGACGATGCATCCACGCGCGCCACGGTGGCTTCGGGCGCTACCTTTGTGTCAACAGGCATAGTGCCTTCGCCGTCGAGCTTGTTGAGGATCTGCTCGGCATCTTCGGCTGCTGTGAAATCGGGCTCGTAGTCGTCGTCATCTTCATCATCGTTTCCGCTCGGCTCAACGTCGAGGGGTACTGTGTTGGGGTTGATCGCCGACGTGGCGGCTGCGGCATCGAGCGACGCCAGCCGCTCGCGGATGCCATTAATGGCGCGCTGCAGGAATTGGGGGTCGAGGCGCGCAAGTGTCGATACACTAATCTTGGCGACAAGCTCGAGAGGGACCTTTGATGCATTGAATGTGCGCAGTTGCTGGCTGGTGGTGAGTGCAAAGATATCGGCAAGGCTATGCGGCGGCGGCCCGAGCGGTGGAATGTCGACAATCAGCGGCCGTTGCGGTAGCGACATTTGTGTCTGTGGTTGTGCTAGGGGGTTGTGTGGCTGCGGCTGCTGAGCGCCTCCAGCTGCAAGTCTCTGGCGCTTGGTATCGCCCGTCTGTTGCTCGGCCTGGTGCCGCTTGCGCCCTGGATCGTCTAGCAGCTCCGCCTTTGAGCGCATCAACCGCTCAATCTGCTGCTGCATGCGCTGGTTGTAGGAGCTGTGGGGGTCGCGCTTGGTGAGATGGATGAGCAGCATGCGCGTCGTCTTTTCCATGGACTTGACCATGACGCGCGCGCGAGGTGTCAGGTTGCCGGTAGCAGCGAGTCGCAGGGGGTCAAATTTCAGGACAGCATTGATAATGCGGTTGACGGTCGATGGCCGTGTGCGCACAAGGATGGAAAGGGTATTGAGTGTCGCGTCGACGATGATGGCGTCGTTGCTGTTGTCTTGGAGCACGCTGAGCATGCGGTCGAGCAGGCCGGTGGCCTCGGCCTCGAGGTGCCGTGGGTCGAGCAGCGGGTGGTTTTGGGGGATGAGCTTGAGCGAGATGTCAAGACCGTCGCGTCTGTGGTCCGAGTTGGGCGAGAGAGTCTGGGCGAGGACGACACGCTGGGCAAACTTGATGCAGCAGATCTTGACAGACGGTGACGGCAACTCCCATAGCCGCAGGATGCGCGACTTAATGGCGCCGATGCGCTCCCACGTCGCCGTGTCGTATGAGTTGTTGATTCTGCCAATTAGTATAAGCCAAGCAGGAGAAAGACAGAGGAGAGAACGTACATCCACCGCATAATGAGCGGGTAAATACTGGAGGCGGCCTGGATGATGCTGCGCAGCACAAACGGGTCTTCGTTGCTGTTCTCGAGCATACCCTTGATACTCTCGAGCACCAGCAGACTCAGGCTCTCCTTCTCGCGCGACGGCATCGACGGCGCCGCAAATGCCTCGGCCAAGAAGTCGGCACCCCATCGCCGCAGCTGCGGCTGCGAAGACGGGTTGAGGATGGGCAGGATGCCCTGGACGATCATGGGATAGTGGCCGACATTGGCGAGCACAAGCTTGCGCGCGTCGTCGAGCTGGCAAATCTGCTCCTTGACGGATTCGTGTGCGGCGGCGGCGGCAGTAGAGCCGGCTGTATTGGAGGCCGCAGCTCCATTGGACGCGACAACTGTAGCCGAAGCCATTGTATTAATCAAGGTCGTATTGGTCGTGTATCGTCGTATGTCGTATGTCGTATGTCGTATGTCGTTGGTTTGTCGAGCCGCCTTGTAAAAGAATGCTGATCGAACGGTGCGCGCGCGTGGACTTGAAGTAGGGTATCAGTGCCGCAAAGAAGTCGCCATCAACGGGGGATAGTAGCGGTACCAAAGATTGATGCGATGGCCGTTGGGGTGCCAAGCAGGTCAAGCAGGCTGCGGTGTCGTCGTGGTGATGTCGTCGTCGATGTCGTCGATGTCGTCGATGTCGTCGATGTCGTCGATGTCGTCAAAGGTCATTGCAGTCGACACGCGCCGACAGGGTAGCTGCGAAAGCGTAAAGAAAGTCAGGCCGCTTGGAAAAACAAGTACGGGTAAATTAACTGAAATTAAGTATCAACCTGCTGTGGCTGCTGCTTGCTTCTGTTGTGCGACGCTGTGCTGGGTGGTGAGTCGAGACAAACCGAGCACAATAAGCATACAGCTGTGGACGTTGATGCTAGTATTCCGGCTACTCAAAGGCACGACACGAAAAGACAGAGACAAGGCACGGTTGAGCTAGCGTGCAGAATGGGGCTGCAGCGCTGGATCTGGTTAGTCAGCTGTGCGTACACCAACGTACATTGCATTGGTTTCAAGGTGAGAAGAACATTAGGGTACATCCATGCCGTTCTTAGTCATCATCGTATGCTTAGCATTGCCAATTTTCGATTTCGTCAGACAAGCGGGAGCTGGACGACAACGTCAACGTCAATAGCAACATCAACATCAATAGCAAACATGTCTGGGTATGTAGTATATCAAGATCAAACTCTCTGCAGCCGCTAACCTACAGCGTCGAACATTCCTCCTACTACGACCGGCGCATGCGCCAATCGCCGGCTCTGATCCGCGCTCGCCGGCCATACCTCGTCAAGAACGCCGTCCTCGGACTCAGCATCACCGCCGTTGCCATTGGTGTTTGTAAGTAGACCCTGCATAGCCTGTATAGGCTACAGCTCTGACGACCTTAAACACCCGCTAACAGACAGATGCCTACACAATCAGCATTGTCGGCCAGGACGACTTCTCCGACGTCCAGGTCCCGACAGAGCCCAAGCAGCCGACCCAGACCCCGACACAGTCACAAATACAGGCACAAACAGCATTAGGGAAAAAGTAGGGAGGCAGAAGACTGCAAAGGACCAATAGACAATCACACCTTGTATATATATGAATCTACGAAATACTTCCATAACAAGGCACGAATGTGTGACCAGTGACAACCCAAGGCTATGGCCTATGTATGAGAAAATATTGAAAGAGAAAGCCGTTCAATTGGTATATATGGAGAATGGGGACTGCTTTCAATATGCAGATAAGGAGTAAGCAAGAGTAAAATCTGCCTCGCAAGGAGTATGAGCCGCTGAGAGGCGAGAAGAGAAGTAGACGAAGCAAAAGATGAAAACAGAACAAGAATAAGAACAAGCAGCAGGGCAGAATGGACATGAACCGACCCAAGCATAGCAAGCGAACCCAAGTATCTAGCATAAACAAGAAGGCAAGAAAGCAGGAGCAATAAACATCAAACAAGTAAAAACAGGACTAGCGAACCCGAGTCAATTGAGGTGCCTCGACCAAGAGCAAGATCAAGCCCGAGACCAAACCAAGGCCGTGTGAGCTAGAGACAGGTTGTGTATCTAAAGAGACAAGCAGAGGCAAGACTGGCGTGATTGCGAATGCCGAAGAATGTCGAGAAAATATCCGATAAGAAAAGCATGAAGCCGACAAGTAAACACCGGAATAAATGATAATGCTGTCGTGAGTGATAGTGATGATGATAGCGATGCGGATGAAGCGGAGAATGGTCGTAGGTGTAGCTATGGCTATAGTTGTAGAGTGGTCTGATAAGACAAGGATGGTGTATATGATATTCGTGGGAAGTATGCGGTATGTACATTGTAGATGCGTCGACGTGTAGAGTAAGGTTTCAACGGTAGTCGACATTACTCGCGATCAGCCGGGTTCCGCGAGGGGCTGCTGGGTCAGATTCGCGACAACTAAGCTGTGACTTTGGCTGCCGCCTCGCGTTTGATCGGGACTGATGACTGTCGGCTCGGGTCGGTTGGGAAATCGGGCACTGGCGGCGGTGGGTTGCGGTTGGCTGCTGCGGCGGCGGCGGCAGAAGCAGCGGCTACAGCTTTGGCATTGGCCGCTTTCTGGCCTTGTCCGCGACTACCGCCCTGTGGCAATGGCTTTCGCGCCCGTGGTCGCGCCGCCGGGGGTGCTGTGCCGGTGGTGTTTGCTTGGAGGGTTGTACCCGGATGCCCGGATGGGGCCTGTTGCGCCTGCTGTTGCCGTTGAATAAGGTGTTCATCACGGGGAACATGGGACTGGGACTGGGACTGGGACTGGGACATGGACGGGGGATGCATTTGTGATGTATGCAGGGGAGCGGCAGTCTTGCTGTGATGATGAGAAGGGTGGTGTGGGTTCGCCCACGGCGTATTCGCCAAGAATTGCTGACCTGCTGCCCCGAGGCTATGGTATGACACGGGCGCGTGCGTGCTCGTCGGTGGTGGTGCCGAAGCTGATGGCGGTGCAGCAGCTGGAGGAGCACCCACGCCGTTGCCGTTGACGCCATTAACGCCATTGCCATGGACACCCACATCAGTGAACGGGGTTCCATTGCCCTGGTGGTGCTGGTGTCCGTGTATTTGTGGCTGTCCCTGTGGCACATGATGTGCCTGCACTTGGGAGTGAGTCTGAGACGGTGTTTGCTGCGCTTGTGCGCGTGGCTCCGATTGCCTTCCTCTCTGTATGATTAGCAGTTGCTCATTACTCGGATAAAAGAGAGATCACGCACGGCAATAGCCTCTAAATCGTCGTCCACCTGGTGGTGCGAGGCGCCCTTGATGGCCGGCGCCGCCGGGAAGCCCTCGTACTTGGCCAGGCCCGACAGGATAGACACTTCTGTGTTGTAGCTGACGGCGTCCTTGATGCGCTGCTGCTTGGACGTCGGGAACCGCAGGCCGTAGTCGGGAATGGTGTTGGCGTGCCGCCGGCGCTGCAGCTGGATCTGGTACCACTGCCGGCCCAGCTCCTCCAGCACCATCTCGCGCGACTCCCGGATGCTCTGAAAGTACTGTCCGTGAATGTGGCTGCGCCGTGCTACAGCCCAGCGGTTGAGTGTCTGCATGTTGAGCGCCAGCTCCGTGTCCACAACACGCTTCGTCTCGTCGCGCCGCTCGTCGATGCACTGCATCATGGCCAGGTACTCGGGGTGTGTCGGGTTGTCGCCCTGCAGCATCTCTTCTTCGTGGTTCAGCTGGTCTAATCGTTCTTGGTAGAGTCTGGGTTGTTAGTCCGGTCCTTCTATAGACATCTGTAATTCTCTTCGGCTCCTTGAAACTTACTTGTCTCTAAACGACGCAAACTGCTTCTCAATGGCGCTCAGGTTGTCCAATGCCGCCTTCTTTCTCTCCACTGTTGCATCCACTTTGTTAGCATGCTCCCCGCGCTCTTCTTCTACTTCATCGTGATCTTCCTCATCTGCTTCCTCTGCCTCCTCTACTTCTTGAGCTTCTTCGGCCTCGGCCTCCCCTTCTCCATGTTCTCCATGCTCTCCATGCTCCACATCCTCTTGGTCGGTTTCCGTCGGAGCAGTCGCCTGCATCTCGGTCCGGTTCCGGTTCACAATCACTGTCACGTTCGCGGTAGGGGTAAGGTGGGAGGGGGGTAGGGTCGGGGTCGGGTGGTCCATACGTTCTTCCTCGTTCCGGTGCGCTGCCTCGGCTTCTTCGTCAATGTCGCCTTCTGGTTCGTCTTCGCCATTCGCGGCGGCTTCGTCGTCAACAGCGCCATCGCGCTCGTCGTCCAGGTCGTCATTACCACCGCCCTCGTCGTCAGAGTCTTTGTTTCCACTATTTCCGCCACGTCTCTTGACACTGCCGCGCTTCGATCTTCTGGCGCGGAATGTGTCGCTGGCTGTGCCTTCGGCCGAGTTGTCGTTGTCGCCATCATTCTTTCGGTCGGCTCTGTCGGCTCCACCAGCGGCGTCGCCAGAAGCTCCATTCGTGGCGGCGGCCTCGTCGGTATTGGCCGAGGTGGCATTTGTGCTTGTGCCTTTGCCTGTGCCTGGCCCAGTGCCCGATCCAACTCGCTTCCGCAATGGTTGGTCAGACTCGGACGGGTCGGTGGTTGGCGACCGCTTTCGTTTCCGCGTGTCGGAACTCGCGCGCTGACCCCTTGGCAATGGCGTGCCGTCGTCCTTGTCGCCTGCAATATCGTCTTTCTTTACCGCTGGTGCGGGAGCGGACTTGGGGTCTTTGTCTTTGGAGGCGGCCAGGGATCGGCGGCGACTGCTGCGCGTGTTTTCGCGATCGTCGGCTGCAGCCTCTTCTTCGCCGTCGGCCTCGTTGTTTTCTTCATCTTCCGCGTCGGCGAGCGCGTCGTCGTCTTCTTCGTCGTCATCCTCCTCTTCCTCATTGTTGTTCTCGTTGCCGCCGTCCGAGTCAGCCCGCAGCTGCTGCTTCAGCTTGCTAGGACTGGCATGGAATGTGCGATCCCGTGCGGCGGCGCTCTGCTGCGATGACAGCCGCTTGGTCGGGCTTGTGGTGAACGACTCGGGACTGCTCTCGACATCGGCGCTACTGCCATTTTTTATGTTCTTATTCTTGGTGGGCGTGTCGTAGAGGCGCTCGGTCTCGGCTTCCGAGTCGTTGACGTCGGGCTCAACTTCGGACAGGGCAGACTCGTCGTCGTTGTCCGAGTGTACGTCCGCTGCTTTTGCCCGCTGTTGTGAACGCGTGGCCCGCGTTCTGTTTCTATTTCTGCTGTGTTGTTCTTCGTCGCTCCGCTCGGCCTCGTCGTCCTCGTCCTCGAGATCGGCAATGTTGACATTGCTCAATGGCGACGACTTGTGCGCCGAACCGTCGAGCTCCATCTCGTCGGGATCACCGTCTTTATCTTCGACCTCCGTGAGTGGACTTGAGGCATTGCTGAGGGACGTGTCGGGCTGAGGGGGGAGAGGTGGACTCGAGGCGACAGCCGCCGCGGCCGCTAGAAGGTCGTCGGCCATTGTAGAGAGGAGGGGGGAAGTTGTCGGCCTGCTCTGGAGTGTCGGCAGTCGATTGGCAATGCCTGGTGGAGGAAAGGTAATTATCGAGGAGTAGGGCGCCGACAAGGGCCTCGAAAGGTGTAGAGTGTGTTTGTGAGAGTCTCTGATCGTCTTTGGGTGTCTTGGAGCGTCTCAGAGCGTCTTCGAGAGCGTCTGGTCGTTGACAGCGACGTTTGGGGGCGTCGACCCCAGGAGAGCTGGAAAACAAGCTGGTTCTGAGTGAGAAAAGCAAAAGAAAATGACTGATCTGGCTTCGCAAGAAGAATCCGATCAGAACGATGCCTGGCTATGAATGGTGATATGCGTGCTGGTTGGAGGGAAAGGGTAGAGACAGAGAGAGACAAGAAGACGAGAAGACGAGAAGACGGGAAGAATGTGGTGTGTGGAGGATTTGTGGGCGACAAGGGGAGAAAACCAGAGGGAAACAAAGTGCCACTTGCGCGGTGCTGGGGGTGCTTCTGGGGGTGCTGGTGCTGAGTATTGGACGCAGGGGCGCTGTACGAGTAATGCCTGTAATGCCTGTAATGGCAGTCTCCGTCCTCGTTCCGCCTCTCCTCTCTCTTCTCTCCACTCAGCTGCCCTTCCTTGCGCTTGTGCTTCCCAAACTGCGCTAGCGAATGACCGCATGCTGCTCTGAGAGCGGTGTCGCTGGGCAGAATCCCCTGCTCCGTAACGCTAGCAGCCAAATACATATGTGGCTGGGCATTGAGGTACTTTTTATTACTTCCTTTATGTATAACGTAGTGCTTTGTGCTATGTATCTCTATGTACTGTATGATAATCATAGTGGGTCTTGTCAGCACGTCTGTCCAATCATATCCGTTTAGATAACGACAATCCCTTATCGCATCCCCAAATTCTTTTTTTTCTGCCCGATTTTCTGCTGCGCTGCAGGCCAAAGGCAAAGCAGAGTAAATAGCCTCCGCCGGATCGTCGACTTGCTTCACGACCACACAGCACCACAACCACAACGCACAATGGCACCTTTGTGAGTTTTTGAAGCGATCAATCCAGACTATCGATAAATCAGTTCTAACATCAACAGAAAATCAGTCCTGTCTGCGTCCAAAAAGGCGGTGGACCCCACCCTCGACGCTCTCTTTGCATCCAGCGTATGTACAACATAGAGCGATGGACTGATGGAGAGAGATAGACGAGAGATTGGGGAAAATACTAACTATATAGTTTGGCCCTGTTGAGCCGCGCGCGAAGCCAAAGTACGAGAAGCTTATCGAGGTCAAGCCCAGAGACGCCCCTACACCAAAGCCCGTTAAGCCCTTGACCAAGGAGGAGGAAGAGGCTGCCGAGGAGGCCGAAGACGACGATGAGGACGATGAGTACGATGAGGACAATGAGGATGATGAGGACAATGAGGATGATGAGGACAATGAGGATGACGACAACGAGGATGACGAGGATGATGCTGAAGAGGAGGTAGTTGCCGAGGCCACTCCTGAGAAGCCCAAGGCTAGCAAGAGAAAGAGAAAGGGCCGCAGCGAGGATGACGAGGACCTCGAGGGCCGCTACTTTGATAAGCTCGAGCGCGAGATCGACGGTCCCGCAGAGAAGCGTGCCAAGCGGGCAGAAAAGGCAGACAAGGCAGACAAGGACGCCGAGGACGAGGAGATGGCCGATGCTGACTCCGACAAGGATAGCGACGCCGAGGAGGACAGCGATGACGACGATTCCCAGCCAATTGTCCACGAGTCGCTCCTGAACGGTGCTGCCGACGCTGATGCCGATGCCGACGACGACGACGACGCCGAGGACAAGACTGAGCAGAGTGTCGAAAAGGCTTCGCGCACCGTGTTTTTGTCCAACGTCAGCCTCAAGGCCGTCACCGACAAGGCCGCCAAGAGAAAGCTGACGCTGCACCTGGAGTCGATCAACGGTGTCAAGCCCGAGGAGAAGAAGAGCAAGAAGAAGGCCAAGAAGCAGGCCGAGGAGAAGAAGAACGATGACGAGAAGGAGGATGAGGAGAAGACTCAAGACAAAACTGAAAAGGAAAAGTCGATTGTCGAGAGCATCCGCTTCCGGTCCGTGCCGTTTGCCTCGGCCGCCCTCCCCAAGCGCGCCGCCTACATCACCGGCGCCACCATGGGTGCCACCGCCCAGTCCGCCAACGCCTACGTCGTCTACGCCACCGTCGCCCAGGCCCGCCTCGCCGTCAAGAACCTCAACGGCACCGTCATCCTGGACCGCCACCTGCGCGCCGACAGCGTCGCGCACCCGTCGCCCGTCGACCACCGCCGCTGCGTGTTTGTCGGCAACCTGGGCTTTGTCGACGACGAGACCGTGCTGGCTGCCAACGAGGAGGGCGAGCAGGAGACCAAGAAGCGCAACAAGACGCCCATGGATGTCGAGGAGGGCCTGTGGCGCATCTTTGGCAAGCACGCCGGCCGCGTCGAGAGCGTGCGCGTCGTGCGCGACCCGGTGACGCGCGTCGGCAAGGGCATTGCCTATGTGCAGTTCTACGACGGCACGTCCGTGGAGGCGGCACTGCTGCTGGCTGAGAAGAAGTTCCCGCCGCTGCTGCCGCGCGCGCTGCGTGTGAGCCGCTGCAAGGCGCCGCACAAGACAGCGCGCGCCATGGAGCGTGTGCATATCCGCGGCGATGCGCCAAAGCGCGATGACCGTTCGGCGCGTTTCAAGCGGGGCAGCAACGGCCGGGGCGGCAAGGGCGCTGATGATGACAAGAAGACGGGCTACAAGCCCAAGGTGACGGCCGAGCAGCAGACACAGGCTGGCCGTGCGGCCAAGCTGCTGGGCAAGCAGGCAGCCACTGGCAGCACCATGGTATTTGAGGGCATGCGCGCGCGCGTCGGCGGTGTCAGCCTGTTCAAGAAGAACAAGCACAACAAGAAGCAGGCCGGCGCTGCTGGAGGGGCAGGCAAGCCTGCGTCTGGCAACGACCGCCGGCGAGCCGAGCGGGCCAAGAGCTGGAAGGGCAAGCCGGCACGGGGCGCCAACAAGGAGTAGAGAGGTGCACGTGGCGATTCAAAAGCTTGTTTTGACAGTATTTTCTTTGTACGGCGTCTATCATTCTTGGTAATTTTCTCGTTCCGTTCAATCAATTTTCAAATTATACTTCACCTGCATGATCAAGTTTATTCGCTTAGCTTTTTGTGATGAGAAACTTTGTTGTCCAGTAAGATGTCAATTACTACCACTACGGCATGCACACAAAAACATCATTATATCAAAGCTAGGAATAAGTAACGGGTTGGGAATGTAGTTGCAAAAGAGAGAAAATATGGAAGTCATAAAAGAGACGTAGAAGGGGATAGCAGTAGTGTAAAGTAGCGTAACTAGATAGGGGAAGGGGGTGTATAAAAGGACAAACGCAGGCTGACTGACAAGAGAGAGAAAGCAAAGGAGAACAATAACGAGGTATACTGAGGGATATAGAGAACAAGAGAATAGCAGAGACATCATAGGGTGTCCGTTTGGTCAGACCCAAAAGAGGATAACAAGTATAGACCGTCTCACCTCCATTCGTGTCCAGCCAGTCAGTCACCTTTGACGGAACTCTCCCTAGCTAGATCCTATATCTCTGTCGTCTCTGTGCATGCCTCACCTTATGCTCGATCCGCTTAGTACTCAATCTCGCCCTCCTCGGCCTCGAAGCTGTCACCAGCGACCTCCTCGTAGTCCTTCTCGAGAGCAGCCAGATCCTCACGGGCCTCGCTGAACTCACCCTCCTCCATACCCTCACCGACGTACCAGTGCACGAAAGCGCGCTTGCTGTACATGAGGTCGAACTTGTGATCAAGACGCGACCAGGCTTCGGCAATGGCGGTGGTGTTGGACAGCATGGACACGGAGCGGTCGACGCTGGCAAGACCACCCTCACTAGAAGTAGGGACGGCGACAGGCTTCTGGTAGTTGATGCCGATCTTGAAACCGGTAGGGCACCACTCGACGAGGTTGAACGAAGACTTGGCCTTAAGGGCGGCAACAGCGGCGTTGCAGTCGCGGGGGACAACGTCACCGCGGTACAGCAGGGCGACGGCCATGTACTTGCCGTTGCGGGGGTCGCAGACCACCATCTGGTTGTTAGGCTCGAAGCCTGGTTCGTTAGTATTTGACTTGAATAGGCCACACATACACACATGAACAATTTTTAGAAAAAACATACACTGGAAGGTCAGGTCGTGAACCTTGAAGCTCTCGTGGGCGCTCTTAGAGGCAGAGACAACGGGAGCGTAGCTAATGAGCGGGTAGTGGATACGGGGGTAGGGGACCAGGTTGGTCTGGAACTCGTTCAGATCGACGTTGAGAGCACCGTCGAAGCGCAGCGACGAGGTGATAGACGAGACGACCTGAGCAATCAGACGGTTCAGGTGCTCGTAGTCAGGGCGGGGGATATCGAGGTTGCGACGGCAAATGTCGTAGACAGCCTCGTTGTCGACGAGGAAGGTGCAGTCGGAGTTCTCAATGGTGCTGTGGGTGGACAGGACGGCGTTGTAGGGCTCGACGACGGCAGTAGAGACACGGGGAGCAGGGTAGATGGCAAACTCGAGCTTGCACTTCTTGCCGTACTCGGTAGACAGGCGCTCGAGCAGCAGGGCGCCGAAACCGGAGCCGGTACCACCACCAAAGGAGTGGAAGATCAGGAAGCCCTGCAGGGAGTTGCAGTTGTCGGCGACACGGCGGATGCGGTCAATGACGTTGTCGACCATCTCCTTGCCGATGGTGTAGTGACCACGGGCGTAGTTGTTGGCGGCATCCTCCTTGCCGCTGATGAGCAGCTCGGGGTGGAAGAGCTGGCGGTAGTCACCGGTGCGGATCTCGTCGATGGGGGAAGGGTCGAGGTCGACAAAGATGGAGCGAGGGACGTATTTGCCGTTGCTAGTCTCGGTGAAGAAGGTCTCGTACGAGCCACCCTCGCCGATGTCCTTGAGGTTGGGGTCAGGGCGACCATCTGCGCCAAGGCCGTGCTCGAGCAGGTAGCTGCGTCGGTCAGTATAGGAAGTAGACTGGTAGGCAGCTAGATTCATAGACTAGTAGACAAAATACGACATGAATCGGCAGACTACTTACAGCTCCCAAGCGCTGTTACCAAGCTGGGTACCAGCCTGGCCCAGGTGAAGATGGAGAACCTGGAATGATCAGTACGGATGGCGCATACACGTCATATACTGGAGGCAGTGAAGTGGATGTAGGGTGAAGGATGAGGCCATGGTGATGTCTCGGTGTCTCCTCGTCGTCATGTCGTCGATATCATCAAAGTTGTGATGCCGACGGCGCATACAAGACACGATATGGCCAAGATGGAGACGAGACATTGTAATGGTATAGTACGGATAATAAGTAATAGCAAAGCTCGGTCCTTTGCTTGTCGTCATTGACCCTTGACAGTCATGGAGGATACTGGCTGGGAGGGGAGGATAGATAGGAGAAGTCGTGTAGGACAGGGTCATGAGATGCCAGGAGATGGAGATGCAAATGGCCGGGTAGGGGTGACAGAGGATTCTGGCATAGCATGGGAATGCTGAAGAGCAATGGCAATGGCAATTGAGATTGAAGGAGTGCGGAAGAGGGAAATGAAGATGGAGACGGAATCAGCAATACGTACCTCGCCCTTCATTGTTGCTGAAGATGTTTTGACAGGATTGGGGAAAGAAATATGGTCAAGTCGATGGCAAGGTAAGAGAATAGAAGTCTGAAAGACTGAAGACAAGAACAGAGACAGACGATGGAGAGTTTTTCCTCGCTGGGTGTTTAAGGAGAAAAAAGGCAGACGCAAGGCAAAGGGGGAGAGTTTGGGAAGCAGAAGAGAAGGGAGATGAGAAGTTGGGGACTACGGGGAGACTAAAACTTAAATTAAAATTAAATGGTAAAAAGGAGCTTGGGAGGGGGGGGGGCTAGTGGAGGTGGGAGACGGTCGATTGGTTAGTAGATACGGGCCGGAGGGTGACGAGCATGGAGAAATATGTTGAGAGGTAAAGAGGCAAGAGGTGTATTATAGAGAGGCGCACAGGGAAGGAGCTATCGCAGTATCTTATTGGGTTAGACGTGGACAAACCGCGCCAAACGGGATTCACATGGCAGTTTGTGCGGTGAGTGCTCGATCAATTTACGGAAAGAGCAAAGGGGAAAGAGACGATGAGGTGGGCAGGTGGGGCAGTCTACATCTGTACTGAGTAGTATAGCCGGTATTATGTGTGTATTTGCATTGGTTCTTTGGTGCCTTGGTGTGCTGTTTTGCGGTGCGTTTCGCGTTTTGCTTGTGTTTACGAGGGGAAAAGGGGAAGGAGCGACCCAGAGACCTCACATGTACCGGTACTCTACAGTATAATTGAGGAGGCTTCTTCGCACACTAAAAGACATACTTGCAGGTATCTCTACCTCGGCAGTGGTCCCCGCGCTCACCGCTATGATAGTTGGCCAGTGGGCTGGCCCGTGCACACCAGCGGGACAGGGGCAGCGCGGTGTGATTGGTCCAAGTGGGGAGCTGTTATTGCAGTCCCGCTAACTAATAACTAATACTAATAACCTCTGTTTGTCAGCAAACCGGACGATCCGTACCACGGCCGCCAACACGGCGCAGCATCCGGCAGACGGGGCACCATTGTCAACTCGATACTCTCACTGTCTCAATGCTTGATTTATTCCAAGATGGGAAGCACGGCTTGCCATTGCTGGCCGTCGAAGAGCCTCATAGCGGAAACACTAAAGCAAACCCTTGGCGGCATTGCCGTCTTGTCAATGCACACGGCTGCTACTCGAGAGAGAGCCTGTATCCGTCCAGCGAGAAACAGCGGCAGGCGTTGATCTTGTTCCTACACCCGGTCGCCGCCATCGCCGTCATAGTCATTGTTGTCATCATCAAAGCAGGACGAACCGAGACCATGCGACTGTCCTCCCGAAGCATCGAAAAAGGTTTTACTAATGCTAGGAACACATCCACCGAACTGGTTTGAACAACAGGTCTCCAAAACTTCTCACAGCGACCAGCCAAGATACAATAGCCACCGTCTTCAATCGGTGGCCGGCCTATAAAAGGTGGCGCCGCGCCGGCATGGCAAAACAGAGAGCGGTCACTACCATTTGATCTTTAAGCTATGTTAGACTATCTTAGAAGACCGCGTACTTTTTTGACTGGCAATATCAACAGTGATACGCGTTAGGAGTGTGTAGTGACAGCACTAGCAGCTGCAAATACGCTATGCTAAGAGAAAAGCGGGTCCAAACAGAGATCGTGATATTAGCTATGGAGACGTAAGATGAAATGGGATAAAGAAATGTTGATGATGATGAAGACTGAGTGTGTCTATGATGGAATCATACTGGTTTTTTAGCATCAACATGGGGACAGGATCGGCAATACGTTTGGCATATATTGCAGCATGTCTACCTCCTCAAGGCTGCACATCAGTAACCTTGACGGTCATCTTGACAAGGCTGGTTGAGATTACAAGAATATCCTAGCAGCTATATTAATCACGAGGCATTCCGTATCAAGTCTCTTACTGAGCAAATTTTAGCAGTACCGCCAGGCAAGGAACTGCCAATATGCGACGGCTAATTGCCATCCGCACATTCCGATCTTTGACGCGTCTTAATAGATTGTGTTCCGACAACACGGTCGACCCTGGTGCTGCTCTTTGCAATTAGATCTTACTAATTCTCACATGGTATCTTACTCAATAATAAGTATGTAAATAAAGAGATTGCCTATTACAATGAGATTGCGTACTGCTTGACTCTGGTAATACCATTTATTGTTCAGTCTTGATCATCCGCAGGGAGGTGACAGGTGTTGGAATCTCAGATCTCACACAAGACATTCAACGTCTACGGGGCATGGAGTCAAGCTGCTTCGGCAGATCTTTCAAGTTTTGTCTCTAGTCTCTATTGCCACATCAACATCGGCATGATCGTCAAAACAAGATGTGTCTGTCGTCGTTGAAGCTGGGTGCTTAGTCATTATGTTACACGGTTGCCCGGGCAGTGGTGTAGCCTCCTGCCGTCTGGGCCGCCTGGCCGTTGGACGCGCAAAGTGGGTTACTTACGCTGTATTATACTTCGTATGAAACCGATATTCCCTATTTCCCTAATGAGATCAAATATTAAGTAAGCAGGCACAATGCCACCATATACAAACCCCTAGCCTTGCGGGCACCCCTTTCTGCCTGCGTATATGAGGTGTAGTAACAAAACAAAACATTTCTAGCAACACTCTAGTGATACTCTAAAAATACGCCAATAATACTCTAATAATACTCTCATGCCCGTAATGCAGGCGAAACGAAACGACATTACGACGTAATTACTTTGTAGAAATCTCAGAATTGCATGGACGGTCATTTCCCGTCCTGTCCGTATGTATCTTTTATGAGTTTGCTTACGTGCCTGCTCGGCAGTGTCCTAATACCGTGCATCGTATGTCTTGCTTTGGTATTCTCGTATCTTCTCTGGCTCTCACTGTCTCGACCGTCTCGACCGTCTCGACACTCTTCCTTCTAATCCAAACTCTTACCAGCGATACTCTGTCGACTCTAGCGACCCGTCGACCTCCTGCCTCGACCACTGCGACCGCATCGCACCGCCGTTTGATGCTCGCTAGGATTGCCAGGCAGAACCAGCAATCTGAACTTGCCATTGTCCTTTGGAACAAGTCAAAATAGATCGAATGCAGTCTGCAGACATTTACAAGATCAGTAATAAATACAACAAAATACAAAGAACAAGAAACGCACTCCGCCACCAACCGCCAGTAAAGCCTGCGGAAGCGGACAGCCAGGCAACCAGACAAAGGGCAAATAACAGACAAGAATAAGGATTTTTGATAAAGAAGACCCTGAATACCCCTTCTTCTCGCCCACGCTCTCTCTCTTCCACCCTTCATCTACTGCAACAATGCGTCATCGGCTCAAGAAGTCCTCACGGCACGAGTCGGTCGGCTCGACCAAGTCTTCCAAAGGCAACGACACCAAAGGTTAGTTTAGCACTTTAAGTCAGATCCATCGCTCATGCACCTGCAACTGCCCCTGTCTGTACGGCCAAACTGTACGACCACTCGTTTGTCTATTGTCTTGTTGTTGTGCGGTCGCATACTACGGCCATATCAAGGTCAGCAGCCAGTGGGCAGTGACCGGCCCGCCAGGCCAACAGCAGCTGAATTAGCAACAAGACACAAGACACAAACGCAAGAGACAGACACAACAAGACAACTCGCGTCTCTGGTTCTTCTTGAAACGCATTGTTGTGGTGATCACTGACCTCTGTCTTCTCTGTCTTTCTCTTGAATACCCACCTGCCGACCCACTGCTCCCCGCCGTTATGTCTTGCACTGTACCTGCTACCAAACTACCAACCCAATAAGCAGCTGCATTCCATACTGCAAAACTTCAACCTCATCTAACCTCTTCTTTTCAGACTCCTCTCACTCGCGCACACCCTCGTCCACCAATGACTCGCCCCGCTCGTCCCTGACATATGCGTCCGAAGCCATTGCCAACCTTAGAAACACAATGGGCATCTCACGCGGCACAGCACCTACATCGAATCCGTCGTCGACTTCAACCACCTCAACAACCACAGCAACAGCCGCAGTAACAGCCACAGTAACAGCCACAGTAACAGCCACAGTAACAGAAACGCGGCCTCCATCAACAGCACCTCCGTCGGTAATGCCCTCGCAGTCCGTCAGCAAAAGCTCCAGTACAAATACCGTTGGCCTCTCGCGCACCCTGTCCACCATACGCACCGTCACCAGCTCCGACGACAAGCCCCATCCCTCGCCCATTCACGCCCAGTACACCCGCCAGTCCTTTGACGACGAGGGCTCGTCTGTCGGCTCGCCGACCATTGCGCGCAACTCCAACTCGGCCTTTTCCAGTTCCGTCAACAGCAACGTGAGCTCGGCCTCTTCACAACCACACTCGCCACTACCCTCGTCATCAAATCATACAAACGACTCAAGCAACGACTCAAGCAACGGCAACGGCCGCTTGAATACCCGCCAGAGTGCCACCACCTCAACTCTCACAACCGTCCCCAGCGCATCCAGTCTCGAGATCCCACGCCCCGGTAGTCCCGGCCTGCACCACAGCTCCAGCTTCTCCAAACTGCGTTCGGCAGCCGCCCAGTTTGAGGGCTCAACGTCTGCGCCTCCCGACATGTCGGACAACCCGCAAAACGACCCGGCATGGGACTCGACCGTCGGCAAGGCCGGCCTCGGCAAAACTGGCCGCGTGATTAACCGTCTCGTGTCCGACAACGACGCCCTGAAGCGCGATCTCAAGATTGAGCGCCTCAAGGCCGACGAGGCCCGCCAGGCCGCACGCCTGCTCGAAGACAAGATGGAGCGCATGGTGGCCGACTACGAATCCCGCCTGCTCGAAGCTAGCGTCACCAAGACACTGTTGGCCCGCAAAGAGCGCCAAGTCGAGTCGCTGCAGGCGGCAGTCGAGCTCGAAAAGCAGCGCACCACAAATGCCCAGGACCGCGAGCGCACGTGGCGCGAAGAAATCGATGGTCTGCGCAAAGAGACAAAGCGGCACGTCGAGGACGCGTCGACGCACGCGCAGCTCATGGAGGGCCGGTACAATGCCATCAGCAGCCACTGGCGGTCGCAAGGCGATGCCGTCAGGAAGACGGCCGCCGACCTGCGGGACGAAATCACAGAGCTCGTGAGCCAGCGCCAGAGCGACGACCACAAGATCGGCATGCTGCGGGAGCTGTGCGAGCAGCAGGACAGCAACATCAAGGCGCTGTGGGAGCAAAAAGAGGCCATTGGTCAGCAGTTTGTGGCGTACAAGGCGGAGCAAGAGCAGTACCTCAAGGACATCAAGACGAATGCGGCGCGCCGCGAGGCCGAGCAGGAGGCGACGCTGGAGGAGGCGCGGCAGGTGCTAGACAAGCTCAAGTGGGCGTTGAATGTCAAGTCGACGATTGACTGGGCAGAGTAGACGTCAATGTCAAAGACGGATGTCGACGGTGGCAGTAGCCGTCGACACATTCTTTTTATATAAAAAAAACCCTCCAATATCTCTTCCTTTGGACGTCGGCGTCCAGGCGTCAACCCCAACAACACAATCATCTACCATGTATGACGGACATCTCAGGCTGGATAGACGGAGCCCGGCGTTCTCTTTCGTTTCATTTCTCTTTTTCTTTTCTTCTTGTTGTTCTTGTTTACTCTTCTCGTTATCCTCTTCTCTTCATCTACGACTCGGACTGCATACGACCGACAAAACCGCATCTAACGACCTGTATATTTGGCTTTTATTTTGTTAATTTTTTCTCATCTCCATTCATTTATTCTTGTTCTTAATTGTTCTTCCCGGTTCTTCTGTTCTCTTCTTATTTTGTACCTGTTGTTGCTTCTGTTACTCTGTTCACTTGGTTAGGCTCGGCCATGTCATAAACATGCATTTCAGGTGCTCGTCTCTTTACTATTATCTTCGTTCTATCGACCGATATCTTCTTTTCACTGTTCTGATTGTTTCGATTGTTGTGCCCTTGTCTCTGTCTGCGTCTTTGTCATCTCTTAGCTCTTTATTCACCTCTGTGGGACACATATCTATCTACAGTACAGATATCATATATTACCAAGAGTCAATACCCATTATACACTTACTATAAGCTGTATGAATAGAGATTGAGGAATTGTTCCTTCCTAGTCCATCGGTGTTGGTAAGCGCTCCTTCCTCTTTTATTCAACCACTCTGTCGTAATCTTGAATGCCCGTCGACCCTTCCTGGTCGAGTTTCTTCTTGCGAGCCTAGACACAAGCTCCTTCTATTGTTAGAAGCGTAGTCAGTTGCTCTTTCCTCTTATTCTCTGATCCCATCTTGGCCAGTACATCCTCATTTCACCTTCAGACTTATTCCTTACTTGCATCGCTTCTTTGATCCCTCTTGGTTTCCAGTCACCCCAGCCGTTTGCCATAGATATAGGATAGCCGTCTCGCCAACAGTCCTGTTTGCATAAAGCTTTTCACAGCTACCGAAATCGGATCAAAGAAGATCTCCGTTTGCTCATTTTCTTCTCTAGTCTTCTCCCTCTTTCTCTTCAGCTCGACATCGGCATCGACATCACCTCGGCATCACGATATGACGATATCACAACACCACGACTCACGACATCGCAGCATCACGACCTCTTTAATCGACCACTCCATAGATGCGTCACGCTGAGGTCATTGTGATTACCTCTTCGTTGGCACACAAATGACTTGAGCCTGTAAATAGTGCTTACCCTCTGCTTCTCTCTTCGCTCCTTCTTCTTCCTCTTCGTCTTCTTATTCTTCTTCTTCTTCTTCTCACAATTGTAACCGGCTGACATCAGCTTGCCGTTACTTCTACATCTCTTGCAACCTCTCTACAGACTAAACACTTCACTATATTTACTTATCTTCACTTGCTACTCCTCCCCTCTTCTCCTCAGATTTTCTCCATTCTCTCGCATCATTGTGATCCTATCATCATGGAGGACATTGTTGAGTTCTACCTGGCCAGTGTGTGGAAGTATAAGGATGCCGGCTCCAGCTACATTCTCAGCAGCCTCGGTGAGAAGCATCCGAAAAGTCACTTCGTCTACGATCATGACGCAGGCTGGTTTGAGGTCAATTGCAGTCCTAGTGACGTCCAGGCCGTCCAAGCCACCTTTCGAGACATCCACATTGATCTTGAACAAAAAGCAATGGATTCCAAGGGGGACTTCAGCGAAAACGCCTGGTTGAGAAAGCCGTCACCAAGTGACCTCATCAGTGATGCGAATACCAAACCTGCAAAAGGGCCCCTCGTTGACCACCTCTGCCCCATCGTCTTCGACCGATTTGCCTACAACAAGGTGTGGGCGCGGATCAAGAACGAGTCGCCAGACTCTATCACTGTCCAGAGTTTTCTGCATGACAAGGACCGTTTGGCCGTCATGAAGCTCTCGGGTGCCCATATTGAGCTCGACCCAACAGGACGTCTTGTCTTTCTCGGCGGATCCTCCGAACAAAGCCTAGCCAAGGCCACCAAAATGCTCGACAATCTCTTCCGCAAGTTTACGTTTGTGTTGCCGCCGCCCAAACACATGATGTGGTCAGAGTCCGAGGGCTCGTACACGGTTGATGCGCGCTTCATGGCACATGTCAATGACGGCATGCTGAGTTCGTCCATCTTTGACCCTGGCCTCTACCCCGGCAAGCGTCTCGACGACATGTTTGCAAATATCTTTGGCAAGGCCGCATGCCTGCGAATCTGTTTTTATGACCGCACAAAGCGCATCGAGGTGTCGTACTTTGGGCCGAACTCGGAGCCCATCTTCAATGACCAAGCGCGCAAGTGGCCCATCTGGTTCAAGCGGGCCGAGTACACGCCAAAGGTCAAGAGTATCACGGCTCCCTCGAAGGAAGACAAGGCAGTCAAGACGACAAGCAACCCCAATTCCCCGGAGGTCAATGCCAAAAAGGAACCGTTGGCCACTACGCAAGCTTCTGGAGGCAAGCAAAATTCACAGGGACTTGGCTATCTCTTGCGAGAAATTGACCTTCTCACCGACGACATTTCTCAAGTTGGTAATGAGCCGCCTCCCGTTCTTGCCCCTGTCCCTGCCCTTGCACCTTCTTCTGCTCCTGGTTCTATTAAACCCAAAGCGGCAACTCCTTCATCTACTATGCTTTCCCCGTCCAATGCACTTGTGCCTGTCCTGGATTTGGATTCAAACAAGCATGGCTACCAGCTCAAACTCCTCCAGCAGTTTCTTGGAGATCCCTTTAGAAAAGGCAGCAGTTCAATCCATAAGAAGGGAACTGTTACACAACCCGGGGCTGTTAAGGCTATCGATGCTGTCACGCCAGCGGTGCCCAGTACGAGTCAGACCGAGCCAGCAAAAGAAGAGTCACTCATATATTTTGCGGAAGAAGCAGTGGTGGAGGAAACTTGCAAGAAAGCTCCTCTCAATCCTCCTGTTGCGTCTATTGCGCCTGTTGTTGAGCGTGTCGGCGAGACTGGGCATGACGAAGCCAAAGAAACCACCATGGCCGACGATGACAACCTGCTGATTGATCTTCCTGTGCAAGCACCCCCAGAGCCGCAACCAGTTTCACCACGTGTGTCCATGGCAATGTACAGGCCAAGCAGCAGCAATGCACTCGTGCGGCGGACAACTTTTGCCAACAGTTTGTGCAATTGCATCGGTCGCTTAATGGGGGATCTTCCATACAGCCGCGGCCGGGTGCGGATGCAGGTCGAACTTGGTCGGCTGTATCTCATGGATACAATCCCCGAAGGTCTTGCCAGCAATCTGCCTGGTGAGCCTGCCTGTGGTTGGCCGCATACAGACATCATGGGCCGTCTCGATACAGTGTGTGTATCGCCTGAGAGTGTCGTTTTTTCCAAGGCATTGACACTATTTGCCAATGATATTGAGAGCGTGCTGGGTATGCCGGGTACAGTAGGCGCCCTTGCCCTTAGTGCACCCAAGAATCCCGACGATATTGTGGATATAGATACGGAGGACACGGTTCCCGAATGGACGTTTCACGATAAGCGGATTGTGTACGAGCTCAAGTGTGAGCGGCGTGTCGTCAACAACGCAGCCGGTGTGGTCAAGGTGCAAATCCCGTTTGTTGTGGAGATTGACGGCACGATGCCGGGGGCTTTCCGGTACAGCCTGCGGCGCGTCGACGACAGCCGGTCGCCAATCTGGGTGCATTGCATCCAGCGGTCTTGGGACGCGCGCGTTGTGGTTTCATATAGCCAGACCGACAAGCTCGAGACCGAATACGGTGAATTTGCACGCGAGCTGTTGCGGACCATGGTGGTGCCGCCGGGTCCCATGACGAACCCGCGCTTCCAGATGGCGTACGACTACTCGGCCAAGCAGCAGGATGGCCAGTCGGTGTATACCAAGGTACAGTCGGCACGTGTCCGCAATGTCGGCCGGTTTGTGAGCGGAAACGGCGAGAGCTACCTTGATGTGTCGTGGAACCGGCACATGAACATGGAGATGAAGCCCGACTCGAGCCTAGAGACAGATGAAGAGGGCGAAAGCAAAGATAGGACAGAAAAGGGCACGCTGCGCTTCACCGGTGCCGAGGATGACCAGGCGCGGGGCATGTTCGGATCGTGGTACGAGGCGAGCGTGTTGTCGGCGGCGGCAGAGCAGGGGTTCCGTGAGAACGAGACGCTGCCGGTGGGTGGAATGGCGGCATGGGGCCGGAGCGTGGTGGATATGGACAACATGTACGAGGCAGCATTTGGGCCGGCGCTGCGATTGGTGCAGAAGATGGACGGTGTTGGTGTGCTGATTGACAATGGCCAAGGCGAGGGAAAGCAATCGGTACCGCCAATGAAGACGCGACAGGCAGTAGCCGTAAAGAACTTTTGGTAGACGAAGGAGGTTGAGGCAATCGAGTCCAGTCAGGGTCTAGAGATTTTCTTTATTGTGTGTAGGGTTTGCTTGATACATATATCAACTATATCACAATAACATAAGCAGCTCTTTGCATACCCCCAGATGTTCACAATCAACGATCAGGCAGATAAATCATGTCGTATCTTCTTTCCATTTTATGCAATAAATATGCTCACCACGATAGAGATTGACTATCCTAGAAAATTATGAATATGATCGCAAAAATTCGAAATGATTTCTGGAAGAAAAGAGAGCATTGTTTCATAAACAGCCAATGCTCAGAGGTAAATTGGTAAAAATGAATAAAATATAAATATAAACATTCTTTATCTATATTTTACACAACAGCATGGCACGTTTTCGTACTCTGGATGACAGCATCAAAAAGCACTTACACTTACGGGAGTGCCGCGAGTTGTGGTACCCGAGGTCTTGAGGGAGTTGAGACCAATTTAAAGAAAAAGAAAATAAAAAAGACAGCGCGGGGAAGGTACCATCTATCTTACTCTATTGTTACATGATCAACGCGGTGCCATCGGGGAAGAATGAGGGGAAACGGTCAGATGGCTGGAGAGGTGCAGGGATGAAAGAAGGATGTTGAGAGAGAGGAAATAAAAGAAGAGGGATGAAGAGATGAGCATTCGTCTATATTGTAAGGATACAATTACTTTTACTAGATGAGTAGATGCGAAGTAAAGTTGGATTGATTTTAATAAGACAAACAAACAACCACAGAGTGAACATTTTCTATATATATGTATAATAATATATATTCTTTTCAAATAGATAAATAAATAAAAAAACAATAAAATAAACCAGACTGAGTGAAATACAAAAGGAAACTGAAGAAAATGAAGTCGATCACTATTAAAACAATTTAACCAAATAATAAACAACAAGCCTCAAAGCTTATTTTCTGCTGTCTTATGGACCTTCCTATTCAGATAGTATTCACATAGTTAGAGTCCGGGGTCCGGGGTAAGTCGGTTTAAGTAGTTAATATTGCTATACAATTTAAATGGCTAATTCATTCTCGGCCCTACTGCAAGCTACCAACTAATACGAGAACAAACTGCAACACCTACAAGCCACAGAACTACTGCGAGCTACTGGAAACCACTCGATCTACCGATTTCGATTTCCAATTATCGAGTCTACTGTGAGTGACCTCGTTGCCAACTAACCCGAGACCTTTTCCGAGATGCTGACGGGATGAATTGAAAGAGGGGAAGCCATAGACCGAGGGTGAGGAGAGAAGGATGAGCAGATTGAGGAGAAGCTGTCAATTGAGAGAGGAGACGTAGACGAAGTTGGGTGATAGAAGATGAAAGATGAAAAGAGAAGATACCAGACGCAATGTCGAGATGAGCCAAGCGAGAGACTGACGGGGTGATTCGTGGAAGAACGTCATCTTGCGACTCTCGGACGAGTCCTAAGCTGGTTGGAGAGATATGAACTTGATGGGGTAGATGAGGAGACAAGAAAGCCCAAACTAGGGTCAAAAGTAAGAGCATAAGCGAGAGGCGAGGGCGAGAGTGTACGACCAGAGAAGACAGGCATGTGAAGATGTACGACAGGATGTAGATGGATTACGTGAGCAGTAGAAAGGAAAGAGCAAAATAATAGAGCAAAAAGGAAAAAAGAACAAAAAGAACAAAAGAGGAAAGAGGTGCATCAATGGGCCACTGCAGCCGATCCACATGGCAACATGGGCTGTAACTGCTCCTCTTCCTGGCTCTCTGGATACTATGACCTCTTGATCTCACCTCACTCCGTACATAGATTAAGCATATATAAATCCTCTGCCGATCTCTCATCTTGAACATGGATTGCTACTTTGCTTCTGTACTTGGCAAGATACATCGTCACCTTGCAGTCCTTTGCACACCTGGACTAGACACGAGCCGCCTCTAAAGTCCCCTCGTCTTTGTTCTTGTCATCTTGTCAAGTCATCTGCCCTGACATATTTTGGCTGAGTATTCACTGTCGTTGCCGCTTCTATATTCACTCTTTGTTGATCTTCATTGGCGTTGCTGCTCGAGTGGCTATTGTTCTTGGATACACCTGTCATCTCATCATATTTTTGGCTGCATCTTCACCTCTACACATCCCTTTGATTTTCATTTTTTAATACCGCTTGGGTATTGTCGATTACCACAGAATGCCCTCCCTCCAATCGATAGGCCGCGCCGTGGCGTTTGGCTCTCTCTTAAGCATTGCCTCGGCCGCCCCGACCGGTACCAACTCATCCGGCCCCGACGCCGACGGCAAGTACTGGATCTACGGAACCGGCATTACGGCCTCCTTCATCCCCTACGGTGCCTCCGTCTCCAACCTGATCGTCAACGACCAGTACGGCGTGCCCCGTGACCTTGTCGGCGGCTTCGACAATGCCACCTACTACGGCATCGACCGCCAGCACCCCCATTTCGGCGGTGTCCCCGGCCGCTATGCCAACCGCATCAAGAACAGCTCGTTTACCATTGACGACGAGAACGGCATACCCACAACCTACCACGTACTGCCCAACGAGAATCCAGAGCCTGGCTCGCCCGACGGTGTCGACACGCTGCACGGCGGCCCCGATGGCTGGGATTGGCGCAACTTTACCGTGGTATCGCACACGTCCAGCAGCATCGTCTTCTCGCTCGTTGATGCCGACGGTGACCAGGGCTTCCCCGGCGAGGTGGTGTCGTACATTACCTACACGCTGGGCGACCACGAGTGGAGCTTTAACATGTTGGCCTTTGCCACGACGAAGCCGACGCCCATTATGCTGAGCAGCCACACCTACTGGAATCTCGACGGCTTTGCCAACAACGTCACCAACAAGGTGCTCAATCACACGCTGCACCTGCCCTACAGCGGCCAGCGTGTCGGCACTGATTCCATTCTGATCCCGACTGGTGATATTCTGGCCAACCAGCCTGGCAGTGTCAACGACTTCTGGTCTGCGCCCAAGCAGATCGGTGCCAACTTCACGGCCCCTGCCGACTCGGAGATCCACAGCAACTGCGGCTTCAACTGCACGGGCTACGATACGTGCTACCTTGTCAACCGCGACGAGAGCGTGACCCAGGGCAGCAACTGGCGTGCCGACGACGGCTATGTCGCGCGTCTGCACTCGCCGTGGTCGGGCATCCAGCTGGACGTGTACACGGACCAGGAGGCCTTCCAGGTGTACTCGTGTAGCGGCATGAACGGCACCATGGCGCTCAAGAAGACGCAGGGTCTGTTTGGCAACGAGTCGGCCGAGTTCCCGCGCACGATTCCCAAGTACGGCTGCCTTGTGCTCGAGGTCGAGGACTGGATCGACGCCATCAACCAGCCGGAATGGGGCCGTGACAACCGCCAGATCTATAAGCCAGGCGACAAGCCGTATGAGCTGCAGGCCACCTACAAGTTCAGCATCAACGCGACTGCGGCTGCATGAGTTTTGGCCGTTGTCGATTCGAGAGCTGTAATTATATAGTAGTACTTGATTAGATCAAGATAATTTGAATTATAAAGATCGAGCGTGAGGGAGTGTAACTGACCAAGTGAAAAGGGAAGCCGACTTATACATGACCCCACCTATGCGCGACCACTGAGAGCGATCCACTCCGGCGTGTTTGGCTGGTGAAGGGGTCAAACGGTTTTACACTTTTATTTTTACAGTGGGTCGCACTGTATGTACGAAAGGGCTACAAGACCTGTTACAGCACTTTAACGCTTTATAGTATGGTATAGATGTTTACAGCGATGTGTTCATAGCGATGTGCTGAATATATGAAATATGTGAAATATCTGAAGCGTTTAATGTATTTGAAGCATCTAAAATATCTGAAGCATCGGAAATATATTAAATGTTGGAAGTATTTGAAGTATCTGATATATTTGAAGCATTTGATATATTTATATACTTCAAAAGATTCAAAAAGTTGTTGACCTATAGACTATAGAGTGCTTACAGGGGCTTACAGGGTGCTTATAGCGGTACTTGTACAGCTATGTATACAGTATGATGACTAGTGCGTATTGCTGTGATGCCAAGACGATCTCGCGTCTAGATATACGCGTAAAGTGGTCGACCTCACCTCACCTCACGGCTGCACCTCTGCTCTACAATATATTGCATTTCTTGTCACACAACTACACACAAGATGGACTCACAAACCGTCATAATACACCCAAAACGGGACTCTGCAACAAACCCGTCGACGGCTCTCCCGGCATTCGTCAAGACACCCGCCGGCCTCGCCCTTCTCGAGCTGCAGGGCTCCTTCAACCTCCCCCAGCCCGACCGCGACGAGGACGGCGATCCGATAGTTGATACCACAAAGTCTCAAGAGCCCGTCCATATCGGCCGGATTGAGTTTCCCGACTATGATGTGGACGACCCGGCCAACAACAAAAGCTCAGACTGGATGCGCCGTGTCCAGTTCTACGTCGGGCCCAACCAGCGCCTGACGGGCGAAATCAAGAAACTGCCGCGGCCCATTGCCGTTGTAAGGAGGAGACCGAGTACAGACACAGACGGAGCGGATGCAACAGAGACAGGCTTGGAAGTGGTTGATATCATTCACTACAAGCTGCTGTTTCCCAACAGACCAGAACCCATGACGGAGTCGGGCGAGGTTTAGATACCCAGTGCAATGCAATACGAAAAATACGAAAAATACAAAACAATACAAAATATACAGCTGGAATCATTATTCGTTCATTTGAGAGATATATACACAGAAATATACAACTACACTGGCTGAGCGGCCCGTGTACGTCCGAGACCGTCCTTGCCGTAAAAGTCCATCGGGTACGTGCCCACTTCGCCCGTCTTCACCTCGGTCTCGCCCTCGGTCTCGCCCAGCCGCGCCCACGCATCGTCCCGCTCGCCCAGCGCCAGCAGCGCCTCGTACGGCGTCAGCAGCGGCCGCGGGAACGCATAGCCCCAGTCGATGCTCAGCCGCGGGCACGCCACCTGCACCCAGCACTCCACATCCTCGCTCATCCGCGCAAGCTTGTGCGGCATAATCTCCGACAGCAGCAGCGTCACAAAGGGGATGCCCTGCTTCTTGAGCTTGGCCTCAATCGCCATCAGCGTGTGCGGGTTGCCCTGCCGGCCCAGCGAGCCCAGAATCAGGCCCCACGATTGCGCCGTGCGCGCCGTCCGGATGGCGCTGCGCCGCAGGTCCTGCATCTCGGCATGCCCGTACGTCTCGCGTGTCAGCTTGCGCGCATAGGGATCGTAGCGGTAGGCCGGCACCGTCGGGTTGTGGATCATGATGCTCTCGAGGTGGAAGCGGCCGTCGCCGAGGTAGAGAATCACCAGGTTTTCTTTTTCGTCGTACGATCCGACGAGGTTGGGCGACGTGCACCCCAAGATCTCGCCGCGCGACAGGGGCGCAATCTGCGGCACCAGCACGCCGAACCCGGCCCTCTCCAGCGCCGGCTTGACGCCGTGAATCGTCGCGTTGAACTGGATTGTGCCCACGAGCGCCAGCGTCGTTTTCTTCGCGTCTGTGCTCAGCAGATTGCGCTCCAGCGTCGCCAAGAGGTGGGCCGTGTCGATGCGAATGTCGACAAACACGTAGAGCGTCTTGATCTGGGTCACATCCACGGGAATCAGACAACTGTGGGCATAGTGCACCAGCAGATCGCATCCCAGGGCGCGCGCTGTAAAGTCGTCGATGCAGCATGCGCCGTACGTCACGTCGCCCATGATGAGCGTGTCGATACCCGGGCAAAACTGCTGCAGGATGTCGGAAATAGTCGTGGCAAATAGTAGTAGACCCTCTGGCATTTGCAGGGCGACGCGCTTGGCGCCGAGTGTGCGGATGCGGTGGATGGTCTTGGGAACCTCAAACGAGTAGTTGCTCGGCAGCAGTGCGACAGCCTCGAGCAGGGCCGGGTCGTTGGCGAGTTCGGGAGGCACCTGGTTGAGCAGCCGCGGCGGACGACGGGCGCCTGGTGCAGGACCTGGGCGCCGCGACACGACGGCAGCCGCTCCGTCTTCGACACCGGCGACCTCGCCCACTGCCTTGGATGAAGCTGCCTCGGTTGCGGCTCGCCGGCCAATAAAACGCTTCTTGGGCTGTTTCAGGCCGGCGGCCAATGGTTTTGGTGGTGCGTTTGCATCTTGTGTGTAGTCGGTTTCGTCTTTAAGGATCTCGGTCCGTATCCTTGCTGGTGCATCTGTCGGCTGTGTCTGTGTTTGTGTGGATGTCCCTGTGGATGTCTCTGCTGTCTTCTCATCCACTTGCGGCTCTTGATGATCGTCGTTTGATTGTGATGTTTCGTCTTGCGCCAGCTTCTCCAGATCCTCGGCACGGTGCTGCTCTTCAATCTCGGCGGCAATGCCGATATCTGTCAAGGCTCTGTCTTCCTCCATTTTGAATATAAGTAACTATGAAAAATGTACAGAGATATAAAATCAGTAAAATCAAACACGCGCCTCATGCATCGCCACTAACATGATGATATGTCACAGAGGGGTCAACGAAGGTTTTCTTTATCTTATCTTATCGCGATACAAAGCCTGGAGCTACTGCTGCCGGCTGCTAACACCTGACTAGTATGGTGGGGATCTTTTCTGTTCTCCTCTTTTCTCGATTTCTTCGGTTTCGTGGTCACATGATCGTAGAGCACTAGCATGAAGAAAAGCCCTACCTTTTATGTAAGCCCACCGCGACAAAAAACAGGGTGGGTCTAACATTGCGGGGCTCTGTAGCAGAGATATAGCCAATCAGATGCGGCCATTATGGAGCCCGGCGAAACTTTTTTTTTGCTATGGGCGCGTCCTAGCTTAGCAAAAGCCAGCAAATGTTCAGCGTTAGTGCGAAAAAAATAGATCCCACACCACTGGATTTTCACCCTTTTGCCCTTTGCCCTGGTTTGCTCAACCTCTCGAAATCCATTCCTGCTCAGACTGTCCCCCCCCAAGTCAAGCCTATTCTCCCGCCAGCCCAGTTCCGACAAAATAATTACAAAATTAGAAGAGGGAAAAAGAAACAGAATCAACGACTTTCTGTTTTTCTCGACGACCATTTCCCTTTCAATTCTTTTTTTCATTAAAACGACAAACGATTGCCCAGCATGAAGGTATGTTTGTGATATCTTCGGCAGGCAGACAGTAGACGGCGTGACGACAGCCGTTTCGACGACAGATGCAGACAGACACAGACAGATGTAGATGCAGACACAGATGCAGAGGACAGAACAGGCAGACGCAGACAGGATATACAACGACGATGGACGGACAGCGTGCGGGCTGCAGGACGACACGACTCGACGCCGATGATGGCAGCCATCGCAGAATCGAGATGACGAGATGGAACGCAAAAGATTGATGGACGACGACCGCGACGACATGGCAGAAAAAAGAATTCTCAATTTTGGCCAGTCAATGACAATTGCTGAACCAGGCAGCCACGCTCGAACCGACAAGCTTGAATCGACGACATCGCGAGCCACACGAGGCCTCAAATTTCGGCGAGCACCAAGAAATTGACTGACGACAAAGCCACGACCACTTTCTACCTTGCGGGACAATTCCCACCTCGAATCTGCCATCCTCGCCAACTGCTACAATTTTGTTCTGTCCTGCATCTGGTTTGCTGCTAGCTGCTGTCACGCCGACTGCCAATGCCAATGCCTAGACTAGCAACTAGTCAAAATTTTCAATTTTCACTATCCAGCCAACAGCAACTAACCAAGACCAGTTGAACATCTCCAACCCCGCCACTGGCGCACAGAAGCTGATCGACATTGAGGATGAGCGCAAGCTCAACATCTTCATGGAGCGCCGGATGGGTGCTGAGGTCCCCGCCGATGTTCTGGGCGACGAGTGGAAGGGCTACATTGTCCGCATCACCGGTGGCAACGACAAGCAGGGTTTCCCCATGAAGCAGGGTGTCCTGCAGCCCACCCGTGTCCGCCTTCTGCTGTCCGAGGGCCACTCGTGCTACCGCGCCCGCCGCTCTGGTGAGCGCAAGCGCAAGTCCGTCCGCGGCTGCATTGTCGGTGCCGACCTGTCCGTCCTGGCTCTGGCCATTGTCAAGCAGGGCGAGTCCGACATCCCCGGCCTGACCGACGTTGTCCACCCCAAGCGCCTGGGTCCCAAGCGTGCCACCAAGATCCAGAAGTTCTTTGGTCTGAGCAAGGAGGACGATGTCCGGAAATACGTCATTCGCCGTGAGGTCCAGCCCAAGGGTGAGGGCAAGACCCCCTACACCAAGGCTCCCAAGATCCAGCGCCTGATCACCCCACAGCGCCTGCAGCACAAGCGCCACCTGATCTCTCTCAAGCGCCGCCAGCAGGAGAAGGTCAAGGACGAGGCCGTACGTACCACTCTATATGAACCCCCCCCCCACCCGTTTTGCTATATCTAATTTGAATACTAACCAAACAGGCCGAGTACGCTCAGCTGCTGGCCAAGCGCGTGTCCGAGGCCAAGGCACAGAAGGCCGACCTGCGCAAGCGTCGTGCCTCTTCCCACAAGTAAACGTTTACTCTATCATGGGGTAGATGTTTATGTGCGGGAGTCTTAATGAAACACGAGGGTTGAAAAGGTCAAAAGGAACAAAAGAAAAAGAAAAAAGCCTCAAGGGAAAGAAAAAAAAATACAGGGAAAACGGAAAGGAGGGAACATGGGGGAAGGACCGGGAAATACTAGATGTACAGTCAATGTCCCTACCGACCCTTTTCAATACTCATTTACATCGTTTATATCGTCTCATCGCATTCGATTTGTCAGAGGAAGAAAGAACAATTGACAAGGAAAAAGAAAAGAGTTGTCTTGTTCACTTCAACAACTAGGGCGTTTTTTTCTAAAGCTTTTTTTACTCCTTTTGTTTTATCAGTGTTGTTTACGGAAAAAAATCAGTTCATTTATCTCGACGGATGCAAGTGTCGACGTGGTTCTTATTTTGTCTTTTGTCTTGTGTCTACTCTTATCTTCCTGTCTTTTATCTTCTCTCTTGCGGCTTCTTTCTCTTCCTGCCATTTACCTTGCTGTCTTCTCTCCTCCCGTCTTTCCTTTGTATGGTGGTTGGTTTGGTAAACAAAAGTTGAATCAATAAAAAGTTTAAAAAAAAAAAAAGAATCAAGCAGCACGGTGACAAGTGTTGATATAAAACACAGGTAAATAGCACTGCGGTATTCCTTCATGTAGATATCGAGAACAGTTCCTTTTCATTCCGGTCCAATAAAAAAGGGCAACAAATGCAATAATATGCAATAAAATAAACAGAACAACATAAGACAAACCCAATGCTAACCCATACAACCATTCATTTTCGTTTTCAATGATCAACCTCCCAAGACAACAAGACAACTCGCACGTCCATCACTCCCTCTGCCTAGACAGGCACATTCCGGAAGAGATAGCTCACACTCTCGCCGTTGTGTGTGCGGCGGATCGACTCGGCAATCGTGCTGCTGACGTCAATGACCTTGATCTTGGGACAGCGCTCCTGCTTGTCGCCCAGGGGAACGGTGTTGGTGACAACAACCTGGGACAGGCAGCTCTTGTTGATGGTGTCGACAGCGGGGCCCTGTTTATTGTCAGTCTGTGTCTCCTGTGTCTTGTGCAGTACTAGCACGCTTCGTCATCATCGTATCACAACATGACTTACACTCAGAATACCGTGAGTAACAATGGCAATGACCTCGCGTGCGCCGTGCTCCTTGAGAGTGGCAGCTGCCTTGGCCAGAGTACCGCATGTATCGGCCATCTAGGTTGTTACATCGTTAGCATAGTCCATACACACAAACACCGGAACCACGACTTTAATGACGTACATCATCGACGAGAATGGCAACCTTGCCCTGGACGTCGCCGACCAGGACCATGCGACCAACAACGTTGGGCCGCGGGCGCTCCTTGTGGATCAGAGCAAAGGCCATCTCCAGACCGTCAGCGATTGACGTCGCACGCTTGGCACCGCCAGCATCGGGGCTGACAATGACGGTCTCGTCGCGCTGCAGGTTGGGGTTCTCGCGGATAAAGCGCAGCACGCTGGGCTCGGCGTAGAGGTTGTCGACGGGCACAGAGAAGAAGCCCTGGATCTGTGAGGCGTGCAGGTCCATGGTGATGACGTGGTTGCAGCCGGCGGTCTCGAGCATGTTGGCAATCAGCTTGGCCGAGATGGGGGCGCGGCTCTTGTCCTTCTTGTCCTGGCGGGCGTAGGGAAAGTTGGGGACAACGGCGGTGATACGGCGGGCCGAAGCGGTGCGGCAGGCGTGGATCATGATGAGCAGTTCCATGAGGCCATCATTGATGTCGCCAGGGGCAGTGGACTGGAGGATGAAGACGTCCTCATCTCTGACCGACTCGCCAATAGTGACGCTCTGGTTGAGTATTGTTAGCTGGCTTAATATCAATGGCTGTAGAGGATCTAATAAAGCTCACCGTCTCCTGGTTGGAGTAATTTAAGCTCAGAGTCTTTGCAGGCTCAATGCCGAGGCTGGGATGTTAGCATGTTGCCTGCCGATGACGTCTATGCCATTTGCATTTCCGCTGGGCAGTGCTCACCGGTCAGCAACCAGCCGGGTCAGCATCGGGTGGCTGTTGCCCGACAGCAGCTTGATCTCGTTTGCAGTGTCGCCCATTGTGAATATGTGTGAGGGTATAGGGTATAGGGTATCAAGGGTATATAGGAGCGTTGTCGGAGTCGGTGACAATGTTGAGACAGGAACGAATTTTTGTCGGTAGAGAGTATAAAATGGTCGAGGTAGGCCAAGGTACTGTGAAGAGGATTGAATATCGACGAGCAAGTCTAAATCAAAGCTGGGCGATGGCAAGCACTGACTCACAGTCGGACGGTGACGATGGTCGTTGAACTATAGCCGGCAAAATTTCTCGATAGGAAGAAAAAAGGCTTATCAGCCGGGGAAAAAAAAATGATTAATACGCCGTCGGCCCCCCGCATACATTGGCTCTTACTCTACTACTGCAAACGGCGGCCTGTAGTTGGCCACATGCTAAAGCCTATTCTAATAGACTCCCCAGCAAGAGTGGGGTCAGTTCCCTTTCGAGGTCCCATGACGGAACTGACTGTCACGAACATGTCCAAGTTGCCATCGGTACAGTTACGGTTGAGGATGCCATGTATATTCAATTATTTCGCATTTTATATCTAGTGGTGAGCACCCCAAACCTTAAAGGCGTCTTTGAGGATTGCATTCAAGTTTTGATGCCGATGGAATCAACGATGAGCATGATGTTTTATAAGAGCACGTGACGTAAATTACAAGTGAGTGACTCAATAATTGGCTGGTTCTACCGCTAATGCCCCACTCGTGGCACGAGGCGGCACCTGACAGTGACGGCCTAGACAGCGCTGCGCACCTTCGCCCCTTTGTCAGCTGCCTCTTTCGGGCCTGGGCATTGTATGCTCCTGCCTGGAACGGCCATTGTATCATTCTTGGCCGCAATTCCTCCCTTCGTCATCTATCGCCAGCCATCATCATCTGCCACTACACTCTACTCTGTAATCCCTCACCCGTTGTCGCTGCCATTACCGCATCGTTGATATATCAGTCCGCTGCAGCCCGCTCTTCTGTCAACCGTCTCTTACCTCTTACCTCTTACCTCTTACCTCTTACTTCATATCCACTACACCCGACGTCATCCCCGCATTACTCATCATCATACGATCGGCTGCTTTGCCTCTACCTTTTGACACCACCACTACTACCGCCATCATGAAGCCCATGTCTGTTGTCGTTGCGGCCCTGTCGCTGGCTGCTGGTGTTATGGCCGTCGACATCAAGAAGCAGGTCGTCATCACCTACGAGAGCAACACACCCAACTGGGTGCTGCAGGATGCCAAGGACGCTATTGTGGCTGCCGGCGGCGTCATTACCCACGAGTACAATTTGATCAAGTAAGCCATAAAGCAAAGCGAAACGATACTCACAATTTACAGTCTACAAATACAATACTGACTTTGTAGGGGATTTGCTGCCACGGCTGGCGACAAGGTGCTGGCGACAGTCAAGACGATCGGCTCCAAGTACCAGCCCTTGATTGAGGAGGACAAGGTCGTGTCTATCAACTAAGCAGTCGGCAAAGGACAAAGGACACACGACAAAAACAAGATGAGAGGACGACGACGGCGACTATGGAGTTTGGTTGTTTGCTGCATTTGATATCAATTGGTTTATGTTTTTGTTTGTCTTTTCTGGTGCTGTCTGGTCGGCGTTGTCACCCTACATCTTATCATATCATCACTCAAAAAATACAAAGTTATTCTTCATCTATCAACTGCTCTCTACCCATCAAACATTCTACAGCCGCATCCATATATGCTTCCATATGTGTGTCACCCGTGCTTCATCCGTGCCGACGCCAATCGGCTGTTGCAAAATCCAACGCCAGACAAACGCTTCCTTGTTTGCGTGTTTCCATCTATTTTCGTGTGTACAAAGTAAATAGTCAATCTACGAGTATGTTCTATCCTCGTATCCTACCCTGCTACTCTTACATCCTATCAACCCATCTCATCTACGCTCAGGCATCCCCTGCATCATCTCCCCTAATCCTCGGACCCTCGTCTTTGTGGAGTTGATGCTACCATCGCGGGGGTCTATGTTTCGAGTCATTTCTTATATTTACGCATATATATTTTGTAAGATATTTTTACTAATATAGATGAAATCAAAGCAAATTGTACAACTTTTGCATTTGTATAGTTGTGCACTTGTGTGATCATCAAGTTCTGTATTGAAGCATCCAAAACTCTAGAATATCGTAAACTGAGTATTTGAGCAGAATTGACTGTCTTTGCTTACATAAGTAGCCGTTGCGCTTTGTGCTGGATCGAGCCAACGCAACCACTACCGCCTCGTCCCGCCCCATCACTCCTGCCTTTGTCTTTCTTTTGTCTTGGGACCAACGCCTAAAGACTGACACACGCTGGATGCTCGAGTGATACACGGCAGGAGGGGCAGCTAGGCGCAGTCAATGCCGTTTGTATTCGTAAAAGGAACAGAAGTAGCTTCAGCTTATTCGGGTTATCTAAGCATAATCTATGCAAGGAGATGCAAGATGGCCAGAGGAAAGAGGTAAACTCGGCAGGTGCCCCTCAATCCAGGGGTCTGGTAGTTCCTTCCTGAGATGAAAGAATAGAGACGAACAAGTCTTCGCTCGTTCCTTCCTCTTAGCTGCCATTAGCGTGTGTCATTTCGCATCTAATTAGCGGAGCACGTAAAAAAAGGGAAAGAGCAGCGCGACACGCTCACGTTCCTTCCCTATGCTATCCTTATTCTACCTTTATTCTATGTCTGGGATGCTCCTTACTTCCGTCCTGTCACTCTTGCCTTTTTCCCTTTTTTCTTTTCTTTTCTTTTCTTTTCTTTCCCTTTCTGTCATTTGCTTCTTCTTTTCAGAAATATACACTGCGTACTCTCTGCTGCGTTTTGACGCTTTGCATTCGTTTTCGTGTCTCTCGTCTCGTCTCTCGTGTGTCGTGCCATCACCGCTCATCGTTTGGTCTCGTTGTGTCCACTGCCTGTTTCCACTGTCCCTTTTTCCATTTGACTCTTTCTGCTTCATTTTCTCTCCGACGCTGCTGTGCCCGCCGTTTCTGGCTGACGTGCTGCGATCTGTTTCGATTCTCGAGTCTCGATTCTCAAGTCCTCTTTTCTCCTTTTCTTCTTCATATTGAATCTCTACTCGTTCTACTCCTTCTTCTCGTTCACCTCTTCCGCCTTTTCTGGTCTTTTACCTCTTTGTCTACTACCCACCCCCCTATGGACTCCGTCGGCTTCTAGCTGCTGTGCAATGCATCGTCCTAGAACCACTATCTGAGCTTTTTGACGACGACGACAAACGATACAAAGAACAAACGACGGAACCACCCCATCATCTACGACAAATCAACGACCGGCCACTGGCCTACACCTCAACAATGCCCATTCAACACCAGCCCATCAGCCGTGCCGGCCAGGCCGCCCTCGTCACATGGATCAACACCTTTCCCCTGGACCGCAAGGTCGAGCGCCTCGAGGAACTGGCCGACGGCAACGTCTTTGCACAGATGCTGCACGACCTCGATCCCGAGTACAACCCCTCTGAACTCGAGCAGCACGCCGGTTCGTCTGCTTGGCTCAACCAGAAACGCAACATTCAAGCCGTCTTCAAGGCACTCACAAAATACATTATTCACAAGGACCGCAGCGGCGGCATTGAATTCTTGCCCCGGACTATTGATGTCCGCTCCATCTCCGACAACCTCAATGCCGAGGGCATTGCCCAGCTCGTGGCCATCTTCACCACTGCTGCCATGCTCGGCGAGCACAACACAAGATACATTCCTATTATGCGCACCAGCCTTTCGACTGCTGAGCAGGCTGAAATCATGACCATCCTGCAGCGCAAGGATGAAGAGCGTCAACGACTTGCTGAGAGCGGTGCCATGGACCCATCAACTCTGGACGATGCCGGCGGTGCACTGGACGCGGGCCTCGTCGCCGAAGCCCAGCTGGCCACTCTGGCATCTGACTACGACCGCCTCAGCAAACGGCTTGCCGACTCCAACACCCGTCTCGAGCATCTGCAGATCTCATACGAAGTCATCAAGGAAGACCTGGAGCGGAAAGAAAAGGAGCTGGACTTGGAGCGTCAAAAGCACGGCGCTAGCGAGTCACAGCTGATTCGCGACCTGCATGAGAAAATCCGCGAACAGGATGACCTCATCAGCAACCAAGAAGGCCAGCTTGAAGACGACCGCACGACCAAGCAGCGTCTGCAGCAAGAAAATGCCCAGCTGGCCCGCAAGGCTGCACTCGTCGAGCAGCTGCAGGATCAGGTTCAGGAACTCAAGCATGCCAACGACGACCTGAGCAAAAAGGCCAACACGGTCGACCGGTACAAGCAGAAGCTCGAGGCCCAGCGTGGCATTGAGACGGACCTGCAAAACGCAATGTACGAGCTTGGCCAGAACAAGGAGTCGCTCAAGGAGTTTGATGCGCTGCAGAAGCGGTGTACACAACAGCAGATCACTATTGAGCGGTTCCGCGAGATGGTGTCAGGCCTGGAGCAGCAGATTGAGGACAACCGCATCCAAAAGACAGTTCTGGACGGCGATATCTATGCAGCCCATGTGCAGCTCGAGACGCTCAAGGAACAAAACCAGAACAACGAGACGCGCATCTTTGAGTTTGAGCAGCAGCTGCTCCAGGGCCTTAGCGGCAGCGGCGGCGGCACGCCCGGCTCGCCATCGGCCAAGGTTACATCATTCAACCTCGAGGATGAGCTGCAGCACACAGATGACCCGGCGGCAGCCTACACGCTCGAGATTAACCGTCTGCGTGCCGAGAACACTCTGCTGCGTGGCAACGTCAGTGTCGGATCCGAAAACGACCGTTTGCGCGCCGAGCTGGACATGTTCAAGACTAAGGAGGAGCAGTCACGCAAGAACTATAACGATATCTTTGAGAAGCTTGCGCTAGCCGAGGCCCAGCTCAAGGCGATCGAGGGCGGCAGCTCGCCGACCGAAGGTGATGCTGCACTGTTTGAGGCTCAGCGCAAGCTGCAGGAGACGTCGTCGGAGCTCGAGCGCAACCGGGCTGCCGCACGCGAGCTCGAAAGCCAGATTGCCGACAAGACACGCGAGACGCTGCGGCTGCGTGCAGACCTTGACGCTGTCGGCAAGGGATCCATGGACGCGCTCGAGGAGCTCAAGTCGGCCGATACGCTGATTTCCGAGAGCCTCAAGAAGGAGCTGGAGTCGCTGCGCAAGGACTTCAAGGGCTTGCAGGTGGACAAGGAGCAGCAGCAGAAGCAGCTGATTGAGGCGCTCATCTCCAAAGAGGAGCTTAGGAAGACCATGGGCCCTTCATCTGATACTACATCGACGGCTTCGACTGTTGTCGGTACTGCTGACAACGAGCTGCGCAAGGCAAATGAACGGAACGAGAAGCTGCGGGCCGGCATGAAGACGCTCAAAAAGCACTTGGATGCGGCCGAGCAGGAACGCGTCGAGCTGCAGCGGCGACTCAAGGCGGAAGCGGCCGGCGGTGGTGCCGGGTCTGGCAGCGGCGGCAATACTGGTGCCCTGGCGGCCCAGCATGCAGCACAGATTGCGGCCAAGGACCAGGTCATCAAGAACTTGCAGCGTGAGGTGGCCATGGTGACGACGGCGTGGTACGACATTACGAGCCGGCTGCAGAGCAACCATATGGTGCTGCAGCGGCGGCCCGACATGCCCAAGAGCTGGCTGAACAAGCAGCGGCAGATGGTAAATGGTGAGTAGTGACGAGGGACAAGGGATGACGGACGAGGGTCTGGAGGATCCGAGCAATATTGTCTTTTTTTCTTTTCTTTTTCGAGTCCAGTACTAACGGAACAGCAACGCCACGAAAGTAGGATTCCCGGGATGCGATGCCGCCACAGCTTTCACTACTTCCACTACTTCCAGTCCATCCTCTGCACACCCCGCGCGGTCCGGTCGAGCAGTACCTGCAAAAACGGCGGATAGGCGCGGGGTGGTAGCACATGTCGGCGTCTGAGCAGTCTTTGTCGAAGTCGACATCAGCGTCGGCCGAGCTCTGCCGTGTGGCTGCCGATGCTGTCCAGATCGTCATCCGGCATTTCTGCAGTGTGCTGTAGGACGGCGCAAGTGATGCCGAGGCCGAGCTGCTGCAGCGCGAACACAAGCCGCCGTCTCTGCTGCTGCTGGCCCTGTTGCATCTATAAAGCCCTCTTTTTCGTACCCTTTTGATATTGTTTACTTCTGGGTGGTGTTTTCTTTTTACTTTCTCTTTATTTAATTATTTTTACAGTGCTGGGTCTCTCTTTGATTTTCTTTGTGTTCAAGCCTGTCTGTTTCCTCTGATCTTGTCATTGCCCCTTGTCTCGTTTACCCTGGTTCTCATTGCACATAGCATGGTCTGCGTTGTCTGTCCCCTTTCCCATTACACTTGTTGCTTCAAAGAGAATATATACCCCTTTTTTTTTCTTTGAGCTTTCATTTTTGATCCTCGTTATCTTTGTTCCTCTACTCTTTACATAGACAAAACACCTCTTTAAACTCTACGCTCTATCAGTTGTGATTGATACTTGTTTTATTTAGAACCTGCATCTGTCTTGATCAATAAGCAGACGTCTATCCGCGAAAGACAAAGAACATAAATAAACTAAGACGAAAAGACGAAAGACAAGAGGATAAGACACGCCGACGATGGTAGAGTGCCGCTATATAGTTTTCGGTCCCTGGACAGCCCAGCCTGCACTCCGGGCTGAACAAGTACTGAAGATGTAGAGGCTGTGGTGGTAGTTGTTGGTAGTTGTAGTTTGTAGTTTTGCTGTGTCGTGCCATCGGTGTGCTTGCGTCTTGTCCTTTTCTCCCTCAGCCTCCAGTTGTATAGTAGAAAAAGGCAGACATAGAAAACCCCTTGACCCTGTACGTGGCAAACCGCCAGTACTAGATATAACATGTAGCGCCGCAATAATAGAGTAGGAATGACAATATAGCGCAAACAGCAAAAAAGAAATGGAAACGTAAAGAAAACCGAAAAAAACTAATACAAAAGTAGATTAACATAAATAACAGAAACAGAAACAAAAATAAAAAGTAGAAACTCATCCAGAGTACGCCGTGCTATACACCTCCTTTTTAGGTGCTGGTTTTCAGAGTATTGATATAGCAGCTCGCCTCGGTTCCACCTCGACAGACTTATGCGAATCCAAAGTACTCATTGCCCGTGGTAATGGCCTTGAGCAGCTGCGACCGCATCGAGTCGTAGCTCTCGTACTCGGGCAGGTCCAGCTGGTTGAAGCACGTGTGTGAGCTGGGCAGCCGGTTGTTGTTGCCGTAGTCGCGGTGGATGTTGAACCGGTTGATGCCGTTCATACCCTCCAGCTCCTTGAAACCGTTGAGCGGTACCTTGGATGTGCCTGTCACAAACTGCAGAAGCTTCGCCCGCTCCTCCTTGTCAAACGACCGCACCGCCCGCCAGAACCACTGGATCTGCGGTGCACCACTGCTGTAGTTGTGGTACTCCGTGTTGGCGCGCCAGTCGTCAATGTCAATGTCGGGCAGACCCGAGATCAGCAGCTCCAGTTCCTGCTCCGTGAAGATCTGGATAAGCTCTGCAGGGATGATTTCATGAAAGCCCTTTAAAAACTCGCCCATCTGCTCCTCCACCGACTTAACCAGCTTAAACTCCACCACCAAACGCACATACTCGTGCTTGTTCTCCTCCGTCACGGGGACGTTGCGGCCGTTCTCAATAAGGTCCATCTCCTGGTCGGCACCAAATGCAGAGTTGATCACCGAAAACGTTTCCGTAATCACGTCCGTAATGTCATTCTCCAGCATCCACACCAGTGACTTGTAGTACTCGGGGTCAAATGACTCCATGTCCTTGACTGACACCGGCTTGCCCAGCAGCCGCTTGTACACCGCACGGCTAAAGTAGCACTCCAGCAGCCGGCCCTCGTACAGCGCCTTTCCAATGATGCGGCCAATGAACTTGAAGAACAGCAAGTGCTCGTCGTTGATCCAGCTCGACTTGTTCGGGTGGAACGTCGTGCGGTCCGATGAGACGGGAATGAACAGCGCATTGTTCGGGTCAAACATTTGTCGTGATAGCACTTGGAACCACTCGCGCGTCACACCACCCGCATCGACACCCTCCTCACCGTGGAACCGGATGTTGAGCTTGCCGTACTTCATTTCGTCTCCTGACTTGAAGTACAGCGAACGGAACGAATCGTGGAACACCAGGTCACGGCGCACAGACAGCTGCAGCGGCGGGAACGATGGCCGGTGTGCTTGTGTGCCTGCCTTCGAGTGCACGCGACGGTTAAAGTAGTTGCGCTTGTTGTCAAACTCGAGCACCTTGGGGTTCTTGACCAGCAGAGAGAACGTGCCGGACATGAGCTTGGGGTTCGATCGCACCAGCTCGTTGAGGATGCGGCGGTGGTCCTCCGTAAACCGGAAGAACAGATCGCCAGCCGGCGCGTCCTCGGGAGGCGGGCTCGACAGGAGCAGGCGTGCTGTATTTGCTGCACTGCTGCTTCCACTGCCACCCGTCACCTCCTTGTCCTTGTCGACATCGCCGCTCAGCGTCAGGCTCATCGACATGGGCTGCTGCGAACCAGACGCCGATGACTCGGGATCGCCCAGGTTCGTGTTCTTGCATACCACCATCAGAGACTCGATCAGTGGCAGCAGGATCATCGCCACGTTGAGCAAGTTGTCGCGGTCCCGGATCGCCGCAAGGCACAGGCTGAGCCGGCCCCACATCTTGGCAAACGTTGCGTTCTGGTACAGGTCGCCCATGTAGTCTTCGCCCTCGTCTTTGTCCTCCTCCTCGGTGTCCTCGTCCTTGCCCTTGGCACTGCCCTTGCTCTTGCTCTTGCTGTCCTTCTTCTCCTTCTCCTTGAGCTTATCCTTCTCCACCTTCTCCGCCTTCTTCGCCTGGTCACCAAACAGGTGGTCCAGGGCCGTCAGCACGCGCAGCAGCTTGTTCTGCTCTGCCGCTCCCGGCGAGAACTTGGACATGCTAATCTTTTGAATCTCATCGCCCGTCTCGGCCTTTTCAATGTGCGGAAGAAGCTCGTCGAGGTCGCCCAGGATCTTGCCACTAAGCGTCTTGGCTTGTCTCGTGAGCTCCTGTCCAATCTGCTTCTTGGTGCTCTCACCGATGCAGCAGAGGTTCTTGATTGTTGAGATCGTGTTCTGGAACGTCTTGGAACTGCACTCGCGGGCCACAAAGATATTGACGACAAGAGAGATGTTGTGCTCGGGGATGAATGGCTCCAGGTTTGGCGGGCCCGTGGGCTGCTGTGCCTTGGCCTTGGCTAGTGCCTTTGTCTTGTCCTTGTCGGCTGTGGCGGCAGCAGATGATGAGCCTCCAGCAGTTGCATTATCGCCTTCGGTGGGTGCGGTGCCGTCAGCCTCGGTCTGCTCGGCCTCGTTGGCCTCGAGCTCATCGATCCGGGCCTGCTCGCGCTGGCGCCGCTCCATGGCCTGCAGAGGCTGCGTCACACGGTTCAGCAGCTCAGCAAGCTGCTGCATGACAGACGAGCTCTCCATGACCAGGTCCTTCTCGAGCAAGAGTAGTAGCAGGTTGATACCGAAGCGAGCTGCGCGTGAGTGCACGCCCTTGGCCTTGCGGCTGCCAAATGGCTTGCGCAGAGACGCGCCCACAATGTCGTGATCTGTCAGGAACAGGATGGGGATCTGCGAGTTGCGCGAGCACAGCTCAATCAGCAGGTCCAAACTCTGTCCCACAAGAAGCAGGGGCGAGCTGTCAAGGTTTGTGTGGTGACCGCTGCTGACAAGGCTGCTGTTCGCACCACCGGCAGCACTGCTACCAAGCAATGATGTGCTGGTCAGGCTGCGCTTGAGGCTGTTGCCCGTTCCGGGCGTTGCGGTAGTGGCTCCTGTACCCTTTCCGTCTTTGTCCTTGTCGTGACCAAGCACCTTGGGTGGTTGTCTTGCCTTGGCAGATAGCTGGTTGAAACACCGCTCGACGGCGTCCATGTCCACGCTGCCGTCCTGCAGGATCTGCAGCAGAGTACTGATCACCTCCAGCCGGCTCTGTCGGTTCTGGCATAGGTCGATGAACAGGTTGAAGAGACAGTCGCGAGTGCTGCCTTGCTGCATTACAAACATCAGGCGGAGCATCGTTGCAACACCTTGGCGGTCCATCATCTGCACAACAGGGCGGCGTTCAACCTTGACTGCGGCACCACTGCTGTCGGTACTAGTTGCGTCAGCAGCGCCGTTTCGTGCAATAGTGGCATTAACAGCCGCCGCGGCAGCAGACAGCCGCCGGGATCCCTCCGCAATGATTTCGCCACCGTCATTCAAAGCAGCGGCATCGCCGCGTGCGTGTGATTGGTGGTGGACTCTCTGAGCTGGCGGGGCGCGGGGGTGCCGGTGGCCTGCAAGGCTCCGGGCGCGCGACAGCAGGTCGGGCGGCAGCTGGTCCATAAGCTCCTCGCCCTGCTCAATCAGAATCTGATCGCGCAGCTGAGCTGGGATCGAGCGCAGCATCGTAACGGTGTCTTCAACCTCTGAAGCAGCCTCCCGAGCTGCAGCTGTAGAACCGGCTGCGTTTAAGGCGGCTTGGCGACGCTCATTGTCACGCCGGCGACGGCGCACTTCCTGCTCTTCTTGCTGCACAATCTCGTCACGAAGATCGTCGGGAAGAGCATCGAGGAATGCGTTAAAATTCTCGACATTTTGGTCGCCCGACGTAACGGCCTGGCGAGCTTCTGACCGGCGTGCACTCAGTGCTTGGGCAATGACCTCCTCGCGGAACTCTTCCGGGAGGGCCTCGAGGTATTCGCGATCAATGCCGAGGCCAGTAATGTCGTACTCTTGGCCGCGAATAGAAGTCAATACTTGTTCTTGGGGTTCTTCAGCGGCCGGGGCAGCATTGGCTTCACCCGACGCTTCGCCCGATGCAGCCGTCTCGCCAGTAGTACCGGCTGCACCGGCTGCAGCACCCGTTTCGGTCTCGACACCCTCCATGGGTTCAGAGGTGTCGCGGTCGCCACGCAAGTCTTCAGCGGCATTATCGTCTTCGCCTGCAGCAGCGGCTGCAGCAGCAGCCTCGGCGGCGGCGGCAGCTTCGGCGGCGGCGGCAGCGGTAGCAGCGGCCTCTTCGGCAGCGATGCGCGCCTTCTCTTCATCTTCGGCCTTCTTGCGTGCAGCCTCTTCGGCCGCCTTGGCCTCCTTCTTCTTGCGCTCCTCCTCCATCAGTTCTCTAAACTTGGCCTCTTCCTCCTCGGCCTTTTTACGCGCCTCGCGGGCGGCTTCGAGAGCTTGCGGTGCGAGAGCGTGGAGGACGCGCTGGAAGATGGTAGACCGGGCGATTTCGAGCATTTGGAGGTGGAAGATCATTCTTCCCTCTTGGGCCCAGCGCTCGGGAGTCGTACAAGGCCTAAAGTTGGTGGCTTGTGCGGGCTCAACGGAGACGGTTGACGAGTCGCGGCGTGGGTCGGCTACACGTATGTCGAAGGGGTTGCGGCCGTCAGGAGGAATTGGCATACTAACTTCGCGAATCTCGCCCCGTGGTCCTTGTGTGATCTGAAGGTGCAGTGGGTGGCCACCGCGGCCTGAGAATGGAGGCAAGGAATTCATAAGGTCGTTAATAAAAGCCATGGGGTTATCCGAGCGGCTAAATATGCCGTCAGGCACGCCGAGGCGGAGCATCGACGAGTAAGCAGTGCGTTGAGCCCCGTCACGGGTGCCGTTCTGAGGGCGCTGTAGTAAACGGTTTGTATCGTCATCGACCGGCAAGCCAGGTCTGCTAGGCCGATCGGCGCGGAAGACCTCGGTCATACGGCGGCCGGGCACAGCAGACATACCGTTGTTGCCGTGGCTCTGGTGGTAGTATCTGCTGCGCGTGCGACCAAGGTAGTTCTCCCAGGTGAGGTCATTAGGTGCCTGCACCTCCATGTGGTCATGAGGATCGTAGGCATACTCGTCCTCATCCATGATCTCCTCGTCCTCTTCTTCGTCTTCTTCATCGTTGCCATCCTCGAAGTAGGGGTCGTCAAAGTTATCGAGACCAACATCTTCGGCATACTCATTGTTAATGTTACGGACAATCTCCTCAAATTGGCTCATTGGCTCTCCATCAGGGACACGAATCTGGACCTGCTGCAAGAGTCCGGCATGGCCAGCCAGTCCGGCATTGAAGTGGTGATGGTGGTGATGATGGTGGTGGTGATCGTCAGCATCGTCATCGCCATACTCATCAACGTCGTCACCGTGGTCGTGGTCGTGGTCATGGTCGTGACCGTGGTCATGGCCATGGTGATGATGGTCATGATGGTCGTCATCGCCAGGTTCACTTTCCCATTCGGATGCACCATCGTCTTCCATGATCGCGTCCTCACCGAGCTCTTCGATAGCCTCCTCGATAGCATGATCCATATCTTCCATATCGTCAGAGTCCATGTCTTCTTCATCGTCCTCCTCATCTTCGTCTTCACCGTCGTCCATGACAAGCTCGACAACACCAGGCTCCCCATGCTCACCGGGGTCCATTTCGTCGTCGTCGTCGTCGCTCAGGGGCTCCTCGCCGTCGTCTGTCATTTCGTCGTCATACTCCATCTCCTCGTCATCGTAGACGCTGACTTCGCCGTCCGAGTCAGAGTACTCCTCGTCGTCAATGTCGGCACCTTCGAGCATGCCCAGAGACGAGTTGCGGTAGAGGTCAGGAGTCTCTTCACGGTCGTCGTCGCTAATGTCGGACATGGATGAGGTCGACATTGTATCAACATCGGCAGGGTCGGGTGGCGTTGTTGAACTGATAATGTTGGCACGACTGAGGTCAATAGCCGTCTCGGTCAGGGCGTTGAGGACGCGCAGCACATGCTTAAGTGTGCGCTTGGTTCCGGGGAACGCCAGGTCGACGTCGGCGATGGAGTGCGTGATCGCAGCAAGGAATCCCTTTTCAAACATCATGCGTCTGAGCTGCATATGGGAGCGGGTCTCGGGGTATTGAGTTGCGGTACGTTCGCGGTCGGCACCGATCATGGACGACATGAGCTCACCAAGGTAGGACATCTTGCCGTAGCGGATATCCAGAACTTCAGTCGAGTTGGCAGTCTCCTTGTAGGCCTTGAGGACCGTGTCAAGAACAAAGCGACGCACAAATTGAATGTCCGAGTCCTCTTCATAGTCGTACAAATTGACCGTCCGCGGAGAGAACTTCTCGGACGTCTTCTCGACTAGAGAGGTGAGGAGGTGCTTGGCCTGCTCGAACATGGCCGCCTTCTTCTTGCCCAGGATAGACTCGGGCAATGTGGCGGGACTGTTAGCGGGACCGCAGAGGACGTCGTGCAACAGGTAATTGAGAACGCTGGTGCGCGGCTTGACCGGCGTAAAGGTCTGTAGAGCGACGCCGCGCTTGAAGTTGATAAATTCCATCTTGGATCGGTTGTAGCTTCGCAGAAGCTCGGATAGACAGGCCATTAGGAACGCGCGGTACACAAAGATCGGGTGCTCTGACGTCTTGAATGCCTGGGCATCCTTGTCCTTGTCCTTGCTGCTGCTGCTGCTGCTGCCGCCGTTGACGTTGCTGCTTCCGCCCAAAGCTGCAGAAGGTGACGCACTGGCCGCAGCTGCTGCAGCTGCAACATGGTCGGCCAGCTCACCAAACGCAGGGCCGCCGACATTGACACCGGAGGGAGGTGTGGATGGGGCAGGAAGACCGTCACTAACGGGATCGGGGGTGACAGCTCCGGAGCCCGAGGCGGGAATATCGGTGCCCAGAGGGGTCTTGACATCCTTGGCGTCCTTGCCTACTGTTGTCGTAGGCTCAATGTCGTCGACCTTTTGGTAGGTCATCAGCTGCTCGAGCAAGAAGGTAATCACACCATCGGGGTTCTCGACAATGGGCCGCTTGTGATGCTCAGTATGAGCGTTATCCGTCTTTTCCGTCTTTTCTATCTTTGATGGTGCATCCGGCATGTCCTTATCATCACTGGCAGTCTCTGTAGCAATTGCGGGTGCAGTGTTGCCCTTACCGGAAGTAGTGGTGGCAGCGACCTCTCCGTCTTTCTCGGTTGTTGGGCGTACGTCATTAATATTGAGCTCCTGCGTCGCCTGCACGGCTGGGCCAAACGAGTCGTCAGCCGAGGTCTTGCTATCCTTGGAGTCCTTGGTGTCGTCGAGGACGAGATTGAAAGAGACCTGGCTGGCAGCGCCGTCGACAACAAGGCTGGGCCAGGTTGTGAGCTTTGTCGTATCGGCTAGGACCGACACAAAGATCTTGGGATTCCGCGTAGCCATATGAGAGTTGGCCTCAAGGAACAGGCGGAGATCTTGGCCACGCTGCGACCGGGAGGATGAGCTCTCGAGATAGTTGCGGATTTCATGGCGCATAATCTGGCGCAAGACATCTTCGTCCTCGACAATGTGGCGAAGAATTGTGATGATGTAGGTAGACAGGCGCGTCTCGAGGAAGCCCTGGGCGCCCAGACCCGAAAGCTGCTTCATCATAAGGAACAGGCGCTGCAGGTTCTTCTTGTCGCCGACAATGCGGGCCTCGTCGTGCCGCCGCGTCATAATCTCAAGAACACGGCTGACAGCAACGGCCAGAACGTCATCTTTGCCAATACGCGGGAGAATCTCCAAGGTGTAGTCGAGAAGGAGGCGGCGCTCTGAGTCACCGATGGCAGTATCCATGGGAGTGATGACTAGGTCTTCAATCTTCTCGGACTCAATCTTGGGCAGAGTCCATTCGACAGTAGGCTGGCGCTCGTCCTTCATAAGCAAGATCTCAAAGAGCAGGTAAAAGTGCGGCAGCCAAACCGGGAGGTCCTCGCCAGGGAAGCGGATAAAGTTCATGAGACCCTCTAGGTTACTGGAAAGAGTGTCAATTATGCCGTGGTAAAATACTTCAGACTTGATCAGCAGCAAGCACAGCAAGTAGGCGCAGGCCGCGATCTCCTTGGAATGGTGCTTCATGTTATCAGAGTCAAAGCTAAACGACAGAAGAGCCTCGAAGATGGTCTCGCCAACCTCCACAATGGAATCGCTAGTGGTCGACTCCTTCTTGAAAACGCAAGCCGAGATGAGCTCAGCAATATCCTGAACGACACCGGGGTGCAGCTGGATTACAGTCAAGCAGCGATCGACAAGGTCCTTGCGCAGCTCCTCGACCTGTTCCTCGACGTCTTCCTTGGTCACAACGTTGGAGACGGCAGGATCCTCCTCGGAGTTGTCCTCTGCTGCAGCACTTGTGATCTGTTCCTTCTCCTTGTCCTCGGACGCTGTTGTGGGGGCAGGTCCCGAAGGGCTCTCGCTTGTCATGGCCTCAATAGCATGCAGCAGCGAGTCCTCGCTGTTGGGAAAGGAGAAGCCGAAACGCAGCGGCTGTCGGCGGGAAGACAAGATGTCAGCGTCGCTCTGGGCGGTAGCCGCATCAGTGTCGGCAGCCATACTTGAGTTGGAAGAGTTGGGACGATCAACAGAACCAGAAGAGCCAGCAGGAGCAGCATTAGTCTTGCTCTCACCCTCCGAGTCTTTCTTCTCGGCTGTGGGAGCAGGAGGGGCAGGCTTCGGCAGGTCCTCGGCCGGGATAGGATGACGGACGCGCATGGTTTCCGCCTTCCAGTGCCGGCAGTACTCCATAGCCATCTCCAGCGAACCGTTTGCGCGGTAAACGGCCTCGCGTGCAAGCTCCTCGGTATATCCACCTCTCTTAGTGAGTGCATCTATACAAGGCTCATAGTCGTTCCAGGGGAAAGGAGCGTTGGGCGCTTCAAAGCCGTCGGCGGGCATCTTCTTTGGCCTCGTCGCGCGGGTGAAGTAGCCGGCGTCGAGCTCGCTCGAGGCAATGGTCTTCATGATCTCAATGACCTTTCTGAGAATGTTGGCCGAGAAGAGCTCGACAATGGAAGACTGCCAGACCTCGGAGATGACAGGTAAGATAGATGCCCAGATCTCGAGGATCAGCTGGTTAGTCTGGTTCTGGATGCTGAACTGGGCATCGCTGTGGCGCAGCAAGCTGTGCAGGATGCCTGCCCACTCGGTGACGAGCTTGTGGTTGCCAACAACCGCATACAAGTCCAGAATGTTCTTGACACCAACACCGGCCAGGTACATCTCGTTGGTGGCCTGCTGCTTGTCGCCCGAGCCAGCCTCTACGGTCTTGATAAAGGACCGCAGCAAAGAGTTAAAGGTGTCGAAACCTCCCTGTCTCTTGAACGAGACAAACAAGGACATGAAGATGGCTGCAGAAGAATCTCCGCGCGGACTTGCGGATTGGTCGACAAGCAAGTCCTGAATCGCCTTTAAAAGCTCGCAACGCTGCTTTTGGCTCCAAATGGTAGAGCCATCGAGGGCACGCAGCTGGCCCAAAAGTGTCGAGATGATGGAGTCGGCAAGTCTCAGCTGGCGCGACCGCAGGAAAAGGTCACGCTCACGCTTGGCTAGGATCGACTTGCCAATCGACTGGTAGGCAGACATGACCTCGATAGGAACACCATGGAAAAGTGAAAACAAAAGCTGGTAGTTTTGGTACGCAGGGGTCAGGTTGACCTCTGACACCGGCTTTTGCGGCTGTACTGCGGGTGCTGTGGCGGCAGCAGTGGATGCAGGTCCAGGTGCAGACACAGTCGGTGCTGCTGCTGCTTCATCGGTGCTGGATTCAGCAGTAGCCGCGGCAGTTGTAGTGGCAGTGGCAGTGGCAGTTTCAGCCGCACCCTCGGCATCGCTGGCAGCGGGGGCTGCACTGGTCCCGCTCAGCTGGGTAAATGCTGCATTCGACAGGACATCGGCCATCGACAGTACTTGGCCGTCGGTGCTGGAGCCTAGAATAAATGAGGGTGTCGGGCCGGACGTGACTGAAGGATTACCGGAGCTACCGGCAGGAGTCACCACATCCCATGTCGGACCGTGCTGTTGCGTCCAGTTGGATGGGACTATGTTGCTGAGAATATCCGTCTGGTTCTTGGCAAAAACCATCAAGGAGCCCATCTTCTTGATAAAGTCCTCAAAGTAGTCAAAGGCAACGGGTGCGAACATATGAGGGGTGCCGTGACGCTTTGAGGGGAAGCAAGTGCGCAGCACGACAAGCAAGAAGCGCGCACGGGAGAACTTCTTAAGGATGTCAATGGCCTTTGCGATCTCTTCTGGAGATGACGCGGAACCCTCCGGCCTGACCAGGCCTGCAAAGATGGAACGAGCCTTTTGCCCGTCCGCCTCCTTGCCATTGCCCTTGCCCTTGCCCTTGCCCTTGTCATCGAGCTCGTCCGACGCATCTGACAAATTTGCAATGGTCTCGGCATCAAGGTAAGGCTGCACATCATTCAGAGCATCAGAGACACGCTGGCAAATAGAAGTCACACCGAGGATGGCAGAGTGCTCGAGCATCCGGCCCAGGAGTTGCAGCAGGGGAGTGGAGAATGAGGATGAGTTGGCAATAGACGGCAGTCCAGCAGAATCGGCAAAGTCCAGAACAGGGTCAATGCCTCCGCGCTTGATGAAAAATGACATCAAGTTGCTGTTAGTGAGGAAGATGTTTAAGAAGAGCGCACACGAGGAGAAGTAGGGCATTGCCTCGTTGAAAGCTACTGGGGATGTGGCCTTTGCGGGAGCGGATGATGCAGCATCGGTCATCTCAACATCTTCGCTGGCATTGGATGGTTCAGGCAACAGCTTAATACCCCAGCCGTCTGTGCGCGCCTTGGAGTTGGCCAAGTAGCAAACACGGCGGGTCATGTCGAGGACGGCTGTCGTCAGAATCGGGCGCAGAGAAGGATGGTGGCGAGCAAGCTCATCGACGGTTGTCGCAATTGAGACGGGCAGCTGGTTGTCGGTCTCCATGCAGCGGACGTGAACAGGGCTCTCGAAAATCTCTAGGTAGCTCTGTAGGACACCAGAAGCCATGACCATCTTACGGCCGTTGTGGTTCAGGCAGATGGCGTTGAGAATGGATGGGATAGCAATGATGGCCTCGGGTGAGGGGATGATACCGCCGGCAATGACCCAGTCGCGCGGCTTTGCAAGCTCTTCGTCGCTGATGGGTACCTTGCGCGTATCATAGTCTTCGGATGATGAGTAGTCGGAGACGGTCGAGTCCTCGTCGTCTTCGTCATCTTCGTCGTCTTCATCCTCCTCATCCTCCTCGTCTCCAGTGCTGTACGCATCACCACTGCGGTTGCGAGATCGCGAGGCGGCAGCTAGAGCAGGAGCTGGAGCAGATTCAGACCCAGAGGCGGCAGTAGCTGCGGGTGCAGACTCGGATGTAACGGCGGTTGCGGGAGCAGGAGCAGAAGTTGAAGTGGAACTAGGGTCGGCGGTGGCAGAACCGGAAGCCGAGGCAAAGGCATTGTCGGCATTGTCGACATTATCAGCATTGTTGGCGCTGCCCTCTCCACTGCCACCGTTAGCAGCCTTCTCCTCCTCGTCCTTCTTCGGCTTGTCAATAGGAGGGAGCGGGCGACAGGTCAAAGTCTCGAGCAGACCCTGAATGATACCAGCTTCCGACATGGGAGCAAAGCTTGTCGGGTCATGGTTCATAAAGTGGCTGAGCAGTGTAGCAGCGTTCGTCCAGACGACCGAGCCATAGATCTTGGGGTTCTGCAGAATGAAACGGACGGCGTTGAGGAGCTCGGTATTGTCGACCAGGTTACGCAGCAAGCGGTCGTTGGCGGCACCAAACTGGTAGGCACTAGCGACAAGATGGTAGATGAACTTGAGCAGCCACTTGAGCGTCTGCTGCATATGGAAGGGAATATCGTAGTCGACAACGTTGCACCGCATCGCCGATAGAGTGACTTCACCGTCCTCGACCACCTTCTTGGCGCCAGACGTGGTATCAATGAGCAGCTGCGACGCAATATCCAGGCCCTGGGCAGTGGCAAAGGCGTTGAACGAGTTTGGGAAGTTGAGCATAATGGTATCGAGAAAGGTGACGACGACAAGGTAGCTCCGCTCCGCAATAGCCGATCTCGCCTTGAGAGCGTCGAGCAGAATATCCATGAGACCTGCAGAGATCATATCCTGGACGCGGGCACCGACGGCAAGGTGCAGGGCGAGCGAGAACAGCTGCTTGCGCCACTCGTCGTTGATAATGGACTCCTCGGTGGTCTCCACAACGTCGGTCTTCATGTCCGCCACAGCCTTGCGCAAATCATAGAACAGAATACCGTGGTTAACGGATGAGTTTACAGCAAACATGACGTCCATGAGCTTGATGGTGAAGCTGGAAATGCTTTCCAGCAGCTGGATGGCGATGAGCTGCAGCCAGGTGGGCACGGGGTTCGACTGGCCTGCACCCGGGCGGATAAGCTCAGCCAGCTGATAGATGAGCTGATAGCGTCTTGGCTCTTCCGAATCCTGCTTGAGGACGAGAGAAAGGAACTGATGCTCGGGGTGAATAAAGGCCAGATTGGTAATGGCCAGCAGACGGATGGCGAGAGCAAGCTGGCGGGTCTCGAGCGAGCCCAGCATGGCCTTGCCGATGCGGATGCGGTTGAGCAGCTCGTACCGAGACGCAGCAGGCATGTCCGCAGGGCACCGGGCCATGAGCTCATACACGGTGCAGGCGTGCATGGAGCTCTGTGGAATCTCAAAGGTGCGCTTACCAGAGGCCGACGAGGAGACCGTGTCGAGGACACCGGGTGTCTGTACATTTGCGGGCGTCAGAGGAGACGAGGTGAGGTCGTCTGCTGCGGCAGAGGCAGAGGCGGCCGCTGCAGACGCTCGTGGGGTACCCGACTGCGATCCCATGTTGGATGTGCGGCGCAGGGGTGTTGGTGTCGAAGGTATAGAGGACATGGGTCCGTTGCGGTCGTGCACAGAGGGTGTCTGGCCATGGCCCAGTGTCGAGTCCTGCTCGGCCGAGTCCTGGTTTCGTGCCTGGTGCTGCGGGTAGTATGTGACCTTGACGTCGCCCCAGGCGCTCCAGTCTACCGGTGCGTCTGCAGATGCATCTGCAGGCGTGCCAGTAGCCATGGAGACAAAGTCGTTGGTGTACATTGTGGTGACTGCTCTTGGTGTTGCCGGCTCAGCAGCTGCCTTTTCCTTGCCCTTGCCGCCGTTAGCTGGGGTCGCAGGGGTTGCGGGGGTCGCAGGTGCTGCAGGTGCTGTAGATGACGATGCTGCAGACGGGCGCTGGGGCGTTGCTGTTGAAAAGGGCACAGATGGTGCCGTAGACCCAGAGACGGGCGTCTTGGGGAACGGCAGGGCGAGCTGCAACACATTTTCCAGGTTAATGTCGTAGTGGTTAACGAGGAGAGCCGTATGGAAACTGCGCGACGTGCCGCTTGTGCGCTTGTACGAGGCGTGGTAACGAAGGGCGAGCTCGTGGCCAACATGCAGGGTGGCCTTGAGGATGTGAAGTGACGAGGAGTTGAGGAGGCTGCTGAGATGGGCGCTGCTGGCATAGATGCTCCGGTTTCCGCAGTGCTGCAGCAAAGTGCGGGTGAACTTGAGCACGGCCAGGACAAGGTCGCAGTCGCCGTCGGGGCCGTAGCCTAGCTTGTCAAGCTCGGCAGCATCAAAATTTGGCGTTGACTCGGGCTTTGTGGTCTCGGACGGCGTGATGGGGTGCGCAGTAGTCTCGAGGAGGATCTCGCGGGCAAAATCGCGTTTCTGGGCGGCGTCCTTAAGTTCGTAGGTGGCCACAAAGCATTCGAGGATGGTGTCGAAGCGGTTGAGCAGTGGGATCCAGTGATAGAGGTCACCGCGGGGGAACGGCCATCGGGAAGGGAAGAGGTCGAGCTGGCGGGGCAGCAGCGGGAGGGGAGTTTCTGTGGCGTGTTGAACATAGTCGGCGAGCCAGGGAGACTATTCATTAGATGGGGTAAAGGTATACAGGGTGCGAGAGAACTTACCATGGACTCCTTGTGCTTGGTCTGGAGGGTTTTGGTGATTTTACCCATCTTGACGGTGCCGGTCGGATCGCCCGACGAGGTGCAAGTAGAGGTGAGTAGAGACGAGGCGGCGAGGTGAGTGGGATGCAAGCTTGGTGCAAATTCAAATAGGAAAAGGATGCAAGGTGCAGGTTTTGATCTGCAGATGCAAGAACAAAGGCACAGGCGTCAAAGAGACGCTGGCCAGCTCGACAGCTAGGGTGGATAGAGAGCTGCTCAGCTGCTCAGTGCGGATCTCCCCCTCCACGTCCAGCAACACGCAGATAACGGTTGCACTTCCCGCACGGGTCGGGCATATAAGGAAGGTAGGAGCAGTAGAAGAGTCGATGTCAATGTCGATGTTGAACTGTCGAGAAAGTGAGGCCCAAAAGTAAGGTTCTGTCGGTGTTCGAGGTGCAAGTAGAACGTCGCCGAGGGGGGGTGATGGGGGGGGTCAACAAGGTCGAATAGTGTCAAAGACAACGAAAAGGTGCAGGATTCGTAGTCTTTTGAATCTATTGACCAGGCAGTATCCGATCGTGTCGTCGTCGTCGTCGTCGTCTTCGTTGTGTTGAGGTGCCGTCGTGGTGTCGTAGCCGTGATGTCGTCAGAGCACCGATGTTGATGTCGATGTCGAAAGAGAAGCTTCAAGCCAGACACAAATCGACACAATCAAGGCTAATAAGTGCAAAGAGGACGAGTGGCGGGGAAATCAAAAGAACAGGAAAGACCGCGATGGTGTGCAGGAAAAGGATGGTAGAGAGGCGGGCTATGGCGATGGAGGGGAGGGTGAGGTGCAGGTTGAGGAGCAAGTTGCTGGCGGGTTTAGATTTGTGGTCTAGGTTTGTTGGCTAGAGGCAGGCAGGATGATGAAGCGTTGCCAGTAGCCGTAGGCAGAGAGACAGAGACTGAAAACTGCAAGAGGTCCGCATAAATTTCAGGCTTTAGGCGGTGGTCAGCGGGTGGAGTGCAATGGAGTGTAATGGGCACCAAATCAGGCAAGAGACGCCCAGAAAGCGGAGAGTCCAGAGCGGAGAGAAACAGAGAGCAACCTGAAGAAGCCTGTAAGCCTGTAAAGCGGCAGTATGTTGGAGCTAGAGGGAAGGAGCGACCGGCGTATGAGCAAGCAAGCCCCGCTGAGCTGTATTTTAGTCTTTTAGTCTTTTTTAGAAGAAGGAGCGTGAATAGCGCCTGCCGTCTGCCGTGTTCAATAGCAGGTTAATAATCGCCAACGGGGCTGATTACATCAGCGATTAACTTCCAGCAGCGGCAGGCGGTAAACAGCAGATCGTAAGTGACGGAGTGGGGTAGATCAGGCAAGTAGATCAGGCAGGAAAGAGCTGAGTGAAGATACTGTAAACAAGCAGCAGCAGTGAATAAGCCCACCAGAAACTGTATTGAGACTCCGTAGAGAGTCAACGGCAGTGACCCACTTGCTTGAAGTCGCTCCCGTTGAACGTGACCAAAGACTGATGACGCATGGCTGATTCGCTGCGACTTGCGGTGCCTGCCGTTGAGCGAGCCTTGTCCGATTCGAGATTATGTATGAATGCTGCATAATGGCCTTTACGATTAGGATGGTTGTTGATGAGCTACTGCGATAAAGATGCAAGACTTTATTGTAGTAGTTTTTTTTTAAAACTGCGTCGGAATGATGTGTTTGATTTCATTTATAGAAATTTGAAGGGTTGATCACCTAATTTTTGCAGGAAACTTTGGCACCCAAGCCGATTTTTGAAATGTATTATTTTAATAAACAAAAAAACACAAAAGCTTAGGAAATGAGAGAAGCCAAGAAGTACTTGATAAATCAAAAGATAAGAAACAAAAACAAATAAAGGATTGTCGTGGCTTTGTAAAATACTTTTTCGCCTTGTTGTCACGCCTATCAATTACAGAGGAAAGTTCAAGCGCACAGATCTGCTGACGGCCTTGGCGACAACGTTGGACAGCTCCGTGTGCACCGATCCATCACCGTCACCCTCGGGCACATCCTTGGTGGCCTCAATGTGGCGCTGCACGCGCGGCGGCCAGTGCGGGCTGTTGTCGGGCAGCACGTGCACGCCCTTGCCTTTGACGGCGACCGAGCCGCTGAGCGACTTGAGATGGATGCCGCCGGCCCAGGATGCAGGGTAGTGCAGTCTCAGCGAGCCGGACACGGCCGTGTGCACCGACTTGAGAAAGTCGAGCGGCTTTCCGGTGGGTTCGTCGAGAAGAAAAATTTCCGTCGGGCCGGAGACGGTGTTTGAGTCGAGGGTAGCTTTTCCGGGTTCTGACTGAGAGTGAGAGTTGCGCTGGTGCTCGGCAGAGAAGGCCTTGGAGTTTTCGTCCAGAGCCACGGGCAGCAGCGAGGCTTTGATAGTGCCCGACGTGGAGTGCAGACGAGCGTTGCGGGCAAACGAGCCGGAGCCGTGGATGGTGCCGGACTGCGAGGACACGCTGAGCGTGTGGGGGTAGACCTCCTTGTCAGAAGAAGACGATGAGGGCGACGCAATCTCCTCAAAGCTGATTGGGCCTGATGTCGTCTGGAAACTCAGATCAGCGACGCCGCCCTTGCCTGCACTAGAAGCTTCGGGAGCGATGGCGACGTGCACAGAGCCCGACACGGAGCCAAAGTGCAGCCGGTCAAGCAGCGTCCAGGGACCCGAGATGGAGCTCGAGGTGGTCTCGACATCAGTCTCGAGCGCCTCGAAGCGGTAGTCTGCGCCAAAGGCATTGGCAACGGCCGATACGGGCTTGCTGTACCAGTGTGCTTTTTGCGATTCAGGCGAGATGGCGCGCGACGCGGCAATACTGCCAATGACCGAGGTGAGACGGGCGTACTCGTCGACGACGAGGTTGGTGTCATCAATCAGCTGGATACCCAGGTGGGTATTGGCAATCAAGAGGTTCTCGAGGTGCGTAGTGTGAACGTCGCTGTTGCTGTCGTCAATCTCGGGCAGCCAGACAGTGGCACGCACAACGATGCAGGGCTGGCCACGAATGTGGCCCGTAGAAGAATCAGTCTTGACACGGATGCGTTCGTCGATGGTTACTTGAAGCGACTGGCGCGACTCGGCACGGGCATAGGCATAGATAGCGTGGATGCGGTCGTCATTGGACAGGGCCTCGACGTCGACAGACGGCTCCTTGCCGGCAGTAGCCTTGCGTACAACGACTTCACCCGAGATGCGGACATGGCGCCAGCGGTCGTCGTACTCGTCAAGGCGAGTGGCGTTTTGGCGGAACGCGAAGCTGTGCTGGCCGTCAAAGACGACTGGGTAGGTGGCCAAGGGGTAAGTCTTGAGACCGTTGCCGCCATTGTAGTTGCTGCACAGAGAGTCCTCGGGCAGGACGAGGGGCCCCTCGAGGGGGGTAGGCAGAGAGATGCCTACCGGCGAGTCGGACGGGGGTGATGAAGGAGTGTTGGGAGAAGAGGGGCCAGAGGGGTGAGGGTTGAGAGGCCGTGATGGCGACCCAAGAGCTGGAATGATAGATGACAGTAGGGCAGAGAAGAAGCCGAAGCCGCTGGTGGATGAGAAAAGGAAAAAGAGAGCGACGGCCACGGCGGCAAGCTTGAGCCGGCGGGCTACACGGCGACGACGGTCTGCTCGGCGGGCCAGCTGCTCGGGGTCAGCCAGCAGAGGCTGCTTATCGTTGATAGATTCCATAGTATGCCTTCGTGCATACAAGAGAGGTAGTCAGTAGCTGACAGTAGATGGCAGTAGAGGCGGAGAGCTCCGGCTTGTCCCAAGGAGGAGATTACTTGTAAGAGAAGATGAAGTTAGAGAGAGCAAAACAAAAAGACAGAAACACGGAATGAAAAGCAAAGAGAGACTTGTAACCTGTATTTGAATCACTCTATTTAAATAGGGAGATTTTTCTGTTTGAAAAACAGATTGTATCACTGCATGGCGAATGACAATAAACGGCAAGGTCCGAAATGCTTCTGCCTGGCGAGACAAAGAATCTGTCAAAAGCTTCTGTCAAACTCGTAAAGCAGCTGATCGCTCTATTATTCAAGTAGTATTTTTGCCATTACTTCTGTCATTCATTTCTGTCGTTTTTACCTGATATTGACAAAGCAGCTCCTTCGGGTCTGGTCAACCTCCCACTGAAAGTCAGCCGATTTTTGTACAATACAGGTTCATATTACACTATCTATCAAAAGAAGCAAGACACCCACAACTCGCTGCATGCTTACTATCTTGCACTCGCTCACTTTGGATTGACCCGGGCTTACGGTGGGATGTGCACACCCTCGCGACCCTCCTGCACGCTATCCTACTCCCCAGTCCAGGCAGTCACATTCTGTACCGTGTTAGTGGCTGGCATCAATGAAGAAATCAATCAAGCAAAAACGCAATCGATGAGCTATTCTATATTGTCAAGGCCGTTACCTTGACCCGTTACCTTGACTATGTGCAATCGATACTGCTTATATCAGCATCGTGATAGTCGATGCACAGATTAGGAAGGTGAGCTGCTAGATGCATCCCTATTGCGTCATGCATAGAAGTCAATGGAAAGCATCAATGGTACTGTGACATGGAAGAGACAAGGCAACAGTAGGGAAATAACAAAATAGCACATAAAATAATGACAATCCTGGCTGTATTTGTTTATATATGGTGTATCTCATAATGTATAGATGTGCTCAGAAAGAAAAAGAGAGAGCAGGAAAAGATGGAAGACAAAGGAAGATGAAAAAAAAAAGACAATATGACAAAGTAGGCAGAGTTACAAGACAGTAGTATGAAGGAGGATGAAGGCGGAAGCCAAAATTAAAAATGACAGTCTAGGGCAGACCCAAGGCCTTCTTGCTGTTCTCGTAGACAACCCATGTGATGCTCAGGGCCGGCGCCACCTTGAGCAGGTTGGGTGTCAGGCCCTTGTACAGTCCGCGCACGCCCTCGTTGGCCAGCGTCCGCGTTGTCACGTCCCAGATGCCCGTGTACGTCGGCGGGTGCATCACCGTGCCCTGCGTCTGCAGCCGCGTCCGCAGCACATTCAGCGGGTACACCACCGACGCACCAAACGCGCCCGATGTGGCTCCGATGATTCCCGTCACCACGTTGCCCGGCGCCGCGTCCTCTTCGTGGATGCCGTAGTATCGCGCCTTGTACTTTGTAAACGTCTTCTTCAGCAGCTCAAACGTGCCCATGTCGATGGCGCTATAGGGGAACATGCCAATGAGGCCCATAGTAACGCCGCGATAGGCCGCGCGTGCACCACCCGTGGCATACATCTTGCGGGCTGTCTGCACGAGCAGTGCATTGCCCGTCAGGCCGCCGTGCACGGTCTCGCACTGCAGCCGGAACTTGAGCGTGTCCAGCGGATAGACAAAGAACTGCGCAATCATACCGGCAACACCACCAGCTACGAATTTAGAGTATGAGCTAATATGCGTCGGGTCGCCGTGGCCCTCGAGGGTCGAGAAGGCGCGCTTGGCCGCCTCGTACGAGCCGAACTTGATGGCCGTCTCCGGCATGATCTTGACGACGTTGAGTCCGTTGCCTATTGTGTAAGTAGGGAATGCAGAGTAAAATAAGGGAAAATATGAAATAAAAAAAGAATAGCCTACCAGCAAAGAATGTCTTGGGACCGCCTGACTTGTAGAGGCTCACTATGGCCTCGCGAATCGGCCGGCCGGGTGCCTTGACAGCCGAGCTTGCCATTGTTTTTGCGCCGTTGGCAACGTTTGTTGATGCAGATGCAGCAACGGCTGCGGGAATCTCTGCCTTGGTATTGACCAGTAGGTACACCTTGAGCCGGTCAAATGGCGCCGTTGCCGTCCGCGAGATGCCGCCTGCGAGTGCGCCTGCCAAAAAGTAGCCTGGATGGGGCAGGTAATGCGTCAGTTTCAGCCTTTTCGGTGCTCCAGCTTCCACCTCATCCGCCTCTTCGTCCTCTCCTTCTTCTTCTTTTAGCTTTGTCATATTAAGTGCATCCTTCTCTTTCTGAAGCTCGCCCGCCGTATTTGCTGCCGTCTTTGCTGATTTTGTCGTCTTCGTCGTGCTGTCTGGCGGTAATGGCGGCGGCGGCGGTGCTGGCGGTTTCGGTTTTGACGGTACGGGCGGCTGTATTGACTCGTCTGTCACCGCAACTGCCTTGTGCTTCTGGATGCGCCTTCGTTTTCGCGACTGTTCATCCTCGACTATAGAGTCTGCTACGGGGTCTGCCTCCGCCTCCTCCTGGGCCACAGCAGGCTTGGCGAGCTTCAAGATGGACCCGAACAGCGCTTGGAAAAGAAAGCCAGTCGTACCTAATCCCTCGAGCGTCTCGTCGCTGACCATGGAGTCGCCCTCGGAATTGAGCACCACGGTCGACGCATAGTACGAGAGCGCTGCCTCGAGGGGCGAGTCACTGCCGCGCGTCGGTACAAACAGCAAAAAGTTGCGCCACTCGTCAAACGTAATGTATCCGTCGTGGTTCAGGTTGATCTCGTCAAAGAAGCCGTTGAGCCGCCGCATCGGCACGGCCAGTCCGCTCTTTTGGAATGCTACACGCAGTTCGTCCTTGTTGAGTCGTCCGTCGTGGTCGTGGTCGATGGAGCGGAATAGGAATAGCAGCTGCCGCTCAGCTGCTTCCACGAATATTCGGAATTCTATTCAGACAAGTTAGTCCCCCTTCGTTGTCGGGTCATCCTGTCTTCTTGGCTTCTCAGCCTCAACATCCGCGCAGCTCCCACCTTCAAATTGAATCTTTCCGTCTCTGTTGGCGTCCACAATCTCGATAATATCGCGTAGCATGCCGTCGGCGTTTTTCATAGCTAGACTGTTAGCACATGTAGCAAGCAGAGATGTAGGTGTCTACAATATCAAACTCACGGTGGTCAATTCGCCGGAAGCCCTTCTTAAGGCCCTTGAGATCGAGTTCTTGCGCGCCCTGCGGGTCTAACTGCCGCCATAGTTCCAGCACGCGCTCGTTGCGCTGCTTTTGCGACTCGCTCTCTAGTGCGTGCAGAGAAGAAGCATGAGGTGAGGAGAAGGAGGAGGAGGTCGGTTTTGATTCGGAAGAGGCTGCGGACCGGGAGGCTAGCCGTACCTCGGGAGCTGTCCCGGAGACCATGTTGTCGCCGGTCGTCATGTCAAGCTTAACATGGCAACACAGATAGATAGGCAAAAGGCGGTAGCTGTACCGGAGGTTCGAGAATCGGCTATGGCTTCTGCATAAGGTCGAAGTTGTCAAGGGGTGATGCTATATGGTATAGGGTGCTATAGGGTGCTATAGCAAGGTATAGGCCGGGTATAGGCAAGCCGGCAGAGTCGGAGGATTGCACGTGTTTCGAAGAAGTAGGACAGAACGACGCGTGCTGGAACTTGTCAGTCCTAGAGCTAGGAGAGGCAGAGGTATATCGAGGATCGATGTGATTAGAGAAAGGAGGTTGAAGATTGAAGAGGGAGAGTCATTGAGCGAGATAAGAGACGAGAGATGAGACGAGAGAGGGGCGGCAATTATGACGGAGCTCAAAAATCGAGGTGAGAGTTGCCGCTCTGCAGAGGGGTGAGATAAGATCGAGACTGGTATGGACTTGAGGTCGAGGAATGAGAAAAGATTAGAGAAAATATAGAGAGGGGAAGCAATGCGTTATGTAATCGATACGGGAGAAAACGAGGCACAATTAGAAAGCAAAAGGTAAAAAAGGAGAAAGCAGAAGAAAAACAAAAAAAAAAGGCAGGAGTGCTCCGTAGCTAGGACTAGAGGCTAGATGACTAGAACGAGCCTGCAGCGGGCGGGAGAAAAGGACGCTAGCGAGCCCAGACGGAAGGAGCAAATGACGATGTGTGCAAAGGGAAAGAGCGAGTTTAATTAAATCTATTTTTAAATGTTTAATTAGACCATGCACTCAGCGCTCTTGTGAGCCATGCTTTACATTCATGATGAGTTCCTCCTTTATGTTTAAGAGATTAATTGTCCCTTCTTTAGAAATTAGTATCATTGGGAGATATGGACAATAGCGGATATTGCTTCGTGAGATAAAAGGTGTTACCCGAAAAGCACCCGGCATGGCTGAGACTGTCGCCAGGTCGCTCCTTCTCTTTCCTTTTCATTACTAGTCAGCCCCAATCAGCGTGCGGCAATTGATAGCAACTGGTGAGCTGGCCCCCTCTAAAGCCAGTTGGCCCAGCACGTGTTAGTGCGACAAGTATTGTACGCTATCTTATCGCTGTAGCGCTTGCAACGAATCTAAGAGCAGTAGCATATTGTCTTCCCAATTTAGTAATCACGACCCAGCCTCGCCTCGACCACATCCGTTCACGGCCCACGCGGCCAACTCGTCTCTCTCGACTTGTCTCCTCGACTCATCCTCCCTCTGCACCGGCACGGCGTCTCCCCTACAATGGCCGCCAGCTACTGGGACTCGACCCAGCGTCGGTTCTGGGAGTTCACAAAAGAGCAGCTCGCCGACATCCGCCAGCGCAAACAGGATGAAGAGCGCAGCCTCGTCCAGGTGTACCCGCTGCCCGAGTGGCGGCACCTCTTTATATTCTTCAACTCCAATCTGCTGCGGCTGTCGAAGCGCATGCAGATCCGCCAGCAGGCCATCGCGACGGCCCAGGTCTACCTCAAGCGCTTCTACTGCAAGGTCGAGATCCGGCGCACCAATCCGTACCTGACCATGACGACGGCGCTGTACCTCGCGTGCAAGACCGAAGAGTGTCCGCAGCATATCCGACAAGTGGTCCAGGAAGCCAAGAATACGTGGCCGGACATGCACTGCCTGGAGATTCCGCGGCTGGGCGAGTGCGAGTTTTTTATGATCTCGGAGCTGTCGTCGCACCTGATTGTGCACGCCCCCTACCGGACGCTGAACACGCTGCAGCTGGAGCTGTCGCTGACGGCCGAGGAGTTCTTGCAGGCATGGTCGGTGATCAACGACCACTACATGACGGACCTCCCTCTGCTGTACCCACCGCACGTGATTGCCGTGGCCGCGGTGATCTGGGTGCTGGTACTGCAGACGCCGGCAGCAGGTGCATCTTCTGGCAGCACAGCCGGCGGCGGTAACGGAAACACAAATAACGGAAGTACCGCCAACAACAATAACAACAATGACAACAACAACAACAGCAACTCAAACAATGCCAACTCAAATATCAGTACAGCCATTGGCATGGGCGGCGCCGGCAGCGGCAGCATGACACCAAACAGCCTTAACAGCTACAACCTCAACGGCATCGGCGGCGGCTTCAGCAATATCAACAGCATGACGGGCAGCAACAATATGGGCGGCATGGGCGGCATGAATATGAATATGGGCATGAACATGGGGATGGGTGGTATGAACATGAGCATGGGCATGAACATGGGCAGCATGAGCAGCCTGGGCAACTTGGGCGGCGGCATGGCCATGGGTCAAGGTCTCGGTCAGCAGAACATGAGCCAGAACAGCGGCGCACCGGGTGTCGGCGGCACACAGTCGTCCCTGCCGCCACCGCCATCACTACACATGTCGTTGTCGTCGTTGAGCGGACAGGGATCAAACAGCAACAATACACCTGGTGGTGGCGGAAACGGTACGCCTGGTGGCGCAGGCGGGCCAGGAACACCGGGACTGGGCGGCGCGGCCGGTACGCCCTCGACGGCCGGCGGCATTGGCGGGTTGGCCATGGCCATTGCGCAGGCGAATGCGCGGGCGGTTGTATCTGCTGCCATGCAGCCGGGTGCCAACAATGGTGCGACTGCAGCAAACAACAATAGCAACTCTGCACAAGCAGAAGAGACGGTACCTGCAGACGGCAGTCGGGGCGCGACGCTGCAGTGGCTGTTCCGGTGGCTGACGGACAGCGGCCTGGATCTGGAGGCGACGATTGACTGTACGCAAGAGATGATTTCGTTTTACATGGCAAACGAAGAGTACAGCGAGAAGCAGACGCGCGAGCAGGTGCACCGGTTCATCAAGGCCAGAGGCCTTGACCGGTAGATGTTTGCTCAAACGAAATGTTATTTATTTATTATTCATTATTCACGTTTATACCCATTCATTAATCACATTACATTAAATTGCACTACATTGCATTGCAACATCTACTACACAACAGCGACCGGCTCGGCTGGGAGGGCCCCCCGCGTATCGCTCCCGTCAAACAAAAACCCCGGCATTGCCGTTTCCGTCGAGTTCAGGCCCCAGGCGGTCGGGCTGTCGTCGTGCACAGTCGTGCGCCGCATATCGCGCTTCGCGGTGCCGGTGTACGAGTTGGTGCCGGCGCGGTGCTGCACGGCGCGGTTGTCCCACATGATCATGTCGCCGGGGTCGTGCCACGGGACGGAGATTGTGAATGCAGGGCTGGCGATGTGGGCATTGATCTCGGCGATGAGCTTGTCGCCGCCCACGACTTGTTGGGTCCTCGCTGCGCTCATTTTCCCGTCGTTGCTCGCTGCGCGCACCTCTAGATGGTGCAGGTGCGCTCCGGCATACAGGTTCATGCGGCCGCTCGGCTCGTGCCGCTGCACCAGGTAGTGCCGCATGTGCGGCTGCGTCGCCGGGTCCAGGTCTTTGTAGAACTCGGGGTCGGCCAGCTTGCGCGACTGCGCGATGCAGTGTGCGCCAATGTAGCCTTTGTCAAGCAGATCCTGCTGGACGTCGGCCGGCAGGGCCTCAAAGGCCGTGCGCGAGTCGGCAAAGTCGGTGCTGTTGCTTTTGTCTTTGATCTCGACTGCCCTCAAGAAACAAAACGACGCGCGCCGCGGGTTGAAGGAGGAGTCGACATGGAAGAGGCCGTTGCCTTTGACTTGGTGTGCGCGGGCCGAGTCCGGGTCCAAGACGTTGCCGTCGGCGTCCATGTTGCCGGCGTCAAAGAGCTCTACATGATCGTAGCGCATGCGGCGACCCGGGGTGAGGAAGCGGCGGATATTGTCTAGGTCGCCGAAGCGGCGCGACAAGGCGACATGGGCGTTGTCGTCGAGGCCGGTCTTGCGGAAGACGAGGAAGCCGTACTTGCCAATGGCATCGACGAGCTGGGCGATGCCGTCATCTGGAATCGAGGCGAGGGTTGTGCAGAGGTTATCGTCAAGGCTAACCTCGGCGCCAAAGGTTGGGTGCAGGGGAGCAAAGGAGAACATTGTATACCGTCACAGTGAAGATACAAATACAACTACAAATAAAAAGACAAATCAATACAGATAATAGGCCTCCCAGACACTTTCAACCCTACTATAATAGACATCACCGCTTTTATAACGCCGATAGACCACAAGTGCCGAGTGGCCGAGACGGACGGGTGCGGGGAATGAGGCCAGAGGGGGTGCAGAAGTCAGGATGGCAGGAGAAGGCCGATGTGAGAGGAGGATAAATGCACCCAGGCCGTTGACTTGGTAGTGTTGCATTGCGGCTTTTAAAGAATAAGCTTTTCTATTAATACACTACAGCGCTTGCATCAAGGCATACGTTGAGCTGCACCTGCAGAACTGTCGATATTACGGGCGCTTGGCTATCTCGCTCGTCTCGGTGCGTACGACGACACTTGCAGTAAAGTGTGGCCACCGCCTGTGCAACGACCGTGCTCACCGGTGTGGTTTGTAGTGTTCACGCGTACAAAGGATGTGCATCGTGAAGCAGTTTGGCGTAAAGTAGGGCTACGGCATCGTTCAAATATGATATTCAGAAGCACGCTGAGCAAGATAATGAGAATAGATCAATGTGAATATGGAGGACGAGGCCTCGACGGTATATCAAGATAGATACGAGAACAAAAAGGACAAAAAGACAAAAACCAAACATAGGCCGCTTTCTTTGCCTGCGCGCCTTGTTGCCCCGGCATGGATATGTAGATTCCTACCCCCGATGTAAATGACACAAATGACACAGATGAGTACAAATAAGTAGACAGTAAAAAAGATGACAGCCCGTTTTGATCCTATTCGGAACAAAACCCCAACACCGAGCGGAAAGAGATGACAGAAAAACAGAAGAAAAAAACAAAGCGGACCACCGCCACAGGTATTCCTTTGCAAAACCGCTTCCAGAAAATGACTGAAGACACCAACCGGAAAGAAAGAATAAGGAAACAACAAAAAAAAATGTAGAAGAACAAGTCAAGATCTAAACAAAACTAAATAAGATGTTTTTCTTTGCAACTCGTGACCCATGATGCCGTTTTTCGTAGATGTAAAATAAAATAAACAAGAAGAGAAAAGAGAAAGATGGAAGAGAGAACAAGTGTGCCCGCTCCTGGTATCGCAATGAAGAGAAAGAAGAGTAGAGAAAGATGACGAAACCAAAACGATGCAGTCCGTAAACTCCGTTTCGTCGTGAAAACCGATATGCTGAAGCTGAAATGCAGTTGCTGAATTAATATTGCCGAAACGCTTGTGCTTGGATGGGAAGAGAACAAGGTTGCAGAATATGAACCAAGATTGCAGCGTGTAAAGCGTGTAAAGTATAGTGTGTAGCGAGAAGCGAGAAGCGAGAAGCGAGTATCAAAAGAAGTCGATAATAAAGCAAACGCCGTCGGGTCGAGGTCGAGAACCGGTCCCATCAAACCAGGGTATTTTTTCTTTTCAAATTTTGCAAACAGCCAAAAAGAGCCAAAGATTAAAAACAAAAAAAGAAGATGATTAAAAGTCGGAAATAAAACAGTCGTGAAGAGAAGGGTGAAAAGGTAGACGAGACGTGAAGAGCATAGTCTAAAAGTTGTACTGTGTTGTCATACCCACAAGCCCACTATGCGTTGTCTACTCCACCGACTCCCTCTAACGAGTGCTCGCCGAATGACTCGCGACCCGCCGACTCGCTACACGGACACGAAAGACAATACTCACTACGCTTGTCATTGCGAGATTGCTTTGGACCTACCATGCGCGGAGACCAGGAGAGACAGACGGGACAGGAGTAGCCATGCCCATGTGGGAGCCAGGGCGCGACGACGGGTGCACAATCGGGATAGGATTGCGCGCACGGGTGGCAGCCTGCATCTTTTGCTGGGACTGGGGAGCGGCCGAGGACTGCTGCAGCATAGGGAGAGTGAAAGACGGCGACGACGCGTTGAGCGAGAAAGCAGGGGCGGCCTGGGTGGGCTGCGACGGCGAGTGCTCGGGGGAGTTACTTGCGAGCGACGAGCGTTCTGACGAGGCGCTGTGGATGGAGACGAGATCGCTCTCTGTCAGCAGGCCAGGGCAGAACTCAAGGTCGTCTTCCAGGTCAAAAGAGCGGCCGGCCTCAAACTTGACGCGGAAAGCAGACAGGTTCAGGTTCTCGGCCAGCTCCTTCATGGAGCGCATGCGGTACTGCTGCTGTTGGTGGTGCTGCTGTGCCTGGTGGCTCTGGGAGTGCTGCTGCGACTGCTGCTGCTTGTTCTGAGAGACGGACAGACGAGGTGCGCGCCGACTGCGGCCGCCGTGGTGGGAGTGGCTGACAGAGGGCGCGGCGGTCGGGGTTGGGTGGTTGTAGTAGTAAGACATTATGTGAGTTGTGTGATTGTGGTTGTGAAATAAGTTATGATTTGAGTTTGTGTTGGGTTGACGAGAGCCGTTATCTTGACATTAGTTGATTTGTTGGGTTGTCGTTTGGTTGGGTTGATGATGTTGATGACGAGACGAGTGGTGAGATAGAGTGAAGTGAGGTGGAAAGTGGGATTATTGCAAGTGAAATAGAATGGTTGAAGAAGAGCAAAGCTGAGTGGGAGGCAAGTGAGATAAGAGGAAAGAGTAAGAGGATTGAAGAAAGTAGTTGGTTGGGAAAAGTAAAGTAAATGTAAAGTAGAGGTGTGGGTGGTGGGATGTGCTGAGAGGGATGAAAAGAGAGGGAAAGGAGGAGGAGAAAAGAGGAGAGGGAAGGGAAGAGTAAAAAGAAGGAAGCGGGAAACGGGAAACGGGAAAGAGCAGGAAGAGGAATGGAATGAGGAATGAGGGAAAGACGAGGGAAAGAGGAAATGGAAAAGTGGACCAGAGTGGCTCGTGTGGGTGGAAGAGGAAAGGACAAGGTCGGAAAAGAGGGGACAAAAGAGGGTCCTCAGACAAGAGGTGGAAGGCAGAGAGGCGTGAGAGGCACGCTCTGAGAGAGGAGAGAGCACAATGCTGTACTGAGTAGCAGATCTCTGTGGGTCCTCTACAGGTGGTTGGGTGTATGTGTGTGGTGAGGTGGGAGGTGGGTGGGAGGCGTGAGCAGAAGGAGCGACCGGGGTGTGGAGCGGGCGTCAAGCGCAGCCAGTGGTGTCTCATTGAGAGTGAATGAGGCAGTCGCGAGACATTCTAGGAGGCAGGGGCGACCTAGCCTGGCCGGATAGGGCAGCAGATGGCTAGCTGCTGTATGGAGCTGTCACGCCGTGCTCAGTGCGCAGTTTGTACGAATTAGTGCGTATCAGAGGTCACGAGGCATCGTCACGCCGAGTTTACTTGCACCTTGATGGCAGTGATGTGCTAATGTCAGTTCAGCAGACGGTCAATCAGCATGGGTTACAGACTAGACTACAGACTACAGACAGACTGCAGAATATAGACTACAGATTACTGAATAGAGAATACTGAGTAGAATATAATGGAGCAGAAAGAGCGAGAGCGACAGCGGCCACTGCGGCACTAAATAAGAGCACTAGATAACTATTCGTTAATGAGATTAATCAATTCGATAAATGCCGATTAAATGATAGTGTGAGCGACTACGCACTAGAGAAACTAAAATAGACACAGTGTACACACAGTACGTGTAAGAAAACAGCAACGGGCAATAACAAACCAACCCAAAACATCAACAGTTTTCCGTTCTCGGAAGTAACAAAACATGGCAAAACCTCCCCAATAACAATGGGAGAGGCTTATTCGACATTTTCTCCAGAATAAACACTGTGACTATCCCAAACCGGTTGGCTCTTTTCTCCAGCCAATAGGAGGTATAGCCCCACTCACACTTTTATGACTATTTACGACATGGCTGGTCTTAACCTGCATTATTTTGCCACCACTGTAACAGCCGCCTCTTTCTAGTCTCTCAGTAGTCCAAGTCAAGGAGTTGGCGGCCACGCCACGATTGGCAGCCCAACAAAGAGGGCGCTAGTTTATGCTAGTTGATGGAAGGCACAAAAGACAAAGATGGAATATATAAAAATACAAGTACAAATACAGATACTAAAATACTAGGGGAAAATACGGACACAAGATCACCTGGCGCGCCGACTCCGATGCGCCCCGATTGACGGCTGGATGCATTCGGCGGCACCGTCGTGTCAAAGGGTAGAATCAATATACAATCGGCCATTTCACTCTGTCATGTACAAAGCAACGTAAACAGTAAACATGCAGGTCTACAAAGTATAGGACAAAGTAAAGGACAAAGTAAAGAATATGACAATCCATCAACGGCATGAAGGGCTGAATAGGGGCAGATTAGGCAGGCACAGATTTGTCGACTACGCATTTCAGAACGGGAAAGAGACAGTAAAAAGTGGAGATTGGGCAACAACGGCATTTCGCTCTCTTTAGTATTCTGCGATCTAATTGCGATCTAGCTGCTTTCATTTGCAATTCGTATCTCACAGCACTGGGTATTGGGGAGCAGGAATCGCATTTCGTGTTTTCCCCATACTGTGTCAATTACAGCACTCTGACTCTGCAATTACGGCGTACAAAGTATTGGGTATTCTTGAGGCATTGGACGGAGTTTGCCTCTTTTGGTGTGGGCTTATTGCGGGGCGGTGGGGCATGCGACCAAATTACGGGGGTAATCTGCTGTACTGAGTAGCTAGTGTACAAGTAGACCAGCAGTAGGAATACTCGTAGGCAGTCATCTGATGTGCGTACAGTGTGCACTGGGTGCAATGTGTACTAGTGTAGCTTTAGTGGTGTAGCTGTGACTGCACGTAATGAGGCCTCTAATAAGCTCTAATGAGTCTCCAGTGAGTAATCTGTGAAGCTATTTTTGTATAGTCATTTCATTTGATAGCCAATTGTTGTTCCATCGATTAATGATCAATTCGATATCGGATACACATCGAATACATGAATGACGGTCGGTATCTTCTCTTCTTCTATATGACAATTCAATATTCTACTCTACATCACTGAAACCAGGGCCATATCAGAAACAGAGCGCTCTTGGCGTCAGGGTAAAGCAGAGGATAGGTAGAGGGAGGCCCAGAGTCATACTTTGTACACTATGCACAGTACTTGCACGGGTCTCAAAGCAGTCAAAGCAGGCGTCTACTCCTGGTAAGACTAAATGCAATACCCTCGCATGGCCGCAGCAGGGCCTCTATGCGTCTCCCTGTCCCTGCACTGTCGCATCATGCAGGGGAGAAGAGTGAGAAAAGCTAGAGTAGACAAAGACATAGCGATAGATACAAAGAGGCTTGTTTGAAGATGTTTCAAGTGGCGGGGCGTAGATGTCTGTAGATTTGTAGAGTCAAGTATTTGTAGACTCTTGATACTTGATATTCTTCATATTCTTAATATTCTATATTCTTCATACTCGAATCAGACTCTACAATAAACACGTTGTGATTCTAGACTCGACGATCAAGGGATAATGAAAAATCCAGAGAGATGACTCCGTTAACACTGGTGAAGAACACAACTCGTGTCGATCAAGGGAGCTCTCATGAGCTTGAGCTATTGGAATGAGAAGCTTGGAGCTTACGGACTCAGGGTCATGTCAGACATAATATTGACTTGGTCGAGTCGCCTGCAGAGCAACCGCTGCATTCTAGTCGAGGTCTAGGATTGCTCTGTGCAGAGGTGAGGCTGTCTCGGTTGTGAGACTCACAACACGGACGTCACACTGTCATTTAGATTCGATATCATGAGTTGGTTGTACAAGCAAAAGATAGACCAGACAAATAAAGAAAAATTAAAGAAGAGTTAAAGAATACAAGTCAAAAGAGCGGTCAGTTGGCTGGGGTTTTCAGTGCCAGCCGTGATTGGGTTGCAAGAAGATGACAGTAAAGACAGATAAGATTAGTCATCGCAGCTGGTACCCAACGAACCAACAACCCGATTCTGTCATCTGTCGTCTTTAACTTGGGACTGGAACTATCCGTTAATTAATCAATACAAATACTGATTAATGCGTACTGGATATGCAGATATTATGCCATTGACGGAGATCTTATTGCATTATGGATAAACTATTTTGTTAATCCTTTCAACTTTATCCCACAACTGTGCCTCTTGTCTGTGCTGATGCAAGGGTGTCTTCTTACGACATCTTCTTTATTCCCATCCTTTGTTCAGATGTCTTGATCTGTCTTGGACACGAGGCTATTTTTATATATTTAATATTTATCCATGGACCAGAAGAGCGGCTGGCCGTTATTCTGTCGTCTCCTCCGTTTTCTAGTCCCCCAATTGTCCATCTCTTTGTTCATCCTCCGCAGTGTCCGAGCTGGGCTTGTAAATGTGTTCAAATAGTGAGCCAAGCAATAGAGAGTCCATTCTAGTCTGAGACTGAGTCTGGAGACTGAGTCTGGAGATCTAGAGTGGGTGGTGAGATTGTGGTTAGTCATGCGCTCATCTCGTGATGGTCGTGTTATCAAGCTCGCCATGCATCGGTTGACAGTATCAACGTGGGGGGTAGTTAGTATGATCTTTTATTCTATTTGTATTGTTTCTTTTCTTTTGGATTTATTTATTTATAATTTACTTAGAAATAATATGAAATACATGCTGTCGATACAACTATATTGTTTTCTAAAATATGCTCACGAAATATACCAATTCATAAACCGCCGAATATAAACTCAAATACAAATACAATCTAACTGCATCTACGAATCCATCATGGCAATGCCAACACCAACTGTATCAATACCCGAGGTTGCTAGCCGTCCAATAAAGTGAGATATATATACAAGAAAGTACCAAAAATAAAATAAAAAATAAAAAATCCAAAGTCCCAAGCCCCCAAAATCCAAAATATCATGATTATTAACAACGGCTGGCCATTACGTCATTGCACTTTCGACCACTATGAATTCAACTGATCAGACTGCCCTTCTCAACTCTCCTCCTGCATCTGCTTGTACAGACGCAACCGCAGAGTCTTATACATCTCAGTCACAATGAATCCTCTCACAGTTCTCCGCATCCTGCGCCCAGTGCCTATCCCGGTCCCCGTGCCGCGGCCGGCGTGCACGGCAGGTTCCAGAACAGCCATCCCGGCCGTTCGGCCATTTTCGTCATCCATCATTGCCCGCCACGGCGAACGGTTCGGCGAGGCAAAGACTGGTATGCTTCCTAGACCACTTGGACCATGAACCATTATCTGCACGCACAGTACTAACAAACACAGATGACCCCGACTTTCAGGTGGAAAAGATCAAGGACGAGTCCATCAGGGAGCAGAAAAAGGGCGAGGGCGAGTGGAAGCCCGAGCTGGCATCCGACAGTGAAGAGTTTATAAAGGCAGACAAGTCCGACTTTGACATTACAAAGATCAAGAAGGAAAATGGCACCAAGTAGTCGAATCGAGGCGCGTCAGAGTCACAGCTACGGCGAGCACCCAGTAAACGATAATCATAATCGAATTTTGTTGAATTATATTAATTTAAATTAGATTGAAAGGCAAATTAAACAGCATGGTATCTGATACTATACTTGAAGACTATAAATAAATACATTGTTACACCCTGCCCCGGCCACGACCCCGTCCCCGTCCCCGTCCCCGTGTTCCGCCGCGCCGTGCAAAGAACGTCTTATCAGGGATGGCGTTGTCGCTGCCGCTGTCACTTGCAGAACCGCTGGCTTCACTGCCGCCAACACTGTCTGAACCACTGCTAGGCCAATGATCGGCCAGACGGACGACGGTCGGCCTGGGAGCTGATGATCCGCCGCGTGTTGGCCCAAACGTGCCTCTGCCTCGACTGGGGACAGGACGGCCGCGACTGGGGACTGGTCCAGGCCGCAATGGAATGGCTTCACTGTCACTGCTGTCGTCGCTACTCGGCTCTCTTTGCTTGAAAGTTGGTTTGGATATAGAAACTGGCTTGGAAGTCGGCTTGGAGGTCGGCTTGGAGCTTAAAGGTGCTGGCTTCTCCGCCTTCTGCTCTACAGCTGCCTTGTCGGCCTTTGCTTTGGCCGCCATCTTGAACTTCTTGCCCTTGAGAGCCATGCGCTCGGCCATGGACATGAACTTGGTCGGCGGTGGTGCCGCTTCAGCTGGTGGACTAGCAGGCTGGGGAAGTCTCGCGCCGACACTGACGCTGACACCGGTTTTCTTCATCGTAGATCCCATAGGCGCCTTGGCCAGCCGAGCTCGCCGGCGACTGCTTTCGCCCTCGCTGCTACTCTCGCTGCTTTCGCTGCTGCTGCCGCTCTGCACTGCTGTACGCGCAGCAGCAGCGCGCGACATGCTGGCTGTCGACCGGCCATAGCGGTCCACCTTGGGCCGTTTCGACGGCGGGTCGGTGGGAGTAGAGGCAGATACTGTTCTTGGCGACCCTGACGCATTTGCGTTGGAAAGCGGATGACCGCGTTTGCGTGCTGGGCCCATGAGTGCAGATGCAGATGCAGATGTAGACGTAGCTGCGACTGTCGCTTTTTTGGGCCTGCTGGAGAGTTCGGGGAATCCCGGCGACAACGACAATCTCAGATTGGCATCCGCAGTCGAGACCTGTACCGCAGTTTCTGTTGTCTCTGCAGTCTCTGCAGCCTCTCCTGTCTCTTCGGCCTCGACCGTCTCGACGACACCCTCCAGAGCTTTGGCTACTGGCGGTTCTGCCTTTTGCCGCGTCTTCTTCTTGGTGCCGTCCTCGTCCAGCTCGACATCGCTTGGCACCTCTTCTTCTAGATACGAGATCTTGGGTCGCGCGTGCCGCAGTTCCGGCACATTGGCAGGGTACAGGTATGCGGGCTTTCCGCCCGCGGCTGGAGAGTCGTCTGCACCATCCATGCCCATTAAAGTATCAAAACCGTGCTGACCCTCCTGGCCATGAGTATGGGTCTGCGCCGACATTGACATAAACTCGACAACCTCCATGGATGTCACTGGTGCGGGTTCTGCCGGCGCAGAAGCACCGGCTGTTGTTTGCACTACACTCAGCAGCGCCGGGTCGAGATTCATGTTGGCATCAGCATTTTCACCCAAATTCGTAGCTGCTGCATGGCCGTGGCCGGCCGACTTCTTGTGGCGCAGCGACTTGGGTCCTTCGTAGTCTGGGTCCAGATCCTTTTCGTGTCGGGGCCGGCGCACTGCCTTGTGGTGAGTATAGCTCTCCAAGAACTCGGGCAGCGTCGCCATCGACCCGAGACTGCCCACCATAGGATTGGGAGGCGGCTCCTGGTACGGGTCAAACAAGATCTTGTCGGCTGTGTTGTCGTCGTCCATGTAGTATGCCTGGCCAAACGCAGTCGGTGCTGCCTCTTCGCCCATCATTGCTGTCGGGTCAGGGTAGTCGCTGTTGTCAAACGAGTCTAGATCGGGGTATGCCGAGTCGTCGTGGCTATGATTGTGTCCATGTCCATTGTTATGAATATGATCATGGCCGTTGTGGTTCTGCAGCAATGAAGGGTTGACACTGCCATCGTGAGACGGCGTGCCGTGTTCACCATCGCCACGACCATTTGCGTTGCCATTTGCGTTGCCATTTGTGTTGCCATTTGCATTTGCATTTGCATCTGCCTCAGCCTCAGCCGAGCCCGCACCACTGCCAAAGCCTTCGCCTAGCACCCCATTGTCCTGCGCCTTGGCCGCATCAGCCTGCTGCCGCAACCGCTGCATGCGCTTGCTCGCAATATTCCGGCTCTCGTCGCCGCTGTTCTTCAGCCATAGCAGATTGTGCAGTCGGAAGTTGATCAGCGACTCGACGCTTCGGTCATCTGCAATCGGCCGTGTGTCGTGACCCAGCAGCGTGCCCTTGGGAACATACGGGCTCCCCAGCCCGTTCTTTCGGCACTGACCGCAGTTGCAAATCTTCATACACCGCGGACATTTCCAATATGCTTGCTGCATCACCGTCTGCGGCATAATGTCGAAACCCCGGTACAGCACGCCGTAGCAGTACGCCTCTTGGCACCCGGGCGTATTGCAAAACGCCAGGCGGTACCGGTGGTCCTTGTGGCAACATACGTGGCACCGGTATGTGTCGCCCTTTTTCTTTCTGTTCTTCGCCTTCTTCTTCACCACGATGCCGTTTGCATCTACCTCGGGCTCTTCCGGCTCGAGTGGCTCTTCCACAACCGGCTTGGTGATGTCGCGGAACGGCCGCCGCCGCAGCTGTTCCTGGCAGATCTGCGCCACGGGTTTCCTGCCGGCACGCAATCGTGCCACTTCTAGTGGCGGCGGCGACGAGAATGCATCAATGAAGCCATCGTTGCTCACTACCATGGCCTGCCACCGGTCGTAGTTGTCGACCAGTTCCTCCCACGGCCACTGCTCGCACCAGCTCAAGCCCGACACGCACATGCACGATCGGCCCATGGCATAGCACTCCATGCACACATCGTACGTGTCCTCCTCACCGTTGGCCAGCGGGCGCACGCAGTGCTTGCATGTCAAAAACTTGTTGAAAATGTTGGCGCGGCAGTACGAGCACGTAATATTCGAGTCAAACGGCACCAGCTCGACGTTCTTCTCTGGCACGCTAAACATCTCGTCCACCAGGACATCCGTGTATAGCCGCAGCAGCCTCTTGAAGTCGTCAGCCACCTGGACCGTGCGCATCGGGTTCCGCGCAACGTCCTGACTGATGCCAAACGAGTCCAGCTGCTGGCCAGCCTGCGCAGACTCCAGCTCCGTGTAGTACTTTTTGAGCGAGTAGTACACAATCGCCTTGTTTTTGTACTGCTCATCGCGGCAGACGAGCCGCGCCTTGGGCAGTGCCTCGTGAAGCGCCAGCTCCAGCGTCTCAACCACGGTGCGGTTCCATGCTACCTTCATTGTACGCGTGCCCCGGTTCCAGACCTGGTGCGGTGCCAGTGGCGGTACCAAGATCAAATCACCCAGCTTCTGCTCGACAATATAGACGGGAAACGCTGCCTTCTTCCACGCGTTGATCTGTGCAAAGTGCTTCTCGATTTCGACGTCGTGGCCCAGCATCGACAAGAAGTACTCGCCCACAACCTCGCGGTCCTTGGTCTCGGTCATAAACCACACCGAGCTGCCGGGCTTCTCGCCGTTCTCTGAGCCCGACGTTTCCACCATGATGTTCTGTCCCAAGCTGGCGCACATTTCGCGATGCGCTGGCGTGTAGGTGCCCTCGTGGCCGATGTAGCACATGAGGTTCTCCGCACGCATCTCGGGCGGCAGGCTGCTCATCAGGTCACCGGCTCGCGCTGCCGGGTGTTCGTCCACAAACATTTCGTCGTCTTCGTCAGCGAGGCCGTGATGGCGGCGCGAGCTGCTGTTCTGGCCGCCCTCCACATCCTCGTTGAGATAAAAGATGGACCTGGGCAGGACCTTGGCCAGTTTTTCGAGCCACTCGGGTGGGCAGTCAATGTCCTTGAGGTAGAGGCGCTGGCGACGTTCGTCGCGAAAGTTGCGGGGGGTCCACTGGTCGGTCAACTGCTTCATGGATCGCAGGTAGTGGCCCATGGTCATGGGAATCGTGCTTTTGTTGTTAATGTCCCACACCGACTCCTCTTTGCGGTTGTATGTCTCCTCGAGCCATTGTACACTGAAGAGGTCCTTTGGCAGACGCTCGTGCCAGTTCTTGATGACGAGAGGCTTGCCGCCATTGATAACGTGGATCGTCACAAGCTTTTCGAAGCGCTGCTGCCCGAGCGCATAGATTTCCGACGCCGAGATCTGCGTTGCCCATTCAAAATTGGGAGTGTTCTGGACGAGGTCGTTGAGGTCGAGGTCGGGCGGGATAGGGTCGAACTTTGCCTGAGGGTGGCTCGCGACCGGCATTGTGGCGGTTATTTGAAATGGTCGGGCGCGTGGGTACTGCAGTTATGGTATCGTATGCGTAAGCATAGGCACCGCAAGGGTGATCTCAGGGTATCGTATTGTTGGGTTGCACAAGATCGTAGAGTAAAATCAAGCAAAGAAAACAAGTCGAGTAAAACAAAACCGACAAGAAAAAAACAAGAAAAAACAATTCGGCGCGCTTCTAGACTTCAAGTCAAATCACACGCTGATGCATGCTTCTCCCAGATATGAAGCGCGCAGTTTGTTCTTCGGAAGTCATCGGTATCTGTATGCACGCTTCTCTGGTGAGGCGCATGTGACGTCGTTGGCATCGTGTCGATGCAATGCTCTTTCCTACATTTTTTCATTGTGCTCAAGTCATCTGTAATGAATGTCGCAAGGAAGGCGCGTTTGGCAGAAAGAGCCCCCACTATATTAATGAAGAGCCTATGGGCGCGTGGCACGGCGGGCAAATTAGTGATGGCATTCGATTGGCTAGACTTATTTAGAAAGGCTGATTATGTAATACACATCGTCAAAATTGACTTTGTCTCGTGCGGCTTCACTAGCTAGACTGTAAGACACATGAGGCAAGCTGTGCATGATTAAACTTTTAGGTATGTGTGAGACTATACCTGTTTTTGCAACATGGATGGACTCTAGAGCTTATATCGAGCTCAATTGGGATGTCGGAGCTCCATGGCGACGTCACATTCAACCTCCTCGTCATCTTTTTTTCCTTTTCTTATGAAATCAAGGATTGAGATGTGAGGGAACGGATTGGCAGATATGTGGGTGTTGATTTGAACTTGAATATTTTCTGACAGCTCAATCTAGCTATGAATATGAGATCAGCGTGTTTGCGCGGCATCCGGCCGCTGCACCCGGGATGCATGGCTCTGCGCTCGCCGGCATCGGCTTCCCTGCGGGTGGGCAAGGCCCTGTCATCGAGCCTTGCAACTAGCAGCTCTAGCAGAAGGAACTCATTCCTTCCCGTCAAGGCATCTACTGTGCGGATATCAGGACCGCCAGCATTAATTCGGCTACACACGACAGCCGCAGCAGCAACCGCCGTGGCCTCGGCCGAGGAAGAGGTTGCTCCCCCCCCCTACACGCCACCCACTTCGGGAGTCATTGCGATGCTGCCCAAGTCCTGGATCCCCTACGCCGAGCTTACACGCATGGACAAGCCCACAGGATCTTACTACCTGTTCTTCCCCTGTCTCTTCTCGACGCTCATGGCTGCGCCAATGGTCGAGCCTGCCATGGCCTCGCCCGTTTCGGTTGCCGGCACGACACTGCTCTTCCTTGCTGGCTCGCTCATCATGCGTGGCGCCGGCTGCACTATTAATGACCTATGGGACCGTAACCTGGATCCGCATGTTGCTCGCACGCGTCTGCGGCCAATTGCCCGCGGCGCCGTGACACCGTTCAACGCTCTTGTGTTTACGGGTGCCCAGCTCTTTACCGGCCTCGGCATCTTGCTGCAGTTCCCCACGTCGTGCCTGTACTATGGCATCCCTAGTCTGGTATTCGTGGCTACATACCCGCTGTTTAAGCGCATTACGTACTACCCGCAGGCTATGCTGGGTCTGACGTTCTCGTGGGGTGCCATCATGGGCTTCCCGGCGCTGGGCATTGATCTGCTATCCAACTCGGCTGCTTTGGCCACATCGGCCTTCCTGTACACATCGAATGTGGCATGGACTGTGCTATACGATATGATCTACGCACACATGGACGTGAAAGACGATGTCAAGGCTGGCATCAAGAGCATCGCACTCAAGCACGGTGCACAGACCAAGGCAGTGCTGACTGGCTTGGGTGCTGTGCAGATCGGCTTGCTGACGGCCGCCGGTGTGGCTTCGGGTGCGGGCCCGGCGTTCTTCATCGGTAGCTGCGGTGGTGCGGCGGTCACTCTGGGCGTCATGATCAAGCGTGTCAACCTGGAGAGTGTCAAGAATTGCTGGTGGTGGTTTGTCAACGGCTGTCTGCTGACGGGTGGTGTCATCAGTGCCGGCATGGGCGCGGACTACGTGATCCGGTACAGACAGCAGCAGCAGGCCGTAAAGGCCAAGCTGGCCATCACAGCATAGATAGATCAAAAGGTGTAGCATTGTATTATAGACTCAATAGACGTCAAGACCAAGGCTCGAGACCAAGACTTAAGACTCATCACACAGAGGGTATAGTATGCGCTGACCGATAACCTAGACGACCTCATGGATGGCCTCGTGCAGCGGGCATGTCCAAGCCCGACGCACAACAGTCGACATCATTTCACTTATATACACACTGTGAATTTTATATGTTTTTTGTAGTTTATGTGAAAAGAAACCGTTTTGTAACCCAAGGATGATTTTTAAAGTTCAATTGTCGTCCACACAAACCGCATGAGAGCACCCTTTAAAAATTTCCGTCGACGCCATAAGTAGTATTCGTATGCATCTTTTGTTCTCCCCCTCCCTATGGGCTTTCTTTTTTATCCCATCAGTTGCAAAAAAATAAAAAGAGTTCTGAAAAGAGTTCCTTGTTCGCTAATTTACGATCTTGGCTTCTCCTTCTTCTCCTTCCACAGGGCCAGCAGACCGACACCGGACACCTTGACGACCTTGAAGCGCACACCGGGGATATCACCCTTGGCCTTGCCCTTGCGACCGAAACCGGCCAGGAGGACCTCGTCGTTCTCGTCGACAAAGTTCAAGCAACCGTCATTGGGGACTGTTGGTTAGTATTAGGGTTGGACGACTGGAAAGGAATATAGCAAAGGGGAGACATACCGAAAGCAGTGACCTTCTTGCCGTTCTTGATCAGCTGGACACGGACACACTTCCGGATAGCGGAGTTGGGCTGCTTGGCCTCAACACCGACCTTCTCCAGAACAATTCCCTTGGCGTGGGAAGAGCCACCGAAGGGAGACGACTTGAAAGCAGTGCCCAGAGCACGCTTCTTGTACGCAAGATCGGACCAACGCTGCTCACGGCGGTTGTTCCGGAGCTTGCGCGCTGCGTTAAGACCACGAGGCTTGCCTTTACCCATGTTTGCTAATAGGATGTTAGATGGTTGTAGGTGTAGAGGATAAAAGGATGTGATCGATTCCAGGAGAGCAGGAGAGCTAGAGAGCAGAAGAGCAAGACAACGGCCGAGCAAGAGTGGAAAAGAGGTCTGGCAAGATGAGAACTGATGAGTGATGAACTGGACGAGTCAAATTGGTGCAGGTGTTGGTTCGAATCGTTTCGTCGTTTTGCCGTTTCGTCTTCGTCTCGTGCTTCTGTGCTGTCATCAAATTCTTAGACATTGTATTGAATTTCGTCTGTTGGCCGTCTATAATGGCAGTTGCTGCAGCTCGTCTGTTGTAGAATATTGCTGGAGTTGTTCGTGTGCCGCCTCGGGTTCAGATGCTGATGCTCATGATGCTTTGCTGTCGTCCATGTCGAGTGCCAATTCTCATTCTCGCCAAATTGCCCGACTCTGATTCTTGTCGCTCTCGTTCTTCCGTTCTCTTTCTGTTCTCTGGATTGCCTCGTCGAGGATGATACCGATCATACCAATCAAGGAGACAAACGTACCGATTTGTGTTTGGTATCGCTGTGTTGGTGATTTGTTGATGGATTGAGGGGGTGGGAATGGAAAGGTCGAAACGAAAGAGGCAGAAAACTTCAATATTCGATGGGGGAAACTTTTTCTGGAAGGGACAAAAAAATCGGGAGGGAAAAGACTGAGTGCTTCCCCTCTGGCCTAGCACGGGCATGAAGGAGTAGGGTTTTCTCGCCCTACTTCCTCAGCCAGTCAAAAAGTGGACTCCACGAATGGTGGTGAAAAACCGAGAGGGGTCCACTACGTTTGCCCTCAGGTCAGCTGATTCGAAGTTACATAATCAAAATTACTTTATAATGTATTTATATAAGCAACACTTACATAATCAATCAAAACGAGCCCCTGCGTCATTGAGCTTTTGCCCCACAGCGAATCGGTGAGACCAGTCCGCGATAACGCACCCACTTAACGTCGCCATCGGCCATCGACACCAGATACGCCGTCGTCTGTGGTCTACATAACCACAAGATGTAGCAATGTCTCATTGGACAAAATCAAAATTCAAGCAGCGGGGCCCTCCGCCGGCCCTCTTTGTGCAGTCATCACCTGCAGCATCCAGCGTCTCGCTCGCCGGCGCAGGAGATGCCGGCGCAGGAGCGACCAGCGGAGCCTCCGCGTCGGGCCCTGGCCTGAGTGGTCTAGGTGGTCTTGGTAGTTTAGGTCATGGAAGCGCACAATCGGGCGGAGGATCAGTGGCTACGGGCATGCCATCACTGCCGACATTGTCGCGGACGACATCCCGGTTTCGCCCTGAAGCCGGAGGCGGACCCGGCACTGGGCCGGGAAACACCGTGGTGAGCCCGGCAGGCGAACATGCGACTGGGCCAGCAGACTCTGGGACAGGGGCATCCATGTCCATGTCAGGGATGTCAGGAGGAACTACCGCTGCCGGAGCTTCAGGTACAGGTGCAGCAGCGGCTTTCACCTTGCCGCTGCCGATGCCGCCACTGCGCCAGGTATCGTCGACCCGAGCGACCGATAGGACGGATGCGCTGTGGGCGGAGATGCAGGCGACACTGGAGGAGGTGGAGCTGTCGGCGTCGGAGGGCACGCGCGTGTTTGGCCCTGACCACGACCACAAGCTGGCGGCACTACGCGATGCCCAGATTGCACTCGCCCAGGCATGGGCGCGCAGCGAGGCCGAAGAGGCGGGCACAGCAGGTACCAGTGCAGCTGGAGCTGACGATGGTGAGCTGTTGGCAGCCAACAATCTCTTGAGAGCGGTGACGACAACGGCCACAAGTGTCTCCGCTGGCGGACGAGACGAAGAGTCGGCCAGCGGCGTCAACAGAGCCGCCACAGGCGTCGACGAGAGTGCTGCCAATATGTCAAGAGACAGGGACAATGTCTATATGGGAAACTCGTCGCTGTCTGCAGCCGGTGGCGGCGGGCGTCCGGTAGAGCAAGAGACACAGGTGGACATTTTGCTCGCACGGAAACGGCGCGAGGCCAACGACCGCTACTTTCAGCGCGTTAACCAAGGCGTGCTAGACGTTGTGTCCAAGCTGGAAGATGTGGCAGGGGCTATGCGGGCTGTTGAGCAGGAGAGTGTGGACATCTGGGGCGGGAGTGCTAGCGGCGGTGGTGGCGACAACGAGAGTGAGCCACGGCAGACCATTCCGACCTAGTCCTTTCAGCAGCCGTTTATTATTATACCACCCGTTTCGTTTCTATTCGTTTTGCCATTCTCATCCAGTTATCAGTTTTACACATTTTTATTCTATTTTATATAGACTGGCGTTTATGTTGGGAGCATCCTAGATAACCTTTATTAATTCTATATGCAACGGAAAGGAGAGATTGTCAAGTGAAGAGGCAGAAGATAATGGTAAAGAAGTGGTGACAAGTCGCCTTATAATCTGTGGAGTGAGATGATGCCGTGGTGAATTATGTACGGCCGAGGACACCGGCTTCGGTGCCCTTCTTGGCAAAAACGGCAAAGATGCTGCCGACGATGCACATAACACCGCTGAAGATGGTCGAGTGCAGGAACGTGCCCGAGTGGTGCAGCAGGGCTCCGTTGATGGGCGGTCCAATCAAAACAGCGACCGATGCTGTGCCCAGTCCCATGCCCAGGTAGGTGCCGAGATCGCGCATGTCGTTCACACAGCCAGACATGGCGGCCGCCGCACCGGACACGATGGTGCCCGATGTGAAGCCAAAGAAGACGGCATAGACCACCAGGCCGGGCGTGGATGTAGCGCGGGTCATGCACAAGATGGTAATGCCCGTCGACAGGCCACCGATGGCGAGCACGTTGATGCGCCCAAACCTGTCGGCTAGGATACCCGGGATGATACGGCCAAAGGTTGATGCGGCATTGACAATAGCCAGCAGGTACGACGCAAGGGTCGACTCCATGCCGCGCGACACGGCGTAGCTGGGCAAGAAGAACAAGGGCGTGAAGATGGCGGTGAACATGAAGAACATGGCAATGACAATAAAGAGGAAATCAATCTTGCGAAAGGCTGAGAATATGAAGAACTGGGTCGTGCGCGGGGGCAGCCGGGGCCGGATGGTGGCCACAGCAATAGCGAGAGCAAACAGCATGATGAAACCGAGGATGCGGACCGACCATCCAAAGGTCAGGTGCGCTGCGACACTGGGATCGTTGAGCATGCGCGACGTGGCAATGGGGAACACGACACCGCCGACAGACGAGCCGGCAATGGTGAGGCCGAGGGCGGCAGCGCGTTTCTTGTCAAAGAACTGGCCGACAGCAGCCATGGCGGGGAACTGCATGCAGCCAACCGATGTGCCCAGCAAGATGCCCTGGGCCAGCAAGAACTGGTAGTACTCCTTGCACAAGCTGACCATCATAATGGCAAAGATGCAGACAGTGGCCGAGGGCAGGATGAGGCGCGAGCCATAGCGGTCAAAGAGAGGGCCGGCGACAGAGCCAGCAAGAAACTGAAAAAAGGCGTTGCACGAGCCAATCCAGGCAATGTCGTCGGCGGACTTGTGGCTCAGCTGGTGGGTGATGTAGTACTCCTGGAAGACGCCAAAGGAGTTGGCAAAGCCGAGGGCGGCAAAGGCGACAAAGAAGCCGCCGGCCGCTACAGACCAGGCCCGGAAACCACCATCAGGAGCTGGGCCAGTCTGTGCGAGTATGTCATTGTTGTTGCTAGGGACTGTAGATTTCTCAGAGTCGACACGGGGTGGGTGAGATGTAGGATCTTGGGCAGATGTGTCGTTGGTGTGGGACGAGTCGGACGGCATGTCGTTCTTTGAGCCGGACATGTTGACTCAGGTGATGTTTTATGGTGTATTGTTTGGCAGACGTATCTATAGAATACAATTTCAACCCACCGAGTTTATGAACGGACAATCAAGCCACGCACTCTTGTATATATAGTGCGAGGGTGTAGGCGTGAAAGGGTGCCTTGAGGAGGTTGACTGTGAGAAGCTCTCACATTTTATTTAAATACAAGGAATATCATTTCAAATACAAACTCCAATCAGATAATAACCAGGAATCTTCGTCACATAGTTTCTACAAAAGCAAATAAGATATCATGGCATCAGTGCTGCCGTCGAGGATGGCCTCTTCGGAGACGTTGAATATTGAATATCGGGATCGGCTTATTCAAGATCGACCCACTTTTACGCGTGTAAGTGGGCTGACCAATCATCATTGACCAAACTCGGAGTATTACATAGGACTTGAATTTCCCGACTCGAAACCCTCTAATATATACCGCTTATACTGCCTAAGCTGGCTAAAGTGGGTCTTATCTCCGACCCTCTTACGACGTCAAAAGTCGGCAAATTCATCCCCGACTTTCAACGTCTCTTATTCTCTCGTGTCTTTGAATTTGCAGCACACCACGCTCTGTTTCCGGGATCAATGGGCGTAAGCAGGTGAAATATACACCCGAATGCTTATTCCACTATGTTCTTATCTCTCATTGCATCTTTCATTTCAGTCTTTGGGGACGGCCGGTGATCCTTTAAAGTCAAACGTCCTCCTCTTCTCGTCTCTCAAGTCCGACACCGACTTTCTGCCGGCTTTTTACTTTACTCTGTCTGCGCAGTATATCGTCGCTCGGGTAAGATATTTGAGAGTCAAACAATAGCACAATAAGACAGAATTATCTGATAGACGCCACTTGTGATTCAGAAACACCCCTAGATCTACCGTCCAGATACCACTTCTACGGCTTCTTGAAGCCCAGTCTTGGCGAGAACAGCACCGTTTCACCCCCTCAGCCTTACAATTTCAGCCTTGCCGAGTTCAGCCCTGCAACAATGGCCGAGCCCGAGACTCGTCGTCGGAGAAGACCAGCCGTGTAAGTGAAATTATTCCTGGCGACTTGGGGTAGTGTCTCACCCCCACGCCTTGTCCTCTGTGTACCACATTTTCTATATTTAGATGTACATCTTTTCATTACTTTCTAATGCAAACTAACGAATAGGTCTTGTACGCTGTGCCGCCGCCGCAAGATTCGCTGCAACAGAGAACAGCCGTGCAGCAACTGTCTCCGTGCCCGCCAGAATGTAGCGTGCGTCTATGAAGAGCTGCCGCCCGTGGCCTCTACTCAGCCAGTGACTGCAACGGTGTCTGCCCCTGCAACTGTGCCCGTTATTGCCACAGAGACATCGACGCCCTCTGCAAGTTTAGAGCCAGTCTACCAGTCCCTAGACATTCCACCGGGAAATGGATCTCTAGCCGATGCCGGCATTGTCATCCGGGAGCTTGCCTCGCACCAACAGCCGAGGACAGACGTCAACGGCACCATCCACCAAGAGACGGCATCCCACGAGACCACCACAGTCGCCAAAGACATCTTGTTTGTGATTGAAGATGATCCGCCATCCAACTCTGCTTCTCCGGCGAATGCCTCGTCTGATCGCCTGCCCGAGCACCGTCAACATCAAAGATCAAAGGAAAGAAAAAGAGGACCGAAACGGTCTGGAAAAGACAAAGACCTGCAGTTGTTGCAGAGTCGCATCCGGAATCTCGAGAAGCAGCTGGAGAGACGACTTGCACAGTTTGAACAGCGCAAACAGCAACAAGAAACCAATGTGCACGTCAACGTCCCGAGTGCTATGACTACACGCACAGGCTTTCCGGCTGCCGTGTCCGAGGACAGTCAGATCACGCCCGTGTCGTACATCACCATATCCGACCCGCCTATGCACAATGCCATTAGCCGCCAGTCCCATCCTTCCGAGTCGCGACGGTGGCGGCACTCGAGATCAACATCTCCAGCCCACAGAAACAAAAGACGGCACACGCGGTCAAGGTCACCGGCACGCCACCAGCCACCGGGGGAAAGGTTTGGCTGCTCCATGGATCCTCTACCACCAGCACGCAGTATCAATAACGGCATCAGCAACGGTCTCAGTGAAACCAGTACCAACACTCCTCCCCACCCAATATTCAGTCACCGCGAAGTGGCCAACAGTCCAAACCGGCCTCGATCCATGGCCGGCGACTTTCACGTCTCTACCGCACAGCTGAAGAATCAACACCGACACAGTGGACGGCTTAAAAGCAGCAAGAGCACCAAGAGTATCAAAGATGATGACAATTACAAAGAAAAGCACACTGCTCGGTATGCGCGGCACATGCACATGACGAGTCGCAGCGTGATGCACAAGACGCGCCTGTTTGGCCAGAGCCACTGGGTCAACAGCATAGTCGGCTTCCGCGACATTTTCGAGATGATCGACCCGCTGGTGACGGAGGAAAACAATTCGCTAGCATCCAAATTGTTTGTCGACATGCAGCACCTCAAGCATCTGGGCCGCGTCATCAAGGCGCAGCGTATCGGCAACTCATCAGCGACGCCGGTGCACCTGCACCATATCAACACGGAGCTGCAGCCGATCCGGCAGCCCGAGGATCTGGACTTGCCGCCGCGCGAGCTGGCCGACGAGCTGGTGACGTGCTATATGCGGAGCACCGAGAGCATGTTCCGGATCCTGCACGTGCCCATGTTCCGGCGCGAGTACGAGGCCCTGTGGCAGTCTTTGTCGATGAACAATCCCGCAAAAACATTTGCAAAATACGACTCGGCATTCCTGGCCCAGCTCAAGCTCGTGCTGGCCATTGGCGCATCCACGCATGCCAACCATGTAGAGCTGCGAGCACGCTCGGTGCGCTGGTTCTATGCCGCCCAGACGTGGCACTCGGAGCCCGAGTACAAGGCCCACCTGACCATGCAGACGCTGCAGATCCATGTGCTGCTGCTGTTTGCGCGCGAGGCCGTCGGCATTGGCGGCGCGCTTATCTGGATCGGCGTGGGCGACCTCGTGCGGTCAGCCGTCTACATGGGCCTGCACCGCGACCCATCGCAACTGCCGAAGCGGATGAGCCTGCTGGCGGCGGAGATGCGGCGGCGGCTGTGGAACACGATTCTGGAGCTGGTGGTGGCGACAAGCATGGATGCGGGCGGGCCGGTGATGCTGTCGCTGTCTGATTTTGATGCTAAGCCGCCGGCCAATCTAAACGACGAAGCACTGGAGGAAGCATCGCTAGTATCGGTGCCGCCAGCGGCCGGGTTTGCCGTGCCTCGGGCTGGGCTGTGCAGTGCCGCACGTGCTGCCAAAAAGGCAGCCGATGCGACAGCTGGACCAGAAAAAGGACCACAAAAAGGACCAGTAAATAGACCAGAAACAGAGTCGACTGCTGCAAAACCGAGCGTGCCAAAGAGGGTGTATGTGAGCGACGGCCAGATGCGCGGCGTGCCGCCGTACGAGACCATATCCGAGTTGATCGACGCTGAGCGCACAGAAGGCATGTGGAAGAAGCCGGACGAGAGGAACGGCGATACAGCAGAGCCGAAGCGACCAAGACACCCAGCCGCATCGTCTCTTGATATCCAGGCTGAGAGCGACGAAGAGGAAGAGGGGGGCGATGGAGACGACAGCGAGAGCGATGACGACAATGACAATGACAACGACAACGACAACGACAACGACAACGACAGAAACGCCATAGACAACGACAATAACGCACCCAAAGCCTTTACACAGACATCGGTCGCTATTGCACTGCGCCGGACGTGGGCGCTGCGCCTGCAGATCTGCAAGTTTGTCAACAGCATGGGCCCGCCGGGGTCGTACGACGATACGCTGCACCTCGACCGCAAGTTCCGCGAGGCATACCGCGGCCTGTGCGAGACCATGCAGCACTTCAACTCGGAAGAGACTGCCAGAGGACACCAGGGCGAAAACGGAAAAAGCGGCAAAAGCGGCAAAAACATAAGCCCGTTCTTGATGTCGTCGGTCGACCTTGTCATGAAGCGGTACATGCTGTGTCTGCATGTGCCCTTTTTCGGCGCCGCCATGCAGGACGAGACGGCGTATGCATACTCGCGCCGCGTCGTCCTCGAGACAGCCCTGCGCGTCTGGCACACGTGCTCCCCGGGTATAAGCAGCATAGACTATGCTTTGGATACCGAGTCGAGGGCGGTCGACCCCGAGCTGGTGCGCCAGACGATGCTCGGCGCCGGCCCGCTGCGCCGCCTCTCCATGCAGGCCAGTCTGCTGGTGGCGGCGGAGATCAAGCTCCAGCTGGTTGAAGAAGAGGGCATCCTCGGCGCGCCGTCGACACACAAGACGCCCATCCGGCCGGACCTGCTAGCGGTCATTGAGGCCGCGACGCACTGGTGCCTGCGCAGCATCGAGGCGGGCGAGACCAATTTCAAAAGCTACCTGCTGTGGCGGCTGATTCTGGTGCAGCTGGACGGCATGCGGCGCGGCATGATGGGTGTGGCGACGGCGACGGTGGACTCGCGCATGGCGCTTGCGCGCGAGCTGATCCAGGCGGGCGAGGATGCGGAGACGCGGTGCATGCCGATCATGGAGGGGATGGTGACCAAGGGGTACCAGGCCATGGGGCTGCTCAAGTCCGGCCCCGGCGCGAGCCCGTTCTCGGAGGCAGAGGCACTGCCAGACAGCGTGGAGAAGGAGAAGGAGAGACAGACATCCAAGGGGTGGACGCACTCGGAGGTGAACGCAATTGCGCGCGCGTGCCATACAGAGGACTGCCCGTGCCAGGCGCCGTACCGCGAGCAGCTAGAGCGGGAGCAGCGCGAGAAGCAGCAGCGCAAGGTGCTGGAAGAGCAGCAGCAGCAGCAGCAACAGCAGCAACAGCAACAGCAACAGCAACAGCGGCAGCAGCGGCAGCGGCGGCAGCAGCAGGCGTACGAGCAGTTGCAGGCACAAATGCAGATGCCGATGCCGATCCCAATGCCCTACTCGACGCAGGCACTCGACCCGATGGACCTGACGATAGACAACTGGGAGTTTCTGATGCCATCCGACCCGCAGTCTCTGATGGGCAGCAACGAGCCGATGAGTTGGCTGTTTAGCGGAGATGCAGGCCAAAATATCATGTGGTAGATGATTGGTACTTTTGCTTGGATGCTTTGGTTCTTGGATACATTAATTAATTATAATTATTTATATTATATCAATTATATTATTTATATATTCAAGTCTATACTTGCACTATGGATCTACAAAACAGTCGTGGTCTGGACGGGAAGACCATCCTTGCCGTCGGACTTGTTGTCGTCCTCGGTGTCGCTGCGGCGCACATCGCCGCTCAGACTGGCAATGTCCGCGGCCGATGCGGGACGCTCGGGCACGAGCATGACGGCCAGCGTGGTCGGGATCAGCGACACACCAAACATGGCAAACGAGATGGACAGGTTGGTAATGGGGTGGATGGACTTGACGGCACCGATGCCGTAGGACACGGCAGAGCCGACCGACTCAAAGGAGCGCACCAGGCCGACAGCAAGCGTCAGAATCTCAATGTCGTCAAAGAAGGCGCCCAGGATCCAGTAGACTAGCATGTAGTGCGATTCGTTCAGGAAGCGCAGCAGCACGATGCTGCCGAAAGCGCGGCCAAACTGGGGACTGACCCAGTCGATAGTGGCGTCAATGGCGGAAAAGTGCTTCTCGTTGGCGACCTGCCAGCTGAGCACACCGGTCATGCAAGTGGCCAGCGTGAACCAGCTGATCTTGGCCAGGGTCGGGCGGCGGAAAAAGGTGGTGTCGTAGAACCAGCCCCAAAAGACATTGGCAATGGACGCGACGATGCTGGCGACGAGCGAGCTGAGGGTGCGGGTGCGCACCGAGAAGTAGGCGGTCTGGTAGAGGCCAATGTAGACCGCGTTCCAGTTGAATCCGATGAGGATGGGGATCAGCAAGAACATTTGCTTGCGCTTGAGCAGCTTCCACATGCGGCCGAGCTCGCCGAGCACCGCCTTCTTCTTGGTCGGGTCGATGAGCTTGGTGCCGTCGGGACGGATAATCTTCTCGGGCGGCGACACGAGCAAGGCCAGCGGCAGGCCCATGCACTGCAGGCCGACGAGCACGAGGTAGGTGGTGTAGGAGACCTTGCCGCGGGCACCGTCCTTGACGTTGAGCGACAGCTGGATGGAGGCGCCGATGAGCTGGCCGAGCTCGCGCAGACCCAGCCAGATGGCCGTGTGGCGGCCGCGCTGGTGGACATCGCCGTAGCCCAGGGCAATGGCGCCCTCGGAGGCCCACAGCGCGGACGCGGCAATGCCGCACGTGGCGCCGCCAAAGAGGACGAACCATTCGGTGCCGTAGCGGTTGTTGACGTAGAGAGCGGCAGAGTAGGGTGCGTAGCCCAGGGTGCCGATGATCAGGGTGGTCTTGAGACCAAACTTGTTGGCAAAGGCGGAGAAGAAGATGCAGCCAAAGGCCATGATACCAAAAGTCAAGGCATTGGCGCCGTTGACGAGAAAGGGCTTCTGCTGGCCGCCGGCACCGGTGGCATTGAGGGCGTTCCAGATACCGGGCTGGGTAAAGGAGATGAGACCGGCAAGGATGACGCTGCAGAGGGGGCTGCGGTACCAGAGAGCCAGCTTGGAGCGTGGCCGCGGCACGGTGTCTGCCTGAGCTTCGGACATGTTGAAGAGGATGGCAATGGGTGAGGTGAGGACGAGAGTAGAGAAGAGGAGAGGAAGAGGAGGAGAGGGAAGTGTCGATCGGAGCGGCGAGCGGGGGTAGATATAGGAGGATAGAGGTCCTTCTCACTTTTATTCTCTCGTATAATTTTCCTTTTCTCTTTTCCCTGCTTCTATTATTTTTCTATCTGTTCCTTTGCATTAGCAGCTGTTGATCTTCTGTACCAACAGCTCCCACGTTGTTTTTGGTTTATTAGGTTATTTGTCTATACGCTTTTAATTGTTAAATATATTATTCCACCGAAAAATAGATAAATATGGAGTCCGAAACAACGTGTCGTTCTCGCATGTAGATGCAAACTGCATGCAAACCGCTCACAAACTACACGCTACTACCGCAGACCGTCAGGTAGTATTAGATGTCGTGATTTGACAGTTGATCACGAAATCACAGTCCCACAATGATGTCTTGCACTCAACCCCAAAGAAGAAGGAAACCAAGTAGACAAAGTAGCTTATATTGTATAGATATACCTGCCAAGTAGCCAGGCCAAGTATTTGGATGATTCCTTTTTCTTTTTTATTTCGTTTTCTCTGGTGTCTGTCTTGTCATTTCTTGTCATTCTTGGTCTCTTTCTCTGTTTTTTTTTCTTTCTCTTTTTTTTTTTTTTTTGTATATATTTCTTCTTTCTTTTTTCTTCTTCTTTTTCAACTTCATTTCCATTCTCATACCTCAATTATCTTCCATTCGGGCCCTCTTCTTTACTCTATTGTCTTGTCTTTCCATAGTTCGCCGACGTTCCTTGATCTTACCGCAACAGGAAAATGAATCGAGCCTTATCTTAGTCCGCTATATGTAGATGTGGCACGTAAAACATGTTGTAAGTGTTTTGTTCTTTAATTCGCTTAATTCATCTCTTATTTCGGTTCCCATTCCACTCCGCGACTCGTGCACTACAGATCGGCATCGATATGACTCTCACGATAGCCACGTGTGACAGCCACAACCGCCCGGAGCCCTATTACCCGGCCTATCAACCACTGCTTATTAGATATTATGATAACGAGTCTGCTATCTCATTGTGAGCAATTGTAACCTTTCGTCTACCAGAGTCTCACGCATCCTAGCCACGTCTGCTTGCACTCTTCCGTGCCCAGCATTACGCCTTCTACGATGCCATATGGCCAGGAATGACGATCAGATAGCCTGTGGATTTATTCACACCAGTCCACTTGTTCATACAAGAGTTTCTCATTGTTACATGGGCTGTTCTTACTGTAATACTCAGGACTCAGTAGAGAGACGAGAGACGAGAGACTACAGGTCGCTTTCGTGGGATAATTTCTTTTCCTCAGGCCTCGACCGTGCTTGGCATCCCGGCTAGGCCCCGTAAGTGGACAGCTCTTTACTAGAAAGGATTCACTAGGATTGTATTCAATGGGGCTATCGGGGATTGACTTTGCTGTCCGGTGTATTCTGCGGTCTGTGAAAATTTACTCGTTTAGTTGCCGACTATATTTTCTCTATATTTCGGCCTATTAATTTTTACTGACTAATATGCACTGTAATACAGTGACCATGCGACTGACTGACGCACTTGGCAAGTCCAGGTCCGTGGTTATGGAGAGACCCACTTTATCGACACTATTGTCTGTCCGTCGACTGTCACCACGCCACCAACACCGGCGCCACAATGACACTGACGTTCGGGAATTAAAGAGTAGCGAGATGTACGGTCGTGCATATGTCGCTTCTCTACTGGGTCGGTGATAGTTGGGCTTGAAAATTACAATGCCTAGGTCACTCTGTGACCAACACAAATCTAGACTGTCTGTCCGGGCATATGCCGGCAATGAGGCATTGCGCACTGTTGATGTCGTAGTTTGTTTAGTACGGGACCAACAGACGGACCGAGTGTTGTCAATACTAGCAAGTCTCAAGCTCTAGCTTGTTACAGCTACTGTTCACTGTACTATAGGAAGCTGTTACGGCTAGAGACGGTCGAGTCATGATGTCGATGGGCACTTGCCTATAAGAACCAAACTGTAATAGGAAATATATCAATCATGCAGATACTGCGCTCTTTTTAAATACTATATAGCTAACTAGAGTTTATGGTCAAACAACTAGGGGTATTGCTGCCTTTGGTTGTCATCTCGAACGATTAGTCATCACTACAATAGTCTCAATAGAAGAATTCACATGCAACACCAAAAGCGCCAGGAAAAAAGAAAGAAAGAAAAAAGAAAGAAACAACGACAGATCCATACAGATCTAGACATATGTTACAATAATAATAATAATAATAAAATTAAAAATAAAAGCCAAAAAGAGATCGGTGCTTCTATCGAAGCGCATCAGGAATTGAGCCCGATGCGGGGGTCGAACCCGCAACCTTGAGATTAAGAGTCTCACGCTCTACCGATTGAGCTAACCGGGCGTTTGATCTCATTCTTGAACATCTCGGTCCTCTCTACGGTATGTGAAGAGGGTGTGCAAAGTGTGCAAAGCTGGCTTACCTGCCACCTACACTGTTAAAATGCGACTCTGAATATATTTTTATATATTTTTACAGTTTTACAGTTTTATGCTTTTATATTCTAAGGATCGTCTCTACAAAAAAAAAGAAAGAAGCACAGTACGAGCATGTGGTATCACAAGCATGCATGACTGTCACGTGGCTGTGACTTGATGCGGCTCACTGTGCTCACCGTGCTCACTGGCAGTTCAGCGACACTGAACTGATCGCCAATCTGTTTTGCCGACCGGCAGCAACGACTCTCATGACCGAAAGCAACGTTGTTTCCCACGAGGAGCTGGTTGCTGCGTTATTATATCTTTGCATTGGGTCTTGTTCATCTATGTAGCTCTATACCACTAACTGGGATCTATTAGTCTATACATCTATACCCCCCAAACTCTACACTCTAGGTGTCGCCCTGGTAAGTATTCCGCACGACTTGCCAGTAGCGCACCGGGTCCGACCGCAGATGCGCAACGTGCGCGCTGCCCTTGAACTCGGCCATCTCGGCCACCGTGAACCCCCGCGACTTTGCCTCCTCGGCATGGATCTCCGTGTCGGCCGCCAGAATCATCTTGTCCTCGCGCGAGTAGATGTAGGCGCGACGCAGCTCGCGGCGGTTGCCGCCGTACGGCGAGACGTCGTTGTGCGGGCGCCACGGGTCCAGTGTTGGGCGGTACGCTTCGGTCGACTCCTTGTTCGTTTTGGAGTGGGAGCGCGCCGGCAGCAGTGTGGCCAGCAGGGCGCCCGCCCACAGGGCCAGCCGGTAGCCGTGGATGCGCGCGTACATGGCCGTCACGGTGGCATAGATGATGGGCAGCACGATGAGCCGCTGTATCAGAGGCCGGCGCTCGAGGCCCGTAGAGAATGCAGCGACGGCACCGGCGTACCAAAAGTTGCCGGGGCAGCTGTCAAAGATGGTGACGTGCGGCGGCAGACAGTCCTTTTTGTTTTGGGGCTCTGTGGCCTTGGACGACTGCAGGATCTCGTTGTAGAGCTGCGACAGGACGAGGCAGCCGCCATTGGAAAAGACGTGCACGAGCGGCACACTCGACGGTTTGGATTCCGACTCTGGGTCGAGGTCGTCGCCCAGAATCTCGCGCAGCACGGGCACGGCCGTCTGAGCGACAATGGCTGCCTTGGCCGAAGAGGCAGCAGTGCCCTTGTGGCAGAAGAGCAGCAGGATCGCCGGGTCGGCCGAGTTGTCGCCAAAGACGTCACCGGACCGGTAGGGTGCGAGGTATTTTGCAATATGGGCGGGGCGGGACCCCATCCAGGCGCAGATGATCACTAGACTAGGTGCGGACGATGGTGATGCTGGGGCTGGGGACGACGTCTTCTGGGGGCGGTAGACGTAGACGCTGTCGCTGAGCTTTTCCATAAAGGCCAAGGGATCGGACACGGCCGGCACGGTCACGGCCGCACTGGGTGTTGACACCAGAGTCTCGGACATTTTGCGTAGATGCACTATATCAATAATAGGCAAAGGATGAAATACCAGGTAGCTGTGCCGAGGTGAAGGGGGGCCAAGCTATTTATTTTCAAGGGTCCAAGATGGTGCGCTATCCGAGCTCTGCGGCTGACTAATAACAGGGTCCAATCTGATCAACGAAAAAGCAAAACAAAGCAAAGGATCAGGGTCCAGCGTTTACCGCAGAATCCGTTAAATATGCCATGAATGATAGGGAAGATCGCACGTTAGATAATTCGACAATAAGAGATATATAATGCACAGATTACAAGTCCGAGGTAAAAGTTTTGAATAGTAATCATATAATAAAAATGGCGTTGTACTAGAAATAAATATAAGTGAAGTAAAAATCTATAAAAAAGTTTATATTTATTCATAAATACCAAAATTCGAGTACAAAATAAAAATCAATAGTGACAAAACGGGCTCAACCGTGATGAATTAGGATGATGTTGTACGCCATCTGTCGATCTGTCTACGAATCTATGCCTTTCCATCTGTTGAGCCTCGACTTTTGTAGCTTTGTTGGGGACCTCGGCAAGCTAGCATGTATCGAGATAGCTTCATGAAGCTACTCTACTGTAGGGCTATTCAACGATTAAGGGGTAAGCAACGCCAGGTAATCACATGCTAGAGCAAAGTCAAAGTCGGCCTTTATAAGCTCCGACAATGCACGAAAGCAAGTAAGCACAAAAGAAAGTGAAATAAAGTAAAATAATGTGAAAGTAGAAAAGTAGAATCAAAGGTATTGTATGCAATCCCAGTTTTGCCGTCTACCATGAATGAGAGAAAAACAAAAGAAATAAAGTAAGAAAGAAAGAAGTAAAGAAAACAAACAAAGAAAACAAAAGAAAAAAAAACAAAAAAAAAAAACAAAACAATAATAGCTCCCCGGGGTAATGTGCCGTCCAGATTCAACATGAACAGAAGAAGAGAACAAATGAAGAAAAGGAAGAATGAAAAAGAAAACAGGAAAACAGGGGAAAAAAACAAGGAAATAGTCATAATCATACATGGGCGAGGCCCAGTCTTGTGGTGATTATCATCACCTTTCACACAAAAACAGAGACGCTCCCTAGTGAAGAGCGTCGGGTGTCGGCTGCTCATGTTTTGCCGTCGATCCCTTGCCGCGCCACGTGCTGACCGCATCGATGCCTGCTGCATACCGAATCTCCTCGGTGCCGTATGCCTTGGGCGTCAACTTAATCAGCGTGTGCAGCGGCACATTCATCCACGGACTTAGCTCCTGGTCCTTCTTCATAAAGTACGCATAGATGCAGCGGATTACTGCCTGGTGCGTAACAATCAGAATATCCTCGCTGCGCTCTAGCTCCATGATGATGGGCTCGAGCCGGATCACCACATCGCGGTATGACTCGCCGCCGCGGTACCGGTAGTTGTACTTGTCGGCATCGCGCGCCTGGAAGTCTTCGGGGAACTGGTCCTTGATCTGCTGGTATGTGTAGCCGTCGCACACACCCGAGTCGAGCTCGTCGAGCGCCTTCCACTGCAGCTGGTTATAGTCCTTGGGCAGGTGGCGCGCCGTCGAGATGGTGCGTTTGAGGGTCGATGTCCATACGGTCAGCGGGCGGTCGTCGCCGACGGACTGGCGCACGAGATCGGGCAGCTTGAGGGCGTACTGCTCGCCGCGCGGCGACAGCGTGGCGTCACCACCGATGCGGCCGTCGAGGTTGTACATGCTCTCGCCGTGGCGCGACAGCCAGACGGAGCGCGGGCGGATGTGCAGGTTCATGAGATAGTAAACGATGCGGCTCTGGAGGTAGTCGCGGATACGGCTGATGATGACACGGCTTCCGGTGTCCAGGATCTTGAGATAGGTCAGCTCGCCTTCGTCATTGTCGCCGTCAATGGTCTTGTAGACTTTTTCGTAGTTGCGAATGCGGTTGCGGAAGTCGAGTGCGGCCTGTTCGGGGTCTTGGCCGACATAGTCGGGGCTGGTGGTCTTGACATCGCGGATGTTGGCCATGATGAGATCTTCGTCGTCGCATTTGCTCTCGACAAAGAGCACCTCGACACCGTGGGCCGTGCACGTGTCTAGCACCCACTTGCGGCGGTCCTTGGTCGAGTTGGTGGCGTCGAGAATGCCTACCACACCGCCGCCGGTCTTGAGCCATTTAAGCATATCGGCAACAGCAGCCTCGGCAGCCACGCGGCGTTTGCGTTCGCCCTCGGCGTTGCCCGTATCAAAGAAGTCGGCGGTCGGCTGGGCGGCGTCTTTGCGGCGGTAGTTGCCGACGTTGAAAACTTTGGATGGGATCGAGAGCCATTGGAGATATCGTTGAGCTGTGGTAGAGTTAGGTTGAATAGTACGAGAGAGCGGTCAAGGGTGACCATTTCAGTGTGGGAGTATACAAGACCTACCTTTCTGGGCGATGAAGCTCTTTCCCCGGGCTGGCAGCCCCACCATCACCACGCACACCTTGAGGTCCTCCACCTGGACGCCGTTAGAACCACGTGCCATGGTTATTGTGTTGTGTAGAGAATTGTAGTGTAGAGAGATTAGATAAATGAAGAGAAGAGAGAAGTTTAAGACAGGAGGACGAAAGAGATAAAAGTAAAAGTGAAAATCAAGTAAACAATAGCTAAGCTTCCCCGCGATGTTGTGCTGGGCCAGACGCTGTCGGGGCCTCTTAGCCGAGAAAAGTGGACCGCTATTGTTCAATTGAATTTGAATAAATTATTTAATTAAATAAAGAATCCCATTCAACTGATCTGGAAGGAAGGGCGCTGTAAATCCGAGATACAGGGGCAAATGGGCGGGAGATGTCGGGTGAAAAAGGGACAAAGGCCGACTAAACTGGCACTCAGTGGAGGATAGAAAGGGACCACAGTGGGTGTCGGCGCAAGGCAAAGGACGGCAGAATTAAATAAAAGAGGGGAAGCTCGCTATAAGTTGTGCCGATACTAAGCTTGGTAGTAATGAAGGAGCAAAGATGAAGAGACAGAAAGGGAAAGAGGCGATGTCGAAGGGCAGATATTGAGGAAGGAGCGATGAGTGATTATGGAAGAATCGAAGATGAATCAGGAAAGAAGAGAAGCAAGGAGAAAACAGAAGCAGCGACCGAGTCAATTGGGGTCACGCGAGCTGGCTCGTGTATGTTTTTGAGTGGTGGTGCGTGACAGCGGGAGGAAAATGTGCAATGAGAGTGAGAGTGTAGAGTGCAGGGTGTGGAGTCAATGGCTGTAGAGTCAATAGCCGAAGAATCGAGGTTGAAGCGATAAGATAACGGCCGATTTGCTAGAGAATGACCAGGCGGAGAAATGGAAGTTTGGGCAATGGTTGGGTTGCGATCGGGTCGCGAAGTGGGGAGTGTAAGAGGTAGAGGCAGATGTGAGGTAGACGCGAAAAGAGTAAAGAGGTGGAAAGGTTGAAGAAGTTGGTGACGAGAGTTGAAGAGATGACGAGAAGCAGACTTGACGAGAAGAAGAGTTGACGAGAAGAGGGGATACAAGGTTGCGTGACCTGAGCCGAGAAGAACGGCAGTGAGCGAGTAAAAGGGAAGGTACGGATGATAGAGAAGAGGGAGCAATGGATCAATGGAGCAATGGAGCAGAGCGTGGACGACAGTAAGCACCCGAGCAAGGGCGGTGTGGTGGTGGTAGAGATTGGGGTTGTGGTTTGGGGTAGTTGGGGGTCGAATAGTAGAGGCCGAAAGCCGAATTAAAAGTATTGGAAGATATTGAGGATATTGAGAGGATTTGACGGTCAATTGACTGCCTTAACAAGCTTTGACAATACAATGACTCCCGAATATATGGCAATCTTGAATCTAGCAGATGACTGAAAGATCGGTCAAGGATGCATGTCGTTGATGGTAGTGGAAGTGATGGACATAGCCGAGAGTAGAAAATAGAGGAAAATAATAAGAAAATGATAGGAAATTGAAAATAAATCAATGAATAGGGAAGACGGAAAGAGAGAGAAATAGAAAAGGCTCGGGACTCTCCAGCGAGATGAATCTCTTAAATAACATCAAATAACATCATATAACATCAAATAACAGTACATTACAACGCAACCCACCATGATCAAATGATCGATATAACTGGGGCAGTCGGCTGTGGTATGGAGATAAAGTCTCTGCAGCTGGACGGGTATTGCAGTCTACTTGACTGATGTTATGTAAATGCAAGACTCGAGACGGGACGTGTAGACTGTACATCGGCCAGCACTGCAAGACGGGCCGAGGAGATATGTGACAGCTTTGCCGACTCTAAACGTCAACTCTGCTTCTGTTCCATATTCTCAACCTCTCTCCTTCTGTCACCGAGAATGCAGGGGGCATCAGGTGATGGAAAAGCTGGACAAAGAGGATGCATGCAATGTAAGGAAATGATTTCGTGGGGAAGACGAAATGAGCCCCACGAGGTAAACAGTGGTAAACTTAGAACGGAAACAATATGGAAACATGACCAGGTGACTACACCCGAGCTTGAGCTTCCTAATGGTTCATGGTGAGAGTGAACAGCTTGGAGGCTGAGTGAAGAGGTGAAGGGGTGAAGAGTGAGAAGGGAATAGGGAAAAGAGAAAAGCTGACATAATTGTGCAGAGCTGGGCAGGTGTGATGAGGGGGAGGTGCTATCCTATTCGGGGAACTGACACCGAGACAGAGGCAGAGACAGACCTTCAGCTAAGGAAGGAACTCACTTTACTAAACGTCCACGTGTTGGCGCGCGCACGTCCCGACCGGCCGGTTCTCGATCCGGGCGGCGGCGACGGCGGCGACGGTCCTCCTGCAATGATGCCCCGCATGATGCTGACTTGGGCCGTGAATGTGTTGAGTTGCTGGATGCTGAGAAGTTGAGGTTGATTGATAATAGTCTGAGAGCGTGGGGGTCACCTTGAGTCTAGAGTCAAGAGAGTCAAGACAGTCGAGGTCAAACCAAGAGGAAAGCTAGAAAAACAAACAATGGCTGGATAGAGTGAAAGACTCAGGTTTGGAGCTCTAAAAAGACGCAAAATAAACCAAAGAAAGGCATGTGATGGTCTCAACAAATAGCGGCGGTGGCTCCCGATCGCAAAGGACGCAGACGCGGGATAGACGTTGCGCGGTGATTAGTGTCTGTATGGAGTAATGCGTTCTTAGTATCCAGTGCTAATACTCTAATGGCTGAATTGCTTGCCGGGTTGAGCAGATTCGCAGATGAGTACACGACTATTAACACTACACTACATGAGCCAATTTAGAAATATATACGCTTCAAACGCAGTGTAATTAGCCAATACTGGTGACCTTGCTGATGCCGTACGTTCTGACAAACCGACAGAATTAAGAACTAGAAACTCGATGAGAACTTTCAGCTGTATTGTATTAAAACTGAGTAAATCAAAATAAATTCTTGCGTCTATGCTTTCTCTCAGCTTCATCAACAACTCTAATACAAAACTTATATAATCAACACTATCTTATCTTATCGATATAAAGACCCACTTTAAGTTTTTTTCTGCCGCCAGTTTTTCTGTTCTTTTCCGCTACCAGTTTTTCTAGCCATCGACTACAGATTCAGGCGGTGTTTGAGTTTTACTGCCATTTTCACTTTACGTCTTTCTACCCTCTCTACTAATTCAAACCACCACACCACACATCGACAACATGGGCGACAAGATTGGAAAGAAGAGAAAGCTCAAGGAGGAGAAGCGGGCCGTCGAGGCCGACGAGGTCGCTGTCGACCGCAAGGCCCTCAAGAAGGCCAAGCTGGCAGCGGCTGCCAACGATGACGAGCGCAAAGTGAAAAAGTCAAAGAAGTCGAAGAAGCTTGTCGAGGTTGTCGAGGTTGTCGAAGAGTCTAAAGAGGAGGAGGAGGAGGAGGAGGAGGAGGAGAAGGAGGATGATGAGGATAATGAGGATGATAAGGAGGTGGAGGAGAATGAGGAAGACGACGACGAAATCCTGGAGGAGGCCGAGAAAAAGGCCGGCGCCGAGGACAGCGACGACGACGACGAAAACGACGACGACAACGAGGACTCGGCACCACTACCGCTGCCGGCTGCCAGCGACGACAACGTCACGTCCCACCTTACGCTGCCGCCTGCTGCCGCGACGGCCACCACTTCCGATGCCGAGGACGCTGCGCCCGCTTCGCGCCGCTTCGACGCCCTCAACATCTCGGAGCGCACAAAAAAGGGCCTCGCCGACATGGGCTTTGAGACCATGACCGAGATCCAGACCCGCGCCCTGCCGCCGCTGCTGGCCGGCAAGGATCTGCTGGGTGCCGCCAAGACGGGCTCCGGCAAGACCCTGGCCTTTTTGGTGCCTGCCGTCGAGATGCTGTACTCGCTCAAGTTCAAGCCGCGCAACGGTGTCGGTGTTCTGATCGTGACGCCGACACGCGAGCTGGCCCTGCAGATCTGGGGTGTCGCCCAGGAGCTCATGGCCCACCACTCGCAGACCACGGGCATCATCATGGGCGGTGCCAACCGCAACGCCGAGGTGCACAAGCTGGGCAAGGGCGTGAACCTGCTGGTGGCCACGCCCGGCCGTCTGCTGGACCATCTGCTCAACACCCCCTTCCTGTTCAAGCACCTGCGCTCGCTGATTATTGACGAGGCCGACCGTATTCTCGAGGTCGGTTTCGAGGAGGATCTGCGCAAGATTATCAGCATCCTGCCCAAGCAGCGCCAGACCATGCTGTTCTCGGCCACGCAGACGCAAAAGATTGACGACATTGCCAAGATCTCGCTGCGGCCCAACCCGCTGTACCTCAACGTCGACGAGGAGCAGCAGTTTAGTACCGTCGACGGCCTCGAGCAGGGCTACGTCATGTGCCCGTCCGAGAACCGCTTCCTGCTGCTGTGGTCGTTCCTCAAGAAGATGGCCGGCAAGAAAAAGGTCATTGTCTTCTTCTCGTCCTGCAACTCGGTCAAGTACCACGCCGACCTGCTGCGCTACATTGACCTCGGCGGCGTGCTCGACCTGCACGGCAAGCAGAAGCAGGCCAAGCGCACCGCCACCTTCTTCGAGTTCTGCAACGCCGACAACGGCATCCTGCTGTGCACAGACGTCGCCGCCCGCGGCCTCGATATCCCGGCCGTCGACTGGATCGTGCAGTTTGACCCGCCCGACGATGGCCGCGCGTACGTCCACCGTGTCGGCCGCACTGCGCGTGGCACCAAGGGCCGCGGCAAGTCGCTGCTGTTCCTGTTGCCGGCCGAGGCCGGTTTCCTGGCGTACCTGCGCGAGGCGCGCGTGCCCGTCGTCGAGTACGACTTCCCCGCCAACAAGGTGCGCAACGTGCAGGCCCAGCTGGAGAAGCTGCTGGCGCAGAACTACTACCTGCACCAGAGCGCCAAGGACGGCTTCCGCGCGTACCTGCACGCCTATGCGAGCCACAGTCTGCGGTCCGTCTTTGACGTGCACAAGCTGGACCTGGCCGCCGTGGCCAAGTCGTTTGGCTTTGCCACGCCGCCGCGCGTCGACCTGACGCTGGCTGCCAGCATGTCGCGGAACAAGGCCAACGGCAACAACGGTTCCCGGAGGCCATACGGCAGCCAGCCACACCAGCACAACGGCCAAGGCAAATTCAAGCGGAGAGGTTGAGTTTGCAGAAAGTTGTTTGGGCTGGATTGCGTTTTTTGTTAAAAAAAGTGTTTATATGATATTATAATTGCTGGTGTTTGCTTTCATATTTCTATCTACTGCTTAAATTCCTGGCACTCTTGTTTTTTGTTTGTTTCCATAGCATTTCGGTGTAATGACATTATTCACTTGATTACTTGATTGCTCGACACCTATATATACTGTGACTGTTATTATACACTGCATCGGCATCTAGATTACAAAGACGTAGTGCCGTTGCACTTGGCGGGGAGCAGCGACGCGGCCGGGCCCACAAGGCTGTCAATGTAGTCCAGCAGCGTGTTCACCGGCAGCATGTCCAGCTTGCCCAGGCCGGGGTGCGACGAGGTCATCACCTTGCCGCTGAACAAGACCCGGATGTAGTAATCCTTCTGGCTGTTGTTCTCGTGACCGCCCTGGTGGCCGCCCTGGTGGCCGCCTTGGTGATCAGTGGTGGTGTCGGCATCCTCCCACAGCTCAAACACAACTTCGCTGCCCATGCCGGGCCACACCATCTCATCCACCTGCAGAATCGACAGCAGCCGGCTCACACTGCCGTCGTGCGCAACGTTGTGCCGGTACTTGACCGTCGACGAACCGGCAATGGCCGTCCGCAGGTTGCCTGCGAGCTGCGCCACCCACACACCCCATGCGCCCGTGCTTGCGGCCAGCGATCGCGCATCGTCGCGGTACATGCGGCTGTACTCCCACTGGCCCACGCGGAACACCGTATCGGCCAGCTCCTGCGTGATGCCCTCGACCGCCGGCTTGCCGTGGCACTGGCGCGCCGACAGGTTGTCGTAGTAGTGGTCCACGCTGACGTGGAAGTCGCTGTTGGTGGAGCTGACACCCGATGCCGCGTCCAGCTTGCTGAACAGAGGCTGCAGCTCCTCGAGGTGGTCGCTCCAGGCCGTCGAGCCGGACGTGCCGCCGCTCGTGGACTTGATCTCGCTGAAAAGAGTCGACGCGGCCGTGCACGTGTACTGCGGCTCGAGACTGTCGTAGCTCGCCGGCTCGAGAACGAGCGGCGTGTCGGGCACAGTCTTGAAGCCGGCCATGCCGCCGAGGATCATGGTGGCCGTCTGGCTGGTAATGACGTTGTTGGTGATGCGGAAGGAGACCTGGCTCAGCCACTTGTCGGCCGAGGCCATGTCCGGCAGGAAACCCAGCAGGTCGTGGTATACGGCATAGAGATCAGCGCCGTGCTGCCAAGCATCCGCGAGGCCGCCCTGGGTAATCTGCGGGAACTGGCATGTGCCGTGCCAACCGGGAGCCGCGGCCAGGAACGGGTTGCCTGGCGTGTCAAAGGACGGCAGGTAGTGGGACGTGCCGGGCTTCTTCTGGAAGTCGCTCTTGTCGGTGTACTTGGGCTCGCTGTACATGTGGATCTGAGCATCGGTGCAGTTCCAGCGGTAGGGCTCCTCGGGGAACGAGTTGGCGGCATAGGGTGTGCGCTTGTGGTGGCGGTGGATGAGCTCGACATAGGCCAGCTTCTTGGACTTGTCAGGCACCTTGTACTCTTGCTTGCGTACGTGCGGCATGTTGCACCAGTTGTACGTGCCATACTTGCCGGCCGGGGTCGTCGACGAGTTGAAGATGAACCCGTAGACGCCCTGCTGAGTGGCACCGAGGGCCGTCGTCAGGTTGTTGAGGTACGTCGACTTCGGGGCATGCCACGGGCTACTAGCCGGGGGCGTGTTCTCATCCGTAGCCACGCGGGCGCCAAAGTTGTGGCTGCCATCAAACGGGTTGACGCCGGACCGCCTGCTGCCCTCGGGGATGTCCGGGAATCGCAACGACAGGGGCCACGGCCGCTTGGACGCGCCGCTGTTGGCGGGCAAGACAAGGGCCACCACGATAATGTGCACAGCCAGGAAGAAGCTCAGCACGCTGACGGCACGCACTACCCAGCGCGAGCCCGACAGAGGACGAGTCATGACCAAGAGGTAGTGGTATATGAATGATGACTAAGATATGACTAAGTCAACAAGTACTCGAGATCAGATTGAAGATCAAAGATCAACTCAAGTCACGAAAGTCGAGGGTAATTAATAGATCGGCCTTACCATTTCATCGATAGATGGATAGAAGAGAGATAGCCTCCATATATGCATTAATCAACAGCTGCTGTTGTGTCCGGTCAGGTCGGGCGATGCCCGACAACAGGAGATTAAGCTTATATTCCCTATATTAGTGCTATTGACCAATTCCGGCATCTACACCAGCAGAATCGCCGCCTGGCGCCACGTGCTGCACGTGCGGCAGCCCGAGCCCACCCAAATGAACACACCAAGGTTGCGTATTCCCTGCTCTCAGATATCCGGGCTCGTTCAACTGCACGTTCCTTATTCTCCGTTATTTTTCTTTTTAAATAGATTTCGTTCATAGATGTTATCATTACATTATGTGTCCGCTGATCCTACCAGCTTTTAGTTGGAGTGAATTCTTCTATCAGTACGCCGTCCATGTCTATGCCTCCATACTCTTGCCATGGCCTTCATGGTTCCTATGCGATCTTCCATGCCTCGTGCTCCATGCTCGTGCTTCATGCTTTCTTGTCGTGGTATCATAAGTTGTCCTCCATCGAGGCCCGCCCGTTGCTAGCCACCTCGTCTAGTCATATAGTTGTGCCTAGGCCTCGCCTAGTACCCCCAGTAGTCTTCCTTCCAGGCCTCGAGTTGACTCGCTTCCAGCAGCCCCGTGTCTACCTTCCTGTACCGCACTTCCCACTGCACCCACTTGTCCAGCCCCGGAACGTGCACCCCAATCGTCGGCAGCGCCAGCAGGTGCTGTGTCGGCTGGTCGGGGGCTGCCCACTGCTGGCGCTCTTGATCGCGTGAGTTGCGCTCCCAGTTTGCCAGCATGTACCGACGCTCTGCCTCTTCGCCGCGCACAAGCATGTTGTTGGCGACGGCCAGGTCGGCCGGCCAGTACGGCTCGCCCCGCAGCGCCCAGCCGATATCATTGGCAACGTAGATGGCCGGCAGCGTGTACCGCACTTTGCCCGGCGCATGTGCTTTGAGCATGTTCAAGAACCGCGTGAGCTGGCTGCCCTGCAGTTCGGCTTTGCCTAGTTTCTTGGGATCGGGGTGCTCGCTGGCTAGGGCCTCGCGGAAGGGTTTGCTGTGCTCGAGACTGAACGGCTGCAGGCTGACGACAAAGGGCAGCCGCGTCCTCAGGCGAATCCAGAAGCGGCCGTCGTATAGCACCGAGCGTCCCCAGTTGGACCACGCCCACTCGGTCGCGTTCTTGTTCCAGCGCAGAGGCAGCGCGACGGCCGGGAACGTGGCAAACGGCAGGCTCATCGGATGCCGCGGCATGGACGAGAGAGAGCCTGTGTGTGATGGGACGTTGGCACTGGCCGCGCGCACGCGCTCGAGCGTGGGCGTGAGGTGTGGTGCGCGCGACAGGTGCCATGCGCGATGAGTCGTCTTGGTCGCCAGTGGCGTAAATTGGACGCTGCACACTGAGAACCCCTTTGGCGGTCCCGGACATGCCCTTGCCGGATTTGCCCTTGTGCTTTGGTCGACGAGCTCCGGAAACAGAGTGTCGACAACATTCTGCAACTGCGACATGGGCGTCACATTGTCCTCGGGCGTTACGTATGACAGCAGTATGCGGACGCTTAGAGCGGCGATTGTGCGTAGGTAAAGGCGTCGTTTTTCCAGTGCGGCTGCATCGTACGACGCCGTTGCCCGTGTTTGCCATGGCCGGGGCCGTACTCGAGCATGCACATCCAGCCGCGGCAACCGGGCCACGAGCGTGCCAATGTTAGGCGAGAAATCTCTAATCATGCCCTGCTTGGCGACCAGATGCCGCGCCTCGGCCTCCTGCTGCCGCACGGTCGCATCACTGCGTGCTGCGAGCTCTAAAATGGCTGGCTTCTGCAGGGCTTTGGGCAGGGAGTGGGTACGCACCATGTGCCTCAGTGCATTGCGCATCGTCAGCGTCTGGTCCGCATTGGTGTGATCTTCAAACCACTTGACACCGTTAGCCATGCACGTGGCCACCAGCCGGTCCTTTGAGAAACGAAGCAGCGGCCGGTAAGCAATGATGCCCAGATCTTCTGTGTTTATGGGCGATAATGGTGCTGCATTCGTTTTGGTAAAGGACTGCTCCCATGCCTTTAGACGACCCCATTCGCCGCCACTGCCGGCCCGTACCTCGTCGGCCAGAACGCTGTAGTCAATGCCGGACATGAGGTCTGCCTTTATCTGTCTGCGCTCGCGCCGAGTCGGGTCTAGCTGGACGTAGGGGTGGCTCTCGTTTTGGTCGGACCAGAACCCGCTGCGGTGGGCGCCGTAGACGCCGTAGCACTCGGGCAGGTCGTTGGCGGGTCGCATGCCCCGTAGTCCGCGGATTCCGCCGTTGAGCCCATAGCCCGACAGCAGCCGCATGAGAACCGTCTCGTACTGGTCGTCTTCGTGATGCGCGAGCAGCAGCGACACGACGCGCAGCTGTACCATTTTATGGGCCAGTAGCCGGTACCGCAGCCGGCGCGCATTCGTCTCGAGGGCCGTAGGTTCCGACCCTTCAGTCTCTGGCCACTTCATGCTAAGAACGTACGGCCGAATGCCCATCTTGTTCATCTGCTTGGCGACACCGGCAGCTTCAAGGGCACTGCCCTCGCGCAGATTGTGGTCGACAATGAGGGCGTTGAAGCCGTGGATGGGGGCGTCGGCAACATGTACAGGCTTCAGTCCGTGTCGAGGATGCAGCTGTGCGCAGAGGTAGGCGAGGGCCATGCTGTCGACGCCGCCACTAATGGCGAGGCCGACGCGGCGGCCATGGATGCAGCGGGCATTGGGAAAACGGGGTGGTGAGGCAGTACGGAGGGCGTCGGTGAACTCGTCGACCGAGATGGGCTGGGCAGTGCGGTGGAGAACAGGCGTGCCGTCGGTGCTTTTGTTTGTGTTGTTTGTGTTGTTTGAGCTAGCGCTTGCGATCAAGCTGGACAAGGCCGGGAGAGTCGAGGTAGTCGAGACAGCGGCGGCGGCGGAGGCGGCAGAGACGGCGGAGGAGGACAGCACGGCACTCATTGGTGGGGCGGACGTGTGGGAGGATGTCGCGGAAGAACGGTATGCATCGAAGGAGCAGACACAAGGTCGTCGACGATTGATGTAATGGACGCAAAAAGCCAAGACGTGGAGATGGAGACGCTGATCTGATCGGATGTTGAGGCTGGGATGAGGTCGAAGATGGAAAAGTGGGTCGCTTGAACAGTGGATTTTCGGCTATTATTCTCTCTCACCTCTCACTCTGCGCTGCACTGCGATGACGGACCTCGCGTGCGCATATACCCCATATTATCCACTGCTCTTTGCGATAATATCTGATCTTATCCACGCCCACGCCCACGCCCACGCCACGCCCACGCCACGCCCACGCCCGTAGCTAGAGCTCCAGCACAGGTTCCAGCATGAGCAGTCCGCCCGCTTAATTTCTTCTTTTTTCTAATTCCCCTCTCTCCTCAATTCCCCTCAAAACAGCGATGGACTACTCTACTGCGCTGCTGGCCGGCGCCGTCGCGGGCACCTCGGTCGACCTCAGTTTGTTCCCCCTCGACACGCTCAAGACCCGTCTGCAGGCCGGCCCCGGCCAGTTCTGGAAAGCGGGCGGCTTCAAGGGCATCTACCGCGGTGTCGGCAGTGCCGTTGTCGGCTCAGCACCCGGCGCTTCCCTCTTCTTTGTCACCTACGAGTCCACCAAGCATTTCCTCAGCACATACTCTTCGTCATCAGCGTCAGGGCCTGCCCCCGCCTCCCACCACATGCTGGCGGCCTCGCTCGGTGAGATTGCCGCCTGCTCCGTGCGCGTGCCCACCGAGGTCGTTAAGCAGCGCGCCCAGGCTGGCCAGTATGCCTCATCGGCCAAAGCCCTGACGGCCATCCTCACCAACCCGCGCGTGTTCCGCAACCTCTACCGCGGCTGGGGCGTCACCGTGATGCGCGAGGTGCCCTTTACCGTTGTGCAGTTCCCGCTGTGGGAGGCCATGAAGCGGTGGCGCGCCGACCAAAAAGAGAGCGGGCGGGTGTCGGCGGTTGAGAGTGCCGCCTTTGGCTCACTTGCGGGCGGTTTTGCAGCGGCAGTGACCACCCCTCTGGACGTGCTCAAGACACGCATCATGCTGAGCACGGCCGAGAAGACGCCTATCCTGCCGCTGATCCGGAGCATCATGGCCGAGCCCGGCGGCGGCGGCGTCAAGGCCTTCTTTGCAGGCATCGGGCCGCGTGTGACATGGATCAGCATCGGCGGTGCCATCTTCCTCGGCAGCTATCAATGGGTCGTCAACTTTGCCAATGGTGCAAAGGAAAAGGAGAGCAAGGCTTTATAATAAATTAATAGAGTAAAAATACTTCACGACGCTCACGACTATGCATAGCCCAGCGATAACATAGTATTCAACATGTACAATAGCAACAGCAATTGCAATTTTCTGCACGAGACGACCTCGTGCCTGTATATATATACAAGCAGATAGATGATATAAACAAAATTAAAAAGATAACGATCAGAAGATAGACAGCCAAAAAGACAAAAAGATGGAAACCAGGAGAAAGCCACCAGATGTGATAACGACGTGACATGCAATTTTCGTGAGTAGACAAAATACAAAACAAAAAGACAGCAAAAAGACAGCAAAAAGAGCAACAAAAAACAACATTAAGACACAGCAACAGGATAGACAAGACCTACACAGCAGCGTTCACGGCGGTATTCACATTGGCAACATCGTCCAGCCCATTCGGCGGTGTGCGAGTACCCCTGCTGGCAGTGCTGGGCACCTCGGCCTCTTCCGGCTTCGCCTTCTCGACCGACGGCAGCTGCTTGCGTCCATTCGACTTATAGTGCAGCAGGATATCGCTGCTGTTCTTCCAGATATGGGCACGGACGGTTGCAAGGCTCATGGAGTTGGGCAACCGCTGGTCGTTGCAGTAGAGCTCAAGGTACTCTTCTGGTTTAAGGTCGTCTGCAGGTGGAGGTGCAGATGCAGGGGCGGGTGTAGCAGGTGTCGCTGGTGTCGCTGGTGTAGCAGGTGTCGCTGGTGTAGCTGGTGTGACAGGTGCAGCTTCGCCAGTCTCGGCGGCGTCATTACCAGCAGCGTCACCGTCGGCAACCTTTGCCTCGGGCGTTGCTTCTGCCGTCTCGGCCGGCGCCTCGAGCTTCTCGGCAACATAGGCGAGGATCTTCTTGACACGCAGCATGCGGTTCGCATTTAGCCGGTTCGTGGCACCCGGCCCGCCGGTAGGAGGCACAGCAGCACCGGGAACGGCAGGCGACTCGGGCACGTACGGCACGGCTAGCTGTGGAAGCAGGTCCTTGTACGGCAGCAGCAAGAATGAAATCTTGGTTGATTCTTTAATCTGTGCCGTGTTCGACAGCAGCGCCTCGGCCAGCCACATGGGCGCACAGCGCTCAATCTTGTCGACATCCTTGCTCTGGCCCATACCGCCGACAGTGCCGCGGTACAGCTCGATGCTGCCGCCTGCGAGCTCCTCTTGGATGATGACCTTTGTCTTGGGCGGGATTTGGAGCACGGGCGCCTCGTCGGCCTGGAACGGGCTCATGCGGGACACGAGCAGACGATCCGGGCTCTCGGCCACCTGCTTTTCGTATTCGTGCTGAATGCGCTGCACAACACCTGCAAAGCAGTCATCAAACTCCTTGTCATGACTAGACGCCGACTCGGACTTGTTCTCTTCGCTTGTGCCGCCATTCGCAGCACCATTCGCAGCACCCTTGCCGTCATCGCCCACTCCGGCACCGGCTGCCTTGTCGGGGACGCTTGTGGATACTGACCGGCCGAGTTTCTTGGTACCAAAGGACATGCCCAGGCGTAGCTTTTTGCCAAATGCTGTGCTTTTCGTGGCCGATGATGAAGCCTCCTTATCCTTCTCTTTGTCTTTGCCCTTGTCTGCAGCAGGCGTTGTCGCAGTGTTTGTTGTTGGTGCAGGTGTAGGTGCTGCGGTTCCAGCGAGACCAATACCCGGTGTTGTCGGCTCGACTGATGAGATGCCATTGGAAAAGTAGTCTTCATGGCTTGCTTGTGATGTTCTGTTGGCCGTGCCGAGCGGCGTTGAACCGACCATTGGTAGCGGTGTGGCGACACCGATGCCCGGTGTTGGAGGAACCATACCTGCAGCCCAAGCAAAGGCTCCAGGTGCTTGCTGGCTGGCACTGTCAGCGGTTCCTGCAGCTGCCTCGGCTGCTTGTAGTCGCTTTTCGATGGGCTCATTGAGTTTGCCACGGAAAGCATTGTCACGAGCCAGTTCCTCGTCGACGAGGTTGGCAAACAAGTAGCGCAGCACCCACTTGCCCAGGTTGATGCGCATATCATCGCGGAACTCTGACTCGCCCGTATTTTGAGCATCCTGGCCACTGTTGTCCTGAAGGTCCTCGAGCTCATCGGCATACATTTCAGCGTCAAAGCAGTTGTACTGTTCCAAAACGACTGTGAGCTGACCAGAGCTCACATCGACTGAACACCACGGCGCAACAGCCTCGGTGGTGTTGACTTCGGGCTCGACATCTTCCAGATGGCGCTTGCCAAATTGGCGGATTTGCTTGCATGCAATGATATCCCACAGAATGACATCGCCTGCCGTGTCCAGTGTCAACACACGCCGGCGGTCGTTGAGCAACCGGTGCTTGACCAGACCGCAGTTGCCCTCAATTGTTTCCACGGGTAGCCGGTGCACAGGCTCAGCAATAACAGGCGTCGTGTCGAGACCGTTGGGCACCAGGGATCCCTTGCGGCTGTGTGCTGGCGCATGTGTACTTGAGCTTCCCGGCGCAGCTGCTGTGTCGGCAAAGGGGGCACCGCCGCCGATAGGGCTTCCAGGCGCAGTGCCGGGCGATGGGATGGGAAAGACTGCCATATTGGAGATGCGCAGAATAGACTTGGCCGGAATGTCGGCAGGAATCGTGCGGGTGGCCCTGCTTGGTACTGGTACACCGTTGGTGCCCGTCACGGTCGATACGGACGAGCTGTGTGGCCGGACGGTCTCGGCAGAAGGCGAGAAAGGACGTGCTGGTGGAGGCGAACCAGAAGATGCGATGGGCTCGTCGTCGCTAATAGTGACAGAGGTGTCAATGTCGGCCCAGCGGTTGATCGAAGAGCTGGATGTCGCTGTCCAGATGAAGCCATTGCTCGCAACCACTTTGCTGACACCGTCGTGCTCCTGGGCCACGGCGACGGACAGGCCGTTATCAATGTCGTCGGTGCATCCGCGCAGGTCCGTCTTGACGATAAGGCCGGACCGGTCGCTGCTGTAGAAGACGCTGAGATCGGGCACATCAGAGTATAGCGACCACACGCTGTCGTTGTGCATTGTGAGAGTGTGCATGCACCGACCGGCCGTGACGCTCCAGATCTTGACTGTCTGGTCGGAGCTGGCCGTCATGACCGTGTCACCCGACTCGTTTACAAGGATGGACCGCACGTTGTCGGTGTGGCCGACAAACTTGGTAATGTTCTTGCCTGTCCGCGGATCCCATAGGCGCACAGTCGACTCGGGCCCGCCGCTAGCGAGCACGTTGTGGTTGGCGCGCAGGGCATAGACGGAGCCCTTCTCGGCCTGCTCTTCGCCGCTGACGTCGATTTCGAGGATTTTGCCGGCGCCTTGCAGGTCCCAGAGACAGATGCGGCGATCGAGACCGCCCGATGCCACCCAGCTGGCCTGCTGACCGGGCGAGGCCACACACTTGACATAGTCGGCATGCTTTCCGAGCACAGCAGGTTCGTCGTCGTTGTCGCCGATCCGTGGCCGCCAGATTTTGACGAGAAGATCGCTCGAGGCCGTGACGAGGGCTGTGTTGTTTTGGGCGAGGGCAATGTCGTTGATCCAGTGGGTGTGAGCCTGGGTCTGTGCGCGCGAGGTGGCTGTCTGGACGTGTGGACGGGCGGGTTTGTCTTTGCTGTCGGATTTGTCGTCGGGCTTGTCGTCGGGATGGGGAGGTTGTGTCGGCTTGTCGAGGTGGAGGTCCCAGGCACAGACGACACCGTCACGGCCACCCGAGTATCTGAAAGTTAGACCAAATCGAATAGCAAATATGGGACGATATAGAAGAACAAAAGAAACTCACAGAATATTGTTCTCACTGTCGACAGCGAGGCCGTTTACACCGAGACGGTGGCCGAGTGATCGCGCATCTTCGAGGACTGGCTGATGTTAGAGGGTCGATCTCCAGATGTCTGAACTCCAGATGCCTGTCTACACAATGATGTAGTGCTGTCTTACCATAGCTGATTCTCTGGCGCACTTTCTTGGACGCCATGGCGAGCTGCGAACCGGAACCAGAACCAAACCCCAAAATCGGATAACCAAGAGAACGACCGGAGTATCGCTTTGGACGATCAAGACGGCAAAGATGGTGCGCTCAAAGCTCGTCAGCCTGCTCTTGTGGCCGCCTGGCCGCCAGGATCGCTGCGAGCCAGCCGGGATGGGTTAATTCGGATAACCACACGCGGATGTAGTGGTTGAGTACAGTGTGTAATTACAGTGTGCTGTGCTACAGTATAGTCTGTGGAGCGTTTTGTTGCTTTTGGTGTCTCTGGTGCAGACTCTGAGTGAAGCTGCGTGACGTCGAAGATGGCCGAAAAGCAAAAAAGAGGGGATCGTCAAACGGTTGAGAAGCTTATAGGAGAAGACAGACAAATGGCCAACGAGGAGGAAGGTGCGCAAGCCTGCTGCAGGAGAGGAGACGCTGGAAGACGGAAGGAGCGACAGGCTTCCTGCTCACTACGCTGCTTCTTCATTGCTCACAGCTCACTGGTGGCTGCTGTGCCTGAGCGCTTGCTAGTGCAGTGGGTGCAGTGTGGGTGCTATGTGGGTGCGGGGGAACCGCCAGCGACTGGCTACCAGAACAGGGAATGGCCCCGTTAAAAACGTGGGAAACGGGTTTAGCCCGGTTGATTACATACTCGGTGTAAAGCGGTCCCACTTTGGTCCTACCGTGTTAGGTAATCGCCGATAACCTGGGGCCGGGGCAGCTCCGGGATGACGGCGAGATGCACCAATTGCTGGTAAACTATTGTTCAATTAAGATTAAGGATGCCTTGTAGGTCTGGATATCATTTAGCTGGGCTATTATGTAAATAAATCCCGAGTAGCTTATCTCAAGTCTCGCGTCAAGTCTCATCGGTGTCAGTAGAGGTAGCAGCTGGTCTGATCCTTTCTGGCTACTATGTTGACCTTTTGATAGCCATTTTCCATACAAGAAGGCATATGACTAGTATTGGTAACAATATATTTGAGCCAAAAACAATCAGAGCTGTGTGAATACCAACGGACTCTTTCAATAAAGCCGCAACAACACTCCCAACCTAAACTGGTTACTCGTACCAGACGATCATATGCGGTTGTTCATTTGCCAAAAGACCGTGAGAGAAATTGAGAAATTAGCAGATGAAACTCACTGGTTTTCCAAGCTCGTCTCATGCCACGTAGAGAGTTTGAAAAGACTCAAAGAGTACAACCGGCAAAAGTCATGCAAGCCCAGTCCCAGTCCTCATACAGTCACGTGATATAAGCGTATATGTCACGTGTTTATGCCTAAGATCCACTAAACAGGGACCAGGCCGCTAGATGGGGCCAATCCTCGTCATGTCGTGTCTCGGATGCGCGCGACAGATGCTAAGAGGAGCCATGCTAGGCGGCCATTTCGGGATGATTTGATAGGAGGTCGTTTGCAACTTTTTAACGTTTTTTCAGTCAGTCTTTTTTTGTTGTTGCTTTCTATCGGTGTCACAAGCTCTCTCATCCGATTATCGCCCTCTCGGCATCTCTCGTCCCCTGTCATTCATCTGGAAAATTATCGAAAATGTCCAACCCAAACTCCCTCTACCTGCTGGCCGACCACATCAAGCTGTCGCTGCTCGAGCGCCAGCGATCCAAGGCGCTCAACCTGCTGCAGGACGACAGCAGCAGCTCCACCAATGCTGACGCCGCTGCCGCTGCCGCCGCCGCCGATGCCGAAGATGGCCATATTGCGCGCTCGCTGGAGCAGTTCCGCGAAGGCATCGAGCACCTCGAGCGCGAGCAGGAACGGCTCGAGGCCGAAGGCGAAGAGGGCAAAGCGCTGAACATTAGCGATGCGCTGCCTGGTCTGCAGAAGAAGCTGGCCGACCTGACGGCCCAGTTTGAAGGCACGGCACCGGTTGCCTCTGGATCATCTACAAACAATAACAAAAACACCAAAAAGGCTGTCCGATTCCAGGATAAACCGCTGCCGCCGCCGGGCCGCGATAGCGACATCGACTTGGAAGCCCAGCGGTCCTCGCTGTTCAACCAGCCGTACACGGACGACCCCGACGAGCAGCACAACGACTATTCGGACCACGACAATGTGCAGCTGCACCAGATGCACGCGCAGATCATGAACGAGCAGGACGCGCAGCTGGACGCGCTGGGTGCGAGCATCAGCCGGCAGCGGGAGCTGAGCATGCAGATTGGCGACGAGCTGGACAGCCAGGTGGCAATGCTGGAGGAGAGCGAGCAGGTTGTTGACCGGCACCAGACGCGGCTGGACCGGGCGCGGCAGCAGGTAGGCAAGATATCGCGGTCTGCGGGCGACTGCAAGCAGATGGTAGCTATCGTGGTTCTGATTGTCATCCTGGTCCTGCTGATTGCCATTCTAAAGTAGTCTGGTAGAGATCTGTGGTGGGTCTTCACAGAAGCCTGCTCTTGTTTTGTCTTTGCTTTTATCCTTCTATCTTCTATTACTCCCAGCTTGAGCGTGCATGGGATGGCGTTGGGGCTGCTCTACTTGTTTCTTTTTTTACCTGTCTACTGTTTTCTTTTGGCTGCTGCTGTACATAACAGGATGTACATGCTGATGTTGCAGCACATACACGTTTGCTTCTTTGGATACACTTTGATACTTAATCGACCACGATCACTTTGAGTTCACACATCTCAAACCAGGTGTTATTGTTTGTGCTTTTTGATTTCTAGGAGTTGTATTGACTCCTTGGCGAGTATATGATATCTAGTCATAAAGGTAAGATGAGGAAGAAAATATGTAGTAGGAAGATGTAAAAAGGCAAAGCGCCCGACAGAAAGCAAATGACCACCCAAAACTTGCGGAAACAGAAGCAGAAGCAAAGAAGGGAAGAACGGGAGAAGCAAAGGAAAGACCTAAACAAACTGTCTATAAAAGAGAGTAACGGCCGAGATGATGCCCATGAAAAGTGCAGATGCTAATGCAGGCAGATGTAGGCAAAGGACCGAAGGATGACAGCAGAAAATCAAAAGATCAAACATGCAAAAGAGAGGAGAGAGAAAAGAAAAAGCAGCTACCTAGAACATGCAAAGAGAAGCAAGAAAACGACAAGCACAGAAATAATCGAATTGAGCGCCAAAAAGAAACGATTCACCGGAGAATATCCCCGTCCTTGATGACGCCTCCGATATCCTCGAGAATGTCGCTGCCTCCAAAGATGCCGGCAAATCCTCCCGTTGCAGGACGGCCGCCTGTTGGCCAGACCTCGTAAAAGTTGAGCGTATTTGCAGTCGATGCAACGGCAATGACACCATCGTGCAGCTGCTGGTCTTCATACGCATCGTTGTCCATTGGATCCGTCACGACATGGCGTCTCCTAGCCCTCGCTGGGCCTTTAGCCTGACCAGCATCATTGGCAGTGTCTGCGTCATTGACATGATCCGTGTCTTCGATGCCGTTGTCGGCAATGACCCCAGGGTTGGCAAAGCTTGCATCTTCCCCGTCCGAGTCATCAATCACAATGTCCTCGGGGTGCGGCGTGCGCATATGGCATCTTGTCTCGGGTTTGGCCTTGCCGTGGCTGCTATCGGACTCCCTACCCGGCCAGTATGCAACACACGGCACGCTGGCTATGGAGCGCGTTCCAGTAGGCCATTCGACACTTGCGACTTGCTTGCAGTCGGGCCACGAGTACACCGCAATGCGTGTATCGTGATTAGCCTGGGTGTATCCGAATGTGGCTGCAATCTCGCGCCGCGTCCGACTCCAGGCCAGACCGGTGACCTGCGCCCCGACGTAGATTGTGGCCAGCGAGCTTCCCGACGACATGTGGTAAAAGTGGATGCACTGGTCGTAGAGGCCGCCTCCTGTGGCTACAAGACCTTCTTGCCAAGGACAAAACGCAATGCTTTTGACGGCGCCGCCTTGCTCCCAGTGGCAGTACTCGTCTCCGGGCGTGATGAGTCGGGCGATGGAGTGCTTTGAAGAGAGTGCCCGCGCTTCCTCAGCTTCCTCGGCAGCCAGAGCGACCTCGGCTTCTGTTGGCTCTCTTGATGTAGCTGGGGTTGCTGATGTTGCAGGGGCCTCGTCAGGCGCGACAGCAGACGTTGTGGGCGTGTTTTCGGACGATCTTTCACGCCGTGACGACGCTACCGCAGCTGCCGCAGCTGCCGCAGCTTCCACGGCCTCCACAGTTTGCACAGGCTTGCTGGTAGCAACAGTTCCCTTCATAACATCATCCGCACTTAGAGGCTTGAGATTGCCAATGCTGTATTTGCTGGTAGAAAAGAGTTCTGCCACGCTATAAAGACAGCAGCAATTGTCATTCGAACCAATGGCAAAATACTCGCAGTCGGGCGACCAGGCAAGACCGCAGATATGCTGCCTGTCGACATTGATGCGCGCCGCCAGAGTGATATCACCACCCCAACCATCTTCCTCGACCTGCGCATCAGACGGCCACTCAATAATGTAGTACAAGGCAACACCAACCTCTGTTCCGACCAAAAGATCCTCGGTCGGAACCATGCGTCCATTGTGTCTAGGGTGCTTGCTTGGGCGCATTATGCACTTGGGCCGCCAGCTCAGGTTGCTGATTGGAGCATCCTCTTTCACTACCATATGTGCGTGGTTCCCGTCCGACAGCGCCATGAGCCCAAAAAGGCCGTTGGAGCGCCCAAATGCAAGAATACTGTTGCCTCCCTCGGCACACGAAAAAGCCACCGATGTCAGGTAGCATTTGCTGAACGGACTGCCATTGATGTGCGTGCCGGTATTATTTGCTTCGGACCAGGTGTACAGGTTGTCCCGGAGGGCTACCGCCATAGTACCGGTGCGTGGGCAGAATGCCATTGGCGTGATGTAAAAGTCGTTGCGCATCATCGGTGCCGAGAGTTGTCTACAATTAGCAGCTGACTATAACCGATAGCCTGATAGTAGATCAATAAGGAATCAGAAGAACGACTTACTTGATGAGATGGAGCTGGCGTTGAGGGGTCTTCTTGGCAGCAGCAGTTTTTGTCTTGCCCTCAATGTCATAGTTAACCCAAGTCACACTGTTCCAGCTTGTCTTCTTGGTAGCCCGCAGGGGATGGTGAGGAAGAACGCGCGGCTGCAACGGGCCGGGCGGGACGTTGCACTGAAGCAGCCTGGCAGCACGGTCATAGCCCAGTGCAGCACACATGCGTCCGCGGTGCTTGTTGTCGTCCTTCACCGGGCTACTTAGGCTGTCCAGGAACTCGGACACAAAAATGGGCTCGCCAGTTCTTGAATGCACATACCGGCCCATACCGTTGTCGATCGACCCGGCAACCGGGGGCACGGTGCCGGAAGCCCATACGGACCCCGAAATGGGCGTGTACTCCACTGAGTATGTCTCGGGCATGGTGCCCAGAGTGGTTCTAGCTTGTGTCTGGGTCGGCTGGCCAAGGCGGTGCAGCTCCCTCTGGCGATGATTGGCACCTGTCGGTAGTGGGCACATCATGCCTGTGGTATACTCGATAAAGGGGTCTCTGGATACGGCATTGCTACGAAAGAGTTTCTCGGCTTTTGTGAGCTTGTAGGTGTCTTTGCTGAGACGGTGCCGGTCCCTCAAGGACAAATGCATAGTCGAGGGGTCTCGCGGGTGGATGAAGCGATCTGGGCGCCGAAGAGACGAGAACGAGAAAGAAGACGCCCGATTCTTAGCCAGGTAGGGTCCTAGGAGCGTGTTGCGTGCCTGGCGATGGGCAACCAAATCTAGGTTGTTGGCATCCTGGGGGAGGGGTATGGTCTTGCGTGGCTTGCGCACGGTTGGCTTGCTGTAGACTCTCTTTTCGCTTTGAGGCCGTGCAGGTCTCGGTTCCGGCTCTGGCTCTGGCTCCTTTTCCTCATGCTGCTCGGGAGTGAGCACAATTGTCCGGGGCAGCTTCTTCTTGTCCGACACAAGCTCATCATAGTAGTCATTGTCGGCGCCATCTAGAGTGTACAGGGCCCTAGCCTCATAGTTGTCACTCCCAGTTAATGACGGACGCTTTCTGGGCGATGTGCGGATTGAGGCATATCCCGAGTCGGTCGGCGAAGGTGGTCCCGAGCCGGCGGGAGACGGGGCACCGTCGCGTACATGTGGAGGGGTGTGCGGTCTAAGACGGATGGGCAACGGTGTACCACCAGAGCTAGTCATATAGGCGGGAAAGTCCATGATATGAGTCCATAGGTGTAGATGGATGCAATCTGAAGGGGTCACTTGATGAGATAATTATGAAAAGAAGGATGATGAGAATAATGAAGAGGAACTTGAAGAAGACAAATGAAACGACTGAAGGAGATATGCAAAATGAGAAAGACTAAAGAGCAATGAACAGCTGAATGGATACAATGGATAATATATAAAAGGCAGCTCCGGGTGTTGTTGATAGTGAATCACCTGCTAGTCATTAAGTTATCGATGTTGTGATGCTAGATGCCGTGTTGTCGTGATGCCGTGAAACCTGATGATGATGTCCTGAAGATACACGATAGTATGCCAGATGAGGCCCGTAGTGGGAGTCGTCAGAAAACTGATGAGATGAGAATGTAGCAAGTAAGGATACCGGTGTGGTGCCGGCCTTGTGTCGCCGCGAGGAGCTTGTGTCGATGGCCGATGGATGCTGAGGAGTAAGAAATAGGAGACTAGGAAGAGAGAAGGGCAATAGAGGGGATAAAGCTAAGAAAAAGACAGCAATATGAGCAGGAAGGATAAGGAAGTAGTACGCAATTGGTCTGTTCTATTGTTCGTGTCCAGGAAGGATGGACCCGGGAGGTGCCTGTTGCCGGTCCGGTGGCTGGAAGACGCGAGGCCTGTTGAAGAGGCAGGAGCACGCGGCAAGGGTGCCTAGAAGATACTCTATGCTCGACTGAGAGAAATCAAGTACGAATTACAAAGAATCTAGTTGCATGGCAGCTTTATCGAAGCAGTTGGAAGCAAGTACGGCTGTCGGCAGGAAGGTGCACTGGATGTGAGATATCGTGAGAAGAAGAAGATCAGGGCGAGTCAAGGAGACGGCGACGGCTACAAGCACTACCAAGAAATCTACTAGAGCTGAGTACGTAGCCCTGTAAGCTTGATCGTATAGGTATCAATTGACTACTATTGAGTAGATTGAAATAGAAAAGCACTCGGCGTTGACGTTGTCGTCGTGAGGAATGGCGGATGGTGACACAATGGACGCAATCAAGGGGCGACAATAGCATTGCGGGAGTCGCAATGAAGTTTAATTGAGCTATTGTTAGTACTAGCCCTGTAGATCATATGAATATCACAAAAAGTCAAAGTAAGTCAAAAGTGCTGCCGTTCTAACGAGGTGGTGATGGCCGGCCTTGTCGTCACTTACACGGAGCGCGGGTCACGTGCAGATACGGCCAGTGACGCAACAGATAACGATAATAGATAAGCATCAAGCATCGCGATGGCGGGGCGTCCAGCTCAGGGTTCATGGAGCTCCCATGACAGCCCAAGAGCAACACCATCAGCACCGCAAGTCCACAAAATGGCCAGTGTAGGTTAAACTGAGATAATATATATATATATATACCAAGCTAACAAACAGCACGGCGTTCCGCGGGGACCGCGCACACGGACCGACGAGCAGAAGCGTATCGACGCCGAGAAGATTGAAAAGTACCACGAGCTCGAAGCCAAGATCAAACAGAGTGTATGTATGTGTACGACTCGCTTGTATAGTGCAGCTGGCTTACAGATAGTCCTCCTTTGATGCGACCGTCTACGACTACACAACACGCCTTCTCCGCCTCAACCCCGAGTACTACACCGTCTGGAACGTGCGCCGCCGCTGCCTGGCGTCCAGCCTGCTATCGCCCGAGACAGCCGACAAAGGCGCCAGAGACGACAAAGATGACAAAGACGACGGCCGGCTAGAAAGCGACCGCGCCAGAGACAGCGATATCCTCCAGGGCGAGCTGCACTACACAATCCCGCTGCTGCTCGAGTTTCCAAAGTGCTACTGGATCTGGAGCTACCGCCTGTGGGTGCTCCAGCAGGCCGTCCAGCGCCTCGACGCGGCCCGGGCCACCCGCATCTGGCAGGAAGAGCTGGCGCTCGACTCCAAGATGCTGACCAAGGACCGCCGCAACTTCCACGCCTGGGGGTACCGCCGGCAGGTCGTCGAGCAGCTGGAGGTGCTGGAGGGCAGGAGCATGGTCGAGCTCGAGTTTGAGTACACCACCAAGATGATCCATCGCGACCTGTCCAACTTTTCGGCATGGCACAACCGGTCCAAGCTGATCCCGGTTCTGCTGGAAGAGAGAAAGGCCACAGACACGGAGCGCACGACGTTCCTCGAGGGCGAGCTGGGCCTGGTGCGGGAGGCGCTGAATGTCGGCCCCGAAGACCAGTCGCTGTGGTTCTACCACCAGTTCCTCATGCTCAACCTCACCGACTACATTGGCCACCCGACCATTACGCCGCGCCTGTCGCGCGCAGAGCGCATGACGTACATTGCGCGCGAAATGGACGACATGCGCGAGCTGCTGGAGGACTATGACGATGTCAAGTGGATCTACGAGGCGTTGCTGGAGTACACGCTGGCCATATCCAGAATGGACGGCGAGCAGCCGCTGGAAGAGAATGAAAAGGCCGACGTGCAGGCATGGCTGGACAAGTTGAGGGAGCTGGACCCGAAACGCAGCGGGCGGTGGGACGACGTCGAGATGGAGTACATCCGGGGGCGGCGGCCCAACTACGAGTGATCCGAGGTCATACCATGACAGACTCTGGATAAGAGACGACAAAACCACGAAAGCATTACAAGATGGAGGCATGAGTTTGGATTGTATTATAATAGAGCGAGTGTAAAGTAACGAACATAAGACATAATAGCGAGCACAATGAGGCATAATAAGGCATAGCATGTATGGCACGAAACAGGATTCAATGTATCATCTTTGTAATCTTTTGTAGTCTTTTTGATATTTTTTTGTCTGTCTTTAAGTCTTTCCAAGTTCTTTTCTAGTTTAGGCTCTAGGTATCTAGACACCTCTAGACGACGCTGTGATCTACCATTGACACGTCTGCTCATCCAAGAGACGTCAAGCCGTAGACCCTGTGAACTGTGGCATGTAAAGTGCAAACTGCAAACGTTGTAATCAAAACAGAGCCTCCAGCCAAAAGAGCATGAGAGCATGAGAGCATGAGAGTTCAAGCGGAAATCAGAAATGAGAAAACAAAACATGAAACATAAACATGAATCTCATGCCAGAGCAGAAACGATCAAATGCAGTGCACAAAAGTGAGGTTTAAAGAAAAAAGCCGGCACCCTTTTGTGTCCGGCAGCCAATAGTGAACCCTGTACCAACACAAATGGTGGCACGAATAGCGGCAGAACTGGGCTATAGCAACGTGGTTATAATCGATGAATAAATATGTTCAAGATGGACGGTATTAGATATTAAAAAAAGGCCGGGTTCATGCATCACAGCAAAAACGCTTATTGCTGACCGGGAGCCGGGGGAGGAGCACCGCCGGCACCGCCAGCACCCTGCTGCTGAGCAAGAGCCTGGTACCACATCGCCACGTAGGCTGCATAGCCGCCGTAGGCAGCATAGGGGTCGGCATTGGCGTCGTCGCCGCCAGGCTGATTAGGCATGCCCGGTGCTGAGGCGCCGCCAGGGCCACCACCACGACCTCCATCGCCGCCGCCGGTGTTGCCGCGACCACCACCATAGCCAGAGTTGCCAGAGTTGTCGTAGTCGTTGCGCTGCTGGCGGTAGCCGCCGCCGTTGTCATCACCGCCACGGCCCTCACCACGGTAGCCACCGCCACGGCCGCCGCGACCACCGCCATGAGATCCACCGTAACCGCCATGACTGCCGTGGCCACCGCCACCGGGGCCACCGTAGCCGCCGCCGCTGTTCTTTTGACGCACGGTTTCGACCTTCTCCTCGATAGATAGCTTGGCACGCTCGATAGACTCGGGGCTGCCGATGAGGCCGATCTCGCGCTCGTTCTCGTTGGCACCGGGAGTTTGGGACACGTTGATCTTGCAGCCGGTGGTGCTCTGCATTTCACGAATGGTCTCGCCGCCCTTGCCAATAATCATGCCAACAGCCTCCGCAGGAACAAAGATGGAGTCATTGACACGGTCACCACCGCCGCCACCGCCGCCACCGCCGTAACCGCCACCACCACCCTGACCGCCACCGTAGCCGCCGCCGCCGCCGCCATGACGGAAGGGAGCACCGCCACCAGGGGCGCCGGGAGCACCACCAGGAGGACCACCACCGCCGTTGCGGGTATCGCTGTCGACAATCTCCATAATCAGCTCCTTGGCCTGAGTAGTGGCCTCGCGGCCACCAATAAGGTTGACAGGGCGGAGGCCGTTGACGCTCTTGGTCTCGCCAACAATATTGATGTGGCAACCACTGCGCTCCTGGAGGTCGCGAATGGTCTCGCCGCCACGGCCAATGATGAGACCGACTGTGCGATCCGGAACCATAATCTGGATGCACTCTTCACCCTCCTTGAGTGTGGCTTGCGGGGGACCGCCACCAGGGGTGCTACCACCGTAGCCGCCACCGCCACCGCCACCGCCACCAAAGGGACGGGCACCAGGGCCGCGGGGCGGGCCGCCGCCGGCGACGCTGCTGTCGTCAATGATCTTGTAGATGGCCGCCTTGGCCTCGGCACGGCGCGGGGGCGCACCAGTAATCTTGCACTGGCGCAGCTCGTCCTCGGGGTTAGCAGGGGCAAGGAACTGGACACGGCACTGGCTGTCGGCCTCGACACGGCGCAGATTCTCGCCCTGGCGGCCAATGATAAGACCAACGAGGCCAGCCTTAATCATGATGATCTCAAAGTTGTCGCCGTCGGGGCCGCCACCGCCGCGTGGGGGAGACCGGTCACGACGGCCGCCACGGGGCGAGAATGCACCACCACGTTCCGAGCGGTCGCCACGATCGGGGCGAGCAGAGCCGCGGTGTGTAGGGGAGTATGGGCGCTCTTGGCGGTCTTGGGGGTAATCACGACGGTAGTCCTCACGGCGCTCGTCGCGGTATGGGTTGTGGCTGCCCTCGCGGTAGTTGTCACCGCCGCGGCGAGCAGGAGGAGGAGAGCGCGAGCGCGATGTGCGGTACCGACGGCTGCTGTCCGACGGGTCGCCAGCCGGGGCTGAGGGCTGGGGGGGGGCGTAAGTGATAGGGCGGTCGTACGAGGTCACGCCATTCTGTGCGGCATGTGCTTTGGCTCGGGCAATGGCTTCCTGAATGCTGACGGTGCCCGAAGTTGTGGGCTGGGCAGCAGCACTAAGGTCAAGGTTACCGCTGGAGGTGGGCTGCGGGTACGAGTAGCCGGCGGGAGCACCGGACGAAGGAGGGACACCAGGGACGCCGGGAGCAGAAACACCTGCAGCAGGAGCTGTCTTTTGGGCGGCTGGAAGGGAACATGCATGGTCAGACAAGGTACTTATTTAGACGAGGAGTAAGAGTAGAGTAGGAGAGAAGCAAAAGACGGCAAGGGAAAGGTGCAAGTATGCACTCAAGAGACACCATAAGCAGACAGGACATTGCAAGAGCAGTACAGATTATAGATCGTTGCAGATCTAGGCCGGACAACAGTTAAGCCATGATGTCATGTATCAGAGCAAGCATAAGCAGATCTTGTTCATTATCAGAGCAATCTGGAAGACGTGGTGTCTAGACCAGCAGCATAGAAGATTCAACATGCAAGCAAGCAGACAGCAGAAGCAGACAGGTCGAGCAGCAGGGACAGTGACAGCAAGGAGCAATGTGCAAAGAGCAGTAGAGGCAGCAGAGGCAGTAGCCAACATGGATAGAGCAGACAAGAACAGCAGAGGCACCTCTTCTTTTTAGAGGTCTATTTTACTTACCAAGGGTGGCCAGGATAGACTCGAGATTACTCAAATCCGCCATTGTGATATGCTTCTTTCTTTTTGTTTCTTGTTTCTTCTTGTTTCTTCTTAGGTTCTTAAGGGTGCTTAGAGGTGTTTAGAGGTGTTTAGAGGTGTTTAGAGGTGTTTAGAGGTGTCTAAGTCGCTATCGTACAGTCAAGTCAAGTCGTGTACAAGCAAAGCAGTTCAGATAGCAGAGAGTGCACTTGATCTTTACAGTACTTGTCACGTATAGAGGTAGATGTAGATGCAGAGTCGTGGAGAGGTCGATGTCGCGTCGTGAGGTTGTGATAATCGGAGAGTCAAGTCAAGGTCAAACAGGTCAACTTGAGCAGGCAATAGTGATCAGCGAGCGTGACAAGAGAAAATCAGTATTGGTCTAAACTGCAGACAAAGGAGATAGAGCGTTAGGATAGAAGTAGATGTAGTTGTAGGTAGAAGTAGATGTAGATGTGATAGGGGAGGGTAGAAGAGAGGTCAAAAGGTAAAGAGGGTGTCGCGGTGTGCGTGCAATGGACCGGCGAGACTGACAAGGTGTCTAATCTGTCAGTGTTCACAGTGGTCAAAGTCGCAAGGGGAGGCCGGTGTAAAGGGGATGCAGGCGAAGTGATGTCGATGTCAAGGAGAAACTATGTGGGAGAGAGAGAGAAAAGAGAGCAAGAGAGCAGAAGAGAGCAAAAGAGAGCAAAAGAGGGGGAAGGCGAGTGACAAGAAAAGAGGAAGGTGGGAGGTTGAGGTGGAATGGAAGAAATTGATGAAAAAGGCAAGTGCAGGAAAGATGGGTGGAAAAGAAAAAAGTAGAAAGTGGACAGTAGAAGAGTTTGATGATGGTTTCGTCAATGGGCCTGGGTCGCACCTTCCTCAAAGGGGGGTCCTCACAAGTATTACAGCGTTGTCAGAGCCAAGGACTTGCGATGGTGACTTGTGTCCACACACAAATACCGTATAAAAGAGAGTACCCACAAAGAGGGGACGGAAAATCTCAGTTTTCAGAATTCAGATCCAGACTTTGCAATTTCATTTTGCCGCCCCAGACGGCCAAGGGACAGCACTGCGACGCGACTTGGACAGACAGGCTAGCCGCATTGGGATGTCCGCATCGAGGTGGCTGGGCTGTTAAAGCGGCAGATTACTAAGTATATCACGTGCATAGTCAGGTGTAGATCTTTACCAGCCTCTTCTTGGTGTTATGAAAGTAAACAACATCGACATGGCGATGAGATATCTTCATGATAGTCTTGAGAGTACTGTCTAGACATTCAGAGATGTAGTTGTTGAATTAAGCTTTAATGCGCTGTAGTATTCTTGCTTATTTTCTATAGTTGAAAGATTTACTTTTTTTTTTTCTGTATTTTGTAACTCGTGGTCAAAAGTGATTATTTCGTACAAAATCTTCACCTTGCATGCACTCTACATCGATTTCATTCATCTCCAGACTCAATCCTTCTCTCCCAAAATGTCTTCCCTCGAGAATGACGCTCGCTTCAAGCGGCTGCGGCAATGGTTCGAAAGCCTCGGCGGCGCTACCCACGAGTCTGTCGAGGTCTACCTAGACCCCGTCTGTGGCGTCTCGCTCCGGGCCAAGCCATGCTCGCGCGCGCCCGTCACCGGCATGATCGTGTCCTGTCCCATCACGGCATCTCTGTCGTACCGAGATGCAGCTTCTCAAAAAGCCTTTTCTGACAGATTCCTGACAGAGGTACAGCCCCATGTGATTGGCCGCTTCTTCTTGATGCAGCAGTTCTTGCTGGGCGAGGCATCCCACTGGTACCCGTACATTGCAGCTCTGCCCCAGCCCGCCGACTATGCGGCATGGGGTCTGCCGGCTGTGTGGACGACGAGATCACCAGAGGCTTTGTCGCTACTGCAGGGCACCAATGCACACGTCGCCGCCCAGACCATGGCCGACCTGATCACGTGCGAGTACACGCAGGCCGCCAGTGTTCTCGACGAAGAAGAAGCCCAAAAGTATACGCTGGCACTGTACGAATGGGCGTACTGCATATTTACGAGCCGCAGTTTCCGGCCGTCGCTCGTGCTGCCCGAGGCAGACACAGCAGGCACAGCAGGCACAGCCGAAACAGAGTCGACGGGACAAGACACGTTCTCGGTGCTGCTGCCGATGCTGGATCTCGGCAACCACGCACCGGCAGCGCGTGTCGCCTGGGAGAGGCGGGCGGCCGCTGTGGACTTTTGCTCTCGTGAGTCGTACGAGGCCGGCCGCCAGATTTTCAACAACTATGGCAGCAAGACGAACAGCGAGCTGCTGGTGGGCTACGGGTTTGTGCTGCCGCCGACGCCGGAGCTGCACAACGACTATGTGCACCTGCGCAAGATGGGCGGTCCGTCGGTGCTGATGCAGCCGAGCGCGTCGGGAGCGTCTCGTCAGACACCGCCTAGTTTTCTGCTGAGCCTGCGGCAGATGACCGATGCCAGCTCTGCCATTGGCGCGGGCCGCGCGCGGATGACGCGCGGCGTCGAGCGCAGTGCCGATTTCGGGCGGTTCGAGGACGGCCTGCTGTGGGACATATTGCTGGGCATCTGCAGTGCCGACGAGCGCGAGCAGCTGACGCGGTATGCGGCGCAAAAGTTTGGCGTTTCCGGGGCCGACACGAGCATGGAGGCCGTGTATGCGGCGGCGCCCGTGTCACAGCTGCAGGCCGCCATTATGGATATGGTGTATGGAGATGAAGAGGACGAGGATGAGGACGATGAAGACGTGGATGACGAGGATGACGACGCAAATGACGACAAAAATGAACAAGACGACGACTACGAAAAAGAAGAGTTTTGCATGGCCAAGGCCGAGGCGGTGCGGCAGACACTGACATACAAGATGTACATGGACTGCAAGACGCTGCGGTCGACGGACCCTGCAGACCAAAAGCAAACACCTTTACCGGCAGACGGCTTCACAAAGCTGGCGGCACAGTACCGCGAGCAGTACCGGGCAGTGCTGGAGGAGGCATTCAAGAGTCTGAGCGGCGAAGAGTATGAATCGGACGACGAGGAGTAGCTGGTCACTGTGGATAAAGACATGGCAATATATATTGTAATTACAATAAAAGAAAACGCGCACCCGTCTGGAAACAGAACGGAACACTATGCATTACCGTGGCATCAGTGATGGGTGAGATGGCAAGAGACAAGTAAACACGGGGTAGCGATTGAGTGTAGATTGTATACGAATATGGCAGGTTCATATTGTCGATGCAGATCCAAAGAGGAAGGTATGTGATAGAGCAGAGTACTTCTTTCGCGTACCTGCCCCGAGCTCTCATCTCCGCGGTATATAAAGAGGCACAGGTGCGCATTTCCTATACAATGGCTATAGAAACGGCCACAGTTCCACGATTATTTACTATCCAATACTACGTGCAAATAAAGACGGAATGCACGCATCAAGCCTCCTACTCACACTCGGCGTGCAGGCCGCTGCGGCGCGCAGTCTCCGGTCCACACAGCACCTCTTTTCTAGTCCAGATCTTGCCGTCCGAGAGGCTTCGACAGACTACCAGGTGCAGCTCGGATCACACACACGACCAGGATTGAAGAGTCCGCCTCTGTCGAGAGGCAGCCTCTGCAAAAGAGACGGAAACGTCACGACAAACACCATCTTTGGCGGCGTATATCCCGTCGTGAACGTCACCTGGGGCAACAAGGATTCTTTTACGAGCAGCAGCAGCGAAAAAGGCGGCAAAGGCCAGTCGTTTGTCAGCTACATTGACACGGGCAGCGCCGATACGTTTGCCGTGTCCAGCAAGTTTGTCTGCCGCGGCACCAAAGGCGGCAGCCAAGGCGGCAGCAGCCAAGGCCAGTCCGAGTGCAACTTTGGCCCGCTCTACGACGCGGCAGCCGGAAACTACACCAACATCACGTCGCAAAGCTTCTCCATCAGCTACTTTCCCGAAATGGTGTCACTCGCCGGCAGCATGGTGCTGGCTCCCATCAGTGTCGGCGCTCTCGAGGTACAGCAGCAGCAGGCGGCCCTGGTCGAGGCCGCGACGTGGGTGGGCGACGGCGTGACATCGGGACTGCTGGGGATGGGGTACCCGGCCGTGACGTCGAGCCACAATCGTAGCACCGGCCAGCCGGCGCCAGGGTACAGCCCGTTCTTTACGTCGCTCATCCAGCAAGGCGTGCCGCCCGTGTTTAGTCTCGCCATCGACCGCGTGCCGCGGGGTACGCCACCGTGGGCCGACGCGGGCAGGCTGGCGCTGGGCGGGCTGGTGCCGGCGCGGTACTACGAGGGCAGTTTCACGAGCGTGCCGATTGAGGCGCTATCGTTTGCCGAGGACAGCAGCGAGCGGGCCTTTTACGCCACGACCGTCGAGGTCGTCTACAACGGGTCTTCCACCTCTGTACCCCTCAAGACGTCGTCCTCGTTCCAGACCATTGTCGACAGCGGCACGTCGCCCAACTTTGTGCCGACGGAAGCGGCGGCAGCGATCAACAGCCTGTTTGAGCCGCCGGCAGTCTTCAACGAGACTTGGACAAGCGCGACATGATTGTGCGGTCGCTCAACGGCGTGCCGGGGTACGACGAGGTGTGTTTTTCGTCGATTGCGGACGGCGGCAGCGGCAGTCAGGAACAGCAGATTATCGGGTCGACCTGGCAGCGAAGCTATGTGGTGGTGTATGACCAGGGGAAGAGTAGGCTTCACTTTGCAAGAAGGCGGGAGTATTGAGATGGAGATCAGAGATGGAGGGGCTGCGAGATCTCGATCGAGTGACAGTTGACAGAGTGCAGAGGACAAGTGGCGATGATGCAAGATGCAAGACAAAGGTGGGCGATGCGGGAGAGAGGTGCTGCACGATGAGGTCATTTCAGTGGAGGTAGTGGCGTCGGCAGCTGTCGGGTATTTCTGTAGTTTAGGTGATAGCTAATGCCCAGGCTAATGTCTAATGGCTAATAGCTACCGAGTAATAGCTGCCCGTTTTCGGTCCAGTGGAGCTGGAGCTGTTAGCTTCAGCGATGGCAGTTGACATGTGCTTTTCAGATGGTGCCATTATTTGTTTTGTAGCATTATTGTATGCCCAGGATAACATGTCAAATGTCAAATACATGTCGCTTCCATCATCAATAAATATTTACACATTGAACCGTTGCAGATATCACACGACCAAGACGACAGCAACACCACCTTACTCTACCACCGCTGCGACGACACCAGATGACCTGCATATGCTGCGCAGCCCTATGCGCGGGACCGTCAGCATAGTTTGGATGGGGAGTGTGAGAGTGACGGCGAGTGGCCCGCCTTTTGCACGGCAACAGTTTGCGACCACCGCAAAGAATGGCGGCTTTGGGCGTTGTTTCCTTTTGTAGTATTTGTATTTGTATTTGTGGTATTGTGTATTGTGTATTGTGTATTGTGATATTCGAAATCCAAATGAGGAAAGACCGAGTCAATACGTCAACTCCCATGCCAGTCCCATCGATATATTGGTTCCCGCTCGAGGCTGCATCGCTCTTTCCGTTGCCGTCTTTTAGTATTGTTTTTTTACGCTCTCGCTCTTGCCGTTTCTTTCTTCATTCTTCAGTCTTCTTTCCTTCGCTTCTCGCATTCTTTCCCTTTATAATCTCTTGATGCCTTTGTTCTTTCCTTCTCTGATTATTCTTCCTTTGTTTCTTTCTCGGCGTCCTTTGTTTGCGGAAGTCGCCTTCGTGCCACGAGAAACTAAACTAGAAACTAGAAACTAGAAACTAGAAACTAGAAACCAAAACCAAGCACAGGCTAACTTTACAGGGCCCAAGGTCGCCACTCTGGCCTGCAAACTGTGTAAACTTGACCGATATGCGGAGTAAAACGGTCGTTTAGCCCTGTACAATAGTGTCAATTGCAGCTCTAGTGCTTGGTGCTAGTGCTTGCCGGCTCGCAACTGATACGAAGATTCGGCAGATTACGAGCTTTGTATTGTAAGATATGTTTATTGCTTGTTTAGCTTGCTTACTGCTTATAGCTTATTGCTTGCTTATTCTCATTCTTGACCTTCCGTATTGGTCGCTGACCTTTCACTCTCTCACTCTGGCCAAACCTGGCAGTTCCCTGCTCTGCCTTGCCACAGCGGCTCATGGCCGATCGATCATTGTCTTTATCAATCATTTATTAAACTTATATTTTATGTTTTATATTTTATACATCAGAGTTATTAGATATCGATAAACACAAGCATCTGAATATATACATGGCCTGCCCCGGACTCTTTCCTTTGGATTGTCTTTTTTTTTGTTTTTTCTTTCTTTTTTTCTTCGCATCCATCTTCGTCACGATCCGCGAGACGACCGACGACAACCACAGACGACTCGATTGAATACATTACCGACGATACACTATACAGAGTCTACGACTATAAACACGTATCTGATTCACTCACAAAAGCACATTAAGAAACTACCTGCTTGCCATTCACTCGACCTCGCGCTTCACAGCAAACACTGCCAGACATTGTCCAACCTCGCGCCGTCCTGATTCACTCGCCAGCCTCATCTTCATATATCTTTATATATATTCATAAATCATCTACCATTCAACTCTCAATTCTTCATCTCGTCGCTCCCATTCACCTCGACACATGTGATAGCTGCCTACAGCCTCCAGCCTACAGCCTGCCTCGACCTCTACCCCGCGACTCCAACTAACACGGGCCACTTCCCTATATCTACCCACTCCAACAAGACCCACCTATATTGGTCCCCTCCTGGACCTGTTAAATTACCTGACACCTGTCTCCGTCGGTCTCCACCACTCCACCAATCACCCGCCAGCCAGCACTCTCAAACACGACAACAAGGTCACAACAAGCTGGAGCAGGTTGTTAATTAGATAGACAGCTCAGCTCCAGCCTCCTGTCTCTTCATCTGTCTCTACATCTGTCTCTTCATCTCTCCATCTCTCCATCTCTCCATCTCTCCATCTTGCTTCTGCTTTCTTCATCTTCTGTCTCTCCATCTTAGACATCACGCAACTGCTATCAGCCGGCTGGTATATCTCTCGACTTTCTTCTCTCAACTTGTCTTAACTTGTCTCGACTTCTCTCACTTCTCTCACTTCTCTCACTTCTCTCACTTCTTCTCTCACTGTTTCTCTCTCTTCTCTCTTCTCTTACACTTGGTTAACCTACCCCTTTCATCATCTCACCATGTCTTACTCGCATCAGCACAACGACTCCGTGTCGTCAACAACCTCGTCCACATCAGCGTCCTCTACATCCACAAACGCACATCACACACAATACTCTTCCTCCCCCTCATCAACATCAACATGGGTCAACGTCACCATCATTGAAGACGACGATCTCATGTTTGGCGGCAAGCCACTGTCCACCTGGTACGAGGAGGACCGCCGATGCAGTGTGCCGTCTGATGAAAACGAGACCGAGAATGGCGACGCGCTGTCGCCGTGCAGCTCGGCCGCATCCACAGAAGAAGACCGCGGCCGTCGGCGAGACCGTCGTTAATTCTCTCTATTTCTACTCTATTTCTCTTCTCTGTTTCTAATCTATTTATTCTCCATTTCTCTTCTCTATTTCTCTTCTTTATTATTACTCTATTTCTACTTTATTTCTTTTCTCATCTGTCGAGATAATATCCGGGTGATGCAGCGCGCGGCGCCACATATCTTGGGCATGCCATGTCCAGCGCATGCAGATCCCCAGCGTCAGCACCAGCGTCAGCATCAGGCATCAGCCAGTCGCCAGCATAAATCGCTAGGCTGCCAGGCATCTGACAACACACACTGAGTTGTCACCGATACACATCAACCAGCCACATCACCTCTACAAGCTACAAGCTACATACCCTCTCACGACATACGACCTCAATGCCGGCTTCCATCGACCGGCGCCGGCATGTCGCACTGCATAGACTGTTTCTCTTTCTCCAAGTCCGTTGTTTACTGTTTGTTGTTGTTATTTTCTATTTCTATTCTTGTCACTCTACATCGATTTCTCCCCTGATTTACACGTGGTCCCTCTACCAACTAGAGGGCCGGGGTAGCATTGGCGTCTTGCTTTTCTTTTCTTTTTTTTTCTTTTTTCTTTTTACCTTTTACCTTGTTCATACTCATAGGTCATCTTGATTTCTCGATATCTCGATATCTCAAACCGCACCTCAATACAAATTGGATTGGACACCTTGACGTCTGCTCATATCGACACAAAATACTGTGACTGCCAACATGTTAGCTCCGGGGTAAAGTACTTTTAACAGCCGCATCGACTGTTGGGACTTGAAACAACTGCAAACAGTTATCCATGTCTCCTTCGACCAAGGACCAACGCGATGCCGATTGACAGGTATAGTACACAACTGTCGTAATCTCATCAACATGTCAAAAATATATACATTCCGTAACCGGGTGACGTCTGATCATACAAGCCTTGCCTTGAGTCAATGTCGACTGATGTTGAGATCTTAGATGTCTGACCATGCCTCTTTGACTGAAATAGGCTAAATATCATCAGACCAGACAAGGCTGGCCTGTCCTTGTAGTGAAGATCCGAAATACAAGCTATTGACATCTGACTAATCCATGCCATCAACGGTGGCGTGTTTCCAGCCTTGTTGCTCTCTCTTTTCTATTTTATATAAAATATGCAAAATAAATATTCAGTATTTGATATCATCATATTATCCATCTCTACGACCTATGCGTATGCTTGATGATCGGCTGCACGCACATCAGCCCACAAGCTGTTGATACGAGCATACTCTAGCCATCCTGCCTCCTGCTGCCTCCTGCCTCCTGCCTCTATTTCTGGTGGTGTGACGCGGCACTTGACCTCTGCGTCGTACTTCAGATACTCTGTAGAGATGGATGGACGATGGGTAGACAGATGCAAGCGGTTCACTCAGTTGGTCTGATTTCAGCGTTAATGGCCGCGACTCTACTTGCTGCTATTTGCTGCTCTAATACATATCTGTCGATATTAGCTGCTCCTATTTCGGCGCAGATCATACGTCGATCAGGATGGACAGCAGGTAGGCTGAGTGTCCTTGTGCCATGGAGAAATCAGAAATCAGAAATCAGAAACCAAAAAGAAACTTTTACTATTAATACAACCTAGACTAAAACTAACATCAAAGCTCAAAATCCGCCGAGGCCCTCTGCTGCCCTTGGTAGGGCTCACCGCCGGCTTTGATCTGCATCTCTATCTACCTGATCTTTTCGTTTCTTATTTTTTTTTTTTTTTTTGGTCTTTTCTTTCTTTCCTTTGCCCTTCATGCCTCAAGATCAGGAGACTCGACCCTGCGGACCCGGGGTTTTCGGTCGTGTTTTTTTCTTTCTTGTCTTTTCAATACTTTATTTCTTCTTTTTGCATGTCTTTTGTTTTCGAGTTTTCATGGTCCGCCCTGTCCGCCCTGTCTGGTTGCCCATCTATCCGTCTATCCGTCAGCACATCCACGTCACTGCCCGCATGTGTGTGCCGTACTGGCACCATCGTCGGGTACGAACCGGCCAGCGTAGTTACTCAAAAGGCATAATAAACTGTACTATTATTAACCCGTATATTATCGATGCACAGTCGATCATACGCCTCTTAAGGGAGGCATCTGCCATTCTGTTTATAGATATTTCTACTTTTGTTTCTTTTGTTTCTTTTGTTTTGATTTTCATTACTTCTTCGTCTCGCCTGCTCCCTTTACCTCCTGTCCCCTCTGTCTCCTCTGTCTCCTCGCCTCCTTTGCCTCCTCTGCCTCTACTCCCTGCTCTCTGATCCCTTGCCTCAATCTCGGCGTTGAAATCGACCTGAATCTGCGCCTCGCAGCTCTATATAATCCTCCGTCGACCTGTGCCAGCTTTTAAATACAATGGTCTACTATTAACCGTCATCTATCAGCTGTCAACTGTCAACTGCCAAGCGGCCAAAAAGACTGCCACCCTCCATCAATATATCTATCCGTCACGCGCACCCGTGTCTCAGTCTTATCTACACCAGATACGTCTTCTGCCAAATATCTACCAAATTATAAAGGAAACGGACAGCCCAGCAAATCCAGCACCACTGCTACGCCCAGCAACAAATCATCCCCAAAATGCATTTCCGCCGGTCCTTTTCGCGGTCGCTGCGCTCGTCGCGCTCGTCGCTGTCGTCCAGATCGTCGACAGCCTCGCTCTCGGACAGCGACTCCGTCATCTCGGCCCTCGCAGGAAATGCAAACGCAAACGAAAACACCGACGACGACACTCTGCTCTGGCACCGCATGCTCACTCTCCAGCGGCAGTTTCACTGCTACAACTCTGCACGCATGAGTGCCGCTCTCCAGGACGAGTCCATGGCCGTTCGTGAGTCTAGACTCTTTTGTTTCGTTGTATAAAATAAAATAAATTAAAAATAAATTAAAAAATTAAAAATAAATAAAAATACTAACAGTACAGCCCCACGAGCATGCCTTGATCTGCTCAACGACAGCATTGTCATCGAAGAGCTGTGCAGCGAAGCCCGCGCGCAGGTTGATTTGTTAATGTTGCGCGGAGAGCCCGCCCGGCGGCCTCGCAGTTTCTGGCGCCGCAGACTTGATTGATTTCTTAGATACCCATTTGATTTGATTTTGTTTCTAGTTTTTGTTTTTTTTTTTAGTTTTATTACTATTTCTTTTATCCTATTGCATTTTGCTTATATTTTTAGTATACAAGGACCCAAATTATATCCAAAAAAAGCTATGCTACTTGCTTACTGCCTCCATGGAGGCGTCCGCGGCAGGTATGCCTTGCTGGCAATGGCGTCCCGCAGGCCAAAAAAGGCCGCAAACGGCCACATGGCCTTGACCGACGTCGCCGTCACCGCCTTGTTGCTGACCTTGACCTTGTCGTACACCGACGGCAGCGTCGTCGCGTGGTACTTGGTCCGCAGTGCCTCGTAGGCGCCGCGGTCGTAAATGTTCCAAAACGAAGCCTCGTCGTAGTACGCGTGCGCGTAGAACCACTTCATGCCGCCAAACTCGTTGGCCAGCTTGTCCTCCAGGTCCTTGTTGAGCGCGACGCACGTGCTCGCCGACGCCGGGCCCTGGCCCCAGAGGCCAATGTTCAGCATCTGCGTCTGCTCGTCTTGGTGTCTGTGGGGGCCTGTCGCGTGCGGGTGAAAGGTCGGCTTCTGTGCGGGCTTGAGCGGGCACAGCCACAGCGGCCAGATGCCAAACGTGTCGGCCGTGTAGTCGACAAACGCCTCGGCCGACGCGTACGGCAGCGCCAGGTCCTGCACAATGTACGTCGCCGACTGGCCCGACGCGTGCAGCGCCTTGTACAGCATCCGCGTCTTGCAGAAATCGTCCAGGAACCAGCGCGTCCACCGGTTGAACGGGAACGGGAAGTACGAAAACGCCGACCGGCCCACCCAGAAGCCGCCGCGGTCGTACCGGAACAGGTACTCGGCCAGCGGAATGTACTCTGTCGCCGACGCCGCCGCCGCCGACGCCGCGGCGGCCGTCTGCTTTTGCACGTGCAGGTAGAACCACGGATCGCGCGCGTGGCTAAACGTCTGCACCGGCGCGTCCGCCGGCTTCTCGTCGGTCATCTCGCCCGTCACCACGACGCCGTGGTCCTTGCTAAACAGGATGCCGTCCACGTAGTCGGCCTTTTGCGCCTTGGCGTCGGCCAGCTCCTGGATCAGGCGCACCGTCTCGCCCACGCTGCTGCGCCGGTGGTATGTCGTCTTGACGTACTTGCGCGCCGGCACCAGCTGCAGCTCCATCAGCGTCGTGATGCCCAGCGTGCCCAGCGCACCGGCGGCGCCCTTGAACAGGTCGCGCCGCGGGTCGTCGCGGCCAGGGGTCGCCTCGACGGTGTCGCCGTTGGCCAGCACCATCTCGACGCGGTTGATGGTCTCGTCAAAGAAGCCGTGCCGGAACGAGCTGCTCTCGCCGGCCGTGCCTGCGAACCCGCCGCCGGCCGTGATGCCGGGGAACTCCATCACCACGGGCGGCACCAGGCCGTGCGGCAGCGTCGCCGCGACGAGCCTGTCCATGGGCACATTGGGCTCGACCAGGCACGTCCGCTTTGTGGCGTCGACCGACAAGACATTGCCGAGCGCGCTGATGTCGACGGCGCGGTTGTGTGTGCGCGGCCGCGTCGAGTTGGTCGAGCCGTGGAAGATGCGGTACGGCTCGCGCCGCGCAAAGTACTGGCGCACAGCCGAGGCAATGGTTGCCACGGCCTGTTTGTGAGCTTCCATCCTAGCGCTAGAGGTCGAGGTGGTCCCAGTCGTTGGGGTCACGAGGTCCTGATAGCTCTCTGCGGCAGCAGCTGCAGCTCGTTACGACTCAGTGGCTGTCTGTCCGACGTCGGGCCTAAAAATTCTGGAGACCGAGATGCCGAGGCCCACTTTTATCACCGCCGGGCCAGCCCGCAGAGAACAAAGAACGGCGATGGCTATGATTTGTAGATGCGTATTAGTCGATGTTTATTTCGACTGCTTTGTTTGGGATTAAGGTTGTACTTTGTTGATATTTTACAAATTTTAGTTGATTTTGCTCACTACCACCATCCATAGCATGACAGAATAGTTGATAAAAAAAACAGAAAGAAAAAGAAAGAAAAATCAAGAAAAATCAAGAAAAGAAAAGCCATGTTTATTGTAAATATTTATTAAAAAGAAACTCAAAATATCTCATGGACTTGATCTGTTATTCTTAATGACAAACCAATCAAGATGCGTCCCCTCGAATCCATGGAAATTGAGCATACTTTCTCAAATGATGATGCCATTCAACGCAAGACATAGCTGAGCTTTGGACATGCCCAATTTAATATGGAATTACCATAATGTATCCATTCTTCATCTAACTCTGGAACTCTTAAATATGCCTCAGCCAAAGGCCAAGATCGCCAAGCTCATTGTTCGTAACAGTGAGAACACAAGCTGAGCTCATGGTTCGCGGAAGCGTGGCCAGCACCAAGTAGGGCTAGATTTGGGAAGCCGTCGGCGTCTGATATCTAGCTATTTGACAAGATGTAGAGTCCTGTCAAACGCATCTGCTGATAGCGTGTTGGACTCCCTTTTCTGTCTGAATTTTATTCATTAATCAACTTGTTAATCTTCCAGTCCTCTGGCACTGTCCGAAACTCAAACGGGTACTGAATCCAACTTGTCTGTCAAAATAAAACAGATAATAAAAATCAATACTGAGTAGAGAATGCTCATAGAATAGCGAATAGCATGACGAGACATGACAAGAGAAACAACCCCCAAGGCCTCTATGAGGATACCAAAAATGACAAGTGATACTTTAAAGTCCTGGTGGAGGGCTGTGTCCCAAGTCCAAGGTAGCCCGCTCGCATCCGCACTCGGGCGCAGGCCCTTGTAGGAGATATTATGACTTGGATATTGGCAGCCTATTACTCTGTATTAATTACACTTTTTGAAAACATTTGAAAATATGAGGCCACTTTGGTGGTAAAAGTCCCCAAAAGTACTCGTACGCAAGCCATGGGTGGCAGAAAGCCATGCACCAGTAAAAGTGTACGGAGAGCATGGTCAGAGCTCAGGATGGAACATACTCAGTACGGCGTAATTACTCATGATTTGTAATGGCGGCAAGAGACTGACCGGTCTGTTGTGCGGATTACGCGGACTTGAGCAGAGAGGACACGAAACGAAATTCAAGGACAGAGAGACGACGATCTTTGATTTTGATGGACTTGCAGACTGCAGATACTTGCATAGATGCCGGCACACAGATGTGCAAGAGTATCTACGAGCACTCCAAAGACTCAAAAGAAGCACCATCTTTATCTATATGCACTGGTAGAATCCGGCAAACTGGGTCAACGGCCAAGTCCAGTCCAAGCTCTAGCAAACGTAAACAGCCCAGTCTCTTAGTCTCTCAAAGGGTCCCAAGACCGAGAGGAGAAGACGAGCAGAAGATCAAGAGTAGAAAAGAGTCGAAAAGAGTCGAAAAGAGTCGAAAAGAGTCAAAAAGAATGGAAGAGTTGAGATAGAAAAGAAAAAAAGTAAAACTCAACGGTCATTTGACGCTCGACAACCCCTATTAGGGATCCAGGGATCATGGATCATGGGTCAGGGATCATGGATCCAAATAACAGTGTCATCTAGCATCGCCTTGTCCGTCTACTTTTAATCTTGATGGGGTCGACGCGGGAGAGGGTGTTCTTCAACATTCTACCGTATCCAAGAGAAGCCGTGCTTTGTATACTCGTATTTGCACAGCGCATACCCCCCCCCCTGTTGGGACTATTCCGATCTTGTCGCTGTGCAGTAATAGCGCAGATTCCCACGCGTTTTCTGCAGGAGGAGGCCGGCAAGAGAGGAGGAGTGCCGTCCAGACCGTTACGTATATTGTGGCTATTATGAGGGAGGCCGATGCAAAGGTGGAGGTCTATGTAAAGGGTCAATAGAAGAGAGGTGGATGGACTATGCGTAGAGGGTCAAGAGAGCGATATCATATCGTCTGCACCCGGTTGAGACAGTAGCCGAGCCCGAGGGAGTACATGAGCGAGGAAATGTGAGCACATGCAAAGTATGCGGATACAGAGCGAGCAACTCTGTAGAGATGGCTTGCGAGCTCAGACCAAAAGACGCAAAGAGCGTGAATCCGTTGTTTGACAAGATGTACGAGCAGAGGTGTGAAGGTGTACTCGGTAACCGCCACTCCACCCCATCTCTTCGCTCCTCGGGATCCCCATTTATCTGATCTATTAATGGCTGCCGTTCATCTACTGGAAACCCAAATACAGAAATACCGGATTTCATTTAAAGATGAGCGTATCCAACTCCAACGGCGGTGTTTGAGTCCTAAACCGGCTTCATATATCCTTGTAGATGAATGTTTGACGATGGCTCTGCAAGGGCACTTGGGCAGCGTTGGATCTTGTTGATTCTTGTTGATTTCTTTGATTTTCTTTGAATATCTTTGATTATCTATGACATCTCTTTGATGTCACTTTATATGTGTTCTTTCAAGAGGCATCCCACTCTTCCGCCGTCTTCTACAACCCCTGCTCTCACACATCGACGTCGCACCAACACCAACAACGATGCTCAGACACAGGAGCTGCTCATCACCTGACAAGAAAGTGGATGTTCTGGACCATTGTCCCCTAAGATTATTATCTCGTAGTCTTCTTTTTTGAATTATCAGAAGAAGATATTAGAAAAATTAGAAAAATTAGAAAAATTAGAAAAATTAGAAAAATTAGAAAAATTAGAAAAATTAGAAAAATTAGAAAAATTAGAAAAATTAGAAAAATTAGAAAAATTAGAAAAATTAGAAAAATTAGAAAAATTAGAAAAATTAGAAAAATTAGAAAAATTAGAAAAACTAGAAAAACTAGAGAAAAAAATAAGTAAATAATAGAAAAAAAGACAAAATCTACTTTGTGCACACCGAGGTTACCTTGATCAACGGACTTCTCCACCGTGACACAGTGATTGTCAATCACTCATCGTTTTTCCTGACCCATCTGCACCGTCTGTCTGCATTGTCCCGCGCAGGATACTCCCTAAGCCGTATTTTTCCATTCTATACTCTCTGTTCTATTCCTCTTCTTCTCGTCTCTGCCCAACTTACGTCGCACCCTTGACGTTGCAGCATACGATCAGTGCTTGTGATTTATGATAGCCTTTTGAGCTGGTATTCTGATACTATTATTCTCTATATTTTGATATATTACTCGCTCCATATAGCATCAATAGCAGCAATAGCATCAATCCACAGTGAAACATGCCGTGCCTGTTGAAACCAAGGCAGTTGTGCAACGACATGTACGCAGAGATGATAAGCCGATAAACTTGTAGTAGAGTCGCAAAATGAACTAGGAGAAAAATAAACTCAAAACACAACTAAAAACACAACAGTGCACACCGGTGTTGGTGGACAATGCTTTGATATTGACTGTTGGTCATTCCTCTCCCCCTCTTGTCACGTCAGTATTTGCTTATTCCGTCGTCTCTGCGTCTTGGCCTTGGCCTGCCTTGCTTTACTGTCATCACTGTAATACACGCGAAGCAGGGGTGATCTTGTCCAACAGTTGTTGTAAAGTGATGAGTATATATGGTTTGCATTGCATTGCATGCTGATAGAGGCAAATAACACTATCAATAGTTGTAGAGACAGAGATGAGAATAAATAGCAGAGGTCCAACCCAAACCAGCCCAACCAAATCAAAACAAGAATTCCAAAATTCCAACAGCTATCCAGCTACCCTGCTATCCAGCTAAATCAGCAAACCCAACAGACCAAATATCCAACCGTAACGCACTCGCTGATGCATAAGTGCCAGTAGAGCGCCTCTATGATAGTAATAACAAAAAAAGAGTGAAAAGAAAATAAACAATCGAAACAATGTAAAACAAGAATCCGTCAGCTTGAGCTGCATTGTAAGCAATACAAGATAACAGTAAACGCCGTATATAATGACATGATGAGAAAACGCAAGTGTAGATGTTAGATGCCAATAGCACTAAGGGGGGGAAAGATCTTTAGAAAAAAAAAGATAAAGTTAAGCAGCGCGATGGCTCGTCAGCGCCGTTGTCGACGAGAACAGAGGGATCGGCGGCCGGGACGGCTTTGCTTTTTTCGGTGACATGCCCGCATTGGACGAGATGGTTATGGACGCCTTTTGCTTTGATGCCGACGACCGCCGTTTGCGCACGCACGATGATGGGCAGCCCGTTGTTAGAGTTGATGCTGCCGCTGATGCTGCCGGCGCCGTTGTGGCCGGCGCTGTCACGACGGACCTGACCTTGACAGAGTGAAACCATGGGGGCATCTCGTATGGTTGGCAGATGCCACAGATTTCATGCTGTCTGAATTCAAAGTGCGTCACGTCGGGCTGGCATCGGCGGTGGGTGATTTTGTAGAGATTACACCAGCGAGCGGCAATGAAGCGGAAGTGGCCGCAGCTGTATTCCCGCTGGGTGAATTCGCACATTGTGGGAGGGCGTGTAGCGAGCGGAGCGAGGACGAGTGACTCTCGTGAGAGGACGTGCGAGTAGACGTGAGTGACGCTTGTGAGAAAGAGCTGCAACGGAGTGGCCGAAGTGGTGATGCCGTGATGCGAGGCCAAAGTGAATAGAATGAGATGAATATCGATGTCGACGAGTTGGCAGGTGACAGCTGATATTCGGCAAACCAGCTGATGAGACAGTAAGACGGTATGCAAGACGGTGTACGCAGGCGTAACGACGATATAGACGTATAGATGATGTGATAATGTGATTTAATGTGATGAGTGACGAGATGGGATGAGTACGATGGAGTGCGATGACGATGAGAGGCAAGAGGCGAGATGACGAGAAGATTGATGAGGACAAAGTGAGAAGGTTACTGAAGATCTCGATGAGAAACGGGAGGGGTCACTTATATATCAAGGTAGACGTAGGACAAGTAGTTGAAGAAGAGACACAAGAGACACAAGAGACACAAGGGATAGGATGAGAACCAGATAAAACAAAAAGAAGAGACGAGGGTTATGTACGGTCAAGGTACAATGTGGTGTATGAGGGGTGTGTACAAACTACGGAGCACAAACAGTGCGTGGAGATAGCCATAGTGCGTGCAGCGTGGAGTGTGAGTCTGTCGGGACTCATGGGTTGATGGTGGGATTGGCTTTGCTTCTTTTGTTTGCAAGGGAGGGATAGAATAATGATAAAAGGGATAAAAGGATTAAAAAAAAATGAGAGATAAATGATGGAATTATGTTTGATTTTTCGATTTACAGGCTTGCGATTAGATACCTATATTTCCTGATGGGACTCGAGTTGAATTAGTAGAGGTTTGGGAGTGCAAGAGGAAAAAGGATGAATCAGAATTACTCAGAATAACAATAGTAATAATAATAATAATACATCAAATACTAAGTAGAAAAGAACAAGCGAGCAGGGCAGACACTGATGGTATGAGAGTAAACACTTGAGATGATAGAGACAGTAGATCGGGTAACATACACAAAAGAAATACAATCGATAAAACAGACAGTTCAAATAATAAGAATAAAAGAATAAAGAATAAAAGAAGAATATTAAAAAGACAAACGGCACTAACTAGACCAATCTGCATGCACATCTTTTCAGTTGGGTACAAATGCGTTTGTACAACGGTTATTGCTTTTCGAGGATGGATGCGAAGAACGAGAAAAAGAAGCAACACTTATTAAAAGTAAAAACAACAATAAAAAAAGATAAAAGATGAAACAGCGCCTGGCCGTTGATGGTCTGCTACAGCTGAAGCAGTAGATGCAATGTCGACGGCGGAATCGGCTTTGAAATCAAATAAAAAATTTATACGTCAAGGCGTAAGACCAGATGACCAAATGACCAAATGACCAAATGACCAAAAGATCAAAGGGAGACAGCCAAGCAGTCCCTGTCGACAAAAGTGCTCAGTGTTTCGCCATGATCAACTACGCAGACATTCATACCAACGATGGAGATCTCGGTGACGATTGGACTGGACATGACAGAGCATCGACTCCTGTGGTAGACAAGGAGGGCGTCATGGTAGGGATGCTGAGTAGGCAGGGGGGATAGGCGAAGCTGTGGAATATATTTTGACAGAGTGTCGAGGGTAAATGACGAGGCACCGAGGTGAAGTTTTGAGAGAGAAGAGGAGTAAACCTTGTGAGGTCTAGAGCGTAGAGCTATCTGTGCCAAGAATGAGCGAGACCGAGATATGATTGCGAGTGTAGATGTTGTGTCTAGCGAAGACGAGAGAAAAGCGGTCTATGGCGCTAAGAAGACGGTGAGCGAGATTGAGAATGAAGAATGGTTGTTAAATATCAATCAATTGAAAATGAATTAAAAAGGAATCAAAAATGAATTAATCAAATAACTAAAGAATAAACAAAAGAAAGGGAACAAGAAACCATTTAACTAGAAGCAGCAAAACCACGTGTACACGATAGGACGAGCTAGCTCCGGCATAAGCGTTTCCCAGGATAAAGTAGAAGAAGAGGGAGCGTCAAAGAAAGAAGCTGAGAAACAAAACAAGACGACAAACGACAAGACGACAAGCGACAAGACGACCAAGAAGACCAAGAAGCCGACGAGAAGCCGACGAAAAGACCAAGAAGACAAAGACAAGAGAAGGCGAGAAAGAAGAAAAAAACAAACGGGCCATGCCGTGGCCATTGATGTGCAGCAACGTCGGTGAGTGATTAGTTGCAGTAGTCGGGTTTCTTATGATTTTCCTTTATTTTTCATTCTTATTCTTATTCTTATTCTGACTTTTTTTTTGTTTTTCTAATAGTTCTCGAGCTTCACTGTCTTCTTTGCTGTGCCATATTGTGCAGCTCCTGGTCCTATCTCCATTTGCCATCCTTTTTTGCATCTCATTTCGCTTTCCCATATCCTCCATCTATCGTCTCCCGATGTTCCAAATCAGCATCTATTTCGGACTGACAGACTGACAGACTGACAGACATCGACACAAATACGCCCAAATCTAGCCAATATCCGATCAGCATCTCACTCCTCAGTTCCTCCCCTCCCGTCTGCCCTTGATCGTCTTCTCCTATTACTGCACATGATTGACTCTAGCAAGTGAGCACCTCGGCCTCTGGTGTCGGTCAGGCTTGATCTTTTTGTTCTATTTTACAATTAGCCCTTATTGTTATTTGATTTGATTTGTCCGAATACCCTCCTTCCTTCTCCCCCCCCCTGATAATGTTCTATCTAAAATTCCCTCTTCTCTTTTTCCACTCCAAATACCTCTGCCTAGCGGACACGGCACAGACTGCTACACAATGTCGGACAAGCTGGAGACCAGTGATGAGATTCCGCTAATCTGTCGTCACTTTTGACGTATTAGGTGTAGAAGACGGCAGACTGCTTTGTAGAGATGAGAGACTACTACAATGGTCGCCGACCAAACTCGGAGGATTGCGTCGTCTTGTCTGGACCGAGTCAACGGTAGTATGTTTTCACTCCACCAACTACTCCAAGCTCTGTGCACTGTGACTATGCATGCACTTTGCATTCTCGTGTCTATCTGTCACGTTGGGTTCCGTCAAGTCTGCAATCTAATTGCTCTCTACAAACTGCTTGGTTCGGCACCTCCATACTCTGCAGTTCAATTTCAACATCTGCACAATCACAACGGCGTGGGGCTGTGATAGCGAATGTCACTGTGCCGTCTCGATGTTTACTGAGTAGATGGCTATTCCCTCTTTGATTCGCAATCCCTCCTCAGTCTATGATATTTTCTACCCTCACCTCTAACCTCAAACCTAGGAGTCTTGCGGCACCGAGCAAGTGGAGGGCAAGCCCACTTCTATTTTGCAGACCCGACACCATGGTCTGTGGGTGCGGGCCGTCAATATTCTCCTTTAATATGCAATACTCTTCCTACAGTGCAATACAGCTTGCTGGATGGAGGCAGTCTGTCTGGTTGCCTACCTCCCTGTCTCCTTCCCTGGCTCCTGTCTCCTTGTCGCCACTGAAACCCCTGAGATAACCTCCAGCGCTGACCCGCATCCCCATACAAAACACCATACTAGCCCGGGTAGCACAGTGGTAGCTGCGCCTGCCTAGTAAGCACGAGTAAGCAGGAGGTCCGCGGTTCGATCCCGCGTCTGGGCATTCTTTTTGGCGGTAGAGTCTTCATAGGGCTTTATTTGGAATTTGTTTATAATATATTTATTATTTTTGTTTTTATTTTATTTTATTCTGATTTGATTTCTCTCTGGCAGAGAGCCATCTAAACCGAACCTCGTCCTCGCCAATCTCTCGTTTCAGCATGTGGTCGGGTTGGGTGCGACGCAAAACTAAGAGAAGAGAAAGGGAGAAGTGACTATATTTGATACTTTAATAAGATTATAAAATGACAGAATGGCCATGACCGAATACTGAGCAAATGAGTAAATGAGCAATGAGTCCCGACAAGAGTGTGCCGCAGCTCGCCTACGAGGCCGCAACCACTCTCGCAGCGCCACTGCTATTCCTAAACGGGGACCTTCTTGCGCGTGGCTTCGTCTACTCAGTATTATTACACGCAGTCATGAATTTGTACTTTGCTATTGAGTGAGTAACTACGTGCGACTTTTTCATTTTGTAAGGGACAAGGGGCGGCCCGCCTGTCGTGGTGCGGGAGCAATCGGTTTCTTGGTAAATTGCTCTAGGGGTTGATTAGTATCAAATCCTAGAACCAGGCGGTAGGAGTTACCGAGTAGTCGCTGAGTAGATATTTCGTTTCTCCTCTTGCTGTCTTGAAGGACTTGTTTTGCTAGTCTTGCTTGCGACTTTTTAGACTCCATGTTTAGTATTCAGCTCGCCATTATATCTGACAAGTCACTTGCTTGACTGCGAATTCTGGACTTGTAATTACACCGCAAATATGTAATATGGGAATATGAATGGTTGGATTCAAACAAAGGGCAGAGGGCAGAGGGCAAAATGCAAAATGTAAATGCAAAATGCTAAAGGGACCAGTCATTCCTGGCCGTGGGAGGGCCGACAAAGCCACGGAGCTGTTCCCTGTTTTGACGTCTTTCTCCTTTTCCCTTTGGTTCTCCTACCTCATGGTTTCTTTTCTTTTTCTTCGTTTTCTTCGTCTTCTGACTTTTTTTTTTTTTTTTTTTTTTTGACTTCTTTGACTTTCCTTACTCTTCTCCCCTCTGCATAAACAGCCTCCAGTTTCACCTCCTCTCCTTGTACACACTACCTCGACATATACTTACCTACCCGACTTCCCAGGAACATGGCTACGGGCCAAGGGAGTTTTTGATTTTGTGCATATTTTATTCCATATTCCATATTCCTTGTTTCTTTATTGCCTTGTTTCGGAGAATTGCAGATACCTTTTCACATGACAAAGTGTATCGTGTAGATCCCATGCTTTTGTAATACTTTATTTCTCGATTCGCGACGTCGATGCGAAAGACGGAGATCAATGGTTCGCAACAAATCCCAAAGTCGGAACCGAGTAGGAGTAGGCTGTGACATTTGTTGTGACATTTGCACAACGAAAAACAACATAGGTACTATCATAATAAGATATCAAAAATCACAAATGACCGACAACCGCATGCAACGCTTACAGCACTTGTGTGAAGCGAGCTACGCGAGATATGACATCCGCACTGTACTCTGTATTGGTATCTCACTTGCGCATAGTCAGCAGCCCAACCAGTTTTCCAACGTAGGAGGCGATTCTCGTCCGTTTGGAATATCTTCACAATGACTTTTGTCGAGCGGCTGAGCTGAGATCAATTTTCGTCAGCTTGTACACCATATGCATCATGCACGTGTCTGTTGGTTGTCTGCATTCCAAATAGAACCAGCTTGTGATATGCATCGGGCATGCGCTTCTCTCTGCTTGCCGCTTTGCATCTGCATCCCCTGTATGCGTTTTCGTCAAAGGTCATTTCCATTTTTAATCGATATTTCTGTTTGAGCCATGGCGTTGGTCGACGTTGGCCGACGTCTAGACTTGGTAGACGTCTGGACTTGGCAGTCGTTGGGCCGTCGTAAACGGGGACGGGCGGTGAAAACAAGGCGACGTGCTACATGAGGAGGGGAAGTGGTGGCTGACAGACACAAGACAAGGAGTTGTCTCTTTCCCATGGGCATTGATAGGCATCCTCAATAGGATGTCGAAGCGAACGACGCCTGAAAGAAGCGAAAAATGACATGTCTTGTGATGAGATGAATGCACAGCGTCAGCACACGGAGCACAGCAGCAGGCGTGCTCGTGCTACGACGTGAGATGCTGTTGGAAGTCTAGACTGTGATGGAAGATGATGGGAGACGACGGAAGAGGGGGTAGGGCACCTGGACCTGGAGCCTGCCCGCTTGCCACGCTTGCCACTCTATCAGTCGCCGAATCGCTTTTCTTATTCCGTACTGATGTTGTGTGTGGCGGGCGGGGATCACTGCTATTTATGTCTGCATTGTCACCATCCCAAACGGCGACCCAACGTAGATACCCAAACAGTGATACCAAGGCGAGTCCAAGAATCCCGAATCACATAATGCACGGCAAATACTGTCTTGAGACGCTTGCATTCTCCTTGCGTATATTTTACTCTGCCATCCTCGCCATGACGTGCGCCTAATATATATCTATCGCCATCGGTCAGTCATGCCAGACAGTCGGCTCATTGGTTCATTGGTTCGGGTCTGTGATCTTGTTTGTGATACTCTGTGAATATAACAGTTACAAGCCCAACGGCTCGTTTTACTCCGTACTCGGCCTCAAAAGAGAGCTTGCCAGTCTGGTGATTCTGTCCTGCTGCCAGACACACCCGCGACTCAAAAAGCAATATAGTGGGCTGTATGTAACTGTGGCAAGACGGCTGCCAGACAGCTCCTCCCAGCGGCTGCAAACCGGCTAAGCGGCCATTCGTCATTCATTCGCTCTCATTTTGGCTTCCAATCTCATTTCCATTCTCATTTTCAAATCTCATTTGTACTGGCATGGGCATGGGCACTGGGTATTCATTGCATTGGCAAATATTACTATTCGTGCCTATCAAAAATGACTGAAATGGTATCGAGCTGAAAACAGAAATGACAAGACACGCTGATCACTTCACATTGCACCTCCTGATTCGTGGTCCACGACAATGTGGTGGTGAGAGTGATGATGGGGGTGGTGGTGGTGGTGCAGTGCGTGTGAGATCCAGTGGTAGTGGTCTGGATGATCTGGATGGTCTGAATGCTCAGACGTCCCCTCTTCTGGGCTCGTCGGTGACTGCGAGGATGTGCTCGAGGTCGGCGACAGTTGGGAGTCTGCCTTGGGACAATTCCGCGTGCTGGGCGGATAGGCCGCGCTGACGGCAAGCGGTGCGAGGGCTGCCAGAGCGGTGACGAAAAAGTTGCCCGCGACGCTGGTGTTGGCAGTGCTTGGCAAACCGTCGTGATTGCTGGCGTGGTTGGATGGAGTCATGGCCGTTGTTTTATTGTTGGGTAGATTGTATGAGTGCCACATGAAATATTCCGATTGACTTTGGCGATTTTCAATCGAGACAAAGAGTCAAGATGTGGTGCTTATATAAACAAGCAACAGCTGAGTGGTGTAATTCGGCCTGAATATAGTGGTGTGACATCCAATAGCAATCACACATTGCCATTGTCAGGCGCGTCTCGCCGCAAAATTGCAAACTTACGATCTCATATAAAAAATCTACTGACATTCTCTACCACACCATCGAGCCAAAATAACATGATCACTGCATCTGTGCCATCTAATGCATCAGACATTGTCCGATTAGATGCGTGCAAACCGCCCGAGGTCCTGAATGCCCTTTTGGAACAATTCCCTCTTGGCCACGAGGCGCTTTCTTTCGGCAACAGAGGCATCGGATTCCTTGGCCATGCTTTCCACCTCCTCGTCTGACATATCATAGACAACCTCTGGCGTGAAGAGTCCTGGAAGCTTGCTGATCAAGCACTGCTCAATCGCAAGAAGGCTAACATCGTCAGAGTAGCGCTTCAGAGCGACCTATGATTGTTAGACACTGGCCATTTTTGAAACGATAACATCATTCTAAATATCGAACGTACCTTGTAGTATGCCTGCATATAGTCAATGGCGTCCGAAGCTGCCACCTTCTCCATGTCCGGTTCTTTAACTGCATCCAACGCGCTTTTGACATGGTCCCGGACTGTCTGAGACGTGAAATGATGGTCGGCTGTTATCTTTTCGTAGACAGGTGCCATTTTTCTCAGGATTCGATCTTGGCGTGCTCTCTGGACATTTTCCGTCAAGTAGTGGTTATACGTGATCGGGTGGATTTCTGCATGTGCAGAGTGAAGCATAGACAACTTAATATCCGTGGCTGATTTCAGAGTCTCCAAATCCGGCGTGATAATATTGGCGAGGATCATGCTTGCAGTATCTGGGGTAGCAGAAGCTTCAAGAGCAAACTTGATGACTGTGACGGATGCCTCCACTATAGCCGACACCCATTTGTCTGTGATGTGCTTCCACTTCTTGCTCTGATCGCGGAACAGATCACCCACAACCAGAGGATTGAACAGGCCGGGCAGTTCCTGCCCACGGGAATGCGAAATAATGGCTTTGACATTGTGAATATAGTCATCCCGAAGAATGTCACCGGAGCCACTACCCTTTTTGCCTCCGGCCTCGACGATCCGCCGCGTATGTCCTTTGTGCTGAAGTTCTTCGTGGTGCTTTGTAAGATGGGTTTGCACCACGGCACGTAAGCGGCGACTGGCCATTTCTTCTTCTGGTGACTTGGGAGCACTGATTGGCAGCTCAGAAACATCGTCCTCGTCATCCCAAGGGTGACTCAACTCTTCTTTACCTGGTGACTTGGGAGCACTAATTGACGGCTCAGAAACATCATCCTCGTCATTCCACGGCAATGCTGTGGCAGTGCCAAAGAAGCTCACATCGGTGTAGTTGCCATCCACAGCTGCCTGTATGAGGCCGGTAAACTTGCTGCTGATGCGTGTCAAGTACTGCTTTTGCTCAAACACTGTCTGACGCGACGTTCCCAGTTTTTTGAGTTCTGCGTCGCAATTCCGCAGCTTTGTTTGTAGCTCTAACAGCATCGATGGCAGTTGCTGAACAATTTGTCTGTGTAGCACGTCGCTTAGACGGCTGCGCAGATTGCCTACTCCAAGACACGTGCGGTCCACAGCGGTCCAAGCCTCCCTTTCCGAATCTGCAAAGAACTCCATCTCGTTGGCGTCACGCTCGGCTGATGTGAACTTTTGCTGACCAAACCCGCGATTCTTGAGCACGTGCCAACCCAGCTTCAGGACCACGTCCTGGTTCGATGCCAGCTTCACATAGCTGCTTTCCGAATCAGAGCCGGCGTCTAATTTGTCAGGCTTGGTGATGAGACCCATTGTACGCAAGCCCCGCGGGTCGACCTGACGGGAGTAGCGAGTGATGCCTTGGGTGGCAAAGTCGGTGGCTGCCGATACCGTCGCAAGGATGATGCTGCGATCATTGCGCATATAGTCAAGAACCAGCTTTTTGACAATAGGAGCCTCATCTGTGGACTGCTGTGAGTTTCCAGCTTGAAATAGGCCTGGTAAATCCACCAGTGTCAGGAGCTGCTGCTTTGGACCCGAGAGCTGGATACGCAGGACATCATCGCTGAACCGCTTTCCACTCTGTGACGATGTTTCGTCATCGAGGCCCATGGCTATCTTGGCATTCTCAATGACTGCGCCAATGTCAGCATTGTCTGGATCGAGCTCTGCCGTGAAGCTTTCAAGCTTGACCTTTTCGGCCTCGCAGCGACTTTGGTGGGGGATGATCGAGACATCGACTTTGGCCTCACTGTCACGGCGGAGGATTAGCTCCGTAGCAAAGCGAGTGCAGAGATTGTCCTTGGAGGGAAACGAGAGTCCCGAAATTGCTTCGAGAACCGAGCTCTTGCCGGACGACTGGTCACCGCAGACAATGATTTGCGGGAGGTTGACATAGCCACCGAGTCCTTCAGACCGGAGCTTGTCGATGATATCAAGAAGATCTCGAGACTCCTGAGAGTGAATATCAACAGGCGCCATGGCGCTGGTGTTGTTGTGTTATGATGGAGTAGTAATAAAATCTGATGGAAGGAGTGATAGAGGTGAGTTGTACCTTCAAGCAAGAAAAAAAAAAGAAAGGGTGCCTGGTGAGTGCCAGGGTTTTATACACATTTCGAGTAGATGCCAGTGCCTGCAAACCGTATCTGCCAGCTGCTGTTGTTTGTAGCTGGGAAGTAGGTGAGACATTATGCAGTTGGCTGGCCTCACGACGCATAGATAACCCCTCGTTGCCTAGTTTCAAGGCTTTGTCTTATAATCCATGGCATGCGACTGATACAAAATTGTTTGCAAACGATTTAATTGGAAACACATGCGAAGAGAACAGAAGCGATTTTCGCAATGTAATCTAGGCCGAGGTGAAGGTATTAGGGTCACGTGATTGTGATATGTGCTTGTGTCGTGCAACGATTACGCGCCATGATACCCGAAAGCCACCGGATCAACATGATGTTAATCTCACGTGGCATCTGCCTTCTGCATCAATGAGATGTTACCCAGCATAGGCTGGCATCTCCTCACGCGTCTATCCATATGGATGCGGCGCCACCGTATTCTTCCGCGGACAAAGAGAGAAATATACCCCGCCAGCACTCCCGGCACCACTGACACACCTGTTCGCGATGCAGATGGTCTGCCACCACCTCCAGACTATATGCTCACCAACCGCGTCACGTGTGAGATGCCACTGATATACCGGCGTGTCAATCCTGATGGCGACAATCCACTTGACAGCTTATACCGCATCTACGAGCATTTAGTGCTTGACCAGTGGCATGGAATACGCAACGAGATCGAGGCGTTTTGGTTCCATGGCAGCGCCTGGCTCGTGCGTGATATTCCAGATCCCAAGGATATCAACCCTGAGAGATACGTGTGCCTTGCTTGCATAACTCGTCTCTTGGTGCTCGCCTTTAACGAGCGCATCCGTCTTGGCCTGCCGCGCGATGCACCGGCTATTTTCACGGGATCGATGATGGATGAGTGGAAATCGCGCCTGCCGGTGTATGAGAGTGAGCCACGATGGGCAGCACGAGTGCCGCGCCTGCAAAAGACACTGGTAATACCCCATTGGGATAATGCCATACGCGACTTCGTACCACTGGATAGCTTTCATGACGGGAAGGCATCCGCAGAGTTCAAAGATAAAAATATTCTGATTTGGCAACCACATGTTCATTTCATGTAGTAGATAGCTATCTGTTTTGATATATACTCCCGTTCAAATCGAAATTATCACAAAAGCCTACCAAGCCAGCACAGGCCGACACCCAACAAACAGTACGGGTCCCGCAGATCATCCCGCCATATTGATGGCCGATTTTCCATATTCCTTCCGGTATGCCGCATTCACATCTTCCAAGACCCGATTGTTGACATTCTTTCTGAAATCAGCACACCATTGCAAAATGGCTCTGACACTGACCTGAGATTGGCGCGCGTGTCTCAGATATTCATGCAGGTAAATGACAGCATCATTGATATCGTATGGGCGTGGGTTGCTTTCACACAACCGATTCAACTTGCCCCAAAAAGCATACGACCAGGGCGCAGCAAATAGGCGTAGACCTGCATTCTTCTTGCTATCGATGCGCTCAAACACAATCTCGTGCTGCTTGAAAGCGACGTCTGCAAGATTTTGTTGGATGGAACGCCCCATCATCACTTGGGTGCTATTGTTGAACCACTCGCCACCTAGCGCACCATGTGTAAGCCTGTTTGCATGGCGTGCGGCTTCGTGGAGAGCGGCGTTTTGCTTCGACTCGGGGCTGGGAAGGAAGAAGTCGACATCGTGGGTAGAGTTTCGGGATCGTAGGTAGATTGTGTTCACTGCTCCGCCAACAGTGACGGGATTGACAAGCTCATTTTTCTCGATCAAGTATGCAGCCATACTTTCCAGAGCTTGAACAATGATTGCCTTATCAAGATCATAGGTTTTATGTGTGATTGGCATTCCTCGCTCGTCACGATATACCGGGGGTACCATGACCGGGCCACCGACCGGGCCGGAAATGTTGGCTGCTGGATGGGTTTGCCGGGCCTTCTTGCCTTTGCCTTTTGATTTTGAGGGTTTGGAGTTAGACGAGCTCATTTTCCCGGATCGTTCTTTGTAGATTTAGGAGACAGAATAGCAGGTATCATATGGTGAATGATAATGGATAGGCTGAACGTGGTGAGAATGATTGCTTAGCTTTGTAGATTTGAAGACGAGGTGAGGAGGGCAATATATAGGATATGGTAGAAATTTATACAAGCGTTGTCTATGCTGAGTATCTTTCATCAATCATTTTTATCCTTCTTGCCATGAATGAACAGCTTGCAATAATAGAAATGTAGTCATAGTTTAGCTAGAGTCGCTGTTTTGGGATCTTAGGCTGTGATGAGGCCGTGGCGTCTGCTTATTTGGGACATGATCATGGCCTGCCAGTCCTTTATTAAATCATATGGCACCCAAAGCACTGAAAATGTGCCAATAAGCGCTTATTGACACAGAACTCCCAATAAGTTGGCCTGCCTGTTTCTTATTCAATCGCCTACTCTACAATGCAAGGAAAGTGTGTTCGGCTGCAGATGAACTGCCCCTCATGTATTTTTCTCTTGGTGATGTTCTTTCGAGATGGAAACATGAAAGTTATATATAGCTTGAATAAGAGTCGTATATAGAAGTGTAGAAAGAAGTGGTATGACCTTGAAGGGATAGCCCGACGACTGCACACGGAGAAGCAGATACATATCTGAAAGATGCTGATGACGGGTGTGTTGAGCTTAAATATAGCGTCACACGGAATCGCGCCAAATGATTGGCCGGCGTAGCACCAGTGCTGTCTTTTGGTGTCATCAAGTAGGCTGGCTGAAAGAAACGCAAACATGAAAACATAGCATCGAGCTGACAGCCAAGGCCTCTTATACTGTTATATTTTGTTCCATCCCCCCCTCAGAAGGCTATTGGTTTTTCCCATCATATTTGTAGATCGCAAAAACAGGAGTTACTCTAGGTGTTAAGCATGGCACAGTCACCTGCCATCAACCTGCAAAAGACACAGTCAACACCGTGGCAGGCGCTCTATCGCAACGCTGTCGCTTTTATCACCCAATGGCTCTATAGCAAGAGAAGACAACGGACTCTACCAGCACCGCAATCACAACTCAAATCACCAGCCACATCCTCTACATCCATAGTTTGTATTTCGGACACGCACAACGCGCGGCCCAAGGTGCCGGATGGCGACGTTCTACTTCATACCGGCGACCTCACAAACAAAGGGACGTTTGCCGAGCTACAAGCACAGTTGACCTGGCTTCAAAGCCTGCCACATCGCTACAAGCTGGTCATTGCAGGAAACCACGATCTATTGCTGGACCCTGCATTTGCTGAGCGACATCCCGATCGGATCCAAGACGACTCATGTGGTGACGGCACGTCGTTGGATGATCTGAACTGGGGCGATCTCATCTACTTGAATGATCGGTCTGTGACCCTAGACTTTCCTTGCTTGTCACAGCCAGAATCTATAACTACCCCCAACCTGGACGCATCTCGCGAAAAGAGAACACTGCGAATATACGGTGCCCCCTGGACAGAGCAGTGCGGCGTCTTTGCATTTCAATATCCACCAGTTCGAGAACGCGTGTGGGCCAACCGCATCCCAGACGACACGGACATTGTGATGGTCCACGGCCCGCCCAAGGGACACTGCGACATGGGAGGCAAAGGATGCCCCCAGCTGCTGCGAGAGATTAGAAGAGCACAACCGAAACTGGTGGTGTCTGGCCACATCCACGGCGGCTATGGTCAAGACGACATTATACACAACAAGATCGAGGCCGCTTACAGCGCCGTTGAGCTTGGCGACCGCGGTCTGATGGGTGTTGTTGCTCTCCTTTGGTGTCTTGTACGCGACAAGATTTTCGGGTGGCTATCATCTGGCCATCATATCAAGAGCACCCATCTTGTTAATGCTGCTCTGATGATCGGCCTCGGGGCGGACGGGAAGCCGAGTCTCCGAGAACCAATCGTGGTTCAGCTGTGAACTATATGATGCATGCTGATAATTCGCGTTCATTACTTGTACTTTGAGATTCCACCAGAAACACGTTATTGTCAATTGCAAAAGCATACTCTTGTAAAGTGTAGCATGCGAGATTGTCGTAGACCGCATCGTCAAGTATAGTCGGAGCTTACGCATCACGTGATCAAAGATTATTGGCGTTTTTGCCCTATGTTTGTGCATGCATGAACGTCAAGTGTGAAGTAGAATAAGGCAATACACCCACAAAAAATCCCATAGTGATGGACTTTGTTGATCTATGATTTCCGTGAGGGATCTGTAACGACTGCAAAGCGCAGCGGTCTGGCACACAGGCAGTAAAGCTCAAAAGATCTGTGCGTGTGCAGTGTGCGGCATAGTTAGGTTGGGCAGCATGGTTGACGTGTGCTATCGGGGCAGGGGGCAGGGGGCAAGGATGCACATGCTGCATCCTATGCAATATGTCATTGGGAGGCGACAGCTGCTAAATACGAGAATAGCTTGGGGTTTGGCTACTAAAAGAGTGGCATTTCGTGAGCGACTAGGACAAGCTCAAAAGATACTGTCAGCAAGCCGAGTCTCGTGCTGGCTGTTTCTCGCAGCAGAACCTAAAGCTAAGCAGATGATCTCCAACACCCGGTAAAGTGTGTCGGTGGGTGGTATCAGGCTATGTTATCAGTTGATCCAAGTAATTGTTCCGTCGATGCCAGCTGTTGCAGCTGCGACAATACAGTATACATACTGTCAATATACACTGTGAGCGCACATTTGCAGAGAATACTCCGAACTGTACGACAGCACAAATAACAAAGTAGAATCAGATCTCAGCAATAAGTTGGGGTGTAATATGTGCATGCACTCTGATATTTATCAATGATATATAGTATTTTCATCAAAATACAGCCGGCAACGCGGGTGTCTGTCCGCAAGTAGAAAAGCACTTATCTCCTCACACAGTGCAGTTTGGCGGCCGAGGTGGTCCCGAGCTCCTTTCTTTTCCACGAGGTCTTGCCGCGTGCTGGCAAATCCCCACTATTGCCTTTCGAGCGAGAAGCTTGGGCTATCCTTGGCGCCTTCCACATTGGCCGTGTTGGTTTGTCCAATCCGCGGCCGCTCTTTCCTCCATATCACAGCTGCCAGGCCCCCAAAACGCACCCCAACATAGCCTGGAGAAGTGAGAACCCCCGCCACAGCAACCTGGGACAGCGCCAAACAGGGCAGGAGCTCTGGGCCATTCTCTCAATCTTTCCCACATTTGAGCTCACAGCCGGCGTAATGAGGTGCTGTGCCTGGAGCCTAGAGCCTGGAGTCCAGCTGGGCCTGATGCGCGATAAGATGGAGAGAGGGATAATATAGCGCCTATGTGCTATTTTTGTATATAAAGTTGTACTTAACTTTAACTCTTTCAGCGGCCATGAGGGAAAGTAGCGCGCAAACACTAAAACTGTCCAACCAGCGCCCATCGTTCCTTCCCGCCACTGTTCTCTTGTTCCCTGTTCCTGCTCCTGCTCGTCCAAAGTCCTGGCTCTCTAGTGGTCCTTTTTTTGCGAACACGCAACGACAACACAATTTCCACATCGTCGTTCATCCACACACACCAACACCCCTCCTCCTCACAACTACGACAACGACATATCGTGTATTTGTATCAACTACCGTTCTTATCTTCATATTCGCTTCCAATTTGTCTCCTTATCGTCGCTCCTTTTCTCTTTCGCTTAATCACCGCCCTTGTGCTACCTCACCGTTGCACCTGATTGGCATTTCCTGTGAGTAATCCCCCCCTCCCCCGTAGCAACCCTGGCAAAATCTCGACATTTGCTGCATCTTGCTGCTGTCCGCGTCTCGAGTCCCCGGACCGTGTGCTTCGATTCATATTCATTGTGCGGGCCGTTTGACGACGCCCTGTTGGTATGCCCGCGAATGACGTCGATGCCCCTCCTTCACGACCTGGCTTCATGACGATCTGCCCTCCCGGGGAGTCTTTCGGTGTTCCCCCGCGACGAGTCTGTTCCTATCGCCGCCACAAAAAGCCTCGATCTGTACTCTCTCGAAACAGCGGCGCTCTTTAAGATCGCCAAATAATACTCGGGAACCAGCACCAAGTCACCTTACCTCGACCCTCAGCATCTCCACGCGGCCACTGCTCGCCTCAACCGAGTATCCCTGGGGCTACACCACGCTGCCACAACTACCACGTCCAATATTCGAGTCCCGAGATCGCGACCATCTTCGGATAGCCACGGAAGCCGAGGGGCTTCAGCCTTTTTTTGTATCCAGCCCGACCAATTGTCTGGGCTAGTCTTGTGATCGTCCAAACCCCGGCTAGGCTGCGAAACCACGAGGATCCGGGCCCGCGTCAGCTAATCAGCCGCACTCTCAGCCATCAGCAGCACCTGTCAGCATCTAGCATACCGCGCATAGTTGCTGTCAGCACCATCTGGACTCGGACAGCTTGCAATTACACACTCATCGTGCTTGTCGCTAACCCAGTCTTTGCCACAGTTCATACTAGACTGTTGATATACCCACGACATCATACCTTATTTTCATTGCATTGACGACTGCATATAGACGGCGTCCATCCATACCAGGACTTGTTAAGGGCCAAGACGCGTTTGCTGCAGCTACCCGGCAGCTTATTTCGCATAGAGATTCTTTGTTCTCTACTCGTCATTTGATACCCGATAACCCAATACCCACCAACTGTCTTTCTCCCTCCCTCTCATTCTTTCAGTTCATCCAAAGAGCGGCACACTACGTTGTCCTCGATTTGATAATTTGATAAAGTCAACGCCACCTACGATCTTCTTCGCACAGTGCTCGAGTCCGCAGGTCCGACACTGAGGCGCAAAAGATCGTGCACACTACCTCAACGTCAAAATGTTTTGGAAATTTGGCGGCTACGCCAATGTCTCCCCGGTCGATGCCATCCTTGATCGCCCCGACTTCACTCTCGAGGAGCTGCTAGATGAGAGCGAGCTTATTGGCGATCTTAAAGCCCACAGCTCAAAGCTCCTCGTGTACATCCGCCAACCGGAAGTTATCAACCGTCTTCTCGACTTTGTTGTTGCGCCCAAGGTTGAGGTTGATCCAGAGGCCCCCAAGGAGAAGAACGAAGATGATCCTGCACAAGTAGACGACGAGGTGGAACGCGGTCGTCCCCGAGCTTTGGCTTTTGGCCGGTCCCGTGCATCATCATCTGCAACCGATAATGTCTTTGATGAAGAGGATGAGGCTGAGAAGAAGCGCACCAGATACGCCTACGTGTCGTGTGAGATCTTGTCGTCGGACAACTGGGCCATCTGCGAGACAATAATGGATCCATCCAACCGGCCTCAACTGCACAAGTTCTGGGAGTTCCTGAAGCGGCCGGCGCCGCTAGACCCTCTCCAGGCGAGCTACTTCACAAAAGTGAACGAGTCTCTATTTGACCGCAAGGTTGAGGATATGGTCGAGTTTCTTAAGATTGCCGACAACGCCGTGCAGGACATGCTTCGCCATGTCGACTGCCCAATGGTCATGGACCTACTCCTCAAGATTATCACCCTTGACCGGCCAGACGCCTACCAGGGCATTGTTGAGGTGAGCAGACTTCCGACTACTAGTCATTCCATTTGTCAAGACAGTACTAACTCGTCCCCCACAGTGGCTCTACACCCAGGACATCATGCCGACACTCCTCTCTTTCCTCAGTCCCGAGAATAGCTGGGCCACCCAGACATCTGCCGGCGACTTCATCAAGGCCATCATAACCGTGTCTGCTAATGCCACACAACACGAGCAAACATGTATCGGCCCCAACGAACTCACCCGCCAGCTTGTCTCCCACCCTTGCATCGATGAGCTTATCGGCTACATGCTCAAGGGCGGCAACGCACTCACTGTGGGTGTCGGCATCGTCATCGAGGTCATTAGAAAAAACAACTCCGACTACGACCCCGATGTTACCGAAGCCAACTCCATCCCATCCAGTCGCGACCCGATTTACCTCGGCACCCTCCTTCGCATGTTTGCCCAGAATGTGCCCAACTTCATGCACCTGATGGGCAATGCTCCTGCGCAAAAGTCCCGTCTCAACTCTACATTTGGAGGCAAGATTGAGCCTCTTGGCTTCGACCGTTTTAAGACATGCGAGCTGATGGCTGAGCTCCTGCACTGCTCAAACATGGGACTGTTGAATGAGGCTGGATCAGAAGAGCTCATTGCAGTGCGCGACGCACAGCGCAAGCGTCTCCGGGCTGAGGGCAAGCTTACTCCTAATAGGGGCGAGGAGGCCTCGCCTTCCAGTACTGATATGCTCACCATGGGCCTCACTCACGCTTCGCCTTCTGACGAGGGCCGCCGACTTGAGGTCACCAACGCAACTGCTACCGATGACGATGGTTTTGAAGAGGTCACCCATTCGGCCGGTCTGGGCGAGGAACAGCAACTGCCAAATCAGCCACCCCGGCCATCGCAGTCGTTTATGGACAAGGACGAGGACGACTTTGTTGACGAGCCTCTTAGCTCGCCCCGTCTCAAGACCCACGACGACAAGGTTCTGGACGACCTGGATCGCCAGTTTGACGATCCAGATATGATTGTTGCGCCACTGTCGCCTACAAAGAAGAAGAGTGTTCCCATCGACGAATCTGACGCCAAGATGGAGGTGCCACCGTTGTCTCTCGGCCACAAGGAGGAGACGATCGACACTTCTGATGACTTTGTGACGGAAGCTACAGAGCCGGCATTGGGCGATGAGGCAAAGAGAATGGTGCCTGATCTTAAGGGCGATGATTCCGACTCTTCCATCCTCTTCACCCCCACCATTTCCAGCATGGCCGACTCCCTTGGCAGACGGACCCCTAGCCCGCCACCCGAAATTACAGCATTAGCCATTGAGGATTCAGCAACTGTGAACCCTGCTAGAGAGGAGTCTACTGCCGATGTATCGTCTACTGCCATAGAAGATGCCAAGAAGACCGAGGGCGCGGCTACAAAGGTAGACATAGATGAGCCGAAGAGCGAGACTACACCGGCCCCTGCCGAGGCTACTGCCACAACTACTGCCGAGACCTCGACTGAGGCACCGGCTTTCCTTGCTGTATGCCCCCCCAAGCCGGAAGAAGCTGCTACCGAGAAGGAGGGACCAACTGCGCAGGAGCATGTGCCAGTGGCTGAAAATGAGGCAGAATATGGTGACGCATCGATTATTGTCACTCATCAGCCCTGTGGGACTGGTGTCGCCGGCGACGAAACAACCGATGTTCCTGTCTCGGATCCCGTTGTGGGTGACTACCTCAAGATGCAGTTTGTGGACCACCGTGTTGTGCCAACAATACTTTCCTTCTTTTTTTCCTACCCATGGAACAACTTCCTGCACAATGTCGTGTATGACGTCGTGCAGCAGGTCTTCAACGGCCCCATGGACCGCGGCTTCAACCCGCATTTGGCTATTTCGCTCTTTGAGTCTGCCGACATCACGACTCAGATCGTCAACGGCCAGGCTGTGTCGGACCAGTCTCAAGCCGCAACCAAGATGCGCATGGGCTACATGGGCCACCTGACTTTGATTGCGGAGGAGGTTGTCAAGTTTACGGATCGGCACCCTGCCGAGCTGCTGTCAGATACAGTTGTGACGAAAATTTTGTCGCCCGATTGGACAAATTACATTGACGGCACACTGACCGAGACTCGAGAGCGCGATAACGCCACGCTTGGTGGCGTTCGTCCCGAGGTGTCTATGGGCAACCATGCGGCCAATCCTGGCCTTGCGGCAGTGGGTCTCGGCTCGTCTCTCGGCATGTCTGCAAACTCGGGCGCTTCGAACGTTCTTGCTGAGGCAGGTCTTAACGGAAGCCTCGACTTGCACGATCAGCAGGGCAGCAATGATGGACAATTCTCCATCAGTGCTGGAATTTCTTCGGGCTTCCACAGTTCTAGCGACGAGGAGGAAGACGGCGATGATGATAACGACGAAGACATCAACAACGAGGTTAGTGGCTCTTATGATAGAAACGGCAATGATGGCGATCAGCGGTATTATGAGTTTCCAAGACAGCATATGGGCGGCTACGGCCGATACTCTGTGTTTGAGAATGGCAGGACGGACCCGACTGGCGGCGACATTGCAGACTACGACTTCGACGATAGCTACGATAGCGACGACGACATTGTGATACATGCCGAGAACAATGGAGAGGAGTACGGGAACGAGTTTGATGCCATGCAAGAGCCGCGGCAGCCACGGTATCTACAGCAGCGACGGGAGTCGGAGCCAAGTGGTTCGTCAGAGAGTGTACATGTTGAGACGCTTGAGAAGGAAGATGACTTTGAAAGGGTGCATGACGCGGAGGATGACACGCTTGGAAGGCTTGACGCGCCAAATAGGGAACCGGCTGTGCCGCAGACGATACAGGGATGGAAGGGCAGTGTTGCGCATCACTTCAGTCGTCCAGGTTCTGATGGCCGTGCGGAAGCAAACGCTGATGAAGATACGCCGATGACTGGTTAAGAGGAGGTTTTTGTACGATGTATTGATTGGATATAGCTATGGATGGTGTTTGGGCTAGAAACGTTTCTGTACGGTGTATGACTAGACTTTGTGTATTTGTGTTGTTTTCCGTTATTATTGTCATCTTCCTTGCATTGACTAGACACGAGTGGTTTTGGTCTTTGTTTTTGGTTCTCTTGGTCCTCGGTCTCTTGGTCCTCCATCAACACTACCTCCTCGGATACGCCATCTCGACATGACGACAACTAGAAATGGACCTGCTTCTGCTACTACTTGTGGATAATCTGCTACTCGTCTCTTGGAACGTGCCGCCGCTGGTCAATGGAATATGCTCGCATGTGATGGGTTGAGGATGTGGGGAGGGGGCTTTTTGCTGTGTGCAACATAAGGCACTGTGCTTTTGCAGATTTGCTAACAAATGTTCTAGTTCCGTGCCTACACTGATCCTTTGAACTCGTCAAACTCGCTACTGCCACCAGCGATCCCGCCGCCGCCGCCTCCTCCACCACTCAACATTCCTCCATCACGCGCTCGGCAGCTGCTTGCCGCAAGACTGGCAATGAACAAGCGCAATGCAGAGGCGGCAGAACAGGAAGCTAGCAATGATGCGACAGCAGATGGTCAAACGGGCGACAATGCTTTTGATGGAGATGTGGGTAGTGCCTCTCTCCTCGCTGGCTCGGGGTCCAAGTCACTGGCCAACACGCTCGACCCAACCAATTCGCAGCCTCTGCGCAACCCATTTGCTGATGACGAGGACGATGAAATTGATGGCGATGACGACAACGATGATGAAGACGATGACGACGATATTGGCCTGGGCAGCAGTGATGTTGGCCGTGTGGGTCTGGGCTGGAACCGCGGCGGCTGGTGGCGCAACATGGTGCGTCGCGATCGCAACAATAACAGCGCAAGCGGGGCCGAGAACAATGCCGCGGATGCAACCTCGTTTGACCAGGACAAGTTTGGCGACGGCCGCGACAGCAGTGATGATGGCAACTCATCGGGTGACGACGATCTTGGCCGCGGTGAGAAGAAGCATCGGTCGGTCTCGGGCCTGGACGATGTCGATGACGTCGGCGATGTCGACGATGAAGACGACGAGGAGTTTGGCGACTTTGCCATGCCCGAGTCGTCCAAGGATGGCGGTGTATCGGGCGATGCAGACGCTGCTACTACGGGCAACGCAAAACTTAACAGCGGCGGCCTGCTCTTCGACCGTGACCGCGATACGATTATCTTTAAGCCGCTCGCTCTGCATCCGACAACGCCATCGTCTTCGTCAACGGGTCTGTCTGGCACAACAGCTACAGCTGGTGGCAGTCTCTGGCGCCTAGGATTCCTCGGTGCCGGATCCACGTCGCCGCCATCCAACTCTAGCAGCGGTTTCGGCTCCTCCTTTGCCGGTGCTGGGGTCGGAACTGGAGCTGGAAGTGCAACGGGAACTGGTGGCCAGGCTGACTCGTCAGCGAAGACTACTCCGTCGGGCTCTGCCCAGTATATTGACGAGCTCGAAGTACTCGGCGAAGACGGCCACCGTGTCGCTCGTGTGACGGAAGCAGTCAGTCGCACCAGTCTGGAAGACCCCGACGAGGACGAGGTTGTCCTGTAGATTTTTCTATTTCCGTTTTTTCTTCGTGGATGTTTTATGTACTGATGTTTACGGGTAATGGGTTCATGTTGATGTGGAAAGGATACTGTTTGTTATATTGATGTACTGTCTTGTTGTTCTTTGTGACTTGTTATATTGTCATTTTACTTTCGTTTTTGTTTCTATATCTATATTGCCATGTGGCTATATCATGTGTTCGATCCAATGCCGCCGCGGGTTGCATCTCGGGTTTGTTATGTTCTTGTCATGTTGTATCGGCCTTGTTTATCTATAGAATGTATGAAGATTGATCATTGAGAAAAAGGGCTGAAACAGCTGAAACAAAATGGCAAAATGGCAAAAAGGCAAAAAGGAAAGCAAACGTACAGCAGAGGGTATTCGCTGGTCGTCACCGACCCAACTACTAATCCGCCGATTACTGGTTTAACTAGGGGAGAGCGGACGGGATCCCGTGCTTTCCAGTATCTATGGCCGTACGTGGAAGATTGGTGTTTGAGACGCATTATATAGGAGAGAGTTTAGGAGAGAGAGCCATCCAGAGACAAAGAAGCCGTGTCTTTTCAACAGTGCATTTAGCCCTTATATATGCACACATTGCTAGTTGCACTATAATCATGCTCTTCTTGCCAACATCGCCACTTTTAGCATGCTACTCATCTATATAGGGTGATTGTTTCGCACCACAAGCATAGACATGGTTTTCGCATTTTTGTTTTCGTAACTTGCATATTTCAAAATCGTGGTTACTTTCGTGCCAATGTATTCGAAAGCAGCAACATTCGGCCACGCAACCAAAAATATAAACAAGATTAAGCCACTCGATATTTGCTACCGAGTCTGAATATACCAACTCATAGCCGTCATTCGAATTATTGCGTGGAATTCTGAAATAAACTAGTAAAATTAAAGTCTACGCCCGATTACATAATTCTTACTATCAGTTTATTATTTCAAAATCTTCAAATCCTCCCCAAATCAACGTCAAAAAATTCGTGATAAAAATCAAAAAGAAAGGTTGATGAGAGTGGGACTTGAACCCACGCGGATTGCTCCATAGGAACCTTAATCCTACGCCATAACCAACTCGGCCATCTCACCAGTGCTCAGCTGCTCCGTATGGATCGCTGTTGATGGAAAGTCGCAAGCTGCGTGGGTTTATGGGGTGGATAAAGTAGCAGCTCCAGAGCTAGCACAGGACCAAGACTAGACGTTGGGAAAACAGTTGACATTTGTAAACTGTCACCGGGCTTCGGCGTGCCGCTGCCGATCGGATGCAATAGACTGCAGTCTGGTCAGTCTGAATTTTTCGCGGCTGTGTGATTGGTGTAGACGGCGTGCTTTGCAAGCCTGCCCGTCAGCCATCATCTGTCTGGTTCGGTCTTCAGTCTACGACGTGTTGGCAGCCCAATACACACAACGTGACTGGCATTAATCTACTACTGAGCATTTACTCCTGTCTACTCCATATATACAACACGAGTACAACTGCCGGGCCACGACCTTGTATGCGGGGAGTTGTATTGTTTGTGGCTGCCCTTGTCTTCTCCGCACTCTTTTCCCCAGACCATTTCCAATTACCCTGGACCATGTACGACACCATTCCCCTTTGAACAACACTTGTCGATATCCAGTAAAAACACGGGGTAGCAGTTCAGACAGCCTAGACAGAGTCTGTCTTAATCAATAGAGAAGCGGAAGTGCTGGCGAGTAGAAAGAATATGTTTGAATCGATCCAACATGGGTGGCATGCATCTCAATGGAGCTGATATGCAGAAGCACTAAAAACGGCTTCCCGAAAACCAAAGACAAAAGGACAGCGTAGACGAGCCAAACCCCTTAAAAAGGAGATGAACGAAAACAGAAAACAGAAAACAGAAAACAGAAAACAAGCAAAACCAGGAAAACAAGAGGCATGCATTGTGCCGATGGTGGGGTGGGCGGTCGTTTTCCGTCGTCTTGTCTATCAGCCAGGATGAGTGTCTAAAGAGTCACATGGCTTGCAAGGTCTCAGAATATCCCACGGATGAGATGAATTAATGGCAAATGGTATAGAGTAGCTTTAGGAGTCTGACTATATAAGAATATACCCGGCTGTCGTATTTCGTGACGGTGCCGCTCTCATCCCCATTGCCATTTAAGACACACTTCATCACCGACAGCATTCTACGGACGGACTACCGACAAAACAGCAATGTCTGGCCACATTGAAACATCCCTCTGGGCCAACCGCAAGTGCCTCCTCATCTGCGCCGTTGTCGCCGTCGCCAACATGCAGTATGGCCTCGACTCGGCCGTCGTCGGCAGCTTGCAGGCCATGCCCGGCTTCCTCAAGGTCTACGGCAGCCCCGACCCGGCTGCCGCAGGCGGCTACACTATTGGCAGCACCTTTCAGCAGCTCATCGGCTCGCTCCTGACGCTCGGTTCGTTCCTGTCGTCGCTCGTCGCTGGCGGCTTTGCCCACTTTTTCGGCCGCAAGCCCGCGCTGTGGGTTGCCTGTCTCTTGACCGTCGCGGGCTGTGCCATCCAGATTGGAACCGAAGACAAGGGCGTTGTATACCTCGGCCGTCTGGTCCTGGGTATCGGCAACGGCTTCTTGGTGACGTTTTCCAACATTTACACGGCCGAAGCCGCCCCCGCGCACCTGCGTGCCGTCATGGTCGCTCTCTTTTCCGAATGGGTCAACATTGGAAGCATTGTCGGGGCTGTCGTTACGAATGCGCTGCGCAACCGGCTGGACAAGACCTCGTACCAGATCCCGATTGGCACTTTGTTTATTGTGCCGGCGCTGCTGGCCGTTGGCCTGCTCTTTGTGCCCGAGTCGCCGCGCTACCTCATGTACAAGGGCCGCGAAGCCGAGGCGCGCCGGGCGCTCGAGTCGCTGCGCGGATCCGCCATTTCGCGCGAGCAGATTGAGCTGGAGTGGGTGGAGATGGCGCGCGGCATTGAAGAAGAGAAGCGCATCGCGCGGTCGGTCGGCCCCGTCGACATGTACCGCGGCACGGACCTGCGGCGCACGCTGCTGTGCTACGGCGTGATTGCGTCGCAGACGGGCTCGGGCAGCTGGTTCATCATCTCGTATGCGACGTACTTTTTGATGGTGTCTGGCCTGACGGTGGACGAGGCCTTCAAGTACAGCATTATGAACACGTGCGTTGCATTCGTCGGCGTCAATGTCGGCATCTACTCGATGCGCCATCTCACGGGCCGCCGCGGCATTCTGATGATTGGCGCCGTGACGCAGGGCTGCTGCATGCTGGCCATGGCCGTGGCTGCCACGGTGGCCGACGGCACAATCGCCGCGCGCAACTGCCTGATTGCCTTCACCGCCCTCTACCAGTTCTGCTACAATGCGTTTGTGGGCGATGCCAGCTACCCCGTGTCGACTGAGCTTGTCAGCACGCGTCTGCGGTCCTGGTCCGTGGGCTCCGCCATCAGCCTCGGCTACTTTCTGGCATGGCTTACTGGTTTTTGCTCACCGTACTTTATTAACCCGAGCAACATGAACTGGGTGAGTTGCTATATTTTATTTTCTATGGTTGGGAGTTTACCATGCTAACATATCTGACTAGGGCGCCAAGTACGGCTACATCTGGGCAGGCTCCAATGTTGCCTGTCTCGTTTTCTTCTTCTTCTTCATCCCCGAGCTCAAAGGCCGCTCTCTCGAGGAGATTGATGAGCTGTTCGCCAAGCGCGTGCCGGCGTGGAAGTTCAAGTCCTACCAGACGACTATTCTGGCCGACGCCGTGCAGGAGGCCAAGAAGCTGGACGGGGGTGTGGGTGGTGAGAAGGTCCATGCTGGCAACGTAGATGCAAAGCACGAGCCTGACCTTATCCGGACAAGCTCATCCAACAAAGATGAAGGCATTGTCGTAGAGCACTCGGCATAGAGAGTAACAAGTAGACATGTGCATTTTTGCTGATTAGTCATCTTCCATTATCATCTGTTTGCATCAAAGTCTACTACATGTAGTATAGTCGGATGACACAATGAGTGAATAAAGTACGTGGGAGTGAATCTGGTTCAAAGTGCCAATTCTTGTTAGATTTTCGCTCGCGTGATGTGACTGCAGGGAAACAGTAGACATATGCGTTTTTGTTGTGATGGAAACTTTAGGTGGAGAGGATAGGAGAGTTCAGTAGAGCCAAATGATGGATATCCAGGTCATGACCAGATATATTAGAACACCCTATACGAGAACCACATTTTGTCTATAACAGGTTATTGAAAGATAAGCTGAAATGACAATAGTATTGTGTTACATGCGCCGACGATTGTGCCGTCGAGCTGACTTACACATACCAGGCCCACGCTATACCCGATTAGGAAATTATAGTAGACTACACAATACCGCATCGACGATGGTGATGTCCGGTTGGCAGTGGTGACTTGGCCTTGCCGCATTGTAGCAAATAAAATATGCAGAGCACACAAGGGTTCAAGTATTGCCGCCCGCGACCTAGAATAATACATCAGAAGTATAGTGCACTCAGACGGCTCACGACAGTCTCTTTGCCATCCCTCACGATGGTATGTTCTTGTGGCGAATACTTGAAGTAGTGGAATCTTGAACAGTAGACTTTATCATAGTGGACTCGATAGTAGAATCTTCTTTGAACTCATATAAAGCGCCACCCCCTCTCCTTCAGTTCGGTTTCTACTTTTCCCTTTCTCACGAGTTTTTCGTAACCACTTTCCAAACCACTTCACTTCACCTTCGACTCATCTACTCACCTACTCATCTACTCACATACTCGCCTAATCATCTACCAAATATCACAATGGTTGGAATCAACATCAGATTCCTGGCCGTCTTGGCCATCATCTGCGCCTTCTTCTCGCGCGCCAATGCCTCCGGCCTCGGTGCCTGCGTCAAGCGCCCCGACCCCGCTGCTCCCGAGAAGGGTGACCTGTACAGCATGCGCATCGCCCATGGCGAGGCCATTGCCGAGTCGTACGGCGAGGATCCCAGCCGCCCCGGCAGCCACTTCTACCATGCTCTCCGCAGGTGCCGTCCCCAGGGCTTCACCGCTGTCTACGACAGCCAGGGCAATGCTCACCTGGAGTTTGTCATCAAGGACCGCAGGCTGTCGGGCCTGCCTCTGAAGGGCGCCAACCGCAACAACTGCAACGTCAAGGCCATCATCGGCCGGGCCACCGACGGCTCCTTTGAGCCCACCTGCCCCTTTGGCGGCCCTGATGCCCTGGCTCTCCAGTGGACCAAGTCCCAGAGTGCCGCTGCTCCGGCCCCCAAGGCTCCCTACGAGCAGCAGTAAGCGTCTTTCCCCAGCGGGACCTGCAGCACACGAGCAAGTAAGTGCCCTGATATCTTATAATATAATAGCAGACTCGCCGTCTTCAACGACTGACAACTTAGTCTACTAGCGAGGCATCTAGACCTTGGGTGCCCTATCGCCCTATCCCTATCGCCCTATCACACTAAACTATAGGGCTCTTTGGTGGGAGTTGTACGGGTTTCTTGGCGACTGCTTTTCAATATGTTTTGTTAGGATACCGCCTGTATTCCTCACCATCCTGTCGCTGAATTCCTTGAAATGAATGGTCCTATATTGCATTGTTCTGTCAGCCACTTGTGTTAATTGCTTGTTTTGTTTTGATTCTACTTTGATCTCTTATTACTTTTTGTAGTTAGAAACGTTGGGTGTAAAATACAGAGGACCCCCACCCAAACAATTGTGTACTGTACTGTGAGATGCACCTAGAATATTGTGGCCTGTGCCAGTAGATAGAGGCCTACACCACTATAATGAAAGTAGGCCAGGCCTGGCCATGCCACCCATGCAGCCTGATATCACATAGCTGTCTCGGCCATCCCTACGATAGTCGCCACCACCCACGCCGTCGTCTATTATAGAGACATGCCTATATATTTCTCGCTCGTTCATCAGATTATTTTCAATTAAGCTATATCTCATCTTCTTTGCAGAGTGCTTCTACTCGTTGATGGCTACCGTCTTGGTCTTCGCATCGACGGCCGCGACACCGCCATCCTCTTCATTTTCTACCCTCTTCTTCTCGCTATTGTCAAAGAACGGCCGCTCGCCCTGCGGAGTGATGCGCAGCATGTGCCGGCGAGTCACGCCCTCTTGCACAGTAAAGTCGCGCAGCGCAGAGTGCTGCGTGTTGCGGTTGTCGTACACCACCACGGTGCCCGGCGTCCAGTGAATGCGGATGTGCCAGTCCTGCCCGTGCTCAATGTGGTTGTACAAAAAGTTGAGGATCGTGTCGCTCTCCTCGGCCTTGAAGCCCTGGATCCTGCGCGTATACAGCCGGTTGACATACAGCGACTTGGTGCCCGTGACGGGGTGCGTGCGCACAACGGGATGCACCGTCTCAATGGGCTCGCGAATGTAACGGTCGCGGTGGTCGTGGACGGCGGCCTGCGAGAAGCCCGAATGTGTCGCATACTTGTCGTGCAGGAACTCGCGGAAGCTGGGCGACAGCGCGTTGTAGGAGGCCGTCGTCGACAGATACAGCGTGTCGCCGCCCGAGGGGGGGACATCCAGACCCAGGAACGTAGTCGTTCCCATGCCGTTGCTGACATGAATCAGTCCTTGCTGGGTTATACCTGGTAACGATTGCAAAACAAAAACTCACATCTCGTAGGACATGTCCGAGTGCCACTTGATGCTGCTAATGTTGTCCTTGATCTCGTTGTCGATAGCACCGGCCCTATACAGTCAGTGTTTCTGCCGTATCCGAACAACAAGACTCTACTCACACAAAATCGCGGTACACGGGCAGCAGGTGCGGGTAGTCCTTGACATGGCCGCCCATCTGGTGCACATGTAGCCGGCCAAAGTGCTGGCCGTACTTGAGCTGCCGCTCGGGCCCAATGTCCGCAAAGTCCTGGTCGCGGAACACGACAACACCGCGCTCGGCAGCCAAAAGGGCAAGCTCGTCCAGCTGGGCTGGCGTGAACTCGCTCAGCTGGATGCCGCGCACCTCGGTACCGATGGCCGGCGTGATCTCGTGCAGAGTGGCGCCGCTGTCCAGGATCTCCTTCTTGTCCTTGTTGGCACGCAGGCCGACATCTTCATGGACAAACTCTTCTAGAGGCAGCTGGCGACCGAGCGTGTAGTGTGGCAGGTAGGCCTGGTACTTGTACTGCTCGCCCTTGTAGTCAACAGACGTCTCGGCCGCGGCCTGGATGCGCGCTTGCGGCGTGTCAGCCAGCGGCGAATTCTGGGTCTGTGTGCGAGTGGCCATTATTACTGTCGATGGTGTCGATGGTGTCTATAGTTTGTGGTCTAATCTGTAGACGAGCAACTACAACTACAAGGACCGCTCTGTATCTATGCGAAACTATCTACTTATCTATGCGAACCGATTCACTACGCTCCGACATCGTCTTGACTTTGCCGGATATCCTCAGCTAGCTTCCGTCCATCAACGCTGCTGGCATATTCTTGTATTGAATCCCCGCATCTAGTCCAAGAGAGACGGGTAAACAGAGGATAAAAACAAGCAATGGCAGATGCGAAAGAGATGACGAGCTCGCGTACTTGTCTGACGACAGGCCCTCTGCAGAGTAAAGAGCCGGGAGAGTGACGCGCCAGCATTATTATTCCCAGACGATTGAGAGAACCAAGCTAATCGAAAAAGACATGAAAAGCATAACATGGCATACCCAAGTACTCTGTATATCAAGAAAAGCGTCGGACTCAATGCCCGATGTTCCCAAGATGGGAACAGTGTATCTGATATCTACTATGCGGTAGCTGCAGCCATGCGTCGTGTTGTTGATCACGAGATTGGAGCTACAAGTGACGGCAGCCTTGCGTGCTCGGGCTGCGGTCCACTCACAACCCAGCATTTTCCACCTCGTAGCATTATCTCTCCAATCTTGGACGATCCTAAACAATCTCGTAGCATTACCTGCGATTATTCAATTCCACACGGCATTTACGCATGGCGGGCTTGTAGTGCGGATGGCGAATCGAACAACAGACATATCAGCTTGCTCCATTCACCTTGTCATCTACCCGTCGCGGCAGTCCACATCTACCCGTTGCCTGTCATTTATCCAGAACAAGAAAAAGGCCGTGGGGGTCTCAGTGTTGAAGTCTTTGTCTTTTAATGTCTATAAAACAACCTTGATCATTTCTTGCAATACTCCGAGAGCAGCGTGCTATGGTGCCGGGGAACTGTCCGTGGTTATTCCCACATTCAGCATCGTGTGCCTCCTGTCTGTTCGAGTATCTCGACGTCGTGCTGCAGTATTATAGATACACCGGGGAATAGTTGCAAGTAAACCGGAGATAGCATCCATTATATGCAAGGACCAGATGATATCCCAGACACTGTTCCGTCTAGCCAAGGCCAAGACAGTCGAGAATATGACATGTGCTCGCAGCTGTGGCGTACGCCTTATCTGGTGATATCGGCCATAACGAGCGTATGGAGCAGGATGGCGACAAGGCGAATCAGTAAATGTGTTGACTATGTCTTGACTATGTCTTGACTATTGTCTTGACCTGGCTGGTTGAATACTAAATAAATAACAAGTCTGGACAAGCTTTCTTGGTGTATTGGCAAGCAGCCCAAGTCTTTGCGCACCACCACCTCAAAACCACACAATGGCTTCGTCAAGCAGTGCACTAGCTGGTAACGGCCTCGGCGACAAGGCGCCAAAGCACGTCGACGTTGCTGAAATCGATGCTGATGGAAGCTCCTCGCCGCCATCAACGCTTGCCGGCGACGGCCATGGACATGCTGACTTGGACGGACACGATGAGCCTGAGCCACCGCAAAAATCGTCCTTGTGGCGGTCAGCGGTCGGCCTCATCTGGGACTCGGTCGAGGGCGATGCTCGAAACCGCCGCTATGTCCAGAAGCTCGACACTTTTTTGTTCTCCTACATTTGTCTCGGCTACTTTATCAAGTACCTCGACCAGGGCAACTACAGCAATGCCTATGTCAGCGGCATGAAGGAGGATGTATGTTTTGCTATTGCAACCACTTTCCCCGCCCCCTCGTCTTACCTCTACTAATAAACAGCTCGAACTATATGGCAACGAGCGCAACTGGATCACTACCTGGTTCAGCGTCGGTATCATTGTCGGCACTATCCCGTCGCAGATGATTCAGCTCGAGTACATTCGCCCGTCCATCTGGATCCCGACGTGCGAGATTGCCTGGTCCATCCTCGTCATGATCATGGCCGCCGTCACGGATGTCCGCCAGCTCTATGCGCTGCGCTTCTTTGTCGGTCTCTTTGAAGCGTGTGCCTTTCCCGGCTATGCGGCCCTGCTCGGCGGCTGGTACGGGCCCAAGGAGCTCACAAAGCGCATGGCCATCTTTGAGCAGACCAGCGCCATTGCCAGCATGTTCTCGGGCTACATGCAGGCCGGCCTCTACAAGAGCATGAACGGGCGCCACGGCCTCGCGGGCTGGCGCTGGCTCTTTATCATGGACGGTGTCATCTCCATCCCCATTGCCGTCTGGGGCTTCTTTGCCATTCCCGACCTGCCGCACACGACGCGCGCTTTCTACTGGCGCAACGACGACAAGGAGTATGGCGTCCAGCGCATCGAAAAGATTGGCCGCGGCAAGCCGCGCAAGCTTACCCTGCAGGAGATCCGCAACGTGTTTGGCGACTGGCGGCTCTGGACCTTTATCCTGGCCTACACGTTTGTGGCCATGGCCGGCAGCGGCACCAACTACTTTAACCTCTGGCTGCAGGCGGCCGGCTACTCGGTCGCCCAGGTCAATGTGCTGCCCACGGCCGGCAACGCCGTCAGCATCGTCGCCGCGTTTGCCTTTGGCATCTTTGTCGACCGCACCGGGCTGCGTCTGCCGGCTCTGCTGGCGCTCCAGGCCAGCCTGTTTGTGTCCAACGTCTTGCTGTCTGTCTGGAACATCCCCGACTGGACCAAAATGTTTGCAAACTACCTTGCCTATGTCAACTCGGCATCGCAGCCCATTGTCATCAGCTGGGGCCACGAGCTCAACGGCCACAGCGCCAACCTGCGCCAGCTGCTTGTCGCCGTCGGCAACATCTTTACCTATGCCCTGCAGATCTTCATCCCCCTCGTCCTCTTCCCGACGCAAGACGCGCCGCACTACAAGTACGGCTACCAGATTCTCATCCTCTTTGGCGCCATCGGCGTTGTTGGCGTTTTTATTCTCCAGTGGCAGCAGAATCACAAAAAGTATGCCTCTTACACTCTACTATCATGATCTTATTATTATCATTCTCTATATTTTCTATATTGTCTATATTTTACTCTGCTAACTACTTTAGTCGCAAGGAGAGAATCGACCAGGAATCTGTCGAGCAGGCGTCTGAATAATATCCTCCAAAACGATAACAGCATCGTGGCAAACAGTAGACTTTTTGTTTACTATACCTTGGACAATGCTATTAAAAATAGTTCTACAACGTCTTGTATCGAGTTTGACAATTCAAATGTATTTACAAATATAAGCAAAATAATAGATAACTAGCTAAGATGATAGAGGAAAATGTAGAAATAATAAGAAAACATAAAAGAAGTAGACATGAAACGTAAAACATTACAATATTAAGCACTCTTTTGCTCCTCAACCGTACCTCGTGTGTTTCTTGAAAGCCGACAGGCCCCTTCTTCTTGGGCACTATAATTCGCAAAGCTTACTCTCCACGTGACCGTCGGTTGAACTCCTCAACTGCCACTGCCACCATGCGGTACAGGAATGCCCGCCCGCTTTCCTCGGCCACGGGGATAAAAGGCCCGTTCATGTTGCCGCGCAGTGTGATGCTGATGCCCGTGCGCTCCTTGGCGATGCCCTGGATGTCCCGCAGCGGCGCATCCCACTCTGCCGTGAGCTTGCGCGACCGGATATTAAGGATACGCGCATACGTCACAATGACCACCATGTCCTCCTGTGGCAGCTCAACGTGGCCAATGTATACCTCGTCAAAGTACTTGCCATTGTCCACCTGCTTCAGCCAGAACTGGCCCAGGGCCTCGCGTTGGCTGTACGGACGCACAATGCCGTCAGCCGGCACGAATCGCGTCAGGCGCACACGGTCCAGCTCTGATCCGTCAAACACAGTCGTCGTGTTGCGGATGCCCTCCGACACGTTGCTGGCGAGGTCCAGCACGCCGATAACGGGCTTCGTCGCAACACCAATCACACCTTTGCCAATGCCCTTGAAGAAGCCCAATGCCCCTTCCTGCTCGGCGCCCTCGAGAGGCTTGCGCGCGAGGCCGCCAACTCCAGACGCCACCGATGTGATGAATGAGTTAGCGCCTGCAGTCACGCCGTAGAGTGCGTGCTTGGGCCGGTTGCGTGCACGCGTAATGCGACGCCGGTCCTGGAACTGCTTGTCGAGCGTTGCGGCTGCCAAGCCCTTGGACATGGCACCCGTAAACTTGGACACTGAGTCACTGACACCATACACCGACTTCTTCATGAACGATGCAGCACCACGTGCTAGGCCGATACCCAGGTCCTCGGGGCGGTCCGACATGATCAGACCCTGGTACGGTTCGTAGAAAATGTCCGTGATACCCGATGAGATGTTGTTGAACAATCCGACCGGGTTGCCCAGGAAATCAGCCGAGCCCAGAATCTTGTGGATCTGGTACAAAGCCTCTTGGCTGTAGTGGTTGGAAATGTTTTGTGTGAGAACAGGAATTGATACGCGCACGTTCTCGAGCATCAATGCGTTCAGTCGCACAGGCGCATCGTTGACGTTTCCAATGGCCATGGTGATGATGTTGAAGAAGAACATGAGTGGGTTGCGCGACGATGTCTTGTCCTCCACATTGACACGCTCGGTCCGCACAAACGAAATGTTAAGCTGCATGGGCTGGATGTTGAGCAGCTCAAAGTAAATATCGCGGCCCGACTTCTGTGCCTTGGGCTCGGGGATGCCTAGACTCTCGTCGCACAGCTGGCCCTCGACCTCCTCAGTTGTCCATGATGCACCGGGCACCTTGGAGAAGTCGAGCACGGCAAACACAAAGTCCTCGTCGAGATCAAGCGTCATCTCCTGAAGCAGGATCGTTGCGTACTTGATATACTCGACACCGTAAGAGTCGTCCTTGACACGCGTGGCCATTATGTGGAGTGAAGGGTGAGCATCGACCTCACCCGCACGCTTGGGAACCACGCTGGGGTACAAGATCATTGGGAAGATACCACCATACAGCTGGTTGTCGACTTGGATCCACTTGACGGCCATGCTGACTGTCTGGTACTGCGCCGAGTCCGTGTAGCGCAGCGACACGTCACGCATGGTAATGTAGGCAAGCTCCTTCAGGTGCGAGTTGATCAATGACACACCAATACCTGCGAGGCGCAGCTGGGCACGGAATGTGACGCCCGTGTCTTGCTCTTTGGTCTCAAAGCTGGTCCTACTGCGTTCTCCGTCATTGGTAGCAGTGCTGGCGCCGGTGTTGGTCCGAGTGAGGCTGTTTTGCGAGACTTGACTGCGCTGGCGGTACAGACTCTGCGAGGGGCGGAAGTTGGTCAAGATCATGGTCTGCGTCGGGCCATCTGCGGTGACATTGATGTCAATAATCTTGGCCTGGCCGTTCAAACCAACAAACTTCATAGGAAGTTGGTTTCCAATTTCGGCCAGTTTGACATGCCGCTCCTTGCCAAACGCGTTGATCACCACCTCACGAGCTTTGGCTGCTGGGAAGTCCCATGCATAAGGCATGATGCTACGCGGTGGCAGGCGGTAGCGGATCGGCCGCCATCCAGAACGGTCCTCGACTCCGTCATCGTCGACGTTGGGGTTGGCTTGGTAGAACGTGAACTCAGTGTCACTCTCGTTGCGCATCGAGTATGGCCAGTTGCGCGTCTCCATGCTCAGGTTCAGGAATATCGTCGCGCCCTCCATCAGAATTTCAGTGCGCACCAGCTTCTGTCGCTGGCCTGGCTTGGTGATCTTGATGTAGGCTGTGCCTAGGTCAGAAATATTGAAGGGGGATGACCACTGACTATTGACACCGGGGTACGCCAGGCACAGTTGCTTGGATGGACTCTTTTGCAAGAAGTGCAACGGCTGCAATGCGCCGGCCTTAATTGGCATGACATTGGACGAGCTCGGCTCGCGAATGTCAATCGTCTCATCAATGTGGTTCTTGATGACGAACCGCGGTGCGAGCGTCACGACCTTGGACATCTTGTATTTGCCCTCGCCAGGCTCGACTGTGATACCAATGTGGATCTCAGTGTTGCGCGTGCGCGTTGATTGCAGCACCACCTCGGACGAGCTTCCGATGGCGTCAAAACTCTGCGGCTTGCTCCACTCGGAATCGCCGACACGGAGCAGGGCACGATTGCGGTTGTCCTCAGTAGCGTACGAGAACATAAATGGAAGTGCGCGCGCGTGGTCATTGCTGTTGTCGGGCTGCTTAATGAGCATTTGACCAGCAGCTGCACGGGCCTGTTGCATAAAGCCTTTGGATCGCACGTCAATCTCCAGGCCTGTCTTGTTCAAGATCACGTAGGGGCTGTAGACGGTGACCTTGAATGCACCACCGGCATCAGGGATCCGGTAGTAGTGCAGGCGCAGGTGGAGGTTGAGGCCTGCATCGTCCTTGCATACCAGCATTGTCTCCTTGTGGAAGTCCTCCGACGTGCCCGAGTTGATAATCGCAAACTCGCTGGCCTTGTACATGGTGTCTTGCATGTCGATGCTCAAAAGCAAGAGGTGGGACAGCTCAGTGACGTGCACGGGGCTGACGCCACCCTTGCGCAAGAAGTTGGTCCAGTCGCGCTTAGTGTTCTTGTCGTAGATGCGGTACTTGAAATCGTACGGCAGTAGGTTCTCGAGCACAACAGGTGCAGACAGCTTGATCTTCATGTAGGGGTAGTTCTGCACCAGCGGGTTTCCCTTGTCAAAATTGGCGTTGACCTGGAAGAAGAATGAGTCGCCATTTTCCCCCTTGCACACCATGGTCCGCGTAGGCCGCTTGAGCAGGTCGCGCCACCACAGCGTCTCGGTGGACCAGTCAAATCCGAACCCAGAGTCGGGGCGCACGACGAGGCTCTTGAGGTAGACAGCACCGACAGGTGCCGGGCGCGATTCACCAGGCGCAATCTTCTCGATCTTCAGCAGGTGGCCCTCGCGGGGATCATAAACGCCAATCTCGACGGGCAGCTGCGTTTCGTTCTCCACCACAAGAGGACTGCGGAACGTCACATATTTGACATTGTCGTCACCCAACTTGACGTCGACCAACAGCCGGTGCAGGACCTGGTTGCTCTTAGGACGCAGGCCAAAAATGAATTGTCCCTCCCTGTTCAGGCGAATGCTCTTGACCGGATCGAAGCCGGAGCTCTCGAGCAGCACCTGGACATTCTGTGACTGCGACTCCGCAATCAGGTTCTCACGCATCTTCTCCCACTGCTCGAAGCTCCAAGGAGCCTCGTCACCATCCTCTAGGCGCACTGTAATCTCCTCGTTGGCCAGTGTACTACGCGATGTGACCACAATACCGAAGCCAGTGTAGTTCCGGATCCGGTAGGGTGCCTCGGTACCACGGGCCTTGCCTAGGACATCCTGAGGCGTCTGCATCAAAAAGGCAGCAGACTTGGATGCAAGCGCTATCGACGACGACGTGACTGTAATGTCAAACGTCTTCTTCGAGGCCACATCGAATGAAAAGACACCAGTGTCCTTCTCGCGACCGACACCAATGGAAACTTCCCATGGCTCAACCAGGGGCTCCCAGGCAGACTTGGCAAAGTTGTACACGTTGGTATAAAGCTCGATGAGTGTGTCGGCCCGAAGGTTGCTGGACCAGTCCTCGGCTGCGACGGTAAACTTCTTGATGCTAAGGTCAAGAATGGGAAGTTCGTGAAGATCACCAATCAGGACAACACGGACACCGTCAATGGTCGCGTGGAGAGACTCGTGCTTGGGCGGGGCAGATATATCCTGTGACGGGTCCCCATTGCCACTTTCAATCTGCAGAGGCTGCTTGCCCTTGTCGCGGAGTGTAGCACCTCCGCTCAAAGCACGGCCGCGGCTCAGAGTGGTGAGGGCGGCTCTTGTTGACGACCCAGCAATGCCAGTGACTGTCGTCTGACCACGGCCGCTTGCAGTGCGCTGCTTTATGCCAGAATGGCGTAGCTGTTTGGCCTTCTCCTCGGCGACGGAGGGCTTAATTTTCTTGGGGGAAGTGTCATCGTTACCAGAAAGCTCAGATGCCTTGCTAATAATCTGGAGGACGAGCAGAATATCACGCAGCGACAGACGCAAAACCAGCGGTTCAACCTCAATGTTGATGCTGGTCAGGCCCGGCTTCGAGCCATCAACGGACAGCTGGATGGAGAAGTCGTCGATGATGCGAAGTCTAGAATCCTCAAATCGGTCCATGCGGCACAAGAACATGCCGACCTCGGAGACCTGGAAGGTAGTTGCATGCTGGTGTGAAAGGAGCACCTGCTTGGTGCCCAGGACAATAGCCTCGGATGATGAGCTGAGCGGGTTGGCAATTAGGATCACCTGAGCGTCTACAATGTTGACGCGGAAGGCAATGCTTGTTGCATTCTGGGATTCTGGTTGTTTAACGGAATCTCCCAGGGGCACAAAGCTGCCCGAATGACCTGCCAGGCCTTGCGGTGATGGGCGCTGAGAATCGTCGGCCTCCCCGCTGCTTCTGCCCGTATGCTGACCAGAGTTTTGTCTAGTAAATGCAATGCGCAGTGAGTCGATATCAGACTCGTCGGGAGTTTCAGTCGGGCTGGCCAGCTCGTCGGATATTGTGGAGGTATCATCGACACTCATGCCAACTGTAATAAAGCGCTGAATCGCAAAAATGTAGTCGAGGGCAAAAATGATACGAGGACTGTCGACGGCTACAATGGCGACAATGCTGCGCTCCTGGCCGCCAGTCATGCTGATGCTGGCCATGAACTGTTGAGCATTCTTGTTTGATGAGGACATGATCCGACGGTACTTATTCGTCTCACCGGGCCGGCTATCATGGATGGTAAAGGACGAGATGACGAACTCGGCCTCAAGCGAGCCGTTCGCCTGCATTCTCAGCTTGAGTTTACTATCATCAAGTGAGAAGCGGGACAGGCTCGCAAGATCCAGGTTTCCGACGGGCCGATCCTCGGGTGCGTTGATGAGCTCGAGACCAATTGTTTTGATGTTAAATACCAGGTCCAGCTTTGTCCACGTCTCGGCTGTAGACCCCAGCTCTGGGCCAAGGTCAACGGCAGGCGTTCCATCAGTCTGCAAATTTAATCCAGACCGGGCACGCTGGAGTGTACGGTCATCGACACTGCGCTCAACATCTTCCAGCGCACGCTGCTGGTCTCCGTCCTCGGAAGCAAAAGCTGCCGGGACTGACTTGCTGATCTCCAAAAGGAACTGCAGCTGGTATTGGGTGAGGCGCAGGTTGAAGTCGGTCATGTGGCCGACGATCTCGGTGTCAGGCCGCTTCAGATGCGGCTTATGCTCGGCATGTGTGACCTGGAAAGCCAAGTCGACGTGATCAATAAGCTCAAGCTCCTCGGACCGCTCGTCGGGGTAGTGGATAAGTGATGTCAGACGAATGTTGCGGATACCGGCTGACAACTTCATGGCAATCTCGGCGTCCTTTGAGTCGTCAAGAGGGGAGAACCTGTTCTGGGCGTAGATTTCACCCAGGTACGCGGTTAAGAGGTCGCGCTTCGGCCGACCGGGAACAACAACCCGTGGGAATACAACAATGGGAGTGTTGACGACGACGTCAAACTTGATGCGGTTGTTGCTTTGCTGAAGCTGATTGGCCTGGTTTGCAGCCGCTTGGCGAGCGGCATTGTAGATAGCCTGCATCTTGCCAAACTTGACCAAGAAGTCAATGATCTTACGGAATGGCTCCTCCATAAAGTTCATCTTGATGGAACCAGCACGGAGATAGATGGACGAGTCGTAGCCAGGGTATGTCTTGGCATTATTAGCATCGAAAGTCTCGTAGCGGAAGTCAGCGAGGTCATCGCCTTGGATAGTGATGAGTTGGCGTAGGGGTGAATCTGCTGGAACACCAAGGTTTACGTCATCTGTGAGGCTCAGGTTGCCGAGTCGTGTCGACAGGCGCATGGTTCCAGCAAGGAGGAAGACGCCGACATCAGCATGATTGAACGCAAGTGTTGCTAGGCGGATACCATCGTTATTCAGAATCAAGCGGATACTTTTGAGGTCTACCTTTACACGAATGGCACCGGCGGCACCGGGCTCGGACGATATCGGTGAACCCGATGTTTTATCGGTCTCCTCGTCAGTAACGAGAATGCTAGGATCCTCATTGGCACCGTCGATATTACTGATTCGGGCTTGCTCTTCGGGCGGTGCAGGGGTGGTGAAGGTAATGAGGACAAAGTCGAGGAGTGTGAGCAGTGTCTTGCGCGTGACAATAATGTTGATTGTTGAGATGGCAACGTTGACATTTGTCTCGATGCCTTCGTACACGGGCATGAACTCAGGCGACTCCTTCTTGACGCGCACAAACTTGACATGCACAAGATTGCGCTGCTGTTCGCGATCTTCAATGTCACCAGACGAGACGATGGACTTGAACTCGGCTGGTGGGTTGGACACAAAATCATCAACAATGACCGAGCCCAGGGACACTTCGGCAACCATGTCGTAGGGACGCAGGTAAAAGTCAAGGTCAAAAGTCTGTGCTACCAACTCGACCAGAAGAGCATCCGGCCGTGAACCGTCGGCGCCACTCCGGTAAAGCGATCCACGAAGCTCATCAACCGAGAACTTGAACTGGAACGTCTTTTGTTGCATCCTGCGCTGCTCACTAGTGAGGCCGCCGCTGTCAGCGTCCTGGAATGCATCCTCGTCGTCATCGTTGTCATCATCCAAAACAATGGCCGTCTCTTCGGGAATTGTAAAAGATAGCAGTTGTGATGCCCGGCGCTGGCTGCTTTTTCGGTGGGTGGATGATGCAGAGGCTGAGCTGAGAAGTCGTGGCCGGTTGGATTTGGAAGATGAGTTCGCTCTAGAGCCCTTTGCGGGGGTCTGGGGGGGCACCATATCAATCTCGTCGTCTCCAAACTTGGGGATGGCAACCTCAATGATCTTCATCAGGTTCTTGTACTTCGTGTCGGATACTGCAGCGTGCAGCGTAGGCATATGGCCAGACATCTTCATGCGAGTAAGGTTAGGGGCCTTGGGAAGGATGGAGATCTCAACGATGAAGTCAACATTGATCTTCTCGACAATGTGCAGATGGAGCGCCTCGTTCTTGTTGACAAGCTGAGCTTTGGTGTCCTCAATGGACGGGCCGATCAGAAGTTGGGTCGAGGTGAGCTTGACGATGAATCGATCGTACATGAGTGACTCCAGGCGCTTGAAATCAGCGGGTGTGAACTCGCGCGCATCCTTTGACTGAACATCCTTGATAGTGGCTTTGTCGGCAAGCTCGCTGCTCACGCTAATGTGACCGGCGTCCAGAATCAGACAGGTCGACTTGCGAGTGGTGATGCTCTGCGGAACAATGATGAGAGGCGCCTGCAAGTCAAGCTTGGCGTTGATGGTCTTGTGCTCCTCAAGGGCAAAGTTCAGACCGGCACGGGTCTGCTCGCGAAGGCCTTCCACGGTGGCACCGGCCGTCTCCATGAGGGCAGTGATGGACTCCATGTGTCTCTCTGGTGGTTTAAAGAAGTTCCATACACCAATGACAAAGTTGGGGTTCCAGACAATCTCAAGGGGCTTGAGTTTGCCACGTACAGCGACGTCGCCCTGGCCGTCAAGAGGGTTCTGCTCCACCTGGAACCAGAAAAACGCCTCATCTGTGGTTTCGGCAGCCGTCTTGTCCAAATCATTGAGCGAAAGGCGCTTCTTGGTGCTCGTGACACCGGGTGCATCCTTGACACGGACGATCTCAGTAAACAAGCTCTCGGGTGTCGTGCCGTCATTGACACGGAGACCACCTAGGCTGATGTCCAACATCATGGAGTCTGGTCGCTGCAAGGCCTTGGCTCGGAATACATCAAAATGTAAACTGAGAAGGTCGGTAGTTGTGGTGCCTTGTGGATTTTGTTTGAGGGTGAAGCTTCCTGTGCTTAGCGATGCCTCAATCTGCAGCTTGATAGCTTCTCTTGGAATGTCCACCTCATCTGCCAGTGCCGCCTTTTCGTTCCAGTCAATGGCCTCGTAGAGCTCTTGCCGCTGCTCCTCAGTGATGTGTGTGTTCTCCTCTTCAGACTCCTCGACAGGTTGTTCAGCAGGTTGTTTTGAGCCCCACGCCCACGCCAGCCAGCCTTGTGGCTGCTGTTGTTGCTGTTGCTGGTCTGGCTTCGGCTTCAATGCGGCGGCGTTCTCCTTCTTGAGCTGATTGCGAGCGAGCGAGCGCCAGAAGCGCAGATCCTCATAGCCAAGCTTCCACTCAAGCTTCGTTATGTCATCGTTTTCCTCGGGTGTGAGCACCAGGTTCTGCTTCTTCTTCTTGAACAGCTCAATGTAGCGGCGACGGTCATCACGGCGTTCGCGGAAGTAGCCCCATGTCCATCTCCGATTTCGCTCGTGGATCTTGCTGAGGACTGCATCACCAGCAAACTTGAGCCAGGCTCGTGGGTCCTCCTTTGGGCGAACACCCTTGGGCTGGTACTTCTTGTACTCTTGGTGGCGGATAAAGTAGTGGAAGAGATCGATCATCATGAGGGCGTCCCGGTATTGGTGGTCATCGAGCACGACACCGATCTCGTCAAAGATGAGGTTGGCCTTGAACTTGGGCGCGCGAATGTCACCAGTCTTGTCTAGCTCGACCTTGGCCTGTCCGTTCACGGGCTTCAGGATAAACTGGTGATTCTTGAATGCCTTAAGGTCGGCGTCCTCGTCATCCTCGTCCGCATCTTCGTCGATGGATCTTGTACCCAGGGCATCCTCACCGTCTGCCTTTGCGATCATCTCCTTGAATCGTTTCAATATCTCGTCGTGTGCAGTCTCATGGTCGGGATCCGCAGGTGCTTCCCGGCCGGAGCCGAGAAGTTTTGTGTCGGTGTTCCAGTAGACGGCTAGTGCACCGAGTGTAACGAGCTTGTGCGTGGACTTGAAGACGGACTGGATAAAAGCTGGGCGCCAGCCATCGTCGGTGCTGACGGCACTGAACTCTTCGAGTGTGACGCCGAGGGCAAAGGGGTGGCCCGGTGCAGAGATGGAGTCCTCATAGCGGATGTGGATGTTCTTGACGGAGATCTGGAGGTTGTCCACAATCTTCGTGACCAGGCTTTGAGTGAAGCTCTGGCTCTTCTTCTGGTCTTCTTGGCTCAGTCCTTCCTTGGACTGTTCCTTGAGCAGCTCTGCCGAGTCAAGCTTCTCCATCTTGAGCCGCTGCTTACGGCGCTCCTCCTCTTCCTCATTGTATGCAGCCTCTTCCTTTGGCGAGGCGAGCAAGAAGACATCCTCGATAAAGATCTTGACGGGTGCACCGCTGAGGTTGGACCATGGGATTGTGAGTGTGAGCTGGCCAAGATGGCCTTCGACGACGTTGATGGGTAGCTTGAGCTGGTCGAGAGCTTCTCTCCGCAGTTCGAGGTCACGCAGCTTGACGTCACCGGACCAGATGCCGACCTTGAGTTGGGTAGGGTCAAAGTTCTTGACGTACATGCCCAGGAAGCGGTTAAGCAACCCGGCAACGAGACCTTCCAACATGGTGGCGACGGAACGGAGCGCGGTCTACCGCGCGGAGCCGGGAGTGGCGTAGGGCAAATAAGGGAAAGTGTTGGAGCTCGGGATTTTGGGAAGTCGGTAAAGTTATGATTGATGGGCGGATTCTGCCGTCATTGGAGAGTTGACGCAGATGCTTTTTTGTTTTTTTTTCAATAGTATTAGTGTCGTGAAAACGCGTGTGTCCGAGACAGAACAACGGCCGTCGTTCTCATGAGACCGATTTGAGTTCAAAGAATGTCAAGACTTGTGTGCAGAATACTGACGTTGGGTCGATGTCAGGCACAGCACAGCATAAATGGGAGGGAACGGTCGAGGTTGGTGGCAGTTGATTTTTGGAAGGAGCTACCCAAGGACAAAGCGTTGGGTTGTTAGGCTCTTGCCTCTAAAATGTCTTTCATTCGTGCCGTGCCTTGCCTTGCTCGACAGCCGATTGGTGACGTGTGAGCGATGAATGTGCTCCAGGTCGTGCCTTCCTCAGCAAAAAAGAATGGGGAGACTTGGTGAGAGCGGAGAAATGGTGGGGTCATGACAGCGTGCCGATTCGCTGAATCCTAAAAGTTGCAGCTAGTTCGAATGGGCCAGGCAGGTGCGATAGCCAAGCAAGCAGCACAGGTACCTTTCGTTTGTGGAATGTATACAAAGGTACAATGTCTCTAACTACGTCACTGGCAACAGCTGCCAGATGAAAATTACAGCAAAGATCAAGAAGTAAAACACCAAGCACAAAACACAAAGGGAAGGCGCACAAAAATGGCCTGGCAACCTGGGAAGGTGCTTTGGGACTTGGCTGCAATGAGAAATCCAAGCTACCTGCCACAGCTTTTGTTACGATGACTAAAGCAACGCGTGTGACTATGACGTTGATCGGCTCATGGAGCAAGATCGAGATGTCTTTGACATCATCTCTGCGCATTGAGGCCATTGAGACCTTCAAATGAGACCCAATGGCCGCGCTTTTCTGTATTAAACTTTCTATCTTGCTCATTCTTTAATAACTTCGTATCGCAATCCGATTGTTGATCAGTAGACAGCACTTGTTGTCCTCATATTTGCGTCATCTTCAAAGCTTCAATCGCAGCCATAGCCAGCTCCGAAACTATGCATCAAGCTTCTATACGCGCGCTAGCTCCACTGAGAGCTTCTACCACCCGATCATGGGCCAGCTCCAGAGTAGCAGGATCGTGGACAGCTCGGGCACTGTCTGAACGAGCCCAATTCTCGACAGCAACATCCACAACCTTCTCGAGACCTCGCAACACCTCCCTGACCCAGACCCTTGTTCTGAGACCGACTGCTGTGGCATACTCGAGCGACTCTCGTGGCCCAGTCAAGTACGGAATTGACCGTAAACATGAGAAGGAACGGGCCAACCAAAAGCTCGAGGTTCGGCCAGACGAGGTGAGCGCCGATTCGTCGGTGCGCCCAATTATCGAGCACAGCCAGAACCCAGAAGCTGAGAAGCTGCCAACTGTATCAGAAGCTCTTGGAAAAGATCTAGTGAGTCTATATTTTCGCAGATTTGGGTAATCCAGCACACTGACGCGATTGCTAGCATGCCGCGAAAGACGCAATTGCACTCACAGAAGTGCCTCGCGAAGCTTATGCCCTCGGTTTGAGTGGCACGATCCCGTACTTTTTTACCTCGCTCTCCACAGTCATTCTCGGCTGGAATATTCGCAGCGGTCCATCCACATCACCTATCATAAACAGCTTTATGCTGAGCCCCGAGTCGGCGCAACAATGGCTGCAGATGCTGGAGCCAGTCCAACTGGGCTACGGTGCCGTGATTATCTCCTCTCTAGGTGCCGTTCACTGGGTAAGTGCACTCGACTTTGAGCTTCTATTTGGACACGATCGATTGACTAGCAAACAAGGGAATGGAACTCATGGAAAAGACACCAGAGCACGACCGCACTCGGTTCCGCTACGCCATGGGCATAATCGCACCAGCAGTTGCGTGGCCGACACTCTTCCTCCCCGTCCATTTTGCACTGACGGGCCAGTTCCTTGCATTCACGATGCTCTACTTTGCCGACAGCCGGGCTACCAAGTTGGGCTGGACTCCCCAGTGGTACTCAACCTACCGCTTTGTCCTGACGGCAGTTGTGGGCAGTGCCATTCTCGTCAGCCTTCTCTTCAGAGCCAAGATTGACGATGTCGGTGAGAACATGTCTCAGCGTCTGGAGACCGGAATGCACCAGCGCGGCCCTACCGAAGAGGCATACTCAGCCAAGTGGGCTCGGCTAGAGAAGAAGGAAAAGGAGAAGATCAAGGCTGAAGAGGAGAAGAAGAAGACGGAAGAGGAAAAGGCAAAGAAGGCTGAGAAAAAGGGGGGCAAAGGTGTGGACAAGAGCAACAAGAACGAGGAGGAGGAGGAGAAGACAGACGAGAAGAATGAGGAGTCTACTTCTGAAGACAAGGAGAGCGGCAAGGACAAGAAGGCTGCCGGCGAGGATGAAGAGGGCGCTACCAAGAAGGACGACAAGAAGGACAAGGGTGACAACAAGTCGGGTGATACCGAGAACAAGACGACCCAGAAGAAGGGCAGTGGCGATGAGGTGAAGGCCGATGGCGATGCCTCGTCCAAGAAGAAGTCGTCCAAGGGAGACGAGGAGGCCAAGGACAAGGGCAAAGACGGTGATGCTGAATAGATCTACCGCCTGCCTGGTTCTTGATATGGTGTTTTATCTTAGCACTGCATCTTGTGTTTATGATTGCTTCATATTCGTAACATCTTGACTTCATTTAGGAACAGTCATTCAATTGAAGTATATTTGTGCCAAGGCCTGTGGTTCACTTCCAGTAAATATGCCGGGATTTCATTATTATTTGTTTTAATCTATATTTATTTGACTTTTATTTGGTACTTACATAACATCTATATATTTTTAAAATAGGAAAGAAAAAAATGAAAGTGACAATTTATATATATTCTTTTTTCAAGTCAAAGCCTAAACACGATGCTTGCACAAATACCATGATCTAAAGAATAAACTTGTTCTTGCGAACTTGCAACCGAAACAAGAAAGAAAAGAATTGAGCAATAATATACACGACCACGGCACAAGGTATAACTTCTTCTTGTAAAGTGTGCAAAAACAGGCAATTATGCCTACAGAGGGAAACGCGTCAAAGTTGGACGCGTTTTATGACATCTCAGTTGCGTATGTTGACATTCAGAGGCGTCTTTTTCATCATTCTTCATTCTTCTACGCAGGGTCGAAGCAAAGCAACAAAATTATGGCACCTCATGAAAGAAAAAGAAGTTTGAGTGAAAAATGCGATGTGAGTATGCCAACAACAGCCAAGGCGGACAAACAACGCACAAAGACACAGACTGATGCTGACTGTTTCCAGAGATGCTTCTACGATGACCTCTATTGCGATAGTTAAAAACCGAGCTGCACGACCGGCAGCGGCCATGACGGGAGGAACAGCTCAACGAGGCGAGCGAGCCAAGCAGCGCTGTGGCAGCTGCACCTTGGCCGTTCACTGAGTAAGTGCACTCGACTTTGAGCTTCTATCTGGACACAATCGATGGACTAACAAACAAGGGAATGGAACTCATGGAAAGGCCACCAATCTGGTGATTTGGTTTTAGATGTCAGTCGACTCGTCTAGCACTAGATGTCATGATGAGGTTTGGTGTAGACTTTGCTCGGTGTATTTGGCTTTTGATTTTTAACCTTTTATTTTTGGCTCCTATACCCTATAATTATACCAGTTTTGTAATAGTACCACTTTACTCGAATATCTTACGACTGTGTTGGCATGGACACGTCGGCCTTCTTGGCAACAACATCCTCCGACTTCCACAGGGCGGTGACGGTCTTCTGCTGGGTGTAGAAGGAGATACCGGGACGGCCGTAAAAGGTGCTGGCACCGCCGGCGGCCACCGACTTCTTGTTACCGGTGAAGGAGAACATGGGCAGTGGGACGGGAATGGGCACGTTGATACCGACCTGGCCGGCCTCAATGGTGCGGCGGAAGCGCTCGGCGGCGGCACCAGAGCGGGTGAAGACGGCGGTACCGTTGCCGTACTGGTTGCGGTTGATCAGGTCAACCGCCTCGTCAAGGGTATCGGCCTGCACGCAGACAAGGACGGGGCCGAAAATCTCCTCGGTGTAGCAGGTCATGTCGGTCTTGACGTCGCTGATGATGGTGGGGGCAACCCAGTTGCCGGCAGCGAACTTGGGGTCGGCGGGCTTGAAGCCGCGGCCGTCGAGGGCAATAGTGGCGCCCTCGTCGGCAGCGCTCTGGATGAGCGACTCGATGCGGGCCTTGCTCTGGGGGCTGATGACGGGGCCGAGGTCGGAGCCCTCGATGAAGCCGCCGTTGACAGACAGCTTCTTGGCGGCCTCGACAAGCTCAGGCAGCCAGTTCTGGGTCTCGCCGACGAGAACGAGGACACTGAGAGCCATGCAGCGCTGGCCGGCAGCACCGAAAGCGGCACCGACGACGCTGTTGATGAGGTGGTTCTTGTCGCAGTCGGGCAGGGCGACGGCGTGGTTCTTGGCGCCGAGGTTGGCCTGCACACGCTTGCCAAGAGCGGAGCCCTTGGAAAAGATGTACTCGCCCGCCTTGTTGCCACCGACAAAGCTGATGGCCTTGATGTCCTCGTGCTCGAGTAGGAAGTTGACAGTGTCGTGGGTGCCGTGGACAATGTTGAGAACGCCGTCGGGCAGGCCGGCGTCGCGCGCCAGCTCGGCCAGGATAAGGGCGGCACCAGGGTCGCGCTCCGAGGGCTTGATGACAAGCGTGTTGCCCGTAACGCAAGCAATAGGGATGGACCACAGCGGGATCATGGCGGGGAAGTTGAAGGGGCAGATAGCGGCGACGACACCGAGGGGCTCGCGGTACGAGCGCGTCTCCATGTCCTTGGCAACCTCGAGGACCTCGCCCTTGAGCAGCTCGGGTGCGGCGCAGGCGGCCTCGGCGACCTGCAGACCGCGCAGGACATCGCCGCGGGCGTCGGCAAAGGTCTTGCCCTGCTCCAGCACAATGCTCGAGGCGAGACGGTCCCAGTTCTCGCGGATGAGGGCGACAAACTTGAACATGATCTGCTGGCGGGCCATGACGCTGGTGTTCTTCCAGGCGGGGTAGGCCTTGGCGGCCGAGGCAATGGTGGCCTCGAGCTCGTCGCGGGTCATCTGGGGCACGCGGGTGACGAGCTCGTTGGTGGCCGGGTCGTGGACATCAACGAGCTGGGCGCCAGAGGCGGCCGACTGCTTGAACGCATTGTCGATAAAGTAGGGCGTGTTCTCGACCGAGGCGAGCTTGTCGTGGGAGCGAATGAAGGAGGTGGCCGTGGAGTTGAGCGAGGCGTTGAGGCGGCGCGGGGTGGTGTGGAGGGTGCGCGAGGAGCGCGAGGAGCGCGATGCTGCCGACTGCAGCTGTAGACGGCCGGCCGAGCGAGCGCTCTTCTGAACGACTCTCTGGAACATTGTGGTGTGTGATCTGAGATTGGATACTGGGAGAATCAAACAAAACAAGAAGAGGTCAGACCCTGCGAGCTTCAAGGGACGGCCAGTTATATTGGGTTTGTTGATTTATTATTTATTATTTCCTAATTATTTTTTATAAATTATTATTGATTGTTTCTACAAATGCCCAGCATCTAATCTACGGCATAGGTCCCGAACACCGTGCGACCTCGCTTGGCCCTGCTTGGCCTGGCTGGCCCTGGCTTGGAGGGAGCGAGGGTGAGAGCCACGAGACAAGAGTTCGGCACCATGCTAGCTACAGTGGACCAGTCTCATGACTGCTCCGGCGGGACAATGGCCACGAGGGCGCATGACCGCCGAGGTGTTTTTTGATTTCATTGATTCATGTCTGGCTGTTTTCAGTTGCGTTTGTACACAACGGTAGACTCCAGACTCTTCTGTCTGCGTCTGAGACATTGTTTCTTTCTTTTTCTTTTTGTTTACACACACTGTCGTCGTCGTCGGCCTTCTTTCTGCTGGTCGCTGCCTCGGCGGTCAAGTCCGCGGACTTGTTCATGCGCGAGCAAGAGTTCCGGCAGAGCTTGGAAGCAGTTGTTGAGCCGTTGAGTTTACTGCTGTTCGCTCCCATTTTGCTGTCATTTTGCTATCGTTTTGCTAATAAATTGCTGTCAATATTGCCAATCCCCTGTAGTCCCCCAAATTCCCTACCAATTTGCCAGGCACGCAGCACGCAGCAGCACGATACAGCGGCTGGACTCGCTACCCCTCACTAAACTCGCTTTAGATAACAAGTCCGGGGCCCCATATTTGATTACCTTCCTAATACGGACTTGTCCTCATTGATAGGTGATTTACACGGGCATCGCCTCGGTAGCAGACCGGAGGGAGCAAGTGGAACAAGCGTATTGGATGCATATAGTGGTTTAGTGAATTGGTGAGTAGGAATGGAGGTAATGGAAAAGGAGAGCGGTGTTGGCAGTTCCAAGCTCAGTGATGTTGGCGAATCGCTGGATGGCAATATGATAAGGCGTTGAATATAGAATAATTAACAGAAAAAGAATAATTAACAGAAAAAGAAAAAGAAAAAGAAAAAGAAAAAGAAAAAGAAAACATTGAAAATACAAGGCACATCCGAGATCATAGGATAATGAACAAAAAAGTATCAAGATAAAGATCACAAAAGTATGATTGTATCCAAAAAAGATTAAATTCGCTATTGCTCGTAAATTACTCGGACGCCGCTTTCTCCAGAGCCGCCAGCAGAATGTCGGCGTGGCTCTTCTCAAAGATGAGCATGGGCCGCAGGCGCACCGCGGACTCGCCCGAACCGCCAATGTTCACACCCAGCTCCCTGACGCGCTTCACAAAAGCGTCACGCTGGGGGTGGTCAAAGGCCAGGAACGTGCCCATGTTCTTGCCGCGCAGGTTGGCAAACTGGCCAGGGAACTTGGGCGCCAGCGTCTTCTCAATCTCGCCAAACAGGTAGTCGCCGACGGCGGCCGTGTGCGCAACCAGGTCGTGCTTCTCAATCTCCTCAAAGATGGCCTTGAAGAGCAGCGCACGCACCGGGTCACCCATCCAGGTGTTGAACTGACGGTATGCCTTGTTGGGGCGCAGTTCGGGGTTTGTGTAGTAGAAGCCGGCGGCCTGGGCCTTCTTGGAAAAGGTCACAATGTCGGGCGGCGTCTCCAGGTTCCAGTGGTCGTGGGCCCAGAACTTGCCCGTGGCGCCGACGCCCGTCTGCACCTCGTCGACAATAAACAGCACGTTGTGCTTCTTGGTCAGCTCGCGCAGGCCGCGGAAGAAGTTGGCGCTGGCGTGGTTGTCGCCGCCCTCGGACTGGATGGGCTCGACAACGACAGCGGCCGGCTTGTTGTGGTAGGTCGTGATCAGAGACTCGACCTCGGCCAGGCTTGCCTGCTCGGCAGCAGCGTTCTCGGCCTCGAACTGGTCGAGGGGGTAGCGCAGCGACGGGAACGATGCCTGGGGCCAGTCAAAGGCGGGAATGTCCAGCTTGTGGATAGGCTTGGAGCGCGTCGTCGACAGCGAGCCAAACAGACGGCCGTGGAAGCCGCCCTTGAAAGACAGAATGGACAGGCCGTTGGCGGCACCGGGCGCCTCGTTGTTCATAGACGACTGCAGCTCCTCGGCGGTAAAGTCGACATTGTAGCCACCGCGCTCCTGCTGGCGGCGCCAGATAAACGCGGCCTTGTAGGCAGTCTCGTTGGCGTCAGAGCCGGTCATGGCGGTAAACACCTTGTCGAGGCCCTTGGGGCTGGCACGGAGCAGGCCGGTGCGCAGGACCTCCTCCCAGTCCTCGGGAGGGAAGTTGCCAAGCGCGGGACGGCTGACAATAGCGTTGACCATGTCGGGGGTCTTGGTAGCCTCGATCAGGGCGGGGTTGGCGTAGCCTAGCGGGATGGAAGCGATCTGGGCAAAAGCATCCAGCAGCACGTTGCCGTCGGCATCGACAATGTAGTTGCCGATGCTCTTGTTGTAGTCGGTCAGGATGCTAATGTTGCGGGTGTCAAACACGCTGTCCAGCGACGCGATCTTCTCCTTGGATACGGGACCGGGCAGGCTGGTCTTCATAGACGGAGCTGCAGGCTCGCCGGCGATGAAGCTGGACACGGCGCGGACAGACGCGAAGGCCGGGGTCGCACGATGGGCAGCTGGACGGGTAGCCGACAGGGTGAGGGCCTTGGCCGAGTGAAGAAGCCTCCGGGATGCCATTTTTGTGTGTCTGAATGATGCGATGAATGATAATCAGAAAGACCAAGAAGAAAAAGAAAAAAAGAAAAAAAAAAAAAAGAAAGTCAAGAGTGACAAGACAGCTCCTGAAGAATAGATCTACGCCGTGCAAGTCACGGTGTCGACTCCGCACGTCGGTGCCCCTCACGCTCCTTCCGCAAGAGTACACGAATAATACAATAAAATAAAATAGCTACTTTAAATAACTAAATAGCCAATTGGGAAATGGTTGGTTTCCTATTGCAGACGGCAGTCACCGAACGACGTACGAGATACGCTGTTCTCCGCCGAGCTTCGCGGGAGGATGCAAATACACGACTATGAATAGCTCCGGCAGCTTGGTTCGTGTTCTTAGACTATTGTTGTCCTAGAGTTTGCTCATTGTTTTCATGGCATTCTATCGTCACGACGCTCTGCCGTTCCAATGGCCCTGCTTTGCCTTATCGGCCCCGCTTGGACTTTCCGTATGCGGCATAGACCCGCGTCGGACCTGCATCGGCTACAGATGATAGCCTCTAATAGTGCAGTGAGTATCAGATAGAGTGCGCTCAGATATCAGGTATGGCCAGGTGGAATAGCAGAAAGAAATAATTGGAATACTAAATTTACATTTAAATTACGATAACAACAAACTAACATTCGGGGTATCCAGCACACTTCCCATAAACTCCATTCGTTATCTTGTCGCTCGGCTGGACATACTCGACTTGGATGGCACGTTCATCTTCACCAGTCTTCCTCCATCATCTTCTCGAGTCATAGCCTATCTCACTATACCTTTCCCTATCAGCTCTCGGATGGTGCGCCCAAACAACCGCTGGTATACGCCGAGCATGCCCAGCATGCCCGGCCACCGTTCGCCGCACCATGCCAGCAGGATCAGGCACGAGCTTGACACATCGACATACGCGCCCCAGTCGAGCTCGCCATTGCCTCTTACACCATTTGCACTCGATGATGCGTCCGCGCCCATGGGCTGCAGAACAGTGGCTCGCCCGTCCAGGCGCAGCAGCGCGTTGGCTAGCAGCGTGCTCGATGCCAGGTAGATGTAGTGTGCGCTCATAAATGTAATCGGGTATGAGCCCAGGGCCGACGACTCGGGCGCGCGGATGATCTTTTCGTAGGTGCGGATGAGCCTGATGGAAGAGTAAAAGGCGTCCGAAGCAACGGGCAGGGTGGCTTGAGAAGGAGAACAAGAAGAGTCGGGACCCTCGCGCAGTGCCCGTAGCAGTAGAGGCTGGAACAGGAAGCACATGGTGGCATCGTAGCCAACGTCACAGGTCAGTGTTGCCACGCCCTCGCGCTCGTCGCCAGCCGGCACGGCCAGCTCTTGCCGCCATGCATGCAGCGTCTGGTATTGTCGACGCAGCCAGCCAAGTTGGCAGTCTGCGTCTTCTAGACCGTTGTTACTGTCCCCGTTGCCACTACCCGGAGACGGCCGTGCAGGCAGGTAGAGAGTGCGGAAAATTTCGGACCGCAAGTACACGAGCCGGTAGTGGTGCGCAATACTCATGGCCTGCATCGAGTTGCGGTCCACTGTCGACGACACTGCTGGCGACGTAGCTGTATTGGCATTGGCATTTGCATTTGCATTTGCAGCTGTATTTGTGTTTGTAGACGCAGCCACGCTTGCAGATATTAGAGCACCGACATCTGCCGGCACGAGCGCGCTCGGGTAGGATACCGTGATAATTGACTCGGGCAGATCGCTGCCGCGCCCAAACAGCTGCCCGACAATGCGCTCAATCGCATACAGGCCCCAGAATGTAGACCGTCGCAGCTTCTTCTGGGCCTCGGACTCGCCGCTCGGCGCCGCATGTGTCGGCCCCGCGCCGGGAATGCCCGCTTCGGCTGCCGCGGTAGCGCCGCCCTCCTCCGTCTCTGTGTGGTAGCCGAGCTCCAGTGCAAGACGGCATGCATAGTCGAGCAGTTTCCAGACGTCGCCCTTGCGCGGAAAGAAGAGGCAGAATACAATAAGCAGCAGCAATGCTTGCAGCGACGCCGGCGAAACCTCGGCCGTGACCTCTTCCACATAGGCCAGCGCATCCGCATAATATGCCAGGCTCTCAGCAGTCCGCTGTGGCCGGTACCGGGCCTTGGTAGCACATGCAATCGCACACATCATGGCAGTGCGAAAGTACGAGTGCGCCTGGTTGCCGAGTGCTGTGGGGCCTGTACCGTTTGCAGAACTTCCAAGCCCAAACGTCGCAGTCGGCGATGGAATGCTGCCGGGGTAGCTTCCCCCGGTCCCGGTCGGCGACGTCATGCCCCCAAACGCCGAGTTGGGCGGTGTTGTGTTATTTGCGGTGCCGTTGTTGTGTGTCCGACGCCGCACTGCCAAGTATACTTCGAGGTCGGCAAATGCGTGCTCCGGGTCGACAAAGCCGTAGAGCGTGTTGGACGATGCCAGGTACAGCCGCAGAAGAGCGCGAATGTCTGCTTCCGCGGCGGCTGATGCAGATGTGTCGCCGGCAAGGTTGTTGGTGTTGTAGTGGTGGTGATGCAGAGCGCCTGCTTGCTGCTCGTCATGGTCCATGTCTGGTGCGTGGCCAAACATGCGTTCTGAGCCGGTGTTTGAGTTTATAGACACTTCGCTGCCGGCACCGACGTCCTCGAGGGATACGTATGCCCGGGCCGTTGCATGCTGTAGGATCTCGATCATCAGTGCAAAAACAGACGATGCGCCCCAGTATCGCGACTTGCCGACAGAGGCCGTAGACGGCACGACGACATCATAGGATGGCGTGCGTGTTGCGGTTGACGTTGCTGTGGCACTAGCTACGTCCTGTGGCTGGGTGAGGGTCGTGGCGGATGAGGGTGTTGTGGCGGTCGTTGTGGTATTCTCTGTTGTTGATGTCGACTGGGGCGGAGCTGCGGATATTTGCGGCAGATCCGGAGAGGTAGATGCAGTTGTTTTCGTTGTCGTTGTTGTAGAGCTGGCCAAAGATTGAATGTCTGGCCGAGCCATGCGGCCGCCGCTGGCCTTGACGGCCTCGAGATGCTCGACCCGCGTCAGCAGTGACTGGACGTAGACCCGCGGTAGCGTCTGCTTGAGTGCATGGTCAAATATCGTACACTCGACCCCCGCACGATGGCACGGCCGGCAGTTTGGCAGCTGCGTATCGCACTTGCGCCGGAGCCGGCGGCAGCGCTGGCATGTAGGGAGGAGCTGCTGCAGCTGCTGCAGTGTAGTCCGAGGAGTGTCCGGCTGCGGTTGACTCCGAGGCAAACCCTGAGACGGAGACTGCGAATGTGGTGTTTGGGGCGCTACTGTGGTGGCCGGGGTTTGGGGATTGTACGCGGTTGTGTCCCGAGGCGACACGCCCGCGAGAGGCGTCGGACCGCTCATGGCATCGTGATGAGGTGTTGGCTATATGTGACGTAGATGTAGATGGCTTGAAGTATATATCAAACAGAACAAAGTCTTGCAACCGTCTCTCTAGATACTACTGATGATGCTGCTGTCGATGCTGCCCGTGCCCGTGTGGAGAGCTATGGATGTGGATCACGCATCATCCAGACACTGGTAGTGCTGGTCATTCAAATCACAGTCCGCTTTCCTCTGTTCTACCCGCTATTCATCCGGTCACTGGAAATAGGATGTCTGCCACTTGCACCCACGCTGTTTGCCATTTCCTACAGACACAACAGATGCGGACATATGCGCTCTTCTCTGGGGGTCCTCGAGGACGAGGAGCCAATAGCGTGCTGGCCGACTATTGATCGGAAAAGGATAAGCAGCAGCGCTAGGCCTGAGACTATGCAAAGCTATCAAATCAATAGTCGTGGTTGGCTGTGTGATAAGACTCGAAATAGGTGGCTATCCTAGGACGAGAGAAGCAAAGCACAAAGGAGACAGGAAGAGGGGAAGTCGACAAATTGGTTGGCGAACGTGGCTGGATGCCGCCGGCATGGCAAGTGGGACTATATAACCACTAGGGTAGTCGTGTAAGTGCCGGCCACAGTCCGACGAGATAAAGGTCGAGGTGAGATTAACTGTGAATGCTTTGATTCTACTTTCCTATGGGAGCAAATAAAGATGGCCATTTGTCGAAAATGACAGACATTTAGCAAAGGAAAATATGAAATAATCTAGGTTGAAGTCGAATATAATGCATCTAGAGAATTCCAAATTTGAAATATAAAATACTTAAACATTTATGAAAAAAAATTAACATGAAACAGGCCAGTCAAAAATACATTTGAAAACCAAAATTAGAACAGAAAAAGAAAGGAGCATAATCTCTTAAACAATAACGAAGCTGAGATACGTATTACAATAACTTCTATATCTAGTGCACTAAACTAAATGAATAAACAGGCGCACAACTTGACTGATAGGGAGAGGATGTGTTAAGTAAATAATATAGATTGGAACCAGACACCAGCTTGTGAGCAATCAGAAACTATAGACAAGAAGAAGAAACATAAAAGAACATTCATCATAGACATTAGTGGCTGACACCGTTAGTACCGTTAGTACCGTTAGTACCGTTGGTGCCATTGATACCGTTGGTGCCGTTGACCGGAGCATCGTCGCCCAGGTTGTAGTCGAGGTAGGTCATGCCGCAGATCCATTCAATGACAGGCTCGTACAGCAGCAACTTGGCCTTGCTGCCGTTCATTGCACCGCTCAGGGCCACCCAGTTGAGCACCTCGTGGCCACCGTGGCCAGCCTTCTCCTCCACCTCCTCGTACGTCAGGGCCTTGAGCCACTCAATGTCGCCCTCGGCCATCTTGGTGGCAAACTCGAGATCCCACTCGGCATTGACCAGCGGGTGCTTGCTGTTCAGCGGGTACTCGTTCTTGGCCGCCATCTCAATCTCGTATTCGTCAAACTTGACAAAAAGGTCGGGGTGCTTCTTGAGCACAGACTTGCCCACCGTCTGGTACTCCTTCATCAGCTTGAGGAAGTCGTCCTCTGGCGGGTCACCGGCCTGGTAGGGGCTCCAGTACGGAGGCCAGTGGCTCAGACCACCGGTGCACATGAACGCAACGCGCGTGCTCTCGGGCAGGGCCTCGGCAGCAACGCGGCATGCCTCGCCCAGAGCATAGGCGCGCTTGTACTTCATGAGCGGCGGTGTGAAGACGTTGATGAAAATGGGAACGACGGCCGTGTGTGCGGGCAGGTCGGCCTCCATAAGAACCCAGGGCATCAGCAGGTTGTTGCCGTACTCAACGGGGCCGGTGCGGGACACGTCAAAGCCCTGGTCGACGAGCGAGCTGATGAGGTGCTCGGCGACAACAGGGTTTCCGGGGAACTTGGTCTTCTCCTTGATGCGCAACGGCTCCATCCACTGGTCGGCCGGGCCCTCGTTGAAGTCGGCAACGGGGACGGCAATGGTGGGCATGTGATTGCGGTAAAAATTCTCAAAGTGGTCGTCGAGGAAGGCAAAGATGACGTCGGGCTTGGCGTCTGTCAGGGACTTGCCGAGGGCGCGGGTGGCATCCTCGGTGCGCTTGCGGGCATCGGGCTGTGCAGTCTCGGGGAAGCCAATGGCGCCTGGTTGTTAGTTTCGACATTTACTTTTTTGAAAGAGGCATGGAGTATACCAAACATACCCGGTGCATGGGACAGGCCGACAGCAGCTACAATCTTGCCCATTGTGATGTTGTTGGTTGCTGGATAGTTGATACAATGGCTGATTCGTTGTCTGAGACAGTGTTGGTATTTGGGATCTTTAGAAATGTTGTTGAAGATGGCCTTGCCAGTATAAATGCTCAAAGAGAGGAAGCCACTCTCCGGTATAAGTAAACGGCTCGGGTGAGTTTCGCGTGAGTGTAAATACGTAGATACGCTTCCATCAATGCCGGTAGAGAGGCATAGATGTAGAGTAGAGAATCACAGCAAAGCAGCTGCTTATCGGAGTTGTGCGCTTGTTGAGGTGACGCTCCACCTACTTTGTCGACTTTGCTTTTGCTCATTGAGTTTCGTACAACATCCCACTACCAGCGCACATCTCCGCTCCTAGATTGAATACTGAGTAGCTCCCAGTGACAAGATGTGTACGCATGTTCATTGTTGACGAGTGTAGCTCATTCCCATATCGATAGACTATCTGCCGGCAAGCTAGATATCCGCATGAGCTCATCGCAACAATGTCGTATGTTATTATGCTGGTCAAGGCCGGAGATCTGAATACCGAGGCAGAAAGAAAATCAAGACATGTCAATCAGACAAGAATAAAGTAATCACGAGGCAATCGAGGAACTCCGGACATTCATACTACAAACGAACCGACATGTCGTTGAGCAAAAAGATCCTCGTTATTGGCGCCACCGGCGTCATCGGCAAAGTGCTCCTCGATGCGCTGCTGAACGCCAAGGACGAATTTGAGACAATCGGTATTTTCACGTCACCGGCGACCGTTGCGTCCAAAAAGGAGATGATTGAATCATTCAAGGCCCGGGGTTGTGTCATCCGCACTGGTGACCTCTACAACGACGAGCAGGTCCTTGAGATCTACAAAGGTACGTCTACTTGAAATTTGATTCGTCTTTGAGGGGCAAGTCTAACATTGCAGACTTTGACACTGTCGTGTCGGCTGTTGGTCGGTTTGCCATTGACAAGCAGATTGATCTTATCAAGCTTGCCGAGCAGAGCCCAACCATCACCCGCTTTATCCCCTCCGAGTACGGCACCGATATTGCCTTTGACGCGTCGTCTGCCACCGAAAAGCCACACCAGAAGAAACTTAAGGTCCGCGACTACCTCGAGAAGAGTGGCGAGGTCAACCGCCTCAAGTACACCTACCTCGTCAGTGGCCCGTTTGCCGACCTGTACGCTGGTTTCTTCGAGGCCGAGCCGCGCGCCGGCCATTTTGATACCATCAAGTACGAGGCAGTTTTGGCCGGCGATGCTGGTGATGCCCCTGGTGGCGGACCCGTGGGCATGACAACTGTGGCGGATGTTGGGCGTGCACTGGTCGGCGTCCTGAGACACCCCGGGGCAAGTGACAACAAGGCAGTGCGTGTCCACTCATTTGTCTGCACGCCCAAGGAGATGCTGGCCGAGTATGAGCGGCAGACGGGCAAGACGTGGAAGGTGTCGTACACGAGCTTGGACGAGCTCAAGACGATTGAAGAGGACGCATGGGCTGCCGGGCATCCGGTGTCGGCCATTTTCACTCTGCGGCGCATCTGGGCCGAGGGCAAGACGCTGTACGAAAAGACGGAAAACGAGGCTATCGGCCTGGCCAAGACGGATACGCTGGAGATGGTTGTGCAGGCCAACATCCAGACACCGCAGTCTGCTTTCCAAAGTGGCAAGCTGTAGTAGATATTGGATATGTATATATGCATTGAAAGAAACTAGATCATTTATTATAAAGATGTGAATAGTCAAACTAGGCTAGGCCCGAACTCTGTCTGGGCTCACTGCACCAGAAATAAAGCCGTTGATGTTCTCAACTAGCACGCGGTGATTGTTGGCCGTCGTCTGTGCGGCCACCCAGGCAGTGTGCGGCGTAACGACCAGATTGAGGCCAGATGCCGCCACCTCGGGCGTGAGCAGCGGGCTCGTCTCGGGGCCAGCGGGCTCAACACCGAACACGTCCACACCCGCTCCGCCAATCTTGCCGGCCTGCAGCGCCTCCAACAATGCCTGCTCATTGACAATCCCGCCGCGTGACACATTGACCACGAGACAGTCCGACTGCATCTCGGCAAACTCGCGTGTTGATAGGAGGTCCAGGGTCTCGGGGGTGCGCGGACAGCAGAGGACGATGACGGTTGCCCGCTGCAGAGCTTCATCAAACGCCACGCGCCCGTCGGACAGGTTGTCTGTGGCCCCCTTCCGGGCCGCCACCAGAACCTGCATACCGAGTGCCTGCAGCAGTGCTGCGACACGCTTTCCCACCGCACCGTATCCGACCAGTGCGACAGTCTCGGCTGCACACCGTCTGACCGCAAACTCACCACCGGCCATGGCCGTGTGTATCAGAGTGCCCTTTGTGGGCCAGTCGCCGCGCTGCAGAGCAGCCATGGACGGCACAATACGGCGCCGGCAGGCAAAGTAGAGAGCCACGGCATGCTCGGCCACGGCATCAATATTGCAGCTGGGGCTGTTCAGCACGCGAATACCGCGCTTGGCACATGCCACGAGGTCGATGGTGTCGGTGCCAGACGCGATAGCGGAGATCAGCTTGAGGTTGGGCGTGTTGGCTGGATCGAGAGCATCGCCGCGAACGGGCACGGTAGTGATGATTGCAATGTCGGCATTGGCATCGCGGAGACGGGGGCCCACCTCAGCGGCCGTGCTGCGCTCGTAGGTGGTAAGCGTGAATGTGTGCGGTGCCGGCACAGTAATCGGCGGAAGGCCGGTGAAGATGGTCTCGAGGGCGACGATGTTGAAGTGCTGCGGCACAACTGCGGGAGGAACGGAGGCCATTTTGGTACTTTGTTTCTCCAAATGACTATGAGTATCATGCTACATACCAAGTTCAACAAGCAAGGCTTCATCTTCACTTTCATTTCGTTAACATTAATTGACGAGGTCGACGATACCCTCAATGTGCTATTGACACCGTCTGCCCCACACATATCTTCGGGGTGCAACTCCGACTTACACCAAAATCGCGGCGGATAGGGACTTATACGAAAGGGCACTAGCGCCGCTTATAAACTTCAAACAATTAGGGTCTAACCCGAAATGGGAGTACCGATGTACCTTTGTACCGCGGAGAAGACCGCCGGTGTTTGGGCATGAAGCCGGAAGAGGGGACCTGTGACAGAAGAAGATAAGCAGACCATACAAAATAGAGACAGGAATTGATTGTATGCTACTCTGCCATGAGTCAATACACGTTAGACCCCTCAATATCATCGCTGCCCTCCGCTGTGTGGGCCTTGTAGAGACGGGTAAGCCACTGACAGACCGAGATAGAGGGAGGGAGGGGAGGGGGATGTGTAGTATTCATGGGACATGGCATTGAAGGGACGGATGATCGGGTTTGCCAGGCCCGTATGAGGAGGCACACTGGCAATAGTACGGAGCATACGTACATTTGTTGCTATCTGTAGTAACTCGCCATATCGAGTATCCATCTTGTCGACGCATCTCACACTGCTCAACTCAAATCATCATCCAGATTATCTCATAGACTGGGACATAGCCACCTCACCATCAAACGTATCCATAGACCACTAAACGATCTTGCCTTCTACAATATAATATCCATCAAAACTCACAATGGCCCCCTCGGCAACAGAACCGGCTCCGGTGGCGCCCAGCAAGGACCGCTCCGGTGACCCGTCCCTGGCCTTTGTCCGCGACGAGGAGACCATGCCGCCCGTATTTACCGACAAGTACGAGGAGCGCAAGTTTCTCAAGCACCGTCTCGCTATTGCCTACCGCATTTTTGCCAACAACGGCTTTGCCGACGGTGTTGCCGGCCACATCACCGTGCGGGATCCTGTCGACCCGACCAGCTTTTGGGTCAACCCCTTTGGCCTGCACTTTTCCCTCATTACCGACGACGATCTGATCCGTGTGAACCACAAAGGCAAGGTCGTCGAGGGTGGCGACAACCTGCGTCTAAACTATGGTATGGTTTCATTATGTCCAGCATGTTTGCAGAAACTCTACTAACAAACAAGCCGCCTATGCCATCCACGCCGAGATCCACAGCGCACGCCCCGATGTCCTGTGTGCTGCCCACTGCCATAGCTTGTACGGCCGTGCCATGTGTGCTACTGGTCGCTCGCTGGATATGCTGACGCAGGACTTTTGTGTCTTTTACGAAGACCACGTCGTCTACCCGTAAGTTGTCTGGATCGTCACGTCCCTCTATAGTATACTGATTTATAGAAACTTTGCTGGCCTGGTCTTGGCTACGGACGAGGGCAGGGATATCGCAAAGTGCCTGGGCCCACGCAAGGCGGCACTGCTGGGCAACCACGGTCTGTTGACAGTCGGCCCAACCATTGAAGCCACCATTGGCTGGTTCGTGCTCATGGAGAAGCTGTGCCAGGTGCAGCTCGCCGCCGACGCGTCGTCGGCCGGCACGGGCAAGCCTCTTGTCAAGATCGGCACGGATGAGTGTGTGAGCACATGGAAGGCAATCGGCCACAACGATGCCGGCTACTTTATGGGCCTGCCTCTGTTCCAGGTGGCCGAGCGCGAGTTTGGCGAGCGCACGTACCTCGGTCGCGGAATGCGGCCAGTCTAGTCGTTCACTGGGCAGAGTATCGATGTAAACTGTAAACCAATAAGCATCGTGTATATTGATCGTTAATAACCAATAGCTGAGCAACTCGTAGCGTGTCTAATTAAGCCAAATTCCAATTCTAAGCACATCCAAATTCTATAAACCATAACCGTGTATCAACCAAAAATATCAACCAAGTTTATCAAGATCGTAGTAGAGCCTTAATCAATGTACTTGGGCAGCGTCTTGAGGATACCGTCGCGGGCGATGAGCTCCATGGCAGTAGCCATCTCCTTGAGGAAGCGCTCGTCGGAGCGCAGATCGTCACCAAAGAGAACATTGATGCTCAGCAGCTCGGCAGGGTTGCTGCCGCCCGCAACAGCCTTGGCCTGCAGCTCCTCGCGCATGGGGTCGTCGACCTCGAACTTGTTGCCGTTGTCATCCACGCCATTAATGTAGTGAAACCAGGCAGCAGCGACGAAGCACAGGCGACGGAAGGGGCCCTTGACCCAGATGGCCTCGGCAATCGACGGCATGATGAACTTGGGGATCTTACCCGAGCCGCCGAGGCAAATGCGCGGCAGCTGGTCCATGATGGTCGGGTTCGAGAAGCGCTCAATCAGGGTGTGGCAGTAGGCGTCAATGTCGACACCGGGAATGGCCGGCAGGGATGGCTTGACCTCCTCCTGCATCATCTGCCACACAAACGAGGCAAACAGCTCGTTCTGCATCACCTCGTGCACGTACTTGAAGCCGGCAAGCTGGCCGGGGTAGCCGAGCGCCGAGTGGCTGCCGTTGAGCAGACGCAGCTTGTGCTTCTCAAACTGCTCAACCTCGTCGACGTTCTTGACCACCTGGACGCCGACCTTTTCAAAGGCAGGGCGGCCGTCGCTGAACTGGTCCTCAATGACCCACTGCATAAAGGGCTCGGTCACGACGGGCCAGGCATCCTCAATGCCCGAGGTCTCGGCAAGTGCGACCTTGTCGGCCGCCGTTGTCTGGGGGGTGATGCGGTCCACCATGGAGTTGGGAAACGCGCCCTCCTCGGAAATCCACTTTGCCAACTCGGGGTTGCGCAGCTTGGCAAAGGACACGAGCATGTCACGCGAGATGCTGCCGTTGCGGTGCATGTTGTCGCACGACAGGACAGTGAACGGCTTCAGGCCAGCGTCGCGGCGGCGGGCCAGTGCCTCATACAAAAAGCCGTAGATGGTCTTGGGGTCCTTGTAGTTGGCGGGCTCGAGGTCGCGTTGGATGTCTGGGTGGTCGCTGATCAGCTCGTGGGTGTGCTCGTCGTAGTAGTAGCCGCTCTCGGTGATGGTGAGCGACACAATGTGCGTGTCGGGGTGGGCCATCTTGGCCACGACGGCCTCGCGGTTGTCGGGGGCAAAGAGGTAGCCGTTGATGCTGCCGACAACGTGTGCCTTGCTGCCCTTGGCAGACCGCTCGACGAGGGTGTAGAGGTAGTCCTGGGACGTCAGGGCGTCACGCATGGCGGCATCAAACGGTTGCAGGCCGACACCGCAAATGGCAAAATCGGTGAGGCCATGGCTCTCCAACAGCCGGTCAATGTAGACAGCGAGATGGGCGCGGTGGAAGCCACCCACGCCAATGTGAACGATGCCGTGCTTGACCGCATCGCTGTTGCGAGCATAGGTCGGGCCTGCGATACTGCCGCTGCTAGCGGACACGATCTGGGACAGGTTGGCAGTGTTCAGCTTGACGGCGGCCATTGTGAGGGGAGGGAGGAGGGTATCGGGGGTGGGAGGGTGGTAATCGAGAATGATATCAAAGGATATCGAGGGCGAAATCAAAGATGACGCAAAAGGCAATGGAAAAGTGATGGAAGAACAGTAGGGGATAGCTCCGTATAAATGCCAAAAGACGGTACAGACGATGGACAATAGACGATGAACAATCAGAGACGAGGGATAATGTGTCTCAGGAGAACGTCGCAGGTGACATGCGTACTTTTTTGTCTGGTTGTTTGTCCGGCGGTGTAAGCATTCCTTAATTGGCTGCATCATGTCATACAACCAACACCTAGGTGGCAATAAGCCCACGCATACTCAGTAGTCACACACAGCCACCCGTGGCCCGTATCTCCCTTATCGCAGCACCTGCCCGCCAAAGCTGTCTGTTTTGGTCTATTTTGGTCTATTTTTGGCTTATCTCTCTTATCGATAAGAGAGGTCAATCCACAGCACCCCCATGCACCCCCATACTGGGGTTCTGGCCTTGTGATCTATGAAAATAGAAAAAAAAAAGAAAAAAAAAAGAAAAAAAAGAAAGAAAAGAAGGAAAAAAACACAGAAATCGCAAGGTTCCCCACGACTCATTTCCGGTTATCGAGTTATTGCGCGCGTCCTCCACAGATTGGGCTAATATGCTTTCTTTTTGTAGTTGGCATTTAATTTCCAATTGTCATTTCTCAGCATGTTGTGATCAATCAGCCGACGTATGCCCAAGGATGCCCAAGTATGCCCAAGCCTAGGCCATTCCAAAATCCATGTCTTGCAGAGCCATCCAGTCATCTGCACTCCCGCCAATCGCCCCTTTTTCCAGCATGGCCGCCTGCTCCCAGATCTCGTCTTCCAGGAGAAACAGATTAAAGTCAAACGGACTGAGCTCTTGGCTGGGGCTTGGCTGGGGCTGCTTCTGTCGCAGACCGTACCGAAGACTATCCAGGTGCGCCGGTCCGGGGTAGAGCAGGCGCATCAGCTCGGCATCCTCGGCGGGCCCGAATCGGTTGGTGTCGAGCGTCGGACTGCGCAGAAACACGCGCTCCAGCAGGGGCGCCAGCAGCCGCTCATAGACGCCTGCATAGATGCCGACTTCGGGCCAGCCGTGCGCCGCGATCGCCAGCAGGTTGCTTGTCATCTGCTTGGACCGATCAAAGATTTGTGTCGGCGTGAACCGATCGGCAATGGCAGTGTAGCCGTGCCGGAGACAGAACAGAACAACCGTCGCGGCCTCCAAGGTGTAGTGGGCAGAGAGCCAGGGCCGTCGAAAGACGCCGTGCTTCAGGTGGCCGCGGTGGATCCGTTCGGCGGCCGACGCAGCTTCAAAGGCGCGGAGCAGTGATGATGGCGACGGCAGAGGCACGCGCGGCGAGGGCCGGTGCAGCACCATGAGACCACGGGCCATCATAAAGTCGTTGCTGGTAGACGACGATGTGGACGACGACGACGACGAATGCCATGTCTGGATGCGGGCCTCCATGTTGGCCAGCCAGCCTTCCCATGATGTGGCTGGCATCGGCTCGTTTTGAAAGTGAATGTGTAGAATCTCGGAGAGCATCTTGTTGAACGCAATCGTGCCGAGAAAAGGATCGTTTTTGCCGGTCTGGGGCGTAGATGACAGAGGCAGCTGGGTATCAATGGCCGTGTCCGGTGTCGACAGAGGCCGCTGCATTACTGAGCAGATGGACCGGTCAAGGCAGTACGCAGCCCAAAACACCCGCCGTCGTAGATCTGCTTCCTCGTCGCGCGACAGCCCCTCTTCGTTGGGGTACGACGACGGCGATATAGAGTCAGCATGCGGCTGCTCTCGGTGCAGTCCCAGCTCGAGGCAGGACCGTACAGCCACACCCGACAGCACCCAGACATTGGCCGCCCTGGGGAACACGGTGGCATACAATAGCACCAACAATATAGTCTGCAGCCATGCCAGCTCCGAGGGAAAGACGGGCAGGCCATGGATGTGCTGGATGCCCTCCTCGAACAGAGATATAGACAGTGCCGCACACCGTTCTTCGTAGCCGTCCTCGTGGGCCGACCCCAGAGTCACCGAGATGGCCAGGACCAGGTACACAACCAAGAAGTCGTGGCTCGGGGCAAGAGACTGCATATACGCGACCGACTCCGGCGACTGGCCGGACATGTGTGTCTGCTGCGTCTGCTGCGTCTGCTGCGTCTGCTGCAATATGTCGCACACGTTTTGGAACTGCTGCACAACGGTGTCTGTGACGAGGAAGGGGTTGTCCGGCTGGATAGTCGTGAGATACTTGCGCATAAGACGCTGTACAATGTCCCACGGCATACTCCGCAGAATGGGTGCCTGTAGACGGTGTCCACCGCCGGCACTGCTTGACTTGTGCTTGGTCGCCGATGTCGCGCTGCCCCATCGCCGGCTTGCATTTATGCCCCCACGCTCACGGACTTTTGCCGTCGATGGCGTCAGGCCCATGCGGACTTTTGACAGGAGTCCGGCAGCAGCACCAACCTCATACGGCAGCGTGGCTGATATAATGGACTGCAGACTGCTGCTGCCGATAATGGATGCCCGTCGGGCTGCAGCCTCGGCCGCCTTGGCATGGCTATCTTCTGTGGCGTGGTGTTGACGATGTTGCTGGTGATGATTACCTTGATGTGGTATATGATTGTGTGAGATTTGGTACTGGTGTTGAAGTAGAGGATCAATGGCATCCGTCATCAAAGCATTCATCGAGTCCATCATCGTGATATCCCCTGTTGTATTTGGTAGAGACATGGGCATATGAGGTGCAGTAGCGTCGTTCTGCACGTCCCCATTGCCACTACCACCGCTATAATTGCTTCCACTTCTTCCACTGCTACTACTGCTGCCACTACTCCCCCCCGGCATACCCAGCAGTATATCAGACGCATGAACGACCTCGAGCTGGTCATCTTGCATCAGTGCTGTTTCTAGGCGCGCAATCTCAGACTCTAGGTGCTGCACGATACTGCGTGGTATAACGGCAGCAAGCCCGGACCCTGACGGCCCGTTTGGAGATGCCAGACCTGCTGCTGCCGCCGCGCCCTTGGCTGCAATACCAGTGCACACAGTCTTGGTGGCAATGCACTGCGAGCATGACGGAAGCTGACGGTCGCACTTGATCTTGCGACGGCGGCAGCGAGCACACGACAGAATGCTTCTCTGGCAGTGGGATGCCATCTGGAGGAGATGGAGAGACCGGAGCCAGTCGGGCCCAGATCCGCAGTGGGAGGCACGAGAGACACGAGACAAGAGTGGATGCCGTCCAGATTGTCAGGATTCGTACACAGAGCGAGCATACCAGTATCAAGCGTATCAAGCGTATCAAGCGTATCAAAGTCTCAAAGTCTCAAAGTCTTAAACCACTTTGCACCTTCCAATCGAGGTCGAGTGCGTGGTCAAGTGGAGAAAGGAGGGCGATGATGCAGAGTGACGACAGCTGGTAGTAGCCCAGCAGCACAGCAGAGCCGATAGAAAGCGGAGAGCGGAGGAAGACCAGACGACAATGTCGACGGAGATCATCAGATGGATGAAATGCAAAGGGCATGTCCTGGCACGGGGTATGTATGTTGCAGAGCTTAGTCATTCAGCGTGGACAAGCGTTCCTAGACACAAGGATAGACGAGACCCGGATATCAACACAAATCCAATATATCACAGCGATTAAGCTACTGAACTGCCAAGGCGTCCTCCGCTATCCTAGCGTTGCATACATCAAAGAGTCTGCAAAGATTGGGTCTAGCCTGTGTTCCAGGAAGCTTGAGGAGAAGCTTTGGTGAGAGCGGCCTTCTCCGCGCTGATAAGCTTACTCGTTTACAGTGGCATTAGCCTAGATAGGAACATAGACATCAAACTAGCATTTACTGTGTTTCTATTGGCCTAATGGCGTCGCCGTGTAAGTCGTGCAATGCAACCCCGGCACGCTATCGCGGGCTTCTCCGCGCTCGGCTTGTCGCATCAACATGCCATCAAATCAACGCAAACCACCCCAATCAACCCGCCTTGACTCGGCTCAGACTACTTGATCCAGCCGGGACTTGGAGGGGCAAGACGAGAAGGACTTTGAAGGATTCAGAGACGCGGGTTTTGATGTTTGGTTTGAGCCCGGCTGCGTATTTCTGCCTTTTGTCCTTTTTGCGTTTTTATACGTGCTTTTTACAGTTTCGCCTTGGTTGAGTTCGATCTTCTCCTCTTTTCCTCAATTCCTCAATTCCTCTTCTCTTCCTCACCATTGAATCCGCCATATTCCAGAATCATAAACACAAAAACCACCACATTAGCATATCACACAACAATGGGCTCTATTCCAACAGCACCGACCATTGCAGAGGTCCCTCTGCCTGCACAGTATGCAAGCCTCAAGACAGATGGCAAGCGGATGGTCGACACCCTGCACGAGTCCTGTACATGGGGCAACACACCAGATGGCGGCATGAGTGAGTTTTCACATATTTCCGTCTTCAGGACATGGGGAATTCAAAGGAGTACGGAGGGCTTCAGAGGAGAACCCGGCTGACACGGCTTTGTAGACCGTCTGACCGGTAACGATGACGACAAGAAGGTGCGCGAGTGGTTCATCGAGGAGACAAAGAAGTGCGGCTGCTCCATCACCGTCGACGCCATGGGCAACATCTTTGCCGTGCGCCCCGGCATCAACAACGAAATCCCCCCTATCGGCATTGGCTCCCATCTCGATACCCAGCCCACCGGTGGCCGCTACGACGGTATCCTCGGTGTCACCACTGGTGTCGAGGTCCTCAAGACCATTCACGCCAACAACATTACCACCTACGCGCCGCTGGCCATCATTGACTGGACCAACGAGGAGGGGGCCCGCTTCCCGCCTGCCATGCTGGCGTCAGGTGTCTGGGGCGGTGCTTTCACCACCGAGTATGGCCAGAATCGCACCGACGCCGACGGCATCACCCTCGGCGATGAGCTGAAGCGCATCGGCTTCCTGGGCGAGACCCCGTGCTCGTACGAGGCCAACCCGCTCTCGGCACACTTTGAAGTCCACATTGAGCAGGGCCCCATCCTCGATGCCGCCCAGGAGTCGGTGGGCGTTGTGCGCGGCATCCAATCTATCCGCTGGTACAACATTGACATTGTCGGCCGCGAGGCACACACAGGCACGACGCCCATGGACCGCCGCAGCGATGCCCTGCTCGGCGCGGCCCAGATGATCGTCGCCACTAACAAGATCGTCACCACGGGCGAGCTCAACGAGCGCCAGGCCCGCGCGACCGTTGCCGTCGTCAACGCCATGCCCCAGAGCATCAACACCATTGCCGGCAAGGTCAAGCTGTCGCTGGACGTGCGCGCACCGGCGGACGAGGATGTCGCGACCGTCGACAAGATGTGCCGCGAGCAGTTTGCCGCCATCGCCGCCGAGCACGGCCTCGCAGTCGACATTGACTGCTTCTGGGAGTCGCCTGCGCTGCACTTTGACCCCGTCATGGTCCAGTGTGTGCGCGAGACTGTGGCTGAGATGGGCTGCAGCATTGAGCTCGTCAGCGGTGCCGGCCACGACAGCGCCTACACCAGCAAGAAGGTGCCCACCGCCATGATCTTTGCGCGCTGCCGCGACGGTGTCAGCCACAACCCGGCCGAGTACACGCGCCCCGAGGATGTGGCCGCGTCGGCCGAGGCTCTGCTGGGTGCTTACCTGCGGTATGATGACTACCTGCGGAGAAAGACCGAGGGTAAGCTGTAAGAAGAGGCATTGTCATGTTAGCTCGTGAATAGAATCAATTTCAGTAAATAGCATTCAATAAATTATCTCCATTAAACCCATTATCAAACTATTTATCAAGGTATTTGTTTATATCAAGTTCTATAATAGATAATACAAATTTGGTTCAGTTAAACTTGGTAAAGAATCTAATAATTAACAAAAAGTATTTAATAATATAAAGCTAGGTGAATGCTGCTTATCAAAATAATGCGAACACATAATGGAAAACTACTGGCAAAAATGCTATAGGTTATCTCATGCCAAAACACTCGTTACAGACCTAAAAACAAATCAATGACCGATAAACTTAATCTCAAGAACACGCAGCGGTGGATACACAACAGCAGCCCAGCTCATAGCGACAGGCAGACCCAGATCAGCACCGGCACCAACCATCTTCGCGATAGGGCCCGTGTAATAGGTCTGGTACATGCACACAATTGCACCAGCCCAGCCGACAAGGAAGCCGGCTATGGCAGCCAGACCGATGGGAAGATACTTTGTATCCGACGACCTGTCCCAGTCGTAGCCCTTGCCGCGACGGAAGATGAACTCATCCTCGAGCGTGATAGCAACCCAGATGACCACCCAGTAGACGATCAAGCTCAAGAAGTTGAGGAAGATGCTGAGAAGCTGGGCACGGCCGGCAATGGCGCAGACAGTGTAGATAATAACAACTACAGTCGACCAGATGGGCCGGGGAATCTGCGCCAGCCAGCGGCCAAGCATTTGGAAGTTGAGAGCAGCCGCATACGTGCCGGGAATGTTATTAGCCGACACACAGAGCGCGAGCACGACGGCACAAAACTTTCCAAATTGGCCAAGGGGTGCAAACGCTGCGGTGATCAGAGCGCCGGTAGAGTGATCAGAGGCAGCTGCCCACGCAGGAGTGGTGGCAATGCCGGATGCCAGACCGATGCCGAGGAACTCGATGAGAAGCTTGCCCATCGTGATGCCACCGGTAGTCATGGTAGACGTCCAGAACCGCGACGTCTTGGCATTGTTGTATGAGTAAAAGTCGGCAGCTGCAGGAGCCCAGCCAAGGGGGCCCGACGCCGTGAGGAAAAAGTAGGACAGGCGGTTGCCGGCCAGCGTGGCACCCGAGCCCGACGATTCCGAGGCTGTGTTAAAGCTGGGGCCCGCTGAGCCGATGAAGATAAAGAGGACGAGCACAGTGGGAACCCAGACATATCTCTCAAAGGTATGAAACCACTTGATACCAAAGGTGGCAATGACCCATGTTGGAATGGCCGACACGACGATGCCGACAATGACGGTCATGCGGTAGCCGCTGACGGCATTGAGAATGAGGCCGGCCACGAGACAGTCGACGACACCATAGCCAACCTCGATGACAATGTTGAGGAGGACACACAGCTTTGCGGGCCAGTAGCCCATGCTGTAGCGAGCGACAATGAGCGTGCGCAGACCCGACACGGGACCGAATCCAGAGATGTAGCCCGTACAGATGGATCCAAACAAGGTTCCAAATAGACAGCAACTAATGGTTTAGCTCGCAGAAGGTAGAGGTTGGATAGGGAAAGCAGAAGATACTCACACAATCGCATCCGTGAAACCAAGGCCAAACAGGACCGGCCCAAGAATGCCGAGCGTCATGTTGTTGGCGGTGCAGTTGATGGCGAACCAGATGATAAACATCTGCACATACGAGCCAATGGTGACAACAGGATGCCGCTGGTCCTCGCTGACACGCTCAATACCGCGGACCTCAAGGCCGGGAATGCTGTCCAGCTTGCTGCACCAGCGGGCAAAGGCAGACTGCGGCGTCCTCTGGGTAGATGACGGCATTGACGTCTCCTCCTTGACGGACGGGGCACCAGTTCCGGAACCACTGTCGGCGGCCAAGCCAACCGTCTTCTCACCAAGATCCTTGGCTTCCATGTCGTTTGTTGTGCTTGTTTAAAAAGAGGGAAACCACCAAGATACTAAACTAGGAGAATATACAAGTGTAGATACTTGCCACTGAGGATGTAGAAATACTGTGAAGAAAACGAAAACGTGGCCAAGATGGTAATATATGAAGTGCTACTGTGACAAGCTACAAGCGAGGCCGGCTTGACGTATGGTGAGATAGAGATACCGATACAGCCAACATTCGACCGAAAAAGAAGATACACAATCAAGATCTACGGCAGCTTACGCTGGGAATAAGATCTTATCTTGTGGCTTCTTTGATGATATGGCCGGTATCAGTCGATGCGGAGATGGGCAGCATGCCGTCTGTTGTATGAGACGCCTGCGGAGATATGCTCACTACGTTGATATCCGCCAGAACTGGCATCACTCAGCATGCAACTGTGATCGGCATATCGTGTAGCCTTGACAATAATTTACAGATATTTTCATGTACAATCGGCTCAAATTCACAGCTACTCTAATGGTCACGGAAACATCAATCAACTCTAGCACACCTCAACGGTTGCTGGCGCCCCAGCACCCTCGGCAGCCTCTGTCTTGGCCTCGGCAGAGAGCGGCAGCGTCTTGGCCAGCTCAGCCATCAGATCGTACTCCATCACCCACCGCATGCGCTCACGCACAACGGCAGGGTTGAAGCTGCTGGACCACTGCTCCTCGGGAATGTCAGCGCTGGCCATCTTACCCGTCTCGTAGCTGGACTGCGTGATGCGGTCGGTGCGCGGTTTCCGCAGGTCCTGGAAGTACTGCAGTGCCGAGCCGAGAGACGAGTCGTCCCAGTAGCGAAGCACCTGAGCCAGGGCAAAGCCGGACTCGATTGCCTGGCAAGCTCCTTGGCCTGTCTTGTTAGGATGAGTTGTAAAAAAAATCAAAAATCAAGTAATTAAAGTAATACGACGAGGTGGTGGCATACCTTGATGAGGAAGAGTAGAGTGGACACTATCGCCAATGAGAATGACACCTGATCCGGGGCAGTCTGGCCGCACATCGTACCACTTGGCTGTCGGCTCGCGCACGTACAGCGCCTGCTTCAGAATCTTGCCGTCGACTGCGCCCTTGCGGAGACCCTCGACAATTTCTTGGACAGCACCAGTCCAGTCCTTGACGTGCTCATACATGTTGTCGACCGGCGCCGTCGACAGCCAGTTCTCTGATGTCCAGTTCTCGAGAGGCTCGGTCATGAAGCCAATGATACCGACACGTGCCGTCTTGGACTCGTCGTTGCCAATGGGCAGGGTCAGAACGTGCTTCCGCAGTCCCCGGAAGTTGACCGTCTTGCGCAGCAGGGCAGCCGTCTCGGGTGTCAGGTCGTCGTAGCTCACGTAGCCGCGGTACACCATCTGTCCAGAGTACACCGGGTTGTCGCTGAAACCAAAGTACTTTGTGCGGACCACACTCTTGATACCGTCGCAGCCAACCACAATGTCCGCCTCGGCCGTGGTGCCGTCCAGGAACGAGAGCACGTAGCACTTCTTGTCTGCCGACCAGTCCAGGGACGAGAGACGCTTGCCAAGAGAAATGCACTCGTCCGGCACGTTCTCCTTGAGGGCGTCGAGCAGGTGCGCGCGGTGGATCTGCCGGGACCGCGGCTCGCCGAACTCGTCAATCTGGCCCAGAAACTCGCCGGTGCGGTAGTGGCGGTACTCCATGTAGCTCGGCGGGTCATTGGACGACTTGTTGCGCATGGCCGGGCCGACACCCATGGCATCGAGGATGCGGTTGGCGTTGCGGGTGATGTTGACACCAGCACCAACCTCGCTAAACTTTGACGCGGCCTCGTAGAGGTGCACGCTCTTCAACTGGGCGTACAGTGCCGAGTTGGCAAAGGCCATACCACCAAGGCCACCGCCCACAATGGCGATGCGCTTATTTTCGAAGCCCATGGTGATGTTGTAGCTATCGTGTGTGACTGGTGTGGCTTGTCCTTGTCAATGATGGTCTGATTTTCCAGCTATTTCTAGTTTACTTTGCGACAAGAGGAGGGCTTCAAAGATAACCAAAGTCTATTCATCGTCAAGCGAAGCCGCACGATGACCGACGGGCCAATCATCGCCCGTTCGATTCCAACATCTTACAAGTCCGCGATGCATCAAGTGCGGGTAGGGCGCGGGAGAGCGCGGACATGGCCGTATCATAGGCGTGTATAACGTCGAAATCACTAGAGAACAGATCATGGTGATTAGAATAGTAAGATGTTCAGATACAAAAGATGTGCAAGTAACAGCGATGATGCTGGATGCGGCCAGAGCCAAAGCTAGGCCAGGACGGGCGAGCTAGACCGGGCGAGATTAGCATTACACGCAATGTGAGTGACGGGCTATTAGACGTATTTGCGGAGATGCCCGTCATTGTTAACGTACAGCTACCACCCTAAACAGTAGAAAGGAGAATCGTAGAATGTGCAACGGCTAAACTAACAATCATAGCTGTCGACAAAGTAGACAAACTACACAGCACCAGCAGGGAAACTCCGGCTCGCTGCACTGCAATGCTACCGCATACTGTGCATGAATACCCCATCTCGTATCTGGATAACTTATCCAGATTAGAGTGGGTTATATCCTGATTTAGAGCAATTCAGATGTCCGTCTACGCAGCAATAGATGCTTTCTCAAGGGTATGAAACACCCTCTGTATGGGACAAGCTCGTCCATTGAATCATAGGCGTATCATCACATGATCCAGACAACGACATCGACGTTGTTTGATTTGACTGTTCTTGATTTTACAAGAGACCTAGCTGTGTCGTACAACATGAAGCGCAATCGAAATAAACCTCACCAAGAAAAAGACAAAATTGATACCATGGCTGACCGTATCGAAGCCCTCGTCGGGGCTATGACCCTCGAGGAAAAGTGCTTTTTTGTTGCCGGCAAGAATATGTGGGAGACCCTCGATATTGAGCGGCTCGGGATTCGCAGTCTCAAGTTTACGGATGGCCCCGCCGGCGTGCGCGGTGCCACTTGGATCGACGGCACACACACCACATATGTGCCCTGCGGCATTAGTCTAGGTGCCGCCTTTGACGGCGAGCTCGTCGAGCGCATCGGCAACGTCCTCGGCGCCGAGTGTCACAGCAAGCGCTCTCATGTGCTGCTAGCACCTACAATGAACATTAGCAGGTCACCGCTGGGAGGTCGCAATTCTGACGCTGGGAGGTCGCAATTCTGAAAACTTTGGCGAGTATCCGTTTCTCACAGGCGTGCTGGCAACGCACTACATCCGCGGTGTCCAGACCACGCTCAAGGACGGGACCGGTGTCGGCGCCTGCATGAAGCATTTTGTTGCCAACGACATGGAGACACGGCGCTTCAACATGGAAGAGCAGATTGACGAGCGCCCTCTGCGCGAGATCTACCTAAAGCCTTTCCAGCTCGTTATGGAGCGCGGTGGCGACCCATGGACGGCGATGACCGCGTACCCCAAAATCAACGGCGAGCATGCCGACTGCAGCATATTTCTCATTGACAATATCCTGCGCAAGGAGTGGGGTTTCAAGGGATTGTTGATGAGTGACTGGGGCGGTCTCAATGATACCGTGGACAGCATTGTTGCCAGTACCGACGTCGAGATGCCCGGGCCTCCGATCCGCCATGGCAATGCGCTTCTGACTGCCGTCAAGGAAGGCAAGGTGTCAGAGTCCAAACACCTGGATGCCGCGGCCCGTAACATTCTGTATGTCCTAAACCGCGCCGGCCTGCTGGATCCTGAGACCGAGGCAGAGACAGAGTCCAAAAAGGAAAAGAGCTCTGACATGCCCGAGTTTCGCCAGACAGCTCGCGATGCGGCTGTCGGAGCCATTGTACTCCTTAAAAACACCGGCAATGGAGTTCTTCCTCTGAACCCGTCCAAGATCCAGAAGCTCGCAATCATCGGTCCCAACGCCAAGACACCGACGACTGGCGGCACCGGAAGTGCAGCTGTCAACCCATACTATATTACAAACCCTCTCGACTCGATCACAGAAGCTGCCAAGAAGATCAACCCGTATATTGAAGTCGTGTATGGGTAAGGCATTCGGACCAATATGCAGCCGACACTGCCTGGCTCCATGCTGCAGACCCCGCCATACGAGACTGACGGCACTCAGAAACCGGGTGTTCAGGTCGACTTCTACGCCGGACATGAGTTCGGCGGGCCTGTCGTGTCAGGGCCTGTCGTGTCATCATCTCAGTGGGCCAACTCGGTCATGTTTATGAAGAGCGACGGTGACACCCCCGATTCTCTGCGCGGCAAGGACCACTGCTACCGTGCTCGCGGTATTCTGACACCCACCGTCTCTGGCGTCTACCAGTTCAGCCTGTCCAACACTGGCCAAGCCACGTTGTATCTGGACAACGAGCTCTTTGTCGACAACACTGGCTGGAGGACGCCCGGCGGCACATTTATGAACTGCGGCAGTGTGAACAGAATTGCGACTCGCGAGCTCGTTGCCGGTCAGGCATACGGCTTCCGCATCGACAATGTGGTCGTGCCGCCACCCTTGAAGCCGCACGACAACACCCTCTTCCACACATTGTCCGGCGTCCGTGTGGGTGTTCAGCTGCAGATTGACGAGGATGACCTGATTCAAAAAGCAATTGATGCAGCCGAGGCTGCTGATGCCGTCATCCTTGTTGTCGGCCACAATAACGATACCGAGAAGGAGGGCACTGATCGCACATCTCTCCTTCTGCCCAGACGCACAAACGAGCTTGTTGCGGCTGTATGTGCCGTGTCGAATCCCATGAGCACCACTGTGGTGACCCAGTCGGCGAGTGCCATTGCCATGCCGTGGGAAGACAAGGCACCCGCCATTGTGCACGCTTGGTTCCAGGGCCAGGAGAACGGAAACGCCCTGGCCGATGTTCTACTAGGCGCCGTCTCGCCGAACAGGAAGCTGCCCATCACCTTCCCTCACCAGCTCCAAGACCATGGCTCGCACAAGTGGTTCCCCGGCGACGCAGAAAACGACTTGGCCACCTATGGAGAGGGTGTCCTTGTTGGCTACCGCTATTTCGACGCCAAAGCTGCCTCTGTCGCGCCCATGTGGCCATATGGATATGGCTTGTCGTACACAACCTTTTCGATCACGGACATTGCCGGTGCCGGTGCTCTGACAACTGGATGCAAGACGGCTATTTCAGCCACTGTGACCAATACGGGCTCACGTGCCGGTGCCGAGGTCGTCCAGGTCTATGTGTCGCCGTCCGCGGTGATAGCCGAGCAAGGCAAGGAAGCCGCACCGCGGTCACTTGCTGGCTTTGCAAAGGTGTTCCTCGAGCCCGGCGCATCGAAAACCGCGCAGGTTGATATCGGCAGCAGCTGTTTCGCCTGGTTCGACGTGGACACAGTCAACCATGACACGGGCAAGAATGGATCATGGCGTGTAGATGCTGGCACCTACACCTGTTACGTGGGTACCAGCTCTCGCGATTTTATCAAGGAGGTTGACCTCTTGGTTGAGTAATCAGTTGTGTGATCATGGTAGCCTTGTGCACGAATCTAATGCATTGGGAGGGGTATCTCCTATCTTGTAGTGACAGGTTGGTACGTTCGCTTATGTCAGCGTTTTCGGAGTGCCTCATATGCGCCATGCGTCGTACCTTCCTCAATATGTCACCACACATCCGTGACTTCCACATCTAGTAGCTCTCCTTGTTGCTATTGCGTCGTCCTGTCGCTATGGTTTCCACGCCTTCTGGTTTTAGTGACTTCTCATGATGTTTGTATTTCTGTTCATATTCATAACTCTCACCCATTGCCTGGCTCCTGAACCATACCAGACCATTTTTGTCGCGTTTGTGCACACCAGCCCAACATGGCCGAGTCTTCGGAGCCGATCGTCGGGTTTGCTGCCCAAGTACCCTCGCCGTTTGAGCCATACGAGCTGGGTCAGTTCTTGCATCTGAATATCACTCAAAGTCACTACCCCGAAATATTGCATCTACCATCGACGATTTCCGCAAAGGTCGTAAAGTTCATATATCCGCGAGCCAAGTCTTGCTGTATGCTTATGGAGCTACAGCTGGACAACTTCAAAGACAGGCCCGTTGTCTTGAAACTCTACGACCGCCGTTTTGCCGACGGGTTCCGACACAGCATGGGTGCCAGCGAATGGAGCCAGAGCTTGGAGAACGAACATGTCCAGGCTGTCCAGAGGGGCGAGGACAATGAACTCTACCGCAGTATCATTACGAACCCCAACTACGTCCTGTCTACAGAAATGTATTGGCCCGCTGCGCGACGTGAAATGTTCCTAGCATTATGCATGGAGAGCAACTTTTACCGGGAGACCATTGTGTACGGCATTCTCAAGGACATCCAAGGCCAGCGCGTGCCACGCCATATTGCGGACGTTGAGCTCACATTGGCATACGAGAACGACGACGACACGCTGGGGCCAGTCTTCACCGTCAAGGGCATCTTGCTGCAATACATTCCAGGGTTCCCACTCGCCGAGTGTTTCTCCAGCACAAACCGTAGCCATTGGAAGAATATTCTACTACAAGCCCTCAACACCATTGACGCAATCACAGAGCACAAAGTTGTCAGTGGAGACTGCGATATAAGCAACTACATAATAGTCCCACCTCGTGGTGAAAGACAGCATCGTGTGGTCAGAGTCGATTTAGCTTCTGGCAGGTATCTTACTCCTCATGGGGGTGCGATCGAGATTGAATCAATCCTACTCGAAGCAAAACTCGAGCGTCATGCACTCCTTGGCGTGATGAAGGCCAACATGAAGGCCACAATTTCCGGTGCTGAATAGGCAGCCGGAACAGGAGCATACGCAGAACCCAGTGTCTCGAACAGACACCACGTCGAGACATTATTATGACTATTGTTACGGTCATCAACACGGGCGGTCTTTATAGGTTGAAAGGCTACAAAGAAGAGACAAGATCGGGTCAGAAGCTGTATTTTATTTTACTGTTATGCAATCCAAATATTCTCATTGAACCTCGGCAATTGCAACCGGGCCTTCAGTGTACCATATGGGCAGATCCGTGTAACCGCTGTACCAAGGTGATGCACCAACTAAAACGTGGTCACGATGCATGTATTCATGTTAGATTGTTGTTGGGAAACGTACTCAGATTAGCTTGGACGATAATCCATCATAAATTCATAAGCCAAAGGTGACCAGGTATTCTAGTCACATCTCGATGCCCAGACCCTCCACCTAGCGGGTCATATGACTATCACATGGCCGTTTCCTTCACACCTGGCGCTTTCTCCATGCTGCCATTCTCTGCCTCGTACGGTTCAGAGCCTTGGATAATACTATCGGCCGGAACAATACCCTTCTTTGCAGCTTCTTTTACTGTGAACGTGCCGTACATGTCCACCTCGTCGTACTCGCCCATTCCCGATACGGGGAATAGTTTGTTGAGAGCGTAGAAAATGATCGAGCTTGTGAAGAAACCTACGTTTTGGTGTTAGCTTTATTCATTGGTGGTAAGAATATACAGACATTGTTGTGTAACTTTGACTTACCGATCAAGAAGGCCATGTAGTACAGCTGATAAAGCGCTCTCGGGCCATCGGTCTTGGCATTCACTTTCAGGATGAGACCACCGACTGTTGGAGCCCAGCCACACAGCCAAGCGGGAATGGCCCGCCAGTTTATGCCATGCCAGTACCAGTATTGGGAGTTTTCGGGGCGATAAAGATGCGATAGTCTGATCTTTCTGTTCCGCAGCAGGTAGTAATCGGTGGCCATGATGCCCATGATGGGACACAAGAAAACAGAGAAGGAGCTGAGCACACTGACAAACGTGGTCGCTTTGTTGACTAGCTGCCACGGCTGCACAATCCAGGCGGCGACAAAAGTGACAATGGCACCGCGGCGGATGTTGATGTAGCGAGGGAAGAGGCCAGCCAGGTCGATACCGCCGGCAACGGCATTGCCGCAAATATTCTCAAACATGGCGGTCAACATAAAACCAAAGGCGAGGAAGAAAACACCGGCACGGGCTTTGCTAGATCCCTCGCCGCTGTCCATCATGACCATGAGAAGGTCGGGCGGGTTCCAGTAGACGCTGCCGTAGATCTTCTGGGCGGCACTGGTGGTCACGAGGCCCAGGAACGAGACCAGGACGCCGACGATGAGGGCCGACAGCGTGCTGCCGGCGACATAGTGCTGCCAACCGCGCGAGTAGCGAGAAAAGTCGGAGCCGTTGGTGATGCCGGCCGCGATGCCGCCAATCATCTGGTTGAGACCGCCCATGATGAGCCAGGAAGAGCCAAAGAGCGAGGCCGACGGGATCTGCTCGCCTGTGTTCCAAAGCGGGCCGACACCCTTGGCCCGAGACAAGGCCCAGATCATCATGCACAGCATACCGACGCCGCAGTAAATGGACGTGATCATAAAGGGCATCTTGAATTTCTCTGGCCGGATAGCCAGGAAGGGCGAGGAAATGGTCCAGAACACAATGAAGCCGACAAACTGGTATCCGGTCGCCGGCACACTAGCGGGGAGGAAGTTGTGCATCGTTGCAAACGACGGCCAGACGGCCGTGATGCACACGGCAGCCAGCCGGCCGCCGTTCCAGCACTGCACGGCATTCCAGATAAAGTTGAGCAGCACTCGCTGCAGCAGCGGGATGTAGCTGGCGCGGAGGCCCCAGGAGTAGCGGTTCTGGACAGTGAAGCCAATGTGCCACTCGATGCCACACCAGGCAATCAAGGTCGAGAACATGAGGATCATTGTGCGGCCAACAGTGATGATCAGCATGGCCTGGCCGACGGAGAGCCCCTGAGCTAGAATCTGTTAGCGACTATGCCTAGATGTATATAGATGTATAGCGACGGGTGAACGCACCTAGGAACGTGTTGGGGGTCTGCCAGTTGGAAATGTTCAGGGATGACAGCGTCCAGTAACCAAAGAAATGGAACCATCCTGGTGATGTCAGCTTTGCCCATGGTCAATTATAGAAAACAACATATAAAGTCCAAAGGGGATCGGTCGAGACATGGCATACCCCAGGTTCGGCGCTGTGGAGGCAGAGGGATCAGATCACGGTTGCTCCACAAGTCTGTCTGCTCGTGCTGCTCTTCGTCGCCATGGAGCTTGAGGCGCTCCCTCAGCCCTGTCAACCGCTGCCGAAGACCGCCGGAAGGAGTAGCCATGATTCTAGCTTTATCGGATTGGGTATTGAGATAAACCTGTCCTTTTGCTCAATGGTCGCGGGGGCACATCGATACATCGATCTAAATGAACCAAAAAGAACCAAAGAGAGATGATCTCGAAATGGGGGGGGGATGGGGGGAGGGATGCAGACCGTATATAGTGACTGCACACAACCACAGAATACGACTCGACTCATGCGAGGTTGGTAGCACATCGGCATGGCACGAAATACATCCTGTCATACATGTTCTAGCTTTATCTGCCATGTGCCAAGCGATCAAAACATGCTTCCTTTCCATCTTCCTATCTAGCATCTGGCACCCGGCATGATACGGTACACTCCTCCAGAAGAAACGTGTGTTTGTAGCACTTTGTAGACCAAACATCCGCGACCGTCGCCCAAAACAGCTGTGATCGTCGCCACACTTGTATGTATCTTGCACTCTGGGTGGTTAAGTCGTCGTAGAAATAGGTGCAAATAAGTGGGATGCGGTGCTATGGTGTGTAGAAAAAGCATGCCCTTTATCTCATCGGTAAACTTTTCTACTCCGATCAGCAGGGGCTAGCGTCGCTCAATCAGCTTGTTGCTCACTCTCAGCGAAACTCGCTATCTAAAGGTATTTAGATATCCAGCCAAGCCCCGATTTGAGTGGTAGGTCAAACGTCAAGTCGGATGGCCGATGCATGAGCTCTCTGTCAGCATCGCAATTCAAGCTGCCATCCTTGTCATTTGTGTATATTTATATTGGTTTCTTGCCCCTTTATATGTTGCGTGAGGCCACTCTATCAGTCGCTATCACGATCACTGTTCTATGTAGGCCTCGCGGTCGAGGTACGAGATAGTCAATCAGTTCAACTACATTACTCGCTTCCCGCCCCGTCTACGTCGTCTCTCTAGGTTCTAGGAAATATACTACTCGATAACGCTACGGACTATTTTGCGGCAACTTGCTTGGCATTCCTCCAGTAGTGGCTCAATGATCGCATGAAATTTTAGAGGATTGCTTATGTGCAATCAGTTGTGTATCAGCTATCGCCTTAACCGATCTAACTTATTGTTGTGATTACCTGTCACTGGGAAAATAGATAATAATAATAATAATAGTTTTGAAAATTATTGCTGGTTGGCATCTAAAGTAAACTTATTATTAAATGTTAGAAATATGAAGCATATAAACTTTCTTAGCTCTAGATATTCCAGCAATCTTTTGGATTTTTACAAATAAGGAGCATTTATACGTGTTTGATTTGTCGTTAGTTTCGGGTTTTTTTTTTAAAAAAAAACCGAATTCGCGAAAATAAAAAAAATTTGCAAGTTTACTACAATTGTCATTTAATATCAACTAAGAGTATTAGTGATGGTAGCAGCATGAGATGGGAATATATGCTAACTGATAGACCGCGTTCTATCGCAAAGTAAAAGTATCATCAGCGACTATTGATAGATCTGCGCCCTACAAGGCGCACTTTTGAGTATAAGCCATCTGCGCTCGTCATTTTATCATATATCAGTACAGACTGGGAATCATAGTTGCGAGTAGAATAGCACCTGATTACGTAGACTTTGAACGAGTGCAATATACGTGCCATTGCCACTGCATTGCTGTACTGGCATACTAATGCGCAAGGGAACACGACAGACACACGACGACGTGCTGTTCAACATGCAGAAGCCCAGGAAGCACGCAATTACGAAGTAGGCTGAACATCATACATCAGCCAGTTGATATAATAAGACAGCAACCAAGAAGGCGGCGCAACTCCATAGGAACATAACATGGGCACATCCAAAAAGAAAGACTAATAATCACCCTCAATGTGCGTACTGAGATATGAAGCTGAATTGATGAATTATGCAAGACATTTTGACAGCAGGGATAGTGATATCCAGACGCAGGCCTCATGTTTTCCGCATGGCTTGTGGTGGACGAGGATAGCAAGGAAGTATAAATAGTCACCGAACAAGACGGAAATAGACTATGGCCAGGCCAGCTCCGTAAACGCCATCTGAGCGAGCAACTGTTAAGCATCCCAAGCTTTTGCTTGGTTGAAATTCTTCCGAGCTCCAAGATCTTGTCTCTTCTTAATAGTACTGAGCAAGTAGTAAATAACCGAGGATATGCTAGATCTATATCTATGTACGCTGGCTAGTTCACGGGCTGGGATAAGGACGGTGACGGGACAAGGGCTTGGAAAGGTGTAGGTAGAGATAACTAGAAGTAAAGTATGGAGATGGCCGTTTCCTTTGTCGTTCCCACTTCTTACATTTCGAATCAATGTAATAGGCAACGGGCGCACAGCCGCGACGGCACCGTCATAAAGAGAAGGGCAAGCCTGTATCTATCTGCATCTACCACTGCTTTTGCTGTCTATATCTGTCTATCGCTGATCCCAGTATCTCAGTATCTCAGTATCTCTGATATTGAATTTCCCAATCTTATAGTCGACTCCGTAGCTACCCTCCAAAGGTGTGATATGCACTGTCAGGGTAACTCCGTGACATGTATCTCCATTGAACAAGGACGTCTGCCTCCTCCGTGTCTTGTAGTCTTGACTCGACTATATTCTCGGTCTCGGTCCCTTTGCTTTTCTATTCTGAAGTTTCATGATCATCTGCCCCCTTCCCCGGATATCGCCCTCTCTCGTCGATTCTCTTCCTCTTCCTCTGTCTCGTCTAGTCATTCTTCATAGCCGCCGCCATCATGGGAAAGTACTCCCAGTCCCTGCATATGTCGATGACCACGGCGTTGGTAATCTCCGTCTGCATTGTTGACTCTGTCACCATTGCCTACGATGGTTCTGTCATGGGTTCCGTCAATGTCATGGAGAGTTACTCCAAGTACTTTGACCTAAACACCGCTACCATTGCAGTAAACTCTACTGCTGTCTACCTGGGTGCCATCCTTATTTCCCCCTTTGCTGGCAAGATTGTCGACTGGCGCGGTCGTAAGGAGGCCATTGTCGTGTCTTGCATCCTCAACATTATTGGTGCCGCCATCTCTGGTGCTGCCCAGAACATTGCCATGTTCATTGCTGGCCGCATGGTCATTGGTCTCGGTATGGGTCTGGCCCAGACTTCCGCCTCGTCGTATGTCTCTGAAACTACCGCTCCCCGTGTCCGCTCCCTCGCTCTCGGCCTGTACTTTACCTGCTGGGCTCTCGGCAGTTTCTTGGCCACTGGTGTCTGCTATGGTGTACGTATCTCCTCTCTCTCTCTCGATTCCCTTATACATTGTCCCCCGTTTCTCACGCTATAGACCGCGCAAATGGACCCTTCGAACTGGGCGTGGCGCATCCCCTGCCTTGTCCAAATGTTTGCACCCACCTGCGTCCTGCTCATCATTCCTTTCCTCCCCGAATCGCCTCGCTGGCTCATCTACAACGACCGCACCGACGAAGGCCTCCAGGTTCTGGCCCGTGTCAACGGCTCTACTACCGACGACGCGAGCGTCCAGCTCCAGTTCCAGGAGATTATGGATACCCTGACCTACGAAAAGTCCGAGGGCAAGAGCCTTGGCTTCAAGGAAATCATCCGCAACGCACCCAACCGCAAACGTCTCTATCTCTGCCTGTCGGTCGCCCCCCTCACTATGCTTACTGGCTCCAACATTATCACCTACTACTATGGCACCATGCTGAGCCAGGCTGGTATCACCTCGTCCAAGACCCAGATGGAGATCAACATGGTTCTGTCTGCATGGCAATTCTTTATCGCCACCGCCGGTTCCATCCTTTCCGAAGGCCTTGGTCGTCGCTTCCTGTGCCTGAGCTCGCTCGGTCTTTGCACAGTCATGTTCTACGCTGTCGGCGGCATGACTGCCCGCTTCGGTACCAGCGAGGACACTTCTGGTGTTTACGGTACCGTTGCCTTTATCTTCCTGTTCATGGGCGCTTACTCGTTCGGTCTGACTCCCCTGACCAACATGTACCCGCCCGAGGTTCTGTCGTACAACATCCGTGCCACCGGCATGGCTATGTTTACCCTGACGGCCAAGGCCTGTGGTGTCTTTGTCACCATGGTGTTCCCGTACATGTTTGATGCCGTCGGCTGGAAGACGTACATGATCAACGCCAGCTGGAACTTGCTGTTCTTTGTCGGCGTCTACTTCTTCTGGGTCGAGACCAGGGGCAAGACGCTGGAGGAGATTGACGAGCTGTTTGATGGCGTCAAGCACTCGGATGCTCCTGATCTGAGAGCCTTCGAAGAGAAGCGTGCTACTGTGCGTGAGTATGAGGTCTAAATATGCTTTTCCAAGACTTTCTTTGGAGTGCCGCTTTAGCCAATTTACCCAGTAGTTGAGTGACTTTGGTCACCAAGCTTGGCTTGGCACATTGGCAACTAAACTTCAAGTGTCTGGTTAGATAGGTGTAACCTTGGCCTAGCCTAGTAGCAATACGAAGTATTGGTTTGAAATTCGATGAAACAATGTGAGCTTGCAAGTCCCGCGATAAGAAGAGGCTAAAACCAAACATCATCAACGCTTAATGTTTGAACCTTGGCTGCCTTGGCTGCCGCATGAGGAGTCGGGCACAGAGGTTGTACCACAAAACTGAGGCGCGCAAATGTCGTTCTATTCGTATTGTATGTTTAAGTGTTTTGTCAATACACTAAGTGTTTTTTTGGTCTTACGTGATCATTTCCGTAATACACAGCCCGCCCTACAATGATGACCGTGATTTTGGTAGGAGTGAAACTGCGCTGACGGCAAGTGCGATGCTTGTGTTTGCCTTTCAACGCGGTGATTCGGCGTCGGCCTAGAGTGGGTCTAAAGGTTACTCCTTTCAGATCTAGCAAACAATGAGAAAGGCGACGAACGTGACTCGAGTTCGAGACCCACTTTCCCAGGGTCCGACAGAAAATGCTCTTAAATTTTCTGCAGGAAGGTTTGCATCTCTCTTTCGTCTAAGTCATAAAGTGCTTTTCTGCCACACCAAGTTGATGATACTCATTATTCATGAGCGCTTCGCTGCCACATCGCATCCTGGGCACCCTGTATTGAATATCGTCAGGCTTCATCACCAAAGCTTGAAGTTCGCAGTGTGCCTCGCCGCGTCTCCCTCATTCAGCTCGAAGCAAGGTCACCAGGTCAGCAGGCCGTTGTCGGGTCGCTCTTGCCCAAATACATGGCCTCGCGAGCTGAAGCCGTTCGCCTCATTTTATAGTCACTGATTGGTCATCGATCGGTCTACATATAGGGGCCAGTCTCGCTGTATGTCGCTTCTGGCCCATTCTATCGATTTCATTTTACCTCTTGCTTACCCAGTTCACAGTATAGCGAAATAAGCTTTTCTATTCAGGAGTCGTCGTGCTTTATCTAGACTCACGATGAGTGACTCAGTTACTATATTTTCCATTCTCGGCGATGACAATTTACTGAACAACAAGCACAATGAGGCGTTTGTCTGTTCAGAATACACGTCCGAGGATGACGGTGATGATCACTACGATGAGCCGGACCAGCGGGGTGGACACCATACACCGCCTCCTATTCGGCACGAGCCTCACCATCTAAGCATCACCACGCACATTCAGCCAAAGAACCCAGCGCTCGGCTATGTTATTGGTCGGGATCCTGCTGTGTGCGATATTGTCCTTGATCACGAGAGAGTCAGCGAGCGATTGTTTGCCATCCGGCCAGTTCCGGAATACAAGACCATTTTGCTGCAGAATCTCTACTACTATGGCACAAGGGCCAACTTCTACCGACTTGGCACCAACGGAACCGTCAAGAAGGCTCGCATCTTTCTCGAAAATGAGCGGATCGACATCACTTTGTTCGACAATGTGAAAATCACAATACAGCGCAAAAATGACCCTCATGAATGGGCTGCATTCTGTTCCCAACTCGGGCAGCAAGTGCTGAGCTCTCAAAATGCTTCGGCATCGGGAAGACCGACTGCCCAGCCTAGAAGCAATCAAAAGGTCAAGGAGTACATCAAAGATCGCTCGCTCGGAAAGGGCGCATTCGGAGAAGTGCATCGCGTGGTTGAAAAGTACACTGGAAAAGTGTATGCCATGAAAGTGTACAACCAGTCCGAACGGGCAAGATGGCAAGAATCAGCCATGATGGACCGCCTGAGACATGTAAGTCGCAATGGATATACATATTTCTCGTCCACAGAGTATACACTAACACACATTATAGAAGTACATTGTGCGGTTTGTCGAGTATCTTTTCACCGCTGGCCAATCGCCACGACTCATCATGGAGTACGTCGATGGCTCTGATCTTGAGAACGTGCTCGCCAACCAGGGCAGCTTGCCATTGGTCCTGTCTGAAAAAAAGGATATTCTCCATCAGCTGCTCGAGGCTACTGCCCATATTCACAAGTCGGGCGTTACTCATCGCGACATCAAGCCGGCAAACCTCATGCTTGCAACGCGAAGTCCCATCCATATTGTTCTTGTGGATTTTGGTCTATCGACAGGACAGGGCCAGTTCAATACGACTTGCGGTACCCCCCTTTACTCGGCAGCAGAGCTCCTTATCAAGAACACACATGCAACCAACAAAGTTGACATGTACGCCGTAGGTGTCATTGCCCTGCAGCTAATGTACGGCTTTCATTTCAGTCGGATCGAGAATCGCGACTTCCGCTCGTGTCTTGCCGCTATCCGTGAGCAGCGTGTCATTATGGAAGCAAAGTGGCCTCGCAATCGCCTCCCCCACCCTTTCTCTTTTATCCGTCGACTTCTTTCGGAAGAGCCGTCAGATAGACCGTCTGCCATGAAATGTCTAGAGGAACCATACTTTCAGACAGCATTGCCCGAGGACATACAGGTCATGGAGTACCATGAACAGCCAATTGCTCCCTACCAAGGCCCCCATGGACACGGCGGTCTGATTTCCACATCGAATCTGCGGCAGCCAATTTTGACTAGCCAGTATTTTGGTGACCCAGGCCGCTCGTCTTCACACTTGGCGAGTCCACTTCTGGGCCGGCGGCAGACACCAGCGTCTTCGTTGCTGCCACCCCCGAAACGTCTCCGAATGGATCGGCCCATTTCACGCCATGACAATCCCATGCCAACAATCTCAGCTGAACGGCAGCTTTTCTTCATGAATAGCGAGGACTACAAAGCGCCTTACCCACCTCCACTTGCAACCAAGGAAAGAACTGATCTTTCAAGCATCCAGCTACCATCGATTTTCGGCAGCAAAGGTTCACACCGGTCAATAGATCAAATTTCTCCACATACAGGCGGTGTCACTTCCCACGACACGACAGTGCACAATGCGGGTAGTGCCCGTACGAGTCATCCGGGTGTCGATACTGGCGCACCAACTACCGAGCAAACCACTGCTGCGCCCTCGAAAATGTCTATACACTCCATCAGCAGTCCGGCAGGAAGCGGTGGATACTCAGAGTCTGGATCTCAACACGACATGATCACGAACCAGTGCTGGTACGACCCAATGACTTCAATGGGTGGAGGGTCGCTGATGCAGCTCGTTGGTAACAACCGGCAACAAGGAACCACGCAAGGGCAAACTGACCCGCATATTGGACATCCCGAGAACTCTTTCCTCATCCAGTCCATGTCGTACAGTTTCCTAAACGGTGATCCTGCAACTATCGGACAAACAGAACCCAGTCACAACCCCGTTCCCCAACCGGCCACTGCTACCACAGGTGGCCACAACGCGGTGCAGCAATACAACGACGCGCACCATCATGAGGTCGCCCACTACCAGGCACCCCACCAGCCAGCACCTCAGCATGAGACGCCGCACTACCACACGCCTCATCAACAGATGCCTCATCAACAGACGCCGCACCAACAGACGCCGCACCAACAGACACCTATCCATGGTACACCTCTTCACGGTACACCTATCCACGGAACTCCCCGCCTTGAGACGATGGCTCACCCCACACCTCACGACGGGGTTTCTAGTCCTCAAAAGGTCGATGCAATAAAGTTGCGCACAACTATCGAGGAGGGCCAGGCTACGCAGCCAGTTGTTGAGGCTTCTGAGCCAAGAGAGGAGTCCGAGTCGACCCCATTTTCGCCAAACGAGACAGGCAGTCGCAGAAACTCGGCCACAATGAAGCGCAGAAAAGCAACTTCGTAAGTTTTTATCAAGTATTTTCTGGGTATGAAGCCTTACTAACTTTTTGCAGTCTTGGCGACAAGGAGATTCTTGCTAGAGAGTACCGGTTGAACCCGAGACCAAACAAGGCCGAGTTTAGACAAATCCAGAAAGGCGTCCACATGACCTACAAGCAAATAAGAGTAAGTTGCGTCTTCAAAAAGCCTGGGTATATATTCATGTGTGTATCTATGACTAACACTTTCAGATCTGGTTCCAGAACCGCCGGTATCAAGACCTCCGTGCGAGAGAACGGGGCGAAGACAATACTACGCCTGATGATAATACCGAAGAGTAACGAAACAACAGACAAGGCTACTAGAAGAGTGGCGCTTACTTTACATGCCTGTCATCTTACGATATCTAATGCAACAACTTCTTCTCTATTTTCTCACACCTTAAACTATCAATATGTCTATATGTCCCATGTCCTACTTCTTGATGTTGAGCTTCTCACGGAGCTCTGCAAGCTTGGCCTCTAGTGACTCGCCAACGCTGCCATTCGTTTTAAACGTATTGGCATTGCCGCTAGATGCGGATGCAGATGCAGACGCCGTCGGCTTGCTGTCGGGCAGAATGGAACCTCCAGACTCGCCGACGGGGTGAACCCTCTTGAAGTCCTTGGGGTCCGCCTGTGCGGTTAGATGTGGTCCTACTAGACTGGCACTGGCACACATACCTTGGCCTCGTGCTCAGCTCCGTCAATGAGCTCGTGACCCACGCTGATTGCCTCGTCGTTAAGTCCGCTCATTTTGATCAGGGATGTCTAGTTGATGTCGTCTTGGTTTCGTCGAGTTGTCTAGTTGCCACTTTTTGACATCCAAATTGTTTCAAAGCTGGATGCGTGCCGGGTTTTTATACTGTTTATTTCTTATAAATCTAGGCCCTTATTAAGCATTCACTTCCGTCATTCCCGTCAGTACTTTTCGAGTCGTGTTATTGTTGGGGAGTAGAAGGACGTTGGTGATGTTGTTGGTTGCCATGATCACTATGCGCTTATAGATATGGTCAATTTACACTGTGTAAAACAGCCATATTTGAGCAGACAACACAGTGCACTGAATGAAGGACTTCGACCTCGACCAATGCCTAATTATCCGATTATCCTGGCAGTTTTTGACATTATTTTGTAGTCTCTCTTCAGCATATCCAAAAGCTAAATTCTCCCAAAAATAAATTATATGTGATTTATTTGTACTTATTATTCATAATCTTTTTTGTATTAAGAGTAATTATTGTTAGGATAAATTATCAGATTTTAACAGTAATGCAACACTTGCTAAGAGCTACAAAAACATCAACATTTTGCCTAAATAATGCCGAATTATTGCGTGACAGAGGAAAATCAACACGATAATCAACATTATATTTGAAGTTTCAATAAAGACAAACACATCTTTGATATGCACCACAACCACGACGTCATGGGCTAGACTGTAGAGTGGGTCTATTTCTTACATAAGCGTACCGCGATAAGATAAGACAAGCTCCACGCTTGTGGCTACAAAAGTTGTCGCCTAAGCTGTCGCGAGAAGCTCGCCACTGAACCCTGCCGTTAACATCGACACGCGACACTGGCCGTTGCTGTCCTGTTCCTCAACCCGCGACAAGGGCAGACAAACTATACAGCACCGCAATGGAATTTTCGTTCAAGCCAGCCAAGATGGGCAAGGGGGCCGACGCCTACTCGTCGTCGGACTCGGACTCGGACGAAGAAAGCAACGCGTTTCGAATGCCGGGAGCCGACCCGATGGCCGGCGAGTTTGGCGAGTTTCAACCTAGGAAACGGAGGCGCACCGGTCGCGACACAAAGGAAAGTGCGGCGCTAGGCATTTTTGGGTCGGAGAGCGAAGATGACCGGCACACAGGACGCTACGGAAAGAAGCAAAAAGCATTGCGACAACAAGGCATGGCTTTTGTTTCGAGCACCAGCAATACCAAGGAAGACGACGACGACGACGACGATGAAGGCGATGATAACGACGACGACGAAGAAAGTGAAGAAGATGGTCACTTTGGTCTGGGGAGCTTGGCAGCGCGACAAGCCGCGGCAGGTCAAGATCAAGAGGAGGACGACTACAACGATGACACACCCGGCACTGGGTTAGGACTTGGCGCATCATCAAGTACACACTCGGGAATGGGATTTCAGCCAGCATCCTTTCAAAGCAGCATTAAATCAAGATCACGACCACCTCCTCTCTCGTTTGCGCCACCTGCTTCCTTTGACACCCCATCCGGCCTCGGCCATGGCTTTGTGCCATCTTCTGTCTTTGAGCCCACACTACGAGAAAAAGAAGAGGCGAACAAGAAGCCGGCCAACATTGCACGGCCAAGTGCATTTTCTTCCAAGCCAGCGGGCCGTGGCGGCGCGTCGGGCGGCTCCATGTACAACGCCAAGTCCTTTGGTGCACGCATGATGGCCAAGATGGGTTTCGTCGAAGGCCAGGGCCTGGGTGTAGACGGCCACGGTCGCAACATGATTATTGAGGCGAACCTGCGTCCCCAGGGTGTTGGTGTTGGTGCTGTCAAGGAAAAGTCCGAGGCCGAGCGCCAGCAAGAAAAGCGTCTGGCACGCCTGCGCGGCGAGACCGTGGTCAGCTCAGACGACGAAGAGACAAAAGTCAAGAAGGCTGCCGCCGAGCGGAGGAGAAAGGCGAAGCTGGGCGGTAGCGGAACGACCAACAGCGGTACTAGTACACCGAAGCGGCCCAAGAAAAAGTACATGACGATGGACGAGGTCAAGCGCGCGGCGCCCGGCCTGCACATCCCCGACGCATTCACGCCCATTCTCGACATGACCGGCCCAGGAAAGAAACTGCTGACGTCGTCATCTGGCCTCATGACACCTACAAGCGGCGCGGCGACGACCGCCGGAACACCAGGAGCCTCAGCCGAAGAGACGGCCGAGGACGTCGAACAGCGGAAGCTCGCTCGTCGTGCGCAGACAGACTTTATGGCCATTCTTGAAGAGTGGCAGAGTCTACAGAACCGCAAGGCCTACGCCGACCTCCAGACAGAGCAAATTAGGCAGGAGCTGGCCGAGCTCGACGTCAGCCACCAAGGACACAAGACGATGACCGACGCCTTTTCCCAGCTGTCACTGCAAAACGTCGACGGAGACGACAGCTGGCGCAACCAGTGGGATAAGACGATCGGCCAGCTCAAGGTTGCCGCCGAATCGATCCCCAAGTCTTCGTTGGGAGACATGAAGAGCGCGCTCGCCGACATCAGCATTGCAGCCATCCACCCGTTGTTCAAGAGAGCAATGGACGCATGGGAGCCGCTCAAGGCAACCAACGAACATCTTGTCGACGGCCTGCTCTCGATACAGAGCCTGCTCGGCATCGGCCCCGATGGTGCCTCAAACAAACAGCTGGCTGACGGAAACGACCAGCACACATCGTATCGTCGGCACAAGAAACCCATGGCCACACCCTATGAGACGATGATGTACCGCATGTGGCTGCCGACTGTGTCTGCCGCTGTGCGCGAGTGGGATGTCATCAAAGACTCGGATAGTATGCTGTCCCTCTTTGAGGCATGGCTACCCGTCCTGCCCGACTTTGTTCGTGCTCAACTGCTTGAGCACGATATCGTGCGCCGCCTGGACGGGGCCGTTGCCAAGTGGGAGCCAAAGCGGCGGCGGCAGCAGAGCAGCCAGAGCCAGAACCTACCGCACTTGTGGCTGTTCCCATGGCTGATTCATCTACCCCCACGCCACCTCGACCCCGCGAGCGCGGATGGTCTTGTTTCCGAAGTGAAACGCAAGTTCCGCCAGCTCATCGATGTCTGGGAATTCTATCGCGGGGTAGTGCCCGGCCTGAGGCAGTGGAAGACTGTCTTGCGGCCGAGCACCAGTCTTGTTTCTGCAAGCAGCGGCAGCACAAGTACCAGCAGCAGATCCTCGGATCAGTGGAGGCCGCTGGTCATGTCGCATGTGCTGCCCAGTATGGCCCGCTATGTGAGGTCGCAGTTCCGCGTTGATCCCCGCGACCAGGGCCCATACCTCGAGGTGATCACGGGCGAGTTTCAATGGCTTGATCTGCTGGCGCCCGAGCTCGTCGGCGAAGTCATGGTCTCGGAGGTGTTTCCCATGTGGCACGAAACACTGTACCAACTGTTGACGACGTCGGGGCCAAGTTCTCTCTCGCTCGAGCAGATCGGCCAGTGGCTCCAATGGTGGATGACAGAGGTTTTCCCGCCCAAGGTGCAGAAGCTGCCGTCGGTCTCTGCCGAGTTTCAGCGCGGTCTCATTATGATCAACGAAGCGTTGGACATTTGTGGAGACGGTCCTTTTGATGCAGCCCGGGTGCGCGAGTACCTCGCTCGTCCCACTGCAGGTCCTGCAATGAAGACTTCTTCAAAGCTCTCGTCGTCTCGGCACAACGGCGGCAGCAGCCACCATCATCAACACCACCACAGTCGTCATCACGAGTCGAGACGGCACGAAAGCAAAAATACGACTACTTCAGCTGCATCTGCATCTGCATCTGCAGCAGCTGCCGACAAGCAGCCCGAAGAAGTGTCGATCCGCAGCTACGTGGAGGAGTGGTGTGAGAACAACGATGTGCAGTTTATCCCTGAACGCAAAAAAGTCCACGCCGAGGGCCGTCCGCTCTACCGCCTAACCTCGCGCGGTGACGGCCGTGGCGGCGTGCTGGCCTACTTCAAGGGTGTGCGGTTGTATGCCGAAACGAAAAAGGGGCCGGTGGAAATCCGCGTCGACCGCGATGACGACTGGACAAAGCTACTGGCAATGGCGCAGTGACCAAGTCGTACTAGAATTATATACCCATAGAATCTTTACAATCGAATAGTCATCATTCGCGCTGTCATCTATGTAGCAATTTTGATATAGGCAATGACGAGGAAAAACAAAATCAGGAAAAAAAACACAAAACGTCATAAAATGCGTAGCATAACTCTTTCAGGCAGTCTATTCTACTTCCACACCACGTTGTGCAGCCACTTGCCAACACGCTCGACATACGCCTTGGTCTTGAGCTGGGCATCCAGTCTGAGCTCCTCGCTTGCCCACTGGTTCTGCATCACGCTGTGGTCGAAGCCGTGGATGACGTCGGGCACGCAGAGCCAGTTGACACTGCTGCCGTCAGCATAGACATCCTCCCAACCGAAACGGTCCCCCTCGCCACCGAGCTCCTCCAGCTGGCCCTTGCGCTTGGTGCTCGCACGCTTGCCGACGCAGCGCACGCTGTCCTTCTTGCTGTCCGGGTCAGGCACCTCGCGCAAATCAGCGCCTGAGCTCCGGCCCTTGCCTGTAGTCGCTGTGGCGCGCTTGTGGGCCTCGTTGCCGAGACGCACAGCTGTGCGCCAGCTCTCGTGGCCCAAAATGTCCAGCTCGGCACCGATAAAGTAGGTGTGCTTGGGAAGAGACTCGATGGGCGCAAAAGCCGGGCTCAGCAGGGGGTCTGTGAGGTCGTGGCCGTAGGGAATGTAGCTCCAGTCGAAGACGGTAGCATAGCCAGCAAGCATATCCAAGCGCGCGCCGTGCGGCTGCGGCAGAACAGTCTTGTAGAAGCGGTTTCGGAGCTTGACCATGGAGTCGCGCGTAAAGTCCAGAGTGCCGTAGACGCTGATGGCTGCGGACGGCGCATTGGGCGAGTTCTTGATGCTGGGCAGCTGGTTCATGGCCATGGCGAGGTTGCCGCCTGACGAAAACCCGAGCACGGCAATTTTGCCGGCCTGGCCGGCATCTGCGCGGGCAATCGGCAGAGACTCGTCGGCAATGACGTTGAGGTACAGCTTCTCGACATCATGCACAGCGCCCGGGAACACGGATGCAGGCGACTTGTTGTAGTTGAGGCTCACGACGAGCACATTTTGTGTGTCGGCTAGGTAGCGGTTGAACTCGTCGTCGTCGCGACTGGTGCCGAGACAGAAACTGCCGCCGTGGATTGTGCAGACGGTGGGCAGCGGCGTGGGCGATCGCTTGTCATACTTGGCCGGGAAGAAGACGCGGACAGATAGTGCTGAGCCCCAGCCGTACTTCTTGACTATATCAGGCCCGCCTTGCGGGGGAGAAAAATACTCGTGCCAGCTCCGGTACCAGGCCGGCACAGCCAGCGACGTCTGCAAAGAGTAGAGTTGGAAAGCATACGTGAGCTTGATGCTGAGCGGCGGTGTCTCGCATTTTGTCCGATTGGGAGACGGTTTCGGGGTCAAAGGCTCACCCCGTTCGGCGCGCGACACAATGGCCATGGTGTAAGGGTAAGATGGGATGTGAGGGGTGTATGCTGGTACAGCAGCTGATATGCCTTCGCCTTGGAGGCAGGAAACCACACAGGTCTGAAGATTACAAGGCTGTGAAGTCCTATGCGTTTGCAGTAGAAAGAGAGGAGAGTGCAGCAAAATGGGTAGTGCAGAATGATTTGTTTACCACGCTACCCTATTATTCAAGCCGTGTTTCTGCTCTTGTCGGGACGTCAATATATATCATTCGGAAATGGATCACTCGGCAGTGCAGTGTGCCTACATAGCCTGTCTGCTAAGGTATCAAGCTGATGTTCAGATATTTCAGGCCAATCCTGCGAATATATGCAATATAGTCTTCCCCTGCAAAAAATATGTGGTTCAGCGTGGCCATTATTCATTCGGCTGCGCGAGAACTCTCCCCCGCACACAACTATTGTGCCGCCTGGTATATCGTGCACACTGCTGATGTTTCGATGCCGAGAGCCGTGGTGAATATGAGCGTTGAACCTTTGCTGCACTTGCGTGACGAGAGACTATACGAAGGGAGGTGTGCAGAGGTGCTTACCTTGGTTTGTTGGCCCCTATACCGCTTTGAAATTGTTAAAGAGAACGTAAAAGGTATCTCGGTCTTGCTATAGTGTGGGTGAGCTATGAGAAGGATTGTGGTGTTGTGTCGTGACGAGCAGCCGTGATGTTTATAGGGGACGAAATGTTGGGATGTTGGGAGGCTGCAAGAACGTGGCGGATTCGAAATGGGATAAATAGAAATAAAGACACTATCCATAGGACGGCATGCACGATTGAGTCTCCTTGGTCCTTATGCATAGGCAAAGCTAGAACTAGCCGTTGTGTCTTACTGTCTTATTGCGGGAAAGAATTGTGACGATCTCGGCACCGCGGACAAGGGGAGGATATCAGAAAGTTGAGAGGTCGACCATGAGAAGACGCGAAATGGGACTACTTTGGCACTACGTGAACCACTGTAAAATGAAGTAAACGAAGCTCGGGCAAAACCGAAGAACGAAGTGCACAGCAGCTCATAGCTACGACATGCGTATGCCTTGGTGTTTCTAAACCCGTTGAGCGTTAGTGAGTGTCGATCACCTTGCAAGTGGATTATGCTGTGTTTTAACCTGTTCATCAGAAGAAGCATTCTACTTGTTTCGAGTGTTTTGATTTTCCCATGTTTGATTTCAAGGGATCCAGGATTTACGTCACCGCATCCCTTATCAAAAAATAAAAATAAAAAGTAAGTTGGGCAGCAGAAAACAAATCTTCTTTATCCTGAAAAGTTGAAACCCATTTGAGATGTTTCGCGGAGAAGCAAGGTATTTTTTGCTGGAGAACTACCGAGCATTGCATACGCTGCAATAAATCCATGATTCGGACAAAAAAGCCTCGGATCTTCAGCGCAAGTCTTACAAGGACCTAGTACACGTCAATGCTTACAGTCAGCCCTGGACAGTTCCTTGCTTGGCCTGGCCTGCGCTGTCTCAGTTTGTCGGGTTGATGATGCAGCGCAGCAGCGTCCGTTGCCAAGTTTTTAGCCAGGCAAGCATTTGCAACATGATGCGTCTGCATGTAAGATACATATACACGACGCACGGCTACGAATGATGCTCGATCATGATCATCGATGGTTGGTTCGCGGATAAAGAGATAAAATCATGGAGATATTCAAAGCATAAGCGGCATAATTACTACCGTTGCTGCCGTGGATATGCACTAAGAGTCCCGGGAGCTTACGAAGTATTATTCTCACAACTACAGTGGGTGTCTGCAGATCAGTCAAGACGAATCGAAGATGATGAATGAGCTGCGTGTGCAACTCCGTACAACGAATAGCAATGAGACTTGAAGCGAATGATGAGAATGGATGAGAATAACAAAGGGCGGTGATGCGTTGTGGAGAGGCTGGTACATGAAGCGGCAAGTTCCAGGCAGAGACATGGTGATAAATTGTTGGAACGTCGTCGATCGTTGGATGAAAGTGCGCGGCAGTATGCATAGTGATGTGAGAACAAGACACTTTGAGCAGCTTTACAGGCAACGGTCAGCATATCACATATTGGCTTGAGCACTATCCATATTGGTAGCCTGTTAGGTGTCACTGGGCTGAACAGACTGGTACAGTCCTGGTACATATTGTTGAATACTCGAAGGTTTAAGTAGCTTTTGTAAAATTCTTCAGAATCAAGTCATCGTGTCGGTGAAATATCAAGTAAAGTAGTGAAATGATAGAGGAACATTAATCTAAATGGAAAGAAAATCACCGTGAGAAATGTTTGCAGTTACCACCCAAGTAGAAAACAAAAAAGAACAAAAAAGAACAAGAAAGAACAAAAAAATGAAACAGCCCCGGCACCCTCCGTGTTACTCTGCTTCTCTGCGCCTAGCGACGATTGCATTACCAAGATCCATGCACACTGCACTGTTAGCCACCGATGATAAAACCGAATAGTACGATCCAGATGATAGCACTTACATTTGTTGATGCTGGGTGACCCGAGGATGCGCATCACAGGCACATCCTGGCCCGTAGTTCGGTACAGCCAGGTGCGCGTCTCCACTGCCACCAACGAGTCGACACCAAGCTCGGCCAGACTGTTATCGCCGCGAATCACACTGCCACTGTCGATGTGCAAAAGTGTAGACAGGCGCTCAATCAATGCCGCCATGATTTGCTGTCCAATGACATCTGCGGGTGCTGTGGCTTGACTGATCATGTCCGTTAGAATCTTTATGGCAGAGTTCTCACCGCCCGTGGAGTCCACTGCCGTGTCGGCAGTGCTGGTGCTCCGGACTGTAAAGTGAGAGAATCGTGGGTCGCTGTGCCAGTGGAGTGCGTTGTCAGCAGACTGGTCGGGGTTGTAGCGGCTGAGGCCGGTAGTGAGGTCAATGATTGGCCTGGCCCGGTCGGCAGGCAGCGTCTTGGGCCGACCCTGGCGGATGGCCTCGAGGAACATGTGGTGCAGGTCGCGCTCCGAGATTGGCGGGTAGCCCTCGCGCTCCAGCCCGGCGTAGAGCTCACCCTTTTCACGATGGAGGAATCCAAGACCATAGATGACGCCAATGTTCAGCACGGACCCGGCAACACCGCGACGCTGGCGGTTTGCGGCGAGACCGTTCATGTACATGTTGGCCGCAGCATAGTTGGACTGTCCGGCATGGCCACCAGGAGCAGCAAACGAGGACGTCATGATGAAAAAGTCGAGCTTGCTGTCGGCATCGACACCGTCGTCTCTAAAGACAGTGTCCAGATTGCGAGAGCCGACTGTCTTTGGCCGCATGACACGGGAGAAAGTGTCGGCCGTCATGTGGGCAAAGACACGGTCGTCGAGGACCATGGCACCATTTACAATACCACCAACCAAAGGCAAGTCCTGCTCAATGGTAGCGCGGAATCGGCGCACAGCAGCAAGGTCGGTGACATCCAAGGGCATGAACCGGACCACTGCACCGTAGTCGATGCTAAGCTTCTTAGCCCACTGCGGCTGCTTAATGACAGCGGCACGGCTGGCAAGGACAATGTGTCGGGCGCCCTGACGGACAAAGAGAGTGGCCAAGCTCTGGCCCATATCGCGCGTGATACCAATCAGAACATATGTGAGACTGGCCCGAAGCTTGATCTCGGGTCCAGCCGCAGTTGTCCGTCTACCATCAAAGTCTTCCAGCGGCCGCTCTATGTGTGGTACGAGACGGTTGGCACGCCAGTCAATAATCAAAGGCGAAGAGGCGTCATTGTGTGTGCCCATGAGGAGTGCAGGTAGTGAAATAACCACCGAGACTGTGTTGGTGGATGATATGTGTCCAAGATGTTGGCTTGCACTGGCGACTGCCGTCTTCAAAACCCCGTATGCCTCTTCCCTGGTACCGCTGGAGGACTTGTTGTTATCCGTGGTACTGCCACTCTTGCCGATCTCGCTCCACGATTGATACGTGCAGTTGTCTGCGAGGTTCTCCTCAATGTGCCGCGCAACAAAGTGGTCTGCAGGAAGAAAGTTGACAAAGGTGGTGCCCGCTTCGAAGCGGCGCAGTACAGAGTTGATTTGAGACGCTGTGGATCGGGGGTGGAGGTTGATCATGCGTGTGTTTCTTGCGGTGTGCTTCGTCTTTCTTGCTGAGACCTGGATGGATGCAATACTGTGCTGGCTGTCTGTGACCAGAGATGAAGCATATTGGAGGAGCAGATCGTCGGGTGCAATCAAGACCAAAGCGTTGCTTCTGTCAATGTGTTGGCCAATTGCCTGACACAACAGATACCTGGCGAGATAGCTTGCAAAGGCTCCTGGATTCTTATCAAAGAGAAGGGCACTGTGTTCAAGCGGAACGGTCTGCGAGCGCGGCACAGACACCAACGAGGCATTGCTGTCGTCCATAGTAGCCACGACTTGACCAGAGAGCTCACTGCGTCCAAGACACAGGTAGAGGCCGTTGTAGAGCGGGTTTGTAGTGCTGTAAAAGATCTTGATCACGTCCAGATCCAGGTCAAGATGGCTGGACTCGATGAGCGAGGTGATTGACGGCCCAATACGTGTTGAGTATGTCGTGCGTGGATCACTGATAACCTCTAGACATGTCGACAGCGTGTTGACCTGCCTGGCCACAACGCGGCGTGAGGCGTTAAAGTTGTCGTTGCCAGGTGCAAAGGGAACCATGCGCGGAATGAGCCGCTGGCCATCTTGGTTGATGAACAGCTCAGTCTCCAAGCCCCAGAGGTGGGAAGGGTGCTCTTTGCTTTCTTTCCGGGCGTGGTCTCTCTCAGCCTTGGCCAAAATCAGCTGGATGAACTGATCAGCAACCACTGATGCCGCAAGAGGCTGCATGGCAATGGCGCTGCGGGTAAGGGCACCAGATATTCTGAGAGGAGCCGGTGCACGCAGCTGGCCGTTGACCATGTCAAGGTGGTCAAAGTCCAGCATCTGCAGAGTCAGGCTGGGCATCTCGGCACGGATGCTGCGCGTGAATCCATACGACGCAGCACACTCTGCATTGCCGTTGCGTGCACCCTTGGTGACCCAGAGCATGGCCAGGTCGGGCACAAGCAGCAGGCTTCGCAAGTCGTCAAGTCTCTGCTCGTCGAGAGTTGACAAGACGGGCTGATAGTCGTCGAGGTCAGCCAGAACAAGGGCAGAGGTAAACGATGCGAGCGTGGCTGGCGACAGCTCGGCGAGGCTGTCGAGCCCATAGACGACGGTAGAGTCGTGGGCAAGCCGACTGGACAGAATCTGGCTGGCAGCGGATGCTAGCGAGACAGTACCAGCTGTTGCCCCACCGATGATGAGCAGCTTCTCGTCGAGCTTGATGTCGCTCTGGCTGGCTCGGGCCAGCGACTTTTTGAATGGACTATCGCACTGCCGCACGGTGATGGAAAAGCCACCCGGGTAGTGCTGGTCGGTGTTGTCAATGTCGGGGTTCATGAACCCGCTCTGCTCCAAGAGGTCGGGCCAGTCGGGCGGTGTGATCATGGCGTCGCCATTGCTAGACACTGAAAGCAGCTCGTCGTCTGTGGCTGCGGGGTACTTGGCCATGTTCTTTCTACTGGCAGCTGTTGTGAGTGGCATATGGACCAAAAGCAAGAAACCACCGGGGCGCATCAGCTTCATTATCCGGGAAAGAACAGCCTCGCTTGAATCGAGCTGCTTGAAGATGGACGTCGACACAATGACGAGATCCAAGGGAGCGTTCTCTGTGATAATAGTACCAGAGGAAAGTGTTTCCTTGATCGCCGAGGTAGCGTCGAGGGAGATTGAGTGTACCTTTTGTTGGAGGTACTCGGGCTGCTTCTCGAGATGCTTGGCAAAGCCGAGGTCTGTCCCAACTGTTGCTGATGTGTATCTGGTGAAAGCCGACCCTAGGCCGCACACAATGGGCAGAGATAGACACATTACTACATCGGTGAGGCTAAAGACCGACATGCGAGGGTACCGGTGTCCGATCTGATTGACAATCCTGGACAGCTGGCCTTGGAACTGACCCGCATGCCGGCCCTCTTCCAAGATGGTCTGGTACTGCTCGTCCACTACATCGACAGGCGCCATATTGCGAATCTTTTGCAAGGTCAGAGAGTACGGTGATGTCAAGATGTACTCCTCGAGTGTCTCAGGCGTCTCGGCCGGCCAAGCAGAATGAGGGCGTCCAAATGCGGCGACTCTTTCGCACGACTCTTCCAGCACCCGATAGTTGGCATCATGAAATCCATCAACGGCGCCGCCCTCTTCCATGTGGGACATGGCCGTGCCCATGACTAGTGAGTGCTCCGGGTCTGCAGCGTATGTCGTGTGCAGGTAGAGCTCGCGGTCCGTGCTGGGGTCTGACGACGCAAAGGAGCCCACCGTCAATGCTTCCACTGCGATTTCCATGTCGCCATCATCGTTGTATATGAGAATGTCGCCCGTGATACGGGAAGGCGAGTCCAAGGCAGCCTCTTGGAAGTGGGTGAGCTCGGCGTCAACATGGTAATTGCCACCGTCCACAGACGACACGGACTTGGGTGTGCGCTTGGGACCGGCAGCGCCAGCGACACCCTTGTGCGCCATGTTGAAGGTAACCCTTTTCATGTGAATGGGCAAGAAGGCCGTCCACAGTGCCTTGTCGCCGGGTGAAGAAAAGGTCGCAAAGCATGCCTGCAGGCACGAGTCCAAGGTGGCCGGGCTGATGGCGAGGCCTGTGGTGTCCTCGGGATGGAACCGCTTGAGGCTGGCCGAGGCAAAGTCGTGACGGCGCCGAAGCGACTCTATCGCCTCAAAGGGACCCGAGTATGAGAGACCAACTTTCTGCATCATGTCGTAGAATGAGTCAATCGGAACAGGGAATGTCTCTGGCTGCTCGCTGGGATTGATACGGCACGGCAGGGCATTTTTGTTCGGCTCGCCGAGGACAACACGGATGCGGCCAGAGCATCGCTTGCGCATGGGAACATCCGATGCTTCAGGGGTCGCATAGATGGAGAATATGGCTTTGATTGTCTCCTTGGCGTTTGCAGTTGTTGCGGCAGCCATCTTGGACGGATCCTGGACCATGAGCGAGAACATGATTTCTGTCGCAGGACCGTCAATCTCCAGTGGTGTACCACCGACAAACTCAATATCCTCAATCTCGACCAGGGACGCAGCACGGCCAGCCAAAAGAGCCTTGGCAGCATCGAGAGCCATGATACAGTATGCAGAAGCTGGAAACAGAGGCTGTCCCTGGAAAGCGTGGTGGGCAAGCCATGGCAGCTTATCGACACGAAGCAAGTTGCGCCACCGGAGCTCACAGCCTTGGACATCGTCGCGGGTGCGTGTGCCGAGCAGCTCGTGGGGTGCCTCGGTCTGGTAGTGAAACTGCCGCACAATGCGCGACTGGCGGTAGTAAATTTGCGAGTGGTCCCAGACGTAGCCTGGCAGCTTTTCGGCATCATCGCTGTGCATTTTGGCGAGACTGGTGTTGAGATAATCCTTCTCATCAGGCATAAGCAAGCCCTCGACTTTGATGGGTGATGGGTCAAAGTGCGTCGCCATGAAGCCGATGAAATCTTGAAGAACAATGTCGTCTTGCTGGCCACGGCGGACCAGGCTTGTGTAGACGGGGGTGTTCTTGGCTGTGGATGCAGGAGAAGATGCACGAGCTTCAGCATACGTATCAAGAAAGGGTCCCTTGAGGGTAGAGTGAGGGCCAACTTCAATAGCGCCGCCAATACCATCCTCGAGTCCCGCGAGCGATAGTGCTCGATTGACGGCTTCTCGGAACAGCACGGGCTTCACCATGTTCTCCACCCAGTACTGGCCCGCCAGCTGGTCATTCGTCGGCGCATCGCCATCGGGGTACACACTCGAGACCCAGGCAGGTCTCTCCGCTTCCTCCTCACTGCTGCTGTACAACGGGGAAATCTGGCAAGCTGCAAGATACGCGTTGTAGATCTCGGAAAAGTTAGCCATGTGGTGTGAGTGGTACGCCTTGTCCACAACTAATCGACGGGCAAAGATTTTGCCACTCTTCAGCAGGGCCTCTGCCGCCTCAATACCCGCTATATCGCCAGACAGCGTTGTGCTGCTGGGTGAGTTGCTGGCTGCAACACCTATCCGGCCATCAAACTGCCGGCAAAACTCAATTGCGTCGGCATATGACAGACCTACTGCGAGCATGCCGCCCTCGAGGCTCTGCATATCCAGGTGGGACACGCTGAGGCCGCGGTAGTAGGCAATCAGGATGGCATCCTTGGCCGAGATGCGCCCCGCAGCAAAGGCGGCACCGATCTCGCCCGAAGAGTGGCCCACGACACAAGCAAACTTGATCCCGAGATGTTGCACGAGTGTGACAAGACCGACTTGGAGAGCCGTGCACAGTGGCTGGCTGATGGCTGCCTCCTTGACTCGCGAGTCCGACTCGAGCTTTGCCAATTCAGTCTCAATACTCCACGTTGGAGGGTGTGGACAGGACCGCAAGATTACATCAAGAGACTGGATGGCGTCACGGTAGATGCGGCTCGTCAACAGTAGGTGCTTGGACATGCCGGCCCATTGTGCTCCCTGGCCGGTAAAGATGCCAAGCAGCTTCAAAGGTTTATCGATCCGACGTGCGCGGATGCCAAACTCGCCCGCGGTACTGGCAGCATCAGAATTCAAAAGGCGCGACAGAACAATGATGGCAGACGTATGATCCGTCGCACTGATCGAGAGCCGCTGGATGAAGAGTGTGCGGGAAGACAGAGCACGCCATGCAATGTCTTGAAACGACGATTCTGTGTCTGGGCAGACATCTTGCAGCTTCTGCAGGTACTCGAGATATCGTCGAGCTAGCGCTCGAAGAGAGCTCGAAGATGCGGCCGATAGGGTAAGTGGTATATGAGGAAGGGTTATGCGAGACTTGAGTGCATGACGAGATGGTAGCAAGCTCCGCTTGGGCGTGTGGATGGATGCATCGTAGTGCTCCACGATGGCATGGGCATTGGTGCCGCCAAAGCCGAAAGAGTTGACACTCGCACGCATTGGCTGGCCTGGCGGTGGTTGCGGCCATGCCTGGAGCTTGGAGACCACCTCTAGATGGCCATTGTGAGTAGACGAGGGCGTGCAAAACGGAGCAACTGTTGGATTCAGCTGTACCATATGCAGGTTGGGAGGCACTTGGTCGTTCTTCATAGCCAGCATGACCTTGAGAATACCCGCTACACCCGCTGCACCTTCAGTGTGCCCAATCACCGTCTTGACTGAGCCTACCAGTAATTTTTCTTGGTTCTCTGGCATGTTTAAGGCTGCAGGACCAAAAAAGGCAGAATGAATGGCCTGTGCTTCACGCGGGTCGCCGACGGGTGTGCCCGTACCGTGAGCCTCAAAGTACTGGCACCGGTCCGCCGGGTCGGCAATGTCAAGACCAGCCCGCTGGTATGTCGACCGAATCAAGGACGCCTGCGCATCCGGGCTTGGCATCGTGATACCGGATGTTCGTCCGTCCGAGCCGACGCCCGTCTCGCGAATGATACCCTGGATCCGCGATGCGTCTCCATCTGCCAGGGCCCGACTGAGTGGCTTGAGCAGCAGCACGGCAGCTCCTTCACCTCGAGCATAACCGCCCGCCCGTGTGTCCCACATATGACAGTGCCCAGCTGGACTGAGCATGTGCAGACTGGACTCGACCACAAACTGCTCGGGTGCCAGCATTAGATTGACACCGGCAACGCAAGCAGCGCTGCAGTCACCCGCCCGCAGGCTGAGGACGGCCTGGTGCAGCGCTACGAGGCTCGATGAGCATGCGGTGTCAATGGTGGCCGAGGGCCCGTGAAAGTCGAAAAAGTAGCTGATGCGGTTGGACAAGATAGACCGTGCATTGCCCGTGGCGTAGTAGGGCGATGTTGTGAGGTCGTCGCGCTGGGACATGGAGTCAAAGTCCGAGGTCATGGCACCGACATAGACGGCGACGTCCTTGCCTGTCCATTCAGGCAACTTGTAGCCAGACGCCTCGAGTGCTTCGTACACAGTCTCCAGAAGCAGTCGCTGTTGTGGGTCGACGGCCTCTGCCTCCTTGGGTGCAATCCCAAAGAAACCGGTGTCAAAGGCGCGCGGATCTTGCTCATCATCCAGGAAGTACGAGTTGGGGGCGTCCGTGGTGCCATGATAGTCGCCCTCGGGGTGGTAGAAGGCTTTGATATTGAAACGATTGGGAGGGACCGGGCGACTTAGGTCTGTGGGCTGTTTCAAGAGGTCCCAGAGTTTGCTAGGTGAGGTAGTGCCGCCAGTGAACCGACAGCTGCTGGCCACCACTGCGATGGGCTCCGAGGGAGCTGGTTTATATGGCATAGTGATGCCTATTAAGATGAAGGTGCTATAGACACTTCAAAGTAAAGAGTGGAGAGGACAAAAGAAAGGCAAAGTTTTGATGCCACTATGAGTGACAAGGGGGGAGCCTGAGTGTCTGTGAGGTGAAAGAAGAGGGGAGAGGAGAGATGAGGGGAGAGATTGAAGCAATTTATGGACGTTTGGGGGTGGTGAGAGTCCTCAAGATCAGTAAATGCCACGAGGTAATGCCACGAGGTAGAGGTTGTGGAAGATTCTAAATATTGTACTGATGAGAGGCCATGGGCACTGATATATATATATATGTGTGTGTATGTGTGTGGTGTAGATAAAGATGCAGGTGTATGTGTGAGAATGGTTACTGCCTTTACTAATATCATAGCAAACAACAATGTTCGATAGATAAATAGCAGGTGGTCGGAGCAAGATAGAAATAGCAAATGAGTGCGGAGCGTTCCAGTCTTTAAGTCAAGATGAGGATGAACGTGATATTTAATCAAAGGGATAATAAAGAAAATAACAAAGAGAATAACACAGAAAAAAAAAAGCAAGTAAAGAAAATAGCATAAAATATAACAAGGAGATATTAAAGAAAATAATAAAGAGTCATATTATAAGTAGTTAATGAGTCTAGATATAAAGATTTAAAGAATTGTAAACGGTAGGCTTTTTTATATATGTCTGCCGTGGATAGCACAACGGAGCACCAATGTAAACCAAGCGTAAAGACCTCAAGCAGTGTGATGTTCCCTTGTTTCCTCGTCTTGAACTTGTTTCTTGAGAGCATAGACTCCATTGTGACTTGTTTGTGACGATGCAAGCGACGTGGTGACAGGCCACGAAGTACTAATGAATCCATACTGATTTGTTATCTCCCTGATTCGCGCTGTATCTATTGCACTGTATTTACGTTGGGCACATGTATATTTGAATATACTTATATTGATACTGAGATACAGTCGGCATGCGGGTCGGGAGGATGCGATGCTGGGAGTAGATGAAGAAGTGCAAGTGAGCCTGTGGGCCAGGGTAGCTGTTAGCCAGCAGTTCCCTGACTGGTGCAGTCAATAACGAGGGATCAATACAAAGAATGAACGGGTGCCTGGGACGGCTCATTCTTTGAACGCATCTTACATGGATCTCTTGTCATCCATCTACCGCTTGTTCTGAGAATGACTGTTGCCAATGCAGAAAAAAACTGCAGGGCTGTTAGCTCGGCTCATAGCTGCACCAAAAAGACAATAAGCAAGGAGAACAAAACTGGCGTGGCGAGGAAGCGGCAGTAAGGAATCAGGAGAAGAAGATAAGAGGAGACGCGGTTACCAAACCTTGGAGATGAAGTCCGATGACGACAGCAAAACTTACTCTCCATCAGGCGTATGGCTACAGGGCTGTTGCGAGACATGATGGGATGCATTCTATATACAGACTGATCAAGGTCGGTGAGAGAGACGGCTCGTAGATGGCAGAAAATGCAATGCACATTGATAGTTCAGGGCAATACCTCCGCAGTGTTTCAGCGGTCGTTCCCTGCCTTCTATACAGGTCAAAATTAATAGCCAGTGAAGGGATAGGTTTTATCCTAATTCAATGATAAGACTGAGACAGCAAAAGGAGACAAGGCGAGAGTACGTCAAAAATAGTCGCGAAGCAGAAACAGAGTTCCCCAGGCGGGCTTGATTGCTTAAAAGGGCGGGCTTAACCATTCATTCCATTGCTACTGGAGAAGTGCTTATATGTAGCCCATTTCGTTTTTTACTCATTTATATTTTTGCCCAACCTATTCGCAGATCAACTGGAGTCTGTCACTGTATGCGTTCACGCTCGATACAGCTCAACGCCGGCTACCTAGTTTGTCTTTGGACCATTTGCAAGGCCAATAATACAAGCGATGTCAGTGCGTGTTAGTTCTGACGGCTGTGGGAAGTGTAAAATACTATGTTGGGTCGCGTGTCTTCCCAGGCGCTCGGGATACAACCACATCTGACAGGCTGCGGAGTCGCCCTACAGCTCCGGCGTCTCCAGTGATTATAAATCGAATTGCATGTAAGAAACAGCATCAAGGCCCGAGCCTGTTTATTGATTGCAGGGGTCCATATTGCGATATTGTTAGATTGTCATATGGTCATATTGTCTTGTCGTCGTACTGTCTCACTCACATACTATCACGCACATGGGGGGCTGTTCCAGAGGTCGCATGGAAAATCATAAGGAGGAAGTTTTCACAAGACAACAAAGGAGAGAAACGTGCCAACAACTCAATGGCAACTTTGAAAAGTCCAAACGGCAATAGACTGTGAAATCAATGAGTTCTTACACATCGGGGTGTATCATTTCCCCACTCTATCAGACCACCTTAATCCCAGTCACATTTGTCAATCTTGCGTATCGCTTAGAAATTAAAGTAGTCAATTTCTAGGGATCAGGCTTCGATCATCGCGTGCCTGCATGCCATCCAACATGTGCATTCCCTTTTTCGGGTCTCGATGGTCGCCAGTCCACGGTACTGGTATGGACGGTAACGCAAATTCATCCAAGATGGGTGGGATGGCGTTTGTTTCAATCGCCTCATGAACGCCACCGAGGCATGGCGACGTGGGTAGGGATTGTATTGCTTGGCAGACACGCGAAGGCGGGTGTTTATTCGAAATATGCACGACATCATGCATGGTTTCTCCATGGTATGCCCTTGCGGATACGCCTCAAAAATCATATGCCACGCTTACTAGGGATAAACGAACTCTAGTAGACACCATCTTTATTCACGGAACCCAATAAACGACTGTAAACTTCAATAAACCTATAGAGCGCTCAGAGTATAGCTGAAAGAGGTAGTCAATTGCCAGCTGTATCCATGAGATCCATGAGATCCATGAGATCTATGAGATCCATGAGATTCATAAACGGCAAGGATCGGAATTCCGTACGTGCATGGAGGCGCTCTCGAGATTGATAATACTGCGGCAGCTACATCAAAGATTATTTTAAAAACTAGCAATGCAAGTGTGGATGCATATTTATATTGGCCCGGCTATCTGATACCTGCAGCCAATCCGATCCTGCACCATCGCGGTGCCGTCTCTCGGAGCCTATGCCAATATCTCTATATATCAACCCTGACAGTGTGCAGCATCTGGTTCGTCGATGCAGGGCCTGACTTTATAGTGCTGGAGCAGGCAGGGGCTTCCTCTCATCTACTTGGTTCTATAGTTCTTTTGTTCTTTCAAATAGAGTCGTAGATGGACAAATAAAAGTATATCAACTAACTATCCCCCGATTGGCTTCCCTTGCCTCAAATATCGAGATCGAGTCTCCCGCCAATATGCACACCCTCTCTACGCCGAAAATACGAACCCGGAACACATCATTTGCCGGCCTGTTACTCTATTTCTTTGCCTCCCAAGTAGCCGGGTTATCCCAAGATCGTGGGTTCGGCGGTGAGTATCCGTGTATAGATCGATGTGGTCATGGAAGCCGGGTTAGTTCGTGGGGATAGGCATTGCATAGCAGGATATTTTCGTTCTCATGTCATGAATGTAGATTACAAATTTTGATCTATGGCAGTACTCGATATCGTCCTCGAGAGTGAAGATTTAAAAAACGAAGGTACCACACACATGGTCGGGATTAATGAAGGATCTGCGAGTATTTGTGTTGATCAAATAATCTTTAGTTAATTGACTTAATTCTAGTTTATTCTCAATGCAATTGTTTTTTTTACTGAATAAAATATATTCAAAACTATGGAAAGATAGGAAAAAGTAAACCAAAAAAACCAAAACCTCACTATCACTTGTCTGACGACATCGCAAGATTGACTCGATTTGTTTCTTCAATGACGAATAGGGTCTTGAACACTGAAAATGCACTTCTCTTTCTAAAACGTGTTGCTGGCCAAGACAAACCCAAGGGACCCGCTCGCCACCACACAGACCAATGCCCACTAGCCCACTAATTCACTAACACAAACTACAACATGTGATTGGTGCAGACAACGACATGGCAAGCCACTGCACACGGCGAGACGACGAGACGATTGAGACGACTAGAACGACCAAAGACAATCAAGCCAAGACGACCGCCTCGTCTCTCGCGGTACACGGATCTACAAGCAGGGTTCCAGGAGTCTGAAGCAGCGTACAATGCACGGGCGAGCACGCAATATGTCTCTAGCACAAGACTCAACAACGAGACTGGCAAAGACGAAGACGAAGAAGAAGAAGAAGAAGAAGAAAGGGGAATAAAAGGAGAGTAAAAGGGGAAATAAAGACACAAGACGAGACGAAACGAACGGGTGGTCTAATGCTCTTTAATTTCCTGGTAAAACACAAGGATATCTGACAACGGTACTTACAGTTCCTGCTCACCTTGCCATTATTATCATGCCGTTCATAGTGTCTCAAATAACATCCCTCGGCCAGTCTTAAATCCCTTTATTTCTCTGCTCTTCATCAAAAAACTGACTTCATCATCTACATAAAACTTTTATTACCTTTCCCATTTCGAATATAGTTATATCCTTGCACAAGTCGGTGGCACAAGCACAAATAACAAATAGTTGCATAGTTTTATATTACATTTCGTGTCTTCTGTGTTCTAGGTATCTAGTATGCTTTCTTTTACTTGCCAATGCCGACCCCTTTTCTACTGTTTATTTGCAAACTTATTGACCAATAGGGCCACAGCATTAGATGAGAATCAGTAATTTATCACACTAGAATAGTATGATTAAAAAACGTTCTTTTATGATGCATAAACGGCAACATAATAATGTAATAGCAAAAAATAACTAAAAAAATAGAAAAATAAAATAATACAGCAGAAATATCTACACAAAAAAAACAATGTCATTATCATAGCACATGATGTTTTGGGGCTTGTCTCTTGACTTCTTCTTTAAGATTGAGAGGGGCCTGCAATCAGCACAAGGTCCGGCCCTGCAGATGCGCTTGTAACCAGCATCTTTTGCAATTGCCACAGAAGAGGGTCAAGGCAAGAGACTGAGAGCATCAGGTTGACAAACTGGCCCGTAAAACAGCCAGATCATGTCTCAGCTGCAAAACATGTGTTGTCATATCATCCACGGGGAGAGTTCCGGTCATGCCGCCGTCTCGTTGCGTGAACAGGAGGTCAGCCGTCGACGCAGACGACACCGACGTCGCAGTCGCTGTATCCCATGACATGTAGCTGTCCATGCCACCACTGGTGTAGAATTCCTCGGAGAAGACGAGGGGTGGGTGGTGAGGTGTGTAGGCTGTAGTGCCGCCGGTCATACCGCTGTTCGACGTTGGTGCGGCAGTGGTGGCAGCAGCAATTGGCAAAGACTGCACCATCATGGTTGAAACGCTATCTTTAAGCGTAGTCGAGAAACACTTGTGCAACATAGAAACCATGTGAGAGAACTGCGCTAGAAAGTCGTCTGCAAGACGCAGGCCCAGACCGAGCTGCAGTGCTGGGGTAGATACAATGGGGAAGCCACCGACAAAAACGTCGGGAAATTGACAGATATCGAGACAGGACTTGCACGTTTCCTCTGCCCAGAGCATCGCTGCAGAGCCATCAGCACAACTTGGGTGATTTGGGCGATTGCTGTCATTTTGCATTGAATGTTTCATGTCGAAGTTTGTGCCATATGAGCCGTCGCTAGATCTGCTGTTCATAGTAACTGGTGGCTGTGCGGACTTGGCCGCCGCCTGTACAAGGTGAGTTACACCCTGGTACACGTTCATGAATGCCGTATACGTTGAGCTCACCAGCACGACAAAGCTTTCTGCATCGACTCGCTCGCTACCCACCCCTGTCGCGGCGTCTGTTCCAGAACCGCCTGTGCTCATAAATGGGGGACACTCGCTCATTACATCGTGGTGAGAGCTGGACGAGTTATTGTCCTCGAAGCGGCAAGCACTCTGTGTAATCTCGATAAAGTGCTGCGACAGGGCAAATAAATTATCCATTGGAAACGGTCGTTTACCGAGTGTGAATGAGCTGTTACTCGACTGCGTGGACAGCCGCCCGCCTCGGCGCCTTCTTTCGGTGCTGCTGTTGCTGCCACCAAAGCTGGATGCTTCTGGTTCTGGCGGTGTTATTGGAAGCTCGAAAACGACAGGCACTGCATTCGCCAGTTCTAGAAGCTGTGTACTGACAGTACAAAGTTCTGAGAACAAGGCTTTCGACACCGCAACTGAGCTCTTTTGCTCAAACATATGCGCTCCCTGCATGATGCCTTCCATTGGTAAGGTTGTAGAAATAGTCCGTCCTGCTGTACGTGGAAGCACTGTTTTATCCAGGGCGTTCATGTGACTCGCGTTGTAACTTTGGTCTGTGAATAGTGCGCTCACGAGTGGCTTCGTCGCACTCTCCACCTCTGTCACGCCGTGAAGTTGCTGAGGCATGTGTGCAGTACTGATACCAGAACAAGGCTCTGCGTTCCATTGTGTGCTGTGTGTTCTGTGTGTGCTGTGTAGGCCGAGATCAAGCCCAGAGGGAGACCAAGAGCTGGACACAGGCCCCGGTGCTGAGAGCACCATCTCGGGTGGCACTGTAACCAGTGGGTATGAAGCTGTAGAGCCGTCGATAGGGGATGCCGTGTAGCCATGTTCGAGCATACCTCTCGCGCAATCATAGATGGGGATCTGAGAGGGTGGGACGGTCTGGTAGATCTGGTTACCGTCTGGGCAATAGACGAGAAGACCGGAATTCACGCTATGAGCCGGCCAAAGATGCTCGGCCATACCGTCGAAGCTGTATGGGCCAGGGTACGGCACTGCAACGGTTTGAAAATCTGCGACATGGCTCAAGCCGAAACTAGAAGAGCGGCTCGTCGTGTGTTGCTCTCTATGGGAGGACATTGTGTGCTGGTTGCTGGACTTTCTGGCGCTGCTGCTGCTGTTGCCATTGCTGGGTTTCCTGAACCGTAAAGAAGGACTTGATTTGCATTCTGTTTTGAGTCGCACACAGCGTTCACAAGGCTCGTTTCTGACTCGCTTGCAGCTGAGTTTCTGAGTATGGCAGCGATTGCATGCTCTCCGAATTGGACCCTCTGCCATGTTGACAATGACTCTCTGGGTCTTTGGTCCTTGGTTCACTGGCCGATGCCGTAAAAGTAACTTTTCTTGATAGTGGTCTAAGTTTGGATGCTAGAGATTGTGTATATTTGTACAAACAAGATGAACAGTATATATCTTGTCTCAGTTATGTAACAAGATTATCCGACATTTGGTAAAAAGTAGTGGGCTTCGTCTGCGAATGTGATGATATGTGAAGACTGTCGAATCTTGTGAACGGAAGTTTTGCAACAGGCAACTTCTCTATCCCCAGATGGCTTGTTACATCCCTATTTATATGTTCTCCTCAAAATCTTTAGCGTGACATCGAGCAACCTGAAATGCAGCAAGCGAGTTTTATGCAGCTGCGCTGTTGGACATAACTAAGCATCGATCCAACACCGTGGGAGAAAGACAGGCGTGTGCCCAGTCGGAGGATATCAGCAGACGAAGAAGCACCTTGAGGCGGTACAGCTGCAGGTTCTGGCGAATAGAGGGGCAGAGAAATGCAGCAACTTGTGTGTTTGAACACAGCATTTCTCAGGGGTAAGGGAAGCGATGACATGCAGCTATGAAATCAACTCAAACTAGCGGTATCCAAAAGCGAGACGGTTAAACTGTTGGCCCCCTCTTCCCGTAATATGCTGACTTGGGGCTGAACATTCAAATCATTAAGGTGATGTATTAGTGTGCGTTGTTTGTGGTACCCCGCGGTCGACTTCCTCGATACACGCTGAATACAGGAGTTTAGTAACTTTGCTGTCAGCCTCAGTCTCGGGGACAGACACGAAAGTAGTAGGTGCTCTCGGTGCTATTCAGTGACCATCAAGGTATAGAGGCAAGACGTGATAAGGTTCGCGCGTGGGCGCTGTCTGTATGGTAGCTCTCTGTATGGTGGCTGTCTGTGAGAGTCCCCTATCTCGAGGGCACTTAAAAATTGTCTTTGACACGTCCTCAAAATGGCTTGAGTTATAATTCTTCTTAGCCATTCTATATGATGCATGTTTACACACTGTGGAGTTGCTGTTGTGTAATATCGTGGTGTTCCTTCATCAGATGTGCTTTTGTGGTATGATGTGCCTGATCTCTGTGCAACACCCTGTGGTTAGATCCTGCGCATGAAAGTAAGAATAGCAAGGGTATCAATGCACACTCGGCTAACAATGTTGTCTCGTGGACCGAGTTGATGCAGACTTGGAAATCAGCACCGTTTCCATACTCTGAGTATTTTTTGGGGGATTCTTCATCACTGTACTTGGCTGTATCAGGTTTGGTTTTGAACATGTCTGGTTCTGTGTTCTTGTGCTGCGCTGCACCAATGGACTCGATATGATTGACTTCTCCCTCTGTACCAATGGATACAGTAGCATACGATGGAGGTACAAAATGCAGGGATGAGGAAGTGGCGGCGAGGTGCAGCATCTAGTACAACAGTGGCCTCGATAGTGTATAGGAACTTTGTACAAGCTCGTCACATGAGTGTCTGGTTGAATTTGATGAGGGAATGAGTGACACAAGAAGGAAGATGAGAGAGATGACTTGCGTATTTCAAGTTTTTCGTCGGAGACAAGATCATTCTAGACATCTGACTTGCCAGTGCAGCAGCTCACCGCCATATGAGGAGAGGCGGATGTCTCGGGCAATGGCGTTCCAGGTGGTACAGTCATAATGGTGAGTTTTGTAGGTGTATGTACATGTATAGTTGATCAGATGTATCTGAGCTACCAAAATGGTTGTGTCAGTCAGAGGGTAGCCGGTGGAGTTGGGCAGATAGAACAGACACTGGGATCAGCTGCTCGGTCAATGTCAAGAACAAAAGTCAGATATGTGTTTGCTAGAGTGGGAAGGAGTGAAGAAAAGCCACCGTTTTGTGAAGAGATGCTAACCGATTTGAAGTAAGAAAAAATCATCTCCATTCATTCAGCCTGCCTGGCACAAAGTCAGAAAGATCATGGCATGCTTGCCGCGACAGGCCAAAGGATCAGGACTGCCAAAGCTGTCGTTAATCGGGCCCGCAGTCTCAGTCCTTGGCAGATCCTGCAGGTTGCGAGACAGACGGCTAGGTACTAGACGAGGAAGATGCGATGAACACGGGCCATGAGATAAGGACTGACAAGTTGCGATGAAGCACAGAAGCAACAGAGTTTTTGAAGGGGGGCATCGCGCGGACAATAAGATTGGGGTATGCCGAAGAGAAGCTGCGTTCAGAGTAAGACATTGTTTGGAGGTGGAAGAGATGTGCTATCACGTTAAAAAGGCAGAGATAAAGTGTGATACACTAAGCAGATAGCAAACAATATCTGCAAGGACTAGAGTCGGTACACTCGTACAATCAGGGTGGCCGTGGAACGTGATAATACTCTCGGGGGTGGGAAGAAAAGGTGAGGAGAAGATTCAAAGTAAGATAGGAGCAAATGTAGATGTAGAGTAAGGTGAGATAACGAAAATACTCTCCAATGAAGACGAGTTGGTAAAGAACAGGATACAAAGGGCAGGGGCACAGAAAAAGGCAGGTGTTGCCTAAAACGCAATTGTGCTCGAGGGAAGGTGCACCCGCTGTGTGTAACGGCTATTGCTCCATTGCTCCATGTCTCCATTACTCCTTCCCTTTCAGATTTTTCTGACTATATGTTCTGGCCAGGATCAGAAGGAACACATGGCGCTCTGTGCGAGGCAACACCCGGAGCATCCTGCACGGCATGCCTATCGTATAGAGCACACACTGTATCCTATGTGCCTATCTATGTGCCTATGTGCTCTGCCATATGAGCCGTGTACGGTACGACAACATGCCCTCTGCATGGCTCATTCGTCTAAAGAGACACATCTCGCGAAGAAAATCCACGCTTCCGGGTCACAACATGGTTTATATGTATTTAAATCTCAGTGTTTAGTGTTCAATGTTCCGTGCCAGTTTGTATACAATGGTGGTGACTTAATCAAGACCGCGTGCCGTTTAGATTGCCGTTACTCAAAACCATTTTGGACAAAAAAGGCAATCTCCCACCCAGTATGGAAGGAGCGATCCTCGGCTGACCTCACTTTTCTGACGCAGGAAGCCGAGAACAACGATACGGTGCTGACCTATGCAGCGGGAGGGAAGGGGCGACCGAGGTGGAAGGGCTAGGCGGGGAAGATGCGGTCTAGGTATTCACAGGGATATGGAAGGACCAACCGCCAACCACACTTGTTCTTGCCTTTGCATTTTCTTTATTTGTATACTCGTATGGTTGACAAATAATAGGTCATCGATAATTGTGTGGACGCACAGAAAGCACAAAAATCCAAGGAGTCGTGCACAACATTAGTGCGGTGTGGGATTAGTGAGGTGTGGGATATAAGCAGACCTGATTGAGATATGAGACGAGCTCAAAATAGAACTCTACGAGAGACAGAGACCTCACGAAAAGACGGGAGATAAAAAACAGAAGACTAAAAGGATGGAGAATTACACTGCTAGAGATCCGACTGGCCAGCAAAAAGAGTAAGAGGAAAGGGCTCATTTCCCTTGCCTGGACTGGGTGCAAACACAGCATTGAGACAAGCAGGAAGTTGTGACCCGAGTTTACTGTTGCGGCAATCAAACAGGGAATTTTGAGAGCTTGTAGGAACCTCGTGAGGGAGGAATAAGTCGTAGCAAGAACGAGAACAGAGAGGGAGCGAACGGGAGAAAGAGGACCGATCCCGGTGTGAACAAGGTGCCGTCTTTGGGTGTTGGGAAAGAAAAAGAAGGAAGAATAAAAGTATAATATCATGCATGATTAAAACATTTGTATTAATAACATTAATAAACCGCTCACCTCTCGCATAGGTTCTGTTGCACGACACTATTGTGATCGCTTCTTTTGTGAGCTAAGACGGAGAGTCGATGCAACGTTCGCGAAAGTGCATGAGCTCTTGGGGTCACAGCTTCAAAGAAGGAGAGGGAAGGAATCATTTGTTTTGGTATATGTTCTATCAGGCATAAATGTATTGCGTGGTTGCTGGTAGACAAGAGCGACAGAGTTGAGTGAGATTTGGACTAACTTGCGATACAAAAACATTATAGGTAGAACAGAAAAAAAAGACTATGACAAGTGTGGTACCCTCTCTATGATGATGGGGTGGCAGGAAGTCGCAATGCTCAAGACACGCATCAATCATAATTCACCTGTAGCAAAGAGCTCAACGTGAATGCGTTCAGGGGACACTCCGAAGCCGGCCAGTGCACTGCGTGATTGCAGCATGAAACTTGTTGGTCCACAGATGTAATAGCCCGTGCGATGGTCGCTGAGCCGTAGGTACCGTTCGCGGTCTAACGGTGAGAACATTCTGACCTCGGGGCGACAATTTGCAATAACGGAATAAGTACCAGTAGCTTCAGTAACAAACTCCTTGTCGTTTGTCAGCCACAGATGCGCGTGGGCATTGCCCGGGTGTTTTTCAACTATATCCTTTACATCCTGCCAGAATGGAACTGATTTTCCGTCATGTGAGACGTGCAGCCATATCACATGCTGCCTCTCACGAACCGCCTTGTCGAGCATCGATTTCACCGGCGTAGCGCCCACTCCAGCCGACAACAGTACCAGTGGCCCTGCCTGTTCAAAGCGCTCGTTTTCGCGGACGACGACTTCTCCCTGGGGTTGCGACACTGCAACAGAGTCGCCCGTGCCAAGTGCGTGCATCATGTTGGAGAATAAACCAGCCGGCTTTTCCTCGCTGGCATCTATTCTCTTCACGCTTATCTCGTAGCTCGCGCAGTTGCCAGGTCCCTTGCTCAAGCTGTACTGCCGGCTCTGATGCAACCCGAGTTCGGGCACAAACAGTTGCACACTGACGTACTGGCCAGGCGTAAAGTCCGGCAGAGGCTTTCCGTCCATTGGCAACAACGTGAAGCTAACAATTGTGCCGCTTTCGTTTGCGTTCTTACGGGCGCCCACACGAAACTTGCGGTAGCCGACCCAGCCATTGGGGTTGGTGTCTAGGGACCCGGCTTCACTATAGAGGTCATGCTCTCGCGCGATGAGTATGTCGGCGAGAACGCCGTACGCGGCGTTCCAAGCATCATCTGCGGTGGCTGTCATGGCGACATCCCCTAGGATCAAATGCAGGGCTTGAAGCAAATACTTTCCGACCAGGTCATACATGCCCGGTTCGACCTGGAGAGAAACGTGCTTGTGGGAAATGCGCTCAATGGTCTCGGACAATAATGGAAGATTGTCAATGAGGCTGACATATTTGATGATGGCATTGGCGAGTGCCCGCGGCTGAGCACCGGTCGACTGTGCTGTAAGATTGAACATGTTCTTTAGAACCGGGACATCGTTCAAAATGTTCTTGTAGAAAATGGTGGTGATGGCGACGGCATGTTCTTGGAGCTGGGGTGCCAGTGTCTTGACAATCCGGATCTGTTCAGGTGTCATGCACCGAGCCGGGGCCGGGGCCGGGACCGGGGTGTCGCGCAAACCCACAGGATCTCCATTTTGAGTCATTGTTTGATAATCGTTGTTTTTGTTAGCTTTCTGTGGTTGTTATCCGTGTAGCTGTTGTTGATTCTGCATATTGTTGATCCTGCATTGCTACCACTTTTGAAATCTATGCTATGTCTTATATAATATACAACAAAATGGAAAGAGGTGTCAGCCACATCGTCGGTCTAGATCATCCAATACCGGCAGGAACATACGTTCTCTCGCAACGCGACTTGACATATCGGTGAGCGTGTCGAAACATGTCAGATGCGGACCAATACAAAGTCTTTACTTGGTCAGATGTTGTCGCTATGACTGTCGTCGTACTGGCATCTAGCATCTCCGCGGCGGCTGAACCCGACTTATATCGGGCCACGGCCAGCCGGGTCGGCACACATGGCATTTATGGGCCGTTTAGTAGCAGCTAGATGCATCAGGCCCAATGAGCGAGTTTCAATTACGTCGGTAATCACGATATTTAGTTCACTTTGGACTTTGAAAAAGAATGCAAGTCATTGCATCACTCCACGACACGATATCTAGAAATATCTCTGACAACAACACGTCACTTTTTGTCACGATGGGAATTGCCGGGTTCAAATGCAATATTTCTTAATAAAAGTGGAGAACGCCTAACAAACATTGGTTTAATGGTGCTAAGATTCGTTGTATTCTGAATCCAGCATCTCCGCGCTTGTAAGCAACATCATGCGATGCTGCCACAGGTGCAGTATGGTTTGGCATATGTCTTCGCCTCTTTGTGCATAAACTCTTTGGTAAGCAGGATGGATATCAGACATCAAATATTGCCTATTGTTCGCTTCATTTGTTCCCGTGGCCAAGTCTGATATCTCTCGATTGTCACCGGATATCATGGTGACCAATCTCCCCTGTCATCACTGGTACAGTCCCTCTAATTGATCACAAGGTTGATGACAAGGCGCATGATCGACTTCCATAACGAATAGTATACGGGCTTTGCAGTATGTTGACTCGTGCCAGTTACCATATCGTATAGCACTTGGATGACATTGCCGTGAATAATTCTAGAATTCTGTAGGTTGAGAGAAGCAGTTGAGAGACCATTCTCGCGACATTTTCATTTGGAGGTATCAGACGAGCAATAGCTCTTTCACCTCCTGTTGATTTGTGCAGTTCCAGAGTTGATAGTAAAGATTGCGCTGGAATATCGTTCGAAACTGACCTTGATCCGGATGAGCTTCTACTTTGGTTCTCAAGAAAGTCCAGCGCCGTGCACACTTCGATAAACGATGGCTAGCACACATCCATCAGCTGCTTCAAGGACCTATGTGCTGTAATAAATTGTGAGAACGGACTTCCTGTCTCTATGAGAGCGCTTTGGTGCTGACCACTGCTGTTACTTTGAGATTCCTCTCTACTTGCAATGATGTTGGAGTATTGTCATGAGCGCGACTGTGACTTGACCACAATATGTAACGACCATCATTGGAACCCTTTTTTTAACTGTATGTCAAAAGGATTCCCAGACTTTCGTGGTTTTTTTCCCTCATTGTCAAAAGTGTCAGCTCGCCGGACATCTTGGAAAGTGATATCTCCAGCCTGGCAGGCAAATGATAGATGTCCTTGAGTTGACTAACGACCAGACCATAACATTCAGTTAGAATGAGGCATGAGCAAAATGCTGGTTTTCTTATAGTTCCGAGTTTAGACAGCTGCAAAGCTGCTCAGTAGAGCCCTTTCATGAGCGAGAGTGCGGGATTCATTGCCGATGAGTATACTTCTTACAATAAAGTGTTCATGGCTGTTGTGGTTCCATTCAGACCGTGACTACCATCGATGGTCTGCTTCATTGCAGTTAGCGATACGTGAGATGTGCGAAAACGTTGAGGAAAAGCATACAATTTATTCCACCGGACCTTGCACTCAAGGATGGGGAGTCTGAACGGGTCAGCTATATGCATGTTTGCTCTGTAATGGGATATACTCACTAGCAGTCTGTAACTTCAAAGACATGGGCTTCATAGATTCTTATGTGGACCGCTGTCGTAACTCGGCGTAGATCTGATAAAAAGCAGTTTCCAGGGTCAAGATATGCCCAAAAGGCAAACAAATGGGAGGCTTTGTCTGTAAGCAGACATCCATACGCTTTCCCAGCAGGTACAATACTATCAGGTGCCAGGGCAAAGCTCTCCGTCGAGCCGATATCCAGTCGGTTGCTTTCCTCTGACGCTGAAAAATCTTGATTAAGAAGAGGAAAGAGTTGTAGTTCAATGGAGGATGAAGAGGCGTATATATATGGCAATCATGGTAGTATGAGTCACTGATTCACGGCATCTGCGTAATCAGAGACTGTTTGCAAACTACTGCAGAAGATGACAAACAACAGAGCATCTGGTATCAAGAATCAAACAGCGACTCCAGTTCCTTTTCACACCGTGATCTGAAAGTCATGTCAGGCTGTAGGGCAAACAAACAAAATCAAACGGATCTGGCCTCTCCGGTTTACGTCTCCTATTCAATTGCAAGGTCTATTCTGTCAGCACAGTGTGTTCGCTATCTTGCCGACAGCTCTCTTGGTACACGTGAGATCCAATGACTTCCTCTACTTGCAGATTATCACCATTTCTTTCTTTGTACGACATGTTGCCTTATCTCAGTAGTCAGACCGATGTATCCAGTGATTGTCTTTGTCTTTCCGATCTTGACTGGAGAAGAGAATGGGAGCTTGCACTACGTTTATTCTCCGATAGATGAAGTAGGCTTGAGTATGAAGACAAATTCAAGTTCATGTGAGTTTCGGTCTCGGTAATGTCATAACCGCCATCACTGATGTTGCTTTTTTACGGTCCCTTTGCCTAGTATATCTATACCATCTTTGCTGCCACTTGGATTGACATCCATACAGCCAATGAGACAAAAATGCACACCATGTGGCGTTGGTAGGAAGAAGGAATCCCGCTCAACTGCCGTCTTACATGAAGATATGAGACATGAATGATTTGCGAATGACAGACAAGGTTGGCAACCAGTCCAGCGGGCATGCGACTTGAGATGAGTAACACTTTGTATTTGTAACTTATTTTAGGATCGTAGGATCTGGTATACAATACCGAGGCAAAGAGTACTCCGTACAAAGAAGGGAGAACCTCTGAATGTCCATACACAAAAAAATATAATAAATAAAAAAATAAAAAAATACAAAAAGAAGAAGAAGAAAATAAACGATCACATGGCATAAGGAACAAGCAGCCCATCACACTTGAATGGGCAATTAATACAATATACAGGCGGATAAAGGTACTGCGATGCCAGCCACTCCCCCAACAATCCGTCTTGTTTTGTAGCACGTCCAGCCACCAAAGACCAAGTAACTTGATCTCTAAATCTACCCTCTCCACGATTAATCCACTTGTCGCTCAACACAACTCCCTCATTTTATCAGATCAGCGTGCTCCTTGCTTCGTGCATGCATAGCGTCGGTATGTCTTTATTCTTGTGGAAATAATCGGCATACATCGCGTGCGAGATCATCGCAAGTGGTACCGTCAAAGGCTATCAAATAAGAGATGGATATACGAGTCCGATGTACAGTTCATTTAACCCAGCTACGCCAAGAGCGGACCCTTCCGACCGTTATTCAAAAGTACTGCATTCGCATTCATTCTGTTTTTCGTGACCGTACGCATTGCCAGAGTCAAAGCCTGCGAGAAAATTGAAATCTGGAGCGAGAATTAGAAATAGAATCGATCTTATGTTCTGAAAGCAGCACAAACATGCCACCGTGACCTCCAGTCCGTGCTCGCCATGTCTGTGGTCCCCTGATTGCCCGTCGGGGTTCTCGCTACTACGACGATGCAAAGTGTCTTCTCCACGATATGGGGCAGGTTCTGGGCGTGGTTGTTAGTCGGTGTTGGTGTTGGTTCGGCTAAAAGAGACAACCTTGGCCGCTTGGGCCAATTGGTTAATGGGTAAATGGACCAATTCGCATTTTTAGTAAACTTGGTGATGGTGATGACATTTGCGGATATACATGTACTTAGCTGTAATTGCTTGTAGGCCCCAGAGCCAGTCAAGGCTAATTCTCGTTAAGTGTGTGTTCTTGCATCTATATTTCATTTGCAATCGGTCAGAAAGCGTTACTTGTACGGGTGTCGGCCTTGCATATGCACTCGTACAGTGTAAGATACCAAGCTGTACCAAGCACTCACACAACACCGAGCCATGAAGCCAGCTTCTTGGAGTCCCAACAGGAAGTGATATGTAGAAAAAGTCGGTTCGAGGCAATGCCTGTTTTGCAGGCCTCTTTTACCGCGGCGCTACTACTCTCTGCTATTCGCTGCAATGCTCTAGGTCGCATAAAGGCTCGACCAGACTATTTGATGTTGATCATCGCCAATGGTATGGGTAAGGGGCTCATTCAGTTAAAAGAAGCAAGCAAGCGAAGCAAGTATGACACACGGTAGGTCGTGATAGCTGGTTGATGAAAATGGTGATTTGACAGGCATTTGCTTCAATAAAGATGAGCTCACCAAGAGTCATAAAAAATAAATGAAACAAGATTGATTCAGCACTGGAGCAATGCAACCGCAGAAACAAACAACATGCGCCATTTTCGACACGCGTCCTTGAGACATCCCTCTCAATAAGCTTTATTGTTTCTTGTTTGATTCTTATTTGTCCTGCTTATGAGTCCTACTATTTGCTGCCACGTTGATCACATCTCGCCGTATTTTTTCTCGTGGAGATGCTGAACACTGGGCAGCCGAAACAGTTGCTAAAACAGGTACGACGTACCAGAATATATTGCCAATACTCCAATACCAGTTTACGTCAATATATCCGAACACAGTGCCCATCTACCCGTCTACCCGTTTATTCTTTTCTGCTTCTATTTTTTATTTTCTATTTTCTGATTTTTTTTTTTCCTTCTTGTCCTTGAATCTGTCAACGCATAGTGCTTTGCCCGTTATTAAATGCCGCGTAGCCACATCAATACTACGCTTGTTTTTATTTGAGCTTACTTCAGTCTAAAATACAAAAGTACATAGAATCGCCCTAAGAGGTACATTAAAAGACAAGGCAAAAGGCTAGACAATTGTCTTTGGACGTTATAGAATTAGGATATAGGTAGGCCCAACGTTCTTCCTTTGGGGGCGAAGGCGTAAAGATATTAAGCAAAAAAGACAACGTCTGAAAAAGAGAAAGAACGCGGGAAGCAAGGAGACTGCCGATCACTACAGCAAGCCACAAAGCTAAACGAAAGGACACAAAATATGAGAAACGACTGGATGTCACACTGTATGCCAGCTTAACTTAAGATGCGCCTAACTGTATCTAAAGCCAGGGATGAAGTAACTTTTGAATGTGAAGGCACGGAAAAGATGCCGTCTCGCGATGTTCTGTGATCATTTTTTACTAGCTAATCTTTAGATCAGTAAAGATCTCAGAAAATAAATATTTGCTAATTGGGCCCCAATGACTCCCACCCATATTCAGCTCATTGCTCTACTTCGTATTTCCTTCTTTGTCAAGTCATATCCGAAAATCATACCAAATTCGTACGGCGCTGCCTCCTGATGGCACCCTGCCTTTCAGATTTGACAGGCAACAGGCCCTAGCTGCGGCTCACAGTAGTCGGCACGATACTGTAGAATTTGATTGTATTATTTCTCTTATTTTTATAGCGTTGCGGTCCGTAAGCTGTTCTCCGTATTCATGTGTCGTTCTCCATGAAACAGAAAACTGATTAGTAGTCTGCCGTGATCCGTTACATTTGGGCATCGGGCTTGCGACGGGGAATACGCATTTACAGAAGGCGGAGGCTGTTTGACAGAAAACTCAAATACGGAGTACTATATTAGCAAAGCGAAAAGCAAAAAGCAAGCAAGGGCGAGACCTAAGGTCGCATTGAACGATAGCTTACAGGCATCTTCGATGTCAAGTCTCCGTCATGCACTGATGTCTGCTAATCTCTGTTAATATGAGAAATATAATTTTGACTTCTCCAAGTGGTGTTGGTTCGGGGAATAAAAAATATGCCCATTTTGCAAGCATTCAAGATGCTAGACATGAACGGGGTAATTACCAAAGAGGAACAAGGCCGATTGAAAGGATTGAGACAATACGGAGTAATAAGCGACGACTTTGAGTGATATCTGAGTGACAGCCTACGGGGACAAGTGTACCAAAATGGGTGGTGGTATTGTGATGACAAGGCATGATGCAGATGAGATAACTGAGACTTTAACAGGTGCTATCCATGGCTAACAGATGCGGGCATGGGTGTTTGAAGCCTGCCCGATGTAGAAGCTCGCATCTGTTATGCAATGCATAGTGTGTATCACGTCGTTGGTAGTGTTACTAGAGTACAATTGGCAGGTTGGTTTGACTTTTTTAAATTATTCTCGATATTTTTTTTTTTGGTGGGAGGGGGGGTTCTAGATGGTTTGATCATTGCGACTTCTTTTGATAATATTCTTGCTGAGATGATTTGATTTGAACGACCCTGCGGCGGTGTCATTGTTGATTACAAACGGCGGCACGATGTAGAGAAAAGCATCAGGGTCTAAATCAATAATACATGTCCACTAACATAACCATAAGAATTACGAATGGTATAATTTTTTTGCCTCTTATTTTAACACTGACTTTTACAATATTTTATCTGATCTTGACTGGTTTCATTTTAATTTCCTACAAATGCCTTTCATACTGTTTCAACTAAAATTGAGAACAAAATAAAACCAAAAAGCTTTAGAAAAACAATCCGATTATACACAAATAGTAAGAAACTGCACCTTCTTATTTAAGTACTATTCATTATTGAAGGTGTATTTTCTTGTTCAATAATGTTATTGAACTATAATAGATAATCAACAACTTGGATATATGAATTATGCTCTAGATCCGTGTCTAGCATTATCGGAAATATTGTGACTCGTACAGTCACCTTTACAACCTCAACAAAAACGTGGCCGACATGGGACGGCCTACGGAGTATTCCCGGGTCTGCTCCGGCTGCCGTATTATTTGTGTCCTGCATCGCTAGTCCTACGACCTATGCTCAGTCCTCTCGTTCGGTGAAGGGTAGCGTATTCAGGAGAAGCCAAGTAGTTCAAGTATTACAAAATACAGGTTGTTGAGGTTGGATTGCTAGTAGCAAAAGTCGACCAGAGCTATTTGGCCGTATTTGTTGTCAAAAGCCGTGTGACGCCACAGGAATTTCGACGGTCGTGAGTTCGTTGCTAGAACAGGTATGGGAACGTCAAAGCGGCGCGGAATTACACCAATACGAGCAGCTAAGCAGCTACTAATACGGAGCAACACAGACCCTCGATTCAAGCGAATCCACGACACATGGAAATCGAACGCGGAAGAAAGAAGCGAGGCCAAGCCTCGAATTTGCGTGGAAGCGGTAGCTGTGTGGAGATGGCGTCCATAGTCAGATCATTTTATATGCAGATTGAAAGGCAATGTTTTACCAGTAAGCAAAGGGAAGAAAGGGGAGAGTAAGTAAATGCTTACGCAGCCACCAAGTGAGTGACTTACAATGAGTGACTTGCATTTAAAAGAGCTGTTATTAATAGCCAACATGTGCTAATTAACCACAGACAGTATTATTGCCCCAGAATCAATGTGCCCCTGATATACTCCGAGATCCATTAGGGAAGGCACGACTGTACTAGAAAGTAGACTATGGTACATAATTGACGCGGTATTACAAGGAAGGCGTGAGATGTGACATGCACAATGGCATCTTGCAGGCCACTGTAGATGGGCTGTTGGGCTGACAGCCTGAATCAGGCTACTGCTACCCGGCATTCTTCTACAAGATCGCCAATTGGCAGTCGGCATCCACCGGGGTTGCATTGTGTGCTTGCCGTGCATTTAGAATATTTGTATTTGTTTTCAGATCTTATTTTCACAGCTTCATATCTTGATACACATACATATATATTTATATATTCATAATTCCATTTGTGTCATTGTTTTGAACCATTAGCACAGGGGACTGCTGAAGCCGTCGACCACTGTAGACGCAAGATGCGCGCAAATCATTCGAAAGATGAGACGACAAGGGTGCTGCAAGCCGGTCGCTCTTGCTTATGGTGTATGAGTGTTACGGCATGCGCGGAGATTTGCGATGTGCACGCTGCAGATGCAATTGCAGTCTCGATACGTGCATGTAGGAAGAAAGAGCGACTGAGTATCAGTACTACTCGTAAAAAGAAGGAGCAATCGAGGTATCTTCCTTGAAAGCATTAGCAGAGGCAAATACGTCACATAAAATGCCCCCTGAAACGACCAAAAATTGCAATGGGAAGGAGCTCTGGACATTTCGCCCTGCAAATCCAAATTTATAAGGTTCGGCCGTTGCAGCTTCTCGTACCGTCTTGGGTTGTGTAGTGTACCTGCATCGTACCTGCCTCGAAGCAATGACTCCAATAGCAAAATGGAAGTTAAAAGGCACTAAAATGGAAAGAAGAATCGGGAAAGAGCAAGCGTGTGCTCCATGCCTCGCTCGGCTAAGAAGGCGCACATTAAGTGGGACAATAGCTCCTTCCCGTACCAATTCACATGTGGCAATTTACTCAGTATGTGCCAAAAGGACCCGAGTATTCTTACAGTTATTCGTCTACTTCATTCCTACCCTCCTATTCTCTTCTACCTTTTCATTCTCTGTATGCTGGCTCACTGTCTCCTTTCCTGCATTCTCATCGCGAGCGACTGCACCGCTGTTATCGATTTTCTTCTTCTATTTTCTTTGTTTCTCTTCCTGGTTTCCTCTTTGCACTTTTTCTCTTTCGGCCATGGATTTGCACTCGTTGTTTTCTCAAGAGGGCCCGCTATGGAGACGCCTTGGCCATGAACCTTTTGCAAGTTAGCCTTTGGGCTTTTTTTTTTTTTTTTTTTTTTTTTTGGCGGTGCACCTCACTCTTCAGCAGCTGTTTCATCATTCAGTGTTGTGGACAAAGCACTTGTGATGCAACATGGAACAAACACATAGCATAAGCCAAGTTACCTAACAGGCTAATCCCTACACCTTGGCGGATGGTTCTTTTGATCGAGTTCTGAGTTTTTTTTTCTTCTCCCGCGTTGCCAGTCTTACACCACACCGGCCGATTTGCGGAGAACATTGTATTGTATGTATGGTGCATACTCAGTAACAGGTACTGAGGATTTGACATCTTACACCATACATCTTACATATCCCTGGAAATCTGTCAATTCGTCAACTCCGTCATGGTAGTGTTCCATTGTTCTAGTGTTTCCATTGCGTGTCGCTGTCCATCCGCACCAGCACGCGCATAATGAATCTCTGTCAGACAAAGCAAACAGGGCAGAGTAGATACTCAACAAAGCCCGATTGGGACTCGGACTTTGACCAGTCTGCATCGCCGACAAAGGACCATTCTTGGACGCCGATGATTACTGATGAGCATCAATAGATCACCGACGTGCCAGTTTGCCTACTCGGGTTGCCTGTCGAGAATGTGATGCGAACCATGGTTGCGGGTGAGTTACGGATGCAAACCACAGGCGCACAGACTGTTTGCGGAGTTCAGCAACTTGTTCAGGTGAACAGGACGACAATGGAGTCGGTATCGGCAAGATCGGAGATTAAGCCGATGTTGATGATTCGTGTTATTTGTGTTATTCGTTTCCCTATTCTGGTTTTCGATGATTACTGATTTCAACGATGCACATCCTCCCTCGGCGTCTGCTATTCCCGAGTACCAGCGGCGTTTTTGTTGTTGAGGCATGATCCGTGGGCAGCCCGGAAATAATTGACATTGAACAACGTTCGTGGTGAATAATACGATACACCGGGAGATGAAACTAGTCTCATTTTTAAACACCTAAAAACGCCACTGCATAATTGCACCAACACAATGATATATCACCATTTCAGTCCAAGCAGGAAGCCTCATCCCTTCTCCCCTCACTGTCATTTCCTCCACAATCTTGGACCCGTTTATGTTGAATACGAACCCACGATCATTCCACTCTTTTCTGCCAAGCCAAGATTTCTCCAGACATTTCCACGAGGACTTGTGGTTATACCCTTTCCATTCAGCGACGTGTTGAACCAGGCGGGGAAATAGGCGACGGCGATGTTTATATGAAATAGGCCCGTCTTAGCACGTGTAGCGGCCATGCTAAAAATTGCCATTCATCTTGAACGGACAGCAAAGCTACATCCCGCTTAGAAATCGAGTACATGCTTCCGAAGAAGAAAAAAAAAATCATGGCTTGTCTTTATCTCGCTACTGTACGGACTAGGCTCGTGTAGTTTCGAGCTTGCATGAATCCTTTGGGAGTCGAGGAGTTTAGCACACATAGCCCAAACACATGTCAGACTACCACAGACCAGATTACAGGGGCAGGCCAATTCGAGAGCCCTGTCTCTTACCAGGCTCGCAGGGTGTCCTCGTGGCAATGTTGCACGGATTTTCTACCCTTTTGGCATAATCCCAATCTGGCTGCAAAAACGTTGATCACAGACTAGACCAGAGAACAGCAGAAAAAGACAACACATACTGGATTCAGAAAAGAACTCATCACATCAGGTGCTGGACTCGGCGATACTTTGTTCTTTTTTACTTTGTCTCTTGCTATGAGCACTAGTCCGCCCCAGAACAGATCGGACTGTTCAAGTCGCAGTTTACTCCGTAAAGCAAGCCACCGACTGCATCCACACCTAAGCATGCACTACAACTCAAGATGTGAGAAATGGCCACCCCGGGAGATGACCTGAGACTCGAGCAAGCCGCATAGTCAATGCCCTGACAGGCTTCGATTCAGAGTGGACGGCATGGTATGGCTGGTGCAGTCTGGAGCAGTCTGATGCAGTGCAAAATCTGTCTGAGACGGCAACGATACAACGCACTGGGATGACTTACGAGTTCACTACAAGACTACAAGACTACAAGACTACAAGACTACAAGACTACGAGACTACGAGACTACGAGACTACGAGACTACGAGACTACGAGACTATGGATGGACATTATCCTATGGAACCCGCAAGACGCAACGGCTGTGGAGGGTACCAGTCACTGGCTGTATAAATTTACACAGATGATAGCGACGGCGCAGAATAGTGACCAACTAGGTCAAGTTGGCTGGGCAAAAAAAACTAAACCGCTAGGAGGTGGTATCTTACGATGGGAGCCAGTGGCGACAGCAACCAGTGTAATTACTGGATGGCCTTGCTGCAGCAATACGAGAGTAGCAATTGTTGCATCTCGGATGTCGGATGTCGGAAATATGATTTCATGCTTGCTTCTATGCAGGAACTCTCACCAGATCATCAAGATTACGTGAGACTCGGAGATGCTTGACGTTTGAAGGCATCGACCAAGCAGACAAGGAGACGGACAAACAGGCAATGACGTACGTCTTGCTGTCCGACTATATACTGTTGATATTACACTTCTTCAACTTATCACTATTCCCTTACATCATCGCCATTCCTTGTCCAGGTGACCTGCATCATCGATTTGATTGCAATTCTCTCTTCTTCTTCTTCTTCCTGTTCTTCCTTATTTTCTTCCTCAAAGTCATATTTGCCCCTACCAGTGCGGAGTATCCGATCGTCCATCCTAGCCACAATTCTCCGCCCGCCTTTTTCGTCTTTCTCTCGGCTGTTTTGAGTCCACCACGCTGTCCATTGCCATTTGAATCAACTCTATTTACTGTGCCTCAAATTTGTAAACACGCGGTGTTTTTAGCCGTGCAGGGTACTTGCATGTTTCTCTCTTCTTGGGTGTCATCAAATCTGTCAACTATTTGGCATACTTTTTACTATTTTCCTTTCCCACCCCTTGCAAGCTAGCTACCACCCGCCTCACCTAGTACACTACCCCTGCCACTATTCCCTAACAGTTTAGCTGGAAAACAAACCAACTCCTTCTTTAGGAATATTACACTCTCATCCAAGCTCCAAGAGACAAGTCAAGATACCAAGCACATCAGAACACTGCGGTTTTACTCCGCCAGTGGGGCCCATGTGGACATGTTCGCTTGACATCAAGACAAGTAAAGACCAGTAATAGTCAAAAGTCGATCTAGCATCTTGAGGTATCGAAGCTTTGCATGTGTTTTGCAGTACCTGGTACATGATTTCGGTACTGGACTTCGTCCGCATACCCGCCCTGCGTTGCCCTCCTCACTCTCAACTACAAGTAGAATTGGTAGATACCTGCCATTGAACCACTGATAGACACTGATAGACTAAATGGTGCGACTACGGAGTACAAGCACATGTAGAACGATCGACTTTGCTTTGTCTCTTGATCTTTGGCCTTGGAACATATATTCTTTTGAGACGCCGCCCTTGTTTCTTTTTTCTTTTCTTTTTTCTTTTCTTATTTTCCTTTTGTTGTATTTTTCTATTTTTTACATTTTTTCCTCTCTTTCTTTATTTCTCTGGTATATCTAGATCCAATCCTTTTGTCTCAGTTTATCAGATTCGGTTATCAACCTCAAGCTTCCCACAATACTTGCTGTTGGTTCTGGCTCTTATTCTGGTCCTCTGTTCTGGATTCTGTCTTAAACACCATTGCCACGTTTTGTTTCTATTTATGCTTCTGCTTCTGATTCTCGTACCACGTTTCTGGATCATCGCCATCCTCGGTACACGAGCTTCTACACCCGGCGGCCACGGCCGTCCTTGACGACATTCTCTTGATGCTCTGCGCCCATCACACCACACACGCACACAACCGTCACCATGAAGATCACAACACATCTCTTCTCGCTGCTGCTGTCGGCGTTGATGCTGCCAATGCTGGCAGCTGCCGAAACCGACCTTGAATTGCTCGCAGCGCTGCCTAGTTGCTCCCTCAACTGCTTCATCGCCTCTCAAAGTGTTACGACATGTTCTTCCAGCAACACTACATGCATATGTGCCGACACCAACCTGCTCAACGTCGTGACCGATTGCACACTTGCCAACTGCACCGTTATCGAGTCACTCAGTATGTCATACGGAAACACGGATACGATAGTCTATAACCAACCATGAATATGATATCTAACAATGTTACAGGCGCAAAGAACATCACGTCTGTCATGTGCCATGCACCGATTCGCAACAAGGCTGGTATCTTCCGGGCGACATCCAACTCGCTCGCTATCATTAGCGGCACATTTGTTACTGCCCGGTTCATCTACCGGCTATTCATCACGCACACCCCCATTGGCGCCGATGACTGGGTGTCTCTGGTTGCCTTGGTTGTCGGTATTCCGAGTAGTATCATCAACATCCATGGTCTGGCCGCCAACGGCCTGGGCGAGGACATTTGGAAGCTTTCCCCAGGTGAGGTGTACAGATTTATCAAATTCTTCTACATTATCGAGATCAACTACTTTGCCGACATTGCGCTGCTCAAACTTACGCTGCTCTACTTCTACCTGCGCATCTTCCCGGCACAGGGCGTCCGTCGACTTCTTTGGGCCACTATCATCTTCTGCATCGCCTGGGGCATCACGTTCATTTTTGTTGGTATCTTCCAGTGCCGGCCCATCTCTCACTACTGGACAAACTGGGACGGCCTGCACGAGGGCTCATGCATGAACATCAACGCTCTGGGCTGGGCCAATGCTGCGATCAGCATTGCTATTGATATCTGGATGCTGGCTATTCCTCTATGGCAGCTGCGCAAGCTGAAGCTGCACTGGAAGAAGAAGATTGGCGTTGCCTTGATGTTTATCGTTGGTACCTTGTAAGTTACCCTTAATCTCTCTCTCTCTCTCTCTCTCTTTTCTTATTCTTTCGAACGACTACTAACAGGACAGCGTCACGGTCGTCAGTATTCTACGCCTGTCATCCCTGCTCAGCTTTGCCAACTCGCAGAACCCGACGTGGGACAACTACGAGGTCATCAACTGGTCGACTATCGAGATCAACGTCGGCATTATCTGCGCGTGCATGCCTTCCATGCGTCTGCTGCTCGTTCACTTCTTCCCCAAGATCATGGGATCGACTGGCGCACGCTACTACTACAACAGCAACGGCAACGGCAACAGCAACACTGCCGGCGGCAACAGCCGTGGCTTGCGTCCGTCACGCGGTGGCAACAGCCGCAACCAGCGCAGCATCCAGCTCGTGTCGACTACGTCGGGCCACCACGCAAAGGGCACAACCAACACAACCATCACCACCATCAATGCGCACGACGAGGAGGACAACATTGGCGTCCTGCCTGACCAGGACCGCCACCGCCGCAACCACCTGAATGGCACGAGCACCGGCAGCAGAGCTGCCACGACGCCCCAGGGCAGCCCGCCGATTGACACGATGCGCCACGGCCACAGCGACTCTGTCGGTGGCTCGCCCGTGAACCCGGGCAGTGTCGGCGGTATCATGTACTCCAAGAGCTATGCTGTTGAGTACAACACCGACTACAACGACGAGGCACGGCTGGTGCACGAGCGCGATCAGCGGCTACACAGCATCAGCAATCCCGACCTCAAGTCCAAGTCATCACGAGGCAGCGACTCTTCCTTGTAGTTGCTTTTTGTTTTGTTGGTCTTTTGCTTTTTTACTGTAAAAGTTCGAGCGATTTATGTTATAATGTATTGTTATTTTCAGAAAGAGGTTTCATTTGTTTCTGTTTTGTTATTCTCCCATCCCTATCTAATGTCTGTTCTGGATAAATACCCGGAGAATAGGGTGTTTTGGCCATGATATTTTCTTTATACTTGCCCTTGTATTCTTTTTTGAGCTACTCCTGTTCTTACGTGTTACTTTTCTTTTGCTCTATTTATTACAAAACCAGTGTGGCAGAGGTCCCCAAGGGCCGCTACGTGTATCTTTCGGCGTCATAGACTGTGCTCAACTAAAGTCAATAATTCAAAAATGCTTAGACTGATTTTGACCTTGCTGCCAGTTTTTTCATAGAGTAGATGCATTAATCTTTTGTATTAATCAATAATCAAAATAATCAAACAAATCAAAGAAAAGGGGCGTGCAGCCAGAATGTACCAGTGACGGACGTATGGGCAATAAACATGTAGGGCGGGCATTTGCCTGATATGGACAACAACACATACGCTGGTGCATTTGGCAGCATCTCCGATATTAGACAGACATAGACATGTACATGTGTCATTGTGCGCTATTCGTAAGTACTCGAATCAGGCCATCCGATTGGTAGCGTCATTTAGAAACAAGATCACATCAAAGTGTCAATAGTCATTACAGTTGCGTCGTAAAACATCCCCCCCCCCCTGCCAACAGCCACAAACATCTACCGACTTAGTCCGTAAAGGAGGACTGCGATTTTCTTCTTCTCACGGCCGACTCTGTCATTGATATTCGAGATTGTTTTGACTGCAGTGCCCTTGCCAAAAGTGTGCCGGCCGCGATGCCGCCTGCCACGCCAAGAATCATGCCGGCCGTGCCTAGGCCGCTGCCTAGACTGCCGTGTTTTCGCCGCGGCTCCGCGTATTTTGTGTCTTGTTTGCAGCCGCCATCGTAACCGTGGTCGTAGTCGTGGCCGTGTGTGTACGCATACTTGCCGCCATCGCCTCCGCTATATCTTCTACGGCCGCTATCGCCAAGACCACGACCATGACCACTACCAGCACTAACACCAACACCGCCACCGTCACCGTCACCAGCATCCGTTCTAATCCTGCCCCCGCCGTCGGCTTTGTTTCTCAGAATGCTCTTCAGCGTCTTTTCCTCGAACCCCGGCGCTTCCCATTGCGACTCCCCCGTCGTTTGGTTGTAGTAAAACCAGCGGTTGTGGGTAGTACTGAACTGCGGGGCCCAGCCGGGCGGCAGCGGCGGCCGGCCCCGGGGCGTAGTGTAGTGGTGGGCCAGGTCCGGCGACTTGGGTGTTGGAGACCGGCGTATGCTGGTATTGAAGCGATTGAGGGCGGCGCGGGGTGACTTGACTGAGCTGATGGTGGGTGCTGTGCTGGCCGTGGGCGCTGCGCCGGCACCCGACGGCCGGTCCCGACCCCGACTTGCCGGGCGCTGGTGTATTTCGCCAAACTCGGACGATTCGTCGGATGAGTCGGGCCGTGGGTAGCCCGTGCTATTAAATGTACGTGGGTAACTTTCATCGGCGTTGGAAGACGGGGTGTCGCGACGTTGGCTGCGGGTATTTGCGTATTTTACATCTTTTGCTTCTTTTGCGTCTCTCGACTGTCTCGGCGGGCTCGGTGTGCGTCGACTGTGTGCATAGTTGTTGTATGATTTGTAGTATTCGTACAATGTATCGTCGCTGCGCACATTGTCACGGGAAAAGCTCGAGTAGCGGGAAGCTCGATCTTGGCCCGGGTATTAGCTACGCCAGTGTAGAAAATTGAGACTGTAGAAAAAGACAATCGCAAAAAAACAAAAATATAACAACGTGCAGTTTCAAAGATCGTCGCTTTTACTTGTAGCACGGTAACTTACACGGACCATCTCGTCGCGACATGCCGGTAATGTGGTGGGAATTATGTCACGATACGACTGCGGTGAAAGGCCAAGACGAGGTCACGGTGTATTGTCGTCTGAAATCATGGAGGCATGGGCCATGATAGAAACAGGTTCCAGACACAGTCAGATATCGAGCAACAAAAAAAACCAAAAAAAAACAGAAAACCAGCGTACAAAAATAAGAGAGATACACCGATAAAAAGAAAAAGGCGAGGTAAACCGTTGGGCATAATCGAAAAACAAGGCTAGATCTCGACAGAAAGTTAGGCTGCTCTCTGTATATTCTGTGTCTGACGGCCAAAAGTCTCCAGATTGCAAGACAAGAGAGCACGGGTGATGGGCGATCCACTCGGATGCATCTGGGACTACACCATGACTGCACTTTGGCTGCATGATCTCTTTTTGACTGTCTTTGATTCTCAGTCCCAAACCAATCAGCATACGAAAGCAAGCGGCAGCAAGCGACAGCATTATCGCCACTGGCCATGACCCGAACACTGGCATGCAGCTGACATGCCCAGAGCCAACCTATTTGGGCATGGCTGCTCACACGTCACGCGTGCATTGTGCAATTGTCTCACCGTCTGGCCTCTGTCTTTTTGCTGTCCTCTCCTCGTTTGCTGCTTTGCAAAGTGTTTTTTTTTTGCCCATCTACCCTTTATTCTTATTATAAGATTATTTCATTTATTTGATTTTTATTGAATACCCAGGAACAGCCTTGATGCAAGCCTATATACAACGTCAATACAGCACAGAAATTATCAAGGGTAGCCTGCTCAGAGCCATATTCTTGATAAGTCTGCATTATTGACTCAGTAGCCCGATGAACAACGGGCAGAACAAAGCGATAACGACACCGACACATTCTCTGCAAGACGCTATTATCAAGCCGACATTCATCAAAATTGGTCAAGCATATATGCAAGTTACATTGAACATGAAAAGCTGACGGATGTATTTTTTCTCATAGCTGCGGCTGTACACTCGAACAACCTATATCGCAAAAGAAAGCTAGAGCCGCACCATTGTCCTTATATAGCTCACTACACATAGCGGATGTGGATGTCCTGTTCATCGATGAGGTCACGAAAGTCAGTATCCTGTTGCACACGTTCGCCAGCAGCCTCGCCCACAGCATCGCGCCGCCGATTCTCCCACCAGCAGTATTTTGCATATATCACGATAGTTGCGGCCGACAGCAGATAGCTTGTCAGCACCGCGGCAATGCCCATCGGGTAGAGCGGTGCCTGCGAACTCCTGAAGAACTGCGGTCCGATAATGTTGGACACGCAGTAGGCCACAAAGATGAGCGCGTTGGTCGTCAGATTTTTGGTGTGGCCTGCCGTGTTGGCTGTCGCGAGACTGAGGCTGACCACGTATGGGACCAGGTAAAAGTAAGACATGTACAGGGCCGCCAGCTGACCGTAAAAGTTGGAAGTCGACAGCATGTACAGGAACGTGGCGGAGACGAGGCCGACAGCAAGGCTAAACAGAATAAAGACTGTGCGCCACTGCTTGGTAGGGAAGTAGTGTATGCACAGAAACACGCCACCGTTGCAAATGTACGATGACAGCGCCTGGATGGTTCCTGTCGGCATCGTCAGTAGCACGAACCGCTGTGCGGTGTAGCCGAGACCCTTGATGATAAGCGTTGCACAGTTTGTCAGGCCACCGTTGGGAATGCTGATAGTGAGATTAAAGGCCACGAGCAGCCACGTCTTGGGATCCCTCAAGGTCTCAAAGAACTGGTCGCGGTTGAAAATCGTGTTCTCGACGCCTGTCTGATCAGCACGCAGACGCTCAATCACAATCGCCTTTTCGAGGTACGACACAAAGCGAGCCTTCACCGGGTTGTCAGGCAGGAAAATTCCAATAACATACGCCCACGCAACGGCCATGACTGCCAGGGTGACGTTGAATCACAGCATGGGCACCAGGTGGCAGTCAATCTTCCACCGCAGCTTCACCTCTTCTTCACGCGTGTACGTATTGCCATCCTTGAACTGAGGTCGGAAATAGAGGCCGATGGCGCCGACTTGTGGAGAAGAAAGCCGACAACCGCTGTTGATAGTTTTATCATGTTGGATGTGAGGAGTAAAGATAACTATATCCCTAACTGTGCCGAGACATTGCCTAGAAAATGAATAAATCCAAATGTGGTTTCCACAAGGCCAGCTACGCAGGCTCGTTCCTGGCCGATGCTTTTGCTGCAACGGTCGCCGGCGAGGATACTTCAACCAAGTAGTAGTTCTTCAATCATAGCTGTATATTACAAACAAGATCTATTGTTATGTTAAGGGAGTGTGGTAAAGTATTTGTGACTTCAGCAGAGTCGTACAAACTTGAATTTTGTTTACTTTGGTTATTCTCAATATAAGACAATACCAATCAAGTTTAGTGATTTGTTAGTATTATTTTATCTAGAAATACTGCCACAGAACAAAATCAAAGACACAGTTGTAAATCCTAAACAAGATTACAACGTTGAAAGAGAAAATCTGGATATTGTTTGTCTGCATACCTAAAAGAAGCTGTGCGCTTTAATCACCGTATACCAGTTTGTCAATACCCGGCTACATCTAGACGACTTAATTCTTGATACTACAAAAACAGACATGGACATGATATAAGCGCACTTTCATCTAGTATTCCCGTGAATTGTAACATATCTTGTTGTCATCAAGAGACCGACAGATCGGAGTGCAGGCCCGACTAGATAACACTGCTCCTCGCTGTGCGGGTCTATACGAAAGATATAGAATGGCTATCGGAGTAAAGGCCGACGAACCATTCGGTCCCTGCATCACCGTAGCATTGCCAGGGCCTGGTGGTAAGCTAGTGACGATAGTAGTATCGTGGGGCGCCACGACTTACACCGATCGGGAAGCTTATTTTGGCGGTCTTTATCAGCTTTATCCGCGACAATGTTATGATTAAGATGTTCGTGAGCCAGTCTCATCTAACGATAGAACATCAACTACTTTGACTATGGCCGTTCTCAACCGCGGCTCTACAGTGCCGATCGTCCAAGAAGCCCGCCGCCAATATCACGACGTCTTGGCAGCCACCATCCAGCCGACTATTGACCGCTACAATGCCCGTGCCGGTGACGATATGGCTTTGAAGGTGTTGGGGTTCGATACTGTGAAGGATGTCCATCCCGGGTCCTTAGACGGCATTGATGCAATCTTCATCAGTGGCTCGTCAAATGGTGTATACAAGCCGCTGCCCTGGATCCAGAAACTCATTAAATATGTGTCGGGTGAGTATCGGCTGCCTAGTACTTGGATAAGAGGCAGTGACTAACAAATAGAATTATACAAATCGCATCCAAACATCAAACTCTACGGCTCGTGCTTTGGGCACCAAGTCCTCTGCGAAGCGTTGTACCGTGAGCGCGGTGTTGTCGTCTGCAAAGATCCAAACGGTTATGAGCTGAGTGTTCAGACTGTCGAGCTCGATTGGAGTTTTGCTCACAGACTCCAGCCATATTCGGGCGAGAGGAAGCTTCGGCTGCAGATTTTGCACGGCGATCATGTCATGCTCCTCGAGGGTATCAGCCAGCTCCCCCAAGGCGTCAGTGTTGTCGGCGCAACATCCCACTGCAACGTGCAGGGCATCTATGAGGCTGGCCGCATCTTGACTTTCCAAGGACATCCGAAGTTCGACACGTTTATTAGCTCGGAGTGCCTGAAGCTGGTGGAAAAGCGCGTCGGGTGGGATGATGCATATGCAGAGGCAGCTGTTGTGTCTGCCCAGGCCGAGGATGATGCAGCAGCAGCGTCGGATATAATTGTAGCATTCTTTTTAGGCAAGGACAATGTATAGTTGCCACGGACACTGTGCAAAGTAGATTAGTGCAGGAGTGCAAAAGTACTAGATCTCAATAGTTGAATGAAGTTTGTCATAACAATGTTGTTGGAGATTAGTCAGCCAATCGCTCCTGCCTTATGATATCAACACGAATGTATAGTCCGGCATCTCCAAGCTTGAATCTTTCATTTGACACTATTACACCCAACAGATACCCATGACCATCGTGTTTGATACTCGCTATTAAAATGGAAGATTGGCGTAACCCTCTTCGAAGACTGTCTCCTCTCACAGAGCACCCTTCAGCATCACGGTTGCTTTCGCCAGCGAAGACTAATGGTAGCCTGACGATTCTTGAGACCAGTGTTAAGCTAGACAAGCTCGAAAGTTGCAGTTATGACGCCGCACAGATTCTGCGTGCCTTTTTGGACCACCTCGATCAGAATGGTGCGATGGTTCTCGCGGAAGATATTCTTGCATGCCAAGATGATGACGCACGTCTCGTCATGCTTGCGAATCATTTGCTAGATGCGATTCTCAAGCCGTGTAAGTTTGACATGTATTCACGCATATCTTGTCCTGATTCTCACTATACAAAGTTAAACTGGCAGGTGGCAAGGCCCCTGTACCGCTTACGACTCCACCTACGGATGATGCACAGTACTCTGTCGATGTCGCGATAACAACGATTGAGTCCTCGCAGAGGAGCGATCAGTCAAGGCTTCGTGCCGATTGTCTGCGCAGAGATGGATACTGCTGTATCATCACGGGAAAGTGGGACTACTCGAGCGCCAGACATGGGGCACAACACCTTCCTGGCAAGCTGTTTGCGTACTGCGAGTGTGCACACATCATCCCCTTTGCGCTGGGATCGTTTGACGAAGCAGATGCTGTCCAGACACGCAACACGGCCATTATTTGGTTTGCTATCCATCGTTACTTTCCTGCTTTGGAGGGCAAAATTGATGCTAGAAGCATCAATCAGCGAGGCAATGCGATGATTCTAGAGCCCAGCATCCATCGCCATTTTGGTGAATATCTGTTCACATTTGAGCATCAAGGCGACGTAAGTTGAGCTAGGGAGCCTGTGTTCGGAGTCTAAAAAGGTGGCATGTATAATATTGATTCTAACTTTAATTTTAAAACTTAAGAACGCCTACCTCGTGACAGACCAGTGCGAGTTCCCACTCATTGAGCCACAGCATAGCACTGTGCCATTGCAGCTTGCGAGTCACGACGACAGTATTCCGATGCCAGACCCAGACTTTCTCCGAGTTCACGCGGCCATTGCTATGATTCTTAAAGTGAGTGGATTTGGAAATCGGATAAGCAACACCGCTGAGATGGGTTATCTCGACCTGGATTGCCATCGCCTAGATACAAGCGGCAGTACAGATGTCGGTGGTCTGATCTCGCGGATGATGCTAACCTGTGTCCGTGTAGACTCTACAGACAAAGCGGGTGAGAACAATGCCATAGAGAACAGCATAAGTTGAGAAACAGACTGGCAAGCATGACTTTGCCAGCGAGGCAACTGATTGGGACTCGACACGTTCAAATATTTAATATCCCGCAATCATCAGTCACTTATTTACTATCGGACACATGATGACCTGCTCACAACAAGAACATCTCGTAACCGCTTGATGCCTTCAATAATCTTTTCCTCGGTGTGGAAGGACCAGCACAACCGCAGATTGCTGCCATATCCACCCTCGCCCTCTGCTCTCTTGCGGCTGCCGGCATCGCCCTTGGCACCAAACATTCGACCATGTGCAAGCTTGAGCTCCTGCTCCTGGATGGACTTGGCTGCCAGCTTTGATGTATGGAGAAACTCCTTTGGTAGTGAGACACAGAGAAAAAACCCGCCTGCGACTCGGCCTCATCGTTCCATCCGATTCCAGTTTCCTTCTCAGAGCGACCTCCACGTCGGGCTCCTCTCCCTTTACCATCGCTTTGCAGCAGGCTAGCTGAGGCAGTGCCGGTAACCTTATCAACGTCATTATTGCCATTACTCTCCTATCTTCCATCAATTCGGCCATCTACATTGGAAGCTGTACCATTCTTGCCCACGCTCGTGCCAGTTATGCCCCTGCAATTCTCGGCAAGGCGACCAAGGGCGGCGTTCCCATCTATGCCGTTGTTCTCACGAACCTGTTTGGTCTGCTCGCCCTGCTCAACATCTCCGAGAATGCCGGCAACGTCGTCACCTACCTGCTCGATATTTCTGGCGCAGCCGCGTTCATTGCTTGGGCCTTTATCGGTCTCACCCACTTGCGTTTCCGTCAGGCCAAGAAGGATCAGGGTGTACTGCTGTCTGTGCTGCCGTTCCGCTCCATGGGTTACCCTTATGTTCCCTGGATTCTGTTTGTTGCCAACCTTTTTTTCGTCATCAATTCCGGCTATACTAAAATCCTCACACCTTTTGATGTCAAAGGCTTTGTGTTGTTATCCTTCCGCTGATCTGTGTAATAGCAGACTACTGCGAAAGGATGGGCATTCGAGGATTGGTCTTATTACCATGTCTGCACTTTACTTTCTTGATTTGTCCTCTCGTTATCTCAAGAATAACGTTTCCATCTTAGACATATACTCTCAATCCCAACGAAGGATATCGCATGGTATAATGTGCTTTGATTTATACCTTGTGTAGACGTAGTTTGGCACTCTTCTCAATTCATTCTTTTGAGCTAGACAATCTGCTTTTTTGTCATACCCTCCACATATCGATGCATGCGACGTCCAGGCTGTCTGACTCGGCCCTTAGATAGGGACTTCTAGTAACCTTCACGCGACCATGCTGTAATGAGGTCGAACAATATCGCTACTTTAGATCAATTATATAGGACTGCAGGATATTCGAATATATATAGTATAAACGTCTAATGTGGTGAACATGAAATAATATAAAAAGATGTGGCTTCTTAGCTGGTGTCCGTCGCATGCATGGCATCAACAGTTAAAGTAGCATATAACAGCAGTTATAACTATATCGCATGTGTTCTAGTTAAATACTCAGCAAGAAAAAGGACTCTTTTCTACTTTCTTGATTGATACCTGTCTTTTCGTCTTCAAGGTGTGTGAACAAGCTTCCTGTAGATATGACTCGGCGAAGTAGGGACGTGACTCGGCGAACTTGGCTGGAATGACTGTTAGATGGCGTTGTCTGTATTTAGCATCTCGAAACGGGCGGCCAACTACTAATAACACTACGTGGAACTCATATTGGCAGAATGCGGCTCTGCAGCTACGGAACTCGATATAGTCGATATTCGTAGATTGTAGACACAAACTACAGGCAGTCGTTTGAATAGTGATTATAGGAACTGTGGAAAGGAGCCGTGTAGACAAATACACGGATGCAACCTGCTCCTATCCTGCTAGGAACACCCGATTCTGCAGGTCAAGCACAACATTTTCAGTGAATCAGACACTTAGACGCCGTATCTGATATCACCTGGAATGGATATCATTGATAGCTAACCAGAAGCTAGCACTCTTTGAAAATCCAGCACATACCCAAAGTGGGCAAACAAGCCGGTCCGACGCTGTACGGAGTTATCAACACTATCAAAGGGCGGGTCCCTAATCTCACCGCCCTGCAGCTGTATGTAAGACGGCCCGGGAGTCTAGCGGACTCGGGTCGCGTCGGACGCATATCTACACCGATGAGCCACGCAATAAGAGTCAGGTCCACAGCTATGCCTGCTTTAACATCGCGGGGTCTGCCAACATAAAAGGACAAGGGTCCAGCTTGATCTAAGCTTTTTTGCATACTATTACTTGTTCCAGGTTTTTAATTGCAGCTAGAGTTCATCATCTTCCCCGGTATATTTCAACCATATAACGAGACATCCACAATTCAGCTTCACTCACAATGCACCCTCTCGACCCCCTTACCGGTGCCGAGATCGAGGCGGCTACCGCCTTGATCAAGGCCGCCAACCCGCCCAACACCGTGCACTTTAAGAACCTGGCCCTGCTGGAGCCGACAAAGCCCGTGATGCGCAAGTACTTGGCTGCTGAGCGCACGAGTGCAGCTGCTCTGGCCACAATCCCAAAGCCACCCCGTCGCGTGGCGACGCTTTACTACCACCGCGGCACTTCTGATATGTTTTATGCCACAATCAACCTAGATAAAACCATCGTTGAGGTTGTCTCCAAAATGGACCCCAACTACCACGGCCAGGCCGATATGCTCGAAGCAATAGCTGTGCGTGATGCCTGCCTCAAAGACCCCCAGGTGCAAGAGCGCATCCGGCAATATGGTCTGCCAGACGACATGGTTCCGGTTTGCGATACCTGGCCCTATGGCCGTGACTCCGCCGAGCCTATCCGCCGGCTGGCACAATGCTACCTGTATGCCAAGTACAGGTCTCACACGGGCTCCAACGCCTATGATAACCCGCTGCCGTTTTCGCCTATTGTCGACTATACTACCAAGGAGGTCATTCGCATTATGGATTTGCCTCTCGGCACCGACAGCATGACGGACCCCAATGCCAAATTCAAGCGCCACACTGCCGGCGAGTGGCACCACGATCTTCAGGCCGTGCCCAAGCGGACCGACCTCAAGCCTCTGACTGTGCACCAGCCCGAGGGCGCATCCTTCCGCGTCATCGACAACCACCTGATTACATGGCAAAAGTGGCGCTTCCGCCTCGGATTCAACTGGCGCGAGGGTATGGTGCTGCACGATGTCACCTACGACGGCCGCGAGCTGTTCCACCGCCTGAGCTTGAGCGAGATGTTTGTGCCCTACGGCGACCCGCGCACGCCCTACTCGCGCAAGAGCGTGTTTGATATCGGCGACATTGGTGCTGGAGCGGCGGCCAACAACTTGGCTCTAGGCTGTGACTGCCTGGGCCTGATCAAGTACTTTTCTTTCGTCATCAGCGATGCCAACGGCAACGTGGTCGAGAAACCCAACGCCATTTGCATGCACGAGATCGACGACGGAATCGGCTGGAAGCACACCGACTCGGCGTCGCAGCAGGTGTCGATTGTGCGCGACCGCAAGCTGGTGCTGCAGACCATCATTACTGTCGGCAACTACGAGTACATTTTCATGTGGCATCTTGACCAGGCTGCCGCTCTGCACTACCGCATCCAGGCCACTGGTATTCTGTCCACCGTCCCCATCGCTCCCGCCGGCCCCAACGGCCCCAGCGTGACCGTGCCCTGGGGCACGGTTGTCAACGACGGCGTGATGGCTCCCTACCACCAGCACGTCTTCTCGCTGCGCATTGATCCCGCGCTCGACGGCGACCGCAACACTGTTATTGAAGAAGAGTCGGTGCCGCTGCCGTTTGACGAGGAGCACAACCCCGACGGCGTGGGCTACATTACACAGCAGCGCGTCGTCGGCCGGTCCGGCCCGCTGGACCAGGCACCCAACCGTGTGCTCAAGATTGTCAACCGCGGCAAGCAGAACCGAATCACGGGCAAGCCCGTCGGCTATGCTGTGCACAGTGGCGGCCCACGCCAGATGCTGCTGGCCCACCCGCTGTCGTGGCACGGCCGCCGCGCCAAGTACGCGCTGCACCCGTTCTGGGCAACAAAGTACCGCGATGGCGAGCTGCACGCTGCCGGCGACTACACCTACCAGTCACTGCCCGAGGATATGATTTCGAGCTTCAAGAAAGGCACCTCGGGTCCTGCAGTGCCAGGCGACCTGGCCACGTGGGCTGGCCGCGGCGACAAGATTGAAGACGAGGATGTTGTGCTGTGGCACTCGATCAGTCTCACGCACAACCCTCGCCCCGAGGACTACCCGGTGATGCCCGTCGAGACGATGACTGTCAGCCTCAAGCCTAGCGGCTTCTTTGAGTACAATCCGGCGCTGGATGTTCCACAGAGCACGCAGTGCGCCAACCGCAGTGTACTGTACGAGGACTACGAGGCTATGAAGAGCCTGCCGCCACCATCGGTTGAGACCAACGAGGTCAGCAAGGGCAGCTGCTGCAGCGATGCTAAGCTGTAAATAGTATCTTTTTTTTGTTGCTTAGTCTGATGTGCTTTTTTTTTTTTTTTTTTTTTTATTATTCTTTTTACTGCGTTTCACAGCAATTTTATAGAAAGCGAATCTTGTATACATTTTCAGACTATTCAATTAGATGAGTTAATTCAAACAATCAGTCAATATTCAAGTTATTAACAAAAAAGTGTCGGTGAAAACGATCTGTATTTGAGCTATTCGAGAACACCAGTGATCCGCATTCAGACTCCTTTTGCAGTAGGTAGTATGAATATTCGGTTCCGTGATGATGTCTACTCTTCTAAGTCTAACTATCGTGAGATGTGGCCAAATTGCTAGAAGTCCCTCATCGTAATGTGGAGACGACTGCCTTAGTCAGCCGCCCCTGATTACATAAGACGATTACGTAAGACGATTATGGACCACATCGACAAAAAGATTATTAACAGCTTTGACTTGATATTTCTTTATTCAATCACTCTAGAAGCCACAAACAATGTATATTACTTTTATCCAACTCTGTCGGCAATAGAACATCTATCTCTTGATAACCAGATTCATCAGACTCGAGACCTTGAGACTCGATATCTTGGCACTTGTCCCCTCTGACTGTGTATAGACCCGCTTTTGTTAATAGTGATCGGGCTACGTCGGACCGATCGCCTTATCGCAGTCCGGCCACATTGACAGAAATGGGCCCGTCTCCACACAAGCTCTGCCGCACTCGCGGCCCGGACGCCTCTGACGCCTCTATTCTACGACGTAGGCGTTCGTCGGACATGGCAGTGCCACGAGTTCTGGCATGAAGTGTTGGACTCATAGGCGGAAGTGGAAAGCAAACTGGAAATAGGGAGCAAGTATAGGCTTAAGCTGCACGAGAAACGAGTCATGACGATAGACGTATATGGAGCAGCAGGGGCTGTACAAGTATGGGAGCAATATAGTAGGATAAGTGCAAAGGGGATGAGATGTATACGGATAGGAGTGTTTCCTACTATTTGACTCGCTTTCTATTTAGTTGTATGTCTGCTGGTCGGTTGACTGTGATCACCACATTCCAGGATCTCATCGACCTCAACCTACCATCACATCCACCATCGAACTAGCTCTACCACAATGGCACCCTCTGCAAAGATCTTCCGGTGCGCCCATTTGAACCCTCGCGTCAAATAGTACATTGCCTCGCTGCAAATGTGTGTCGATACCCCCGACCTCGAGGGCTGGGCCAACCACTTTACTGAGGACGCCATCTGCAAGAAGGGCGCCACCAACGTGCAGGGCCGCGACAAACTGCTGCCACTGATCCAGAAGTCGTGGGTGCCCATTGGGAGCCGCGACCACGTCGTGTATTCTGTCTTCCCGCTCAACGGCCAGAGCTACAACACATACAAGACCGGCGAGAAGACGACTTTTACCTGGGCCGCGCGCATGCACTTTACCTACGGCGAGGACGGCAGCAGCGTTCTTATCGACCGCTACACCATCATTGTGGAAAGTTTATCTACCCAGTTCTATACCTGCATGTAGCCCAAGCAGCCACTCGCTAACATTGTAGGATACTAAGCCGGCCACCATTGCATAGATGATAGGAGTCAAGCTCCACTATATACTCACGACAACAATGAAAACCATTGAAACTAATGCCATGTCGGGTATCGTGTGTGCTGTAATATGTTCTGCATGCCGTGTTTGCCGTTTGTTCGTGATAAAAATGCACTCTTTCTCTCTCAGCAAAGAAGCTCATGGTCCGGGAGCCCGCACGGCGGACTGCGGTGTGCCAGCGTCTTCATCACATATTTCCACCAGCATGCGGCGTGTGGTCCAGTGAATGCCACCCTCTTCCGGCGTGCGCATGAGCACCTGCAGAGCACGCCGTGCCTCGTCGGACAGCCGGCCCAGAGGCTGGCTGCGGGGAATCGACGTCGACAGCAGCTCAAGACAGTCACGGTACGCTTCATCCTTGGGCCACCGCTCGGCAAATATGGCCAGCACAGCACTGCAGTCACGCAAGCTGTCACTAACCTCGCGTGGTACGGGGATGGCGCGGCCCCAGACAATGTACCACACGGTGTCAGCCGCGCGGAACTGTGAGAGCACCACTAGCCACGGCTGCGCAATCTCGCGCTTTTTCTGCAGCGACCGGAACGTCTGGGGAGATACGCCGCTTCATGCCAGCAGCTCAGCTAGTGGCCCTAGAAGCAGAAGCAGCCCGCCACACCTGGGCCCGTCAACAGCACCCACCAGTGTCTCGTCTGCAATGCACGTTATCGTCGGTCGCCAGATCGAGTCGGAGATCCAGGATACTATGCTTAGCCGCGCCTTTGACCCACACGTACCATTATGACAACGAATGCGCTCTTTTCGTCCTCATCTTCTTCTCCCCTACCTGCGATATCGACGTCTGTGCTTGACGATCATCTCGGCCGCTTATCGGGCAACCTCGTTGTCCAAGCCAGCTGCCAGGCGCTGCTGCTGTTCCGCCGCTTCCAGATGGCCCGCGAGATTGCGCAGCCCTGGCTGGGCCTGCTATTGCAATTCCAAATTGGCGTCACGCTGCTCTACTGCTTCTTTGCCACCCCGCCTCCCCTGTGGCCGGCGGCGTACAACTCAACTGATGTACCGGATGCCGTGCGCGCATGCTCCAGTACACTCGCCGTCCTGGCCGAGCGATGGGTTGAGGCTGAGTGTGTGCGCGACGTGTTTGAAGTGCTTGCGCACGAGGTGCCCTTTGGTGCATCCTGGGACCGGTCCGAGAGCATCAGCGAGAGCGGGCGCGCTACCATCGATGCGTGCTGGCCCGCCGTCAAGAAGATCGTGATGGACCGGCCAACACTCGGTATGATCCACGAGATTGTCAATGGCCGCTTTGTCGAAGCCTCTGAGAATAGCGGCAGCCAAACGCGGGTCATGTCGTCGGCTGGCAGCGAAACTATTGTTGTCAGTGGCGGCAACCCCAGCAACGGTAACAGTGCTGCTGTCGCCGAGACACTAGCAAGTGATATCAGTCTTGGTGCGATTAACGGCATAAGCACCGGCAGTCTCGGCCACCTTACGAACGGTAATGCTCCTTCTCATGGTCATAACCACGGCCATGGTCCTGGTCATCGCATGGCTGTTGACGTAGCCAGCCCTGGTACGGCTGCAGTTGGTGCGTCAACTTCGGCAGCCGACATCTTTGAGGGTATGGACCTGCAGTAGGCACACTTGACGCATGCGGCGTCGCTGGAGATGAACGCCCAGTTCCACCTGCCGACGGAAATGGACACGACACCCGACGAGGCGCATTTGATGCTGGGCTAGCTCAACGGCATATCAACTCTGGATCTAGGTCGGCGGCCATCAAGAGAAGCCGAGCCAAGGTAGATGTGCATTTGTATGCTCTGAATTTACCGATTACTTGGGTCATTTGGAAATCATTCCAGAATTGAATTTGGCCGTTAAAACTTATAGATTAAAAGCTATCATAACATCTTGTGATGATATCCATTCGCGCGTAAATTTCTTACTCTGCCTTTTTTTAATATCTTTTGGATATTCGATTATATGAAAATGTTTACTGGTCCTCTATTTTATTTTATTTTATTTTATTCATTTATATTATTGTTCTCTGCATTTTATGAGATTTCAATTTCATTTAGTTTATCTGCAATCAAAGTTGAAATTGGAATTTATTTCACCCTAGTGCTAGAAACTTTGAGATATAGTAGTTGAACAGGAAACCTGACGAGATACGACAAGAATAATACAAGTTTTTCTACGATACATTCACCGATACCACAACAGAACCAGTATCTCTTCACTGTATTGCTTCGTGATGTTGTCGATGACGGAAAAGCGGGGTATCGCGACGATGCTAATCTGGTGGATATACGTCTACTAGATCCATGCATGCGCTCGGCGGAAGCGGCGAAAGCGGCGTAAGCGATGCATAATGTGGAAAGCACGGATGCGGTCGTTCTGCCTTGTTGGGTGAAGTATAGTAGTAAAAAAAAAAAAAAAGGAAAGAACGGCACACGAGGCTGCCATGTACAGAGGGAATGCAAATCTAACAATATCGAATAAGGAAGGAGCGATCCGCGACGATCACGGTCAGAGGCATACGGCTTGTTGCACCCTGAGTCCCTTGCATGCTAGACTAGCTCACCTAGAATGATGGCATTAGTGGCCTAAATGCAGTGGAATGAGGGGTGTTCCGACGTCAGCTGAAAGAACTGACCCCACTAAATCTTTTGGCTGCAAATGCGCCTTACACTAGGGGACTACGTATGTAAACACTAGGCTCCAGTCACCAGCAAATTGGCAAATCACACCCTGCGGACACGCGGAGACACCTGGAACATATCTTCCTCGTACTCCGGAACACTACTGACACGCTGCAGCGATTGCCGCCAAGAGACGCACAAGGCTACAACCGAAGGAAACCAAGAGCGAACCTAGAGACAGAGGGGGTCAGATTTACCCACTGCTTACGAGTCCTCCCCGGAAGCGAGTACAAGAATAGCAAAGCTGAAAGCTGAGGCTGTTTGATTTCAACATTGGACTTTCGTTTCTCTGTTTTGATCTTGATCTCTCTGAACCTGGCATTACGACTTTCCGACGCGACGACATCGCACAACCAGCTTCGAGTTTGACGATACCTCGAGTGCGACGATACACCCGAATCTTCCGACACTGACAGCCACCCCTCCTTTCAAACCCGATCATCATTTCCATGTCGTACGGTGGTTATCCCGGCCAGGGCTACGGTCCTCATGGCGGCGGCGGCGGCGGCGGCTATCCCCCGCCTCACGGTGGCCCTCCCCAGGGCTACGACCAGTACGGCTACCCCCAGCAGCAGCAGTATAACCAGGGCGGCTACCAGCAACACCAGCAGGGTGGTTACCAGCAGCACCAGCAGGGTGGTTACCAGCAGCACCAGCAGGGTGGTTACCAGCAGCCGCAGCAGCACCAGCAGAGCGGCTACCGCGGCTCCAATGTGCACGCACCACCGCAGCAGGCGCAGTCCTTTGGCCACGGCGCACCCGCGGGCTACACGTTTCAGTACAGTAACTGTACCGGTAAGCGTAAGGCTCTGCTGATCGGAATCAACTACATTGGCACCGACAACGCCCTGCGCGGCTGCATCAACGACACGCAGAACGTGTCCAACTTCTTGATACAAAAGCAAAACTACCGCCGCGAGGACATGGTTATCCTAACCGACGACCAGTCGGATCCCGTGCTGCAGCCGACGCGTGCCAACATCCTGCGTGCCATGGCCTGGCTCGTCCAGGGCGCGCAGCCCAACGACGCCCTGTTCCTGCACTTCTCGGGCCACGGTGGCCAGGCCCAGGATACCGACGGCGACGAGGATGACGGCTACGATGAGACTATCTACCCCGTTGATTTCAAGCAGGCCGGCATGATTGTCGACGACGAGATCCACAACGTCGTCGTGCGGCCGCTGCAGGCAGGTGTGCGCCTGACGGCCATTTTCGACTCGTGCCACTCGGGTTCTGTCATGGACCTGCCGTACATTTATTCTACCAAGGGCGTCCTAAAAGAGCCCAACTTGGCCGAGGAGGCTGGCAAAGGTCTGCTGGGCGCCGTGATGGCATACTCGCAGGGCAACCTGGCGGGTGTGGCAACGAGCCTGTTTGGCTTTGCCAAGACGGCCATGAAGGGCGACGATGCGTACAAGAAGACGGTGTCGACCAAGACGAGTCCTGCTGATGTCATCATGTGGTCGGGCAGCAAGGACGACCAGACGAGTGCGGACGCGACAATTGCGTCGCGGGCCACGGGTGCCATGTCGTGGGCGTTCATCACGGCCATTACGGCCAACCCGCAGCAAAGCTACCTGGAGCTGCTCAACAGCATCCGCGAGGTTCTGTCCAGCAAGTACACACAGAAGCCCCAGCTGTCGTGCAGCCATCCCCTAGGTAGGTCTCATACTTTTGTTGTTTTTGCCTGTTTACATATCAAAGTGAACGCTTCATGCTAACCATTTAGATGTCAACCTGCTCTTTGTTATGTAGGAGTCCGAGGTAGTACCTTTCGACGATGGGACCACTCCAGTATCTGGGTACTGGGGTTTCATGAGTGGTGAACAGAGAAGACGAAAGGAAGGACTGTTGCTGGGGGTAGACAGAGTTAAGTGTCTCTCCCCTGTAAATGCCTGTATATTGCTTTCACCAATGCCATTCTTGCGAATTGTTTCTGTACGTGAATAGTCTCTTGCGTACTTTTTCTTTCTCTTCTTCTTGCTTGACGCTTGCCGCACGCTTGCATCTTGCATATTTACCGCCTACTATTTTGGCCGATACTTTTGCTATCAAATGTTATTTGCTATCGCAGCGTGGAATTGGATGTCAACATGATTTAGCAGCCGCTCGTCTTCTCACTTGATAGGTCCTACTGCTACACATCGCTGGCCAGGACGGAGTTTACACTCGGTGTTCCACGGCCGAACACAGTTTAATCATTGATTATTATCTTGATTGGCTACGACCGCCTTGGGCAATATGAGTTACAGATACTCTCCCGGGTCTGTGGTGCAAGTTATCTGCCATGCAAGGATTATCACTTTTTCCATTCTGTTATCATCGTGCAGATATTTCAAACATCCAGGAGAGCCAAGATGTTCTATCCTTCTAGAAGACGTGTCGCGGACAGCAATGCCTAAAGGCTTTACCTGTCTTGACCGAAGCCAAAGAGAGAGATGAGTGATGGACTTTTGAGGCTAGCAATATAATTGAGAGAATTAATACCCCGTAGGCTTGCAGAGGCAGATAGTGGCGTAGGAGACAAGAGATGCCCAGCGCTGCCGAGGCTGCCCAGCCTTCGCTCCTCCAATTATATTGACGCTGCAGCCAGTGCCCAGAGACTATCTAGATCACAATGTGTCTCATCATTTGCTTGTGTCTGCACTGTGCACTAGGCTTTTAAAAAGCCACGGAGCGGCCGCTGCGAGCTAATCTATATTGACTGTGGCTGATGCCACGACACTTGAACGATAGTCGATGAGTTGGTAACGGCTTATCACGATGAAAGTTTTCTAATGAGAAATGATAAGAATCGATAAGACCTCTGGGACAATATCTTGGAGATGGCGTCACTAGCAGTCTTTAATGTATAAAATGTATTCATAATGCCGGTTTTGCTTGTTTTTGAGTATCTCACATAGGCCGGACAGCGGAGTGGATAACATCTACAGATTTGACAAGATTTGACAAAACAAAAAGACAAACAGTTCTACTCTAGCTCCGACTCTAAGCTCAGACCAGACAGATACCGAGATCAAGTGTGACGACAGACCCATACGGGCCCGAAAATACCCAAATTAATCTGGGTACACAAAGCATCAAAGCATCAAAGCATCAAAGCATCAAAGCATCAAAGCATCAAAGCATCAAAGCATTAAAGGATTCAAGCATTCAAGCATTCAAGCATTAAAGCATTAAAGCATTAACGCATCCAAGCATCAAAGCATTCAAGCATTAAAGCATTCAAGCATACTGAGTAGGGAGGGCAAAGCATAACAGCCGTAAGTAAAATATCCCCGGTTCCGGTGGAGTATTGACGGCGTCTATCTCTCTGCCCCCCTCCCGAGCGGAGCCGGTGGTCTGTAAGCAACTCGTGCCGAGTATGTCGTCTCTACTCAGTATGCAAGGTCAGACAGTCTTGACCCTTGGTTTGAGTCTACAGTCTACAGAATACGAGTCGTGTGAGTGCGGGCAGTTTACAAGGCGGCCGGTCATCCCAGACAGCCATACAGATGCTTGCGCGTCGTTATCTCTTGCCGTTACATCATTTGCTCTACTATATTCGTCCGAAAAGGTCGTCGGTGAGCGAAGCGAGATGGATCGCTGCGGCTTACTCTTGGGCAGCTAGGCAGCATGGAAGCATTCTAGAATGATAATCTCCCGCATACGGGCGGCTTTGTTGAGTTTACTCGGTTGCTGATGCTTACTCAGAGCAGTTTTTGGCAGCTCTCAAGTTGGAGAGTTACACGTCTTGCAAACCGAATACCCTGAATATCCGGGGAAGTCGATCAGCTCGTCTGCCCTCTCTCCTCATTCTAGGGCGTATCCTTTGTCATAATATCACTCTATTGCCCCATTTTCCCATTTGTCTGTGAAGTCTTGCCACAGAGTTGATCCCACGATGAGAAGCTATTAAGTAATACCCCGTATACCAGCACGCTTCCCCGGACGGCTGGAGTTTTTACGTACTAAAGACAGGTGTCTCATTCTCTTATCCCCAGTAAAAGGTACCTGTAAAGGGTCTTGTGAGGATGGCAGACCACTGGCATTGATTATATTTACGCAAGAGAAATGCAAAAGTTGAAATTCCCCGTGAATGTCGCGAGACGTGAGAAGCGGGGGAGCAGGGATGACAGCAATGTCTCGAGATGCATGTACGTATTTACGGAGACTTGCATAACGTCTTGATGGTAATTCTGAGCATACGAAGTACAAGTCAGAGCAACCGCGGTTGAAAGCCAAGTGGATGAGAGATGGACAAGACATCTCCATCTTCTTCTTCTTCTTCTTCATACGGAGTATGCGTACGACCACCACGGACATTAGAGTTCAGCGCCCAGAGTCTTGGGGCTGAGAGATTCTAAGCCAAAGGAAGAAGCTGCAAATGTAATTACTTTCAGAGTCACACTCGGAGAGTAGAGTTTACAAGCAACGCAAAAATAGGGAGCCCATGAGCCAAGACGGGCCAAGAGCGACTTCAAGCCAGGGAATGCATGAGTTCTTTTCGTTACCATTTTCATGTGAGTTTTCCATGCTCAGTACATGCGCCGTAACATTCAAAAGACGGCGCGGCTCCCAAAGGGGTAAGCTTGTGCGCTACTGCATGGAAGCCCGGTAGAAGGATACAAGTGCAGAGTGAGCAAAATGTAACGACGCAGAGCCGCCAAGACAATTCGCTGTGAGGAGGAGCAAAAATGCTGTCATCAAAGCTCAGAAAGACACACTCGATGTCAATCACAAAAGGCAAAATCGTGCGGGGGAAAGCGGTCTACTGAGTATTGACTGAAGCAACATTGCACAGCAAGAAGAGAGAAGATACTCTGGAAAAGACAGCAACTTGGAATCAGCACAGCGCCAAAGGGGGGAGGGGATACAAAAGAGGAAATGAGTACCAGACGTACGTTGTTTCCGTGACGTAAGATATTCAAGCAAGTCGATTATATGACAGCTCAGCAGTTTGAATACTGAATACTCCGATATCGTACTTTGTACTCTCGACCAGCTGCGAATATCATAGCGCATTTCAGCGATAGTACTCTCTTTTGATACTGCATTCTTGAGTTCTACACCGCTGACTGTCGTAAGAGACGGATCGACTTCTTGCCGCAAGGTATATATTCCATGCAGTAAAAGAAGACGCCATCGCACTACGCCATGTCCTGGGCTGCACTGCAACCCTCTGCACAGCACCTAACCACGGCGTGGTGTGTCGACAGTGACTACTTGGGGGGGCACCGGACAACACAGGTTTATCGGCGTATCGTACAGCACTCGCTGTATTTACCAAACAACAAACCGTGCACTATTGGAGTTCGTTTGATATATGATACAATAGTGCCGACAATACAAGATACTTTGATACTTTGAGACATTGATATACAAGCATTGAATGCTTTGTACTGAGTATGCTTTGCTTCCAAAGTCATTCCTGTTGTCGGATCTCCACAACCGGCCCTTTTTCTTGTTTTTGGTATAGGGTGGTGGGTAGATTGGGGCCAGAGTCTTGGTCTTGGCCGAAAGCGAAGTCTAACAATGCAATGTAATACTCTGTAGACGCCACTTTATGTGGATGTACTGTTTGTGTGCGTTTGCTAGATAAGGTTACCTTTTCGTTTCACCCATTGTGCTAGCACTAGAATCTCGCGGGAAGGTAAGACCATCCCCCCGGCCAGATCCAAACTTCTTTCGACAACTCGATGGAACTCTAAGCACTTCGGGTTGTTGGTGACCCAAGACACAATGTTGATAGCCTGAAGCCATAGTTGCTTGGATCAGAGATAGAGAAGGAACCAATACCCAGAGATAAGCATCCTTTGAGGGAGGCAGCCTCGAGGCATCCGTGGCATCCTCGACACTCTGCGTGGTCTGGATCTCTTGGAACTTGACTTCTAGAACAGTTCTCTCGAAACAGGTACCAAGGGAGGCACAACAAGCTATCTCTTGGCCCTCCTTCGTTTATTGTCGTTTGCCTCCTGCGTAGCCTGTCTTTTTTTTTTTTTTTTCTTCTTTTTTCCCCACTAGATAACAAAGACCAAGCCCGCCAAGTAAGCCTTTGATTTGCCTGCACATCGAAATGTGCATTAATACTAGGCACGACAAGCCAAGATTGGCTACAGAGTACGTTTACTCCTACTCAGTAAGCACTTCGGTCATCGTTTCTAGCTTGTATATTGTATCTTTTTCTCTCTATCTCGTATGCATGGAAGGCCACTCATTTTCGACCGAGCTTCTACTGCGTACAAAGTATCTCGAGATGCAAGATGAATGGCAACGGACATGCTCCATCCAGATACTATCAACAGAAATTCATTCAATTGCTATTTCAATGTTAATCGCTTTGCTTTTGTGCTTTGCGCTTTGGTGGACCTCATCCACATCCTTCATCTTCACGATGCTGTGCTCTGGTTTGCCAGCGCATTCCCATGACAAGTTCGTATTTGACAAGATAAAAGAACAATGGAGGCTTCAATTAAAATAAAGCAGAAAATAATTATGTTTAATACAGGGTTTGGGCACTTACAAGACCCTAACAGCCAATTAGCATCGAGTATGGCTTTGTAATGTGGGTTCTTCAGCAAAGTCTCCGTTCTCAATCAAGAAGTACCAACCGAACTAGACTAATCCACCGGCGGTGCAAAACGATCGACTTCTTATATTTTGCTCCGTCTTGCTGTTGGCGGCAATTTTTACTATATTCTACTCCGTATTTGCATTACTCGTACTCGTCGCGCCGTCTGATATATTGCTATCTACATCGACGGAGACGATGGTACGTTTATGGAAAGAGCTCGAGCGTCCACTGCTTCTCCTGCCTCATCAAACATGGAAACATCGCACCTTCCCTAACTCATGGCGGGCCCGGCTGTCACCCAATCTTTCCGTCCCTTCCGTTCCTTCCTAATATAATAAACACGTATACACGAGAGACGGTACCGGTCTTTGTAAGCAGCGGCCGGGACATTTGTCGGGTAAAAACACGAGCAATTGTTCGGTAGCAAGCCGACCCCTGTAGGACGAACATGACGGAAGCGTATGCACAACACCATCGCGTGCTTTCACATGCCATTTGGGGAAACTGTGGCAGGTTGCACCTTTTGTGTCGGGCTTGTAAGCAGTCGTAGCATTGCATAGCTGGTGACGAGCGCAGCACACAGCATCTCTCTACAGGCATGCTGTGATTGTTGTCTCAAGGCCGTATATGTCCACAACTACATGTCAACAAAACCAAAAGATACACGCTGTCACTGCGGCCTACATCTGATTCTATACAGGCAAGTGCTAATGCTGCAGGTCGTCCAGTTTACCCGTGACGCCAGCAACAAAATTGATAAATGCTAGGGAGAAGGAAATTGCCACGGTATCACCAGGGACGAATGACGAACAAGACGGATAACTAACTATACGGATAACTAGACGAATAAACTTCTTCGTTTGGGCTTCCATGCATATTCCACGGACTTGCGTACTGACTGATCTGGATGCAGATACTTTAGACCACGGGCCGCAGCATACACCAACCTCAGAAACACGGTGTACAGGCGCAACAGGGAGAGTGATCGTCGGCCACAAGACAAGAGCTCGACACGTTTGGCAGCCGGTAGGTACAACAGACCAACGGCAACACCAGAGGGAATAAAGGACAGGCTGGTTGCTTGTGGGTTGCACACAGACACGCATTACACAGACACACGGGCAGCTCTGCGGCACAATCCCCTCCCTCTCACACACTCTCAGTCTCTCTCCATACCGTGTATCACCTTCTGATTCCATCGCTTCGTCAACTGGTCTGCTCTCCTTCATTTGTGATCCCATTCTCTTACACGTCAATATTGTAATTACTGTCTGTATCTCTTGTATCTTATTTCTTCTTCCGTGGATTTGCCCAGTTTTTCTCTTTTACCTCTTTTTCCTCTTCTCCCGCTCCTCCTTGTTTTTGATTACCATCCCGGTCCAAGCCCACCCGTGTCTTAGTCTTTGACGACTGCGGTGTATTAAGCTACAGGGTAATAACCCACTTTGGCCTGGCCTGGTCCCCCTCTGCTGGTTCTGAATCTGAGCAAGGAAAACTACTACAGGAAAACTACCAGAGGGAACTACCTCAATTCGCCCCCATCATTGCCCCCATCATCGCCTCGTCTTTTGCTAGACGCCGTCTGCCCCCCCCCGCCTGCTTCATCGCCCGCTCAGAGCCCATCCTATCTTTGATTATACCCTTCTAGGCAGGTCGTCCATCAGCAACAGCCAGGCCAAGACACAAAATATTAAGCAAATGTCCAAAAGCTGAGCATCCAAACCTCACAGCCTCACTCAGCCTCCTTGTCTTGCTATTATCGTCTGTTGAATATCTTCCATACTCTCTTAGTTTGCGAGTCGACATTGCCGTCCTTCCTCGCCGCATCCGTATTAAGATACCTCTAAGCAGACTCGGTATTAGCCTCTGCCCAGGCGCCATGCCCACTAACATTCCTCGCATCCCATATCGACGACTCGAACCACAACACGCAACCATTCTCTTGTATCGTTCACCGAGCTGTTATTGCCAAGTCCTTGCTGCTTTATTATCCGTGCTTTCCAAAAACACCACAAACCTTGCCATAAGTAGCCTTAGCTCATAACCTCGAACCTCGAGCCTCACAATTATATTCTCAGTTGATAAAGATTTACAACAACTAACAACGCAACGACACGACACGACACAAGAAACTCTCGCCACTTATTTTCTCTCTTCTTGTCTCTTGGCATCGTCCGGGTGGTACCTTTTGCGCTTTTTCTACCTCGTCTGCTCATCTGCTTTGTTTGCTTGCTTGCTGGTCGTTTGCCCAGAGTCTCATTGTACTAGGGTTGTACTTTCTTCTACTCGTCTTCCCCATCTTGCCCGACTTACACGCACCTCTAGAGGTCCCTTTGACACGGGCACGGATCCACTCGTGCTCTCTTATCTCTTGTCCGTTACAGAGCACTCTTACTCTTACTTTTTCTTGTCGTTGATAGAGATCAGAGTTACACGCCACCAAGCGCGGCATACTACCACCAACGGGGCGGCCGATCACTCCCCTCTTGGACTTTAGTCTTTAGTCTTTGGAGGTCATATCGATCCCTCAAGCTCTTGGGGTTCTCTCTTCTTGTATTTAGACCTCTCCATTCCCCTCGCCTTCCGCTCATCTTTTCCTTTATCCTCCCTCCCTTCTCCCACTCCATCCTCTCACTCACCCCCCAACCTCTCATACACCTTCATATACGACAACTAGTTTGTCTTCTTCTACACATCAACATGTCGGATCAGGAGAGCGCCAGCAATGGCAAAGCCGAAGGTGGCTACACCCTCGGCACCACCACCAGCAATGTCGTCGGCACTATCAACAACAACGTGCCCGCCCACATGGCTCCCACCCCCGAACAAGAGCCCTTTGCCATTCGCACCGGTCTGAGCATAAAGTCGTTTGAGAAGCGTCACTATGGTCCCGGCATCGTCGAGATGGATCGCCGCATGTCCAAGCGCCATCTCAACATGATTGCCATTGGTGGTTCCATTGGTGCTGGTTTCTTTGTCGGTTCCGGTGGTGCTCTGCGCACTGGCGTAAGTCATTTCACGGTATCTCATGTCATCTGCACAGACACATGCTAACTATCTAGGGCCCTGGTTCTCTGCTGATTGACTTTCTGATTATCGGTGTCATGATGTTCAACGTCGTCTACGCTCTTGGTGAACTCGCTATCATGTTCCCTGTCTCTGGTGGTTTCTACACATACTCTTCTCGCTTCATCGACCCCAGCTGGGGCATGGCCATGGGCTGGAACTACGGTACGTGGAAATTCATCCCATCCATCGTCTCTAACCATCATGTGCATTTGCAGTGTTGCTAACATGCGCCAGTTATGCAATGGGCTGCTGTCTTGCCTCTGGAACTTACTGTCTGCTCGCTCACAATTGCTTACTGGGATGCCTCTATCACACACGCCGCCTGGATCACCCTTTTTCTTGGTCTCATCATTATTGTCAACATTTTCGGTACTCTCGGTTACGCTGAGGAGGAGTACTGGTCGTCTATGCTGAAGCTGGCTGCTACCATCATCTTCATGATCATCGCCTTTGTCCTTGTCCTCGGTGGCGGTCCCAGCGACGGCTTGTACAGCGAGTACTGGGGTGCCAGACTCTGGTACAACCCCGGTGCTTTCCAGAACGGCTTCCGCGGTTTCTGCAGTGTCTTTGTCACCGCCGCTTTCGCCTTCTCCGGCACTGAGCTAGTTGGTCTGGCTGCTGCCGAGTCCGAAAACCCGGTCAAAGCTCTACCCGGTGCCATCAAGCAGGTCTTTTGGCGTATCACCCTCTTCTACATCCTGGGTCTCTTCTTTGTCGGCCTGCTTGTCGACTCCACCGATGCCCGTCTGCTGGGTGCCAGTGCCTACGCTGATGTCAACTCGTCTCCCTTTGTCCTCGTTGGCAAGAACGCTGGCCTCAAGGGCTTCGACAGCTTCATGAATGTCATCATCCTGGTTTCCGTTCTGTCCATTGGCGTCTCCTCTGTCTACGGTGGCTCGCGCACCCTGACCGCTCTGGCCCAGCAGGGTTACGCTCCCCAGATCTTCACCTACATTGACCGCTCCGGCCGTCCTCTGTGGTCCGTCGTCTTCATCATTGCCTTTGGCCCTATCGCCTACGTCAGCTTGGCTGCCGCTGGTTCCACTGTCTTTGATTGGCTTCTGGCCCTTTCTGGTCTTGCTGCCCTCTTCACCTGGGGCTCCATCTGCCTATCTCACATTCGTTTCCGCAGCGCCTGGAAGGCCCAGGGACACACTCTGGACGAGATTCCGTTCCATGCTGCCGGTGGCGTCTACGGCTCGTACATTGGTCTTTTCCTGTGCATTATTGTCCTCATTGCCAATTTCTTCATCGCCCTGTGCCCTGTCGGCGGTGGTATCAACAACGCCGAGGGCTTCTTCAAGGCCTTCCTGGCCGCCCCTCTTGTCCTTGCCTTCTGGTTTGCCGCTTGGCTGTACCAGGGCCGCAGCTGGTTGACCATCAAGGACATTGATGTCGACACTGGCCGCCGCGAGCTGCCCTGGGGCGAGATCAACGCCTACCGGGAGAAACTAGCCAAGATGCCCGCCGTGAGACGTCTCATCTACAACTTCTTCATCTAAGCGATGAACTGCTGTATTACTGTTCATTCGAGTGTTGGGAGTGTTTATTTTTCGCATCGTTCATATCGCATTCATTAATTCATCTATTTTTTTGCTAGAATAGAGTTTGGAGACATGTTCTTATGGACGGAGGCTGGCATTTCCCTGTTTTTTTCTTTCACGATACCACCATTTGTTTGGCTCTCAGAAGAGAGTCGCGATACCATAGTTCTATCAACTCTATATTTTATTTCTCATGTGCCTACTGATGAATACAAACCGTACATTCTATCATATAAGTTGATAATCGTGACTTCATCGAAGTTCGGTAGTTAGCAGTAACGTTAATGCTTGCGATAACGTAAGCTGTATTGTTAATTGTATGGCCCTTGACATTGCCTTGTCACAAGCTTGCCGTTTGCGTTTGTTCTTTCTATTTTTGACGTACAGTCCACTGCGGTTGCCCTTCATGTCGAGTATGCAGGCTCGCCACTGCCAATCAAAGCAATATGTCCTATGCACGTCATTGCCCCTTCCTAAATGCACAATCTATAGCCTGGTACGGTACACATAAGCCAGCGCGCGCCTTCCCTTTAAGACTCATTGAACAGATACAGAAAGGCCCCAAAATACTCAACAGAGAAGCTGCGCCTGTCATCTCAACTATACTTTCTCATCAAACCAGATTTCAGCCTGCATCGACGCGTCCCCTAGGCTGGGCTTCTCTCCTTTTTCTTACTTTTCCAATGCCCCCTCGCCGCTGGGTTCGACATCAACCTCGCATACACAGACGCGCACGTGCTGTATCAGAACGTCAAAAAGGACATCACGGCGGTAATCACGTCTCTCTTTCGCCTCGTCATCTCACTCTCAGCACTCTCTCCAGTCACCTTTTTATTGCCTTTCCATTGCCCCTGTCTCAAGCGAGGCTCAGCCGCGCAACTGTGCACTTTTGCGAACAGAGCCGCACCCGTCTTTCCGTCTTTCCGTAAGGCCTCAAAGCGCCTGCGCTATCGACAATATCGACAATCAATTAATACAGCTCGCCCGCCGAGCTAAACCGAAACCGGGCACGGCACAACTCCACCACTTAGACCCCCAAACCCACGCTCCCACAGGCTCTCACAGTTGCACTCAACCGGGCGGAGTTGACCCCTCTCATCTTCGTCTGTTGGCTGGCCATACACGTTTGCTGTACGGCTGGTCTTATCCTGGCCTGCCCCAATCCCAGCTTCGCATCCAGACGTTACCTCGGCCATCGTGTTTCTGTTCTCAGTTTCTCCTTGCTTGCTTCTCACAGTCTTTATGTTTTTGTTTGCTAAATTTATTGCATCGCATCATTCATATTCCGCATTATCTTGTGCAATTCTTTGACCGCCCGTGTTGTTTACCTAGGGCCGTGCTCTTTTCGTAATTGCGTTTCCTTAGTCAGTCGCCAGTCATCCGACCCTTTGTCTCTTTGCAGCAGCCAACAATCAACCGTCGGTATCCGGAGCGACACCGCCTCCACCCGCGCCCGCACCCGCCTTGCGCTGTCATCAGGTGTTCTCGCGACGCACTTTAACAAGTCAAAATTGACGCATCGCAAAGCAAAGAGACTCATAACCTTTTGTCAATACTGTTCCGAGATACATGGTCGTGGGGTCTTGGGGCTATTGTCGCCGCGATCAACATTTTGGGCTTTTGTCTTATCGTCATCCGACTAGCCATCAATTACGCCGCCCCTCTTTGATCGATCTACAGCACACTACAGCGGAGTGCTGAGACCGGTACCTTGTCACAAAAGTTGCCATCATTTAATGCCGTCATAGAACGCGCTGTTGCCTTGAACAAGCCACTTGCCTCTCGTCCCCAAATGCAACGACCAACAGTGGCACTTGGTGATCATCTGCACGACCGACTTTGCACCCCTCGACCTTTCCTATCGCCATCTTCACAAGTCAGCACGCCAATCTCATCGCGCATCCCACCCTCCGACTGCTCTCCAACTACCACACCTTGACCGATAACCTTTAGCACCAACCTAGAGGCGCACACGACAGCGCAGCCATCACGATGGAGAACATGCGAACACGAGCTAAACGAGAGTTTGCACGGTTGGAAGAGTCAGCCGAGGATGCAGATGCGGCGCCTGTGTACAAAACACTACGATCGGGGCGTCGGATCAGGACGAGACACAGATGTACGCCGGCGCCGGAACCGAGCGGGCCCACGCTCCACAAATTCGGAAAACTGCCCGTCGAGCTCCGTCTTCGCATCTGGCAATTAGCAGCCGAAGCTGCGATGGAGCCGTATCATCCCTTGCGTGTCCGGATGTATAAGGGATTCGAGACGGTCACACCAGGCAACCCCTATGATGAGCGCAGACGGAAATCGGTTCTCCGCCTGGCAGCGATGCCTGATCTGGCCGGTGTTACGAGGGCACGCCGCAGTTTACTACGAGTAAACCGGGAAGCACATTACGAAGTGTCACGACTCTGGGACCACACCCTGCCTCTACACAAGGGCCGCAAACTCTACTTTAGCCACAGCTACGACATTGTCTTTATAGATATTCGCGAACAATCCATTATCTCGGACCTGTTTCGACTGCGGCGGATGGGCGATTTGCCAGCCTTTACCGCGGACATTGGCCATGTTGCGTTTGACATGGTGCCCAACTACCCATTATGGATGACCGGCCAGGAGGATATGCATCCAAGCATTAGTCTGCTGTTTTGTTTTCCCCGGCTGCACAGCGTCTCGCTCGTCCACTACAAGTCTTTTTCTCCAGAGATTAAGTGGGATCTTGAAACGGATGTCCGCTGGCTCCTTAAAAGAAGCAAGCGACACGGAGTTAACTTTCGAAGCTTCGGCGCCATTGCCGGCTTTGACTACAACCAAAGATGCTCAGTCGGGAATCGCCAGTCGACACGGACAATCCGCCACGAGTGTGCCATATGCACTATCCACAAGTGTGCATACATAATATCTCTGCTGCGCAACAAAGCACACATGGTGGATGCCCGGCAGCGGGAACTCGAGCCAGATCAAGTCTCGTTCCTGGGAAAGCTGCGCCGATTCATGCTCCTTGCCGCAACACCGCAAATGACAGATTCCGTTCCGGCATACGAACACCATTCTGTGGGATGGTACAACCATCGCTCTGCCCTAAGAGGCAACCCTCTCGAAGAGGAGGTATTTGCCAACGACAATAGCAAGCAGGAGGACGAGGCCGAGACTGAGCACGTGCATGGGCACCCTGACGATAGTAGCGATGAAGAGGACGAAGGTGGCATGGATGACATGATTGGTTTGGACAGCGACGTGGAGGGTGACGATATGGGTCTCATGGGTGCGAATGCCGGCCAGGATATTGGTGACGATGACGATGAAGTGGAGATACTGTTTGACACGGACGATGACCCGGATATGGGCGTGGACAACGAGAACCTATGGGTCATGTAGTAAGGCCAACTACAGCCTCGTTTCCTGTCACTGAGTCGCGGCCCTTTTTCTTTCCTTTTATTTTTCTTGACCTTTCTGCCCCTTTGTTGTTGCGCTGATTTATCTGCTTTTCAGTTTTATTCCCTCTTCATTTGTTGCTGTTTTTTTTTTTTTTCTCTTTTCGAGTTGCATTCTGCAGTACATACGGCGTTGTAAGGATCACAATGATACCTCGGAGCGAAATTGCGGTCAATTCTCGCTGTGGCGATGTTTTATTATTTGCATTTGTTCATCTATCATTGCATTTCCCATGTTTTTGTTACGTTGTTTTTATCTCTTATTTCTCTCATCTATTCTATGTATTCCCAATCTTAGTCCACATTTACAGACTATACTTGACGAGTACATGTGGTCACCTCGCGTTGTCTATGGTATCAGCTCCGCCATGCTTTTGGTCTACGAATTAACCACTATCTCGGCATAACCTAGTGCAGATGTTGTCCTTGTGACGTGATTACCAGTTGATGTGATATATTAATATGCAATGTGAAATGTGTTGAATATGACTGCAATGAAATGCTAAACAAGTATTGCGCCCCGACTCCGTAAATGTGAAAATTGTATGCCGCATGCGTCGTGTCATTGTATCGTACCACGCCGTAACCAAATATCCCAAAAGTAAATCCAAATATCGAACCCCTCCTCCCGCAAACAGCCACCTAGTAGTTCCGCTTCACGTTGTCCACAAACTCGCGACCGGCCTTGGCGCCATCGTGGGTCTGCCGGAACACCTTGCGCTCCCACTCATCTAGGCCTCGCAGAAACTCTTGGCCCGCATAGCCCGTGCCCAGGTTGCTGCTCGTGTTGCCCGGGTCGTCCTTCTTGTCGGGGTCCGAGGCGTGAGCGCCATGGCCGCCATGACCGCCTCCCGTACCAGCAGTCGATGACGACTCGCCCGTCGCTTGGCCACCCACTTTGCGCGCGTGCAGGGCAATGTCCTCGGCACGGCCGACAAATGCAGACCGCAGCACAGCCGCCAGATCAGCATCCTCAAAGAGATCGAGCATGCGCGTGGCCAGGGCGTAAAAGTGTGCAGACTGGTCGCGCAAGGGCACGGCGCGGGGGTCGGCCTTGAGGGCCTGGACGACCTCGCTGCGCAGGGGTGGTGGGAGGTTGAGTGTGAGGAAGGGCGTGGGGTCGTCGCCGCCGCTGTTGGCGAGGGCCAACATTTCGGCGAGCCATAGTGGCAACTGGAGTCGGGTGCCGGCCTTGAGGGTGTGTGAAGGGTTCTGGTCGAGGTAGCCGAGGCCGGGGACGTCAATCTGGAACTCGCAGGGGATTTTCTTAGTGGTCAGCAAATATAGAGGTTGAATAAAATTAATTTAAATAAAAACAAAATTAAGCTCAGAAAGTAAATACCTCTGCATCCGTGAGGATGGCGTCAACGTCATAGTAGGACATGGCGGTGGTGGAGAATCGAGAATTGAGAATCGAGATAATGTTCGGCTCGCTACATATTAGTCGTCGAGAGAAAGTGTGTGCAACGGTGACCGAATGCGACCAGTCGACCAGCTCAGTTTACTTCCTTCCTAAAAGGGTTCAATGTCAAGCAGAGCTGTGGACGGCCCAGAAACGCGACGCGATGGTCGGATGGTGGTTAGGTGGGGTTGCATCATATCGATAAGCCTTGACGTACCCGAGCCACAATAGCACAAGCCACACTCTATCGACACTACTCGGAGGAATGACGACACAAGCTCACACAAGCTAAAAACAAGCCGGGATTCTACTAGAAGCCGATATGACCCCACTAAAAAGTTATTACTGAGCGCAAAGCTCACGGCAAAGCTCGGGTGGAGCGGCCGACCGAGACAACGACGGACGAATTACTGGAAAAAGATGGGGGTTGATTGGTAAAAGACTGGACTGCAGCTGCTGAGAGCTAAACGACACTATGCAGTGGGTCAATTGGCTCCTTGGGTTATAAGCTGGCCTGCCCGCACTCCTCGCTCTGCACTGGCCATGGCGTCGTTCGGATGCCCCTCTTACCTCCGAAGCACTGGAATTACGAGTGCTATACTTATAGTATACAGCTCTTGGACCAGTTCCACTACATTATTTTTATCTTCTCCCTCGACTCTTTTGCTTCCAATTCAACAATACAATCTTCCTCTTGTCCTCCCAACACCACACACATAATCACAATGGCTTCTCTCCTCCGCAACTCGACCCTGCGCGTCGCCCGCGCAGCCGCCACCAAGCCTGCTGTCGCCGGCCTGTCCACGGCTTTTGTCCGCACCAAGGCCACCCTCCCGGACCTTGCCTGTATGCCTCCCTTGCTCTGCCATTCTGAGTCTGTCTCCAGTCGGCTAACCATCTAGATGACTACAATGCCCTCGAGCCCTACATCTCCACCAAGATCATGGAGCTGCACCACTCCAAGCACCACCAGACCTACGTCTCCGGCCTCAACGCTGCCCTCGACACCATTGCCGAGGCCAACGCTGCCGGCGACGCCCGCAAGGCCGCCAAGGCCGCTCCCCTCCTCAACTTCCACGGCGGTGGCCACATCAACCACACGCTGTTCTGGGAGAACCTGGCCCCTGCCTCGCGCGACGGCGGCGGCAGCCCCAGCGGCGCCCTCAAGGCTGCCATCGACAAGGACTTTGGCTCGACCGAGGCCCTGATCAAGCAGTTCAACGCCGCGCTGGCCGGCATCCAGGGCTCTGGCTGGGCCTGGCTAGCCAAGGACTCGGCGTCCAACACGCTGTCGATTGTGACGCGCGCCAACCAGGACCCTGTGTCCGGCGCGTTTGTGCCTCTGCTGGGCATTGACGCCTGGGAGCACGCCTACTACCTGCAGTACGAGAACCGCAAGGCCGAGTACTTTTCCGCCATCTGGAACGTCATCAACTGGAAGTCAGTTGCTGCCCGTTTCGACAAGGCATAAGCTTGTGGGGTAGTATTGGCAACAGTTAGTCAGTCAGGCCATAGTTTTATGATATGTGAATAGCAATCTTAATTTACAATTTTGTTAACTCTGCTGTCTCGTTACTTTGCTGTCCTGTTCTTGCAAGTTACAATCGATGATGTAATATGTGGTCCAATCACGCCAAGAGATAACGACTTCAGCCGAGGATGTCAGGTAGTATCGCAACGTTCTTCTCTAAGCTACCAACAGCCAATTAACATAATCATGATCACATGGCACTGCCAAAACACGCATTTGTTTACTAGTTCATGACTGCAAGCTATTATCGTCCCATCATCCAGTAGTTGTTGCGCATACTCAGGGCGCATTCTTCCTTGTTCTTGCACCGCGGGTTGAAGTGATCGTCTGGTGAGCCCCAAGGAAACATGGCAATCAGGCACAGCTCATCAGGTTTCAGACATGGACTGCACTCGCGCCATGTCGTCCACTGCAGTGTGTTCATCAATTCATCTAGGATTGCCCGGGTTTTGACGTCGGCATCATCCGACAAATCGGTCTCACCTTCGACCCCATCCTCACCCACTGTCTTGGCTTTGTTGGCAGCTTCGTTGTAGAGAATGGCGCGCATGTCAAACAGCGATGTGCAAATCGTCCGCGTCACTTCAGTCACGGCCACAAAGATGCTGCGGTCCTCGGGTGTCCATGAACTCTCGCTGGCCAGTGCACCTGTCAAATAGTGGTTTGTGCACCGGTCCAGTCGCAGCTCCGCCATCTCTGTCGGGTCGGTATGGTTCATATATGGGAACACCAGCAGTGGCAAGAGATCCTTGACAACTTGTGATGTAGGTGCCGATGTGTCGTTGGCCATCTGGCTAAATCGACCTGAAAACCGGGTCACAATCATGTCCACGATCCCCTGCCAGTCCACGACGACCTTGTCCTTGAGAGAGCTGCCGCCGCCACCGCCGACATGCCGCGTCGCCGCTACTTCTTGGAAACGGTCGCGGATGCTGCGTCTTTCATCGCGCGTCACTTCAGCCAGGCGCGGCAGCTCAGGCCGTGTTGCATCTGGGTTCGTCACGTTGACGTCGTAGAAAAAGGCAGACACCATGCTCGACCAGTCCACATGGATGCGGCCTTCAGGCTGGCCGTGGTAGCGCTGCGACACGCCGCGCAGAAACTCGAAATGTGAAAACACAGGCAGGCCGCCCGTCTCGTTGACAAACGGGCTCGCCTGAACACTGGCCAGGTCGAGGCCACCGGTCTCGCTAAAGTCGCAGTAGATAATCTCGAAGCCGGCCTCGGTGCGGATGAAACCGTCAATCTGGCCGTCCTCCCAAGCCCACTCCTTGGCCAGATCGCACAGTCCCTGAGCCCGTACCAGCTCATTGCCTGGTCCACGCCACCAGCTTTGATTATTGTGGCCTGGTTCTCTGTCCAGCAAAAGCAAGTCCTGTGTGTCCAGGCAGCCAAATGATGATTTGCCGGCAGCCATGCCGTCGAGGTACAGCAGGTTCAGTGGCCGATTGGCGCGGTAGGTGTGAAAGTAGCCGCGCGCCGGCGTCCAAAAGTCGGGCCGGCCGCCACGGCCGTATTCTCCGTCTCCAGGTGCGGTCTTCGTGTCGTCATCATCTGCACCAATGGTCTTTTGCGTGTCGTCGTCAATGAATCGTTTTTGCAACTGAGCACTATATTGCCGATTCCAGACGTGCCAGTCCCAGACGCCAAGATCATCGGCTTCTGGCTTATCTTCGCGTTCATCATCTTTAGGCAGCCCAACACCACCACCGGGCAGGCCGTTGCCGTGCTCGGACCGTGACATGCCAAACATTTGCGCGTGCTCAAGCTCAAACGCGAGCCACTCAAATCCGTCTGGGCGATCCGTCTCCATACCGCCGTGGTAGAACAGTTGACCCTCGGGGACAGTGGCCAGGAAGAGAGACACGCCGTTGTGGTTCAGGGACGAACCCCATTGGCGCATGGCTGAATGGATGGCATTGAAGATGCCGAATGCATTGCGACGGGCGGCGTCGTCGCTCGGTGCGAGAGGTGCAGCTACAGCTTGGGTAAATGATGAAAAGAAGAAAACAGCAAATGATGCCGACCGAAAGACTGTATGAAGCGGCGCCATCGTTGTCTGTGCGCCGGTGGTGATGTTATCAGTCTCCTGTTCTAATCTCCGTATATCTCGCATCGCCGGGGTTTGTCCGCAGCTTACCCAGGTTGTCCCAGACTTTGGCCGACTTTAAAAAACTATCAAAGTTCTCCAAGTCCCACCGATCCTTGATGATGTATTTGTAGTCTTGGAATCGACTTGGTGCAATCGTCGTCGTGTTATAGATAGCTTGTAAGAAGTAAGATGTGGCGCCGTTGAACGCGATAACGGTGCGATAAGTTGCCGACTTGTCAGATCCAGGCCTTTAGGCAGCCGCAAAAGACACCTGAAAAGAGCATAATACAGCTGAGCACCAATCAGCAAATGTATCGAAGAAGTGAGATATCTGCACACCGCTTCTCTTGTCTCCCAGCACAGAGTCTTGAAGATAAGGGGGGTTGACATGGAAGAGTAGGAAGAAGACAATCTGCTACAAGCTCGTGATACTTGGAAATACGCCGGTGCTTGGCTATTCTCCACTGCCGTTGCGCAACAGAGGCACAACTCGAATGCCCAAGTGGTGCTCAGTTGTACTTGTGAGAAATCAACAGTTTATCTGAGCGTTTGATGAAGCCGAATCGGAACTTGGATATTGCTACCATCGCTCAGAATCAGAAATGTATACTCCTTCCCAATCGAGAGTGTAGCTGTGTCCGTTGCTCGTCCGCGTCAGCATTAAAGCAGGAAGGAGCAATTGTCTACTTCCAAGCATGGTAGTCCGGCTGAATCAGCATGTTCTATTTCTTAAAAGATTTATCGAATAAACTAGATTTGCTATCTAGTTTTAGACCATCTAGAGATGTTTAGAAGTGAATCGAGAGACTATGACAAGCATCACGACGGCAATAGCATCGTCCGCTGCATTGACCGGAACTGTTGACTAAAGTAGTAATATTCCTAGTATTGTTTCCCAATATAATCTTTCGACTCGGCCGACTTGTACGTCGTGGCAAATCGGTCGCTCGTTTCTTCGTCGCCATCGACGCCGCCAGCCGTCTGCGCAACAGTCGATGTAGATGACTTGGACATCTGGCGGACACTCGGTACCAGTTCACGGCTGGCAAGAATGATGCACGAGGCCAGGAAGATCTGGTGGTATGTTTCTTCCAATGGATTGCATTTGGAACAGAATTTTGTCAGAGAGCTGCACCGTCTTCTGTTCTCTTGCAAGTTCCTCTATCGTGCCGTCTTTTATTATAGTGTCTGATCAAACACTCAACCTTTGCTAGACATTGCAGGCGTGGGCCTTGAGTTTCATTAGGCCATAGTCCGAATACATGTTTTGCAGACGACGAGACTACTCATCAAAAAGGCCGTGTCGGTTTGGGTAATGGCAACCTCCGTGGCGAATTTCTGTGCTTTGGTCGTGAGCATGTATACATCATGCATACATCAAAGCCACGCCGTCAGCGGTGGTCTCCAGCTGGGTCTTGCTCTGCATATCTGGAACTGCGAGCGCAGAGTTGATGCAGTTACTCTTACTCCTAGACAGCTGGCATTGGCAGCACCAAGTTGATAAATTATTTGTAGCTTTCATTCCCGGCGTCGGTCTTGTGCACTCCATAAGCTCGAGCGGCATAGCAAGATACAAGAAGGTGCGAGTTGTGTATATCAGCTCCAGCCCTGTAGTGTTTCCTGGCCCTACTAGCATCTGATATCACCAGCTCTGTGCGAGTGCTGCTAGTTGATGCATACCTCGGTCATGTCTCCACAGGGATCATAGAGATATATCTCCCCCCATAATGCTAATGGCATCCACTTGTTGAGACGTTGTAAAGCAAGTGTAGATGAGTAGAACTTTGCGTCAAAGTGGCGAGGGCGTGGTTGACGAAGAGCTTAGACCATCGTAGCAGATCTGCCATTTATGCTATCGTGCGTGCAGCGAGGATAGCACTAAGGCATCTCTGAAGTCTGAAGCTGTTTATATGGTGTACAGTGGGATACATCCCCTCTATATGTCGCAGCGCGAAGACAAATAAGACGTAGTCGTCAGTCGGCCGCCCGGTGCCTATAGGCAGATGGTGCTGTGCAAAGGGAAAGGAGATTCGATTGAAGTAGGGCACCGACATTATATACATATATATAGTTGTAGTATTGACTGTGTTCTAGGCAATAGAGAAGATTCCGCGAGTCAAAGTGTAAACGAATGTATGCTTGAGCTGTTTACTAGCATGTCTGTAGGTGTAGTAAACCATACATCATTCATAGGTCCGTGGTAGGACTAGCATGAGACAAACGACGGAGCAGAACTCATCACTGGCAGTCAAAACAGCCCTAAGAGCAGACAATTTTAAAAACACCGCACCGGTTTATGGGGTGTGTCTTGCTTGATATCGACATGCTCACAGCTTGGTTACACGCCGGCTGGACAGCTGCAAAATATAATATAAAAATCCCAAATGCCAATTATGACGCTGCAATGCTATGTGATGCTTTTATCCAGAATAACAACATAAATAACCAAAACAAACAAGTCCCAGACTACAAATCTGGGTCGATGGCCGTGCCCAAGTCCCGATCCTCCAAAAAGGACCGTCCCTGTAGGTCTTCTGGCAGGTACTCCTGCTTCACACGCCCGTCCACATAGTTGGGGTTGTACTTGTATTCCTGGCCGTAGCCCAGGTCCTTCATCAGCCGCGTCGGTGCATTCCGCAGGTGGATAGGGATAGGCAACGATGCCACGCCGGGCTCGCGCAGTACCGCAAAGGCGTTATTCAATCCGCGGTAGGCGCGCGTGCTCTTGGGCGCCAGCGCCAGCGCGACGGCGCAGTGGGCCAGCGGGATGCGTGCCTCTGGCATACCGATCTGCTGTGTCGCCGTGTAGGCCGCGGTGGCCAGCGTCAGCATCGTGCTGTCGGCGAGGCCGACATCCTCCGAGGCAATGACGACCATGCGGCGCGCCACAAACAAGGGGTCCTCGCCCGACTGCAGCATGCGCGCGAGGTAGTAGAGAGTAGCGTCTGGGTCTGAGCCGCGCACGGACTTGTGGAACGCCGAAATGGTGTCGTAGTGCTGGTCGCCGGCGCGGTCGTAGACGAGCGTCTTTGTCAGCTGTGCCTTGAGGTCTTCCTTGGTGAGAAACGTCGGCGACGATGATGCCGACGCATCTCCGTTGGCCTGCCCGTTTGAAGAAGCTGCTGCTGCGAGATCCTTGGGCCGAGCAGCAATGGACATGGCGAGCTCCAGCAGATTCAGGGCTGTGCGAGCATCTCCATCCGAAAAGGCGGCCAGGTATCCAAGCAGCTCATAGTCGATGAGTGGTGACAGTTTTGAGCTGGTGGAGTTGCCATTTGTCTCGGCGCCGTCTTCCTCTTTTACTTCTTGCCCGGCATCCCCTTCTGTGGCAACCCGCACGCCGGTCTCTTCGTATACTGCCCGCACCAAGATCCGCTGCACATCCTCTTTGGACAACGATGCCAGCGTAAAGGTGCGGCACCGCGACAGCAGAGCATTGACAACACGAAACGACGGGTTCTCTGTCGTCGCGCCAATCAGAGTGATCGTGCCGGCCTCGACGGGCTTCAGAAACACATCCTGCTGCGCCTTGGTGAACCGGTGAATCTCGTCGCAGAACAGAATGGTCTTGCGCCCAAACAGGGTCAGCTCGTTGGCAGCTTCGGCAAAGATCTTCTTGCACTCGGCGACGCCGCCGCTGCTCGTGGCATTCATCTCCACAAAGCGGCTGCCCACGCGGTGCGCTATGCAGCGCGCAATGGTCGTCTTGCCTGTGCCGGAACCGCCCCACAAGATCATAGAGGGCACGCGGTCGGACTCAATGAGCGCACGCAGCACGCCGTGCGGCCCGACCAGTTCCTGGCCGCAAACATCGTCGAGCGTCTGCGGGCGCATGCGTTCGGCAAGAGGGGCTGCCTTGTTGGTGCGCGAGCGCTTGGCTTGCGGGCCGCTGTTGCGAGTTTCTCGGGGTTCTTGGGGCTGCTGCTGTTGTTGTGTTGTGTTTGCTGTACTATTTTGCTGGTGACTGCCGTCGGTTGGTGAGCTACCGCCGGGTCCGTCCTCGTAGCTGCGCTTCTTCCCTCCTCCTCCACCACCACCCCCGGGTGCCTGTGTTGATATTGGCAGTGTGAATATCGATGCATGTGTTCCATTTTGCGGTGTCGTTACTGTCGATGCCTTCTTTGTCGCTATGCCGTTTGCGTTGGTAGCTGCCGGTGCCTGCTGCTGCTGTCGTTTTGCAGCGGGTGTCTGGAAGAATGTTGCTGCCGATCGCTTTGCCGGCTGCGGCTGTGACGAGCCCATCGACGGTGAGCTGGGCGGCTGCGACAATCGTTTGGTACCGGTGCCATTGCCATTGCCATTGCCATTTCCATTGCCATCGGCCTCTAGGTCTCCCTCCTCTAAGATGTGTGTCGCGCAGCCGGCATCGAGGTGTGCATTGATGTTGGTCGGTCGCACGTGCTTTGCGCAGATGGGACAGTCGACAAACGACGGCATGGTGAATTGGCGACGGACAAATTGTATTGACAGATCACTCAAGTTGGATAGAGGCGACGCAGCTATTCAGGTAATATCGAATTGTGAGACAATCGTTTGCGAAGGAATGCCGTTGTTTCCCACAGATTACATAAGGTCGAAATTTCACAGCCTTTTTCTGTATCTTCCTGCAGCTTTCTGTATTATTTTGCAGTGATCTGTTTGTAGTGGAAGGTACGACAGGTGGATGGCCCCTGGGAGACGCGTTCTTGTGGACCTAACGGTACTTAAGTGCTGAACAAACGCGCTTAGCATAGGGAACCTTAGCTGGGAGATTACATAATTTAGGATGTCTGCGTCATTGACGGGCTTGCAAACGCCTTGGTTGCTGTGCAATTCTATATTATTATCTTATCACACGTTTTCTGCGGGGAGGCTTTGCGAGATTGTTGAGACCGAATTCTCGCGTACACTTCACAATATCTCAACTCTAGCATATGGGGATTCAGATGTATCATGATAATGTTTTAGTTTCTCGTTATTATTGATATGACAATGCGTATGGCACTCCTTCTGTAGTACTAAAATTCTATGCAATAAGATGCTATGTGATGAAGTTTAATGAGATGACGAAACAGGATGATTCTAAAGCAAGGTCATGTTTCGTGATGATCATCGTCGATGTAGTGTATGGTGCAGGTCTAAACCATAAATGACTCGCCGCAGCCGCATTCCTCCTCTGCGAACAGTTAGCATGTGTAGATATAGCTGTATATTCTCATGATCATAGTAAAACTTACTGATGTTGGGGTTGCGGAAGACAAAGCGCTGGTTGAGCTTGTCTTCAACCCAGTCCATCTCACTGCCAATGATGCTGAATAGCGCCTTGCTGTCTACAAGCACTTGAACGCCATCCTGCTCAACAAGCTCATCAAAGGCGCCGGGCTTCTCGACATACTCGAGATTGTATGCGAGGCCACTGCAGCCCCGGTTCTTGACACCAACCTTGATCAGCTTCGGCTCAGGGCCCTCGAGAAGCTCGCGAACCTGCTCGACGGCGGCTGGTGTGAGCTTCATTGCCGCCTTGCGGGGGGCGCGCAGCTTCGAGGGACGCTTCTTGGGCGCAGCCGAGGGGGCTGCAGCAGCAGGGGAGGCAGTCGAGGCTGTGGATGCTGCGGATGTAGGGGATGTGGCTGTTGGCTTGGTCGGAGTTGCAGTCTGGGTTGATGCAAGGGGTGATGCTGAAGAGGCCTTCTTTAGTGACTCGGCTGTGTCTGTCGGTAGTGTGCTTTGCGCGCTCTGCATGTTCTGTTTCTTCTTTTCTGCTGTGACTGGGTCCGACTCAATGCGTACCACTGGTTCCGGTGGAGGGGGGGGCCGCATAGTCATCGGTGCCGGCGTCGGCGGGTCGCCTGCGGGGTATAGGGAGTATCGTGTATACGGCGTGGCCGACGTGGATGTGGAGGAAGAGGTGGATGATGTAGAGGACTTGTTAGGTGTGGCTGATGTTGTCGCTGCTGCTGCTGCTGAAGCGGCCGGCTCGGACGATCGCTCGGCTGGCTGTGCGTAGGGCGGCGGTGGCATGTGTGCGGGGGCCGTGCCGGACAGGAACCGCCGGCGCTGTTGCTGCTGAGGTCTTGCGAGCCACGGTTGTGACGAGGCCGCAGATGTGGATGTGGTAGTTGTCATGGCGGCAACTGAAAACTGCCGAGACTGGTGGTGCTGCTGCTGCTGGTACTGCATGCGCCATTGACGAGCAAGACCCTGACGACAGAATACACAGGCGGACTCTGCCGACCGTCTTGAGAAACTCATGCTGGCGGTGATGTGTAAATGATGGAGGAAAAGAGAGGGGGCAAAGATGAAGCTGACGACGAGGCGAATACGTCTAAAGGGATGTGAGTGATTTAGGTCGATTGTAGTGATAGAGATGCAAAAGAAACGAGACAAGATGAAAATCGCAAATCTGATTTCTAATGCAAAGAATGATGTATGTCTATTGCTAGAGCGGCTGCAGCCGAAGCGTATTATCAAAGAAGGGGGGGACAGAGAATGCCAGGCCATACGGAAGCTGTCACGGGGCGAAAATAGGTACTGGCGGCCTGTGGTTCGCCGGTACAGTGCTGAAAAGTGGGGCGGCTGGCACAGTTTCAAGCCGACTAGCAAAAACAGTGAGCTGGCACTGTGCGCCCCGTCATCGACCGGGCCAATCAAACCCGCTGGATTGGTCAAACAGGGTCACAGCAAGGCCAGAGACGAGCTCAATGGTTGGCTGTAATTTTTTTACCCACACCAGGCCGACGCTGCGCTGGTAATTACGAGCGGATTTTACCTGGGAAAACAGCCGATTATGTAACCCACTCGAACGATAAAGCAGCTGATCGTAGGCGTCGCCCAAGCTTAAGCCGAGCAGGGTCTCACGGTGTGACATCACAATAGTTTACGCTCGTATTACACCAATGGGCTCTGATAAACACGAATTTTGCTAAATTCCACCTTTCAGTTCCTACTTCGTAAACTATATATACGAGTGCCATTCTTTTCCCAAACGCCGAAGCTCAAACAAACATTAAAACAAGAGAAAAACAATCAGTAGAAAAGAGGAGGATGGCAACTGAAAGCCTACTTCTCTGCAATATAGATCTTCACATCTGCAACGGCCGTCCGAGCAACCTTTTTCAGCAGCGTCCGCTCGTCGGCCTCGCGATACTTGTCCCAGCTGTCAAGTCCCTCGCCCGCCTGGATGCTCAACGTCTCGTACCCCTGCTTAATCACCTCGGCGACTTGCATGCTCGTCAGTGTCGACAGCGATTTGCTGACACGCCCGCTCTTGCCGCCATTGGAGTTCTCGTCGAGCAGCTGCTTGTAGTGCGCATTAACGCTCAGCAGTGTATCAATGCTGTTCATGGCCCTATTCTCAGCCCGGCTTCCCGCACCGGCACTCCCGCCGCCGCTGCTGCTGCCACTCTTGCCGCCAATACGGTAGATAGCCTTGAATTTTTCCAGCATGTCGCCCGTCTCGACCACTTTGTAGAAAAGATCGTCATAGGCCGCTGGTGTCGGCAAGAATGCTTCGCCTGCAGACAAACTAAGCGCGAGCAGGTTCACGACGTGGTCGACCAGCGTGTCCAGGTGTTGCGGGTTGTCCGCACCGGCAGGGCCACGCAGGTCCGTGGCATAGGTGGTAAGGAAGCGCACAAGACTCAGGAGGGCCCGGAACAGCTCGGGCCAGTGGCCGTACGGCAGCCGCGTGCGCGTACGCGACAAGTGTGCCACGAGCCGCAGCATAATGCCAACGCACTGCGTATAAAGTCCGACATCCAGCCGCTTGCGCAGGTTGTGTGTGATGCCGTCCACCATGGCATCGAGAATACTCGATGCCAGAGGGCGTGGTGACTTGACAACAGGCAGGTGCGGTGCGCGCTGCCGGCAGAGTCGCACAGCCACCTTGCTGCCGTCTTCACTGTTGCACAGCCGCTTGCACAGTGTCGGATCCTCGACGAGCAGGCGGAATGTCATCAGACTGAGATGGGTATAGAGCGTCGCCCGCGGTGACCGGTAGGCGTTTTGTAGCAAGTAAGATGTGAGTGATATGAAGCTGGCAATTGGGGGCTCATTGCGGTCTAGTGTGGTATTCGGTGCTGCTGGTACTGATGCTGCCCCTACTGCCGCATCGGCCTTGCTATCGGTGTCTTTGCCCTTGGGGCGCGGGCCCAGGTTGACCAGATTAAAGCTAAACAGCTTATTGGCGTGTGTGAAATCGTAGGTCGCGAGCAGCAGCGGCGCCTCATGCCCCGGCAGCTCGGCAAGCATCTTCCTGGCTGTCTCCGCATCGTAAACAGGCTTGGCCGGTGTCTTGCTGCTTCTGCCAGCGCCACCAAAGCCAATCATGCCCCATGCCTTCTCTAGGAGCCATCCGCCCTCAGGCGAGTCATCCTGGATATCAATGTACTGTTCCCGGAGCACTTGGCATGCATCGCCCACTCCCCACAGTGTCTTCTGGATCGTCTCTTCGTTTACGAAATCGCCCAGTCGCAGCTGGTACGGGTTCTGAAACTCGAATTTGTTGTAGTTGGCCAGCAGCCCGATAAGCGTAAAGGCCGGTGCTACGGTAACAGGACTGTTGTGGATAATTTTCATTATGGCCTGGAAGAGATCACGCTGGATAAAGTACGTCAAGACTGTAGTCTGGTACGCACCCGCCGTCACAGCCAAAATGACCTCCACAGCCCGTGTGCGCATTGTCTCCGTAGTCCCCCATCGCAATATTTGGTCCAGAGCCGCCACAAAGTCGGACAGCACGGCGTCGACGTGGTCCAGACCAGCCAGCAGATCAATAACATCGGCCGAAGGGTTGTTGTATCTTTTTGCCAGGGCTGCCGACAGAAATGTTGTGAGTGTCGCCAGCGTGTTTTCGGCTGTAGCTATCGCAGATTCGGGACGCACAGATTCTGAGGATGGCCGGTCATGGTGGCTGTGGCTCGGGGCGCCGGCTGGGGCCTTGACTGTGTATAGAATGTTGACGGCGTGTGAGAAGAGCTGTCGTGTTTGGACCTCGAGGGCTAGCAGGTCGCCTGCGGTCAAGGCATCGATACGTTGGCGCAACGCGCGATGGTCGGGGCGCAAGAGGAAAAACTCTACCCAGAAACCCTCGTCAGGAATGTCGTCAGGATGGCCCTATACCGGTGAATTGTTAGCAGCTTCCAGCTTTGGTGCTAGCATGTGACTACAGCCAATGCAGAAGCAGAACATACCAGAAGCTCATCGTACAGTTGGACGATCTTGGGCTGGAAGACCTCCGGGCGCGGCTGGTGTGTGAGGGGGGACTGCTCCATGGGAGCGGCAGGTTGGAGTAGAGGATAGAAAGGGGTCTTGGCCGGCAGCTGCGGAGTTGGAACACCGAGGCTCGCGTGGCTTGCGCAAAAGACCAAGAAACTCGGGGTTATCAAGGAGGTAGACCCGTCGGGAGCTGGTAGCTGGTAACTGTGAGCTGTGACCTGAGAGCTTAAGCTTAGAAGGGCGGGATCGGAGCTTGTGATGGCGGGCGATCAATGTTGTATTATCCCAGAAAATAGGGGCGTATGTGGGGGACGAAACAGCTGCCGAGCGAATAGCGCGCGAAGGCTGCAAATAGACAGAGGCAGCAGTAAGTAGAAAGTAGGGACTGAAATGCTTTGGAGAGTAGACGGATGATGCAGAAATGCCGCTTCACATCTGGTAGTAACCGGCGTAAAGCTGGTAGCGGCGATTGAGAAGAGAGACCCTGAGTGCAGAGTGCTGAGCTGGCGATAATGAAGCAATGGGGGTGGCTGTGTATGAGCGGCGTATCACGGCTTTGTTTTGCGGGTCTGGTTCTTAAAAATGAGGCTCAAATCTGGGCTTTTGAACAACTACTTGCAGCCGACGACATTGACTGCCCATTCCATGTCCTGAATTACTTGATCAGATCGGTCGTGCCTTCCTCTCTTTGATATTCCGAGATTCTGTTTTCGGCGTTGCTGTTACCCGTTGTGGAAAAGGGCACGTGTTAAACAGCGCTAGAACAAGGCCGATTGAAGCTAAGATAAAGACCAACAGCCTATTAAAATAAATTGCAAATTTTAAATGCTTTATTGGCAGGGCGACATCATGAATAACCTAGATCAAGAGCCGAAACAGTTGGGGGCTGAAAATTGCACAACGAAAATATCGGAGAGTACACCATATAGTAAGGGATTATAAACTACTATTTCGTTCTATATAGTCCTACCTTTGTGATGTACTGTTTGGGATATCATGATGATTTAAATCACTACTAATATACATGAAGGATTTTGTAACAATTTTAAACATCATAATACTTTTTTGTAAAATTTTAATAATTTAATATGAGTATTAAAAATACTAATAAATTTAGGACAAAACAAGAAACCTAACAGCCTGATAAAAGCAATGAATTATCGCATGTTTTGATTATCAACAATTAAGGCGGTGTTGTCATCGCAGCTTACATAGTTTCAATATTTTAATCTAGAAAGAACATGAATATCATCACAGAATAGCATCATGGACATTGCGGATCAAAAAAATGTATTCTAAACTGCTTAAGCCAATTAGAATCTATCACCCAGGCGGTAGTCACGCCATGGCGTCGGACAGCTAGATACACCACAACATTGCCAATTTCAGCCGGCCAAGGCTTAATTAACATGCCGACTCATATTGCTTGCTTCCACCTCCAAGTAAATGGGCAAAATAAGTTCAGACACGTATGTACTGTGAACCCCTCCTCGATTTATCCGTCAACAGCTAGGCATACAAGCTGTCACCAAGTGTTGGCCGTTTTGGAGACCCGGGTCTCTCACGGTCAGCACTGCCCAACCAGTTGGGGGCGAAGGTGTCTTTGATATTATGTTGTGCCGAAGATCGTTGCATACGGCAGTGAAAACATCGATAGCATTAGCTAGGACTGGCGGCGAGGCTCGTGGCCGGAAATGGCCTGACCGTCTATGGCCCTGGGCCGGCCACCCTTTCGGCCTGCTTATATCTACACATCTTTACATAGCCTACAGCTTAATCCCAATTCATCACATCAATTAATCCAGTATTTGTTTCTTGCTTTATTTCCAGGACTTGTTTATAGTCGTAAATCTACTGGACAATGGAACTATATGCAAGATTCTGGAGACAAAAGGAAAACTAACAATAGCAGACTACAACGTTGACAACAAACAAGGCCGCATTACATCACCAGACCACGAACATGTGAAGATACGAAGCGAAATTATGTTAGGCACATGTCCGTAATGGAGAAACTACTACCGAATAGCGGTAAGCAACTACTCATGCTCAGATGCTAAGACGTGGCAGCCCATGTGATTGTTTCCCGACTCGAAGCTGCTAGCTTCGATTTCCGTTTTTTTCTTTTGTACAAGCAGCCCGCGTGAACATGAGAATGTGCCTAAAGTATCATATCATACGACGTCACTGTATGATTGTGAGCAGTATCATGCTTCTCTAGATTACTGCTGTCTCGTTTGGTCATATTTCCATTTTCATAATCCGTTCCGCCAGATCTCACACCCGAAGACTCACACCCTCCAACAGTATCTACCGACATGGTAGAATTAGTATTCAACTTATAGTATATCACCACCATGAGATATTATGATGTGGTATACGTATTTTTGGGTCTTGATATTTATATAATAATAAAAAAACAACAAAGAAGGAATCGCAAAAAGGGCAAGATCCTGACCTCTGAGACCGTTGAAATAGAACAAGGAGAATACTCGTGACACTGAGAGCAAGCCGATAAGAACAATTAACACAAATATCTAAGTATACAAATCACCAAGGAGCGAACATGATAGTCCAAGTCGAAGAACCAGAGGGAATATGACAATATAGAGTAAATCAACATCATGGAGAGCATAGATCATTGCTCCACCGACTACAATCAACGTAGCAGTGCATCATGCAATCGAGCACGGCCACATAACCCTCAATGCCCACAACTTTTGTTCTTGACTTTAGTTTGGGGTTTCTTTGTTTTTTCCTCGAGACTCGCTCGACTTCTGCCACTACCTAACTATCCCCTCCCTAGCACCTGGCACCTGGCACATACCGCCTACCACCACTCTAGAAGAAAAGGACGCTGTCTGTCTGCTCACCAGTTGAAGAAGGTTTATTCTAGTTCCCCGCCCTGTTCCGCCGACTGCCACCCCTATATAGGATTCATAAATCTCTTGCAAGTGACGTATCTATTCGAGAGAGAGCAGAGGACTAGTAGCGTTCTCAACTTGCTTCCTCATGCCTGGTAAGAAAAGTCCAGCAGCAATATATATAGTACTCTAGCACTCTAGCACTCTAGCATCTAGAAAAACCACACAGCCACAATTTGCCGCTCCCATTTTAAGTAATCGAAGCAAGAAGGATACAGTCCGTACTCTATAGTCATAGTCATGATCACAATTAATAAGAACACATGCTCACTGACAGCCATGCTGGTAATATTGGTATTGATGGCTTTGTTTAGTAGTTGCATACCCTGCGGCGAGTGCCTATTCGCTCGTCGAGACAGAGTTGACCGATCTATGAGTAATTCTAATTTACCTTGCAGTAGAGGGGTAGCCGTTGATGTTTCATAAAGAACCAGTAAGAGCCGATAAATCATATTCCATTGTTCTCTCTCACATCCTTTGCCCCCAAAAGTACGAGTATGAATTGCCTCCGTTTTAGCCTCCACGATGCAGTAATTTTGTCATCGGTTTTTATCTGTCCCAATACCATGAAATGCAGTATCCGATATAGTAGAATAGTTGTCAAACAGTTTCGCAATAGTTAAAAGAATATTATGTAAAAAGAGGATCTAGAACAAACGAGTAGAAAGAGCAAGAAAGAGAACAAAGAAGAATTGAGGAAAAGTGGCATGTAGTAGATCCCTCATGCTGGTGGAAATTATGCATCGACCTGATTAACGGTATCTTTGTTCCGCCTTGTCTCTGGATTCTGCAGGCCTGAGGCAACGTTGCTTTGAATGATATTCTTTCAAGTGTCGCGCCAGACATCTCGATATCTAGCCCATTTTTGGAATCCTATTACATATTATATGTGGTTAGTAAAATAAATAGAGCAAAAAGAAAGACTGTCCAAGACTGTCGCACGGCGAACATGATCCTTCGGGTCCTCTTAATTTTTACAAAGTGTGGCGCATGATGTCTTGTCTTACCGATTGACTGGAACCCCTCGTAGCCGCCGAGAATAGCGTCTAGGAACATCCTGCGCATACCCTGCTCTTTGAGTGATATGACACAGAAATTGAGTAGCCGAATCATAACAGAGTCTCGTGTTCGCGCCGCGGGCAGGTCGTCTAGTTGAGAAGAATATGTGAGAATATGTCATCTGAAAGGGCGGATTTATCACTGGGGACGGGGAATAATATAACTTACCTGTGACGCATATACAAGCTACCCCACCAACATCGTCAGAGATGGTTCGTGCCCACGGCAGGTTTTCCCCAACACGGGTGACCCTCTGTGGAACATAAGTAATAGCGGCTGCAAGAATCACGTTGCCCTCGAGGATAAGAAGAATGTCGTGAATATCGTTTGGTGCTGCGAGCTGGCAGTATTGGTCATACCAGCCGACGTTGTCTCTCCGAGACGACTCACGAACAACAAATTCCAGGACTTGGTCGAGCTCATGCGTCTCGCATTGGCGGAAAGTGAGGCCATTGTTGTTCAAGCCGTCGACGCGCCAGTCGTTGAAATCGAGAATCCAGTCGCACACTTCTTGGCCATGACCGGGCTCACCGGAGTCGTCAATCAGCCAGCCGCGCCGCCGGAACCACTCGTCTGTTCCGGCTTCGATGAGAGGGCCGTAGAGAAGGCGTGGAAATGCGGTCCCGAGTTGCAGTCGGGACACCCGATGTGCGGACAGCTGGCGCAGTGCATGCTGATGCAGTGACATGCCGATGCCGCGGTTCCGAAATGCCGGTTGCACAATGATTGCAGCAATGCAGCCGACCAATGAGTTGTCGCGGTTGTCAATGTATGTCGTATACGTTGCGCAGAACCCGACCAGTGCACTGGTGGTGGGATCACGAACCACAAAGTGTTTAGAGTAGCCTATCCGGTTGAGAATCGGCAGGAAGCGGCTGGACTCGATATGGAAGTGTGCTGGAAGGCATTGGCACCAGAGGTGATGGATGGCTGGCGCATCTCGTAGAATATCCCACTCCTGTACGAGCCATCGAGAATTCGATGAATCCATCGGAGGTGAAAGCTCTCGCTCCGGAGAGGGCTCGACAGGTGGAGGTGCAGGCGAGTTTGCTGTGGCTATGTAGTTGCGTGGAAGAATAATGTTGGCAGCGGCTTCTAGGTGGTGAACTGTAAAGCCGAGCGACTCGAGTAATGTTGGAAAATAGGCGTCTGATGGGCCGAGCTCCCGAAGACTGCAGCAAACAAGCACAATCAGTGGTCGATTGGGTATGAGAGACCGGACAACTTGTGATAGGGCGACTTGGGACGGCTGACCGAACAGGGGAGGGCCAGTAATCACAAATATGACTGCTTTAGCTAGGGCAAGGTGGTTGACGTGGTATTGGGTGATTCCGTCTCGGACCATGTACGGAATATGACGCACTTTGGGGTGAATACCGGCGAGTGCTCGACCGAGAGGTTCAAAGGGATCCGCGTTTGGACGGGCTAGAACCGGCGGACCTGGTAAGCGAACAGCCGGCGTCAGCAAGTAGAGGAGGTCACCTTCGCCTAGGACTTTTGTAAGCGGGAGGCAATTTTGAATGTCCCGGATGAGAACGACATCGCTCCGTTCCGAGCTGTCCTCTGTTACCGGGTGTACCATTGTCTGTGTCTCGACACTGCCGCCAGACTGCCGTATGAACAGCCCCTTGGGGGAGTGGGAGGATTCAGAAACAGATTTAGGGAAAAGGAAAGGGAAAAAGTTGCTACCTTCTGCTATGGAAACTGGAAGTTAAAAAAAGCCGATTTTTGCAAGGCGATCTTTGTTTGCTCTGCTTGCCCTATCCGTTTAGTCGGCTGGTCGCAGAAAATTTGGTGAGATGGTCGAGTAACTAGATTTGACGGATACGTATGTCTCGGAGAGTACAGGCTAGAATCTTCAACATGTAAGCGTCGTGTTCGTCTTGGATGTCTTTAGGCATCCTAATATTTCAACATTGATTAGACTTACCGGCCTCTTAAATTCGCTGCGTAGGTAACTGGACAGGAATTACGTAGTCTTTTCTCCCATATCAGGTCGTTGTCCAGGGATTTCCAAGTTCGAAGAGTTGTCGTGCTTCCCAGAAGAAAAAGAAGAAGGACGCAGCAAGGGCGGTGGAAGGTTTAAAAGGAAAATATCACTCTAGGATGCTCAAGCTAATACACCCAGCCAAAAACCTGAACTAGAGAACTCGCTTCTGTATATGTGCAGGAAAACGGCGCGGCTCGTGTGAGGAGGGGTGGGTGTCTTGCAGGACTCCGTAAAAGTGGTAGGAAAAAACTAATTGGGAAATAAACAACAGGAATGTAAGGGGCGATGGCGTATCTGGTGAAGATGGGGCTGAAAGCACAGGTTGGTGAATAGACTATAAATAATGTAGAGGTGGTGTGAAGATCGTCTTCCAAAGGTCCGCTAGAAAGACGTGCCGGGCCTCCTTTTTTGTGGTGTCTGTGGTATTTGTAGTTGTGCTGTTTTTGCTATTCTGCAATGTGCAAGAGGTTCGCAACAAATAAAATAAAAACAGCTGGATGCTGCCCCGTAAATATAGACGGCACGGATGCTGGTGTGCTGAGTGAAGACTGGCAGAAGCATGGGACGTTGAGGGGGCGTTGTGTCTGACAGGTCACTACTGTGCTGCCTATTGGCGACCCAGATGTTAGTTTTGCCTAGGCGTTTAGTTGATGTAGAAATGATGTTGCGTAGGTTTTTTTTTTCGTGATCTTTTTGGACCCCACGCTGGCCCCGTCTAGCCTGTTTGATAACTTGGGTGTGTGAGCTTGCTGGGTCACCTTTGGGCACTTTCTTTAGTAGACTTGATGGATTGGCGTTGGTCGTTATGGATCAGACAGTGACTGATATCTTGAGATAAACACGGGAGTGCATTCTCTTTTTATCCTTACTGTCCAGTGTACAACCCAAGGCTGCCGAGCGGCTGGTGGATGGGGTTGGCCGTGTAGAAGCAACAACACCTTGACGCGAAATAATCCTGAGCAGGAAAGATATGCGTGAAGATGCCCCGCTATGGAATTGCTGTCCCGACTTGATGCTGAATTAGGATCGTTGTGTCTCGCGTTGCTTTGGTTGGGTTATGGCGGCCTGGTCTGACCCTTCAAGTGGCCTTTCTAGTCAACCTGTGACCTGGCCTTCCCTTGAGTTTGTCACTGAATTTGGCCGGGGCCTTGCCTGCGCGTTGAAAATCTCCGATCTTGACAATCCTTCGCACCGATGATCATGGACCAAAATGTTTTCCTTGTGTGGAATATGTAGTGTTCCGTCGTCATTAACACTAGCAGCGCGGGCCGGGACGGGCAGCCCAGCAGACAGAGGCAAGCAAGCAAACCGAGCGCAAAATATGGAGCTCAATAGATAACTAATGAAACCCCAAAACAGAAACCAGCAAAACAACAGAACTTGAAGGGCGGAATCTCTCGGGTTGCGCGTGACTTGAGCAGGTGATGATAATGATGCGGATCCTGGGGGATCAGATGAGGGGCCGGTGATCAGGCCAGGCCTATGCGGAAGCCCTTTGATTTCGCGTGTATGTAAAAAAGACTGAAGCAATTCGTGAATGCCCAATATCTCATGGAAAGATGCGGTCAAGGATGGCCGCAGGAGAGACCAAGGCTAGTAGACGGGACCCAGCAGCGAAGCGGGAGGATCGAAAAGCCGCAGCTGGAGACTAAAGCCCAGAAGCTAGACGCTGGATGAAGGCGGGACAGGCAAAATGCAAAACGCAAGAGGCCCAAGATATTTGAGAATAACAAAACACGGAGCCGTGCGTAGATGGGGGCGAAATAAGTGATTTGTGGCCGAATTTGTTAATGTTGTTTTGTCCTTTGTGAGCTGATCTCACGATGCGCTGGCAACCTTTTTCCTTATGCAAACAAAACCCCCAAATCAAAGAAACAAGAAAATAGACTACTCAGTCAACAACCAGCAAACCAACAAATGAACAAATGAACAACGTAGACCAATAGCCGAGTTATTATGTATCCTAGGGTATATCTGAATGCTAGGTTGTGATGCAAGAGCTGTTTTAAATTAAATAAAAACGGCTAAGCGGGACAACGGGCAGATCTATTCGAGAAAGAATAGCTGTCTGCGGAGGCTCCCGTGCGCGATTGTTGGTGGTGATAAAAGACTGTCTGGTTCATAAGCAATGTCTTGCGAACTCTTACAAGCACGACTTAAAAGACCATCGGATAAGATAAACAGAAGAACAATTCGAACATGGTATGAACTAATCAGCTGGCTTAGAATACGAGAGGAGGTGCAGACGGTGATGAGATGACCGAGATGTCGGTAGAAGAGACTTTTCCAAGGCTGAGCGGGCTGTGAAGTCAGCAAGTCGTCAGCGCCCATTATCTGTAATCCTCTAAACTCTAATAATGGCCATTTCCGGTAAACAACTGGTGAATGAGCACTCGTCCATGTATTTGTACCTCTCTGGTGGTCGAAAAATCCATGTCGCATCAGCCCACAGAGCATGCGAGCCTGGCATTGGCAGTCCAAGCTCTTCCCGACATGGTAACGATGCCTTCCCCCCCTCAAAAACGATCTAAACATACAACATACCAATAATACGTTGTTATTGTCTTTTTCTTTTCGTTTTTCTTTTGTTATGTACTTTGTCCTGTAAGATACTTTCCGCCCCCCCCTGGAAGCAGCTCTGGACGTTGCTAGACGCAAAAATACCAACCAGGATGGGATGCAGATGTGGATATGGGTGCCTTCAAACGCACACGCAGGTGTGTAAGAGACGTTAATTAATATTCTGTGTGAATATTGAGTGCTTGCGGCGGCTGTTTGGCCGCGGGACACGCAAGAAACAGGACTTATTTGATGCATCAGCAACTACATGATTTATATTGAATTATTTACAATATAGACCGAAAATACCGGCCCAATGCAGTCGTAGGCCAAGAGGGAAGGAGCGACCTGCCTGGTTTTCCTACTCGCGTCAAATCCTGCATCTCAGCCCCAGTCGCTCCTGCCTTTATTGGCGCAGTCGGCAGGTGCAGTCAGTCTCTCCTTCCCTTTGAAAACATATTGATTTCAACTACAAACTTCCAGTATTTAAAGTGCATATAATTAGTAAACTATATGTTTCCCAGTGTCGTTCTTTGTCGGGTTTCGGCAGTCTGTTAATTTGTCGTATCTGCCTTCTTTTGCTTCTTCTGTGTCTTTTGCCCCATTCTCCGTTAACGGTCGTCTCATCACATTCTTGTAAATTACTCCTCCTTCTACACCCATGTTCCAACACTCTCTCGCAATCACTTGCAGCACAGCCAGGCCAGACCATCCGATAGCTCCTTGTTCTCCCGTATTAGGTATCCTGTCGCCGAAATCAGAAAGGAGTCTGACCAAGTTTGCTGACAAGATGGCTGTGTCACTACTGCATGCATATCGAGAGTTGATGGCGTTTATGATTGATCATTGGCCAGGATGGCGACCGCCTAGGTTCCTTTATTGAATGAGTCTCCCGCTTAAAAGGAACATGGTAGGAGCGCGGCAGGGTATATTGGAGCTATCACAAGCGATACAAGTGTCTCTTCTTGTCGCACATGCGCATTACACGCACACTCATCACCGTTACTACTCCCTACTCGTCACCCGAATGTCGATGATTATTTCTTTAGCGGGAAGCCCTGTCTCCCTGAAGCCTCTCACAGGTGGAGTGCACGGCCCAGACGCTGCTGGCAGGGTCGTATCTCACGACCTTATTAGTTCTTATTTAGTTTCTTTATGGCTCATCACCCATATCAATCTGTCAACAGACATAGCAGCTAGTACAGCAATGTGTCAGGAGTGGAAAATACTGTCCGTCTGTTGGCTTTGCTGATGTCTGTTGGTACAACTCAGGCGGACCAAGACAGTCACATTTCCGCCTTGAAAAACAATGTCTGTATTTATTTTAAATATTTTATTTAATGCAGTGATGTTGTATGTTGGTGTTCTCGGCGGATTCTCGTAGAGTCGTGCGTTCGTATTCTTTTCACCCCCACCCGGACAACTATCCTGGTCGCGCCGGTGGCCATATATGCGGCCATATGGCATGCCTCAATTGCGGTTATTGGGCTCCTACGGCGTGTCAACATGCGCGTATTGGGCTTATCTGTTGTTTGGTGGCGGCTGTGTCAAAATACATCGCCAAAGAAACATTATGGTCACGTCGGATCTGGCTCAGCCAAGCAGCCAGAAGCTGAAAAAAGCGAAAACCCCCGAAAAAAACTGTTCCTAGAAAATAAAGATATGACGAATAAACATATTAAAGTCACGACTGACAGACTTTTTCGGGCAAATATCCGTTGTGCTGGCATGTAAGAACTCTGTGTGACACTATCAATCATTATGCCATTATTTTGGCTTTTTAAGCAGCCGATGCACCGGCGCCTACTCCTCAAAAGGCGGCCACTTGCAATATGAGGCGGCCACGACGTCATGCATGTGGGAAGACACGAGGTTAAAGGCAACTAAGTGCTTCTTCTTTCCTTCAAATGAACAACATGTGTTGCATCGCACAATGTGCAACATTTACCTTTTCTGTTCCTGTGCATATTGCATAATTGAATGTGCCCTTTAGAGTCGCTCTTCTCATGCTTGTTTCCACGCCGAAGTAGTTCGCCGACATTGTCCGCTGCCCAGTATCGCAGCTTGTGTTGGCAAATGTAAATTCGAAATGCAACATTGAATTTGTCACACTTCAGGTATCTGTCGCCTTGTTGCATGATTCCTCGGCCCTATTTTAAGAGACAATCCATGTCGACTTGTATTAAAACATACACAGATCGCAGCTGCATAATAGAAACAGAACATTCTGTGACGCTGACAAAGAGTGTTTTGAGGTTGGTGTAAATAATTATCATTGAAACATATATAAATGTACTCTCTCATGGAATTCTACATCGTCAAATATTTGGTGCTAGAGATAGGCTCTAGTCAAAATGTGAGCATTGATATGAATACTCAGATGCACAAAGAGACTGCTACACAAGGGCACGGTGTTCTCTTATGCACAGGGTAGGTAGAGCATGTGCTAGACATGCATATGTGCCCATTGTTGTACAGACTTTATTGCACCTCATTTCCGCGAGAGAGAGTCGAGACTGTTAGCCAAAAGGATAGCGATAGAGATAGTCAAGCTTTGCATGCTCAATAGGCTATATGCAATGATCACTCGGTTTGCATCAAAAAATTCACTCAGGCCCAATATGTCGTGACAAGCCAAACAGGATTGATCCTCGGGAGACTCAAATCACAACCTCATCTCGAGAAACAACAAACAGGGATAAAGGATATGAAGTTGTGTCCCATAAGCTGCACGCTTCTTGGTGGGTGCTCTGTCAACTCAAAGATACGATGGCAATTATATTCATTGATTGGACATCTTTCTCTCGGCTTAGCTAGTGATTATTGTGCAGTATTGTGCTGTCGATGTTTGACAGCTATACACAATTCATTAATGCTGTGCGATTCGTCTCCTCGCTGACTTTACATCATGGAATTGCCGCTTGTGCCTATCATGGGCGAGTCAAATGAGAGGGCCGACGCAATAGCCTACTCCAGAAAGCACACATGGCATGGTAGGACAGACTGATAACAGTTTAAATGAAAATGAATGGCAGGAGGCCGCGAGCTGAGATTCGTTGTAAAATAAATCAGGGCTGCTGAAATATATAGTGTACTGCATAAGGAGCAATGGTAAGACAAATCATCCGTCATACATTGTACAGATCAAAGCAGATACTGTACTATCTAGTCCCACCCCCTACCTTTCTTCTCCTCTTGTCTTACCTCTGACATGCGGTACATGGTCGCCTCGCGTAAGGAGATGCTAAAAGATGCCCGCCGGGAGGGGCGTTGCGGCACACTACGGCATACTGCGGCTACTCGGTATCGTTTAGACGTTGCTGTATATTTGGTTTCTTCTGTTTAATCTTCTTCCGCCCCGAACACTATCGGCCGGCTCTTCTCTGTCTCCGCACAAAAGAAAACTATAGTCGACCGAGAAGCAAGGGCTTCGGTTTGGGGGCCGTAATAAGGGTCTCATCTTTTGCCGCTGCCCATGATGCCCTGGTCGACTCCTTCTCGTTTCCGAGAATTTCATCGAGTCAACACTGGCCTATAGTAACCTTAATCGAGAACCGTTTCTAAAAATTCTACATATTGTAACGTTGGTTATCTTCAAGTGTCTGCTGTATGGTCCCATTTTACATCACCATTTGTACACACTGAGATATCCCACGTGTCGTGTAACCCCATACTATAGTTATCACTGTGAATTGATACATCAGAAGCAGTGGGCTGAATTCTGTCGGAATCGGCCGTTGCGGGTGTACTCCAACTATATGGCAACCATGAGCACGTTGGCCCCGGCTTAGAAGTACAGCAATGCCAGACACAGCATGAAATACGTCAATATACTGGCGCCAAATATATTACTTGCGCTGCTTGGTTGCACAGAATGTGTGACGTAAGTCCTCTGCTTTTTCCTCCAAAAAAACTATTCGCCCAGCCCTTCTCTTAGATTTCGAAACCTACAACAATAGCTAGTAGAACATAACACCCAAGGGCTTAACACAGTTGATTCTCTCGAGTTTGCCTTCTACACCACGTTAGCTCGATCTCTGCCAGCAAGCACACTACCCAATCACTTCGAATGTCGGGTTCTTGCTTGCACACCCTCTGCGATTCTACGCCGAACTTAACAATACATGCCCCGCGTCGCCGCATGAGTCGACCTTCTCGGGCTTGTTCTCATGTGTGAAACAGTTTCCGGCCCGGGCACTGCTTCGTGGTAGACAGAAACAAGAATACCGGGGAAGATATCAATGCAGAGACGGTTACAAGTGCACAAAAAAACCATGTATGTCCCCCTAACCGAACCCAGAACTTGGATGATCAAGCAGAGATCAGATCATCATCAGGCCAGAATCCCACAAGCTGATATCGATGTGAAAAGCTGAAAGATGCTCAAAATGTCTTTATTGGAGTGTATATAAAGCAGACTAGCCTATAGGTATGCCATAATAGTGTTTGGTGGCTTGTACTCACCTTACTTCAGACATAACTTCTCAAATTGTGTGATGACATGGGCTGTCGGCTGACAAAACATGCGACAAGTTCGTCGAATTTATAGCTTAAATCTGATCGTACGCCCTTTTTGAGGTGTGATATCTGTAAAGTATCGGTATTAGAATAGTATGAAACACTCAAATAAGCTCTACAGCGTGTGAAGAAGAGACGTTGCTTTTTGTTTGTGAAAACCCCTGATGCTTGTCACAGTACGACGAGGCTGATGACTCTTGAACATTACATAAGCGGGGTACCCCGACTAATACAAACCGCACTAGCGCACGTGTAAATGCACATCAATCAGCCTTATCTTAGGGAAGGTACATCTGTGGGTTTTTAGCTCACTCCTTCCCTTCCGCGCACTTAGGCCCCGCTAAAAACACACTATTACCAGCGATTAATAGTGACGACGCGTCTTTACTGATAAACGCGTCTTCCAACGCAAGAAGCATCACCAAACGGCATCACCGCCACAGCCGCAAACGCAAACGCACCGACTTAGCACCCCCACATGGGGCTAGTTCAAAAGACCTTCATGCAATCTTTTCGGTAACAATTAAAGAAGAGAGAAAATAACATGGACCATGAGCCAGACGAAGAAGCGAGCGCCCTCGTCGGCGATCTCGTGCAAGGTGAGTGCTTGAAATGAGTTCGGTTATTGTGGACTTTCAACATATCGAATGCCCGTGAAAAATCTAACAATAACCAGCCGCTCGTGTTCCTGCAAAGCGTCGTCAGTTTGCCGTCAAACCCACTGTTGAACGCTTGACAGCTCTAGCCTACGAGCATGGGCTGCAGCCAGATACTTTCCGCACGCTTGTTGTCGATGTCCTAGCAGCACCCGGTATATACCTAGATCAGGCAAGTCTAGGCAGTCTGATACGGAACCTCTACCCAGTAGGTGGCTCAGCAGGGTCTTCATCGTCCTCATCCGGCACTGTGCCTGAAGATGTTGTGCTGGCTATTGTCGGCTGCCTGGGCCAGGGTGAGCTCAAGCCAAGCCTGGCCGTTCAGTCCCTTCTTCTTCGATGGATTGTTCTCGTATACCATGTTTTGTCCCCTGCGGCACTGGCTGTCTTATCACGGTCCTATGCCGTACTCTTCAACATCCTAGATACGGCAGGCATTCGGCCACAGCTGTGCCATGTCCTGGTACTTATTACACGCCGGAAACATGTGCGGCCTTTCCGCATCCAAGCCATGTGAGTTCTTCTACTGTCCAGAACTGTCGAGCATCATCAGGGCTACAGCGACTTAAACTATTTTGAATACTAATCCATCAGACTGAACCTGTCCAGACAGACGGGCCACGATGCCTATCTTGTTGGCCTCCTGCGTGTCTTCAAGAACTACTACCCAGAGGTTATTGTGGGCGAAGCTGTCCGCGGAAGAGCTTCCCCATTCAAGGTATGATGCCAACAAAAGTAAACATAATCTGTGAACCTACGCTCTAACATTACAAGCACCCCGATCCACAATGGCGGACACACCTTGACGAGATCCGCCAAGCACAGCAGCAAAGCCGGCTGGAGTCTGCTGGCGCTCATGGCAGCACTGGCGTCTTTGACGACGCCGCTTACAACGGGTTCCGTATTAAGCAAAACATTGGACGTCGTGGGAAGGGCGCCTTGATTCCAACAGTGCACACGATACACGCACAAGAAGAATCCGTCACGCTCGAGGAGATTGACAGCGCTGCGTCTCTCGTCAAGAATCTAGACACCATCGAGCTGCCGAACCAACTTGTAGCTGTTCTTGCCGACCCTCTGCTTCAAAAGCTTCTGCTTTTGCGGCCATCTGAGGAGGCTTTTGCACGCGTCGAGAACTGGCTGGCGGCATGCGTCTCTAGTGCGGCCAATGGAGACACAGACAGGGATGAGCTGTTGGACCTGGTTGAGGTTGTTCACGACTATATCACGAGCACGAGGGTAAGTTGCATCTCGCTCCATTCTTTGCAATAACAAACTGTATCTGACAAATAGACGTTTCCTCTGGTCTTCCTCCGTTTCTTCAACGAGATACTGTCACACTGGGATGGCATCGCAAAAAAAGAGCTCATTATAGAGGCCCTGGCTTATGCGCCATCTACAAGTTTCCAAGGTATGTTTGACATGTTTGACAGTCATCGTGTTCGCTGATTCTTTGGCTAACCTGTGCAGAAACATACGATTCTATATACGCACAGCTCGAAGTAAAGCTACTCGACAACACGGCTGAGTCTCAACTCGATCTTCTCATATTCTACATAGACGTTTTAAAACGCTGGGCTGCTCTCTTGTCACCAAAAGGACGCACCGAGGGGGCTGAAGAGGCGGCATCAATACTGGCCTTGGTGCAGCACGTCAACAATCTCGTCCTGGCCTTGCTGCAAAATGCACCCGAGCAATCGTTGTCTTCATCTAGCGGAGGCGCTTCGACACTAGCCTCGCTGGCGGTCGTCGAGTTCTACGAGCAGCTATCATCCATCTTAGCTCTGCGACACGAACCCCTCCTGGCGTATGTGCAGGATCTCATCCCTCCGCCGGCTGCAGTGTATATCCTGCACTTCAGTCAATCGGCGCCTGTCTCGTCTCGTCTCTATGCCGTGCTTGCAGACTATAAGCGAGCCATGGAGGCTGCCATGGCACGACGGCCGTCGCGTAGCAGCACCGGGTCGACCACCATTGTCGATCTGGGCACACCTCTGGGCCACCCCCTAAAAGACATTGAGCGCGCCCGCATCAACCAGTTCAACGGCTACCTCATGGACATCTGCAACTGCCTGTGGAGGTCGCGCGCGTTTTCATCAAAGGACACCAACGCGCTTGGCTGCCGCATGGACGGCGCCGTCATCAACCAGCTCGCAAGTTATATCCAGGGCCCGATGGACCGCGAGCTGCCACTTACGTCAGCCTTTAATCTCACGCACTCGCCGACGTTGTGCCTGCAAGCTATCTCATACCTGCGCCAGCTCGAAGACGAAGCAATTGAGGCTGCCAGTTCCCGGGCCATCCAGAAAAGGCACGCCGGGCCGGTCACTCAAGCGGCACTCTTGCAGCTGGCTAAATCGGGCGGTCTCGATATTTCATGGCCGGCATACCGATCCGGGCTGCTGGTCTACCTAGAAAATAAGGGTCTCGGAGGCATCGCAACGCTGATGTACAACACTATGAAGAACTTGATGAACTCTCGATCTGCGTGAGGGGAAGGGATCAAAAAAGCATAGTCTCGCGATCGGTAGAGGCCGATGCAGATGTCTCAGCTGTGATCTACGCTCTGGAATAGCGGCGTTGGCCGTAAATTTGGGTCTACTTGGTCTACATGGTCTACTTTCAGTGCTGGGAAAAGTGGATGATCTCGTATAACCCCGCTATGAGCCAAGAAAACTGCCCGCAGCTACTGAGCCAAGCCACTGTTACAGTTACACTTAGTTACCTGTCTTGCTAATTGTAAAGCCGCCGGACTTTGTCTTGATCGAGAAAAAGAAGAGTCACTCCATTTCATACCTTCTTTTCTTCGTCTCTTCTTTTCTTTCCGTTTCTTTCTCTTTTCCGATTGTTTAGAGAATAGGATGCAAACGCAGACAAGCACAATGGCAGAGACACAGCCCAAGACAGACGCCGGCAGCGGCAGCGCGAACCCTCCCATGATCGAGGTCACCAACTTGACCTACACCTTCCAGGACTACAGCACGGGCATCTCGGACATTTCTCTTGATCTCCCTGCAGGCAGCCGTACCCTGCTGATCGGTGCCAATGGCGCCGGCAAGACGACTCTTCTGCGCCTGCTGGCCGGCAAGCGCCTTGCTCCCAAAGACACCATCCGCCTCGGCGGCCACGATCCATTTTCACACGGTATCGAGGGCGTGACCTACCTGGGCCTCGAGTGGGTCCTCAACCCGGTGGTGCGCCGCGATATCGGCGTTGACGAGCTGCTGGCTTCGGTCGGCGGCAATGCCTTTCCCGAGCGGCGCGACGAGCTCGTGAGCGTGTTGGACATTGACACCTCGTGGCGCATGCACGCCGTCAGCGACGGCGAGCGCCGCCGTGTGCAGCTGGCCATGGGTCTCTTGCGGCCGTGGCGCGTGCTGCTGCTGGACGAGATTACCGTCGACCTCGACGTGTGGACGCGTGCGCAGTTTCTGGGCTGGCTGCGGCGCGAGTGTGAGCGGCACCCGGGCCGCGAGGAGGGACTGCCGCCTCCGACGATTGTGTACGCGACGCACATTCTCGACCATCTGGCGGGCTGGCCCACGCACCTTGTGCACATGCACCTGGGCTCTGTGCGCGAGTGGGGTCCTGCGTCCAAGTTCTTGGAAGACCCCGAGTACTACAACCAGCGCGTGCGGTCGGACCCTGCGCTGATGGCGGCGAGCGGTGCCGACCGGGTCCTTGCTTCCCAGGGCGCCGGCGGCGTCAGAAGCCACACCGGCAGCGACAGCCCTGCACTCAGTCTGCTGGGTGCATCGGGCAACTCGCGCCTCGGCGATCTTGTGCTGGCATGGCTGCGTGACGACTTGCGCGACCGCGGCCCGCGCAGCCAGAACCGTCGCGGTCCCGAGGGCCTGTCGTACCTAGTCGGCGGTGTCGGCGGCTATGGCCAAGAGACATGGTCAAAGGACCTGGAGAAGAAGAAGGATTAGATTTGAGATGGTAGATTGAGGAGATGTACAAGGAAGATATGAGAACGAGAGGCAAACGGCGTGTCGACAAATGTTCGGCATTGTATTTCAACAGATACCCATGGGATTGCAACGACATATTACGGAAACGGAAAGCATCGAAAACATACAAAAACCCGCAAAAACATTGTAAAATTTGGATTAAACGACTGTACATAGACAGCATATAGCATAGCAAATAACAACAAAGCTTCAACGCTTACAAAATTGAAAATAGACACTAGATGGCATGTTCTGATACTACTCCAGGTTCTTGGAGATGCCCGGCTGAAGGCCCTCAAAGATCTCCAGGATCTCAGCGAGCAGACGTTTCTGCGCCTCGGCACCCTCTTTTGAAGTGACGTACTCACTGACGCGCCACACCTGGGCCGTGTCCATGTACTGGCCGTGCGTCTCGGGCCCGCCGGCAGCAGCAGCCACAAGCGTGCGCGAGCCCATGTCGGACGAGCGGCCGATAATGTACAGGACGCCGCCGACAATATGGCGCACGCCAAACGGCAGGCTGCGGAACAGCTCGGTGCGGCACATTCCCGGGTTAAGCGTGTTGAGCGTGACGGGAATGCCGTGCTCGGTAAAGACCGTGGCCAGTTCGCGCACGAGCAGCAGCTCGATCAGCTTGGACACATTGTAGCGGTCGTGGTTCATGGACGCGGGCGACTGCATGGCAGCAAAGATGTTGGGCTCCTTTTGTTCGCGGAAGCGGGCCTACGCTATTAGTAGAGGTCCGTCTGGTCACAGTCTGAAACATGTACATACAAAGAGATGCGCCTCGGACGAGACGATGGACAGCCGCGGGCGGACGTTGTGCTGGACAGCCGTGCGCCGCAGCAGAGGCAGCAGCAGCAGGGCCATGTGAAAGGTGGAGAGGACATTGACCGTGATGGTGCTCTCGTGGCCCTCGAGGGTGGAGAAATTGCCCGTGGCAAGGCCGGCATTCTCGACGACGGCATCGACGCGGTCGAGCGAGGCAGCACAGCGGTTGGCAAAGGCGGCTACGCTCGCAAAGGAGCCGAGGTCGACGTCCATGGGCACGAGCTGGGTTGCGGCATCGGGAAGCGATGCGCGCACGTCTTTGATGGCGGCCTCGGACTTGTCGATGCTGCGGCAGGCGACGACAACCCGCGCGGCACCGAGGCGGGTAAAGTTGCGCACGGCTTCCAGGCCGAGGCCGACATTGGCGCCGGTGACGATGATGGTCTGGCCGGCGAAGAAATTGGGGGCCGGCAGGGGGATGGTGTGCCACTGAGCCCAGAGCATATGAGCGATGTAGCTCCTGTATTGTCAGTTGTGGTCTTTCACATGAGACATTGATAGGGTGAAACAAGAGGTGAAGCTCGATGCATCACATGGGAATGCATCAGGACAACGGAATGAAAGGACTTACCCAGACAAAGCCTTGTGAAAGTTGGACTCGGTCAAGGCCGACAGAAAGTTTTCTCCTGGAGCAGTCATCTTGAAGTTGGTATTTGAGATGGGGGTGGTTCAATGAGCTCTGCTGATACTGGATTGCGTGCTGATAGATGCCACCACAAGGTGCCCGCAATGGAAAAGAAAGCTGTGTTTGAGAGGATCGGGCCGAAATTGGGAAAAGTGGGCACCCTGTTGAACTGCCGTACAGTATCACTAAGGCACAGCCAAGCTGGGATGGATGGCACTTTTGCCTCGATCTAAATAGCATAGTACTCTGTGTGATATTGATGGCTTGCTGTGACCCTCTTGACTGATATAGACCAATGTAGTGGTGGCCTGCTGACAGCAGCTTGTACACTTTTATATGACCCTCAGCCTCGCGGCAAGGAACTGCATGATGGGCAGCATCTCGGCCCGGTTGCGCGGCATGCCGTTGTCGTCATCACGAGTACGCTGCCATGATACTGTTTGCACGCTGGCGAAGCGCGTCCGCAGCAGCTCCGTCGTCTCGTCGGACACGGCATCGCCGCCCTTTGCGCCGCACACCAGCAGCGGCGCCTTGGGCCGGGGCGACGACGACGACGCGCCCGTAGTGACGGCTGATGGAATGCTAGGTCCGATGGCAACAATTCCTTTGAATTCGGGTGGTCCAGATGGCAGTTTAGAGTCCTTTTGTCTCTGCTCGTGGACGCGTGCAGCCAGTGCCAGCGCAAAGGTGCCGCCCTGGCCGTAGCCAAAGAGCAGGATATCATCGTAGCGCCAGCCGCACTTGCCGACCAGAATCTCTTGAATGAGCTTGCTGTCGACGAGACTGACAGCACGGTCGAAGCCAGGGTCGTCGTCCAGCTGGCCGGCGTTGTCGAGGCCCAGGTCGTCGCCCCAGTGGAAATGTTGCGGGCCGGTACCGAAGGTGTCGGCGTCCGAGTCGTCCATGACCAAGGCAGGAGGGACAACACCCGGGCCACGCACAGCAATAGCCATGACGCCCGGAAGATTGACGGCGCGCGCAAACGCAGCAAAGGGCGACTCAGCATCGCCCAGGCCATGGAAAAGAAGCATGATGGCTGTGGTCGAGGCGGGCGGATCGGGGAAGTGGAGGGCGACGGGCAGGGCCGTGCCGAGGCTGGAGAAGTCGGCCTCTGTGGGAACACGGGTCATTGTAGAGGCAAGGGTTGCTGAGAGAAGACTGTTGTGACGGATATAAAATGAGATGAGTGAGGAGTGAGACGGGTGAGATGACGGCGTGAGATTTGTGTTGCATGAGAGCAAGCTTACAGCTTTTCTAGCGGGGTCGTGGTCGGTGGAGACCGCTGTAAATACACCCCGAGCACTAAGCTCCAGCACAGTCAGAGATCATCAAAATGTATATTTCCAAATGTCTTGTTAAGATACAACATAGCCAAAACTAAGTCTAAAGTAATACCCAAGAGATTGCCTAGGCTCATTGATTTCATCAAATAGCAGACAATAAATCTCAACTCCAATACTCCAAGTAAAACAGTCCAAATCATCAAAGGTATCACCAACTACTTGGATGGCCCCGGCTGCATGGCCACCCACTCACCCTCCGCTGTCCATTTGCCCGCCTTGGTGTAGTCGTCGCTCGAGCTGCCCTCCATGAAGCCAAACCGAAAGTACTCGGGCAGGCCTTGGGCGGCCACATCGGCTGGGCGCTCCCACACAAACGAGATGCTCTCCGGGTTCGCCTCGGTCGAGTAGTCGTCAAAGTAGCCCCGGAACCGCTCGACGTCGTTGACCAGCACACTGACGCCGTCGTACCGGGGACCGGGGGGTGCCTCCCACGAAAATGTAATGGAGCTCGTGTTCACAGCGGTCGCAATGGACGCAACGAGCCCGGTGTCGTTGGTGAATGTGGCCAGAGACACAAGGTCAGAGTAGGATGAAACAGCCTGGGCCATGGTCGCATTCGCTAGGCGGATCACGGGCTCAAAGAGTGTGGGCAGCGGTGTTCCCAGCTGCGCGTCGCCCTGCAGAGCCGCCGCCGTCTGCAGCACAGCATCCCAGCCCCAGCGCGCGATGCCATTGAGAAACAGGCCGATAAGCAGGCCCTGGTAGAGCAGCACGGGCCGAGTTTGCATGCTTGTGCCGGGCAGCAGCAGCAGCGCCAGGATGTAGTGGTGGATACGCAGGCTCAAGCCGGGCAGAAGGACAAACACGACAAGGCCGCCGGCCAGCAGCGCGTACAGCTGCAGGTAGCGCCGCAACCTGCCTTCTTGGCGGAAGAACCACACCTGCGTGCCGACAATCACCACCAGCACAAGCACAATGATGGACAGTGCTGCCTTGGCGCCGGGCTGCTGGGCCAGGTCGTGCGGCGTCAAGCGCTGGATGGGAATGTTGTCAAACGTGTAGTTGTTCAGCGTGCCGACCCAGCAGGCGCCCAGCCACAGAATCGTCTTCTCGAGCTGCGCGGTGAGCCCCGTCAGCGTGCGCCGGACACCCATCTTGTCGTACATGACCCAGGCCGTGAAGGCAGCCGGCAAAAACTTGCCCACAAGGTTGGACAGCAAGCCCGGAATCGTCGAGTGCGGCGGCGGGTCCGACGCGAGACCGACGTGCCAGAACAGGCCCGTGAAAATGCTGAAGAAAAAGACGCCCGGGTCGGTAGTGAACAGCGACAGGCCGACCGAGAACACCAACGACACGGCCAGCAGCGGCCAGCGTGCATCCTGGGCACCCGGGCAGCTAGCACCCTCCTCAAACGTGAACGCAAGCGGGAACACCGAGTCAAAACCAAAGCTCTGCAGGCCGTGGTTCTTGGACGCAGCAAACGCGCTCTGGCGGCCGACGAGACGCACCACGCCACAGCCGCCGGCTGCGTTGCTAATGACACCGGCGTGGATGGCCGCGCCGCATATAAACGAGTCGCCGCGGTAGGCCAGTAAATCGCCATTCTCACCCGAGCCCGGTCCGCCGACGATCATTGGCTTGTACACAACCTCCTGGTCACCGACGGCGCGCGGGTTGAGCACCTGGTGGCTCGCACAGCTGGCCGGGCACCGGAACGCAAACCCGCTGCCGTTAAAGGGCCGGCAGTCGTTGCCGTCGAGGCCGCACATGTTGCCCGGGACCCAGTATGTGTTTCCACAGCCAATGTCGCCGGGGATGCCCCAGTCGGCCATCTCGCTGGCCACAATGCCCGCCCGCATGACCAGCGCGAATGTCATGAGCCACAAGCCGAGCCATGCCGCCAGCAGTCCACGGCGCCAGAGCGTGCGGCTGCGGGCTGGGTCGGCCTTGTGCAGCGCGGGCAGGTGGTCGACGAGCTTGTCCAGCAGCTGCATGGGCACATGCTGAACGACGGGCAACAGCGGGTCAATGGTAAAAGGCTGGGCATCGGGCGGGCCATGGGACCATTCGTTGGCGGCGGTCAAGAGGCGCCGCACCGAGTACGGCACCCAGCGCCAGTTCTTCCAGGCGCCCTCGTCCTGCATGAAGCGCGGCGTCGGCGGGGCGTCGTCCTCTTCGAGTTCGGTGAGATTGCCTTCGGAAATGGCGTCGTTGTTGTCAAATGTATCATCGGCAATGCTTGATGATGAGCCTTCCGAGTGAGAACTACTGTTGGCGTGCGAAGTGACGCCAATGTCGATATCGTCTTGACCCATTGTGGATAAAAGAGCTCGAGCTCTCTCAAAGATATAGCATCAAGCTCAAGCTCGAAAAGAGCAAACAAAAGTACCCTGAGAGCCGTCCAGCGCAGGGACGCAAAAGCCAAGCCGAATCCACGCGATATCGCTCGTTAGTCAATGCAGTGGGGGTTGGGTGGTTGGTTATAGCAGTGGCAATGTAAGTGGTATGGTGGTAAAGGGATGCAGTGAGAGCAGAGGATAGGCGCAGCTGCCAGAATGAAGCTCTAAAACGACAAATCACGACAAAAGACTGGATCAAGGGTCGAGTTGTCTGTGCAACACACCACTAAATCAGTAACAAAGACAAGAGAGAAAAGAAAGGTCAACAAACTTGCGTTAACTAGCGCCTTGAAACAGCTCCTGTTCCTGTTAACGGATGCTGCGGCTCGATGACGAAGACAGGTGTCTGGGCGTCAGGGTGCATCGAGTAATGATAGGGCGTAGGGCGGGCCGGCTATAGTGTAAGTGTAAGTGCTGGGCATGAATAAGTGGGGTTCTCGGGTGCGATGTTCCAGATGAGTGAGGTGAGGTGGGTATCAGCCAATGGCAGTGTCTTACGGTATCCACTTGCGAGGCTCAGCCTTTATCATTGGCTGAAGAGCTATTCTGTCCCACCTCTTCCTTTTTGTGGATACATGCACTTCAATCCACCTCCACCCATGGCTTTGGTGGGGTCCCTGGCGGGAGCGACTATCACAGGTACATTCTACACTGCAAATTGCCAAATTGTCACGATCGACGGCCAACGACATCCCGGTGCGACCTTTGCACATCTAATGACAGGTGCACGGCAGATACACCCATTGAGCCATTTTCGTCTGCCCTGTACCCCGTGGCCCCCACAATGGCGTCTGCTGCATCTGAACCCTTGTCCTCGTCCTCGTCGCCGGCAACAACCATGCCGCCTTCGCCATCACCAGCACCCCTCTTCCGCATCCTCAAGACAGCAGCCTCGTCAGCTTTGAGTGGGAGCAGCACTGCCGCAGAAGAGCTTGAGCGTCAGGTTGTGCCCCGTCTGGGAGTTTTGTCAATCGCGGCCCGTACTCCCATTGCCACACCGGCTTTCATTGCCGTCACCTCGCGCGGCGTCGTGCCTCACGTGACCCCCGACAACGCCGTCCGCACCGGCCTCATTAACGCCGCATACTGTGCTCTAGAGGACTGTAAGATGGCCAGTGCCTGTATTACTTGTTTATTATCTCATTTTTAATAAATCTCTAACAGTGCAGACGTCGAGAATATCCCATTAAAACCAGGCCGCCAGCCGCCCGTCTTCAACACCCCATTACCCTCTGCAGCCTCGACCACCTCCCCAACCGCCTACTCTAAACTACGCCAGTTTGCAGCCCTCCCCTCTCAGGCCACCACCGTCCTTGCTCCCCGCCGCCATCCTGCTGCCGCCTCCCACCTCCCCAACGGCCCGCATCACATCTCCATTGTCACATCCACCGGTTTCCAGCAGCTGTCTGTCGACCGCTACCACCATGCCGTCGATACCCTGAGACCAGACATTGTCGTGCCCCTGGCCGACCTTACTTATGGCGGCGGTGCCAGCGCACATACTGGCTTCACCAATGCCGATGCAAACCCCGCAATCGTCAAGTACCCGTCGGCCAAGCGGGCACTGCGCATGGCCGAGCGCACCGAGGACTGGATGGACCAGCTGCACAGCGACGGACTTGCCAAGAAGACGGGCGCCGTCGTGTTTGCTCCCACTCTGCCCGTGCCCTATGCGACACAGTGGCAGTACCTGAACAGACTGTCTGAGCTGGCAGAGGGTGAGACCGATCCCGAGACCAAGAACGCAGAGGATGCCACCGTGTCGGGCCTCGCCATCTATGATATCGATCTCATGGCCGACTTGCATGCCGACTATGCCGACACCCTGGGACATCTACCGCGCCTGTCGCTCCATCCCGCTGTCACACCACACCATGTTCTGCGGCAAATCTCGCTGGGCGCCGACATTCTGCTCTTGCCAGCCATCACCGACGCCTCCGAGCACGGCCTTGCCTATACGTTTAAGTGGCCGTCCAAGGATTCTCTCTCCCAAACAATCGAGGCCGGTGTCGACCGTCTGCCGCTCGCTGTCGATCTCTCCGACAAGGAGCACAAGGCCGCTGTTAAGCCGCTGTCGCGCAACTGCGCGTGTCCCGCATGCAAGGCCCACCACCGCGCATACATTCACCACCTGCTGGACGCGCGCGAGATGCTGGCCTGGACGCTGTTGCAGTTCCACAACCACCACGTCATGACCGAGTTCTTTGCTAGCATCCGCAAGACGCTGGCCGACGACGGAATCGAGGCATTTCGGGAGCGCGCACGCCACTTCCAGGCCACTTATGAGCCTGAACTGCCTGACGGCAAGGCCACACGGCCGCGTGCGCGTGGCTACCAGGTCAAGACGGTCGGTGTCGTCGAGACGAAGCTGAACAAGCCGGCCTGGGGACGGCTCGAGGACGTAGCCCAAGAAGTGCAAGAAGTGCAAGCACAAGACTCTTCTGCGCTATCAAGTGCGCCAGATGCACCAGCACCTGCAGTGGTCTAGAAGAGTCGCTGGAGATCTCGGAAGCAGATGGCCCAGATGGCACAAATGTCGTCCATGTCTCAGGAGATGCAGCTCACGATGCAGAAACTGGAGTCACATGCATAGATTATGTTCCCATAGGGGCATATAGGTATAGACAAAAAAGTAACGGATACCATTTCAGGAGTCTGGCGGTTGTTTTTATTTTTTTAATCACTTTGTAGTTGGCGAAACATGAAGATTTACGGATCCTATCAAAATAATTGTTGATCAAGCGGTGACAATATTGTGTAAATGTAGGGAGATAATTATTCTTATTGTGGTTTGATATATTCAGCAACTAGGCGAAAGTACATATAAATTACGATTAATAATTCCTTTTTAAATATTAATATTATATATTCAATCAAGAAAAAATATTCAAAGCTATTATTGTCGTTCTCAACTTCGATTCTTAAATCATTTACAGCTACAAACATAAATCTAAAGTGAAAAATGAAGCTCATATGATTATCCTGTCTATAAACACCAGCAGACCCCCATCGTATATGCGCCTATGCATCCGGTCCTTGCAAGTCAATCACCTTTTTGGGTTTCTTCTTCTTGAACTTGACCACGCCTCCCTCAGCTGGAGATGCGAGTGCCTCGCCCTCAGAAGCAAGGACCGCTTTCTTCTTCTTTTTCGGCTTGGCAGCCGCGGCCTCCGTATCACCGGCTCCGTTGCCATTGGACGCTGTCGGCGGTGTATCATCCCCCACGGCAGGAGACACCGCTGCCTTCTTCTTCTTTGGCTTCTTGGCTACCACGGCAGCGCCCTCCAACGACACGCCCTGGGCCATCTGCACCCGCTCGTTGGCCCGCTGCATCTCCAGCCGCCTCTTCTCAACCTCCTTGAGCGCCAGTGCCATCTCCGCATCCGCCCGCTTCTGCCGCTCCAGATCAAACACCCCGCCCTTGCGCGCAGTGGGCGCAGCAGCTACAGGGCCGCTGCTGCTATCATCGCCCTCGCCCAAGCTCAGCGACCCGATATGGCTCGAGTCCACCTTGAGCAGCGAGTGCTTGGCCTTTTTGGCCCGCTGCTGTCTCAGTGCCCCGCTGTCGTTTGAGTTGGTCTCCGAGTCGTAGTTGCGCGGCGTCGAGCGGCCGCTACCCGCAATCACCCCGAAACCGCCGAGCGTCTCATCGGAAGCCACGACAATCTTGGGCCGCGCGGCCCGTGATGCCTGTCTCTGCTGCTGTCCGGAAACAGCAGACAGCATTGCCGCTGCCGTCTTGCCGCCGCCGCCACTGTTGCCCAGAGTCTGGAGATCGAGTTTCATGACTGGGATCGAGTCGATGTCCAGGTCGTTGCCATTTTCGTTTTGTAAAATGTCGTGAATCGGTGTGGATGTGTTGCCGTCACGGCGAGGGAGACTGCCAACCGCAGACAGGGATGTCGTCGCGGTTGCCGGCTGGATGTAAAAGGGGTCGTCGCGGTTGCGCTCTGCACGCTCTGTCCGCCGCCGTGCCAGGATATCTGCATCCAAGTATGCCTCTTCACCGGCGGGCTGCTTCTGGTATGACGACGACAGCGATGTTGTCGGGTCGGGGCCGTCGAGCAGACGGCTGATTGCGGGCTCGGATGACGACACGTGCGATGCTGCTGGCTTTTGCCGGTAGTACGCCTCGAAATCGTCCTCTTCGGCCGACGCTCCTCCCGCCAAAGTGCTGTTCACATCCGACGATGCCGCCAGGTGGTCGGCTTCCGCTAGCAGGCGGCCTAGGTTGGGATTGATGGGCTCATCAAGGTCGAGACCGCTCAGCATAGGAATACTGCGCTGTGCACCGGGCGCAACAGAATTGAGCTCCCAGCCACGGAACAGCGACGGTATTGCCTCCGTCAAGAGTAGTGGCGCGTCTTGCTGGACCTCGTCGGTGGATACTGGCTGGGCAGAGACAGCCTCGGCCGCTAGCTTGAGAAGCTCTGATAATTCTACTGCACGCTCCTGGACCTCCAGCTGCGGGTGCTGTGCTAGGGGCTCAAGGCCATGAACTAGCCGTGCCAAAAGTAGGGACGTGGTTGCCTTGCGCTCCGGTGTCCAGCCGTAATCGAACTGCTGCCCGTTGCCATTGCTCACGATAAACGCAAACAGCTTGACGACTGTCTGCAGAGATGTGGCCAGCACCTCGGAAAACCGTATGCGCGGCAGGAGCTGCAATAGGCAAGTAAGAGTGTCATCGGCCGATGGCAGATATAGAGCGTATTCACCAGCAATAAACGCAAGTGGCTTGAGTGCTGTTGAAGTTACCTGCACGCCGGCAGACGAGACCGCCTCGGTGCTGAGCTGGGTAATGACGCTGTCGGCTGCCCGTACTGCCGCTGGGCGCAAAGCGTGCACCTTGACCGCGACATTGCGCAGCTCGTTGCCAATCTTTTCAGAAATGCTAGCCGCAGCAGCTGAGCCTGACAGCAACAGATCGTCGTCGTCTTCGCCACCCTCATTGTCGACATCGCTCGCTCTTGGTGCTGGTGCCGTCCGAAGCAGCTGTGTCAGGATGTCAATGTACCAGTCAAAGTCGGTGAGATTAGTGTAGTTGTCCTGGGCACACATGGACAGAACCCGATGGATAACATCAATCTTGTAGTCCTCTGGCAGGGGCAGCTCGTCATTTTTGCCCCTTGCAGGCTTTTTAGGCGCATCATCGTCCGAGTCTGCGCGGAACTCAATCTGGCGCACCTCGAGCTGCTTTTCTGGCTCGGCTGAAGATGCTTGTTTCAGTTGGCGCATCAAACGGCTGACAATTGAGACCAGATTTTCACTGCTGACCATGCCCTGGACAAGGTCGAGCGCCTTGATGCGGATTGTTATGTCAGGACTGTCGATACATTCCAGGATGACGTCTTCTTGCTGAGCCACCAAGTATGGATGTGTCTTGACAATCTTGTTAAACGCAAGCAGTGCCACGTATTTTACTGTGAATGTTAGCAATTGCGATCAAATATACATAATGTCGGAATATCAAATTACATCTCCAAGAAACTCACAGTTAGTGTCGTTTTCAATCATGATCATGCCGCGCAGCTTCGTCACACATAGCGAGGCAATCTCTTCACGCCCGTCTGTGTCATCGTCGCTGCCAAGAATGCCGCCCTGGATAATACCGTTGATGCACTCGTACAACAAGGACATGGCCGGTGTTGTGCGAATAATGTCCGTCAATGGTGGCAGTAGCTTGCGCACTAGACGTGGCTCAAGCGGTGTCAGGGTTGCGAAAAGCTTGATCAGCTTGATGGCCATCCAGTTATTACCGCCATCAACAAGGAGTTCGAACAACCTGGGTGCAAGTGGCAGGAAATCGTGTGGCCGGCGCCAGCCAAGCTCGCAGATGACATTGACAATGGCAGCCGTGACGCTGGGGTCTTCATTTGGGTCCATCAGGCGCTCCTTTATCTTGGGCCATGCCGCGCGCAGGGCCTCGGGGTAGACAAGGGCCATGCGGTATAGCGTCACAATAGTCTTCTTGCGGATGACACGGTGCGAATGTGTAAGGCGTGGCAGCAGGTCGGAAAGCACGGACAGTGCCAGCGAAGGATTGATAACATGTGGAAGTGCAGCAATAGGCAGCTGAATAGTGATGGGCGACGTCGCGCTGAGGTCCTTCTTGAGCAGGTTGGTCGCCAGCATCAGCACCTCGGTGTCTGGCCGGAAGCTCTGGACCGCAGCAAGGTAGCCAATGCGCTTCTGGTGCAGCTTCTGGGAAGACATGACCTCGAGTACGTGGAAGGCAGCCCAAGACATGTCGTGGCCAACCATCTCGAGGTAGACGAGCTTGAGCAGCGCAGTGGCCTTGACGTCCATATCCTGGCTGCGGACCTCGGCCCGGCACTCCTTTAAAGAGTTTTGAATGTATGCCTTCTCATTGCCCTTGTGGTGTCGCAAGCCTCGAATGAGGTCTAGGAGAGACTTTTCGAACCTATAAAGTGGGTTGTCAGCATGCCATATTCCGAAGCAAGTTGGCAGCAGATGACCTACCCCCCCACCAAAGGAGGTGAGAGTAAGAGAAAGCTTCAGGTTGCACTCACATCTTGCCGCAACAGCTGGCAGGTAGGTTCTCCCACCCCGCAACAGCTCACAGAGTGAATGTATAATTATGAAAGTTACTATGCGCCGTAGCCGTATGTGTTTAGGTCGTCGTCGTCGTCGTCGTCGGTGGCCCGGCAGGCAGAAGGATAGATCGAGAGGGATTTGTCGAGGGTCGTCGGGCAGTATGACAGAAAGCCGGCGGGCATTTTGTGCGGGCGAGTTAATATTGTGTGTCTGGATAGATCAGCCGAGATGTAGACTGCCTCTAGAGAATGGCGACGGGAGGTCGGGGTGCTGAGTAGGAGGGTCGCGTGTAACTTGCGTCGCGATGTTGAGGCCACAGGCTGGGCGGAGAGTCGTCATCGTCAATCAGCATCAACAATTAGCTAATTACAGTGCACACAGCAAGCTGTCACAGTGGTGGGATGCCCTTGATAATGCCCCACGCTGGACAGTGCGGCGTTCTCATGTGACATTTAGCACGGTTCTCACTGGCAGGAGCGACCGATCAGCGCGCACTGTTTAGGCTGGCTAGGCGGCCGGCTAGGCTGGGGCCTGGCCTGGCCAGGCTGTCAAAGCTAACGAGCTTTAGTCGGTAGCACCTGCCATTACAGTATCAACGGATCAATTTACTGCCGTATTTGGGCGGTGACAGCGCTGAAAGAGAAGGTGCGACCCCTATCATCACGATAGGAGACTATCTGTCCAAATATTGGGAAGGAGCTTGCCATGATTACATACGCAATAGAAGATAGCTTTACGACGTCGATCTAATTTCAGCCGACTCGACGACACTTTTGGAAATAGTTCTCGCCATCGTGCATCGAATTGAATTGAATCCCTTGGCCTGACACATCTGCGACAGTCTACTTGTGCCCAACGATTTACCATACCGACTCCCTCGACGATGACGCCAACCCTCCTCCACCCGGCCGGCCACCTATCGGCCCCCGAGGCGCTCGCGCTTGCGCAACAGGCACCCGTCGTCCTCAAGAGCTTACCGAGCAGCGACACGTCAAGTGGCGCATCGCCGCTCCAGTCGCTTCTGTTTGCGCCCGTCGAGAAGCCAGAGGTTTGGGTTACGTACGAGAACCTACTGCTGTCTTGCCTGCGCACTGGGGATTTCGAGTCGGCACAAGAGTGCATCCGGCGGCTGACTGACCGGTTCGGCGACGACACTGACCGCGTGCTAGCGCTCGAAGGTCTCATCCGCGAAGCCCAGGCTACCGATGACAAGGGTCTTCAGGCAGTGCTCAAGAGCTACGACAACATTCTTGCCAAAGACGATGCCAACGTGGTAAGTCTTGTTGAAACTATCTTGAATTGATGCGCTATAGAAACTAAAGAGACAGCCTATTCATAAGCGGAGGATTGCGCTACTGCGGTCAATGGGCAAGATCCCCGAGGCTGTGACTGGCCTGCTGGCCCTGCTCGACTTCTCGCCTACGGATGCCGAGGCGTGGTCTGAGCTGGCAGACGTCTACCTGGAGCAGGGTCTGTACGGACAGGCCGTCTATGCACTCGAGGAGGTTCTTGTGCTCTCGCCAAATGCATGGAATGTATGTGACCCAGCGTATTCCTACCTTTGCCCTCTTTCACCGCCGAAATGTTCGCTGTACCACTGATCATCATTGATTCCCACACGACCATCCGGACAGAGGTTGCATATAGCAAACAGATGACTGACACGTTTAGGTGCATGCCCGCTTAGGCGAGGTCGAGTACATGGCTGCAACAACATCCGCAGGTGGAAGCGACGCAGCTTCACAAAAGTATGCGGCCGAGTCGCTCAAGCGGTTCTGTCGGAGCATCGAGCTCTGCGACGACTACCTGCGCGGCTACTACGGGCTGAAGGTGGTGAGTTTTGTTTGGGTTTCTGCTTTTCTGATTTCATGATATTCCGAGTTTTCTGTCTTTGCTCTTCTGATTTGTGTGTTCAATGTCTGCTTGTTTTGAATTATACTCTGGTCTCCCAGTCGGATACCTTTGTTCTTCCGAGAGCTCTGCTTCTCTGCCCCCCACCACCTTTATGCATGGCTGACTGCAGTCTGTTCGGCCTATTGTTGATCTGATGCTGTTTTTTTGTGGTCTGCTGCACTTGACTGTGGCCTGTTGCGTTCTGGACTTCTGCAGCATATCACCCCTGCAAGAGATCGAACGACAAAGGCCAACAAAGGGGCGTCGGGGAACTGTTTACTGCAGTTTGTGCATATACGTGCATTTTGACTGCGTCGACTTTGCATCAAACCAGGAAACTAGGAAACCAGGAAACCAGACAACCAGACAACCAGAAAAATGGCACTGCCCAGATGCGTGTTGCTCGAAACCTCGGGCCGTATTTGCTACCTTGGTCTCCAATCTTTATCCATACTAATCAACCAACTGTAGGTCACATCATATATCCTCAAAAACGGTGGCAAGTGGCCCAAGCAGACCAACACCGCTGAGGACTTCACAGTTCCAGAGACGGCTACCGTCCAGCGTCTTGCACAGCTTGCGACTGAGAAGCTGTCAGAGATTGTGCGCCGGTACACTGCGAAAGAGCCGCACTGGAGTGGGTACGACGAGGCCGAAATTGCGGCGACGCGTGAGCTTTTGGCGGGAGAGACTGTGTCTGTCGTTCGGTAGACGGTCTCTCTGGTTTTTCGTGTTTCTTTTTTTGCGTCTTGTCTGCTTGTTTCGTGTCGTGACTTGTCTTTTACTCGGCTGTGTTTTATCACTTATAGCAGCGCCCGCGCATGCATATTAATCTCTATCATAATGCGCTTCATTATTCGGGGTTTCGCAAATCCATCTTCTTTGTCTCTTGAATATATTACCTTTCTTACCACAAACATACACGTACAGATGCAAACACACACAGTACACGCACACAAATACGTGCACTACGCCCCTTGCCTGTGACAACTCAGGAACGCCTCTTGATGCGTCACCCCACGTGTACACTGTGCACACGCCCATTCAACGGTTGCTGGGCTGATTACATAACCATCTCATTACTAAACATCAAGTTGCGCCACTGTTTCTGTGCCCAAGTAGACAGGCCAAAAACATCGACACGAATAAAAGAGACACAAAAGACACAAGCCCTAAACTCAGCCATGACAATGAGTCGTTGGGCAGCGATGCGGGCTCGTTCCAGTGACTCAACGAACATGCCGGTCTGGCTGTGGCTTGGGGGAAGATGGACAAAGATAAAGAAGAAACAGATCGCAAATGGCACGTCAACCCCCAAAGCAAGTTCATTTATGGCAAGGCACACGACAAAGAGGCACCAAAAGCAGATCAAGGCAGATCAGGGAGGTGGGCGATTGGGTAGCCAGGCCGGTGAGAAAGTTCCCAAGGCCGTGCTGTCTCAGGGACACATGGACATTATGATCACAATAAACAAATAGGCCGGCAAAGAGAGGCAAAGAGATGGTGTATGGAGTGAACAAAGACTTAGAGCGAGGGCCTAGTAACGCGGGAGATAGTCCTTCGGGCATCGATGCGTGGTGGCCCTGGGTTGGGCACGGTTGGGTTTCTTCTACTGTATTCTACTGCGAAATGGAATAATTATTTGCTGTTAGTTTGTACCCGAGGACACAAAGCAGCTCAGCGAGCCGGGCATTAGCTGGTTCAAGCGGTGTTTCATTTCTAGCAAGTATAGACGTATTATCTAGGAGACGGCCTTGGATGTGACAGAACCTTGATTTATGAGATGCTATTCTGAAATGTCGGATGTCAATGTCGTAGACTAGCCCTTTGCTGTTCCTATTCTGCCGTCCATGTGCACACCCACAGACCACAGGGCACACACACCATACACCGCAAAAAGAGCCTCATTTAAACGACAATCCTAAAATGCACTTGCAGAAGAGACATATTCTTTCTGCTACGTGCACACAAGTTTCCCGTCATGTGCTTGCATATGCTTGCAGTCTCGACTCGTTTTCCTTTTTGCCTAGCCAGTATATGCGTTTATTGCTTAAGCTTCCGTTTAGTAATAGTACAGCCGTTTAGTACTGTTGTCATTGCCCAGGCAGCAGCCACCGACTCTTTTGTTCTCGTAATTCTGATCTGGTTGATGAAACGGCGGGCATGCCGGTTGTTCTGGCCCTGGACGTGGCTCCAGTCAGGACGATTCGAGTGGGGATGCACTCTGTATAGAGGCATAGTGGCAGAGAACGGAGAACAGCGTTGCGAGGGCTCTTTGCATGTCTTTGCATGCACTTGTATGCTGCAAGGAAGAGGATACGTGCAACCTGTGCAGCTTACAGCTTACTTGGAGATGCTGCGTAGGCTGCATAGGCTGTCCGTGGTACGTGGTACAGCGACAGCGAAGAGCAAAGAGCAATTAGACAGACAAAAATCATGATACGTGGTGTAATTCACGGCCAGCATGGACAGCTGTCATGACTCTCATGTTCTGCCATATATACAAAATGCTGGCGGTTGGCGGTATGTATTGCCTGAAAAGCGTTTTGCTGGCAAATCTCAGGCTCACGTGAAGGCTGCAAAGAGCAAAGAGCGTCCACATCTCACGTCCATGGAATACTCCTCTTTGTTTATTAATATGCAGTTAAATGTAGAAAAGTCAGTAGCATCGATTTACGTTATTATTCAATGATGAGCCTGCATTTGTTGGATCTTTGCCCAATCGGGAGGGGGGGGGGGTCCCGTATGCATGCATGCCTGCACGCTCTCAATGCACGATGGTCATTCTGGCCGTACGCATTCGGCGGGGGTAAGGTCAAATAGTCAGCAAAAATGGGCAACAGAACGGAGAGGAAGCCGTTGGAAGTGAGCAGAATGGCACAGAATCAAACTTTATAGAATACGAATAATCATATCAAACGTAGCTGATGTGCGTCATCGTTCTTGCTGCTCTCGCCCTATGATAACTTGTGGCGTACAACATTTGTTGCTTCTATCCCTATAAAACGGTCCTGCGATTGTCTTGTGATCTCTGCTTCATAATGTATCTATATTCTGTAATCTGTGCTGTGTCGGTACTTATGACAAAGTGTGCAGTGTGTGGCCGCGCATGTATTTGATTCATTTGTGCGCGCCACGGGTGCAGCTGGCCTTATCAATTTCCCTCTTGTCCCGATTTACAGATTCACAGATTTACAGATTCACAGATTCAGGTGCCACCGATGACACCCGATACCACAATGACAACGTCCATCAGGGACTCTCCCGTTGTGTGTTCCCACAGTCAGCTCGTCATATGCTAGGAAGTGCATATACCGCCATGGGTGAGTGCCCACACAGCGGCTGACAAGGTAAGCTCACCAGCCACCATGGTCGAAAAAAAAAAACTACAGCATGTACAGACCTGCTGATTATGTATTTACCTCCTTTATCATAATACTTTGTACATGTGCTCAATGCTGTCAGGTGGACTGAGCAGAAGCTCATGTTGGACAAGATAATACATCGATTGCCGGCCGCGCTGCGCTGTAATAATATAGAAACAACATAAACAAGGGCCCCTGACTCGTACCGGCCAGCTACAGCATACCGCGGGCAGGTACCGCTAGTTTTCCAGATTCTCGCTTCTACAGTACCTCTCTTCCATCTCCTCGCCCGTCTTCTTTGATCGCGGGCACTAGCATTTAGACACGAGGGAGTACCCTTTGCCGGTATGCCAAAAGGCCCGCCCGGGTGTAAACCTAGCAACAATGAACCGTTGAGTTCTTTGTCTGCTGTCGCCTGTTTCATTCTTTAGCATACATTCTCCTTTTCGTGATTTGCTTTCAGTCTCAAAATCAATTAAATTAACTGGATTCAATAGGTAGGCACGGTTCCAAGTGCTGCTTTTTTGCATGTTGTCTTTGGGTTATTTGCTGCCTGATCAAACGCCATGAGGGTGTCCTGCTCCCGGCCCAAGCCAAATTTTGTGAAGCTGAACCGGCAGGTTGACATCACATATCGCAACGTGTGGAAATAACGTCGACAGTGCTGTACCTGTGCTGTGTTTGATTACGTCATGGTGTTCATTTGCAGTGGCCGACGGCTACGGCGTAGTTTATATGTTTATAGAGAGGCTACAAACAGAAACTGTCGCGCATTGCGCCTTCCCACCACGAGGATATCTGTTTATAGGATGGGGTAGTTCGGAACTTTGAACGACTATAAACTGCTGCGTTTGTTGCTTTTATATGGAAGGTGCGGCCGGGATCTCTGAAAGATAAGCTTAAATAGGAAAACAACAACCTTGTAGTGACAAAAATGGAAGGCGCGACCAGCAACCAAGCACAGCCCATCACGTACGCCTGCATCGACTCGTGAGATGTTTTAGCCTCGTTTTCTCTTCACATTTTTTATAAAAAAAAGCTTCCACCGCCACAACCCAACTACAATACATCTCACTGTTTTTGCATTGCACAAACCTGATGCCCACATGGCCTCCAACCTCGTCGGGCATAGACCAGACCGAAAGAAGCAGAACCAGAAGATTCCCCGGTCAATCGCAGCCATGGGCAGTGAAAGAGTGATCTCTGTCTCGCATCTGATCCGGGCAGACTGACTGGGCATATACAGCGGCTCCACATTGACGGCAGCTCGGCGTTGCAACGCATCTTTGACACCTGTAGCAGCAGAAAGCAGACAGCAGACAACGCAGAAAGCAGAACTCTTTTTTCTTCTGTTGCATTTTACCGCTGACGAAGAGGGTCTGTCTATGGGAAGTCCCTCCTCGCATTGGCCGTTATTGACAAAAGGTTCTGGCCGTAGGATCGGCATCTAGGCACATGCCCTTTTGTCTTTCCGTTTTTGGTTCTCCGTTTTCCACTCCTCCAGTCTATATTCTCTAATCTCTATTCTTCACCCGCGCCTCAATCAGTAGCCCCTCTCCCCTCACTGGTGCGCTCGTGCGTTGCGAGGCTACCCTTTTCGGAAGGCCAGTGGATTGGAGATTAAGATTCTCGCTCGCCAAAAAAATGGCAGCGAAACGGAGTGCCTGAGCCCACAGCGAATCAGGCGTCGACAGGCCAAAAGCTACCGAGATGACGGGCAGTATGGGCCATCCCACCATCCTTTCGACAGCACATGAACCAGAGAACCAAGCTAAAAAAAAAATACGAGTCTCTATATCAAATAAGGCAAAGAGCTGACACAAGCATGCAGTAAGGCAAATGGCTAGCGAGTAGCATCAGTCGGAATATACAGCAAAACAGCAATGTTATGTTTATATGTACATGCTTGTTGAAAGGCGGTGGAGATGCAGATGCAGAGGCAAGCCGAAATGGTTACATATCAAAAGCACCCAGACCGCTCTACTCATCCATCGGGGCCTGGCCTGCTGCCTGTCTATAATCATGGCTTTTTGCCGGCCTCCACAAAACGGCCAGCACATGCCTCCAGAGCAATGGTATCTTACAAACTCGTCCAAAAATTGGTGCGCTTCTGGCATGCGCTTCTGGGTGTACCTATAGGACAGGGCAGGCAGCTCGGGAGATGTTTGGGAGACGGAGAGATTGTCCTACGGCGTACGCAGAAGCACACCGTCTCTTGCCCCCATGCATGTATTTCGTGCCTACCAAAGTGCACTTTCTGGCTATCGTGATGTCCGTCCCACGCCTGCAAGCATGTAGATATTGTGGCGGCTGTCTGCCGTCCGTCCCTGTAAAGCACAAGCACAAGCAGAAAGCAGAAAGGAGAAAGCTAGGAAAAGTAAGAAGAAAGACGAATGGCAGCAAAATCGAGAGAAAGTGGAAGTAGCGGGCGATCCTGTCTGCAGAATTCCTCCGTCTTGCATATCGCCTTGCATCTATTATATTCACAGTTACCAATGGCCAGCCCTCACATGGAGCATGGACCCCCTCTCTTGCCTCTCTTGCGTTTCGAGCTGGCGCTTTAGCGTCCGTTTATGATTGATAGAGCAGTGAGCGCCCACCACCCCGTGGCCCATTCATATCCGACCGACACTGCGGAGGGGAAACTGCATATGGCGTTTTGCCCGTCACCATCACACCTGCGTTTCGACTGCCAGAGAAAGAAAGAGCCGAACAACCCATTTCGGAACGCATAAGGTCATAGGCCCCTCACTAAATAGTAGAACACCACACAGCAGTCCAGGTCAGCAAAGATCTTCCCTTCAAGGCAACCGGCCCCCCTTGCTCTCCTGCTCTCCTGCGATCCTATTATGTTGCTTCTCCATACTAATTAATACTCCCCTCTGATATCCGTTTCGCCCTTCTCACCGGCGTCTTTTTATATCTTCTCGTGCCCGCCCACCTCTTCGTGCTTACTCTTGAGTTCTCTTGTCCTTCTTTACTTTCTCCTCCCCTCGAGTTTCTCTATACTGCGAGAGGACACCTATTTTCTTACCTCTATCCCAGTCTCCCACCGTCACGGACTTTGACGAGTAGGGGAAGAATAGGCGGCTGTCTGCAGATAGTCACCACCTGGCTGTCCGTGCCAGAAGGGGTCATTTCCTGTCTTGACATACTGACATCTCGGGCATCTCGACATCTCAACGTCTCTTATTTCCAAACACTGTCGTCGTCTCGTCTCGACACCGTATCGAAACGAAACAGACTCTCCACAATATCTTACACTTTGTGCTTGATCCCCGTCAAGCCCGTCCCATCGTTCTAGCCAACAGCGGCGTGCTCTCTCCCGCTCAATCAGCTGGCCTGGCGTAAGTAAGATAATTTACATGGCATTTGCCGTATCCCCTGTTGGGCGTCTCTGGCTTTCACCACCCCCTCCACCCAGCACCTGGCACCTAGCCAAGTACTCATCGCTCATGCCCTGCCTCCTTCCACTCACCGCACCAAAATTTAACCAGCTAAAAAAATTGAGAACGCTCGGGACTGCTGCACCGCTTTCTTATTCAATCTGGCCTCGAACAGCCTTTTACATCTCCTCGCGCCCAAATCCTTTGCCTAGTCTCACTTTATGCATCCGTTTCTGCTACCCTATCTTCCTTTCTGTATACACATCTCCCATCTTCCTAACAACACGCTCCTTGATTTTCTCTCGCATCCCCCCCCCTTGGCTCCGCCGCACTGAAAAGTATCTTAGCAAGAGAAAGTCGCGCCTAGGACCGCATACACACACACACACTCACTCACTTGCCTTCAGCCCCAATCCCACGAGGCCCAATCGCTTATTACTTACTTTTTTCTCTCCCTTTCCCTTTCCCTACATTATATCAGCCGTCCTAGAAAGCCCGCACTGAGCCCAGCGAATCGCACACTTTCCTTATGTTTCCTGCATCCTCCCGCTCGAATCTTTAAATACCATCGATTGCCCTTCAGAATTGTGTTTCAGGAGTTTCCTAACTTTTTTTTGTTCCGTAACCAGCAGCTCATCGACACAACCTGTCCAACTACGCCGACCAAGTCTTGACTCCTGACTCTTGTCCATATCGCGCCTATCCGACCGCCATATTCGTTTTAAGTATTGAGACAGAGCAAACCAAACACCACAAAAACAACACTCGCCAACTAGTTTTCAAACCATCTCGCTAGCACACGGGTCTCAGCAAAAACTTAGCACGCTACCAATCATCCGCGCCGTTCCCTCCTCCCTTACTAGACTAAAATACGACAACATAAACAACAAAGCGCACACCAAAAAGACCCCTCTCCGTTCTCTTATTACACTCACTCCCCTCCCCCAGAAATCGTTTGTTTACATTTTCTTGAGACAATCTGCGTCAAACTCCCACGAAATCGCAACACTTGTTACTCAACTATTCATTGCAACGCGTCGCTTAGAGCACTTTTATCGACTATTCACCTTCTAAAAACGCTCAGGATACAATCTCAATCATCGCAAAGTTTCAAATTCGCAAAAAATAACACCTGCCATCTCCTCTCATCTTCTCGCAATTGCGACCCAAAATCAAAGAACGAGCGCATTCCAAGACTATTCTATCCCAATTCCAATGTCGTAAGTTTGCAACCAAAAAAAAAAAACCCATATTTCCATCCCGCGTATCCGCTCCGCCTCTGCTCGAGGAACGTATGCGGCAAAAAGAGTACAGAATAAGGAAGACAGAAGAAAGATACATGCATTAACCGTTTGCGCCCATAAAACAGCCGTCCAGCTCACCGAAGCCATCATCCTGACGAATACGACGACGGTAGCGACTCATATACCCAGCAGGACGACTGGAATAGACGATACGACGACCTTGATCCATCTGATTCCGCTTCCGCCAGCGGCGACTATCCACCACCTCAAAGAAAATCTTCTTCGCGAGACGCATCGCGCAGACACTCTCGGGCAGCACGCCAAGCATATAACTACGGAGCTGTACAGCTACAATCGCCAAACATGAGTTCAGATCCATCAGACGACTACTACGCCGGCCGAGGCGGCTATGCGCCTAGCGCCCACCCGCACTACGGCTATCATAACCAGGGCCAAGCAGCCTATCCCCAGTATGGCGGCGGCGGCGGCGGCGGCGCTGGTGCTAGCCGTCAGGTAGTTCAATACCAACAGGGTGGCTACGCAGGCAACCCATTCGCACCCATGGCCAATCCCCAGCAGAGCGCTCAATACTATGACCAGCCTCGCCAGAGTTATGATATGGTACCCAGCCATCATGTGCCATATCAACAAAACTACTTTGGTGGCAGCAACCAGTATGCTCTTGCGCCAGTGCAGTCCTACATGTACCAGGCGCCAGCCCCTCCCCCAACAGACGCACCCGCAAAACCACAGACTCCTGCCCCACCTGCAGAGAAGAAGATTGATCCTGAACTAGAGTTGATGAAGCAAAAATTGGAGATGTTCGAGCGCGAGAAGGCGATCCAGCGCGAGGCCGAGGAGCGGAAAGCGGTGGAGGAAAGAGCACGAAAGGCCGCCGAGGTCGAGCTGCAAAGGCAGATGGAGGAAAACCGCAAAGCAAAGGAAGAGGCGGACAGGGAGTTGGCAAAAGCCAAGATTGAGGCCGAGCGTGCAGCACGCGAGCGGATCGAAGCCGAGCGGAAAGCCAAGGATGAAGAGGCACGACAGCAAAAGCTGGCCATGGAGCGGATCGAAGCCGAGACCCGAGTGAAGTTCGAGAAGGAGCAGCGTGAGTTGCTTGAGAAGCGGCAAAGACAAGAGGAGATCGACAAGGCTGCTGCGGAGGCTCTCAAGGCCAAGGTTGAGGCGGCTGAGGCGGCTGCTCGAGCCAAGGCTGCCGCCGAGTTCAAGGCCGAGATTGAGGCCAAGGAGGCCGCAGAGCGGAAGATGAAGGAAGAGCAGGAGTGGCGCAAGAAACTGGAAGAGGAGGCCAAGCTCAAGGCCGAAGTGGAAGCACGGGCAAAGCTTGAAGAGGAGCGGAAGAAGGCGGAAGCGGCCAAGGCGGCAGAGGATGAGAAGAAGAAGGCCGAAAAGGCGATGCGTGACAAGATTGTGGAAGAAACCAAAGCCAAGATACAGGACGAAGCCAAGAAGAACGAGAAGCCGCCTATCAAGTTCAAGGATGCGGTGGGCCGCAAGTTCAGCTTCCCTTACCATCTCTGCCAGACGTGGCCAGGCATGGAGGAGCTTATCAAGCAAGCCTTTGTGCAAGTCGAGGCCATTGGTCCACATGTGCAGGAGGGCCACTACGACCTAGTCGGCCCCAATGGTGAGATCATCTTGCCATCCATCTGGGAAAAGGTTGTCCAGCCCGATTGGGCCATCACAATGCACATGTGGCCCATGGACAAGTCGCCCCCGCTCAAGAACGCGCCGCAGAACATGCACCCCGGCATGATGCCTGGCGGCCGGGGCCACCCCGTGCCGGGCATGCAGGGACGCGGCATGCCGATTCCCATGCGGGGTGGGCCGGTTCCCCAGGGTGCGCCACGGCAAGGTTGGCCGATGCCGGGCCAACCCGGTGCTCGCCCTGGTTCCGCTGCGCCACGCATGAACGGAATGCCCATGAACGGAGGAATGCCCATGGACGGAATGCCCATGGGCGGCATGCCCCGTATGGGCATGCCCGGTGTGCAGGTTGTGGATGGCGATCACAAACACCACAGCAGCCACGATAAGAAAAAGGGTAGCAGCTCCAAAACGGCGGGCACGACGTTCTTTGCCTTTATGGGCGGCAAGCCTCCCAAGTCATCCAAGAAGTAAGTTTTAAGCACAGCACAGCAGCTCGATATTCCTTGATACACCTTCTAACAATAATAGGCGGAAGTAAAGCATTGTTACTCCTTGCAGAACCTCGTTGCACCTCTTCGCCTTTCTCTACGCAATCTCGACCCCGTCGACTCCTTTGTTCCCGTTTATGATGTAATGCCAACCATTCAGTGCCCTCTCCGATTATGCCGTTTTCCTTCCTCCTTATGTTTTTTGTTTATTTAATTACTGGAAATATATTTCCTTCTTCTCTTTCTTCATTTCTTTTACAAGTCTTCCAATCTGGTTGGCTCTAAGATTCCCCCTTTCCTGCCAGTTTAGATCGCGTTCTTTGGCCATCTCATGTCCTTTACGAGTTTTCAAGTTTATTTTATTGGCATTGCTTTTTCGCGTTTTTGTTTTCTTTTCGATGCCATGGCGCCAAGCATTGTTCTTCTTGGTTTAGAGTCTGCCATTGGCGAGTGCTCTGATCTTGGACATTGTCTATGCTATAGCTGCTTTCATGTTTTATGTGTAATGGATGTCTATTATTTTAAACTGCTACTACATATGTATTTTTCTTTTATTTATTTATTTTTATTTTGCTTCACTTACTTCATTTGCTTCCTTTCTAGTACCTCATTGTCTTGTGGCGTAAGCGGAGAAGAGCAACGCATAGCTGCCCATGTCTCGATATTTTGATGATCACTTTGCTGATACACTATGACAAAATAAATAAAATTAAACACGATGTCTTTTTTCATGTCTCTTTTGTTAGAACTAGGACGGTCATTATCATCACGTTGCCGGCATGGCCGGTCATAGCTGCCGGCTTTTCGGGCCGAGGACTGCCGCCGCCCGAGCTTCAAATGCCTCGATCATCTTGGTGGCCATCTCGTTGCCAACCTGTGCTGCTGCAATTTGGTACAGCGGATTGCGGAACTGGAACTGAATGTGCAGCTCTACGCGTGTTTTTTGTTGTGTTTGCAGTGGCTGTACTTTCCAGCGCGTCACGAGCGACTCGAACGTCTCGTCATCTGTGGCCGTTGCCGCACCCAGTCGCCGGCCGTCGGCATCTTCTGTCTGGCCCAGACCAATCTCGGCCCGCTCGGCAGCTGACAGTGTTGGGGCACCACCGCGGCCCGAGACTGCCTCGACGACGCCGTGGCCGGGGACACAGTACACGCGCGATGAATAGGTTTGCGAGATGGGACCCCAGCCGACAGTCAAGTCTGCCCTGGACGGCCACTTTGACTCCTTATCGGAAGGCAGAGCCCGCCAGTGGGTGACGCGACTGACGGCGCAGTGCGGCAGAAACTGGGCATATGCGTTGATATCGGCGACTAAGCGGAACAGATCGGCAGCGGCGTAGGGCAGAGTGCGGGTAGTGGTGAGTGTTTGGGTGTGTCCTGATGAGGCTTGGCCGAGAGCAGCTGCAGCGAGGTTGAATAATGTACGCTGCTGTGGTGGGACACCAGGAGCACCAGCAGCACCAGCAGCACCAGCAGCACCAGTAGCACCAGTCACACGAGGGACGGCATAAGTCATGGTTCGTGAGAGGCCGTGAGCCGGAGCCAAACGGCAAAGAACAGTCTTTGTGGCCATTGTGAAAGAGGAAAAGTAAATGAAAATAATAGAAAACAATGAAATATCTCGTGCTATAAATCCATCATGTGACAGCCAAAGTTGTGCAGATATGGCTGGCTTTATTGTTCTCTGAGCTGGAGATCGTCATCATCACTAAGCTACAGCTCGATGCACTGTGATCACAGGCTTCAATGGACATCGATCGACACTCCACTATACCATAAGATTACCTATATTGCAAAGGAGCAGTGGAGAGCGCCACACTCCAGCCACACAGTAGGCACACAGTCTGTGTGCTCCATAGGCGCGTTAAAATTGATTGAAAATTGGAGAGGGGGGGAATCCAGGCACGGCCTTTAAATACGCTAGCTTTTTTTTCTCTTGTCGTCTCTCATAAAATTCTTCCTCTCTCTCTCTCTCTTCTTTCTAGCCCAACCACAGCGCCAGGGTCGAAAAGTTTCCTTCTTTTCCCTCTTCTGCCCATCATGCTTCACTGCCGGCAGTGTGTTCCTTGCTACTCGATCGGATAAGAGCCTTCCTTTTTCTTTTCCTTTGATCTATCCATTCATTCTTCTCTATTCTATCACGTCCGAAATGACTGATACCACTCCCATCGCTGTCGAGGTGGCGGCTGCTACTGACGCAGCTGCATCCCTCGCAATCAGTGATGCGGCCGGCAACAAGGTTGTCGAGCAGGCAGAGACCAAGACTGATGCCCAGGCGGATGCCTCCGTCCCTGCCCACATGTCCCATGATCCCACCAACAACCAAAAGCGCACAGATCCGTTCATGTTCGGACAGCGGTTTCTGACGCAGGAGGACAACGTGTTTGAGTACAACGCGTGGGACCACGTCGAGACTGACGACGCGTTCAAGGAGTACTCTGAAAAGCAGTACGAGCTGCAGCGGAGTGCCCCCGTGTCCGACTTTGACAAATGTAAGTACCTCACTCTTGACGTTTTTTTTTTCACAACCGAGACAACTCTTGTTGTCTCTAACGCCCGTATGCAATGATGATTTTGTCAATATTAAGCATAGTTCATCTGATTCCTGATGACAAATTACAATCATTTGTCTTTCGCTCCCATCTGATCTGCATACTTCTCTACCATTCAATCACCCAACCTTATGCTTTGGTCCGATCTATTTACTAATGGTTATACAGCGCGTTTCAACAGCGATCCGGCAAAGTGGTGGAACCTCTTCTACAAAAACAACACGGCCAACTTCTTCAAGGACCGCAAGTGGCTTCAGCAGGAGTTCCCCATTCTCAACGAGGTGTGCGAACCCGATGCCGGCCCCAAGGTCATCTTGGAAATTGGTGCGGGCGCCGGTAACACGGCGTTCCCCATCCTGGCCCGTAACAAAAACCCCGAGCTGCGTATCCATGCCTGTGATTTCAGCAAGACGGCCGTCGACGTCATGCGCAAGGACGAGGCATACGATACAAAGTTCATGCAGGCCGACGTATGGGATGCGGCCGGCACCGGCGATGCGTCGATGCCACCCTGCCTGGGCCCTGCCTCGGTCGACGTAGCCATCCTGGTCTTTATCTTTTCTGCACTGTCGCCCGCCCAATGGAAGCAGGCTGTTGCCAACGTGGCCCGGCTCGTGAAGCCGGGCGGTACGGTGTGCTTCCGCGACTACGGCCGTGGTGACCTGGCGCAAGTGCGCTTCCGTAAAGGACGCTATCTGGAGGAGAATTTTTACATTCGTGGTGACGGAACTCGTGTGTACTTTTTCGAGAAGGACGAGCTGATCAACATCTGGACTGGTCAGAGTGAGGCCGACACTGGTGCCGACGCTGATGTCGAGTCCAAGAGTGACGCCGAAGCCGAGTCCAATGCCGAGACTACGCCTGAAGAGCATTTCTTCACGTTGGCGAACATGGGCGTCGACCGGCGCTTGATTGTAAATCGGGCGATGAAGCTCAAGATGTACCGGTGCTGGCTGCAGGGCCGCTTTACAAGAAAGTAGCGCCTCTACCTAGATGAGCAATGACTGTCATGACAATACAAATGATTCCCATCTATTTTCACTTTTTATAATTTGTATTTTGCACGTAATCTATCTTGCAGTGCTGGACAATACAATGCAAACTATCGTTGGCTCAACTCTACGCAATTTCAGAGCGCAGTATTTGTGTCTCACGCTATGCGCGATCCTGACGAAGCTCTAGCTGTTTGCATAACTACAAAGCTCTGTGCCCTGTTTTGGCCATCTCTTGTGGAGGTCGTCTTTTCGCTTGCTCTCTCATCTGGTTTCTAAGTGGCACTGACGCTCACGACTCGCCGAAAACAATCTAGCGTGATTCCTCCCATCGGTGTTGATTACTAAAAAACTAAAGAAAAAACTAATTTTCCAAAATATACTCGTAATACACAAGCAAGATAGGTCCACTGGTATTTTTGCCCAATATTTATCCATTGTCTTGTATTCGCTTGTATTTGTCTTGATTTCGCTTGTATTTGTCTTGATTTCGTCACTATTCAGGTCTCATGACGGTGCGGTCTTCATCTTTGATAGCTTCGATCGAGCTGCATCAGCTGGTGCTTATGTAATCACAAGGCCAAGAGTGCGCCCAAGAGCTATGCTGGGCTCTCAGTGTCGTGAAGCAATAATCTCTGGAGCTACTTCCTGACTATTGTTTTTCAAGGTTCATTGCGTCATGCAATACTGAGACAATAGTGCCCGTTTCGAGCGTTGTTTCGTGGCTTGCTTGTCGTGCACGTCCGCTGCATCTGCGACTCCTTTTCCTTTTTTTTTACGACTACTTTGATACATGCATATGCTTGAACGACACCTGAATGTCCCGATGTGCAGTGCCTACACCTTTCCACGTGCCAGGTCACCGTCGAGAATGCTGAGCCACTGTGTCCTTTGGTTTGCTTTTTGTGTGTTTTGCGCTAGGCTCGCCGGCGCTGGATTCGACGTTTCTGTGCTCTTCAGCTTCTCTCAATTATTTCTCGTGTTTATCGATTATTATTTAACGCTTTTATTGAATAATGAATACTCGAAAAAAAGCTTTATCTACATCTATTGCAGCTGCTCCGATGTCTGCCGTCGTCCTTTTGTCTAGGCCGTCTCTCTCTAGCCCGACCACTTTCTTTCTTCTTGCGCACACTAAGGACCCGCTAAGCCGGGTACTTACACACGCACATCCCACCCAAGCAGTTGCCCGATGACGTCGTTCATTTTTTGTTATTTGTTAGTAGTACCTGTGTCGCTCATTATTTTCATCGTGCGCGGCAGGTATGATGCGCCGTTTTTCCCACGATCGCAAGCGCCATGCTGCGCCTTCCGTCTGTTCCTGCTCGTGCTGCTGTCAGATGGCCCAATGGCCCAATGCTCCAATGGCTCTCCTTCCCCAAGTGTCTACCAATTACTCAGGAATCGCACGACTGTACCCACCCTTTGATCTTACTGGGGAAGCTCTTGCCTTCTCTAGACCAACTGCGGCGAGGATGACGCCTCATTAAGCTTGCTTCTTTCCTTTTTGGTCGCTTTGTATCTAGCTCGTTGTTTCCCTCAATGATCATCGCGCTTGCCGGCGCCCGTCTGATCTAGGTCGCGCCTTCCTCAATTCTTTGAAGTCTTCTTATTAGGTGTACCTTCCCATATTTTTGTCCATCCCCTCCTTCTTCCTTCTTCTCTTCTCCTCCTTCGCCCGTTTTTTTTCCCTCTTCATCTTTCTCTCTTTTTCCTCTTCCAAATATCACTCCCTGTTTTGAGATACAACCGGCTTTAGGTCTGATCTTCTGTCCACCTTCGTGACGTCGTTTATTCTCTATTTTATATATATCCCATTTATCATTAATCATATCTCAATTCCCTTTAAGCCCCCTTGTCAATACCACCTACCACGCTGCACTTCTCCACGTTTTGCACCTACATCATCGGATTCACCATTCACCATTTACCATTTAACAACGAGGAGGAACATCCGTACAGAAGAGTCCAGACCTCTGCACTGTTATTGATATCCCTCTGACCCGCTTATACACCTGTTCTGTACATTACGTCGTGTATACTATCTCGATATTCTGTTTGTTACTCGTTTCCGGCGCATCCATTACTCACCGTCTGTCATCGTACTGCTGAGAAACGCAAAACGCACATCGCTCAACGCACATTTCGCCTCTTTCGCCTCCAACACCAACCCCAGCATCGGTTTAAACCAGCTACAAAGACCAAAGATACCCAAAAATATCAAAGTACCAATCAAGATTCATAATGTCTGCCTCCGCATCAACAGCGCAGCGCTCTGCGCGGAAGCCAGGGCGCAACCTGCCTGGTAAGTCACAACTTGCACTCGGTCGCAATGCAGCCGTATGTGCCAAGAATCACGATTCGCGTCGGAGAATTTGAGAATTTGAGTAAAGGAATATTAGGCAAAATCGATGAGAATACAGTGCAGAGATTTGGCATATTATAGTCGGCTACCGTCTGGAGCAGTCCTTCCGCAATTCTATTTGTGCGTTCAGCTCACACGACGCGCAAATCTCACGGTGCATGATACCACCGTCATTACTGCCACTGCCATTTCCCCATCTGCTCAGTTCCCCTCTTACTCTATTCTCTATTCTCTATCCTCTATCCTCAAGGTTTTACTCCTATGTGCATCGTTTCCTCCTATACTGTCAGACACAAACTAAATATCAATAGCTGAACACTCGGGACGTATCGTCTACGCTGATCCTCGCAGCCTGCCCTCGTACCCTACTGTAGGCGTCAAGCTGGACTGCACAAATTCAGCCGCACTCCAGGCCTCGCAGACAAAAAGCCCGCCCGCTATCTACACTGCTGGGCCCGTAAGCTCGGCTTCTCTCAAGGCTGCCACGGCCGCTACCGCTGCTAGCGCTGCACTTTCCGCATCGTCTCGTCCGGCATCGGCGTCGAAAGCACCAGTCGCCGACTCTTCAGAGGCTCCTACCTCACCTCGGCCTACTCAGCGTCGGCATCAGCGCAAGGTCAGTGAGTCGAGCAATATCAGCGCTGCACCCAGTGCTGCCCCCAGTGTCACTAGCATGTCTACCAGAGGACATGTCGACACCTCCACCTGGGGTAACTCGGCTGCCACCCAGGCGTTCCGCAACAGCCAGACCTCTGTGGCTGCCAGTGCTTCGGCACCTCCACCCAAGCCCATTCCAGAGATTGCTGCTCTAGGCCCCCAGCCCTCGCTGCGCGCAGCTAAGGGTGCCATGAAGTCTGCAGCTGGTCCCGGTCCTACTCTGCGCCCCAGACACAAGTCGAGCTCGACTTCCTCCCTGCGTCACCAAAAGAGCCTCTCGTCGCATTACCCCGACGGCGTTTCGGCAGGCCAAGCCTCTTCTTCGGCTGCCAATGCTCTCAAGGCCGCTACAGCGGCTACCAAGGCACGACCTGGTGACCGCAACAGCCTGTACCACGATGCCGGCTCCGTCCCCTACACAACGATGGATCGCCAGATGTACACTTCGCACCCTCACATCGGGCCCGAGCATGATAATGAGGCTCACGATAAGATGCTGCACGCCTCTGCTGTCGCCATGGCCAAACAGATGTACAACCTCAAGGCTAGCAGCCCGGCCGGTAGCCAGGCCACCAAAGATGTCGATGCTGCCGGCCCCAGCGGTTCCAAGGGTACCACTCTGCAAGAAGCTGCCTACAAGCTGGCACAGGAGCGGCTGGAGGCACTCCACGAGAAGTACGGCAAGGATCGCGAGTTCCGCGACTACTACGTCGACCCCAACCTGGGCTCCGCTGACGCTTCCGCCAACCCCTCCCGCCGGTTCTCAATGCGTGACCGTCTTCGCCGCCGCCGCTCATCTAGCGACAGCGAGGTCACTGAAGGCCGCTCTGTTGAAATTCGCAACCAGATGAGCCAGATCTCTGGAAAGATCTCTGCTTCCGAGGACAAGAAGCGCCAAGACCGCCAGAGCGTTCTCTTGGCTGCTCAGCGCAACGTCAAGTCGCAGCTTCACGACATCGACGAGCAAGTCTATGCAAACTCTGGTCGTGTTGCTCCGTCTATCATGACATCATGGGAAAAGAAGGCTCACACTGTTGCCCAGGACCGCGCCAATGCTGAGCTGAACAAATACCCGCGCGCTGACCAGGTCGATGTTGGTGGCGGCAAGTTCATTCCCCGTAACCAGGTCGACAAGATTGCCGCTCGCAACGTCCAGCCCGTCATTGACGATATGCATGAGAAGGCCCAGGCCGAATTTGAGCGCCAGGAGATCATCCGCAAGGAACAGGAAGATCGCAAGGCCGAGGCCGTTGTACTCAAGTCTCGCGACAAGGAGCTAAAGGACCTCAAGAAGAAGCTCAAGCAAGAGGAAAAGGAAAAGAAGAACGCCGCCAAGGCTGAGGCAAAGGCACGCAAGGCTGAGGAGAAGGTTGCTAAGAAGAGAGGCGCGTTTATGGCTGAGAGCTCCAAGGAGAACAAGGAGGCTCCGAAGCCCGTGGCTGCCATTATCCCCGAAGCCCCTACCCACCAGACGTCCCGTGATGGGGATGAGCTCGAAGATACGGACAGCGAGGTCATGACGGCTCCCGATACGACCTCATCCATTCGGGAGACCCACGAAGTCAACACGCCCACTCCCACGACTGAGCCTGAGCACACTGCACTGGCCACCGAGTCTGTGTCCAAGGCTCGTGAGGCAGTCTCTCCTGTGTCGCCGGGCTCGCCGCTGTCCCCCGTCTCCCCGGAGACCCGCACCGGCTGGGTTGCCCCGGCGGCTGTAGCCACTGCTGCTGGTGTTATCCCGGCAGTCATTGTCTCCAAGAGCTCCGTCTCCAGCCCATCTGCCGAAGCCACTCCCGCTCAGGCTTCTACTCAGACTTCTGTCCCGGAGCCTATCTCAAAGTCCGTCACTGAGTCTGCCATTGCTCCTCCTTCCGCCCCTGCCACTTCTGCTGCCCCTGCAAAGTCTGTTGCTCCCACTACTGCTAACTCCGAGCTGGATCCCTCGGCTCCTCCGTTTGTTGTCCCTGCATCGATCGCGCTTCCTCCTACTCCCGCCGCTCTCCATGAGGGATCGTCGATCCCATTTACAGAGCCGCGCGCCGCCCCGGCTGTTCCTTCGACTCCTCCTGCAGCCACAATATCGAGATCCGCAGCGGTTGCACCTGCTTCAGCTCTTTACTCTGCATTCCCTAGCCCGCCTTCTCCTGCTACCCCTCTTACGCCCGCTGCTGCTTCTGCTTCTGCTTCTGCACCTGAACCTGTGTCCACACCCAAGGTCGCTGATGTTCCGTACAGCCCACGTACTTCTGCAATCAGCACCACCCGCACGAGCACTAGTGGCCCAGTCGGTGAGACACAGGAGACTCGCTCCGGCCGGAGACTGTCAAATCTATTTGTGAAGACTCCGTCGAGAGAGGATGGTCTTCCCAAGCCGATTGAGTATGATGAGGTCGATCACGAGAATAGAAAGAAGACTGCTCTGGGTGGCACAGCTGGTGCAACTAGTGCAGCCGGTGCCTTTGGAGCAGCCGGCACCTTTGGAGCAGCCGCTGCTGTCGGTGCCAACTTTGCATCACGCACCAGATCTACTGCCAAGCCCACTAGCAACGGCACTGACTCAAGCCCTCCCAAGCTCGCTACCGCTCCCACTGCTCCCGTTGCTCCCACTGCTCCCACCACTAAAGCAGCTGTCGTGAGCAAGCCTCAGCCCCAGGTCTCTCCCGTTTCACCCAAATCAGCTAATGAGCCGTCGTCTCCCAAGAGCAAGTCCAAGATGAAGACATGGTTCAAATCCAAGTTTTCCAAGTCTGGCTCGAAGGCGGATGCCACTGACGCTGCTGGTGTTCCTACATCGGGCGCCAAGGAGAAGGCAAGAGACACGACTTACAGCGCAGAAGGCACCGACATCAATGCCAGAAAGACGTTTGTTGGCGGCAATGCTCTGACCAGTGCTGAGAACGTTACTTCCGGTGTGGGAGCCACCACGGGCACCCATGCCACCAGCACTGCTGAGGGCAGCAAGGACAACACTAGCCCGGCTATGGGCTCCGGTGGCCTGAGTCTGCCTGCAATTGGCGGTATAGGAGGTGGTTTTGCGGCAGGCACAACTGCTGCTGTGGCAGCGGCATCCAATAAATATGACTCTGGAAATGCTACTACCTCTAAGGCTACCGACTTTGGCAGCTCGTCTGCTCCCAAAGCTACTGAGACGGACACGTCTGTTCCTACTAGAGCCCTAGGCTTCCCTGATACGGGTGCTCCCATTGAGAAAAAGGATGGCCTGAACCCTGGGCTTCTTGATATCACAGGCAAGTCCGAGACAGGCGTCGTGAGCGTACCCGACTCCGATGACAAGTGCAAGTCGGTATCTTTGGGCACGACCGTGGAACGGGCTAGAAACTCGTTTTCAGCAAAGAGTTTCCCCAAGGAGATCTCCGAGTATAATACTACAACGTCCAGCGAGTCGCCTTCCCAGAAGACTGACGCCAAGCCGGGTCTTCTCGATCCGTTTGTCGCGCCCTCGGGCAAAAGCACAGATGGTCAGGCAGAGTCGTCCAAAATTGCCACCGGCACAGGTTCCAACACTGGCTCTAGCTCATACCTGAGCAGTGGTATCTCTGGTGTCAAAGCAGCAGCTACAGGTGTCGCCGCCGCGGCGACAGGAGCTGTTGCTAGCGGGCTCGGCTACGCCAGTACTCTGGGCGATACCAAAAATGACTCCTACAACGCCAACATCGGCAGCAATGTTGCCGACAACCGGGCCAGCTATGCCAGCAGCAATTACACCAACGACGGCGTAACAGCCACGAACGGCGCTCGCGGTGTCTCGGGAAGTGGGTTCGGCTTAGTTGGCGCCAACATCTTTGCGAACATTACCAAGACTGGAACTTTGGCTGACACTCAAGCTTCCAACTCCAGCACGTACGTGACAGTACCTCCCCCGGCGACAGCTCCGTCGGAAAGCACAACTGGCACGGCTTCAGGCGAGTCGGGCATTGATGCGGCCTACACACCGCCCAAAACGTTGCGCGATCCGGCAAGCCGGAAGGGCGCCAGCCCCGTGCGCGACTCGCGGTTCCTCGAGAACCTTGAAGATCAGTTTTAATCAAGCGGGTGACTGCTTATATCTCTATTTGTTAGAATTTTGCGTGATTTTGTTAATAGCTGATTAATTTCGGGAGTTGTTTATTGGTTCATTGGTTCTATTTCATCATGTTTATTATTCCAATTTTGCTGAACATTTATTTATTTCTGTTATGTACAAATCATACATTAATGTTCCCTATATAAACCCATTTCCCTCCAAAACGCCAGTAAACAAAAAGGTATCGTATATACAATCATTACATCTTCCGCCATTACTTTTCTTTCTCTTCTATAGGGATTCCCTCTCATCCCCGTCTATTTTTCTCTTCTACACACTCTCTAGTATGCTCTTCCTGGTTGGTAAGCATCGGCGGGCAGCTCGAGGATCTGACCGTCACTGCCTACACTGCCCGTGTGCTCAAAGTTGCTTTCGGTAAACGCACTGCCGACGTGGCCGTGGTTCTCGACCGGGGCAGTGTTATTGATGTCAGCAGCAGCAGCAGTAGGGTGGGAGCCGTTGTTCATTCTGTTGTAGCGCGGTGCCCGGGTTGCGCGCGCCGCACTCTGGCCGTAAGCGTCGCCATAGGAGGGGTTCTGCTCCTGGGACATTGCTATGGAAGGGTTGGCAGCAGCAGCGGGAGCGTTGGTAGTTTGATGGACAATGTCGTCGTTGCCATAGCCATTGCCGTTTGTGACACCGTCGACATTGTGGATGTTGCCGTGGCCATCCTTCTCGGCATCGTGCTTGCGGTGTCGCGTGTGCACGGCCGGGTACAGGTCGATGGAGAAGGAAAAGATGTAAAAGGCAAAGATGACGGCAATCACCCACTCGACAGCGGCACCGCCGTTGGTGTGGTCCGTGAAAGTCAGGGACGCAAACACAATAGCCAGCACGACCTCGATCAACACAAACCACAGCTTGATCCAGAAAGACACGGCCAGGATGCGCAGGTGACGGTTGTGGACGCCGAGGCGCTGGTATTCCCAGCAGATGAAAATGGCCGACAGCACATAGCCACCGAGGAAGCACAGCAAGAAGCCGTCGTGCAGCTTATTATGGTGCGCGACGTCAAAGACGGACAGCAGGATCAGACCGGCCGTGCCGATGAGAGCAAACAAGATGGTGAGGACGGCCAGCACTTTTTGGCCGCGGCTGCCATTAGGCGTAAGACGGCCGGAATGGCGCAGCCAGCGGTCGGCGAGGAACGAGAGGTCGAGACTGGCGGTGGTGACGGCGGACAGGGCGATGAACATGGGCTTGAAACGCGAGGTGGCGCCAATGTCGCTAATGTATGGGATGTACTGGTCGGCGTCCATGGAGATTATGTGTTCGCGATCGAGGTCGATGACCCAGCCGAGGATCATGCCGAGGAGCATGCCGAGCCATACGGCGCCGGAGAAGATTGGCAAAAGCTGATTGTTAGCTGCTATTTGAGAATATAAACCCTCATCAAAGTAACTAGATCGCACAGACGTACCCAATAAGAAAACCGATTGGTCATTCCGAGGTTGGACGAAGACTTGCGTTGAGTTAAGGAGAGATGTCGAGTATGACAGCAGCAGATGTTTATAAGTGTGGGTGGTGTGCCAAGGCTTATAAGTGCACAGCTGCAGAGCGGCCGAGCGGCCGAGCGAGACCGAGCGGTCAGACGATCTTAGCCTGGTGCTAGGTTGCAACGACACAAAAAGCAGAGAGCAGAGGCTTGAGTGATTTGTCGAGGCGAAGAGAATCCAGGCAGCGATATGTAGATATGGAAATGTGGTGATATTCCAAAAAGAGAAAAAAATAGCGAGACGAGTGAAAAGAGAATCAAGTGCGATGCAGAGATGAGAGTTGACAGAGGCCAATAAACAGAGGCACTCCGCCGACGTGAATCTCGAGATGTGAAGTCGAGTCTGACAAATGAATTCAGTACGAGATGTAAAGGGAAAGAGGGGAGAAGATTGAGACAGCTGTGGGACAGACAGCAGGAGCAGGAAGACGGAAAGGGAAGGCGCACTGGACTATTAAGCATAGATGCTCCTGCCTTGCGAAAACGAAAGAAAAACAGAAACAGAAAGAGTCCGCGCAGGCTCATGATGACATGACGTCAGGCGTGTTTACGCCGTTTGAGCGCTATCTCCGAATTCCAGTAGCGGGTTGTAGGCTCCATTACTCAGACTCCCCGGTCACGTCGGCATCGCAGTGTTGCTTGAGCCCGACAGATCGGGCTCGTCCACCAAATCGAGTAATCGAGCTATCGAGTAATAGTGGGCCAATTGACCCGAGCCACATTTCCACACGCCCAAGCCACAAGCTTGGCTCCCAGCCGCTGTAATCCGCTGTAATACAGTCGCATGTCAGAGGGGCGAGCTGTTGACGCAAACAGCTGCTCCCCCAAGCTCTAGCCAATCACAGCCCTTTCCAAACTACACTTGTAGGCAGTCAAGATCCAAATCCGACACTGCTCGACATCACTCGACGATCACGTCGGCGTCAACTCCGCTCGTCCAGGACTACGACTACGACTGCACAATGAGCGCCTCGCCGATGCTGGCGATCCCGACCGACGCCCTGTCCCGGCCGGGCTCGGGCCTCCCGCCATCATCATCACGACCATCACAATCGCCGAGAACCGATGCTGCACCGGCATCAGCGACCGCCACCACGACCGAGAAGAAGCACCACCACCACCAGGGAAGCCACCATGGCCACCGCCAACACCACATCACCATGGACGTCGCCGAGCGCCTGAATGAAGATGAAAAGAACAAGTACATCCGTGGCAAAGAGCTCGGCGAGGGTACCTATGCCGTCGTCTACGAGGGCCACCTGCGCGGCGACCCGTCCCAGCTCGTCGCCATCAAAAAGATCAAGGTCCAGAAGGAGTACAGCGACGGCATCGCCCCCGACGCCGTGCGCGAAATCAAGTTCCTCCAGGAGCTCAGCCACGCCAACATTGTGCGCCTGCACAGCGTCTACAGCACGCGCGACCAGAACCTGTGCTTGGTGCTGGAGCACCTGCCGCGCGGCGATCTCGAGATGCTCATCCGCGACACCGCCGCCGTGCGCTACGGGGCGGCCGACATCAAGGCCTGGATGGGCATGCTGTGCCGCGCCATCGCCTTTTGCCACGACCGCGCCGTGCTCCACCGCGATATCAAGCCCAACAACTTGCTGGTCGCCGCCGACGGCGCCCTGAAGCTCGCCGATTTCGGTCTCGCGCGCGCCTGTGCCGACCCCTACCGGCCCATGACCGCCAATGTCGTGACGCGCTGGTACCGTCCGCCGGAGCTGCTGTTTGGCGCGCGCCACTATGCCGGCTCTGTCGACGTATGGTCCGTGGGCCTCGTGTTTGCCGAGCTGATTATCCGCAACCCGTACCTGCCGGGAAACAGCGAGATTGAGCAGATCGGCCTGATCTGCCGCGCCCTGGGCACACCCACCGAAGACAACTGGCCGGGCGTGACGCGGCTGGACGCCTACACGGTGCCCACGGACCAGACGTACCCGGTACCCAAGAAGGACACGTTTCTGGGCCCCTTTGGCACTGTGGGCACCGACGGCGTGGACCTGCTGATGAAGACGCTGGTGCTGGACCCGCGGCGACGCATTACGGCGCGCGCGATGCTGAGCCACGGTTGGTGGCACGCCGAGCCGCGGCCGACGCCGATCCAGGACCTGCCGCAGCGGCGCGCCGTGGACAAGGACAAGGAAAAGGAGAAGAAAAAGGAGGAAGAAAAGATGGCGGCTGACCTGAAGCGGCGGCCGGGCGTCGTGGGCGACGAGCAGGACCGCGGTGCCAAGGTAGCACGGCGACTCGATTTTGGGCGGTAAAAGTAGATGGCGCAGCCAGATCAGACTGACGACAACATGGAAGCGGCGTTTTTGCGTTATGGTTACATGGATAAATGATTTTTTTTTTGCTGTTTGGTTCTTTGGCTCTCATATACTTGAATTCTACTACATGCTCGTTACTTTGAATCTTGATGATATTTACAGTCGGCGACCGTCTGTTGTAGTTTTTTATAAGCCAAAACCGCTGTCATTATATACGAAATTGTAGAGAGAAAGAAAAGACATGGAAAGTATAAAGAAACCGAAATGAAATCTACCCTACATCAGACAGCACTCGAGTCCGTACATGGCCCGCTCGACATTGCGCTTCACTTGGTACCAGTCCGCCCGCCGCTCGGCAAACTCGTACACCTCCTCCGCCCGGAAGATGCCGCCAAACCGGTCATTGTCCGCAATGATAATCGCCATCTCCTTGGCGTGGTGCCGCGCGTCAATCAGGTACAGCTGGCTCAGCTCCCGCAGCGCCCGGAAATACGCCAGCAGATCCTGGTTCCGCAGCGTCCGGATATAGTCAAAGTACAGCGTCATGTCGGCAATCACGCGCACCGCGCCCGCAATGCTGATGCGCTGCCGCTTCAGGTGCTTGCACACGGCTGTAAACAGCCGCAGCCCCACCTCGCCGTTGAACACGTCCAGCATCGTCTTCTCCGTGCTGCCCTTTAGCATGCTGGTGTGCCCGCGCACGAGGGCCACGACGCGCTCGGCCGTCGGCGTCGGGCCAATGTCCACCGCAGAAAATGGGTCAAACGCCGACGTGCTGCTGGGTGCAGAGCCCAGGCTGGGCGACATTGCTCCAGCATTGGAAGTAGGGGTGGATGCACCGCCGGCGGCGGCAGCCGGGCTTGCGCCGGTAACGCTGGAGAGGCTGCCGTTCAAGAAGAAGAGGCCGCTGTCGGCCACGACATCGGCGGCTTCCGGGTAGTAGTCGGTGGGCTTTTGCGTCGTGGCGCAGATATACTCGACCTCGTCCATTAGCACGTCGATGCCCTTGTTGAGTCCAGCCGCAACGCTCTCGTCAATCATCTGCTCAAACCGCTTCTTGGCCAGGCCGGCCGGATCTAGGAAATCGTTGCGGTCGGCAATCTTGGGCTCGGCCAGCTGCTGCTCGTAAAAGAGGTCAATCATCTGCGAGATGAGGTCGCCGACATTGACGAGCTCGATAAACGTCATCAAGGGGGCCACACCGCCGTCGCCAGGCCCGTTTTCGGTTTCGCCGCTGTGTTCATCTGCGCCTTTTTCGTTTGCTCCGCCCTCTGCACCACCACCCTCTGCGTCTGCTTTCTTTGGCTTGACGACAGTGCGCGGATTGTAGAGCGACAAGTGCTCGACGGCGCGGTCGAATCCCTGCTTGACATGTCCATTGCCCAGGATCTTGAGCAGCACCACAAAAATGGACTCGCACTGCTCGCGCGCTTCGCCCGCAGCCTGTCCGCCCAGCTGCACAAACACGGCCGCCCGGCCGAGACTGATCTTGGCCGCGTGCACCAGGTTGAGCGCCATCTCCAAGCTGAACAGCGACTTGATGCCCTCGAGACGCGACGTCATGAGTGCCGCCTTGGCAGCAAGCTCGTCGTCGGGTGCCTTTTCGGGTAGTTTGCCAGTCGTGCTGGGCGTTGCCCGCCCCGACTCGACTGCTCCGGATATCGGGTTGACAGTGCCTGTCTTTGCGACTGTACTGCTGGAGCTGCTGCCCAGTCCAGGAAGACTGGGAAGCACAGTGACGGGCATCATGACCACTTTCTTGAACGAGCTCAGGAAGTCTTTTTTAACTTCTTGCCGGTTGAAATTGGACATGTAAAATGACTCGGCATTGGCGTCCTGCTCCGTCAGCTTCTTGTCCCAGTCCCGCACCTCGGACTCGGCGTGCTTGGTGAAGTAGTCCAGCTCTTCCTGCAGGTAAAGGTCCAGATGCGGCTCAAAGGTCCGGAATGCCAGCTCTTTGGCCTTGCGCTGCCGCGCCTTGGGCCGCCATGCGTCAACGTCGTTCACGTCCTCCTTGTTGGCATCTCCTAGTGTATCGTTGTCACCATCAAAACCGCTCTTGTCGGCTGGCAGCGTCAGCGTCATGGATGACTTGGTGCTCCTCCGCTTGATCAATGCGGCCGTCTTCTCGGCAGCCTCTTCCTGCTTCGTCTTGGGGGCAGCCGGCGCCTCCTCGACGGTGCCGGGCGGCTTAGGCGGGTCCAGCTCCTTGAGGAACTGCATGCATTGCTCAAACAGGCCTGACACGGCCTTGAGGTAGGCCTGCATATTGCGCTCGTGCGTCTCGTCCAGCAGTGGTGTGATATACTCCATGATAATGTCCTCGCGCACCTTGTCGACCAGTGCCCAGAATACACGGCCCGGGCGCGGGAAAATGCGGCCAATGACGCCGCTCTGCTCGTTTACTTTGCGTGTCAGAGACTCGAAAAAGGCCCGCGACGGGTCGAGCGTGATCAAGCTGTCGTCGGCCGTCGAAGCGCGCGGCGCGAGGTGGATGCAGTCCATCGAGTTCATATTGGTGAGCTCCTTGTCGTCAAAGATGGGGTGCTTTTGAATAAACAGGTCAATGCCGACCGAGCTGTTGTCCAGCACATCCAGCACATGCGCATACTTTTTCATGCGGCCGTCCACGTCCCAGAACTCGTAGCCCTGCTCAAACTCGCGCAGCACGGCGCTCTCAAAGATGTTGGTCATGGTCGACACCTTTTCTTCGCGCTTGTGCCAGCCCTGCGCCCAGTCGCTCTGGGCAAACACGCGCAGGTTGGACAGCATGCTAGCCTGGCGCTCTGGGTCGCGAAAGACCTTGAACACGACGGGGTCGGCGTGTGTCTTTGCGCTTTGCAGGTCCCAGTAAAAGGGAGCCAGGGCGCCGTAGACTTTGCCGTACTCGTCGCGCGCATGCCCACGCACGCTCTGGACGCTTTTGAGGACATTGAGGAGGGCTTCCGGGTCTTCAAAGGGGTTTCGTGATTTCGCTTTTGTTGTCGCTGCTGCTGCTGCTGCTGCTTCTGGGTCTGCTGGGTCTGCTTCACCGCTCCCGGAGATGGCCAGCGTCTCGAATCCGTCTCGTAGCTTTGCTTCTTGTTCTTGCTGCCTTTGCTGCTGCATTTGTAGTTTCTGTCGTCTCCGCTCTTCTTCCAAGGACGCATCAAAGAGGGTTGTTGCGCCGCCACCCTGACTTGCCCGGCCTACTGCATTGGCTCCGCTGACGGTTCCGTTACCGCCCAGTGCCACGCTACCAGCTGCATTTGCTGAAGCGGCCGCTGCGGCTACTGTATCCCGCCTCCGCTTGGCCATGGCCTCTTCAAAGTGCCGCCTGGCTTCTGCTTCGTTCCACAAGCCCATGCTCTGCAGCCGGATGACCCATCGGGTGTCGTCGTAGACCATTTCGCAGTATCGGCGGCTTGTGCGGGCGAAGCGCATCTGGTCGGCCACCGGGAGGTAGTCGAGGATTTTGGCAAGGATTTCTGTTTGTTAGTTTCAGTCCAAGCGTTGAGATCAGCCGGGGAATTGCAATTGCTTACCTGCTGGCAGCACCGGCTTTGAATCGTCAATATGTGTTGCCTGGAGCACACCAAGGATGCTCTTGTTCGGCATGCCGGGGCCGGAGCCAGCACCGGGCCGGCCAGCATATGGTCGAGACATGTTGTGTGTGTAGGTAGAGCCTGTGTATATGTATGTTTCTTATCGAGAAGGAGGGAGTGGCACGTTCGCTCAACTGGCGGCAAGCAAGGCCCTGTTGACGACGACCATTGGAGGGCGATACTATACGAGATGTCGGTCTGTGTCGATAAGCTTGTGGTGTGGTGGGATATATCGGTAGATTGTAGATTGCTGTAGATCGTGGTAGATTGTGGTAGATTGGCGTAAGGCAGACTGTTGTATCGGTGTATATTAATGTGCAAAAGTGAAGCTATTCGGTATCCAGCAATCAGCATTCAGCATTCAGCATTCAGCGGCAGCTTGAGCTCCAATCTTAAATGGGACTATTACGATACAAGCATATGATCCATCCGGCCGTCGTCGCTCGCTGCTGGTAGGAAAGGGAGACAGCGGCGGGGAATTGTGGGTACAGGGGAAGGAGCGAAGAGACAGGGAAGGAGCAACAGGCTGTGGGCGCCTGCCATCTGTCAGCTGTCATCACCTGGCACGCTTACGACGGCATCACGACGTGTGTAGAGAACAATGGTTTATTCTTCAACGCATCTCTGATCTGAGCAATGATGTTTGCAGAGGGGTCTTGTGTACTTTGAATAAGACTGTCTTGCCTCGAGCGGCCCACGTCTCGATATAGCTGCCACAGCCAGCCCCGGCCAGTTTGGCGCATCTTGAGACAGCAGCATCTCGGGGTATCAAAGTGCAGGATACAAGGGTCGCTTGAGTCTACAATTTTCTCTAATCTGCACTTGATATATTCATGTAGTGTCTGCCGCATAAATTGTATTGAATCGGCTTATATCTTGACCACAAGCGCATGCCTTCATCTAGCTTTGTTAGTAGTTCACGCCTTTTTGAATGCGGTCACTATTTGTTAAAATTACTTAGCCTTACCTATCCAGAGCGTTGGGATGCCGGCGATGCATCAATTTGATATCCAAGCCCTTGTTCGATCATAACATCAGTCGTCATCAACCCTCATAACACATGTATTATATAATCACAATGAAGACTGCCATTGCAGCTCCTACCTTCCGTATCAGACATGCTTGCCGCATACCGACATATTATAAGCTACATAACAGTGATGATGTAAGCATGTAAACCATTGGTTTCTACTCGTCGTCTATACGAAGAGCTGCTACATCAATATCACCTGCTGTGCACGAGTTGTCTGGTTTTAAACAGATATATATGGATACTAGTCACTCGAATCATCTCTTCATTCTTCAACTTGTGCGAGGTGTCGGTGATATATAAGACTCCGGCGAGATTCCGCAAGCTGACTGGCTGTATTTCATCGCTGTGATTGCACTTCTTACAGTGGCTGTAGTGGCTGCAGGGCTCCACTTTGACGGTCTGTTCTTTCTTACACACTGAAACGAGAACGATCGTGCCTTCTATATCTGTCGCTCCTTCCATGGCTTCCCTCTTTGGCTTTGTACTTATTTTATTACTAATTACTCAAAAGAAACATCACCAATTCGCATCCTCTCTATTCTCTCCTGCACTTTTTCTGCACTGCCAAAGCCGCTCTAACTACAGCCTAAACAACTCTGGCTACAAGCTCTCCCCGCATTCACACGGCACCCCCATAACATCAGCGTCTACAGTCACCCGTGCCGATCTCCACTGTGGATTAGGGTCATTTTGCTTCTTTCTAGCTGTCCTCGATCCCCGGAAGCGTCACTGTCTCTTGGTTTCACGTGTAATTCTCCGGCTACATATTTGAGACTTGAGATTATCTCGCGACTCCTCTTCTGTCGTCAACTCTCTTCTGGCAGTTCACTTTGTCATTACTATCACCTATAAAATTTCGACGAAGACGATATGGCTACTGCAACAGAAGGAACCTTCACTACTCCCGATGGCCAGGAGCTGTACACCAAGACATGGCTGGTAAGTCTCAATGCTACCAAAGCTGACAAGGGCACAAAACACAGTACTGATTCATGCGGCAGCCCGCCGGTGAACCCGTGGCAAAACTCATTGTCGTCCACGGCTTCAGCGACCACATCGGCGTGTATCTCGATTTCTTTGACGTCCTCGCTGGCCGCGGTATTGCCGTCTACGGCTTTGACCAGCGCGGCTGGGGCCGCAGCGTCAAGAAGCCCTCCGACAAGGGCCACTCCGGTACCACCGCTACCGTCCTCGGCGACATTGCCGCCTTTATCAAGCCTCACGTCAACGACGAGTCGTCCTCCTCCATTCCCGTTTTTGTCTTGGGCCACTCCATGGGCGGCAACGAGGTCGCATCGCTCATGGCCACGCCCGTCGGCTCCGAGCTCGACACCACTGTCGTGCAAAAGATTCGCGGCTGGCTGCTCGAGGCGCCCTTTTTCGGCTTTCCCGAAGGCGAGGCGCCTAGTGCCGCCAAAATCTACATTGGCCGCCTCGCCGGCCGGCTCCTGCCCACGTTCCAGCTCAAGCACAAGATCCCGCTCGAGTACCTGAGCCGCGACCCCGAGGTGCTGGCCAATGTGGCCGCGGACCCGCTGTGCCACGACACGGGCACGCTGGAGGGCTTGGCGGCGCTGCTGGATCGCGTGACGGAGCTGGCGGCGGGCCGCATGAAGCCGAGCGCGAGCGTCAAGAGCATCTGGCTGGGCCACGGCGACGCGGACAAGTGCACGAGCTTCAAGGCGAGCAAGCAGTGGTTTGACCAGTCGGCGGCGGCGGTGCCGGACAAGACGTTCCGCAACTACGAGGGGTGGGTGCACAAGCTGCACGCAGAGCCTTTGGCAGACCGGCAGCTGTTTTACAAGGAACTTGGCGACTGGATTCTGGAGCGGTCGGGCGGTAGCAAGACTGTCGATGCTGTCGATGCTGCTGCTGCTGCGGTTGCTCCCACAGCAACCGAGTCTGCGCCGGCTGCTGCCCCCGAGGCCGCCCCGGTTCCAGAGGCCACTGGCTCCAAGTTGTAATTCGAGTTGCGTTGTTGTGTGACTATATTTGTTGACGTTTTATTCATGATGCCTTGATTTGATTGTTGCTTTTGCCAACTCAGATTGGAGATGTACAAGATAGATACCAGATGCTGCATAATATATTGATACTCTTTCATTGCCTGCGATTCTTACTTCCAGATTCCTATCTAGTATACAGTCTCGTCAAGCCTACACCTATAAGATCACAATCACACGACAAGATGGACGGAGATGCAAAGGGTATTGCCAACCCGGATCATTAGAGGGATAGATAAGAGCTGATAGTAGGTGTGCAGCCGATAAAGATTGTAACAGGGCTGAAAAAGTAAAATACGGAAGCGAGGCATAGATAGCGATAACAGGCCAAGAGGGTGTGTGTGGGATTGGTCGTCTTCAATGTCAGATGCGATAGAGGCTGATATCGGTATCGATAAGATGTGATGACGACACCGGCTGACATTTTGAATCGCAAATGTAAACAAAACATGCGGCTGAGCTTAGATTCTCAATGTGTGTACGTTGATGGAAAGATTTATGCAGTCCTTTCTTGGTGTGCAGTAGTTTGTATTGCTGGTTCAATTTGATTGATTGAACACAGATAGAACATAAAAACAGTGCTTGCTAACAGCAGACCGCCCCCAAATGAACAAGAAAAACCAAAGACAACAAAAGAGACAAAAATGACAAAGATGCCGCCGAACTGGCACGGTCAGAAATGGTAGACAAAACGAAAGAAAATGATATGGCCAGACAGCGAAATGACAATGGTTGCAGGGTAGATTGTGAGTACGCAAGAAGAAGATAAATACGATATTAAAAAAAGAAAAGGATGCAATAATGCCAAAAGAAATATGTACACGCGTCCAAACACAACTATTCTTTTACCCATGACCAGCCAATCAACCCATCAACTCAACCCAATACTAAAACTAGTACCGGCCAGGGCCAGACTGGTGGTACGAGTGGTTGTTGTCGTGTGGTGGCCCCGAGGCAGGCGGGAAAAGATGTGGCTGCTCGTCCAGCAGATCGTCCAAGAACGCACTTGGTGCACGTCCGCTTGGTGGCCGGTTCAGGCTAACAGTGCTGCCGCTCATGTTGGGGTTGACCGCGGATGCCCGCAGCGGGCCATAGTTGGGCGAGTCGGGCGGGCTCGGGCCACCGGTGGGACGAGTGTTGACAAACGAATCGGGCCGCAGATTAGTCATGCTGATGGACTGGCCGTGTGGTGCACCACCAGCCGGTACGCCTGCACCGGCAGCGTAGAATCCAGACGGCAGTAGGCGAGAGTCGCGGTTGTTTCCACCGCCAGCGGCACCAGGTGCGGTAGGCGAGAAGAACAGATTGGTCTGCGACGGCGTAGCTGAGGGTGTAGGTCCGCGGTTGGTACGGCGCACACCGCGGCCGGCAGCTGCACCCCCGAGACCTCCGCCACCGAGATGAAGGGACGAGTCGTGATCCGAGTACTTGTAAAGCGGCACATTCGAGGCAGATGCAAACGGTGCCTTGTCGTTGGCTAGGTGCTGGGCAAGAGCGGCACGGGCAATCGAGCGGTGCAGCAGGTACGCAATGACAGCACGCCAGACGAGAATAGCCACACCAAATGCGCCCAAAATGGCACCCACGACAATAAACACGGCGCCGTCCGGCAGGCTCGAGTGCTTCATGAAGGGTGCGTCGGCTGTCGGTGGGACGGATGGTGCTGGGTATGTGGGCACAGCCGTGTTGGTCGTCGAGATAGTAGGCAAGGCGAGCTTGGAGGAAGATGTTGTGGCTGCGGGCATGGAGGCATCTGAGTCTGACGTTGCGGTGCCGGTGGCGGTAATAACGCCCGTCGTCCTAGCCGTCGTTGCAGCCGTCGTTGCAGTTGTGCTTGCGGCGTCCTCGGATGATTGTGTGTTTGCGGCAGAAGATTCAGCTGTGGATCTGCCGGCAGTTGTGGTTGTCCTTTGCGTGGCCGCTGCTGTTGTTGTCGTCTTGTCGGCTGCCACGGTGCTGGATGATGCGGCCATCGCTGTCGTCGAGAACATGGCCACGGCGGCAAAGCCGGACACGAGCAGCGCCCGCTTCAGCGAGATGCGAGACCGGTACATTTTGTAGGCGATATACTATTCGCTTTAAATTGTTTGCTTGTTTGTTATTTGTTGTTTTGGCATTAATGGGCTGATGATGTCTTTAAGATGCCGGTGGTAGACGAGATCGCCTGTAGGTGGTGAGGACCGCGTATGTGGTGGAACAGTGGCCTATCGAAGATGTTGTAGAACGGCAGCGCAGGGGCGAAGCGAGAGTCGGTAGTCGTCGTGGGTGTGTATGAGCGAAAGAATACTGTTTGAAAAAAGATGAAGCATGGAAGACAGCCTAGACAAACAGGAAACAGAAAACAGGATCTGAAGAGAAGACGACAGGAATGAGGGAAATGAGACAATCGCAATAAAATACAGGCGGAGTAAAGAATGGAACCGAAGAATAGTAGATGCTGGGGTAGAAGCGAGCAGGCAGTGATGGGCAGCAAACGGGTCAACGAGTGAATGAGAAAAAAGAGGCGTGAGTAATGTGAAGGCAAAGGTGAACTGTAACTTTCGCGATGATGATGTAGTTGTGAAAGAATGGAGAAAGGAGACAGGGAGAATAGGAAAGAGCAGGCAAGAGGCAAGAGTCGATACGGGAAGGGTCTGGAAAAAGAGGTGGAAGGAACGACCCACGCCGCACAGAACAGGAAAGAAGCCTGAATACCAGTTCAGTCTGAACCAGAACACGCGGCAAGAGGCAATAGTCAATGAGCATGGGCAACGCGAGTATTGCGTATGGGCTGTGGGGTGCTGCCAAGAAAGGGGGAGAAATCTAATAGTGCACGCAGGTCGCAGCAGTACGAAGTACAGTTATGGTAAGCTACGCGGTCGGCGGCAGCAGAAAGGCAGCAAGAGGATACTGCTGGTATTACGATATCACGGTATTGTTAAGATACAACTGCGTACGAGTATAGGAAGGAGCGATGGGTAACAAGCACAGTGTTACAGAGAGGGGAGGAGGAAGGCCTCAGAGAATGAGAAATTTTCAAGATGTCATCTGGGAGCTGGGCTGCGCCTTCCCTGTTCGTCGTTTAACAGCCCCTTCCTGCATGTCTTGGAATTCACGTATTTCACAAGAAAGGACGGGACAGCAACAGGGGAGCAAATCTTCTGGGGAAAGAATCTGCTGGCTTGAAAAATAAATTAATACAAAAAGAAATACAAAAGAAAATACAAAAATGCAAAAATACAAAAATACGGGCCGTTGTAATAATAGCAACACTAGCCCAGCCAGTAGTAGTAGTGAGCAGCAACAGCAAATACGGGGTTAAACGAGGTGCCTGGCACCCTCGGGATCATGGGATCGTTTAGTAGTTTGGTGATTTCTCTAGGCTCTCTATGACTAGGTCGGCGCCGATAATACTGGGAACTGCGCACAGTGTGACATTTGCAGCCACTGGTGTCTTCGTATGGATTATGTAATGATATTTGGCTCTTTGCACTTTGGGTTCTTCTCTCAACACTGTTCTTTCCTCATTTCTTTCGTTCAGATCTTCCTCTCAATACCCTCAATACGCTTTGTCCTCCCTGTCACCCACTTTGATTGCTTTGCCGGCTGCCGGCTACTGCGCGCCGTTGCACGACGTTGCACAAATGGCAGGACGTGTTTAGAGAGATTTTTGAGGAAAGAAGAGATCAATAGGATATCAAATACAGGGCACAGAAACAGGAGATCATAATCAGGAAGCGTGCTGCCTTTTGGCAAATTACACTCAGACAGTACCAGAACATGCACACACCGTGTCATCAACTTACACTGTATATATAATATAGTGCATACTGTGTATACTGTGCCGCCACATGTCAGCCACTTTTCCTACTCTCTACTCTAGTACTCTCCAGTCTGCGGTAGCCTTGTCTTATCGCGATAAGAATAATCTTTTTTTTGCTGGTGATACTGGTTATCACCAAACTGAAAATGCGATAACGCAAGAGACTTTCGAGCCTCCATCTAATCTCTAATCGTCCATCGACCCTACGCGCCACACCGACGACCATACCTCTGCATATATAGCTGGGCGCTTGCCATATCACGGCGGCTCTACTCGATACAACCCGCCTCCTGGCCGCCTTACCGCCCCTCTTCTTCTCGTCTTCCTCATCCTCATTCATCAACCTCCGACTCCGACTCCGGCTACTCTCACGGGACCCCATCTGCAACCACCATCATGGGTGTCGCAAAAAAGAACAGGAAGTTTGGCGAGGTCAAGCGCCTCATCAGCCTCAAGGACAACCGCCTCAAGCAGAACAAGGACAAGGGTGCCGAGGGTGCAAAAGCCAAGGTCGCCGATGCCGCGCCCGAATTGATCCGCGAGATGTCAGTACTCTCTCTCTCTATATTTCTATTTCATACATCATTGTATCATACTAACAGGACAGCCCCCAAATGCCCATCTCGCTCTTCCACAAGGCCAACACGGCCCTCGTTGCTCCCTACCAGGTGCTCATCGATACAAACTTCTTGTCACATACCGTGCAGCGGAAGCTGCCTCTGCTGGAGTCCATGGTGGGTGATTATTTCTGCTTTATAGCACGAGCTCTGGTGCGAGTGAATATATTTACTCACTGGACATTCTGGGCGCCCGGTCGTGCTCGTTTTATTGCTCGCTCCGCTTGATTGTCTCGTGCTGAATATATATTGCTCGCTGCATCTCGCGGATCTCGCTTCGCTCAAACCACTCAATGCTAACCTTAACAGATGGACTGCCTTTACGCTACCTGCCGCCCCATCATGACCGACTGCGTCATGGCCGAGTTGGAAAAGCTGGGCCCCAAGTACCGCATCGCCCTCAAGATCGCCCGCGACGAGCGCTGGGAGCGCAGCAAGTGCACGCACAAGGGCATCTACGCCGACGACTGCATCTTTGACCGCATCGTGCGGCACCGGACATACATTGTGGCGACCAACGATCGGGACCTGAAGCGGCGGATCCGCAAGGTGCCGGGTGTGCCCATCATGTCGGTGGCGCAGGGCAAATACGTGATTGAGAACCTGCCTGGCGCGCCGACTGCCTAGTCGGCCTGTTTGTTGCTGTTGTCCATTCTATTATTTCTACTTTCTATCTATCATAGCGGCGTTCAAAAGGTTGTGTGGTTTTCCAAGTTTTCCGGTCTGTTATTCAATATATCATATATCATGATCATGCTTCAATTCATGCAGTCTATAGTGCCATCCGTATACTGCGTTCAATGCGTCGTGATCGTGAATATTTATTTATCCTAGTACCGTGTATCACAGTGCATGGCTCGTCAACATTCGGATGATATAAGAATCTGGATTACAAAATACAAAGACGGCCCATGTCCCACCCAGATCAATGTATACCCCCTCCATCGTGTATTCATTGTATCCATCGGATTCATCGTCCATCTATTCTCATTCATGCTATAGTCCACCATTCTCAGCTATCATTTGTAACATTGTAACCGTAACGCCATACATGAGTCGTAGAGTAGATGAGGGATGTGAAGTAGTAGATAAAATAGAGTAGAATAAAGTAAAGTAAAATAGCAATAATAAAAAAAATGAAAATGAAAATAAAATCAGATGAGAACTTTTGTGTTTTTGATAAGATTCCGAACTCGCTCGCCAAATGCTCCGAACAATGCAGTAAACCCCAAGAGGTTTTGACCCCGATGTGTGAAAGAAGGAAACGGATATGAAAGAAGGAAGAGAGAAGAAAAGAAGGAAAGAAGGAAATAACAATTCAACTGGTCAACTGGTCAACTGGTCAACTGATCAAATAATCAAATGATCAATAGACCAAGACCGAAAAGACTGAGACTGCCATCCTATGGCAGCCACTCTTCGTCGTCTCTGGCCGTGACACGCATCACCAGACCGTCGTCGTCGTCGTCGTCTTCATCGCTAGCATTGCCATTCGCGTTTCCATTCCCATTGGCATTTCGACTGAAGCTGGAGGTTGAGTTGTAGCTTTGCGCCAGCGGAGGGGCGCTGCCGTCGACGCGCTCGCCGCCCGCCAGCTCGTCCTCCAGCGGCTCCTCGTCGTCCTCCTCCAGCATCCACGTCATGCCGTTGGCGTGCTCCTCCAGCGGGAACACCTCGCGCGCGTACTCTTCGAGCCCGCGCGGGCCCTCCCAGAGACCGAGCGCGCCCGTGGGCACGTCGGCATCCAGCTTGCGGTCGCCAAAGTACGGCGGCTGCTTGCTGGCATCGCTGCCGCCGAGCATGAACAGCTTCTCGAGCGCCACCAGCTGCGCGCGGTAGCCCTCGGGCACGGGCACGTTGATATTGATAGGCCCGCGCTTGTAGTGCACAGGGCGGCCGAGACCGCTCCAAAAGGCGTTGCAGGCCTCGCGCGGCGACAGCATCTCGTAGGCCAGGGCGATGCGCTGGCCTTTGCCCCACTTGGACACGCCGTCCTTGAAGATTTGCAAGATGGCAGGGCCGACGTCGTGCTCGGCATCGAGCCACGGCAGCTTGGCGTCGGGGTGGAAGGGCGCCTCCCACAGGAAGGAGCCGTCGGGCTGCAGGTCCATGCAAAACAGGGGGTATTTGAGCGACGTAAAGTTGTTGTTGTAGATGCCCGTGTACACAAAGGTCGAGGGCAGGCCAATGGAATAAATGTAGTCCTCGACGAGGTGCTTGGCGGACCACAGCGGCAGCGACGGCCAGCTCTTGTCGTAGGCGCTGTGGTCGGGCATGGACGAGTAGACAAAGTGCTGGACGTTTGCCTTTTTCGCGGCGTCGGCAATGGCTTTGCCGATCTTGAGCTCGTCGCCGTAAAAGGTGGTGTTGATAAACGCCAATTGGGCGCCGCGGAACAGGTCGTTGATCAGGTCGTGGTTGACGCCGATACCGGAGAGGGACGAGCCGTCGGCGGTGACATCGACGTCGTCTGCGAGCGAGACGCCTCGTGCCTTGTCCGAGTCGGAGCGCGGCAAGCGCGTGTAGAGCTCGCCCTCAATGACGGTTACATTCTCGTTTGTGGCGACCTCGGTAGCGATGACGCCCAGACGGTTGCGCATCTGTGCGCGGACATGGTAGCCGACAGCAGTGGCATAGCGAATCAGCGAAGCTGCTTGGCGGCCGCTAGCGTTGATGACGGCAATGGTCTTCCCGGGTGCCGGCATGGAGCGCTTAGCAGGCCGGAAGGTCAGGGAGTTTGTTCTTGCGACGAGGGGGGAGACGTCAGAGTAGGAGGAGCGGGCGTGCTTGTGGTGGCTGTGGTTGCCGTTATGGATGGGGATGCCAATGGGGGCACCGTTTGTGTTTGTGTTTGAGTTTGAGGAGTTGTTGGGGTTTGGGCCGCTTGTCAAGCTTGTGAAGTTTGTGAAATTTGCGCCGTTTGTATTTGGGCTGCGGAGGGGGGCGTTGATGGCGGCACCGTTTTGTCTTTGATTGGGGATGCCAATGGGAGCGCCGATTTGTCGTGAGGCGTTGATGCTGTTGGCGAGGTTGCTGGTGGTGGTGCTAAAGTTGCTGTTGCTAATGCCGTTGTTGATACCGTTGCTAGTGATGCTATTGCTGGGATTGCTAAAATTGCTAGAATTGTTGTTGTTGTTGCTAGAGCTAGAGCTAGAGCTAGACGGAGCTGGCCGTATGGCAAGATCCGCGCGAAGTTGTCCAGGCATTCGAAAGGCTGTGGAGGGCAACTATATAAAAATAAACCGAAAAAAAGGGAAGAAGAGGAGACGAGGTGGTAGGGTAGGACTATGTTCGGGCGGGACAGCGCACGGCTTCGGATGATGTGGTGTGTGTGCGGTGGTGTATGGTGGTGTGTGGTGTATAGATTGTCGCAAGTGCGTGTGTAAGATGTATAGATTATGTCTATGTAGGTGATGTGATGTGATGTGCGTGCGCGCAGGCGTGCGTGTGTCTGGAGGTAAAGAGGGGGAGGGGGAAGGAGAATAAGAGATAAAAGATAAAGATAAAAGGTAAGAGACAAACAAAAAGGCAGGACGATAAAAGAAAAGGAATAAAAAGAGAATTAAAAAATAATAATAAAGAATAAAAAAGGCGATAAAAGATAAAAGATATCAGATAAAGGCAAGGATAAGAGATGGTGAAATGTGCAAGGGAGCGTGCGATATGAGATATGGGGAGCGAGATATCCGTGTGCAAGAACAAAGCTGTCTGTCTGTCGGGTTTTCTAGTTTTCTGGTTTTCTGGTTTCTGGTTCCTATTTTTTCTCTTTCTTTTCTTTTTGTTCTTTTTTTGTTCTTTAAATTCTTTTTTTTTCTTTTTCTTTTTAGCCTTTTTTTGTTCTTTAAATTCTTTTTCTTTTTGGCCTTTTCCCTTTATTTCTGTATTAAACTTTAATTCCGCCTTTCTGTTTTTTCCTGGGGTGGGGAAACCAGGGTCTGCAAATCTCCCGTCGGCTCTGGTTTTGCTTTCAATTCGATTTCAGATGTCTGGTGTACGTGCTCGTCTTGGCTGGTGATGATGGCCGGGCGATGTTGTCGCTTGTCCTGTTGCTGACGTTATCGTGATTCGACGCTTGCGCAAATAGGTTCGGAGTTGGTGTTGAGAACGGCAGGTGCGATCAAAACTCTTTCCCTTTTCCTTTCGCTCCTCTTCTGATATTACTGATATTTTCGATAATTATGAAATTCTTCCGCGTGAACCCTGAGGGGTAACTGATAGCAGGAGATGATGAAAGCTTTTCGTGTTCGTCTTTTTCGCATATAATTACTGTAACGAAATAATTAAAGAATTGTGCTTGGCTTTCTCGCGTCGTTTTTTTCTCCTAGTGACAAACGTGCTTCTGTTTTTGCAAAGTCAGTGGATCCGATAATATGGACTATTTTTCCTTTGTGCTCTTTACCACGGTGGGCTGCAGTTGGATTTGCATTTGCATTTGCATTTGCGGGGCGCGAGAGGAGAGTACTGAGTAGACAAGCTGACATGGCTGGCATAGGGAACAATGGATGTAAAGAGAGGTAAAAGAGGCAGAGTCACTGACATGGGCACATGGATAAGAGCTGTGCTATGCTGGCCAATGTGGCGGTGGTAAGAGATCAGGCCTGTGAAAGTATGCTGTACAGCTCCTGCCGTGTCGTGTGCAGTGTACAATAAGTACGTGCAAGGAAGGAAGGGCCGGCAGGCAAAGCAGCAAACAACCAGACAATACTGTCACACACAACTGTCCGACGCACTCTTGGACGCACTCTCAAATGCACTCTGAAATCTCTTACTCCTAATCTCTGAAAATCTTTAAAATATTAGACAATCATCAGAGACGTCCTACTCAGCCAAAAGAGGCCATGGCGACATCGAGGCCCATAAAGGTACGAGTGGAGCACGAGGGGAGGGGAGGAGGGTCTATGACGATATGCAGGCTGTTGAGAACGTGATGTGCTTGACAGGGACAGACAGACGCGCGAGAGGAGGGGGGAGGGGCTATGGGGCCGGTGGTAGAGTAGACGTCGTCTAAAAGTAGAGGACTGTGTGTAGAGGAGGTGCGGGCGGGCTGAGAGAAGCACGCCCCGCGACAAAGCTTCCTAGTGCTATGACAATAGGCAGACAAGCGAAGGCGGGTGTAGGACTAGGTGTGTAGAGGTAGTGTGTAGAGGCAGTCCGTAGGATGGTATCGTAAATAGAATCGAGGCACCGTGAGGTAGAAGAGGAGCTCTGAGAGGACGCAAGGGGGTGGATGGTGGTGGGTGCTGTAGAGTGTGGAGAAGAGGAGAACAGGTGGTGGAGAGCAAGAGCGGAAAAGAAGAAGAAAAAGAAAACTGCAGAGGTGAACAGCGACTTACCGGCGGTTGTATTCCAAGGCGTTGAATGCGTTGAATGCGTTGAATGTGTTGAATATGGTAATGCGTTAAAGGCGGTCCAAGGCTGGACAATGTTGACTTAGTCGAGCTGGAGCTAGCCAATCGGCGCGGACAGGAGGACGACGTGTTGTAGAGGAAGCGGGGTTTGGTAGATGTTGACTGAACTACTGTTTGATTAGAAAATGTAGGATAGAATGCAAGAGAAGGACGAAGAGAAGGGAAGAAGGCAATAAACTAAAGACAAGAGACAAAAACTGAAGCATCGTGAGATTTGATTCGAGTAGCTTCGTTTCGGTTGCAGCAAGCGAGATCGGATCTCACAACACAGCATAAAGAGGGGAACGGATATAAACAAAGGGTAAATAAGAGTAGAAGATGAGGTAGAAGAACGGAGGAACAAACAAAACATGACAGACATGAAAACAAGAGACTAGACGAAGACAAGCGAGACCAAGACAGCTAGATGACCTACGGAGAATAGCTAGCGAGATGCAGATGTCCGCGTGGTCGATTTGACTATTGACGTCTAGCAATGGCAATGACAATAGCAAATCATAGATTTACTCATAAGAGAGAAGCGAACAGTGACTCAATAGCAGAGGCTAGAGACCGGTTGCCGCGACAGATGGGACTGACGGTCGGGGTGACCTGGTCGTGTGATGAACTGGGGCAGCCGTACGGAGCACAGTAGACTTACCGAGTAAAGAAGAAAATAAGAGAAAAAAAAATAAGAAAAAGAAACAGCTAGACAGCCAAGAGTCGAGACTGCAGACGCACTTTCGTTGCTTTGGGAATGGGTGGTTCTGTTGGGCCAATCGATGAGATCGAGGACGCGATGAATGGAGATGAAGATGGGCGATGGAGATCCAAAATCAATCCAGAGCACGGTGGATGTGGAGAGTGGTATTTGTTGGCTATTTGGAGAAGGACCGCGATCGGACGTAGGGTCAAAGCTTCAAAGGGAAGGAGCGACAATGCAAAGGAAGGAAAGAATAAGGAAACAAGATAGAAGGAGGAAAGAAACGACTCCTCAAGAACTCCTCAAGAAGGAGCGACCCGACAGAGGACAGCTATCGCGTCAACGCCGTTCGAGATAAGAAGCCGCAGTGTTGGCCAGTGTTGGCCAGTTGTCTCGGTCGACTTATGGACCTCCATGTCTATCAGTCAATCTCTCTCTATCAATATCTACTCGGGATCTCGCCCAGCAGGTATTACACGAAGATCCCTATGGTGTGCATGTCCTACGTGTGCTGCAGATGTACTTTTGAGGAGCTTCAAGGCCAGAGAAGGGTTGAGAGAGAAAGAAACAAGGCAACGAGCGAAGATCAATCTCGATTAACTCTCTTGCTGCCAGATACAAATTTACAATTCACCATGCTCTTGATCATCTTTTATGGATTAGAATTAGTTAGGATTATGCGCTGTTGTCGACATGTCTTGCTGCTATCTCGGAGTTTTGCAAGACTGCTTGTCAAAGTACTTTGTACCTTTTTGTAACTGAAACGGGCAGGTATCGACTGAGGCAGGAACGCCCATTGCTTCCCCTGATTAGCAGCGATTCTTGGCTCTCAAATATGCATCGCACTCTTATCTTGTCGATGTGTAGATATGTTGATATAGAGCTGATGCAAGCTTGGAACTTTGTAAATAATAATGTTTCATGATTTCTTGGCTTATATTGCATCTGTTGATTTTTTTTGTTCGTAGTATTTGGCATCTACAGCGGTGAATCTGATAAGAGCCGTTTTGAATGCGCACACGCTGTGATTGGTCAGTTTGAAAGCCATAAAGAGCAGAGGGGCAGAAAGGAAAGAGGGGAAGAAAATGCAATATTTTATTCGGATTTTATTCAGTTCTATTTTGTCTTTTTCGTTTTCTGTCATTTCTTGTCATTTCTTGTCACATCTTGTCATTTGGTAATCTTACAATAGCACTAATCCTCCCTTTGCTACAACGCTACCAACAAAGCCAAATTGGCCATTGACCAATTGGTCAATTGAGATGAAACGACAATGCTCAAGATGGGCTGAGATGACCTCACCACGGGTACTGCGGATACTACAGTAGAGTGTGAGTGCATGAGTAATGACTGGACGGCAGTGCAGGTAAATCTACGAGTAAATCTACGAGTAAATATCAAGTATCAGACAACTATCAGACAAGCATGACGCCTGCAAAATACGGTGTAGATACTTGTATACACAGATGCACGGTGTGTATCTCGACTCCGTATGCGAAACGACGGGGAGGGGAGAAAGGGCGAGGCCCGGCCTTGCTGAAATGGGGGCCATCAAGTAATAGCTTTCCCCAACCGAGAAGCGTCTGTCAAGGCCAAAAGGCAAAAAAAGGCAAAACGTGCTGTCAGGCCGAGCCATGACTAGGGCTGCAGACAGTCAGGTGTTGTAAGGTATCTTTGGGAATCTGCAGTAACTTGTAGTAGCTTGTGGTATCCTATAGATCCCGGGTGTGTTGTTGAGGATTACTTGAAAGTACTGAAAGCTGAATACCGAATGTTGAATGCTGCAAGGATGATTAAAAGAGGTTGGAATTAGGTAAAAGAATCAACATCCAGGAGTCCAGTTCCAGCACTAGAGCTTGCAAAGGCTTGTCGAATATAATAACGCTGCTTATAAAATGAGGTGTGGTATAGCATGAATGGCATGTATGAAATAGAAAACATGCATTGTAAATCCGAGAGTGGCGTCGGGCAAAGGATAATGTCAATTCCGGAAGACGGTCAAAGGCGCTGTTGTCAATGTCGACGACGATGTTGCGAGGCGATGGTGCGATGCCGATGGGTTTGCGGGTAATACAATACAGAGTATCTAAGAGTGAGTACAGAATACACAAATAAGTATCAAGATACAAAAGACGGGGAGGCTCTCTTGATATACCTCTTTGTAACGGGCGCGGAGTCCTCTATCTCCGTCTCCGTCCTTATTGACGGCACTGCATGCTGATAACGGCTTTTGACAGCGGTTGGCGAGTAGAAGAACTCGAGATGAAAAGCTTTCTCTACTCTTTCTCTACTATATTGCAGACTATGTCACGGAAAGCTTTGATATAGCTTCAATACGACAGATGCTTGTCGTCGAGGAGGTCGCTGGTAATTATGTTTAGGTATACGTAGAGAAAGGGCAACCAAGGTGCTTTTATAGCTATCTTGTACTGGTATTATTGCTGATACAGTCAGCTTACGTCTATATGTCTGAGGCATCCACGCCTTTGACTGCCGAAGTGCTGGCTTCGTGATGCTGGCGATGTGTGCTCGTGTGCTTGTGTGGTGGTGGTGAGGCGTTTGTGACTGCCTATTTAGGAAACAGTTGTCTGATAAGAACACGCCCCTTCCCACAGTGAAGTTTGTGTGCTGTCTGAGACGTCCAAGATACTTATCGCTGATACCAGACGTTCGGGATTTGCTGCCGGGCCCACCAGGGATTTGAACGCACGTGAGACTTCAGATGCAACCAGTTTATTTAATCGAAATTTAAATCCAAAATAAACTAATGGAAGACGTCAAAACGTCAAAAACGAGCAAAGCACAAAAGCACAAAAGCACAAAACTACCTTGGCAAAACTGTCAAAACAGATAAATGAACAAATAAATCTTCCGGTCACGAGCAGCCCGAGTGGATTCCGTCTCGTCCTATTACTATATCTTTATAAATTTCAATGGCAGTTTGTTTGTGTATTTTTAAGATTTTTATTGACTATAGCCTTATCGTTTGTCTTTGTCGTCGCCGCGCTTCGTGATAGGTCAAGCCTTGTGTGGTTGTCTAACAGTTGTCTAAATCAATCACTAACACCAACTAATGGGAACGAGGGCGGACGGTGATTGGTTGGTATGTAAACTGCTATTGTGCTCACGCATCGATTACGAGCAGCGGAGATGTTGTGAAAATGAGAATGAAATAGAATAAAATCAAATAAAATCCTGTCAAGTGGCCATGTGCCATACCAATGCAAAGAAATAATACAATAATGCAATAATTAAATTATATAGAATCAGAGAATCAGAGAGTCAGAGAGTCAGTCAGAAGATGGCATGCTTGCGAGCACGACAGCAAAAGGGAACCCGGCCAAGCCTCTTACGTAAGACGAGCCTGGGCTGTCACTCCAGGGGAATAGCTCTCACACACAATGCAGGTTTCTCCGCGGAGTGCTCTCGCAATAATGTCCGTGTCCGTGTTTCTGTCTGTGTTTGTCTGGTTTGCTGCTCTGCCGGGCAGGCTATGCACCCTGATTGGTGCGTCGATTGCAAGATTACGAGTAAATCCAGATTTGGACATTGAAGCGACGTACATCAACGCCTTCACAGTAGCCAACTGACCAAGACCAAGCAGGTATTTGGATACGTTTAGAGAAGATAGAGAGTACGAGTAAAGGTAGCAGAAGCTCAGTAATACTTGTTGATAAATCGCAAACACGGTCCAATAAGACTCTGTGTAGATAGTAGCACCAGAACCAAGAATACCCAAGCAAATCACCAGCAGCAATCAAGAATATCCGAGGACAGCCCGAGAAGAAACCATTACACAAAATAAAATAAAAACAAGGGCATCCATAGCAGATCGTGATCTTTGGAATTTCGTGTTTTCCGCCATCTCGATTGCTTCGTTTTTCTAGCGTTTTTGCAGGCAATAAAGAGACAATAAAGAAACCTAAAATTATAATAATAATAATAATAATAATCAAGCTAGTTCGAGCTACAAGTGACTATCCTCAACCGCACTGCTCCGCCGCGAGGATCCCGGGGCCGGGGTCGATGGGGGTGCGGCTTATTGACCCTCTTCCCCAGTCGTTCAGTAAAAGGGAGAAACTACTTTGCAGGGAAAAACCAGTCACCAGACGCAAGCACACAAGACAGAGCACAAGCACACAATTGCACATTTTTCTGTATTTTTCTGTATTTTTACGTATACTTTTATTTTCCAATTTCAAACTTGAATGGTTATATCGTTGCTTGGCGTTGTCGAGCGGACAGGCTGTCGACCGACTCTGGCCGTCGTGGGGGGCCGTGATCCACAGAGATGTAGACATTCTTATGTCGTAAGCTCGAGCGTTGTGTAAATACAAAGTAGAAGCAAACTAGGCAAGACAAGAACGATCACAGCTCCGGGTGGTCCCAGAGACTGGACGCCGCATAGTTGATGTCCGTGAGCACCGAGTCCGCCGTCGTCCACTCGTTGGTCTCCTGGCTGCTCACGCGGATGCCCGTGTCGACCGTATTCTGCTTGTCAGTTTGGCGAGTTCAGATATTTGGTAGTCAAATAATGATGGGGATGTTGTAGGGGCATACGTACCCAGTTGATGTCGCCCAGATTGAGGGGAATCCACGCGTCATAGTGCGTCGGCATATTCTCAGGGGGTATTGTGCCGGCCTCCATTGGGACTGTCTGCATCTGCATCTGCATCGGTGGCACTGGATGGTCTGGGTGGCACTGGGTGGCCTGGGTGTGCAAAGGCCATCTGGAGCCCAACGGCGGAGGCATGTATGGCATTGCTGTTTCAAGGCCGACTGACTGTTAGAATTCCGTACGAATATATGGAGAGGAGAGGACTCACGATTCTGGAGGTTCGGCTCCGACAAGGGCATCAGCCCCAGCCCGGGCCCGGCCGATACCGGTTCTCCATAGTAGCCTGTCTGCAGAGTATAGCCGGCATCTTCCTGCGGTGACAGTTCTTGAGTCGGGTGGGCATACGTCTGGCTAGACGGCTGGCTGTAAGGCTGGCTGGGCTGTCTATCTCTCCGTGGCTGGCTATTCCGAGCTTGCTGGCCAGATCGACTCTGCGGGTCAGCGGGCGGCGACCAGTTTGGCGGACAGCCGCGCTCGCGCACATCGCTGGCATAGATATTGCGCAGCATCACGCCCACAAGCTCGGCCGCCTTGACGGCATCGCTCTTCTGCTCCGCCACCTCGGCCCAGATCTCATACGACCGCCGCAGCAGGTCGACAAGCACACTGCGCTCGACCGGCAGGGTGGCGTGCGAGCCGTAGTTGGCAGGCGCGGCAGGTCTGGGTCTAGGTCTAGGCGCAAGTTTAGATTTAGGTGTGGTCTTGCCGTCGCTTTCGTGGACACTCTCAGACTGCGCCGTTGACAGTGTTGTAAAGGTCGTTGCTGCTGCTGCTGCTGTTGTTGTGCTCGATACGGTGGGGGCGCCACGCCCGCTCGACACTGACGATGAGCCTTTGTGCGCATTTGCATTTGACAGCGAGTCTCTCGTCGCCTTCATCAACAGCTCCGACTCAAACTTGCTCTCATTCTGCACAATAATGTACACAATCATAGCCGCCAGCAGGAAATCGTGCATCCCCAGGCCCGTAATGAACCACCCAATCTGGTGCAGCACGGCGCCCGGCTGCGTCGCCTCGTGCACCGCCCGGTGGTACTCGAGCAGCGCCAGTGCCGACTGCAGACACGCGCGCCGCGAGTAGGCGTGCTCCGGTAGCGGCTTCTCTTCCAGCAGATACGGCCGGTGCAGCACGCACCGGCTGCGCTGGTACAGCGACGCAATACCGAACCGCTGCACAACAAGCAGCGGCGGGTCTGCGACGCAGTCGTCCACCGGCCGCACCTTGATGAACTGCGGCACCTGGCGCCACTTGTCCTCGAGTATGTAGTCGGTGTGCATAATCTCGGCATACGACGGCGGCGTCAGGGTGTGCGAGAGGCGCGCCACCTGGCCAAAGACGCGGCACACCATGCTCTTAAAGATAGTATAGCTCATAGCCGTATACTCGGTCTCGGGCCGCGACGGCGGCAGCTCGACCGAATCCTCGTCAAAGTCTTCGTCCAGCACATTGTGGACGAGACTGGTGTCGCTGGGGATGCCGTGTATCATGCTGGGCAGGCCCAGATAAAAGGACACAATCAGGTCCAGCTGGATCGCAAGGTTCCAGAGCCGCCGGCGGATCTCACCTTCAAAGGCGGAGATGTTGGGCAGCCGGCTGGGGTCGCGGTGCAGGCCCATCTTGAGCATGATGCGGATGCACACGCCCAGCAGCAAGAAGCAGTTGGTCTGGCTCACGCGGTTGACCAAGAACTCGGCCTCGATAAAGATCACCATGGCCTGCAGCGTCGCCGTGCTGGGGCTGGCGAATTTGGTCAGCGTCAGCGCACACGACGCAGCCGCCCGGTACGCCCGGTACCGCTCGACGGGGGTCATGTCGATGCCGTCCATCTCCAGCTCTTGCGGCGCCGAAAAGGTAGAAAAATAGATGCCCAGTTCCAAAATGACAAAGATGACGGCCAGAAAGGCATTGTCGACATTGACCATGTCGTTCCAAAAGGCCTTGTAGTTTTTCGTAAAGGTCGGGCGGTGCAGGACATGCTGCGATGGCGTGTGCGAGTTGAAGAAGCGCGTGATCAGCCGGTCGGCAATGTTCCGCGGCGGCAGCATCCGCAGCAAGTCGCCCTTGGTGCGCAGCCGGCCGGGCGGCGCACCGCCCGCGCCCATCATGAGGTTCTCTGTGCCCTCGAACTCGGCCGACGTCTCGAGGCTGGCCTTGTCCTCTTCGAGCTCGTCCTGCGGGTCTTCAAAATATGCCTTGAGATCGTCAATGTCGTCCAGCATGGCCATGAAGTGGGTGGCGCCGACATAGGTGGTGGCCCGCTGTCCGCGCACGACACGGCCTTTTTCTCGCGGCTGTGAGGCAGACTGATTGTCTGGGTTTTCTTGTGTTTGTGGTCCTAGCTTCTTCTCGCCAGACTCGTGGCTTTCGTCTTGTGTGGACCCCGACAGTGGCAGCTGGGAGTCCACGCCTGCGCCCAGCAGGTCAGAGCTCGACACGCCAAATTTGGACATGGCAGCTGCTGCACTGGTACTGGCACTGGCCTGGCCGCTGGAGCCAGAACTCTCGTCGTCCATGATCTGGCGCAGCATCCCCTCGAGCCGCCGCAGCCGAGCCGCCATGCCCTTGGCCGGCTTAGTGGGCTTCGTTGGCCGCGGTGCATACTCGCACAGGTCGACGCGGTCTTTTTTGAGGCAGTTTCCGCATGGCGATTCGCGGTCACACTTGAGTTTAGAGAAGCGGCATGGGGCACAGCTTAGAAGCACACGGGTCCTCTTTTGCTGCTGCTGTGATGGCTGCTGCTGCTGCCGCTGCTCCTCCTCCTCCTCCTCCTCCTCAACTCCACTCTCAACCCCATTGCCGATCATGTCATAGTCCGGGGGATCAGACATGGCGGGCCTTGACGTAGATCCCTGTTTGTTGTGAGCTATCTGTGAGCTATCTAACGTCGATCGTAGAAAGTTTGTGCACAATATAGCCGATGCGATTCAATGCGCAATAAGTACTAGAGCAACCCACATCCCGATACTCCTAGTCGAAAGGGCGATAACGGTTTTTATGTCCGCCTAGATTGTTAAAGCTGTCAAGCTATGATAATAACAAGCCGACAAGTCTCCGATCAGGTATATACACAAGACACCCGAGCTATAGACGATCTCTTCGTAAACTATTCGGAAGGTTTCATAGACTCGAAAAGGAAGCTATCGAGTCTGTGATGCCCGGGAGCTCTTGATCAGGGCAGCCAGCCATCTAGCCTTTTAGGCAAGACGGTGTGGTGGCAAGATGTAGTAGTACAATGGAACTTGGCAACGGAAACACTGATTTGTGATATAATTTTCAATGTTAAAAAAAAGAAGAAAAAAAAAGCATCATATCATACGTGAACAGTCGACAAGTACGAGCTATAAAAGTGATGTTCAGGATCAGTGTACGTGACGATGCACGTGATGTGGTAAATTAGTCATTTCACCATAGTCGAGCAGAAAGAAGTCCAACTCCGTGACCGCACACGTGAGACTGCACGATTTGGTGAGATAAAGGTCACGTTATCGTACCCGTGATCAGACTTTTTATCGAACGATTATGGGACGGTTACTTAGGGCGGGTTGCGTGTTGTTGTCGATCCTTCTGATCTTTCGATAAGCGTAAACTATCTTAAAATTGTAAACTACACCGTCTTACCATTTGACGTAGGCCTTGACTCTTTTACAATTTTGTGTTTCTGCTTACTTTTGTTTAAAACAAGAAGCATAAAACTAAACAGGCGTTGCCGAGTAGTCGGCAGTAAGTCATGGAGATGGCAACTGCTACAAAATATAGTCATGATGTATTCATTCTACAGATTTGAGCTCGATTGACAAATAGTCGATGTGTTTTCGGTATTGAGACATACAATCTGGAGGAGAATTTACTAGGATTTTTAAGTTATTAATAGTTTTTGCTTATGTCATTGTATGCAACGTATTGTCTTTTCGGTCTCAAACAATGATTCGAAGGATTAAAAACACCATTCTGAAAGACCAGCCTAGTACTCGATAGACAGCCTCGAATTAGAACAAAACGCACGATTGAAATTCGAAATTCCAAAACAGATAGGGACCTATCATTCTATTGTTCGCCGACGAATAATACATCAGTGGATAAGTCAAGACGACAGTCGGCACTTCGCCGCCGGGTCCCGACCTGCATATAGAATATAAAAAATATAAATTATAAATCAGGTGGCGTCGATCACCCGTCAGAGAAACAGGAAGCATAAAGGCAGCATCCTTCCTAGTCTACGGCAGGCATAGGACACATACTAAGCATGGACAGGCTGATAAAGAAACAGTCATACGCATGCTCACGGCACAGTGGAAACAGTCATACATATTATTCAACATATTTACAAGCACATCACAATTAGAAACGAAACAAGTGCAGAGGACGGAGATATGATTATGTTTTTCGTCTTAAATTAACAAGAGACAAAAAAATCAATTGGCAAAGGTCATATATCATAACATGTTTAAAAAAGCAACGCCGCTCTGCAGTTGGGGGAGTTTTTGTGTTATGTGTTGGGGGTTTGGCGAAACAAATAGACAAGACAGACGAGGGGTGTTATCATTGATCGTGCTGCTGGCTTAAAATGCAATACATGTAGTGTAAATAACGGATTGGAAAAAATGGAACATGAGAATTGAAAAAGCAATTGGAGATGAGGCAAGAAGACAAGACATGAAAGATTAAGACATCTAGTATAGACATCTCATCTTGAATCGAACCCTATACTACAATGACTTAAGCAAAGAGCTGACCGCAGCCCCAGTGCTGCTCACACTGGCACGCACCGTTATCCTTCCAGTCGTCGTTGGAGTAGGAGAAGAAGACAATGCTGCCGCCGAGCTCGGACTTGAGCGACGAGATGGCAGTGGCCTGGTCCTCCAAAGAGCAGGTGGCGACACCGTTGGCAACGCAAGACGAAGGCCAGCCACTCTCCAGGACGTAGCCGTCGAGGCCGCAAATGTTCTTGACAATCTCGAGCTGGCCAGCAACAAACTTGCCGGCGTCTGAGGGGGCGGTCTCGGCGTTGAAGTAGGCGTGGGCGTTGCAGGCAACAACATCGACGACGGCGCAGATGGCAGACGAGAACTCGGGGTCCTCCCAGGTGCCGACGGTGTCGGTGGTGGTGACGGGGACACTGTAGCCGTCGCCCTTGATGATCTCCTTGACCTCGGTGATGAGGCCGCTCAGCTCAGAGGGTGTGCAGAAATGCTGGAAACCGGCCTCGTTACCAACAACAACGAGCTCGACGAGGTCCCACTTGGCCCAGGACTTGATGGCGGAGATCTGCGAAGCGACATCGGGGTCGGCGTTGTCGCAGCCAACCTCACCGATAAAGACACCAATGATCATCTTGAGGCCAATGGTCTCGCAGGCAGCACCGACGTTGGGCAGGGTGTCGCAGTCGGTGGAGTAGACACGGATGGTGTTGAAGCCCTTGGTCTGGATCTCGGTCAGGTCGGTCAGGACCTCGGAAGCAGTCTTGCAGGAGCCGCTGTTGGTGTAGGGGGTGTAGGTAATAGCCCACTGGTTACCGCCGCCCAGCTTGGAGGGAGTAGAGGTGGCAGTGGCAGCAGCCGAGCTCTTGGCCTTGGTGGAGGAGGCGACGACGGGCACGGCAGTGGTCGTGACCTCGACAGGCACAGCAACGGTGGAAACCTCGACCGGCACGGCAGTCGTGGTAACCTCAGCGGGAGCAGTGGTGGGGGTCACGACGGGGACAACGGTGCTGGTGGTGGGAATGCTAAAGGGGCAGACAATGACAATGTTGGTCTCGGTCACGGTGGTGACGACAGCGGGACGGGTGTAGGTGCCAGGGGTGTACGAGGTGACGACGGGGACAACGACAACGGTCTCGGTTGCGACAACGGTGGTAATGGGAGCAATGGTGTAGGTGCCGGCCGAGGGGCAGACGTAGGTGGTCTCCTGGATGATGCTGGTGACAAGACCGTTGGTCTGGGTGGAGGTGGTGGCAACGGGGCAGACGACCGTGGTCTCGGTGGCGACAACGGTGGTGACACCGCCCAGAGTGTGGGTACCGGCAGGGACCTTGGTGGTGGTGGCACCGCAGACAGTGGTGGTCTTGGTGACAACAACAGTGGTGGCGGGGAAGGTGTAGGTGCCGGGAACCTCGCAGGTCGAGACGACGGGAGTGGGCACGGAGCACGACTCAACGACGACGGTAGTGTCGACCACGGTGGTCGTGGTGGGCAGAACAACAGAGGACGAGTTGGTCGTCGGGGCCGGGGGCGGGACGGTGGGGGCCGGGACGGTGGTGTTGTAGTGGACCTTGGACGAGGTGGTGGACGTGCTGGTGGTCGTCAGGGTCACGGTGGTGTCGGTGCGCTCGGGGGTAGGAACCCAGTCTGTCTTGTGTTAGACTTTTCTCTCATATTCTATGATTCTTCATCTTCGGTTCTTGTCCACGTACAGTAGTCACCAGTGATGGTCTGGATGATGGTCGTGCACAGCTCCTCGACAGCGTCGCGCTCCTCAAAGAGCTTGTGAACTTCGGCATGACGGTGGTGGTGGCGCGCAGCCGAAGCACCGGCGGCGAAGACAGCCGCAGCTGCCACGATAGAGGCCTTCATGTTGGAATTATCGAAATATTAATTATCGAGAATATAAAGTGTTGGGTTTGAGATGTGCTGGATTTATAAGAGCGCGTCGGTAAAGAGTGCCCGCTGAAAGAGTGAAGCGGTAGTTGAATATAAACGAGTGAACGAGAGGCAGAAAACAAAATATGGCTTCCGAGGTGACTACAACATCTGCAGATAAATAGGAAGTGAGAAGGAAAGAGAAGGAAGAGAGGAAGAAAAAGAAGAGGAGAAGAAGGGAAGAAAAGGAACGGGAAAGGAGGAGTATGAGTGGGCGGTGGAAGAGGTGGGCGGAGGCTTTATTATGATTCAAGCAATTTGATTAATACGGAGTACGGTATGGAGTATGAATGGCTACGACTACGACTAATAGACTACAACTATGCTTCCAGACTGCTACGCGCAGAGACAAAACAGAGTTTGAATATGGGGCGCCATTGCCAACGATGAGACCGGGGTGTGAGATGGGGGGGGTGTGAGATGGTGGATAGGGTGTGAGATGGTGGATAGGGTGTGAAGAGAGCGATGCTGGGGAATGAGGACTACTTTAGGACGGCGAGGAGGAGGTTTACGGCGATTTACGATTAATACATTTCAGGGACAATTGACTACTGAGTACAATATACAAAGACACAAAAGACATCATGTGGCGATGTCACCGACACGGACCTGGGCCAAGGAAAATAGATAGAGAACAGGTGCTGGAACATCTGAGGGTAGAGGTAGAAGACAAGACGAGAGGCAGAAGAGGAAAAAGGGACGTATTGCGGAGTACAGGTACATCGGCTGCAATACCAAGGCCAGTGGTCTTATGAGGATTCATATGATACTCTGTAGAGAATCAAACAGAGGAAATCAAGGAGTCAAATGGTAAATGAAAAAGCAAAGAGCAAAGAGCAAAGAGCAAAGAAGACGAGAGTGGCTGAGGAGGAGAGGTAGGGAGAGATGTCAGCATAAAGGGTGTATCAAACTATCATCAATATGGGTTATATGAGCAGCAAATACGAATAGATACTAAATAACGGCAAGCCCACTCAGCCCCGGCTGCTCCTTGTCAAGACTCGTCTGGTCTGTTGATTGTCATTTTGGTCGCGGTGCATATTTGTGTGAAGATTTACAGCGCTAATACGCTAATACGCCAACACGCTTACACTAATACACTAATATGCTAATAAGGTACAGTATGGAGTATACGACCCATATATTTATGGCTGCATGGCCCGTCTGTTGATTTTGTGGGTCAGCCCCTGTGGATGTTGACAGCCACGATCGATACGGTGTACTCAGTATGCAGGCTGAATTTCAAATTAAAGCGTACTGAAAATTGACTGATGCCCGAGAAGAGCGGTGACGGGAAGGCATTGCGAATATTGGTATGGAAAGATCTAGATCACGCTCAAGGGAGATACTGTCTGCCATACCGAGATGAAGAGACGTCGAGTGTCTTAGTCATGCATGGGCACCCCTGCGTATAAGTCGAGAGTCGCACCTTCCCGCCGCGTGCATGTAATCTATTACAGAGAGTACTCGGTACGTCCAATCTAAACGTGCATTTCTCGACGAATTGCATTGCAGGAGGAAAGAGCGATATAGGGAAAGAACGATGGCCGTATTATCCTGACATACGCATAGCCCCCGATGCTCTGGCCTACTTGTACTTGATATGCCCAGGTGCCCAGCTTCAACCAAGAGCCCAAGAAAACGACAAGACGACATGACAAGCCTGCACTTGCGGACACAATACCGGAAACAACACAAACAGCATGAAGGCACACTGTAATAAGTGGCGGCAACAACAACACTTGCCAGCACAAACTTTCAGTCGTCTTTTGAGTGGCTCCTGAGGTTGTGGGAAATTAGCTAAGCGACATTGCTCAATAGCTCCGCGCTACCTGTCCGCTACAACAGCCAACTACAGGCAAAATAGGCAGTAAAAGATGAACAAGAAGCTAAGAGTGTAGGCACGGCCCCGGTCCATGGCGGTTTGCTCATCTTAATTTCGCAGATGCGCGACTAAGACCATTGGGTTCCATTACCCCTGGAAAAGCGGGGCGCTTCTTATTTGTACACAAGTACTTGAGCATAAGCATAAGCATATGAGGTATCTTGAGATATTAGAAGGAACAATACGGAATACTTGGATCTTGGCTGTCTATGCTCTAGAGACTTGTTGTGATTGCTTGTATGCAGACAGCGATCCAGCGGCGCAGCAGGGCTGCAATCATCGACGGGTGATAGTGATACTTTGTAAGAAAAGCAGAAGCAAACAATACAAAAAAGACACAAGAGAATGTGAGATCTAAGCAGGGACACGACGAGGTGTGTGTGGTACTTCTACTTGTACTACTTGATCCTAATTATCCGTCGATACGAGTCATACCAATGGCACAGCACCGGCCAGCTAGTGGTAAGGCATCTCAGAGTCAGTGTACTCTTCCCCGCCTCTGGAAGGCGACGTCTGTCTGTTTCTATTCATCTTCTATGGTACTTGATGATTCTATTTTAGGGTTGCGCGAATCAGAATAAAGAAATGGGCAACGAGTGTAGAATACATAGTTATGAATCTAAATATGCATATATGAGGGCGGCTGCGTCGACCAGCCTCTATTACTCCGGAGACAACATTGATACCTCCACCGAGCAATCTCCCCCTATTGATAAATGAGAGCTCGACTCTAAAACTGAGACAGTGAATGAAGACTAATCAAAGTGATAGGGAAGTGTAAATACGCATGTGGTGTATATGGTGTAAATACATGTTGCGTGGATGTGACATCATAAGATGAGGCATCTCACGATCGAGACCACAGAGTGCCGAATCGCAGCAAACAAGATTAAACATTGACTAGTATTGAGATTGGGATTGAGTATTGAGGATTGGTACTTCAGAAGCCGCTGAAGAACTGAGAAGCTGACGTGAATCCGCAGCAAAGGTGCGCTGGCTGGCATTCTGCAGTAATTATTCGTATATTCACAGTACGCCACAAGCAAAGTGCCGAGTAATGCATCGCGCCGCCTTGATCTTGTGCTCAACTCTATTTTTGCCTGGAATGCGCGATGCAGATATGGACGATGGAGGTGAAACAACGTAAACAGTTAATAACAATAACAAACACCAAGCCGGTTGACTGTCAGTATCACCTTTCAATACAAGCAAGTACTTGCTTTGACGTAGTTATTGACGTTCACCTTGCCGTCTGCCAATAACAAGTCGGCGGGCAAGGCGCGATCGAGTCAGCCAGAAGATGAGAGTGCCTCGCAGGCTGGCTAGATGTTCTATTATTATTCTTGTTATTATTATTATTCATTTATTATTATTTAAGGTGGTAGTAGATTAAACTCAGCCCAAAATGAGGCACCTGAAACGCCGGCACGGCCGTTGACGATTTCTTTTAATAAAAGTACGAAGTATAGCAAGTATTAGATGTTAAGCAAAATGGCAGGGCACATGCTGTTGTTTTGCTTAGCTGATGTCCCTTGGACCTGAGCTGCTGAACAACCTGTATCTTGTGATTATTTTCTTAAAGAATTTTTTTCTTTCTTCTTCTTCTTTCTTTTTCTTTCAGGAACTTCTTCAATAATTTCTTCCGTCTTCCTATCCCTTTCAGCCCCTTTCAAGTTGCGTACCCTTTGAGCTTTGATTTCTAATATTTGCGGGGAGCTGATCGCGTCAAAGGATGATGACTAGAGCTAATCCAAGAGCCCCAGGAATTTGTAGAGTAAATAAAGAGACTAAAGTGCAATAGAAAGGACTGTTCTGGAATGTTGACCATTTACCACAGGCCTCAATGCTGGACACTGGGCACTTGGACACCCAGGAATGCCAAGGGACACGAAGGCTAACCGAGGCGCGAATTATGAGAGGGAGCACCTACGTCTACGTAATACTCCGTTGAATATGCTCTCGTATGGGCCGCCCCCCTTGACAGCAGGCAAAAAGCCCCAGAAGCTTTCAAATAGCCTCCTGGAAAATCAAAGAATTCTAGAATCACACGCTCCCGGGATAAAAGGACCAGTACTCGCAGTCTCCAGAAAGGGGCGGTAAACCGCGACCAAAGTAACAAAACAAAGCCAAAACGCCACTAATATATGGGGTACTACTACGCTGTTATTCAGCGGTGTACGAAGTATGGATGCCAAAGTCAGTACATGCATAAATGGGTGCCTTGTTGGCGCTCACGCTCTCCACCAGAGGGCTCTGATAGTAACGTACCTTAGAATACTGAGTACATGATTTGATTTCTCCGTTGAGGTTATTTGCAGCAGAGGCGTGGCAGCGCCAGGCGTAACCTAAATGAAGGAAGGGGGACACGGAGAATTTGCCGGCGGTGGTATGACCCTTTGTGTGTATACTCGAATGTACTGTATTTGCAGCCCGAGATGTGTTTTATGCGAGTTGAGTGTCTAGCCACAAGGGCGGTGATGCCTCATCAGAAGAGAGGAGATGTGATTGAAGCAGAGTATCATGACTAGGAGCATCGACCAGTCACCGACACCAGCAGCAACTAAATTCGGCAAACATTTTTTTATTCTTTTTTTTTAAAAAAAAAAAAAAAAGAAAAAAGAAAAACATTAATAAATCGATATATATATATATATATTGTTTCATCTATATATTATGGAAATATCTGGCATCGTCTTTAAATTGCTATTTACTCTGTGGAAATCTGGTGGCAATTGACCATCACCATAAGAGATGGAGAAAGAAAAAGAAAGAAAAAAAAAAGTATTTGTATCTGTGAATGTATCTACTCTTGTAAATAGACAGCATCCGTCTGTTGACTCAATGCCAATCCTTGTCTCGGACATTTCTCTTTAGGGGCAGCATCTCTGTGCTGATCAGCACTGAATAGGTCCTCTATAACTCGTAATTCGAAATTGGCAATATCACTAAACTGGGATGATGGACCTACTTATTCTCATAAAGTAGTCTCTACTCTCTACCTCTACATAAATCCCAGTGCAAGACCCCAGACCCCTTGCTGGGATCGTCCTCTACTGCCAATCTCGAAATGCTCCGTAGGTAATTTACACATCACGTATTACTTTAGTGGACAGTAAGATACAAGTGGAAAGTATCCTAGAATCAGTGAATGCAATCTGTAAAATCAGTAATGCAGAGTACGCACGACAGTGCCCCCTTTTCAAAGGTGATCTGTTCTGGGCCGCTTGGCAGTGCTGTCAACCGGGTGGGCACGAGGAACAGTCTAGAGTTTTTGATTGTCGGTGACGGACGGTGAGCTTGAGAAGAGAGGAGAGGAGAAGAGAAGAGAAAGAGAGGAGTTCCTTCCACAAGCTCAAGGCAGAGCTGATGTTTAAGCAGTCAAGTCAGACAGAACAAGAGCCATCGGAGAGTCAAGTTGACTAACTCACTGATTCACTGATGCAACAGCAGTCTTACAAGATACACACATGACATGTTTACGACATCCAACTTCAGCTATCCTCAAGAATGCCATTAGGAATCTGCCACGGATGCCATGGCTTGCCAAGGAATAGAGGTGAAAGCACGCGTCTTTGAAATGACAATGAGACAAAAGGCTAAACTGAGATACCTGAGGAGCTGAGATTCCGTGAGTCTCAAATGACGAGAAAGTGAACAAAAAGAATTACAGACCGAATTTCGGACACAATCACGGACAGACTCACGTATAGGACGACGGAAAGCTAAAGTGACAAAGATGGTGCCCGGTCGCCAGAGTGTATTAGATATAAAGTAAAGAAGAAAAGTAAAGAAAAGTAATGCAAATGGTAATAGTGAATAGAATGAGTATAAATATGAATAGCCAAAATTCCGCCATGATTTTGTAAACAGTAACCCGAGTATGCAAAGAAAACGGCCCAAGTATAAGCCCAAGAGGAACGACAAAACAACAAAAATGTGTTATATATGAACATGGTATCGGATGGAAAGCAAAGTGGTATAAGCTGTGAGGGAACCGGATGACAGAACAAGGGAACAGAGAATCGAAGATTGAAGAAATATAAAATGAGAATAAAGACAAAGGAAAGACTGTGGAATGAAGGATGGTGTGAACGCAAAAGCATCCACGATGATGGGTATTAAAATAATGTAATGCAGAGTGAAAGGTGAATATAAAGAAAAAGAGGTCGGAGATTAAAGAATTATAATATTAAACGATTAGATATTAAGAGATTAGACCGTATCGGTACATGTCTCGTGATGCGTGTCGTGTCTTTGCGTCCTTGTCGCTCATGGCCGTGCTGCCGTGGTGAGAATGGCTGGCAGCGAGAACCCGCCGTGAACACCCACCGAAGATGTGCTGATGCCTGACGGTGACGGTGACATGGACGAGTAGGATGTAGCTGATGATGCAAGCGACGAGGTCGACATGTTTGACGACATCGACGACAGACCATGCGGTGAGCTGGAGCTGCCGCCGCTGCTATGCCCATCGGCGTAGGGCCGGTCGTAGCCGGCCAGGGAATGGATGCCGAGCAGCGATGAGGATGACGAGGACGAGGACGGTGCACGCAGCGAGCCGGCCAGAGGAGAAGGGCCAGAGCCAGGTGCAGAAGCATGCGTGGGAGCCGGTGGCGACAGGGCACGTCCTCCATAGTGCCCGTAGTGCGTGCTTACTGATGACACGGTCGACGGCGTAGACGGCTGCGCAGGGTGCGATGTCCAGGCGTAGACGCTTGTCGGTGAGTACTCGGGCTCCCACTTGTGACGAATGGAAGCACTCTGGTGGTGGTCTTGATGAGCATGCTGGTGATGAGGCTGATGATGCTGATGATGTTGGTGATGCTGGTGTTGATGCTGCTGCTGCTCCTGGTGATGGTGATGATGTTGATGGTGAAGCTGTGGAAGAGGCTGCTGCGGATGATGCTGTTGGTGATGATGCTGCTGCTGCTGGTGATGATGCTGCTGCTGCTGCTGGTGATGATGCTGGTGATGATGCGGCTGAATATGATGATGGTGATGCTGCTGCGGGTGATGCAGGCTGCTTGTGTGTGGTGCGTGTGATGAGACGCTGCCAGCCTCCATCCCTGTGGCTTCCGGCATTGTCCCTGATGCATGTCCGAGCGAGCCGTCACTCCCGGCAGACGGCATGCCTCCCATATGTACCATCCCCGAGTGCTCATGTTCCGGCATGTATCCCGTGCCCATGGCCCCTGTATTCATTCCTCCTGAAACAGCTCCCGTAGAAGTAGGTGCTGGCAGTACCCCTGCCCGGCGTCGTGGTGGCCGTCCGCACCGGGACTTGGGCGTCTTCTCGCGAATGGCCAGCTTGACCTGGTTCAGACTGAAACCGGTCAACTGGCAGATTCGTGATTTCGCTAGACCGCTGTCGAAGAAGAGCATCCGCGCCCGCAGGCGGTCAGCCTCGGTGAGATGCTTGGTGCCCATGATTGGCGGAGGTTGAGGTCAGGGGGTCAGGATAGGCTAGGATGAGGTCGAAGTCGAGGTCAGGTTCGAGATTATGTCAGGGCCAATGAGGTCGGAATAAGGTTGTCTAGTCTAGTGAGACACGCAGATGGCAATTGCGAAAAAAGGAAGGAGCAAACGAGCAAAGAATAAGAGCGAATGGAAAGAGGAAAGAGGAATGCTTGCCGATCAAGAATTAAAAGTCAAGGTGCGACAAGGTAAGCTCATTGTTCATTGTTGGAGGGTCGCACCTGCCCTTGTGTTCTTGCAACTCGCACCCGTTCTTTCCTCTTTTCCAAGTTTTTTTTTTTTTTCTCCAACAAAAGGGGCTGTTGGGCTTGATGGAGAGAAAGGGAAAGAACAAAACAGGAAAGGAAAGAGAAGAGGCCGCAGCGCCTTCTTGGAACAGAAATTAGAGTGCAATTTACTACTGCTCCCAGTGCTCCGTACAGCTCTTACAACCCGACTGTTTACATTGGACCTCGGCCCGCTCTGATTGGCTGGTCTTGTACTAATATTAATGCTTGATTACTTGTATAAGGGTGCCACAAACCCAAGACCCAGCCTGGTCTGGTGGACTGGCACGCCAGCCGCGCCGCCTGCAGTTTACTCGGACTGGACCAGTGAGCATCGGCAATACTGTTAATATAGTAGAGCTGATACTCCAATAAGCCAAATCACACGGCTGATGTAATATCTTGAACGTCAGTAAAGCTTTATCGTGAATCAAGAAAGAGAAAAGACGAAAGCGATAAAAGATAGACCCGATAAAGATATTGAGAAAGTGGGTGTAGGCCCATTTGTTATTTTCAGAATTAGATTAAGCGTCACATGACCAGACTTTTTATTTATCGAAATGAGCAGTGTAGACAACTGACTAGATGACTAAGAATATATAACTCCACCCGCATGGGCGGGTGGAACCCCATTGGTGGGTTTTCCATGCCTTACCCCTTCTAGTTAGTTATTGACCTCAAACATCACCAACAGACCTCCAGAACCAGTTTTATTAGAACTATGTCGACCACCTTTCAAGAATGGGCATGGATAAGGTCGACGGTGCAGACAAACCAGATTGATGAGAAGATTACCGTATACGAGACCGACTACAGTCGTTGCATAGACTGACTGTCCCGACAGAAAGATAATATCTTGATATTTTGCAGTGGTGTAGTCGTTTTGGCACCAACACTTATTAGTGGACTTTTCAGCAAGAAATAGATATATCTCTTCGAGTCATGAAGCTTCGGACGAAGCTTCGACAACCAAACGTTTGATAAGCCGACACTGGAACTCAGCAGATAGATTTCATCTGACTTTCAGTTGACTTCTATTAGAGCTTTATCACCCATTGAAAGCATCATGTCTGGGATGCCCTGCTGCAGCGGCCGCGCACCAGTGCCTGGCAGCTGCTTCTGAAGCAGCCGTGCATCTATCTCGCCAGGCTGCTCTACTCGTGCCACCCCGTTACACCTTCACAGCACGCGGCGGATGCCCTGTCGGTTGTCTGCATCTCCGACACCCACAACAGCCAGCCTCAGCTGCCCGACGGCGATGTGCTGATTCACGCCGGCGTCTGACCCAGTCTGGCTCGTTCAAGGAGCTGCAATGCAGTCATCAGAAAAACAAAGTGTTTGCTCATAAACCCGGCCATGGTGGGAGGCCTACGGGATGACGAAAGACGCCGTCCGGTGCAAGCTATTCTGTGAAAGATTTGAAACCCAACTTGGAGAGAGACCTCTTTCCATCTGAAGTTGGTTGAATACATCTTCTGAATGAAGCTGCATCTCCTTTCTATAGGGCTCAGGTTCCTGGCCAGATACTTTTCGTCTGCCTACTTCGGATGGCAGTCGGACATGGGAGGGTCATGCTTCTGGCGAAACGCTTTATCTTCTCAGTGACTCAGGTGACAGTTGTACATATATTGCAATATTGCAATACTGCACGGGCTGAACAAATAGTACGTGCGGCGTCTCTGCGATGATGTTCATGGCTCAAAACCGGGCACTGATCGTGTGCTCTTCTGCACGCAAGCCGCGGTGGTCCGGAATGACCAAGATTTTGTTCAGCTTGGGCACAGTAGCAGCCCAAGAGGGCTCGACCTCCAGTACCTTGGGCCGTGACCGCAGCTCAGCCTCCAATTCAGGGGTGATGATAGCGGGTGCCGCGCGAGGCAAGCCCCTCTCGATGAGTTGGTTGTAAGCGATGGTGATATATTATGCTAGAACAGACAAAATGGCGTATCGCTGTACATCGGGATTCTGGGGTCGGGAATCTCAGAGACAGGCCATGGTTTGTCGAAAAAGAACTCAATCTCGGACCGCAATCCCTTGTTTAAAACCAGCTACAAAGTATCCCGTCTTAAAAAGGTAGCGCCTGATCCTCATCCACTTTTTGCCGGCACCAGGCGCAATGAACTGTAAATCATCCACTAAACACCCGCGCTCCACATCCTTTTATATCTCGCTCATGAGCCGCACTTGATAAGAGCCATAATATGCCATGTTTTTTCACAGATAACAAAATCTATCAGATAGCTGATGCCTTCTGACCAGTGTATTGCCAGATACATCAACGGCAAGGGTGGCAACGCCACAGTGATTGCCGTGGGGGGTGCCATCAACACCATCCTTCTTCAAAGCCGCGAGACAGTTGCGTCTGGTAACTGCAAGGGCTATAACGGAAACTACATTATATTTACTTACTAGTGTTATGGCAAAACAATATTTAAAATTAATATACAAAGAAAACTGAAGCAGGGACCCGGGAAGATATATTGATTTTATCCGCTACTTAAGATGAAATGGTTAAAAATGTGTAAAATGTGTAAATATGAGAGCTGTAACGACTGTATGCTTTTTCTTTTTCCTTTTCTTCTTTTTTTTTTTTTTTACTTGCACTCTTGCAAATGCATCATCATTATATCAAGGCGAGCCGCTTAGAAGCCCAGCTTGAAACCACCCCAGTTGAGGCGGGTAAAGACGCCAGCCGAGTCGTACTTTTCACGGATGTCGCGCATCTTCTTGATGTTCTCTAGGGGGAAGGTGATGTAGGGGTTCTGGAACTCGCCGGAGTCACCAGGGTACAGGAAATCGCGGGCAATGCCGAGCTCCTTGTTGAGCGAATGGAGGTAGTCGGTGGTGCGCATGACCCAGTTGAGCATGCGCAGGTCGTCCGACTCCTTGTCCCAGCCGGTGGACAGCTGCCAGATGAGCAGGGACTCCTTGTCGTCGAGGCCCCAGACGTTGCCGATGCCGTTGTTCTTGGCCACGCTCAGGGCCGTGCGGGGCAGCACGTTGACAATAAAAGTAGGGTACAGGCCCTCAATGTCGCTAATCTCCTCGACGGCCTCCTTCCAGGCGGCGTAGATGTTGAACAGCTGGGTGCCGTTGGGGGTGATGGTGTGGTGGGCAAACTGGACGCGGAACAATTGGTTGGGCGACACGAGCTGGTTGTGCCACACGGTGGGCGTGTAGACGCCGTTGGTGGTGGACTCGGAGGGGATGGCGGAAAAGTTGGCAAAGGTGCCCGGGGGCGACTCGGTGCCCTCCTGGACACCGATCAGGCTGGCCGAGGCGGCCTTGGTGGTGACGTTGTACTGGATGCTCAGGACCTGGCCGGCGCCAATGGTGTTGTTGGGGTACTCGCCGAGGTCGGACGTGGCCTGCAGAAACTGCGGCAGGTAGGACTCGTTGAACTGCTGAATTGTGGTCGAGAGGTTGGCGACCTCGTAGGCCTGCAGGGTGAACTTGGTGACGACACCGTAGTTGCTGGCACCGCCCTTGAGGGCCCAGAACAGGTCGCGGTTGGTCGAGTTGGTGGCGGTGACCTGGGTGCCGTTGCCGAGCACGACCTCGTACTTGAGGATGGTGTCCATGACCAAGCCGTACTTGTTGAGAAAGTAGTGGAAGCCACCAATCAGGGACAGACCGGGAACACCAATGGTTTTCATGCGGCCGCCCAGGCAGTAGAGGCCATAGGGCTCCAGGGCCGTGTAGACATCGACCCACCGGTTACCGGGGCCGACATCGACGGTCTGGGCAGTCTCGTCGACGGTGACAGTGTTGATGTTCTCAAGGGCGACGAGCACACCGCCGTTGATGTTGTTGGAGCCGGGGAACTCTCTTGTTAGATTATTGACTGTAAAATCATTATAGTACTATCATCAAAACTCACGTTCATGTGGCCACCACCGCGAATGGCAAACTGGACCTGGTTCTTGGACAGCAGAGCAATGGCCGAGGCGACCTCGTCGGCAGTGTTGGGGGTGTAGATGCAGGCCGGGTACAAGTTGGCGCGGATGTCCCAGTAGTCGGTGCGCTCCTCGGTGTAGTTGGCGGACCAGGGGAAGTAGACCGCTGAGGTGTTCGTGGCGGCCAGGCTGGCGCAGGCATCCAAGGCACCGGGCAGGGTGTAGTTTGGGAAGCTGTTGAGCAGCTGGGCAGACGCGGCCGAGGCCAGGCCCGCGAGGGCAGCAGTCTTTGCGATCATGGTGAGATGTGAGAGAAGGATTAAAATAATTAAGAAAGAGTTAAAAAAAATAAAAAAATGTAAAGAAAGACGAGAGTGGGAGATGTGATAGAAGGAGAAGAGAAGAGAGAAGAGAGGATAAGGGTGAAGAGAGAGAGAGAGGTGAGGGTGAAGAGAAGATCGGAAACAAGGTATCAACAGACGGTCGTGATCCTTTATACAATCGAGCTCGAGCTGGAGTGCCAGACCATGGAGCAGTGCCGGGGACTACGATCAAGCCGTTGATCGTTTGTTTTTCTTCTTTTTTTCTTTCTTTTACCCTTTTTTTCTTTGTGACGTCCTCTCTCATCGCTGATCTTTGTCTGACAGTCCAGGGTGCCGCTCCATGTCTGTGAGCTCAAGTCGACGGCAACGGTAGCAGTGCGCAGTATCAATGCGATACGGGGTACATGGACATGGACCATCCACTCCTCTCTTGCAGATAGTAGATATCAGATTTATCCCAGTTGATCTAGTGATCAATCGATTAATTAATCCGCGATGTCTCGCCCCTGGCGCCTGTTAGTGCTGTGTTGGTCTGTCGTACTACTTCGTACGCTGAGTACGTGTGCGTCGTCTTGCTGCGACCTGCTATTGCATCGCATGTGATTATGAAAACTGCTATCTGCTATACCGCTATTATTGTGGCCTAATTCTCGCTCTCGTTCAGTAGCGGTTGCTCAGAGCTTCGCCCCGGCTTGTCGTCTTTCATCTTGGGTCTACAGTCTACAGTCCACAAGATGCCCACTTCTTCTGCTTGATCTTCATTTTCTTCGTCTCCATCTTCTTTTCGTTCTCCTCCTTTGGAGTCCTCGCGTTCCCCAAACCCCCCTCCGTCCGGTCTGAGCGTCTACTTCGTAAGCATCTCTACCTCATCTACTCTGTATCATGTCTCTCCTTATTCTGTCTTTTCTTCTACTCTGTAGCTTTTTTACTCAGATCGGCATTATAGCCATGTGGGCATCTGCCACTACTCTTCTTATTACGGAGTATTAGTCGTGTCAGTCTTGTTAGTCTGCTAGTACAGGAGTCCGAAACACTGGCTCACTTTTGCTTGATTTAAGTTGGTCTAGTACCAAGTAGATGGTCGTCAGCCGGCCTCCCCTGGAATAGCATCCACCGTTGTAATAGTGCCAGGATCTAGTCTTGAAGAAAGGACGAAACGGCTAAAGAGATCGACGGATCTGTAGAACAAAAGAATGCACTAGTTGCAGTTGTCGTTGCAGATTGTTGACCGTTTGTTTTCTTTTCTTCTGCTCGAGCGCACGATATAGCTGTTTTCGCGATGCCTCAATAGACGTCAAGTGTAGTTAATGTCGTTCAACGTCATTCAATGTCCGACTCATTTGTACACTTGTACAAGCCGCCAAGTGAGCCCTACCGAGTCTTACTTCGTACTGCCCTGTGACCCTGTGGCTAGGCTTGACTGCAATTCGCCGACTATAGCTCCTGGCCGCTATTTTTACCTGTAAATTTACCAAGATGCAGATCTCCGAGGCCTGGCTTGGTATGCTTAGTCTCTAAAACCGCTGGCAGGCAGCTGCCATTTGGAAGTTGCTTGTCAGAAGCAAAAGCCGGGGTTGCTTTGATCAAAACTACGACCTACCGAGTATGGGCCGAACCGCTGCGAATACGACATATTACATCTTGTAGAGGACTTTCACAACGGGTGCAATCGCCGATGAGCGAGGCACGTTCTCGGTAGCCATGCACCTCGAGATATCACAATCTCGTGGTCTGCAAGTACCGCTTGTCGCCTGACCGCCCCGATATGATCTTGTGGCTTGTGCGGGCTGAGCTGAACTGAGGTGCGTCGACGTCCGTAAAAACATATCTCAAGTACGTCAGAGGCGTCGCTCGCAAGGCTGCCAGATTCCGATCAAGCTCAGTACGTCTCATTCGCTCTCCTTCACCGCCATGGGATGTATCATGGATGCCGCAATGTTACCTCTTGGTCCCCCATATTATGACATTTTGGCACTTGTAAGTATTTAAGCACTTACAATAAGTGGGACTAGACTGTGTAATGCCACCGCAGTCGCTCTCGCTCTCGCCAAGTATTATGTAATCCATATAGCAGGAAAATATAGTGGCCCTTTTCCCTGCTTGGCCCTCGACTAGTGACACCACACTGACCAGGGGCGGGAAACAAACGGCAGAGAACTGGGTTTACCTGAAATGCTGTCTGTAACAAATTAAAGTTTGCAGGTAGTGGGATGTAACTGCAACACCTGTCGTACTCGGGTGCGGTAGAATTTCCCCATAGAGATGTATGATCCGACTATGGACACAGCAGGGAGCACACAGAAGAGAGTGCGTCGTAGACTGACGAAAAGACTACACAGTACAAGACCGACAGACTGAGAAATCTAAACGACTGACAGTCGAACTGACAGAGAGTTGTGCAAGTAGCATCCTTGCCCTTCTTTCGGGGCCCCGCCGCAAGGAAATTGCCGCCAGACTCAAACATACAATTGACAAGAGATTAGATATTAGAGATGAGAGATGACGATGTGAAGAGAAAGAGATGAGCATGAGATACAAGTGACTTGGTAAAGCGGCTGCCTACTGCCTAGTCTACGAGAATACAGAACGTGGAGCACGTATGACAGCGTATGGGGTCGTATTAAATATAGGCCTTAGTTTGTGCAAATGGAAAAAGATGTTTGTTTACCTTACCCTGGCCGATATATTTTGTGAGATCGGATTTCATGTCTGCCGTTGTGTAATATTGATTGCCGTGTGTGTCTGCACCGTGCTATGCACCTTTAGGGTACCACCATCTCCAGAACCAGCTTAGTATTCCCGAGATTTGTTTACTTATTACTACTGAGTACTTCTCTTTGGTGATCTGATTACCTCTCGAGTTACTCCTATTCCGATTTATAGTACTGTGAGGCACTTTCCACCCAGCCATTGGACGGTGATCAGTCCGATTGTTGGGACGAGCTATGAGACTACGGGTAGATGTTACTGATTTATCCCCATGCCAAACACGAAACCGCTTGCTGCTTAGTACGTGCATTATATACTTGCAGCTTACACGATAGAGAGAGCGACAGAGAGAACAGCGACAGAGAGCGAGGATCCCACTTGTCTATATCGATTGAGTGGATGCACGTGGTAGGCATTAGCGTCAATGTCTAGGCCTTTTACTGCGCCGGCCCCGTTGTGCGGTTCCGCCTGGAGTTGTCAGGAGTTCTAGTGCCATGCAGTGGCAAAGGATGATAGCGTGGGTTGTAGAAACCAAAGGCTGGAGATTACCGGTAGCTCCGGCGAATAGATACTAGAATCCAACAGATATAGATGACAAGAAACAATAAAACATTGCTAAGAAGACAATACTCTGTGAGTAAACATCGACAATACCAAGAGTGCTTGTACGCTTGACTCTAGGATACGCGGTCCCAGTGTAGATCTTGGCTGTAACAGGTATCCTCTTCTCCTCTTTGTAATTGCATGTAGAACAAGTGGCTGGAAGACGAAGCTATTACAAAGGGGTAATACATGCGATTTACTCATCTGCAGAGTCATACATTTCCGAAGAAGCCTTATGGCTGCCTTGCTGTTGACTGCGGCTTAGACTAGACTTTGCACAAAGGAGCATGGGCAACGTACATCATCGGCAGGCAGTAGGCAGCGATCGATGCAACGGAACATGCCGCCGTGGCGGTGCGATGCCATGCCTCGGATGAACGTCCAGAATTCTAGAAGACTACTCCTTTAAACAGATGGACCGAGCAAGTTGGGTACTTGCCAGACATTTCAACACCTAGCTAAAGTGGCAGAGTTACCAGGCCCAGTTTTCAACATGTGCATAGGACGGCTGCCTAAAGCATAGTCAACGTGCATTCGTGTATGACGGAAGCTTTTGGCAACACGCCTGCCACAGCGTATTAGCACTTGTATTCACGCCAGCCGGGTCATGCGTAGCCAAAAAGAGAAACAATGTTGCGTCTCCAACAAACAGCAGTAGAGGGCATAGCTGAATTTGGGATATTTGCAATCTTAGTCTCGTTTGTTTTTGACATTGTTCGTAACTTGTGACGGGGGTTGTGTGCAAGACTTTGTGTGCTGTTTTGTCGTATATATAGGAAATTGATAGTATCCTGGTGAGGGATGGGAAAAGGCTACTTGCAAAATTCTCCTTATACAGTATTTAGTGGCCCTTGAGCTGTTGATAAGCCTGAATACTAAGCGCCCGACTCTATCGATCCAAGTGATTCGTGATTGTGAAAATTCCAATGTATGTTGATGTACATCGATGTACGTTGGCTGACATAATCACCTAGTTTCTATCGCTTAGAGCCTCAGAACTTTGATCAGCCCATCAAAGACGACACAGGTATATCCTGTTTAGTGGAAAAACAACACACACAAAACCTTACTACCATCTACGTGACATTGTCTCCTCGTTCACACCACTACACTACCATCCCTCATTGCCAATATGCCGCTCTGGACTTGCAGCACTGCCAATTGCCTACGACCGACTGTACGGAACTCGGGTGACTATGCCATCTGTGGCCAGCATCTTTGCATGGTGCACGTTCAGAATCCGCCTCACCGCTGCCCCGTTTGGAATGTGAGTTCCCCTGGATGCAGCAAGAGTATCTTTGTAGCCCTGTATGCTAAATGTAGCCCAGGATGGCGATGTCTACGATGAGGCTGCAGTCAAGATCGAGCGGCAAGAGCTGCAGGGCCTACTGTGCTAGATCAACACAAAAGCGCTTGCCGCCCGTGCAAGCGAGCTCCGGGGCGGCAGAGCATGCACCGTGCCGACGCCGGTCTACGACAAGGACAATCGCAGCACTGTCATGGGCGGCATGAACTACCACGTCGACATCACATTCAATCTCGGGACGAGAGCGAGGTGCATGCAGTATTGGTATTGTGTGCAGCACTCGTCATCACTCCCAGATAATAGGCACCAGGTTACCATTTACTTCGTAGAAGTGCTGTGGGAATGTAAAAATATAAACTCCCAACAAAGGCAGATGCCCACGCGGCTATAAGACTATGCCCCGTCCCGGCACGCCGGCTTGCCGGTGATCATAGGACGCAGAGTCGTTGACGGCAGTCTGACTACTGATAGTCACACACCGCATTTGTTTAGGCGGCGATCATATACGTAGCTGTAGCCCCAGTAGAACAGCTTGCGGACAAGAGGGTGCCAACCTCGCTCCTGTCTTCTGTTGTCTTCTTTCTACTCTCCTTGTCTTTTTAATACCTTTGAAATTGAAAATTAATACAATTAGTAGGTAAAAGTGACAATAATAGAGAAGAACACCAGCAAATGTCCAGCTACGTTCAGTCAGCCGTGTCTAGAACAAAGTCTTGAAAGTTTCTGAATGTGAAGAGGCAGACAATACCATGCTAGACATATCTGATACTGACTCTGTTGTGCCTGGGTTTTCGCCGTACTTTTGCAGAAAAGTCTACAACACTGTCTTGCAGTTTAGCAAATAGCCCCCGGACCAGATAAGATCAAGACATATCAAAGCAAGAGGAATGGATTCATACAGTAAACAAGTAAATGTAGCGGTGTAGATGGCCGATATAAATCTAAACCATCAATAAGCCAAAATACCAAGACGCTTAAAAGTATGCTTGGATGCATCACCATCAAAAACACCGATATACAATCACGATGAAGATAGCTTTACTCGTGTTCGCGGGACTCGCAACGGCCTCAGTCGAGCTCAGGCAGGATGCCTCTCTCACAGTGGCCACCCTCACCGGCATCTTCACGGGCGGCGTCAACGCCGACTACCCCAACGTCCGCGAGTTCCGCAACATCCCCTACGCCCTGCCCCCCGTCGGCCCGCGCCGCTGGCTGCCGCCGCAATCGCTGCCGCCGTCCAGCCAGCATGCCAGCTCTCTGCACTGGCCGTCGCAGTGCGCCCAGTACCTCACGCGCATCCCGTCGCACTGGAACTCAAACATGACCGACTTCTATGCCGACACCAACGGACAGAATCTGCTCGCAGGCGAGCAGGCCCAGACCAGCGCTGAAGACTGCCTGTCGCTGGCCATCTGGACGCCGCACCCCAGCACTTCTGCGTCCGAGCCTGCAAGCCTGCTACCCGTGGCCATCTTTGTCCCTGGCGGCAACTTTTATAACGGCGGCATTAACGTCACGTACCAGAAACCCGCACCGCTGGTCAGCCGTCGCCAGGACCTGATCGTCGTGACTCTGCAGTATCGCCTCGACCTCTTTGGCGCGCCAAATGCCGCCGCTCTGCAGGGCCTGGACCAGAACCTCGGCCTGCTCGACCAGCGCAAGGCCGTCGAGTGGCTGCATGCCAACATCCGCAGCTTTGGCGGCGACCCCGACCGCATGGTCTTCTGGGGCGAGTCGGCAGGATCCATCGCCGTCGACTTTTACAACTATGCATTCTATGACAACCCCATCGTGTCTGGGTTCTTCCTCATGTCGGGATCTGCCCTTGATCCCCAGTCTCCAGCCGACCCTGCCTATAGCAACTTTTCCTTTGTGGCCAAGAACGTCGGCTGTGATTTTGGTATGGGTGCAGACCGCGACGCCGGCGCAGAACTAGAGTGCATGCGGCAAGTGCCGTCACACGTGTTGCTCAACTATGCTGGCCAGTACCGCGACAACAAGACAGTCCCCAAGATAACCTTCCGGCCTGTGCCCGACGAGCGCACTCTGTTTAGCAACTATAGCGACCGTGCTGCTAAGGGCTTGTTCGCCAACCGACCGCTGCTGCTCTCGACGACGGCCAACGAGTGCACGAGCTTTTTCTTCCCCATTGACAATCTGGTAAAGGGGCCGGATTTGCAACTCGTAGACGACGCAACTCTAACTACCTTTGTATGTCCTGCGGCCAATGCCACTCGATGGCGCGGGGCACTGCCGGGCCGCACGACATACCGGTACCAGTACGCAGGCAACTTTACCGCTGTGACTCCCTATCCGTGGATGGGCGCATACCACGCAAGCGACATACCCATGGTATTTGGAACCCTGGCTGGACAACCTGATGTGACGGCTTTTCAGCAGAGTATTCTAGAGTCGATGCAAGACCACTTTGCGGCCTTTGTGGCCGACCCTGAGAATGGACTGAGGAATATGAAGACGGGCTGGCTGCCCGACAATGGTAGTGTCCATGGTGGGCCAATGATGCGGTTTGCCGCGGGTCATAAAATATACAAGATCATCAACTCGCTAGAGGTCGACGGGGCCTGCTTCGGCCAAGGCACATACAACCATAGTCCTTAGGTAGATGGCCAACGCTGATAACCTTTATCTGTAGATAATCAAACATGAGTCAGTCTGTGCAAGATAAGATGCGACACACTCCAGTGCAGACTCGATCAACAGAGCTAGCTGGGTCAAACTCATGCCGTGTCTCTTAGTAGTCGTATCTGATCAGCTGTTTCCATATGCACAACTCTAGAGGCCACCGGTGCGTGTGATGCCGATAACATGACGAGAGACAATTTGCCAGAGGTGACTGACTGCCCCCCACTGAGATGAAGATTCAAGACAGACTCAATGCGGTGGAGTCGCAATGATGTTGATCACCGGCGGGGTTTTACCAGTTGAAGAACGGAGGAGGACGGATAGAGCTGGATACGAAAGAAACGATGGAAAGATGGAGGATGGAGGGGAGGGATCATCGTGATGGATCCAGACTTGACTCAGACTTGCGAGATATTATACTCTGTACTCCAAGTCGAATTACTCGCCGAAATAGGTCAATATTACTAAGCTAGGTGAAAATAAAAAGAGAAGCTACGATGGGGAATACGGGTTTTTGGCAAACTAAGCGAAGGGATATGTATATTTGTTTGGTATTTTTACGAGTTATTTACAGGCGGAATAAAATAAATACCATAATAACTAAAGGAGAAACTTGATTAATAAGAAACTCTAAGAAAAGAACCGGGGCGTTGACGGACGAGCTTACTGGGGAATAGCTCCAGGTCCCGCATCCCCGCCGGCAGTCGCTATTTGAGAGACAGTTACTCCGTAGCAGTTGCGCAGTTTATATGCAATACATGTAAAACACTACTATGGACCAAGCTGTCCACACACACAACTTGCAATCTCTGTGGTTCGTCTGCTGCTAGCCCGACTACTTTGTACATAGCTCGATTCGACCGACGATATAAGACGACGTCTCCCACTCTTTCTACTCGACGACGTGCCCCTTTTCTACTTGCTTCGAACCATCTTGCCAACACTCTCAACACCTCTACAACCTCTCATCTGCCGCCATTATGACTATCGGAATTGCCCTCCTTGGTGCCGGCATCTTTGCCCAGGCCCGTAAGTCCCCATACCCCCCCTGCATTCTCCAGACACTACACTCTACACTCTACACTTGGTCTCCCTCCATCTCTAGATTGCACACTGACAGCAAGCATAGAGCATCTCCCCGCCATTGATGGCTGCGACCTGCTCGAGCTCAAGGCCGTCTACTCGCGCTCGCAAAAGTCCGCCGAGGCGTTTGTCGCCAACTCCGGCAAGACCGACCTGCCCGTCTACTTTGACGAGCCTGCAACCCCCGGCAAGAGCCTCGCCGACCTGCTCGCCCGCCCCGACATTGCCGCCGTCGCCGTCGCGTTGCCCATCAACCTGCAGCCCCAGGTCATCCGAACCGCCCTCGCTGCCGGCAAGCACGTCATCAGCGAGAAGCCCATCGCCGACACGGTCGAGAACGCACGCGCCCTCATTGCCGACTTCAGAAAGCTGAGCTCGCCTCCTCTGTGGGGTGTCGCCGAGAACTACCGCTACCAGGCGTCGCTGCACGTGGCCGAAGAGGAGGTCAAGAAGATTGGCGGCACGCTCGTGTCCTTTGTGCTCAACTCCAACAAGTTTGTGCGCCCCGACGGCAACTACTTCAACACGGCCTGGCGCAAGAACCCGACACACCCCGGCGGTTTCCTGCTGGACGGCGGCATTCACTACGTGGCATCGCTGCGCTCGCTGCTGGCTGCTGCCGGCGCACCGCCCTCCAAATCCAACAAGATCACCAAGCTCGCCGGCACCATGGAGCAGCTGCTTGAGATCCTGCCGCCCGCCGACACTGTGCGCAACATTGCCGTGACCGAGGGCGGTGCCAGCGGTGTTGTGACCATATCGTTTGGTACCGAGTTCGGTGTGCCGCTCGAGATCAGCGTGACAACGACCGAGGGCATGGTGACCTGGACACCCAAGAAGGTGACCGTCGTCACGCGCAACACAGCCGACCCCTTCAGTCCGCACATTGTCGAGCACGACTGCTCGCCCAAGAACCCCGCGTTCCCAGCCGACGAGGGCACCGGTGTCAAGGCCGAGTTCCGCGCATTCGCTGCCAACATTGCCGAGGGCAAGACGGCTGTCGAGACGCGTCTGTCTCCTGCCGAGGCTCTTGCCGACCTAGAGTTGCTCGAGGCCATGTTTGACTCGGGCGCAACGGGTCTTGAAGCCAAGGTCGTCCCATAGCTTTAAAATACGAACCAGTATATAGATCAATGAAAAGTACATAATATTAGCATCACACCGTTACATTGGCTCATGTTCAATGTATATGCTTAGTAATTAAGTTCTATTTTTTTTTTTTGGTTTCTAGTTTGATAGCATTGCACCTACCATTAACGAAACGCCATCGCACCTTCCTCTTTACCACAGCATCACCACATTTCGTCATCCCACCCTTTCCCCTCGCCATCCCACAGACTACTCCGCACTGTATCTAGGTTAGGCACTGATTACGGGTGGGTTCGTGCTCTAGCGCCCCAAACTGCCTAACAGTCTCAATCGCACCTGCCCAAAAGGATCACCTCCACCCTGCCATGCAGGCACCTCTTACACCATTTACGACCTACAAACAAGCTTCCGTGGGTCCCAGGGAGCTTGCCCTGTGTTATCCGACTTCCGCTTATCTCGCCATCTTTCTCTTTTCTTCACTCTTTTCCCTCTTCTCTTTCTTCCTTTTTTCTCTTCTCTTTCTCTTTTTCTTTCTTTCTCTGTCTCTCTCTTTCTTTCATTCGCTCTTTCTCTCTCTGTCCATATTATCAAATTATCCCAATCTCCATCTGCTACCATGGAGAAAGACTCTCTGCCGCCTTACTCGGCCGGCGACTACGAAGAGGTGCCCTCCGGCTGGGGCCTTCACCACCTCCACAACAACTTTAGCGACAATGTTCATGGCTACCGCCGTGGCCCGCATCGGCGAGTTCGTCGCCGGTTTGCTGGTCTCGTAGCTTTAGCCTTGTTTATCGGTTACGCGCATTGGCGCTCCTCGTCGGCCACCGCACTCCAGCCTCTGCTCCTCTCGGTCGAAAAGCTCCAACAGGACCTCCAGACATGTGCCCAGCTCAAGGCCAAGCCCCAGGCTGCACCAGGCATCGGCCGTGCTCGTAATGCCCGGTCAACCTCGGGCCACGGAGCTACTCTGATTCGTAATGCGACAGTCTGGATCGGCGCACCCGACGAGGCTCTTGCTGCTGGCCTGTCTGCTGCCGAGCTCAAGGCTGGCCACGCGTTCCGCTGGACGACGGCCGATATCTTCGTCAAGAACGGACTGATCCAGCGCGTCGCCGCGGAGATTGACCTTGCATCTTTGGAGACGACCAATTTCACAACCTACGATGCTGCTGGCCGCCAGGTCACTGCCGGTATTATCGACATGCACAGTCACTCGGGTGTCGACTCGCTACCCGAGTTGCGTGGTAACGCAGACACAAACGAGGTGGCTGCTGACATTACGCCCTATGTGCGCTCGCGTGACGGTATCCAGCCCCAGGACAAGCAGATTCAGGTTATCAAGTCGGGTGGTGTCACTACGTCTCTCGTTCTGCCAGGTTCGGCCAACAACATTGGCGGCGAGGCCTTTGTGATCAAGCACGCTGTCGGTGTTGAGCAGGGCCGCGCTGAGCTCAGCATCGCCTCTCTCTTGGCTGCCCCCGACGCACCAGAGCTGCGCTACATCAAGATGGCTTGCGGTGAGAACCCTAAGCGTATTTACGGCAAGTCCGGCGAGCACGGTCCTACAAGCCGTCTGGGCGAGGCCTGGGAGTTCCGTCATGCCTTTGAGCAGGCTGCTGCTGTCAAGCAGGCTCAAGACGACTGGTGCGCCACGGCCGAGCAGCTTGCCGCTTCGGATGCTACTGGCTGGACAAGCAGGGTTTCGTCCTACCTACCCCAGGAGATCCGCTGGGAGACCCTATCCGCCGTGCTGCGTGGCCAGGTCTTTGTCAACACTCACTGCTACACCGTGCCTGATCTTGAGTCCTTTGTTGGCTACACCAACGAGTTTGAGTTTCCTGTGCGCGCCTTCCACCACGCCCACCAGACCTTCCTCATCCCCGAGATTCTCAAGCGCGCCTGGGGTGCTGACATTTACGGAGCTCCCGCGTCTGCCCTGTTTGCCGACAACATGTACTACAAGGCCGAGGCTGCCGTGGCATCCGAGTATGCCGGCAAGATCCTGTGGGACAACGACCTGACCCCGATCTACGTCAGCGACAACCCGGTCCTCAACGCTCAGCATGTACTGTTTGAGGCTGCCAAGGCATACCGCTACGGACTGCCATACCACGCTGCTCTTGCGTCTGTCACTACTGCCCCTGCCGAGCGCTTGGGTCTTGGCAACCGCATCGGCCGCCTGCAGTCTGGCTACGATGCCGATATTGTGGTTTGGGACAGCGACCCGCTGAGCGTTGGTGCGGCGCCCATACAGGTGTGGATTGATGGTGTTCCGCAATACGAGGACCCCGTTGAGCTTGCCAAGCCCAAGACTGGTCCCATCCAGCCGGACGAGAAGCTGGCCACGATTCCGGATGAGCCTGTTGCTGTTGACGGCACTGTTGTCTTTACCGGTGTCAAGGATCTGCTTGTTGACCACGAGGATGCCGCCGCTATCAAGGACGGCTCCACTGTTGTCGTCCAAAACGGCAAGATTACTTGCATCGGTGCCTGCAAGGAGGATGTTGCGGCTGCACGTGCTGGCAAGGATGGCCAGCGTCTTATAGAGCTCGCTAACGGTTATGTGGCGCCTGCCTACACTGCCTTTGGCTCGTTCCTGGGCCTGAACGAGATTAACGCGGAGAGCGATACGGACAACGGCAACAGCGACGGCAATGTCTTTAGCCGTGGTGTTGACGGTCTTGCCTTTGGTGGCCTCAAGCTCAACGTTGCACACCGCTATGGTATCACGCGTGCCGTGTCTGCACCCAAGTTCCGCGGCGGCTTCTCACACTACGGCACTAGCGCCGGCTTCCTGACGGGTGCGTCGAGCGGTCTTGAGGAGGGTGCTGTTTTCGCGACAGACGCGTCGGTGCACTATACCCTGACACAAAGCGCGAAGCAAGGAAGCACACCCTCGCTGTCGGCAGCCATTGGAGTCTTCCGCACGAAGCTGCTCAAGGCGATCAAGTACAAGGGGGAGGAGAACGACTACGACTACTCTGAGGAGTACTTTTTGCACAAGGTCGTGTCGGCCGAGTTCCCTCTTGTTGTGACGGTCCACAGCGCCGACACGATTGCCTCGGTGCTCAAGGTCAAGGCCGAGGTAGAGGCAGCTGCCAAGGCTTCGATCAAGCTCATCATTCTGGGCGGTGCCGAGTCGCACCTTGTTGCAGATGCCCTGGCCAAGGCCAGTGTTGGTGTCGTGCTGGCACCGCTGCAGTCGTACGCGACCAAATGGGACCAGCGCCGCGCACTCACGGGTGCCCCGCTTACCAACGGAACGGCTGTTGATGCGCTGCTGGACGCCGGCGTTACGGTGGCCATTGGCCTCGAGCAGGACTGGCTGCTGCGCGATCTGGGTCTGCTGGCTGGCATTGCCTACCACAACGGCGGCGGCCGTCTGTCTGAGAAGGAGGCGCTGGCTCTTGTCTCTGGAAACATTGACAAGCTGCTGGGCTTTTCGACGGTCAAGGCCGACTTTGTTGTGCACGAGGGCCACCCTCTGCAGATCGACTCGCGCATCAAGGCTGTCAGTGCCGGCCAGGGTGCTGTGACTCTTTTGTAATTTGAGTCTGTGCTTTATAGTTTGATCTCTAGGATATCATCTTGTTTCTTTTCCGTAGCTATATATCAATATGTTTGAAAATCTTATTGAATTTGACATATAGTGTCAACAAGCCCTCGGTGTGTTTGCTGTTTTTCAACTAGGCGTGTAAGTGGACAGTGTAATATAGTGCTCCATTGACAATTATGCACTGTGATATATTATGTCAGCATAAATATCCGTATTGGGACTAGCGCCAAAGCTCTCTCCTTGCTCGCAAGGCTTGCATCGCGCCTCGTCTCTATTGCGATCCATACCGCACCTCATCGCCACGACCGTTACCGCCTTGTACATCAACCCGATTGACTCTATGACTATAATTGTCGACTTTCTAACGTTACATACTATCAACAGAGCCTGATTCACCCCCCCCAACACTCCTCACAACCGCTACGATGGGCAAGAAGCGGCGCAACTACCCGAATCTCGACGAGCTTCTCGGGCGCGCGTGGTGCTACTACTGCGAGCGTGACTTTGAAGATCTCAAGCTGCTCATCTCGCACCAAAAGGCCAAGCACTTTAAATGCGAGCGCTGCGGCAGACGGCTCAACACCGCGGGTGGTCAGTACTACCAAAAGGCTCTACATCTCTACAATATTAACAAACAACAGGCTTGTTGGTGCACATGAACCAGGTGCACAAGGAGACATTGACGCATGTCGAGAACACGCTCGAGGGCCGCGACGGCCTCGAGGTGGAAATCTTTGGCATGGAGGGCATCCCCGAAGAGGCCGTCGTGTCGCACAACAGCAAGATTATCGAAGACTTTCACAAGAACCGCGCCGAGCGCCAGGCCGTCACGGGCAACCCGCCGCCCGGCCTGCCCGGCAGCAACCGGCCCCTGAAGAAACTCAAGATGGAGACGCCGGCCGAGCTCAAGGCGCGCCTAGCGGCATTCCGTGCCAGCGGCGGCGCCGCGGCCGCCGCAGCCAATGCAGCAGCAGCTCCGCCGCCAAATGCGCCGACAGGGCCAGCAGCGTCTGCACCCGGTATCATTTCGGGCCTGCCGTCGCGGCCACCTGCAGGCCAGTTTCCTCCCCAATTTGCGGGCCAGTTTGCGGGCGCCCCCGGCGACCTGCCCCAGCGCCCGGCAGCCTTTGGCGGCGCGTCGACACTGGACGATCTCGTGTCGGGTGCAGCTTCAGGCGTGGCACCGCCGCCGTCGGGTGATGATATCGACCGCATGATCCGGGCAGCTGAGGCTGGTGCACGGACAAGCGGCGACGACAAGGACAAGGCGGCCGAGCGGACAGAAAAGAGTGAGAAGAAAAAGGAAAAGTCGTCGATGCGGATGGTGTATGCCGACGGCGACTTCAGCCTGGAAGAAAAGATGGCACAGATGCCGCGGTACGCTGTGGCCGTATAGGCTGTCTAGTACTGTCCAATACTGTCCAGTACGCCTCGCTCTGTACCCCTTCCGTCTTGCTTCATTGTCTGTTTCTCTTCTTTATTGTGTACACTTACTTATTCATGTCTGCTACTTGGCGTTTGGGACTACTACATCTTGTTTGGCTGCAATCTAAAATGTGATATTCAACAAAACTCAACAAATCCAATTATCTGTCCTGATAGATGATAGATATATGCCTACCATGTCGATAGCCATGTCAACCATCTTGGAGATGCATAGGAACCTCTGTGCAGCGGTCATTGAGGACGATGCCGCCATAGAAAAGGGCATGTCGTGCACGGATGCCATACCGGGGGATTACAGATGTCGCAGTCATGGTTTGTTAATTCTGAATTCTGCAATGTCTTGACGAAACAGTGTGCTATCCGCTCTTCGCATTGGGGTTGCATCTGTCTGGACTGGTCATTTGCTGGTGAGATATATTGAATACTAAGTTCCACTCCCGACTAAAGACGTCTTGTCGTGACCGTCGTGAAATATTGATAAAGAACTGATAATTTGCCGAATTAAGTCTGGTGTAGCCGGCCGCTTTGTCTTGGCGGCTGTGTCCTTATATTGGGAATGCCGCGCCGCGCTTGCCCTGACAGGCAACATGCCCTGTGGCAATAGAAATGATAGGAATAATGCTGAAAGGTGCGCGTCGTAAAGTAGTCATGAACCGCTCTATTTAAAGACACGCTCAAGTGTCGTTCCACAGAGCCTGCTGCTCGCTGCGGCCGATAAGACTGCCCAGCCAGTTGCCCGACTCTCTGAGACGCAGCACAATAGAAGGCGACGACCCGGGCACCCATGCAGTCAAAGCTGCTGCGAAACAGCTCAGGTCCTCGCGTGGCAGACGCAGCCAGAACTCGTTGCCGTCGATCTTGAGCAGGTCAAACGGCATGCCGGCGCCTGTCGCGCCCAGGAACTGCTTGAGGGCCGACTCGCAGTACCCACGGATCTGGAGAGCATCAAGCGGGCCAAATTCCCCACTGCTACCGCTGTGCACCACCGCAATATGAGCATATGCAAACGGCGGCTGCTTGAACGTGGCGCTGAAGAGCTCGCGCGCTTTGTCCTCCTTTGCAAGCTTGCGCTTCTTGGTGGCGGCGTCAATTGACAATGCCAGCGAGGTGTCGGCCATGGTTGTATCGTTTATTGGCATTGACAGATTGAAATGATTAGATGGAGATTCTGTAGTAAACTACTTTTTAACAGAATAACAAAAGTCGTCGCCGGTGCTGGCATCGCGTGAAAGCAGTGTTAAAACCTTCAAGTGAGGTTAGCTTGAGCCAATCATATTCGCTGGTACAATTAGTCTTGTAAATACTACAGTATCACTAACCACACCGCATACTCTACTAATCCACTGGGTCTACTAACTACTAGCGGCGCACGATCGCCTTGTCCTGAACAACCTCCATCTATTTGAGTTCGTTGCTTACCACCTCCACCACAATCACTGAAAAGCTCCATCACCAACCACCACCACTCCTACCGCCCTTCCGAGCTCAACCTGCCCACCGCCTCTCTCCCCTGTCATCCCCGGCAGTCTCGACCATTACAATGTCCGAAAACTACGTCGCGCCCGGCCAGCAGCGCTACCTGCGCGCCTGCATGGTCTGCTCCATCGTCATGACCTACCAGCGCTTCCGCGACGAGGGATGCCCCAACTGCGAAGAGTTCCTTCACCTTGCCGGCTCACCCGACCAGATTGACACCTGTACCAGCACCGTTTTTGAGGGCCTGCTGACGCTGGCCAACCCCGGCAAGTCGTGGGCAGCACGGTGGCAGCGCCTGGATGGTTACGTGCGCGGCGTCTATGCGATCAAGGTGTCGGGCCAGCTGCCAGACGACGTGCGCGCCATCCTCGAGGACGAGCACCGCATCCAATACATACCGTATGTTGATTTCACTGTTCTCTATCCTCTTGATTCTACAAAGCTAACAACACAGTCGTGATGGAAGTGCTGCCGATGCCGAGTGAGCCAGCGCCTGTCTTTGCTTGCATTCCCTTCATCTAGTTCTTCTTACCTAGTTCCTTTCTTTTTCTTTTCTTTTTCTTTTCTTGGTTCTGTGGCTATCCTTTCCGGAAGCAAGCGACTATTTCAGGCTGCAGATTTCTCCCCTACATAAAATAAGTTGGAGTTCAGGTGGCGTTTTTGTTGCGGACTGGCTTCTGTTTCTGCTTATTTGAAGAATTACTTATTACTGGCATTTCAGCGGCACAACTGCTTGATTTAGTGTCTTTCAATTCACAGCATATGGTGCCGTGCTTTCAATGCTATCTATCACGCTTATCCCACCAGTGGTATCCTTTGTGTCCCTTGTATCTTCCATATACACCTAGTAACGCCAAAACATAAATCTCAGAACAAAGCACTTGTAACGGATTCGAAATCAAAACCTAGGCTTCTTGGTCGGCGGCCCATTGTTGTTGAACCGGAAGCCAACACCACCACTGCTCAAGTCGCGTCCCCGTTTGCGCTCCATCTCCTCTTTCATAATGCGCTCGGCTTCGCTAATCTTCTTGGGAACCTCAATCTTCTTGGCACCACCGCCGCTTGCAAGCGCATTCTTCTTTGCCGCCGCGAAGACGTTCTTTGCCTGTGGCTTGGCCAGTCCGCCAAACTTGAGAGAAACTGGCTTTGCCGCAGCTGACATTGGAGCAGACTCATCCTTCTTCTCTGACTCTGTTTTCGATGCATCTGTTGAAGAGGCTTCCGCCGGTGATGCTTCTAGTGATGGCGAGGTTTTTGCGGCTGGCTCCATCGACGACTTCACCGCAGCAGCCGGCTTTGCAGTGCCAAACGATAGCTTGACCTTTTCGCCTTCTTCCCGCTGCAGCATATACTTCTTCTCCTTTTCTTCATCGTCATCTTCTTCGCTATCAGCAGCATCACCATTCTTCTCCTTTGCCGCCTTAGCAGCCCGAGCAATCTGTGCTTTGAGCATCCGCTGTTCCCACTCCTCGTCGCCGCGATCTTGTGCCTCCTTCCGCCGCAGAGCCTCCTGCCGCTTCAATGCCTCAGGCGAACTGTCGATCCACGAGATAAAAAAGCCCTTTTCGTTTTCCTCCACACGACAGAGACCCTCACGGCCTAGGTGCTTGGCAAACTCAGTCAGCGATGACCATTTTGTCGAGTTCATGTGGACGTGGTCGCGGCGCTGGATAAACTCTTGGTAAAAGTGGTTGATCTGGACCTGTTTCTCGCCGTGGGCAGTGCGCAGGAGCTGCAGAAACTCGTTGAGGAACTGTGTCGAGTATTCGTTGATCACTTTGCGCGGGTCGGACCCGACAGCCAGCATGTTGCGCACATGGCTCTCGCTAAGGGTGTGTTGCTTAAAGGCGTTTTCGTCACGCAGAGCGCGCTCACAGATCTGGCAGTACCATCGCAAACCTGTAGTATGTTAGTCTCTGTCTCGGCCTCTTCATATAGCATGATATATCATGACACCGTCTTGTCGGATTCGGAATTCAAAGTACTTACGAGTCAGGCCTTTGGCCTTGATCTGGTTGCTGAGGTGTTTAGCTGATCCAAACTCTGCTTTAGGCATTTTCTGGATTTTTCGAGATAGAAAATTGAAGCTTCTATAAAATGGTTTTGTTAACGCTGCGCCTTTCGGTCGAGGTCACAAGCTGTCGCGCAAGGCCGAGATGCATCTTGAACATTGACAATAGAGGAGGCAAAATGGCCAAAACGACAAGGCGGCGAAAACAATCACGTGCCTACAACTGACTATTGTGGAGATCTGTTGCTTGGAATAAGCAATAGGTGCTCAGGGAGTCAAAGTACCCCCACTAGCACCGAATTACTAGCCAACTGTCAACAATGCGCACCCAAAGCACAGAGGCCCCTGAGCGCTAGGTGGGCGGTCTGGATTAACCCATTCTGCCCCGCTATGCTGAACTGGCCTATAGCGTAGCCATTCACAGCACAGAGCTCAAAGCAACTTCAGTGGCCTTCGACTACAGACGACCAACTCCAGTCGGCGAACGCCTCCTGTCCCTAAGCATCCCCAGACCACCGATCGTAGACCGCATAGCTCGACAGCGGACGCAACGACAGGCACACGACTGCGACTACCAATTACCAGCAACAACGACACGATTGCACTCGGCTTGCTACCCCAAACAACGCCAGCCCGGACCACATCGTCGACGGCAAGCTCCGCAAGCTCCGGCATCGCAACGGCCCCCGAGACGGGCATCTTCACCTTTGCAACTTCTCGATACTATACGCCATGTCGTCCCGTGAGTGACCCTCTAGAGTCTTTTCAAAGAGGAGCACTTGGATAGGGAACGCACAGCTAACCCCCTTAGTCAAGCAATTCATCCGCAATGTGCGGGCCGCGAAGACCATTGCCGACGAGCGGGCCGTGATCCAGAAGGAGAGTGCCGCCATTCGCGCCAGCTTCCGCGAAGAGAGCCACGACCACACGATTCGGTAGGCCTGAGACTGCCAAGCCATGCTTATGCATCGACAGCTCAAAATATACTAACACTGACTACCAGGCGCAACAATGTTGCTAAGCTTCTCTACCTCTTCACCCTCGGTGAGCGCACACACTTTGGCCAGATTGAGTGCCTCAAGCTCCTGGCCTCGCCGCGCTTTGCCGACAAGCGCCTGGGTCATCTCGCCACCAGTCTGCTACTAGACGAGAACCAGGAGGTTCTGACCCTCGTTACAAACTCTCTCAAGAACGACCTTTCCCACTCGAACCAGTACGTGGTCGGCCTCGCCCTGTGCACGCTCGGCAACATTGCATCTGTCGAGATGTCCCGAGACCTGTTCGTCGAAATCGAGAACCTGATATCCACATCCAACCCCTACATTCGGAGAAAGGCCGCTCTCTGCGCCATGCGGATATGCCGCAAGGTCCCTGATCTGCAGGAGCACTTCCTCGAAAAGGCTACCCATCTGCTGGCAGACCGTAACCACGGTGTGCTTCTGTGTGGTCTCACTCTAGTAACGAGCCTGTGCGAGGCCGACGAGGAGGAGGGCGGCGAGGAGGGCATTATTGAGAAGTTCCGACAATTCGTGCCTGCCCTCGTGCGCACACTGAAGGGCCTCGCCTCGTCCGGATATGCTCCCGAGCACGATGTTACGGGGATCACCGATCCCTTTGTGCAGGTCAAGATCCTTCAGCTGCTGCGTGTCCTAGCCCGCAGTGACGCCCACACGACCGAGCAGATCAACGACATTCTTGCCCAGGTCGCGACCAACACCGACTCGTCTAAGAACGTCGGCAACTCGATTCTTTACGAGGCTGTGCGCACCATCTTGGACATTGAGGCCGACTCTGGTCTGCGTGTGCTGGGAGTCAACATTCTCGGCAAGTTCCTCGCCAACCGTGACAACAACATTCGCTACGTGGCCCTCAACACTCTGATCAAGGTTGTCGCCATTGAGCCTAATGCTGTTCAGCGCCATCGCAACACGATCCTCGACTGTCTGCGCGATCCCGATATCAGCATTCGGCGCCGTGCCCTTGACCTCAGCTTTACCCTCATCAACGAGAGCAATGTGCGCGTCCTGATCCGCGAGCTTCTTGCCTTCCTCGAGGTTGCCGACAACGAGTTCAAGCCGACCATGACCAGCCAGATCGGTATTGCCGCCGACAAGTTTGCACCCAACAAGCGCTGGCACGTGGACACAATGCTGCGCGTGCTCTCCCTTGCCGGTAACTACGTCAAGGAGCCCATCATGTCTTCATTCATCCGCCTTGTTGCCACCACCCCCGAGCTGCAGACCTACGCCGTGCAGAAGCTGTATGCCAACCTGAAGAAGGACATCACCCAGGAGAGTCTGACGCAGGCGGCGTCGTGGTCCATTGGCGAGTACGGTGATTCCCTGTTGCGCGGCGGCCAGTATGAGGAGGAGGAGCTGGTGCAGGTGGTCAAGGAAGAGGATGTTGTGGACCTGTTCTCGACGATCCTCAACAGCAGCTACGGAACCCAGGTCACGACCGAGTACATCACCACGGCCCTTATCAAGCTCACCACACGCCTGAGCGACGCTACCCAGATCGAGCGCGTGCGCCGCCTCTTGATGGCTAACCAGACTAACCTGGACGTCGAGGTGCAGCAGCGTGCCGTCGAGTACTCCAACCTGTTCAACTATGACGAAATCCGTCGCGGTGTCCTCGAGAAGATGCCACCTCCACAGATCAAGGAGTCGTCGCGCGTGCTGGGCGAGAACATGACTACGGCCAAGAAGTCGGCCAAGGCCGGCAACCGCAGGTCCAAGATTGTGAAGCAGACGGAGCAGGACCTTCTGCTAGATCTGATGGGAGACAGCGCCCCCTCTGCGCCATCGGCGCCTATCGGTTCCCAGAACAACAATGCCGACCTGCTGGCCGATATTCTCAGCGGTGGTAACGGCTTGGCCTCGCCTGCACGCACGTCTGGCTCGCCGGCGCCGCCACAGAACAACGTGTCGGCCATTATGGACCTGTTCGGCTCGTCAGCCCCCGCTGCCGCTTCCCCTGCGCCAGGCGGTCTTCCTACCGATCTCTTTTCTTCCTCTTCGCCGCCCGTGCAGCAAGCACCACCTGCTGCTGCTGGCCCCGTCGGTGCGCCCTGCTACAACGGTAACGGCATTGACATTACGATTGCAACACAAAGAAATGCCGAGGGTGCTGTCCAGGCCGTCGCTCGCTTCCGTAACATTGGCGGCGCTCCCATCTCGGGTGTCGGCCTACAGGCTGCCGTTCCCAAGTCACAGAAGCTGCAGCTGCTTGCCATTTCGTCGGCCGATCTAGGTCCTGGACAAGAGGCAACCCAGCTGATGAGAGTCGTCGGTGCTAAAGGAGTAAGTTTATCATTCCCTTATTGTCCAAGTCAAAAGTCCTCTACTAACACTGCACAGACCCTTCGCCTGCGGTTACGAATTGCATTTACAACCCCTGCAGGCCAAGTTCTGGAGCAGGTGAACTGGACCGAGCCATCATGAACATGAGATCGTCTTCCACACCTACTTTGCCTGTTCTGTTTTTTGCGCGTTTTAATCTCACTGTTTTGTTTACTCTCTGATGTCATTTTTTCCCTGTCAAGCGAAATCCTGTGGACGAACTTTGAGATACAATGTTGCAGTCGTTTATATTTATTTGTCCACGTCTTTATACTTTCGTTGTCGCTATGAAAGAAAAAAAAACTCAAGTTACTATTATATCTTATCAAAAAACATGAGGCATGGAACGGAAAAGAGTTTGCTTTGTATTAGAATCAGAAGAAGACACGAGTCACGCACATTGTTTAATCACTAAAATGTGAAAGGATAACAGCCAAGTGAAGTGAGAGTTCGAGGAACAATCCTTTTTCTATTTTTGTATTTATTTTGCAAACATTATCCGTGGACCGAAAACATGAGGTCGCCGCCATTAACCTAGCCCCAAAAGCGAAAACAAAACTAAAGGCTACCGAAATGCACCGGTGATATCAATAACAGCAAACGAAAGACCGAACGCCCCGATAACATGAACACAGCGACAGAATAAAAGACCCAAAAAAAATAACAAAGGAAACTCGTATCTCTTAGACGCTCTCATAGAACCAGTACCTGAATTATTAGTATTTGCTGATATTCTGATCTTTTCCTTTGAGTCGAGACTGTAATAAACTTACTGGGCGGAATATTCAATGTTGAATGAGGCAGCCTGGCCGGCACAAGTTGCCGGTGCACTGCCGCCAATCGTTTGCAGGCGGTACACCTCGGACAGGCCACCAGTAGCGCCAGCCTTGGCCGACAGCTTCAGCCATGGGACAGCCTTCTCGCCCAGCTGGCCGCGGTTGTCGGCATCGGAGCCGACGACAGTGCCGGCTGGTGCAGCCTGTGTCGCGTTCTTGGCACAGGACACCTGGCCGAGCTGCGATGTGGGCGTGGTGAGGTTGAAGAATGGAGCGGTTGACTCGAAAAAGTGGTGGCCTGAGACGTCCAGGTTGGTGGGGAACAGGCGTGCCGAGAAGGCAGAAATGTCAATGCTGGACAGGTTGAAGGGCATGACGACACGAGGCAACATGTCGAGCACCTCGGGGTATGCTGCGGCGACACAGCTGGCGTTGAAGAGGGTGGCAAGGGCGCCGACCTGGACGGGGATGGCAGTGGCATTGGTGAGGTCGCAGGTGTAGTTTTGTGTGCCGCGGCCAATGGCAACGTGCTTGAGCACGAGACCCTCTGATGGTGGTGGCAGAGCAGGAGTGACGTCTGTTTGTTAGTCTCCCTGGCCGACTTTTTCTAGGTTTAAACAACTATACATACCATTTGCGGGCCAGACAGCTTTGGAGAGATCGCAGGTGGCGACGCTGGCAGACTGGCGAGTGGCCCGGGCTTTCTCGGCGAGCAGATTGAAGTAGTTGGATACAGTATCGACGGCACCAGCAAGGACATTGTCGTTGGTCAGATCGGGGTAGGCAGGCGAAGCCACAACGGTCGAGACGGTGGCCAGAGCGGCCAGGAGTAGTGATGAGGCGTGCATTTTGTGTGGTAGAGGCGAGGTTGGTGATGGAAGATGGTGAGAGTAGAGTGAGTACGGCGAGAAGCGGCAGTGTTGGATATAAATGTGTGCCGTCGAGAACTGGGCAAATAAAGAATAGGAATATGAACCGAATAAATAAGTCTATATTAAATAATAAACCCGCAGAGGAACCAGTCCAATTGACGTAGGGAATAGGAATTAATGAAATCAAAAGAGAAGACTAAAAAAGACAGTCAAAAAAGAAACCCAAAAGGAAACGGAGACGGACGAGTTGGTGATGAGAGTAGGATGAGAATAGAGAAGTGAATAGGAAGTGAAGAAGATATCAAAGATTTGCAGAGAGGGAAGCAGCATCTTTAATATACAGAACGATGGCTGGGATCTGCAATGTGCACATCATCCACGAAAGCAGACTGATAATCCAAAAATAAGCTCACACTAATACTGTCGCGTAGAAGTCCTCCACTTTCTGTCTGCCGCCCTGCTAGTCTAGCCTGGTCTATTTTGGATCTTGGTAGAAGAAGTATTCTCCTTCTTGTTTACTACTAATGGGTACCTACGCCAAAGGCCGGCGGCTCGCTGACAAGAAGCCGGCCATAAGGGCGGCCAGCCCAGCCAAGGTGGCGGAGGGGAGGAGACTCTAGAAGCAGGCCAAGGAAGAAGGAGCGTCTACGGAACAAAGACTCACTAGTCCCTTGTATTTTAAGTCAGCCTCACGGGTATGGGTATATGTGAAGCAGTAAGAGATGTAGCTATTATAAGAGGCTGGGCGAGAAAATACATGGCGGAGGCCTAGCGACGGCGGCTGTAGATTGTCGAGGTAAGTCCTGGGTGGTAACGAGCTCGACAAATAGCGAGGCAGAAGGTGGATGCAGGGGTCTGGTTGGACCGCGCCAAATGAGGACAAATGACAGGGGTGGTAGAGAGTAGCAGAGGGAGGAAGAAGACAGCGAAATCCACGGCCTGTGGTTGGTTGGGTGTAGTGAGGTCATGATTTTTTTATTTCATAAGGTGTCTTGCCACTAATTTATTGTTGTCTGATGAAGATGTTTACAATATAGCAAGTTTACATCTCCAAGAGAGAAGACATGGAGGAAAATAATTATGAGCAGAGATGGAAGCAAAGAAGAACAAAGGCGTTAACCGCCGGGGATAGAAATTGCGGAACTACACAGTTCCGGGCGTGTATAGTGCAGGATACAGGAATGCAGCCTGAATAGTGAGGTCTCCGGACCTATCTTATGGTATATGCCGTGCCTGTAAATGCTGTGCTCGTCTCACGGCAGCATCTAGGGTTGTGCGAGCGTTTGGAGAGACGAGTCGGCTGGTACTTGGAGGAGCTACTGCACAGGATACAGTGGGCACAGATAGAAGAATGGAGATACGTTCAATGGAAGGAGTCTTCGGGGAGGTCTTGAAAACAGCTATTGGTCAAGACTGCCGGATCTGTGTGAGACATATTAACAACGGCGAACACATGGTGTACGAGCGAAACAGCAAGAGGAAATGAAAACCCGCAGGCTGAGAAATAATCTACTTGACATTTAATGAGCTATGTAGTTGGCGATATACACAAAAGATGGGATGAAGTTGGCAACGAATGACTAACAACGCCCTGTCTGGTCTAATACAGAAGGACCGTTCACTTTCAATCAGGTAAGAGCGATGGGGAAACTGCGGGAGGCGCCGCACTGGCCACTATGCCATATTACAGGCTGTTATTTGGCGGGATATCGTCCGTATTGCTACCACTTTGCTTTCGGGCATTCTCCTTGTATAAAATAGCATAGATAAACTGCATAGGAGGAATCAAATCGATGCCATTCAGTCCACGCAGCAGCTGTGTTGTCATAGAAAACTTTCTATGTTGCGCTGTCCTTCCTCCGTCGCTCCTTCCTATTGTTGCCCACCGCAAAAAGTAAACGTGTTTTAGCGCCGGCGGCTACATCGAAGCAGAAAAGCGGGTCTCTGGAGACACGATGACAAGCTAGACACGTGCCCGTTCCACTTTATCTTGTAAAAATAGCTTTTACAGCAACGACCCTTGTAAGTGCTCCGGTGCGGGCTATTAGACGGCGACTGTAACTAGTACCAAGTATTTGGGTATCTACACAAGCGACAACCGAGATGCCTCGCATACATAGGGTTGCATTAAATAGATCGGCGAGCCGCCAGGGCAAACTTTATGAACTATGTTAGGCAAAAAGTGGTTATTATAGGAGTCTAGGCTTCTAGGCATCCAGGCATCTCGATAGATGGACATGCCAATCCTTCCGGCTGTGTAAGTTCCGCTGAAGACCAGACTGCAATAGCTAGGTCTGGCCAATGACGAACTACGGTAAGTGTTGATTTTCCTGATTATGGAGGAAAGGAGCTAGAGGAAAGTTACCGATATCAAAGCAAACGAGTCGATACCAGATGATTGGTTCCTGTTGGCCGGTTTCGAAACAACAGCCTTCTCGTTGTTTGATGAGCGCAGGCTTATTTATAGTAATTTATAGATGTTTGTTTGGCTGGTAATATAGTTATATAAATTATACTGTTTGCAGTTTACATATATAAGTAAAAAATGACTGGGTATAAACAAAACATCTCGATGTATTTAACGCTGCTATATAGAACATAAAAGATGCATAAGATGCAATGAAAGAGTTTGACACTTTTTTGTATTTCCATTGCGTTTCTCCGTTGTTATGTATAGAAGCTAGATCCTACCATGACTATATACTAGAGAAGCACACGGCTCCCACCACAGGGTAGCGATACTAATAATAGTTTCTTGCTTCATAACAGAGGCTAAAAAAGACAAAAAATAAACAAAAAAGATCTCGTAAGCGCTTCACTAGGGAGTAAAGCATCTGGATATCAGTCATAAAGCTAAGCTATGAAAATAGACGATAGTCACCGTAATATTAGACAACTACAACCCTAACCCGCGGTAATACAATAATTACCATCGTGATGGCCCTCCACCTCCGTGGCCAGCCGTGCTATCTACTGTTCGTCGTTTACATTGACCGGATTTTATTTTTTGGCATTTTAGTATACGTAGCCTGATAATTTGATAATTAGAGAGATTTGATCAAACAATAAAGCACTGCCAAGTTGGCTCGTAAGCTGCAGAACGGTACTTTTTTACCAGCAACATGGCAGCATCCGAGTGGCTAAAGACCAGATTACGACAAGAAAACAGAATTACAAGGCGGCCGTGTTATGGGCCGGCGGCTGACAGAAGTAGGTCACTGGCCCAACATACATCAGCAGGATATGCATACTAGGGCATAGAAGGGCAGCGCTTACACATACATATAGATAGAAATAAAGGATGGCTGCTATTGAAGACCGTCGGGAGATGGGCGATTCGACGGCCAAGAATATATTACAACAGTAGTGACATTCGTAAGTCCTGACCGCTGGGTGCCATATTGTCCTTGCTGTGCATCGCTTTTTAAGGAGGGATATAAAAGTAGCCAAGGAAGATGACGACGACGACGACGAGAAACAAGAAACAACCCAAGAAAGAAAGTCGCAAATTACCCCGGTACATGTGAAAGACCAAGTCCTTGGTAAAAGCAGATAAACCGAGTACATTTCAGACCAATAAACACCATTTTGTCCGAGCCTGACCGTAAAAAGCCAGAGACGTAGTAGATACAGAAAAAAAAGCCCATACGTTTACAATGACGGCTATCCGCCAATGCCCCAGCAGTGTTCATGCTGACCATACGCAATGAAAACAAATGAACAGGTAAAATAATCAAATAATATCAATACTCCATGGGCCTCTATAGACCACTCTATACCGACGCCTAGTCTTGTTAAACTCTTTAATGGCTGAATCCTTCTTCTTGCCAGTCGCCATGCGACGCGGCACCGGCACCTCCTGCTGCTGCGCCTCCAGCTACGGCTGCGCCCGCACCAGCTGGTCCGCCGCCTGCGGCTGCCGCCGCCATGGCCGCATGGTGTCCAAAGTTGCTGCTATGTAAATCTCCCTGCGTACCGCTCTGCCAGTACAGAGACAAGAACACCAACAGATGCAGTGCAACGCAGTATGCCGCAAATAAGTTACGGCTGGCACGAGTAGACAGGACCATCCGTGTCACCGAATAGACTGCCCGCTCTGGTACAGACAGGCGCTTAAAGGCGCGAGCCGACTCGCGGCCGCGGAATGCCTGGAACGGCGACAGATTGCTTTCGTAAGTCTTGCGGTAGCGGTCCATAGTGAGACCGGATCCGGCATCAGAGCCGCTGCCACCACCAATGGCCACTGTAGACGGGTTCGCATTGGAGCCGTATGCGGCCGTCGACGACGAGCTGGTCATGGTGCCGCCGCGGTTGTACGTCGAGATATAGCGTGTCTTCTCGTAGAGGTTGAGATTGTCCTTTTGCAATGCTGCAATCTCCTGCCGCAACTGTGACACCGTCCGCCGCTCGTCGGACAGCTCCTGCTCAAGCTGTGCAATACGCTTCTTGAAGCGGTCGCGCTGCGCTGTGATCATGGGAAGAATGCCGGACCCGCCACCAACACCCTCGCCGCCACCACCACCGCCTCCAGATGTAAAGCGAGGATCGAAGCCACTGATGATAGACGACGTAGGTGATGTCGGGCGGCCAGCTCTGCGGCCACCAATAGTAGGCGCATACCGGCTGACATACGTGCCTGCAACGGATGCGCCCGATGGGAACGCATTTGGTGCCTCGGCCTCGACCGCAGCGAGGTCGTTTTCAAGCTTCTCGGTGAGCTTGTGCAACCGGTCAACCTCGGCGTTGCGCTGTGCCACCTCTCCCTCCAGTGTTGTCAAGCGAGCCTGCAGGTCCTGGTGCGACACGCGCAGAATGGTAGCTTCTTCGTTGAGCTTGCGGTTGCGTGCCAGGAGAAGCTGCTCGAGCGTGTCCTTATCCTTGGTACCCGACGATGCAGTGTTACCGCTGTCAGCAACGGCCGTTTCGTCATCGTCACCAGTCGAGAATTCTATGCTCTTAAGAACCTCCAGCTCCTGCTTGACATCTTCGTAGTCACTCCACTTCTGCACCTTGCTCTTGAGCGTGTCCCGTTCGTCGCGAAGCAGACCAACCTCACGGTCGAGGTTGCGCAGCTTGGTGTCAAGGTCACGCTTGAGTGCTTCTTTTTCGACGCGATTGGCATCTAGCTTCCGTACCAGAGACGAGTTCTGTGACAGCACCTGCAGGTAGGCCGGGTCATCTTCAACTGCCTTGGACTGTTCTGGAAGTGCAGATTTGGTCTGTGCCAGCTCCATAATCAAATGTTCGTTGCGTGCCTCGACGTCTGCGAGACGAGCCGATGTGCGCTCGAGGTCCGAGTTGACCATTTCGAGCTCGGCGCTCGTCACGTATGGCCGCTGACCGTCCTCACCGGCCTCCTCTGCACGGCCAAGACGTTGGCTAACCTCGTAGCTGGCCTTGATCTCGCTTAGCAGCCGGTCCTGGTTCTCAATCTTTTCTTCAAATGTCTTCTCCTTGGCTTCCCAGTTCTCCTTCTTCTCCTCGAGGACTGCTGTCCATGACTGCTCGACATCCTTGACCTTGGTCTCTAGTGTCTCCTCTAGCGACTTCCGTGCCGACAGCTCCGTCTGCAGCTTTGATTCCGTCTCGTCCAGCTGCGTTGTGAGTTTCGTTACGGTCTTTTGCAGATGCTTGTTCTCCTCCGTCACTTTGGGTAGCGTGTCTTCTACCACCAGCATAGAGTCGACTGATGCCTCAAGCAATGGGTATGGGTCGGGCACTTCGGAGAGCGAATTGTATGTTTGAATAAAGGCCGAGTTGACTGACTTGGAGTGGTTTGTCAGAAGGTCGATAAAGGTTTGGTAGGCTGCACTTGTTAGCATTGTGTCTGAAGACCTTCCGCATTACTCCCGCCGTTGCCTCTGTAGTGTTCGTACCTTTGAGCAGGCCCTTGATCTCGGTCAGCTTTGTCGCATCGTCGTGTTTCCGAAAGTCCTTTGTCTTTTGCGCAAGGTCCTTCCGCTGTACTGTCGAGTCGCGCTGGTACGTCACAATCTCAGATGCCGTGTTGTCGAGATTCGACACCAGTGTCGTCAAGTCGACGTCTAGAAAACGTTAGTCAGTTTCCTGTGTGCAACAGCAGCGCTATATCCCAGGATAAAAAGATGGTACGCACTCCGCCATGCCGAAATAGCAGCCTGGAACTTGTTGCCAGAGTCGGAGCTTCCGTTGCCCTCGGCGTCGCCCGTGTTGTCGTGGCCCAGAGCAGGCGAACTCGCCACAGCTGCGTCCGCCATTGCTAGCCCTTGTGTTTGCGCAAACGGGCGAGTTGGTGGGATTTAAGTGAATGATCGAGGAAATGAACGAGCTGTCTCGTATATTAATAGCCTTTGTGTCAGTCGCGTCGTGAGTGCAGTGCAAGATCATCAATGTTCTTGTCGTCGAGTGTAATAGGAGAAACGTAACGTGGAGGAAATACGTATGCCCAAAGCTGATGGCATCCAACAGCCTGTAGCTACGTAGCCTGTGGCCTGTAACACTGTGTCTAACATATGACTTACGGGGTGCCATTGGCTGCATCAGGCCTGGGGCTGGGGCTCTGAGCTCTGGTTACGCATTCCTGAGGGCTGGTGAGTGAAAAGAGTGGGTCGCATGGGACCGCTAAACCAATCCACATGGTAGGCAAGAGCGAGCACAGTAGCTCATCGCACCTGCCCTGCGACTCTCTATAACTATGCTGGAGCTGTCGGCCGCAATGGCAAGTGGGGGAAGTTGCGACCGGGTGCTATTGGCCTATAGTTGCTGGAGCTCTCGTTCCTGCAGGCAGCCTTGTCACCCCTACTCCAACGTCCATCCTATCTTAATATTTTCTATCGCCGACGACATATCGCGATATTTAAATAATCTTCACCAATCATTACAACGGCCTCATTTGACTCCTCGCCTAAGCCAGCAAAATTTCTTCACACCAATACACTACAGCTTTGCTCGACCCCTTAGTCTTGTCCGATATCGCCTTCCCGGCCATAAGCTATCCTGTGCCAGCAATGGCCCATCGTCCATGACCATCACACCCGAGCCAACACCTTCAACAACCTTTGAGTAATACGAAAGAGCCAGCGCGATCGACAAAATGTCTGCGGGCACGGGTGCTGCCGATTCTGGCCCAAATGCTAATGCTCTGGTCGCAGAGTCCGCGCTGGAGCAAGGGCCGTTTGTCTTGCGCTCTTTGTTGGACAACGTACCGCTCTCGGCGGATGGCACAGACGAGGATATTCATATAAATTGCGTCGAATATTATGGTGGGCTACCTTCAACTCCTATACATTTTGGTCCCTCCCTATACTAACCTACCAGACGGCAACCTATATGTCGGCACGTCGGCCTCGGAGCTCCTTCACTTTGTCCAAATTCCTCCCGACCCCAGCGATCCGACTTCGACGAGCGCATTTATCCTCGCCTCTCGTCTGTCTCCGCCATTCTCCGAACCTGCAAATCCGCCAGGACCAGCGCGGCCAGGTGTACAGCAAATTGTACTCTTACCACCTGTCGGCAAGGCTTGTGTGCTCTGCAACTGGACGGTAACCTTCTACTCCCTACCCGAGTTGACACCTGTCTTTCGCGAAGTCAAAAATTGCAACTGGATTGGCGGCATTGATCTCAGTGAGGAAATTGCCACAGGGCCTTCACCACGTGTCACGGTGCTGCTATCTCTCAACCGCAAAGTACAAGTAGTGCGCATTGGCGAGGACGCCCGCGCCGTCAAGAATATCGAGTTTGCCACAAGTATCCTGTCGACACGCCGCGATGCTATCGCCTGTGTGGCTGATGTGCGGCGCTATACACTAGTTCATATTGAGCGCCAGCTGAAGATTCCACTGATGCCAATCTCGTCCCTAGACCAGTCTCAATATAATGTCAACCTCGGACAGGTCCAGAATCTCCACATCAGCTCCATCGACGGCGGTCTGTCACGAAGCTCCTCGCTTGCCCATAGCCACACGCGCTCTACATCTTCCATAACTCAGAGCGGTCACAGCCGAAGCACGTCTCTCAGTAGCTTTATTGCCGGAAACATCAAGGGTCAGGCAGCACAACCACCTCCTCCCCCACCAAAGGGCGACTCGGACTCGGACTCAAACTCGAACTCGCAAGATGCTGCCGCAAAACCGTCCACCGTGGTATCTAGAAGCTCTGCGGCAAACAGTGACGAGGCACCCCCAGCACAGTCTACATCGCCACCACCTCCTACGCCACCAAAGACACTTGCACCTCTCATGAAACCACTTGTCGCGTCGCCGACCCCAGACGAGTTCTTGATTGTCACAGGTACGGGACCGGAAGACCCCGGCATCGGCATGTTTGTGAATGTCGATGGTGACCCTACGCGACCGACGCTCGAGTTCGAGCGGTACCCAACTGAGATCGTCGTTGACGGAGGTGTTACTGACCTCTCTTCCTCTCGGCCTTCGACCCGTGATGGGGAACCAGGCGACGAAGACGAAGTTGGCTATGTGATTGCTTCTATATCCAAGAACTTTTCAGACGGCACTCATTACGGTCTTGAAATTCAGAGATGGGACCTAAATATGGGCGAAAATGAGGTTACAAAGCATTGGCTGGAGACACCAGGTGAGAAAACTACCTCACCTGTGGGCATCCACACGCTTTTGGGGACAAATGAAGCGGTTTCCCAGGAAGTGATCGATAAGCTAGCTCAGAAACGGTTCTCTCTTCCTCAAGCCAGCCCCTTTGAGGAGCCGGCCATCACCAGCAAAAAGGCCAACAAGAAAAAGAGCGGCAAGAACGACAAGAGTGAGAAGAAGGAAAAGAAGGAGAAGACAGAGCCCGAAAATGACGAAGATGCAAGTCGGAACAGAGCCGAGGCCGTGTTTGCAGCCCGTCTCGCAAAGACCGCCGGCCGCATTGCTGTTTGGGTGGACGACCGCATCTGGTGGGCTATGCGTAATCCTATGGTCCTGCAGCTCGAAGCGGGCTTAGATGCAGCTCTGTCTGGAGGCAAGGTCGCACCAGAGACTGCTGAAGATAGGATAGAGCTTTTCACAGTCCTAAGCTCATTCCGTGGCCGCGATGCAAAGACTGAGCTCGAGTTTGTGACCTTCAGCTATATCCGGCAACGCGCTGGCGCGTTGCTATTTATGAGTCTTCTTCACGCCACTGGTGCAGAATCCTACTCTGAGCCAGAGATGCGGGCACTAGAGGAGGTCCTCATGGATAGCGGCCTTGACCCGCGTATTGTCCTATCTCTTGTTCCAAAACTCCGCGATGAGATCATCCAGAGCCAAAAAGGCATCTGGATTTTTGGCGGTGTGAAAGAGGCTATCGAACAGTATCTAGCCAAAGAAGCTGTGGGTAGCAAGTCAAAGGACAGTATCAGCTCTCTCAACCCGAAGCTCCTTCAGTTCCTGCGCCGCTTTCTTATTGCTTTCCGCAGAAAGAGGGGTTTTGGTAGTGTCGCAGACGAAAACGATGTGTTCCGCACTGTTGACGCCTCATTGCTATCCATTTTGCTCAAGCTCGACAAGGGTACAGCGAAGGGAATTCTTGTCCCAAAACCGGACTCTGCCCGCTCCGATTTAAACGATCTAGTCGACAAGGGCGTGGACTGTTTTGATCGCGCCGTTCAGCTTCTCGAGCAGAATCATCGTCTATTTGTCCTGAGTCGATTGTACCAGAGCCGTAAACAGGCCAGCGATGTTTTGGCTACCTGGAAGCGGATTGTTGATGGCGAGCGGGATGACGGCGGTGAGCTTGTCGATGGCGAGCTACGCATCCGGGATTACTTATCCAAAGTCAGCAACCAGGCGCTCGTGCAGGAATATGGTTTGTGGCTTGCCAACCGGAACCCCAAGCTTGGTGTTCAAATCTTTGCCGATGATAAGGCCAAGGCACCCAAGTTCAATCCTAAAAAGGTTGTGCCCCTTCTTCGCAAGGAGGCTCCTGGTGCAGTACGGTACTACCTTGAGCACCTCGTGTTTACAAAGGGCCAGTCTACCTACGTCGAGGAGCTGATTTCATACTACCTTGAAGTCGTAACGGGCGACTTGCGGTCGTCCAAGGCGGCACGAGACACCATTACCGCATCGTACGAGTCATACCGTGCACTGCAGCCACCCAAGCCGACTTTCCACCAGTTCCTCACCGACAATGCCGTCCCTGGCGACGAGGCTTGGCAGAACCGGCTGCGGCTCTTGGAGCTGCTGGGCGGTCCGCACCCTTACGACGTGGCCGACATCCGGTCTCGCCTTGCCGAGTCATTGCCGGCCGAGTATCCTGCTGAACGCTTACTTGTACCCGAGACGATCATCCTCAATGGCCGAGAGCACCGCCACGAAGATGCGCTGCGGCTTCTTGTTCATGGCCTCGGCGATTATGACACTGCCATCCAGTACTGCATGCGCGGCGGTTCGAGCTTGTACGGCACTGTCCGCAGTAGCACAACCGCTGCCAAGATAGCCAGCAACAAGGCACCTAAGCGCCGTGAGAGTTTACCACCGACGGCCGAAGTCCAAGCCAAGCTATTCCGGTGTTTGCTGGTGGAGTTTCTGGCCATTGAGGATGTGAGTGACCGTGTTGAGCAGACTGGGTCACTGCTTGCCCGGTTTGCCAGGTGCTTTGATGTACTGGACGTGCTTAACCTGCTGCCCGATTCGTGGGCAGTTGATGTTGCTGCTGGGTTCCTGGTACACTCGCTGCGCGAGCTGGTGCAAGACCGTAACCAGACGACAATCGCTCGTGCTCTGAGCGGTGCAGAGAACTTGAGAGTACATGATGAAACCATCAAGAAGATGAGTGAGATGGGTCCACAGATAGACGGCGAGCCCCAAGAAACCCCGGTTGAGGAGTAGACTAGAGATCTATGTTATTTTGTTTATATGTTTTCTCTTCCTTATCTATCATAGCTAGTAGCGTTTACGAATGTACACTGCCTTGTTTGCTTGTATATACTTCACCATGTTTCATTTTGTGTCTTGCCTATACAGACATTACATTATCCATTATGATTGCCCTTTAGAAATAAGTACATAAGTCTGAAGAAGGAAGAAAACAGGCTGTGCCAATGCACCCGGAAACGCCATATGCAATACATACTGCCCTGTGCAGAAACTAAGTATTCGCAACACAAGAAGTACTCAATAGGTATCTACTCAAAAGACTGTCCGTTTGAACGGATGAGCCTCAGTATTGAAGACCCAGTTGTCCAAACTCAGAACATCCCACTCATCAAAGATGAGGTAAAAGTACTTGAGCGTCTCGGCCAGCCAGAAGCTTTCCATGCGGTCCATTGGGATGATCTCGCCAGTCGATGTGACATCCTCAATGGCAGCAGCAGCAACCTGGTTGGGCTTGGATCCGGGTGCTGCGCCGGTTGCGCGAGCGACATGCTCAAACATTTGCCAGGCCTTGTCCTGCCACTCGGTGTCGCCAGTCAAGCGCCACATGACGAAGACAGACTCAATGGCCTCGGGCCGCAAAAGGTAGTGGGGGTTGTCTATATGGACCATGCCAGGAGCCAAGCGACCCTCCTTCATGGTGCGGTCGACAGCATCCTCCAGCTTCTCAGCACCATCATCAAAGCCGCTGAATCTCCAGTGGTCGGTAATGGCCTTGCGCCACTTGTCCTCGGTATAGTGGCAGCGTGTGCCGGTCTGGGACTCAGTAATTTCGCCGCAGGCAGCAAAGTAGAACTTCTCCGGGCCGACACCGGTAGCAGTCACATTGTACGACCACACGCAACCGTCAGTGAGCTGAGCCGCCAGATCGACATCATCCTCGCTACCAAAGGCACGCCCGGCAAGGCCAACCATTCCACCAACAAAACAGCCCAGGTGCTCGCCGCGGTTCAAAGTGTTGACCGTGTGGCCTGTCAAAGGGTCATCAGCAACATGTGCCTCACCAGGCAGCACAAGGTTCAAGTTCCAGGCGTTCATGACACGGCGAAACAGGTGCTGCTTGGCGACAGGCAAAAACTTTTCGTACATTTGGCGCGGCTGCTCAAGAGCACCGCCGAGAAGCAGCCACTGCTTGGGCAGATACTCAAACAAGGAATCGGCCATGCCGTTAAGCGTAAAAGTAGAATCTTCATCAAATGCAGGCTTGGCGGCATTGACAACAACAGGCCACATGCCCGGCAATTTTGTCTTCTTTTGGTGCGCGGCCAGCACATCCTCAATGCGCTGGACCGCATCATAAAACCGCATATCACCTGTCAGCTGAGACAGCTTGGTGAACTCGAGCGACAGAGTACCAATCTCGGCCGACAGCATTGTGTGCGGCGCCGACGTCTGCATCTCGCCGCGCACGTATGCGCGCCAGTCCCAGCGGCCCATTGGCAGGCGGTTGGGCGTATCAAAGGCGCCCATCAGAATCTCGCCAATCTCGGTGGCTTTCTTGAGAAGGCCAGGGTACGCCTTGTTGCTGATCTCATAGGCGCCCAGGAATCCACCAAGGTAGCGAATTGTTGTCTCAAAGACGTGTACTTTTTCGCCGCCAGTGTGGCTAAAGTCAATAGCCTCGCAGGCGCGCACGGCCATGCGAAACTCGTCGTACATGCCCATGATCCAAAGAGAGTCGAGCGCGTCGACCAGAGTTGCAGCCCAGCCACCGAGCTTTTCCAAATCGTTACGCGGTGTAGCAGAAACAGGCTGCACCTCATCAGCGAGCCAGGCGTTTTCCTTGTAGCCCTGCCAGCTGCGGTCAAAGCTGGCCTTGACAGCAGCAAGGCGAGCTAGGCGGACATCGCGCATCTGAGAGCTCTCCGCCGGCGCAGGGTGCTTCTGGATGTGCGGAACACGGCTGGCTACATCTCCCTTGGACACAGATGGTAGCTGCTTAAACGAAGTAACGGGGTACCGGTCAGGAAGCTTTTTCAAGCGAAGCTCGGGCGCGTTGGCGTCGGCATTGGAGTTCTCGGGTGGTGGTGGGAGCTTGGCAGGAGGCGCATCGGGAATAGGTCCGGAGGGAACGACGGTGCGATACCGGTCGATGATATCCGGATCGCGATGGAGCAGGCCGCCAAAGGCAAGCAGAAACAGGCCGGTAACAATGACAAAGGTGCGCCAGCGGCGCATGGGTCCCAGCAAAAGCATTACCGGGTTGCGGATATATAGTGGGCGCAGTGCGTATTACCGAGAGTCAAGAGGATGCGAGGTCGGGATAAAGCGTGACTGTCGTGCACTTGGCGACGCTCGTGGGTCGCTCTTTCCTTATGTTTAATTCGTCTGGGTCTCGCTCGACGTCATCGCTCGCCAGTTTGCAGGATTCGTATTCCGAATGTGATATTATCATACAATATCTAAAAACGGAAGGCACGATGGACTCAAGTTGCACAATAGGGCGATGGATACACAAGCTGGCAGATGTCAAGTGAAATCGTGGTCCGCCCTGTGATACATTACGTGGATATATGGCGAACCTCGAGAGGAGGACGGGAGATGAGGAGAGCGTGCAATGGGGCCCTAACAATCGCCATTCCTAGCTACAACTTAGGAGGTCGAAAGGCTGAAAGCACCGCGACTTGCAGTATATTGTCACAAGGAAATGACTACGAAGTAGAGACTATCAATACTTGGCGCGCTAGTTAGTAAATCGGGTAATCGCATAAGAGCATAATCAAATAAATGGGAAGGAGCACTTTTGATAATTACATAAAACAACCTGCGTAAAGTCAACAGCTGAATTCTTTCGAGGAATTTGAGATAACAGTTCGTGAGCTTGACCCGACCGATTCATCCCAGTGTCAATTGCTGGCTTGTCAGTTATTTGAAGGTCTATCTTTCTCTTGTCGGCTATCACTATGCTAGTCCGAGGTAAAGAACATCTGATATTTCTCGAGACATCACGCAAGCACATCTCAGAGGTGAGGCACATTCTAATTAAATGAGGAAGTGAGAAAGGGGTTCTAGGAAAGAAAGGCCAGACGACAAGGGTGTGGGGCAAGTAAGACCCCTCTTTCTGCGTGCGAATGTACAATGATCTTCTTCCTTCAGACAGATGCAGCGCATGTCGCAGGCAGTAAACATGGCGAATAGCTGCTGCAGCTCAATATACAGCGCTGACAGACACATTTTGCTGCAACTCACCTTTGATTATTTAGCCTTGCATATGCCATCTTACACCTCGTCGGGCACCGGCCCACAGACGCTCTTCTGCCCTATCCAAGACGCCGGGACTTGTGCTTATTTGAAGGCAGTTGAACTATGGAGAGAAGATTCGAAATAACCTATTCCATAAGGCTGAAGAGGTGGGTAGATCATGAATAAAAGGGGCACCCGGAAAGGCGTGTGATTCGCAGTGGCATTCAAACATATTATAAATGCAATCATACTATCATGCAAAAGAGGTAAGACATAGATAAAAGGGCAACGCTAGAGAGCACTGCCACGCTCGGCTCTGCATCTCTGAGATTCTGAAGCCGTTGTATGATGTTCCGGTAGGGCTGGCAAGGCGGGCTGGCCCACGACGAGCTGGATAGGGCCAAGCTTGTATCCGACTACTATCTAACGTTCTGGGATATGGGGTTGGGGTCATTTTCTATTTCATGTTCGTGTTTCGGCAGGCTTCTTACTAAACGACGCTTGCGCTGTGAGAGCTATGACGAGGCTCTGGCGGGCCGAAGATCTCTTTGTTGGCAGGACTTCTAAACTGGTGTGAGCTGAGTGAGGATGCACAAGTGTTTCGCAGCTGCTGTTGTCAGTCGTAAATATTGACATCTTAAGAGCGTAAAACCCCGATAAAAGGAAGAATATGTTATTGAAAGTCACGCAACCTCAAAACAGCGGCTGGAAGCATTTGTCCTCGGAATGGAGTAAGAAAACCAAAAGGCAACACATGGGCAACATCAAGGTTACCAAAAAGCAGCAAGAAACAAGAAGGGCAAGAGGAAGAAGCAAAAGCTTCGTCAAATTGAGTAACACAAAAAGATAGAGTCATGATAGAAAGAAAGTAGATAAAAAGGCTCAAGGCCGCCTAAGGACAGTCCAAAATCGTGTATCCGCCGCAACATGCGAAACATGGCAACCATTCAAAGTTAATCATTCGTCGTTACGCGTGTGTACACAACCCCGTTTACTTCTGCATCATAAGCTGGACGAACTCGTTGTCTGGAGAGAGAAGGTGAATGTTAGCATCGGACTTGAATCGGATTATATGCCACCTGCCACAGGTGTCATGTTATCAGATGGGGGGAGGAAGTCATCAAGAAACATACAGTCAATCCGGCCATCGCCGTCCTGGTCGGCCTCACGGATCATCTCGTCGACCTCGTCGTCTGTGAGCTTCTCGCCGATCGAGGTCATGACGTGACGCAGCTCAGCAGCGGAGATGAAACCGTTGTTGTCGCGGTCAAAAACCTTGAAAGCCTCGCGAATCTCCTCCTCAGAGTCGGTGTCCTTCATTTTGCGCGCCATCATGGTCAGGAACTCTGCGGGTTGTTAGTTTGTGTTGTGGGATTGCTTGTCTTTGTTTCTCGTCTCGACGTACCAGGGAAGTCGATAGTGCCGTTGTTGTCGGCGTCAACCTCGTTGATCATGTCCTGCAGCTCCGACTCAGAGGGGTTCTGGCCAAGAGAGCGCATGACGGTGCCGAGTTCCTTGGTGGTGATCTGGCCTGCAGTAAAAAAAAAAAAACGCGTCAGTATGTTGTTTGGTTATGTTATAGTATCCGATGTGGCAGTCGCAGTGCCGCATGCCTCAACACGAGCAGGCGGGTCGTTTCAATCTGAAGAATCATTTTCTTTACGCGCAGTACGTCAAGTTTCGTGAATCTGTCGGGGAACTCGGAGTGGGAGAGGGGTTGACTAACCATCGCCGTCCTTGTCCTATATGCCCAAAAGCGAGGGGTCAGCAAATCATTCAATAAGACCGAGCATCAAGCTCGCGCAATAGCCAGCAGCACTCGGGACTGCTAACAAAGAGGCAAAGAGTAACTTACGAACAGAGAGAATGCCTCCTTGAACTCGGAGACCTGCTCCTCGGTGAGTGACTCGGCCTAAATAGGCGGGTTAGCTGGCGATGAACACGACGGCGGCAACGTCAACAATGCGGCGGAGCCATTTAAGACAATGCCGACATGACGAATATACGGTAGAGAACGGGAAAGGGAGCTGCGAGGAGTGGCTGAGCGACGCACCATGTTGTTTTTTTTTTGGTTTGTGTGGTTGTGGGTGGGATAAAGGTGTGGTATTGGTGAGGAAGGTGAAGGTTAAGAAAGTAAGAGTGTTGTCGAAGAAAATGGAATTGTGACGATGTGGAAGAGGAGGAAGGACCACAAAAAAAGAAGGGGGTTGAGACGATTGAGAGGGAAGGAGCGAGGGAGCTTGAAGCTGGGTGCTGTTTGCTATTATTTGCTGGTACTGTTTCGCTGCTGCCTGTATATTAACTACGCTCTACGCTAAGATATAATGATATAGTACCATAAATAGGGCACTTTGAATGCTACGGTGTTGCTCTGTAGGGAAAGAGCGATCAAACAGGCCAAACAGACCGAACAGACCAAAGAGCGACCAAGCTGGCGCAAAGAAAAAGGAGGGGAGAAGGGGGGCAGAGGCAGGAGCGACTGAGCGAGCATCAGCTTTGAGAAGGAGAGCGGGGCATGCAGCAGATAGGAAAGGGAATGACTATCTTACCAGCATACTACAGGGCAGTCGCCTGTAATAGGCCAGACGGCCCCTGTACACCCAGGCTAAATCTGCCTTGAACTGGAGCTCGTCGTTATTACCCCTGCCTGTTTCGGATCGGCAGACGGCTTAATTGCATAATATTCTCGGAACTACTACCATGTCAGTGGCCTGGCCGTCCTTTTTTAAGAGCTCTAGTAGTTGTAGTGGCTGTCTTGCCTGTGCATGCCCCAAAACAAGTGGCAACACGTAGGCCAGGCCAACGCAATTATTCTGGAAAGGGGCTACATCGGGCCTGACGCGGTGGAGAGCAGCCCACAAAGGCAGCCCCAGATGAGCTCTATTGCGCCTCCACTTTCCAACTTACTCTAGCCACTCTAGTGCGATTCCGGTGTTTACGTCAGCGATCATGCTCTGTAATTAGCTGCTGATGCTCCTGCGCATGTATCTTACACTGATTGTAGGCTGTCCTTCGCATCCAGACACGATACTTGAATGCCCTCAACTACAAACCCCAAGACCCGACGACCCTGCGGCACAAGACAGACGACGACCAAGACCAATTTTGCCTGCATTTCGCATACTATTGCTACGAATACACTTCTCAACCTGCAACCCTACGCCCCCGGACCGGAGACAGTGCATCCAGCAGCTCTCGCTCTCGCTCTCGTGCGCACCACCGTCGAAGCTACTCTGCATCCAGATCTACCCTACAGGCTTTCGGCACCTCTCCCGCCCATACTCGGCCTCTCGACCGATACAAAACCCAAACCGGCTACTTAGCGGCGGCGGCGGCGATCTGCCAGTGCGTCCGCCATGTGGCGCGACCGCACCAACCTGTAAGCCGAAATGAGATCGCAAGATCAAAAGATCTAGATATCCTACATTTCTACTAACACTCTCAACAGCTACATTTCCTACCGCCAGTCCTACACACATCATCCTAAAAAGCGGACACGGTACTATGGCGGTCTCACAAACAACCCATCAGCAGCAGCCGCATCTAGTCCCGACGAGGATCGCCGCGGCCTGCTCTCAAGCGACCCCTACGACCAAGGCGATGATGCCGGCGGCGATGCCGTGATCGAGATGGACCTACTGCCTCCACGATGGGCCGATGTATCCGACGAAGTGACCGACATCTTGGGCAATGTGGCGCGCCAGAGTCAGAAACTCGACCGGCTACACCAGAAACACGTACTACCTGGCTTCAACGAAGACGAGGCAGCTAAGCGCGCCGAGGAAGGCGAAATTGAGCGCTTGACACAGGATATTACGCGCGGCTTCCATGACTGTCACCAGTGTATCAAACGCGTCGACCAAATGGTGCGCGAAGCCAAGAGTCAAGGTACACTGTCTCGCGCCGACGAGACCATGGCCAAGAACATCCAGGTCTCGCTCGCGTCGCGGGTCCAAGAAGCAAGCGCCAACTTCCGCAAGAAGCAGAGCACATATCTCAAGAGTAGGCAGCCTCACTCGTCAATCAATTCCAGTGTGAAGAAGGAGACTAACAAAGATAGAACTAAAGGGCTTTTCTGGAGGATCCGGGACAGGAGGCATTGCTGGCGGCGAGAGGGTATCAACACCCGCCGGCGGCAGCAGCACCAACAACTACGCGGTAGACCCGTCGCTGCAAGAATCAGACGCTGATCGGTCGTTCTCGCAGTGGGCACTCCAGGCGACGACGCAGCAGAAGCAGCTGCACTCCAACGATGCCATGATTGTGCAGCGCGAGCGTGAGATCGAGGACATTGCCCAGGGCATCATTGACCTTGCCGATCTGTTCCGCGACTTACAGGCCATGGTCATTGACCAGGGAACCATGCTCGACCGCATCGACTACAATGTCGAGCGCATGAATACGGACGTCAAGGCTGCTGAGCGCGAGATTATCGTGGCCTCGGGCTACCAGAAGCAGACGACCAAGCGCAAGATTATTCTGTTGCTACTTCTGATCATTGTTGGCATGATTATCTTGCTGGTTATCAAACCAAAAAAGCACGGCGGCGGCGGTGGCGGCAGCAGCAGCGAGAGCAGTCCAGCTGCAGGTGCTGGTGAACCACCACTTATGATCCGGCATCTATTATTATAGCATGCCAAGCAGTATTACCCTTTGGTTCTCGTTTGTTTGTGCTTTTATTCATTTCTGTACTGTTATTATTAGAGACGGGCCTCATTGAGCGATCCAGGCCGTCCGGCTTATTGGCTTTGCTGTGTAATTCAAATAATTGTGTAAATAATAATTGTTTTCTCTACGCCACTATGATTGCTACAAATAATAAATCTATGAAACAATGTATAATTAAATATATATATATTATATATGAGATCAAACATGGGAATGTGTTTCTTTTTATAAAAAAAAATGGAAACTCGCCGAAAGAAAAGAGAAGTAGGCTAAAACCATAACAAATTTAAATCAACATAGAGACAAAGTTCAAAATACAGAAACATAGGGACTATTTATCAACCGACACTATTAATTTATAGAAATCATACATAAATAAACACATACAAGAAAACAAACAAAATGGGTATTATATGATTGACCAAAACACTTCATAACATTACTCTCCCCAAGCGAGAACCCAGTCCTAGCTGGCTTGCTCGCTTACAAGTCTTTCTCTTTCCTCGGCTGCATTGGCCGTCAAGACGCGCCGTATATCAGTGTCGCCCAGCAGGCTCCTGTTACGAACTGCTACGTCACGGTGCTGCCGGTTTCCAAACAGACACATCCACAAATCGTTCTTGTCGACCTCCTCACCCATTGTCCGGTCTTTGCCAAACAGCCTCTTGGGCTGCGTCTGCTCTAGCTCCAGAGAGTTGGCAACCTCGATACGGTCGTCAAGTTCATCATCGTTGTCCTTGTTGTCATTGTCATCGTCTGACTTCGTAAGGTCAATAGTCTCTCTGCCCTTTTCTTTGTCTTTCCCTTTGCCATTCATGTCGGCCTCGGTATGCTGCTTGCCGATATGGGCCATACGCCGCTGCACCGACAGGGCATAGACAGACTCCTCGACAGTCCCCTCAATAAGAAACAGCCAGACAGTCGTGTTATGCATCTGGCCGATTCGGTGGACACGAGCAATGGCCTGCAGCTCGATTGCCGTATTCAGAAGGGGCTCGCATAGGAGGACATGGCTGGCCTCGACGAGGTTCAGGCCACTCGCGTGGGCGCGTGCATGTAGCAGGAAACACTCGATATTGGGGTTGGTCTTGAACTCGGTGATACCGCTACGCTCCCTAGCCCCATCCGCATACTTTGTGTAGCTGATGTTGTACTGGTCAAAAGCTGCCGCCAAGATGGATAGAAAGGGCGTGTACTGCGAAAAGACAATCGACTTGGCGCCCGGGTCGGACATGCGTAGCCATAGGATATGGCGGACTAGAGTGTCGACCTTAGTGGTAAACGAGAGCCCCGGTAGGTCAATATTCATGATCTCGTCCACCTTGTCTTTACCAAATGCCTCGTAGATTCGCAGTTCATGTTTGTTGGTATCGCCGTTTCCGTTTCCATTGCTGCTGCTCGACTGTCCATTGGTGGACTGCTTGGAGTGCGCACTATGGTCATCGACCACCTTCAGCTCACGGGGCTTGAACGTAATATCATGCAGATTGTCGCGGTTCAATTGGCGCTTGCACAGGGGACAGTTGTGGTGAGCTGAGAACCAAGAGTTCATGCACTCTTTGCAAAATTGATGTCCGCAGATGGTCAACACACCGTCCGTGAAATTCGACTGGCAGATGACACACATGTGTGACTCTGCAGTCGAGTCAATCTCCTTGAGATGCAGTACTGTTTGTTAGCCATCTTCTTCTTTCCTGTAGACGGCCTTTACTGATTAGACCTACAGTAGCGGTGCTTGGATTCTGCCACAGTGAGCTTGTGGGCGAGCTTCTGTTCTTCGCGAAAGAGTAAATCAATGGCCTGGTCATCCTTGGGGCCTTCATAGAGGGCGACCATGTCCGAGACGATTTGCAGTTGGCGGTAGTAAGCTATACGCGAGTTGAGCGAGTTGCGCACCTTATTGAGCTCCTTTTCCAAATCGGCAACGACCTTGAGCTGCCGCGTCTGTTCTCTGTGCGCGCTCTTGAGCTGCTTCTCAACAACGGATAGTTCCATAGCTGCACGCTGGCTTGTGATGCTGTTGAGACTGCCTCCACCGGCCGCCTGCTGGTCGCGAAGACGTGTCGAAGACTCGCGCAAACCGACGACACAAGCTCTTAGGCTGCGCACAGGATCAGCCGTACCTTGACTTTCTTCACTACCGTCCTCTTCTGGGGGTAGCAGGGACAGCCTCCGCTCCTCAAAGACTTTCAAAGTCAACTCTGGCGCGGGACCTTCGCCATGCTTGGCCATCTGCTGAGCCTGAGCCTCCTCGTTGGATGCGAGTATACTGCGGCTGACACCCGTAAGAAGAAACTTGCGGTCGCTAATGCCTGCCTTGATGATCGTGATGTATACTTGAATCTCGTCCTGCACCTTGGTGGAGTCCTCGTACTCGTCACCAGTGATCTCGACTGTTTTGCCTGCCTCATCCTTTTCTTCATCGTTGTCGACAAGATCCTTGAGAAGCAGCTGCACAAGAGCCTCGCGCCAGACGTCCATCTGTGCAGCCTGGTTGCTCAGTACCAGGGCCAGGCGGTCTAGTTCTTCGCTTGTTCGGCGGCTCTCGAGACCCGCAGGCTGGGCAAATTGACACTCGGGGATCTCGACAAACCCTTGCGATGCTGCCTTTACCTGGAGCTCCTCCATGAATCGCATAGCCTTGGCAAGACTCTCACTGAGAATTTCACGCCGAATAAGCTTGGCACGTTCATAGCTTTCGACTTCCATCTTTTCAAGTTCTTTGAACTCGTCCGAGTCGGGCTTGATCCATTCCTCATTGGACTTGACCTGAAAGTAGCCGTTGGCGCAGAAGAACTCGGCCTTGTGCAAGACCTCTAAAGAGTATCGAAGCTCGCGCTGAGCATCCCCGAGTTTGCTGCCGGCATTGTTATCTTGATCTTCGTCTTCGCTGTCGTCATCCGAGTCCTGTTTATTGCTAGTGACACCACCCGAAGCCTTCGGTGCTTCTGTTGCTTTCTGAGCTTCAATCTTGACCTTTTCACGAGCCTCCTTGACAACCGCTTCGCACTCTTCCAGAACCTCTTGCCATATGGCTAAGGCCTCCTTGGCACGCGGCGAGTTTTCGAGAAGTTGGCCCTTTTTCAGCCTGAGAGATAAGAGAGCACGGTGGTCTACTGCCAGTGCACTCTCGCTCTGCTCAATCATGGCATCAAGAACCTCAACCACGGTCCGCATGGGCGCAACTTTTCTGCCGATCAGTGGGAGCTTGATACCAAACGACTGATCAAGATCGGGGTGGAGACAGACCATACGCAAGCGGCTCAAGGTACTCTGCATCGTGCTCAGCATTCCAGGATCGTCGGGGCTCCACGAGTCGGAAATGGGTGTCCCATTTGTATCTAGCATGCAATCGTAGACGAGTCGCTCAAATAGGGTTTCGTAGTTTTGTTCTTCCACCGCAGTAAAAGGCATCTTGATGACATACCGCTTCTGCGGAGGTAGCGTCAACTCGTCGCGAACTGAGCGTTTGGTATGTCGCAGGGCAACACGGCCGAATATGGTCTTGAACAGGGCCTTATGGCTTCGGACGAGCTCTTTCCAGATGTCTGGTATTGTCCCATACGGTTGGTATCGAATGAACATGAGCAATGCCCCGAGATCTGACGGTTAGTTTAATTCCTCTTCGGCACATGAACAAAGTCTTACAACGTACCATTGATATTGTCTTTGACAGGCGTTCCGGTGACACCCCAAGAGTTGTATCGCGGAATGAGATGGGCCAGGGCGGCCACATTGCTCACACCGCTTTCAATTTCCTGCGCCTCGTCCAGGCAGACCCGCCACCAGCTCAACTGGACGAGGGGCGACCGTGGTCTGTATCGCTCTTCGGCTTCGTTACCCAGCTTACGTCGGCGCATGTTGCGAGCAGGAGGACTGACGGCAAAGTGAATTTCAGATCGAAGGTTTGTGTACGTTGCGATGACAACATCATGCTTACAAAATTCCTCCACAATTGACTCTTCGTTTTCCTTTGAAGTACACAAGCCTTTCATACCATTGTAGACCATGAGCTTAAGGTGTGGTGCATGCCGTGTGATTTCGTCTATCCATTGATTCATGAGCGCAGATGGTGCGATGATCAGCGTTCCACCAAGTCTCGGGTTTTCGATATGATCAAGATTTAGCTGTGTGATTGGCGGCGGCGGGTGAAGTAAAATGAGCGAGATCATCTCGACGGTTTTGCCAAGACCCATCTCTTCCGACAGAATACCACCACGGCATGCATCATCGTTGACCTGCTGAAAGGTGTACGGATCGCGGGTGACTGCGCCGAGAAGACCACTGATATAGAACGCTTTGCCGTCGACATCTTTCTTGGCCACGAAATGCGATGTGAGAGCCGGTTCTACTGGAAATTTATAGGGGACAATCGAGGAATGGCCGCCGACGTCGGTAGATGACCAGAATACACCCTCTCGCTTCAGAAGCCACTTGACGGCACGGCGCTGGAACGGAAAGAGGTCTGCCGTGAGTCCGGGGACATGAATGTTATCGGACTCACCGTCGGACTTGCTTGTCACATGAGCTGCCTCATAGAATGCTTGGGGAGACCAATCTGCTTGCTCATTGTTGCTTCTCTCACCATATCTCCGCTGAGTGCTGGCTCGCTGCGGAATGTCTGGAAAGTATCGGGCCATGATGGAGTCTCTAAGGGTCCGGTCTTGCAGTGATCGATCCCGCAACTGATGCTGTATGATCCAGCGTAGCTCTAGATCGAGACTGAGGGTGACTGTTGATGAGGTGTCGTAGTCAACGGTGGCAAAGAGCTGTACCTGGAGAGGACTGTCGGTATTGTTAAACGTCTTCTTGTGTACGTCGACGAGGTACTTCTCCTCATCTAGTAACGAGCGGAAGCCAAAGGACTGCTTGGCAGGAACCTTGACGCCGGTCTTGAGGGAGGGTGCAGCAATCAAGTCGACACCAGCATCATAGTTGTGTCGCAAGCTGAAGTATTTGTGCACTGGGTAATGCTTTAGGGTCTGGTGCTGTGAGTGCGGTTTAACATCGTCGCTTAACGACTTTCTGTCAACTATCGTAGAGCGGGAAAGAACAATGTAGTCGGGATCTTCGCTGGCGAGGCTGGTGCTATGAGCCCTGGGCCGTTTGGGTGGCCGTGCCGAGCCGGTGGCGTCATCCTCGTATGGACCAGACCTTGACGGTATAGGCTTGTCGAAGAAGACGAGATTACTTATGACATTGAAGTAGTTGGCTGTTTGTTAGAGAAAAAGCTTTGAATGTAAATCTGAGCTGAGCTGGGTATTTCTGCCATGAGGAATGCTCACTATCAAACCATGGACCGGACGGAAGCGACTCAGCATTAGGTGTTGCCTGCCCCGCGAGCTTGAGGAGAGCATCTCCGATTCTATCGGGATGAGCTGACATGACAGTCCCTAGTGCTACACTACGGTAGCACGCGGTCCGGTGGGCAAAGGAGTGGGTGGTGGTGAAGGCTATGACATTGGACGGGAGAGAGGTGGAGAGAAAAACTGAAATGGAAGAGAAGGTATGTAGGAGGGAGGAACTAATATGGGAAAGAGGAAGGAAGGTCGGCGACAGGCTGACTTACATGGGAATTAAGTTAACTCTTATCGCTTATCGGACGGAACGCGAACGCTATTCTACTATTGGGGAAGGTGGGGCAAGCAGTGGAAGCCTTGTAGGTGGACCCTTGAAGCCTAGGACCTGTCGGCTTACAGAAAGACGGAACTACTATCTTCCCTCTCCGACAAGCGCTAATCCTGATTAGGCGACATTGAATTGACGGCCAGCTTTTTTTCAATACAGCTTGTTTGGCGAGCATCGCGAGGACGAGCGTACGACGACGGACCACCATTGACGGCCTCAACCCTTGCTTTTGGGAGATTCTACGAAGCACCCTTTCGGCAGGTGCCACAACAGTTCCCCACGTCCTTTGGCAAAATTCACAGTCTCTATTCACCGAGATATCTCGACTAGTGAGTGCTCAAGACGTCATTTAAAATAGCTTCATTCGAAAAAAGACGGCACAAGGATGAGGATGTGGGACTGACCTTATTTAGCACATCATGAACTCTTTACGATCAGGGCCAGCGCGCCTGGGACTGCTACTGTCCGCACCATCCCGCTGGGCCGCACCCTCTGCCATTACTAGCGCACCATCCCACTTCAGACAATTCTCACAATCATCACAACTATTCGACGCCGCCGAAACCGCATCCTCTACTTCCACACCACCTCCTACACAGACGTTCTCGACTAGAAGAAGAGTCCCCGCCCCGATTCCTCTTGTTCCCGATGTTTCCACCCTCCTCACGGTCATCGGCCGCAACATGAAGCAGCACACAGCCAAGTTCCCGACATGGGAGGCTCTCTTTACACTGTCGACGAAACAGCTGCGCGAGCTGGGTGTCCAGCCGACACGCGATCGTCGGTACCTGCTGCGGTGGCTCCAGAAGTTTCGGCTTGGCGAGTTTGGTATTGGCGGCGACTTCAAGTATGTGCGGGACGGCGTGGCCGAGCTGCGCGTGCAGGAGCTGGTGGACCCCAGCAACCCGTACAAGGTGCGCAAGATTGTCGTGAACGTGCCCGTGCCCCCGCCAGCGGTGGAGGCAGAGGCGGCAGCAGAGGGTGAGGCAGCAGAGGCAACAGAGACCTCTGAATCAGAAACACCGGCCGCCAAGGCCGACGCATACGACGTGAACGGCGAGCCGGTCCGCGTGCGGGGCTACAAGGTCGTGGGCGCCAAGGCTATCTCGGGGGAATATGCGCTGCCGCTCAAGGGCGAGATTGGCTCGCGCGTGGTTGTCAACGAGGGTATGTGGGAGCACAAGCTGGGCCGCAAGATTGACGGTGGTGAGCGCCGTCGTGCCGAGGTGCGGTTCAAGAAGCGCGCCGCCGAGCGTCGTGCCGAGCGCGAGAAGCTGGCCTAAGTGTGGCCTAGCTAGCGTCTGCATGTGGCTTGCATATCCCGACTACGGGTGTACTATAAATCAAAATTATATACGACCAACTTTCTGTACAGTACATAGGTCAACAACGAAAAGCATATCGCATAGATCAATTATAAGGACTAAGAACACTGATGACCATTGTGACAGCAGTAATTGAAACGGATAGATGGCAACAGAGACACTAAAAGAGAGAAGACAGCAGAGAAGATATGATTAAAGGGATATACCAGGCGACAGCATTGCTGTGCCTTGTGGTTTGCCTCGGGCGACAACGCCCGCCCAGATGGGCCAAAGGCTACCAGGAACAGAGTCACAAAGGGTAGAGATCGCATGCTTTGTCATCTGCCTCTCCATTGCATCATCGTATGCCCGCTGCCTGGCTTGACGTGTATCAGCCCTATCTGTCGCCTAATGTCTCTGGCTTTGCCCTGCAGGTCCCATTGCCTCTTGTTGACTGCCTGCTGCCCTCGTCTATTCTAGACGTGTCCTCTCACACCCTTTCCGGCCATCTTTGGTCATTCCCCGTACTCTCCGTATCAGGCGATTGTTCTCTGGCCTCTATGCATGCCCTGAAAATCTAGAGGAGGGGCGTGTGCATTAGGCTCTGTTCTAATTGTGCAGCTTGGATCGTGGGTAGACCAAGCTATCAAGGATCTAAGCTTGTTCTTGTGCTTTGTCTTCTTCGTCTTCTTCGGTTTCTCCTTCTACGGGTCCAGTGCTTCTACGTGGCTTATTTTTCTCATCTTGTCAAGACTTCTGACTACTCAAATCCGTGGCATCTCCTTCTTCTCCCACCTCCGCTCTCTAGTTCAGGGTAGTACAACAGCACTTACTCATTTTTCATTCTTATTATTACGCTCCCAGGACTGCGTGAGAATCAGGGGCCGACACGGCGGAAAGCTAAGCTCAAGGTACAGAAAGGGTGCCAACATCCGCAGCCAAGGTCTCGGTATGTCCACGGCATTGGTCGATTTTGATTCTCACTCCCAACTCTCCAACATCTTACCTCGTCGTGTCTCGTATCTCGTGTCTGTCTGTTTCGGAACTACGAGAAGCACCCCGAAACTCCAGAAAGTCCAAAATCTCCAGCTGCCTGACTCAGCCCTGATGACGATGCAGGTATAGGTGCAAAGTGATGTATAATGATTCGATGTGGTACATGGTGATGCTACTGGTCTTCGCACCAGTCCTCTGAAGAAAATGCTGGCGCCTGTTACTCTTCCATTGCAAAGGATTGCAGTGGACAGCCGGATACCGTGGGGCCACTATGGTTTGTTAATCAAGCGAGAACACATGAAGGGGTCGGCACGATAATAAACTAATAGATGCGTGTACAAGGCTGAGCCAGGCTGTAATCCTGTCATCATGTAATCCTGTAATCATGAGATCGGCCCGGGGCAGCTGTAACGTGTTGTGTTGTTATTGCTATCCCGGCATCTTGGACTTTGTATATGTGGCTCACGTCTGGGTGATAGCCAGCTCACTTGATGCATGAAGTTCAGCATATACAATCAAATAACCAGAATTCAGATAAAACAGACGAATAGAAGCAATCATCAATACATATGACAGTCACGCTATAATCTATGCCTTACCCTCCTGTCCAGTTCTGTTGTTGTATTGCCACATCTCACGGGATCATCAGAGTCTGGATATATTTTTGTATTGCGATTCAATTAGTTATGTTTCTGTGCTACGGAGTAAGTGTTTGTAGAATATTTCATCCCTTACGCATCCATCAAGTGGAAGAAGAAGACTCGCACTATGTTACCCGTTTTGGGAAACCGGCAGGGTGAGGTGACCTGTATCAAAAAGAAGAAAATAGAAAATAAGAGCAGAAAGTAACATTGTACCTATTCCGTGTTAGTTTCTAACCTGCACGTGTCTGTATGCTCAGCCGACTTGGCAAATATAAGAAGTGACATGAATTCAAAGTCAAAGGGAAACAAAACAAAAGGACACTTGGTAAGTTGGAAGAGAGCAAGTTCGGCATCGGAGAACTTGGAAGCAGCGGCACTGAAAGAAAGGAACAGAAAGTTGAACTCGGGTATAAGTCAATATGGACAAGGTAGAGCATTCAAAAACTCGGACAGTTGCATCCATAGTTAGATAAGACAACTGCTTGTAAAGCCCGCAGCTCGGAACGATCTGATGGCCGGCGGTGTATATGGCCTTGACTACGGGGTCCAACCTGAAGAGTCATAAGAGAATCAGAGTAGCTATGCAAATATGCTGATGTCAGATTGGCGCTCGTCGTATTACGGGGGCAGCTGCAGCGTTTGGATTTATAATCTCATGGCTGGATTGTGAATGAATGTGCGGAGAAATCAGCGAGTAGACAGACTCGGAGGTTGTCTCGAAAGGAGCTGAATATATCCGACCTTTAAAAAAAAAAAAAAAAAAAGACAGACACATCTTAGGCAGCAACATTTCTCAGTCAAGGGCCATGGTCGTAGAAATCGAACACTAACGGAAGAGGCCATCCTACTCCCAAGGTGGACGGAGTTTTGGGACGGAGTATGTCCAGTATTTAGCAAAGAGTATCGTGTAGTCCCACAGCGAGTCTCATCCCAGTCCCAGGACCGGAGTCTACTTTCCTATCTTACATCTTTCAGCGTCTATCACCCCCATATCAGTGTAGGGAAGCTGTCTGGGCCTGAGTGATTCGGTGAGCTGCAGTAGAGGGGGTAGGGAGACTAAACTCTGTAAAAAGCGGAAACGGAATAGGCATTACGGAGTACAAGGATGGGTGATCGGGTGCTTGGACAGCTGGACAGAGACTAGGGACTCTTCAGTAGCGGCCCTAGCAATCCTAACGATCCTCTAGCGATCCCTGGCGACGACTCATTGAGTCATATTCCATACGACGCTGTGTCTGGAGCCTGTCTTCTGTATTAGGGATATTGACAATATCAAAATAGATTGTCAACTTAATTACCCATAGCACAAGATCCATGCATATCATGTATACAAAGTCGATGCATTTTTTTTCAAAGGGGCTGTGGTATTCGGGTTATGGAAGGCGGTTGTAGTTGGCGAAGAAATTCAGAAGAGAACGTAGTAGGGGACCCAAAGAAATCTTCGTCGTAATCTATTTAATCCAAAGATCCATTGACTCTACAAATCCAATGAGTCACAGTACTAGAGTTAATGTAAATCATATACTATGCATGTCCTTGTCAAGACACAAGGTACATTTTTACCTTGAGCGTGCTCGTGTGAAGTGTCTCAACGTTCAACTTTGCGGCAAGTCCCATGTTTCTTGCCACCCCCTCCTCTTTCTGCTCCTCTCCTACCTGTCTGTCGGTAATAAAAAATGTGCAGTTTAACAGCCTCGCCCTGGCATATCATAAGTACATGGCATTGTTCCTGTTTCTGATCTGCTCTCACATTATTGCCCCTTTTCAGTGCTACTACCGTCATAATTCCGACTTTAGTCTATCCAGTCCCGTCCTTGTGTTCCTATCCATTCTCTCACAGCCGGCTTGTCTTCGTTGCCTGGTCTTGTGATGCTCTATTTATTTTTCTGCTATAATTTATGCCTGAATCTTCCGTCATGATGTTGTTTCGACTCTCTTGCCTCGTGAATCCGGCCAGTTCGCCCGTATTTGATCCATCATATGACTGGGATTGCTTTTTTCAAAAGTCAATACATTGACTTGAATGTGCTTCACCCCTACTCATGCACGGCGATAAGCTGATAGCTTAACGGCTAACACGGCCAGCCTACCGGTTCACACCGTACTCTCTTTGTGTAAAAAAGAATCCTAAATAGTACTACCAAGGAAGTGCCAGAGAACTAAAATAGCTGGTCTTTGATCGTACCTTATTCTACAGAGTACCACCACAGCACTGCCACGACTCATTTCGGCCAATGTCGTTTTTTAAACTCGATGCTTCATATCTTTTTCTATTAGCTTACATACTCCTGGCAAAGGTCTTTGAATATCGTACGAACAAAATATGATCACTAATCACAGGCGTAGGCACAAGCCTAACACATAGAAGGCAAGCGGTGCCTGATTTGCTCCGGATTACTGCTATTGGGCAAGTCCCATGTATTTAAATAGCTACAAAGTATATTTTGATGCTGTTGTTGGACACCTGCACGTGAGACTGTAAATACGCCGTTGATGTGAGTCTTGTGAGTCTAATATGAGTCTTTGTTGTGTTTGCCTGCCGCCGGTTAAAGCTAAGAGTCATTGTGCTTACAAATACGAGTTCACATGGTTGACCAAATCAGTAAACGCCCGACTTGGTTGTTCAAGTCACAAGTCACAAGTAATAACATGCAGACTTGAAGTAGATGCCTAACGGATTGGATGCCGTATTGAATGCTGGATGTACAGCTACCCCTGAGGCTGTGTAAGCAATTTCATTGTAGACTGTACGAGCAGGCGAAACAGAGATGAAGAAGAACATAAACAGACAGTGATATAAATCAGAAGTGCACTTCTGTGCACATACGGGTAGTCAACAATAGAGACTATGCGCGGTTCCTGTTGCGTCATTATCCTTTCAAGGGATGAGGCTGGCAGCCTGGTACATACGCAAACAGGATAAAATAACAAGACGGATCCGAAGGCCACAAGACCCAAGACCCAACAACACAATAGACGAAAATGAAAGACGAATCAAAGTCTAGCAAAAATATTAAGATTCGAGATCAAGAATAAATCACAAGAAGACCCCGTACAAGAGCCAACCAGAGCCCACGAAACTTGCCAAATAATGCCCGTACACGCATTCATGATAAATGGATGCCTAGCTGTCGATTTGACTTGCAAGGTTACTTTAATTGCAAGGTACCGTGTGCTGGCCTCAGGATATTAGAGACGACAGCTTATTTGCAAATAACCAATAAAGGACACTAGAATACCAAAAGGATCAAATAGGCAGGAAAAAGGATCAAAGAGGAAAAACACCAGCCAAAATAGACAAGCCTTGCCGATCCATCAATCTAGGTCGTTCTTCTACATGTTAGGCGAGAGGACGGCTATGAATAGTGACTGCAATGAATGCCTATTCTAGAATAGAGGAGAATGAATCGATACTAAATCAAAACCAACCCAAAGCCAAAAACCAAACAAGCAACCACTTTGCCGTCTACCCTTGACACTGCTGCTCATTGCTTCTCTCACCAATATAGCCGCTTCAACTGATCTGGCAGCTTTGTGCGACCACAGACCAGACTATGCCACTCTCACTGACCATCCCCAAAACACCCTTATTCACAGTCACCCCTAGCCTCCACAGGTACATCGACTTTGTATCTTACCAAGTAAATACCGGCTTTTGCTAATGTTTATGCTTCATGCTCAGCCTGTGGTCTCACGCCGTGCTGCGCTTAAATCTGACGGGGATGGGGAGCATCTCATTTTCCCTTTCTGGGCATACGCAGCGCTCCGTTTTCGCATGCAAGTATGTAGTCAAAGCTTGTCAAAGCTAGGTAACAGTACAAACTGCACTCCTCTGCCAGTTTCTTCACACCCAACATCTACACCCGATGCGCGTCTATAGTCGATCAAAAAGTAGCTGTACTTTGATGCTTGTTCGTTCCATTGATGGAGCCCGTAACTCGCACATTCTGGTCTTCTTCCGTACCTTGCCGTCCTGATCATCGATCTCGGGACAGCCAGGCATCGTTGGGTCCTTGAATTAATCATTGATTTTAAGTTTTGATCCTCTTGATTGTGCTCTACTTTTTCTATTGTCTATTTTCATATCTCACTCTCGGTGCATTTCGGTCTTGTTCTTGCACTCCCGATCTGTCTGTCTTCCTCGCAGTCTTACATCCCCGTATTCCAGATGTGGCTGTGGCATCAAGATGATCTCCACGCCTGTAAAATAAGCAGCCAAATTGCCAGACGAAACATACTAGAAAACGAACAGATGAGAACGTGAAACAATGATGAGAAACAAACACGAGCAACTATAGCTGACTCTGTCTACCCTCTATCACTACCTTCTTACCGCGTCTACCTTTACTGCTGCCTTGCGATGCGCAATAGCTTCCTCTCACCGAACCGTGGCTCAGCTCTCCTTTCATCTTATTTATTTTTGGAACTTGCTGATTCGAAGCCATGTTCTACATAGTCCGAGTTCGTGTTGTCATACCTGTCAATCTACTGATTGTTCATTGATATCCTTAGGCAGAGCTTTCTCCAGCTGCTCCTGCCTCCTCCTGTTCCTACATCTACACATTCCCCACATGTACTCGGTTACCCGTGATCCCATACGTTTGTTGCATATAAGTAATCCACCCTGCTTGCAGGACACACCCTCTTTACGGACGTGAATTCCTTGTATTTTTAGTATGTAAACAGCATATAAAAAGTACTTTACCCAACTGGCATCAACAAAAACCTTCATCAGTATCCCGTATAAAAAGCTTGATAAATATATATTAAATATCATTATACTTGCATCGTTCGTTCCATCGATTGTACTACTTTCTTATTTTCTCGTACTAGCTTTATACACGTATAATTTTCGAAATTAAAAAGTTCCCTTGAATTTTATGTGAATATTCATAAAATCCCTAAAAAAAAGAAGTAACTAGTGCGAGTACTTCAAAACAGACCGTCGCACTGTTTTTATACTGTACAAATTTAAATATACACCACCATTAAAGTTATAAGAGTAAAAAAACAACTAGAACTCGAAAAGCTGTTCATCGATTATAACTTAGTTATTTTACATTTTTAGTTTACGTTGTTGCTTAGATATTGTGGTTTTACTACATGTATCTTTTATATGAGAATACATACAAAAAGTACTTAAGACCCTGTCCGTAAAGGGGGTGTTCGGCAAACAGGGTGGATTGATTACTTAGTCCTTCTTTGTTATATCTCCGGTTGTGGGGTCCGTCTCGTCCCTCGTACCTTTCTCTCGACTCTCTTGCCGCGGTGGTATATTATTCACACCCCCCACCTCTATTCCTGTGCCTTTTACTCCTTTGTTTTGTAAACTATTTTCATTGAATACTCTCGCCTACCGCCGTCGGTACTCCCCCGGCGCCGCGTGACTTGCATCTGCCTTGCAGTCCGTCCCGGGTTGCAATGGCCTACACCCCTTCTATTCAGTCTCTGCTTATGCTCTTCTTCAAAGCTACCTCATCACGACACGATCTTGCTGCCTTAGGTCGTCGTCATCTAGTCTCTCCTAACCATCCCTACCCTTCACTGTCATCCCCTTGTAGCCTCGCTTCATGTCTGTATTACATCTTCGTCTCACCTCCCGTCCGCCAACTAAACCTTAACTACTCCTCACCTGCTAAGCCTCGCTGTATTATCTTTTTTACAAAAACATTATTATTTAATCTTATTATATTTCTTTGGTTTGATTAACTGGTTTGCCATTTAACTAATCATATATCAAAACACCAGCAGTCCCTGCCTGCTACTACACCATCACATCTCCAGGCATCAATTCAACTGCGTACGCCTTTTGCTCTGTTGAGTTTCCTTCAATGTAAGACAGATGCGTATACGAATAACCAGAAGCTTCTTCTCTCTGTGATGACCTCATTCATCTTATTTTTCTGCTTAACAGACGACCGTCGACAGGTAGATATGGTAGAGAGGCAGAGATGTGATGATGCAGGCCTGTCGACAGTAAACATCTCGGCATTTTGTATATAACGGCTACATCGCCACCCTTTCTTTTTCGACTTGCTCTTAGTCCAGTCAATGACCCCCAAGCACATTAGAAAAACACAATCATTCCATAAACACAATCATTCCAGCCCAGACTAGGCATATCAACCTGCTACTCAAGCTTCATCTTTGCCTCTCATCTCCCCGGACTCAGCCTTACCCGGCAGCTAGAATTGGTCTTTTGTTATGCCATATTCACATTCTTCACATTGCTAAACTTATATTCTCTATGATTCTTCATCAATTGCATTCTTCTTGAACTTGGTCTCATTAAATACATCTACACATATGCATGCCACAAACACTGCACCCATAGCCTTGTCACTATGTTCTGACGTGCCACTTTAGACACACACCCCCCCTCTATTTTATATTTTGGTCTTTTTTCACTATATTATTTCCTTTTCTTCTGCCTCTGATTCCACCTCCCTTTCCACCACTCAGTCCACACACTCACCAATGCGTTCACATGCATCCCGCTAACACATCCAAAATCCTCGACTGCATACATAATACTTAAAGCCTCCTCTCTTCACAGCCTACTACATCCACATCCAACTACTCATACAACATCTCACTCTCTTTTTGTTCTGTTTTTATTCCGATTTCTTTTTGATCTACTGGTTTTATGTGACTCTTATGCTTTCTTTTATCTTTGATCACCATACTTGTCAATCTTTCTATATATACCCTGTCGTTGCTGTTTGATTTCTGCTTTGGCCTGACTCGACCTCTTCGCCGTCCTTTTCTTGATACCATAAATGTCAAGTCAAAAAGCACGTCAACCATCATACCAAGCATCCCAAGATTTAGAAGGTCAAGAAGATCAACGAGACCAACAAGATCAACAGTATCAAGAAGGACAAGAAGATCAACAAGTCTACTCCGAAGACGCAGAACCTACTACTCCACGTGCTGCATCCCACCACCGCCAACAAGAGCAACAGCAATTCGACAACTCCGGCTCAGAGACAGAACGAGAATCCTCCCACAGGAAGGGAAAACGCAAATACAAAGGCAAAGGGAAAGAGAAGGAGCGAGTGTCTTCCTCTGTTTCTGCATCTTCCTCTGCATCATCCACAGCTACATCAGACAGTATGCTGTCTTCAAAACCCGGCAAGTCTTCTTCCTCCGCCAGCAGCGGCCGGAGGCACGGCTCATCTTCAGGCAAGCCCAAAAAGAGTGACGACTGGAGCGAGGTCACAGACCCCGAAGAGCGTCGCCGTATCCAGAACCGTATTGCCCAGCGGAAATTCCGCGAGAAGGCACGCGAGCAAAAAGAGCGCGACGAGCGCGAGAGCCGCAACCAAGAACATGCCGCCAGCAGCTATCAGGTGCCAGCGCCTGAAGATCTCGGCGTTGATGAACAGCTGTCGGGTGTGCCCTGGGGTGGCCCAAGTTTCCGCTTCATGGTGGCCAAGGGCCACGAGTCCATGAGCAGCGGCAGCCGGCATAGCCATAGTGGCGGCGGCAGCGGCAGTCATCAGGGGAGCGTCTATGGCGGAGGCAGCACTGGCAGTACCGGCCATGCTGGTGCTAGCGCTAGCGACATGTTTGGCAGCGGCAGCGGCACAACGCCGGACTACCTATTTGATGACTCGGCGACAGCCATTTACGCGCACAGTGGTAGCGGTGGTGATTCATATGCAACAGCGGCCACTACCGGCATGATTTCGGCGTCTGCAGGCGTGTCTATGACCGGCAGTACGGCTACGACGGATGTTTACTACTACCCGGCGCCCGACGATGCCGTGTCGTACTCATACGGGAGCGGTGACAGCAGCCAGAGCAGCAATGACTACACGAATACGGCCACTACACAACAGGAACAATACTATGACGACGGCTCATACTACTATGACTACGAGTCTTAATTTTGATCTTGATGTCTTTTTGATTTCCTTCTCCCCTCTCTATCTTGTCAATACCCCAGCTCTCCTCCATGACACTATTACGAACACACTCTACTACATCAAGGCCGCACACAGATGCACAAAACACAAACAACCAAAAAACCACACCACACCACACTCTACACAATTGCATGACGACGACTACGAGTATACAAACACAAAATACACGGGCTATTCATAACAGACAACTAGTCTTTTTCGGGAGATATTTGTTTTGTTTGCCAAATGTATATTTTGAAATTTCTTTTTCTATTTTCTTTCGTTCCTATTTTCCTATAGCATTATTGCGGTTGGCAGCAGGACTCTGGGTTACAGACATGGGAGGGCACCACCACAGGCGTTTGTTTTGTTATTACTTTTATTGCTCTTCGTTGTCATCATAGAGAAGACGTCAACTTTTATACCCATCAAGTTTACGCCGAATTCTCTAGCAGTTCCACTGTTCTATTGACTGTCAACTTTCAACTCCCTTCATTTGTTCTTGCCATTACAAGAACTGTACCATAGTAAACACCCCTCTGCAAAGGATTAGACACCCAGACACTCAGGCTCTCAAACACAGACAAGCTGAATTCTAGTATAATTTCAAATATCCATACGCCATGACTGCATCTTGCAACGTGTTACAACAGCTTCCCACAACTCTGCAGGCTATTTCCTACTCTGCCCTCTGGTGAATATGCATGTATCTTGGTATATCGTTTTCTTATTCCACTCTCTACTCTGTACACACCCTCCACCTTCTTAGTTTGGATTTCACAATCCTCGACTCTTGACTCATCGGCCGCCATGTTTGGGCCGTCACCTTGGCTTTTCCATACTATGCTTACAGAGCCTGCAATAGTCGGTGTGTCTAAACTGTCATACTCGGAAATTATTTACTATGAATATGTATGATGACATGAAGTCTAGATTCTGATCGGATATGTAAGCGCCCTGCGACAGATCAAGGGATGCCTAAGGCGTGCAAGCAAGACAAAAATGAGATAAGTCAGTGAAAGTGAAATGGATGCCTGCTGCCTTGCGCCCTGTGAAGCCAAGGTTTTGTCATGTTGTCACTTTACTTCCAAGCAAAGGGGATGGGGGACGGGGATGATGAGATGATGGGAAATGAGATGATCAATATCCTTAGGCAGCAACCTCGACTACATATGTACATTTACTCCGTGCATTGTGTCTATTTAGCTTATATGGTGCTTTAGTGTGGTGGATGCCTCCCGAAAGCTTAAATATTATTTAGATCACAAACCGTCCGGCAGCCACACCCGTAGGTAGAGGAGCAATGGGCGGATAAATGTCTGGAGACGCTCGGTCAGATCTCGGGTCGTGTTCGCACGAAGCAGATCCGAACAGGCAGGAATTCCGCTTGGTAAGGTATATCATGCAAGCAAAGTTTCTGAACCAAGAGAGAGCCAGAAAGGCCCGAGTTTCAACCAGAAGAATATAGCAACCATTATATTCCTAGGATAGGTATTCTATTAGTTGAGGCTAATTGTAATATTCTAAGTCAATGTGTTGATCGCACCAGGGAAGTTTGACCCCAGAATGCGAATACTGATACGCTTGTGACTTCTATCTAGGATCACGAAATAATGCGCACGCGGGCACACTGTTTTGAATCTTGGAAAGCTCTGATTTCGTATGGTGAACAATTGTTGATATATTTAAGAGATAAAAACAAAACATACAAAACATCACGAACACACTAAAAATGCCAAAAGCAAATCAAGAGTCGGTGTGTCAAATAGAAGAGGGGGGTTATCACCTTAAATTAGAAATGCAACACAACAAAAGTAAGACTGGGGCAACGTGCAGCCGATTCTTGATCATGCGTGAAATCTGAAATGCATAAGCTGTCTATTAAATCGCCGCGGCAAAACAAATGCACCTGCATATGCTTCGATAACATTATCTTATCGCCAGCATCAGCACTTACCAAAAAAATGCTATAAGGTGCGACAACAATTGGTCAAACATTGGCCAGCACCGAAACGCAACCAATATCAGATTTGTTTCTTCGACTTGTAGTTATGTATTGCCAATTTGCAGTTCGCCTTATCTAGCACTGCTTGTAGTAAGTTGATGCTGTTAAAAGTGGAGAGATCTGATACTGTTAAGAGACCTATTTCGCGACACGTGGCAAATGGACACGGCTTCTTCCTACAGAGCTCAGCCCTGGCCAACGAGGAAGGAAGCACAAGGCTGAGGTGTCGAAGGTATCGTGGCGGCCACGATATGCATGCAGCCTCGCTGAATAAGAAATCAGTCAGCAGCAGTAACCTCAGCTACTGAATAAGTAACACAACTTGAACATCCTATTCACTGCCATACATAAGCTTGATAATATAAAATTAGAGTACGCTAACATGATGTGCCCAAAATATCCCAAATACAAAACAAAATCAAGGCAATACATCCAGTAGACAATTCCTGCCAGAATTAGCTCCTTGGCCGTCGGGCTAGGACCAGGGCCGGCAGGCTGGTAGAGTGTCTTCCTCTGCGTCCCGGCTCTAACAGCTCGGTGCATAGTGGCTGAATGGCTCCAGATAAATCAAGATAAATCAAACTGTTCGTACAATAATATGCCCACAATCCATCCGCGTATATGAATTGGTAGATCGCCGTGCTCGCCGTGCCGAATGGTATTTGGCCTCTTTCTTTCTCTTCCTTTTGTTTTGGTGGTGTTGTTTCAGTCCTGTGGTGTTTGTTCAGGCTCAAGGCTCAGCTTAGATGACGCGTCGGGTGTGTACTGTTCCACCTAAAAATGGTACGTCGATGAGTGAATTCGGGGGGAATGTGTGGCCTCTGATGTGCGCGTAGTTCGAGCGCATTGATGTCGGACCGCTGCCATTGTGATGCTGTGAGGCAAATTTTACAGGAAGAAGCGCGAAAAGACCTCGACAACAAGACCGCCAAAGACGACAAAGGCAAGGACACCTAGAAAAGAGACACGAGGACGTCGGTTAGTCGGGTAATTACTTTTCGCTAGGACAATCGAACTTGCTGTTACTTACCCAGCCAGACAGGCGAGATGGGCGACTTCTGCACCTCCTTGGAGCGGCGCTTCAGGTCGGCTTCGGACTTGCCGCGGCGCGCATCCTGGTCCTTGGCGAACTTGAGGTTGCGCCGCCGTTGCTCGGGAGTTTGGGCCTGTGATGTCTGTTAGTAAAATATTTGGATCGCGCAATGCTACAGAAAAGCCATGACGATAGATGAAGTTTGGGGATTCGCACCATTGTGAGATGTGTGTTGGATTGGGGGGGTAGAGTGCAGTGCGACAAGAGGTGCGGCGCGTTTCAAATGCGATAATTTTTACTCGAGATGGATGTCAGCGATATCGATGGGAATCTGGAGAGTAAAGGTCGGGCTCGGTGAAAGAAGGGTCGTCAAGATGGGCTTTTGTGGCTAAGAATGAGTCTACTAGGTGTCTAGGGGTGAGTCGATGTTCGCGTGCGAAGCTATCCATCCACTTGCCACTCGTCACTGTCGCTAATATCAGGAGCTCCCCTGTCGTATAATTGGGGACAGATCTACCACAATCATAGAGACACATTGCTGCTTTCAGTGGATATGGACCCATAATTCCATAGTCTCTGCACACGTGCTGGCACAGTACATTATATGATAGAAACCATCATTACACTGTGTGCATACACTTTGGCATTGTAATTATTATAATACATCTACAATATAATATTGCCTGCGTAGTTGATAATTTAAACTCCTCACTCAATTAGGAAGCTTTTCATTCACGAGAGGTATCAAAAACATAAAAGGTCAATTCGGCTTGACTGAGTCCACTCAAACATTATAAAGGTAACAATAATAACAATCACCCGCAGCCCTCTCTGTGGCAACCCACATCATTTCCTGCCCGCCATACTTTTGTAAGAATCGATACATTGCAAAGTCTCGACTAGATCGTAGTAAGTTCATGATAGGATGGCCATTGAGGCTGTCGAAGAGTGTGAGACCAGCGCCATTCTCAACACTATCGCATCGTTCCCACCCAACACTGCAGTGTACAGTGGCAGTCGAACGCCCCTCTCGAGCATGAGCTTGATCCTTGGGACACCGAATAGTCCATAACGCTCCCAAATATTCCGATTGACAAAGTTGTCGTTGATATCGATATTGGCGATATGCTCTAGCAGTGGACCGACAATGCCCGAGCCACAAATACTTTTCGCCCTTTTGATAAAAGAAACGAAGCCCACACCGTGATTATACCATAGGATGGTCAGCTGATATTTCGGCTCGATTCCGGAAAGCCCTTGCTCCTTTGTGAAGAAGTATGACAGCTGTCGGGACACTGGCTCGGGTAATCGCTATTGTCAATACCGATTCTCCTATTCCTGGACAAAGGTTCAAATCAGCCCCTTGGTCAATCAAGATTGAGTAATTTCATCTGACATGCAGACAATTGATGCTACCAAGGGCGATTCAGTTTCAGTGCAAACATGTATATGTGCACCTTTCTCGACCAAAAACTTGACGACTGACAGGTGGTCACCACACACAGCAGCCAACAGTAACAGCTCCCCATCAATTGTCTAGATGAGCTGCTCTGGAGAAAAAGTACAGTACGGCTCGTGACGCAACATATCTCTCAAGAGTGAATGAAACCCGTTACGGGAAGCTTGGTAAATCGGTGACCCTGTGGGCATTCGTCGCAGATGTGCCCAGGTATTTAGCTTGCCTAGCATCAAGTCCGAAAAGTCGCAGTGCCTGGACTTGTGCACCATGCTGAGCGGTATCGGCATCCTCATTGTGCTTTTCCCAGTTAGATGCCGCATAAATAGCGAGAGTGTACTCAGGGTGCCACTTTCTCGAAGGAAGTTCTAGGAGGTATGTCAGGCAGACAGAGGCGACCTCAGCATGGGCATCTGGTAGCTGCACACTGAAGCTTGAAGCCGATTGATCGCATATGCGCTTGATTTCCAGGTTTTCCTGGACTGAGAAATGGGCAATTCGGACAATAGACTGGAGACTGTTTGGATAGGCAATAAAATCGTCTTCGGCACCGAGAAACTGCGCACTGGCTTCGATATCAGAGAGACGAGGGCACTCGGATCGGAAAGCTGGCAAGACCTCGCCGAGGTGGTCAATCTCGATGAGGCCGGGACACAGCGTGAGAATATCGTCCTCGCCGTTCAGCCTTACATCAGGGTTTATCCTAGGGTTGTCGCCAAGCTCCACAGCGATGCCTTCAATGACCTCTGTCACTATCAAGGGTCTCAGAGAGCAGCACAGCAGCGTCAAAAGTCGTCTTGCACCGCTTTTAGACTCTTCACCGATGTTCCCCAGCACCCGGTCGTAGGTTTCATCGAGTGATTGTGGCAGAGCCGCCAAAACAGCATCGAGCTGGCGTTTGCTATTGGCAGCGGAGGCTAGTGCTACGAATTGCCATCCGACCCAGCGGAAACTATACGTATAACATGTTAGTACTGCATCTGCAGACAATTAAAGCTGGCGGGATATATACTCACACTCCCTCAGCTCGCTTGATGAGAGTCTCTTTAATGTGGTCGTGGAAGTTCACCCACTTGCGAAGTCGTCGATCCCTCTTGAGTGTTCCGGTGATGAATTCTTCGATATCACTGCTGACAAGGTCATTTCTGAGCGAGATCATGTCTTCCACGCTAGCATTCATGTCCGTAGCAATCGCTTCTCGGATATCAGGCTCGTCACAGCTGGTCACTAGAAGATGTAAGCGATTTTCGGACCAATTTCGAATGTCTATCAGGACTTCCAGTAGTCTCCATCGTTGCCTATCTCTGGGACTTTCGTCCAAGGCGTTTATGAGAATATATGTCCCATCCGTGGACTGGATCAACTTCTTTAAGTATTCAATAAAATTCTCATCAGCTGTCTTGTCATCTCCATGATATTTTTTGCAGGGTGGCCAGCACATCCATTCCCTCTTTGGCTTGGCCTGCAAGCTGTGATACGACAGCTCTTAGCATTGCTGAAACGTCCTGCTTGCTGGTGTCATTGAAGGTGAAGAAGAAGAAAGCGATGCCTATTTGTAGATTCGAGTCTCGGTAGCGAAAGACATGCTGTATGACAGTCGAGCACAGTACAGACTTGCCGCACCCGGAAAACCCGTAAAGCCACAAGAATTGGCCCTCGCTAGCCAGGTGGAGAATGCATCGCCATCAACAAGCCACCTTCCGGTGCCATTGTGACGGGTCCTACAAGCAGCGTAATAGTTGCTAGAAACATCCGGGGCTGCTAGCAAGCCGCATATTTCTGTAGCGAGCTGGCTGGCTTGTACAAGTCGGAGTAGTGCCTTGATCTCTTCCGCTTCGGTTTGAACATGGTCGATGCTCTTCTGTTCGATGAGTTGAAATGCGAACGAGATGTGTGAGAGGATCTCGTCAACCGTTTCGTCGATGGCGTCCAGTGTGCTCCGCCGTAGAGGTAGATCTGCTTTCGGGCGGCTGTCCTTGCCTTGGCTTTGAGTCCAGTAGAAGGGGCATCCTTGAATTTTTTGCAGTGGCCCTAGAGTTCTTCGATGCATTCCTCGCAGTCTTCGATCGCGCTTTGTATGTTGGTGCGTAGTTCCCCGTCCTATGAAAGAGACTGAGTGTCTTTGCCGAGGTGAGATGTTAGACTCTCGAGTATGCTAAGAAGGCGATCGAGCTTCTTGATCGTCGAAACTACTTCTGCTTCTCGACCCTTGTAGTCATTGTAGTATTTGAGCAAGGCTTTCGTGGCCTCGACCCCAAGAGACACAACACCAGCCACATTGGCGGCAACGGATAAGCCTATGAGAACGGTTTTCAGGAGTAGTTGCTCACGATGTGTTTCAGAAGTAGAACAGCTCAGGAAATTGTATAAATATGACAATAGCCAGAGGGTGAATGGGGTGTCCAGACGTCGCAAGTGTGATAAAAGAAAAGGAGTGCGGAGGAGGCTCAACAGCTGAGAGGAGACAAACTTGGCTGTGAGCCTTGTGCAAATCTGAACATTAGATTCTGCCCAATGAGTACTGTCGCTTATGTATTGCAGATAAAAGTGCAGAACCGGAGGCAGAGTATTGGACATGTCAGGAAGCGCCGGGCGAGAATTCATAAATTGATGCCCGACGTCCTCCTTCCATCAGTGCGGAATGAAAGTGAGCAAAATTTTCGTGGGCGGCCAACTCTCCATAGTCGAATGTACCATGTAGTGATTGAAAGACTGCAGCATCACAAACAATTACCATTCGTGTCACCAAAGATAAATGCCCACTGAGAAATGGGTTAATGCCCGTGCGGGCCAAAAGCGGGGAGGGCAATGTTGAAAGTGCTGTTTTCAATTTCGAATCGGGTGTTGTAATACTGTACTTTTATCTAACTCTAAAATATGTATATTGTGATTCTCATGATTGTAGTCGGGCAGTAGTCGGGCAGTCGGACCGTGCCTAGGAAGACAGATCTTCCAATAGGCCTTCCAGCTCATCGCGCCGGAATGGGAGACTGAGCATCTCTGTGCCGAAAGCATCCTTGCGGCTCGTTACCATTTGATGGTCGTGGAATCTAAGGGGTTAGCAAATTGTACTCAAAAATCGAATCAGATGATTTTTCAAAATAGATAGGAGACAGGAGACAAACTCTTTCAGCAGTGTACGGAAGGACATTTCCGAGCTGCAGATAAACTCCTCGACAGCCTTGTTGTATAACATGCGGTACTCCAGGGCAACTGACTCGGCATTGTCCTCGCCTCCTTCACGCTCATTGTCGTAGCCGTCGTAGTTGTCGTAGTCGTCGTCGCCGTCACCGTCGTCGCCATAGCCGCGGCGGCCACCGCTACCGCCGCCACCACCTCCTTCGTCTGCGGCCAGGACCTCGCCGATAAGCAGCTGGAACAGGTTGCGTGCGTTTTCGGGTAAGCTGCGAAGCACAAAGGCCGCACCATCTTTTCCACCAACACGCCGCACGCGACGACCCAGCAGAGCATGCACCTCGTCGACAGTGTCGAGCCCGGCCAGCGGGCGGAAAGTTGTGGCGTCGTGAAAGACGAAATTGTGCTGGCTGCGTGCGGCGCCGTCCCACATGAGGGCAAAGCCCGGCGTGTCGGCGGCACACATCATTTGAATGCTGGGGTGCGCCGCGAGACGAGCAAGCGTTGCCTGAGCCGCAGGACGTCGCAGGCTCGGGCTATCGATACCATTAATTAATAACGTAATAGTATTTGTAGATTTAGTAGAGGCGGCGTGATCAAGCATGTATACGAGCGTCTTCTCAGCAGCTGCAGCGCCAGTTGGGAGCTTGGGAGGGCCATCTTTGCTCTTGTAGTTACTGGCAGCTGCCGCGACAACGAGCAAGATGTCGCGCAGTGTCGATGCCGCTGCCGAGGCCGTCGCTGGCGCGCCTCCGCCACCTGCTCCGCCTGCTGCTGCTGCACCGCTCGTGGCCGCAGCCTCGGCCACTGTAGCACTCGCCGGGCTAGCATTGGCCATAACAATCTTGTGCTTTTGATGATCGCGGATACTCTTGTGCAAAGATTTGGCAAATGCACGCAGCACGCGCTGCTTTGAGCCATAGCCATAGAGACACACACTGTACCCTTGCGATAACTCAAAGGCCCATTGAGGAAACGATTGCGCGTGGAGATCCTCGAGGTAGGTGATCTGAGGCTCATGGCGACTACTACCAGTGATCTCACTGTCGGGACCTCCGTCACGTAGCCTAAAGTACTCATCGTAAGTCAGCGGGCGCAATGCAGCCAAGGTGTTGTTTGACGTCTTGCCGGCAGCACCAGACCGGTTGTGGAAAAAGTAGTGCTCGTGTGCGGGTTGGTCGCGCGGTGCCTCAAGCTCGCGTACTGCAGGTGCAGTGACAGCTCCTGGGGCGGTTAGATCCGTCTTCCGTGGCCGGCCTCTGCCACGCTTGGGTGGAGCATTTGGGTCCACCGGTCCCGAGGGTGCTTTGGCGGGCGTGGACCGGCTCGCACCTGGCTGCTTGGGTGCATTTTTTGGTGGCCGTCCGCGCTTCCTAGGAGTTGGAGCCACAGGCTCTTCTACAGCTTCACTGGCCTCTTCTGTTGCTGCTTCCGGTATTGATAACAACCCGCTGTCGGCATTGGCCTGTGCCACAGGTTCAGGGATGGCGCGGCCTACCGGTGCCCCGTCTTCGTCCTCAGTGTCGTCATCATAGTCCGCACCAAGAATTGCAGCACCCAGCATCTCCTCATCCTCATCTTCGTTGTCTTCTGCCACCATGCGGTCAATCAGCGCACGGGTGGTCTTCTTTCTAGCAGAACGGTCGGCCATAGTACGGCGAGTCGAGGGAGTTTCTGTTAACCGCGGCCGGCCCCGGCCACGGCCTGTACCCGGCGTCGATTTTGATGGCGTAGTTTTTGTTGGCGTAGCAAATGGGTCCGACCGCTGCCGTTTTGGGGTAGTCTTTGTGGCGTCGTCGTCGAATCGCGTCCTTGGCCGGACTCGTTTCCGGGGCGTCACGAGCAGCTCTCCAGCTCCAATCTGTTGTTGTGGTGGTGGCTGCTGCTGCTGCTGTTCCTCAGCAGGCGGGTGGACGTGTATTATTGCTTCATGCACGTCGGTCAACTGAGCATATTCGATTAAGGGAGTCACCACTTGGGTTCGCTGGGCAAGCCCATTGCCATTGAACACGGCATTGTCGAGTGCGCCTCTTTTTGGCACGTCGCCAATGGTGAAGTCGTCTGCGTTGCCATTCTGAATACGCTTTCCACTGCCACCAGCGCTGTTCATTTTTGTCTTTCTTGTTGAAGATCTCTTTGTCGGGGTGCTTGGGTATGGTGACTGGTTCTCGATGCCATGGGTAGTACCATTTGTGCTAGCATTGCAAGATTGGTGATCCAACGCAGATGGTGATGTTATGTGGTTAACGTCAGAAGACAGTCTGCTGAGAGGTGCGGGCTCCATAGTCGCAGTCGGTGCCGGCGTCGTGCCGTTGAGACCGGCCTCTTTTGCCGGTGTGTAAGCCATCTAAGTTGGGATAGAAAGGGTTGCGAGGTTGTGTGAAATAGTTAATAGAGTAGATCTGTGACTATTGGTCATTCATAGTCTGGTCTAGGTGTATCGCTCGTAGTTGGTAGATGGGTGTGAGGCCATCTGGTACTGGTAGAAAGCAAATTGGAGCTTGCCTGTGTCGATGATCGTGGCATATTCTTGCTTGGACGCGTTCCAGTCGCGCTTGTAGCTTTCCTTTAAAACAAATATGGGTCCACTTTTAGCTCCCATTCGGCTTCTTACATAATCTTTGTTCACGACACGAGCAATGCATAGAGTATGGGCAATTCGCTCCTAAACAGCTGTTTAGATATCTAATGATTTCTACGCATGTACTTAAGCTTAAAGTGAGTTTCTCTTGGTCGAAGAAGCAGTCCATTTATTATTTCTTATGTGGCATTACAATGTGGTGTATATAGCTCTAAGGGGCATGGTATGTACTAAATGCACTATATAAGCTACCCCTATCCAAATTATAGTCAAATTTGCACTTCAGTTTGATATAAGTCATACCTCATTTACAATTACTTGACGGGCGGTTCTCAAACAAACAAAGAGATCAATTTAACAAGTCGAAATGTAGCCTTCGACACTTCTTATCTGTGCGCAAACATCCAACCGTGATGCCCGACAGTTGACGATAGCTTTTTTCTCACCCCTAACGTCTATAAGAAGCTTCAAATCCGAATTTAATTTATCAAGGGTAGATAGAACATACTCACGTTTATCCTTGAAACTCGAGTACTGCAATTGTGCTTCTATTGCACTGCAAGCACAGCGAAGCAACAATAGAATCACGGCCTCGCGGCAAGGTGTAATATGTTGGCCTCATTAGATCCTGACATAAATAATCCGAACTATGTGTATGGCTGCCTAATGATGCGAAGCTGACCAAAATTCAGCTAGAAATCCAGCTTCCCTTTGCTATAAAAGCACCGTAATGATGGCTTCTTTACTTGGTCTATATACCAAAATATATTTGAAGGATAGTTAGATGACTTCCGGCAACTCCAGTTGCAAGACGAGGTCTTCCACAGCAGCATGTGTGAGCTGGCACATGTCCCCTACACAATCCAGCATTAACAAAACAGGGAGAAGTCATACACTGTAAAGAGTCCTGGTGTTGGTAGGTTGTACTCGCCGTCGACTACAGATGTAGTCTCATGTCATTCCACGAGGCCTAAGTGCGTCTGGAGATGGCATTCAGGACTGAGCTGAGGGACAGGTGCAATCGGCTTTGTGGCTTGATCGCATAGCGGTGAATGTTATATCGCTCACATCTAAAAACTTCAACTACGCAACATTTTAGAGTCATGAAGAGAGGCACCCGATTGCATATTGCTTTACTTCTTTTACCCTCACAACTGTTGAGGGCATATGCTCATATCACTCCCACGTCTTGCGTCTATTATTCTTGCCGCTTCTATGTTAACTCCACACCTCCACACCGCAGAAAGACAAGTAAATTCCGGCACACCTTGCATGTTTGGTTGCAATTACCCCATGTTCAGAAACTGATCATGAAGTCCAGACTGGTATGTGGAAAACTCAAGGTTTGGGCATAAAATGACGAGGATGTAACCTAAAACTTGACAATATAACTGTTTATGCCATTGGATGCCAAAATATTTTTGTAGAAGATTATACGTTGTAGATAGAATTGAGAAGATGTAAGCACAAAGGTCAAAAAACAGGCCAGATAAGTGCACAAAAGTTGGGGGCGTGAGGAGGTGAAGGATGACATCTTTTCGGGGGCGCAAGGCCAGCCAAGACCGAGCTTGCTCCCCAGACTCCCCGGCTCCGTGTTATCCGAAGACCGAGTCTTCCCCGTCTGAAACGGTTTAGTTTGGGGTATGCATGCATGCATGTCTCTTGCGTTTTGTACCTTGGCCCGTTGGATGAGAAGAGAAAGGGCCCTACATGTAAAGCAACTGTTTGTGCTTGTCGAGTCCGGGCAAACTTCTCACTGACCTCAATAAACAAGGCGTACCTGTACATGACAAGAGAATGGATGAAAGAGATTGAAGAGAACAACAATGGAAACCCCGCTCTAGTTTCTGACGTCGAGATCTGCCTATGCTTCACACTATACAAAATCTTGGATGGTCGGATGAATGGAACATGGCAGTGCCTGTTGTTGATCCTCGAATAAAATTGTCTTTTTGAAGCATCATTCTAAAGTCAGAAAGAGGCAAAAACGATTCATATTCTTGTTTGTAGGATGAAGCTATCTCAGCAACTTGCAACAACGTATGCATCAATATATGTAGAATATAGGATTTCGCAAGGACCAATCCAGCCGGTGGAGGGCTACTCTAATCACAAATTTGTACTCATATCGTACTATATTGGCATTACTCGATATACCTGAAAGACCGCAGCCTGTATTGAACAGTGGATCCAGCTAACGCCTTGACAGTCTACGCGAGTACTTTGTGAGTAGACTGCTTTAGGGGTTCCCCTCTTTCTTACATCCATGTTATATCCTTCACATTTGTCTGATGCGGAGAAGCTCCTGTGTGCCACTCTCGTACAGGCTGCGTCGGAATCGGTAAGCTTGGTGTTTTATGTCTTACATGAAGTACTATTATCTAGAGCCACGTCACGTTATAACCGCTGATTTCGCTTGCTTGCGGCTGACATTCAGACATTGTTGCTTCCAACTCTCCGACCTCCTCATACTTGCATATGCTAGCGCCTATAAAGTGCACTTGGCATCCTTCTCGAAGCTGCATCTGTCATCAATGTGGAATACTCAATAGGAAATCCAATAATAGAAAGATGGCTCTGAATGGGCTCTTTTTTCTGTCTCTTTATGTCGTCCTGTTTGTTTGGAATGCGGCAGCATCAATTTCTCATTTTCACGACTTATAGTCGGCATTGCAGCTGAGATCTACTAAACACTTCCATGTTCTCTGAAGCATATTTACCTGACTCGACAATTGTGTCTTGATTTCACACATTTTCTACATTCATGTGTGACTTTGTCACGGGCTGCCACGTAAAAGTATAATAAGAAAGGCAATCCTAGCTTTGGGTCCTGGCCCTGCATAGCCCCAAACGACCCACCTCCCATGTTTCTGACAAGCTGGTTCCCACCGCAACGCAGAAAGCAGTCTGCACTTCGTGCGCAGATTGCTGAGGTGCATGGGCCATCAGTTGGTCAAGTGAGAACGAATGTGAGAGCTTCTCAAGAACCAAAGTGAGGAGAAAGCACACTCAATTAGAGTGTCTTGAGGAGAAAACTCGGCGTGTGGCAGCCCATGTGACAGCCCTGGTGCAAAATGTCTGTAGAATGACTGCAGATGTGACACAACTTCCCAGTCAACCCCAAAGCTGGTTTGCGGTGCAACGAACGTCGTAGTGCTGCTGGGCACGCCGCACAAAGGAAAGAAACCAAATCCGTGTGACAGTCAGACTACAGACAAACTACAAGCAGACCACGAACAGACTCAGACGCTAAGAGACTACACGAATCACAGCTGCAGATGAATCTTCGGGCGCTATCTCTGGAGAGGAGAATATACGTTGCAGGATCCACAGAGCTTGCGGGGAAGTCGTGGGGAAAGGGGCTTACTGGCGGATTCTTCGACTCTATTTCTCCACACAGCCAGCAGATCCGGGGTGTCTGGAATCTGGGGGTGGAGAGTCTGGGAAACGAAACCCAATGCTAGATAGTTATTGTGAAAGGAGCTCGGCGTAGCTATCAGATTCAGTGGCAGCTCGAGGAGTTTAGAGTTTTTAAAATATGGCCTTGTGTATGATCCGAAAGGAAAGAGAGGAGGAATATAGACACATTAAGTGAATATTGAGACACGTTTGCATGTAAGAAAATAACCTACCTTGAAGGTCCAAAAGGAGGCAAGAAAGAAGGACAAATAGCGTAGGCGCCAATTCTCTCAAATTCCTGTCGCCAATAAATGTGAGCTCGCATCGCCGCGTCAAACTACCCCTGACGGGACTCGAAATCAGTCATCTGACAGCTCTCTCGTCCTCCTATTGGCAGTCATGTACGAGGTCGTTGAAGCGAGCAGGATAACTAGCAGCAGGAAAGCGGTCTTGGGGATGGTCTTGGGAGATAATTTGTGAGGAGTACAGAGCTAGCCGGCAGATGATCCCGAAAAAAAGAGGGGGTGAAGGTAGCAAAAGTGGCATCTTCCGCCTCATTTTGTCTGTTGTATCTTCCTTTTTTTGGAGAATAGCTTGGTGCAATCGACTGAACTTGGTGCAGTTTTCATGCGTAGATAACAGAATACGAGTGGGCGTAACAGAACCCGTAGGCCCAAAAGTTGCAAACCAGCCTGCATATCCGAGAGCTGTGCTGTGGGAGCGGTAACGTCGGAGTGAACGGGGTGGGCAGAGAGGGGGTAGATGCAGGAAGACGCGCAAGAAAGCAAGAAAGCAAGAATAGACATGAGAGGAGAGGAGGGAGGACGACTGCCAGATCTATATAAAGATGCGACGAGTCGAGGACGACGACAGAACTTTTTTGCTCTCACCTCGTCCTTCATCACTCCTCTTTCTTCACCTTCGTCTTCCATCCACGTCTTTCAACAAATCCAAAAGAAAACATCTGCTTATACTTGTGTGGTCAACGACCAAAAATAATTCGTTATGACGCTTCCCGAAGAGTTTGATATTATTGTCTGTGGTGGTGGCAGCTGTGGCTGCGTGGTGGCCGGACGGTAAGCATCCTTTATACATGTCATTCTCTCACATTCAAGTCTATCCATAATCACAGTCATCACCATTGTCATCTTGATGTGCCTGATGTCTCCCTTCCTATTCATTTTCGTGACTGAAAGCCGAACACCGAGCTGACTCAAATCTCTTCCCTTTCTCCAGGCTTGCCAACCTCGACCACAATCTCAAAGTCCTACTCATTGAGGCCGGTGAGAGCAATCTCAACAACCCGAATGTGTTCCGGCCGGGTGTCTACCCTCGCAACATGAAGGTGGATTCCAAGACTGCCTCATTCTACAAGTCTCGCCCCTCCAAGTGGCTTGCTGGCAGAGAGGCTGTCGTGCCTTGTGCCAACATTCTCGGCGGTGGCTCGTCCATCAACTTTTTGGTACGTTCTTTTGTCCTACATGACAGAATCCGATTTCTTTTCGCGGTTCCGAACTCTCAGTGCTGACAACTCAGATGTACACCCGGGCTTCGGCATCTGACTACGACGACTTCCAGGCCAAGGGCTGGACCACCAAGGATCTTCTGCCTCTCATGAAGAAGTATGAGACCTACCAGCGCTCTTCCCACAACCCGTAAGTCCTACACTATTTTTTTCTCAAATAATATCAACAAAGGCCGAGCTACAGCCGCTAACACGAGCAGTGAGGTCCACGGCTTTGAGGGTCCCATCAAGGTATCTTTCGGAAACTAGTAAGTCATACTTCATCAAGCCACAATTCTTGGGTCTTGGGTTCAAGCCTCTCCTCTTCCACCGGTTGTCTCATGCTCACCATATCACAGTACCTACCCCATCAAGGATGACTTCCTCCGCGCCACCGAGTCCCAGGGCATCCCCTTCACCGATGATGCCGAGGATCTGAGCACTGGCCACGGTGCTGAGCACTGGCTCAAGTGGATCAACCGCGATGTAAGTTTCAATTTCAGTCTATCTCTTGCCGTCTGGAATCAAACTCTAACTCCATCAGACCGGCCGTCGCAGCGACAGTGCCCACGCCTACGTCCACTCGACTCGCGCCAAGTACTCCAATCTGTACCTGGCCACCAACACCAAGGTCGAGAAGGTCATCATTGAGGATGGCCGTGCCGTCGCTGTCCAGACTGTTCCCACCAAGAATGTCAACCCCAACGGCGTCCAGCCTCGCATCTTCCGTGCCCGCAAGCAGATTGTTGTGTCGGGTGGCACGCTCTCGTCGCCCCTGATCCTGCAGCGCTCTGGTGTCGGTGACCCGGCCAAGCTCCGTGCTGCCGGCATTGAGCCCATTGTCGACCTCCCCGGTGTCGGTCTCAACTTCCAGGACCATTACCTGACATTTTCCGTTTTCCGTGCTAAGCCCGGCACGGAGAGTTTTGATGACTTTGCCCGTGGCGACCCCGAGGTCCAGAAGAGTACGTCGATATTCATTCCTGTAGAGTTTCTTGAAAGCAATACTAACAGATACAGGGGTCTTTGAGGAATGGAACCTCAAGGGCACTGGCCCGCTGTCCACCAACGGTATTGAGGCTGGTGTCAAGATCCGCCCTACCGAGGAGGAGCTTCACAAGTTTGCGTCGTGGCCCACGCCGCACTTCAATGCTGGCTGGGACTCGTACTTTAAGAACAAGCCCGACAAGCCCGTCATGCACTACTCGGTCATTTCCGGTTGGTTCGGTGACCATACCCTGATGCCCCCTGGCAACTTCTTTACCATGTTCCACTTCTTGGAGTACCCCTTCTCGCGTGGCTTCGTCCACGTCAAGTCGTCGGACCCCTACGAGTCTCCCGACTTTGACACGGGCTTCATGAATGACGAGCGCGACATGGCTCCCATGGTCTGGGGCTACATCAAGAGCCGTGAGACGGCGCGCCGCATGGACGCCTATGCCGGTGAGGTCGAGAACATGCACCCGTTCTACGACTACGACTCGCCCGCGCGTGCCCACGACATGGATCTCGAGACCACCAAGCAGATTGCCCTGCCCGGCAACCTAAGCGCTGGTCTGCAGCACGGCTCGTGGAGCAAGTTCCTGCCCGCGGCCGAGAAGAAGGCCGACCTCAATACGCTCAGCAGCAACCGCGTCGACCACCACGGCGACCTCAAGTACTCTACGTCCGACATCAAGGCCATTGAGGAGTGGACCAAGCGCCACGTCGAGAGCACATGGCACTGCCTAGGCACCTGCTCGATGGCTCCCCGCGAGGGCAACAGCATTGTGCGCCACGGTGTGCTCGATGAGCGCCTGAACGTGCACGGTGTCAAGGGCCTCAAGGTGGCTGATCTCAGTATCTGCCCAGACAACGTCGGCTGCAACACCTACTCGACGGCCCTGCTCATTGGCGAGAAGGCCGCGGTGCTTGTCGCTGAGGATCTCGGCTACAGCGGTGCTGCTCTCGACATGAAGGTTCCCGACTACTACGCCCCTGGCGAGAACCGTCTGTCCCACCGCCTGTAAGTGGTCAGTGGACAATTGTTAAGCCAATGATGAATGTAAATATTGCGGTCACGAAAGCAAGCAGGGAGGACGATGGAAGTGGGACACTACAGAAAACAAACGAAAAAAAAAAACAGAAACAGGATAGCAAGCGGACGGGATGTCGAGTTGTTTCGAGCTTGATGTAATTCGTTCTTTCTTTCTTTCTTCTACTCTTTTAACTTTTAAGCAGATGTTCCAATAGTATGTTGCTTTTTCCTAATTACGTTGCACTTCCCAAGCTGAAGAATTCTCTTTACTGTGAATCACAATATAGTCCAGCTGTCTAATATTATGTAAATCGTGCGACGAATACTCGAAGACGTCAATGGGATCCACACCTCGAGTCTCATGCAGTAGTGTCATCCTATTGGCCAGTCGTCTTGGCAGCTGCTTCATGCAACCATCTAGACGTCATGGCACGAGGAAACCCAAACCCAAATTAAATTCGGTGACGGTCGACTGTATTTTATTATTGTTTTAGTTTTCATTGCGGTAATGCAGCAGATTTGTTCTAGTTTTTAAGTTGAGCGATTTCCAGCAGCCATAATTTAGTATTTTCGAATTTTCAGAATCTCACAAAAAGCTGAATAAGCGACAGTAAATGTCATTGCTAGAACATAATGAAAATCAAGTTGTATAAGTATAACAAAAAGCGCCATTTAGTATTTCAGTTTACAAGCCTTTGATAAAACTGACTCATATGTCGGCACTCGCGTTTACACTAGATTCTAAACGCGGATCGTTTCTTGAAAAGTTGCGCCACTAAGCTCCGAACCCGCTCTTTGATGAGCAGCAGCTGAGAGTCGATAAAGAAGTCCTACTAGAATATCGATAAAAAAGACTGTCCCGCACATATGCCACCGCTGTTGGATAGCAACCCTAACATATTAGAATTACCGCTACTATGGCTGCCAACATTTTATACCAGTACTCGGTCATGGCCGCCTTGATGGACGGCGTGGCCGAGAATGGACTGCCACTGGATCAGCTTCTAGAGCACGGCAACTTTGGTCTTGGCACGTTTCGGCACATGGCCGGCGAGATGGCCATGAACGAGGGCCGCGTATGGCAAATGACAAGCCATGGCGGCATCCGTGAGCTGGACGCCGAGAGCGAGGCACAGCAAGACAATGACGCCAGCTGCTGTCCCTTTGCCATGGTCACCAACTTTGAGCCCAATATTCACGACGTTCTTCCTGTCGACTCCAGCTCCATCAAGACCAAGGACGACTTTGCACAATGGCTTGACCGTCGGCTGCCGGCCAATGCGCGCAACCAGTTTGTGGCGCTACGACTCAAGGGCAGCTTTGCGTCGGTCACCATCCGCGTGATTCCGGCACAATCTTTTCGCGGCCAGCATTTATCGGAGCTGGCTGCAGCACAATCCGAGCACACGGCGACCGCTCTTCGTGGCACAGTAGTCGGGTTCCGATCGCCGGGGTATGCGGCCGGTTTTGGCGTTCCAGGGCTGCACCTACACTTCCTGAGTGACGACGACTCGTACGGGGGCCACATTCTTGCACTAGATATGGGAGTCCAAAGCGAAGATGGAAAGGAGGACATTCAGTTTGAAGCAGCAATCATGTCCAAGTTACACCTAGAGCTGCCGACGGATGATTCCCAATTTAACTCTGCTCCATTAACTCCCGACCTCGAAGCTATTCAAAAGGCTGAGGGGTAACAGAGATGTGGTCTATCATTGAGGCTGCCATTGTTCTTTACATTTCTTTTATTATTCAGACATAGACTACACATCCGCATTATACCATTCAACTCGACTTATACATTATAATATTTCTATAAACTTACACATGACTCATGCTGCTGCTTTAGATGCGAGCGAATATGGAAAATGCGGTCAAATGAATCACGTGTATCAACTACTGAAGCTGTGCGGATTTTATGCATTTTATGAATTTAATATGGGAAGTCCCGGGACCTGCATGTAAATAGTACCGGTTGGACTTTAAGTTGCGACCTCACACGGATTTGTTTATTTTGATAAGTGTTTATTTGATTTTTCTTATCGTCACAAGAGCTAGAGTGTCGATAAACAAGCCCAAGCATGGGTGATGCGGTTGGCAATGTGCTTGGCGGACAACAGCGGTGTCATTAGATATGCAACAGTGTAGCAGTAATCAGCACAGCCCTGGGGATGTCTTATACTAGCTGAATATCATTGCTGATAGTTTCTCCTGTTGATCACTTGATAGTTCTATTCTTGTAGTGCTGCACCAAGGCGCAGGCAGCCGAATAAAATCGAGGTTCCTGTCTTGGGGCTTGTTTTTTATTGAGACTCGCAGTCCATCCTCAACTGCAACATTTTTGCAGCGCCCCATTTACACTTTCACACCGGAATTGTGTTGATTCGTCAGACGATCACAAGCTTGACCTACATGGGAGATGTGTAACAAGAGGCCTCACGATAGTGCCGACGAGCCCCTGCAATTTCAAATAAGATGAAAATAGACTCTGTCTCTGATTGCAACAGAAAACAAAGAGAGACAAGTCTGTACGGCCACTGTATGATTAGTATATTTCATCTTCGGCCAGACTTTAGAAACAACCAGACAACGCGTAGCTCCTCCACATAGTTGGGCGTTCTGGGGACAACTAGCCGCACTGGGAGATTAGTTGATGAAGCCTTGTGCGTCAAAATATGGGTATTCAACACAAACTATTATCACTGTTGACATCACAATTGAGTGGTTTTCTTTGGTGCCGTCTTTTTGAGAGTCTTGTCGTCTTGAAGTTCTTTGTGAGAGAATTTTAGTCATTTTTGGTGGTGATAGTATGTAGGAATTGGACAATTCGGGCAGGTGCCGACGGCTAAAACGGAAGGAACAATCGGTGCTCTTTTTCAATCACGTTCTCGGTTGATCGGCCAGCTGTTTTTACTTTTTTGTTTTAGTATCCTTATTCCCTATCAAATACAACAGTACAATTGGCCAAAAGGTGGAAATAGTGTTTGTTTTGAAATGAAGGCTCAGCCCTGTGGCTGTGACTTGGGAGGCGATGACGTACAGTCGCGGTCGTTGGTCAGGTCAGACCACTGGCGCTTTCTTGCGAACACAGACTACACAAGCACCCCGCAATGGCCATGGCTCTTTCCCGTTGTTGATATTCGTTCCTACCATTTTGCCAATATTGAACACAAATGATCTCGATGACAAATCTCAAGAAGCATAGCTATACGAGTATTCCATTTTCAAATTAGCACTCTTTCTGCACTATTTGCACTGCCAGCATGCAAAATGCAAAGGTGTGCCAAGTGACAAGGCATTCACTAGGCAAGCACCCCACATTAGCTCTCACTGGCAAGACTGCGAAGCCTAATCTCACCGTCGACAAACAACCGCAAGCGCAGCGTTATCCCCAATCTGGCGGATCAGGCCCGTGTTCTGCGACTTGGCCATATGACTTGGCTTACAGTCCATATAGTCGATCTAGCTCCACATGGTTCTGTAGTAATCGTCTGTCTTGTCGTCTCCCTTTCTCCTCTTCTGATTGCGACTTGACTGATTTGCTATCTTACGGTTACTATTTTCAAAGTTTGCTGACCAGTCGATATCTCTCTTCTGATTTATTTTGATACTTGATTCTTCGCATAGCTGTTCGACTCTCTTCTTACGTCGCTACAACAGCACCCGCTTTCTTTACGACATCTGACATCTCGACATTTCGGTATCTCGACCTCACGACATCACAACGAGCTCACCACGGAATCCAATACAACCCTGACCCCGTCGTAACTATATACATACCCCACGAGAATGCAGCACAATTCACCAGACAAAGCCGGTGAACCCGTCCTCGGCAGTGCCTCGCAGGCCGGCCCTTCAAGTGCAGCCAATGCCATCAGCTACAGCCGAGATAACAGTACTGTCAACCAGACGCCCTCTACCCCTCTCCTCCTCGATACTCCTATAAGCCCCGGTCCCGGTCCTGGCCCCAGTCCTTTTGTCAGCCCTGGTCTAAACTCAAGCAGCGCTTCTATCCCTACCGATCACGATGGCGTGCCCGACGTACCACCACCTTCGTACGAGGAAGCCACCGGTATCTCGCCCAATGCCCCGACCACTACAAGACCAGGAGATTTGCCACCATTGCCAGGGCGGCGCCCAACCAACGCACACTCCAGTCCCAACGCCGGTGGTCATCCACCACAGCTGCCACCACGCACAAATCCCAACAGTCTGCATATCCCCGGCGCATACCCCCGACCAGCAACAAGCGCATCGACAGGATCCGCGGGATCGCCGGGCGGAGCCGGCGCAGCAGCCCGGCGAACGAGTGGCCATACATCCCACGCAGGCATGACAAATGCGGCAGGTGTGTTTGGTAATTCTAAAAACAACTGGCGGGCCTCGACTTCAACAAGTGGTGCCGCCGGTAGTTCTAGCGCTGATGACCGTACCAGCAGCAGTAGTGGCCGAAGCCCGGCACCTGGCTCAATACCACGCGGCAGGCAGTTCCCGTCTACGATTAACCTGTATGGCGACAGCTGGGCACGCATCTTCACGCTCGGCACAGAGCGGCTGTCACCAATGTATGCTGTCCGCATGCGTCCATCATGGGAGATGAGCAATCCCGTCATCGCTATACACAACGGACCCAATGCCGACACGGCGCCGCTACTGGCAGCCGTCGACTACGTCCCCATGTCTGACCACATGGCCATCACGCTGCCACCGCCACTTACATACACCGGCTCCGGGTCAACAGCAGTGCGCCTGGACATTGTACTAGGCTGGACGCACTACTACACGTTCACAATGGAGGTGGGCACGACAACGGGCAATGTGCATATGGAGACCTTTGAATGGCGGCACAGCTCTGGCAATGCTATTGCCTCGCTAGGCGGTGCGCGCGATGGGTGGAAGCTGGTGCGCATGAGCACGCAGCCCTTGCCGGGCGCGCCTCGGCCAAATCTAAACCCTGGCTTCATGTCGTCGGACGGGCGCGAGGTTGTGGCTATGTACTCGGATGCACGTATGAGCGTGTCGAAGCACCTCAAGTTTGCATTTGTGGGCACGGGCTTGTCTGGTGCGCTGGGCGATCGGTGGTCGGTCATGGCCGTTACAAGCGCCCTAGGCATATGGGAGAAGGAAGACGCCGTCAACAATCGGCGATAGTGTTGCGGGATACGGGACAGCTCGGGGCTAGATATTGTTTCTTGTCATCAAGGCCGAGGCCTATTAATGTCTAACTAATGTTTTATTTGCTCACCCTTTACCTATTTTAATATCTCGCGTCACTTTTTATATTCTAGCTAGCAAGATACCCTTGAATTACTGGTTCACATTCATAGGACTTTTTTGATCATATAATTCCGTCTTTCCTAAAATACAAGAGCTGGGTTTGAGTATTGATTATTATTACTATTATAATTTCAAACTCTGTGCTACGTGATAGAAGTCAAGCTGGGTCGTTTTAGAATTGTAATGAGGTGGAAATATATATACCACAGCATGCGAGTGAGAACATTGTTGCGGCCGAGATCCTCAAGACCTGTCAGCGTTGGTAAAGGGTAGCAGCATACAAGACAGCAAGCAGGTTAACAACGGTTGTATAAGCAATCAAACTGCCGAGACGGTACTTGCAGAATCGTCAGCAGAGACATACGCAAGCTCGAAACATGCTCTGTGCCCTCTTCTCTCCTTCCTCCCTCTTTGCAAAGGACCCTGCTTGTCACTCGCTCGGGAAGGAATGAAGCATAAACATGTCTGACGGGTTAGTCTGAGGTGTAGACACACGAAGATGAGGAGATGAGATGAGTCGTCAGGGGCGCGCCCGGTCACTGGTTGTCATTGCTTTGGCATTGGCCCCGTCAGCCGGTCTGTAGAGTGTAAAGAGTATATAATGTGCTTGCTACTTTTTTCTTTTTCTCTCATCGCTCTCCATGTTTACCTGAACTATCCGCCAGAATCCAAAATGCAGTCCACCATCCTCTTCCTAGCGATATTTCCTGCCTTTACACACTTTGCGGCAGCTGTCAGCACAGATGTAGGCCTCCGCAATGGCTTTGCCGCATTATCCCCGTCTCCCGCACCATTTCACACACCACCAGATCCCGCCTTTGCCTTTACACTCTCTTGTGATCAGTGGCGTCTCGAGTATCTCGTCGGCGACGGCGAGCTCTCCCTCTGGACATCCTGCTATGCACGCCAACCCGATATCCTGTCTTCATCTCTGCTCCCTTCGGTCTCGTCCCGCGCCAAAGGCGAGGATATTTACGTTATCAGCCGGCTAGCCCTTGACATTTCGTATGTAGCCAACGAGTATGCTATCCACGCTGCTAGCCCGTCCAATTCGGCACCCGTCAACTTTTCTAGTCTTTGTCGCAGCTGCACTCTTTATAACGATACTTCATCCATTATGACATGCAACTGCACCACCAACAACGGCCGCCCGCCCATGTCGGTCGACCTGGGGTTCAGTATTGCGGGCATGGCCGATGGCGTGCCATGTTTTACAGACGGTGTTGTGTGTGCTGTGCAGCAGTCTGTGTCGAGTATGACAGTCGGCACCACTGCGAGATCCAGCTCACCCTCCAAGCAAAAGACAAGTATCTTCAACTCGGCGACCCTGTCATTTTCAAGAGCGTCAACAGCTTTGACGACGACCTCCTCATCGGCCAAGCCGGCATGCACCAGTGGGAGCTGAAGGAAACCCATGATTCATATAGCAAGAAGTATGTGAAGTGGCAATGGTAGAAACTATCTTCCCAAATCCTTAATTAAAAACGCTACATTCAATTTAACCGCAAACAAACAAACAAAAATGTCAGATTATGACCCAAATATGACCAAAATAAATGCCAATAAAGAGCAATACCTCAACTAAGCATTCTTTGCAAGCTGCCAGCACTTGCGCATGCCCGTTCCCATAGAATACCGGTCTTCGGCTTCTGCAACTGACGACCAGCAGCATGCCGCTGGTGTAGGCAGATCCTTTGAGTCTGCCAAATCCGCAAGGTCTACGTCCTCAACTTCAAACAGGTACACATGCATCGTTTGCCGTAAATGAGAGAACAACCACGGAATGCTGCCGAGCTCCTTCACTTTTGTCATCTTGACACAGCTCTTTGCCATTTCTGCACTGCCCAGCCAGCGTTCAGCAAACGCTTCAGCTTCCTTGCGCCGTGATGCCTTGGTCAGGTCGGCTGCCCTTGCGGGCGGCACGTCGTAGCTCGGCAGCTGCCATAAGCTAGCAAGCAGGCCCTTGTCAGGGCGCTGGTTCAAAAGGTAAACATATTTCTTTCCATTGCCACGCACTGCGCGGATTGCACACACAAGAGTGTCGACTTCGCGGACAGGCTTCTTGGGCCGTCGCAGGGGAAATGTGCGGGCGTGGTTGACGACAGTTGTGAGTGCCTCATCACTCAGCGTGAGTCCAGAGGCTGCATCCTCAACGTCAAAAAAGGGAGATTTGGTACTCCGTGATGATTTTGCTTTCGCTTTTATATTTGGTGTTGCGCCTGCGGCGTCTTTGGCGCTCTTCTTGTCTGCCTTGGCCAGCGCTGCAGCTTCCTCATCATCGAGTTCAGGGAACTGCTCACACAGTTCGCAGTCTTTTTGGTCCTGCGTACGCTCCGCCTTCATTACTGCATCGGCTGAGCGTCCCTTGGCTCTATCAAACAGACGCAGCCCTTCTGCATATGTACGGCACGTCGATGTAATAGGGCACGCTGCACAGTCTGGCTTGGGAGCACAGATAGTACTTCCAAGCTCCATCAGTGCCTGGCCCCATCGTCCAGGTCGGTCGCTAATAGGCGGCTCGTGGTCGTCTTCGGACTCCGACTGGCTGTTTTCAGACGAGTCATCTCCGTCTCTGGCGACAGCTTGTACAAGAGCTTCGGCGGCTGCCCACAGAAAATCTACCAGCTGCTTTTCTGCCTTGCTGTCGGCAAACAGGCCCAGCTGCCGACTCAATACACGTATTACATTGCCGTCCACCATGGCCGCTGCACGTCCAAAGACAATTGCCGATATAGCACCCGCTGTATATCGACCGACACCGGGCACGCGGTCTTCTAGTGTCGCCACATCAGCCGGCAGTAACCCTTTGAAAACAGGATCCGACACGACCACACGGGCGGCTTCGTGCAGGCGAGCCGCACGGCTGTAGTATCCAAGGCCGCTCCACTCGTGCATAACCTCGTGCGCCTCGGCCACGGCAAGGTCAGCAACAGTAGGCCAGCGCGCAGTCCAGCGCGTCCAGTAGCCAATGACGACGGCAATGCGTGTCTGCTGAGCCATGATTTCGCTGATCCAGACTTCGTAGGCCCGCCGGCCGAGCTCTTCTGGAGTAGCGGTACGCGGGTCGAGCCACTGCTCGCGGCGCCAAGGCATGCCGCGCGTGGCGCTGACAGAGTCGTACCAGGCGAGCAGTGCGCGGCGACCGGCCTTGCCCTCGGCACCGTTGAGGAGGAGAGGGCGGTGGTAGTCGACAGTGTGATGGCGCTCAGGAGGACAGCAGGCGGGCGGAATGGTGGTCTCTTTGGTGCTGGCAAAAAGACGTTTTGCGAGAGCATTCTCCTTGGCGGCGCTGGCTTTCTTTCTCTTTTTCGAGCACGGCTTAAACGACTCTTTTGCGTCTGCTGAGCCTTTTGACAACAGACGTTCAAGCCTTTGTTTTGTCTCTTCGGGGTCCAGAGGAGACTCTGTCTTGATCTTTTTTAAAGTATTGGTAGGTCGCCGAGCTCTGCTCTTTTTTGCACTGTCGTCCTCGCTCACATCACTCTCATCATCGACATCGGCCTCACCATCCGAGTCCTCTTCTGCCGCACCACCATCCTCTTCAGCTTCAAACGCTGGCGAGTCCTCTTTTCTCTTCCGCTTGTCACCAGCACTTTGACGCGTCGCGCTCGGCTTGGCTGTAGTGCGAGTATCTGCGGCATCGCCGTCGTCGGTTGCTTGAGCCAGAATTTTCTTTGCCGCGGCCGCTGCACTGGCACGCAAACTTCTGGCCATGATAATTGTATTTTTGATATATCAAGTGACAGTAAACAGGCCTGCAACGCGTTGAGAGTTCTTTCCTCTTCAGCTCATAAACGCGTAGTGCCAACGCCAGGTCACGTGTACATATTACAACTGAAAAGGAGCGATGCAGGCAACCCTGTCGGTATCTCGAGATCGAGCACGAGCAATAAAAGGCTATAGTAATACAGAGGTATGTTACTAAATTAATAGATGTTTCAATGTAAAACAATATCCTACAATAATTACCAAGAGACAAGATGTAAACCGTTTGAGCCGTTGTAACAGGCAGAAGTACACTGTGCCGTAATTTATGTGTACAGTGACATTGGCAGGTGCCCCACTTTCCACCATCACCATCACCAATCTCAACCTCCAAGCTTCAAAGCAGCTCAAGCTCATTGACAGCTCATCAGCTCATCACATAATATCCACACATAAAGCCACCAGAACAATGCATGAGCTCTTTCTCATGGCAGTGATGCCTGACGCCGACCTGGAGCGCGCGCAAGCACTGCTTCAGGGTCTGTCCGGCATGACTGCTCAGCGCACCCTGCACCGCGTCATGTTCTTTGCCGGCCCGACCCAGCCGCGCGGACTGTCGCTTAAACGCTTCCCGCCACCGCAGACACAGCAGCGTCTTTGGACTGACCTGCATCAGCAAATGACACGCTCCTCGTTCATCGTGCAGGCGCGGTATCCCATCCGGCCAGAAGACCTGGGCCAGCCGGCGCCGTCACAAACACAGTCTCAAGCACAGCCGCTCAACGCCGCTATCGCTGCCGGAAACGTGCCCGGTCTACTTCGGTGGCAAGACCTGCCCGACCCTACGAGCAGCAGCAACGCTGCTGGCATCCTGCGCCTCACGACGCAGCGCAAAAAGATTGACATTCCCGACACGCGCAACCTGTTCGCGCTGCTGGCCGACAGCAACTACCGATTCAAGTCGGAAATGATTGAAGAGTCTATTACTTTTTATAACAACGGCACCGAGTATGCTCTCGTGCGGTTTCACCGCCTCCCAAGTGTCATGGGCGGTGCACCAACCGAGCAGTCACCACAGGGCGTTCCCGTGCCGCTCACGGCCCTGCCATCGTGGGAGGAGCTACGGTCAGCTGCTCTGTGTCTCGATCCGTCGGGGCAGTGGCTGTTGTTTGTGCGGCGGCATGTGGTGGAGGACACATCCCCCGAAAAGATGAAGAAGGCACTGGAGCTGCTGGACGGCGCGCACACGCAGCTGGCGGGTGTATTCGAGTTCCGGCCTGTGGACCGACGCGCGCACGACACGCGGATTGAGCGGCCGCTGAACAACATGCCTGCGCCGTTGCCGCAAAAGATCCGGGCTTAGGTGCTTGATTCATGGGCGACGGCAGTTGAGAGTGCTGTGTTTGGTTGTCTGCCCGGGTGGAGGAGCGAGGCATGGTGGTGATGAGGGCAGCATGCTGATACTAGATACTCCAGGTGTGCTGTTTACGGGATCTCAACTACAGGCGTTATGGGCAATTGGTTGGCGTTCTCTTTATTACTTTACTTTTGCTGGTCTTTTTTTATTATGCTCACAGATAGATAGCCTGTTTATGGAAATCAAAAGCGCGTGATGTTGACTGACTGTTGAGATTGTTGGCTGGCCTATGCACATTGCCTCCATTGTCCAATAATGTCATTTCATTTTATCCCATTGCATGCCGCAACCGCCGACCTGCTCTTTCTCTGCGCCCATCGCATCTGAATGTAATTGTCTACCAGCTACCACGGCTATCAATACAACGGGCTGCACATCCTGTCGATGGTCATACTGACCACACCTCATCTCAACTCGCATGTGATTATCTATGAATGTCTGACTAGTCAACTGCAACTGCCGTCGTTACATCACAGGACTAGTATGATAATGAGATCTGTCTTCGATATCATGGCGCTTTCATCTTTATCCGCCCTTACTCAAACTAATAGATACTAGATGTCAACTAGACGTACTCAGACTATCGACTAATCCAATTGCCGCACAATTCAGTACCCGTAATCTGGTCTCCCTTGATGTCTTGATTTTCGGAGACGGTGCCCAGTGTTGATCATATTTGTTCTTGTGAATAGTCAATGTTGACCTTTGATCTCGTCTTTAGTAATGCTTTTGTATCCGATCAGACCTCGTTCAGTCCACAGTTCACCATGCTAGTCCACCTCTCTCAGTCTAGACCGCCTGCGTCTCGTCATCATCCTAGACATCCTCCATCCTCTTTCACGTCCTGTTTATCCTTTCCATCTGCCCACCTTGCTCCTCTTCTGTCATGTAAAGATCGTCTCGTCAATTGACACAACCGTACAAGCTGTCTATGAAGTTGCTTATGGAGTTGCTATTATGGGGTTTACTAACTGGGCCAAGAATCGAGCCATACTATTACATCGGGCCTTTTGCGTTACTGTGATGGGCTGTAAATATATTCTCCAACTATTGACTGCTTTGATAGTGATAATCAATGCACGTCGGCCGCGGCAACGATGGACACGGGGCCGGTGAGGCGTCCCGAAAAACTCAGCCGTAACAGGCAAGGCGAGTCCAGGCCAGTCAAGACCAAACCAAATCCGATTGCGTGCATGTTGATGAATAGAATTTGGTGATGACCTGTGATAACAACAAGCTTGATGCCTGTCGCTTTGGCTTGTCAGTCTAGCTATTACGGAGCAGCAATGGCACAAGTGTAATATTCAGGGCGCAATTTATTACTGTAAACCTACAAGCACAAAGCATTGACAAATACAATATAGGCCAGCTCAGTATGAAGATGTTATCTCTCGATAAATAGACGGCGACAACATCATCATTGACGTTTCTTCCAAGGGATGCTGTCAAATTGCCAATTGCAACTATCAAATTATGTCTAACACCAGCAACGGTTAGCAGTCATTACTAGTATTGTTCTCAAGGAACAGAGTCTCAAAGCCTCATGGTAATAAAACTCCAAGAATACTAAAATTCGCTCTGCCTGCAGCCGGAGTAGGCTAGTGGACAACGGCCAGCATGGGCAACGAGACAGACTAACAAGAGACGACCCTCTCGATGCGCTGATCACAATCAACAGTTGCCCCCATCTGGATAAGTAGCTTAGCTTTCACAAAAAGAAAAAGTAAATACGGAGTAATAGTGGCGGCAGACTCTGTTAGCTTTGGCGGCTGTCATCAGGTTAAAACTATGCTGTACTTCGTAGTAACAGGATGTGAGGATGTCGAAGGTGTCGATGCAAACTATGAATTGCATTAAAGGGAAAGTCGATAAATATAGAGTCTACTTCGTACGAGGCTAGCATCAAGGCATTAGGCAATGTTGTGATCATCGTGTAAAATGCAAATATGGAAGAACAGTCAAGATGCAAGTAGAAGTGAAGAAGACGTAGACAGAAGACGAGACGAATCATTCACGATGTGACGTGTCATCGCGCTTGTAGTCATTCATCACTCGTCTTAGGATCATCAACATCAGCGCAAGCATATCCCGATGATCCAGACCCCTATCAGTCTTCTCGGAGTCTGACCGTTCTCTCATGTTTACATTTTGATAATCGGAAAAACTCACAAACATATTTCCATCCACGAGTCACCGATATTCAGCCCCACGATCCTCATCCTCAGGCCCCAACAGGCATAGACAGCCTTACTGCGTCTTCAGCCAGTGATGTACAGACAGTATCCGGAAATTGTACGGTCTATCAGATAGTCCACATATTGCAACCGTCCGTGGAGGAGGCGCAGATGCACCGTGCATCGCCCATTCATCTCGTCATACGTGGCAGCAATTGTACACCTGCAACCGAGCGTAGAATCGCTTTGGTTTTCCTGTCCTGCTACTCGTGAGTATTTGACACGCCGTGTGGTACCGCTCAGACCATTGTCGAGCTGCACAAGGTGACTACTGACTGACTGCAGGTGCAATGCAGGAGCTAAAAGCATGCAGACAGAGTAGATGCAGCGTCGATGCAAACTGCACGGTCAGACCGTTTACCTGCAGCCGTTCGATTGCATCTACATGAAAAATGTCACCCAGGCCAAACAATAGCATAACTAAACAATAATATATATCATATACGAGTAAGAAACACACCCCGATACGCACACACACACACTCCAGCCACGATCCGATCAGTGATCCGAGTCACGAGGCCATGTCGGAGAATTCGATAGTCATGTTATTATTCTTGCCAGTACGAGAGTACGATAGTAATAACGATATCGATATAGACAGACAATAATATCCGAGCGTGTTGATCAGTCAATGTTGAACATACAACAGAACCCGATGAAGATTGCCACTCAATTTCGGCGTGTCACTGTCGGCAGAGGTGTGCTTGCACTTCCAGTGTTGAAATATCTTACAAAGCCCTTATAAATAGAGTCCCACCAGTTGTGCTCGGTGAGCAAAGTGCCAAAAGCCATTTATCCATGTCACGGTGTATCGTGTCTGTCGTTGTCATGTTTGGAAGATACGCGTTCATAAATCATTATCTTCAAGGAGAATCCATATTCATAATCTTCATAATCATACGCCGCGGTCACCTGGCGCCTTTATTACCCTGTTTGGTAATGGGCATTCGACAGGTTGACAAATATGGCAGTATGTACAGGCAGGTATTATTACGACGTACACCCTTGGTTATGATTGTCAACGGCGTCTATCCGGAGCTTGTGAGGTGTCTGTCAGTGTCAAGTCAAGTGCCATCTGTATGGGGGTGAAAACTTTAGGGATCATCATTTTAGCAAGAGGATTCAGGAAAGGACAAGTAGGTGTACGGTGTAGAGAGAAAGGTAGACAGAAAGAGGTAGGGGAGAGGACGCTACTGTAACCGAACCAACTGACGGAAAAGATTGCGATAAAAAGAGCGAATAAGAATCGATTTATTCAGGGGTCGGCTTCATGCATTCGATAGACAATAGACAGACACCATGGCACTATTTACAAGTTGATAGATAGTAGCAGGTTCTAAGCAACAACTCGAGCATCACTGCCTCTTCCGATGCCTGTTGGTCCAACTACACTGTGTTGCTTGTACAAGTACGTATGCAGATGCTGTGCTCTCCCAGTCTCATCTCAGTCAACTCCCCTGTCAACGGTCAGTTCCTTGTAACGCTAGAGATGGCCGTAGTAGGGGTCTCCCCAGTCCATCCAGTCCAGTATCCCAGTATCTAGTCAAGAGTCTCCAGTGTCTAGTCTAGTATCCAGTCCAGATCCAGTGCCCAGTCTTGGTCCTCGTCTAGTCTTGGTGGGACGGCTGCCTCGCTCTTGTATCTTGGATTTCTTTTGATTTAATTGGAGTGTGTTCATCACAAGATTGAGGGTGACTGCATGAATCGACGAGTTGATTTAATGATGAGAAAATAAATGAACTCCGTAAGTGAAAGGTCGAGAGAAGACACCATGATGAACTGATAGACGATATACAGCCGAATCAAGAAGGGATCTGTGTAAACTGATGGACCTCTGTTGGAAGCACATGTTCACCGAGAGCTGTATTAGAGCAAACCTGTCTAACGGTCGGATCAAGCATAAACGTGTGTGTGCGGAGTATGAAAAATGAAGGAGCATGATTGTCCCTCCTGCTAATACGCATTGTATGTGGCTATAGCGCGTGTCTAGGCATTATGTTTTTTACAGGCAACAAGTTCTTTTAAGCGCATGAACATCAACACGAGCATGACGATCGACAATACAACGGCGGGATTAAAGGCACATTTCCATCACGTCTTTGTTTTTGATTGCTTTCGATAATAATCATGGAAGACAAACCACGAAAACAAGCACAATTGGCAAGATGCAAGTTCCGACGTCGCTGCTGTGATTGATCACTATCACTGATAGATGCCCAAGCTGGACTAACAAGTATTATTTTTGAATTGTAATTGAAATAAAATACAATACCATATCTTTACAGACAGCTTCCGTCTACCCCACGGCGGTGTGACAACAAGCTTTGAATGGCAGTGACTTGATACTCTCTCCTGATGGTCCGGTCGCTGCAATATTTGAGATAATTAGCATCATCACACCCGCAGTCGCAATCACTCTCGTCAGCATATTATTACTGAGCCAATATAGTTAGTGCATAACTCATCACACTCGTCACACTGGGGATAACTCCCGACCCCCGCTTGTCACTTATTAGCAATATGTGATACGGATTATGACCGGACAGGTTCCCCGTGGTGGTCCCGTGGTGGTATGTTGTCGGTGACAGTACTTGTAATGCTCAGCATTCTCTTCTGTGCTGCCTCATCGCCTAACCTAGTGGTTGGTCCGCTGTTCTCAACCAGGGGATCAAATCTATTCTTGAAGAATCTGCATGTTCAGCTGTGACCAAAATGACAGGCGTTTTACTATTTGAGTATTCTGTTGGCATCATTCTCATCACTCGCAAGTACTGAGGTCGCCGATTGAGGCTTCTATACATTTCCATTTTCGCAACCAGCTTTGAACCCACATTGTTTTTTTGCTGTTCGGCCTCTTTTTCTCCTATTTTCCTCCTCTCAATGGAGATCATACGGGCTCTTCTATTGCCTGTTTGTATTTGTACTGACAACTGGTCGGCACCGTTTCATGTTTCACGGAAGCCATGCGATGTCCCAGAAATTGATTGAAGATTATCAAGCATTTGTGATTGTAAAGAGCTATATCACGAGTATTAAGAGTATCAAAACAGTAGAAAATCCAAAGACTCAAATAACAGAATATAAATTAGAAAGATTCTCCGTGATACTCCAAGGTAGCAACGTCTCTTGATAGAGCTGCAGAGTTGATGCTTCAAAACTACAGAAACGACTCTGAGACATGTAGAGTCTGATGCACGAAGCACTGGTTTTGTCGCATCGCGAGAACCGTGCGCGTTTCGCTTCTGTCGATTTTTATTTTGTTGTTCCATTATCTGTCATCAATTAAGACACTTCTCACGAGTCGCCCCTATGCTGCTTAATTTTCTTTATTTTCTTCCATTCAAAGATGCATCACAGCACAAGAAACAAATCATGAATGATATCAACAAAATCAGACAAAGAAGTACCATGCAAGGGAAGTTTGAATTTGATTACTTGGCTCCTTGGTTAGAGACGAGTTAGCAACGATAATATGAATTTAATGAGGGATGTCTGGTATGTTTAAGAGTCTTGAAATTCCAAAATACCAAATGTTTAACATGCGAATAGAGTTTGCTCAGTCCACTTGTTGTTTTATATCAGAGTCAACTGTCTCAGAATGATCTGCGCATCGTGCTTGTGGTTCGTGCCCTTTCCGGTTTTCATTTTGCAGCCATGTTGAATAAGGCCTCCCTTTGCTTCAAGTAGATCAATCTGATATGTCTCTTGTAGTTTCATTGTTTCTTTCCGGTGATGTTTTCTTTGTTTTCTAATAAGGAACTATGTCGGCCTGGAAACCGGTCGGAATAAGCTCTCGTAGACAACCATATATCGAGCGTATATACAGCCTGTTTAGGCAGTTGGTCAATTGGTCAACTGCTTGATGGTCGATTGACATTTCATAACACGGGGCTGAAATTGATCTGGGGATCTCTATTTCTACCTCAATTTTTGCACTTGTCTCTATTCATTTTGACTGTATTACCCGAATACAGATATGTTTGAGCATTGACTTTGTAGAGTACGGGATAGGAAGACCCGGATGGCCGTCGATCATGGCGTATGTGAAGTAGTATGTGTGGTATTTTGAGATTGAGCGTGTATTTACTTGTGTATTATTTGTGTTTGAATTTGTGTAGGTACAAACTCTTGAGCTTTTTATGTTAATGATAAATAATGGTTTGAGAGTTTTTTTTTTCTTTCTTTTTTTTTTCTTTTTAATTCGGATACTATAAGGTTAACAACCATTATAAAATTTTGGCTCGTATTATTGGGTTATAAAATAACCGAAAAAGCATAATGGTATATTAAAGATGTTGTAAAAAAACCAACCACTTCTAATATACATAGATAAAGCTCTTTGCACTGCTTGATGTCGCGGCGCGACACAATACTGTTCGTTGACAGGACATCTACTGTGTGCGTATACCTCACAACGCGGCACCTACAACATGATAGTCGTGCACGCGACGATCTCGTGGGCTCACGACATCAGACAGCCACCACATGCACAAGACATGCAGTAAAATTCATGAGCTCACAGTGCATACAACATACACGCAGGAGAAAATTAAACTTTTTCCACAAATTTCCCTTGTTTCTGCCATATTAATAATGGCTCTAATGTCTTATACACGATTCACACTGTCTCATCAGCAGCAGTCGTCTTTTGCCTCTCGTGTCGTTGTCTTGCGCGAGTCCTTTTGCTGAAGCGAGCCTCGTGTAATAAGACTGATGAGGGCAGTTTATTAGTATCATTATATTAGTTGTTGATAGAATAGCACTGAAAAAATACCCTGTTTATGTTTTCGGATTACACAAGTCAACAGTAAAAGTAGACATATGTCAGACCAAAAAAACCCAACTGAGTACGAGTAAACAAACATAAAAAATATAAAATAACATAAACATCAGAGGGGCACGCCAAGTGTCGACAAACACACTGTCACACAAGCGACAGAACAAAAGAAAGGCTGAGAGCTAGAAAGTAGAAGCCATCACCAGTCACTCAATATGTCGGACATCCCTACAAAACGAGAGACAATGCGCGCCGGCACGCCCGCGTGGTCTCTTATTTCTCGACGCCGGCTTCTTTCTTTTTCCTCTTTTTCTCGGTTTGCAGCCTTTCTAATGATTGTCTTTCATCCAATGGTTTACTATTTTATTATGTACTATCCTTCACCATTGAGATGCCGTACTTTCTTTTGCTGCGGGGTTCTTTTGATTTCTATCTAATACTCCGTACTATTTGCCCAGAGACACAGTCTGACTGTCCCTTTTGTCTTCCAGTTTTGGCTGCTTTTTACTCGGTTCATTTACGATTTGCCGACTCACCGCTTGCTGTGGTCCTATCATTTCGATAGGAGTTTTGGTTATTTTATGGTTATTTTCTCGTTGTTTTCGTCTTTTCAGCACAGCCGATATCCCGTCTTTTCGCCTCCCCGATATTTCTTTTCGCTTCTCTAATCACTTCTGCCCTCTGCCGCTTGCTGCACCGTGCACTGACAATTCATTTATTCTTTATCGTAGCTGACAGACGCAGCGCCTACACAAGCACACCGCTCTCGTCGTCAAATTAACAAATCACAAAATCACAAAACACCAATCACCAATCACCAAAACCGAATATTATATACCAAATAGACAAATGAACAATAAACCAGCAACGGAAGTGATCTTCTAATGTATATCTACTCGATCTCTGCAAGCAATATCACATCCTCGCCCAGTAGCATCTAAGCATACTCCAGATATGAAATACGAGTGATGACGAGTGTGGATGCCGACTGAGACAATTCAAAACTGATTTTATTCAGATTAAGGAGACTGTGGGTGAGTATTGAGAGATTAAGCTTAGAGATTGCAGATGGAAAAAGCCTACATACATTATTATCAACAGAGGATCTAGAGAGAAGAGCCTAGCCAGGCTCTGGGCTTGAGCCCGTATTGCTGGTAGAGTCCACTGTCTGTTCTCATTGCCGGGGAAGAAGCCGGGGTCGAGCTCACTACCTGTAAACCATCTTGCTATTCATTTCCTTAGGTGTCAGTTATCGTCTTCTTTTACGACGTATTGCATTTTTGTCGTGGTAACATGGCAATTTCGTTGTTGATATGAACAGGACAGGCAGTGAATGGAATCAAAAGAAGAAAAAAAAGGACCAGAACTAAGAAAAAGAGAAAAAGAAAAGACAACGAACCGCGTTAAGCGAACTCAGCACATTTGCACCCATGCTTGCCACTTCCACCGTATCAACCCACGAAAAACTTTTCAATATGATGTATCGGTTCTCACCTTTTACAGCCTCAGCTTATCGTCGCGCCTTGACTATTTGTCAAACCTCCTGGTCGCACTTTGTATATTAGTCAGACGCAATCAGTAGTCGCCGGGAGCCTTATGGATCTAGCCTTGACTATTTGGTAAATATCACCAATAGTATATTACTTTGCTGTTCATGAGCATGGAATTGTAATATTAATTCTCAAAGGCGATGCTGCGATAGTTGACCCTGCAAAACATTGCCACACGCATCATTGCTTCCGTGCTTTATTATGTTAAGTTACAGAGTCAGCTTAAGTCAGCTAGGCGGGCATGAGCCATTGCATGGCAGTACTTTTGCTCTCCTCTGCGAGTATTTTCATGCTTTTATTTATCAAGTTTTATCGGGGCCTTTCATCCCTTGTCTTTTATTCTCCCTTTACCGAATGACCAGCCTCTTGTCCGAATGTGATATCCACGGGCTCGACGTTTTTAATTCACTCGTAGACGATGCAACTAGGCACAAAAATACTTTACAAATATATTAGGTGCTAGAGAACGCACAAAGAGAGGCCCGAAAACCCGTCCCGACCGGAAGATATCTAAATTAGAAGCATCCTACTGCAACTCTGTTGAGGGTCTAGACTGGTAACGTTGCCAACGTCTTTCTATCCAAAGAAAACACTAAAAAAACAAGAAACTAGTTGCAAAGCTGCAAGGTACTACTACACACATTTGCTTTTTACTATTATTAATGTCCTAAGACTTTGGCCCTATCGTTGATCTTTAATGCTACCGCTCTTTATCCCTGAGATCCAAAATTGGTACTGTTACAACTAGAAAGGACGTTGAAGAACTGAATGGAAGTGCTCTCAACCCACTTGAAGAAGCTTGCAAATAGCTTGAACAAATAGCTTGTGCTATCTTGGATAGCTGGAATAGCTTGAATAGCTGGAAGAACTAGAGCTCTCCATAGCCACTTAAAAATACCCATCAACAATACCCCAGAGCTGGCGGGCACTTCCGTCGGTGCCGCCTCTTGGATCAAAGGTCATTGAACCACTGCCAAATCATATGCACCACTTTGTTACTGTAGAAGTGGCTGTACGGAGTGTTTTCTCTGCCACTTCTACTTGTATTACTCCGTAGATACCTTTACTTCCCTTGTATCTCGTATACACTTTTTTTTCTCCCTTCCTAATCTTCATTTCACTTATATTTTCTGGTCCGTTCAGCTCTTTCTACACCTTGGCCCTCGTAGTAAGATGGAAATAACCCGTTTTCATCAGACCTTCACGATGGCTACTACGACTACGAGCCCAGAGACGAGAAATGCGGCGATTCTGTTCCCAAGGCCCTGGTAATTGATGTGGAAAATGAATTTAGAGGTATTAGAAAGAAAATGGAGAGAAGAAAGTAGACAAATACTGAGTAAAGATGAAAGAATTAAAATGTGTTTCACTTTGGCAGGGCTTCTGCCCTCTACTACTATTCCGTAAATCTCCCATGCCAGTTCACTGTTAGTTTCGTGAGATCAAGCCCACCATCATTTCGCGTATCAGTGTCATTTATCCCGCTTCCTCACCGTGACTTGTAATACTCTTAAATACGGCGCTTACAATTCACTATTTGGAGTGGAAAGAAAGTGACCGTTGGGCCAGTTTTGCCTTTAGCAGCCGAGCCATTTTCTACTCTTTTATTTTCTACTATCTTATTATCTACTCTCTGCTTTCTACTCTCTATTTTCTACTTTCTATTTTCTACTTACTTTTTACTTGTCTTTTTCAACCGCCTTTTTTCCGACACCCGTCCCAAGCAGGAAGCTTCACAGTCGCTCACAATTACCAAGACTTGAAACAGAGAACTCGACAGAAAAGCCCAAAGTTATTAGAGATCATAGCCCGGAAGAGGCAAAGCAGCAGTTGCTCAAGATTCAGGGGTGATGGGGGATACCAGTTGTCTGTACGGAGTAATTACTGAATGGAGAGAAACAAGGGCCCGGCTGTCTGTTTTCTGGGATCAGTGTCGTTTCGACAAAATGCAAATACTCGGGGTTCGTTTACAGAGATTTGTCTCTTCTTTGGAGTTGGATTTACTTTCCACTTTCCCATCTCTATTCTTTTGTCTACTTTGATACTTTGACAGGACAGAAACAGTAATCAAGCCCTGTCAAGAGCGGCTTCTTCTCTTTCTCTTTTGCCTTCTTCTCCTTCTTCATCTTCTTCATCTCGGACGGGCCGTTAAATGACAAGCCAAAATTAAGTACCAATACCAAATATCTGGATAATTAAGAGTAAACATACGGAATACATCCTCCAGTTGCACTCTTGTGTGGCAGTTGGGAGACCTCTTAAATATCTTCCGTCGATTATTTATATCTTTACGTTGTAATCTATCCACATGTCCCATATGTGCTTTGACGCGGGGGTATTTAAGGAAAGAAATAGAATCTACAAGGTGGACTGGACTACTACCACTATAGCGTAATGTGACCCGACAATTTGTCTACGATGGAGTATCGCACAGCCCTCGGCAGCGCGGACTCTGTTTCCTCGTGGGCATACACCGAGCTGCCACCCAAGCATGGGCCCTAAAGGCATGGGCCAGGCCTTTAAGCGATGAGCCATACTTTGCCGTACTTTTATTAGCTATGAAAGCCACTCAAACCACTGTCAATGCTCCTGCTACATAAAATTCTTCACCGTTGCCGTTCGGTTCTCGTTAGCTCCTCTACAAATGTATATTTACCTTATGTGGCCATAGCCTTTGTATCTACTTTGCATGAGACTTGGAGCTCTCAATAGTTATGCGTGTGGCACATTTATATATATAGAAAGTCTTGAAAATGTATCTTCAACTTTGACGGTCAACTACAGAGTAATCAATCGTGAGGCGTTTATCGAGGTAAGGATCAGGAATAGGGTCAGTATGCTAAGGCTAGAGCCCTTGTTGGTCAAGATTTAAATCACCAGAATACAACGGTCTGGAGTGAGATGGGATAAGGGGGGCTACTGAAAGAGTTGCGAGGGTGCAGTGGCGAAATTGAGTACGGTTTAGCCGTTCGGTACTTGTCTATCGACTATATTTTGCAGAAAGGTCAAGTACCTTTTCTGCAGCTCTCTCGTTGCCGGAAGATACCCGGCACCCCAGACAGGTGTGCCTCTCTGCAAGAGGAAAGAAGGATATGCTCGTACGATGATGAGTTATGAAAAAGATATACCTCGGTACAAAATAGTTGAAATATCCAATATTACTAGTGACTATACAACTTATTTATCAGCCAAGGTACCAGCAGCTTGCACCTTTTCAAAGTTGGTGTGCTACCCCTTTTTTTATGCACCAAGTGCGTTAGCTCGCTCAGGCAAGCCAGGGCACTCCCGAGCTCTTTATTCATAGATATGTGCTTGCTACCCGAATCCGAGTATCATGGGCTGGATTAGTGATCTAAAATTTGTGTATCTTGCAAGGTCCCAAGACCAGCCTACTCTTGTGTCTTTATGTCTTTTATAATTATCTTCCGTGTTAACTTGCATGAGATTATTATTATTATTATTATTATTATTTTAGATGAACATAGATCACTAAATCTATCGAGCTCTTCTTTGTTTCGTCAATCGATCTTTGTCTCTGGCATGTAAATGTAAATCGCAAGGTGAAACATGATATTTAACGTGCTAGTCTGGCGGGAACTAGTTTCCCAAATAATAGCCATGAGCCTGAACTCTGAGCTGTAGACATTGATACTTGGTGACCTCGATTTGGATAACTACTCACAGGCCAGCACCAACAATGGTAATGATTTATACTTGCATACTAGATAACGTCTTGATCCGTTATGCAGGAGCCTGCGTCTGCAGGTCGCAACTATTAAGTTGGTAGACTATTGCCCGGAAAAGGCATATTCTCGAGCACAACGCGTCAGGGTATGCAAGAAAAAGGAGCTGAAAGAATGCGTTACGATACGTAATCATATCGGGTATGAAATGATGTTGGTCTTTGAATAAGTTTGCCCCTCGTTGGACCCGGGCCGCGTACTTTCGATGTTCAAGCTTGAACTGAGCTGCCGAGCTGCTGACTCGCCGAACGACAGAGCTGTAGTCACATAGTCAATGCACTGCAGCTTGAGAATACAGCTCGAGAATACAAAGTCCAAATAAGTACAGATTACAAACGCGAATAATTATTTTCATGGTCATCCCTGTATCGCCATCAAGCCACTGGACAATATCACCACTATCGCATTCGACGGCGTCATGTCAAAGCTCTGATAGTGACGGATAGAAAGGCGGATAGAGGGACAGACCATGGCAGATTTTGACAGAGTGGGCTGATTACGTCGGTTCTCTCGTGTCGTGGGTTGGGCATGAACACGCTTGCTTTTAAACTTGATTTCGGCCTTGACCCTGATTTATTGTCTTGTACTCTACCTCAAGCCCAGAATCGCCACAAGTACCATGATGGACAAGCGGCAGGATACGCCCAGACCACCGGGGAAGCAGGGAGTAGAATTATAAAAGAATAGCAACGACGCAGCAACGGGCCGCTCTTATAAAGTAAGGTACATGTATTAAATAGTTAGGATTTGTAGATACAGCACCAGATACACGCCTAAAGCCGCGTCAAATTCTCAAAGACAGGGAAGAGAGAGACATAAGAGAGACAGAGCGAGACTTCTGAAAGACCTGAGAGAGAAAAGAGAGGAAAGACGAAAGAAAAAAAAGCTCTGGGGTGGAAGGCACTTGGCGCTGTCAATATACTGACCCCTGCTTATCATATACCTGGTCCCCCACTATAGCGGGATGGGACTGTTAAATTGAGTGGATGTCTAGATGTAGGTAGCGAGGTAGATTACGATAAAAGGCAAACTCATGAAGAGCAGTGAGGATAGAGGAGGGATATGTCAAAAGAAAAAGGAAAGCAAAGCAAAGCAAGGCGCCGAATCAACACTGCAAGAGATAGCGTATCGAAGATGCAAAGTGCAACCTCGCGCCTCGGAATACAAGTCACATGTCACTGTGGCAAGTATACGCGTCTGTTATTATTACTTATATACGAAGTAGTATTTCCTTGACATTGCTTCTTCTTGCCTCGCCTTTCTGCCTTTTTCTTCTTTTTGCCAACGGCAGGAGCGACTAGTTCGATGCGGCACTGGCTTGCAATAGCATAGTCTTAGTATCCTCTCCCGCGCAGCAACGACATCGCAACGGCTTTCTCCTGTTTCAGTGTCTATTCTTTTCTCTATTCTCTTTGTATGGCCTGGCCCATCGCCTTCTTTTCTGCAAATACTATCAAAACTCAATTGAATTTCCACACTCTCGGTCTCTTAAATCGTCGTAACGACTTCCTAACTAGTCAGTAGTGGCACGCTACGTTCCTTCTTCTTGAACAAGCAATATCCAAATTAGGCTAGCGCAGACCCTTATTTATCTTATTTATTTATTTTCTCTTGTCTCTTGTCTTCGCTTTTCGTGTGCCTTTTGCGCAGACCAGCAGAGAAAGAAAGACACAACACTGTCATTATTGTGCCCCGTGCGGCTCCCGGCTCTTCTGGCGGCAACCGACAGCTTACAAGACATGCATCTCATGGTGTATCGAGTACAGTATGTACAAAAGTACTAGTCCTACGACATATGGGTGAGATATTCTCTCAATCGAGAGTGACCAAGAGAAAAGAAAGTACAGGTAGGAGCGATGGAAGACGGGGACGGAATTGCACAACCGTGGAAGGTGCGATTGAGCTTCAAGGTAAGCTTGAAGGAAGGAACGCATGCACCAACGGCGGGCGGTTGTGTCCAAATAGGAAAGAACGCAACACTGCATGCATTCTACAGAATAAGCAGGCGAATAAGGACAACTCTGCACAAATTGTCTTCACAAATGTGACGCTCGTGGAGTCGTGGAGTCATGGAGTCATGGTAATAAATGATAAATACACATGCAGACAAGTACAACGGGTAGCACCAACGCCCCACTTGTAATCCACACAACCATAACGCGACACCAAAGGTCAATTGAGCTGGATTATTCTCTATTTCTCTATTCTCTGTTTCCTAGTTGTATCTCATATTTATTTGTAGAGTCAATCAAGCGATGAGCAATCAATTGGGTTTGATCCGTTGGTTCGGTTAGACTGGGTTGGCTAATTCGGACCAGTCGCTCTTTCCGTGTGTATTCACAACCATAGTCGCCTACTCGTTTTTGTATTTCGCACGGGTCGCGCCTTCTTTTTATTGACCTTATTTCAAGACATGTTCCTTTCCGTAACTACTCAAGATACTCGAAATACGCTGTTGACTCAAATACTTGCTCTACTTCCTTCCAGAATTGGTAAAAAAATCGTAGTAAAATGCAAATGTGCTGTATTCTAGAATGCACACGGTCATGCCTTCCATTTTCAAAATGTTTGTCCCATAGCCTCCTTCCGTGTGTAGTGGTATTGAGCCGCAGCAGCAATGACACTGCCATTTGCATGTGCTTTCCCTATGTTTACGCCGTAATGACTACACGTATTTCGACTAGTAGACTTCAGACTTCATTCGTGTTTCACTTGCGCTTCTACCTTCTGTCTCGTGCCCCCTCCTCCAGCCTCATCCCTCACGTCAGCGTCTTGCACCGGGCTAGTTCTACCATAACTACTTACTGATCAATTACAACGAGTCTTCTCTACGGATAACAAGCCTCTGTTCTGATTGACGCAATTGGCTGCCGTGGCCTCCTTGCTTCGCCGCGAGCCAAGCTAGAGTGTCTCAAGCCAGCAATACTAGAGCACCCTCTTGTTTGGGTTTGCCTCTCGAGAACCACCACCAGATCTTGCGGCGTCGATCTCTTGACCCGATCTCTGGCCTGTTTGGTGTTTGGTGTATTTATGGTGCATTGTATGAATTGATGGATGTATGGCCATTGGCTGCCTTGGACTACACTGGTGGTCTGCATAAGGACAGAGAATGACGATCAACTGTCGAAACCCAAATATCGAAACGACAAGACAAGAACACAATCGAGCTGCAATAGTCTAGATAAACTACACTCTGACAGCATTGACGGCTGCTGGACGGATTAGGGGCACAGCACACAAACTCACAGACCTAGACACACACGACACATCTCGCCGACCACTCTCTTTATGAGTTCTGAGTCTTTCACTGTTTAAAGTCTGAGTTGAGCATACCCTGGTCGTTTGACTGCTGTATCTTATTGTGCCTCGAATTCTATGGTCTTCTGTCGTCTTGTCCTCTGGCTTCTTCCTCTTCTTCCCTGTCGCCGACCTAGATTAGAGATCTCTCACCTTGGGACTCGGGATCCATCTCGCCATATCCGCCTCAAATCACTCTCATCTGACATTAACCCTGTCGTCTCTGTCTTCTGACCTTTGCCTATCTGCCTGCCTCTTGGGACTGGATCCTTTCAAACGCCTCCTTTCTCCCTGCTTCTTCTTTCAAACACTCTGGAATCCGACATCATCTCCATCATTTTCGAGATACAAGACACGCTATTTTACAACAGCTCCGTCAAACCACGAAGAAGAAAGCAGCATGCATTCCTAATTGCTCACTCTTTTCACTTCGGAGCAAGGTTCTATCCAGCCTACGCCGCATTATCTTGACCTTTGGGGCCTCTGCTCCAGCTCCAACACGACAGAACACTTTCAGATACAACGGAATCGGCGTGCTGCTACTCTGGCCACGCTGCCTCATCTTCGAGCTCTTCAAGCTCTACGGCATACAAGGGTCAAGAGCCAAGCCCAGTCACATCTCAAGGTGCGCTTTCTGTCGTCTCTTGCCCTGGTCTTTTTATCGTTTAATTATTTTGTCGATTAATTCATCGTCCACTTCAAGCTCGTTTTTCAGTCTTTTCGTCTTTCGTCTTTCGTCTTTCGTCTTCCTATGGTGGGCTGCGCTATTCACCTAGTCCACCCCCCCTTGCCTCTTCTGTCTATCCGCACCCTCCTGCATTACCTTGGCTCCTACTGTGGAGAGCACTCATCCTCCGAAACCTCTGACCAGGGCCTCCCCTGTCTTACACCAACGGGCGGAGCTCGCCCCAGTCTCCTCCTTGCGCACGAATTGTGCCTCTCTCGTTCTGTCTGGCTGCCGTTTCTCTTTCTGTCTACGGTTACCTGCTCTACCACTGTTGCTGCTGCTGCCCGCTGCCATAGTCCACCTGGCCCACGCACACCCTCTCTTGCGCACACACCACTTACACTCCCATGCTCATGCCCGCAACGCCCATCTCCCACGAGTCGTCAACTTGACTCTAGACCTCCATAATATGTACCCTCCCCCGTCTCATTCCTCGCCCCTCTCCTACTTCTTCCTCGATCTATCATATCAATACCTCCTACCCTCCCTACATTCCTCACATCTTTACATTCTTTGCTCATCAACACATCAACTCCAACTCGCCAGCCACAAATAAACAGTGTTCTTCTCTTTCCTCCCGCATTGCATCACTCTCGCGTTTACATTCCAGTCAGCCTTTTGGACTCGACGCGCCTTTCGACTCTAGTCTGCCTTTTATTCGACTAATCGACCTCGCCTGACTGGGACTATTTGTTGTGTTTTGTGTGTTTGGGTCTTGGCTTGGACTTGATCTAGATTTCTACTCGAATTTTAACGTCTCAACTCTCCCTCGACACTGTCTAGGAATATCTCTTAAAGAAAACAAGAACAACAAAAAAGCAAATCAACAGCCGCACATCACCACGCATCTACATTGCTCAACGTTCGATCCTCATGGTGTCGTTCGCCCCGGCACCCCAGCAGCAATGGCTATGCTGAGCTCTCAACCACTGCGTTCAAGCCTTTCTGTGGCTCCCCTCGCTCTTTACAAATCTACACACGACTCGGCAGTAGGCGATGATGTCTACATGTCCTCTACATCCTCCATCACCGGTTCTGCTGTCACATCAACAGGCACCGTCTACTCAACCTCACAAATGACACCACCAGCAACGCCAAATGGCTCCATTGAGAACCTGCCGCATGCTGACCATCACCGCCAAATAGCACAGGCGCAGCTGCAACAACAGCAGGAACAGCAGCAGATGCAGATGCAACAACAGCAGGGATACAACCACTATGAACAGCAGCAGCAGCAACAACAGTACCAGGACTCGTCAAATTACGGCATCGCATATACCGATGACTCTCAAGAGTATGCCCAGGAGTACTCTGACAACCAGAATTACATCTACTCTTCTCCGTCATATCAGGACGCGGCGCCTGTGTTCCACAACTTTCTGAGAGCATACTACGCATTCCACCCCAGCTACTCTCCTGGCGACTCAACCGTCACTCTGCCCATGAGAGAGGGCGATGTTATCCTCGTACACTCTATTCACACTAACGGCTGGGCGGATGGCACGCTGCTGGCTTCCGGTGCCCGCGGCTGGCTGCCAACAAACTACTGTGACGCCTACGACCCCGAGGAGATGCGTAGTCTGCTAAACGCTCTCCTCAACTTTTGGGACCTCATGCGCAGCACCACCGTCAACGACAATGAGATTTTTGGCAACCAGGAGTTTATGAAAGGAATTATTGCGGGCGTGCGGTATCTTCTTGAGCGGACCCAGTGTCTCACCCGCGAGTCCAGCCCAATCCAGCGTCATGACGGCCTTCGTCGCTGTCGCAAGTCGCTTCTTTCGGAACTGTCTTCGCTCGTCAAGTCGGCTAAGCGCCTTCAAGACCACCAGCGCCTTGCCGACCCTGTTGAAAACGCCAACGACATTGTCGATGAGATGATTCTGAAGGCGTTCAAGATCGTCACCAAGGCTGTCCGCTTTTTCGATGTCCTCGAGGATGACCGCCGCCAACGTGCACCAGCCGTGGCTGTCATGGCTACTGTTGTCGAGGTCAACTCGGCACCGCCAACACCACCGGCTGATACTGTCACCTTTGGTGCTGGGACCCCAGCCGAGGAGGCACAAGAGTCTCAAGCACTTCAGTCTCAAATGACTCCCATTACCATTGCTGAGAATGTCGAGGCTGACGACAACAACGACACGACCATCACTCTCTCCAGCTCTGAACCCACACCGGACTCATTAATAGTGTCTTCTACTGCACCCGTCAACAAGCGTCTGTCCAGCATCAACAATAACTACCACCACCGCCTCTCGCACTCTTCGGTGCATGCTGGCCACCGCATGTCCTCGTCGAGCATCTCACACCGTGTCTCACTTGCCGGCCCCTCGCCTCTCTCACAACCCCAGAACCTGGTCTCTAGTCGGTTGAGCGACCGGCACGACACGTTCTTGTCCTACCTGGGCTCATTTATCGGTCGTCTGCACCTGCAGTCGCAGTCTCGCCCTCACCTGGCTTTGGCTATCAAGCAGTCGGCTACTTCCGGCGGCCAGCTGTTGGTCGTCGTGGATGTTGTCTCTGCACACAACTCGCTGAGCCAGGAGATTCTTTACAAGTCTCGTGTGGCCATGTGCAACCGTATTGTCGACCTTGTCTGCCTTGCGCGAGACATTCTGACCAACCAGATGCCAGATGTCGAGGATGTTATCATGCCTCAAGACAACGGCCGCCTTCTCACTGCTGCTACTGACTGCGTCAAGGCCACTGGCGAGTGTGTCGCCAAAACAAAATGGGTCATTGAGCGTATTGGTGACTTTGAATACCAGTTTGATGAGTCGACACTCGCTTTCGACTTTGACCTGGACCTGTCTGTCTTGGATGCCGCTGCATCCGAGAACACGGCTTCGGCCCCTGCACACATGACCACTTCTTCGTCGTTGTCCCAAACGGCACACTCGGCCAACGATGATGAGCAGCGGCCTGTCACTGCGGGCGGCTCTGCCAGTGTCGTCGACTCGGTCATCTCATCTTCGGTATCCGACTTCCCACCACCATCTCTCGTTGCGTCCGGCTCGACCACCTCATCGCCCAGCAAGCGCACGACCCGCTCCAACCTCTCAATCGACAAGCCCCTGCCCAGCGTGCCTCTTAACCTAACTTCTCCCATTGAAGAGAAGCCCATTGCTTCGCACCGTCGTTCGCTCTCTGTCTCTGTTGCCGGTCGCCCTTCATCTTTTGCTGCTAACGAGGACCTGCACACCATGCCCACAATGGCACCTCCCGCACCCGAGCCCTCGATGCAGCGCTCCAGCCTTCTTCCCACCCTGCCCCGCCTTACGACTAGGATGTCGAGCGATGAGCAGATGCCTGTCGATGGAACCAACTCCAACGACGGCGAGTTCAATGCTTCTTTCCACTCGGAAAGTCTGACTGCGCTCAGCTCTGGTACTACGAGCACCTATGCGAGCCGCGACTCTGAGAGCAGCCTGCGTTCGCAGACATCGACCCGTGCTACCACTCCAGAGCACGGTGCTGCTCCCAAGAACCAGCCTTCGTTGTCAGACCTTAGCATGGCTGCCAGCTCGACCGTTGCGGACGAGAACGACGATGATCTCGAGTCCAAGCTTTTGGAACGCACGTACGCACACGAGCTCATGTTCAACAAGGAAGGCCAGGTCACTGGCGGTACTCTTCCGGCTCTTGTGGAGCGCCTTACTACGCATGAGTCGACCCCGGACGCTATGTTTGTGTCAACATTCTACTTGACGTTCCGCCTGTTCTGCACACCTACCAAATTAACCGAGACTCTGATTGACCGCTTCGAGTACGTCGGTGAGTCGCCGCACATGGCCGGCCCCGTCCGCCTGCGTGTGTACAACGCTTTCAAGGGCTGGCTTGAGTCACACTGGCGTGAAGAGACCGACCACGAGGCCCTTGCTCTCATTATCCCCTTTGCTGAGAGCCGTCTCGGTGCTGTTCTGCCTTCGGCTGGCCGTCGCCTGCTCGAGCTGGCCACCCGTGTCAGCTCATCTGATGGCTCCCTGGTTCCGCGACTGGTGTCGTCCATGGGCAAGACTAGCACTTCTATTTCGCAATACGTTCCTCCTGATACTCCCCTGCCTACATCGGTTCTGTCTAAGAGCCTACAGCACAGTCTTGCAAACTGGAAGATTGGCGGCACCGCACCAATCATTATGGACTTTGATCCTCTTGAGATGGCTCGTCAGCTTACTATGCGCCAGATGACCATCTTCTGCTCGATCCTGCCCGAGGAGCTGTTGGGATCACAGTGGATGAAGAAGGGTGGCATTGCCTCCCCCAACGTCAAGGCCATGACTGCTTTGTCGACTGATATTTCTAACCTGGTTGCCGACACCATTCTCCAGTACTCCGAGGTCAAGAAACGCGCTGGTGCTATCAAGCAGTGGATCAAGATTGCTCACCGGTGCTACGAGCTGCACAACTACGACGCTCTGATGGCCATTATCTGCAGTCTCAACAGCTCGACTATTACTCGTCTTCGCCGCACCTGGGATGCAATCTCGGTGAAGCGCCGCGAGACACTGAAGATGCTACAGGGCATTGTCGAGCCGTCGCAGAACAATAAGGTCCTGCGCGGCCGCCTGCACGACCACGTGCCCCCTTGCCTGCCTTTTCTGGGCATGTACCTGACTGACCTTGCATTCAACGACATTGGCAACCCCGCTACCAAGCAGCTGCCTGGCCAGGATGGATGCGAGCCTAACCAGAGCTCTGCGTCGGGTTTGACTGTTATCAACTTTGACAAGCACACACGCACAGCCAAAATCATTGGCGAGCTGCAGCGCTTCCAAATTCCCTACCGCCTGACCGAGGTGGCTGATGTGCAGGAATGGATCGCGAGCCAGATTAGCCGCGTGCGCGAGCTGGAGGTGCCTGGCAACAATGTGCAGGTGTCGTACTACCGCAAGTCGCTGCTGCTTGAGCCGCGCGAGACGCAGGTTATGGCCAAGGCAATGGTCGACTCGGGCGCCTCGGCTGTGTCCCTGGCAGCCCCTGCTCTTAAGGAGTCGGGCACATCACGCACTGATTTGTTTGCGTGGATGCGCGGCGGCAATGCCCACAACGGCACTGCCGCTCCGACTACTACTGCTGTAGCAACCCCTGCCACTCCCACTGCAACCAAAGCTGTCTAAGGCTTTACTACTGCTCTACAACTACACAATCACCCACCCAATCTTCTTTCGTTTAACCTTTTCCTACTTAATTTCTTTGCATTATTCGAACCATGCTCCAATGATACCCCTATATTTCTTCAAATATTCTCAATTTACATTATACTTTTCCACTTCTCTCTTCTATTGAACTCCTCCACTGTCTACTATTCTATTCTTTCTAACTTTCGACACTCAACCATGCTCCCCAACTTCTTTTCTCAGACAAGGTCTTGTACTGCTACGCCTTCACCCATGTTATAACATACTTTTACGGCCTTTTGCTTCCAACTCTATCTGTTGTTTACTTTATCATTTTTATTTTCTGTTACCTGGCACGCGTCAGTGTACACTTCAATGTTAATTACTGTTAATTTCTTTACTTCGTTTTTTTCGGGCTTCTTCCGTTTTAAAATTCTCGAGTATATGGTTCATGGTACATGGGTACAACGAATGGAGTTCATGTTTCCTTTCTTCTTTCTTCGTCTTTTATCGAGGTATTCGATTCGTTCTATGTGGTGCAATGATGCCGGACTGGAATCTGTTGTTGCTTTAATTTATTTCTATGTCTGCTGTTTGTTACTGTTGTTTCCTTTGTCTACGGGGACACAAAAGAAGGAAAACTAGCCATAGCTATTGTATAGTAAAACCGCAAGGTTATATTACTCAATCAAGGGTTCGCGCCCATTTCACCATCAACGAGCAGTCAAGGCATCATTGTGATAATCAAATTAGAAATCCATTATAATTATACAATCAAACAGTGGTCTATCGTACAAACTTAAAGCAATGAAACAGTTCAAACCAAAACGTCGAAACATCTACCGCCCCTTTATGCTTTTCTTGCTGGGAAACAATCCAAGTGCAGTGTCCACCATTACGGCAGCGCTCAACGAGAAGACCGTGGCGAATAGCTGCACAACGTACCATAGGAATGCGCCCAGCTGCATACTGAAAAACTTGAATACTTCGTTTATCTGGTAGTGGTCCTCCTGCCGTGCGATATAGTAGCGCGTCGTTGGCCCGTCGCCGTTGATGAGCGGTGCAATATTTGACGAATCTGACGAGTTTGAGAGAGCGGCTGCATGCGCGGCGGCCACTTCGGCATAGCTGCGGTGCTCTTCTGTGGTGATCTTGCGCAGGGACAGCTCGGTGACGAGGCGCACATTGGCGGCATACAAGGGCACAAACCAGAGCGCGAACCGCTGATGCAGGGCGACAAACAGGGTGCCAGTGTCCTCGTCCCAGGCGACGGATTCGAAGCCGACTTGGATGTCGGGGCTCATGATCTTGTACCAGCGAAAGATGCCGGCGAGAGCGCGCCGGGACTCTACTTTTGTGGCTGGCAGCTTCCATCTAAAAAGTTTTGGCGGCTGTCCCTTGTAAGGGGGCACGCGGCAGAGAGGATGGACAAACTCTGCATCGGGGGTAAAGTACTTGACGAGGGCGGCCTGCTGTTCGGCACGCGGCCTCGTGCAGAGGGTGAGGATGATATCCTTGATCTCAGTAGGCGGGTTTTCCATGTCGATGGCTGTTGATGAAAGGGATGTTGTTGATACAAGGTATTGGAAATTCGGAATGTAAAGGATATAATTGAAATATAAAGAGTGAGAGATACCAAGTACTAAATAAAACTTAATAGAGAGGGAGGTTTCACATGCTCCCGCTGCTTTGGGTTACGGTGCTGTCAGTCCGCCAACCACTAGTGACGTCACTCAGTCAGTCAGTACCAATTCACAGCGCTGGCCCACACAAGCTTAGGTGCTTTGTTAGCTGTTGAGCTTTGTCAATTGACTGTCTTCTGTCTTCTTTTGTTGCTAAACGCTATCTTAATGTTTTGTAATCAACTGCTCGGCTCGAGTGTTAACCTAGAAGTAATTTATAGCTATTTAGCGAACCATCAACACCATCAATGCGACTGCTAAAGATACAGATAATCATGCTCTCGGCAACAGTTACACAGTTGCCTCTTTGGGCAGCCGCCAGAACTCAATGCTAAGGCCACGGTCTGCCCATGATCGAATGTGCTCAACCACCAGCTCCCACATATCCTCAACACCTGCAAACTCCCACGTCCCGAAAGACGACTGCCAGCCCCTGCTAGCTAGATAGTCGACACACTGGGTAATGTGATGTTCGCTCGTGGCAATGACCAGAGTCCGGCACTGCTCTTTGAGCCATCCAGACCGCTCCAAGAGGGCCAGCAGCGCCCCGGTCTGTGCCCGTCTCCTCTGGATGTTGTGTGCCTTTGTCATTTCGTCAAAAACTATTTCTTGGTCAAAAGAACAGATTGGAGGAGTGATAGGAGGAATCCTGGGATCAAGGTAGATGAGGTGTGTGTATGGGTTGTTGGTCGAGACGTAGCGGCAGACATGGTCAACTGAGTGGCAGCACTTGTCGCACTCCTCGGGGAAGAGGTCTTTGGCACTTAGTAGCGGATGGCACGAGCTGGAGAGACTCGGCATTGACCGTTTGCAGCTTATGTAGTCGCTGGTGTCATATTCGGATATGCAGTCGCAGTCTTTGTGATTAGACTCGGAGTCGAAATTACTGCCAACACTGCTTACAGACGATGCAGGCGACGGATAAAGGGGGGAGCTGGCCATGTCAGTGGACTTGCCACTTTGCTCGTAATCCGACTCGGGTTCAATATCCATCTCAATGACTGGCGGCGAGTCCACTTCGGGCTGCGTGATCACGAAGAACTCATCAGAGTCTTCTTTAAAGTACGCTGGAGGGCTCCTGTTCTGTCTGTTGCTGTGCATATCGGCCATCTCGGTCTTAACAGTGCCGCAGAAGCGCCCGCCACGAAGCTGCTAGTTCTGGTCGAGGGCTTCCCGGCGGAACGGATGGCCGTCGCTGGAGCCTGGCTCAGGGCTATAGCAGCGCTTTCGTGAGGTCATGATAGGATAGTTTTATGATAGATGCAATGATGTGTATAAAAGGTTTTTGTCAAAGTAGATAAAGAGACTAATTGATGGGGGAAAAGAAATGCACTTCTGCTGTCTATAAATATAGGAGGTCTAGGAAAGGGTTACAGGCCTGAGGACTTAAAATCAAAACAATTATTTCACAGGGCAACGGCACCTTCTGTTACCGTCTTCTACACCCGCCGCCACTTCCTCCCCAACCCAACGTATTACATAATCCCGAATATAAAGATTACAGACTGTTCCCGACATCCCGTCCTCTTCCGTCCTCATCCTTGAGTCCCATCTTGTCGCGAACGTCCGACTCTAGCTCTATCGTAGCCTTGGGCAGTCCTATGCCGATGCCAAAGAAGACAAAAATGGCCCACTTCCACCGGAACGGGTTGATCACGACACAGAATGCGAACCACCATATTAGCTCAAGATAAGTAAAGAAATCAAATGCCTTGGTCGGCGACCAGTGCTTTAGGAAGCGTGTCATGTCGATCCACCGCTCCATCCAGAACGGCGACGGGCGCGTCAGCGGGTCGACCAAAAACATGAGAAGGATGCGCGTGTAAATGCCAATGTGCCAGTTGCCGACAGTGCCAATGGCCGCGAGGTACGTGCAGTTGATGGCCGAGATAGACGGGTGGTTGGGCGGGAAAGTTTGGAGGTACCAGTTTGGCGGCTCGTACGGCTCGTTGAAGCAGCTCTTGGGCAGGAATGACAGCGGCGGCCGCTTAAAGCCCGTTGCCAGAACCACCATATCGACATCAATCTCCTCGCGGTGGCCTGGACCGCCCTTGGGCACGCCCTGGCCGCGCCGGTTGACGACGACGCCCGTCTCTGAAATCTTTTCAATGTCGCAACGAACCCACTCGGCCTTGCCGTCGCGCAGCTTCTGGATCACGTCCGAGTTGACCATGGGCGTGTCCATAAACAGGCCCTGGTTCTTAGGCGGTGCAATGTGCTTAAGATCCTGGCCATAGAAAAAGTTGCGCAGCAGCGACTCGGGGACCCATGACAGCAGGGTCTCCTGGCCAAAAATGTTGAAAGACAGCAATATGTCGACGAGCAAGTTGCGCGGGATAATCCATTTCTCGCTGCGTGCCAGCACATAGGTCATGCTGGCGTCCGTCTTATCGGCAAACTCGAGCGCCTCGACGGCACTCGCGCCGCCTCCGATGATAGCAATGCGCTTTCCCTTGGCTGACTTGCCGGTGAGCTCGCTCGAGTGAAAAATCTCGCCCTTGAACCGCTCCATGCCTTCGATGTGTGGCATCTTGGGCTCGCCACATGTGCCGATAGCCGCAATGACGCCCTCGAAGCGGCCGTTGCTCGGGCTGTTGATGATCCAGCGACCCTTTTCGTCCTGGTAGACCTTGTCGACGGGCGTGCTGAAGCGCGTCTTGGACTCGAGGCCGTAGCGCTCCCACAACTTGGTAACCTGCTTTATAATCTCGGCCCGGTTGGGGTAGCCGCGCGACCATTTTATCGAGGGGTGAAAGCGGTACATGGCCGAGTTGATCTGGAGACCCGACGTGTCATTCACTTGACTCCAGATGCCACCGAGGTGGTCGGACGAGCCGGCTTCGAACAGCACAACATCAAAGCCATGACCGACACAATGAGCAGCCGAGGAAATACCTGTGATACCGGCGCCGATGATGGCTACCTTGGGTCGGCCCAGCTTGATATTCGGGTCGGGCGAATTGGGCGACAGGAACTTGTCCAGGGCATCCTGCCACAGCTGAAAGCCCAGCGTGACGGGATTGAGAGAGTACGACTCGGGCATGTCGTTGGATTTGAATAGATATGATTAAGAGTATAGGATTAGGTACGAATTGGAGATGTCTAGGATGTTTAGGAATATAAGAAAAATTAGGATATTGATGGTTACTGGAGAGCCGAGGAGTTGAGTCTTCACGGGCAGTTAACAAAGAAGTAGCTGCTTACTATACTGCTATGTGCTGTGAGACATTATTGTGACGTCACAAAAGTACTGACATGTGAAAATAGAAAGTGCAGCTGCAAAAGCACAACAAAAGGCAGGAATGACCCACGAGGAACAGCATAACAGAAAGAAGGAAGGAGCTACCATGAAGATACTATGCATAAACAACTATAAAAAATGGTATTAGCTAAGTAGTGCATACTCGAATTGCAAGCAGCGCGGTGCGAGTGTCTCACATCTGGTATTCCATTGGCAGAGGCTGACTGGACCAGCATAATAAAAGTAGTAGGCTCCATCCTGTGTGACCCGATAAAACTCAATTGAGGAGCTTGTTGAGAAAAGCTGTAAAGAGTTGGCAGAAGGCCGGTCATATATCGGCAAACAGATAGAAGAGGCAATGACAAGGAGATAATGAGGTCAATATTTGTGTACTTTATTGAAGACATTATAGAATACAAACTCTATAGAGTTTCCTGCGTGCAACTTGGACAGTCTGATGCATGATGATGCCAGGTGGGTGCACCGCAGAGGTTACAGCTAAAATTTTGAGGCGGCCTCGTGGCCAATCGTGGCTTTTGGATCAAGCCTCACCGATGATCCGAGATGCATAGCCGGGAGTGAAAGAATGGCAAATATAATATTAAAGAACAGATGAATCTTTCAGTGTCCCCTCGACGTCCATGGCACGAAGCGTCAGCTATGCCGTCATTCTCCACAGATCGAGGGACAACGCCAAACAGCCGTTGTATTGGTTTCGTTAAAGATGCTAATAAATCATTAAATTAGATGGACAATTAATTAGAAAAGCAAACAATCAACTCCAAAAAGGCGGGAATAATCGTGTGACAGGTGACAACAGCAATCGGAGGTTTGCCTCCTGCCTGCAGTATTACATAATCCTCCAACGGCAGTTGCCTCCACGAAACAAGGGTGTTACTTGTATTGATATTTCCCGATTAGGAATCACTGTTACTTCATCGGGGCGCACTGATGTATTGGGACGTCATGGACGTCATGACCGTCATGGCTGATAGAGGGTGGGCAGGTAAAGCTTTAAGAGTGAGAAGTTGAACGAATGAGGAGTGATACAGCCAAGCAGTGCATGTATGATCAAGCTCACACAATATACGCCAATATGAGACTTGCATCAAGCGTGCCATAGCAAGCAAGGCAAACTTGAAAGAGGCATCCTGCTGTGATCGCAATGATCTCATACCTCTCGACCGTCTTCGATGACATTCACTGATGGATTAACGATGTCGCTGTGTAGATGGGCTAGATGTAGAAGCCTGGTAGAGGAGTCAATGTCTATATAAGACGGTCGACTGTCGTTGGAATTCTATTTTGACCTATATTCATTCTCACTCACATCTTTATCAAGCATCAACACTTGCACACACTGCCATAACATACACCTTTAAGCAATTTTAACTCTCCAACCACCTCTACAACTCCAAAAACCGTCATCATGGGCATTCTTCACCCCGATCAGCGCACCAACCCCAGCACTGCTGCTGGCGGCGTCGTCTACGGCGAGCACCCCGGTGTTGCTGCTGGCACCCACATCCCTACCACCCAGACCACCGCTACTGGACCGGCACCCAATACTGCCGGTCCTCACAGACATGACATCCTGAACAAGCTCGACCCTTCTGTCGACAGCGACATGTCCAAGGTTACCAAGGCCGCCAATGCCGGTACTGCTGTGCACAACACCCACGGCGTCAACGCCAACACCGCCCACCACAACCGCCATGGCATCCCCCCGGCTATCGCTGCCGGTGCTGGTGCTGGTCTCGGCGGCGGTGCGGCCCACCACAACAACCACCACAACAACGGTGCCGCCCACACTCACGGTATTCACGCTGCTGCACCTAGCACTGCTTACAACAACGGTGGCCTTGGTGCTGTTGGTGCTTCCGGTGTTGGCCACCACAGCCACACTAACCACGCCGTGCCTGTGACCGCTGGCTCTGCCGCCACTGGCCCTGCCCATCACACTGCCGGCCCTCATCAGTCGGATATGGCCAACCGCCTGGATCCCACCGTCGACAGCCACACCGGCCTGCGGAAGTAGATTCATATACCCAACAGAGCAGGAGGAGGACAATAATTTGTTTGAGTATGGTCCATATGGCCACTGAAGTGAGATAGCTCCTTCACCCAAAATAGCAAAATTCCAATAAAAAACACACCGCGGATAAACCCGAAAAATCCAATCAATATGCAGTTAAGTGAGGTTTTGTATATATATATATATATATATATGATTTATATAATGCAATATGGTTCGTAAATCGTCATCGTAGTAAAAGTTGGTCTTATATCTCAATCTTTCCGCCATACATCGCGCCACATCTCTTTGAAGCCATATTTGGGTGCCTTGCTCTCGTAGACGCGCGTGTTGGCACCTCCACCACCCATCCGCTCCAGCACATGCCGGCCCACGGTTTCGCTCATGTCTTCTCCTGGCGGCTTGGCTGGACGGGCTGCACGTTCTTTGATTGTCTGTGCCAGCGTCGGCGCTACGTCCGCATAGCACGCATTCAGCTCGCGCTCGAGTGAAAAATATGGCTTCTTAGCCAGCTCTGGCGCCATCAAATTGTACGACCTGGTCAAGGTGTTCAAGTTTTTAACTGACAACTCCATGTACGACTTTTCCACCGCTTCCCAGCTTGGGTCGCGGTAAGGATGTGTTGTGTCGATGTCGGGGGCCGTAGACTTTGTTTGCTCTCCTTTTTCTTTCTCCGAGCCAGAGCCTGCCTGGCCTGCTTCGTCATCAATCTCCTCTATCAGCTTTGTCATGACAGGATCGTCAGTATGGTTGGACGCCACAGAAATTTGCTCTACATTCCGTCGCCGTGGGTTGTGCACCTGTTCAGCGCGAGCATACCGCTCAGCCGCCGCCATTTGCTGCTGCAGAGACCCGCCGCGGCTCGCAATCGACCGTGCCGCATGCCGCCGCCACGATGTCCGCAGAAACACCCGGAACGAATGCGCCGCCCGTGCCACCTCCTGCTGCTTTTCGATCCATGGCGGCACTATGTCTTGGCGCTGGATCATTTTGTTCATAATGTACTCGGTCGTATCGATAAATGGATTGTCGGCGCGCTTGTCGCGCTCGACGCCCGGCCCGCGCGGAATATTCTGGAACTGGCCGCGTGAGATCGCATTCTCAATGCGCTCGTTGGCGAGCGCAGCAAGGCCCGAGAACGAGCTGGGCATAATGCGCCCACCTGGCGAGAACCGCTCCTGTAGCTCTTTGCGGTACTCTTCGCGCTCCTTGTCCGTCATTCTGTTATCAGGCGTCTTCTCAAGGTCGGTATAGACAGATACCTTTTCGCGGGCATTTGACAGGCGCTTGCCAGGAGTAGGGCTGGGTGCGCGGCGCAGGCGCAGGTCGACAATGACGGGGTCAGAGATCTTGGGTTTCCCTCGCAGACCTGGTGCCAATCTCTTTTGTGAATCTGTCAACATCCGTAGCACGGCATCTTCTTGTGACTCTTCTCCCGTCCACGGCTGGCCCGCGACAGACGCCGCCGCCGATCGTCCTGCGCCACTTGCTGATGCAGATGCAATGGATGTTGGGTTGATACCTGCAGCAGCAATTGTCCTGTCGTGCTCGGCATGGAATTTGGCATCTGCAATCTTTCCCAAAAGCTTGCTCTTCAGCTCGTCGCTGAAACCAGCATCCTCAACGGCCTGTCGTCCTGCCCGGCCGCCCGTAAAAAGGGCCTCCTCAGTAGCCTCTTGTAGTCGCCTTGACATGGCACCTTTCTGTTTCTCTTCCTTATCCGTGTGCGAGACCGCATCTGTTGCAGAATCTCTATTCTGGGTCGAATATAAACGGCCAGCGCGGTCCGATCTAGATGCTGTTGTCGTCGGACGGCCGAGCCGCGGCCGGGGTGGCCGGACTGCTGCCCGCGCACACTGCCGGCATATAAATGAAGAGTGCATTTTGAATGGTATGTATGAATAGCAAAGAGCCCTTTAGGAAACCAGACCGTCCCAGGAGGAGCTTCTCGTGAGACGCACTGCCGTTGCCGTCCGACATTCGCCGTTCGATATCAAGCTCTTATCCACGAATTTGCCTCTTATCGGAGCTTATGGAGTTTAGCGGCTTCAGTGGGCTCAGTGGAGTGCGCTGCCTACAGACATGTGGGCGCTGCTGGGCGATACCTGAAGAGACCCGTTTTTCTTCAAAAGTTAGTTAAAGCACTTTAAGTCGTGACGCGCGACGCGTCTTGCAGTCGTAGAGGGAAGCGAGGGGTTGTGATTGTAAATTGTTGATTGTAAATGGATAAAGAAATGTGAAGCATACAGATGCACTCTCTATCAACACTTTTCTACAATCTTTTTACATCCTTTCGAAAACACTATAACCACACACAACCTAACAAAATGCCTGCAGCAAAAGACGACACGCTCGCTGCCGAGCCGGCGTTTGTAGCCAAGACCGAGACGACGACGACGACAACGACAGAGACACCAACAGCAGAGGCACTGGCTCCAGCACCGGCAGAAGGCAACAAGGAGGAGGACCAGTACCTCGATTTGGTCCGCGAGATCCTCGAGACGGGCGAGCACCGCCCAGACAGAACAGGCACCGGCACCTACTCCCTCTTTGCACCGCGCCCCCTCAAGTTTGCGCTGCACCGGAAGAACGAGAACTCGGAGATTGTGCCCGTGCTGCCCCTCCTCACAACCAAGCGCGTCTTCACCCGCGCCGTCATTGAAGAGCTGCTCTGGTTCGTCCGCGGCGAGACAACATCCACCACCCTTGCCGAGAAGAACATCAAGATCTGGGACGGCAACGGCTCGCGCGAGTTCCTCGACAAGATGGGCTTCACCGAGCGCGAGGACGGCGATCTCGGCCCTGTCTACGGCTTCCAGTGGCGCCACTTTGGCGCCGAGTACAAGGACCCGCATGCCGACTACACGGGCCAGGGCGTGGACCAGCTAGCTGAGGTCGTGCGCAAGCTGCGCGAGAACCCCTATGATCGGCGCATCCTGCTGTCGGCGTGGAACCCGCACGACCTGCCGCAGATGGTGCTGCCGCCGTGCCACATGTTTGCACAGTTTTACGTGTCGTACCCAAGAGCAGCCAAGCTCGGCCAGCCTGCTGACGAGTCTGTGCCTGCCACCGGCCACCTGCACTGCCAGCTGTACCAACGGAGCTGCGACATGGGCCTGGGCGTGCCGTTCAACATCGCCTCGTACGCGCTGCTGACACACATGCTGGCACGCGTGTGCAACTTGGTGCCTGGCTCGCTGACGCACGTCATGGGCGATGCACACGTCTATGCCGACCACGTCGATGCTCTGCAGACCCAGCTGGAGCGTGTGCCACGAGCATTCCCCGACCTGACAATCCTAAACCACCCCATTGACAGCCGCGAGAACAGCATTGACGGCTGGCAGCTAGAGGACTTTGTGGTCGAGGGCTACAACCCATACAAGGCGATTGCCATGAAGATGTCTGTTTAATTTTTCATATCCTTTTTTCTTCTTCGTTCAGCTCGTTTGTTCTTGGGTGTAATATATTGCCGTTTCTATGCATTTCTGTAGTGAAATTAAAGTACTAGAATACAGGCTCAAACTTCGTCTCGGCCAGTCTAAAGGGAATCTGGACTGCTCGAGACACGCCGTATGCGCTCCTCGTATTGCGTATTGAATATATATATCACTTTCGCTTTTTCAGACCTTTGGTCTATCAGCCACCATCTCTGTAAAGGCCATCACGATAACAGCAGAATATGCCACACGATAAATACAGTTTGGAAATGACTAAAAGATGCCTAAATAACCAGAAACAAATATTCTATGTTGTCGTAAGGCCAAAATTAATCTAGAAAATATTCAAAATACCTAGCAGCTTTTAAGAATAATAAATAGATTCCCTTACCACTCTTCGGATCCGAGTCGATTTCCGGGCATCACTGTCGTCTACATCGGTGCCGATACGGAGACGCTAATCGCTCACCCTTTGATGGAGATGGGGTTTGATTACAGGCGGCGGAACCATGTCAACCTGCCCCAACAACACCGTAGGACTTTTAAGTAAATCTATCAACTAAGCACCTATGGCGTGCCCGCGCTGTCATTTCTGTTGATCGCTTCGGCCTCTGCACGCCAAGACAGGGAACACCTACAAAACAATAGACATTTTTTACATCTTCGGTTCAGTAGGAGTGGTCCGAGTGCCTCTAAAACTTTCAGAGTTGCTGTACAATTATAAATTTTAATTTCACGAGCAGCAAGAGTGTTGAGGCCGTTGTCAATATTGCCGGCAAGAATCTCCGAAACCGCCAGGACGACTATATTATCCGCCACCCCTCCTCTTTGCCTTTCCTGTCTTCTTTCTCTTCTCGCCCATTCTCATCACCGCCTACAACAATGTCTCATCTTGCCAAGGTCGCCGACAGCGGCTTTCATAACGCCAGTGCCTATGATGCACACCGGCCGTCATACCGCCCCGAAGTTGTCAGTGCATTCCTCGGCCGGCTGAATGTGCTCGACCACTCGGGGTCGAGTCCTCTCAAAATTGCCGAGATTGGCGCAGGCACAGGCAAATTTACAGAGGTTCTATCCAAGAAGGCCACCGAGGACAAGATCTCGCTAGACGTCGTTGCCGTCGAGCCGCACGACCAGATGCGCGCCCAACTCACGGCCAAGAACCTACCGCACATTACCGTTGTCAAGGGCCACGGTGCCGATCTCAGTATCTTCGGGGATGCGTCGGTTGATGCTGTCGTCATCGCCCAGGCTTTTCATTGGTAGGCATGCACCTTTAACTGAGTGTACTATGTATAGTATGAAACGAAATACTGACTGCTAGGTTCGCCAATATCGAGGCTTTGACAGAGATTCGCCGCGTGCTCAAGCCTGCCGCCCTAGTCGGCGTAATCTGGAACATTGAAGACTACAACAAGCCTGCCGAATGGACGGCAGACAGTCCCTTCAACCAGGCTCTCAATGATATCATCCTGTCGCTGCCGCACGACGGTAGCCCGCGGTTCCGCGACGGCAAGTGGCAGCAGGCCTTTGTCGACGCTGCCGATGCCAAACTGTACACGCATTTTGCAGACGACCGCATTGAGTGGACAGTCACGCTGTCGCCTGATGCGCTGTGGAAGCGTCTGCAGACCCTGAGCCAGATTGCCAACCTGCCCGAGACGGGCCCCAACGACGACAAGGAGGCGACTGACGCAAGCCTGCAGCCGACCTCCAGAGCCACGGTGCACCGCCGTCTTGAGACTGCTGTTGCCCGCGATGATGCTCCACGTGATGCCCAGGCTAATGTTACGATTCACGCCGTCACATACTTTGCATGGGCACAGAAGATCTAGGTTTAGAAGTGGAATGTGATAGGAAATTGGTGATTCATTCAATAGTTTAATAGTTTATCATTAATGCTATAGGCGTTTATACGTCCTCGGAAATGTACATGACTAGATTGTTAGTATTTATCAGCAAAAAAATTAAAGAGTAGCTTCACCATACCGTTGTTGCCGCGAACAAACGCGTCGCCGTATGTCCTCCGCTTAACGCCGTTGACGTACTCCTCCGTCTTCTCGAGCGCAATGTTCATGTAGCCGTCGACAGACTGCAGCTCGCCCTTATAGACGACGCCCGAGTTGAGCTTGACAACCACGGGACTGCCGATAATCTCGCTGAGGAACGCGCTGGGGTCCTTGCCCTCGTTCTGTGTGGGGGGTGAGTCGTTCTCCATTGTGGTCTGCGGCCGCTGGGTTAGCGTACGCTGATCCAAAAGATCCTGTTGAGGGATTTGAGTATGACACAGGCTCAAGCAATAGAGCAAGGATGAATAGATGGTGATGGTACAAAGGCTGATGACAGAAGATGACGAGGATGAGATGTGAGTAAACCAGGGATGACGTACTGTGTGTGTATATGAGCTGGCTGGAGGCGAGTGGTTATCAAGTGGTTCGTGAGTGTCTTGAATATGCAATTTCAATATATCTCAATGAAGATACAGACTTTGCTTCGATCGCTGTCCGTCGTCTTGTCCTGTCTCGTACATGTGAGGTCAGGCGCCAGTCACGAGCCTGTCACTACACGCACCTCTGCACCCACCAAAAAATCTAGGGTGGGTCCGCCGCATCAGGGATAGCACACCGCCCAATGCCATAAAGCCACGTCTTAGTCATCCCATCGGATCCCCTGTTGCGACTAGGAATTCAAGCTCTAGCGGCCCTAGCGCCTCCGTCCAGCGGCCTCCACATCCAACCAGCACCTCCGCCGAGCTATTTGCTCTAATACTGAGCCACTCTGCCCACTCCTTCCAGTAAGCTGCCGCTGCCGCTTGCCGCATGTTGATCTTACGCTTTTACTTTTGCTCATATGCTCTCATTCATGCTCTGATACTCTCATACTCTCATGCTCATGCTGTACGCCAGCGGCTAGCCTTCTGTCCTAAGAGCATCTGAGATCAACCATTGACTTTTCACCTCAACCCTTACAACGTCAACTACGCTTGAAGCTGCCACCGTCAAAGTTCACATGTTATAAGCTTGATTTCTTGGTTCTTCAACTGCGAATTCGGGTCCATCTGCTGGAAGTCACACACTCTCTCTGCCTTGCCTCATCTCACCTACTCTTCGTTTCTCAATCGAGGGCAGTTCTTCGCGTTGCCCATTGCACCTTCCTCCTCTCAGCCTCGTTCGATTGTTCCTTCTATTTGTGCCACCGCATTCTTATTGGCATCGCGTTCCTTCCTTTCCCGGCAGCTTCTTTTATACCCCTCCGTGGCCAATACCACCGTCTTCTCCGGTCTTATATAACTCAGCCACTGTCGCTATCACTCTCGCTTCTCCTCATCCCATAGGTGACTCGTCAAGACCGAGTCTTATCAATCTAAATCCAAAGTCTTTCTGTCAGAATTGCCCAAAAGTTCATCGCCATTAGCCTGCCACTGTTGTGACAGCGCCGTCTTGTCGGAACCCTGGCGACACCGGATCTGCCCAAGCGGCGAAAGACGCGGCACAGACTCTCTGGTGGCAATTCTAGCAGACCCTCGGCACCACCTGCATCATCTGTGTCCTCAAAATCCTCTGCAAATCAGGCCGGTCCCAGAATGACCAACCCCTACAACCCAAATTCCTCGTATTCTCACCATACAGAAACCGGAAATAGATTGCAAGGCAGCATGGTGAACCCGTTTCTATCTCAGGCGCTGCGCACAGATATCGAATCTCCAATGACTTCAGAAGGCGGGGGCGGAGGCGCGGCCGGAGGCGCAGGATCGTCTCTCTTTGCAGGGCCTTCCGCCCCGGCATCGTTGGGAGGAGACATACGGACGGTGGGCACTAGATCAGCAAGGGGTTCTCCGTATAGCTTGCCCGATTATACGGGCTTACTGAGCAGTTCCACAACAGGCACAACCACAGCCGGCTTGCGTGGGCGTTACAGCCTTGGATCTGGCTCTGCCACTCACGCGCGATCAGGGCCATCGAAATCATATGATGGCGGCAACCAAACGCCGCCACTGGGAGACGGTCGTGCATCACCATCGGGCAGTGTATCTGCTGCAGACAATACCTTGGTAGGGGGCACTGCAACAGCGCTGTTGACGCAAAAGGCCAAAGCAAAAGAGCAAGCGATGAGCGGTACTCTCATGTTTAGGTGTGTTGTTGTGTAGACAACCCATGTCTGAGAGAATAAAAGAAAAAACATGCACTAACAGACTACAGAGCTCCTTTGGCGGTAGCCACAGTGACTGTCCACGGCTCAAATTACGCCGTGCACACAGAGCTGCTCTGTCGCGAGTCAAACTATTTCAGAGGCTGCCTACGAGGCAGTTTTTCTGAGGCCGAGACGCAGACTGTCACTATTGATGACGAGGATATCTCGGTCGAAGATTTTGGTCTCTGGGTCGACCTGCTGTACCGCGTACATTTTAGCAAACCCGGCGCCTTTGTGCTGCGCAAGGAAGAGACGGGCGGCACGCTGTCGACGATGCAGCTGCTGACACTATGGAAATTGTCAGACCGGTTTCTCAACAAGCCGCTGGCGGCCATTGTCTTCGAGAGCCTACAACACCGCCTCGGACTTTACTCGGTCGAGCAGTGGCGTAAGCTTTACCGCACACGGCCGGCGCAAGATATCAAGTCGCGTGTGAGCCGGCTGCAGGATGCCTACCGCTACTGCTGCGAGCAGAGCCTGCCGTTTGCCGATGCGATTGTCAACGCATGTGCCAACTGCCCACCTCAGGTGTATGACAGTTCAGTGGCAATCCTAGACAAGGACTTCATGGAACAGGTGTCGCGGCGCATGATCATGGCGCATGCAGACAACTCATTGCTTAGCAAGGAGCAGCGGATAGCAAGTATATCATCATTGTCGGGCGGTGATCACATCATGGGGGGTACTTTGGGTGCTGTCGGCGGCGGCGGCGCCAGCGGTAACGGAAACGGAAACGGAGTTGGTCGCAGCAGCGGTGTGGGGTCCGGTGCAGTCGCGGGCCGTGCCGCAGGCGGAATCGGCAGCCTGTAGTTTGGTTCAACAGCAAAGCGTAGTTTTCTTTTCGTTTTTATTCATGTTATACAAAACCTCGGCATTCTAGGAGACTCAAAAGAAGCATACCCCTTCTAGATTGTTAGAGATGGACGAGTCTTTAATTTGTTTGTATTCATTAGTGTAGTGACAGTTATTACTGAGGTATAATACAATAACATTATAACATTATTCATCATCACCCAAGCATGTTTCAATTCTGAATGGAATGTGACAGTTCGTTCAGTATGTATATGCTATATATGCTATATACGCTATATACGCTATATGTGCTATATGTGCTATGTATGTTATTTAATTTGGCAATTTCTAGTATATCGTACAAATCTCGGCAACTTTTCTGGTTTTGTCGCTCGTCAGCGGGTAATATGTTTTACAGACGGTCCAAGGAAATAAAATGAAGGAGTACAAAGGTGAATAGGTAACGGTATCAAGGATAGGAAATGATACCGAAAGATGGCATGTCAATGGCTTGAAGATGGTGTTTGTGTGTAGACCAAACAAGGACAGCTTGCGTCTACTCAGCCTGCTGTTCCATGTGTGTGGGCAGATTGTAGTCGGCATAGTCAGCGTGCACAAAGGCGCGGTCGACAATTGGCACCGACTCAATGACATACTGCAGACTCTCGCTCAAATCGTGGCTGTCCTTGAGCGACATGTTGGCATCCAGCACAATATCGACCTCGACAATCAGCTTGTCACCCGCATGGTACGCCTGCAGGCCCTGGATGGCCTTGATCGTTTTGGCGAAGCGCATAGTCAAGTACAGCAGAATGTTGCGCTGGTCAGCTGTCGCCGAGAAGCCCGACAGATGCTTGATGTGCTCAATTGACGTGCGCGACCAGTTGTAGATAACCACGAGCGACAGCAGCAGACCACCGAGAGCGTCCAGCCACCAGATGCGCGCGTAAAAGCCGACAATGGGGAACGCAATCGAGCCCGCGTTGAAAATCACATCCGTCATGGCATCATCGGCCAGCGCCTGCACGCTCGAGTTCTTGACCAGGCGGCACCACAGCCAGCACATGCCCTTGATGACGATCGTGCTCAGCATCGTAATAATCGCCGGCAGGCCAAGCTCAATCACTTCGTGGTCGTCGCTGGCCAGGTGCTGCACGGCCTGCAGCATGACCTGCACAAAAGACGTAATCATAATGGCCGAGAACACCAGCACGCCCAGCGGCTCCAGGCGGCGGCGGCCAACAGGATAGCGGTACTGGTCCTGGTTGCTGATGAGCCAGGTTGTGGTCCAGACAATGGCCGTCGACAGGAAATCCAGCATGGCATCGACCAAACTGGCAAGCACGGAAATGGAGGGCACCGACAGCACGACGGCCAACTTACCGGCCAGGAGAATGGCGTTGGCGGCAAAGTTGACGTAGATGGCCAGTGTAACAATGGGTGCAGAGCTGTCCACGTTTTCATCCTCCTCGAGCAGCAGCGGGATATCAGCAAGCGTCGGGGACTTGCTGCCCGGGCCGCCAGTGTCGTTGTCGTTTTTGGAGTTGGAGTTGCCGTTACCGTTGCCATTGCCGTTGGCAGCAGAGTTGGCAGAGGAAGAGTTGTTGTTAGCGACAGTGCCGTATGACGGAGATCCAGCGCCCGCCTGGGACGACAGCAGGCGGCTCGAGTCGTTGGCGTTGTTGTTGTCGGCGTCGTCACTGCTGACAACGTCAGGCGAGCTCGAGTTCTCCGTCTCGCGAGGCTGGCGCGGACGCGACCGGTTCAGGAACTCGTCATCATCATCTGGGTCGTGGTCGTCCTCCTCGTCCTCCTCGTGCGCCTCAAGCAGCGGCGTCGTCTCGGCCGGGCGGTAGATGCCCTTGGGCGTACGGTTGACCTTTTTGACGCCCGTGGTGCCGGGCATCATATTGCCTGCACCGGGACTCACACCAATGGCGGCACCGTCGGCTGCATCGGCCAGCAGCAGGCCGCCATTGGCGGGCGATGACGATGCTGCAATGCCCGTCGGCTCTTCGCTGATCGTTGCGGGCACGGCCACGTTGCGCGACATGTAGCCTGCCGAGTGCAGCTCATTGTACTCGTTGAGCAGATCGTGCGGCAGCGACGAGTTGAGCAGGCGATCAATGTACAGGTACTGCTGGATCAGCATGTTGTTGCGCTCATAGTACTCGCGTAGGGGTTTTGTCGACAGCGCGTCGAGCTGCTCCTCGGTCTTCCAGTAACGCTCCCAGCGGTAGCGCTTGGCCTTGCCGATGAGGCGCATACTGCGCATCTGGGGGTTGTTGAGGATAGCACTAAGACGACGCTCGTCGTGGAGGCGGCGGTGGGTATCGGCGTCATCGCTGTCGCTGAAAGTATCCCGACGTGGGCCGGCAAGAAACGAGCCGCCAGGGGTCATAATGCCCGAAGGCGTGAGGGCGCCACCGGGCAGGCCTTCCTCCTCGTCGCGGCCATGGGGCATGTTGGACGACGAGCGGCGGCGGATGAGGGAGGCAAGGGTACTGTTGCGCGGGTTGTAGCCCTCCTCCTGGAGCAGCGACGCGCCATGGCGCTGAAGGGGAGTCGGCGACGACATCTTTATTTAGATGCAAAGGCTCCGATCCAATGGCAGATAATAAATATCAGTTCCGGGCCCGTGGAACGAAATGTGTTGGGTTAGCACCGATGCCGTCGACTGCCGTGTGATGCGACACTGTATGCAACCAATGGATGCAGGATCTCAAGCGTCTAAATGATAAATGACGAAATGAAGCTGTTCGAGGTGGTGATGTCGATGCAAGAGAACTAAAAGGAATATAGAAAGGAAGAGTAATAGACAAGAAAACCAAGACTGGATCTGATAACTCTAAAAGTCTAAAAGGAAAAATGCCGCTGATAATGATAGCGCTTATGCTATTGCTATATTGATATATTGATAGCAAGCAGGGAGGAAAACTCAACGTCCACTGTCGATACGAGGTTAATCCGCCACTATGGAGGATGCAATCATGACTCGTTTAACTGGAACGGCAAACAAAGAGGGATAAAAAGACAGCCAAGCCTGCCCCAGGCAGGACGCGGCGAATGTGGTAGGGAGAGTTGCTAGTAATTACTGAGTAAATTTGTCAATGTGTAAAGAACGCGCTCCTGTGGCAGAAAAAGTACTTAGTAAAAGCGAGACGCGATAAGATGCAAATTGTGGGCCCTGCCGCAGAATAGAGGTGAATAGTGGTAGAAAGCAGAAGCAAGAAGCAAGAAGCAGTAATAATACGAGGACGAAATGGAGTTTGGCTCAGGCTTGGCTTTCCGCTTTTGATCTAAAGCAGAGGAAGGAATGTCTGTGAAGCAGCTTGGCATAGTCACGTGATGTATTTAGTGGGTTTTATGTCCATGAGGAAGGGGCCAAAACAGGCAGCAGCTAATAGCTCTCGTAGCTCTAGAAAGGAGAAGGGGAGGGAGGAGGTGAAGTCTATTAAATGCAAATACATATAAAAAGTGAGGGGGCAGAGACAGCATAAGAAACAGAGTTCAGCTCAGATGTGGTAAGTACTATGCAGCGGAGATTGCAGAGTGCAGCTGGACGGCCAAGGCGATGATTATGTAATCAGTACATGTAAGGCTGGTTAATCAATCGAATGATCCAGTCGAGAACATATTCATACTGGGGAAAAACCCAGTTCTCTATTTATTTTAAAACTAAACAAGCAATAAGGCGGCTGTGGGGTATTATCAGTACTCTTTCAGAATCAGATTACCAGAATATTGGTAGAATGTACGAGGGAAATGGGTCTTCGCTTGGCAAGGGATATCAATCACAGATCAACGGAAAGAGAGGTCAATTAAGGGGAAGTATGTCACTTATTATGGCAACTTTTGGATTATACCCAAATGTACAACGGTCGATACATCAGTTCGACAGTTCCTGATCTGCCGGTGAACGTGGCTTCGTGGCTTTCCTGGCCTGGACGCCATGGCTGTTGTCTTGCTTTGCCGGTCTCCGAAGAGAACGACCGAGGCCCCGATGGTGGTGGCTGAGACATACAGATAACACTAGGAGTGGATGGGTTTTTCTTGAGCACGTAGTTGGATAGATGGGTGAATAAACTTGAAATAGTGAAAATCACTTGTTAAGTTGATGGCATTTCTGACTTACGGAGTGGTGGCATTCCAGTGACGATGATGGCGTCATGGCTGATGGTTGTACGGTGTGCTCGCAACGAGTTGGTAGAGTGACGGGGAGTATTCCGCAAGCATTGATTGATGCTGTGTGGTTGATCTACTTTGATGGTCGAGAGGGCTGAGGATTTTAGTTGGAACGGTCGACGTCGATATCGATGCGATGTCGATGTGATGTGATGGCTTACTAGCATCTTGGATGCTAGTTATGCTTGTTGCTGTAGGAGCATATAAATGTATGCAGAGTTCGTTCGTGAGCATTGCATGGGTGCCTTGATAATGTCTAAACGGCTGCAACGGGTGTGTTACAATAGAGGTCTAGATATAGAAGACTATATGCTTCCATATAAATTGTCTTTAATCTTGATTATAAATATCAAAAACACCAGGAGCAATGAACAAATAATAAGCCTAAGTGGTAAAATTAGGCCGATATATCAGCAGTAAACATAACAAGGTATTATAACGACAATGATATAATACATAAATATAGTCTTCATACAATATAAAAAATTGCAACAGGCACAGTCGTCGTCACCTCCAGCATCTCGACCCAATAGAGGTTACGCTGCAGCCAGCCGCTCGATTGCCTTTCCTATTGCATATTGCGTACTGCGTGTTGCGCATTGCCTAAACGGTATGGCTTACGCACTTCTACACCTCTTTTTCAATGTCCACATGCCCATACGTCCATATATAGGCGTTTGCGCAACCAACTGAAACTCTTAGTCTGACGACCGCCACGATGCGTGTAGAAGGGCATTTTGGGAATACTGATTGGGTCCAAGCTGCTGGGTGGCTTCTCTACTGTTATAGGCTGTGCTCAATAATGGGTAATCCGGTTGAGTAATAGGCAAATCTTCAACGAAAATATCTTGTACAAAATCCGTCGTTATGTGAGATACACTACACTGCACATGTCCGGTGGTACTGGCTGGCTCTGCACTCTGCTGCATTCTATGGGGAATGGGAACACCGTGCTTTGGGCCATGCAGTGACAGTACGAGCACTGCAGTGTTGTAGGAAAATAAAAATCTTGCTATTACTATTGCAATCTACAATTTATACGGGGTTGTTGATGACGGTGACATATCTAGCACGGAACACATCAAGGCACGTCCAAGAAAAGAGCGGATTTAAACAAGAATAGAACAACAGAACAACAGAACATGCAGTCAGCAGGGATGTTGCACCAAATTTGTGGATATGGATTTGAATCTGCATGCCCACAGCTTCACCATGAACAAGCGACCTCAAACCAAAATCAATATTATGATCCAATTTTCAAATACCAGGCTGTTGACATCAAGGCTGAGCCTAGCTGAGCGCAGAGCTGAGATATGGTCAGTAAAGTGCCATTGCAATGTGGCTGGGCTGAAGCGAGCAGATATTCTAGTTGAAAACAATGCACCTTGTTTGAGCTTGTCCTGGCCTTGTTCTGTTCAAGGCCTGATAATGCCGGCTTGTCGGTCGGCCTTGTTTCGAGTCGACCAGGCTTCATATCCAACCGAACGTGTGAAGTGGATGAATTGGAGCTTGGAGTGGTCCAGGCTCTCATGCGGCTATAGTTCTATGTTGTTTTATCTGGTGTTTTAGTCTTCTTTGTTTTTCCGTCCCTAGTGTTTCTATCAATTCTCTAGATTCTATTTGTTCCATCTATCGCCATTCTATCATCCGTCTTCACCCATTCTCGTTATTCCATTTTCATCCAGTCTATGTGACAGACTGAACCTTGAAGGAGCCCTGTAGAGCTGAGCCCTGTGGTTATATTGACTATTGACTAATTTACATGTTTAATTCAAACTATCGGATGCCCTCCTCGTCCTCCCTACTCCATAGCCACACGTGGGCCTGTTCATCGTCCGCTACATGCAAAGATCATGCTATTCATTCGAGTACAAATAATCAAGCAATCCATCAGTTAACAATCAAAGCAGCAAATCCAAACCAAATAAGATCACAACGATGATCAAAAATAAAAACAAATAAAATCACCCAACCCATGACCCCTGCTTGTCCCCACACTCTTTTCAGCACAGCGATCTGGCGCGATTCAAAGTTTTCACTTCCTGTGCCGTCTGTTTTCTTGTTAGTTGAAAATTCTCAATTCTTGCATTATTCGCTCAGTATTCTTGATATTCTCTACTTTGACCTGCCACGGATCACGGACCTTTTACTTGCCTCCTGCCCGCCTCTGCCCAACTCTACAGCCAGAATGCAACGCCGTTCCTAGATTCTCTCCCTATCAGAAACAACTTCATCCAGTCATTTTCTTCGCGTCGTACCGGCACAGTCGTATCGTAAGATATATCTATGCCCTGCTCACGGAGTATTAATATTGTATTTATACGACGCCAACATGGCAGAAGTTGGCAAGTCCTCCTTACTAGGGAGTAGTGATAATACCGGACATATATAGTGATCATACTCTGAAAACATAATATCAAGGAGAATACTATGGAAAGAGTCGGTCAGGCTGTTTACTGTCAGGTCCGACCGCCCGCTACTCTTTCTGTTTTCTTTGAGCTTCACTCTCAATTCTCAAATCTCATTTCTACGAAGTACATGTCTCGCTCATCTCATTCAGCCCTTCTAGCGTGTCCGCGATCAGTGTAGTAATGTAATAAATAAGTGACTAAATTCATCAAATTCAATTCAAGTTCATACTCAGTCCAAAAAAGAACGATCAGATAAATCCTGGAAATATCCTAATAAAACAGCAACTAGATAAACCAGGCAATTCAAACTAAGAACTGCCTAGCCATCCGCAGCTCCGGCGCGACGCCGACAAGGGGTTTACTAATGACTGCTCCTAGCGTTGTAATTACATATGATAATGGTATCCCATCCATCCATAGTGAATGCCTGATACTGCCCTCTGGCCAGGCCATATGGTGTCTATTTTTGGAGCTTTCACATGAAGTCCAGTGAGTAAGTAGATTGAAGTAAGCATACGTACAAGCATACAAGTTAGACAAGTAAATCCAAATATTATTTACAAATCTATTACAGAGACCAGTGACCTCAGGATCTCCATTCCATGGCGATCGCGGAGCAACGCTGCTTATTTCTGTGGTGCACTTTGTGGAGGTGCAGCAACGCTTGACGCTTTTTGGGTCTATCGGTTCTCAGGTGGACAGTGATTATGTTGCTTGTTCGATTCATAACATCCTTGCTTGCATGCAAACGGCTGATTTGATGTCAGCTGACTCTTGCCCAAGCATGTGTTTTGCTGGCTAGTGGATGGTATAGCGTGTGTCTCGAGTGTACGAAGTAGAGGAAAGAAGAAAGAAAACGAAAAAGAAAAAGCAATACAAGCCGAAGCCGTCACCATTGTATAAGCATATTTGCGTGCCTTCTTGAGACTCTTTACTGGTTGCATGCCTGGGATGTAATAATACTCAGTAGTGCATCAGTGGACAGCACCATCGCTCCTGCCTCCTGTTGCCACTGGACCTACTGAGCCTTTTGTATTTAATTTGTAATCAATTATTCGATTCAAAATGGCCCTCAGCTAGGTATACCAGCCATAGCCATCGAATATTATATATATTTGAATAGAAGTACTAATAGATGGCTAGCTGGCTGCCACACGCATTCTTTGTGCCTTTGGCTTTTAAGATGGTCTATATACAAAACACAGATTCACAGCATGCTCCTTCCCCTTCTTTTGCTGCCTCCACTCCACTGAGATCCCCACTGAAACCAGCGAGCCGCCCTAAACCCCTTTTTCTTTAGAGGACCCTCACCATCTATCACGGACAGTCTTTTGATGCATGTTGACCAATTGTTAATTCGTCCCCTATTTCCTGTCTCCATCCAAGTTTATCTAATGAATTTATGACCTTATTTTGGTACGGCGTCTGTCAGGTAGCTGTACTCTGTAAATAGCAATAGCTTCAGCTAGCGTTGTTCGTAGAGAGGCTTGATGGGTACTGGTTGTTCCTGCTCTTCTTGGCTGGCCTTGTCCGTCACTTTTGCCAGCATCGCGCTCGCTCCTCGTTCACTCTTTCTTTTCTCGGCCTCACTGCATCGCTCCTTCCTTCAAATCATGGCTCTTTCCTTACGATTATTGCTCTTTCCTAATCCATTTATTCTGTACAGCAACAACCTGATATCATTAGCTCGTTCTTTGTCCAGTCCTTAGTCACGGTCATGGTCATGGTCATGGTCATATTCAACTTGCTCCAACTATTTTTTAGCTGGTGCCGGTCCTCTTCTCGTATTCAGCCCCCTCTCCCAATAGTTTTGCCTGCTTGCTGCTTGCCTCCTGCATGCTGGCTTCCCCTTCTTTGGCTGGTCTCCGGCTCTTCGCGTTACCCACAAGCCCGTCCAGCCACACATAAATCATATAAACTATATAAATTATAAATACTTGTAGAAATAGTAATTCAATAAAGATATAAATAAATGTAAATAAAAAGATAAATACGACCGATCATCAGAGCGGCAAAACCCTGCATTGCTATTGCTCATTGCATCTTGCTGTCTTGTCTTTTTGGTTTTCGTCTTCTTCTGCCATCTTTCGTCTTCGTCTCTCGCATCTTGTCTGCCTTTTGTCATTACCTGCCTGCCTGCATCCTTCATCATTCTCTCTTCATTTTTCACTCCCCATCCTCGGCACTCCCACAGACACCGACGATCATCATCGCCACCCTCCTCGACTTGAAGCATCCCCTGATCTCGACCTCCTCTTCTGTCGTCATTCGCTTTACATCGACTTCTCATTTTCATCTCGACTACCTCGACTACAAATATACAGCATCTCTTAATAATCAACGACGACTCCTCTTGTTTCTGTCTCTCGCTTTCTCGTCTCGTCTCGCAACTCCCCTCGTTTCTACAGTTTTACCGCCACCCTCGCTTGTCAACACCTTTCTCGTAATCGGTTCGTTCTCGTCGCACTCGACTTTCGCATTTACGCACGATCTGCCATCACGTAAGTGCACTCTATCCTGAACGCCAACTCTACACCACTCTGCTTTTTGACCAGGTCTCTCTTGTCTACTGTTTCCCGTCAACCTCATGCATTCCTCTCCCTTTGTCTTTATCCTGTTTCCGTCTACTGCTATGCCCGACTCCCAACTCCCGGCCAACCTTGGATTCATCCCACGCTCCAACATCAAACTGCAGCTGTGAGAGCCATCCTTGCTTCTCGCTCTCGGATATATTACATTTGCCGGAAACGATTGCCATATCCCTACAGTCTAAGAAGTTCCGAGAAACTCAAAGAAGAAAAGAAAATCGAATCACGAAACACCAAGTTCAATCGAAAAAAGAAAGAAAAGAAAAGAGTAAATACCAGACCAAGACATCTCCCCAGAGACCCATTCTTGTCCTGGCCTGTCCTACGCCGTGCCTTGTCCGTACCTTGTTTGGTGCGTGGCCTGTGTGCTCTGTGCAGCCTGGCCGGTCTCGTCTTGGTGGAGTGTAGCGGTCTCATCCATGCGCTGTGCCATTGCTGCAGCTTAGCAACGCCTAGGCCTTGCAGTCAACATCACCATCTTTTCGAAACTTTTCTCTCTTCTCGACGACTTCTATCTTTTCTTTTACTCTGCAACTCTCGATCTAGTATAATCTTCGTGCCACCTCAACTTCGCCATCACCAACTCGTGGACACTGGGCCCCGGCAACCTGCATCGTTACACGCCCTTTTCTTTTGCTTGTGCACTTTGCAGTCTGCAGTTTACTCTCCGCGTTCCCAGAGAAAAGCACGCACACACACGCACACACCAACACATCAGCACACGCTTCTCATCTTGCACAAAAGACGAAAGAAGCATATCCTACTACCGGACTTACCACTGGACGGGACACAGGGCAGCCACGGCCGGCTACGGGCGATCAGAGCCAGATAGAGACCACACACATACCAGAGACCAGATCTTCCCAGCCAACTTGCTTTCCTTTATTCTCATTTTTCATTTTCTCGTACTCGCATCCTTTGCTTCCTTACTAATTCTATCATGCAGTTGCCCGGTACATAGCGTCATCAGCACATACTTTTCGAATCACATCCAATCCTTTGATCCTTCACTCAAACGGACAACAACACCTTCTTGACCTGCCACACCCTTCGCCAAGGCGCAGTCCCAGCTCACACCATCCTTATTCTCTTAATATATCGTCACTGAAGCAGTTGTCATCTGTTCAACGAACACAGACACACTGCATCGTTCCTTAATACTACAACCCCCTCAATCTTCTACATGCCTAGATTCCCGGTTGCGTTCAACAGGCGGAAATCTACCGCCGACAACCTCGATAATGCCGTAGCAGGCCCGTCGTTTCGTGTCCTGGATCGTGCAGAGGTAGTTTCCGGCCACGGTTACAATCAGAGCCACAGCCACAACCACAGCACCAGCAACGGCAATAATTCCCTTAATATCAACAGCAACGGCCCAGCCTCTACACGGTTTTCTGTCAAGTCCCAGAGCATGCCGAACAATCTGGCTGGCGACAATGAGGATGACAACCTCTTTGCCGATCTGAACCATACCAACCGGTACGAAACTTCAGAAGACATCCAACCCAGAGAACAAGAACCACAACATAAAGAACCAGAACACAAAAACAACAAGTGGTTCAAAAGACGGACCGACACTAACCTTTTCAATGGCAGTGGCTCTGCAAATACGACAAACACAAACTCGGCAGACAACTCATCACGGCATAGCAACGTGTCTACGGCTCCCTCCTCTGCCGACCTAAATGCACAGCAGCAGCAGCAGCAGCAACAGCAGCAGCAGCAACAATACTACCCATACCAGGCACAGGAAGACGAGTACAAGGTGCAGAGCAAAAAGAACTACGGCGACGTCCCTGTGCCCCCAATTCCAAAGTCTAGCACAACAAGTAGCTTCCTCAAGTCAGCCGGTCGTACATTATCCTTTGGCGGTAACAAGAAGCACATGCCAGTCTTGCCCAACGACGGCAACCCGCCACAGACCCCGACAGACAGACCCGGCGGCCGTGATCGTTCCATGACAGCGTCGACTGTTACGACTGCTACCCCACCCAAGATTGAAGAAGATTTCACCCTTGACCTCGGCGGTGACTTCAGCAAGATGCTAGGCAACTTTGATTCGAAGCGTGCGAGTGTCGCAACACTGCGGATGGGCCAGCAAATCCACGGCGATAGAAATGGTGGTGACGCTGACCGGCCCGCACTAGTGCCGCGCTCTTTGACCGGAAACCGTCTCAATCAACCCGCCCCTATCCAGGTCGACCACTCTGCCAAGATCGAGCCCTCCCCGTACTCGTGGAGCAGCCAAAATTCCAACGACAAGCTGCTGCACTCCCAAAACATTGCTGCAACTGCAAATGAAAACGCACCCCTTCCTGTCGCGAGAGACGCTTCTCCACTCGCTCTTGGTGCATCCGCAACTTCTCCCACCCTCACCGAGTCCGGTTTGAAACGCTCCAGTGCAATTTTTGGCCGCCGCCGGTCAACAACTACAGACTACAGCACTACTGTGGCAGAAGCAGAAGCAGAAGACGAGGATACTGTTCTCCTCAAGGATTCGATGTATTCTGTCAACCGCTTCCTGTCCAACGACAAGGCCTCCTCACCTCCCAGCAGCCGCTTTGGACGCCGTCAGAACGACACACTTGACACTGGCTACAGCAAGGTGCCAACTGAGTCGACCTCGCCCACCTTTGGTGCTAAGGCCGTGGCCGATGACGACGATAATCTGTTTGACAGCAGCAACATCCACAGAAACAGAATGACACAAAACTATGCCACACGCAAGGCCAGCCCGCCGCGCAACAAAGTCATGACTCCTGCCCAGTTTGAGCGCTACCGCAAAGACAAGGAGCGCGAGGATATCAGAAAGTCTGTGGGTTTTGACACTGCAGCTAGCAAAAATGCCGGCGGCAACAACAGTGACAGCGATGATGAAGATAACTACGAGGATGATGTTGACGAGGCCGAGAAGTCCAGACAGGCCGCCAAGCAGAGGCGCAAGCAGGAGGCACACATGTCTGTGTATCGTCAGCAGATGATGAAGGTGACTGGCGAAACCAACTCGGGCGCCCCGGCTACTCGTTCCAGCATGTACTTCTCAATGTCCACGCCCAACCTGCCTTCGCTTGCGGGCAACTCGCCCCAGAATGACCCGGAAGTTGGCGCAAACGAGGACGATGACGAAGAGGTGCCTTTGGCGATTCTGGCCGCTCACGGTTTCCCTAACCGTAACCGCCCGCCAACACGCCTTAGCACCATGATGTCGAACCCCAATCTGCGTGCTGCCGCTGCTCCCAGCTACCAGCGCCCTCAGTCTGTCATGGGTGATGCTCAGCAGCAGCAGCAGCTGCTGCAGCCTCCTCCGCAGTCAGCTGGTAACGGCGGCCGTCTGCCAGTGTTTGCTCGCAATCTGCCCCAGGACCCTTATGGCCTCGTCAACAACAACCAGCGTGAGACGCTTAACTTTGCTGGTGGTGCACCTGCACCTGCCGGCGGCCTTCCCCCCGGTGGCCTTGTCGGTGTGATTGCCAGCGAGGAGCGCTCGCGGGCTATGCGCAGAGGCAGCCCTGCTCTGGATGCCATCCCCAAGCCGCTGCCGAACATGTCTGGTGGCAACCCCAACTATGATCCCATGGCAGGGATTCCTTCACAGATGATGTACCCCGGTGTTGGTGCTGGTATGGGTGGGCAGATGCCCATGATGTCGGCTGCTGACCAGGCCCAAATCCAGATGACACAGCAAATGCAGCAGTTTATGCAGATGCAGATGCAGTTCATGCAGATGATGGCGAACGGCGGCGCCAACGGCCAGAGACCGCTGAGCCAGTACGGTGGCCAGGGCGGTATGGGCATGGGCATAAATGGTGCGCCCGGTATGCCTGGCATGAACGGCATGAACGGCATGGGTGGCGAGGGTAGTGTTCGCCACTCCTTTGTCGACAACGGCTCGATGCTCGATCTCCAGCTACCTCGTCACGACATGCACACGCGCACCATGAGCATGGTTCAGCCCAGCTCCGCCTCGTGGATCCAGCCTCTTCAGCAGCACATGGGCGGTGGCTACGCACCGTCGATCCGTGTGCAGGGTGTCGGCAACGGCTACACACCCTCGATTGCGCCGTCTGAACGCAGCAATGTTGGCCTGCCTGGCCGCTACCGGCCTGTATCGCACATGCCCACTGCTGTGGGTGGCACGTCGCCGTCCCTGGAGCCGTCCCCGGGCCCCACGAGCGGCGCATCCAGCCCCGGCTGGGACAATTCGGACAAGAACAAGAGCCCGTCGCCGCTCCAAAAAGATGCAGTCACAGTCGTGTCGGCTGCAGATGATGACGACGACGAAGAGGGCTGGGCTGCGATGAAGGCCAAGCGTGACAAGAAGCGGTCAATGTGGAAGTCCAAGAAGACGCTGTCGAGCGAGCTTGGAGCACTGATCAGCTAGATCAGCTCAATCAGCCAGAATGAAGATGTGTGGATGATATTCAAGGAAATGGGAATAAAATGCGAGTGCAACTGGCAATTGGATTTGTTTTGGATTTGCTTTTGGTATACTTGTTGTACTTGTTTACTTGCGTCTTTGGATTATTTATTGTCTTGCGTCAATTTTGCAGTTTTGCATTGTTTGTCTTTTATATCTCTTGCCGCTTGACTACATTTTGGGCGTTTTGCGTATCGACTGAAAGCAAGTAAAAGATTTGGCAGTAGTCTTTGGATGTTATCAGATTTCACAACATCCAGGCACTGCTAGGCTGAGATATGGATTACATATTTGCATGCTGGCTTGTTTCGTCGTTATTTTCGCTTCTCTTCTTACATATGGGATTTTCTACTACTATCTTTTTGACTACATAGACAAGACACCAACCATAATATAATTAATACTTCATACCAGTCATAAGTCTTTGCCAAGTTTGGGGGATTGAACGTAATGGCAGTCTTGACGAGACAGTATATTTGTTGGTGAAATCAATTTAACGACGTTGCAGATGCTGCGGACAATTACATGAATTACATGTCACCAGTTTGATTTAGAGGCAGCTTTTTTATTTATTTATTTATTTATTTCAATTTTGGTACTGTTATCCTAAACCCAATGAGTTGATATAATCCAACGCCGGTATTTTTGGTATTTGGTATTTAAATATGCCCTAGACTCTGCAACTGTTGAGCACTATCAAGACTGGTTTCTGTTCTTTACCGTGTCTTGCGCTCTTCGCATGACTCGAGTAGAGTGGTCTGACGGACTCGACGGACTCGACGGACTCGGCCTAGTTCAGCTTACCAGCTGCCCATGCTGCCCGCTTCACACCCATCTCGACAGCCGCAGAGCCCCAGTCCTCGCCGTGGTTGTGACTGCCCCCAATCACGCCCGCGCGCGCCAGGCCTTGCTTCTCGTTAAGCACTGTCAGCAGACCAAAAATCACAGGCACGCCAGTGTCCAGCTGCACCCGCATCAGGCCCTGCGACACGCTGTCGGCAATGTACTCAAAGTGCATCGTCTCGCCCTTGATCAGAACGCCAATCGCAATCAGCGCATCAAACGGCTGGCTTGCAGCCGACTTGGCGGGGGTCTCCTTGGCGGCGTCCTTGGTCAGGTCGGTCGAGCTGCCGAGCAGCAGGTCGTTGATGGACGACACGGGGGCCGACGACGAGGCCGACTGGATCTGCGATGCTGACAGGAAGCTGAGATGTTAGCTGTATTATTATTATATGTGCTTGTGCGACACCGTTGGGAGATCAGGTGTGCTCGTTCATACTGCGCACTCGCTGGCGACTCACCGTTGAACAGCAATGGGCAGCTCCCATGCGCCCGGCACCGACTCAACAACAATGTTCTCCGCGGCAACACCACTCTTGATCAGCTTGTCCTTGGCGCCCTCCAGCAGAGGATCGATGATGGCATTGTTCCAGCGCGCGTGGACGATACCGATGCGCAGGCCGGAGCCGTCGTGGACCTGTTCCTGGGGACCCTTGTTGTGCATTGTGATTGGTGTGGTGGTGTGAGTAGAGGTGGTGGTGATGTAAAAGTAGTGAGGATGTACGGAAGAGAGTTGTGCTAGAGATCTAGAACCGTTTAGTAGTTAGAGGTAGTCAGTAGTGTATGTAAGTATAGTCAGCTGCTGAGGGGCTTTGTATCTGCAGCCTACCGGGCGGAAGTGGGGAGGGAGCTTGGTCGGATTGTGTCATTTTTTGTTGTTTCCCCCTCAATCAGCGTTGAAATACTACAAGCTGTAGAATTAGTCAGCCTAGTCAGCACATCTTCTTTGAACCTTTGGACTTTCTCCAAGAGCTCTGTCGTCTGCTATTTGGATGGTACCAACGCCTGGAACTGTCTCTCCTTTCAGAATGCGCTGTCTTATTCAAGGAACGACTGGTTGTCGACAGCGACATGTGCAAACGGCTAATGACACTGAAATGCGAAATAAGCAAGAGCAGAATCAATTATACCAATTAGGAAGGAATGAGCAGAGACTCCGGGAAAGACCAAACGACCTCGACGGTCTCACTTGATGTTCGAGAACAGCATGACAGCAAATGTCGGCTATTATTATCGAAAAATATAGGCAGTATACCTTTTGCTCCTGCCTTGTCTCGAAATTATAGTTTTATCAATTTCCTATCTTGTCAAGAACTGAAAGAGGACTGGCGATTGCACCTTCCTCACAGCGGCCATTCAAGGCTATCTACACGATCGACGAGAAAGGAGGGAACGACACAAACTGGAAAGAGAATCACAAATGGAAACAGAATGTGGGAAGAGCGACCAGCAAGGCCTTGTCTGCCGTTTCATTGGTATTGGGCCCAAATCAAGGATTTGGCAGTGCTCAACATGAATCTACGTTGGGCTTTAGATTTAGACACCACAAATCACAATACAACCCCTAATGTCTATCAAGGCTTTGCCTGTGGACACGCGCCGGCTGATCGGGTCGACCAGCCTTATCGCATCACCAGTGTGTCTTGTGCGTGAGCTGGTTGACAATGCGATTGATGCCCGCGCTTCGTGTGTGGACATATTGATTAGCCGCAATACTGTCGACAAGGTCGAGGTGCGAGACAATGGAAACGGTATCGCTAGGGCGGATTTTGGCGCCCTCGGCCGGCCAGCCCATAGCAGCAAGAGAGAATCATCTGGCGCCTATTCTTCCGGGCTGCCGTCTCTTGGCTTCCGTGGACAAAGTCTGGCAAGCGCAAACAATCTCGGTTATGTGGCAGTCACGACGCGAACAAACGACGATGCTGTCGCGTCCACCTTTCGTCTTGTGCCAAATATTGGGGGCATCGCACCGGGTAGCCAAAAGGTGGTGTCTGCACCTGTGGGTACAACCGTGAGCGTGACATGCGTGTTCTCGACACTCCCTGTGCGGCGCAAAGTTACTGTCCAGGACTCATGCAAGACAATCACTGCGGTCAAGACTCTCTTGAGCAGCTACGCACTGGCGCGGCCCAATCTCCGATTTTCGCTCAAGGTCTTGCGGCCTCAAAATGTACCACTGAATCCGACGGAGGCGAAAATAGCAACTCCATGGGATTATCGACCAACAACCTTTAGTATTGGACGTTGTGTTAGCATGAAGCAAGCAGTGTCGGCATTATTTGGCGCTGAGGTCGCGCGTCAGTGCCAGGAGACTGTTGTAACATTGAAAGAACTGCTCGGCTGCCAGGCAACTTTGTCTAAAACTTTGTCCCAGAGCTTCAGGGGGGAATCTGACCATAATGAACATAACAACGACGGTGAGCTTAGCGACTTCATCTTTGAAGCGTGCCTTCCTCGGCTGGGGGCCAACTTGGCCAAGCTCAAGCAAGGCAGCTTTATATCGGTGGATGGACGGCCAGTCTCAGGCGATCTATACGGCAGCACTGGAAAGAAGCTCAGCAATATCTTTACTACAGCATTTGGCAAGTCTCTGGCCATTCTGCAGCAGTACGAAGGGAACGGATCATCTTCAACACCACTGCCGCAATCCAAGCTGAACGGGCTGTTTATCTGTCTGAACATCAAGTGTCCCCCGGGATCCTATGATGCCAACGTGGACTCGTTCAAACCGGATGTACTCTTTGCCGATGAGCGATTGATCTGCGACGCTTTTGAGAGGCTTTGCAAAAGAGTGTATGGAGCAAGCGAGTCTCCAGTGTATAGTCAGTCGTTTGGAGGAGCCCATCCAATCCCTAGAACACCGCATCGTCTTCAGATGGCATCTCCATTTTCTGGACCTGCCGCTAGTCTGATGTCAAGCCAGCCAACACAGGCAGGATGGCCTGTTCTGCATGATACATCCCGACTACCTGCTAGAACACCCATTGATGGCACGCCTACACCCGCAAGCAGAGCACATACACAAGCACAAGCCGACGAGGATTACACCCCCGTCCGAATCCAGATCTCTTCCCGTGCAGTAAATAGACGCAGCTTGATTTCTGCACCACGAGCAAGAGCAACACGCAGCCTTCGAACACCACCAGCAAGCCCACTCGAAATGTCTCGAGGGCGGATGAACTGGGTACCAAATAACCGCAGCCGCGAGTACCCGGATCTGTCGGGCCTTGTGTCATGTGATGGGCTTCGCCAGACCACCATCGCGTTTAGTAATCCGCCCGCTAGAAATGATCGACTATCATTACAGGGAGGTAAACAATGCCAAAATGAAATGAAAGAAAACAGAGAGATTGGCGATGATGCTGAGCAGGGGCATGTAGTTTGCGGGGCGGCACAGGATACGGGAAGGTCTGGGGCGGGCGACGGCTCTAGCTCTGGCACTGGCTCTAGCCTTGGCACAACTGCGTCTACGACAAGACTACCATCTTTTGTTTCTGCCCGCGAGCTATGTGCAACCGAACAGCAGGCCAGTGCTGGGCCGTCAAGACCACGACTCCAGTCCCAGTTGCAGGGTGCTGTACAACCATATGGTCTTTTATCTCGGGCAGCACAGTCCAAGACAAGGACAAATTATGGGCAGAGCACACAGCTGTCGGGCGGACAGGTTTCTGTTGGTGGACGACCTACACGGGTGATGAGAGTCGATATACAGCGGCTACGTCAGAGCGCAGTACAGTTTACACGTACTATGCGGGCATGGGATGCAGACGGAAAAGAACATGGCGGTGACTACCTCTCGCCGGAGATGGATGACATCACAAGTTTAGAGACTCGACTAAGGGCAGTCGTTGCAGCATGGATAGCTAAAAGGAGGACGGAGAGAAGCATCACCACTGGTGATGGCGATGAAGAACCCATGAGAGTTGAGCTCTACCTACGGAAGAGCTTGAAGCAAAAGGCACTGATGGTGCACAATAGTCATGTGTGATGTAGCAGGTGGGCGACCACTGAGGCTGAGTAAAGCATTGATAGTTGTCTATTTTGATAATACTACAGATAGGGATAAAGCTATGGGACAAGCTGAAACAAATACAGCGGAAGTATTTTTATAGTTATTATCTCATCATATCGAAGAAAAGTCCCATAACGATAGCTTGCTGAAGATACTGGCTGGCCTGGCCTGTCGAGCTGACCACTGAAACATACAGTGCTATTTTAAGAGTCGCACAGCTCGTATTAGGGGGACGTTTGTGTTTACGCTAGCATCGAGGAGTTGCGGTGGAGGGCACGGATGCTTTGATATGAGAAGGGAAGGGGGAATATACGTGGTAGATGATCAGCCTTATTCCACGGCAAGGCATATTCAGAAGAGCGTAATTGACGTTTGCCCATTTATTTTCTATCGTCTATGATTTGTTTTGCGGTATGGTGTGCTGGCTAGATAGCTTGTCTACTCTGTCACGCAGTCAGCCCATCTCCAGTAATCAACAGTGACCTGGTTGAAACACAGCTGTTGATACCCGAGGCGAACAACAAAACAATACACCGAAATACACAACCAACGGTCTTTGTGCGGTGGGCCCGGGCTGAAGTTGGGCACGGATGGAAAACAACAATAGCCAATATACGCGTCTCAAACGAAACAACCGCTGCAGTACATAATGTGTGAGGTGATGAGTAGACTTATCAACAGAGGCCATCTGTGTTTGAGGTTGGTAATTGTAGAACTGCCGATTTGCTATGTCACATAGATATCCTACAGTGGCAGCTGAAGCTATCGATAATCCAAACGAAGCTGGCGACAGTTCAATGGCAGTGTCACTGTAATCACTTAAGATGGCAGCATGTGAAACAGCAGGCTCGTATTTCACATCAGCTTATTGTTTTCTTGTGATCATCTACTCTCGACTTGTTGATTCCTACGTTTTGCATTTTCAATGATTCTATCCACAGATCTAAAAACTCTGTACGGATGGAGAGAGGTGGTATGAATAGCATCATCAACGCCATCTCTCTCTTTGCAATGTGGAAAAATGACATGACAAAACATACTATCGGGTAGGTGGTACATTCAACTCGGAGACAGACAGACACAGACACAGACAGATACGGATTAAACAATTGATTACTTGGAGTATTTCTTGCAGCTTCACCCAGACGCAGTGGCATGGCATGCACATATCACTCCGGGTACACAACAGCTGTGTCTGACAGTCTGTAGCTATATAAATAGTAACAGCAGAATGTACATTATACAGTGTCTCCATCATGACGATGCGTTGTGGTTATACGGTTTGGTAGTGCGTACTTTTTTAATGGTCAATCAAGCAAAGACTGCGTACAAATTGACACGAAAGTACGCGCTGAGGACATTCTAAGCTATAAGACTGGCTAGAGGCAGACGGGATGCTTGATGGCACATGTATGACGACGTTGCATTGTGAATAAGTAGATGAGTAACTATATAAAATCCCGAAAAACGGCAAAAGACACGCAGAAAAAAACCCGGCAGATACGGAGACGTAGATCGCTAGGATATGAATATCTGCCAATCGATTCATGAGGATGGGTGATCTTAGATGGACAGGGCCATGAATCGCGTTTCGGGGTGTCGGCGAAGTTGGCAGAGCATTATGCTTACAGGATAGCCGTGTAGATTTAAGAGAATAATAAATGTACATAAAAATAAATAGAATAATCAAATACAGAAATAGGGAGATCTGACAGGCCGCCAAGACCGATACGAAGACGTGCCCAGCTTTGTGGTAGAGTCTAAGCCTCAGGAGAAACAGAAACTTCTGATAGAGATAATAGAGTAGAATGAAGAAAATATCAGACGTAGACAGACACTCTAAAAATGACTGCACCTTTCGAACAGTCATCTCGAGGTGATGGAATCTGCTTTGAGTTTTGACTTTGGATTTCTGGATTTCTCAATATTAGTCAGCGTTTGACATGCGCCACGTGGTGAGACGCGACGCACCTCGTATATGAACATAACCGAGCACAGCTGTCTCTCCCTCACTGCCAATTCTCTCCCTAGGTAGCTTCTACCCTGTAGATCATATCGAACACTGATTGATACTGAGTACAAATACTCTGCGGCAAAGCTGCCTTTGTTTACGCTTATTGTGGCAGCCACGCCAGCAAGCCATTCTCCAGATTCTCCATCTGAATCCAGACTTGAGCATGGCCGGTAGTGCTCAACGCACGCTTAACTGTATCCCCGATAAGGCATGCCCTGCAATGGTGCACTGCAGATGTGCAGTGGCTACTGGATGTGACAATCATTTTGAGAAGGTGCACTGATGCCTCTTTCCTAATCAGAATACAGCTGCGATTCAGACTGAGATTCAAAGATGTAAAAAGAAAGAGCTGGAGACGTTCCCCCGTCTCCACTTTTCGCTCCTTCCCTCTGCATTCTCTACATTTTATGTGTCAAATCTATGATTTTGTTTTCTGTTATTATCTGTTATTTTCTATTCTATTCTATTCTATTCTTTCCTTTTCTGCTTCATGTATGGAATCACTAATATCTACGGTCTCTGGTCCACGCACTTTAACCTGATGAGCATGATAATGAATCAAGCTTGGACTGAGATGTGAACAGTAGATACTACACGGTGAAATGATTGTTCCAAGAAGGAGCGACCGACACTGTGGATACTCTACACACTGCACTTGCCTATCTCGTCCAGCCTATGAGTCTAATCCATTTCACGTCATCCATCTTTCTTCTCCTTCCGCGCACTAGAATACCTACTAACTACTAGGCTGCTTGTCTCCAATCTTTTTTCAAGACTATTTTCGTCCATTTTACAAAGGCCTGCCTGGCTTCGTCTCGTCTTTCGTCTTTTGTCGCTTCATTTCTTCGTCTCTTCTCCATCATTGTGTCGTCTGTCGTCGTCGCCATACCACCACTCGTTCCACAATATTCCTTCGTTTCTTAATTGCCATCGTTTTTCATCACTATCGCGACCCCCTCGCGTCTTATCTCTTTTTCCATTTCTTTTCTTTGTTTCGCATTCCATCTCCATTCCATCTCCATCCTCTCCATCCTCTCCATCTCTCTCGGCTGTCTTTCTACTACTCTACCTCCTTACACCTTTTTCTTGACTTCCTCTATTCATTAATCATTGAATACCAACCTCATCACTACACTGCGACCTTGTACACCAAGACGGATCTTGACGGGCACCAATAGGCAACCCCCTAAGCCATCCTCGAATCTCGCTCTCGCTCTGCTATACTCTCGATACTTCGACACATTGGCACACTTGACACCACTCCCGCGTCACTACCGAGTCACGAACCCTTCTGCCCTCACTCGAGCCTGCGTCGATTAAAGCATACCCAGGAAGCCAGTTTCACTTCTCGAGTCTCGAGATAGCCTCGAAATAGCCCAAATTCACTCACGACCGACGACTACCTCTACATTGACTGGCGACGTGCTCAACCTCCAAGATGAAGACATTCCCCTAGCCATCTCTATATCGTCCATCCTCGATTTCTCAACTCCACCAGTCATAATCAACTGTTGCCATCACCACGACGACACACCCTATCGACGAGTCGACAAGTGGATCGCCATGGCCTCGACCACGTCTCCTTTTGCCGAGACAGCCTCGCGTTGTGGCGCGGCACCGGCTTGTCGAATACGGCGGTACCGTTTGCCAAGAATCAACATGCTCTCTCTGATTGTCACCCTCCTGGTCTGCATTGCCATCAAACCAGCCAGCGCTGCCTTTGTCTCTTTCTCCAACTGCCTGTCCGATAACTACCTCAACAACAAGGACCCCGTCCTCCTCCAATGGCTGCCGCTCTACATCGATGCCTCCTTTGACGAGTCCCACTCCCTCGTCGTTACCTCCTACGGCAATGTCACCGGCTCGCGCTCGTCGACTGCCCTGGCTGCCTGGAACAGCTCCCTCTGGGAGGATGCTAACTACACCGACGGCAAGATTTTGCGTGACCCTGACCCGGCCTCCACGTCGCCCAAGCTCACCACCCTCCACAGCAAGATCGATGTCCTCTCCTATGAGCCCTGGAACGGCGACACTGACCTCTGCGATCAGTCTCTCACCAATGCCAGCTGCCCCCTCGCTCCCGTCTTTAATACATCATTTGTCCCCTTTTACGACCTGCCATCCTTCACCATGGTTTCTGACCTGAACGCCTCATACGCCTTCGCTTCCTTTTCAGCCACCTTTCTCATTCGCTACGGCGACGCGGCTGCCACGACCATTGGCTGTGTCCAAGCAACCGTTACCCCCTCGCTGGGTAACACCGCCTGGGCCATCAAGTTCCTGCCGCTCATGGTCTTGCTTGCCGTCGGCTTTGCCACCATTTTTGCCGGCATGTACAGTCCCTGGGGCACCACCAACATCTTCCACTGGTCCTCCAACTACGGCCGCGATCCCGACCTACTGCGCCTCGTTACACCCGGCTTTGGCGACTGTCTGCAGTACCTTCAGTTTGCTGTGCTGACGGGTGGCTTGACCCTCAGCTACCCGGGCTTTTACCAACCCATTGTGAGCCAGGCCGCCTGGTCTGCTCTTATGTTCAACCAGACCATTGCCAGCAAGTACGACAGCATGCCCAAGACCGTCGACGGCATCTATGTCACAAATGGCACCTTTGGCATGCAGAACCTCGCTCAGCTTACTGGCATGGGCCAGGTCGAAGATATCTGGGCCGGCATGATGGTCTGGCTGCTCGTCATCATTGGCGGCTCGCTCGTGCTCTTTCAGCTCGGCTTTGCCATCCAATGGGTCTACCGCTTTGTTCGCAAAATTCCCGAGGAGGACCTGCGCTCCAAAAACTGGCCATTTTCCATTGGTCACGTTATCCGTATTGTCTTCAACTTTCTTCTACTGCCCATTGTCGCCTTGTCGTCTTTCCAGTTTGTCGTCGCCTCCAAGTCCCCCGACTATATGACCGGCCTCGCAGCTCTTACGCTGGTCTGCATTCTTGGTTTCTCCGGCTGGCTACTCCACCTCATTATATCAACAAAGCCGCGCGCTGTGCTATTCGACGACCTGTCGACCTTGCTTCTTTATGGACCGCTATACAACACATACTCGGACGAAGCTGCGTTTTATGCCCTCTCGCCCTTCTCGCTCACGCTGGTCCGCGGTATTGCCATTGGTGCCGTTCAACCTGCCGGCATTGCCCAGATTGTACTCTTGGCCATCTGTGAGGTTGTTCAAGTCCTCACTCTGCAGGCCATCCAACCCTTCCACCGCCAGTCATCCATGAACGCTTACCACACGCTGTTTGCTGTGCTCCGCTTTATCACAATTATGCTCATGATTGCCTTCATTCCTGTACTTGGTGTCGAAGAAGGTACCAAGGGCTGGTTTGGATACGTCATCCTAGTCATCCATGCTGGTGTCCTCATCCTCGGCTTCTTTCTCAATGCCATTCAGACCGTGTTCGAGGTCATTGCCCGCATGGCAGGCGCGGGCGGTGATGATGTGGCCGGCCAAACACGCGGCGGCCTCTCCAAGATCTTTGGTATGCGCCAGCTCTCAAGGCGCACCATGCCGCGCCGCGCTGCTGGAGCAACATCGCGCCAAAGCCAAATGTCCAGTGCGGCCATGCTAGTGTCTGAAGATGCCAGCAAGACGGGCTATGTTATGCCCGGCGGACGGCTCCGGAGTGAGTCTGCTGGTAGTATCGGCGTTCTCATGGCCGGCAAGCCTGGGCAGCGTAGCTCGTCAGCCCTCGATAACTTTAGTGTCGATAACGGTCTCGCAGCGTCACGTAATCCGGAGAGCGGCGGTGGCGGCGGCTCGTTTACACCCACTACCGCTGGCGAAATGAGCAACTTTTCATACCTGCCTTCATCTAACCCGACTACGGGCCGCACTGCTGGAGGCTATATGGGCGGTATGGGCGGCATGAACAGCCCTGTCGAGACGGCAGACCCTTACTATCGGCCACCTCGTCGGGCGAGACGCTCGACGATAAATCAGGACAACACTCCGTCACCGGCTGAGCGCACTCGTGGCTCATGGGCTAGCGGCGATTGGTCTCAGGGCGCGCTCAGCCCCGTCGGTGGTGCTGCTGTTCCTCCTAATCTTCCTACGGCTGCTGTTACTGGACGTCCTGGATCTAGCGGCGCGGGAACTGCCGCTCCACTGGGTGCAGTCGGCGCCGGGCTCTCCCTACCTCGCCCTTCCGACGCAGCCGAGTACGATGGCCAAACTTCTAGAGGGGTCACGCCCGCATCATACCCACCACAGTCGTCAGGTGCTGGTTTCTCACCGCGCACCGATTATTCCACGCGTGAGGTCGATTTCTATTACGGCGTGCGCGGCCAGCGGCTTAACTCGGACGCACCAAATCGCCGCCTGGGTACCGGCCCTGCTGATCCCACGGGCCCCATTGCCTCTGCTACGGGCTGGTTCCGGTCCATGATTGGCGGCAAGACTAAAGAAAAGGGCAAGGGCTTCGAGGTCGTGCGGAGTGCACGTATGCCGCCGGCTATGATGGCCCGTGGCGGCGACTTTGACGACGAAGGACCACCGCCGGGTATCCCTGTCGCTATGAACGTCATCCGCAACGGCCCTATCGAGTCGGACGATGAAGACGACAAGAAGAAAAAGGCCGCCGCAAGCCAGCGCAAGCGGCGCAGCGGCGGTGCCGAGGCCATTGATATACCTGCTGAGGCTGATCTGCTCGATGTCGACGGCAACCCTAGCAACGTCGGCGACGAAGACAACAACAGCGAACCCCCCCTGCTACCCGATATCGACGCTGGCAGCAGTATTCACGTTGGAAGCAGTCGTGCGCCCAGCCGGGAACAGTCGCAAATCAGTCGGCACCAGTCCCAGGCCAGTCGGTACGGCGCAGGTGGCGTGCCTATCTTGGACGAAGTGCCGCATCCGCCGCGCAAAAAGTCCAAGGCTCCCTCCATGGTTAACAAACTGGTAGTGCCTCCAGGCCTAGCTTCGTCGGCAGCTGACGGTGAGTCCTCTGGCGGCGAGAGCGGCCACAGTGGTCTGAGTGGCGTCCACATCCCCACGACACGCCTACCATTTGAGGGCCAGCCGTCTGAAGGATCGAGTGCCATCACACCGGCCGATTTTGCCCAAGGGGACATGAACACGCCGTCCGATGTCACAGGTGCCAGTGGCAACACGTTTCAACCCCGCTCACGCGACGAGCGGCCAACCAGTTTTGGATATGTTCAACAGGGCAGTGTCAGCCGCGTCGACCCTGAGCACTTGTACGAATCGGCAGAAGTCGTTGACGAGCGGCGGTAATCGTTTAGCCAAGTTATATTTTGTTATTGTTTTTATTATTCATTATATTGATTGAACAGCGATTTGGCGCACCTACGGATACGGGATTGATTGGGTTTATGTTGTTATCTTTCTATTTTATTTCTGTCCCTTTTCTTGTTCACGCCTTACGGATGGTTAAAATATTTTCTTTTGTCACTTTGACTTCTTCACTTTCTATTTTACTTGTCTATTGTTTACTCATGCAGCACACGCGCCAGCCAGATTTCTGTTTCTCATGACGAAGAAGTTCTTAATATACTATTCTACGTCTTCGCCAATAATTTTTTTTTTTGGTATACACCTAAACCTTCCTAATGACAAGGGTGCCTACACAGTGTGTCACTATCGAATCTTGTAATACCGTCGTCGGTCTTCAAAGAAAGTCTCAAGGTCATATTTCCACTAACCACCCTACCTACCTACCTCTTCACTCGATTTACCTACCTTTGGCCAAAATCACCCCCTTTGTTGCAATGCACTCTTCAGGCCCTGGCTGTACAGGCAGGTATAAATACAATGCTTTAGCAAGCCCGTAAAAGCATTGGGGGCTGCATCAAATAAAGCACAGCCATTTTTCAACATGGAACTGATTAAATTACTGTAAGCAGATTCGTTTTCTTCTTTTCCAAACAAAATCATTACTAACAAATAGGCCTACGGTCATTGTCTATAGACAGAGTGATAGCTTTACCGCTCCAACGCGCCAACTCGTCAAACAGTCACCCTTTTGGCTGGATAAATCATCGGTGCATGTCGGGCGGAACCACGAGCTGCTCTTTCTCATATCAACTGACGGCTGCAGCTTTGACGCCAACAAAGTGCCGTCTATTGTCCTGGATGAGACCGCCAACGGGTTGACCGTTACGCCGTGTGACTTTTCTTTTTGCATTGAATTTCTTCAAGATGAGGCGGCGGCGCATACATCTGGTAGAAGCTGCAGCAGCAGCATCCTAGACTACTGGTCACCGGTGGTGCTTCCGATGGCTAAGACCGCAAGCATCATCGCCCATTTAGCCCACCGTTTCGGTCGCCACCAGCTGTCCCGCAATATTCAAAATGCCCTCTTGGAGGCGATACAGCAACAGCAGGTAGCCCGCAGAGGCAAGGGACCAGATTACGAACAGGTGTATGAACAGCAGCGTCTGCAGGGCCAGGTGGCACGCGTTCTGGCCGAGGTACATGGACAGCGGGAGAGGGAGAGACTTGCTTGTGAACACGGTGGCCATAGTAAGAATAAAGAAGAGGATGATGTGATGGATGTCTGGTTCTACGACGGGACGGGCTGTGTAGAAGATCACTTTTCAGGTGAGGGCGAGGAGCAAGAGGACGACACAGACACACTTTTGCTGCCTCCCATACTGTCGCCGCTGTCGTCACACCTTTACTACTCTACCTCGTCGAGGCCATCCAGAGTGGCAAGAGGCTATAGACCAACATACCCACTGCCCATCATGGAGCCCCGCGTTGCACTGTCGATGCCTTTCATGAGCCTTCCCATGGCTGTATCACTATGTCCACCATCACGGCTGTCACAAAGATCTCTTTCATTGGCCGCAGCATCAAATGCGTCAGAATCTTTTCATTCTCGGGGAGCAGGTGCCCCTGCCCGAGCAGCAAATAGTATGGTTGAGTGTCCCCAAAGGAGGCAGCTAGTCACTCAGAGATTGCCGACTCAAATCCCACCTCAGCACGCGCAACAAGTTCAACCAGCTCAGCAGCCACAGCGGCCTCGTTATAGTTCCCGCAGTGCAGCGCCGTCTGCACCGTTGCAGTTTGAAGACAACTCAGCAGCAATTCAAGCAATGGCAGCACGCACCGAATTTGAACAGACTGGGACCCCCCATTCATCTGCAACGAGAACAACCCGCAATCGTGACCGAGACTCACTCGTTGCCCGTGGTCGCACTGGGGGCCGGCGACCGCTGCCATCTTTCCCCAGACGTGCCAATGCGCGCAGGCGATGGAACCCGTACAGTTTACCTGACCCTTTGGCTGGACTGGGCTACCATTTACGGGATCGCCGGGTCAGGCCGTCACCGCCGGCAACAGAGCATACAGAACAACCAGGACAGAGGTCGCTGCCTCACTCGAGCACACTTTCTCTCCGGTCACCTGAAACAGAGTAATACGAAGACAGTCAGGGGGGTCTGAAGGGGAAAATGATGCTGATGAGGGTCAATAAAGGATATAGAGGCGTATGGCTATGGTAGCGTTTCTGCTTAGCTGCAGTACACTTGTGGTTGTTACGCAGTTACACATCTTGACATATTGCAGCGTTGTTGTACCACCAGGTTATCAACTGGCTAGACTATAGACAAAATTGGTCAACTAAACTGACAGCTTTGATATTGAGTTCTAAAAACAAAGAAGATGAAATAAAATAATTATGCTGTGTTTTATTTCCTATTTAAACAAAAAAAATGTTATTCATTGGCAATTGTTTTTGAGAAACCCCTAGAAAAACACTCATGAGGCCGTTGTATAACACAACTTCTTCCCATCTCGGCGTTTAAATCTTGCCACCTGTTGCTGCCAGGCGCATCTCCAGATAGCTCTTTCCTATTTCTTCTCTTCAATTCTATTTACTACTACGGCTGTTCACTGGTCGCTCCCTCCTTTGCGGTCCAGGATGTCATGATATCACGACTTACCCCACTTATGGCTGGCCACCAAATCACCCCACACACTCCTGGACTCTAAAAGAATAGTTAACAACTGGGTTGCTCCTTCCTTGTTATCATCGTTAGACCGTTGTGCCGTTGTAAATCAGTTGTAAACTAGAATGTAGTTCCATTGCTCTTTCTATCTTTGGCCTATATTGTTTTCGTGGGCAACAGGTTCGTACTATAAATTTTCGTATTTTCGTATTTTTGTATAGTGGTGGTTTGCACCTTCCCCTCATCGCCACTAATCGTCACTCGTCGTCATTGCACTCGCCTTCCCCGCGCGCTCAGCCATCGCATCGCGAACCCTGTTTCTCCTAAACTTGTCACATTTCGGGCCTCACTTTTTACATTCGCTCTCGTACTGACCGAGTCTATTTTCTCACATTCCTTCATTTTCTTTGGAGTACTCTACATTTTTCTACATACCTCCCATGCCGGCGATCTTCTCTTCGTTCTCCGACTAAGCTAGGTTATAAAAACCATAAAAATAGTATACAGGTCCAAGGCCCCGACAGGAGCCCCTCCCACCCCTCCACGCTCGCTATCTTCTATCCTCTATCCTCTATCCTCTATCGGGAGTTTTGCTCTATTGCCTTCGGAGTAATTATCACTCTGCCTGTCGCCTCTTGTCTGTTGTCACCCAATTGACCAGCGGTGTGCACAAACTGGTGCTAAGATACTGATACTCCATACCCCAGCGCAAGCTTCCCAATCAAAAGCTCCTCGATTAAGCATAGAAAGCCTGAGCTTCGACTCCTTTTATCGTTTCCTCTTTTCTCTTTCTCTCTTCTTTACTCTTCCTTTCTGTATCTCTTCTTTATCTCTTCTCCTCACCATCATACATACTTTCACTATGGCCGCTACAACTGTTGAGTTCACACCCTTTACCGACCAGAAGCCGGGCACGTAAGTCTTTACTTCATGATCACTCCCTGCTCACTCTATCCGTCTCCCCACCGCCCTCGTCTCCTGCTAACAACATAGCTCCGGTCTTCGCAAGAAGGTCGTTGTTTTCCAGCAGCCTCACTACAGCGAGGCTTTCGTCACCAGCATTCTCCTCTCCATCCCCGAGGGTGTTGAGGGATCCTACCTCGTTATTGGTGGTGATGGCCGCTACTGGAACCCTGAGGTTATCCAGCTGATTGCCCGCATTGGTGCCGCCTATGGCGTCAAGAAGCTGCTGATCGGCCAGAACGGCATCATGTCGACTCCCGCCGCCAGCCACCTGATCCGCAAGCGCAAGGCTACCGGCGGTATCCTGCTGACTGCCTCGCACAACGCCGGTGGCCCCAAGGCTGATTTTGGCATCAAGTACAACCTGGCCAACGGTGGCCCCGCCCCCGAGTCCGTCACCAACAAGATCTACGAGACCTCCAAGACCCTGAGCTCCTACAAAGTCCTCGACCTAGAGACCGTCGACATCAAGACCATTGGCACCCGCCAGTACGGCCCCATTGAGGTCGAGATCGTCGATAGTACCTCTGACTACGTCGAGATGCTCCAGGACATTTTCGACTTTGACCTCATCAAGAAGTTCATCGCCCAGCAGCCAGACTTCAAGGTCCTCTTCGACGGCCTCCACGGTGTCACTGGTCCCTACGGAACTGCCATCTTCGACAAGGCCCTTGGCCTTGGCCCCTCTAGCGTCCAGAACTGCGTCCCTAGCCCCGACTTCAACGGCGGCCACCCTGACCCCAACCTGACTTACGCTCACTCTTTGGTCGAGGCTGTTGAGGCCGGCCAGATTCCCTTTGGTGCCGCCTCTGATGGTGACGGTGACCGTAACATGATCTACGGTGCTGGCGCCTTTGTGTCGCCCGGCGACTCGCTGGCTATTATCGCCCACCACGCCAACCTTATCCCCTACTTCCGCAAGAACGGTGTTTTTGGCCTGGCCCGCAGTATGCCCACTTCGGGCGCCGTTGACCTCGTTGCCAAGGCCAAGGGCCTCAACTGCTACGAGGTGCCCACCGGCTGGAAGTTCTTCTGCGCTCTGTTCGACGCCGACAAGTTGTCCATCTGCGGCGAGGAGTCTTTTGGTACCGGCAGCAACCACATCCGTGAGAAGGATGGTCTGTGGGCTATTGTCGCCTGGTTGAACATCATCGCTGGTCTCGGTCTTGAGCGCCCCGATGTGGCGCCTACCATCAAACAGATCCAGAAGGACTTCTGGACCGAGTACGGCCGCACTTTCTTCACTCGCTACGACTACGAGAACGTCGACTCTGCTGGTGCCGACAAGGTTGTCGGTATCCTGCGCGATTTGATTGCCGACTCGTCCTTCATCGGTAGCAGCGTGTCTGCCGGCCGCACTGACGCCATCACCGTCACTGGTGCCGGCGACTTTTCATACACTGACCTGGATGGCTCGGTCTCCAAGAACCAGGGTCTGTACGCCACGTTCAGCAACGGCACACGCATTGTTGTGCGCCTGTCGGGTACTGGCTCGAGCGGTGCTACCATCCGCCTGTACATTGAGCAGCACACCACCGACGCCTCGGCCTACGACAAGGATGCCCAGGACTTCCTTAAGCCCGAGATTGAGATGGCCACCACTCTGCTTAAGTTCAAGGAGTTTGTCGGCCGTGACGAGCCCGACGTCAAGACATAGACATATTCTAGGAAAAATCCGAGGCTATGCCAGCGCTTTTGGGAGCTTTGAAGTCTGGAAAATGGAGGAGCAGGAGCGGTTTATAATCAAAAGATTGCACGGAAGACAATCTTATACCTTTTTTAACTATAACTTTATATCACGAGACAATGCATTAACGCTTATCAGGCCTACCACGTTCATGGCGCTTAGAAGTCGATTGTGATTCATTGTAAATGCTGATTATAGTGTGACAGAAATTGGTTGTATCGTTAGTATCAGTGGCTTGATTGATATCTGGTCTGCAGTGAGGCGTGTACACCACTCAAACATTCTTTTCTGTTAGCGATTAATTAGTTTTCATGCCGCCGAAGTAAAGATCTCAATATGCGCTTCTTATTACCTTGGCCAGCTTGTAGACACAGCCGCCAAATAATATGCAGATTTAGCTTAACCTTAGTAACCAAATAGGCGATTCACTTCATAAGTCTGCCTTGCGTATCTTTACTCATCCCATGGCTACATTCAAAAGCAAGTGGATTTCAATCATAATCTCCTTCTCTTTCATACCTCATTGACCTTCACGATTTCATCCCCTTCTTAATTTCAAAACATGGAAGTGTCTCGAGTTCCATTCGACGAGGTGGAAAAGCTTCCATTGTTCTCGTTTCCGAAGGCAACACCGCATCAATATATCTGAAAAGTTTAGCAAGGATGGCTGCCTCCTGGACTGCGAGCTGTGGGCATCACTGTTGCTTGACAGGGCCAGCAGAGACGCCAGCAGAAGAGAAGCAATGAAAAAGAACATCCAAAAGCAGCGCGAAAAGATGGCGGCCGAGAATACGGAAGCCAAAGGCAAAACCCCAAACAGAAGGTTTAAAAACAAGATGGACCCTTTCACGATCAACGATCTCAAGGCCTCCGCTGACCATGGCTGTGATGTATGGCGCCTGTTTCTCAACCTTTTTCGTGCAATCTTTCCGCTTGATCCCGTCGGAGATTCTGGTATTATAGTTGGTAAAGGATTTTGAGGTTTTTAAATTTATTAATTCTAAAGTTATATTTAAAATTTTAAAAATTAGAGTTTCAACTAGAGATATTAAAATATTAAAATATATTATTAATAAACTACGTTTAGGTAAGATTATATAATTTACCATCTTTTAAGCGTAAATTTAAAGTCTTTCTATCCAATTTTATATTTATAGAATTAAAATATTTAATTGTATCCGTTATACTATCAAATTTGATATTGCATTTATAATCTTCACGCAAAGGCGATCCCAAAACCTCCACATAAATTGTCAAGAATGACTTTGTATTGCAGGCCCACGACCCATCTTCCTACCACTTTTATTCGCCTCCAGGCGAGCTTTACTATCGTATACATTTTTGCCTTCCAACAAGACGACTCGCCGTGTGCCGGCCGTGAACCAAACGGTCTTGCACGGTCTGCCACTAGAAAATCTTTATCCGGTGATACCTCATCGCCCTCGTCTTTGTCAAAGGCGAAGCTCTGGATCAAGAACTGCGAGACATCACATCAACGGTGTGGGCAAGGTCGAAATGTTCCTTTGCCCAAGCGCCTCCTTGACTTGGGGCCACCGCATGGCACGCAGATAGATGCCGACGTACGGCTGGTCGAGACAGAAGGCCTGACGGGCACCTACATGTGTCTGTCCCACTGCTGGGGCGTTGGCACCAAACCGATCCAGACCACGCTCGAAACCTTCCAGGGCCATGAATCAAGAATCCCTTTCACTGCACTGCCCCCCACGTTTGCAGACGCTGGCATCATGGCAAGACACTTGGGCATGCAGTATATTTGGATTGACTCTGTCTGCATCATCCAGGATTGTAAAATTGACTGGCTGACGGAGGCAGGAAAGATGGCTGCTGTTTATCGCAACAGGTTTGCAACTATCGCTGCAGTTTCATCCCCTCACCCTTGGGGAGGTCTCTTTTCTAGGTCTGCAACACCTGACCTATGCTTCCGTATACAGGATAAGGGCGGCTTCTTTTAGACCATTATAGCCGCTCACTGCTACGAGGGTGATGGGATCACTGACAGCCTGGAACTCTTCCGCGAGAAATTTCCAGTCCTATCCCGGGCCCGGATCTTCCAGGAGCGTGCCCTCTCACGGCGCGTAATCTACTGTACCCGCCACGAGCTGCAATTAAACTGCCGGCGGGAAATGACATGCGAGTGTGGTAACGCGACCAAGCCGCCCCATTAAATGCGTGGCACAGAGTCCAGCTTATCGAACGCCGGTCCAAGCAAGTGTACACCGAAATGGAATACATCACCACTAATGAAGGCCACCATGAGCAGTTGCACTGGAGGCATATGGTGATGGTGCACGCAAAGTTGCAACTGACATGAGAGATTGACAAGCTGTCAGCGTTCTCTGGGTGCCACGCACTTCGACGGCTATACGACAAGCAATAACGGCCGCTACTTGGCTGGCCTGTGGGAGATTGCGATGGCGCAGGGCCTGCTCTGGTATGTTAACAAGTCGTTCCGGGACGAGTGTCGGCGTCCACCGTGGCGCGCGCCTAGTTGGTCGTGGGCGGCGGTTGACACGCCCAATGGCATTATATACCCCCAGATAGATCAGTCCTTTGACCGCCAGCGGTTCCAGGACAGCATTGTCGACATCGAGTGTAAGCCCGAGGGCGTGGACCACACCGGTCGAGTACAACCGGGAGCCTATATTTGCGTGCGCATGTCCCTGGTACCGACATTCTTGCGTCGCGTGTGCCGGCCCTGCATGAGATCCCGAGCGGTATCATGGGTCATAGAATCCGACCTCTTTATAGCATCGCGCAACCTAAGCGTTATTCCTTGTCTAACTGATGGCCACAATGGGTTGCGGCTGGGTGACGCTACCTACGGCTTGTTCCTGGATTATCGGTACCAAAAAGGTCATTCCGAGCTCGAGCCGAGAGGTGATGGGCATCTCTGCCGCCATGCCCGCGTATACCTGATGTATTTGTATGACAGAAATCGGCTCAAACGTCACTTCCTCGTTCTGCGGAAACTGGCCTTACTAGACGGCTCCGAATTGTACGAGCGAACCGGATTTCTTCAATATATTTTCAAAAGCTATACACAGGCAGACAATTGGATTCTGGAAGAGTACTATCCAGCTGCCACAGAGACAATCGATGTTATCGTGGTGTAAGTGGAGGCGTGGTATTATGCGTCAGTATGTAAGTATGAACGACACGATTATAAGAGTTCAAGTACTGTCTCTCTTGATCAAGAATAGAGATGCCAAAACTGCCACATCATAATCTGTCTCATTGTTGTTTTGGGTCAAGATTGCATGTTTATCGAGATACACTGGGCTCAACGAGATCGACAAAAAAGCGAGACAGGCCGTCATAGTAATTTTGCCGTAATATTGCTTTCCAACAGTATCAAAGAGTACAAGAACACAGTAGCATAGCAACGTGCTTGCCAGAAGTGGACAAGAGAATCATAGAAAAAATAAGAAAGGGGTTTTGAGGGTATCAAGGATCATATTCTTCATGATTCGTAACAGCGTATCTCGACACCTCTCAAACACAGAAGGAAGAAGCCAAAAAAACAACAACCAAAAAAAGAAAAGACAGTAAGAAAATAAAGATGCATAATAAAGTCTGTGACGCTCATTCTAGAAAACAAATAGAAAAAAGGTAATGCAACGCTATCATAAATCGTGGATCGAGAGCAAAGCGCTACACTACAGGCATAAAATGACTTGAGAGAAAAAACAAAATAGAAAGAGAAAAAAAGATTGTGCGAAAATGGAAAAGGATGTCATTTGTTATCCAAGAATATGCTGGACTCGCTGTCGCTGTCGCTGTCACTGTCACTGTCGCTGGCCGATGTAGCTGGAGCAGAGGCCATGGTCGATGGTGCCGACGACGTGGCGGCCGATGGAAATGGGTCGAAAAGTGCCCGGAAGTGGGTGGCGGCATCATCTTTGTGGAAATTAAGCTCGAAAAAGCCTGATCTGTTTTGCCGCATATTCTCTTCACGATATTCGTTGCAAAAGACGTAAAGGTGGATGCCCTTGAGGTAAATGCAGCGCGGGTTATGTTTGCGTACAATCCACGCTGATGGGTGGTCGTGGTGCGTGAGAAAAGATGTCCAGACGGGACTAAAGCGCAAGTCGCCCTCCCAGACGGAAGCGTGTAGACGGATGCGGCCCGACTTGGAGTCTTGGAACACGGTGAGAAGATGATCATAGCCATCGTCAGAGATGCGCGCCTGAAAGAGCCTCTTTTCGCGGCTAATGATAAACTCATGGTCCTGGATATTCCGTGTCAGGGCGCCGTCGGACTTGAGCGCGATAAAAGTCGTCTGAAACAGCACGAGTTCTTCCCATGTCAAAAAATACAAAAATGCCCACAGCTTGGCGCGCTTGTCGGCAAAGCTCCAGCGGTGCAGCACGAGGCAGCTACCTTCGCGCTCGACCATGACCTCGTGCACGCCCTTTGTGCTGTAGATGGGGTTTCCGGCGTCGTCGAGACAACGAATCATGAGATACGGGGCGTTGTTGCTGGGCTCGATATAAGCAATGAGAGTGAGGCGCTCGTTATCAAACGAGCGGCGGAACAGCACCTTAGCTGTCGGTCCCAAGGTCGGCGGTAGCCAGGGCCCATGGCACATAGAGCTATTAGGCCTGTTAGTATAGTCTTCGTACTATTCATACCATGAGAACGAGGTGGGTACGTACAATTTGAGGTGTCTGAGGGGGGTTCGGCTCGGGAGAGGACGCGAGAAGATTTCTTCTGCCCAGTGAACGTTCTTGTCACGAGAGAGTCCTAGATGAGACGGGGCAACAAGTGCCTTGGACTTCTCGGGGGGCTTCAGACCCAGCTTATGGCGAAGATCCTCTAGGCGTCTCTGCAACACTTCGAGTGCGTTCATATCGAAGATTGGATTCCTGGTCAACATCTGACCAAGGAGGATTATAAACTGGTGGTAGAGCGTGAAGATGTTTGGCAACTGGATACCGCCGGCCTCTTCCGTCATCTTGTGGTACATGGTTCGCCAGCGAATCTCCTTGGTCTTGGTATTGTCATTGTAGTGTGTGCGAATGTCCATGAGGCTCTTTTGGAAACAGGGCAGGAGAAGCTCAAGGTAGTCCAGTAGCACATGCACGCGACTGGGATGGGACCTTGTACTTTCGAAAAGCTGCGAGAGAGCAGTACTGCATCTCCGAATCTCTTCCATCAGAGCCAAGACAGGTGGTTGGAGTGGTTCGGCAAGGCTTATCCGGATAGCATCTAGTGAGCTCGCAACGGTATTGGCAACAATTGTTTCAGAGTAGCACCCGCTAAGAAGCATAGCCGAGCGACTAGCAGCCGGAGGCTGGCCACTGAGGACCATGCTTTGTGACATCACGGGCGCCATGCTAGGACCCATGCTGGGGCCCATTAAAGCAAGCATCCCCGGTGGTGGGCCACCCATCATGCCGCCCACTGGAACGGGTGGCCGTGCTACAGGCGCTGCCGGATAGGCCCGAGGTGTTCCGGGCGGTGGCCCGAAAGCTGGGCGAGCAGGAGGGCAGCTGTACGGCCTAGCTCCTGACCCCCCCATCGGACCCCCCATCGGACCCCCCATCGGACCCCCTATCGGCCCTCCCATCGGCCCTCCCATCGGCCCTCCCATCGGTCCTCCCATCGGTCCTCCCATCGGCCCTCCCATCGGTCCTACCATCGGTCCTCCCATCGGTCCTCCCATAGGCATGCCCATTGGCCCTCCAAACTGGCTGTGTCCGCCGTTCGGTCCACAATATGGGTAGGCCATTTTGAAAAGTGCAAGTGATTAGGAAGAGCTGAGAGGAAAGTTGTCTGGCGTTATTCGATATTGTTGTATGTTGCAGGTTTGTGAAAGAATCGCTCAAAGGGACACAAGAAGAGAATAAGGTAAAGATTATATATGTAAAAAGAGCAAGGCGTGTTCTTCAGGACATTTTTGTCGGTATTGCTGTGGTATAGAAGCCGGTGATGCAATCAAAGAGCATCAGCGGTCGGTGTGTACCGTCTTTGCGGGATTGACTTTTGTTTGTCGATGCGATTAACAATGCTCAATCCAGTTACAGTGTATACTTAGCTCCCCCAACCTAGAATCGTAAAAGGTATGTCAAGGGAGCACTGTTGGCAAGCTTGATGCGATGTTTCTCATGTGAACGTGGCCGACAACAGTATGCTCGGTAGCTGTGGAGATGCCGTTGATATGGCGGTTGATTGTTGGGGGAGAAAAAACGGCAAAACGACAAAAGGGCGGGCAATGCAGATGAGCAGATAAATATGCGTGGTTTGCCTGTGCGAGTATAGCCGAATGACAAAAGGAGCACGGGGATGGATGTTGTGGCGCTGATAGGTAATGGCGAATCGAGTTCCTGGGCAGACCAATATGAGTGCAGCGGGATGGACGGATAACGTCTGAACGTCTTAACGTCTGGAGACCCCGCGAATCCGTAGTACAGAGTACACGAGAGCTATATGACTGATTGGTCGTGTAGTCGTTCAGACTTATCGATCGTATGGACAGAAATGTGGCATGCGAGTGATGTCCATTCGATGATGAGAAAGCAGTCGAGAGTGACGACTAGGGAGGTTGGTAATGGTGATTCGCTTGAGGACAGTAGGCTACGTTGTGAGAGTAGTGTAGATGCTGTAATACTCAGGCGAAGGTGAAGATGAAGATGAAGACTGTTTTGGCAAGCTCTCTGTAGTGTCTCTGGTGTGTCCAGGCAGCCGGGTTGAGCTGTGTGTGGTGATCTGTTTGGCGGGAAAAGACAAGAACAATGCCGAGATCACGTTATGAGAGGTCGGTGGTCAGTAGATGGTGGGATGTTGGCGGTAGTGCTGTTATCAAGCAGGATAAAAATATATGGATGAGTTGGGAGGGAAAGGAAGACAGAAAAGGGAGACAGAAGATGAAAAAGAGGGCAGAAAAGAGAAGAGAGTGACAGAGTTCCAGATGTTGCAAAAGGCAAGTCGGACAGTCAAAAAGCCACAAAGGCCGACTGTGTGAGGCCGATACAGTGCGCTTCCTTTCGTTTCCGCCTTTTTCTGTTTTTCTGTTTGCCCTTTGCTGCCGCTGGCAAACCCGCATTGGGCTGCACTCACGAGCAATTGTGTGCGGTAATGTGCAGTAGGTCGGCAGTAATGCCCAACCTGGTTGAAGCCAGGCGATCGGGGTAATAGAGTGTATAGTATGCATAGTGGCTATAGTGAGGGGAAGCCAGTTGACTGTCTGGGCTTCTTCTATTTTGCTCATCGCTGTTGACCGCAAGAGATCGGTACTAAATGAGTTGGCTTGCTCCACGATAGAACTACCATCTGGGGCCCGTTGTAGGGACGGTGGTAATGGTAGCGTCACTGACGTGGCTGGTGTGTAATAATAGGCCCTAGCTGGAGCAGCTCGAGAGCATAATCATAAGCAGAAATAATATAAGGACAAGCGATATAAGCTTCAATGCCGCGGACTTTAGAATTTGGACTTCGTTATCCTATTCAATATGGCCCGAGACTAAGCAGACCTTAATTAGTTGACGGGCAGAAACGGGCAGAAAGATTGAAGAATGATGCCAAGAACTAGATTGTATGGAATCTGTCTCTCACCGTGCTTTTTGCCTTGTGGATTCGACAGCCGTGCACCAAGATGAAGAGCTACAAACTGAAGAAGAAACAAAAAGAGAACAACAAAACCAACCAAAAGACTGCCGACTGGCATATGAGCTTAGAACGCAGATGTAAACAGCAGAGACAAATATCGCGACTGGATGATGGTTGGATTCTCGCAGCCCCATCAGACCAGTAGCCAATGCAATAGAAAAAAAACAGATAATGTGGCTGCTATCGCTCTACATGCTTCTGCATATTCCAAAGCCAGCCAGTGGCGGGCACAGGCAATACGCAAAGGACAAAAGGCAAAGTTCAAAAGTACAGAAACCACTGGCTGTAAACCGTGCCACGAATCCCAAAGGCGGGCCCCTCTTGGTACTCCTGACCAACTCTAGAGAATCCTGCTCGACAAAAGGGAACGAAGAGGATTGCTCCCGCATATAGAGTGCGTGCAGGCTGCATTAGCACTATGCAGATGGCTAAGCATAAACAGAGTAAAGAAGAGCAAAGGGAATCAAAGACGGAAATGACGAAGACGCGACGGAAAAGTGTAAACTCTTAAGGTACAGGAATATGAATCTAGAAGTTAGAATATGATGATAATGACCTAAATTACTGTTTAGATACCTGTCACGATATCAGCTGTGGACTGGTAGGACTAGGAAAGGCGCCTGAAAGAGAAGAGATGAAGACAAGGTGAAGAGATGAAGGGAAGAGTGAAACGACGAGATCATTGCTATATATGTCGCGAGAATCATAATCGGAATTAGAAAGAACACACATAGCAGCTTCCTTTCGCCGTTTCATTCGTTTAATTTAGCGTAGCCAGGTTATTGAGAATGATAAAGGAGAGTCACATGTGACAAGAATGGCCATCGCACCTTCCTCTACTGTTTGCCATGACATAATCGAGGTCTGCGCTCACGTCAGTATCAGCGACACTACGTTTCATGAGCACCGGCAGACAGTCTGGACTTGAACTCAAAGTATGCTGATGACAGGAAACCTAAAGCTTAAAGCCAAAAATAGAGCTGCCACTTTATACGAGATCGATTCTACACCCCCGGGTTCTGAAAATTACAGAGGAAAGACGATGAGAGTATTACATGGCAGATGCTACGCGCAAGACATGATGCAGGCGTAGATCGTGGACCGGCACTCATACTGGCGGGATTAGTCACAAGTCGACGGGGTCATTCAGTAATAACCTGAGGCATCAACTTTAAGTGCGTTCTTGTTCTCCTCAGAAGTCCTTCAACATGTTATCGACATCACAAGCCAAAGTCAACGTATTTCTCCTTTCATTCACCGACTAGTATACATAGTCCTGTCCTAACTGCTCGTCTTGCCCTGCCCATAAGAGGCAAAGAAGAGTAAAAACAAAGCAAAGGATATAATAGGACCCAGCCACGTGTACCGGCGGCGTGATTGCCATTGTCGTGACCCGAGTAAATTCAAATAACCCTCATACATCCCATAAAACAAAAAAAGTAAGAAAAAGGTAATCCACAAAATGAAACGTTAAAGCAAATAAAGCAACCAGCCTGGCAGTAGACCTGAGAACCGTGATTCATTCCCATGCCACTTGCCCTCGCGCCACCGCCGTGTTCCCAACCCGAAACATGAGAATAATAAAACAAAAGAAGAATGGACAGAAGATAAAAGTCAAAGACGGCTCGACACACTTATGCGTTGTAAGCGGCCTTCTCGTCCTCGTAACGCTTCTTGTCGGTGGCAGCCTTGGCCTCGTAGGGAGTGCGCTGCTTGTCGTTCAGAGCCTTCCAGCGCTCACCGAGGAGCTTGCCGACCTGGCCAAAAGTGATGCCGGGGTTCTCGTCACGGACATTCTCACGCTGCTCGTTGGCGAAGAACATGTAGGCAGACAGACCGCGCTTGGGTGCGTTAGGGTCCTTCTTGGTGCGGCGCTTCTCGACCTTCCCGGTCTTGGTCTTTGCTGCGGCCTTAGGCATGATGCTGTCGGTGTTAGAGTATGTCGTTGTATAAGAGTGATGAAATGTGAGTGGCAGTAGAGTTGTGAGCACGAGTTGAGTCTAATGACCAAAGGCATGGATAAGTTATGGGGATAGTGTAATGCTTGTGAGATGAGACTCATTCACGAAGTCATTCACTTGCGCAATCCTTATCTGCTTGGCTAGTATCGTTCAATAGTCATTGAACTTAAGACTTTGACCACTCGGTAAAAGTTCGCTCGACTCATGCAAGACTGAGCACAAACTCAAGCGAATGAAAAGCCTGTCGCAAATAAATGCGGCTGCTCTTGTTCGTGAGTGGCTGTCAATTACATGCAAAATAGCGGCACGCTCAAGTCACAAGTCAACAATAAACGCAGATTGCACTAATCGTGATGCGCATTCAGAGCGCATCTTGAGTGCTTCTGGGGCGCATCTTGGATCGTGGCCTTGTTTGTTTTGTGGACGATTGTGGACCAAAAGCGGGCGCAAGACCAGGATTGGTGCGATTGCGTGTAAGTGACGAGGTGAAGTGCGTGTAATGTGTAAAAGGGAATGGGTGAAGACAAGGTAAAAGGTAAAAGAAAAATGACGACTTTGAAAATTCAAGCAATCTCATCAAAAGTGACGATAATTGATCTTGTCAATTGACTAAGTCAAATTCTTCAAGAATCGTGGACCAAGTTTTTTTTTTTGTGCTGATAATGGTGGCAAAGCTGGTACTTACAATGAGTTTATGTTGTGGGTTTTGGTAAAGGTGAAGAGTGTAAAGATTTGTATGGGACGATGCGAGGCTTTCACAGTGGTGATTTTGGTGGTAAAGTTTGTATGGGAGATAGAGAGAAGAGAAGAAGAAGAGAGAGAGAGTAGGAGAGAGGAGAGAGTATGTGGGCAGAGAAGGGGAGAGAGGCGGGCCTTTTTACTATGGGCTGGCTGATTGAGAGGGAGGCAGCGCGCGCGCGTGAGAGAGAGGGGGGAGTAGCGAGGAGAGGCCAGAGAGAAAGAAAAAGGAAAGGGCGGGGGGTGTGCAATTTGCAGACGGAACCAGCAAATTGCGCCCGTTGCGATACCCTACAGGTGGCCGCTTTACAGGTGACAGTGCAGAGTTTATTCAGAATTTACAGGGGATATCGCTGTACAGTACAGCGTCTACTGTGCATATTAGTCTCAACAAGAGATATCTAACAAGCATGCGTAGGGAAGGTGCGGCCGGCAGCTAAGATACTTAGGAGGCAACTAGGCATAATGGGGAGAAGAGCGTTGCCTGGGTGTGTGGACTCCGTGGGAGGGAAGGAGCAAAGGGGAAGAGTGTGAGTGGGTGCCATGTACGAAGTATTGTTTTGGTGGGAATAAATTATTTGTTTTAGATACTAATTTTAAATGACAAAATTGCGTGCCTGCTGTTTACGCGTAGGAATGGTAGAGGAATAGTAGGGAAACGTGTGTGTTGAGTAGGTGGGCGGTGCCCAAACCCCCCAAAAATGAGGGAGGTATTAAATTAAATAGCAAGTTTAAATATGCTAAATTAGAGTGGCAGGTAGAAGAAGGAAGACCGGCAGAGAAGTGTTTGAGAGGCCAAGGGGGGTGGTAGGAGAGGAGAGGAGAGGGTGGACAAGAGAGGACTCTGCGTCTGCAACCAATCTGGACAAACTCGTACCGCTCTCTCACTCTTGCCGTAGTATTTTTGGGAGGAGAGTACATTGCGCTTTGTATTTTGGTGGTGATGATTCTTTTGGAGATACAGTGAGCTGTAGTATGTGCTGTGTATGTAAGCTCCTGCTGTAGCTGTAGAGGAGCTCTTGCTAGATGTAGAAGTCTGCCTCCCCTTCCCTGTTTATCTCTCTTTTTTGTGTGCGATGACTGTGCTCTATTCTACTCTTTACTGCTTTCTCTTATTGGCTTCTATCTTGCATTCTTTTATAAGTATGCCAATGTCATACACTCTATGGACTCGTCTACTTCTATTGCCGTCAACATGCCTCTGTCGAGTCCAGCAAACTGGCTCAGTAATAATACTCTGCTATTCTGCTCATCAGCTTCAACGCGCTATATTTCGTGTCATATGATTGGTCAATTTCAAGTATTTGTAGAGCACTGAACTGCTCTCACTGAGCCGCCCTTTTGCCCGGTACTTTAATAACGTCCGGTAATAATGTATCTCGCTCCAGTCCCACTATGTCCTGGTACCTGGACCGATGTATCGTATCTGACCATGTACCTCTCCACTCTGTACCGCCCTTGTTGTACTTCTTTTTAGTCTCCCTGTTTTGGTGTTGCTTTTTCTATGTGATTCTGTCCCCGCTTTTTCACTATCTCTTGTGTGCCTCTCTCTTTCTTGGTGCATTTCCTGGTGTCTCTTTGGCTGCGAGACCTTGCACAGAATATCACCCGCACGCTAGCGTCTCACATACTCGTAGACACACCACACACCTTTTGAGCGTTGCGCACACTGCCCCCTTGCTCTCTATCTTTCCTTTTGCCAGTCGCCTACCTGCACTGTCTCGACAGTCACCTCCTACACGCTCTGTCGCACTTATCCGTACTATCCGTATATTATTGCTGGTTCGGCTCGCTGAAGCTGGCACTGGATCGGCATACTGCATCAAATCATACGCTGCCTGGCTGCCCACTGGTAGGCTCGGTTTGCAAACAAAGCGTACGAGTAGTGGTAGCAACAGCCACACAACACAGTACGAGTATGCTTAGTCTATATTTACATATAGTCTAGAGTCTAGACATGGACTTTTGCGCTTTGCGATCACAGCCCGTCGTCTCCGATATATTTAGCTATTTATCTCAAGATACACTATATCTACGCACTGTAAGTGTTGCCTTATCGTATCAACATCGGAATAGACAAGAGAGGTAGAAGGTGCATGGATAGCTCTTGCTAAACTAACCTGCAAGCTGCCTTTGTTTGCACGTCATAATCGTACGTAATCGATTTGCACATGGAAGGAGCGATGCACAACAATCAATAAGCTGCACTCCGTTATGATAAGCATACAGTACAGTATCAATGAGCTTATATGTCATCTTCGTAAGATTTGCTTCAAAGTCAACACTAAGCAAGTCTCGACTTTCTTTCATAGAAGTTCAATTAAAAAGGTGATACTCGCTAAACACTCACTCAGTACTTCTACGGAGCACTCCGTACTCTAAACATATATCAATTTAGAATCGCGCATCAATATTGTAAGCATATGCTGTGCTCTGTCCATCTTCGTATCACATAGTAGAGCTCCATAGTCTTCTTTGGAGAGATGTCTGCCAACATAACAGCACCGTCTGCACCGTCCCTACTCTATAATTTGTAAGCAAGGGTGCTGTGTGCTGTGTAGACCAGACCTCTCATTGGAGTGAACGATGGAGTAAGAAATTGGACTATGGACATCGAGGGGGAATGGCACTGTGTGGGCTTATTCGTACACATGGTAACAGTGCCAGTACTGTGTGGGGGGAAACAGAGGTGGTTCGCAGGCAAAAGGGTGACCAAGGAAGTGAAGAGGAAGGAGCGAACAAACTGCACGCGCACTGGACAAAGGCAAAAGGGCAACAATGGGGAGTAGCAATTACGCGTGCGTATGACTGCCACTAGCTCTGCCTGGGTCTGGGTACTTGCTCCTCATAAAAAGATACTTGTGAATCAGAACTGACTAGGGGGAGGGGGGTGTACCCAAGCGCAAGCCATTTCCTTCTCCTTCTCCTTTCCTCACTCCTTCCCTCATTTTGCTGCTGATTTCGTCTCGCCCTTTGTGTGGTGCAATTTCGGTGTCCCATTTTCAGTGTCCATTTTGCGCCCATTTTTGAGTACCCCCATTTTCCATGTCCCATTTTCTATCCCAATTCACTTTTCTTTGATTGCCTCTTTGGGTGTTTTGCGACGCCCCAAATCACTCGGCACGTGATCTGCAATAAAAAGCACAACGCGTCAACCTCGAGCGCGTCTTGCCATCAACATCTCAAAGCTAAGTGCCGGAAAGTCATGATATCTGGTTTGGGCAATGCGAATTATGAAGAAGCTGGATTGCTATATTATTGTGCTTGGTGCAAAATGCAAACAGTTACAATAAACCATTTGTCACTTGTTGGTGCAGCGAAAGGACAGCTGTAAGCCAGCCGATAGCTCCTCTTAAGAGCTGTTGCCCATGGCCGTCGAGCTGACCCTTAGGCAGCCACCTCACATCTAGTGTAAACAGCCTAATCTGAATTATCCAAGACTACCGTAATATGTTAGTCCTCTGTGCGCATGCTAAAGTCAAGCCATCCTTCCCACCACGGCGCCGCTTCTTGCGCCCACGTCTTAGTGTGGCCTTGAACCGGGTCGCAATCGATCTGCTTGATCGTGCACATCTCGCAAGCCTCTGGCGATTGGCCGGTGTTCTCCTTATGCCGTCTTGGGCAGAATAGCTGCTAAGCAGGGCCCTTGCGCGCACTCTCACTATTAGGAAAGTGGCCCTCGCTCTATGCGACTCTTGTAAACTGCATTGAGCTTCACTCTGGGTCCAGCACAATATCAAGCAGCGCGGCATCCCGTGCCCAGTCCACGCCGCTGCCAACCACTATCGCGCTTGCTGCTCCCTTGATCAGCTTCCACCGCTGCCGGCTCTCCTTGACAGACGCCTTGAGCTGCGCAAGTTCGGGTGATTCGTCTTCGGTGCTGACATCGTCATTGTTACCCGCTTCCTCTGCCAGCCGCCGCACCTCGGCTGCGAGCTCAACATTCTTGGTTTCCAGCTCACGGCACGTTGCCGCAAGAGCGGCTCGCTCGGCGTTTATAGCACGGCGCGCAGTTGCTTCGCGTGCAACAGCTTGGGATACAGTATCACGCCGCTCGATGGCCGTCAGCAGATCACGCTCAATGGGCGAGGCCTGTGTTGCCTGGTGCACCGCGCGCAAGACGGGGTGTACGGTCAAGACACTGTCGACGACTTCGGTGCGCAAGACGTAGTTGGCGCGAGCTTCGAGGAGGTTTTGCTGTGCTGTCTCGAGGGGGATGGTTGTTTCTTTTCCTTTACAGTCAGTATTTTTGAAGCTTGGAGCCCGCGTAAACCGTAGAATGAGTAGTACCTGAGTGTGCCTGGCGTGCCTTTAGCAGTGCGGCCTCGAGCTGGATTGTCTTAAGCTGGTCGTAAAGTGCCAGAACACGCGTCTCGTCGTCGGAGAGCACGAGCGCTGGAGCTACATTGTCGTCGGTGTCTTTCTCGGTGTCTGCAGGCACATCGCGCATTGGTGTGTCGATTTGCGCGGCCATTTCGGGCTTGTGGATTATACACTATGAACTGTCTGCTCGTCGTCCTATCGTGATCGCGAGCTTGACGCGACGCGATGCTTGTTCTGTGGCTGAACTGTGGCGTTGGACTGCTTGCAGCTCAGACGGAGCAGCTGGAGGCAGCTGGAGGCAGCTGGAGTCAGCAGGTCAAGCTTTCTGTCATCTGCTTATCTACTTATCTACTATCTAATTACAGGCAGGTGCTCTGTACAGTCACGAGGCAGCGTTGCGCTAGCAGCTCTAGTGGACTTATTAGTCATTAAACTGCTTTAGTCAGGTCCCAGAACGTCACCCATAACACTACGACAGGCGCCTACCGAGTCGAGAATAGGCAATGCAGTACGCAAATAGGCACACTTCACATTCGATCTTCGCTTCGTCTTCGTCGCCTCTTGTTGCCGTTTCCTCCGCCTATCATCGACGACACCTTGGGCTGTTGTCCTTTTATCGGGCATTTTTGCATTATCGCATTGAATCCTTTGTGCATTAATTCAATCAGCTCAACTATAAGTTGCTACACATTCACCAACGACCTTCCCCTCCATCGGGCTCGACCTATCGCCTGCGTTGCTTAGGCCTCCTTGCCGATCCGATCCCGACTTCTCGACCCTTCTTTATCTATCCATCTCCCTCTCCAACCAGAGCTTCCATCACTATTGCAGTCATTTCCATTCCATCATCCTCTACATCGACCTAGCAGCTTCAGGTCATGTCTTGTGATGGCCAACGAGGTGCTGATAGCCCACACGGGCCAACGCCTGCACGTCGACTTCTCTAAGCTTCAATCGTGAGTCTAGATGGCCCATATATTTCTATAAAGGTCTATCAAAGGGTCTAATAGCTGACCTCGATAGTGTCGATGAATTCCGATCTATTGTCAGCCGTCAAACATCCATCCCGGCAGAGTGCATCATCACTCTTACACCCCAGGGCAAACCCCTCCGGCTTGCCGCATTCCAGACAGAAGTACGTGATGTCATCAGATGATACAAGATGATTCAGCAAAATCTAACTTCAGGCATAGAAAGAGCTATATGTCTACGATGCTCGGACAACACAAGCCGACGCCGTCGGCTCCGCAGCTATCGCCAACCTCGAGATACCCCTTCCCAAACGCTACATCGCGTCCAACCCGCCCAATGACCTCCGCGATCAACGATCGTTAGCCGCATGGCAAGAGCTCTTCCATTCGCGTCAGAAATGGGCCAGTGCTATCGCCGATGACTGTGCGTCCAAGTCTGTTGCTGCCCAGGAGCGGTACTCGGAAATGGATGCTATGATGCGCTGCCTCGATGCCGCCGTGGCCAACCTTGAAGCCGTCGTCAAGAGCACCGACACCAAATACAACGAGATCAAGAAGTGGACCAGTAGCGCCCAGACCGACTACAGCCAGCTCGTAGAGCGGTGGGAGCAGTACTTGGAGTTGGCTCGCAGCGTCTCTATATCCCCGGCTATCCTGCGCTTCATGACGGGCACCGACGGCACCAACGGCAGCAGCAGAGGAAGCAACGGCAGCGCCTCCAGGGGAGGAAAGTCGGCAAAAGCCCAGAATCCGACACTGGAAGATTTGCTCGACTTGGACACTGCACGCAAAGCTGGAAAGCTTGCTCCCGGTGCCCTGCGTCGCTTCACCAACAATATCTCCGAGCTCAACCGCGACGCACCTCAGTTGTTTCAGGGCTGTGAAGAGGTGATGCAGGGCTTTGAGCGTGCAGTTGACCGCTCAGCTTTGTCTCACGAAGGCGAGACTACCCAACTCCTGCAGGACATCCAGGCCGTGGCCAACAAGATCAACACCGATTACCAGACGACCCTCAACTACTCAGAATCAACACGCGATGTCTTGCAGGCCTCCAAGATTGCTGCCACACACACAGAGCGCCTGCTGCCGAGCATCAAGAACCGCGCTGTGGAGATGGACGAAATGATGCGCTATGCCACACAGTCACGCAACGTCCTGGCCCTCGAGACTGTTGACTTTATGCGGACAATCACTGATCTGACCACACTCAGTAGCGAAATCAAGGGCCAGATCACCGCCATTGGCAACAACGAGGAAGACATGGCACACTTTGACTACCTGCGCCTCGTACAACAGATCCCCTACGTCTATGCATCATTTGTTAGCGAGGCCATCAAGCGCCGCGAGTGGCTCGACAAGGTCAAGGCCGACTCGTCCACGCTGGCCAACGAAATGGCTCTGTTCCACGAAGAGGAGGTAAAGCGCAGAAAAAAGTGGCAAAAGTCTGTTGGTAACTTGGCATACGGCCCGCCATCGTCCACATCTGACGAGCACCGCGTGGCCGGCCTCGAGGTCAACCTGCTCGGCGAAGAGGCCGAATGGCCCCTTGTCACACGCAAAGACCTCCAAGATCTCTACGATATCCTACAACGTCAAAGCGTCGACACCAATCTCGTCAACGATATTGGCAAGATGATCACCGACCTCAACACGCCCACCAAGCAGCAATCCAAGCGCATCAAGGCGTTTAAGAATGGGAGCGTTCATGAGGCCGCCCTAGGACGCAGCGGACTAATGATCCGCGGCGACGACGATGTGCTGCGTAGCCTGCAGGATGACAAGGCCAAGGTCGAGAACAAGCTCAAGACGGCTGAGAGCCGCGTGCGTCGTCTCGAAGATCTGCTGCACCGCCAGAGCCAGGCATCTAGAGCAAGCCTGGGTGGTGTATTTCAGTCGATTCAGAGCGGCCACGACTCCACAGCGTCGGTCAAGCCCGGCACACCGCGGCTGCAGCATGACCGCCGGATCTCGCTCGATGCCGGTGCGGCTTCTGGTCTTGCGTCGGCCGTTGCATCATCGACAACAGCTGCTGACCACATACGACTCACACAGCGTCTGCAGCAGCTCGAAACTGAGTTGGCAGCTGAAAAAGAGCGTTCAACTAGTGCAGAGGCGGAAAAAACCGAGATCCTAGGCCGCATGGATGAGACCAACTCGACTAAGAAGGATCTGCTCGAGAACCTAGAGGCCCTCAAGAAGGAGTTTACCGAGGAGCGTAAGTCGCTCGAGGATGAGATCCGGCGGCTGCAAGCGCGTCTCGAAGATACTGAGGACGAGATGGAGCACTTTGGCGAGTCGCGCGAGAACGAAAAGGCCACGTACGACGAGAAGATGCGGTCTCTACAGGACGAGCTAGAGCATGTGGCCAAGGAGTACCGTGACGAGGCGCTCAAGACTCAGGGTCAGGTCGAGTTCTTGCGCAAGGAGACCAAGCTGCAGCGCGAGCATAACGAGTCACTTGAGAAGCAACTCCAAGCAGCACAGGAGGAGGCGCAAGCAGCGACCAAGCGTGTGCAAGAGTCCAAGGAAACAGAGGAATTGCTGGTCCGGGGCTTCCGCGACCTCTTCCAGCAGCTATCCGCCGACAGTACGTCTTCTGTAGATAGCAAGTCCAAGTTCAAGTCTAGACGCTCGCCGTCGCCGCCGACCGATCTGCCAGATCTCGTCGAGACAGTGCAAAATAAGCTGGCCGATGCTCTATCGCGCATGCAGACGACAGCCAGTGATATGACTATTGTCAAGGCCGACCTCGAGCGTGCTGAAGCTACTACGCGCGAGCTACGCGAGCAAATGGCCGTATCCAAGGATACCCTAGCCGGCGAAGAACAGGTTGCGCGCCACCTACGCGAGAAGCTGGCCGAGGAAAAGGCCCGCATCGCGACACTCGAGGAAGAGCTAACGGAGAGCCGTGCTAACCTCAACGCACTGCGTGGCAAGATCTCCGACGGCGAGACGGGCTCCGAATCGCTCCGCAAGCGGCTGGAAGAGGAAGAGAAAAAAGTTGTTGGTCTTACCGACGAGGTCTCGGCCAAACAGTCGCACCTGGGTAGTATCGAGGAAGAGCTGCGGCTGTTCCGCGAGAAGTACCAGGCGGCACAGGCTACAATATCGACCCTCACAACACGCTTCGACGCTCGCACGCTACGCTGCAAGGATCTGTCGCAGCGGCTGTACACGCAAAACGACCGTCTTGTACGGCTGCTGGAGCGGCTAGGCTACTCTGTGACGCGCGACGGCGAGTCGTCCATGGTGATCCAAAAGATTCCGCGGTCGGAGAGGTCGACCATCATTTCCGAAGGCAGCGCTTCACTTTTGATGCGCAAATCCACTGCTGTGCTACCTCCAGCTACTTCGATTGCTGCTAGTGGTGACTCTGCGCCCGCATCACCTGCTGCTACCAACGACAAGTCAGCCGATGTCGAGCTTCTATACTGGATGAACAGTGCCGATAACGATACAGAGACAGCCAAGTATGCCAAGTACATGGCTGCGCTGGGTAGCTTCGATATCGACGCCGTGTCCGAGACCGTCTACCGGCGCGTCAAGGAAGTTGAGCATATTGCGCGCAAGCTGCAGCGCGATGTCCGTAGCTACCGCGAGAAGGCACACGCTCTGCAGAAGGATGCACATGACAAGATTGCCTTTAGGCATTTCAAGGAGGGCGACCTCGCGCTCTTCTTGCCGACGCGCAACCAGACTAGTGGTGCCTGGGCCGCGTTCAACATTGGATTCCCGCACTACTTCTTGCGCGAACAGGAGGCTCACCGGCTGCAGAACCGCGAGTGGCTCGTTGCCCGCATCTCGCGCGTCCAAGAAAAGGTCGTCGACCTGTCCAAGAGCATGACGCAGAGCACGGCAACAGCGGCAACAGACAACAGCATGACTGCCACCATTAATAGCGACAATCCGTTTGACCTCTCAGACGGTCTGCGCTGGTATCTGATTGACGCGCAAGAGGATAAGCCGGGTGCCCCGTCAACCCCGGGACTCGGCAAGAGCACGGTCGCCGCTAACAACGTCGAGGCCGTGGCCGATATCCACACGCACGCGCGCACGCCGTCGGCATCATCGACTGTTGCGCGCGGACTTGGGCTCGGGCTGATTAACAATGCCAGTAGCAAAGGCAAAGACAAGGGCATCGGCGGAGTCAGCAAGACGCTCTCACGCAGCCTTGAGAGCCGCCGGTCGAGCACGAGCTCTACCACGCGCAAAGCCGCTGTCGGTCAGCTGACCGGGTCTGGGTCTGGTACTGCATCCGGATCTGGACATGGATCTGGGTCTGCTGCTGGGCCTAGTCATCTCCGGAGCAGTTCGATGGCACCTACAACCAGCGAGGCCAGCAGTCTTCGGGCAGCAACGACTGCGGACCAGCCCGGGACCACCGAGGTACGAGCCACTACTACTTCCACGTCCCCCAAGTCTTCCAAGTCTCCCAAGTCTTCACATCCCACTACCAATGTTGTCGATTCATTGCTCGGACCCTAATTGTTTACCCGTCTGTGCAGCCTCCATCGCTCCAACGAGACCTCAGCGCCGTGTCTGAGACGCCGTCAAAGAAGAGCATAGTGTGGGACGCGCTATGGCCAGTCGGTTATAGTCGAGAGTAGTGTGGAGGAGAGGGTAGAGGGTAGAGAGTAGAGAGTAGAGGGTACTATTTTAGTTTTATACCCAGTTTGTTTCGTTGTTTTGCTGATTTGTTGTTTTCTTGTGTCTCCGATTGTTTTTCATTTTTTCATTCTGCTTTCTTGTTATCATAGCAAGGCATTGCACGGAGCAGGTTTAGGTTTGTTATTTTGATTATACCTTTCTTTCAATCATTGTCTTGATCATTCTGCCCGGCATACATTATGGCTGCGGTCTTTGTTATTTTCCATCTTCATCTCCCTCTTTCTTTGACAACATATTTGTTGGCATTTTATAGATTCAATATATTTCACTATAGTTTTACAGAGAGATTTACCGTCTTGACGTGAATTTTTAAACTAATATACATTTAATCATATGCTTGCGACGACATCAGACCCCAGACTTTAAGACTTTAGACTCGAGACCGAAAATAAAAGTCTAATCCTCCTGGGCCTTGACGAGCACGGTTCTCCGGATCACAGGCACACCCGAGGCTGCTGATCCTGCTGCACTCGACGTGTCGCTGCCAACACCGCTACCGCGCACCGTGATATCAACCTCCCACCGACCCAGCGACTTGATCCGGTCAAGCGGCGCGGCGGCCTCGGTCTGTGTAGTCTCTTCTCCCTCTGCCGATGCTGCTGCCGACGCCTGCTCCTCAATGAACCGCACATCACGAGCCTCAATCTGGATCAGCATAACCTCCTCATCGTCTTGGCTGCCGCGCAGCACCTCGCGCAGCGCCGTTGCCACGTCCTCGGACGATACAGAGCCGTAGATATCTTGCGAGTCGGCCGAGATCGTCTTGCGCAAAAACTCGAGCTTAGCCGGCAGCAGCGTCTCCAGCAGCGTGGCCGCTCGCGTGGCCGACACAGTTTTGAGGGTAATAGTAGGGCGCGCCTCGGCAGCGGCGGCCGCAGCGGCTGCGGCTTCACGTGCAGCCTGGGCGGCCTCGTAGTCCTTGTCGCGCGCGACAAAAGCAGTATCGGCGGGCACGACGGCGTCGTTGATGTTCTTGAAGCCGAGCTCGGACAGGCGCGAGCCGGTGACATACTCGGCCGTACCGTCGGGGTACCACTTGTTCCGCATCCGGCCACGGGCGACACGGAGAATGGTATCTATTCGTTAGTCGGAGTCTTGACTAATTAGAGTGCTGAGTCGCTATAGAGACCTACTCTTGCGGCCAAAACGGGTGACGTCCTCCAGAAGACGGACAACAACTCCGTCTGGGTTGCGGTACTGCTTCTTGCCGCGGGTCTGGATCATAAGAAAAGGGCTCGAGGTGGTCGAGGACGAGGTCGCCGAGGCCATGGCGGCAGCTGTAGAGGTCATCGTCGGTCTGACGGCTGAGGCAAAGGTCCGCCGGGCGCAGCCGAGGCAGGACGCCGATTTTGTTCGTAATGAGGCCATTGTGTGTATGTGTCTGTGTGTGTGTGTCGACTTGAAGTCTCGAGGGCGTAACGAGGTCGTCGTTCGTCGGTCGTGCGAGCTGTCGTCTGCTTTTTTAGTGAAGCTATTTTTTCGGGAATGGATTTCTCGTGTTCTCCACAATAATATCAATTGGCCAATAACAGTCCGTCTTTAGCTACTAAGATGTCATATGATGGCAGCTTCAACTTTATCTTTACCTACGTTTCTTCTTTTTGACTTTCTCCTCGTCATTTCCATTCATGTTATTTTAAGGGGCAGCTCTATTGAATTATCTTGGACCAGGCACAAAAGCTGTTTCCACCTGAAAATGTTTCTGCAGTTTGTCTAGTTTTGACGGGTGCATTAAACGCCGGGATGTCAGCCGTTGAGCTGTGCTGAGATGGCCTACAGTTGGGTATGAAACCCGTAGGTTGAAGCGCATCTTTTTTATTTGGTCTTGCTTCTCATAGTCTAGATTGTATACAGCTGCAGCCAAGTTTCAGTATTTCGAACAATGTGGTCTCCCCTCGGCAACGAGCCACTAAATGACAAGGCGCAGTAGGTTCCAGAGCCGAATGCACACGGAACATACAGAATCATCTTGTCATGTGTTCTTACTTTGGTACTCTACCTATGAACAGTCCAACGTCCAAATCTCCTCGACCATACGGCTCTCGCCGCTTTCTTACAAGCAAAACATCTTGGCTGTTCATTGCCCTGTTTATGCCTCACGTCGTCGCTAGGGCCGCGTTTGACGGGTTGAAAGATGCAAAATTGTTGACGAAACGCGATTGTTGACGAAACGCGTGGAAGAAGTCCTTGGCGACTTGAACCCGAAGCCCAAGAATGCCGACCAGGCATGGTATATCCGATGGTTTGGATGAGCTCAAGAATTTCTGCACGTACGCAACAAGAAATCGAGTCTCTTGCCATTTGAAAGCAACCGCATCATCATTGGAAGCAAAGCGATGTCTCTTCTAGCAAAGTTTGCACCAGAGCTGATTCCCGACATATCAAGGAGGACATCAAGGACAGACCAAGACATATGGTTTTGCAAGATTGATTGCATGCACCCAGACGTTTGGGATTTGCTTACTGAGTACAGGTTTGTGTTCGCATTCGTTAGGCTCTTCCGATCACGCTGCTTGAACTCGGCACCTTATCCCATGCTGTCTGTGCGCTCTTTGTTGCATCTTCAGGTGATATAAGCCCATGGACACCAATCAAGGAACAACAATACCGGTTGCAGAGCGTCCTGGCAGCACCACCGGTGGCGTCATGAGCCAGCCCAAAGATGCTAAAATCCGCCGTGCAGCAGCGCTTTGTCAGGCCATCTGTGTTGGATGCCCATTCAGTCGCTTCAAGAGCTGGACCGACCAGCATATCTCATTGAACGAGGCCGGCATACATTTTACCAGCGATCTCGCTCTATCTTACAATGCTGCATCATGAGCTGGTACGTTTCCCACAGAGCAAGAATGGTAGCAGAGAAAAGCAGAGAAATAGTTTGCCCCTACACTTGCGGCGTTCGAATCTCTGTCACCAAGAGGTGTCTATTTCGACGATGCGAGCTGGTTCATTTCATCCTGAGGGCAAAGATTCCGGCCTTCAGCTGATGTTACTGGCAATCCTACTCGCAGTTCTGCTGCGACGATGGACATTTTTGCGATGAATCTGGAGCTATCAGAATTTGGTTTCAAGGGAGATGACTTCATATGCACGGCACAAGTACCCCTACAAATGAAAGCTCTCACCAGAAAGTTTGTTCCCTTCTCGTGGATGTCAAACTCGGCCATCTTAACAGTCCCAGCCAAATATCTGACTCGGCCAGATCAGCTCGTGCAAGATTTATTCGAATATATGTCTCTTGAAGAGCTCCGAGATACTCTTGAGGCAGAGCCCGGCTTTGATCATTGTGGCGGTGTTCATAATTGGAACGACAACGTGCCCTGCAAGAAATAGCACGTCGTTGAGACTTCTCTCATCCAAGAAAATATACAAAAAGGGTTCGCCCTTCTGGTGTACTTTGATGCAAGCTAACCCCCTATGAATGGGTTTCTTATTGCGGCCAATGGCTGCTTCCGGACTGGACCGTCCACTTTCTTCACATTCGATAGTTGCAAGTTATTTATCTCAGTTTTATTTATCTCTGTTATAGCTTGTTTGATATTACTTGACGGGCAACTAACCTTGACCGGTCCAAAACTTTAGATCAGATCCCAAGGGTCCGGTACCCATCTATCCGGTGTTGATCTTGATACTGGTTGTATGCTTGGCCGAACTATCTAGCTAATGCGTTTCAAAGCGTATCCTTCTAGGATTGTTCCTCTACCACCATAAGCTCGTAGTCATGCGCCATTCGTGCATATCTATATAGCCTCGTGGTTCTGGTATCTTAGCTTACTCAAAGATGCAACGAGCAACGAAGCCAGTTAGATTAGAGGTTCACTCTCTATGTATTTCCTATCCGGGAATTGCTGAGGCTCAATAATACGGCCGTGATTCGGCATCTCCCGAGATGTTTGTTTACTTTTGATGCCTTGCGTCTACATGAATGATATTATAGTAAAAGAGGTATCCTCAGCAAGATAGACATCGATAGATGTTTACTTATCCCCATACATTAGTCGACGAAGATCTACAACAATTGCATGCCCACTGGTTCTGAGTTTGGCATTACCAAGATAGCTGCTTGTGCTCTCTTCTATATATATCAGTATGCAATGTACGGCCTGTGTGAATACACAAAGTGTCGTTGGAAAGTATGGGGAAAGGGTGTGGTGTAATTGGCTGCAAAGGTAGTCCTATCAGATGCCGCCTACGGGAGAAATTACTCGTTCTAGAGAACACACGGAAAGCCAAGCATACTTCGGACAGCATTGACTCGCCTGAGAATGTTTGCTTTCTCTACTTCTTTACTTGCTGTGAAATTGAAAACCTTGAAGGCCTGGACTGCACTACTTTCTAGGTCGGCCAGCCAAGCTCAATGCCGGTCAGTAACTCCGAGTTAGTCCCGTAGGCAATCTTCTTGTCTGTATAAACAGCCGCATCATCTCTCCCATCTCGGTATATTATCGTCTCCAGCGCAAACTTCTTATTCACGTATTCATCTCCCTTAATTTCCTTAATCTCATTGCCCATGAATCATGCCAACTCTGCCATCATCTCCACTACAGAGATTTCTATTGCGGCATCCCAAGCCGAACAAATAAGGATATTCGGTGACAAGGCCGATAAGACACAAACACAGCACCACCTAGCGATTGTAATTATGCCGAGTAAGAGCCAACAAGGGCATGTCTCACTTCAAAGAATAACTCGATGCCATGAATAATAAAAGACAGACTTAGACTCAATATTCTAATTCAAATCGTATGTCCGTAGACCAATCGGAAAACTCGTATATTCCGAGCTCTGCCAGCTCCAGCAACGGGGAAATATGCTGGACTGGGCTGGACTGCGTATCTCAGATGCCTAGATACTTGACAGTCCGTTCAGTACAAGTATCTGTGATCCCGGAACGCCCATCTTCCAGACGCAGTTGTGGTCTCATATCGGACAGGTCTGGTAAGTTTACAAAGCCTCCTGCATATTTTTTATTAATAACTTTGATGTATCCGATTTCCGTCGGGGCATCGGCTGTCTGGTTGTCTGGCTGTCCGATTGTATGATAGTGTAATATTACTGCTTGGTCCTACGGATACTTGCTAGCGACCATGTACCGTGCAACTAGTTATGTATTCTCCGTAGTCGATGCCAGTCTGTCAGTGAAGATCTGATCGATGCTTTCTTTCTCCGCCTTCTTCTTTTCTTCTTCTCCTGATTCTTCTGACTCTTCTTCTGACTCTTCTTCTGATTGCCACTCTTTGTCTCAACCCCGTCCGCGGGCACCAATTGACAATTTGCCTCCAGGGTCCATAATCGTAGAGCCATGTTTCTTCGCCCATATCAGAAACAGTCCTCAATCAAAATGTGTTAGCACTCCACTTTCCATCCCGATCGCGCCACTGCTCTTCTTTCTTCTTCCTTGTCAACTCAGTCATAAAGTCTTCTGCCCAATTAGGATAGCTCTATAGCCCCACCACACCTTCCTGAATTGGAGCGATAGTTCCGAGTTAAGAGATATGACGACAGGAAGAGGAAAAAGAAAATTGCATTATTATTAATGAAGAGAAAATATATGAGGAAGGAGCGATGGATGGATCGATGAGGATAAACGAAGAGCAGCTACATCTTGCATCGCACAAGCACACAATAGACATGATATGGTAGTTGCTGGGAATGCAGTGAACACAGCTGGTCGCGACTGCCTAGCAAGGAATTAGGTCGGTGCTGTTGCGGTCTCGGCCTACTTTTGACACCTTGCTGGCAGCTCTACTACTGAGAAAGAAAAGTACGTTCGTATCGCACCTTGGACTAACCCAAAGCTCGCCATACAATCGCCCAATTAGATAGCTTCCATTACGCGGAAGTTTCTTCCCTTTTCTATCATGCTTGGAGTTTCGTTACGTCGCTCTTTCCTATTGCGCATTTTCCCCTCTTTTGCTCTTTCCATGTTTGCCAGTCCAGTTTCACAGTGCCAGTCACGGCCTCGCAATGCGCACGATTTGAAATCCAACGAAATTGCGAGTTTCGCCCGAAGAGGAGCTCTCACAGTGCGGACAACTGTACCATGGTCTGCTAGTGACACTCCTTTCGTCTCTCCTCCCTGTCGTAAGATGGAGATATATAAAGCTGCAGCAGTAGCATGTGCATCGTATCGACACTCCTTGTTCCTGATGTGTGCCGGAAGCACAGCTAAAGTATGTGAAAGTGCGGGGTAATCGAGGTGACACTGCCCGTCCGGGTCCCGCAGGCCGTACGCCGCACTGTGTGCGCGAGAGCACGGGGTCAGGCGACGCGCGATGCCAAGAGAGAACTTGGTGCAGACCCACCAGTAAAACGCAGCGCCATATCATTGGCCACAAGCGGGCGGGGCACGCGTTGAGTGGTGGTGTAAGGGCGTCTCTGTAAAGCTAAAAGATAGAAACTAAGGATAAAGAACGGGCTAGAAAGAGAGAAAACAGGCAGGGAGCGCAAGTGGAAGGCACATGCGGAAAGAACGGTGCAAAGCACAGGTAGCTCCTGCCGTCACCGGGACCACTCCCGTCCATTACCTCTTTTCTTTTCCTATTTACCCTCTTTCCTTTTACAGCTCCTCCTCCTCTTTTCTCCCAGTGCTTCCTTTGTCTCACATTGGCATTCCCTCGACCGCCATTTGTTAGCTTTCGCTCGCCTTCGCTGCGCTTCTCCATTTCGCCCACCTCCCGGCATCCCTCTCTCGCTGCTCTCCTACTCTCCTCCTCACACCAAGTCCCAAGTCCCACACGTCCCACGTCTCCCACCTTTCCTCATTATCCTGCCCCCTCCCACCACACCCTCTTCTACTTCTTTCGCTTCTCTCCCTCTTCCATCTTTCTCTCTCTTCTTTCCTTCCACCAATCCCTTTTATACCCCTAAACCCCCAATCACCGACGTTGATGCGTCTTTCTCGTTCTCTTCCTCATCCTTCCTGTTTTTTGGCCCGCCGCCTTAATTCACCGTCTACACTTCCTCGGCTCACACAGTCCCATTTTCTACCCTTCTCCTCTTCTCGTCACTTTTCTGTATCGCCCGTAACTATGGCTGAAGGCAAGTGTCCTGTCGCCCACAATGTCGCCGGCGGCGGCACCCGCAACACCGACTGGTGGCCCGGCCAGCTGCGTCTCAACATCCTGCGCCAGCACAACGACGTCTCGAACCCCCTCGTTGACGAAGACTACCGCAAGGCTTTTGCCAGCCTCGATTACTTCCAGCTCAAGAAGGACATTGCTGAGCTGATGACCAAGTCCCAGCCTTGGTGGCCTGCTGACTTTGGCCACTACGGTGGTCTCTTTGTCCGTATGGCCTGGCACAGCGCCGGTACCTACCGTGCCTTTGACGGCCGCGGTGGTGGTGGTCAGGGTCAGCAGCGTTTTGCCCCCCTCAACAGCTGGCCTGACAACGTTTCTCTCGACAAGGCCCGTCGTCTGCTGTGGCCCATCAAGCAAAAGTATGGCCAGAAGATCTCTTGGGCCGATCTGTTGCTGCTGACTGGTAACGTCGCTCTGGAGACCATGGGCTTCAAGCCCTTCGGTTTCTCCGGTGGTCGTGCCGACACCTGGGAGCCTGATCAGGCTACCTACTGGGGTGGTGAGAACACCTGGCTGGGCAATGATGTTCGTTACGCTTCTGCCAAGAACGATACCCCCAAGGATCATGCTGAGGGCCTCGAGGAGCCCGTTGCTGCCGCCCACATGGGTCTGATCTACGTCAACCCTGAGGGCCCCAACGGCAACCCTGACCCTCTGGCTGCTGCCGAGGATATCCGCGTCACCTTTGGCCGCATGGCCATGAACGACGAGGAGACTGTCGCCCTGATCGCTGGTGGCCACACTTTCGGCAAGACCCACGGTGCTGCTGGTGGCGACCACCAAGGCCCTGAGCCTGAGGCTGCTGGCCTTGAGGCCCAGGGCTTCGGCTGGGCTGGTTCGTACCAGACCGGTGTCGGCAAGGATGCTATCACCTCCGGCCTCGAGGTCATCTGGACCAAGACTCCCACCAAGTGGAGCAACCAGTTCTTCGAGTACCTATTCAAGTACGAGTGGGAGTTGACCAAGAGCCCTGGTGGCGCCAACCAGTGGGTTGCCAAGGACGCCGAGGAGATCATTCCCGACGCCTTTGATGCCGGCAAGAAGCACAAGCCTCGCATGCTGACCACCGATCTGTCTCTGCGTGTTGACCCTGTGTACGAGAAGATCTCGCGCCGCTTCCTCGAGAACCCCGACCAGCTTGCCGATGCTTTTGCCCGTGCCTGGTTCAAGCTGCTGCACCGTGACCTCGGCCCCAGCTCTCTCTACATTGGTCCTGAGGTCCCCAAGGAGAAGCTCGTCTGGCAGGACAACGTTCCCGAGCCCACCTACCCCATTGTTGATGCCTCGGACATTGCTCAGCTGAAGAAGACCATCCTTGGCTCGGGTATCCCCCCCAACAAGCTGATCTCTACTGCCTGGGCCTCCGCCTCGACCTTCCGTGGCTCTGACAAGCGTGGTGGTGCCAACGGTGCCCGCATCCGCCTGGAGCCCCAGAACAAGTGGGCTGTTAACCAGCCTGCTCAGCTCGCCGAGGTGCTCAAGGCGTACGAGACCATCCAGGCCGACTTCAACAAGGCTGCCCCTGGTGGCAAGCAGGTCTCGCTTGCTGACCTGATCGTTCTGGGTGGTACTGCCGCCGTTGAGCAGGCTGCGACCAAGGGTGCCGGCCACGCCGTCTCGGTCCCCTTCCTGCCCGGCCGTGGCGATGCTTCCCAGGAGGAGACCGACGTTGAGTCCGGTGCCTTCCTGGAGCCTGCTGCTGATGGTTTCCGCAACTACGGCAAGTCAACCTCTCGCGTCAAGACCGAGGAGCAGCTTGTCGACCGTGCTCAGCTGCTAAACCTGAGTCCTCCTGAGCTGACTGTCCTGATTGGTGGTCTGCGCGTGCTGGACATCAACTACGACGGCTCGCGCGACGGTGTCTTCACTACTCGCCCTGGTGTTCTGAGCAACGACTTCTTTGTCAACCTCCTGGACATGTCTACTGAGTGGAAGCCTGCTGGCCCCGACTCCTTTGTTGGCACTGACCGCAACACTGGCGCCAAGCGCTGGACTGGTTCGCGTGTCGACCTGGTCTTTGGCTCTCAGGCCGAGCTGCGTGCTCTTTCCGAGGTGTACGCCAGCGCTGATGGCGCCGACAAGTTCATCAAGGACTTTATTGCCGCCTGGACCAAGGTGATGAACGCCGACCGCTTCGATGTCAAGGTATGAATGTGATCTTTGAGAACTTACAGATTTCACGTGCACTACATGCAAGCCCACACTTCATACAGCCCCAAATCTGGTTTATATCTTCCCCGTCTCCCCACACTTTTGTCAACGACCCTAATTTAATGCCTGTTTCACGCCTATTGTTTTCTTTTGTTCTATGAAATCACGATCATTTCCTGATGGACCACCATTTCCCCTCTCCCAACTAAATGGATTCCTATGGTTTCTTTTGTTTTCTCTGATTTCTATTAATGTCTTCTTTTGTTTCTTCTTGTTTTTTCGTGCCGCCTTCTTGATATATGGAAGTTCCGACTCGTACAAATTTCAAGGATGGACTTCGGACCAAACGGGCCAGATGCAAGTCACCTGGCTCGAAAGCCGAAAATAAAGAATTCAAACCAGAAAATCAAAAACACAACAACAGAAATGGACAAGAAAAGGGACGCGCTTATGTGGATTTCTCAGCAAATGTATCTATTTACCAGTTCCTACCTAGTCTTGGAGTAGACTAATCTACACCAGACAAAGTCACACTGAAAGTATCTTGTTACTGTTAGGCCGAGTCAACGCAGAGTGCATTACATGTGCACACATGATGCAATCTACACACCCCCTTGTATATAATACCAACCCCCCTCCTGCCGTGTCTTTTTGTCACTCATTCTCACACTCCCCCTCCTTGTCCCCCGATCCTCAACCGTTCATCATCCCACCCCACCCCATCCGAACATCGCCGTCCCGATGTCTATATGAGGGATATTGGCAACGCATCGTTGCCTCTTATCGACACAAGCACGTGCAGATGATACGTGCATTGCGCCGTATCTGTATTCTGCCTCCTGTGTCCACCCCCATACTCGTCCACCCCCATCGTCGTTGTCATCGTCGTCATCATCCAGTGTTCCTCTGTTTCTGCCGTCCCTATCTTTGCTTGCTATTTTAATTTTCATCTCACCCCCATATGACTTGACTGCTCCTCTTAATCTACTTGGTTGCGTGTGTCATGCTGATCGCATAGGTTGCGCCATCACAGAAGTCGTCCACTATTCCCCTGCCTCTCTCCCGCTTGTAGACTGCCGAATAATATCGTCACCCAACGGCTATTAACGTCTCCGCACTCGCCCGCATCGCCTCCTCTCCTCTTCATCGTTCCTCGCCTCGTCCACTTTTACTCGTCCATCTATCTATTCGTCTATTCGTCCAAAAGTTGTCGCTCTTCTCCGCCTTTTTGTTTTTTTTTTGTCTTCGTCTCCGCCCTCATCCTCGTCCTCTACACCCACCATCCATATTTATCCACATCATCGTATATATTCGCTCGTTTCTTCATAGTACATACTGACCCGGTTCTTCCTTTTTTGGTTTTTTCTCCTGATATCCAGTCTTCCTCTGCTCTCGACGGTGCTAGCCTCACTACTCGTGCTAAACGGAAGGGCGACGACGCCTCCGATGCCGATGATGCCGATGCCGATGCAGCTGCAATCAAGCGCGGTCGTGCCTACACCAATCTGGAATAGTTGCGTCTACTCTTCTATACTAGATTGGGAATTAGATGGATACGGGATAGGGACAGCATAGAAGGTAGAAGGATCGGGACCTGCATAATATTTTTTACTGTACAGTTTAGTCTCTACCAAAAAATGTATCCTGTCTCATTTATGAGTTATGTTTACTGCATGTCAGTTTCTTTTTTACAGGGCCAGCTGATTAGCAATGTCATTTGATTCAACTATTATTACTATTGTCACTATCATGCACTTGACTACTTGACAACATACAAGACATGATGTACACAACCAACAATATGGTATAGGCACACACTCACACACTCACTCGCACACAGAAGCTAGGTGCTACAGCCTCGCAGATGTGTAAGACATGATTGTCCGAAGATCCCTGTCACACATGTGGCGGTGGAGCATCCATCAGGGACGGTTCGGCACAGACGCACACACACACACACACACACACACATATATATATATAAAGGATGGTTGCATCTACTCTCAAAAGTTGGCTACTGGTTATTGGTAAGGACGCATGAAGTCAGTGAGGAGGTAGGCAAGGCTGTACAGCCTGCTATGTGGACTATGGGGGGATACGGAGATGACTCGGGAACCCATGGAGAATGTCATCCCTCCCCATCTGCAAGTGTGCAAAGTCCATGTGGAGGGCCTTTCGTTTGTGTTTTTGATTTACTAAAATAAAGCAGCATTAATTTTACTTGATATTGATTTACCAAGCATTAGTTAAATGACATTTTATACTCAATCTTACTTTTTGAATTTCGAAAGAGTTTGTAAACTTACTTGAAGCTATAAATAATATAAGAAAGATTGGCTTACAAAATATATTCTGTTAATAACTTACATTAACAAATGCATGGAAATTATGACAATAAAGATAGTATGTTAACAAATAACAAAGATTGAGTTCACAACTCTCAGATCATTGTTAAACTCGAATCAGAAATATGAAGGCATCACCAGACAGCCCCGCTTTTAGGATATGATTACATAATGTTATGGGTACGCCACCACTCGGGATGGAAACAATACGTTCATATTTTTGCTTCTTTGTAATATAGTCACTTGAGATGATATTATGATAGAAGCAAACGCAAACCTAACCCGTTTTGCCATGTGTAGCCGTCGGGCATCTGCCGGCTGGCAATATACCCCAAGCTATCAGCAGGCGGGCATTATCTTGGTGAAGATAATACCGGCTTCGATCGCATAAGAACACACACAATACAAGTAATAAGGAGTAATAAAGAGCACAGATAGGTCTCCAAGCATTGAATTGTTATTGTATCATCCTATGAGTAACACTGTTAAATATTATCAGTATTTACACTGCCGCGCGGACTAAAGTTTTAAAGCGGGGAGCGATATCGCATCTCTTGGGAGAGGGGTGGTATATCGTGGGCCGATCTCATAAGCAGGTGTGCCCTCTTTTGCCTGCAGCATCATCTGTGCATTTCAATTGCTTGTTATACTTCCTTGTTGCGGCAGATCTTTTTATATAGTCAATATATTCACAGACCCAACGTCATGTCTTTACTATTTCTCAACGGCCGCATCTTCCAGACGGGCGCCGCGCCTACGGACGATGCCATCTTCCACAGCGCCATGGTTGTCAAGGACGGCAAGGTGAGCCATCTCGGCTCCGAGACCGACGCCGAGGTTCAGGCTGCCAAGGCCGAGTCTGACACAACGGTCTATGATTTACGTGGCCGTGCCGTGCTTCCGGGCTTTGTTGACGGCCACGTTCATTTGCTTGCGCTCGGCTTCTCGCTCAAAAAGGCACCGCTCGAAAACTGCAAGTCGCTTGAAGACATCCGCACCGTTATCAAGGACTTTGCCGCTAAGCATCCCGAGTACACGCGCATCCTGTGCCGCAACTGGATGTTCTCCATGACACCGGGTACCGTGACGGCAGCCATGCTCGACGACCTGGACCCGCGGCCCATCTACATTGAGAGCAAGGACCTGCACGCAACATGGTGCAACACTGCCGCTCTCAAGGACCTCGGACTATGGGACAACTTTGACCACGAGATCAAGGGCGGCGACCAGCACCGCGACCCCGTGACCAAGCAGCCAACGGGCCTGCTGAGCGAGGCCTATGTGTTTGACCTTGTGTGGCCGCATCTGTCCCAGGTGGCATCGCTGGAGGAGCGTGTCGAGGCGCTGACGGCCGCCGTCGACGCATACACGGCAAACGGCTATACGGGTGTGGTGGACATGGCGCTGCAGGAAGAGTCGCTGGAAGCGATGCTGCACTACATTGACACCTACAAGCCCAGCAAGCCCGGCGCCAAGAATGCAAAGCCGCCTCTGCGTATTGCAGCCTACTGGCTGGTCAAGCCGCGGCCGACCGAGGCTGAGCACATTGAGCAGGTGGACAAGGCCATTGAGCTCATGAAAAAGTACGGCGGCGGCCGCAACCTCCCCGACGGCCCGCTGCCATCACTCAGAATCGTCGGCATCAAGATTGTCTGCGACGGCATCGTCGACGCATGCACGGCCGCCTTGTCTGAGCCCTATGGCGACTCGGCACGCACGGCCGCGGACGCCATCTGGTCGCGGGAGATGGTCGAGCCTGTTGTCAAGCATGCCACTGAGGGCGGCCTGCAAGTGGCTCTGCACGCCATTGGCGATGCCGCCATTACCACGGCTGTCGATACGATTGCCAAGAACGCTGGGCAGAAAGAGCTGCGGCCGCGCATTGAACACCTGGAGCTGACATCGGCCAACGATGCGCGCCGGCTGGGCGAGTATGGCATCACTGCCAGCATCCAGCCCGTGCATGCCGACCCGGCCATTCTGCGCGCGTGGCCGACACTGCTGGGCGAGCACCGGTGCGGCCGTGCGTTTGCCTACAAGGATTTTGCCGACAGCGGCGCCCCAATTGCACTGGGCACGGACGCGCCAACGGCCCCGTACGAGCCGCTGCGGAATGCATACATTGCAACGACGCGGTGCTCGGCCCGGGAGCCCGAGGCAACCGACCTGCCGCCGGTCAACCCCAACTTTGCCCTGACCATGTGCGAGACACTGACGGCGGCTACGCGCGGTGCGGCCTACTCTGTGTTTGCCGATGGCGAGTCTGGGTCGCTGGACGTGGGCAAGTCGGCGGACTTTTCCGTGGTAGACATGGCATGGGATGCGACCAAGCTGCTGGAGGCGCGTGTTGAAGAGACATGGTACGCCGGCGAGCAGGTATATTCGGCGTGATGTGTACGAGATACTACAAGATACACGTGTACATGCAAAGTAAAGAAGCTCGCGAACGAATGAGTAGAGAGAAGGAGACAATAGTCCGAATAGGCTGGGGAAAAAAAAAAAAGAAAGTACAAGTATACACAAATATTGAGCTAGGTGCCGCGAATCCGGGCCGCTCAGGGGTAAAGAGGAGACAGCGACGTGCGACCAGCGACAACACGAGAAGGACAAAGGGGGATTAAGAAATAAAGAATGGAATGTAGAGATAGGAAATGGAAATACGAGGGGGCTACTGTTGACATTTGGATGTGGGCAGAGTTTGCTATTGCTTATTGCTTATTGCTTGCCCGTTTCGGGTTGACTGTTTAGTTTTTGATCTATGAGAGACTTCTGATCACAAGGTCGGAGAGAGTATGCATCTCATTGAGGTGACGATACTTTGGACAGCAAGATTTTTACATATAAAGTTTCTGTTATATTCTAGGAATTTCTTTAAAAATATTTATTGGGTGCATCAACCCACTACTGTCTGTTGAAGAAAGAAGAAAAAAAAGAAAAAAAGAAAGAAAAAGAAAAGGTCGATACCTCAATGCATCGGCATGGAGATTGACTTTTCGATACATGGGTCGTGATGGAAGTTGAATAAGTCGAAAGTGATGAAGTGGAAGTAAACAAACGACAAGGCGCGGTCGGGCATCAACAACCAATTGGCAATATCTGTAGTTAGTATTCAAAATCTCAGATCTTAATAGTGCGAGAGTGACAATAGAGTACAAAACCTGGCCGTTGGCGTTGAGTGAGGATGTGAGGAAACGAGTAAAATGACGATGGGCCTATTCTGACGTCATGGCCTTGGTAGCCGCGTCCCCACTTATTTTGAATAGCGTTTTGATATTTTTTTCCCTCGTTTTTATGATTTTTAACGTCGCTGTATATGTCGTCTCAACATTCATCTCTGAATGCTTGGCTCTCTGATAAAGAAAAATCAGAACTTTATCAAAGGGATCTAATATTACATTTCTACCCCGAATCCTGTTATTGAGTCTGATTACGTCGTACACGATCTGACGTCGTATTGTGCCGCGACGCGCGGAGTCGGAGAGCAGTCCTGGATGAGATAGAGGGTAAGAAGTGAAAAAAGGAAGAAGAGTCAAGGTAGGGTTCCTACTAAGAGAGGGGAGTAAGAAGAAAAGGGAAAATCAAGAAAGAGAACAGCAAAACACCAAGCATTCAGCTGCCGAGCTGTGCATGACGTTGCAGGAGCATAGGAGAAAAGAGTCGGCATTAGAGCAGACAACGACCAGGGCCTCCGACTGAGAGACGCTTGCAAATCAAAGTTGACGGGCAGAGTTTGCTCTCTAATATGCAGTGGTTGTGCCTTGTCAAGATCATGCAGATGCAGGGTGCAGTCCAGTACGCAGTAGCGCGTCTGTGCCACCGCTGACGGCTGGGCTGTATGCAGCTGCATTTGAAGATTCTGCCCTCTTTGACAAGCCGAATTAAGCACGGCCTACCTTTGAAGCCAACTCGCGCAGAATACGACATCTGCTCGCAGAGTGGGACACTGATACCACAGATATGCCTGCATGTAACGGCGGCCCGTCATTGGCTTGAGAAACGAGGGCCGGGATAGTGTTATAAAGTATGCCGAGGGTATATGAGGAAATGAATATCGTCGTATAAAAAGTAGAGAGGATTTCAGAGAACATCCAAGACATCCAAGACATCCAAGACATCTAAGACATCTAAGACATCTTAGACATCTGAGAAATCCAAAATCTGAGGGAGAGAGAAAGACCCACTATAAGGGATATCTGGTATTAAATCGCCTATTAAATTCATACATTGTGGGGTTCTGCACGCAAACCGGGCACGCTTGCCTTCCAAGGTTCATCCAGCGCTACGTCATTCTGGTCCGTCAACACTAGCACACTAGCACACTAGCGCAATAGCGCACTAGCGGCACTAACCCACACACTGGTTTTTGCTGTCTCTTTTTCGCTGTTTTTAGTCCTTGTCAGTTCTTTGACTTGTATACGAGCAACTACAGAATATAGAATAATTAGCCCAGTGCCACTGTACGCAGACGTTGTATATCACAGCGCTCTGCACAGTCATTGCGATCGATACCCGCCTACATCCAGTGTAATTACTACAGAGCAGTGTAGCGACATTGTATTCGATATACCAAATGCGCTTGAAACGCCAGGCCGCGCATCGTCACAATGTCGCACCATGGCGTCCGTGTTGTCGGCGTCGTCACCGTCGTCACCGTCGTCACCGTCGTCGCGTTGGCCTTTCATTGTCTTTTATGTTGTTGTACTGTGCCTTCTGGATCAGGCACTTATGAGCACTGTGCAAGGCGGTCGCTCTTTCCTTGTCAGCCTGTGTATTCGTCTACGTCAACGAGGCTGTCTTCAGCTGCCATGTTTGTCTCCGTACGCATTCAATCACTAAAGACATCAATCGTTCACATAATGAAAGTGTGGCTCAATCTGATACTAGATCACCCAATTTGCGAATTTTCAAATTTACACAAACTTACCTTTCCGGCGCCATTCCGCCGGCTCCCTCTGTGTCCCCCATCTTCTTGCTTTTGCTCCATTCCTAACTGAAACCCATTACTGCGCTACCCAATACGTCCTGTTTATGTTTCTACTTTCCATGCTTTTGTTTCTTTTTCTTCTTTTTCTTCTTTACGCCGTTCTTATTTTCTTCTTCTTCTTCTTATTCCGTCAATCAACTACCTGATATATTTACAGCATCCTTGACCAGACATTGCTTGTAATTTATGCGTATGTCTCGGCTGATCGTGCCTTCTGTTTCTGACTGCTTCTTCTGCGTGCTCCTTCCGCCGTCATCGCTGGTTCCATTCATTACCTCATACTGTGGCCATACAGTGCGATCTTGGTCCTTCTGCCTTGCCTGCAAGCCCTCGCCTCTGCGAGCTTATTGTTTGCCCGTATCCTCTGTAGCTCTATATGCGTAGTTGTCGTCATAACTGTTATCTCTCTTTCTTCTATCAAGACTTTCATCTTTGTCTGTCCTTGATCTCAAACTATCCATCAACTCTTACCAAACCTACAAACTGCAAGCAAATAACACAGTGCGCACCAGTGACACATAGCCCGCCCAAGACACTGTAAATCACCCAAATCGGGCAACTGCCACCCGCTCTGAACCACTACGAACCACTAAACAACTAAAACACCCCCCCATCGCGCCTTCTTTTTCCATTCTCCACGTGCCTTATTAATCCCCCTCTCCCTATCCAACCTTTCCTCCTCCGCCCGTTTTGTCCTTCTTGAACTTTTTCTCTTCCTGCCTATCTCTCCTCATCCGTCCCTCCTACTCTCTCCTCCCAATTTTCATTCTCACCATTACATCTACACACTGCGCCTCTCCTTTGATCACTCCTTGGCCTCTTGTTTTCTTCTCTGTCCATCCCTCATCTTTCATCCTCTGCTGCTTCTCTCATTGATCTTCAGACTGCAACGACACTCCTTCACCTGATATACCCGCAAAAACAGCAGTCACAAATCAGACGCATCAACAGATCAGACAGGTCAGACAACCAAACACAGACGATACTCGGCGACGACCTCAACACCACTCTCCCGACGTTCCGACGATACGACGATACACACGATACTCCCAGCACCCGCATAGCTTGACGACTACCCTGGTCTCCAGCTGGTCTCCAGGACCACTTTTCGTCGCTCTTCGCCCCTCTTCACCTTGCCTTGCTCTCGCTGTCGACGACCACCCCCAATACAACCGTCACAATGTCGACAATACAGCAACTCAAGAACTTTATCCGTCATGGTGTGTGATTCTACTAGTCTGTATTATGGTGCCAGCCCACAGCCCAACTAACAAAACAACCAAAGGCAAGCAAGCCCGCGTCGTTGTTGAGGAGCCCTCCGCGCGCAAAGACGCCCCCCAGAACGTGAACCCGACGACAGCCACCATTGTCAACCCGGCATTAGAAACAACACAGACTAAAGCGCAGGCCCAGCCACAGACCACAACAGCAAAACATGCACTGTCGGATCCAGGCCGTAGCACCTACATCCAAGACCCCGATGCCGCGCCCTCGGCCGCCATCCCTATCAGCAACAACAGCAAAACAAAGAGCCGCCGCGTCGCCGACGATGACATTGCCAAGATTGTTGCCGAAGAGCGCGAGACCCGCAGCAAGTTTCCGCACTACCCCGGCCTTGAGCGCTGGGAGCTGCTGGAGAAGATGGGCGATGGCGCCTTTAGCAACGTCTACCGTGCACGCGACCGTGACGGCGAGTACCCGCACGAGGTTGCCATCAAAGTTGTCCGCAAGTTTGAGATGAACTCCCAACAGGTGTGTTTTCTGATTTGCTAGTCATTGTCTTTGCCGTTTTCCCCTTTGCCGTTGTTTTGCGTTGTTTCATTTGGCAAGTTGTGCCTCGGTGGCATCTATGATTCTATGCATCTATGCGTATGATATCACGGAGCCACATTGTCAGTGCCCTTGACAGGCTACTCAAAATCACAAGGAGAGAACATGTTAGACTTGTTCGTGGTGTCGTCTGATCTACGACATCTCTTTGGTCCCATCTCTTTACGTCTAGACCCTTGTTTTTTTACTTTTCTTTTTTCTGCTCTTTTTTCCTTTTGTCGTGATTTATTTTCTTTCAATGGTTTCCCTCTTTTTTCTTTTTGCGTTTGCATTCGTTTTCTACACTGCGTTGCTTTACCCCTCGTCATATCCGTTCCGTTTCCATTACCATTTCCGTGGCCTTTTACCAACCCAGGACTTTTTCGCCAAACCTAGGGAGACAACCATTTGCATCCGAATTTCAAACCAAAGGTCCCCAAGGCCGCCGAGGTAGGACTCCCTCCCTTCCATATCCATCTCCCCCCATCCTACACCATTTATCACATTTGTCACTGCCCAAAGCACTCTATAACAAATATGGCATTACGTCATAACGACATCCCCCTGACCCTGGAGCTGTCTGCCTATCTGCACTCTCTCTTTGTCCTCTGCACTTTTTACCACCTTTCACATCTCCCCATATCTCCTTCGAGCGCCTCCGAGCGCCTCCAAGCTCCATAAAAGCTCCGTCTTACAAGTGACTTGTGACTCGTCTCACTGTCTCATGATGTCACACTCCCCCGAACTCACCACTATGTTTCACGTGTCAACAAGGAATACAATACCAGTCATACAGTGTCTCACTTTGCTGACCCATCTCTCAGCGCGCCAACATCCTCAAGGAAGTCGCTATTATGCGCAAACTCGAACACCCTAATATTGTCCGCCTCATCGACTTTTCTGAAGCCAAGCAATACTACTACATTATTCTTGAGCTGGCTCCCGGTGGCGAGCTCTTCCACCAGATTGTCAAGCTCACCTACTTTAGCGAGGAGCTGTCCCGCCATGTGATTGTTCAGGTCGCCAAGGCTCTCGAGTATCTTCATGAAGAACAGGGTGTCGTTCACCGTGATATCAAGCCCGAAAACATTTTGTTTTACCCAATACCCGTTGTGCCTGCCAAGAACCCCAAGCCGAAGCAGGCCGGCGACGAGGACAAGATTGATGAGGGCGAGTACATTCCCGGCGTCGGTGCAGGTGGTATTGGCCAGATCAAGATTGCCGACTTTGGCCTGTCCAAGGTTATTTGGGAGACAAACACACAGACACCATGTGGTACCGTCGGGTACACTGCCCCTGAAATCGTCAAGGATGAGCGTTACTCAAAGTCGGTAGATATGTGGGCACTCGGATGTGTCCTGTACACGCTGCTTTGCGGTTTCCCGCCATTCTACGATGAGAGCATCGAAGTTCTTACGGAGAAAGTCGCCAAGGGCCAGTATACCTTTTTGTCGCCCTGGTGGGATGATATCTCCAAGTCTGCCCAGGACCTTATCAGCCACCTGCTGGACGTCGACCCAGAACGCCGTTACACCATCACCGAGTTCCTAAACCACCCGTGGATTCGCGGCTCTGGCCCTACTCCGCGCGACGAGAAGGCTGAGAACACAGTCATTCCCGCCAAGGCGTTTGACGTTAACAAATTTTCCGGTGGCGAGCGCCGTGGTGATTTCCGTTCGCCTGGTGCCGTCAATCTGCGCGAGGTGTTTGACGTCAGTTACGCAGTGCACCGCCAAGAAGAGGAGGACAAGCGCCGCAAGAACATTGGTGCCCGTGTCCCTGGTGTCCAGCGCATGGACGAGCTGACAGAAGAGGCCGACGAAGAGTCGCTTACTTCGTCTACTAATCCCTCTGACCAGTCTTCGGGCGTCTCGTCGTCGCAAAACAGTGGCAGCACCGGCAACCAGCCTGCTAACTATGCCCACTACAACTCGACCATGGCAGCCGTGCACGGCGGCACGCAGGAGCTCGAGGCCAGCATGCGCAACACCAACCTTGGAAAGGAGGCTTCACGAGGCCGCGAGCGCGAGCGCCAGGGCGGCACCACGGCCACGGCAGCAGAACGCGGCTATGGCCAGCACTCGGCGACCGTGGCAGCAGCAGCCCGGCAGCAGGTGCGCGACCACAACCGGGCCAAGGGCGCCTTTGAGCTGAACTTGGACGGTGCGACTCTGCTAGGTCGCCGCGGCGCCAAGTCATCAGCTCGGGTGGCATAGAGTGGCCACGCAGCGCAGACAGGTCCTCAGTCACCTGCAGAGTCAAAGCCTCAGGTCGAGCCTGAGTCCAGGAACTCTCAATCTCCAGAGGCTGACAAGGCCGAGGAGCTCTCGCCCGTGTTGCCTCTGGACGAGTACAAGCACGCTTTGTGGATGACAGTGGCCAACCTGTTCCACAACAACATAGATGCGTACGAGCAGGCAAAGACTATTCTGCGCGAGCATCGCGAAGTGTGATATTTTCTTCTTCCCTTCTTTGATCTTTATCTTATTTTACTTTCTTACTTTCCATTTTTCTCATTTCGCGTCTTTTATCTCTTTTTGCTATTTCTATTCTGTTACGTTCCATTGTCTCCTCTTTCTCGGTTCGGTCACGTTTACTGCTATATCTTTTTGTTTGGAGGCACGTACGGTTTTGTTTATATATTTTTTATTTTTCGTGTTGTTTAAGTCCCCCCTGTTTGCATCGGTTTACAGCGTCCCGGCGTTTTGGGTCGTTTTCTATATTCAATTCAATATACACTTCACTGTGTCGTGTAACTGTTTTTCAGTAGTGACAAATATATAATATGATCTGGACTTATCTGTCAAAACTTTTAGTCTGGGTCCGTGACCGTACACGTGCTTTAGTGGATACATCAATTGGGCTCATTATATGGGAAAGAGTCCAGCATACCGATGGTAGTACAAGAACATGAGGCTTGTTGCTCCACTGTGTAATTACACAGTGCTAATGTAACGCGCACGCTGGTAAACAATAGCTCACATTTAGTGTCAGCGGATTACCCCGTACTTTATACTTTATCTACCATATTGTTCTGCTCATCTGCTTTGTCTATGCAACTGCTGCAACAACACGGCATTGCGCCGCCAGATCATCAGATTAATTCTTCATCATGGCCCCAAAAATCGAAAGCCAGCGGCCAGACGAAACCGCGGCCGAGTTTACCGCCCGGTTGATGGTGATGCTTGAAGAATCCCGACGTCGGGAAGAAATGGAGCGACGCCTAAAGGAAGAGGAGCGACGCCAAAAGGAAGAGGCACAACGCCAAAAGGAAGAGGCACAACGCCAAAAGGAAGAGGCACAACGCCAAAAGGAAGAGGCACAACGCCAAAAGGAAGAGGCACAACGCCAAAAGGAAGAGGCACAACGCCTAAATGAAGAGGCACAACAAAAAATGCAAGACCTGCCATTTCTTCTCTATGTCGATAGCATGGAGGACCTAGTGTTCTCTTCAATCAGCATAGAGCGAGCTGCGAGCAAAGTGTCGGGAATGAACCCTACGGATGTCGGCGGCAAGATGTATCCTCGATCCTTTCGGCCCTGGGCTGGCTTTTCCGAGCAGCACGCGGCTGCATTTGAAGAACTGAGCCGCACACTGGGAAACGAGCCGCGGTTCAAGTCCAGCTTTGCCATTCAGACTATCCGGGACGACCTGTGCCGGCGACCGAGTCTGGCAAATGAGACTGACACCCGCCACTTTGTTGACCTGGCCATTGAGACGCCAGTTTCCGAGATCATCACGGCATACTTGAACACCGTTCGTCCCAGTGTGATTCATGACGTCCACTTTCAAAACAACGCATACAAAAAACTACTGATCTCTGGCACGACAGGCGAAAAAACCTCGCCCACAAAAGAGTTGCAGCCAGACCGATGGTGCTTTGTCTACGAGATCATCGAGGTCGATGGCGATCTGCAAAAGGACCACGACAAGACGATGAATATTCTTGTAGGCGAAATCAAGCCGCCTTTCAAACTGCGGGCGTCTGCACTAGGCAACGTGCTATCCACCTTAACCATAAACCACGATACGTTTTTTGGTGACGCCATCCAGCGCTACACTGTCTCAGAGGACCCAAACACCACAGTGGTCGGAGGCGAAGGGTCGGCAAAAAAGCGTGTGCCTGGCCATGTTCGAGTTGCTCAGGCGCTGTGTCAAGCCTACCATTACATGATTGGCTCGGGCTGCCAGTACGGTTACATCTCGTCGGGAGAGAGCCTGGTGTTCCTGCGTGTCGATGACGACCGGAGCTTGTGTTACTATTCTGTCAGCTTCCTTGTGCCAGAGGTCGATAACGCTGAAGAGCGACGGCGACAGAACCGCGGTCGACGTCAGCCACACGAGACCGCCATTGCTTATTTGGCCAGCCTATGCCTATGGGCGAGCCGGACGACAACGCGGTCCCCATCATGGATCGACTTTGCCACCCAGACGGCATTGCGATGGCCGAAATCGAAGAACAAAGACGCGAGCGCGAGTCTGGGTGTTTTGCACATTCGCAAGCCCGGCGATCCTGGCCCGGACGATGAAAATGGCCCAGAGAGTGGCGATGGTAATGGCGATGGTAGTGGAGGAGGAGGGGGAGGAGGAGGCAGCTTAAGAACGACTGCACAATACATTCTCATGCCCTCACGCCCTCAAAAGCGCAACCGCTCGCCGGAGAGACACAGGCAAAACGAGCATGGCCAGCCCTCTCAGAGAGACAAGGACTGGGGCATGGTAGCTGCACCGACGCTCGAGCCGAGCGGTCTTATCGAGCCACCCACTCTTCCATACTGCACTCAGGCTTGCCTGCGAGGTCTGGTGCGGGGGCAGGCTCTGGACAACAACTGTCCCAACGTAGCCCTGCACCGAGACGCACGGCTTAACAGCGTGGGCCGCATTTCACCGTCAGGTATCTATCTAGATCCAGAAGACGACCTAGACACGCATCCCTTGACGGCATCTGCGCTCCAAGCACACATAGTAGCCCAGCTCTCAGCCAACATGGACAAGGACTGCCAGTGTATAGCACCTCACGCGAACAAAGCTCGTTATGGCAAGTTCTTCAAACTCGCGGTGACGGGCTTTGGCTATACCTTTGTCGGGAAGGGTGTTCGGGCTGCTAGCCGCAAAGTGCTCGAGCACGAGGCCGTGGTATACAACGCCGTCCCTCATCTTCAAGGATTCCTGATTCCTGTCTTCCTCGGCATCATTGACCTTGAACGTTCGATTCCTCTGCCGGATCTAGTTCGTGTGACGCACATTATGCTAATGTCCTATGCCGGACCGGACTTGTCCGAACTTCAAAAGCTGCCTAGCCAGATTGGCAAAGATATCGATATCTGGTCGGAGATGGAACGCTCCACCATGGACCTGCTGAGGGCCGGCATTGACAACCCTGATGTCCGTGAGCCCAACGTGGCTTGGAATGCCGAGGTGCAGCGGGTTATGCACTTTGATTTTGACAGGGTTGATTTGAGCGAGCTGCCAACTGCTCCAACTGTGCCAAAGACCAAAGAGGAGGATCAGAACAAGGAGAAGAATCATACTGATGATAGACTTGAGGCCAAGCGCGTGAAAACGGAGCCAGACGGGCCAGAGACGATCAGTGTTCGTTCGCCACTCATATCCATGACCAGGACAATCCCAAATGCCGTGGACAATGCGGGCACCAGAAATAACGGCGATATCTTGAAGAGACAGCCAGCGACTGCATTAAAGACGGAGAAATGATTGTGCATTAATGTCGAGCGTTTATTTTTTATTTTATTTTTCATCTTATACTTCACGGCCACTCGGGCTGGATCTATGAATAGTTAGGATTTATGTTTAGCGATTATATATTTATTTCTTTATTCTGATTTTGTTCCAATTTTATCATGACCACTGTCGGTGATCCTAGGCTAGAAAAGCCCCAACCCACAACGATATACCATCTTGTCTGTTTTCATATTCCATCTCACTGTCGTCTTCAATAGCCCGTTGAGACTAGGCTTTCCTCACGCGGCGCTCTTCATCGTCACTGCTTAAATCGATGACGATCTGTATTGACGGCCCATGTTACTGTATTTCTATAGAGTTAACTCCTCCATCGGCTGCTGTTCCCAAAAAACTGCGTAAGATGCTGGCCATTCCCAAGCACCGCATCGTCAGTGATCTTTCGAGACCCCACCACTTCTGATTGGTTGATTATATATGTGGATTCCTTTCCAGCCTGGTGGGGTCAGCAAGATAGCCACTAGCCAATCACAGCCTGCACCTTAGACGTAGCCTTGCATACAGCGATTTTCTCAAATCTTCTTGTAATAAATTTCAACTTTTCATGAAATTTGGAGCGGCACCCTTCGACAACTACTAAGAAGTTGAGTCGCAAACAGCTTTACTGTATTGAAGTAAACGGCGGACAAAACGGACACAACAGTTTAGCCACTGTATCTCCGCAACTACAATGCAGCTCCACGCCAGCAGACGGCCAGCCCGGCTCTCTGCTTGCCGGCGATGTCTCCAGACCTTGCTGCCATCTCGGGCTGCCTTGTCGACATGGCCATTGGCTGGGCCCAGTCCCCGAAGAAGACCAAGGGTATGTGTTTTGGGAGGACATTTGTATTAGGAAGCACATCATTAACTCTGTATATAGACATCCTCGACCTCTCTTCAATCCATCCAAACTCCCCGCCAATATGCCTCGTACGAGCTCAACTTGAATCCCATGACCCCCACAGAACCGCCACCAAGCGTATCCTCCGCTCGGAAAACGCCTATACGACAGTACCTTCGTGACATTGAAGCAGAAACTGTCGCTGCCACTGTCATTGCGCCATTACCTCGCGATGCCGCTCGTTCTGGCGCCACGCAGAATGCAATGACCCGCGTCGAGAGCATCGATCTGGCCGCACTCCAAGCCGACGGCTCGTCTATCGACGGCAGCGGCAGTGACGAGAATCCGGATGTAGTGAAGCTCTGGCAGACGAACCACGAGAGCGAGGATCCCTCGGCGCCCGAGTCCGTCTTTGCCCGGCCATATGGCGCTGTGTCCCCCAAGGCCGGCGACCTCATCGAAGTCAGCACCGACTCATGGCGCATCCAGATCCTTGCTGTGTGTCTGGGAAACTTCCGCGGCGTCGACCACTACTATACCAACACCGGCAAGTGGTTTGTGTCGGCCAATGTCCACACCATGTTCCACGTTACCAACTTTGCGACACCCGCCGAGCTGGCACCCACGATTGCGGCACTGCCGACCTTGGCCAAGGAGGGCGAAGAGAGCACGTACGGCGCAGGAGACGAGGGGAAGAAAACAAACACCGCCGACAAGAGTAGCCCAAACGTGTTCGACATCGGCAGGATGCTCAACACGCTCCAGGACATGAAACAGGGCCCAACACGCGAGGCTGGTGCCAATCTGCTCATGAAGATGCAAGAATTTGCGCGCCAGTCGCACAGCATCCACATGGCCTATGCCTCGCTGCTCGACAACGCATACAGCATCATCCGCAAGGCCATCTACCCTCCCCCGCCCGCCAGATACGAGCATGCCCAGACTCCTGTTCCCATCTGTTGGACAAAGCCGTTTACAAAGGAAGAGTCGCTCAAGCTGTACAAGCAGGCCTATTTTTCGCTAGACGATCTGGCTTCCATCCTGTTCCGCCATCAGCAGAGCTCCTTTGCTGGGCCCCAGAGCTCGCGCATAAACCACAGAAATGTCTACGCTCTGCGCAACTACATTGACAAGGGCAAGGGCGGTAGTATGGTGCCGGACGAGTTTACAGCACCCGCCATGTACGCCATCTATCGCGCCATTGTCTCTGACGACGTTGCCTTCCGTCCCGTGTCGACCAGGCTCGGCAATCCCAACGAGGTTGACGATGCTTCAGCCGGCGCGGATACCACGTATGCAGAAGGCGTGCTGCCCAACCGCAGCCGCAGCTGTCTGTTCCAAGTGTCGCCGCCCGAAGACGTCGACATGGTCAACGAAGTTGAGCAGATTGTGCGCGAGTTCAATGCTGAATCCGACAACATCCCCGACAACGGCCAGGTACGCGATCTGGGCGATACCCGCCACCGGCTTGCCGCTTTCATCATGAATGCGCGCGTGGCCATTGACCACAGCCGCAAAACTCGTCAATGGTCGCCGTATGGCATGCTGCTGCCCATCCCCGAGAAGAACAATAGCACCTGGCCGAAACGATCGTCTGATAGTGCAAAGGAGAGACTGCTGGCGTACACAAACATGTTCAAAACAAAGGGACCCCACCAGACGTTCAAAGACTACAAGATGCTGCGGGCACAGGCTCACCTGCCAGCAAAGATTCAACAGAAGCCCAAGTCTTGGAACGGCCAGACCCTAGACCCCGATTTCTACCCCTACAGCCCCGCGTACAACCCGCTGGTCAGAGATTGGTACCCCTACGACATCATGGTGCTGCACTTTATGCACCTGTGGGCGGGCTACAAGCGGTTCTCGTCCACGTCGCGGCTGCACTGGATTGGCTCATCCATTCTCCGGGCTACGCAGCGCTACGAGAACTCCGAGTATCTCACCATGTCGACAGGCTGGACCTTCTTGCAGGAAGTGGGCTACATCAAGCCCTGGGACATCCCCGCCCGCTACTCTTTGAGTCTGCCTGGAGTGCCCCCCAAACGCGAGGGCACGCTCGACCGGACCAGCCGCCTGACTGAAACGTTTGAGAAGAAGGCCGAGGATGTGTACAAGGCCCACGACCCTGAAGATCTCCTGTCCGAGGACATCTTTGAGGGCAAGCGTATGAAGTGGACGGCTCCTACGTACTGTATTGACAGTGCCGGTACCGAGGATGTTGACGACGGCTTTTCCATCCAGGCCCTGGAAGACGGATACTGGATACATGTCCATATTGCCGACCCTGCTTCGCGTATTCGCCCAGAAAGCAAGCTGGCAGAAATGGCAAAGCAGATGCCGCAGACTTCGTATCTGCCAGGTTTCACATCGCCCATGTTCCCCGAAGAAATTGTGCGCAAAAAGTTCTCGCTTGCCGAGGGCCGGCCGTGCTTGACGTTCAGTGTTCGTGTGGACAAGGACGGCACCGTATTGGAATCCAAGATCAGACCCGCTCTGCTGGGCAAGGTTATCTACATGACACCCGAAGATGCCTCGGAGATTGTATCTGCCGAGGAACTAAAGACGTGCAAAGAACTCGACGTGCCAGCCGTGGCGCAACCTCGCCCCATCGACCTCCCATGGAGAATGGCCTCGTTTTCCGTAGGCACGCCGCACACCGAGGAAGATATGCGGCGGCTCAAGTCCAAGCACGGCTACCTGACAAAGCCCGACAGGATCGAGTACAAGACGAGAACAGAGCTCAGAAATCTGATGCGCGTTGCCACGATGCTTCGACAAGCGCGCCTCAGAAAGGGCGCCATGCCCCTGTACTGGCCGCGGCCCCAGGTCAAGGTGCATATGACCTACACTGATGTCATCAAGTCGCAGAGCTTGATCCCCTCGCAGGAATACATGGCCATGGGCTCGCTGCCCGACTCCATTGCCACCTGGAAGGGCGGCCGGTCCACCACCTTTTACCGGAGCGAAGGCAACCCGTTCATCCAGGTCTACTACGACGGCCACGACGATTACAGGGTCCAGCCGTACCTGGTCCAGCTGCAAGGCAAGGGCTGTGGCCGCGTCTCCGGCGCTGCTAGCCGCATGGTCGAGAGCATCATGCGCCTGGCTGGTGAGACGGCTGCCAACTGGTGTGCCGAGCGCAACATTGCCATCCCCTACCGCGGTCAGCCAGCTGCCATACCGCACCTCGAGCGTCTTGAGGTGCTGGCCCGCGAGGTGATATATCCCGATCTGCTGCAAGGCCAGCGGCCGTCCGAGGATGCGCTCACCGAGTTCCGCCGGCTGCTGGGCTCCGACGAGATCACTGCCGTGCCCGTGCCACATGTAACCATGGGTGCCGAGCGTTATGCAAAGGCCACCAGTCCTCTGCGGCGGTACTCGGATCTGGTCGTGCACTGGCAGATTGAGTCTGCGCTGCGTGCCGAGATGAACAAGGAGAATAAGGGGCAAGCTATGGCCAAGGATATCAAAGAGCTGCCAAATCCCAAGGCAGCGACCCCCTACACTGGCACCGTCTGGGGCCGGCGGGACGAAGACAATCTGCGCAAGATTGAGGAAAAGAAGCAAACCCAACGCGAGCGCGATGCCGTCATTAGCGGCCCTGTGTTCTCGCGCGAGGATTTGGAGCGCGATATCCTGCCCCTCATGCGCGTGCGCGAGCGCCAGATGCGGACGCTCGACAACCGCATGGGCACCGACCAGTGGATGTTGCAGGCGCTCGTGCGCGCATGGAAGGGCGGCGAGCTCGCCGAGGTGATTGAGCGGCCTATTTTCCACGACGACCGGCTGTCGAAGCGCCAGGTGCGCAAGGCGATTGTGCGCAACAAGAAGAGATTGAGAAAAGAGCTCGGCATCAAGTCCAAAAAGATTACGACCCCGGATGTGCCGCCACAGATGCACAAGCTTGGTTTCCGGAATCTGCGCTTCTATGTGACGGCGGTCAACCTACGGCAGGGCACTGTTACGGGCCGTCTCGACTGGTTTGAGCGCGTCGCGCTCATGGAGATTGACGGTCTTAATCCCAAAGACGGCGAGCTCGACGACATGTTCCATGGCGACAATACCCAGTACTACGACGATCACCTGTACGACAAGCCAGACACGAAGAACATGCAGAGACTGGCTCTCGAGGACATTCAGGTGGGCGACGTGTACCCGGTGGCCCTGGACTTTGTGGATGTGCACGCGAACCGCGTCATTGTGCGGCGCACGGGCGATGCCGTGGACATGACGCCGCCCGAGCCGCGCCAGCCGCTGACAAAGGCGGACAAGATGCGGGCCAAGCGGGCTCTGGCCAAGGTCAAGGCCAAGGAGGACAAGGAAAAGGAGGCTCGCAACGCCGAGCGGCAGCGGCAGTACATGGCCCGCAAAGAGGCCGAGTTACTCAAGGAGCAGGAGGAAGCCGCGGCAATGACACCGGAAGAAGCCGAGAAGAAGAGGGCGGCCGCTGCTAGAGAAAAGGAGCTGCAGAAGTTTGAGCGTGACCACCAGAACCTGGGCACGGTCGAGCGCAACCCCGAGTTTGACATTGCGCCGCCGCCCGAGTCCGAATCCGCTTCCAGCAGGGCATGGAAGGACCGGTCCCAGAAGTCGAGCAAGATCTACCGCGGAGGCGAAGAGTAGTACTTGTTGACTGATTGAGAAATGGTGAACGAGAATACCGATCACAGATAGGAAATAAGGAAACTAGGTAAAAGGTAAAAGGCAAAAGACAAAAGGCAAAGGGTTTTAGGAAGGAACGGAAAAGGACCTCGCATCTCATCAGCGTTTGTATATTTCGTATTGTATATATGTGCATAACTGTACCAAAAGCCCAAACAAGACAACACAACGAATCACTATCATAGACAATGGATCGAATGCACGGTGAATTTCAAGTGATAGGATAACATTAATAACATTGACTGCTAGCTCTTTTGTTGCCTTTTGAAGAATCCCCGGACCTCTTCGCGTCGTCCATGTCCTTTGCCTTCCGTTCCATTCCATTCCCATTCCCATTTCCTTATCCATTTCCTTTGCCCCTTGCCTTGCACTGTTCCGATCCAATTGTGAACAGAAGAAGAAACATAACAATAAAAAATAAGAAATAAGAAAAGAAAACAGGAAACAATTGTAAATAAGAAACCCTTTTTGTCCATTAACACCTCCGTGGCCCAATGCTGGAAATAACTTGGTAAAGAAAGAACAGAGAAAAGTGAGTAAAAAAAAAAAGATAAAGCCGAAACAGACTGTGACATGAAGGCACATGTGAAACACTAAAAATAAAAACTCCGTTCCATAATGCTGGCTTTGAAAATAAATATGGCGAGAAAAATGGCGAGTAGTGATATCGTTGTTGATCGCCGGTTCCCTGGCGTGTGCTATCAAGACCTTTTGGTAAGTGGTATGATGTGGTAATATAGGTCGTAAAGTGTGAAAGGTGAGAAATTAAGTATGTAAAAGTCGTCGAGAGGTGGTGTGCGGCGAATGTAGAAAAGTGTCGTGATAGTGTCGACATAGTGAGCGATGAGTTGATGGTGGCGAGGTCGAGGTCAGAGGTCGGCGCTGTCGAGGTATAGGAAGGTGATGTCGCCCGAGAGTGCCAACGTACAGAAACGAAAGAACAGACGCTCAAAACAAACAGCCCATAAACGCGCAACCCCGACAGTAGACCAATAGGCCCATAGACTAGCAGACAGCCAGCTCAGCGAGCCTGGTGATGACGTTGAGATGAAAGAAGTCCTCCTATACATGAGAAAAAAAGAAGAAACAAAACAATCAGTACTCTGTACATCTTAATACGCGTCTTTTACTTTCTCCAGCCAACGTTCCATATCACATAGATAATGTCACGGGCTGTGTTGACCGTATCAATGACTCGACCAACCAGCCCTTCATTTCTTTCATCTTGTTCTTCTTCTGGAATCTCTCTTCCAACTTCATCTCTGGCTGGCTCACCTTGTTTGGGCATAAACATCCCCGAGGCCGTTCTCCGCATCCCAGAGGGTTCTGCTGCAAGGCTGTTTGTCGATGTGGTGCGTTTCAGGCCACCTAGGCCGCCGCCGCCGCTATTTCCATTTGACATGGCCTGGGCTGCCATGCCGCCAAGGCGTGATGTGGATGCAGATGAGACGAGGCCGCCAGTGCGTTTCCGGGCGCTGCCCATGGCCATGCCAAAACCAACATCGCTGTCGCTGTCACTATCATTTTCGCTGTCACTGCTGCTGTTGTCGTCGTCGTCATTGGCCGGCTGCTGTACAACTTCTTCGATCCCCTCGACCTCGATATTGTCATCGTCATCGTCGTCGATAAACAGCCTACCCGACATCTTGGAGGGCCGCAGGGTCTCTTGTGATGAGGAAGGCGACAGCACAGTCGGGCTGCGGTAACTGTGCTTCATTGCAGAGCCAGTCGATCCAGAGGAGGGCGAGTCGGGTGCATCCGCAAGATATTTGAGGGTTGTAGAGGGCAGCATGGCAATCGTCTTGCTTTCCATGTGCGACATGTAGCTGTGGCTGCGCTTGGTTGGCATCAGACGGTGTCTGGATGCTGTGTGCTTCATCATAATGGCGTCGTCTTCCGAGTCACTATCGTAATTGTAGCGAGCACCGGCACTGAAGTCGTCTTCGTCCGAGTCGCCATCTTCGCCCTTGATATCGACGGCGATGCACTGCTCGACCTGTTCGTTGAAGTGAATATGCTTCCGCTCGACGGATGGTGATTCGACACCAGATGACGAAGTTGATGGGAGCATGCTAGGCAACCCGGTGCTGTGGAAGCGGTTTGACGAGAAGGGAAACGTCACATAGTCGGTGGCAGCGCGCTCCAGGCGCGGCCGTGTGGCTTTGCGGTTGCGGTGGTCCTTTTGCTGGGCATGGACGGCGGCAGCTGCTTGCTTAAGTAGTGACGAAGCCGACAAGGAACGCTGCAGCATTACTTCGGACATGCTCCGCTTCTTGAGAATAGTCTTTTTGTTGCTGACTAGGAACGAATTAGATTTTGTCAGCTCGACACTGTCGGTTGTTTGGCCAGAGGCAAGGGCGGCATGGCCAACTTGCAATGGGCCGTACAGCCAAGTAACGTCGCAGTCCTTGAGCCTATAGAGTTGAAAGTTAGAATATGTCATATATGATATATCACTATATCATACGAAAGAAAAGAAAAAAGCAAATTTGCGCACCAATTGAGAGTTTCAGGAGAAACTGTCTTGAGCTTATTCTTTGACTTCATCCAGGTTCTCCAAGAAGCGTTTTCCAGGCGTGCTGAATTTGTGTAGTCGCCTCTCCGGGAGACAATGTATTTCCACGACTCCCAGATGTCTTCTTCCTTCCAGTTGTGGGAAAGGTAGTCGACGTGGCGTGATGGCAGTGTGCGCACAGCAGTGTCATCTTCGGCAGCGTGCTCGAACAGGCCAAAGTCCGAGTTTGACCTTGATGGTCCAGTCAAAGACAACGTGTTGTCGTCCTGTGGTGAGACGGTATCGTCACCCATTGTGCGTGGACTTGGCGGGGACTCAAAGTCCTTTGTAGGGTTGAAGTAACTCACGCCATCGTAGTGAGTATATGTGATGGCACCGTCGGCATCATTGCCATCGTCGGTACCGTTTGGTGATGAGCCGTAGCCCGGGCGGCCGAGGTTCTGTGGCAAACGCAAGTTAGGCACGAGTAGTTTTGATGGGGAGTTGGCAGCAATCCGTGCATCGTCAGTGGCTGCAGGGCGTGGTGATGACGCGGTGGAAGAAGTATCCGATGAGTCTGAGAAGACGGGAAGCTGGTCGTATGGCTCGGGCTCGGTCTCTGTGGGGCGAGAGAGCTGCTGAGTTTGTTGCGGGAAGTGCTGGCTCTGTAGTGGCTGCTGATATAAATTGCTAATTCTTGAGGCGGAGGATGACTGGCGAAATCCGGTTTGTTTTGATGAGAATTTTGGCTGGGATTGGGAGCGGCGCATGCCAGGCGCAAAGCGCGAGGCCTCGTCGGAGGTGATGACAACGGCCATTTTTGGGGGTGGAAAATAAGTCTGATGGTCCGTGAAGCAGCTTGTATCTCCCAGTATCTATGTCTACCACGTTGCCGGAGAGCCTCCTACAATTCAACTCCGAAAGGAAGTCGACTAATAAGCGGACATGTGCGGTGGTGAGTAATGAAAGATGGCAAAGGCGTTGCAGTTGAAGGATTTGAGTTTAAAGATAGCGAGGGAACATGTTTGAATGAGATCGAATGGAGATGAGAGTGAGTGGAAAAAGACAATAAGATGAAAGTTAAAGCGGTTAAACGAGTGCTGCGGGTGAGTCGATGTTCCTAGTCCTTGCTAAACGAGGCTGCGCTTATCGAGGTGAGATTCGATATGGGATTTGGTAGTCGAAATTCAATGAGTTAGTTGGAAGAAGAGGGTGAGGTTGAGAGATCTAAAGCGGAGGTTAGATTAAGTCGATGGATGAGGCAATGCGACAAGAAATGGCGGTGGAGGATGGTGTAGTGTAGGTAAAGATGACCAAGATGAGGAGTAGTGAAAGCGTTGGGGAAAGGGAGATGAGTGAAGAGAATGAAAATGAAGAAGTAGTGCGTGAATAGTCTCGTCTAATTATGAAGAGAGGGAGGCGAGAGGAGAAGAGTGGAAAAGCGTCGAAAGTAAAGGAGCGAGCTAGTCATCCAGTAATACGGAGTATTGGACTAATAGAGGTGTAGACTAGCAGGACAAGTCGGACGTATTTGTCTGCGGTAGGAGGGATGAAGAGGCAGATGAAGAGGTAGATGCAGAGGAACGAAGAAAATAAGAAAATAAGAAGAAAATAAGAGGGAAAAGATGAGGAATGATATTCAAGAACGGATGAATGCCCCGGCTCATCGGTCCCAGGTGAGGGTGTATGGGTGTGAGAGGTGTATGGGTGTCAGAGGGTGAGTGAAAGAAGAGTACTCAGTATTACAGTAATGGAATAGTGGAGTGTAGGGGTGGTGGTAGGGAGAGGGTGTGCGGGAGACAAGGGCAGAGCAGAGTGGGAGGCGAGTGTCGGTTGGCGGTGTTTGAGTAGGTGTGGAAGGACCAAGCTCCAAGCATCGTAGGCTGAGTGACTAACCAAGGATAGACGAAAAGAGACGGCGAAAAGCACAAAAGGAAAGAGAGTGGAAGGTAAAAGACGAGAAATGGAAGGTGCTCCGGAAGGTAGAAAGAACAGGGAGGGTGTTTTAGACGTCTGGCGCTGGGATTGAATACCACTGGAATGGAAAGAGCGAGTCTGAGCGAGTCTGAGCGACACGGAGGAGATGGAGGGAGAGAGGATGTATGAGTAGAGAAAGTAGAGTAAAATATAGGTAATGCAAAGGAAATGCAGAGGAAATGCAAAGGAAATGCAGAGGAAATGCAAAGAAATGCAGAGGAAATGCAAAGGAAGCGTAAAGGAAATGTAAAAAGGAAGAGAAAAAGTGACTTACAGAGAACAGATCCGGTACAAGCAGTGCCGAGCTTAGTAGTTGTAAAGTAGAAGTAGAAGTAGAGGTGAGAAAGCAGCTATTGAAGATGAAAACGAATAAGAAGACGGAATAAGATGCTTGCGCGTGGGATGCCGAGGCGGTGGTGTGTAGTAGTAGGATGTCGGTCAAGATGTTAGGGTTGAGAGGGTGTGGTGATCAAGTCGGGTCGAGTGTCTGACGGTTGTAACGAAGACGAGTAGTGACGAGACGCGAGACGAGGAGCAGAGACCAAGAGCAGTCGGATAAAGACGACAGACGAAGACGAAAGACGAAAGACAAAAGACGAAAGACGAAAGACGAAAGACGAAAGACGAGAGACGAAAGACAAGAGACGAAAGAGGGTGTGATTGCAGAGCACCGACGGGGTAGAGTGGTATCTGTATGGGAGTGTGGGCGATGCAGAGGAAGCGACAGGGCAAGGGCGAGCTGAATATTGGAGTGCAGTTAATTGAGGTGACAAGTCGCAAGCCGGTTTGATTGAGATTGAGATTGAGATTGAGATTGAGATTGATATCGAGAGAATCGAGGTTGGGTTGATGGTTGAAGATGATGATGAAGATTGAAGATTTTACTTTTCAGTATCTCATCCTCAGAAATAGACAAATCAAAGACAGAAACCGAGATGGGAAAACTAAAGGATAAATAATAAAAGTAGCGGCTAAAAAAGTTTAATGCGAAAAGAAGACAACTGGAAAAAGGCGGCGAAAGTCAAATAAGAGGGAAAAGAAGTAGCAGAAATAGAAAGAAAAAAAGCGAAAAGCGAAAAGCGCTATTTAGCGGTTGGGCCTGGTTCGCTGGTGTTTGCCATATAAGATATCTTTACTCCGTACCAAGTAAATACTTTTGATATGTCTTACGGCAACGTCAAACATGCACGCAGCAAGCACGAGCACAGGTGGACAAAGTACAGAGCAGAAGAAAAGGAGGAACGAGAAGAGAAAGAGAAAACAGGCGGGAAGTGCGTTTCCGGTAGAGGAGAGTATGGGATGTGTACAAGTGCAAAAGCGAGATGGAAGAAGGAGAGAGAAGGAGAGAAAGAAGGGGAGAAAGAAGGAGAAAAGAGACGCGAAGCAGTACTACAAAGCTGTGCGACTGTGATACAGAGTGCGAATGAATAGGAAAGAGCTACTGACGATACGAAATACCAGGAAAGAGCAGTCGCGAAGAATTACTGCTAATAGAAGGAGCAGCGGCAGCCAACACGCCCAAAGGGAAAGAGCAAGTGACAAGACTGTCAGAAAGGGGAATGTAATACCAGACGATGCAAGAACAGGTGCGAGGTGAGGGCAAAGGGCAGGAAAAGAGGGGATCGGGCCTACAATTTGGTAGGGGAGATGAGATACAGAGATACATAAATACATAAATACAGAAGTGCCCGTCGACGTGTTACCAAGAAAAGGCTAGGCAATGCCAATAAGAATCCCCAAAATTAACAGTTTATTGCAATAATACTCTGTAGTACATTATAGTGCTCGGCAGGTGATTGGCCGAACCGCGGTGTGCGAGCACAACGGTGAAGATGTGGTGCAGTGAACAGTGAGCAGCGAGTGGTGGGTGGTGGTAGTGAGTGCATTGGGCGAGTTGAGCTGATTCGATTGTCTATGAAGAAGGAGCGACTGTAATGCCGGAGAATCATACGGGATTTTACTGTTTGTGTTGTAAGCATTCTGCTTGCACACATAGGCGGTGCCAGCCAGTTCGATTCAATTCTGTAGTCAATGTTACGACAAGTACTGCCACGCGGTAATACAGAGAAGGATGAGAGGGTGAGGGGAGCAGGGGCCTGTGCAGTCCGGGGTGAGGCGGATTGGGTGTGAAGAATTGGCACGGCACATGACAGAAAAACAAACGTGCTGGCGAATTGGCGCATTCGACAAGGGGCCAGTCAATCTCGTTTATCTGTACTGGGTATTATTGCCGACTTGCGTTTTACATTTGGCATTTGGCATTTTTGAGTCAATTTCTTTTGGAATTGATGACTTGTCCAGATACTAAACTGATGATGGATTCAGCGACAATAACTGCTTCTCCCTCTCGGCCATCAAATTCTCAATTCATTCTCGGTTTTAATACAACCACAAATACACCATTCTCTGGTATTCTGGTATTTCTGCTTAGTTTTCATTTAAAAAAAAGTCTCTTCTTCTCCACAGTGGGCACCCACCGGCACCAGTGTCAGGTGCCGCATCTGGTCTAGACCTCGGATGTGAGAGGATAGGAGTATGAAGGCAAACGAAAGACTAAAAGAAAAGGAAAGAAAAGTAAAGAGTACGCAGTCGTCGTATAGGGCCTGGTAAACACGATAATACAGCTGACGATATGCGATGCGCGATGCTCATACATGATCGTACCAGCAGAATGGGAATGTCTTGCAGAACTAATGTACGCTTTTTATAGATGACAGATTCATCGATGGAGACTTTCACGATATTCAAGTACGATTTGCAATGTACGATGCTAAGCATTCGTATCTAGCCAGCAAGCGAACGGGTCTGCAGCAGGGTACGTCGACGGAGCAGTTGGAGCAGTTGGAGCAGTTGGTAGTTGTAGTGTATGAACTCACGATGTGGAGGAAGACGATGCGTTTTGATTATATAAGCATGGACTCCGGCATCTTCCGTGATTGTAGGGCTATATTTGTTCATTGTAGTTTGTATTGGCCTAACAGTCGAGATGCTCAGAGTGGTTACTGATTACGCTATCAAATCTAAGGATGTGAGATGTTAAGAATGACGGCGTGGGATTCTACAAGTCCAAGGGCAACAATCAGGTCTCACATGAGCTGTTCTATGACACTGTACTTTGTCAAGATCAAGCCATATCTATGGAAATATAATTATATAAATGCAAATATAAATACACTTGTACCCGTGAAACATCTGCCCCATGATCAGTGTCTCTTCTCCAGGTTCTACAATGTGTTCCCCGCTGACCAGGGAAGGGAGTCAGCAGTCAGGGAGTCAGAGAGCAGGGCTTGTCGTCCTTGGAATCCATGATGAAAGCGTCAATGAAGATGGATGTAGATTCAGACGTTGATTAACAGTAAGCAGAATGTAAAGAATCAATCTAAAAATAATCAAAGCCGGCGATCGGCATGCCTTTGTCCATGGAGGTCAAGCTGGCAGCATGCAGAGTATGTTTAGTAAGAGGTCTCACTCATAAGATACGTATCATTGTACGTCTCTTCACAGCAAGTGTGCTCAGATTCAAAGTTCAGATTCAGACAGCATTCCTATGCAATGTCTGAGAAGTGTCTCACGCTGTAAGACGTTGATCTCCGCGCCGGGGAAGCGTGATCTGGTACTGTTTCTTTTAGTATCGTCTTTTTTATATATATATTCGTTTTGATTTCTTTTCTAGTTCATGTCTTGGTTTCTTTTGGTCCATTTGCAGATGTTCTCTTGTCTGATCTCAATCAATCGCATTCCCCATCCCGTCTACTCTGTACATTCTCAGACATTGGAGGTCAAGTGACCAGCAGAGCTGAAGACAGGGAAGTTGAGACATGCTTTGCCTTTGGTCTTTATGACGTTTGTCATTGCCAACCACGCACATCTCACCATATCCCGCGTACTGAATATATCCCTATCACTCTATTCTTGAGACTCTATCCTGATTATTACTGAGAGTACTGACTACCTGGTTACTTGGTCTGATTTACATAATACCTCCTATTGCGTCGTATTTGGGTCAGCTTCCGCCATGCCCCGGTGTGTCCTTTATGCGAAAAGTGATAGGTCAACGAGTCTGCCGGATGTGGTGTGTATTATTCATTTGTTTATATAATTATTTATTTAATCATCTAATTTTATTTGTTGCTTATAATTATTCTTCTTGCTGTGTTTCTTTTGTTTTGTTTAGTTACTGTGTGGTTAATTTTGGAGATAACTGGATATTCGAATATCATCGTGAAAATATGCACTCACATGATGCTACATACAACTGCCATCCCAACATGATTGATACTCTGTAAGATGCAATATGCACCATTCTTGTTATGTCAAGGAACCCCCACTGTTGTCCGTCATGTGACTTTGCCTGCCGCTTTTAGAGGCATTAAATTTTGAAGGCTTCTATCCCGCGAAGCTGTGCTTTGGCTCTTGCTCTGTTTGCTAGCTGCAGTGGGTGTAGCTTCCTGTTGTTTCTCGTGTATGCAACTTCCCTCTGCCTGGGCTGCTCTCCCCTCGTCTGCCCAGTCTCAACGCTCACCGTCTTTCGTTGTTTGCAAGATACCAAAGAAGAGTTGTCTGTGCGTCAATGGGTGGTGGTTAAATGGTTCTGATTATTTATTTTATGTCCTCTTTCCTATCTGCGAATACCATCTGTTGATAACTTATTAGAATAAGGTATTTTATTAACAAGCCAAATCATTTTATTATCTTAAAAAGGAAAGAATGGATCACCAACAAAATAAAAATGAATGAGTAAATAAAAATAAATAAATAAAACGAAACTAACCAAATAATTTTATCACAAATTACTGAAAAAATAATATTATAAAGTGCACTCTGGTCCTTTTTTACTTCACTGCCCGTCCACCTTCCAAATGGTTGCAAGCTTCACATCCTGCTTCACATCCTGCTGTGGTGTGGTGCTGTGGGGGCTTCTGCCCTTCCTACTCCTAGGCTCTTGGGTTACTGATAGCCTTGCCCGTGGGGGCCGCCTATCTCTGTCATTTGTCGTTTCTGTGTTTTGATGTGTCTGGTGTGTCTGGTGTGTCTGGTGTCTAGTCTGGTCAAGAAGTCTTGGTGTATGTCTCTGTGTAGGATCCGGGCATTTGCTGCCTACCTTTTGTTGGCAGTCTCACTACTTCGTATCATGCCAATTGTCAATTGCCAATTGCCGATTATGAAATCCAACTTTTGAATGGCCTACTCAGTGCTGATTGATTGATTCACTCCAATCTAAAATCGCATCACCGATTACATAAGCAACATATTTAAACTCAATCTCCAGTCTTCGATCTTCCATCTTCACTTCTCAAACCTACCAGAAGAGCCCGGACTCTTCTCTCTGCTCTTTATCTCCCATTATCCTTCCTCCCACGTCTTCCGTCACGTCACCCGTCTTCTCCATATCTTGGTCTCCTCCTTCGGCACCCCCACGATTTTGCTCTGGAGACGGGTGGCCATGTGCTCGTAGAGTGGACGGGACCAGGGCCTGGCGAGATTGCACCTCCACTATCGGGCCGTCTGCTGCTCGCTGTCGCTGTCGCTTCACTTTCTTCTATTTTCTTCACATTTCCCCCATCCTCTTCCCTTCATTTTCCACCATGAAAGACCCAGCAGTAATCAAACCCTGGTCGGTCCTTGGGCGTCAACGCTGTTGTTACGGCATTCAGCTGATAAGTTGAGTTTGATGGAGCCTAGAAGGTGATGGAAGCCGAATAGAATAATAGAGGAATAGAAGAATAAAAATAGATAATATACTCTGTAAGAAAGGTTGGAGGACAAGCCTTACAACCCAAGCGACGAGTGCATCTACTCGCACTTCGTATTTAATCTACACGAGCTCACCGGTGTGGACTCGTAATACTGTTCCCATTATTGATGATTCAAACATATAGACATACATACATAATTATATCTCAATTTATCCTCTTTTAACTCCATCAACATTCTAGAGCGAGCGCAGCCAATGCCCGCCTCCGCACTACTGCAACCGTCTGCATGCATTTTTACGCGCTCAGTCAGTCGGTCAGTCAGTCACTAACAATCGCTCCGCAGCCTTTACCTTTGTCTATGGAGTATGCTTATGTACGGCGGAGCACGCAGTGGCACACTGCAAGATATTTCTCCGGGCAATTGCCCGCCATTATTTTACGTGGATGCATAGAGATACTGCATCTGTAAAACATGTCTGGTCAAGACCGATCATGGACCATCAGGTGCTCATCCCCTCACTCGTGTAGCTGACGGTGTAGCCTTGCTGTGATGTACACTCTTACACTCTTTTACTGCAAGAATTACTCAATGCCAGTATCTGCTTTGTGCTGCCATATGATCCCTCCCTGCAGCGTGCACAAAATAGTGAACGACAACTTGCGAGACGGGTGATATTAACAAGCAGCACATCACCATTTGTGGACATCTAGACATCGACAGACATCGATACCTGGAGAACGCATGGAGAGAATACTCCGCGAAATGCAAGAGGTGCCCGACCAAGCTGGAGATAAGACCCTCCTGCATGCACACACTAGAAATATATGCAGAACCACTGCACGATTGCAGACCGACTACACACACTGCAGACTGTAGAATGCACACCACACCACCCATTGCATCTGCAATGCAGCTCGGCCCACGGGGGAATATGCATGTTAATCAACGAGCATTTAGTGAGAGGAGGAGGTCTCGAGATAGACAGCTCTATTCTGCCTGGCGATAAAAAAATAAAAGACAAAAGTAAAGCTAAATGAAAAAGACAATGGAGAAGGATAATGGATAAACGATAGAGCTCTGGAGCTCTTGATCGACAGCCCCCTTTATCGACAGCCCCGACATGGAGGTTGGTGAGCTCTCGAGTCAACGTTGCGGTACATTCCCTCGTAGCATGTATCATGGAGCATATAGCATGGCAAATGGAGAATGGAGAATGGAACATGGATAACCGGCTTGCCTGTCTCATCTGTTTACTGATCCGATATCCTGCATTCTGCATCTCCTACATTTCCTAGTTAGACATCGTTAGACATCTACTCATCGACCGGCTGCAGAACAAAGACCAGCGTTACGCTGACTGGAGGGGTCATCTACATCCCTTGCTTCCGCTTTGACCATTGACTCTCTAGACGCTCTAGACTGTTTAGACTCTCTAGCATGAAAGGCCGTTGCGGATAAGCCAAAAAGACCGCCCAGCCGGGAGCTTTGCTGCTCCTTCTCAAAATAGCAATAATAACAGTAATAGCAATAATAGCATTACAGAGACAGCCCAGCTGATTTGATCGGCACTCGGTCCTTTGTCTAGCCAGGACCGAATCCTGCACGGCAGATACCAGAAACTAGACACAGCTATCAATGGAAGCTAGAGACCCCATCTAGGCTGTTGGAATAAATACGACTCTGTACCTTTTCGCCTTGAGCTATGCCAGCTTTCGAGCTGTTTGTCTTTCAGTCTTTCAGGCTTTCGGTCTTCCAGTCTTTTCAGTTACCCAGCTTACAGCTCCCCAGCTATGCCGCGCGTCTAACGCCTTCGGCCGCAGAAAATACGAATGCACTGTATCAGTGCGGCTTGGCAATGTCGTTATCAGTGCCGTATAATGTTGCATATTGCCATTGCCGAATAATGCATGATGCCAACTGATGTCGAATGGTGGCTCGATGATAGACGATGGCTGCATGCTCTCAACTTTCACCGCCACTGCATATGCTGTCTGTCTTGAGCATATATTCGCATATTCACATATTCACATTACATATTTACATATTTACATATTTTACATCGAACCTTGCACAAGACACAGCACACAACATCAGTGCATGATGCAACTTGCGTAGCGCAAAAGCCTCAATATGCATCAGCACCAGAGTGCATATCGTGTGCATCCTTGATGTACCTTGGCTACCACTCAACAAACTTGCTGTGACCCGTGTTTGTGCGTGATTGAGCATCGTTATTGTATTGGTGTGAATGTCATCTACCATTGCATATCCGTACTCTCCAAGTTTAAAACCATTACGCATGCGTCTCGCGCGGCGCAAAGGCTACCGCTGCCGGTATCCGGAAACTGGCACAGAACATGCTCTTGTTTGGCGCCACCGCCCGCACATTGTGCACGTACACCAGATTCTTGGGCTCGGCCGCCACCGGGTCGTCCTGCTCCATCTCCGCATACGTCTCGCACAGGGTCATCTGCACGCCCAGCTCACCAGACACGCGCTCGCATACCTCACCCTTGGGGATGCTCTGGTCCTCCAGCTTGGGCGCAAAGCAGTGAACGTGCACAATCGGCAGCTTGGGCTTTGACCCACCCTCTGCAGACGGCGTGAACATGTCCTCGTGCCCGGCGTAGACACCCTTGAAGCGAGGCAGAAAGGTCGTGGCAGATGCTGGCAGGTTCATGACAAAATGGGAAACGGTCGGTGGAACGGGCACCCGCTTGAGCTCGACAGCCGCCTTCTTGACCGGGTTGGCCTTGGTCTTGGCCTTCTTGTCAGACCTGTCTTTGGCCATGTCCTTGGCCTCCTTTGCCACGGGCGCAGCATCGACGACACCATCGCCCGAGAGCTTCTGCTGCTGCTTCTGGTTCCTCTGTGGCGGCGGCTTGTTGGGCGCTGTTGTGTCCGACACCTCGAGCGCGCTCACACCCGCCAGCGACGCCTCCAGCACCAGGTCGGCCGCTCTGTGAATAAACACCAGTCCGTCTTCGTTGAACGGCCGCACGTACGCGCCCACCTTGTTGCGCCAGATCGCATCCTTCATCGCGTCGTAGCTGTTCGGGTTCATGTCGTTGGCCCATACAAACACGCCGCGCTTGCCTGCCGGCACCGCAAACGGTCCAATGCCCGACATCACGTCCACCACCACCTCGCCCGGCTTAAACGTGTACACCAGCCGCGAGTGCTCTGGCTCTAGCTTGCTGTTCCAGTACACCTTGCTGTAGTCGAACCGGAACGTGCACATGTTCTCGCGCACCTCAACGTCCATGTCGTCGGGGCCCGCTAGCAGCTCATAGGGGAACGTGCGGAACACAGACTCGGTACCCACAAGGTCAACCTTGTTGATCACGGTGCGTAGGCTTGCATTCTTGTCCAGAATAACCTGCGCCACAATGTACTTGTACGGCTTGAACCGGTCGCGCAGATTGAGGTGTGCCACGTGCCCGGCTGTGTTGAAGCCTGTCGGGATGTCGTCGTGGAACTCCTCCGGCAGAATAGACACCAGCACATCGCGCGTTGTCCAATAGTCGTAGTCGAGAGTCAGCTTGTACGGTATCACGCCAACCTCTTTTTGCTCAACGGCCTGCTTCAGCACATCGCTCCACGAGTCGGGTGCCGACGGCGATACTGTTGGGTTCAGCAACAAGCATTTCCGCCTTTGCGGCGACTTGGCCTGTCCTGGCGTTATTTCTGTGCTTGCTGTTTCCGGGTCATTGGCTACCGGCGAAATGCGCTCAACTCTGAACAGCTCCTTTGTCCCCGTCAGGGCCTTTTGCAACTTTGAAATATGACGGTTGTCATGAATGCGTGCCGCTGCAATCTCAAACGTTGCTGTAAACAGCGCCTTGTTCAGCGTTTGTGACGCTGTCAGCGCGGCCGACCGCAGGGTAGGGGGTCTGATAAAACTCATAGCCGATGCAGAATCAAAGCTCGAGGCCGGGCCCTTGTCGTCGCTGGAACTCGACGGCCGAGATCGTTTTTGGCCGGCTCCCATGTGAACACTGAGTAAGCAACCACAGTCGTGCGGTCGCTGTTTGTGTGTGTCGGAGCTGAATGTGTTGCGACTTTTGAATAGCCGCAGCTGTGAATATTACTGAATATATTATACGTTTGTACGAGGTGATGTTGTGAGTCGATTGTGACTTAAAATCAGAATGTAGTTGGGATTTGAAAAGTGTGGCGTTATGTCATAAAAATTCTAAATAGATATGTGGCGCACTAAGATCGCCGACCGCCTACTAACTATAAGCTGCCCAGCACGCTTAAATAAATGCATCTGGGCCTCAACGCACCCCTCGCTTGAATTTGAAAATCCGACTGGACTGACATAATTGGCTCTCAGTTTCATCTATATAAAATAATAGTGACAGTTGATCTGTCTATATGTAGTGTATTAATACACCCAGTATTTAGCGCCTGCAGTCTATCGTTTGTAAAGCCTTAGAATCGACAGGTGAGATATATGGACGCAAGGAAAAGTGCACGGAGATGATGCGACTGACGAGACAATAAAGAAATGGAAACAACGATGAGAGATAGTGACCGAAAACTGCAAATCTGCTCCGGATGCGTTGTGTCGGAGTTCGGAGTGCGAGGCTGGATATATGAAATACCGACATTGGAGAGTGGTGTGTTGTGAAAGGTTGATGTAACAAATGGAAATGATGAAGAAGAGAGATGAAAGCAACGAGGTATAGGAGTCGCAGCAAAATTCCTTAACGGCCGACGCGGAATTCGGCACCGGCGAAGTTGTGGAGGCCCCAGAGGAAGACCTGATAGCCGACACTGTGATTGTCGGGCACATGGAAGATCTCAGTCAGGCGGATCTGCCACGGTGGGTATCCAGACAGCTCAATGTGAGGTCCGAAGATCAGTAGCAAGTCGGGCTCGCCCATGATACTCTCAGAGAGCTCGGCATCCACGAGATCAATGCTGATGTCAGACGGCGAGATCTTAGACCGCTGTGCCATCTCGGCTAATGTCTTGGTCAAATCGACGAGTGAGTCTCTGCCGTCCTCCTCGGAGATCAGAAGGATGGAAATATGGCCGTCGTCTGTCTCGCCGTTTTCACGAGTGTGAGGAGAAACAGTCGATTCAATAGAGGGCACATGAGGGGCCTGCACTGTGACAGCCGGATGGACACGGCCAAAGTAAGTGGTGAGTCGCTGGGAAACAGCGCGATGCGTGTCGGCCAGGTAGCTCTTGAGGATACCTATGTATGTTAGTGGGCTATTTCCCAACTGAATTCATCTAATCCATCCATAGTCATCTCCGCCTTGCCAAACGTACCTGTCTTTTCGTAGACGGAAAGCATGGGGATGCCTGCCGATGCACACCAGGCGGCAATATCGGAGACTTCGTTAACGAGGCGCTCAAGCTCAGCGAGCTCGTGGCCGTTCTCTTCGAGGGTCAAAATCACACTGATGTGTTTGGGGAGGCGCTTGAGGTCGCGGACGTCGCGGGCAATGATTTCTGGTGTGCGGTGGTGGTACTTGAGGACCGAGTAGACGCGGTCACGAACGCCATGGTAGCTAATACGAATGCGGCGGTACACGGAGAAGAGGGCGTGGATCACAGTGAAGCAGAAGATGTAGATTTGTGTTGCGAAAAAGCTGCGGAGGCTGAATCGTTCGCGGCTCTTGCGAAGCTTGTACTTGGCGGAAGTCTTGTTGTCGACCTCGACGGGGACCGGAGGGGTAGGGAGATAAGGCTGTAGGCTGGTTAGCACAATGTTTATGACCGACTGGCCAAGTAGAGCGGGTGTTGCCATCTTGAATTTGTATCGTCTTGGTATGACTTTAGAGAACAAAGCTGCAGTTTTTTGCGAAAGATGACGGATGATAGAACAGGGTTCAAGACGAAAGAAGAGGCAAAGGTGCAGAATCTCAAGAGTTAGGGATCGCCAGTGAGGCAGAGGAAAGACAGGAAAAGGGGAAGAAGATGAGATGCCGATAGAGTTGTCCCATCATCTTGTTTTCCACGGTTCTCTGCCTTCCTGCTCTCTGATGTTGCTGTTTGGTGTCGGCTGCCGCTGCCGCTTTTGCACCTTTGCCTTCTTGCGCTTTCCCAATTCCGAGCTATCCTGCATCGTGCTTTCCAATTCAAGGTCTTGTGGGGTTCCGGTGTGAAAGGCGCGACTCACCTCGACGAGCTTCACCCGCTGTTCTGGGGTCAGAAGCTTGTGGCCGGACTTTGCGTCCTTCCGATAGAGGAGCGTGTCCCTTGATGTAAACGACATGGTGGGTGGTGCCTGCCGATTGTAGATGTGTTGGGAGGAGTTGTCGATAGACTGTGTTCGATTCGGGAAGGTGCGGTTCAGGTTGGCCGCTCGTTATCACATGTGATCATGATGTCGTAGGAAGGAACGTTTTAGAAAGTGGTGACGAGGGAAGGAAGTCTAATAATAAAGTGGACAGTTTTTTGGATCGCTCTTTCCATATTCGTAAGACTCGTAAACTGCCAGTTTACATATTAGGCCGCCACTTTTGCTCTAGCATGTGGTATTCGCCATGGCCAGACACTGCCAAGCCGGTATTGACCAATAGCAGCCCGTCAAGAGCACCAGCCCCTCCCGATGATATAAACTGGTAGACGTAATCTCGCCTAAGCCACAGCAACAGGAGCACTATCGTACTAGTTAGTTCGGTATAGCACCCAGCACCCTTGCTCCACTAGAAACAGCCCTCCAAACGAATGTGTAGATCAACGACACCACAACTCCTTGCGCGCGCCAGCATAGTTGAACCCGCGATACGGAACACTCACCACAGCAAGCCTCTCAACACCTACTTGCGACGGCACCACAGCTTCGAAAACAATTTAGAAATAAAACCGCGCGCAGAAAGTCGGCAATGTGAAGCTACACGCCGTCTTCACTTTAGATTGACCCGACACAAACGTATCACCACCTCCCAAGGGGACCACATCCTCGGCCACACCCCCTCTCCCGCCACTTGTCGGGCAGTGCCACGGCTGAGCCGACTCACACACGATGGAGCGCGCGTCTTCCATTTCGTCAAGGGCGATCTTCCCCAAGGGCCCTAGCTTCACACTCGATGACTTTTCGAATAAGGACTTTATCGTCCGCGACTTTGTCGACTCTTTGGCCGAGACCGCAGTTCCTGCGAATCGTCGCTCCGGCGCTGCTGCACAGCAGGCGTTCGACCCAAAACCACTCATTCGGACATTTGAGAGTAAGATGGCAATCTTGACAGTTACGGGAGAGGGCTACTGAAGTACTGATTATATTAGGCGCGCTTTCCCAGCTTGGTTCGCTCTCCGAAGAGCTTCAGGAAAAGGAATCCGACATTCTTTCTCAAGTCCGTCGTGCTGAGATCCAGCATGACCAGACACTCGACACACTGGGCAGCAAGCTGGACCAGTCGATGGCATCATTTGAAGCTCTAGATCTCACCCTCAACAACCCCAACGGCACCAACGGATCAACCGAACGCGGCAGTCGATCAGACACGGGCGGCGGAAACATTGCCGTGCAAATCGGAGAGAAGCTAGAGGAGCTGGACCGGAAACGGAGGCGGGCGCTGGACGCCACCTTTTTAGTACAGTGCTGGACGGAGCTGAGCGAGACTGGGAAGTTGACGCCTCTTGAGGAGATTCAGCGGCAAGGCGGTGCCGAGAACAAGGTGCGGTGTGCTGTCATCGCACGGCAGCTGATGCGCATAAGTCAGAGGCTCGACCCGGCATCATGGACGGAGACACGAGGCAGCCGAGTCAACGGCGCAAATGGTACCTCGGCGTCAAGGTCAGCAACGAACGGAACAAACGGTACGAGCAACGGCGCCACTTCCAAAGACGGAAGCCCACAATCACCAAACACACGCGAAGCGCTCGAGAAGTTTTCAGAAACGCTGGAGCAGGACCTCTTGAAGCAGTTCAACAACAGCTACCGGCGGCAAAACTTTGACGATATGATGGAGTGCGCCAAGGTGCTGTATGACTTCAACGGCGGTACTAGTGTTATCGCCGCGTTTGTCAACCAGCACCAGTTCTTCATCGATCGCGACCAGCTTTTGACCGACGAGGTCACGACGGACGGCGAGATGTGGAACCAGCTTGCCGACCCTGATGCCGACCCTCCTGGCGTCGAGCCAAGCTTGCAGTCGCTCATTGACGAGGTCAAGATTGTTATGCAAGAAGAGTCCTTTATCATCAAGCGCGCCTTCCCGTACTATGAGACGGTTCTCATCAAGTTTATTCAGCGTGTATTCCAGCAGTCGGTCCAGCAACGGCTGGAAATGGTGCTCGAAAAGGCCAGCACGGTATCGACTCTTGCCTATCTCCGGTCTCTACACGCCTCCCGCAGCTATATTGGAGCTCTGGTTGAGGATCTCAAGACACATGGCTTGACAGAGAACCCGGAGCCGTGCTCGAGTCAGATTGCACAGACACTGGATCAGCAGTTGGAAGAGCTTTTCGTGCCATATCTTATGGGCAGCTCGTATATCGAAAAGGAGCGCAAGAGCCTGGAGGAAATGTACAACTCGCTACTGTTCAAGTTCACCGTCTATCACTCTCGGCGGCCCAAAGTCACGCGTGGTTTCATGAACATGATTGCACAGCAGGGCACGCAGCTTCTTTCATCTGCAAAAGACGCGTACACGGAGAGACTCGAATCGTCGGACCTGACACCCACACAAAAAGCTATGATGCTTCGTGTAGCAGGTATCCAGGACACGGACAAGAAGAACGAGATTGAGGTCACAGACGAGGACGGTGTGCTGAGCATGGTCAATGCCAAGCGCATGATGAAGTGGCTTGCGGAAAGTGTTCGGCGCACGCTCGAGCTGGGCAGTGCAGCAGAGACGCCCAAGGACGTCAATGTGCTGCTGGGCCTGCTCATGATGACGATGGGTCGTGTGTACGTCGAGACAGGACTAGATGCAGCACTGGACGTTGCAACATCGCTGGAGAGCTCCAAGGTAGAGCCTGATATGAACTACTTGCCGTCACTGCGACCGGCGCTTACGATTACGAGCATTATGGCGCGATTTATACAGACGGTGCTGATCCGACTGGCCGATGCCAACCCGACAGTACGGCGCAACATGGAGGCCCAGACGCGTATGGGCATCGATGCTATTGAGAAAAAGACCAACAGCGTGCTCAAGACGACCATGGATGTCGTGGTTAACTGGGTAACAAAGGCGTTAGCAACACAGAAACGCACAGATTTCCGGCCTCGCGATAACGACCTCGAGGGCATCGTGGACTCGCTGCAAACACCAACATGCCAGACCATCTGCGTGTTCTTGGACAAGGTGGCTGCGCTGTCGGCACGATCGGTTGATGGACACAACCTGAACGCGCTGAGCAGCGAGATGGCACTGGCTATTTTCCAGCTGCTGTTTGAGCATTTCAAAAAGTTTGCTGTCAATGCGACTGGCGGTCTGATGGTGACCAAGGACATTGCCAAGTACGTGTCGACGCTCAAGGCATGGCCGCTCAGCAAGGATGGCGAGATGACGGTGGAGGTTTTGACTGAGGTGAGCTATCTGTTCATCATCGGACCGGAAGCACTCCGCGAGCGGTCGCGCAACCTGTTGACGGTGGGCACGGGCGGCAAGAAGCTGCAAAAAGCAGACTTCAAGGCGTTTGTGCAGCGGCGTGAGGATGCCAGCAGCGCAGGTGTGCAGAGTGTCTTGGCCGGACTGTAGTTGAGGCTGGCTTGAGTGTACCTTGGCTTCCCCTGGGCTCGTATACTCTTTGTTGTTTGATACACTATGGCTTCTACGTTGATAGCTTGTTACATTTTCCCTTCATTTATGAATAGCATTTACGGCCGTGTAAATGGATCTATGAGTGATTTGTCTACGTGACGCAGAGCGAGTGAGGGTGATTGAGGATAGCTGATCATATGTCAAACAAAGGCTATCTTTCATGCGCAACATTATTGTAAGGACAGAGAACTGTGTCATGGAAGAAGCATGTTGGAAGTTTCACGGAAGCCAAGAGGGTGCAAATACATGATGATTGACTGGTATGGAGCATACATTGACGACCCCGGAACTGACGCCTTCACATTCATGTCGAGTCATGTAGTGGATGCGGCCGTCTCAAACAGCTGCAAGGCGAATAAATAGAAGAAAAAGAAAAGAAAAATAACAAAAAATGAAACTGACACCTGTCAACATCTTGTGGGATGCACAGTTGAGGCCATTAGCTTGTATGACTACCCTTGTAACTTATTCCCAAGCTGATCAAACGGCGATACTCGACAGAGGTATATCAACAGAAAGCAATGCCGTTGCTGTTGATAATCCATGTCACCACATCGGCGACATGCAAGTAATACATAATCACAGTGGCGGGGAAGTGGGCCGGTATGGCCTGGGCTTGACCTGACTCGCCAAAAATCCAGATGCCCCAAACTGGAAGGAGCGTATTAGAAGATATGATGCACTGGAGATTGAGTCACATGAACAGAGAAGATAAAGGGCAGGACTAAAGGAAAAAAGCAAACAAATCGGAAGGAGCTTCGTCATACTCGTAGAGTCAAAGGTAGGTCGCTCTTGCTAGTTCTGGATTTACAGATAAAAACAGTCTGCACTTTGTCACAGTTGAAACTGCATTTGTAAGGAAGGAGCGACTAGCGACTTGAACTCGAGTGGTCTAGAAGGCGCTAGCGCTCTGGTCCCGCCGTGGATGTGCCTGAACAGGCAGGAAGCCAGCTAACCACCACTATTCTGTAGGTGTTTATACGTACAAGTAGGCTCGTTCAGGCACAGAGGAACAAGGCGACGTGTCTTCTTATCTAGCCTTGCCCACGAGTACAGCAGAAGTTTTATTTCGAATTTAATTTGTAACAACTTTAAATGCTAAAATCATCTTGTTGCCGACGCTTGTAACCACTGTAGCCTCTTGAGCGCGACTAATAACAGATCGAGAAATGAAGAAAAAAGTTAATTTTTGCCTCGGCCACAAAGACCACGATCCCTGCACAAACACGACTCATTGGAACCGCAAGACTGCTTATTTTCAGGCTAGAGATCGATTGCGCTCGCTTTTACCTTGCTGCCTTGCATTGTTTGCGTGTTATACCTCGTCATTTGCATGGCCATTCGTCTTGACTTTTGCCTCACTTTGCCTCACTTTGCCTCACTATCTATCGACCCTTTTTACATTTGCCGTTCCTTTCTCTCGTTTTCTTTCACCAGCTAAACTCTACTTCGTTCTCCCGCCTTCTCTACGCCAACCCCTGTCCACTTAGAGTCCACAATAGGCCCGCTAATCTGTTATCGGCCTCGCCCTGGACTGGACCACCTGAGGCTACTATTCCCCCTTCTTCACAGGGCTGCCACGTTGACTTTTGTTTGCTTTGCTGCTGCTTGCTTGCTTGCTGACCTTATACCTTGCTGACCTTGTTTCTTTTTTGTGTATTTCTGAGGCTCAAGTGACCACCAGCTTCTCAGCCGTGCTTCAACCTTGTTTCTTCTTAACATTATCACCAGATATCAACACTTTGCAGCATCTCTGAAAGACAGCAAAGTTCCCGGAAGCTTACATTGGCCCCAAAGGCTTAAAGCCTGAAGCTTAAACAGAGCATCGACGCTCAACACACCCAGTCCTCAAAACACCAATGGAGAACGCCTACACCCTGCCGACCAGCAAGGTCTTGGCCAAGTTCGCCGTCGAGCCGGCCAAGGGTCTGACCAAGACCCAGGTCACTGAGCTGCGCAAAGAGCACGGCAGCAATGGTGAGTTGCAGACGGAGTCTCATGAGATGAGATGGCATCGGAGTGACATCGGGATGAGATGAGTGATATGAGAGATGAGAGACAAAATAGCTAACAACAACTCAGTCATCCCCGAAGAGCCTCCTACCCCCTTGTGGGAACTGATTCTGGAGCAGTTCAAAGACCAGTTGGTCATTATCCTGCTCGGCTCTGCTGTTGTCTCGTTCGTGCTAGCCCTCTTCGAGGACGAGGGCGGCTGGGGCGCATTTGTTGATCCTGCCGTTGTAAGTACTTTGCATACTGACTCAAGTTATGGATAATTTACATCGATCTGTCATGCTGACTCCATAGATTCTCACCATTCTGATTCTCAACGCCGTCGTCGGTGTCTCTCAGGAAAGCAGCGCCGAAAAGGCTATTGCCGCCCTCCAGGAGTACTCTGCCAACGAGGCCAACGCCGTCCGTGATGGCACTGTCCACCGTATCAAGGCCGAGGAGCTTGTCCCTGGTGACATTGTCACTATCGCCGTTGGTGACCGCATCCCCGCCGATTGCCGTCTTGTCAGCGTCAAGAGCAACAGCTTCGCTGTCGACCAGGCTATCCTGACTGGTGAAAGCGAGAGTGTCGGCAAGGATGCCTCCGCGGTTGTCAGTGACGACAAGGCTGTTAAGCAGGATCAGGTCAACATGCTCTTTTCTGGTACCACCGTCGTCACTGGCCGCGCCACTGCCGTCGTCGTTCTTACCGGTCCCAACACTGCCATTGGCGACATCCACGAAAGCATCACTGCCCAGATCTCCGAGCCTACGCCTCTGAAGCAGAAGCTCAACGACTTTGGTGACAACCTCGCCAAGGTTATTACCGTCATCTGCATCCTCGTCTGGCTCATCAACATCCCCCACTTTGGCGACCCAAGCCACGGTAACTGGACCAAGGGTGCCATCTACTACCTCAAGATTGCCGTCTCGCTTGGTGTCGCTGCCATTCCCGAGGGTCTGGCCGTCGTCATTACTACTTGCCTAGCTCTGGGTACCCGGAAGATGGCCGCCAAGAACGCTGTCGTGCGCAGCCTGCCGTCTGTCGAAACCCTCGGCAGCTGCAGCGTTATCTGCTCCGACAAGACTGGCACCCTGACCACGAACCAGATGAGCGTCAACAAGATTGTCTACATCCAGGAGGGTGGCAAAGGCCTCGAGGAGCTCACTGTCGAGGGCACTACGTTCTCGCCGCGTGGTAGCATCAAGACTGCTAGTGGCAACGATATTGTCGACCTCGCCCAGACCTCTTCCACTGTTCGCCAGATGACCGAGGTCGCTGCTCTCTGCAACGACGCTCGTCTCGACTACGACTCCGTCTCCAACACCTTTTCCAACATTGGCGAGGCCACCGAGGGTGCGCTGCGCGTCCTGGCCGAGAAGGTTGGCCCTGTTGCTCCTGCCAATACCAAGCCCCACGACCTTGTTCACTACGCCAGCTCCTGGTACGAGAAGAAGTACGCCCGCCTTGCCACCTACGAGTTCTCGCGCGACCGCAAGAGTATGTCTGTCCTTGTCCAGTCTGGCAACGCCGCCAAGCTCCTGGTCAAAGGTGCCCCCGAGTCGATTATTGAACGCTGCTCGCACGCCCTGATCGGCACCACCGGTACCAAGGCTGCGCTGACCCGCGACCTGACTGATATTTTGCTCCGCGAGGTTGTCGAGTATGGCAACCGTGGTCTCCGTGTTATTGCTCTGGCCAGCGTCGACGACGTTTCCAGCAACCCCCTTTTGCGCTCCGCCAAGAGCAGTACCGACTACACCCAGCTTGAGCAGAACATGACTTTCCTTGGTCTCGTTGGCATGCTTGACCCTCCCCGTCCTGAGGTTCCCCGGTCCATTCGTCTTTGCAGGGATGCCGGTATTCGTGTTATTGTTATCACTGGCGACAACCGTAACACTGCTGAGAGCATCTGCCGGCAGATTGGCGTCTTTGGTGCCAATGAGGATGTTACTGGAAAGAGCTTCACTGGCCGCGAGTTTGAGAACCTGTCCGAGAGCGAGCAACTGGAGGCCGCCAAGACTGCTTCCCTGTTCTCGCGTGTCGAGCCCTCGCACAAGTCGCGTCTCGTCGATCTGCTTCAGCAGCTGGGCGAGGTTGTGGCCATGACTGGCGACGGTGTCAACGATGCGCCTGCTCTCAAGAAGGCCGATATCGGTGTTGCCATGGGTGCCGGCACTGATGTCGCCAAGCTTGCCGCCGACATGGTCCTGACCGACAACAACTTTGCCACGATTGAGTCTGCCATTGAGGAGGGCCGTTCGATCTACAACAACACCCAGCAGTTTATCCGCTACCTGATCTCGTCCAACATTGGCGAGGTTGTCTCCATCTTTCTGACTGCCGCCCTGGGCATGCCCGAGGCACTGGTCCCCGTGCAGCTGCTGTGGGTCAACCTGGTCACCGACGGTCTCCCTGCCACTGCCCTCTCGTTCAACCCTCCCGACAACGATATAATGCGCCGCGCCCCGCGCAAGCGTGACGAGCCCTTGATTAGTGGCTGGCTGTTCTTCCGCTACCTGATTATTGGCACCTATGTTGGTCTGGCTACTGTTGTCGGCTACGCTTGGTGGTTCATGTACAACGCTGAGGGCCCCCAGATTACGTTTGGCCAGCTGTCCGGCTTCCACCACTGCTCTGCCAACTTCCCCGAGATTGGCTGTGTCATGTTCTCCGACGACCGCGCCAAGTCGGCCTCGACCGTGTCTCTGTCAATCCTGGTTGTTATTGAGATGTTCAACGCCGTCAACGCGCTGTCGTCGAGCGAGTCGCTCCTGACACTACCGCTGTGGAAGAACATGATGCTCGTGTACGCCATTGCCTTGTCGATGGCCCTGCACTTTGTCCTGCTGTACACGCCGTTTCTGCAGACTCTGTTCTCAATCCTGCCCCTGAACTGGAACGAGTGGAAGGCCGTGCTGGCTATTAGCGCTCCCGTCATTGTCATTGATGAGGTCCTCAAGTTCTTTGAGAGACTGTTCTTTGTGCAGACGTCCGACGCCGTCACCTCGGAGAAGAAGACCAACTAAGTAAAGGAGAGATTGCTCTCGGTTGCCAAGATATATCGAACAGCGCCGGCCTGCTACATAAGGCCTGGAATAGAGGAGGAACAGCACACCTCTTATTTTTTCGTTTCTCTTTTGTCATCTTGTATAAACCAGTAAAACACGCGTGTACTGTGCTTTATACCACAATATGGAGGATATATGGATGGGCTCTACATGATAGGAAACACAACAAGGGCCACGGGGCCAAGTAGCGATTCATAGCATAGACTCATACAAATAAGTAAAAGTTTCTAGCCACAATTCCCGGCCGTATTGCAATTTGTCACGTTAATTTACGCCACGTCTCCAGCAGCACTCATAGTGAATGAAATATATCTTTGACCATTAAAATAAGAATGGCATCGTTACAAAGTTGGGGTTCCATGCTCTATGCTCTCCTACTGTCTTGCTGCTGTCCATTTGAAATCTTGGCAGGATAGTCTAATCTTGCCGGCCCTTAAGCAGCCGCTTCGTCACCTTGTCCTTCTCGATAATGTACACGTGCGCACCCCAGCCCGACAGCGCGTCCCGGTCCACGGCATTTAGCAGCGCCTGCGAGATGGTCTCAAACAAGTCTTTGGGTCCCAGATCAGGCTCCCACAGACCCTCGCACGTGCCAAACAGCTGATCGCTCGCCGTGCCTGCAACGATAAAGTCCTTGGCAAAGTCAATGCAGCCGATGCTGTCAAAGCCGCAGATAAATGGCTTGCCCGTCTTGGGCTCCAGGCCGGCCACGACAGGGCTCACAAAGTAGGGGCCGAACCGGCGCTCGTAGAGGGACGAGGACACGAGGTTGGCAAACGTGGTGGGGGCGATGTGGCGCTCCTCGCGCAGACGGTAGAGGTTGACCTTGTAGCGGAACAGGTCGGACACGGTGCTGACGTCGGTGGCGAGGCCGGTGAGGCCCAAGAAGACGTGGTCGCCGTAGGGGAAGATCTTGGGAAAGTTGTTGGACACGGTCAGGGCCTGCATACCGAGGCGCAGATCGCAGGCAATGGCGACACAGTCCTTGCCGACCATGGCAACGCAAGCGCCGCCGTCTGTACTGTTAGTATTTGTATCGAGACAAGAGGAGCAGAAGAGGAGAGGTGTCGTGGGGTCGTACTTATTGAGAATGGAGAAGACTGATGGGAGTTAGCAAGGGCCGTTGATGTGTAGAGCTGTCTGATGTGAAGCTTACCATTTGATTGAGGAAGAAGAGTGACGGGTTGTTGATGAGGTTGGTAGTATAGCAGCTAAACTAAACGGCCACTAGCAGTAAAAGGTCTTGCTGCGTCGTGATCGTGATCGTAGAGGAGGAGGAGGAGTCGAGGAAGAGAGCTTCAGGTCGAGGAAGACCAAAGGGAGGGGGTGCCGATGGGAAAGGTTGCCACAAATGTCGATCGGATATACCCAATTCAAACAGTGCAGGTATGCAGAATTGCGTCGTCAACTAGTATCGTCGTTTCGTCGTCGTCGTGGTTGTGATGGATGGGCTCGGGCGGTGGGACAGTTGGTTGGCGTTGGAGCTTCCGTACGAGGCAAACACACAGCTGGCGCGGCTAGAAAACGTGACCTGGCAGTAAGTGGTCTGCATGCTTATTTGGTGTGGTGCTGGAGCTTGGGGGTGTTACGCTGTAGGCTAGCAGCAGTGTAGGCGGTCCACGCATGTCTGTCTGCCTGCCTGTTCCTGGTGTGGCGCCAACTCAAAACAGGCACCATAGCTTACCGTATTAGTCAGTTATCGTTATCGTTGTCGAGAGCCCAGAGCTCTTGACGGGACCCCTCTTTGAATAGGAAATAGAGGCAAGAACGACTGACGTGCACCTTCCCGCTCTTCTCTGCAGTTCTCTAGCCTTCTTCCGTCGCAAACGGCCCGGCCTTACATCATCAACTAACAATACCCAGCTGCCACAATTCTTCAGCTTCGCCTTGAGCTTGTGAACAAATACAGCCATCACATGTTCATATTTCCGCATCTAGGCCCCAAAGGATCTTGCAAGTTATTCTCTTGACATCGACTAGTCGGCGAAATTTACAAAAGTCAGCATCACGATACCTACAAGCTGGCCTTTTACCACAAAGCGCAGGCTTACTTGTCTCTCCTTTCCTTTCCTCTCATCAAATCACCTTTTTTATTTGCTTCATTCTGCCAACTTCAATACACATCTTCCTATCTTTGCACATTGCTAGGATGGCTACGTCGTTTGTCGTCATTGCGACGGATCTGCGTCGCACCAATGTCAAAGCCCCGGGCGGCGGCTATATGATCGATGTCCTCGAGGAAGCATGCACAAAGTTCAAGCTCAACCCTGAAAACTACCAATTAAAGTATATAGATTCATACAGTTATAACCAATATTGTACAGAGACTAACGTGTAGGCACAACAACAAGGCAATCAACCTGACCGATCCTATCCGTGCCGCCGGTCTTCCGCAAGGCGCCAAGCTCGAGCTTATTGTCAAGTCCAAGTCGCCGTCCGTCGTGACCGTGGCCTTGCGGCTGCCACCGTCCGAGGCCGCTCTCGGCATCCCTAGCAACCGCGTGTCGGCCAAGGTGCGCAGCGACACGCCCATATGGAAGCTACTACGACACTTTGAAGAGCTGGATGTTGCCAAGCAAAAAGGCCTGAATCTGTCTGCCCGCGGCGTGCCCCGGTTAAGCCAGAGCGGTGCCATTGGCGGTTCAGGCCAGCTGTACTGGGAGGTGCCGGTGCTCAAATTTGCGGGCCGCGAGCTTGTGACGATTGATGACTACCGCAAGACGCTGTCACAGGTCGGTATCGACACGGGTAGCCAGCTGATTATGCTCGAGTTCCGGATCTCCGACTACACACTACAGGACGCAATGGAATTGGTGCAGACACAGTTGGAGCAGTCGAACGGTGTCGAGGCTGTACCTATGGACAAGGGCAAGGGCAAGGAGGTGGCCACGCCAGAAACTGCGCCTGCGCCTGCACCGTCAGCACAAGAGACGCAAGCACCAGAAGCCATGCGTGTCGACAGCTCAAGCATAGCAGCGCCTATACCAGCAGCAGCACCAGTACCAACAGAGCCAGAACAAAGCCAGCCATCACAACCGAGACAGCCTGCGCCACAACAAACACCATCGCAGCCTCCCAAATTCAGTTTGGAGCCAGTCCAGGTCTGGTCGCCGCCCAAGGCTGGTATGCCGGCTGCTGCATCGCTGCGCTGGGCAAAGGAGGCAGAGTCTACGTTTGCGCCATCCATTGCACAGATGAAGGCCCACCAGAAGCACCTGGAGGAATCTGGACGCAACAAGCGGCTCAAGTCAGACCAAGAAATCGAGGACGAAGCACGCGAGCGCGAGGCCAAGGCATTGGCTGTAAGTAAGGTGGACGTGCGCATCCGGTTCCCCGACGGATATACTGTGCTCTGGTCGTTTGCGGGCAACGGCCCAGAAGCCGCAACGGGTGCGACGCTGCATGCGGCCGTACGTGGAGTGTTGGCGGACTATATCAAGGACCAGCCATTCCGGTTGGCACCGCCCATGTTCCGGCCCGGCGAGGAAATTCAGGATAATAGCGATCCGAACAAGCACGGGCTTGTCCGGGGCTACGGGATGCGCGGCGGTGTTGTAATCAACTTTTTGCGCGGCCAAGGCGTGCCGGCACTTGCGGCGGGCAAGCTGTATGTGCGGCCAGAAGTGGCAGGTCTGGCGCAGGATATTGTGATCCCACAGGTGGTGGAAGCCGAGGAGGACGAAAAGAAGCCTGTGGCAGTAGTTAAAGCTGAGGGCGCGGACGGGGCCAAGAAGCCAAAGGGGGACAGCATCAACAAGATGTCCAAGTTTCTGCGTTTATCGAAGAAGTAGATGAGCGTGCTCGTACTTGATCTCATTTCTTTATCTGCACCAGCGATAGCATATACTTTCAAATATCATTAGAAAGCCGTGTCAAGTCAATCCGAGCCATGGCTGTGCAGCCGTACAGCAGTACATTCTATGGAGCCACATCAGCAATACCAGACGAGACGAGCACATGTGTTGATTTCATTTTACATTTCTCAATGCTTTTTGCATTAATGCTTTAATGATTTGATGATTTTTTTATTTTGTTTGACGCCAACCGAAATGCCGACCCATAAACAAAGCAGAAATAAATAAGACAGTTTTTTTTCGTATTGTGTAAAACTGTCGCCGATTCGGTCATTCCCCCATTTTCATTCGCCCGTCGTTCCTCAAACTAAACTCAAATAGATGCTAAATTTAATGTCTGCGGGACTCGGTGATGACGCGGGTCAGCTCGTCAACCTTTCTCTTGGCACGGCCGAAAGTTCCGAGCCGCTTCTTCGCCAGCTTGCGGGCACGCTTGTCCTTGGAGTTGCGCAGCAGCTCAATGACACGGCGCTCGTAGGGGGCAAGGCCGGCAACCTCCTTGACGATGTCGCGGACGAAGGCGGTGCGCTTGCTCAGGTGGCCCTTGGTGCGCGAGACACGGGGCTTGACAACGCGGGCGGTGGTCTTCTGCAATGGGCATTAGTATGTGTAGGTAGAGATGATGATTGATGGTGCAAGCAGAGATCTGTGAGACTACTCGATGTGGTCTGAAGTGGTAGCATGGATCAAATTGGACAGTCGGTGGATGGTCGCGCTCTCTATTTCGGCGAAGAATCTGGTGCGATTGGATTGTTGTGCAAACGATCGTCTCTCCGATGGGAGGAGTGGCTGGCTGTGTATGAAGAATCAGATCCGTTTTAAGATTCAAGATTCTGCAGCACGTATGATATCGGTTCAATTTTCGTCGAGGGCAATTGACGTCTGCCAGGAGTCGGCTAATCTGGTAGAGCATGTTGCTTGGAGTGTCGTCTTCGTGTTGTCGACCCTTGTGTTCTTCGCGTTGATCTTGTGACGTTTGAAATCCAATGTTGCCGTATTTGCTGCCAATCCGAGAAAAGCAAGCCGTGAGAAGTCGAATAGCATATGCTGAAAGTATTGACAGAGACGTCGAGAGCGTTGAGGATATCCGCGAGAGCAAGTCCAGTCCAATTTGATGCATCCTCCAATTCCAAACCACATCCGTGAAAATCATCACGCAACTTTGCCCACAACTTTGTCGACGACGACGACGACAGCGAGGGAACAGCGACGTACAAAGCCCTTGTTAAGACCGACGGCAAGGCCGGTTCTGGGTGCGGCTTCCTTTGCCATTGTGTATGATGTTGTCGATGGGTGTTGTCGATGATGGTCGAAGGGGAGTGGGAAGTGTCAAAGACAAGAGAGGACCAAGAGGGGGGGGAAAGAGGTAGGAGAGTATCATCGATTTTTCCTTACTTTCCTTAGTTTTCCGCCCACACGAAAGGGCAAGGCAAGGGCAAAAACTTTACAACAAAAAAAACTCGACTATTGGCCCCATCTTAGAAGCTATGGGGAGATTCTATTGGTTGATGTACAATACCCCACTCATTTGTAGGCCTATTTGCTGCTTGCCTTTCGGGCCCGGCAAAAAAAAAAGTTGGCTGCTTATGTAATATAGGGCCTTTGTGCGTCACGTGGACTAGTAAAGTAGCGGGTCGTGTACCAGCCCTCATGCTAGTGCACGTGATATGAGTGGTCCGCCATTGTGGCGTAGAGTTGTGGCTAGTTTACTCTATGTTTGCTTAGTCATATTCGTAGGAACCTGTCGTAGTGGGTCTTTTCCCTTACTAGAGGTTCATCCTCGGCACCCCTCTTTCGTGTCTACACTTACAGAAAACAACCACTTTTTCCACCTAGCATTCCTACACTTCCAACACATCATACAACGGGTTCAAGACGCCAGAGGCGTGCACCGCCTTATTCGCCCATTGGTTATGTGAAACGAGTCATCCACAGTCTCCTCGACAATGTCGCCCAGCTTCCCGTCCAACTACGACTATTCCTTACTAGCATCACGCCCCGGGTGCTAGACGGTCTAAGTTTAGTCGTCTCTTAGCAGGCACAGACTAGATACGAGGCGACGCTGGTTCGGTTTCTCATCTTTACATACCGTATAAGCCTCGAGGATAGAGATACTCTCTCTAATACCACCGGCTTTAAACCATCCTATGGCATATAGTCGCTTATCGGTCAGATTCGGGAACAAACTGATCTCGTCGCAGCTAATACAAACGATACTGAACGTATCCCCGCGTTGGGCGATGACGGCAACGATGATAGAGATAGTGACAGCGACGACGACCTCGACAGTAATAACGACAGTAATGCCGGTGACCTACAGAAAGACGCATACGCCGATAAAGACTATACTGTAAATGCATTCACAGAAGCCACAAGCCACGAGATCACTCTGCAACACCATATCAAAACCTTCTTGGCTACATGTATGGGCGATGATTTGTCAAGCGACTCTTGTACGACTCACCCTATGCTCTACTTTGCCATCGCTTCCAACACATCACACAACGGCTTCAAGACTCCGGAGGCGTATACCGCGATATTTGCCCATCTACTATAGATCTGTCGCCTAGCGTTCCCGTTTCTAGCACTTAGGCAACTTGCCAGTGGGTATGTTTGCTCCTACGACGACATCACTCGGTTCACCAACATGCATGCCAACATCATGTGCCAGACAACAAGCCACGTGCTGATCAACTGGCTCGCGTTCGTGCATCGCACCAATCAAAACTCTCTTGCCAGAGGGACTGCCTTCTGGTCATCGGACCAGCAGTCCCTTTGGCAAGAGGGCGATGAAGTCGTGATCCAGCGATTCAAAGCAACCTGCCGGCAGCTGATCACAGACACGACCACGACTCTGGATGTATTACTGGGCGGGACTTGGAAATCCATCGAGTCAAAACTATCCTGCCATGTTATCAAAGACTCTATCTCGCATCACAACCCAGGCACAAGCCTAGCCACCTTCAACCCACACTTAACCCCCGTAGTCGTCAATGCAAACTACGAAAGTCTATTCGAGCAACATATCCTATCAACTCGGGGATCTTAATGTGGCTGAACCAGTTGGAAGGCCGCGGTTGTCAGAAACAGGCTAGACTATCATGTACAGGCGATCTCGGATCGATACACAACACGATTGTATAGAGTGCAGAATGCGAGGCTGTTTACTACAACGCAATCTAGTTATGCCAACACACGCCGGATTTCTTGCGATTAAGCCATGGATTGTCCCACTTTCTATATGCACATTTGTTTCTCATCTATCCCTGTCGTTGTGAGGATGCACGATGCCCAACGCACGGTGATACGGTGCACGACTGGCAATACGAAGGAAGAACGGAGAAGCAGAGACGAGGGACAGATAGCAACACGAAGACAAGCGGCCTCCGGCATGGGCTGTGAGTTGCACAGTCGTTTTCGGTCCAGTTGGCATTGTGAGAGTGTACTCGGTACTCCGTATGGTGTGTTCGGAGTCCTAAGTGTACACGCATTTTCATGTGCTTCTGCCACTCTTCATTTCCATTCCATGCTTGGAAACAAATAATAAGGAAACGAGGCTCGGGGTACAAGAGCTGAAGAGATAGCGGCAAGGCAACGACCAGGTTTCTTTGTCAGGAAGTCAAGGATGCAGTCAAGATGCCATGGGTTATGATTTCCAAGAGGAGGAATGAGATATCAGGAGGCCAGGAGGCCAGAATTCGGCTTGAAAGGATATTTTCAAAGATTTTCAAGGATCGCAGAGTACACTGGCTGGCTGACTATCCCCACTGATGCACTGACTGAGATATAAATCTTATCACAGTATCTGATGAGTGATGACCGGGCGGATGAGGGTGTTCCGTTATTGGGGCACTCTAGGTCGGGGTCGAATGAAGTTTTGAAGAGTTGAAGAGGTGGGCCATGCCGCTTACAAGACGGACGCCTACACGTCGGAGGTGCAGACGCTACTGAGCGAGACGTCCCTTGCTTCCGTTGTCCAGCGCCATCAAGAATAGACGGACCTGGGTCGGACCATGTCCGCAATGGTAAGTGGCGATGAAATTCCGACAGGTCTGCGGTCACTAATTGATTTCCAGGGAGACCCGACACACGTTGGCAATGCGGCTGCAGTGCGTCGCGTCGCCGCCTCTATCGAGGATGGCTCCTTGAAGGTACCATTAGCCGTGCAAACTTCTTCATTGCACACAGACCACCCCTCGGAATAAACCATCTTGAATGTTGTAAACACCGCAGACCTCAATCTGTGACGCTGCTAGTCCTCAACGCAATGACAGACGTCATCTACTCTTTGTTCTCGCATCTAGATGCGTGTAGTGTTGATGCTTTTATCTTGAGAAATATTTGATTATGTGATGATATGGTTGGATAAAAGTATGAGAGTATGGGAATGTGTGTGTCGATATGTGCCGATGCAATTGTCGTTGAAGCCTGTTGGAGAATGAACAACAAAGGCAAAGGGCATAGATAGTCTAGAATGTATGACAAAGGTCTAGGTTTGTTTGACAGACTGAGAGTGCTAGGACGGCACTGGGTAGAATGACAGTTGACAGTAATGACAAAGGTGTTGCTGTCAAAAAAGATCGCATCTTTCAAATGACAGCAATGATCGACCCGTCCGATAAAGGAGTCTCGCGTGCAAGCATGCATAAATCTGAGGAATAGTCTCATAGTCAGCATAAACAGGGATGGAGTAGCACTGTCTGACCCAACATATCTTTGCTCATCACCTATCATCCATCATCTGTCATCCGTCATCCGCCATCCGTCATCCGTCATCCGCCATCTTTCAAACAAATCTAAGCATACGTCTTTGGCCTGCACTTGCCATCCCTCATGTCGTCCGATCTCGCCATTGCCATGTCGTTTGTATGGATCAGCGTTCACCTTTTCTTTACTTTTGCCCAGCCTCAGTCTCTCTTTGTAGAGTCTTGAGTCTGCCTATCAGTCTCTGAAAACTCTAAAAGGACTGTTTCTTCTCTGTTTCTTATGTTCCTTTTCTGTTTCGTCCTGCCTGGTCCTTTGAATGTTCTTGATAACCTTGATTTTCTGATGAAACATACGGATAAAGGCCCTAGATGTCTGTAGATGTCTGAATGTCTGGCAATGTCTTGTTTGTTCCCTGTTCCTGGTTGTTTCGGTCTGTATAACGACCCTTGAAACTTAACAGTCGAACCTACAATTCTTTGGGCAATGTTTGATAGCGATTGACAAGTAGCAAGACTGCAAGACATGACAAGACGCAAGACAAGACAAGCAGCAAGACAAATGGCTGACCGTTGACGTTTTGTACAAAAAGTACCGAGCAAGCCTCTTTAGGCTGGAATTTGCGTTCGAAATGGTTAGATGTGTGTGTGTGTGTGTGTGTGTGAGTGTCTTATTCAAATATCTAGATGTCCATGTTAGACATCTGCTACCGCTGAGAATGCGACAGTTGTATCAGGCGAGTTTGCATGGGATGATGATCGAGGGTGAGCACTGCCGGTGTGTAAAAGTCTAGGCCTAGATGATAGTTTGCGACAAATACACGTCAGGCTTGGCTGTCTCTGTTCTTTTGTTCTGGCCTTTGCTTCTTCTCTAATGGTCACCGGGTCGCCCGGGTCCTCGCCGTCGGGTTGATGGTTGCAATGCATGAGATGTCTTGGGTCTGAATGCCACCAGTATGTCTTCCCAGGTCCCCAGGCTCTGGTAAGTCTCGTCCAGCCGTTGTCTGTATGCTCGCCACCGTTGGTCAATGGTGTATTTCAAGTAAATTCCAAATAAATAATAATAAACGGATATATAAAGGAAAGACACATGAATCAGACACCACATCAATACGACATCGATGCGCGCTTAGCACCATAAATGCTGGATCGGCCAAACAGATAGACACGTTCATACATGAGCTATGATGCAAGATGGAGGACAAAGAGATAAAGGTTGATAAATATTTTCTTCAAAAATAAAGAAACAAAGAAATGAAATGAAGTCAGAGAAGAGTCTACAAAAGAAAGCAGATGCAGAGTATGTCTAAGCATCAGTTGAGAATGTCAATCAATGACTGAATCAGCAACGGTAAAACATGCAGAACCTTGCTGCAGCGCAACATGAAACATGAGTACATTGGATAGGCACAAAGTAGGAAAAGGGCGCTGAGGCGGTAGAAAGAAAACTCCGTCTACGGCTGGCTGTCTAGTCCACGTCGTTGGGCAGACAGAGTTTAGTGGCCTCGGCTCGGCGTCACAGTGACAAGGATACAAGCCCTCAATTTTCTTGATTTCTACTAGTGAGTATTGTGAATGATATCAACCTCTACCAATATAACAGATACGCATACTCTGAAAGAAGTGGACGTGGTGGAGCAGGGTGGGCAGCATGGAGGGACGAGGGACATAATCAAAGCTTGTGGCAACCACGGGCCTCGCAACCTCAAACAGCAGCAAGCTGAATACTGGAGAACACTGGAGAATAGTGACAGTAGACAGTAGACAATAGTTTGACAGATATGACTAGGACAACTAGAACACCACGAGGATGGACACAACCTGCTCATTCCAAGGCACAGAGATCTCTGTCGTCGATCTGGCTATGGTTTAAAATATACATGCGAGTTACATGCATGCCTATGGCTGATGCAAGCGTCAAGAGATCCAAGCCAGACAGACAGTCAGACAGACAGTCAGACAGTGTGACAGTCTGATAGTTCAGATGAAGGATGAAATGCATAGAGAAAATACCATGGATATCAGACGGAGATTTCCGGAGTAAGTATAAGTGAGACAACAAGTAGACAGGGTCGCGAGATTGGGTGAATAATGCATTAGGTCAAAGAGATGATGAAGAACGAGATAAAGCAATATAATAAAATAGTCGGAGCATAATAGGATAAGAAAGAAGAGAGAAAAGACAAAAGAGAAGTGAGGAAATATCAAATATACAAAAAGGGGAAAAACAAAGAGATAATGCTCAACACACCGGCAGAATAGCAGCCCAAGCATCGGTGTAAAAACTACAAGATTGTAGAAAAACAAGTAGCAACTGCCGGGGCGTTAGATGAGACGGTGGATGAAGGTCAAAGAGAGAGACACGGGCAGTGAGCAGACCGTGAGGCGTCTACAAGCACAATGACGTGAGACCAGATTGTTGGGGATCGACAGTACTAATCTCATAGCCAGAGCAAGGGCAACGCAGCAGGAAAAGGAGTGCCTTGGTTGTACTGGGACACTGCGGAGCCATAGATGGATGGCGATGGATCAAGAGCAGAGTAGAGATACTCTGTGGTGAGGCAAAAGGGAGGGTAAGGGGAGATGGATTTTAGTATTTAATTTAATCAAAACTTTATATAGATAAACCCCAACTTTTAATGCTTAATTCAACACGCATGAAATTATAATCAACGAAACAATCAATCGACCAGACAAATAGCTCACAGACACAAACAAAAAAGGCTTAGATGTTAGACAAACGCACCGACAATGTCCCTATCGAAAACAACGTAGCATAAGCTTGGACGGTGTTTCTCATGGTTCTTTTCAGTGTTTCTGTTTCCCTGTCAAGGCCAAGCCATGGATCTCGGAAGAAGAAAAGGTAAATTCAGAAGAGTCGGCGAGCTCAGAGACAAAGAGTTCGAAACAGTTTAGAAGAGATCGATATAATAAGAAATTTATCACTGCAGTGTCTTACAGTGAGAGCGTACAGCAGTTGCAAGCACGACAGCTCAACAGCAAGAATAGATGGCCAGCAGCACCAGTCACAGACAGCCGACAGCCAACAGCCAGCAGACAGAAAACAACTACCATGTAGCGCCAGGGGCAGGACCACTTCGTCTCATCAGATCCTAGCCTAGCCAGGGGCAAAGAAAACAAGAAATGGCGTCGACGAGAGGACAACGGCAGTCGGTGCTAGTGGCTGGGCTAGAGGTGTTAGTTACCCTATTGGGTATTACAGAGTATGGGCGTAAGAGATCCTGCAGCGTTCATCAGCGTAGTAGATAATAATTTATGTATTTATGTATTTATGTATTATTATATGTATTTATGTATTTAACCTTGTCTATCAACGTCGTTGCTCGTGGAATCTTCATCTGTCTCGTCTGTCTGTCTGTCTGTCTCGTCTTCTGTCTCGTCTGTTCATCCATCAAACATCGTCTTGTCTCTCTTTACCTCTCTTCTGTCCTTCATCTGTCTCTCTTTACCTTGTCATTGCTGTCCTTTTGACTCTCCGGTCTTTCTCTGCCCGTCTCCTGTCTCTCTCTCGTCTCTCGACCAGTCTCTCGTTCACGCCCTCCTCTGCACGTCTACACCTCTAGACACGGATCGATCAACACCACCACTCGTTTGGTGTCCTCCGTCTTCTTCTGCCTCGGCCTGCTACTCCATTGCCTCCAGCTTGGGCTACCGGCCTAACGGCATTCTCTCCATTCCTGCTTCTTCATTCTTCCATAAGAAGATCGCCTCGTCCTCATCGTCTTTCATTCTTTCGCCCGTCCATTCTGACATCTCAAGATCATTCTTTTCTTTTTCTCGCTGATTCATCTCTTTGAGTCTTGTCTCTCTCACACGTCTTTGTTTAATTTTTGACATCCGAGTCTTGTTCACTTCTCCATAGTCTCATCACCACTCGAGCTTGGTCTTGTATTTATATATCCTGTCTCCTCAAGAGTTTTTTTGTCTCTGTCTTTGCCTTTGCCTCGTTTGTCTCTTCACGCCACTTGTACTCCCCGTCCACCGTACACATTCGCCACCATGAAGCTCACTCATCTGTCTGTCCTGTCCATTCTGGCTGCCGCCTCTGGCGCCAACGCCTTCCCTGCTCCTGCTCTGCCCGAGAGCTTTTCCAAGTTCCTGAGCTTCGGTTCTTCTGAGAAGGCGGCTCCTGCTGTTGTTGCTCCTGCTCCTGCTGCTCCTGCTGCTTCCAGCTCTGGTGCCCCGGCTGCTGGTCCAGCCTACACCACTGGCAGCTACAACGCCACTGGCAACCTGACTTCTCGCTTCCATACCCGGGCTGTTCATGTCGCTGTTGTTAACTACAACACCACGGCCAGCAACTCCACCATTCCTCGCCGCTCGGTGTCTGAGCCTGCTGCCGTCCAGTACAACTCGACTGGCAGCCACAACACGACTGTTCCTCCGTCTGGCCCCCCCACTGCTGGCAACTGGACCAAGGCCCCGCGCTTCCGCGCCGTCCGTCGCGCCGTCCCCAGCTTTGGTCTTGTCAACTACAATGCTACTACTGAGCACGGCCACGGCGGCGAGGGCCACCTAAACGGCACTGCCGAGCACAACTCTACTACCCTTGCCCCTGCTCCTGCTCCTGCCACTGCCCCTGCCACCAGAATTGCTGCCCGCGCTGTCGCTGGTGCCGTCGCCGCCGTCGACAGCGCCGTCGCCGCCGGTGCCTGCAGCTACCCTGCCCAGTACGTCCTGACAAACTTTACGTCGTTTGCTCCCAACTTCAACTCGAGCAACTCGTACGTCTCGTTTGCCTACTCTGACGCATCCACGTCGGTCGAGACCCAGTGCTCCTACAACGCGAGCTCGACGTCGCTGACCGCCGGCACGGGCCTGGCTCCTCGCTACCCCTGCGACAACAAGATTGTGTCGTTTATCTGGGCGCCCATTGCCTCGTCCAACTCGACGCTGCGCAGCTCTGGCGCTGCCTCGGCCTACGGCAAGCTGACCTTGATTGAGGAGACCTGCCCTGGCCAGACCGCAAGCAAGTTTGAGTCGACCGGCTCCGTGTCGGCCACGAACCTGCGGTGCACCAAGATCAGCGGCAGCAACGCGACGGCGGCGACTGAGCTGGCCACTGGCACTGCCGGTGTCCTGTGCTCGGCTGACGGCTCGCTGGTTGGCAACTTTACCAGCCTGCAGCCCAGCCCTCTTGAGTAAACGGACAAAGTGTCTGATAAGCTTCTCTTAAAATCACTCTACTTCTCTTAGTGTCAGTTATCAACCTATAGCTGTCACTCCTCTTACATAAAGAGGTTTAATCTTTTTTTTTTTTGGTCAGGCACTGGTTTTTGCCTATTCCGATAATCACTACAAAGTCTATTTTCACGACGGATAGACGGTGAATACATCAGGTGCGCTGCACTGTTCTTGTCTCTCTTCTTGTCTTCCTTTTATGTGTCCCTCTTTTTGTTTCTCGCCAGATCTGGTATACATAGACCTTGCTTAAATGGGTTCTTTGGAAGAGATAAATCCGTTCCTACTCTTCACGCTTCAGAGTATGCGTTGTTTCAACTTTAACGATACACTAAACTTTATGACTTCAAGAACAAGAACAATCAAATGTATTACAATAATACGCTACAGGGTCAATGATTTGAGTAAAATAGAAATAACATAGAATAAAATCTCATATCATGGAAGAAACTCATAGTAGATTAAATGATGTATGAATAAATAGTATTGAATAATAGATAACAATATGGCCACCATATCTCATAAAAGACCAAACGCTTTTGTCGCTGCCTTGGGGCGATGCCCTGTCATTAAAGGTAGCAAATAGCAAATAAGAGATGAAAGAAATCGCAGAAATCGCAATAATAACGGAAACCAACGGGAAAACAACAGAAAATAGCAATAAATCAACAACCCATCCAGGTCCTATAATAAATACCTTTACAAATGCAATGGAAAATAACAAAATTAACAAAGAAAACTACCGACTATGCATCAGAGTAGTACTCGTCAAACTGCTGGTGGTGCGCCGGCGGCGCAAATGCCCACACGCCGTTGCCCTGCACACTCACAGCCGGGCCATTGTTGTCTGCCGCCCAGTACTGGTTCCGCGCCCGCCGGTCGCGTTCAAACTCGGCCCACCGCTTCATCGTAATCTTGCTGCTGTCGAACTCGCCTTCGTACTCAATGCCCGCCTTGCGTGTCGTCTCGCCCGCCGTCTTGCGCGTATCGCCCCACGAGAAATCGTCAAACTTCCAAAACGCATACGTCGGCAAGACAAAGTTCCACACCGGCAGCGACAGTAGGTAGATGAACATCCACAACACGTAGGTCCACGAGTGCGCCGTGATCACAATAAGAACCGCCGGCAGACCCAAGATGAGACCGAGCAAGACCAGAGGAATAATCTGTGGCGGCGACTGCACAATCGAGATGATCACAAGGTAGAACGTAAAGGCAATAGCAGCCGGAAGAACCAGCGTGCCCAAGAGCTCAATACCAATCAAGAACTGCATACTGAAACAGAACGTGCCGCACAGGTCGCGCACCAGCACCAGCTCCATCAGGTTGTGAATGGTCGAGTTAATCCAGCGACGCCGTTGCGACAACAGAACCATGAACGAGTCGGGGACTGTCGTCTTGCATACTGCCTGCGGCACAAACACCTGCTTGCGCTTTGGGAATGTCCGCAGCATCAGCGTCGTGAGGTACCGATCCTCACCTAGCAGCAGCAGGTTCTTCGTGTGTAGCGTGTCGACAACGTTCTCCGAGTAGTGCTCGACAACATCCGGGTTGGCCAGGATGGGCACCCAGTAGTTTTGCGCACCCTTGGGCGCCTTGATGCGGTACATGCTGAAACAGCCGGGCAGACAAGTCACACCACCAAACACCGACTCAAACGACTTGGACAAGTGGTGCGAGATGAAGTATTCAAACACCTGGATCGCAGACACCCACGACGCACGTTTGTTGGCAATCTTGGTCTCGCCACACAGACCCATAATCTCAGGGTCCTTGACCATGGCAGATACCATGTGTGTCAGACTGTCGGGGAACACCTTGGTGTCTGCGTCCACCATCAGCACCACTTCGTAAAAGTCGGGCGAGATGCCAGTCACCTTCCAAAGACCGTTGAACATCTCGTACTCGAGCTCCGTCATCCGCTCGTCAAACATGACCTTTTGCAGGAACGACATGAGAATAATCTGACTATCGCGCTTGCCACGGTTACCGGGCTTGGAATTTTTGGCTTCATCGGGCGTACCGCACTTGACAACAACCATCATCGGAACACGCTGCTGCTTGTCCACGGGGATCGATGATTTGGCTCCATAGTCGTAGAAACCGGCATAGATTTTGGCCATGTTGTGCCGCTTCGAGCCGCTGGCAACTGCAACGTACGAGAAAGCCTCAACCTCATCCGCTGGCACAGCCAGATCCTTCATCATGTTCAAAACAATGTCCGGTGTTGACATGGACTCGCCCTTGCCCTTAATTAGACCGTCACAGATGACAAGAATCACCTTGTGGCTGTTGGGGTAGTCTGTCATGGCAACAGAGTTGAGTGTGGTCCGGATTCCAAGTTCGCCCTCCGAGTAGGCTGTGACCAAGCAGATGGAATGCGCAAGTGGGAAACCAAAGGGCATCCAGTCAGAAGGCGGCTGCGGAACCACGGCCTCATGAATAAAACCGGAAGGACCAGGAAGGTCTGTCGGGCTGCCATTGCTGCCGTATGCGGTGGACCGGAGGTAGCTGCTGCTGTCGTTGCCTTGATTGTACAGAGTGTTGGGGTGCAGGTGCTGCGCGCCCGATTGCTGGCTGGCCATGGTCGTAGGCCCGTTGCGGATCCGCGAACTGCGGTCGCCTGCGGTGACAGCTGTGAAGCGAGAAGTGGTGGGAAGGAAACTACTGCGTTTGCTGTTGCGGTCCGAACTGGCACCGGCGACACTGCTGCCAATATCGCCGGGTATGCGGATGGGTGCGCGGTAGATATCTTCGCTCCAGTCCTCAATCTGCCTGTTGCGCTTGCGCATGTCCGATGACTGCGATGTCTTGTCTGCCGCGTACGTTTTGCTCAGGAACCACTGGAAAATAATGGCAAGCACAAAACGGGCCAGCACAACTGACAGAATCAGGGCCAGAGACACATACAGCACCACCTTGGAAGCAATACAGCCGACCGTGTCGGTATCGACCGAGCCGACCTTGATGATCTCTTCAAAGCACTCGGCATAGGCCTTGTCGCCGTGAGACTGGAGCATACGGGTCACATCGCGGCCGCGCACGGCTTTGTTGGCAGTCGTGGTGTTGTCACGCAGCTCCTTGAACCGATCGGGAATTGTGACTTCGGTTTCGTTAAACCAATACAGTAAATTCAAATCGAGAACGTTGCCCGAGTACACAATCAGGTTGCGCGAGCTGTTCTTCACATCGTCCCAGGTAAAGTAGACGTTGGCAGTGCCGTGAAGCTCAGTGTAGAACGTGCTGCGAGAGGCGGCAGTGGTGTGGCAGGCGTAACCAAGGTAGTAGGGAGTGGTCAGGTTGACTGAGCTCGAACCGTCCTGGTTGAAAGTGTTGCAGGGGAAATACCATGCCAAATTGTCGCTAGAGTCCGTAGGAACGTCCGAGTTGGACGCAAGCGTGATGAGATCCTTGCACTTGCCGTTGACGTTTTGGAACAAGAAGCTTCCGTCTTGGCCACCGTGCTTGTCGGGCAGATCGTAGAGGACATTGGTGCCGGCCGGGATGCCTTCAGCGGCAGGGTGCTGCGAGGTGCTCAGGTCGTAAGCCACACCGTGGAAGATCATGTAACCACTATCAACCTCATTGACACGAAGGCGGATGCTGGGGTTGTCACAGACAACCTGGTTGAAACCAAAGGTCAAGAAGCCGACGAATGCCATGATGGCCAGGATGATGCTAATCAAGCCCATCTTTTCCCGCCATGCACGCTGCTGCTCCTTGGACACCTTCTTACAGCATGACCGGAGCAGGAAATCAGGGAACCAGAAAGTAATGATAGCACAGTAAACGTTCCACAAGCTTGGCGGCCTTATTGTCTCGACCACCTTAGGGTCGCGCCTGCTGCTGCTCTTTTGGATCTTGCCCGACTTTCCAGACTTGCCTCCCGACTGGCCGCGCTTTCCATGGCCACCTGATGCGCGCCGCCTTGTTTTTTCCCGGGCTTGTCTCTTCTCCATCACCTCGTCGCTATTTGTGCGGCTCCGGCTGACAACCCGGGGACTGTGTGAGGTGCTAGAGATAACATCGGTGGTGCCCTCGAGGTCTTCTAGGATGGGGTCATTTCCTGTTGACGAAGGAATGGTGTTCATGTTGGCCGCATGTTTGCGGTAGTGGTAGTTGGGATGGTCTTTGCCTATCCGGTTACGCTCTGGTCGGATTAAGCTCCGTTTTCTTTGAGGAGCCTGTGTCGGGCTGGCGGGGGCATCGATGCGGTCGTGCGACGGACTGAGAGGAAGGCTCTCACCGGTTTCTTGTCTAATGGTTTCGGTAAAAGAGCTGCCCAGCGAGGGGCCACGTTGGTGTTGTCCTTCGACGGGGTAGTAGCCGCCGGCTTCAACATCTGTTGGCCGGTTGCGCCGGGCTGGAGACTGCTGGTATGAGTTTTGGGACTGGTGCGGCGCATGGCCGCCCGGTCTATTGGGGAGAGACATGGCCCTATAGCAAGTGATGTGTTAGCTTCGTGCTTGGGTGTATGAGTGCTATAGTGCTAGGGCTAGGAGAGAGCAGAGCAACGCCAGCAAAGCCCTAGGTAACGGATGACGATGCCGGTGTAGTGAGAGTGAGAGTGAGCTGGGAAGAAGTATTCACCCTTTCGGAGCAGAGTGTGGTCGAAAATATCGATCGACGGGAGAAGTGCGTCAAATTGGTAGAGGTTGTGGAGGTGGTAGAGAGAGTAAAATATGTGGTGTTGGTGAGTCGCTGGCAGTCGAAAGTAAACAAGAATGAGGGAAAAGAGCCACTGTGTCTAATCGACTGGATTCGAGCGCCGCAACAACCAAGATGCACACTGACAAAGATGCAAAGCGCAAACGAGTGGGAATAAGAAATGAAATCAAACAATACAAACGAGTGTATGAGAATGACAACGATAGTAGCGCTGAGCGACACAGCAAAGCGAGTGAGGGTGCACAAGGACAAGAAGAAATGACAAGAAGAATGACGAGGAACTGGAGGAAAAGAAAAGATGGAAAGAGGTTTGGAATGAGACGAAGAGAGGATAGAGCCAAGCCAAACACAGGCAAGGGCTGGGGAAGTAGGGAATAGGAAATATCTTACTTGTGCTGTGTACTCTCTGCAGTCAATGTTTAGGGTGTTATTGGCTTAAGGGACCAGAGGCAAGCAAAGCAAGCTTAGGGCCGGTGGATACGGCGTATGAAGTTTTGACTACGTACTCAGTAGTGGTGCGGATGTAGCGTAGCGACAACAGCTGAGAGGGGAGCGTGTTTCTCAGGAGACGGGCTGTGGTAGAGGACGCCAAGCCGATTTGCTGCAGAGCAACAAGAAGAAGTCGGTGGAGCGGCTCAAAAGTGACAGGGGTCGTCAATAGATCGAAGATTGAAGCATCAACTTTTGTCGATTTATCACGAGATTAATCATGTATTGGAAGAGGTCATTGAAGAGGCAGTTGGAGAGACGCAATGAGATATGTCAAGGCGAATAGAGATTCGAGGCCTGGTATGTTGATTACTTGTGATTTGCTCAAAAGTTGGCGAAAGTGGCACAGCAAGCAGTGTGGGTTGTCAGAAGGTGTGGCAGGGTTGGTCGTTGGAGCGTCGTCGCGATGGTGACGCCGGGTCAGCACAACACACAACAACAGACAATACAATGATCGAGAACAAATAGAGACAGCAAATCGAAACAGACAGCTGTATTGTTACTATCACACCTGATCACTTGGAGGCTCGTTGAGTTCCAGATGATCCGGGCAGGGGAGACAGCGGCAGGCGAGAACGGGATTGGTAGCAGGTCGAGAGCGGCATAGGCTAAAGGTTGAGACAGCCAGGATATCAAAGACACAGCTGTTTGTTTGTGTCTGGTTATATGAGCTGTTGATCGTGTGAGATAGATAAAGGAGGTGATGAAGGTGAAAGCGGTAAGAGAGGATTCGTGGAGGCTGTTGAGGTCGTTGATGTAGAGGCGAGGCCAAAGTGAGTGTCAAAGATTGAAGCTATTGGATTAAATATTAAAATTAGATATAAAAAAGACGCGTGTTGAGTTTTGGAGCGGCTGAACCTAGACGAGAGTGCAGGCGGGCTATTTCGTGATGTCTAAGAGAGACATGGAGAAGTGAGGCTGCTCACAGTAGAAAGAAGGCAGAAGGCAGAGACACAGACGACGAGATGCAGCAGTGTAGAGACGCCAGACAATGCAAAGTACGAAAGGCAATCACGACCCGTCGATTTGTTAATTAAGCAACCAAAATGGACGCTGCATACAGATACAAGGGAGGCACGATGGGCTATGCGAGTCGCTCCTTCTTTTTTTTCTTTTTCTTCTCTCAATTTCAAATCGAGTATCATGAATAAACTCTTAAAGCTACGAGTGGGGCCAGTAACACGAGGAATGACGGCGGGTCTTTCCTATTACAAGTATTTGGATGAGGGTACGGTGAAAATCAGGAAATAAGGCAAGGGAGCATTGCGACGCTGTACCAGAGATTTATGAGGTCCCTTCTGGTGGTGTTTTTTTCTCTCTCTATTTTTAGTTTTTCCCAGAGCCCAGCCGAGCCAGCGCACCAGCGAACTAAGCCAATAGTCTACACTATGCGCACTGTACGCGTACGACAGGCCCGTCGCTAGTTTGGGGGTGAATACGAGGTCTCAGTGCAGCAACAACACACTGTGGTTGGTAAGTGGAGGTCAGCATAAGAGACTACAATAGGCTAGAGCAGCCGTTAACGACCTATGTGTCAAAATGGTGAAAACACAGTGTTGTGTATCCACAGACACTGTGCTTGGCTCGCCCCTCAGTTTTCCAGGGAGACGGGCGTGGCGAGAACGAGAAAACGAAACAAGAGCGAGAGGGAGAAACGAGCTCGTGTTGGAACTATTGATTTTGTTCTGGAGAAAATGCATTAAAAAAAAGTAGAGAGGAAATAGAGAAAAGTAAGAAAGTAGAGAAAAGGTGAGAGCGCAATAACAGGAACATTTCTCAACAAGACGCAATATGACATCAGTCGGCAGGGCATGAATGGACAACTTGTCTAATTACAGAAATCAGCTGTCTGGGATATTATACAAGTAGATCAGATATTGCAGGACTCGTGATGGAGAAAGAACAGTGCTGCTAGTTCTTACTAGTATAACGCGCGTTGTCAGGTCACCAGTCCGCTGGAACCCTGTCAATGCTAACAGCACTTGGCAATAGTAGAGCAGTTGTACATCTGCTTTGGCTATTATTACTGGGCGCATGAAGCAATGCCGTGTGCGTGATATTTCCAGTGGATAGTATTGGTTGTGATGGCTCGACGCAGTGTACCTGGCAAGTGTGTCGAGTGTTTAGCATAAAGTGTATTTTTACTCTGTACAAGTAGATGACCCTGAATATTGTGCTGTTTAGTTTCGTGCCAACCCTCGAGGAAATATTCAAATTAAAGCCCCGACTATGTCATACTATGGAATTTGATACGGCACAGCAGACGGGCCGGGTAAGTAGATGTATAAAAACGGGGCACTATATAGTAAAAATCTGTCAATTATCTGTAATAAATGGCCTGTGCGAGTGTAAATAATGTGCATGCGAAAGCATAGTCTTAGACTCACATTGCCCAAAGTTGTGTATCGCAGTCGATAGGTTGTCGAAATTGATGGCGATTCTGTCAGCCTCGCCTTGACACTTGTGGTTTAATTTGGGTTTGTTTGAATTTACTGGTATTTTATTATGTCGATGAAATTATTATTTTCTTATGAATTCATTAATTCGATTAAAGTACTGGAATTTGGTTGATCAATAAAACGTAGCCTTTATCAGAATTATTTACAGATTTTACAGATTATCAACAAAGTATCAGCCTGAACAATCTCTTTATGCAAAAGCAGGCAAACATCAAAGGCAAAACGACGATTCAACAACTGCAGTCGGTTTCCATCAATTAGTCAAAACAATACCAAAATCTTTCTAAAACTGGTGGTCCCGGTTTCACTTGAGTGAGGCTATTCAACAGCATCTGGACGAGACTCGTCTTGTCGATAGGCACGGCTGAGTTTAGCCTGTTTATATATATTAGCCCGCAATGTCTGTGATACTGTAGTGCTCTCCCTAACAGGATTATTATCACAGTCATCCTCTACCAAGACTTGGCATTTGTCACAGCATCTCAACGACGGTGAGCTGATCAGCACGTGGCGGTATTTCTGAGTTGAGTTGAGCTGTAATTACCAGAGCACGGTTAGCAGTGCAAGATACTCAGTACTCCAGAAACACTGTACCACTATGAACACCTCATAGAGATGGAATACAAAAGCGCGCAAATATGAGCACGGCAAAAGCATCATCCTTGCTGACCGTTGAAGGCATACGGGGAGGCTGACTAGTGTTTGTGTAAGCGAGGCAATACTCCGAGTGGAATATAGCGATTCCATTTTATCAAAACGAGAAAGAGAGCAAGAATGAGACAACGATAGTGCAGATCAGATCGAATTACGAGGCCAGTCTGACCGAGACGGGCAGAGCAGGCTGGAGCCATACTCGTATGCAGGGCCACTGTCTTAATTATCAAATATCAACTCCCAGTTAATGCCAGGTCCTGCTTACTGTTGGATGCAACCACGAGTGCAATACACAGCCGATGATACGGTGATACTGGAGCTTTGTCTGTTTCTTCATTTCATGCTCAGTACGAATGGCCTCTCAGGCTCATGGAAGCCCCTTTCTCACTGCCATCCTACGCTATTGAGCATACTTCTGAGAGAGTTACTCTTACATAACCAACGCACTGAGACAGAGACAATATACCGCTCACATGTCTCACTCGTATTGGTGTGTGAGCGTGTCTTGTTTGGAGTGTTGCTCCTCATTTGATTATTCTAGAAAATACAGGTAAATCACTGAAAATCATTGTTCCAAAACCTGCCATTATTAGAGCATTGTTGTCATTTGCATTCCAAGCATGCCAGGAGAAGACGACATCTAAGATGTGCAAAAATCCAAGAAATAATATTATTTAATACAGGGTAGCGAAATTACTACTCACTAGCGGCGCTAATAAGGAAATCTGGAGAAGCGATCCGATCAGGTGCGGCAGGCAGGAGTGTCTGTAAGATAAAAGGAGAGAGCAAATCATTTTTTTCTTCTTCTTAAAATCTGGTTGCATCAATCCGTTGCGCGATCCTCGTCAGTTTTTGGCAATATACTTCATTTGGTGAATCGAGAAAGTCTCATAACTACGATAATCCTCTACACATCAAGCCACAGTGCTGCCAGTCGCTGCTGTAGAGCGTCTCCAAGCCCCTTGCTGCCCCCTCCCTTTGCTTGCCCTTTGCCTCTACGAGTAATTGCTCCGTATTGCCCTTGCTTCTTTCCCTTCTGGGTTCTTGGGAGTCCCATTTCCCCGTTTATTATTACGTAAGTCATGACGGAGTGCTCTGCACATTCCACCACCACCACATCCTCTGTCAGCATGACATCGCCATTGATTCGTATTTGATTTATATTTGTTGTCTATTTGTCTATTTCTTTATTGGCACTTCTGTAACACTCTACATGCACTGTATCTCACTGCCATCTGCATTGCATCGATCGTATTGTCCCCAGACCGCATCCATCATGCATCGTATTCAGCCGTGCTATGTGTGAGGCTGTCTGCTGTCTGCCTGCCGTGTCTGCCTGCTGTCTGCCTGCTGTCTGCCTACTCTCCCCTGTCCCTTGTCCCCTGTCCGTGTTTGCTGCTAATTGCAGTCGTGCCAGCTGTCAACATTCCGTCTCTATTGTCCGTGAGCCCGTCTACCACCCTCGTCGTTTTACGCGTACTGCTCTCACCCTCGATTTCGTCATCTGCATTTCTGTCTTGTATTTCTTGGTTTCTTGACTCACTCCAGCTGTATTGTGTCCTCTCTCGACTTGCAGTGTTTGTTTTCATTTTAATCTTACTTTGTACTTGTTCCTTGTCTACCTGCTCTCCCTGCCCTACTTCTACGAATTCTTCCGCTTCTTCCGACACTTCGAGAAACCCACTGACCACTATCCACCAAGCTACAGACCTGCCCAACAACAGGTGTACTTTGAAAAAAAAAAAAAGAAAAAAAAAAAGCAAAATCTTTGAAACAAGAAACACTAAATACTCCGTAATGGCTGGCTACTCGGTAGAGGAGAGAGAGGAGACAGGAGAGAGGCTCAGGCCAGTGCTGACCAGTGGAGTCACTGCTGAGAAACAAACATACCATGCATGCTGCAACAGTTGGAAAATGGAAAGTGGAAATGCCCAGTCCGTCACACCTTGCTCAGGCCTGCTCCTTCCCGTTCGATCTTGATCTTTGGTCTTTTGGCCATTGCCTCCCAACTTTCCCAACTCGACTTTCTGTACAGTACATTGGATTTATCAATTTAATTTTGATTAAAATTATTCATTACATTCCCTCACCTCTACATCCAGCTTGATCTCCGCACTCATAGACTCTCAGCACTCTCAGCATAGATTCTTTTGCTTGCCTTGACTGCTTGCTTTGTTGTCTTGTTTTGTTTGTTCTATTGCTGCTATCTCGATAAGATAGACGATACGAGTTCTTCAGCTGAGCTCTGTTTTGCTTGGAATACGCACTTTTTGTTCTTGCTCGTGGTCTCTTTCCTTTCTGCATCTCTTCTTTCCTTGTCTCTCCCTGACAGTCGCCCTCTAGAGACTACCGCCGACGTCTTACAACGCCAATCGCTTAACTCGACTCCTGGAGGCGCGAGAGGAAGGCACGATCAAGCTGACTGGGCTTGCTGGATTCAACGAGTTGAAAAGGAAGGAGCAGGATTAAAGTCTCAACTAGGAAAGAGCAGTTCTTGAAGACAATAGAGGAGAGTCAAAATAGGACAGAAGAAGCAGTCGAGAATAAAAAGACGTCAGCCCGCCAGAAAGCAAGTGCAGACTGGACTGGACACGGGTCTGCCTTCCCGTCTCGTTTTACCTTGTGCTTCACTCTCTTCCGTCCCTCTCCATCTCGCACTCTCCTCTCCTCTCCCGTCATCGCTCGCTTCGCGTTCCCCCCCTCCTTTACCTTCTTTGCCTTCTCCTCACCTTCTCCTCACTACCACCTCTACTACCCTGCCACCGCCACCTCTACCTCACAATGGCCGCCGTTACTGCTCCGGCACCTGCTGCCACTTCGAGATCGTCCGTGTCTAGCACCATGCATCTCAAGCAGCTGCCATTGCATGACCTCAACGACATTCATGACATCAACAACATCCATGACCTCCCTCCCCTACCACCGTCTGCTGCTGTGCCCCGATCAGACTCCCCGCGGCTACGACAGTCCCCCGTATCTCCCACCAGAGTCAACTACCACCCAGAGAACTGGGCCCAGCCGACAAATGCTCACGCCGAGCAGTATTCATACCACTCCCATTCCCGGTCCCAGTCCCAGTCTCAACCTCAGTCCCAACCTCTGTTGAAACCTCAAATGCATCTTGAACCCCAGTCTCCTGATGCACCGACCCCGCCACCGCAAGCTGATAGTGACAACCGCTTAAGCCGAGGCACAACCAGCACCGAGCAACAGCACATATCAACCGAGTCGTCTGCGGCCACCAGCGCCAGCACCAGTTCTGTAGACGACAACTCCATCCACAATGGCTTTTCTAGTAACATGCCCGGCAATCAGTCGGTTCCGACGCTGCAGTATCACCACCAGGCCTTCTCGCCCCAGACTGCTTCATCACCGTCGGCCAGCTCGACGCCCGATCTTGTGCTTGCTAGCCATGTCAGCCAAGCCGGGCATATGGCCAACGGCGCCGCCACCAACCGCCACCTGACCCCATTATCCAACACAATGCGCCGCAGCTCATTACCCCGTCCGCACTCAGCCTACTCCGTCTACTCGGACCTTGGCGGCCGCGGCCGGTCACCAGGCTTAGCGTCGCCCAAACGTGTCTCGTCAGCCCAGTCGTACCGAAAATCGCCTGACCCGCGGCCGTCGTCGTATGCTGACATGCTCAATGTGCCCTACCCGCAGCCGGCTCCGGCACCCATTACACTCGATAATGCCCAGCTGCGGACAAATGTCGGGTCCAATGCGTCGCTACTCAGTGCACAAAAGACTCTGGAAATGTACCGTCAGAATGTAAAAAAGACAACCGATTTGTCCATTCAGTACTCGTTTGCCGTATTTCTTATCTCCACTGCCCAAGAACAGGGCTTATCTTTCGATGAATCTGCTTCTGCTTCCACGTCCACAAAAGATAAGACGTCGCCTGAACCCAGTGCGACCCCGCTGGAGCTTGTGCGCGAGGCGCGCAGCATCCTGCAGCGTCTGTCCAACGCCGGATATCCGTTTGCCCAGTACTACCTTGCCGACGGCTACGCGTCCGGTCTCTTTAGCAAGGGCAAAGAAGACTATAATGCTGCGTTTCCCCTCTTTGTCCTTGCCGCTAAGCACGGCCACGCCGAGTCTGCCTACCGCACTGCGCTTTCCTATGAATTTGGCTGGGGTTGCCGCAAAGATCCCCCTAAAGCCGTCCAGTACCTCCGCACCGCTGCCGCCAAACGCCACCCGGGCGCCATGACGCGACTCGGAAAATCATGTTTGTCCGGCGACCTGGGCGAGAAGAGATACCGCGAGGGCATCAAGTGGCTCAAGCTTGCGACCGAGTCGGCTGATGCCATTTACAATGCGGCGCCGTACCAGCTGGGCTGTTTGTACGAGACGGGCTACGGCGACGATATTTTCCAGGACGAGAGCTACGCAGCTGAATTATTCACACAAGCGGCCGAGCTGGGCCACGCCGACGCCAACTACCGCATGGGCGACGCCTATGAGCACGGCCGGCTCAACTGTCCGCGCGACCCGGCACTGAGCGTGCACTTTTACACGGGTGCGGCCGATCGCGGGCATGCAGCGGCCATGATGGGCCTGTGCGCGTGGTACATGGTGGGTGCCGAGCCGCTCTTGGAAAAGGACGAGGAGGAGGCGTACGAGTGGGCGCGGCGGTCGGCGGACCTGGGCCACGTCAAGGCGCAGTATGCTGTGGGCTACTTTACCGAAATGGGAATTGGATGCCGGCGCGATATTCTGGAAGCTAATGTGTGGTATGTGCGGGCAGCTGATGCGGGTGATGAGCGGGCGACGCAGCGGCTGCAGGCGATCCGGGCCGCCGTCAGTGGCGGTCTCGGGGACAGTGGAGGCACGCCGATGGAAGTCGGGCCGCCACGGAATGAGGCGGGCGGGCACGGCAAGATCAAGAAGGGCGGTTCCAAGGAGGAGAACTGTGTAGTCATGTAGACTGCTGTCGTTTTATTTTGTCATTGTCGTTGTCTTTGTGGTGTCATTGTCATTTGTCAATTTCTTTACATCATATGCATTTGGGGGATCTCCAAAGGTTGACGTTGGACGTCTTAATTGTCGGTATTTTCATATTGTTTTTCTTCTTTTATCTTTTTCATTTCTGTTTCCAAAGACCATAGTATATATGCAGTGGCGGTACTTTTCTATTTTCTAATTTATGCTCTTTCTTCTCTCTTTCTTTTTCATTTCTTTTTCCACCTGGCCGTGACGAACAGACCACCAATATAACCCCTTCCACTGCATATGCTGTGTAGCCCGAGCAGACCAGTTGGCCAGTAGAGTCTGAATAAAGAGAGGCAGCTCGTTCTCCATCCATGCAAATTGGTTCCAACTCTGCCTTTTCTTTGCCTTTCTTAGGAATACACCAACGGCCAAACACCATCACCGCCAGCCGCAGTCCAAGCCAGCCGTTATTAACGCCATTGCAGCTGGCCGAATACGACCGCAAACAATATTGGGCGGTATCCTTGCAAGCAGTTTGAATAGCTTTTTCTCAAGTACTGCTATTCATGTCTCTTATATTCGTCTGAGACATATTCTTTCATTCTCGTCTGTTATTGCTCACGCTCTTTGTAGAGAATTCCTCAAACCAAACAATGCCCTTCTATTTCTATTCTCATTACAATGTAATATATCATTCAGCTCTCTACTCGCCTGATTGATTCTATCATGTTAGTCAATATCATCGGTTCCGTAATGCATTGTTCAAGACTCGGCTTATCCCTGTAAGCTAGATTCACACTGAGCTGTCATTTTATAGCTGATGTCCGCAATGTGTTCCATGTTGATTTTGAGCCTCGGGGAGATGCACCGTTGCCTTTGCTTATCGTTGCCTTTTCTTATTCATGCTCTTCTCTTTTTTTTTACTGTGAAATAAACTCTCGCCCAGTCGCAGAATAATTCGTGCAGATGTGAGCAAAACACTGCTTACTCAGCGAGACATGGACGGCTTCTCCTTCTGAACTTCAAGACCGGTTGCCGCCTGAGATCCACTATATTAGAGAACATCCCCATAGAGTTGCCGGCGCCTCAGCACCCCAGCACGTATCAACGGCTAATATCAACTACAGGTGGCCCAACCCCGCGCTTTATTCGATACTGCAGCCAGCAAGGACAAGGCGCCTAATCTCGAGGACATCGGTTGTTGCCACTGCCCATTGTTCTTTCCTTTTTCTGTGCCTGTCCCGTTTGCTCCTTCCAGATTTGTCAGGTTGCTCTTTCCGTCTTTTTGTCTTTCCATCTTTCCATCTTACCATATTTTCACCAATTTACCGCCCTCGCCAGCTGCCTAAACAAGACACGCAGTGTCCACATCGCTCAATCTGCCAGTATCGCGACATTCCTTGCCTCATCTTGTTTCTTGATCTTTTGACTTTGTTTTGGGCTATTCGGCTATTGTCAGACTACCAACTCGACCTCATTGTAGTCTAGCTCCTCCCGAGCTCGACCTGACCAGACCACGCCAGACGCTAACATACACTACAAAGACACAAGATACGCCATAGTGGACCGTTGCCGTCGCCGTCACCGTCACATCCACTCAGAACTCAGAGACCAGACAGTCAGAGACTGACCAACAGCCAGCAGCAGCCACTCTGGATAGCCCATAGAGAAGGAAAGCGCTATTCGCTATCCGCTATCCGCGGCTTCTCTACCTTTATCTGCACACGCGCCCTATACATCCCGCTATCGTCGCCTCCCTTCGTCGTTGCCACCGCTCTTCATCATCGACCGCCTCGTCGTTGTCGTCTTTCTGTCTTTTACGTCTCCTTCTCCCTCTTCCTCTCCTTCTTCTTCAACCGCCAGCTTTGCTTCTTTCTTCCTCTTGATATCTACACCTCAGGCTCGACTCTGCCGACAACTGCCCGCCCCCTCCACCACTTGCTGCTCGCCACTATCTGGCCTCCGCCATTCCTGCACCGTGCATCTTGATATCGCATCTTTTCAGCATCTTCCTTACAATAAGGCACTTGTGAAGACATTCATCGGATATCCAAGTCCACTGTGGCTACAGCCGACTATATCGCCAGTCTACAACGTCTTCCATCCTCTCGAACAGGATACAAAAGCCGGGCGTCTACCAAAGCAAAAAGCAAACGCAAATAGCGCCAGCGGAAACTAAGAAATGCCGTGCAGCAACGGCGAAAAGCTGTCCGACCGCTCTTTTCTTTCTTGATTTTTATTTTCTTCAATCTTCAAAGTATCTCCTAAACTTTTTTACCAAATTAAGATTTACAAAAATGTCGGCCGAGTTCAACCTGGCCAACCCAGCCGCCGATGATATCCACGGCGCATCGTCCGAGGTGTCGGAGGTGGTTGATGCAGTAATAGTCACTGCTTACAATCAGGAACACCAGCTGTCAACAGCTATGGAGGAAATGGGAGAAGAGCACAATGACGAACAAATACCGGCACACACAACCACACAGGCCATGGCATCCGCTGCAGACAATTCGGATGACCTGCACGCAAACTATGGGCCAACGCAGCTGATGTCGGGACAGGGACCAGATGGGCCAGTGGCGTTTTACATGTCGATCCCGGAAAATGGTGAGCCCCAGTATATTTATGCAGCCGTTGCTATGGCAGAAACGTGGACACCTCAACCGCCGTCGCCGCCGCCGCCACCGCCAGCCCCGGTCGCTCCTCCCGCTCCGACCATGGCTATGGCTGTTCCCGTGAACCTTCCCGTCACCACGGCCATGAACGCCTACGACTTGGACGCCGCCGCCACCCTCTTTAACGCCGCCATGATCCCCTCTGGTGCGCCGGCCCAGTTCCTTCACCAATATGCGCCCGTCAACCTCGCACCCTCCAATGCAAATGTCAAGGCGTTTCTGAAGAGCTGGGTGCGCCAGACAAGCCTCGAAAATTTCTACGATAAAAAGCCCTTTGATGAGGCTATGCAGGTCAAAGAGGAGGTTGTTAACGAGCAGATCAGTAAGCCCATCTGTGTCATCCGGGCGGCCGACCTTAATGGCGACCACTGTGACTTGCAGGGCATCGACTGGGCTGCTATGGGCACCACCTTCTCCAATGCACGCATGCGCCGCAAGGGCACGTACAAAAACTATATAAGCCTCAAGAACTCGGACAACTGGGTGGCTGATCCCGCAAGGAATCTGATGCCGCGAACACACCAGCCTTACTTTAATTTCCAGCAGACGCATCTCCGCAAAGATATCCGCATCCCGCATTTTCAGCTGCGCAACCTGCTTGCCACGGCTTCGCGCGACCGCGCCTACTTTCCCGGCACCACGAACGGCACCATCAACCACTACAACATGCTCACGGGCGAGACCTCGCTGGCCCTCAAGTTCCCCAACTATTCCGACGTGCAGATTTCCACGATCGCGGCGGGCCATGGCGTCTTGGTCGCCGGCGGCTTCAGCGGCGAGTACTGCGTCACCAACATTGACTCCGAGTACGTTGACCAACCTCCCTGGGAGGTCAAGTGTGCCGGCAGCATCACATCGCGCTTCGAGAGCGGCATCTCCAACCATGTCCAAGTGCACGGCCTGCGCGGCAGCGGACCAGTTGCGTCCTTCTCGTCCAACGACCAGGCCCTACGCGTTCTCGACATTATCACCAATAAGCTGCTCTATGACGTGCGCTTTGATATTCCGCTCAATTGCAGCGCCATGTCCCCCGACGGCCGTCTGCGCGTTGTCATGGGCGATACCACGAACGCTTATATCATCCCGGCCACGCCCGACCGGCACACCGCCATTAGCGACGATGGTGTCCACCACAAGCCCGATATCCTACAGAGCCTCTGGGGCCACCGTGATTATGGGTTCAGCTGCGCATGGGCCGACGATGGCTACACGCTCGCGACTGGCGGCCAGGACCGCGCGGTCAAGATCTGGGACGCACGCCGCTGGTGCAATTCCAATGGCGATCCCCAGTCCATTGTGACGCTCAAGACCGAGATGGCCGGTGCCCGCAGCCTACACTTCTCGCCCGTTGGGTCCGGCAAGCGGCTACTGATTGCTGCCGAAGAGGCCGACATCATCAACATTATCGACGCACAGACATTTGCAACGGCGCAGAAAGTCGAGTTCTTGGGCGAGATTGCGGGTGTCAGCCAGACGGCCGACGGCCAGAACCTGATGGCGCTGTGCGCAGACTCGATGCGCGGCGGGCTGCTGCAGTTTGAGCGCAACCTGCACTGGCAGGCCGAGGCGGCAGCCGTGCACGACGAGGGCGATTTGCCCACCTCGGGTATGGGTATGGGCATGGGCATGGGTATGGGTACGGGCCTGGGCCTGGGTGGCCCGAGCCGGCCCGAACTGAGGTGGCGCAAGTCCAACACGTTTGACTGGAAGTGGTGCGGCATTGGGCACGGCACAGACGTGTCGGCGGCCGCACATGCGCGACGGCTGCGGGTCTCGGCCAAGCGGATCCGAGCGGCAGCAGCAGCTCGGTCACGCCGTGCCCACGGTCCTCCGCCGCTGGACGATGTCTTTGACTGCTATTAGGTCTTGTTTTTTTTAATATTTTTCTGCATTTTCCCATCACATTGGTCTTTGTTTCATTTCTATTGTTGCATGGCCAGGACTGGCTGTAGGTTGCATATTGCGAGGTGTTTCCTTTTTGTTTTCTATACTTTCTTTGCTTCTCTCGTTTCCTCCACTTCATCATCTTGTTATTCCCCTTGTTTATTCCATCATGTATAATCTAGCTTATATGCTAGAACGACTGCAACGACTAACGGCTTCGTCTCTCTTTATCTTTTCTTGTGATTTTCTCTTCTTTGGTCTTCTTTGGTCTTCTTTGGTCTACTGTTCTTCATTCTCATTTCTGGCAGACAGATATACCCATTTTGTATTTTGTTTGCATATTGATCAATATAGTTTGCTTCTTATCAATTTGTCTCAATTGGTCAACCTTTTACTAGTTATCAAGTTGCAGATACTCCAAAGTGATCGTATTGAATGCCAATTAGTGATATCAAGTGAGGAAACTCGGAATTTATAATTCGAAAGCAAAAAAAAAAAGCAAAAGCGAAAACGCAAGAGACAGGACTATAGACAAGACAAGACGCCATAGCAATTTCCAAGAAAACAGACAATACAAAGACAACCAAAAAGCAATGGACGTTAAAGCAGTCATTAGTGTGAAGGCAAGGCATAATGAGCAGGAGGCAAAGGCACAGAAAATAAGCTACCCAAGGGACGCCATGGCCATCGAAGAAGAAAAGCGAAGAAGCAGAGAAAGCAAAAAGACAATCATTATCATGCGCAAAGGACACATCGACACCGTTCATTATTACCGCTTCTCAATGGTATCAGGTCCAAACTCCTCGGGCCGGCTGGGATCAACAAAGCACGATAGACGGACATCGCCCTGGCAAGCACCTACAGTCACCCACACATGCTTGGAGGCGGGCACAGTGTCGGCAGTCTTTGAGCCAGAGGCACGTTTTAGCGTCTCGCGGGCACCCGTCCACCGGAGACGGCCAGCGCGGCTTCTGTCGCTGTTGCCGATGCCGCCGTTGGACACCCACTCGCGCACAACGTTGCGCACAAACTCGACCTTGTGCCGGAAGTCATTGGCCGCAGGAATGTTCTGCAGCTCGGGACGTATTACTGGCCGGCGTCTGCTCGACGTTGCGCCCGACGCAGATGTCGATGACGACGAGCTTCCCACGCCAAAGTTGAGCAGCGTCTGCAGAGGGTACGACAGCACGCTCCGCTCGTCGAGCGCTGACTCGTCAAGCATGCCTGTGGCAGCCAGCTCCTCAGCGGCCTTGGCCGGCAGGTGCCAGAAATGGCACCACACACCACCGGCATCAATGACAAGCTTGGTGTGATCGGGAAAGTTGAATTGCAGGTGGCCGTCGCAGAACACCCAGCAGCCGACATCGCCGAAACGTTGGTAGAACGTCACCACGTCACTGGGGATAGGATTGCTGCCAGCCGCCGATGCAGCCTGCGATTTGCGCGCAGACTCCTTGTCACCAGCCTCCAATTCACGACCGTATGCCAGCATGTAGTTGGCGAATTTCTTCCAGAGCACAATGCGTGCACGCTTGCGGTGGTCGTAGACATCCTTGCCCGATGACAACTTGGCGGCCACACCAGTACGCGGGTCGACTGCAATGCGGAAATGGCTGGGATCAACACGCACACGGTGTAGGCCGTCGTCGCCGTTGTTCTCGTAGAAGCAGATGCCTTCAGAGATGGGGATGCCCGAATCGGTGTGCATGGGTACAATCTGGTGGCGGTCGGGGTAGCTCGGATCTTCGCGGCGCAAAATGTGGCGCTCGGCATTGTGAATCAGCAGGCAGGCCGGAGGAAGGTAGTTGCTCTGCTCACCGTCGACACCAGTAGAACCTGATGATGAGCTAGAAGACTCGGCTGGGATGGACATCAAGATGCAGCCAATGCTGCCGTCATTCAGAATGTAGCCCACGCCAAAGCGGTTGGTGTAGTCAACCCACTTCACCACAATCTGAGGGGGGGTGGCAAATGCTCTGTCGCGAGTCGCCGAGGTGAAGGCCATGGTGCGGGCGTTCAGAGCACGATCAAGCTCTGCCTGCAGCTTGCGAAGGCGCAGCATGACGGCATCGGGCTCACTGTTGGGAATGAGCTCCTGAACCTCGGTCGGGCTGAACAGAGACAGGGCCTCAACACCAGGGGCAACTTCTTGTCTGGTGTGCGTCTTGATAACGACTGGTGCGGCCGGTGCAGCCTCTACAGATGCACTACGGGACACTGTTCTTCTCTCTGTTGCTGGCCTGCTGCTGGGGAGGAGAGTCCGTGTGCGAGATGTGCCTGTCGGCTTGGAGGCGGCTGCCTTTTGCTCGCGAGCTTGCAGAGACAGCGAGTTTGTGAGGGGGATATCGCGCCGTGCAGATGGTCTGCGGACGAGGGTAGTAGTTGCCGCCTCGGGGCGGGCTGCTGTAGAAGATGCAGAGGGCATATGTGCAACATCAGCGCTTGTCTGCACTGGCAGTACTGGCTCGGCCGGTGTGTTGCTGCGAGTAGGTCTGCCCTGTGCGCGCTGCTGCGAAGCAAAGCTCTGGGGAGGAGCCCGGAGGAGGCTGGCAGGTGCTAATGGCAGAGCAGCTGTCGTGGGTCTTTTGTGCACCGACTCCATGGCATTGGCGACCACGGATGCGGTTTGTGTTGACCACTCGGACAGAGGTGGCTGGGAAGACATTGGCAGGGATGGTGTTGAGGACGACAAAGTGATGGGAAGGACAGGAGTAGAAGCCTGTCCCTGCAGGAGGCGGTTCTCCTGGACCCAGTTCTCAAACGGACGGTAGACAATGTTGTCCGCAAGCGGGATGGCTGGTGTCAGACCAGCCTGCTCCTCGGCGGCCATCTCGCGCCAGACAGGCTTGGATACAATTTTGGTAGAGTTCCATGGGCCAATGTTGCACGTTCTGCACATCTCCTGGAGTGTTTCCAGGTTGTGGCCCTGCACTCTGCGGCTGCTGGGCTGCTGGTAGAAAGCGTCGTTGTCGGGGGGCAGCTCTTTGAGCTTGACGGACATATCTTCGGGCTTGGGCATGTAGCCCACGATGAAGAAGGGATGCTCGACAATGGCATCGGGATCGGGGCGCATGTGTGGTTCTTGCAGCATAGATGCAACGACATGTTTGGCCTCTTCGCTGATGGCCCGGCCGTCGCGTGTTGGCCACTCATAGTCACGCTCCCTGGCCCGGCGATAGATCTCGTCCGTGGTGGAAGACTGGAACGGCGGTTTGGAAGTGAGCATAGCAAACATGATGATACCCAGACTCCAGATGTCGACCATGTGGTCATGGCCCTTCTTGCCCTTCTCGAGAATCTCGGGTGCAATGTAGTTGGGGGTGCCACAGAGTGTGGTGCGACGGATGGTCTGCATGTCGCGGCCGGTAACAAGCAGGGCAGCGAGGCCAAAGTCACCGATCTTGGCGTTCATGTTCTTGTCGAGGAAGACGTTGCCCATCTTGAGATCGCGGTGGATAATGCCCTTGGCGTGCATGTACTTGATGGCGCCGGCGATCTGGACGCTGTAGAAGCGCACCTCGGGTTCGGTGACACCGCGACGGCGCTTGACCATATCCATGAGCGAGCCATTGGGGCACAGCTCAAGGACGAGGTATGTTGAGCTCTCAAAGGAGAATGCGCGGAAGAACTGGACAATGTTGACCTGACGCATCTTGGAGTGAATTTGGAGCTCGGTTTGGAACTGGCAATGTTAGCGGTGTCACTTGACAGTGTGCATTTATCCGTATTGACGCACCTTTTGCTCCATTTTGGTGGGCATTTTGCTCTTGACAATTTTGAGAGCATACAGCTTCTTGGTGCCGGCGAGGGTACCTGCGTAGCATACAGCAAAGCCACCCTTGCCGAGCATCTTGCCAACCTGGTAGACGGCGCCATCCTTGCGGTCTACGCTGGGAGGCTCAGTGACATGGGGGGGCGGCGGTGGCGGATGTTCCTTGTCCTTTGTGGCCTTGAGCTGCGCGGCAGCCTTGGTCTTGAGATCGGCAGTCGTGCTACGAGGGCGGCGGGCATTGGCATCCCTAGGAGACAGTGCCTCCATATCGATGCCCTTTCCGACCATGTTGAGAGAGAAGTCGTCGCGTGGTGAGAGTGGTGATCATGCGAAGGTGGTGTGGTAATGATGATGAGCTTGTCGTGTAAGCTGAATAGTATATGCTGGTGTTGCTGATGTGTCGCGTCGGTGTCGATGTCAATGTTGGTGTCGATGTCGTCTTGTTGTCGTTGTTGTTGTCGTTGATATTCTGTTGATACTGGTCAGAGGTTGAGAAGACAAAGAGGAAATGAGAAGACGAGTCGAAGGATGTTATGAGATATGAGTGACAGCAAGTGGATCCTCGCAATATCAACAAATATGAGACCAGCACAAGCAGTGCAAGGAACGCAAAGGGCGGTAAAGGCAGTGCAAAGTAGAGACGCAGAGGAAGAGTAGGGAGTGAAGAAAGACGCTGCAGAAGAGAAATGAGACATGAAAAATACTCACCAGTCTGTTGAAAAGACACGAACAAAACAAGCCAAAAAAGCAAGTCGTTATGAAAACAAATGCAAGCCTAGGTATCGTGAAAGCTAGACGCGGCCTGTCCCGTAGGTGTCGAGGTAGTTGGTGTGGTCGGATGAAAGAAACAAAGACACAAAAGGCAGAGACGCGAGCAAAAAGGTAGAGAAACACAGCATAGTGAGCTATGAGCACCGTGTTGGTAAACGGTAGCAAATAGCAACTGATAGTAACGGATGGGGCCGCTGGTTGCTGGGCAACATGGTTATAAGCAGCTAAACTGGGGCATTGGTGGGGATTGTGATTGGTTGTCCACCGACATCCACCTAGACCCAGATTATGTAATTCGGATGAGCGTTGGACCAGGCTGACACCTCCACGGCTGTTAATCGCCGCCAACCCGACGCCAGCCCGACTTGATTGACTAGTAAAGCGGTTGACGACGTAACTAGCTGGACAGTGAAGCGTATTTCCTGCAGATTGATTTTCGTTATCTTTCCCTGCCAATCAGCATACTGACACCCAATCACAGCCAAGACGACGACGACGACGACGGCATACCGACGGCACGCCGACGACCCCCTCCTCGACTCGTTACATCACAATCTACGGCTCGATAAGACGGCTTTCTCAATTCCTGACGACGGCACCATATCTCGGCCTGCAAAGGCACTCCCACAACCGAACTTACCGCGCTCTTCTGCGGGCTGATCCCGTCCGCCACCATGGTCGCCCTGCCCCTCTTCAAGCTCGGAGCTCTCTTCGTGCGGCACATTTCCAAATATGGCGCGGTAGGTCTCTTTTTCTTTCTTTCTTTTTTTTTTTTATGCTTTCCTTGTCTTCTTCGTCTTCCAAAGTGGACGCTTCTAACTCTACAGAACCAAATCAAAGTCCGGGCACATGAACACGTCCGCTTCCGCGCCTTTGCCGCCAGGTACGGCCAGCACATCCACCAGCTCAACATGCGCATGAGCGTCGCCCTGCTGCGCAACGCCAACGCCGAGAAGATTGCCAAGGAAAAGGCCGAGGCCGCTGAGGCACCCACAGCCAAGACAAAAGAAGAAGTCGAAAAGGAAGCGCGCGCCAAAGCCAAGGAGGAGGCCACGCGCGCAAAGTACGGCACAACGGCCAAAGAGTCGCACCCCGTGTCGCAGATCATCAACCCGGCAGCGAGCGTGTGGCGGCGCAAGTTCCGCCCACTGCCCGAGGCCAAGGCGGTCGACCTGTTTGCCGATGTGATTGGCGACGCCTTCATTCTGGGCATTGCCAGCTTGCTCGTCATCTACGAGTACTACAAGTCAGCGACCAAGCCCGACACCCACGGCGAGCGCATCAAGGAGCTGACACAGCAGCTGGAAGAGCTGCAAAAGGCGGCACAAGACTACCAGAGACAAGAGCTGCGGAGCGAGAGCCGGATTCTCGCCATGGAGTCGGCGCTGCGCGGGTTCCACGACCCCAAGACAAAACAGCCGCTGCTGCCACCAGCTCCAGCACCGGCAGAAGAGCCACCAGCACAGACATCACCGCCGGCAGTTGCGGCATGACATGGCCACATGCCTATTTAGAGATAATTAGCTGAAACGGAAGGAGCGGCCGGCATCTTGCCGGGAAAGATCAAAAGGCCGGCGGCAGGTGATGATACCGAGCCACTTCCTTCCGATTGAGGCATCTCAGAGGGGGCGCCTCTTGCCTTCCCTACCATTGCGGCAAACAGGTTTGCCTTGACGACACATGATCAACCAATATAGACTTATTTTTGTACATAGACCCAGCTTAGAAAGCATTCCAGCAAGATATCATTCTCACTCTCCATCTATCTCACCTGTCCCGTCGTTGTATTCTTGTTCCAATGAGCCATTTAGATGATCGAGCCTCGGCACCATGCCGGCCACCATTCGGCAGTCGTGGTGCTAGTGTCCCGGCCACCACCAACAAACCCACCCGCAATTTACGCCGGTCACATCTGCCGCCTATGGCCACGGCCCCGGCTGCCGTTGCGACTGAACCCGCGGCTACGATTTCTACAGCACCACCGCTGAGACCTCCCAGACTAGGCTCCACGCATTCCACCACAAGGCCAGTTCAGCACTCTGGCCGGGCTATCTCGTCTAAACCTGGGCTTCTCCTTTCAAGGCCGACACTGACACCAACGCCGCCGCCGCCGACTTCAAAGTCCATCCAGTCTCGAACCACGATGGGCCCGCCTGCGGTGCCGAATCCTCCAGAGCGGAAGATCCAACGCATGGTCTTTTGTGCATCGCTCCAAGACCACGCAGTTTGGGGTCCAGTCGTTCCGCTACTCTTGGCTAGCAAGACCCAGCCTGAATGGGAGAGGGCCCAGCTGAGTTCGCACGACCTCGCCGTTTATATAAATTGCCGCGACGGCATAGACAACAGCAAAAGCAGCACAGTCCGGTTTGCCCTGGTGACTACAAGTGATGTTGGGCAGCCAGAAACAGCCAAGAAGCTCCAGCGCCTGGCAGGACGGAAGAACGGAGAAGGCGCCGTTGTTCTCTTTTTACTGTCGCGGTGTGCGGCAGACAATCAAATCGACACCATGGCCGCCTATAGCCAGCTCCAAGACGAGTAAGCTCTTTATCAGCGCCACTGTACTTTCATTGTACAATATTAAGCAATACTAATAGCAGACTACAAACTACGGCCATATCGATTCTTCCTCTGACTGCGGCCGAGACTCTTCCGGCGACAGTGGCGGCTTTCTGCGGACAACTAACAGCGGACCTTGTCGAGAAACCCGATGCCAGCACAACTCGCATTCACAACCTGCTACGGATGTACTTTGGAGAGGCGGCACCGATATCTGCCGACGGAGCCAAGAAGCTGGTGGCGGCATGCAAAGCCGAAAAGAGAGTGTCGTCTCGGGAATCCAAAGTTGACCTAAAGGATGTGATCAATTTTGGAGATAGTCTCAGAAAGAGCGGCCGTCTCGGAGAGGTTCTTGATTTAGAAGATGTGCGTATGATTTCATCTTGACTATCGGCTGTACATTACAAGGATACAAGTATCGAGACTAATCGCCTCCCGCGATTCGTTGGCGTCGATCCCGACCAACAAGTTAGGGCCTTCCCGTCTGCCGTCCGGGAACGCGCCGAACAGCTAGAATTTTATTTTTCTTTGTTCATTGTTCATTTCTCTCTTCTCTTTGTTCTTTGTTCTTTATTAATTGCTAACTTGGGTTGCCTGCTGATGAATATTTAGCTCGGTGGCTACCAGGGTGGTCGCTGGTTGTTGGCCAGGTCGCCATATTGTGGCTTGGTGTTGGCCAAAGTGCAAACGGGCGCTTAGTTCTGTGTTGCTTTCTTTTTATTCTTGGTCAAAAAAGTAATTGAGGATAAATATAGTTTCCTACTTCTTGCCAAGTGTGGGTGGCCGGCGGTTCCATGAAGCATCCAGAGGATGGCGTTCCTGGCACTACACAGACGGGAGGAACATTGTATTTGCAGAAGAGTACTAAAACAATCAAGTTGGCAATCTCAATGCGCAAAGTGAAGGTGGCGGCCCAAAAAGAAGGCCGACGCAAGCCAAAAATATACAAAAAGGAATACAAAAGGGACGCAGATGAAGACGGGCGCTTATACTGTCTGTGGCCAGCTGTGGTTGTTTCCATGCTGCATTTACCCCTATCACCATCTGTGCACACTTGGACTGTATATCTTTGCTTCTATCTGCACATTTCTGCATAGATGTGCATAGTGTGACTTGAGGCAAATGACATTTCGTCACGACTGAAAACCAGCTTTGATTATCACTGATAGCACATAGCACTGATAATCATCAACCACTGTGCTGATCACTTCTGTTGACGAGTCAGCATAAAGCAGACCCAGATATCCCCGCCGTACCATTCGGACGTTAATCCCCATGCGGGCATGCAAGTGATGTGTTGACAATGTGAAAAATGAGCAGAGAGTATGAATAAATATTGGGCCGACAAAGAACGGCAGATGCGGAGTGGCCTTCAAGTCCATGAGAATGCAACACAAGTGCCGTTATTGGAAAACGAATACAAATGATATAAAAATAGAAAGGCCCTACTGCGTAGAAAAGGCCTCAAGAAGGCCGCTTCACGTCTTGGTAAGATGAATGAGGCTGGGCAAGAAAGGAGAAAAGGGTCCGAGTCCGGGTACTCTTCAAGACGTCCAAGATACTGTAGAGCCATCGTCCAATAACCCAAGATGTGACGACTTTGTCCACCCTGCATTCAACATTTCTTTTCTCTTCTTTTGGGATTGCGATAGCGGTGAACATTAGTCTTCCGAGCCCGAGCAAGCCGCCGTCGTGGTCAGGTCTACTCTTTGCTATCGGGTCATCCCAAGACCGTCCCAGAGGAGCACTAGCGGGCTAAGCGAAATATATATATTTTGCCCTTGGTAAAAGTATCCGGGTCCCAAATGGAAATATAAATAGATTCAAGCTGAGAACCATGTGTTTTAGCCATAAACTACGTCGTAGGGCCATGCAGTACAGGGTGCATACGGCCCCCAAATGAAGAGAGTTGAGGTGATGATTTTCGTCGTTCCTGGGGAATACGCATGTCAGTTTCGTGCGGAGTAAACATGGTTACGACTTGGTCGTTGGACTTGTCCAAGGATGTCTCGATAGAACAGTAGAATGCGTCGTAGTGCTGATATTCGGGTCGTCAGGTCACATTGACCCAGGCCAGCTTTTTCCGTTTCTCTCGTCATGATTTTTTTTTTTTCAGCATCCTTGCATCTGTCGCCGTTTGCTATTCTATTTTCGGAGCACATCCGGGTAGCATCGTTCGGTCAACAGAATCGTCTTGTTCGCATCACATGTCCTCAACTGCTGCAACAAGAAAATGGCAAGCCTCTAAAAGTATTGGCAGATATTGTCGCGAAGAGAAACAGCGCAATCAGGCCGGTGTTTTGGCCGACTTCTTCTACGCCAGATTAGTATCAATTAGCATCAAAATAGAGGTGAGATAGGTGGCGGTATTGGCGACCAAGTGATGCTCATATATATCACGGCATGGTGAAGACGAGTCAAGCGGGGGGATGAAGTTGAATGGGCCAATGAGAGCAGCCGTGCAACCGCCCAGCTAAACTAGGAACCGACCCGTCACTGTGGGGCGGCGTGCAGCGAGCACTTACACCGCATAATCGCTACATGAGACGGGAGTAAGTCAAGAGATGATGAATGCATGAGAGAAGGCGAGAGTGGGCAAAGATTGGGCAGTTATTGGGAAATAATCAGGTATGAATGGTAGATGAGTTTGCAGGGCCTTTGTGAGGGTTATCACGAGCTCAATGTGTAGCATCAGGCAAGGCCTAGATTTGAAAGAAACGAAAGAAGCGAAAGAGCCGTCGTTAAAATATATGATAAAAATAAGAGCAAGCTGAAGAAACAATTAAGTCAGCAAATGTCTGAAATCAAACAACCGTTGAGGTGGCTGGGATTGAGACACCGGGCTCCGATTTATATTGTCTCACCCCATTATCTGTAGATAGGTGCGATCCGAGCATGGACACACACCGATCTGCCCTTCTCCTTTATTGGCTTACAATCGAGCTGTAGAGGTGGTGTTTGCTGTAATACTGCCGTCGTTGGCTTGATCGCACAAGGAAGCAGGGGAGGTGCAGATTCAACGACAACAGTGCACTTTTGATTCGCTTCTATTGGCAGACTGTTGTGGCAACGGCAGTGCTTGCTTCGGTTTATCAAATAAAAACGGGCGTCTCGCTGGGATGGTGGTGTGCAAAGGCAAAAGGAAGCTGAGATGGTGTGGTCGGCATGCCCTGAGCACGCAGTCAGCACTCTGTTTACGATTGATTATGTAAGCTATGTAAAGTATTCTGGGATATCAGACAGCACAGCAATATATATTATTTCGGTCCTCGGTTATGGCCAACTATGAGTGTTGCTGGTGACTATTATTTTAAACTAGATACAGCTACAGTTTTGATTAAGTCCCTTATTATTTGTATAGTTCAACTGAAACCAAGCAAAGTGAATGTCAAGAGTGTAATAAATACTAAACAAAATCCCTTAATGCCGCCTTGATAAATCAAGCAATTACGCTGTTTATTTGTCCCATCTGCAAACAACGAGACTAGAAATGAACCCACCTGACTCATACCATCTTTTATATTGTCTCCCACAATGTCTCGCGTGATCTTCAGAAACATCGTCATGTCGTACTTTAAGAGACAAGTCGACACGTGAGGCTCTATGCCGTGTAAATTACAAGGAAGGAGCTGACCGCCAGTCGTTTGTCTACTTGCCATCTAGCCTCTAGCAAACACTGGTAGTTCTTCTAGTCCTCAATACTTGATAGTCAATACCAATACCAAGGGTCCAGGATTGCTCTCTGTTGATGCAAACTCTATTGACCCACCGCTTTAGACCTCAAACTCTTGCTGCTTCACTTGGCCAAGCCTCTCGAGATAGAGCAGCAGAAGATGTCTCTCGAGTGTCCAATGGCGGGCGTGCGCGTGAGTGCTTGTACAGGTACTTGGTCGTTCCCTGCTGCTCTTCGGTTCCAGGCGGGCCGTTACCAACAGGCGCTTGGTGGTTGAGGTAATACTGTGTCTTGGATTGAGGGCCCCAGTCTACTCAGTAGCACTTCTCGCATTGGATTGCTTTGGCTATTACGTAGGCTCAATAATCAATATCTCATCTGTCTCGTTAAAAGCGTGGCTTAGTCATCAATGACTAATGCACCGCGCCTTCATCTCACCACTAAGACTCGTATCTATTTCCAGCACAGCAACAGTTCTCCATTTACTTTTCACAGCGTCACTCTGCAAACTCCATTCGATACTCCTACCAATTTGTACCAGTACCTCCTGTCACCACCGCAGAGGAGCTAGCGAAACCAGGGGTCGTCCAAGGACCCCTGTCGCCTCATGTCTGTGGCTCTGGTGCTAGTGGATTCTACGCTCTGATTGGCTAGATCACTTATACTACTACCCTCCTAACCGCCCACTCACAGCCGGGATCCCCTCTTCTCGCTCTGTCTCCTCCGCAACCTCGTCTTCTCCTCTCTTTTGGAGCGCTCGCTTAATATGTTGCTCGCTATTTCTCTCTTCTTATTGCTCTTATTGCTCTTCTTATTGCTCTTCTATGCCTCGAGCTCTACCAATCCGATACCCGCCTCTTGCCATGGCATATTGTTTTTGGAGACCAATCTGTCTCTAATTTCTCGTTGCCTCGATTATCTCGACGCCTTCTGCCAATGTCCTTGCCTCGTACCGACTGGGCAGTGCCTCTTTACGTGAATTGCCGTCCAATGCATTGCTCTCCGCAGGCTGATGACGAGGCTGGTCTAATATCAGTAGTCTGCACTATTGATCTACTGCTTGAATCGGCCATAGTGCCATCACCAATGATCCATAAAAGTGTGATCAGTGATGCGTGATGCGTGAAATCGGCCAGGCCAAGCAAACCAATGTGGTCAGAGTGATAGCCATGCCGCCCACCCATGCATGCACCCGAGTCCCGTGCAGACGCCTGCAGTAGAGACCATAGAAGTTCGTTTATTGTTGTTGAACGATTGATTAAAGAATGAAAATCAAAAGAGAAACTACATATGCAGCAGCATCCCTCTTTTCTACCCCCTCCCGGCTCTGTTTTTGATTTTGATTTGATTTCCTCTCCTCTTTTTCTTTTCTCTCTTATTTCTCTCTTGTTCTCGGTATATCTCCTCAATTCTCCTCCCCGTCGATTATCAAACTCACAGCTCTTGACCTTTCCACTCTCAAACCCTCTCTGTTTCCAACACGGCTCTCCTCCCTCGACGCCCGCACTTTTGCCTACTTGAGCCTCTTTACCTTTTATCTTCAAACCTCTTCAAACACCACCTCCGTGCTCCGCCTCCTGATCTCCTCGGCACTCTCTCTCTAATCTACCACTTTCAGTCTATCACTCTGCCCATTCTTACCTACCCACTCTACCAAACCTTAATCCATCCTGGTCATTGACACCAACGAGTCACTCTCAGCCCACGCCTCGCTTTATCGACGCTGTACATACGATATCGACGGCATCTTGAATTGTATACGACTGTTTTACTTGCTTCATTTTCGATATCATCATTTCTTGCATCTTTTTTTTCTTTCTAGATCATACGATACACGACCTCACGATCGGCACGCTCTCGTATTCTCATCTCATTTGAATCTGATTTCATCTACTTTTTGTATTCATCTTATCCGGCCTTGTTTCTGCTTTCTGCTTTCTACTCATGCTCATTGATACCCCGTTCCATCTCTATTGTTTCTCGTCTCATTTTCTACTCTCGATTCAGTTTCTCGTCGTTTCTCATCATCTCATATGGAATTCGAATCCCCATCTTCAAAGCCAACTTTCCCATTCGAAAGCAACTTTCCCATCTCCCATCTCTCAACTGGCCATATCCATCCCCTGTCCTGACCCCTTTGTCTCTCAACTTGTTTCTGATACACTGGTTCTTCACCCCGGTCACGCAATACGAGATACACCACATTAAGTCTATTCTACACAGCAGAGCCTCAGACACAAGCGAGCCACGATACGGACTACTCCTACTCCACCCAACCTAGTTCAGAAACGATAGCTGCTTTAGCTTTCTTGTCCCTTTTGAGTCTTCATCTTGAGCGCAGCCTATGCCGCCTCGGATGCCCGCTGCTGTAGGAGACCATTATACCAGAGCTTGGATTTTAGGAAAAGAAAAGCATCAACAGACGCAGCATCTGCAAAGCCAACACTTGCAACACACTCAGCATTCGCAGAGTCATCGACCAAAGCAGACACTCTTGGATACAACCCCCCCAAATCCACATTCTCAAACACAAAACAAACACTACAAACACAAACACTACAAGCACTCCATCCCTCCCTGACCCAAACTACACAGGCCATAATACGACCTGTACCCATTCTACATCAACCCACAAACATCCGACACGGGCCCCCGTTGGAAACTGGGCCGTCTCATACAAGACACTCCCGGCCTCGGGTGTCAGCCTGGGGCACCCTTATTGTTGCTTAGACTGTATTGTCTCTACACTCGTATTATATTGACCCTTTTACCATTGCCATCCAAAGTGGAAGACGGGAATTAAGGGACATTCAAGAGAAATACCATTTTCTTTTCAGAATCCCATCTTCACGACCCTCTTTCTCCTTTTCTACTCTTACTCTCCTCTTCCTTTTCTCTGTTCTCTCTTTTCTCTTCCTTCTTCTTTTCTCTTCCTCTTTTCCTCTTTTCTTCTACTCCTGTTTCCTTCTTTTCTCTTCAGCGCTGTGCACTCGCTTTGTCGATACCCTTCTTTCATATCGACACTGGTTGTTGCTTTATTATTCTATTCGTTTTATTCCTATTTTTTTATTACTTCCCTTCGCTTCAACTTCTTTCGACTTTCGACTGTATTTTTTAACTATTCATCTTTACACACGGGTACCGGCTGCCTGTTCTCTCCGTCTACGTCTTTCGCTTCTTCATTTTCGCCTTCTTTTCGCTATTTTTGACCGCCACGACCGATCACGATACAGTTGATATTCCTGCGATCCGATCTTGAATCGAAAAGACTACAGAAAAAAGAAACCGAAACAAAACACATTCTCTACACTTCTTACATTTACCTACCTTCATCATGGGTCGTCTTATCAAGAACCACTGGGCACGCCTCATTGTCCTGTCCGCCGCTGCCTGTACGTTTTTTTTTTATATATATCTATAAATATATATTAAAGTTCTTGAATCCTCTTTAAATCTGCCTACTAACAAAATAGACCAAGTTGCTGCTGCTATCGAGGGCTTCTTCTGGCCAAAGGTGTTTTGGGATTTCCTTACGCGCAATCTCGACCCTATTGTCAAGCCCGTTCCCGTATTACAGATTCTCAACCTATTGCTTGGCCTCGCCGTGCTCGCGTGGGAGTGGCCCCTGGGCGCTCTGGCCGGCTCTGCTTTCCACCGCAGCCTCGAGACCCGTCTCGCTCTCATCCCGCTCGCCGCCCTGGCCGCTGTGCTGCTGTACCAGGGCACCAATGCGGCCATCTACTATATTGTCGGCATGATGGTTTATACATGGGCGTACAGCGAGGGCGAGGTCATCTGTGCCAAGCCCTGGACGCTGCCCCAGCGCACCCAGCGCGGGCGTGTCTAGATCTCGACGTCAACGAGACGTCTACAAAACGTCAAGACACGAACAAAGAACAACAAAATGAACAGAAAAGAAAAGAATTATCCGGCCTCCCTCTTCATCGACCTCACACCTGTCACGTCGCCATCACCCTTCTCTACCTCCATCTCCACACGGCCGGTCTTCTTTATCTGAGATATCTCATATATCCCAGACATCTCCAATATCAGATACCATCAGATACTCTACTTGGTAGAACCTGTATACAAACTATAGAAAACACAAAGCCTCAGTTGGAGGCTCAATATAAATGTGCATGTGCAATGCAAGCAAGGTGGAGGAGGAGGACCATCCAGGGCAAATGGGATTTTTCTTTATACTACTTTTGATAATTAAGCGAACAGCGAGCGATTTTAATTTTATTTCTATTTGAACTTATTTCTGTTCTATATTCTACCACTAACTACACCTAGACCAAGAGAGGGACAACATGAAACAGCAATCATACATCTCAATAGATAGGCGTGCAGCGCTTGATAGAGATATAATAGATGAGAATAAGAAATGTAAATGGTGTCTATACGCTATGTACAAAACCTGCTATCGTATGCTACAGAATAATAATATACATGATGAATATAAAAGAACAGAAGTGATACAAAATACAAAGTGCTTACTCAGCCTTGCCATCGGGCACAGAGCTGTCCTGCTCCGACGAGCCGGAAATCTCCTGGTCCGTCAGCGTGTGCGACTCGGCCTGCGGCCCCACGTAGTTCTTGCGGCCGTCAAAGATCCACTGCAGGCCGGCAATCACCAGCACGACGCCGAATGCGACAATCGAGTAGTTCATGTTGTTGCCCGTCACCGGGTTCTCGGGCGGGAACACAAACAGCACCGTCGTCAGCACCGTCCAGGCAATGCCCACCATGTTGGCAACCCAGCCGGCGGCATTGCCCAACTTGAACGCGCGCGACTCGGGCAGCATGTTGCGGCCGCGAAGACAGTGGATGGTGGGCGGGATGGCGTAGGTGACCCCCAGACCGACGACACTGGCGGCGACAATGGCGTTGAAGGCGCTGCTGCTGCCCAGGAAGACCAGGCCAAAGACGACAACCCAGCCCGTGGTCCACAGCAGAGCATTCAGGGGAACATCGAGGCCGGTGTGCACGCGCGCAAAGATGCTGCTAAAGGGCAGACCACGGTCGCGGGCAAACGCGTAGCTCATGCGGCTGCTGGTGGTCATGAGGGCGGTCGACGTGAACAGCATGCAGATGAGGGGGAACATGAGCAGGCAGACGGCGCCGGCCTTGTTGTTGGTGGCCTGGTAGATGATGGTCAAGAGGGGGCCGGCGGAGGCGCTGTTGACGGCGTCCATGTCGGTGATGCAGAACAGCAGGCAGCTCAGGAACACGAAACCGGTGAACATGCCGATACCGATGCTGTACAGCATAATCTTGGGGCCCTCGACGGTAGGGTTGGGGATCTCCTCAATCATGTGGATGGTGCCGTCGAAGCCGGTCAGGGCAAAAGCACCCTGCAGTAGACCCAGCATCCAGGCCAGGCCATCGGGCCAGCCGACCTCGTTGATGACGGAGCCGTAGACAAACGAGCCGGGCTGGTAGTCGGGCGTCGCACAGGCCAGCACGGTGACGCTGATAATGACGAAGCCAGCGAGCGACCAGAGAAACGCGGCCTTGGTAAAGTAGGGCAGCAGACGGGTCGAGAAGGCGTTGATGAAAAAGGCGGCCAAAGTGAAAGCGCAGTAGATCAGGAACTGGTGCCACGCCTTGGACTCGTACGACCCGTCCATGAGCGAGATGATGTTGAGCACCAGCGTGCTGCCGAGCAGACCGCCCGTGGCTGTGAGACAGACCCAGGCACCGACGTTGATCCAGCCGGTGACGAAACCGATGGAGCGCGCATAGCTAGGCCAGCTGATGACTGAGGCCCAGTGGTATTGGCCACCGGCAGTGGGGTAGGCAGACAAGAACTCAGCGAGCGAAGCGGCGAGACACAGGTTGCAGACACCGGCGACCATAAGGCCCCAGACGACGGCACTGGGCCCGCCCGAGGGCAGGGCCAGGTTCATAGAGGTGGACAGCGCCGTCCAGCTGTTGAGGATGGCAAAAGCCAGACCCAGCATGGACAGTTTTGAGAAGTTGCGCTCGAGCTCCTGCTTGTGGCCCATGCGCTCGAGGGCGGCAGCCTCGGCACTGAGTTCAGCATTGCGTTTTTGGGTTGCTTCCTCCATGGTAGAATGTGTGAAAAGAGGAGGAGGGAGATGGGAGATGGGAGATGGGGGATGGGATGAGGGGAAGAAAGAAGAGGAGAGGAGAGACAGTCTAGGCTCAAGAGATGATGGGAGATGTCTTGGGTTATATATCCTCTGAAGATATGCAGTTGCTACAATTTGATGTAGAATAAGACAGGCAGGCCCGGGAGAGACAGACAGACAGGGTGACAGCAGACGCCCACACTCCCACACCCCACAATCTATCAAACGGCAAATCTACGAGTAATAGTCTCAACGATAAATCTAATAGAAGTACTCGAGTTATCAGTGCTCTCCAGTCATGTCCAGTAAGATCCAGTAATCTCAGACGGGGTTGGTTGAGGAGAAAACAAGATACATGATACATGGTGCAAGATACAAAGAGATAGCAAAGGGTCTCGGACGAACAACACTATCTAGAGTCTCACTGTCCAAGCGTTCCTTCTTTCTCACCTTCTTCCTGTTCTTCCCTCGTTCTTTTCGCCTCTGCTCCTCTTCTTCACCCTCCTCTATTTTCCCCAGGCAGCCCGTACGACCGAGTATTTCGGCTGACACTTCCTAGTTCGGACTCGATGTGGGGTTAAAATGCTTGTTTAGAATACGTTTAAAACACTTTCGTTGTCTAAAATAATAGATACCATGAAAGCCTTACTTGAGGCAAACGTGTAATTGCTATTAGTCGGTACCTGGGTTCCCCGGACACTGCGACCAACAAAAACTGCCATTGTTACGTAATGCCGTTTTTTAATGAGATCGTCCCTCCATTTATTTCCTCTCTATTTGGCAGTAGTTTGTCAAAGTTGACAAGTTGTCCACGGACAAGTTGCGGCGTTAGGAAGTAGGAAGGAGCGATTGTAAGAGATCGTTGAGTTTAAAACCAATGGCTCTTTCCTTTTTCGTCGCGTGCCATGCAATGCCAACTGTCTACAGGGCTGAACGGCTACCTATCTTAGAAATTCTATGGAAATACTAGATCTTTTTGCTGTATTCTACTGGTGCTTTAGCGATCGCCAAGAAAGCCGAGCCGGCACATCAATCAATCTGGCACCCTTCTTGACATCTTCTCGAAGGCGGCAGGTGCAGCCAAGCCGACCAAAACCACCCCAAATAACTGCCCAAAATCGTCCACTAAGCAGGGTCTCGCTGAGCGCTGCAGTTTCTCCCCTGATTCTTCTAACAGAGCTATTATATAGGTGTAAATACTCTTCACACGACTAACAATACGCTATTTGCCATTGCCATTCGCGCAGCCGCGAACGGAGTGTCGGAGTATCACCAGTAATTACACATAAAGTACGGAGTAGACTGACAGAAACCACCGCTAGAGAGCAGAAAGTAATATGCGCCCTTATCTTAAGCCCCACATACGAAGTAGTTTGCTAATAGTATTGACTAATTTCGTTCTAGCAATTCTGTCCACTCTTCTGCATTTCGGTGGTGTGTTTCTTCTGCAAACAACACTGATTTTCCAGACTCGTTCAGCCCTCCGAGACCCTGTTCTCCGCGAAATCGTTGTTACGAGTCAGCAACCAGATAACCCGAATATTCTTGCTCGACGTATTTCTACATATCAAATGATATGGATGTGATTTGATGTTTGATCTCGCGACACGGTGATAGACGATCCCACGCCAACATGAGCTTAGCAGTTGTCAGAGGCGGCAGTGCCGTTGACAGACCTCCAGATGCAATTGCATATGTGATAAAGAAATGTCAGCTTGAGGTATATCCCGGATATACAGGGAGGGGGATATGCAATCTATGCAGGCCATGCATGGCACTGGAGACGCGCCACGCGAAGCTCTCGTGTGGACGCCTCTCGTGGGGGGGAATATTCTACAGCGAGACACTGAGGCTTCTCCATGACGATGCAGTGTGCGGTGACAACGGCGCCGTGGCCGATGCGTATTCCATACACTGGTGACGACGCAGTTGCCCTCATGGCATGGATGACCGGTGTAGGCGGCACAGCAGCGTGGCCGCAGCATTTGGTATCCTACTTCCCATCTGGTAGCAATTGCTGCAGCGCCTATCTTACAACGTCCTCAGTACAGGCATACCAGGTCGGCTCTTTGATAAGATGTTTATCTCGGCACGACATTCCTAAATGACAATTGGGAAGCAGTGTGCACTTTAGATGTACTCAAAGTACTGCCTGCCAGTCGAGTAATGCAGGCGACGTCTTCTAGAAGCAAGGGTGCAACGTCGCGTATTGGACTAGTTTCTGTTGGCCTGTTAGGTCAGAGTGTCGGGTCAAAGCGCCAAAGCTTGAAGGCCGACAGAACCGCAGATTCCCTAGCCCATATTATGCTGGCTCTCATGTTTATGCTCATGTCGATGCTCTACTAATGGCTGATGCCGTATCGTGTGTTGGGTTACTCTATTTGACCTCGGTCAAGGGTGAAGCTGTCATTTCCATACTGAGCAGCCTTGCCAATGCCATGTCAAGGTCCACGCCTACATCTGTTCCCCACGGTCGGGAGCTCGGACTTGTTGACAGTGACGTTGTCATGCGATCCTTATCTGACTGGCGGTGCATATATTGCTTGATTCGTCGTTTCCGTTATGTCCAGATAGGTGTGACTGATGATGACAGTAGAGAAATGATAATAAAGGGATAATAACAAAGCAAGGGCCGTCGGTGAGCCTATCCCTATCTCTAAAAGTACGGAGTGCAATGACGCCACACGGCTGTACAGCTCAGGAATTGCTGTATTGAGTATGTCCATGCGGCCACCATTTACTGCGCACGCTTTTTGGCAGCAGAGTCGCGGCCACCCTCCCAAGGCCGCTTTGCACCTTGCTGGCAAGCGGACCTACGGCAGTATCATGGTAGCCTCGGCAATATAGAGAGGTGAGATAAATAAACGGCTATCAAGAGTAGCCGGTTAGTATATGACCTCGATGACTAATCATCACCGGAGCGCGGGAGATTATCAGATACTCCTGCTCAATTCCATGCCTGGGATTCGCCTTGCCCATCTCCCAAATCCCCGAAAAGAATCATCTCACAAAATCAACAACTAACATAGACGGCTATGAGATCCACGACTGAGAATGGCAGAGGCACTCTGAACAGCTTGCATGTTCGACATACACGGATGGATAGTTCAACTTGCTATTTGTTGAGGTCAGCTTCACAAGATAAATGAAAGACGAAAGACCAGTCACTTATGAGAGTACGGCAATACCTCCCACATGGCAGGAAAATTATGTCGATTCATATTAACAAAGCACAACAACACCTTGTGAGGTTCGCCAATACTCGCCATCTCGATTTGTTGAAGATGACTAATCACAACTGGCAATATGTTGCGAGCTGCTAAGATGCAACACGAGAAGGTATGAAGCATGGGGAAGACACGATTTATCAGGTTTATATTCTCCTACTAACTTACTACCAGGGTCGCGTATGGGCCATGGTCACAGAGTACTTCACATTGGCTCAAGGTGGCTCACACTTATTCATGATGACTCATCATGGCTCGTTGAGCAGCTGTTCACTGATCAGACCACCACACAGCAGCACCATCAGACGACGAGCTCGACACATTCAAGTGTGGCTCAAGTCGAATCATTGAGTGATAGTACAAATTGTTGGCCAATCTACTGCTAGTCTTCCTGTCGACAAGAGTGCGCCAGTTGACCGGTCAGGTTGGTTGAGCACAAGTGATGCTCAGTCAGCCACCCGCCATATCACAGGAGCCGCCCAGCGCCCGCACATCCCTGTTATTCCCATGTCTTTCACATGCTCACATTTCATTCCAGATCAAAAGTCAAAAGTCAAAAGTCAAAATGCAACAGTTTTGATCGTCAGCGATTAGTATTGTTTGTTTGTGCTAGTATGCTATCTATGCGTAGTTGGTATCAATATTTCTTTCCCTTGCCGCTCGAAATTTAGTGAGCTGTTCGTGTGCCCTGCGACTCGTTGCGGAATCCAATACGCTCCGGGGCCTCCGACTCCTGGACGGTGCCCTTGGTGAGAATCTCCTTGATCACGGCATCCTCGTCGCTTGTGCCAAACTCGTTCTCGAGTGTGCCCTTTGCGGCCGTGTTCAAGGGGCCCTGGGGACCCTGGCGGTGTGTGGTAAAGATCTGGAATGACGAGACAAAGTGTGCGAGGGGCACGGAGGAGTCCTTGAGCCACTTCTGGAAGTCGTTGACGTCGTCGACAAAGACGATAAAGTCTTCGTCGGTGCCCTTGTAGTGAACCTTGGTCTGGGTAGTCTCGCCGCGAGCCATTGTGAAGGATGTTGTTGTTTGGTAGGAGGGTTGAAAGTTTGTAGTGATTGCAAATGGAGATCGATTGGAGATTGTTGGAGACTGATATATCGTCAAATTGATGCTTGCTGATGATAGATAATAAAATGAAGATGAAGATAGGAAGAAAAGTAATCGAGAAAAGAGCAGCTATTTATGTGCCTGATTCATCCAGCTCAAACTATTGCGTGACCTCACCGTATCCAGCAAGTGCAATCCAGCAAGTCTTGTTCTTTCCTTTTACTGGCCTTGTCCCGCCATTGTCTTTCTTTCCTGTCGCTCCTTCCCCAAGTATCTTCTCCTTCCTGTTTGCAGCATTCTGTACCCAGACGGCGCTGCTCGATACACGCGACCATCATGAGCCATAATACGTCATAGGTACAAAGGGCTGGAAATAAGTGGATACCTTGACATACAACACCCCATTCCACTGTATCACTTGCAACTACGAACAAAACGTCTCCAGATCTCCAGCCAGAAGCTTCTGTAATCATCCAATTGCATCAAATGGCATCTTTCTTGGGGACTGTACTCTCTTCTTTATTAAAAAAATCACTGTGATGGAGGCTAGGTCACCCCATCAGCTTGGCAGAGCTACCCCTCGCTACTGCATACTCTTCAATACTGTTCCCTCAGCTTCCAGACCTTATTATACGTCATTGTGGACCATATCAACTCCATAACAGACCGAAGAGAACCAAGAAACACAAAAAGACCAGACAAGAAGACAAGAAGGCAGATAACTTCATAAGAATATAAATGCTTGGCTACCAAAACATGCCAGTTGACGATATTGTGATCTCATTCTGGAGACATCTTCAAGACAGAGTGAGGGATAGAATGACCCAGCACAGAGCTCTCGACAACGACAGAAGCTTTTCAGCTCCTAGCTCGTGTTCAACTTCTCACCTGCTCAATATCCCCCTAATGTATCTTCTTCAAGGTCCGATGAAGTCTTGGGCGATGCATACTGGGTCGCTTCAACCATCGTCGTGACGATTTGGTCTCTATTTCGTCTTGCTCTTCCCGCTCCCGTTCCCACTCCCCGCGACAATCTCGATCCTCTCGAATCTTCCCAGAACTTCTTCCAATTTCTTGACTCCCTCGACCCTCTTGATATCCACGGCGTGTCAGAGGCTCCATCATCTTGTATTTGGAACTCAACGTGAGCTCTCCTGTCACGCTTGTTGAGCTTTTCGACGACCCATGTTCGCTCGACCTCGGTCTCGCAATCACGGCCCGCAAAAATGATGAAGATGTAGCCGATTGCAACAGTGGTATTGACGGCAGTGACGGTATCGCAGGCATTGGAAGTACGGTTTTGGGCGTCGCATTTGCATCAGCTTCACAGCCCTCACCCAACTCTCCCACGGGCGGGGTCGGTGGGTATCTAGGGACTTTAACTGCCCTTGTCTCGCTCGAATCTCTTCGGAAAAGAGAATACTTGGGGCGTTGAAGCTCTGTTGGCCGTTCCACTACATGTCCGGCCAACAAGTATGCCTTGCCCGCATCGTCTCCCAATGACGAGCTCGGTCGACCCTTGGGTATTCTCGCCGTCTTCTCCGCCTTTTTGTCCTTGTCAGTTTCGTCACGGATGGTCTGGCTAGCACTAGCCTTGGCATCGCGGTCATGGTGTCTCAGTCTGGCATGCCCGATACTTAATCGCATTCTGTGATCACCAGAATGTTGGCGTGGTGACGGCGGTGTCTTGAGTATCGGACTGCTCTCAAAGGCGGCTTCAGTCGACAAATCGGGTACTGCAGCTGCTATACGCGGGAGTGTCCGTCTCCCAAACGTGCTACTAAGGCTCGGCACATTTATCTTTCGCATCATGGCAGAGGCAGACGGTCGGACTCGCTCGCTGCGGACGCGCGGTGACAATGTTGATGACATGAGCACATCCCGTGTACATACATCTGAGATCAAAGACTCCAGTCGTGCGCGGTCACCTCTGGAAGGAGCTATGACGGGAACGCGTGATGCCTTGAGCACAGAATGCGATCTGCCGAGGCTCAATTGTCGTGAGAGAGATTGCGACTCACCCTGCTCCGAGCTGGTATTCTTCAGGATAACCTGAAACAGCTGCACCTTTGGTGGTACAGTGGTTGCTCTGCGTATGGAGTATTTCCGGCCATTGCTATCGGGAGACTTGGGCGCTGCTCCAAGTGTCTTGGTGTCAAGTGCGAGGAACGTGAACATGGGTCGGTCAGACTGACACTCATGGTTATCTCCCCGCCTCCCTCCATTTTGGATGCGATGCCGCCACTCTTCTTCCTCAATTTTTGTGCTTGCTGTCATCAAGATCTCATACAGTTGGCCTCGGCTTTCAAACGTAACTTTCCACGAAAAGGGAGCGGAATGGCATTGTAGGCCTACTATTGTTAGTTTTGTAGTCTAAAAGAACACTCTCGACTTGGATTCACTCACCTCTCCCATTGTCAGCCTGCTCTAGACTGCACTTAAGTAATGGAATACAGGCATGTAGCTCGTACTGCTTGCCAGTCTTGTCGACAACGGCCAGGCAAAGCCAGCTGTGGTAAAGAAGACATATTATGTAGCTTCCTCGTACAGAGGCCTGCGTTTGCCAGCAGACATGAAGCACGCCGCAAAGGTTGATGCGACCAAATTGTCGGATCTGGCTCTTTGTGGCGCCATTTCTAGCATGAGCTGGAAATACCAACCGCTCTTGCAAGAGCCACGTCTTTTCTAGATGAGACTTGAAAAAAGGATCTTCTGTGGCCTTGTTCATTGCAATGGTCACCTCATGAAGCTTCTCGAGGGCGGTCTCGATGTCCGCGTGCGAGCGGGGGCAATCGCAGACTGGCGTAGACTTAAGGAGCTCCTGGAGAAGGAGAGGATATCTGCACGCCCGTTGTATCGGCTACGCAAGTTAGTATACATGTATATATTGCTGCCAATGTCACCATATGGATTTGTTTACCTTGGCAAGTAGATCGTCGATTGATAGTGCTCGTTTCGAGTCTTGCCAGTCCCGGGAGTAGCTCAGGCAAGATGCCAGCGCCTCTAGGCCTTTTTGGTGATTTCCCCAGTTTGGTATTGACCGATATGTGACCTTGAGATCGTCAAGAACCATGTCGAGCTTGGCTCTGTACTCCTCGTAGATGTAGAAACGGCCGATTCTTCTGACAAACACATTGGCTGCGTTGGCTGCAATTTCAGGGGCAATGGTCATCTCGGTGACTTCTCTGCGCAGGGCAGACTGGTGTTTGCCTTTGCCCTCGCCTTCAGAGGCATGGTTGAGATTCGTAGACTTTCGCATTGGGAGTGATGGGGCGCCAAACTGCGGAAGTGCCGTTGACAGATGCGAGTACTCGGAATCGGGGATCACTCTGTGAAGTTCGCCAAGTATCTGGTCGTGGAGCTCAACAATGTCGGTCAAGTTGCTGTACATGGACAGGCGAAGTCCAGCATCTGCTGATGGTGAGGAAGCAAATATTGTCATGTAGGCCTAAAAAATTGTAAGTATACTCAATAAGAAATTAGACTGATCAACGTCAACTTACATTCATCAGAAACTTGATGTCACCGATGTAGCCCTCCTCAGTCTCGATCAGTTCCTCGAGAATTCGTCTACGATGAATGGAGCGTGCCACGATATGAGCTTCCGCAAGTTGTTTCTGCCTGTCGTTGGCCGTATCCTCATCTGAGTGTCTTGCAGACATTGAGAATCGGCTGCTGCGGTCCGTCGTTCTAGACAGCACCTTGGAAGATCTCGTCGCTTGTTTTCGCGATGAGGGCACAATGCTGGCAGTGGCAAATCCGCTGATGCTGGCATCACGAATGCCTGTGACGTATGCAAAGGACGATACGGACGACGAGTGCCGACGGTAGCTCGAGTCGCCAATGGTTCTCGGTGTTAAAAGTGCTGCAATAGCCTCTGTGTCGAGAAAATCCACCTTCTCTGGCTGGTTGCAGCGTTGTCGTTCTGCGCGCCGGCGGTTAAATGTCTGCACCCATTTGCGAAATGGACGCCTTGTCTGGGCCTGCTCTAGCTGTGGACTAGACAAAAACGCCTTGGAGCTTTCGATAGCCTCTCTGAGGGCTTCACCAACAGGCATATCAGGAATGTCGCCGGTGTAGTCGTCTAGAGTCGCTTCCCGAGAGCTTTGCGCTCTCATGCCCAGGGTTGGCCTTGGAGTATAGGGGTCATCGGGTCGGCAGCGAAACAACATTTCGTCTGCAGTCTGCGGGGCGTGCCGCTCAGAGGAGCCTTCCAGTTCGCAACTTTGTTCACATAGTGGCATAGACGAAACAAATTGCAGGGGCTGTCTTGCCGATGGTTCTTCCACGGTTGTTTTTGTTGTTGTTGACGCAGTGGATGGTGCACATGTTCCCGGTGTTGAAGCGGCCTCGATGGTGCATTTCGTGAGCCGCTCAGTGGCCTCGTGGTGCTCGGCGGCCTTGACGTTCTTGATGTTTTCAATATTTTCTTGCGATGCGCCTCCGACTGACGGACGACAGACCCGGACTGAGCCACACGGAGACGTTGCTGAATGATTCTCATCGACGGCGTCCGAGATGATCGGTGGTATCGACAAGGGCAGAGAGTCGCTCGTCAGCGGGGGTAAAACTGTAATGGCTTCCATGGCGTAGAATTGATCCTTGTATGAAAGGTTGTGGGGTATGATAAAGTAATAAATCTGTTTATACGCGTGTAGGGATTAAGATCTGGAATATGGCTTCACCAGAGTTGTTCAAACGGTTAGTAGTCCCATGACAGGTATTCATCAACAAATTTGGAATGGAAGGAAGGAAGAATGCGAGGCCTTCCAAGTGAGGAAGTCACGATAATATAATCTGATTCCCTTGACAACCCCGGATTTGTATAATTTGGCCATTGAGGAAAGAGCGATTGAGAGACCTTGCTCCTTCCCAAACTGGAAATAATACATGAATTTTGGATGCTCCTATCCAAGGTCAACCCTACGAGAAAATGAAGAATATAATTACAAATATATATATATAAAGATATCTTCTGAATTTGGCCTTCATTTTTTATAACGAGACTATACAGGTCTTTTTATATCTATTTATGTTCTCAATCCTTGCTATGTTGATATTCATATGATGATGTTACATAAGCAGCACTTACACTGAGCTTGATGTGGGCCCCGCCACACCACTTTGTTCTCACGCGCGTCATTCTGCCTGGCAGCGGCTCTTGCCTCGCGAACCTCGCTATATATGTAGCGCTTCATGGGAGCTCTCCACTTTGATTTCGAGACTGTCTGAATTCACATTGCAATTTCACTTTGCTCGCCACTTTACTCACATTCAACATGAGCAATATCCATGCGCCTACAATCCCATCGGGACCAACGACGGCCCGGCAAACCAACGGAAACAGCCAGCACCTCTCCTTCACCGAACTGCAGCGCAAGAAGGATGACATGGAGGCCGAGCTGTCGGCACTTGGCAGCGTGCTTGATTCTGTATGCTTCTTCGAGTTTGTTTTGTTTTTTGTTCATATGTTTCTTATCAACAATATACTAACCAGCAGCACAATGTCGACATGAACACATCTCTTTTGACGCCGGACGGGTTTCCTCGGGCCGACCTCGATGTTGCTCAAAGTGAGTGGAAGATCAACATCGAATGGTATCAATTCAGTATAAAGTATTGACAACACAGTCCGCACGACTCGGTCTCGGATCATTCATCTCCGCAACGATTACAAAGAATTAATGGGCACGATTGAGAAGTTTCTGCATGAGCACTTTGCCAGCCTGAACGAGGATACCAACGGTGAGGCAGCATCGGGCGCAAACGGAATCAACGGCACCAATGGCACAGGCTCTTCATCAATTTTGCCCGACTCTATCCCAGAAGTGCTCGAGGCACCCTTTGCCAAGGTTAACTCGGTCGTCGACAACAGCCCGGCAGCCGAGTCTGGGCTCAAAGCAGGCGATAAGATTCGCCGGTTTGGCTATGTCGACCACAGTAACCACGATGGCCTGCGGAGGGTTGGCGAATGTGTGCAAGGAAATGAGGGGGTAGGTTTTCTCTCACACCAAACTTGTGAAAAATATGAAGAATATAGATGGTTTACTAACGTAATAGCAACGCATTCTTGTCAAGATTTCACGGAGTACGGGATCAGGCTTGGAAGAGCTGACACTAAACCTGACGCCACGTCGGGACTGGGGAGGAAGAGGGCTGCTGGGCTGCCACATCCTGCCATTGTGAAGATATCTGGCAAGATAAGACTGTCAAATGGCCAAAAATGACTGCAAAATATAAGAGTTGTTTATAAACCTGCCGTGGGTTTCTGCCGCGTGATGATGACGGAGCCGAGATACCGTCTTGAGGCCCAACGTGCGACTCTATTGATGACTCATCGCCAAATAGCTCATTGCCCAGCTGTCGATCTTGGGGTTTATGTAAAAGGTAGATATGAATAAAGGTATGCAAGCTATACTTGACAAAGTGAGGCTGTACTCTACATCGTCTCGCCTGATATCACGGACCATGCCTGACTCATTTTGTCCTACAATCAGGATACAAACAGGTCATTTGTGGGTAGAATGTATAAATTTGAAATATATCAGTGATGCAAGTCCGATACAGCAGCGTTTGATGGCAATCAGTGAGTTTGCAAACGTGTTGGGCTCATCATCAATCATCGTCATACTGTGAACCACCATGTTAGGCGTTGGAGCTCTCCCGCAAAAGCTGCCTTCAAACAGCTGTTCCCTCTCCAAAAACCCGCCAATCACTACCTGCCGTCCCGCCTGCCATTGTGCCTACCTTGCTTGCCTTGCATGCCTGTTGTTGTCCCCTGTGTCTTCTGTACCTGTGGGCCTGTTTGCTGCTATCTGCCTACTTTGCCTAGATTCACTGCCCTGTACCTGAGGGGTACTGCTGACAAATTCCACACGTGACGTATTGCGGTGCACCCCTCTTGCCTCATTGCTCTTTCTAGTGCTCTAAAATGAACCCCCGCCTACCCGCCCGCCGCCTGTCGCCGCCCAACCTGGTTTTTGCGGTTGGCGCCTGCGTGCTGGAGGAGCAACAGTAGAATAAAATTTTTAGAAACAATAATTACTAAAATAGCAAAATAAAAACGATAATAAAAAGAAATTCTTTTTCGCCCACTCCTCTCACTCTCTCTCTTTTCCCTTTCTCGTCCTTCTCTCTTCTCCGCGATACCATTCACAACGAACCCCTCTCCCTCTCTCTCTTTCATCACCCACGCAAACCAGCATCGCGAAAGGTAAGCTCGAAAACAGAATAGCCCTCGACACAGCATTCCCTTTCAATCTCCGTCACCGTCTCTATCCATCTCTCTCCTTCATCTTCCTACCTATAAATACCCGTCCCTTTTTCTTTGTACCCGTCGTCCCTGGTGTCGCCATCTCCCCGCCTTTTTTGTGCCTTTTTGTTTTCTTGAGAATCATCCCGAATCTCTTGAGAAAGCCCAAAACGCAAGTGTTATCCTATATACCATAACCGTCCGGCCTTTTATCGAACATCACCTTCGAGATACGAAAGACAACGGACAAAGAAGAAAATCACACACAAATACACAAACACTCAACGGCCAACCTCCCATCACCCAGCCTCCATCATCCAGCCATCATATACCATTCATCATCCATCATACACACCATCCCTCACCTCACGACACCATACTCTTGACAATAGTTTTCGTTGGATACACAGCTAACCGTCGTCCTTTTCGCTCAGACTCTCGAGCCCTTCGCATTACGACTTTGCTCCCCTTCCTCCTTTGCATATAATTTCACATCTGCAACCATGGCTGAGGCCGCTAGCAATGTGCCGACCTTCAAGCTGGTCCTGGTCGGTGACGGTGGTACTGGCAAGGTAAGACTTTCCGGTTCTCAGGGCTCGACTTTTCAGACTATATTGTATCCTCGACGACGACGGCAGTCTTGCGACCCTATCGCAGCTCGGCTCGAATCACCAAGTGACGAAATACCCGACGGTTGTCATGGACAGACGCTGAGCCTTGGGGATACAATAAGCTCTGGTGAGCTCCTATACAAGTAACCATGACACTAACCAAACTCTACAGACCACTTTCGTCAAGCGCCATCTGACTGGTGAGTTCGAGAAGAAGTACATCGCTACCCTCGGTGTCGATGTTCACCCCCTGGGCTTCACCACGGTAAGATAGACTTAAAGCTCCCTTCGAAATTCCTTCCACGTACAAGACGACAAACTAACTCTTGCAGAACTTCGGTCCCATCCAGTTCGATGTCTGGGATACCGCCGGTCAGGAGAAGTTCGGTGGCCTGCGTGACGGTTACTACATCAACGGCCAGTGCGGTATCATCATGTTCGACGTGACTTCCCGCATTACCTACAAGAACGTCCCCAACTGGCACCGTGACCTGGTCCGTGTCTGCGAGAACATCCCCATTGTTCTGTGCGGTAACAAGGTCGACGTCAAGGAGCGCAAGGTCAAGGCCAAGACCATCACCTTCCACCGCAAGAAGAACCTCCAGTACTACGATATCTCGGCCAAGTCCAACTACAACTTCGAGAAGCCCTTCCTGTGGCTCGGCCGCAAGCTGGTCGGCAACCCCGGTCTGGTATGTTTTCTCACTTATTCCCTTGTTTATTTTCCCACTTTTTTTTTGGGGGGGTCACATCCCATGTACTAACAATATGTAGGAGTTCGTTGCTGCCCCCGCCCTGGCTCCCCCCACCGCCCAGGTCGACGAGGCCCTGCTCGCCCAGTACCAGAAGGAGCTGGACGATGCTGCCAGCATGCCCCTGCCCCTCAACGACGAGGATGATGACGACCTGTAAACGGATCACCACCGCACGATTCGCCTTCTTGTCTTGAACTCTTTAAATCAATCAATGGATTATCTTCATTTCGGTCACTTTTTCTCTTCTGCGTCCCTCATTCTCTCACGTCGCCGGTTGTTATTGTGAATCAATGATATGTCTACGAACAGCTCTCTACCCTACGCTCAATAATACTTCGATACCACGCGTCTTCACTAGCCAGGCGATTACACATGCATTGAGCATGCATAGCGATTGAAACCGAACGTCTTATTTCACTACGCACAACAAACTTGTGGAAATCTTGGATGGTGAAATTGCCAGTTTTGGTAGTAGTGGTTGCAGGCGAGGTTGTATGATGAAGGAAATGTTGAGAAGTCAAGATTACGAAAGAAGGAGGTTGCACTGAACGAATAAGAAGAATAAAAGAACGGAAAGTTTGCTTTGCTTTGCCTTGTTTATAACCCAGTTTGCACACGAAAGACATACTGGAAGAGATAAGAATGAATAGATAGATGACGTCCTTTGAAGATGTATGAAATAAAATGCAGACGATTTCAGAGTTCTTATCCGCTTGGAATTAATAGATGTTGCAATCAAGTGGGATCAGACAAGGGTTGTGTGCAAGGCTGTATGCTCGATCTCGATCGAACACCCAAGCACCTTGCAATGATGGAACTCGATAGAAAGGCGGTCAAGAAATATCAACCGGTGGTGGGCTGGTGGCAGTCAGGCTTTTGCAGTCTTCTGTGGGGCATAATTGTTATAGGATATTGCCATGTAAAATTGATTGATAGAGCGTCAACAACCCTTTGATGAGCTATTTACAGTGCATTTGTTTATGAGTACTGTTTTTGTACTGTGTTTAACCAGCTCAGCCTTGTTTACTTTGCAACAAAGGATTTGACAAGAGCTCTGGTGTAAATACAACACAATAATGGTGAATGTTGACTACAGAGTTTGTATTGAATGATTTCAAGAATTTTCTCATGCTTTACATTTTCTGAAAAAAAAATGGGTTTAAGAAAAAAAAAATTTGATTACTTCTTTGTTTATTTCCTTTATTTCCTTTTAATTATTTAGAGATAGGTTTCCGACAAATAGCCCATCTATACTATATCACGGTCTATAACAAACAAACGAGAAATGAATATGGTTGCATACAAAACATACAGCCGTCAAAGAGCAAGGGAGTTAATCAAACCCCACAACCAACATTGACGGTGAGCTGTTGTTTGTTTACTTTCACCTGCACCCAAACAAACAGCTATATCCCTCATTTGTTTCCCTCTATATCCAAATATGCATAAAATACTCACTCAATTTTAATATCCCATGTGGAGAAGCACTATAGGTGCATTCTTCATGAATATGATATCTCAGCCGCACCTTGTTGGTAGCTTGTTACTGACGACTCAACTCGAATTTAAACACAGCTCGTGCTCACAAGCAAACAAGCTGTTAATATCAGACATGCACCGCAAGTGGGCCACGTGCCTGCTTATATTAGAATACATCAGAGAGCTTAACAAGAGATTAGACTAGAAGATCGAGACGGGTTGCAGATCTGTAGAATTGATGCAAGCATGCATGCTCTACATTCCAGTCTGAGATGAGCCCGGTCTTTAAGCTGCCCTCCAAGAGCTGTTGCGGTTAAAGTATGCAACACAATCATCAAACGACATGCCTGCAGTAATATCTCCATTTCGACATGTATTCTTAAAGGTCCGAATGAGATTTATTAGATATCTAATCCCGGGAGATTGTTAATAGTACAACCGTAAAGTAGTAAAGTAGTAAAGTAACAAAACAGTAAAACAGTAAAACAACAAGACTGAGCTCGCTCCAGGAGTTTGTGGATGTCGACAAGTGCAACACGCCAAAGTGGCCACTTGCTCAATTCAATTGGATAGCCTGGGAGCCCGACTGCCAATCTAGCAGATTGCAAGGATCTAAAGTTTTGAAACTGTCACTCTAATCGGGCAGACATGTAGGTAGAGACACGTTATTCCGGACTTTTGTAAGATACGTTGAGCCTAGTTTCAGCCATGAAATGTCCCGACGCGCCGCGATAATATATTACTGAGTAGACGTGTTTCTAATGACAAGGGGATGGATTGAAGTAGCACAAAGAGAGTTGGAGGCTTTACCTGCCACCGTCACGTCACCTGTCTCGGGGGATGGAGACGGGGAACAAAATTAGGACATTAAGACGTCGCTCTTATTGCCTCTTTATCTAAAGACCTCCCCTGAAAGTGTAGAGACGCGACCAAACTGGAGAATGTCAGCCACAGACGTGCGTTTCGCGATTTGACAATGTCTGGAGGGGAAATCGAAAGAGACCAAAGAGAGAACAAATTTCTCTTGAATAAAGAAATAAAACAAACAACAATACACGCGACAATCATTGACAATGGTCGGTTGTAGTACGAGCATCATAGCATACATATACGACGTCTGCACTCTGCCGCATATCGAAATGGAAAAACTGAGAATTGATGCTAGACCCCAAGTAGCCAAGTATCAACAGAGTCTCAATTTTTAAATTTCAATTATCAATTGCAAGTATCAAAGTCACTCTGAGCGCGTCTACTCCATATGGAGCTCGCGAGAGCCTGCAAGGGTGGGAAGAGGCTTAAGATAAATTAAGACAAGGTCCGTGTTTGTCTGAGATGGGCACAGCCAGCTTGCCAGTATCTTGTGGTGTATTACTCGTAATGTTAATAATCAAGAGGTGGCATGTTACGGAGAATTGACACTGATATGGAAGAAAGCATTGAAGATCAGGAACAAAAATAAGAGAGACATTGGACGCATTGGCATATGCACATGAAATGGTAAGAAAAGAAAGTAGACGGGGAGAAGAGAGCAGGCAGATGCAGGGAAAGGGAAGGCGCAGGCCTGGCCCCGCCGGCACGACGACGACGCGACCCAGTTATGGGCAGCAATTGGCAGCAATTGGCAGTTGGCGGTAACATTTGGCAATACTAATTGGTGGTAGCCGGACCTGACCTGCCACCTGCATAATACTGTGTACAACGTAGGGAGCATCGTGCATATGCACTCCTATGGAGGGAAATTGATGCTGATAGATGCAGGCTTTCTTTGTCTTTTATTTTGTCTTTTATTTTGTTTCTTTGCTCCAACTAGCTCCCTCTGTCCGTTATTGTTTCGTTGTGCTAAGATTATGTTTAAATACCGCAACATTCTTGCACTATTTGAAGCTGGCATGGCTGAATCGACAATTGGCAAATGAAGGAGTCCGGGCTTCAAATCAATCAAGGAGAATACGATACCAAAATACCAAAGAAGTAGAACAGAAGGAGTATTACAGTCAAGACCTTTTTAACAGCGACTGGGGGTTGGAAACAAACGCGCTGCAAAAGGCCGAGGGGAACTGGCACAGCCCGCTGTAACTAATTGCAATCACTTTAAATAGCATTTGCTAGCATGCAAAAAGCATCTAAATAGTAGTTTAGTAGCATTTAAATAGCTCTGTTATGGCCTGCGAGAATCGTCTGGTCAACCAAACACTGTAGTTTATTTGCATAATTGCCTATTTAGGAAAGCAGGTTTTGCGTCGCGTCTTGTGATTGGCTAACGCGAACGACATGAGGAGCAGGACGAGGCACGAGCATGAGTGGGGCCTCATCTGCGTCACGTAAAAAATGAAGGAAAAGAATTGATTAAATAAGATGGGAATGCTTACATGATATGGACAGGAAAAGAAATTAGGGACACATTGTTAATTATGCACTATGTAATCGATGACACTTTGATGAGAAAGGAAGAAAACAAAGAGGAGAGAAGAGAGACGAGAGGACACGATGGTGCTTGCTCATAGGAGCGCGTTATTGAAGGAGTGCCTGTTGCTTGCACTACCGGCGGGTACGACCGGCACAAGACGTGTCGAGAGTCGAGACGGAAGATGTGTGATATCGTCGAGAAAGGAGCGAACACCAAACGCCATCCTCAGCAAAGCAGGGCGGGGAATGGCCAGAGGGGGTGGGCGTTAAAGCGTTAAAGCGTTAAGCGTAATAAAGCGTGATGAAGCCTGAGAGGCTATTAATATTAAGTATGGAGCTCTGGAGCCTCTGAATCCTCCAAAAAATCTTCCTTTGTCATGGGGGTGTTATAGTGGTATTCCCTACTGGTATTACCAATATGCACGAGAAATGGGAGCCACTATTTGCAGACGATAGTGTAGCACATTATGGAGTAGCAGTTCGCGTGTCTTGTATATTTTGTGGGCGTCTCTAAAGTAGAGGGGGCGGGTTGGGGTTGGGTTTGTCGTGTCTTGTCTGATCCGCTATTCGATCGCGCCTGCCCTTTCCTATCAACTTTTGCCTTGTCTGTACTTCGTAATACCTCTCAACCTCTTTACTACCTCTTCTGCTCCTTCCCTTTTTCTTCTTCTCCTCTCCCTTGCTCTTTCCTTTTCTCTTTCTTTCTTCTTGACGTGACCTGAATGCTCCTTCTCTCTGTTCTCTTTTGCTCTTTCCTTTCTTTTCACCTCCACATATCCAGTCGTTCCTTCCTTTGCGTGCTTTTGTCGTAGAAGCCGACGCGTATTATACGCTTCCACTCGTTAATAGACCCTCTTCCGCCTCGCCACTCCCGTTCTCTCTCTCTCCTTTATCTATCCTCACCAAAATATCAGAATACCAAACCGATCACAGTATGGCTACAACAACTTCGCCAGTGGCCGCTCCCAACGCGCCTACCGAGCAGCTTTCCTCCTCTCCGGGCAACACCACCGAAAAACTCGAGGACTCTTCTTTTCTCTCATCTGATGCGGGCGACGAATCTATGCTCCGGCACCCCAAGGGCAAGCGGAAACGGACTGCGTAAGTAATTAAAAAAAATAGAGAACACCAAGAAAAGAAAGCGTGTCTGGTACATTGGACACATTATTTTGGATATTGATGTGCTGGTGTGCTGGCGCGCTGTCACACACAATTGCTGGCCAATTGGACGCGAGCCTAAACTAACAACCCTCTAGTGCTAAGGACAAGTCCATCCTCGAGTCTGCTTACCTCGCCAACCCAAAGCCTGACAAGACAGCACGTCTCGATATTGTCAGCCAAGTTTCTCTGAACGAGAAGGAAGTGCAGGTATGTTACAGCAATGGCTACTTGGGTGCCTGACAGTTGCACGTTTACTGCTGCTTTTGGTATCACAGATACTGGACGCGACCCAATATTAACAAGCTACTCCTAGATCTGGTTCCAGAACCGCCGACAGAATGACCGCCGCAAATCACGCCCACTCTCACCTCAGGAAATTGCTGCCCTCCGCTATGGAGGCATGCACCCTCTGTCGTCCGACAACATGTCGCCCTTTGGCCATCCCGGCCTGTCTCAGCACTCGTCCTTCTCATCCGACGGTGCCAGTTCTTCTCCTCCCCACCACCCGCAGTTTAACTCGTCTTCCATGATGCCCACCATGCCTGCCATGTCTGCCATGCACTCGACAACTCCTGCTTCCTCTCCCGAAATTGGCCCATGGGCCCCCGAAGCTCTGGCCCGGAGACAGTCCGAGGAGCGCCAGCAGCAACTACAAACCCCCAACCACATGGCTCGCAACCGCGATGGTGCCGAGACCGGTAACATGTCTAATGTGCCTGCAGTCCAGACCCCCGCAACAAACTCGTCCTTCTCTTCGTCTATTGGCTCCGTCGGCTACCTGGCAAACCGCTGGAACATGCACAGTTCCTTTTCTACACCCTCTTCGCTGAGCGGTGGAAATGGTACACCTGGTACCGACGGATCTCGCGACGACTCTGCCAGACGTGAGTCCTTTGTTCGCACCGCCTCTGCTTCATCTACGCCTGTTCTCCCTCCTGCACATCAGCAGCAGGCCCCGACACAGCGCCCATTTCGCTTGTGTCTTTCTCTAGAAGGCAAGGCTGAGGTTATGCCCAGCCAGTCTCCTTCCCCACCGCGTCGCCTCCCCCTGCCTCACACTGCCCTGTCTCTTGACCGGAGAACGAGCTGCGGCAGCAGCAATGAGAGCCCAATGGCCTCGCTTCCTGCTATTCGCCGTGCTGGCCTGAACCGCAGCCAGTCTGCCATCACAAACACCAGTGGCCTGACCCTGCCGCCCATCTCTAGCCTGACCAACTCACTTGCCAACGGCTCCGCCCCTCCCCCTATGCCGCAGTCTATTGCGCACCCGCCCCGTCTTCTCCGTGGTCGCTCCCGTGATGTGCACGCCTGGGAGTCTGTTTGCGATGCCGAGACTCGTGTTGATGACGAGCTGAGCGCCCACGCAGAAAACGAAGCTAGCGGTTCGGCCATTGCCGCTATTAGCCTGCTGCGCTCTGCGTCCTCCACTAGCACTAGCTCTGTGCTTCAGCCCAACGGCAACAGACGCAACAACATGGTCCGCTCTGGCGTTGCAAGACCTGGCCAGAAACGGGCCAAGCTTGGTCGTGCTCTGAGCAGTGTTGCACGGATGCAGAACGGCAGTGGCAATGTTGGCCGCGAGAGCTGGGGTGATGAGAACTCCCAGACCGACAAGGTGTGGGTCGACGACGAGAAGAAGAAGAAGCTCAAGCTCTCGACGCTACTGTCTGGCGGTGGCGACTCAGACAAGGAAAACTGGAGCCCCGACAGCGAGAGCCGCTCTGTAGTGAGCGCTGGCAACCCTGTTAACCCTGCCGACACCCACCCTCGCCGCGCGCCCCTGCCTGCGTCACGAAACGGACAGCAGCAGCGTTTCGTCCTGGGTGAGGGCAAGACCGGCAACAATGTCCGGCCTGCATCGCGGGCAGCCGGAAAGAGCAACGGTCCCTTTGATGGCCTCGAGATCTACGAGGACGCCGCCAGCGACAGCAACGGCAATAGCACACCGGTGAAGCGTATCCAGCTCTCGCGGGCGACGACGCTCTCTGCCGGTGCCGACGTCCAGCGCTTTATTCGGGGCACGGCCGAGGTGAGCCCAAGCAAGAGAGGCGACATGGACTGCGTAGCCGGTCTGCTGTCGCTCTCGCAGGGCAACTGGCGGTGAAAAAAAAACAGTCAGAATGAATATTGATTTGTTTTTACGCCGCCATGCAGCATGTTACATGCTACATGTTGCATGTACGATGTACGACTATGTACTATTGGAACCTATTGGAAAGAATCAAGACATTGGAAATTTCAACATGGCGAAAGCCTTGAAATCTAATGACTAATTTAATGTATGATGCCCTGTCTTTCCTATTTCTATTGTGTTTCTTTGAGTCTTTCTTTCTCTTATTTCTCTCTCGATCTCCTTTTACCTGCTACGGATTAAAGACACTTATGATGGGAATGGACCACAGCACCCCAGTCACTTCACCCTACAACACAACACTACTTGACGACCAAGACGTCTTCACCACCACCACCACATCACCAAGAGTTTAAGAGAAACGTGTAAAGGAAAAGCCAGTTTTGTGTACTTTTATGTTTCCTTTGTCAGTCTATTTTCCTTTGCGCCTTTTTCATTTCTTGTTCTCTTATTGTAATACCAACTATGACGGTTACCGGTGTTATCTTTTCTATATTTCTATACTTTTACTATCTCTCACTTCAACAATTTCATTTGTCTATCATCTATTATTATTCCTATTGAAACATGTCCTATGTGTCTCGATGCTCAGACACCAAAATAGTGTCATACTCTGATAGAAGTCTGTATTGCAATTGCAACAAAAGTTGATGGCATCTATATTGAGTCGTCTGTACTATGTAAAAGTGGGAATCTGAATGTAAAAGGTTAAATATGGGAAATATGCTTCAGTTTCGTATCAATCGTATCTAACGGTAGCTAGAGATAACAGGGAAGATGGAACAGCAAACAAAAAGCTAGAAGAAAGAGTATAGAAGATGATATATAAAACACAAGACAAGGAGATGATAACATTTGAGCTTTGCAACAGGCTTGGTTGCTTGGGAATATACCAGCCCAAGGGAATATGCACGAACAAGATAAAATCAAAATCAAAATGTAGATGGCTGCATGTCTAGATCACATGCCCAGCAGACTCATCTGCCGCCGCAGCGGACTCGGCGCCACACTGCCCTCCTCGCTGGCATAGTACCCAGAGTCCGTGTCAATGTCCCACTCAGCCTCGTCCTTGCCTTCTGATGCAAGATCGACGGCGCTGTCGCTGTTGCCGATTGATGGGTCGAATCCCTTTTGCGTCGCTGCGCGCGTGTTCCAGCGCAGCGTCCGCGACACCGAGTTGAACCACTCGCTGTCGGTGCGCGTCACGGTCGGGAAGGGGTACTGCGACGCCGTGATCGTGACACAGTCGCCGGGCTTGAGCTCCAGGCGGCCCTTTCCGTCAAAGGCGCAGTAGGCCGTCGCGCGGCTGTTGCGCGGGATGGAGACGCGCAGCAGCATCGTGTCGGACAGCACCATGGGGCGGAACGACAGGGTGTGCGGGCAGATGGGTGTCAGCAGGATGGCCGGGATGTCCGGGTGGACGAGCGAGCCGCCGGCCGACAGCGAGTAGGCCGTGGAGCCCGTGGGCGTCGAAAAGATGCAGCCGTCGGCCTGGACGACCGTGAGCAGCTCGTCGTCGCCGTAGAGCTCGAGGTTGGAGACATAGGGCGACGGGCCGCGGTCAATGACGAGCTCGTTGAGGACCTCGAACTGCTCGCCCTCTTCCAGCGGCGAGCTGCTCGAGGCCGACGTGGCCGAGTTGGCCGACGAGCCAGTGGCGCCGTCGCGGTAGACGGTGCAGGTAAAGCGCATGCGCAGGTTGACGCGCATGCCATCGCTGCCCATGAGGCGGTCGAGGTGGTCGCGGAAGCGCTCGTACTCAAACGTGGTCAAGAAGCCCAGCGAGCCCAGGCTGAAAGACAGCACGGGCGGCACGATGCGCTGGAACAGCCACGATGTGAACAGGACGGTGCCGTCGCCGCCGAGCGTGATGACCAGGTCGAACTTCTCCGGCTGGCTCCAGCACAGGTCGGGTGTCCAGTAGCGCAGCATGGACTCGAAGCGGCGCGGGTTTGCCGCCAGGATGCTGGCTGCACCGAAGCGGCGCGAGTTGCGCAGCTTGGCGTCCACATAGACATTGACACCGACGTCGGAGCCGTAGCGCGGCGTGGCCAGCAGCCACTGCGTGAGCTCGCGCGTGAGCACGACAAGCTGGTTGTCGCGGGCCTTTGTGACAATCATAATGTTGCGCACGGCACGGCGGATGGGCCGGCGCTGCAGCTGCTTGGAGACCTCGCGCACGCCGGTGGCGGTCTGGACGAGGCGCGAGTGGGACATGTACTCGTCATTCTTGATTTCTTCGAGGACCTTGTCAATGTCGACGGCGTCGTCAAAGCGCTGGTGGTAATAGCACGGCGACTTGAGGCCAGAAAAGGCAAAGTTGGCGGCGGCCGACGAGTTGGGGCCGACGGTGGTGGGCGTGGCATTGTTGCGCAGGGCGAGGTCATTGAGGGCGTCGCACAGCTGCTTTGAGGCAGCGGCATTCTCCTGGGTAGATGTCTGGACAGTCTGAGTTTCGGCCTCGGCGAGCTCGGTTGTGTCATGAACGACCGTCTCGACGTCCGAGTTGTCCATGGCGGAACCGAGATCGGCGGCAGCGGCTAGAGTGCTGAGCTGGCTGTTGAGGCTGGGCAGACCGGCAGACTTGGAGCCGGACTTGGGAGGGCGCATAGTGGCGTTGAGGACACCAGAGAGCGAAAGGGCCTCGGGCTTGTGGCTGCGGGCAACCGAGGCAAGGGCCTTGATAATGGTCTGGCGCGGGACAGTGTCGAGGGTACCGTGGTGAGCGCGGGCCGATTGGGGTCTACGCAATACGGCGGGCTCACCTAGACGGTCAGCCGCATACTGTTGTGAGGGTGATAGAGTAGGAATGGCCGTGGCAGATGTAGGTGTTGAAGCAGATGCTGCAACAGCAGAAGCAGAGGCAGAGGTCGGGATGCTGGGGATGCTGCCGGTATAAGTACTGGGCTCCACGCTTGAGGAGTTAAGACGTTGCGACTCCGGCGAGTCTAGCACTAGAGGCGACAGTGGTAGCGGCACTTGCAACACTGCAGCGTCGACTGCCAAAGTCGAAGAGTGGATCTTTGTAGTAGCGGGCATTTTGGCGAGTGTATTATGTGATTGTCCTTGGTGAGCGCTACAAACAGCGGAGTTAGTGAGGGTCCACCGGTAAAAGCGCAATTGCGCAAATGCGCCGAAAAGGTCGGAGTGTTTCTAGCGAGTTTGAGGGAGGGGGGTGACACTGGTAGGGGAAAGAACCAGGACAGGAAGGAGTAGGGATCAAGGACACCGGTGGGGAAATAAAAGCGTAAGCTCTGAAGAGGTTTGTGTAGGTCTGAGGGTAAGAGGGCAGGAGCTACGATGTACAGTGACCGGGAGGGATAGCGTATAAGTGGAATAGGGAAGGTGCGACCGAGACATTAGGGACGTCCGGAAGAGGGGGAACGAAGAGAGGAGCAGCTTGAAACAGGAAATGCAAACTGCGTGACCATGTGCATTAGCTCATGGCGTAGGCTTGTGTGACTTACAGAAGAATCGAGAAGATGTAGAATTAATAACAAGACTCGGTTAAAAGGTGTGTTCGCCTTTATCTGTGATTACCCGAGGCGAGGCCGGTGTACGATGTGTCCGACGGTGTGGAGATGCTTAGGTAAGCTGCGGTCTAAGTCTGAATTGGGAAGTTAGCACTGGCGGGAAGGAGAGAGTCAAGGGAGAGAACACGCACAGTGATGAGTGCACAGCACTGATTGGTGTCGAGTGATGGAGATCTGTCCTGCAGGTGAGCGTTGTGTGATGGCGAATAGAAGGTGAGCGAGATGCTGCAGATGAGGATGCAGGATGCAGGATGCAAGATATAGGTTATAAATAGGTGACGTTCAGACGGGTAGCTGCAGTGTGACGAGATTGTGATGAAAGAGGTGAGGTGAGGTGAAATGATATTGAAAGTGAAGGGGGCGAAGAAGAATGATAATAATAGAAAGATAAGAAAAAAAGAGAAATAAAAAGAAAATAAAGAGAAAAGAGAAAATAATGCCGACGATCTAGATGCAAAATAAAGAACAAGTCTATGCTGAGGGTATAAGTTGACGAGAACGAAACGACGAGACAAAAGGGCGACAGTGAAGCGGGAAGAGATGAAGATAAAAGACTAAAGAAGAATGCAAAAAAAAAGACAAATCAAAGCTCCAGAGCTGATTGATATTGCCAAACAAGACGAACAAAGATGCAGATGGGCCAACGTGAAGAAGACTGAAGAGGGAAGAGAAGAAAAGGAAAGACAAAGAAAAGGAAAAAGAAGAGACAAAAATACTCAAAAGCAAAGGGAACTAGAATGCTTTAAACTGATCGTTGGGATGAGCTGCAAGATAGCTCGACTCCCCGCGACGTCGAGGATCATCGTAGCTTTGCCGCCTCTCTGTGTTGGCAGTAGGGTCTGTCGCGGGAGAGCAGGGGTGAGTAGAAGTAGCCAACTCCTGTTGAAGATGACAAGGGTCTGCTGGGTCTGGGTCTGCTGGGTATCTCCTGCTGGGCCCCCGTTTTACTGTTTCGATCTGTACTGGGCCTAGCCTCTCCCTCTCGGGTCTATGTCTATTGTTAGCATTGTTTGGGTATGATCACAGTGTCGTATCTCGTCTCGTCCTTTATCATCTTTTCTATCTCCTCTATTTTCCTCACTTTCTCCATTTCCTCCACTTTCTGTATTTCCTCCTCCTCTCCTCTCTGGTGCCTCTACCACCCTCAGTCGATATGTAGTCTCTCAGGGGAAGAGGTAGTCAAGTGGCAGAGCTATCGAAGAGATGGCAATACAAGAGATGCTAAAAGATTTATCGACAAGATGTTGAGCTATAATAAACTACTCTTTACTGGATTGTCACTATGCTTACTCCTGTTTGGATATCTTATCTTGCAGTGTCCTTCTTATAAACGTAGATCAAGAAGAAAGAAGAGCTACTCGTGTGCTGTTGGTAAAGCCGTGCTGTCACATTTTATCAGTTGGACAGAAATAAGATGAACAGCAAACATGTCCTCATCCTTCTCTTTTCTTCTTCTCCAGTGTGCTCTCATGACTGTCACCTTGTTACCTCACCTTGCCTCCTTTGTTTGGCATCTTCGCCTCCTTTTTCATATCCTTTACAAGACACTTGGCTTGCTCCTCGATACGTAAGCTCTTCTTGTCCTCTCCATGTCTAACATTTCCAGCCTTGTTCGTCCTTACTCGCCCTGCTCGCCCTACAAAGTAATACTCCAGCTCTTGCTCGCTCTTCGGTCTCTGCACCTCCTTTCCCCGTTCTTGGCGTACCTGCATAACATGCAACACTGGTCGTACTGGTAGCTGTAGTAGATAAGATACATAAATATACAAAAATAAATCAAAATGCCTGCTCCAAAAGATTTTGGCACGTGGATCCTGATGTCGCGGACTGCAGGGATCGTCTGCAAGTAAATAGCGGATCGTTGCTCTCTCTGCACCGTATTACTTGCAATATATTCTCTCCATAAAGATACTACTAGAGACAAGGTCTGTGTCTCAAGCTCTGTAAGAGACAGGATCAGTGCCCCCTTGCCTGCCTTGCTGTATTATCTACATCCTGCTCTCCGCGCAGGGCATCGACATAAGCTTTTTGTTTTTGTTGAATATTTTTATCACGCATAAAGCCCGAGCCGCCGATTGAGGATACTTGTCTACACACTTGTATCTTGCATGTATCTTATTTGCTACTTGGAAATATGCTTGCCTCTTCATCACCTGAGCTTTACCCTTCTTTATATCTCCTGCCACTCAGAGCCCGGGTTTGACACTGCGGATCACACCGCTGCTTTTGGTCTCTCGCGCGAATCAATCATCATGTCAAGTGAACTTTGTAGAAATAGCGGCGTACTCTCTATGGATGCAGGTGGGATAATAGATGAAGTTGATATGGTAGTTAATATACGACTTTCCACACCCCGCCCGTCTCTAACCATCATGTCACTCCTTCCTCATCTGCCCATTATGTCCTTTGAAATTTTTAGATACTCTTTGCTATGTTTGACACATGTACGGTCCAATCGTTCCTTCTCTTTCTGACCATAGCGCACGAGATCGACACGGTAGCTGTAACTATGACAATCCCCAATAAATACCAAATTAACATTTTTTTACTAGATAGAAGGGCCGTCCCAGACGGGCTATTTCCCGATAATAGCTCTTGCCTTATTTGATAATCGCCACGTGCTTCACACCAGCCTGTGACGGCTTTGCTCTTTGCATGTCTTCAAAACAGCTGCCAAGACAATGTCAAGCAGTCCTGCACTCCGTATTGTGTATTATTTATTGTGGGCTATTTTTGTGACGGAAATAGGGATATAAATGCTACTGGCTTATGGGTACCCTGTCTCTGTTTACTCCGTGCTTACTGTATCGTGTCTTGTTTTACCAGTCAATACGGACTACTCTCATTTGTGCTCGTTTCGTCAAACACAAACAACAAATAAGACTAAATATAATAAAAACAACCATGCTGTTCAGGGCTCTTCTGTCTTCGTGACTGAATCCTGAGAGTGTTTGATGAGATGAAAGCAGAAGTAAAGCCGTCACTCCAAGCGGAGCCCTGTCTCATCTCTGCAAAGCACCCGCGCCAACGACGCTGAGTGGCCTAGCTGCTTCTAAATTTACGGAGCCCCAAACCTAAACCACCCTTTTCACACAGCAACAAAAGATGAAACTGAGACACTCCTTCCCCTATCTGTTCTACGGGGAAGATTATGTCAACATAATAACATATAGACTCCTAGTAAAATCACACATAATGAGAGCCTCATGAATGCATTCACAAAACGCAACCGTGCCAGTTAGACCCACCAGGTCGTGTTTGAGATAAGCAAAGGAGCAAGTAGAATATTGAAAACAGCAATGGTGGTAATATTGATATTGAAAGTGATATTGAAAAGGAAGCGGTGTGCCAGATAGAGCAACAACAAGGAGGTTGGGTTGCTCTTGGAGGTGCAGTACCATTGCTGTCTGGGTGAGGTAAAGATAGCGACTGGTTGAACTGGTTACTGGAAAGAAGCTGCAAGTGATGGCGAGTGATAGAGAGTGATGGCGAATGAGGAGGAGGAGCGAGTTCCAAGAAGCCAAGCCAAGCAGACCGACCCTGCCGTTGGTATCGTCCCAGCATCCCATCTTTTATCTTCTCATACCCCCCTACTCGCTATTCCAAACTGCCTACTCCATACTCCATCACATCTTGTAACCGCCCAGTGTCCATCACCGGTGGATTGAGTAGTGGGTGATGAGTTGGAACAGTGACCAAATATTGATATACTCGGCAGCCAAGTCGGCACATTTTACCGAGAGAACTTTTTGTTGTCGTCTGCCATGCTGTCGCCCACTGCTAGTCTGGTACATATCATGCGTCGTTTATTTGTTCATTCGCGTGATGTGTCGCCGCCGCCCCTTTGCTTCCTTGAGCTGTTGTATGTGCTTCTCGGTTCGATTCCGGCTCGGTCGTTTCTGGTATATCCTAGTATAGCCAGGCGGCTAGTGTAGCTCATTATGGCTCGTCGCGGCTTATTCACTGCCGCGGCTTATATGGTATGTGTATGCTGTGCTGTATGGTGTGCAAGCGTACACGATCGCCGTCTTGATCGCTGTATATTGTGTAACCGTGAGGAGTAGAGCCGGTGGTCGTCTTGGTCGTCTCGGTCGCTTTTGTCGTTTGCGTTGTTTGAGTCGTTTAGTCGTTGCCAGATTGATTTTTGGCCGATTGCTCACTGTGCCTTCCACTTCAGAGCATCTTCGAGCTTGCCTTGCATCGTCGACCGCACAAACTGGCGCATGTCGGGACCGTCGCTGCTGTGGCTGGCCAGCGTCTTGTCCAGCGCCATGCCGTCCGCGTCCTCGTCACTGGTGACAGCGCAGCACATCTTGCGAGCCGCCGCCACAACATCGTCCCACTCCTCCAAGGAGAACTCACCCTCGCTCTCGGCGAGCAGCAGCTTGTCGTGGTGTGCGGCAAAGGCCAGGACGTGGGTCGAACGTGCCACAGCAGCGTCTCTCGGCGAGAAGCTGGAGACCAACTTGTACTCGTTGTTTTTGTTGGCGCTATCGGGGACGTAGGCAAACGATGCCGTAGTAGCTGTTGTGCGCAGCGGGATGCTGGCCGACAAAAGAGCCAACACGGCGCTCTGCAGCAGAGCCGGAACAACGCCGAGGTTCTGTCTGTCAGTTTACTTTACTTTTTTGACCAGAATTAAAGTAGATTTAGATTGACATACCAGTCCCGGGAGATTCAGCTTGGTGTTGACATAGTCGTTCTCAGGGGCAGACTGGACCTGCAGGACAATCTGGATCAAACACCGGGGAAAGTCTTGAACGAGAACGATTTCGTGGAGAGTCTTTTGGAGGATCGATTCGAGGTGGCGTTCACTTGGGCCTTTATAGATGTTAGATTTGATTGTTCCAGCATGTTGAGTATTAAAACCAGGAAAGAAAGATGAGACAGGGTGGCCAGAGATGTCGTCCAAATCACATGTTGAACGAACGATGTCGTATGAGACGGGGTCGCGTAGCCCCTGGTAGACCCTAAAAGATGCCTAGGGGAGGAAGGGCAACAGGAGATGAATGAAAAGGCAAAACTAACCTCCAACACCTGCTGCAGGCCGGACTACCACGTCGACAGTCGCCTCGTCGGGGTCCTCGTCGCGCCGCTGTACCTCTAGCGGTCCGTTGGCCGTCGCCGTGATCGTGTAGCCGGCATGCGAGTATGTTGCCGAGCCGTCTGCGCGGGGCAGAGTCGAAAGAAGTGCAACCGGTTCAGAGACGGTCATTGTGACGGCTTTATAGTTGCTGTTTTGGTAGATATCTGGTTTAGTGAACAAATTCAATGTGTCGTCGACAAGCCCAAATTTTGGCATCTTGGTCTGTCTGAAAAATTCACGACTGAATTGCTGCTGCGATGGAGCTATCCGTTTTCACTAGCGCAAAACGGTGGAAGTATCCGTTATCTTATCGACATATTATCAGTTGGAAGGTGCAAAAACAGCCCGCAAGACGGAGCTAATGCTTATCGATAAGACAATGGTCCTATCGACACGTTCCAGGCTCGACTCGTAGGGGCAAAACACCACTGCCATTGAGCTCATAAACGGTGCCCGCGCCTGCCCTTACGTCTAGTTGTCCCTGCCTTCCGCCCTACGTCAGATCAATGACCAACTTGCGACTTTCAAAACACAAAGTGACTTTTGCATCGCACGACACAACAAAACCATTAGAATTTCAAGAATCCAACAACTCATAAAGTCATAGATTCGTCTATTTTGAGATCCCTGACGATATTCACAACACCACGCCACCATGGCTACTACAGCCCCCCCTCCATCGCTGGCAGCAGCTTCATCATCGACAACCCCGTCTATAGCCGCTGCCGCAGCTGCTACTGGTAGCATCCCGAACCTCCGTGATCGTATCCCAAAACTCCAGCCGCGCCGCCGCTCAGCAGCTCCTGCGAACCAGAGCCCCGCCCCCGATACACCCTCTCTCCCTCCTCCATCGGCACCCATTGCATCTCAGACCCCAGAATCCTCGGAATCTGCAGACTCGTTCACAACACCCCGCCGCCGGATCTTGAGCCCAGGCGACCATGAACTCTTCTTGGCATCGCCCACCTGCTCGCTTCTCCAAGCATGGGTTTTTGGTCTGGCCGACTCCGTCATCGATACCCCGGCCGGTGTCTATGCTGAAGCTCTAAAGGGGCTGGCAGCCAGCAAAAAGACCAACGAGACTACAGAGGCGATCCCTGGCCAGTGGCGCCCTGAAGAGCACCAAAAGATTTACCAAAAGAACCTGCCACAGCGGCTGTTGTCGCCCATTATCGTGTCCCTGCTGGCCATTCTCGACGAGGCCGAAGAGCTCGTCTATGCGACACCGCCTGACGATGCCGGCGGCTCACGCTTTGGCAACAAGCGGTTCAGACAGTTTGTCGATCAGATTCGCCAGCGTGCGCCCAAATGGCACGCCACCCTGGGTCTAGACGATAGCCAAAAAGAGGCCGCCGCAGAGGCCACCGCCTACTTGAGCCATGCGTTTGGCAACCGGGCGCGCATCGACTACGGCTCCGGCCATGAGCTGCACTTTGTTGTGTGGCTGCTGTGTCTGTACCAGCTTGGCCTGTTCTCGGCCAAGGAGGACATGCCGGCACTCGTGCTATGCGTGTTCGCGCGCTACCTCGACGTCATGCGCGTCGTGCAGACCACGTACTACCTCGAGCCTGCCGGCTCGCACGGCGTCTGGGGTCTTGACGACTACCAGTTCTTGCCATTTTTGTTCGGCGCCGCCCAGCTGCTGCACCACCGCTATATTACGCCGCGCGCTGTGCACCAGCCGCTGACGCTCGAGCAGTTTGGCGATGATTACCAGTACCTGGGCCAGGTGCGGTTTGTCAACAGCATCAAGGTGGCGACGTCGGACGCGCCGGGTACGTCGGACGGCTCGGCGGCAGCCTCGGCAAACAGCCTGCGCTGGCACAGCCCGATGCTGGACGACATTTCGGCGGCCAAGTCGTGGGAGAAGATTGAGGGCGGTATGCGGCGCATGTTTCTGGCCGAGGTTCTGAAGAAACTGCCGGTGATGCAGCACTTTCTGTTTGGATCGCTGGTGCCGGCAGCGGAGGGTATGACGCCGGCAAGAGAAGAAAAGGAAGGCGAGGAAGAGGAGGACAGCGAGGACGAGGATGCAATCGTGGACGGCAACGACAAGGTCGATGTATACCAAGAGGGCAGTGTGCGGCACATTCACACGCCGAGCGGCTGGGGCGATTGCTGCGGCATCCGAGTGCCCAGCAGTTTTGGCGCGGCTGGCGAGATGCGGAAACGGGGCGGCGACACCCTGCGGCGCATTCCCTTTGACTAGACGTTGTATCTGTCTGGTTTGAGAGTGGTTCACAGTATAAGTTTAGTTTGATGCCTATAGAAGCAATCATAGTTATGAAATATCATTTGCATTAATTTGAAAAGGTTAAGAGAGAGAGAAACGGAGCTGACGATGTGATGGACAATTCAAGGGTTATATTGAGGCATGGGGTCCTCATTCCAGCGAGTCCGGTATAATTGCATTGTTAAACACTATTAGAATTGAATAACGGCGATCATCACGTCTGGGCATCGAGGCAGAGCATACGTATGAGTGTGGACCTAGTAATATTAAAAATGAAAAATGGGAAGACGGATTGAACAGATTGATGATGAGATAAATGTAAATAGATAATAAATAATAATGCAATATGCCACGAGGGTATCAGAGCAATGGCCGCCTGGACTGGACGCCGCCAGTCGAAATGCAAGTAGAAATGATGTCGGCAAAAAGGGCAGAGAACGTATAAAACAGAAACGCAAACCATAGGACAAAGAAGCAAGGCGAGCCAGAGCCGAACGTAGAGTAGATGATAAAGACTGGAAATATGCAGAAAACAGAGAAGAACAAACTGGTGAGATATAAAGCAAGAATGACGATGCAGAAAGCCTTTAAATGCACACCCTAATCAGAGTGAAGGGCTATGTTATAAGAGAAGAGAGAGGGAGAGAATATCAGTCCTCCCAGATGGTTTCCAAGTCGAGATCGCCTCTCCGCTCGGCACCGCAGACACTCCAGCGCTTCCGCTTGTCCCGCGAACCAAAGGCCAGAGTACGACCACGAGTGGGAGCATCCAGGCCAGTACCCTTTTTACCATCCCCGTTCTCGGCTGCCTCTGCTGCCGCCTTGAGCTGAGCAATACGTTCGGCTTCCACGGCAGCTTCTTCGGCATCCGGCGAGTCGGGGATAGTCTCCAAACTAGAGATACTAGGACTGCGTGACCGAGTCGACGTGGGCGTTGAAGGCACCGATGATGAAGACAGCCCGTTGAGGCTGCTGTACGATGGCGCAGACGAAAGTATGTCCGACGGCCGGTAGACTGGCGATGAGGCGGCTGAGGAGGTTGGTGAACCTAGCGAAGGCGCATACGGGCTTTCGGCAATCGTGCCAATGCTACCGCCCGAGAAGCTTGAGAAGCCCGATGCAGCAGGGAGAGGGGATGATGCGGATGAGATGAGTGCCGGCGCCGAGGTCGTGGGGCTAGGCGCCGAGGTAGGGCCGCTGCTTGGCGATACTCGCCGGTAAGGGGATGTTGGCTGGCAAGTTCTAGCAAGCGGCTGGCTTACGATGCCCAGCTCAGACACATTATCATCGGGAATGCTAGGAAGTGTGTGGATGCCGAGATTCGGGGAGCTGTTCCGTTCGTGCAATTGACGGTCCGAGTCGTGAATGACGGAAATACGAGTAGGGGACGACGGGTACGCGTCTTCGACCAGACTCTTTTTGGGAGTGCGCATTGTCAGAGCAGGTGGCCGATGGCCTAGAGACGGGCTGAAGCTTCTGGGGTCCCGCCGGAACTGGAGGTGACCAGCGCCATTGACGCCGGGCATGGACTGCGTGCGGCCCATAGCAGGTGGGAACAGGCTACCAACACTAGCAGTAGACCGAGAGCGCATGTGTGAGCCTGCTAGTGGCGATGTAGTACGAGGACGGTATGGAATAGGAGGCGGAGAGGACCATGAAGGCGAGACTGGGGAGATTGGCTCGGTAGAACGGCGTGGGTAGGGCTTTCGCAAGCTGTTCTCGGAGTCAGAGGCAGATCGAGGAGAGAGAGGAGTTGGCAGTGCAAATGCCAGGGACGACGAGTTATGTAGTCGTAGTGTTGGCAATGGGGAGGAGCGGAACTCCTCCATGCGCTCAGTCTCTGGCACGGGCTCCATCTTGCAGTTTGTAGATGTAATAAGCAAGGTGTTGAGGTCAGCCTGCAGATGGCTGCATCGATGGTGATGTTAGAGGGGGGATAGGTCGAGGGGGATAAAAGTAAAAGGTCGAGGAAGAAGAGGAAGGGTCGAGAAGTTTAGAAACCGAGAGAAAAAAGAGTGCGCCGGGCGAGGTATACAAAGGCGAGGAGGTGGTGAGATGGTGAAATGTGATTCGATGACAACGTACGACGAGGATAGCTGTTCCGTTTTGTTGATGCCAGGTTCTGATAGGCTACAAGTTGAGGTATCTTGTGCAGGTGTAAGGCAAGTGCAGAAGTGTGAGTGGCTGCAAGGCTGAAGGCTGAGAGATTGAAGGGGAGCTTAAAAGGACCGTAAAGCGTGGAGGAGCTTATATCATATTATTCGGTGGCCATCCTAAAAGGAGCGAATACAAACAGCGGCTTAGACCGGCAGTATCCAGTTACTGTGCATGAATTCAAGGGACTCAACAGGGTGCCATGCAACACAAACGGATAGAAAGCGAAGCGGTGACTGTGTCGGTGTGGCAGGTGGAGGTGGAAGTGGAGGATGCAGGGAAGAAGAGGACGATGGAGGGAGGTAGGAGAGGGCGGGGATGCCAGGACGTCTGCTGAATGCCTGTTCTTTCTATTCTTTTGATGTTCTGATTCTCTTCATGCTTGGATCAGCTCACGATGGCTGGATAGAGACGCGGCAGAGCATTTCCCGTGGACGAGGCCAGAGCAGTGCAGTAGAGTCTAGATTAAAGTCGCTGGCTGGGGGGGGGATCGATATTGCTTTGGCTGGATTGTTTGAGGGAGTGCTGTAGGGGTTAAGAGGAGGCGGAGAAGGAGGAAGAGTCGGTCTAGACTTTTGACGGCAGAATTAGAGTCGATAAGAGAGGAGGCGTTGAAAAAGCGGGAGAAACGCGAGGGAGGCGGCAGGTTGCCGGGGTTGAGGACAAGAAGGGAGAGATCGTGAGGATGGGCGGTTAAAGGGTGGGCGAAAAGGGAAGAGGAATATGTGGAAGAGAGGAGAGAGGAGTATAAGAAGAAGATATGCGAGAAAGATGGGAGGATGGAAAGGGAGAGAAGAGGAATGGCAAGAATGTGAGAGAGGGGAAGGCAGAAGAAAGGCAGAAAGGGAAAGAATGAAGGACAGAGATACAATACGACAAAAGAGGCAAGAGCACCAGGAATGTGAAATGTAAATGAAATGCACTCTGAGAGGCAGAGAGGATAATCGACTACAGAGCTAGAGTCTACCGACCTACAGTTGCGCTCCGTACTAAGAGAGTAAGTCAAGGGGCTAAAAGCGGGGGTATTGATGGAGCCTCCAGGGAAGATGTTTGATGGAAAATGGAAAGAGGCAAGTGGAAAGGGAAGACAGTATTTTATGGAGACGGCCGAGATGGCCTAGACGGGCGGTTGTCTGTAGAAATAGTAAATTGTAGTAAATCTTGATGTTAGGAATGGGCAGTCAGAGACAAAATAGGAAAGAGCAGTTCAGCGGTCAACTGAAAAAAGTAGGCACGAGAGGTGAGAGTTCTCAAGATCATCAGAAAGAGAAGGAGCGATCATGTGGCAGTCGCTGAAGAAGGTGATGAAGACATTAGATGGGCAAGCAGGCAAGGAAGGTGTGCCCGGCGAGCCGCTGTATCCTTTCCCAAAATGGACTACAAACAACCAATCAGCAACGTCGATTCTCAGGCACCGTGTTGCATACAGATCTGGTTGACATGCGATAAATAGGAAGTATAAAAAAGAAGCACAAAGAAACAACATAACAAAGAGTATATATATTGTACGATGAAATAAAATAGCCCGGGCCAGATCTCTTGCATCAAAAGTTAAAGAGATGGGCTAGAAGCATGGCCCATGCGACTACGAGTAAGACATGTGCTGCATGAGATAGAAAGAGGTAAAAGAGAGTCAGAATCGTCCTAGTCTTCATACTTGGAGACGAGAAAAAGAAAAAAAAAGAAAAGAGAGCTAAAGGAAAGAAAAGAGACCCAAAAGAAAGGAACAACAAAGAACAAGGCAGGAATGCGAATAAAGGGTCTGCATATGTTAGCATACCAGCATAGTTTTGTTTGAGACAAAAGGCCCTGAAATCTATCAGACAAGCTGTTCTTTGTCGGCAGGCGCGGCGCTATTGCTATTTGCCTCCCGCTGTCTATCGTCAACACTATTAGCACTAATTGTAAAAAAGTTAGTGAGGCCAGAATAGGAAGTTGCAAATACACTGTTCCTGCTGCAGATCGGCTTACACAGCACGTTGCATATAGAAGTAGTCACTTACTATGAGACTGCTAACAAACGGTTGAGGTTTTCAAGCACTCTATGATACTACAATCGATTGAATTATGTTTAAGAAACTACAGAAAAAAGAAAGAAAAAAGTTCGTGCATTCATCGCGAAGATTTGCGGGGAACAGTATGCTTGTTAATGCCATATACCAGCTGCAATTATATGCTTTGGCTACAGGGGCTCAAAGCAGATTGCGTATGCGACGCCCTGCGCTTTGCATGGAGCATGCTTGAGATAGGTCGAGAAAAGCCAAAGTCTCGAAGCCGCAGACGGACCGCATGGTAAGGCCTCTTCTGGGCCTGTGAGATCAAGTTGATGCGCTGTCCGGCCCCGTACGTGTCATGCCGTAACATATAGCAACGAATGGTGGGCAAGGCAATACGCGATCCGGGCGCAAGATAAACAATAATAAACAAGCACGACAGAAAGCAAGCAAGGCTTAAAATGAACGAGAAACAAAACGAAACAGGGTTGCAGTTGCTGTTTGATAGGTGTAGGAACATCCAACGGCCACTTGAGCTCTGAAGCTTTGAAGCTGTTTGGGACGTGTCTAGGCTCAAGCTGGAGGTGCAACTGTAACTGTACCAGCCTGTGACGACCTTAACGACTTGAAAACGCAGTAACTGATCAAAGAGCTGTTCCGGAGCTCCAAGAGTCCAACCTGAGAGGCAGTATAGAGGCGGTCAACGTGGCCCACCTTGGTGATATGCTTCGCATTGAGTTTAATAAAAGCTGATACCTGTTTGACGATAGGGCCAGGCCACAGTACTAAAGTCCTTTAATCTGTAGTCTAGACCTATATAAACTGGAAAAAGGCATATACTTTATAATACATCGTAATCAAGTTTACATTCCATGTTTGTTCGCATTGACATTTATTGATTTTGCTCGATTCATCGCACCGGGGCATTTGTTATCGGACTCTTGTACTATATATAAATATATTTTTAAAAATACGGAAATAAATAAAATAGAAGAATAAAAGAACTGTTGACAAAGTATATACAGTAACAAATACAGTGCTTTCTTGTATTTCCATGACATGTCGTTGATGAATCTACACTTTCTGCAGTCGTGACGGGACGCCCTTCTGTTTCTGTTTCAAAAGGTGCCGTTACCCTCCGTTTCTTCACATGACGGCCATAAATTATCCGTTTCAAAACGGTACCTATGATAGACGCATGCAGCATTCCATCGACTCCCCAGAAACGGCGCTTACCCCACACTCGTCCTAGTGGGGCTGCAGGCGCTGGCCATTTAGATGGCACATGACAGTCTGAAAAGCCGCTCTTGTCACGACACAGCCGTGAAAGGCCGAGCTTCATGGTCCAAAGGGGGCTAATCTGTGAGTAGGCCCTGGTCACTAGCACGCGGTGCCCCGTTTCTCCATTCTGCTTCCCCAATAAAACCGGGGCACACGCGCATTAGTGCCGTTTGTCTGGGTAAACGGAGCTCACAGTCAGTCATAGTCAGTCATCGGGGTAGTTGCGATGTGTTGGTTCATCTGCTGTGGCAAGCACAACACACAGACACGAACACTCTCACGAACACTCGGTACAACCTTGACAATCCATCCGACGACAACTCGTTTTGGCTCTGTTTTTGGACAACAATTTTCCGTCTTGGATCAGACTATCTGCAGCGCACTGGTCATCGACATTTGCCGCCGCATTTTGACTTTTGACCTCGTCCAGTTTGACCGTCCATCTGATCACTCGGCTTCTTATTTTCCGGCCGTCTTCAAGCGACGTTGTCCTGCATCTTGCTGGCCCGTCCATTGCTGACTGTCGTCTATATTGACTGCTGTCAATTCTTTACCATCAATTATCTACACTCTACCGTCACTCACCCCGCACTCGGCGCACGCTCATATCCACCCCTCCTCGACTCATTGCCGGCTGGCGCATAGAGATGATACGACTCCCGCGGGCCGTGGCCCTGCTGTCACACTCTGCCTGTCCCTCTTCCCTTTCACCTGTTTCACATGCCTCATCCGCATCGTTAAAACAGCTATCTTTCCGGCACTCGGCACGCTTCTCGTCTCACTCTTCATCATCAGTCACCTCACAGCATCCTACGACATTATCGCGGCATCAACGACAACAACAGCCATGCCGCTCTCACTCCACGTCGTCTCCCTCGTCTTCATCTTCCCACAAATCAACATCCCACACACCACAAGATGAAGGCTTTCACCAACGCCGGTGGGCGTCCACATTACCGCCTGCGCCTATCATGCCACAGCAGATGCGGCCCAAGACTGCCATATTCTTTCCAGGTAAGTTCATTTTACCATTCGCGATACCAATACCATCTACCTATGCAAGTATACTAACTTCCATAGGCCAGGGTGTGCAAAAAGTAGGCATGCTCACGCCGTGGCTCGAGGCGTTTCCCGTCACTGCGCGCGACATAATACAAGAGATCGACCACTACATGGGCTTTAAGCTGTCGGATATCATCCAAGACGGGCCGGGCAAGCGTCTTACTGCGACGGCCAACGCTCAGCCTGCCATCATGGCCACGTCCATCCTGATTCTGCGCATCCTCGAGCGCGAATACGGGTTTCGTGTTGCCGACCGCTTCGATGTCACACTCGGCCACTCGCTCGGCGAGTTTGCCGCCCTCGTTGCAGGCGGCTACCTGCAGTTTGAAGACAGCTTGTACCTTGTGCGCCGGCGTGCCGAGGCTATGGCCCGTGCTACAAAGCTTGCGCGCGACGAACATGGTGGCGAGTACGGCATGGTGGCTGTTGTTACCGAGCCCGAGTACATGAAGCCACTTGTGACTGCCATCCATAGATTTCTCGACGGTCTCGCTGCCTGTGCACCAACGGCGTCCAACTTGGTTGTCACCGATAGCTACCATCTCAAGAACGAGGGGTCTCCTCCGAGCCAGCAAGTCTCGATTGCCAACATTAACAGCAAGAACCAGATTGTGCTGAGCGGCAACATCCACCGTATTGGTGAGCTCATGACGCAGGTGCGGCTGTTTTTGGGCCACGACCCCCGCGCTGTTCGTCTCAACTCAGACAGTCCCTTCCACAGTCCCATCATGCGCTCAGCAACAGCCGAGATCCGGCAGCTGTTGGCAGGCCGCAGCCGCGTCAAGGGCCGCGAAAACGAAGACATCATTACATTTCCAGGCACGCTGCCTTGCATCAGCAACGTCACGGCGCGTCCATTCACGAGCCAGACCGATATGAAGGAACTGCTGGCGCTGCAGTGCGAGGAGACGGTGCACTGGTGGGACAGCATCCGGTACCTGGACCAAGAGCAGCGGGTGCGGCGATGGGTGGGCATTGGCCCGGGCAAGGTTGGACGCAACCTTGTGGGCAAGGAAGTCGGCATGCGCGGCAAAGATCTTATCAAGGGCGGTGGTGTATGGGCGATCACAGACCCGACAGAGATTGAGGAGGTGCTGCGTGGTCTCGACGAGACAGAGTCATTTGTTGACATTGAGGAGGAGGATGAAGACTGGGGCGAGAGATACCATCACTAGAGGCCTATGTTTTATACCATTATGAGCCTCGTGGATATTATTTTGAATTATTTTTTAACCTATGATATCTTACAAATCATAAAACTCGGATTTTGAAGTACATAATATTGATGATGACGATATTGGTTAGTGTGTTGATAGCTGTAAATGCGTGAGCGTGTAGCGGTAGATCCACTGTATTTCATATCTTATCGGCGATCACCAAGTATTTTGGGCCTTGTATTCAGGCCAACCTTTACCTTGCATCTTCCAACTTTCACTATTCGTCCGACAGCCATACCTTACGACCACGACCATTGCCGATCGCCACCATGTCACATAGTAAGCGAAACACGAGTCGCGCCGTTTTCACGTCGCACGAGCGCTCCCTCGCCAAGGCCGCGTGGTCTCAGTCCTCGGCCCGTCTCGGCCGCGAGTCGTTTCTGCCCTTTGCCTCGTGCGCCCTCTGCCTCGAGCCTGCCCAAGACCCGGTCGCCTGCGCCGCCGCCGGCGATATTTTCTGCCGCGAATGCGCCCTCTCCAATATTCTGGCCCAAAAGAAGGAGCTCAAGCGGCTGGAAAAGAACCGCACCCAGGAAGAGCGCGAGCGCGCCGAGCGGCAAGTCCTGGACGACGCCGAAGCACAAGCGCGCGCCGTCAAGGAATTTGAACTCGTCCAGGCCGGGTTAGAACGCAAGGATAACGATAAGAATCAAGATCAAAATCAGAGTAGGAAAACCTCTACGGAGATTGCTACCGAAACGAAAAAGCGCAAGTTCGAGGACGAGCTGGAGAGGGTGGCGGCGGAGGACCGGAGCAAGGCACGGCGGGCCATTGAGGCAGACCGCGCAGCAGCACACGATGCCAAGGCGCTGCCGTCGTTTTGGACACCGTCCGAGACGCCGGGCTCCGTCAAGGGCAGAGCCGATCCACGCCTGAGTGTCGATGTCGCCAAGAAGATGTCCATCGAGCCCGTCTGCCCGGCAGGGCGTGATGGCCATGCGTACTCGCTGCACACGCTGGTGCCGGTGCGGTTTGAGCTCGACAGCAAGGGTCAGCGCATCTGCCCGGCGTGCAACAAGATGCTGTCCAACTCCAGCAAGGCCGTGCTGGCCAAGCCGTGCGGCCACGTGCTGTGCCGGAGCTGTATACACCAGTTTGTGCGGCCGCCGACGGGAGCCCTTTTTGATCCCCACGCGGAACCAGGCACGACAGGTCGTGTGCGGTGCTATGTCTGCGAGGAAGATCTCGAGGAGACGGATGCAAAAAAGGACGACAAGAAAGAAAAGGCAAAGGACAAGAAGGACAGAAAGGACAAGAAAGACAAGAAAGACAAGAAAGAAAAGGAGCGGATAAAGCCTGGCCTGGTTGATATCCGGAGCGAGGGCACGGGCTTCTCGGGCGGCGGCGTCAGCGAAGTCAAGAAGAACGGCATTGCATTTCAGTGCTAGGTCATTGTTACAGTATACTTTAATATGGGCGGTCGGGCTTGATCTTTCAGCATTCAGCATTCAGCATTGAGCATTTATATTCATCATTTACCATTCAGCATATGTACATAATACCCATTGTTATTTATAGAATTCTTGTTTCTTTGAATATGAAATAAATAAAAAAGTGCAAAAAAGAAAAGAAAAAAAAAGTGAAAAAAACTATGAACGTTCCCTTCCTCCATCGATGACGCGCGGACTCTTGGACACCATGTTGAAAATCAGACTGCCGTCGTCATCAAAATCGCGGCTGGGCAGAGGGTGACTTCTAGGCAAGGGCGAAGGCGAAGGTTGTCGTTGCAGACGTCCAGCAGCAATGGCATCGGGGTAGAACGCCGTCGGCTCCGAAGCTCGCGATGATGCCAGGCCGGCAACTTCCCTCGTCTGTCGCTGGTAAGTAGAGGGCTCCCGCTCGTAGGCAGAGGGCTCCCGCTCGTAGGAAGAGGGCAGCCGCTCGTAGGTAGAGGGCTCCCGCTGGTAAGCAGGTGGCTCCCGCTGGTAGGCAGGAGGCTCCCGCTCGTAGGTAGAGGCCTGCCGCGGAGGCTGTCGTTGGCGAGTCTGCTGTCTATGAGGAGGTGACGACGGCCGAGAAGCACGAGAAGAAACACGAGAAGTGACATTGCTGATGCTGTCGTCGACTTCCACAGTCCCCTTGCTCGCAACCGAGGACGTCTCAAGCCACGAGTCGACGGCGTTCTTGACCTTGGCATCGACCTCTTCGGTGGGGCGAGGCTGTGTGTGAGAGTGAGAGTGTGAACTCAGCTCTTTGGTGGCAGGGGCAGCAGCAGTGGCAGTGGCAGTGGCAGTAGCTGTAGCAGTAGCTACGCTTGGTGAAGCACGTCGTTGACTGACCAAAGACAGGACAAACTGCAGAATGTACCCGTATATCGACCGCTGTAGAGCCATCGTGAGGCCATGGCCGAAGGCTGCCGTCAACACGTGACGCAGCCAGTCGACGTAGACGGACCGCACACCACCGGACCGCAGCATCTGCATCAGAACCACAAAGACGCTGTGCCGTCGCTTGCTCGGCCGCTTGTTGCTGTGGCGCCGGCGTGGTCTCTCTGCATGTCTTCCTGGATAGTGGTTCCCGTCCTCATCGTCCAAAGAAATCGGCGGCGCACCGGCCTCGTCCTCGGCATCCTTTGCCACCCACCGCTGCTCAGTCGCCTCGGCTGCGGCTGCGTGGAAGGGGTATGCGAGGCCGGTCGCGACAGCCTTGCTTGTTGCCGCCACAACAAATGACGTAACGGCGGCCATAATCTCATTGTGCACTTTAATTTGAGATCGCTGCCGCCACCTTTCTAGGTAGCTGGTGATACGCCGAACCAGTATCTCGTGCACGCAAAACGTCAAGCCCGGGTCGATGGCCAGCAAGGCATCATCCTCAAGCGCGGGCAGCGACCAGCGGTAGCCGGGAGGCCGCTCCGGTCCGGGAACAAAACCAAACAGTCTCGTAAACACGGATGCGGTCGCGCCGACGAGGAACGCGTCTTTGGCTGCGTGGTGGATGTCTTTGTCGGCCGCAGGCGCAGACGGCGACAGGACGCCCGTACTGCCAGTATACTGGGCGGTGGCAGCGACGTAGTAGGTAAAGAAGAAGATGAGTCCGTTGGCAGCCGACTGCGGTGCTGTCGATTTTGTTATCGACTTTGAGTCTGCCGCCAACTCGTCGTCTCTGCCCCTCTGCCATGGCCGACTTCGACGCTCTTCAGGGGACACGCGGTCTGTGACGAGGGCAGACACAGCAGAGGCCGCCGAGCCCGACACGGCAAAGGATACGAGTTCCGAGAGGGACATTCTTGCAGGGGTTGACGATAGTAGACAAGAAAAGAAAAAAAAGAAGAAGAGAAGAAGAAGAGAAGAAGAAGAAAAAGAAAAAGAACAAAGGGAGAAGAGAGGATTAAAAAGAACAAAATAAAGGTATCATGGAGACAATGGACCCCGATACAGCATCGCATCCATATATAATCATGGAGTCGTGGAGTCCAGAGCCCACTTCACCCTCACGCCGTCTCTCATTCTCTCTGTCATTCTCTCTGCCACTCCTTCTGCGACCCGCCCCAGCTTGGGCCCTGCTTTTGCTCTCATCTTCCTCCGAGTCAGTTCTCCTCAAAGTAACAGCACATCCAAGTCCTACCCAACCTTACCCACCCCATTACTATTCCTCCCTTTTTGGTCTTAGATATTTATATGGCCATTTACATAAACACACTTGATGTTTACATTCAACGGATTGGACCACGAACCACGAACCACGAATGGCCTCGGAGACGCGGCACCTGTCCCTCTCCTCTCCTCTCCTCCTCTCTCCCCATCTTCGCCTCCTCGCCCCATCACCTCCGCCCTGGTGCCTTGTTTCGGGTGCTTGCCGGCTGCACTATTTGTACATATTATCGTTTGTGTTTGCATCGTTCATGACCATCTGTTCGTCACAGACAAGTCACTGGCCAGTGTGATTGGACTCGGTTGTTGTCTTATTCACATGTGTCTGCTGTTGAATGGTGTTGCATTTTGCATTTTGTATTATACTGAATGGCATATTGTAGCATTGCGCGACCCGGCCCTCTGGAATTATATGCCATATTATTCTCAACTCGCACAATGTATACAAGTACACCGCATGACATGGAGCGGATGCTTCTTCCTGCGGCTGGGCAGCGACGCTCCACCCGTCGACGTGGTTGGGCAGACGTAGAGACGCATGCTTGGGAAATCTACAACGTATTACTGTTTTGGGTGGCCACAACGGTCTGACCGGCCTCCTTTTGTGCCGGCCTTTTTGTTCTAGCATGATTTATTTTTATTTTATTTTCGTTGCTCAGTCTACGACAACCCCTGCTGGCAAACAGGGTCCAACCGGATTACGCCCCCGAACGCACATGACCCACGAGCCACGGTCGTAGCCGCCAACAGAGGGTTGTGGTAAAGACGGTGAAGTAGTGTCTGTGATAATCATTTTGGGTGTCATAATGGATGTCAAATATGTCCATTATGTCATATATCTCAAAAGTGCTCGTGGCAGTGTATTGCTCATCAATTCATGTAGGATAATGATACGCACAACAGTACTGGAAAAACATTGAATTTCATAAAGGCAATCGGTATCCTGAATCCCGTCACGACATATTCCAAAATGCAGCACTTAAAATCATAGACTTGAATCCAGCTGCTTTTCAAACATCAAACGCCGTTATGCCCGGTATGTGTAAATAAAAGGGGGGAGATATGGGGTAAAAAAAAAACAAGGGAAAAGAGAAAAGGGAAAAGGGGAAAATAAAAGGCCGAGAGAGGGTATAATTAATCAACATAACATGAGCCTCGGCCTGTCTAGCTTGAGCCGGGCTGCTTGTGCGGGTTCTAGCGCGCCACCGGGACAGGCGGCGACGATAGTGATGGCGCTGCTGGAATTGGTATTGGCGTTGTCGACGTGGCTCGTGGTGCAGCAGCAGCTGCTGTTATTGTTGGAGTGGATGTTGATCCTGCCCCTTGCCCTGATGCGGATGCGGACGCGGACGCCGGCACGGCGGGCGGCATCATCGTCATCGCGTCAATGTCCGGCTCGCCCATGGCGTCCTCGCTGTCCTCCAGTCCCAATCCAGGGTGACCCTCGGGCAGCGTCTGCACGCCATACCCGGACACGGCAAATATATTCAGCCGGCCGCCGTTAGTGGCCATGTTCAGCTGCTCGTAGAGCCGTGCCAGCTCGTACTGCCGTCGAATGGGCATGTACGACGGCTGGGGCACGACCGGCCGTGGCCGCCAGTTGGCCAGCGCATTCATAACAGCGGCAGCCTCTTCGTCTTCGTCGATGGCGCCGCCATTGTTCTCTTCATCGTCCTCGACCGGTGCACTCGCGTCGATGGCGGCTTCTACATGGTGTTAGTAATGTATCTTCTTGAGAAAACAATCTCGAAAAATAAACGTACTCTGCTGCTTGGCTTGGTTCTTCTTCTGGTATGCGGCCAGGAGCATATCATATGGAAGCGACCGGCCAGGCACGGCTCTCTTGGCTCCCATGCTGTGGCTCTTGCACGTAAGCGACCGCGCACAGGCCTGGCCGTTGGGCAGAATAACACCACACTGCCGCTCCACGTCCACAGGCCCCTTGGGCTTGGCCGTCTTGGGCTTGGCCTCTTCCTTCTTCTTCTTCTTGGGCGCTGCCTTTTCAATCTCTGCATCGGCCTTGCGCTTCTTATTCGCCGTCGCACCACCCGCACCGCCCGCGCCCGCTTTGCTATCGGCACCACCAGCCCCTGCGGCCGAACCATCGGCCGCCTTCTTGCCGGCTGTTGCCTTCTTGCCTCCCTTGCCGCTCGGTGTGCCCGTGGCTTTCTTGTCGTTGCCATCATCGCTGTCGCTCGACTCGTCGTCCTTGTCGCCAGCGCCGGCCCCGCCGCCCTCGGCCTTGCGTTTCTCTTCCTCTTCTTCGCGCGCGGCCTGCTCGCGCGCCCGCTCGCGCGCCTCCTTGGCCTCCTTCTTGCGCTGCGCCTTCTCCTTCTTAAGCTTCAAGCATGCGGCAATGTGTTGTTTCGCCGCTGTGCTCAGCACGCTCTTCTTGCAGTGCTTGCACATTTGCAGATTGACAGCATCCTCTAGGGGCCGGCCCGTGGCAAATGTTTCGCGTGCCGTTTCGTCGAGTTGGTTGACCAGCTGGTTGGCCACGGGGCTTGGTGATGGCGGTGGGATCGTGGAGTTCTTACCTCCCTTTTTCTTTTCCTCTGTTCGCATTAGCACATGTAGATGTAGATGTATATTTCAATGCAAGAAAAGGCCGCTGCTCACGATCCACATATGTGCCATCTTTCCAGTTGCCTGGCTTGGTGTGCTTTGGTGGTGGCTTCTTAAGCTTGATGACGCCGCTAGTTTTTGATGTGCTGGGGGCGTCCTTTGTATCTTTGGAGTCTTTGGAGTCTTTGGAGTCTTTTGAATCCTTTGAATCCTTTGGGTCCTTGTCTTTGGCATCCTTTCCGTCCTTTTTGGATGCGACCTTGATAGTAGTGCCCTCCTCATCCTTGATCTTGGCGGACGCGCCCTTTTTGGGTGCCGGCGTCGCGGGTGCCGGCGATGACGGCACGCCTTTTCGCGCGTCGGTCATGGTGTGTGTGTGTATGTGTGTCTTTTGGTAGTTCAAAAGTAAGATATTGTGCGGCAAACCGCGGATGCACGATAGCTGTCGCTATCGTTGATGGCCGGTGGCCAAAGGTGGGTGTTCCGTTTGTGAGGCTAATGCGGAGGCGCGATAACCCGACGGGAGCGAATGAGGAGGCTTGTCTCCACAGGCTATGCGGTTTGGTATAAATTCGTAATATCGTTCGAGTGTGTTGATAATGATACAAGAGTCTCGTGGTGGTGGTAGTATCGCTTCGATTCTGATGTGGCTTATCGTGAGGGCTGCCCGGTGTTGATGGTCGTCGTCGGTTGATGTGGATTACACACACGTCCCGTCGATGGTATGGAGTCGTGACCTTCGTGGTGCACTGGTTGTTTGCGGTAAGCTAACCCTATTCAGCCATCGTAGTCAGAGTACTGCACGTGACACACTATGCTCTGGTCATGTGATCATTCCGACACATCATCTATAGCAAATATGATCGCGACAAGAGAAATCCAAATAAAGAGCATCACAAACGCGATCGATGCAAAAAGTTTTTTTTTTATCAAATAGCAATCGATACAAAGAGCCAAGGACAGATTTATCGTGCCAGAGGTTTCCTTTTGTTTTCCTAAAACCTATAAAGAACAGCCTTCCAAACGCCAGCCAACACATATACCAACAAAAAAACAGAATGCAATAAACGCAGAAGAAATGGCAGTGTATAGGCAACTTTACATGCCGTGGCCCTGCTGCTCGCCGACAGTGGCCATCCGCCGCAGTTCGTACTCGCGTGTAAACTCGCGGCTCAGGTGGCCCAGCGAGGCAACCAGCTGCTTGCACACCTCGACGACGGCCTCCTTGGGTGTGATGGTGCCGTCGGTCTGGACACGAATCAGGACTTCTGCCACGTTGGGATGTGCAACTTCGTTGTTAGTATATGAATCTACTAGTCAAGTGCGGTCTGCAGAACATACTTTTATAACCGGCCAGGAGGACCTTGGGGTGCTGCTTCAGGTGCTCTGCGATCAGGTTGCCGAGCGTGTGGTCCTCCTTCTTCATAAGAAAGTCGGATGTGTTTGCCATGCCTCGTATTGTTAGCTGCTATGACTGTGGTCTTGTAGATGTGTCTAGGGCCGCTTGACTTACTGGCGAACGGCGTCTCGGTGATCTTCTTCTCGCCATCGCCGAGGATGAAGAGCTCGAATCTAAACAGCAAAGTTAGAAAGTATGGTAATAGTAACAGTGCTGCCACGCCCTGTTACGGCCACACAGAACCTCGGTCCAACATTGTCGTGTCTGTATGCCATGATATCTTGGGGAATTATGATAATAGTGATGATAATGGTGGTACTATGGAATGGACGAAAGTAAAAGTGTGGATTTGCAGGCGTGGTAAAGCTGAGGGCCAAGCAGCCTGATTGATGATCGATACGCGGCTTTATTTGGCAAGCACCATTCACTTGAACAGCCAGCAGATAGATAGCCCTGCAACTATTCACTGGCCGTGCCTTTGAGGCAGGCAGTTGTTTAGATAGATCCATATGTAGAGTTCCATCTTTCCACAAGATACACAACGCCCTAGCTATATACCACTGGGTATAGATTCCATGTCTTTGCTTTGTTGATCTCGACTATGTCGTCTGGACCAATATGGAAGCGTCCTAGGAAGGGCGGCGGGCAACGGCCCTGGCACAAGGACAGGGTCTGGTAGAGCGGCTGGACATGGCCGAGGTGGCTTAACGGATAACAACCAAGTGTATGGCGATATGGGTGAATATCTCCAGGGCGGGAGAGTTTGGCAGCAGGCGTCGGCGCAATGGTCTCTTACCTGTCCGGTGCGTTCATAGCTGCGACGGAGGCCTGGTCTGTCGGGGAGTAGAGGGAGCGGCAGAGGTAGAAGAGGAGGAGGTGGAGGTGAGGACAGGTCGATGAGTCGATGGGTATCTAGGAGACCCCGTAGGATAGGCTGGAAAGGCTGGAGTCGAGGGGACGCAAAGGCAGAAAGGCGGAGGTGTGAGCGATGCTAGACAAGAATGACGAGAAAGCGAAAGGAGGTCCCGACGCGAGAGGCCAGGCCAAAAGCAGAAAGCTCCCCATGAAAATCGAATAGTGGCGGTTGGAAGGCTGTGATCCACTTTTATTATCTTCTAGTAAGAGTATCAATGCACTACACAGCTGCTGACCAGACAGACCTGGGAGTTATCTAATAATTCTTATGAAATTGACGTCAAATGGTCTTCTTTATAAGTGGTATTTATAGTTACTTGCGACTTTGAAAAACTATAAAAAAATAAAAGGAATTGTCCATGCCATTGCATGTTTAGTACGGATGACTAAGCGCTTTGGATGTACACAGGCTTACTAGGGAGTACGTCAGAATAACGACTCTTGTTTCGATTCTTCTATTTTATATCACTTTCTGAGAATACCCTAAAAAATACATTCTTTCATATAATCTGAAATGCGGTTCTTACACAAGGAGACTGATGCGCTCTTCTATCCTGCTAGTATCCCCTCGTTGGGAGCTGTACCTCGTCATTCTCTGGTGGCCTGTGATGTTATACTGAGAGCCGGTGGCGTAGCAATTAATCTATGGCGTGTCACTCCTGCTGCATATGGGCTCAAAGAGGCGACAGCTGCAGAGCCTCATTGAGCCAGATAGAAATGCAAGATTGTGCACCAACCAAGGTACCGCCACAACACCTCAGCCCCCAAGTGCAGCTCAGCGCGTGCATATAAAAGTGCATCGATCCCCTTGCAATTTTTGGCTTTGGTTTTACTAAAATATATTGTTAACAGTTGGTTTTACCATTTATTACACCCGCTGTCTTGTGTGCCATACAACAAGCCGCTCATCGGTATTGATATCAACTGCAGCATGCGCTTTTCTACCAAGTCCACCGACATGGTGCACTACTTTGCCTTTGGCAGCAACCTGTGGCTCGAGCAGATGGCCAAGCGATGTCCCGACAGTCGATTTGTCGGACGCGCAATCCTGCCCGACTACCAGTGGCAGATCAACGAGCGCGGCTACGCCAATGTCGTGCCGTGCCCGGGCAGCTGCGTGCATGGCCTCGTCTACAAGATCAACAGCATCGACGAGGCACAGCTCGACCGCAACGAAGGCGTCCGCAGCGGCGTCTACGAGAAGAAGTACCTGGATGTCACTCTGTACACAGCGCCCAGAGTACTGCGCACGCTCACGCACTCAGTCATGAGCCAGCTGGGCCCCATCCGAGATGCCGATACTGTAGTGCGGTATGATAACAGGCCCACGACCAAGTGCGACGTGCTCGTCTATCTGAGCACGAGATTCAACACACCGGATCGTCCTCGAGCCGAGTACGTTAACCGCATAGACAACGGCATCCGCGATGCTGTCCAGCTGGGAGTGCCGCAGGGATTCTTTGACAATGCCGTGCGCTCGTTCATGCCATCGCGAAGTCGGACGCCAGTGAGAAGCCCAGCCAGGTCCGGCATACGTGCTGGGTACAGGAACATTTGCAGCTCATCAGTGCCGCCGAGGGAGAGCTCTTCCCAGAGAGCGCGTTCCATGTCCCTCTCTGCGGCAGACAGGCCAGCACCCCGGTACTACTATTCCGGTGCCGGCCGCATGGTCGTCGATGGGGACGCCTCAATAGGCACCCAGCTTCACTCGCCAGATACGGACTATGACAAATATAACAGGCGACTGCCGCCAGCACACCCTGCACGGCTATGAGGTGAGGTGGCTTATACGATATGCGGCTGATGTTACTTGACGCCGTGGGCGATAAGAGCTGCATTTTGGGGTCTAGCACATGCATTGGTGTAGTAGTGGCACAATTTCAGGATTTTAGGCGTATTTTAGGCATGAATGTGACCAAAGATAACAATCGTTTTATTTTATTTTTTTAAATAAGCAGATGCCATGGGGCTGTGATGGTAAATGAATGAGGCTCCAGGCCAGTGTAGAAAAGTTCAATACAGAAATCCATTAGCAAAGAAAAGATATCATCTAAAATAGATGCGTGGTCTACATCTGTCCGCCTTCATAGCCAGTACACGGTCTCGTTGAGATTGTTATGAGAAAGCGGCAGTTCGTTCCCAAGACCGAGTTGGACAGCTTGGCATTTGATCAGTGCATACACTGAGGTGGCACTGAGATTCCTGATATGATTTGGGTACGAAATGTGGTTCTGTTAAAAAAAACGAGGAAGCCTATAGTTAGCCGTGGGAAAATGCATGCTGCGTGCTGCGTGCTACGTGGGCAGAAGCAATAGCTTCGTTGAATCTTTCGATCATGACTACTTACCGAGACCAGAAGCCAGTGTATCAGGGACACGGTGAATGCCACCCAGGCCCGCGTGCGGTGTTTGCCGCGGAGACAGCGGCCGCCGCGGAACTCGACTGTTCCTGTCCCGCCGGGCTTGGTGTTGGCAAAGTTCCAGAGGACATAGCGGGTGCTTTGCATCAGACTGCACAGGCTGGTCGTGTCCCGCATACTGTTGATCGTTTGGGCCAGGGTGGGCAGGCCCAGCATCCATGCTTGCTTCAGGCGCAGCGAGTTGGATGTATTGGATGCACAGTATTTGTTTGTCTTGCGCGTCTGCACGAGCATCTGGCTGATTTGGGACTCAAAGACCACGATGCCAAAGGCTATGGTCTTGAGCTCGTTTAGCGTAAAGGACACATTCAGGCCTCTGGAGATGTGGTAGTGGCTGCCGCATTTCTGAGAGTCGTCTGGCATGCGGAACACGGCGCTATAGCCCTCCCAGAACGTATCAATCTCGCGCTGCCAGTTTTGCCTCGTGCTCAACACCGGTGACACGGCTTCCAGTGCAATCAGGCGGGTCTTCTCGCTGTCCAACAGAGTCAGAGACCCGTCTTTGGTGATCCACCACCTCTTGTAGCTCTCCGGCCGCCGGGCATCTGCGCCCGGGATGAGGGGGTCTGACGCAGCTTGGAGACCGCGGTTCTTGAGCGCAGCCGAGACTTTTCTGTAGTATTCGGCTGTGCGGGTATAGAGGGCGTCACGGATTGTATGAGGCTCTGCAATAACCTCGATCTCGACGCCAAACGTGTAGGATGTCATTATGAGCTGGGAAGATGAGGGTAGAGGAAGACTGTGTGTGTAATAGAGTAGAGTAGTAGTACTGTAGAGTATGACGTATTCAAATAAAAAGAAGCTTGTCATTCTGCCGACTGAGGATGATACGACGGTGCTCTTCTTATACTTTGGTTTGTCTAATACCGACCAACACTCTGACTCCTTCATCTTCATCACATTCATTTCCCCTCATCACAGTCGCCATGGCATAGGTCGGGCCTGCATCTGAGCGTTCAGCCCCCGGTCAGCGAGAACAAGGCGGCGTTCACTTTTGCACTTCTTCTGGTCGTGGCCGTCTGTGATTGCTCGTTTGAGTAGGCGGCTCAAACGCCAGCCAGTCGTCAGCGAGGACGGCAACCCCGTCACGATTATAGTCGGGGGACAACTGGTATCAGTCCACATCATGACCTTTGATCAGACGAACCAACATAGCAACAGAGCAGCAGCCTTCTTCAAGACTTTCTTCTTTAATTCAAAAACAAATGTCGTACCAGCATCCCAAGACCAATCATTTTCGGCTCTCTCAGGGGCCGCTGACGAATCACTGAGCGCCGCTATATTTCAAACTGCACATTGCCTAATAGCTAAGTCGTGCATGCTCGGCCAACCTCTCCGACTTTTGATATCAGTCTCCTTTCCTAGTTCGGTCTCTACATTGGCAAGACGTCTGGTCCAATTCTGTTTCTAGACTCTCCTCTTCTGTACTCCAACTCCCTTCATGCATATACTCACAAACCGCCAGCACTCAGACATTTTCCCTTTCAGCATACGCACCCGGCCCCAACAAGTCTACGTCCTAGTGACTAGCCATCACGCATCCCCGATCTTTGGACCGATTTTTTAAAAAAAATGAACCCCTTTCCCCCGTCCATATCAGACCTAGGGCGTCGGCATGCCCACAGCGGCAGCGGGCAGCCAGAGCTCTACTTTGCCTACGGCAGCAATATGTCCGTCGACCAAATGTCCAAGCGCTGTCCGAAAAGTGTGTTTGTTGGCGTGGCCCGGCTCGACGGCTTCCGCTGGCAGATCAACCAACGCGGCGTTGCCAATATTGTCCCTGCTGGGCTAGTAGCGGAACCAATGCAGCCGCCCCATACGAGCGCACACAGCCCATCATATGTAGAAGGCCTCGTGTACAGTGTCATGCCCCTAGACGTGCAATCTCTTGACCGCAGCGAAGGAGTGTCGCTGAGACTCTATGAGAAGGAGTATATGCCTCTACAAATTCAGGAGATCGGCGGCTACAGCGGACAACTTTGCACGCAGCTAGCCCCGAATCTGGCACAACAGCTGGCAAGGGCACCGCGCGATGCCTCCGATTCTGGCTCCCGTGGCCCCTGGCACAAGTCGGGAAGAAAGCACGCCGTGACTCCAACGTCATATCGGAAGGAGTCCCTTGTCTACATCAGCAGCAACTATACTTCAGAGGGAATCATTCGGGAGGAATACATAACGCGCATGAAGGTGGCTATCAAGTGCGGAGTGGCTCTGGGCATGTCCCAGTCTTTTGTGGACAAGGCCATCATGCCCTATCTGTTTGAGAGCTCATCTCATACTACGCGTGGCAATATTATCAACATGCATGCCATGGAGCCTCACAGGAATAGAGGCGCCTCTGACCGACCCGCTAGACTCACTTTGCACAATCAGGACAAAGTTTTCCCTGCTGTTGGTGTCGACGAGATGCGCATCGACGAACCCGAGCAACCTGTGCTAGAAAGAGCCAGAGATACCATCGATATCAAGAATACCAGAAATGCTGGAGATGGGCAGGAGAGACCAGCCATTCCAGTGCCGTCCATGACTGCGTGTGATGACCCCGAGTGCAGCCACGATAGCCCCATTTGCGATCTACGTCAGGAGAACAGGAGACCACACGACCTCTCGGGCACAATCTATGATGACGCCATCTTTGCTCGGCTTATTGACGTCAAAGAACACGCCAACGAAGACCCAGCGTCCACCACTTGCAACATTGACACGGCCACTCCAGGCAATGCAGTCATGACTCGGCTGAAAAGCAACGTGAAGTTGATCTTTGTCGTGGTCCTGGAGGAGCCGGTCACCGCACTGCCGAGTGATCATACATTTGGCGCTCTCGACCCCGGTCCCAGTCCCATGAGCATCAGCAGCTCCCGATACAGCGTGGAAGCCACCACGCGAACCATGGCAGTGGCCGCCGAGCTTGCTCTCAAGTATTTCCGGGATAGTCTTGCACGGTTCAGAGTCCCGGTTGACGGCGGCGGCATCATCGGGCCGCCTGTGATGGATGAGTTCGCCGCCATCGGCCAGATGTCAACAGCACCAGACGAGGCCGAGAAGTGCATCTGCTTTATAAGCGACAAACGTCTGCACTTTAGTGTGCAGCTCTCCCGGGAACGAGGCGGGGGATTTATCAAGGCTTGGGTCACGCAAACAGAGCTATTGAATTGGGAGTGAGGATTGTCTCCATTGCATTTCTGTGTGCTGTCTCTGTTATGGGTTTATGGGTAGAGTTAAATGCCGTTTGTCAGCTGCGTTTGATACTTTGCAAAGTGTGAATATCTTGTGAATCCTAGAGGCCTTATTGAGAAATTGAGATTACTAATATGTTATGTAAGCGAAAGAGAGGACCGTCCTGGTCAGATCTTCTACGAGATAATGCATGACGGGCAGACACAGGAAGTACATCAAACGAGAGAGAAAACGACCTATTCTATGGGGGGGATAGGCATTTCATGTCACAGCCCTTGTTGTGTGTAGAATCGGCGGCTGAAGACGCAAGACACGTCGTGATGCATACCAAAAACGCGGTCGACACGTCAAATCGTCTGTTTTCAGGCCCTTCGGCCAGCCAATCCGAAGCTCGTAATTGCCTTTTTGACAGCCAATAAGAAGTCATATTGGGTCCATTTTCTACTCCACCGTTAAGCCGTGATATAATAAGAAGAACGAAGACGAAGATTTTAAACTGTCCCATGGTACTCTGTACCTACTTGGTAGCCACGTATGATGGATACAGACGCAATCGAGATGCTCATGCGACTGTGCTTCCAATCCGTTGTCAGTGTCATATTAGTCATGCTCGTATATTTTGAGTGCAAAGACAACAAGAAAGCTAAAGGAGGTGACGTCGCGAGAGGCACGGCTGAAGGAGAAGGTATCCATGCAGGCTGGTGTCCACTTTTGGGGCTCGCTCCACATCTTCCAATAGTCTACATAGGGTAGCAAGGCAAACGTACAGACAGGTCTGACTATGATGAAGAAAAAGAAATTGTATTCACTGCTCAGCTTAAAATAATCCACAAAAAGTACAGTGATATCATGTATTTATTGGGTAATATAAAGTTTAAAAAAAATGCAAACTAGCAAACGACAAAAAAACGTACAGCAGAGGGTATTCGCTGGTCGTCACCGACCCAACTACTAATCCGCCGATTACTGGTTTAACTAGGGGAGAGCGGACGGGATCCCGTGCTTTCCAGTATCTATGGCCGTACGTGAAAGACTATACTAGACTTGGAGTATATATGGGGAGCTTACAGTAGCCTCCAGCACGATCGCACCGTCCACACCGTCTTATACTAATACAAGCTCTTCTATTTCTCAAGGCTTGTTATTTCATGTTGGTTTGACTCTTTTAGTATGCGTTCAGTGACATCGGGTATGTACCTTGGCTTTGGGACAGCCTTCGCAATTACGAGATATGGCAAAAGCCTCATCACGTATAGGTTGTGGTAGCAGTGACCATGGCTTCTGCGGCCGATGCGATAACGGGCGACTTGGGCAACGGGGGGCCGGTCTTTCCATCTTCACCATCGGTCCGCTCTTGATCCAGCAGCGGGATGCCGTCAATGCTCTTGCGGCCGTGCTCATGGTGGTTATGCTCGTTGTCATCGTCGTCGCCAGTCTCGGACAGCGGCTCCAGCGGCGGGCTGGTAAGGTTGCTGTGCGTGCCATCGACATTGGGGCTGGACTTGCCATCGCCTTTGCCGCCGCCACCCTCGACTGCAGTGCTGCCGCCGCCAGTGCTGCTACTGTCACCGCCGACCGACTCGGCATGCCACTTTGCAACCTCTTGTCTCATGCTCTCGAGCTCCTTCTGGAACCGCTTGCCAAAGACGTCAATGTAGTATGTAGCTCCATTGTAGATGCTCCAGGTAAAGACGCTCATAAGAAAAAAGGAGCTGGCCCAGCGGTACGAGAACCAGATCGGGCACGGCAGCATGGTGCACACGGCGTACGCGTACTGAATCAGCATAAACGCCGACTCCTGCAGGGAATCTGGCAGCGAAAGCACAATCTTGCCGATCCAGGTCTTGCTATACGACTGGCGCAGCCATGTAAACGATGTCGGCCGGCCGGCTGCAATCTTCTCGCGGCGGCGCACAGTAATGAAAAAGTAGTACGACAGCTGCCAGAACGCATACGGAATGCTTGACCAGGCCAGCATGGACAGCATGTTGGCGTAGGCATTTTCGCTGCCGGGAAGTGCAGTGCGGATGGCGTACACGGCCGGGAAGCGGTCGCGCTGGTACTCGGGCTTCAGAAGATGCACAATACAGTGCAGCGTGGCACACGGCATCACATGGATAAAGAGCGACGTGACCTTGTCGAAGCTGTGGAAGACGAGCGAGTTGCGCCACATGACAATGGCCACGGCGTTGTTGCCAAAAGCGAGGCAGTAGCAGGCGACAAATAGCCGCTTTGAGCCAGGGAAGGCCCAGAGACTGAGGATGAGCAAAAGGTTGACAAAGTAGCAGAGATCTGCCAAGAAGTAATGGTAGCCGCGCTTGTGGTAAGTGAAGTAGCGAATGGGCATAAAGTAGAGAATCTGCACCGTGTACCACAGATGCATAAACTCGGGCAAGCCGCCCATCAGGTAGCCGCTGACAAAGATGTTGAGGACACCGAAGATAAACGACACCTTCTCGCGCATCGTGATCACCTTGGTGTCGTTCCACCGCCGGCCCAGCTTCTCGACACTCGCCCGCATGCGCTTGCGGTACCGGTCCAGCTGCTCGTCGGCCGATGGCACGCGGTGCCGCCACTCCTCCACCATGCGCTCACGCGCCACCTGGCTGCGCGTCTTAATGGCATCGCGCGACTTTTTGAGCTTGCGCGTCTGTGCCGAGATGCCCTTTGTGATCTTCTCAAGCTGCTGGGGCAGGGCAAAGTTGTCAAGCAGGTCAAGCATGGTAAGCCGGTCCAGAGGCGGGATATCCCAGTCCTCCTGGTATGAGCTACTTCCCGAAAAGGATGGCTGCCGTGAGGCACCATATTGCGGGCTGTGCGGTGCACTCGCCGACGTAGGGCCCAGCATGGGCGTATCAGTAATGGCATGCTCGGGGCCGATCTGGGGAGAGTCGATGGGAGAGGCTGCATCGCCTGTAGTGAGTTCTGTCTCGGCTGCTGCGGCACTGCCCGTGCTGCTACCGCCCTCGGGTGTGAGGGCAATCTCGCTGTCGGTCAGAGTGTCGTCTGCCGAGGATTTGTTGTGTGGTGGTGTCGGAAGAGGTGCGCTCGAGAGAGCGCCAGGCCCAGACTCCGCCATATCGGAGAGGGTGAGTCGTCGAAACTGTTTACGGTCGTTGTTGTGAAAAGAAACTTTGCGGAGGGCCTCTGCACTGCGTAGAACAAGAACGTCAGCCATGACCAAGCACGGTGTGTGTATATGTGTATTATACGCAGCGGCGGTGTTGAATGGGCACCCCGAGGGGAGGGAGTGGAGGGAGGATGTAGAATGAGATAGCAACTATAAGTCCATCGGTGGTGATATGTGTAGGGATGAAGATCAGGCAGCAAAGAGAAATAGTCGGAGGGGAAAACTTGAGAATAGGGCAAGATAAGAGATGGGCTTGACGATGGTAGGTAGGCAGGTATGTGTGCAGCGTACAATGTATAATAATGGTGATCAGCAGGAAGGAAGAATAAAGAAGAAATACGGCAGGCGGATGAATAGGGCGAATAGGATGATAGACGAGGGAGGGGGTGGCTGTCTCGGACGACGAGAACCAAAAGGGAAGAAAGGGTCACTTACACTCGAGACAGGCAGGTCAGGGTCTAGTCCCACCTGTGCTTGCGTTTTCTCGATCGGCCTTAATCTAAAGTAGAAGGACAAAAGCAACGAGACGCCGGCGCGGTGGCGATATGAAGATGGTAGTAGTCGGGTATGCTAGAGGGATGGGAGGTGATGGACAAGAGAAGGGGAAACGGGGAGAAATAGTGTCGAAGAGGTTGTCGAGCTGAGCGGTGTAACGCGGTTAATGTCACCAACTGCAAGATGTGATCTGGTTGGAGATCTTCAATGACAGGCTTCAACAGAGCCAATATCGATGGTAGCTGCAGCAGTTAAAGCCGGGAGTGATGGTGTCGTGAGAAATGAGTCGAGATGCAGCGAGATTGCTTGTGATCGTGTATGCCTAGCACGAGGATAGGGAAGATGCTGGGAAGGAGCCTGGCCCAAACCATAGATGTCATATGACCGCATTGGGACTAGTGCCGTTGGGCTGGGGTCCAGTGGGTATCCGGCTTAGAAGCTCCACTGACGCAGCGTGGCAAGAGCCAGCCTTGTGGTTGGCCAAGGAAAGCTGTGCAAGAAGCACAACGTGACGGCGAGTAGTCTGGATAGACCGGTCAGTGTGATGGGACAGTCATTGAAAGGACTGCAAAAGTACTTGTACACATGATGCACGAGTTGTGACTGGAAATAGCAAGGAATATGCCCGATAAAGCTGTTTGATAATAGCTAACCAGCTGTCTATGTACACTGAGATGAAGAGCAAGACAGAGATGCACACAGCCGTTGAGTCGAGTCGAAATGATGAAATGAGACATCATGCAATGGTCGGCATATCTCTTCCATTGATCTGCAACGACTGCGGGTTGATACTGCAAAGTATTAATAGCTCTTGTCTGATTAGTCATCGGCAGTCGTTTGGGAATTGCAATAGGCAATACTTTTTAGTGTAGATCTGAGTAGAATAACTGCGTGTTGTTAATGTTGTATCGACTAGTATATGCTGTAAAGTTAAGGCTGTTGTCTGTGTCAAGCTAGCTATTTGTTTTGACGAAGAGTGACATCACACGTCTCAACAGTAAATAAAATCACAAGAGCAATTCTAGTTCTTCTTCTTCTTCTTCTTCTTCTTCCCATTATTATTATTATTGTTTTTCTATTTTATTATTTTATTTTATTATTTTTATTTTATTATTCTACTATTTCATATTTATTTCTTATTATTTATTTATTTAAAATTTTTTTTTTTTCAAAAGCTTAGGAGATATAAAGCCTTATGCAGAAAGAACAAAAAAGAAACCGCTAAAGCCATAATCAAGAATACGGAACAGTTTCATGCTATAGAAAAAAAAAAATATCGCACAATAACACAACTAAAAACTACTGAACACGTACAAAAAAAAAAAGACAAAAAAATTGGTAGCTTCTCTTTGTATAGCGTGTCATCCTTAGTGCAGGGGCCATGCTAATCTTCTCCTGTGTAATGTGTTAGTGAATGAACCTTTTCTCAGAATCGAACGCTGGACGTTGGGGGAGACTTACTGTATCGTTTCAAATTGACCAAATGCCCGAAGGCGTAAGAACGAAGGGATAACTCCGCTTATATACCATAGTCTGCGCCCAAACACCCCTGCAGTTAATCTTTAGCTTACACGTGACCCCAGCGCGTCAGCATTGCTCGCCCTACCCCCCGCGCTTTGCGCAGGCAGAGCTGCTAAAGTCGCGTAAAGCCCACGACTGCGAAAAAGGAGATCATCTACGAGTGTCGCGCCGCGATATTGATTACTGCCCCCTCTGACCACCACCCGCCAACCCGAACCCGACCTGCGCGCTGGCCGACGACGCAACACCATATTACCACATCGACACCAATCCACATACTGCTCGACTTTGCAGTAGAATGCCGACTCTTTAAACTACTCTACACAGCTTCGCGTCGACACCACCGCAACCCAACGCGCGCCGAACCCTTGACTTCTCACGATCCTACTCCACCGAACCTCGACTCCCCGAGCGGCCGCCCCGGTCGCCGCACTCCGTCGCCAGCATGGGAAAGCTCAATCGCTTGGAGTTGTTTAGTGCGTCTTCCCTTTGCACTGCTGCTGCTGCTATGGCGGCCGTTGTCACCGCTATCGCCGTTATTGCCATGGTGCTTGCCCGGCCGCTAACACGCGACTCTCGTCCTGTCTCGTCATTGCTAACGCACATCCGCAGACTTCAAGTCCTACAAAGGCCACCATACCCTCCTCTTTGGTGATTCCTACTTCACATCTATTGTCGGCCCCAATGGCTCCGGCAAGTCAAATTCGTATGTCCACACAAGCTGCTTTTACCACCTGCCGTGACCACTTCTGACCCCTCGCAGCATGGATGCCATCTCCTTCGTCCTCGGTATCAAGTCCTCCCACCTCCGCTCCAGTCAACTCAAAGATTTAGTCTACCGTGGACGCGTCATGGAGACATCAAAACCCAGTGAAGACGACGCCAACGGCCACGCCAACGGCCTCGCAGATGGCGCTGAAGATGACGACGAAGACGACGATGCCGGTGATGGCAAGAAGGCCGGCCGCAAGGACCCAAAGAACGCCTGGGTCATGGCCGTCTACGAGGATGACGCTGGCGATACACACCGGTGGAAGCGCACAATCACCAGCGGAGGCTCTAGCGAGTACCGCATCAACAACCGTGTCGTCAACGCCCAAGAATACAACACCGCTCTCGAAAACGAAAACATTCTCATCAAGGCCCGCAACTTCCTCGTTTTCCAGGGTGACGTCGAAGCTATTGCATCGCAGTCCTCCCAGGAGCTCACACGCCTCATCGAGCAGATCTCGGGCAGTCTCGACTTCAAGCCCGAGTACGAGCGTCTCAAGGGCGAGGCTGAGCAGGCTATTGAGAACCAAAACTTCCACCTTACCCGTCGCCGTGCTATGAACGCCGAAATGAAGCAGTACCAGGAGCAAAAGGCCGAGGCCGAGAGTTTCCAGCGCAAGCTCAATGAGCGTGATGACGCTATTGTCGACCAAATGTTGTGGAAGATCTACCACTACCAGAAAATCATGAACGCTTCCAGCGACGCCATCCAGGAGCACAACGCCAACCTCGCCGAGTTTCGTCGCAATCTTCAGGAAGCTGAGACAAAGCTCGAGGATGCCCGTGCCGAGCAGGTCGCTGCCAACAAGGATGCTTCCCGCGTTGAGCGTCGCATCCGCCACAAGGAGAGAGAGATTGAGGAGGAGGAGAACAAAATCATTCCTGTTTCTGAAAAGGTCGAGCAGCTCTCTAGCGACATTGCCGTTCTCAAGCAAAAGATTGCCTCTGCTTCCGAGGAGCGCGACGCACAAGAGGCCAAGGTGCAAAAGGCCGAGAAGGAAATTGCCATCGTCGAAAAGGCCCGCCAGCAGTTTGAGAAGCAATGGAAGGAGCAGCTGAAGAAGCAGGGCAAGGACCTGAGCGACGACGACCGCAAGGAATACCACACCCTGCGCTCTCAAGTGCGCGCCAAGTGCGCCGTCGAGCTTGCTGACCGCGACAACATCCGCCGTCAGCTGAAGAGCGACGAAGTGACCGTCAACACTATCAAGGGCAACGTCGACAGCCGCCAGGCCAAGGTCACCAAGCTCGAGGCCGAGCTTGACACCATAAAGGAGCGCCACAACACCAGCGAAGAGGACGTGCGCAAGATGACCCAGGATGTCGAAAACGCCAAGAAGACGTACAACCAGGCCAAGTCTGAGCGCGTACGTGTAAACAACGCCGTCACTGAGCTGGAGGAGCAGATGCAGGACATCGCCACGCGGCTAGAGACTGCTCGCTCAGGAATGGTGCAGAGCCGGAGGGAGACAAGAATGAAGGAGGTCGTCTCCCAGATGCGCCGTATCTACTCGGGTGTCCACGGCCGCGTTGGTGAGCTGTGCAAGCCCAAGCAAAAGAAGTTTGACGAGGCCGTCGTGACAGCCCTTGGCCACGATTTCGATTCCGTTATTGTCGACACCGAAAAGACTGCTGCTGAGTGCATACAGTACCTCAAGGAGCAGCGGCACATGCCCATGACTTTCATTCCTCTCGACAACGTCAAGGTCAGCACGCCCAACACAGCCATCAAGGGCATCCAGGGTGCACGGCTCACCATTGACACTATCGACTTTGATTCTGCACTCGAGCGCGGCATGGCCTTTGCCTGTGGCGGCTCTGTCATTTGCGATTCCATGGATGTGGCCAAGAACATTGTCTACCAGAAGCGCCTGCCTGTCAAGGCTGTCACCCTCGAGGGCTTCCTCATCAACCGCTCTGGTACGATGACGGGTGGCCGTATGCCCGACCAAAAGGGCAACCGCGGCAAGCGTTTTGCCGAGGAGGATGTTCAGAACCTGGAGCGCGTCTACGAGAAGAAGCGCGCCGACCTCGAGAAGCTGCCTAAGCCAAGCCATCTCCTGCACCATGAAAAGGTGCTGAATGATGAGCTGGTACACCTCGAGCAGCGCCTGCGGTCTGCACGGGCTGAGCTGCAGGCTTTTGAGAAGAACCTGGCCAGCAAGAAGAAGGAGGTCGACGAGGAGAAGGAGCAGCTGCGCGAGCGCGAGAAGAGACACGCCGAAGAGGCAGCCAAGCTGGCAAAGACACAAAAGGCCGTGGCACAGACCGAAGCAGCCATCACCAAGGTCGAGGACAAGGTGTTTAGTGCTTTCTGCAAGAAGCACGGATTTAAGGATGTGCGCGAGTACGAGGCCCAGCAGGGCAGTCTGGAGCAGCAAGCGGCCGAGAAGCGCAGTGAATTCGAGGTTCAGCTGCAGCGTCTCAAGTCGTCTATGAGCTGGGAGACGGCGCGTCTCAAGAGCACAAAGGACCGCGTCGAGCAGATGGAGCGCCGCGCAGCATCGCTGTCCAAGGATCTGAAAGAGTACAAGTCTGAGAAGAAACGCATCCAGGAAATTATTGCACAGGCCCAGCGCGATGTCGACAAGCTCCGCGACGACTTGGAGACGATGCAGGAGGAGACGAGCGAGATGGCCGACAAGGTGGCCGATGCCAAGGCGGAGGTGCAGACATGGCACCGGGAAATGGACTCGCGACACAAGGAGATCAACGGCCTCGAGACAGAGGTGCAAAAGAGCAGCACGGCCAAGTTTGCTCTGCTGCGGCGGTGTAAGATGGAGCAGATCCAGATTCCTCTGGACGAGGGCTCGCTCGACGACCTGCCCAACGAAGACCAGCTGCTCAACCAAGAAGCCGACATGATGGACATTGACGAAGGCGACGATGGCGACGACGGCGCCATGAGAGTGGCCATGGAAGACTACGGCATTGAGGTCGACTTTGACCGGCTAGGCGATGACAAGGACGACCAAGACGTCGACGTCATCGAGGAGCGCCTCGAGGCCAAGATCTCGGAGCTGTCATCAGAGCTGGAGCGGCTGAACCCCAACATGCGCGCCATTGAGCGTCTCGAGTCGGTCGAGACTAAGCTGCGCGACGTCGACCGCGACTTTGAGGACAGCAAAAAGATCGCCCACCGCATCAAGTCCGAGTTTGAGGAGGTCAAGAACCAGCGCACCGACGTCTTCCGCAAGGCTTTCACACACATCCAGGAGCAGATTACCGAGGTCTACAAGGAGCTCACGCGTACCGAGGCGTACCCGCTGGGTGGCCAGGCGTACCTGGATATTGAGGCCGAGGGCGACGAACCGCCCTACCTCAGCGGTGTCAAGTACCACGCCATGCCGCCGCTGAAGCGCTTCCGTGACATGGAGCACCTGTCGGGTGGCGAGAAGACCATGGCAGCTATGGCGCTTCTGTTTGCCATTCACAGCTACCAGCCGTCGCCATTCTTTGTGCTCGACGAGGTGGATGCCGCGCTCGACAATGCCAACGTGGACAAGATCAAGAAGTACATTCGCGAGCACGCCGGCCCGGGCATGCAGTTTATTGTCATCAGTCTCAAGCCCGGCCTGTTCCAGGACAGTGAGAGTTTGGTGGGTGTGTACCGTGACCAGGACGTCAACAGTTCAAAGACGTTGACATTGGATGTGAGTTTTTTGAATGCCTCCTTTGCAAATTTATACTAAATCATGACCCGTGCTAACTATCTAGCTTCGCAAATATATCTAATCAAAATAACGGCGCGTCGTTGATGGTTTGCTTTTGTGTATATACGGAATCCTGCCCTTGTTCGGATTGTTCTCTCCTGCTTCACCTGCTCTTCTGTTTCACTCTTATACTGTTTCGTTCTCATGTTTGCTACAAGGTCAAGGGTGGTGATGGATGGACGGATCTCGAGGATGTTTGTACGTTTATTGTCTTTTTCATTCTTTCTCACTTCTTGCTTGCTGTCTGCCTTTTTATTTCCCCTTGCTTATTTGAAATGTCCAGCGGAGTTACTTCTATACTGTTTGAGAGGAATGTGCGTCTTCGTCTATATGGACAAAGTTCTCTTTCACCATTTTTTCTTCCTCGGTTTCATGCGTTCTGTCATGCCATGCATGTTATGCAGCTGTAATGCTTTGATACCCAATCCAGTATCGGGTGTAACGTCCAATAGTCGACTTACACGATGCCAGGTTCCAGGCCAGTCTGCTTCAAAATGCGTTTCACACCCGAGCCAGGCGACTGTCCTCTAGCTGTGCATGTTCTGGTGCTTTTCCTAGTAGTTGGCAGTGCATGACGTCTCGTCTGAGTGGCCGCCGGCTGGCACCGGTGTATCGGGGATGGGTGAGGGGATTATGGAGTAAATGGCTACAGGATAAATAGTATTTTTTCTATTTACCTGCTTCTATACGTATCTTGGGCGTTCTACGGGGTAATATTTTTGTATAATCTTGTAGCTCTGCCTGTAGGCATAATCACCTGTTAATAGCTGTCTTACATAATGAATCGAGATATGCGCGCACAGTGATTAGCTATCCTGTATTTGTATCACGTCGGTTTATGTTGGTTGCGTAGCTCCTTCTTCTTTGGGCAATCACCTCTACAACAGACACAAGGCTGTCTGCCGACTAACAGAGATATACTGATACATCTCATCCTTCATCTTGTCGTGTTGTGTCGCGTTGCAGATCGCGCCTTCCGTTTGGATGTCAATTGAATTTCGACTCATGCAGTCAGATCTCAAATGTGGTAGGAACAACCCGCGTGCCTACCACCACCACCATGAGCTCTTGTGTGCCAATCATGGAAAGAGCGACCCTGAAGTACATTTATTTTTGTTCCTCGACTTGTTCCTTGACCAGTCCATAATAAAACACGTCCCCTAATTTGCTATTTTCCCATGTCAGTATGTTATTCGATTGGTGCGAGAGCCGGAGGTCAGAAAAATTTGCCATTTCTTTTGACTGCCCCACTGGTATTTATTATGGGCCCTTCAAAGAGTCACCTTGTCGCAGTATTGCCTTTTCAATCGACCCATCGGTAAGTAGACAAGTGCCATTAAGTGCCTTTTTTTGTCCCTCTTGCGAGGAAGGAAACTACGCTCCACGCTCTTTCTCTTTTTTGAACAAACCCGAAAGCATATGTTTGAGTCAGCGAGTTAGCCCAACTTCTCCCCAAACTCCCAAACTATCACGAACCTCAACGACCTCGCACATAGCCCCTCACGATCCGGTGCTGTCTCTACCTTATACTACGGACTCTCTCCTACCTTGACTTATACGCCCATCACCAACAAATCTACATCTTACAACGTCCAGTGCCCCCTCTATTGCGCCCGGCACCTACAATCACCCCACCTCGACTCGACGCCCGCGTTCTTAAAGTCTCGCAACCTCGCAACCTCCCTCCTCTTCGATCGTGTGCGGATTCTTCAGAAACCACGCTGCTTTTCACACCCCATATATCGCCATGTCTAGACCGGTAGTAAAAAACATAGGGACCAATGGCTGGGTCGTCCAGAAGTTCGGTGGCACCAGTGTTGGCAAGTTCCCAGAAACGGTCAGTCACAGCCGCGTCCAATGTCAGGCGCAAGAGATCCAATGACCTCCATATAAAAGCTCTTTGATTTCAGGTGCATTGCCTACTTCACCTCAAGATCACAGCTTCAAGCTGCTCCTACTACTGGGCAGTCTACAAATTCGACACATGCCCAGTTACGTAATCAATGCTAACAAACAGTAGATTGCCGAGGACATTGTTCGGTGAGTCCAAATACAACCCGGATACCAACATTTAACGATACTCGAGACGGATACACAAAACATGCATGGATGCAAGAGACACAATGGGCGGCTGTTGGGATCCGTGCTTCTTTGCTTCTTTGAGTAGGGCGCTGCCATGTGCTCATGCATTGCGCATCACCTGCGCTCCCCGAGACCTCGACGAATTCCTTTTGCTTCTGGCTTCTTGGCTTTGTCAATTACATCATAGCACGTGCTAACCATATAATAGGAGATACGTCTCCTCGTCAGACCGCGTAGTCGTTGTCTGCTCGGCTCGCAGTGCTGGTAAAAAAGTTACCGGCACCACCAGCCGCCTGCTTGAGGTTGTCAAGAACCTGCAGCTGCTCGCACACGCTGCTGCCCTTAGCGACGAGGCCGCCCAAGTAGAGCTTGTTGAAACCGCACAGAAGATCATCCAGGATATCTGCGACGAGCACGTTGCCGCCGCCGAGGCCAGCGTTTCCAATGCCGAATTAAGACAGAGCCTGTGCAAGGACATTCAGGCCGAATGCGGCGAGCTCGCTGAATACGTCACCGCCATTAAGCGCTTTAACCTCGAGGTTAGCTCGCGCTCCAAGGACCGTGTCATCAGCTTTGGCGAGAAGCTGAGCTGTCGCTTCATGACCTACATCCTGCGCGACCACCAGGTCGAGGCTGAGTACGTCGACCTTGCCGATGCCCTCCACTCTGGCACCGGCAGCCCTGACCACGCCCACGACCGCCTCGACACTGCCTTTTACAACGAGGCTGCTGTTGCTTTCGCTAAGAAGATTATTGCTTGCGGCGACAAGGTTCCTGTTGTTACTGGCTTCTTCGGTAACGTGCCCGGCAGTTTGGTGGACGGTGACGTCGGCCGCGGTTACACAGATCTGTGTGCCGCGCTAGTCGCTGTAGGCCTCAAGGCTCGCGAGCTGCAGGTGTGGAAGGAGGTTGATGGCATTTTCACGGCAGACCCTAGCAAGGTTCCCACCGCAAGACTGATCGCCTCCATCACCCCCTCTGAGGCGGCTGAGCTTACGTTCTACGGCTCCGAGGTTATTCACCACTTGACCATGGACCAGGTCATCAAGGCCACTCCTCCGATCCCTGTTCGCATCAAGAACGTCAAGAACCCCCGCGGTAACGGCACCATTGTCCTGCCCGACCCCGTGCATGCTCCTGGCCAGCAGCTGCAGCGCTCCGCCCGCGGCAGCTTCGTCACTGGTGCCGCTGCACCTCCTACTGGCACTACCACCATCGCCAACGGCCTGTTGGCACCTGGTGCCGCTGCTGCCGGTGTCCGGCTTACCCCCCGCCGGCCTACGGCTGTCACCATCAAGGACCGCATCTCGGTTCTCAACGTCCACTCCAATAAGCGCTCGATTGCCCACGGCTTCCTAGCCAGCGTTTTCTCCGTGCTGGATCGCCACCACATCTCTGTTGATCTTATTGCGACGAGTGAGGTCCACGTCTCCATGGCCATTCATGCCCCCGATGTCTCGGACACCAACCTGGACCGCGCAAGCAAAGAGCTCGGCAATATCGGCGATGTCAGCCTGTTGCACGGCATGGCTATCGTCAGTGTCGTTGGTGCTGACATGAAGAACATGATTGGTGTCTCGGGCAAGATGTTCTCGACACTCGGCGAGCACAACATTAACATTGAGATGATCTCTCAGGGTATGTATTCTATTCGCCTATTTGCTATTATATATGACCCTGACTAACGTTTGATAGGCGCCTCTGAAATCAACATCTCTTGTGTTATTGATGCGGACGAGGCCACAAGAGCCATGAACGTTCTCCACACGAACCTATTCACATTCTTGGATTGAATCACATCTTAAAATTTCCCTGCGAGTTCACAAATGGTTGCTTTTTGTTTTGTTGCATTAGCTGGAATTTCTTTTGTTATCATGAACTTATAGTTTGGATATCGGCATATTGTTTCTTTCATCTTCTTGTTCTATGTTCTGGGCGTTTTGCATTGTTGCCCTCGCTGTATCTATTATCAAGTATTTTACCATTTTTGGCTTTCCCTAACTAGCTTATCGGGCCTGAGGAACCGGCCGCTTTCCCGTACATTTATAGAAAAAGGGAAAGGGGCGTTCTAGGTATAGCATCATATTTCTAAACGAGATAAATCAAAATCAAAGTCAAAATCAGCAAAGAATACGTGCATAAATTTGGTTATCTTGAAAGATGTGATCACCGAGATGAGAAAACAACAAAACTAGAAATCAACCGCCATTTTGTGCACCCCGTGCCACACCTATACATGATTATATCTTCTCTATTTCTTGCCCTTCTTCCGCTTCTTGGCTGCGGCACTCGGTCCTTGCGGTGCCTTTTCGACACGCACAGATCCTGCACCGCCGGCAAGAGCCAGAGTCTCCTCCTCCTTGACGACACCACCCTGTGTGGCAGCAGCCTCGCCGCGCTTCTTGCCCTTCTTGCCCTTGGGCGGGCGGTACGAGCTGCGGTCGCGCAGCGGCAACCACCGCTCGGCGTTGAGCTTCTTGTTGACGTCAAAGCTGCCGTCACCAGCAGCCGCGGCTTTGGCCTGCAGCTTCTTGGCTTGCCGAGAAAGCGTGGCCGGCTTGCCAGCAGCGCCTGTCTTGGTCTTCTTTGCCAAAGGTTCAGCAGGAGCAGCACCAGCCTCTGCCGAGGCAGCAGCAGCAGCAGCACGCTTCTTGCCGGCAACGGCAGGAGGAGGTGCCAGGACGGCAACACCGCCCTGGAGCAGGGAAGCGACATCAACGCCCTTAGTCAGCTGGTCCACGGGAGTCAGCGACGTAGCCAACTTCTGTTGGCGCTCAGCCTGTTCTGGTGTTGTCGAGTCGGACGCGAGCGAGGCGACGAGGCCGGCAATGTTGATACGATCGACGGGATCGGCAGCGTACAGGGTCTCGAAAGCAGAGGCAGCAGCGGCATGGTCTGTAGGGTTGGGCGAGCGCAGGAGCTCGACACCGGCAGCGCGCAAAAGAGATGCTGGTGTAGAGGAAGAAGATTGTGAAGTGGACGAGGAGGGGGTGGACGAAGAGGAGGGGGATTGCCAATGAGCAATGGCTTTGAAAAGCTCGGCGCGGACGGCGTTGTGGCGGCCCTGGAGCTTGTACAGAGACACGGCGAGAGCTACAAGACCGGGAGCAAAGCGGGCAGTGGATGATGAGGGTGGTGATGACTCCTCTGTGCGCTTGAAGAAAGACTCGAGCAGGCCGAGGGCAGCCTCGGCATTCTTGGACTGGAGTTGCAGCTGGATGGCTGTAAGCAGGAGACCGACGTCGTCTGGGCGATGCTCGAGCAGCGGCAGAATGCGACGCAGAGCGTCTTTGCCGGTCTGGAGCTCAGCCTTGGCGGCAGCACCAAAGATGCCGAGATCGACCGTCTCGGGCAAAGTAGTGGCTGGCGCATTTTCCTTGTCCTCGTCGGCGGCTGTTGTGAGCTGCTTCAGCTGCTTGGCTGTGCGGGCCTGGATACCCTTGAACTTGTAGCACTGCAGCTCAATGGCGTACTGGTTGCGGCGCAGTATGCGCTCCTGGTGGGTAAAGAGGCGGTCGCTTCCGGTGGGCGTGGCGGGGAGGGCAGTCTCTAATTGGCGCTGGACAACGTAGGGGTTGATGGATTTGCTGGTGCCCAAGGCGGCGTTCTGGGCGACGACTGTATTTGTTGCGGCGACGATCTTGGCGGCGCCCTCACACTCGGAGGCGTCAATAGCCTTTTGGACGGCGGCAGCATCGTCGTGGCGGCCCAGGCGGGTCAGGGCATAGGCCTGCTGGATGAGGATGGGCAGCAGCTCAACGCGCTTGTCGTCATCGCTAAGCTCGTCCGATGCCTCGCACAGCTGCTGGGCGCGGCGCAGCAGAATAGATGCACGGGCGACATCGCTGCGGGACAAAGCGGCGCATGCGGCATTGTAAGCAGTTTCAAATGACTCGAGGTCCTCGCGACGGCCGGCATCCAGGACCGAGTCCTGGCCCGCAGACAGCGTCGATTGGCCACGGCCCTGCCACGAGCGCTGGGCAGAGACGGCGAGAGCGTTGATGCGCACATCGGTCTCTTCCTCGACCTCGGCAGCAGATGTGGTTAGGTTGGCGTAGAGGGCAGCGGCGCGGTCAAACTTCTCGTCACGGTAGGCGACCTGGGCGGCAATGTGCTGGAGGGCGCGCGACGAGGCGGCAGATGTGGCAATGGCGGCAGCGGTATCAAGGTCGCCCGTCTTGTAAAGGGCGTACGCATGCTCAAGGACACAGCGCTCGGCGAGCGCATCGCCACCAGAGGCAATGATGCGCAGAGCATCGTTAAAGCGGTCGAGCTTGAGCAGGGCGACAACCTTGGCGTGCTGAGCCGTGAGCTTCTCGGGGCTATCGGAGGGGCCGGGGGCAGAGATGGCGGCGTTGGCGAGCTTGAGGGCCTCTTCGTGGTCCTCGATGGAGGCGCCGCGCAGAAGCGAGTTGAGGGCGTTGACGGCAGAAGCCATTGCGTAGCGTATAGAATAACAGCGAGGGTATGGAGGGGGGATGGTGGCCGACGAGGAGGACGGCGAGGAAGATTAGATAGGATGTGTTAACAATGTCCCATGGCCTGCAGTCGAGTGAGTCGAGCTTGTCGGAGTGTGTGGCTGCGCCGCGGTGGTATCGAGCCGTTGTAGATGTCGGCTTACAATCTATCGTCGGCGTCAATCTATCGGTAGTCGTGGGCCGTCAGTCGTCGGACGTTGGTCGTTGGCGTCTCGTGACGTGCATGCAAAAAAGCCCCTACTAGTGATACACAGCAGCCTACACAGTGGGAGAAGTGGCAGAGTGGCCAGTATTGGCCAGTATTGGCCAGCAGCCCAGCAGCCCAGAGAGGGGCAGTCTGGAGGCTTTTGGTGGGGACCTTCCCATTGTAATTTTTTCCCATTCGCTCCTTCCTATTTTCTGAGATACGTTGTGTAAGAGAGCAATACAGGGCTTCAAAATTGTGGATCACTATTGCCAATGTTATTACATAAGATAGCTCTTATAAGTGAACGAAAGGGGAATGAACAAATCGATGAAGCAGAGATTCACAACTGAGCATCAAGCAATCTGAGTTGGGGGTTGAGCATTAATCATAAGTCATGAATAAATACGGTACTGTGTGCCCTTATATTGCGGTATCACGCCCGCCCGCGGCCCCAAAAGTGCTTCTTCTTCTCCTCGGGCCTCTTCTCTTCCTTTTGTTTTTTCTTTCCCTTTGCATCAGCCTGGTCTTCTTCCGGGATCCAGAGTGGCCGCATGGGATATGCCACGCTAATGTTGTAGTAAGCAAATGACTCTTGAGGCCCGACAGCACCATCCTGTGGTTCTGGGACCATATTTCGACGCCGCAGCTTGTGTTCCGGAATCTCGCCCAGCCGGGTGCTTGCCGAGGACGACGATAGCATGGATATTGGCCGTGCCGAGTGCTTGGGCAAAGAGCTGGACGTGGGGCCAGATCCGATGCGCAGATCGGTGTGGAGAGGACCAGCTCTGGCAGTGCTAGTGGTGCTGCCACTGGTAAAGCTACCGGCTCGATTGTTCGTCTGTGTCGAGGCCTGTGTGTATCTGGGAGTATGTCCTGGAGCTTGAGATTTTGAAGCCTCGAAAGAAGTCATCTTGCTCTTATCACCCTTTTTCTTGCCCGACCCTTTTTCTTTGGGCTTGTTCAGTTTGGTTGTTGGATCTTGACTTTTGCTTCGACCGGTACTTGTAGAGTTATTCGCCTTGCTGCTCGTTGCCGACGACTTTGACGAGGCTTTGCTTTTGCCAGCACCATGGCTACTGGACATCTTCTTCGTTGCACTGCCGCTGCTCGGGTCAGCTAGAGCCAGTTGCTGGCTTTGCTGTTCCTTTGTTTTTGAGTTCTTTGATCTCTGGCCTGTCGATGGTGCAGAGGATACAATGGCCGGAGGTGTATGAGCCGAGGCTCTGCTGACAGCTACTATACTGTCTGAAGAGGCCTTGCTAAGCCTGGCGCGCTTGGCATTTTTTACGGTGCCGCCGCTTTTTGCACTTCTGGTACTGACCACACTGTGGCCACTTTTGCTGCCGGCTCTGCTGGCGCTCTTGTGCTTGAGGCGCACAGACAAATCGTCAATGGCATGGATGGCGCCAATTCGTGAAGACTTGGACAGGGCCCGGAGTGCATCATAGTTGAGCAGCGGCCGACCCTCCGCATGGCCACTGTATGTACCTTTTGTTCCAATACTGAAGATGCCGGACAGCACTTTGGTGAGACGATTCACAATCCGGCGCAGTGCAGACCGAGAGCGAGCTATCGGTAGTTAGTCTTCTGCTTTTCTACTATTGAGGTTGTAAAGGTATATAGGAACGTACTGTCGCCTTTAGCGAGATGGGCGCCGGACTCGCTGAGACGCGACGAGAACACCTCCCTGACCTTGGCCCGGTCAGAGTGCAGCGAACGTGAGAGCCTAGACTGACGGTCCCAGTCGGACGCGGCGTCGCGAGAGTGGCCGGGTGGGGAGTGGTGGGACGGCACGGCAGATGACGATGAGCGGGACGCGCCAGGAGCAGCGCCGGCGCCAGCGCCAACGGTCTTGGATTTCTTGGAGTCGCCAAAGACGTGCAGCAGGCCGAGGCATTTGGAGTAGACCTCGAGCAGGGCGTCGACGTTTGCGCTGAGGCTCATTTCGATGTTGATACAAGTGGGTTTGTATTTACTGAGATGCTTTGCGTCTTGATTATTGACGTCCAAATGTCTGTTTATGTCTCAGAGAGCAATAGAGAGACATATGCGCTCTACGCGACGTCTAGCTACACGCGCGGGGCTGTCGAGGGCTGTCGCGTAAAGGGGTTCGCGGATGAAGCTGCGATTTGTTTGGTCCGCTTGGTTTACTCCTCACCAGTCAGCACTTAGCCTAGACTCCCAGACTCTAGACCATCTACGAGCTGCACGAATTTCCGTCGTATTCTTGTTTCAATTTATGCACCAGTTTGCACCATTTTGCACTATTCTGTACTAGAAATAAGCAAATAACCAAGGCAGAGGCGGGCATTGGAGCAGCCAGTCCCCCGATATAGGATCAGAGAACGCCTGGACGCCTTGCATTATCAGAGCGCTGTTCCAAGTCCAATAGTCCTCCATAGTCCTCCCATAAACCTCCAATAGTCCACTAATATGCACACCCTAACCGCCCACACTCAACTCTAGAAAAGCCTCGCTTCGAATCACTTGACCATTCACAGCTGCCAGACGGCACGCCATTGCCCGTCGCAAAGTACGCAGTGCAAGGGGCGAGGCAAACACCAGACGAAGGCCGGCTTCTATTTCCGTTCTCTTTGACTGTTCGTCCCAAACCATCTACCAACAATCTACGACCTCTGGTGGCTGTTACTGAGACGGCTGCTCACACTGACCGGTGTGGGCTAGATGTGAGCGGCCGTGGCCGTGCCCTAGACTGAGGGTGTACAACATCTTGGTTCAAGGATGGAACCAGTGTTGGTTCGTTTCAGTCTTTATTTTTTTGTTCCTCTTTTTCATCTGGAGAAAACAGTTTCAATCTCTGGGCCATTACCAAGGGGCTTTGCATGATCTGTACTATGTGCGTTGATGCCGTGTCTTTATCTCGTATTTAGCACATGCATTATCCCTCATGTCTCTTGTATTCTGTATTACTCCGCTCACATACATCCAAGACAGCATGATAAGTTTACAAGCAGGCACTGGCTGCTTTTGCCATGCATTATGTTTGATGACGTCTTGAAGCAGTGCAAGGTCTGAGACTGAGGCCTGTAGGTGACTGAGCTCATGCTGTTGTCAGACTGTCAAGCGGCTAGCAAGATGGTAGCACAAGAAAAGGGGAAAAGAAGATAAGCAATAAATAGGAGAAGAGGAAAAAGAAAAGAAAGTACCACCAGTCCGGCCACGATGCCTGCAACTCTGTAAAGAGAGAGGAAAAAGAAAGCAACACAGCATCTGACGCCCCAACAGTCGATTTGGAAAATACGAAAGTGATAGATTAAATGACAGCTCTCTTAGTTTAGTAGAGAGTATATTCTTCTATCAGCTCATATGGCAGGGGAATACTCTTTTGCTCCTTTGCTCCTTTGCTCCTTTGCTCCTTTGCTCCTTTGCTTCTTTTGCTTTTTTGACTTGTGTCGGTCTGTCTGATCATGTGTACTGTACTAATCTCCTGCGTAGAGAAGAAAAGCCACTCCGGGTAAAGTGGAAGAACATCCGCGGAACGGTCCTAGTCTAGTGCCCATGGCTCTAATTGCAATATGGAGTATTTCCTTTTCTTCCTTTCTTTTCTATTCGGCATATTTTTGGCCTCGTATCATTGCGCGGGATGGGAAAGGCACTGAGCTGGTATTATGATAGGGGCCCTTCCAAGTGTACAGGGTAGAGGTCGAAGACAAGATAAAAGGCGTCTCAACAACCACATCAAGGCGAAGCTGCAACAAGCGTGTCAAGTCTGGAGGCCACTTTCCGTGCATCGTATTCTAGGCGCAAAGGATTCAACGATACAAGATACAAGGGTTTCAAGGTATGCAAGGGATTCAAACATTTTTAAGTGCTTTTTATCCAATCAGCAATAATGATCACATCTATGGCCGTTATCATCGACCAAGACGTGTCCTGTAGGGGTGCAGTGGCTGTGGTGGCCCGGCATGTATCTTACCATAGTGGCATGCACTGAATGCCGAGCATGATAACAACCATACTTTGTAGGCAATTGTTCTGAATCACAAGAGCATATATAACATAGAAATTATCAATAAAGTGGTCGAGACTGGCCGGATCGATCCGGCCAGGCAGGAAATAAGAATGACATAACAGCTAGGGGTGGCATCTCATTCGAGTTTGATGCCGAAATACAGAGTACAGATAGGATGAGTGGGAATAATCCAAAGAACGAAACACGTCCAGCCAATAAATGACGGCGAGGCAGAACAATAGATTAGGATTGGATGCGCGCCAGTGCGAGGCGAGATAACGCAACGAAAGACGGTAAGACGAGAAAGACGCGAGAAGGGTGAGATATGGCATCTGCTGGATTTATGGCATGGGGTGGAATTATTGTTAGTTCTTGTCGGTATCAGTACAAGTATCTGCGCTGTGATATATCATTTTCTTCTAAACTGGGCTTGGGGTGTTGCGCCACAACTGATACTCCCTCAGGACTTGGAGAAGCCCGACTATTCTGTTTTGCGATGCTTTGTCTGGAGAGAGAACTGGAGAGAGAACTGGAGAGAGAAATGGAGAGAGAGACAGACTACGTCGTCGAGATTCAGGAAATAGAAATGGAATAACACAGACATTAGTAGAAACAAAAATGAGGCTTGAGATTTGACAGGTGGATTCGAGCATTCATTTTCTGCAATAGCGTGCCCAAATGTTCAGTTCAGCTGCATCTCTATATCTCTATCTATTGTGTATTATTATCGTATGTGACGAGACTGTGATACGATTAAGAGTCAGAGAGGCGGTGAACGGATCGGTGCCGATAGATACGGACAGAGATACGGACGGAGCAGGTGTGATAACTACACGGGCCCTGTATTCAAATAAAGATCGAGCTCGGGTTTTTTCCTTTCTGACACTGTCACATGAGCCATGTTGCCCGTCAACTTCACAACCATTGTACCTATCTTACTCTATCTAGACATGCGTGTATGTGCGTTGTCGGCATGCATGGTTTCGGTACTGCTTGCGCCAAGCTAAACGTGGGATGCCCGGTCTTGATACATCTCACCAAGGAAAGAAGACCGGCGAGGCATCGAGAATCTGCGAGAAGAGCAAAAGGACTGCATGTACTAGACAAAAGGGAGGCAAGTTTGTTGAGAAGACGAATCAAATACGGCCAAAGACGGAACATAGATGGATCACAAGCAACCCAATAAAACAGTAAATCGGTAAATCAGTAAATCAAATCAGAGATTGAATCAGAGTGACGAGTGAGCAAACACAAGCATGATGAAACACGGGCATGATACGAAGACGAAAGCCATTGGCGTTTATGGAGAGAAAACATGATTCCGTGCTGCTCCCTCCTTGCCTATTATTTGCTACTTGCTATCTGCTGACATGTGAGCCTGCGCTCTGGCTGCAGAGATAATGCATAAAAGACAACATGCAGATGTGATGGCAAGGCAGGGCTGGTGCATCGGCGATTCCTGTGTTTGCTTAGACTGGACTGGATTGGATTGGGCTGGGCTGGGCTGGGCTGGGCTGGATTGCTATTAATGAATGTACTTTGTAGATATTACTCAAAGTTGGGGGGCGTTTTGTCACTTCTATGCTCTCTGTAACTTAATATGGAAACTCTGCTCCGTCTTCAACGTGGCGTACCAATCCATCCCGCACTACTTGCACTTTATTAGTACTAGAATAAATTCAAACGGCGTTCAAAGAGGGGACGAGAAGAGGAGCCGTGCCTCCCCACGCATCACGATACCCACGTCGCATGCAAGATATTAGTCTACTGCGATGACGAGTTTCTTAATTTTTCCTAGGCACTTTGAGTTTTTCCTTGCCTTCGCACGCGGCGACCTGACAAGCAAGGCCCTGGCCAGGCGAGTCGCCAGATCCAATGTCGGCATGCTATGCAAATTTGTAGATGGGATGATGGCGATGGCATTTATTGTAGCTGATTTATTTCTAGGTCGAATGTAGTCCTCAAATCCTCGAGAGACGTTGGCCAGCTGGATCTCGTTGAAATCCAAAACGTAAACAACAAGCGTGTAGCCGTTGTCTCTCACTTTTGCGTCTCTTTTTCTACTACTACCCTTTCCATGCGCGGAAGCACTCCGTCTTTCCTGTAAAGGAGTTTCTGCTGTGCTGTCTGTTTCTCTCCCATTCTGCATTCTGCTTGCTTTCTACTTGTGGTGCTTGATGCTTCCGTGCTGTCTATTCGATACCAATTTATTGCTTTATTACTCGGCTCTGTCCACTTCTATCGTCACGTCCCACTTCAGACCTTTCTTCCCTGTCCTCACCTTGTCGATACATGCCCCATTGTCGTATCTTTGCAAATCACATGGCACCCATATCCGCTCATCCCACGCCAGTAGCAATATTAAACGGCGTGCAATGTCACAGCCGATACACTTTGCAATACTCAGTACAGTGTAATACCGTAACATACGAACAAGCAATGTTTACTTTCTTCTGTGAGCTCGGCACCTCCTATCTTTGTTTACTTCTCACACAGCACAGCACAGCTCTACTGCTCACGCCCCCTTCCGGTCCGTGCATTGCCATACGGACTTCAGCTTCCAAATACATCCTCGCCAGGCGCCAAGATACGTCGTAGACTTGCCCGTATGGTCCAGACTCCTATCGATTGTTTCAGGGCTGCTTTTTTTTTCTGCGGCTCATGAATCAGGTCATCTCCTTGCATCCCTTTACGCATATCTTATCTTTGGGCTGCTCTCTAATTCGGCAAGCAAATTAGGTTGGGGGTTGAGTAATCTACAGATCATGTTGTTCAACGACAGGGTGGTCAGACTCGCCGCCTTTTTTCTTTCTTTTTTCCCCTCTTTTCTCTTGTATACTTACAGCTTTCAGCTTGCACGAATCAATGACAGGTTCCCCTTTCTCCCGCCCAAAGATAAGAACCTCGTACGGTGTCTCACTTTGTAACTGCCTGATTTCCAAGCATCAGCCTCGTGCATTCTCCTTTCTTGCTTTCAAAGACCCCCAAAAAATCCTCTCATCTCATAGGCCAACAGGATTCGTGCTGCTGCCGTCTTCCGTCATGATTTGCTGACACTGCAACCGTATTGTATCATACCGCAGTCGCAATGACTTTCCGTTCGTTTCTGACTGTATTTTTACTATTACTGCCCTGAGTGGCAACTATTATTATCTGATCTGACATGGCGTCAGGCGTATGGTTGTACAGCTTGTACAGAGACAGGGAGACAGGGAGACAGGGTGGGGGTTACTCTACAAACCCTCGTCCGTACTCAGTAATGCCACTATTATGATCAACCCGACTAACAATTTGACAAGTAGTTGCCACCGCTATGTCCCTCTTGTCTTGTCACCGTCATCATATGTTTTCGACGTAATATACGTTGTCGTTCTGCAGAAAGTTGCGTTGATTAGACAGGCTATGGCGATCATCTTTCTGAATAATGGTCAAGGTGGTCAAGTACCAACTTAGTTCAGGCCATGAGCATGTACTTGTACTTGACAGAATAACAAGAACAAGAACACTCACTTGGCATATGCACTCTTCAATGGCTGCATGGCAAGTTCCGTCAGCCAAAGAGGAAAGGTGATGCTGCCGCCACGGCCAGGCACGGACTTGTCTTTTCCTGAGAAAGCAGTATAAATACAGTGCATACACTCAGACGTACTGTACTCTGCATTACGCCGTAGATGGCCCGTAGAACTGTGTGCAGGTGTGTAACTCGCGGCACATTGTCCCGTCTAAATCGTGTGTAGGTGTCTGACTAAGGTCTGATTCAGACCCAAACTTGGTTGGGCACTGTTTTGTCGTTTTGTGTGGGTGGCTTAGTTATTAGGTTATTGCTGGTAATTATCAACTCTGGCAGAAAAGGAAAGAGAGTTGTGACAGAACCAGATGAGGAAGTTGAATAGCCAACCGCCAACCAGCCCACTCGCCCGGTCGCTCTTTCCCTCCCGTCTCGAGTCCTCCACATAAAATTAATTATATAAATAAATTGACTTGCATATCGTGAGATGTTGACAGCTCACAAGTAAGAAAAATAATATATCATAATTATTGTGAAGGCGAGTTTCTTATTCAACTACTCACGGGCACTTGTGCACAAAACCCGTTATGCCGAAAAAAGACGCCAGGCTAGACGGCCCAGCGGGCACTACCCCGACTTTTCAACGGCTCTGCTGAATCTTTTCGTAGTGTCGCGCTACGGGATTGATCTGGGGAATTCAAGGTCTTTGAGAGCGACTAAACGCTTCTCAACTTTTCTTCCTTCACGGCTTCAATTTGACGAGTTCAGTTGCTTGCTTGGAGACGACATTGTCGCCCAAAACATACTTTGTACATCCTGTGTAACCGTGATTTCCTTATTAGAATGGTGAGTGTCAGAACAGGAAAGAACGGCCCAAAGCATGAACCAAAAGGACTCCCTGGCCCTTCCGTTTTACTTGTGCGTACTCTGTACAACGAGAGATTTACTACCTTGCAAGGGCGATCCCTTTGTCGAGGCAGGAGCCAGAGCCTGGCCCTTATTTTCTGCCTGCCTCCTTCCTTCCAGTAAAGAGACGGCCGGGAGCGTGAGCATCCTGTCCCGTGCGTGGGACTTGTTCTGCATTATTGTATTTTCTTTTGTATTTTCTTTTATTCTCTTCTCATGTCAGTGTCAGTTTTCCCTTATCTTTCATCCCCCACCATACTCGCTCGCAACGACCCACCATTACCCACATAAAATGAGCTCCTACCACGGGTTGGCTACACCCACCCCATGTCTTGTGTCTTTTTGCCTTTCTGCCCTCTTACTCAGTAGTACGCTGCTGTCTCCCTCGTCTTCCCGTCCTCTGCCCCTTGTCGTCTCTTCATGCACCGCACGCCATCTCTCGAACACGCAACGCATAGAGATAAAGTCGCAGCTGCCTCCCGCGTCTGCCAATCATATGCCTGTATCCTTGCGCCATCCGCAAATTTTTATCCTCCTCATGCTCGCCATCACGTCCTTGCAGCATTCTTGCTACCGTTCAGCATCTTTGTCTTTTATTTGTATCATTCATTCCGTGTGGCTTGCTCTCAGACTCTGATATCTCATATTCTCGGCATCTGCCACTCTAGCTATACTTTTATGATCCATGAGAAACCCTCAGTCGCTGTGTCTCGTGCTGTGGCCGAATGTACACTTTTGCATCTTCAAGTACTTGTCCGTAGACACTTGCACCATCCCTTACTGTAATATGGCCATATCCTCGCATTCTGACATTGCCAAAGCCTGTCGCTCCGTCAGTCCGTCTTGCAACGGCTTACTGCAAGCGACATTTCGACATTTGTTCTGGCCAATGAACGCCCCTTGTGCCTGCCCTGCCCGTCATTGCTTCTGACTACTATTACTACTCACATTAGTCCTCAGTCGCTCTTTCCCTGTGAGCCCGTGTTTGCTCATTTTATTGCTCTTGCCTGCCATAACCATAACTGCTAATACTTTGTAGAAAGATACAATGGCCTGGCCCCCCATGTTATTCCCGCATGTGGCCGCTCCTCTTCCCTTCCCACGCGTGTTTTCCCCTTCCTTCCTTGCAATTTACTACCCACACGCCCCCTTTGTTGATTTTGCCACGCCCTCTCATCCTGTGCCGCCCGTCGCAGGCTCGAAAATAGAAGAGAAGAACCGCACGAGCGAGACGGCGTCTTGCTGTCGCAGTTTGTCGCTCTTGCCTTTTGTTATGTTTTTCCTCTTGTCTGCAGTTACATCAACTCAACTGCCTACCATTATTGACTTCCTTTTCATGTTAGCCTCTCATCTTGTTTTCCTGTCTTCAACTATTTCACATACAGCTTGTAATTACTCCATGCCCAATAACAGCATCCGCCCCGATATCTTAATAACGTGCTGCCTCCTGCCTCGCCCGTGATTCAGTTACTCGGCAGGATCGAAATCACCCGCAATGAGGCCCTAACCACGCCTTTGCCTTCATCCTTGCCGTCCTCTTTCGTCCTTTTCTTTCTATCTTTTCAGTATTTAATTCTATATTTGACTATTTGACTATTTGACTGTGACCTTTGATTATCTACTTTAATTACTTTATTTACTTATATCTACACCTCCTATCATCTCGCCGTTCGCCACAGCCTGCTCGCTGACCCACCTCGCCTCGTCGCAATAACCTTGCTGGACTCGACCTCCCCACGCTCTTCACACAAGCAATACAACGGCTCGGCCTTTTGTCTATTTTCTCATCAGTCTAGCTCCCTCTAGCCTGAGCTTCTCAGCATTATTTCTCCTTCTCCAGTTTCCACCCTCTAGCTCTTCACTAGCTGTAGTTGCATTTCTTTTGACTCCTCTGGCTCCTCTTTGACCTGCCTCCCCCCCCCCTCAATACTGCCATACCTCATCCCTCATACTCCCTCAGTCCCTGCCTCTCTCATCTCATATCCCGCACTGTTCTTCCTCTTCTCTCCTGTCAATCGTCCTCCTCGACGTCATCCACTACTAGGTCTCCCATCTTTCGGTCTTTCATCCCAAAACCTATTCACCCTTTCGTCAACCGGTGCTTCAGATATAGGCTCTCATCTCTGCCACCCCTGATACGTACGGCCCAGCCCACAGCCCTCACAGATTACAGACTCACAACTCCGGAATACCTGCATGTTCCGTACCTCTAGAGATAACACACCGTCCCCATTAAGCCTGACTGAGCCTGAACCGTCGTCAACATTGGTCTCTGGCCTCTGGCGTCACCTATCGCCCAGCTTGCACAATATCGCTGTGGACTGATATCGCTTTGTGTCCTTCTGTTTGACCCTTGTTTCTCTCTCGCCGTCTCTGCTGTCTTATCTGACGCCATCGGATCTCAACCACGCCTTGCAGTTTAGACGCACATACACCCCCCCCCCCCCCCGCTCCATCAAACCTCTGCCCCCTTTTTGTTCTATCTTTCTTTTCTTTCGTATTTTTTTTTTCTTCTTTTTTCGTTGATTTATTATTTTCTATCTTTTCCTTCAGCTTACAGAGTATTCTGGGCTTTAACTCCCTTGCTCCTTTCCCCCCCAGTCTCAATAAGGCGGCCACACAGACTGGAAACCATAATCAGAAACAAGATACCGCAAGTTAGTACCCATCAAAAGTCCAAGGAGATACGCCGCTTCCACCTGGCCAGACCGACCTCTCCTTACTTCACTTTCTATCTCGTTCCTCTTCTTCTGGGTCCTGGTTCTTTGATGTCCACGGCGTTGCGTTGCGATCGCCCCAGTTGCCCTCCAGCATCCCACGACCAACACAGCACCACTGCCTACCCAGGTATACTTGTAATACTTGACATCACTCATCCTTAATTCACTCAGTCTGCCGTCATACCCTGCCGCTGTCGACGATCTGTCAAAAATATCAAAAATATCAGAATTAAAAGTACGTACGGGCCACCGAGACTGGAGATCAGGGAACAAGGTAACCTCAGCATCGGCACCCACTGATAACTGTTAGCTGCCTGCTTCTCACTTAGTGCCCTGTCACCCAACCCACCGGCTTCCGTCTTGTTATCTTCGTCATTTTTCCTTTTTTATCTTTCTCTTTTCCTTCCCTTTTTATATTATCTCCCCCGGCCCCCCTTCTCTTTAATACATTTCACCATTGCTTTTATACTTTTACATCCCACTCTCCTCCTTCTTTCTTCCTTTTGATTCTTATTTGATAACTTCGCCTTTATTTACACTGATTTCAAACCCGTTCCATGGACGTCATCGACGACAACATTGTTCAGTTCGGTCTCACTCAGTTCACTATCTTCTAGCATCAAATACAGAAATAGATAAAGCAACAAAACATACAACTCGCATCTTCACAAATTCTCAGAGAGCTCCGACGGTCGAGAGGTTAACACTTGTCGAACCCGTTGGAGAGCTTTATCGACTGCAGAAGGCCTAGCATCAATAAGATCAGTAGGGTCTAGGAACGACATTGACTAACAGAAATCATTCTCACAATGTCATCCACTACAACACCATCCCCGCTTCAGCGGGCAACATCCCAGGTGGACGAGTCGCAACTTCCGGCTGGTCACTGTCGATACATCTTGCTCATGCCCGAGATCAAGGGTCAACGATGCGGCTGCGCCCATTTCAACCTCAACAGATCTGCTGCCGGTGCCATCTGTGAATGTGGCCATCTCGCCTGCTACCACCTCAGCAACGGCGAGCCACCATCAACATCTGAAAACCAAGAGCTGGCCATGATCCGCCAGCGTCTAGAATTGCTTGAGAGAGAACAGGTCGAGTTTCAGCAACTTCGTCACGAGTTTCGCCACTTTCGGGAACGCATGGGCCAGGACCACGACCGACACCAGGAAATTGTCGTGCGTGTGAGTGAGCTGGAGGATTCTGTCGAGAGGGGCAGAGTTGATGCCAACCACGAAGTACGAGAGGCATATCGGAACCTAGGCCGGGCATGGGATTCTATAACCGACTTGACAGCACACAAACACCAGACGGACGAACACCTCCGCCAAATCGACGACCATCTACAAAGTATTGACGATGAAGTATCACACATTGGTGACCGTCAGCTCGAGCTTGTAGACGTTGATATCGGCATTGAGGACCGCATCGAGAATATCGAGGACCGTGTCGAGGTTCTTGAATCTATCGAGGGTGTCGATCCGGCTGATGAGAGTAATGCAGAGAGCCGTGGCAGACCCGCCGCAGCATCAACAACAGCAGCAACTAATGCAGCATCAGCATCCCGCCACGCCACAAGAACAGTGGCATCACCTACACATTCATCGATGCCAAGTGCACACCCGCTCCCAGCCCGGTCACGTTCAGAGTCACCAGCATTCACACTAGACGCTCCCACACCAAGAGCAAATGTGCCTTCGCTGTTCGCACCAGCCCTCTCCAGCGCCATTGCAGCGGCTGCTGCCTCGTCCAGCAATGCATCAGGACATCATCAAACGTCGGCCTCGTCCTACGGCCCTGAGCTTTCACCGGTCCGCACAAGGTCGATTCCTCTGACTATGCTAACATCGGCACCGCGGCCTCTGTCTGCCATGGTCGTGCGGCCACCAGTACCTCCATACCACAGCAATGTGACTCCGCCTTCAAACGAGCTGTGGACAGTGCATGTCTCATTGCTGCCCACTTCAACACAGCCGTTTCCCTTTGAGCGTGACACAAATGCCTACAAGCGCTGTCTGTCGCGTGGCTTGCATCAAATGGTTGCCGTCAACGGCACCAGTGCAGACGCTTTCGAGGAGGCAATCCAGAGAGCATTCGGTCGAACCCTGCGCGGCCGCAGATGGGCACCGCTTCAGGCCCTGCCCTGCACTGCAGAGCGTCTTGCCGGCCTGCCCATGCTCCGGCCCCTGGACGCATCGCTGATTGATGAGCGGTGCAGCTTGGATTTCCTCCGCAATCACTGCGCTGTGTGCGATTCCAACGGCAAGATCGACTCGCTCTACATTGCCATGAGAGAAAAGACGCTCTCGTGGCACTCGATTCGCCGGCTGCCCACGTTCCTCGAGGGACTGGAGCCCTGCTGGAACTATGATGTGCTGTTGGACCAGAACGACCCGCGAGTTGACGACGATTACGAGAACGACGTCAACAGCAGCGAGGATGAAGTAATGGGCGGGATGCCACGGCCACCGGCCGGGGACATTGTGGCCACGCTTCCGTCGCTGAAGCGGGCCGCGTCGCAGATTTCTCGGTCATCCAGCTTCGGCTCTGCTTCGGCAACAACTCCCACGGCTGCCAACATGCAAGTGACTGCAGCTACAGAGGGTGAGGGGTCCCGACCCAAAGTCCCACGAATGTATCCCCTGCCTAACCCTCCGGATGCCCGCAGGAGCGTGAAGACTCTGTAAAGAGTACACTGTCATTATTAAACCATACACTACATCACCACATCTACGCCAACCATACTATACGACCATGTCTTTCCGACACTTCTCAACGAGATACACGGCCTCTTTTCTTGTTTGCTTTTATTTCATTCAACTCTTTATGCGTTATCATTTCCTGGGAGGATCATTTGTTATCAGAGCGATATCTACCCAAGCAGCGGGTTTTCTTTCGGTTTCACTACTTGTACTTGTCATTTACTAATACCTGACTGCCGCCTTTCCTCTGCACTAGACATAGACTATGGGCTGGGTTGTTTCCTGATTTCCTGTTTATCATCTGTTTGCTGTTTGCTGTTTGCTGTCTGTTCTTGTTCTGACTGGAGGATGCCTATGAATACCAATTTCCTTTTTTCTGTTATTTGCTTCTACTTTTGCCCAGCCCCTTTTGTCTATTCCTCCTGGCGTTCTATCTAAAGGTCATGCTACTATTAGCAAATCCGCTGCAATTTTACAACTATACTCTCGCTCTGCCCATGTTTGTCGCCTATTTGTGTTTGATTTATGCCGTTCGATACTGTATTTCGTTAATATCTAGAGTAGACAAAAGCACTCATGCCGACTCGATTGACTGATAAATCTGCAAATGATTCTATGATATAATCCTACGGATACAATAAGATGGGGCCATTTTCTAGTCACTTTTTACTCGGAATTTGCATAGCTTTGAAGCTCGCAGGTAATTAAAAGCTTTAATCAAACATTGAAATACAAACGGAGGTGCAATAACTACAAAATAGAACGAATGGCAATGTCAAAATTATTTGAATAAAAATAAATACAAATCATTTACTAAGCATTTTTAGAAGTACAACCGCACAAGGTGCTGTGGAAAATAGTCAGAGTAATACATGTACAAATAAAAAGTGCGGTAATTACATAATGACGAGCACGATGCTGTAGACAATGATAACATAAGCGAGGCTCTAACGGTGTCTTATTGTTCCGCGCCCGCGTCACAGTCACGTGTCGCCGAACACAGCCTTGCCGGCATATTAGTAGACTTGTTCACCAGGACCAGGTACTTTTATAATAAAAACGAACAATGCCTCCGATAAGTCGTCAGCTTATTATTTGTCTGTATTTTGACCTATATTTGTTTAGAAATACTGAATATAGAATACGATACCGGTTGATACCTCCTTTTCAAACAGCACATGCGCCCGTTGCAAGGCGAAATGAGAGGCTGCCGATGACCCACTTTTACATCAGAGCGCGTTTCCACCAGCCCTTTCACTTACTATTAGCTGTGCAAGCAGTTTAGTTATCCATCATTGCATCGCCCATTGACGAGCTCACACCTCTGCGCATAAGCTCCAAACCACAGCGGAAGCTTGCTACATCGGACCCGACACCTCTAATATCACTATCCCTTTCATCAAAACAACAACGGGGCTGTAAAACCAAGCTTGTCTTGCCTTTACGTCCTTGCGCATCCTGTTTGCCTTTGCGCATTCTTCGACCTCATATTCTCGCATCGTCAAACGATTGCATTGCCCGGCGAAGCAGCAGCAAAACCCAGTGGCCTGCGCTTTACACTGCGATCATCGTCGCTTCACCTCTGTCGACATTGCGCACTGAAAAGCGCATCGGGCTTCACCTGTCACAATCACAACTGCCGCAATGGATTACGACATTGACATGGAGGATGCCTCTGGGCAGTACCAGAACGAGGCACCCCAAGAAGCTGCGCCAGTAGAAGACATTCTGGATATCCAGGTATGGATAAGTAGACAATGGACTTACTAGAAAACCTACTTGCTGACTCAATATAGGAACCCGGTGAGATTGAAGAGGAGCCAAAACCTGCCGACGCCGACATCGACATTGCCAGCACCGTCCTTGTCCCGACCAAGGTCCACATCCGCGGTCTCGACGCATTGACCCCCGAAGATATCAAAGCTTACATCACCGAGCACGTCGGCAGCGGTAGCAGAGGAGTCGGCAGCGTGCCATATGACCGCATCGAGTGGATCGACGACACATCCGCCAACCTCTTGTTCTCATCCGAGGATGTTGCCGCAGCAGCTCTTGTTGCCCTTGCCGAAGTCCAGATTAGCGACGTAACGCAGCTGCCGATTGGCGAGGCATTAAAGGCCAAGACCTACTCGGCCAAGGCGGAAGAGGTGTCTGCCGGCCTCTTTGTGCGGTTTGCCGTTGCTTCGGACAAGAAGCAGGTTGGTGCCGCGGCGCGCAGTCGCTTCTATCTCCTGCACCCAGAGTACGACCCGGAAGAACGCAGACGAAACCAGCAGAACAGACGGCGGCGAGATGATCGGGGCCATCGCGACTATCGGGACAATGGCCGGGACCGGGACTACAGATCGTCAAGGCGCCGGGATGACCGGGGTGATGTCCAGGACGACCGCGAGGCAGACATTCGCAACAACTCTTTTGATGTCAACCTGTACGACGATGACGGCCCATCCCTGGCACAACGGGCATCGCGCGACGATCGCCGCCATCGCCGGTCATATTCTCGGTCACGGTCTCGGTCGCGCTCGCCACGCCGCAACAACCGCGATAAGGAGTTGTTTTCGCTTGACACTGATGGCTCTCAAACCAAGGAGTTGTTCCCTAGCAAGGCCGATGGTGGTGGCGGTGAACGCGACTTGTTCGATAGCGAGGCAAAGTTTGCACGGCGGGATTACCGCGACAGAAGCGACAGAGACGACAGAAGCGGCCGTGATAGTGGACGGCTGCGCGACCGCTCGGATTCACCGCCACCGGGATTGTACAGCTATAACGAGGATGACTACGATGGCCGGTTGGCAGATGAGCGGGCGGAAGCCGTCGCTGCTGCAGCGGCACGAAACCGTGACAAGGCGAGAGCCATTCGCGACATTCTGACGTCTGGCGAAAATGCCGACAGGGAGCTGTTTTCCAATGATGAAGGCAACTCCAAGCAAGACTTGTTTGGCGACGACAGCAGAGTGTCGGCAAGCCTAAGTGGTATGTGTATTTCCTACGACGGAGCGTGTGAAGTTGAGGGTATCGATGCAGTCACCAGTGGTGACGTAGCCGATGGCAAACCAAATGACTGTGGTGCCGGAAGCAACAGAAGTTTCTGTCGTCCGAGACGTAGTATGTCTTTTGCGCACCCACGCCGGCCAGTGGCTACTTTCTAGACATCTAGACATCTAGACATCTAGACACCAGTGACAAACAAACCCCTTCGTCTGCACACACCAAAATAACTACAATCAAGACCAGTCTATTAACAACATCTCCCCCTGATCAGATCGTATCACCCGGCCTATAGACACCACGGCAGACAAGGGTTTCAACATTCGCGGCATCTCCAAGGGCAAAGGTGACCTGGGCATCAGCATTAAGGGTATTGCCTCGGCACGGGAGCTCTTCCCTACTAAGCTGAATGGCGACGGCAGTAGCAGCGGCGGTAATGGTAACGGAAAGGGTCGGGGAGGACGGAACGGAGGAACTGGTGGCGTCGACAACAGCCTAGCGAGTCGGATTACGCGGCCACGGCAGCGGGCAGAGGATCTATTCCGTTGATGAGTTAGCAGAGGACTGAGAATAGAGATCTGGCCAGTATGGTTGTTGATTTCTCTTCATTCAATTTTGATTTTGGTATGACTGTTGTCTTTGATCTTTGATCTTCTCCTTTCTATTTTACATTGTCTTTATTTTGGTTGAGCGGTTGGGCGTCGTTTTGCAAACCAAAAGTGTCTGGATTCTGTCTATTGCTTAGGGCAAAGGGCACACAACTTGCATTGTTATTTTTGCCTCTATCTTTACCGAGTATTTTCTTCATATTGTTAGCTCAGCCCTGGCTCCTTGTTTCATGCTTTCTATGCTACATTTTAATTCGCATCTTTTCCGGTTGATTTGCTGGTCTCTTCTCCTTCACCTGCTTCGCTTTGGGCTATTCTCGATTCAATCTCAGCCACAGATGGAGGAGACACAAGCCGGCGTTTTGGTAGCATCAGCTAGGCAATAGCAATGATAAGTGAGATAATCAAATAATTCAATAAGCATAGATCGCCGCCCAGCGATGCTGCCCAACCCAGCACGTTGCTGGACAGGCTGTTTGCATCTTTCAGCCCAAAGGCATCATCAGTGAGTCCCAAACGGACCTCGACCGCTGCTGCCATGGCTCACCGAAAAAGAGGACCACCTCCATCCCAGTGGCTAATACCCAACCACCCTCACCTTGTCTTTCTCGTGAGCACTCATACTTATGAAAAGATATTGTCTCTGGTAACCTATCCACTTGCCCCTTGCTAAAAGATTTATTGCCTTTGCTTACCTTTGTTGCCCGTTGTTTGTTGCCGGCTGTCTCATGTCAGGTGAAAACAGACTCACCGAGTCTTATAGATACTAACTAACTGGCAACGCAATAGGTTAGTGGTGAAGCATTGGGGCAGCTGAAGGGCACAAAAGGCTGCCACACGCTTCACATTTTATGAGGTTGTCAAGGGCCAGGCATAGGCGCCCAGGGGTTTTAAAGGGCATTCAAGGGCATTCAAGGGTATTGCTGCTGTTTGGCCTCGCCTTGACCGTGGCCCCTTTGCACTTTTTGATAGACTAGTATTTGAACTTTTCTCACCGTGAATCAAGCCTAACAAAAAACAAAATTAGATGCACCTAATACATCCAACACATCCAATATCACTTAGTATCGGGCCCAAGCACGTAGATGAACCTAGCTCTAGCAGTATCAATATCGATATCTAATTCTCTAGAGACAGAAACACGACAAAATACCTTCTCTGGCTCACCCGCCCTTGTTCACAGCCCCTTCACATCATCTTCATCTCCATCTGTGCAACAAGAAACAAATCAGGAGAGACAGGTTCAATTCTCCGCCCCCTTTTTATGAGATTGTCTCTCCGACGTCCTCAGTCTTTATGCCTGAACCAAGATACATAAGACAAACGTCCAGGAACCGACGACGAGAACGACAACGGCCGCCACGATCAGCCCTTGCTCATCAAAACCCAAAATTTTGTCAGACACCCATCAGGCGCGGAGCAGGAGCGTAAGACCTGAATCGTGCATGTGCTACGACACCACCCAACATCTCTTGCGTTGCCTTTAATTTCTCTAGTTTTTCTGATTTTTGTACTCACCATGGTTGAGGCGGTAAACTGGGCACACAGACACAGTCTTATCAAGGATGTCCTCTGTAAAAAATATGATAGAAAATAACGCCAAAATATAAACGGGAAAATTAAACATCAAACACCAAACATGCAAGGGAGGGTGTAGATATAATCATTAATATAATCATATATTCTAGTAACAGTAAATAGGCGCATTTTGGTGCATCACCAGGTGCATGGCTCTTCGACGACCCAAATGACCATCCCAGCCGTGGCAGAGGATCAGAGACGACTGTCCAATAGAAGAGGCAATCACTGCAGTGTCGAGACAGTTCTGATGCACCTAGGATGATCACGAAAACTGGAAGAAGGACGCAAAAGAAAGTTTTGATGTAAAAAAGAACAGCAAAGACTGAGGCCAGTAGTGACAAATACTTTATGCACACACCAGACGCGCAGACTCAGCTATGTATGGTATGTGAGCTGCGAGGTGCATGCATGCGTTTATCTTATATCTATATTTATTCTACACAAGCGATACGGCAATCACTGTGGCTGCTCTTTGCCGTTTTCTTGATAGGTATCATCCTACGAGAGAGATATACTGCCAGCGTGCAGCTATAGCAGAAGGCACCCGGGGCGAAGGGAGATGTTATGAGGAGTGGAGAGGGTAGAACAGTTCAGGTTTCAGTGCTCAAAGTTCAGAACTTAGTGCTGGCTGCCACCGCCTGCCTATCACTCTCTGAAATAGTGTGCATATCCAACATGGTGATGCACTGTACACTGCACGCTACCTTAAGAGAGGTTGGCGAGGACATGGACCTCCGTGTGCTTCCACACAGCTCGGGAGATGTTCAGCTGAATGCTGAATGCCGGTTGCGGTGCATTTGACCAATATACTTCGGTGTCGAGTATCATACGAGTATCGTGGACTGTGATGTATCATTACCCTGGAGATAGATGGCAAATTGTACGATACATTATGGTGGTGTTGAGAGATACCAGGCCAAAGCCTGGTGGAAAGACATACAATGTAGCACGAGCAGTCGATATCAATATCAATATCGATATTTCAACATTTCAATATTTCACCAATTCGATATATCGATAAGACGCCGTCGAGACCTTTCTATGCAAAACAGGGAACAGGCCCGTTTCTCAGCCCGTCTCTCGTACTCACTCTCATCTTATTCACAGTGTCTGGCCATGGAAGGTCATGGCTCACCAAGTAGATATAAACGCCCCAGTCAAGAGGCTTGCTGTTATCATCGGCCATCAGCCATCAGCCATCAGCTATATTCATCCATCATATATCATGTCTTGCCTCGTAAAAGTACCATGCATGTTGGGCGCTGGCCTTTCTCCGTAACGCAATCATTAAAATCATCAGAGATTGTGGAGGATATGGAGCATGAAAAATAACACGGCTATCAAGTCATCGAACTACTGCCTCAGCTTCTGGCAGGCTGTATGCATTGGACTCGAGACCATGATTAAGATTATTGCATGTGTATGTATGCTGATGGGCACTCTTGTTTGATTTTTGATTTTCTTTGCAGGACCAGGCCCAGCATTGTAGGCCTCGCATCTAGTCTTGTATCTAGTCTCAGTCTCTGATCCTGGTGACGGTGGCAAGGTAACGAGGTGGGCGGAATCAACGTTCTGCTCCCTACATCTACGCTATGATACAATTACGATACACGGTATATGGAGTAGGTAGCTATTTCACTATATCTGGTCCGAGCAAGACACTGCACAGATGGTGTCCTTTTCCATGTCAAATACTGGCGTATAAGGACGTAAAGATTGGTTGAGGCTCAATCGTCTGGGGTATCTATATCTATGTGGTGGCAACGTACGACCTGACAGCGGACAAATCACGCTCTATTAACAGAGATGTCTGTGACTGTCAATGCGTGTCTGTGATGAGGATTGTGAAAGCACCAGACGTCATTTCTGTACTTTTTCGCCCCTTTTGATCGTCTATATAATGCAGCAAAAGATGGAGGAGAGGAGGCAGCCAGAGGCAGCCAAAGCTGTGCATGTTGATAATCGTACAAATGATCAACAAGCAGCATGCGTCAACTATCACAAAATATAATAATTTCCTGCCAGAGGTTTTGTTTACTGTAGTCACTGGGCTGGCTCTTTTAGTCAGTCCTTGGATAAAGTATGGCATCTCGACTGATCTGTTTTGGTTGCCAGTTTAGTTGATAACCCAGGCGTTCACAACTCACAACATTGGACTTGCTTGGGCCAGCCCCAGCTACGGTAAGAAGTATCCGCGGGTCAGAGGGTCACCGGACAGCATCCAGTCTATAAGGTTGGCCTGGCGTGGCCTCGTTATTTATCTCTCGGTCTTTTGGAGACGGCCTCGCTTCTGATCATCCAGTACTGACGACTACTGCAAGGAAATGCACAGTCCGTACCGCGTATTTCGTAAAGGTTGTCAGCAAGCGCTTAGCTCTTCATATGAGAGGACACTAGGAATAGGGAGTAGGGACTCACAAGTAGAGAGCAGAAAACAGGAGGGGCGGGTGCCTTACTGTTCTACTTCTTGCACGCGGCCTGCAGCATTGCAGCAGCGTTGCAGCTCTTGTCTATTCTCGTCACGTTCTATTTGCTTATTCTCACTCAGACACAAAAACAAACACGCACTCTATCTTTCGGTCTTGTTCTGCATGCTGGAAAAAGGGGGATGGTCATGGTCATTCGGCTTGCGAGTGTAAGCATGCACTATTAAGAATATCACAGGACACAGGACACAGGACAGAGGATGTAGGTGTGCTCACACCCCTCTGTTGTTAAGAACGCAACGGCCCTGACATCCCACAAAGATAAAGGAGAAAAGGAAAATAAAAAGTGACAGAAAAGAAAAGCATATCAACAATAGCAAAAGAAAAAGTGACGGGAAAAGAGGATAGAGCGTCAAGGCTAAAAGATACACGCCTCTCCCTCCCGTCATCTCAGTTATGATAAGTTTGAGTACAAGGGGTACAAATTCAAATACAAATCAAGTAACAATATGTACAGCCGTTATTTTTTTCTTCCTTTTGTTTTTATTTTTCTCTGCCTCGCTGTCACATATCACATACACGCCCTCACCATCACCCACCCTAATCCGTACTCATTATCGTCTTCTCACTCGAGTGGACGCAACGACTCAACTGGCAATGTGGATACGCATGTACTTTGTGTCTGTATGGCCCTTTATTTTTGCTTCTGGACTTGTTGTCTTGATCTTCTGTCTGATGTGCTGTTGCACCATAAATTAGGGGGGCCCTCTTCTTCGGTGAAGATGCGTCTCGAGGTGCTTCTGGAGCGTTCCGTAGGGTGTATATATAGATATAGATGGAGGAGGTATGGAGAGATACGCCGCAAATAACTTAGTAGCTTGGCGTACTGCATTGTGTACAACAGGACAGAGGTCGTTGCAAGACGGGGCTTGTCCGCATCCTTCGGGAGAGCAAGTTAAGAGGCACAAAGCAGCACAGAGGTGAAAGCAAAGAAAAGAGAAAGAAAAAGAAACGAGAACTTCCAACCTTGCCCTTTTCGTCAGCTTGCCGCCCTGTGCAGAGGGCGTGTATTTGCTGTTACTTGCTGTAAACTGTGAATATATTTATTATTTCTTTTCATCATAATTCAAACAAGTAGATCGACAGTTGCTCCGTTGGCGTGGGTTTGAATACTTGGACGTCTTTTGGGAAATTGAAACGGCATGGCATCGTCCTATGGGAACAGAAGAACACAATGCCGGAGTTCTTGTCTAAAATAATTAGCTGTTTTAACAAGTTGAAAAGCTTCTAGTGCCTGATGTGCTAATGCGCTCTATGGGCAAGGCCAGGCCTATCTCCGGTGGTGAAACCGTTGATGTTTGCACGGACATCCTCTACTTTTTTTTTGGTCTCTCTATCCTGGTTTATCGTCTTTTGTTTTCGTGTCCATGGGGGCAATCAGTGATAGCCCAGCAAGGGTATCCCGTCTTGCAGACAGGCTCGTCGGTGGCTGCCGGGCAGGCAGATGACCAGAAGGGAGAGGACAGAGGGAAGAGGGAAGAGGGAAGAGGGAAGAAGCAGGCAAAGAAAGGCTGGGAACAAATGCCTCCGTGGAGGAGGGGTGTCCTTACTTTGTAAACTCAAATGGTAATACATTTATACTTGTGAATACTGAACATACACTACGGAGATATCTTGGGGGTTTCGGGATATCGGTCACTGCATCCAAAGGTGAGGACGACACCGAGTTGATAGCTAGCAACTACCGAATTTGATAAGACAGGGAGGTGGTCTGAAGACTAAAGAGGGCAAACGACAGCACCATCTTGACTGAGAACACGGAGAAGACGGCACCTGGAATAGGACAGGCCTGCGAGACGGATACGAGATGCATCTTGCCATAATGAGACTGCCCACAATGCTCTCCGAGCAACATCGAAATGGTATCTTGTCTTGCCTATCTTTGGCGATGGTACCCCAGCGATGACATCGTCAAGAATCTAGGGATAGAGGGTAATATGGCATAAGATTGTGAACCAGAGTGTCGGCGTCGGGTGTGTAAAACAAATTAAGAAACCATGGTTGCCTTGCCGAGTTAGCACTGTAGTTTGTATATTTATGCCTATTAGTCTGCATTCTGCATCTCCAAATGCCGCTTCCGCTATCAATCATATATTGTAGGGAATGTGTCTTTGTCTAGCAACGGCACTCGGTATTTTATGGCCTTGCTGGCTATGCTGGCAATGGGTTAAACGAGCTTAATCCTTCGTATAAGCTGCACTATGGCGGAAGTACAGTTACGGACAGCACGGAATACGATGGACACTGTCTCTCATCTAACAAGAAGGACATACGAGCGACCATAGCTTCCCGTTGCGGTAACATGGCCGTGGTCAATGTGCTAACACACGCCGTGATATTCGTTGCTCACGAAATGGAAATACAGAGGATTACGGCGTGGTAGTCTCGTAGTCTGTTGGTCTTGCACGGCGTAGATTCCACGTAACGCGACAGTTGATTAGTTTTATCCAAGATATATCTCGCTATTAAGTCGAGCTTTAATTTTCGGCAGTCGTCTTCATCTACATGCCACATACTTGATCTATTTGCATCGACCGCATCGACTACATTCAGACGGCGGCTCCGCGATAGTGTGGAGGCCGTACAGAATAGCAGATTAGCATGAATAAGAAGTAAGAGCGCCAAATAGAAATATGCTACACTATGCTAGTAGAGTGAGACATTTGCGGCAGGTACAAGCCTGTTATGTGGCCTTCGGGGGGCATTGCTAGCAGCGAAAGTCTCACGGGGAGGCATCCGTAAAACTTCCGAACTAGCGACAAAACGGTGAATGGAGCGAATGGTGGGCAGAGGTCTCCAGTATGTGTGCATATAGGTCTTTAAAAGTTCTAGAGACTGCAGCGCAGATCGTATGCGAGCCGTCTCCATGCTCCGTTTACTTACATAGAAGAGCACTTAACTACTTATTATAGTATAATTATGCTATGAAATGAGAGGAATTGGTGCTAACAAACGCCGAACCGTGGGACGTTAAGGAGGCCTCTGTTCTTTGTTGTGCACGTTAGTGGTATTCAGGGGTAAATTATGAAAGTAGACAAAATAGTGAAGTGAAAATGAAGATTAAAAAGAGTAGAAAGAAAAAAAAATCATAGATCAAAGGGTGGTGAGCAAGACAAAGAAGATGGGATCAAATCCCGTCCATGGATAAAGAAAAAGGAAAGTAACAATAGAGCGCCGAGGTCCATTTTTTGACATTCTCTTCGTACTCTTACTGTCTTGCCGCGATTTCCATCAATATATTTCACATAATTCACAGCGAGACAGCACAATGGCACAAAAGACAAGGCAGTCTAGACTCTAAAGTTGGAACAACGGACCCCAAGTGCGCTGAGGCTGAGATCGATTCTGATATCGCACTCCAGATCTGACTTGGCGTCTATCAAGGTCATAGTCGTATCTTAGTAGCAGTCATGGGGCGTAGTAGCAGTAGATCTAGCTCACAGCCCTGCCGCTATTATTGCTAGAATGCATAGGGCCCTGCATATAACATCATACTCTCCCTGCAGGACTCACCGCCATGACAAGGATGGGATCATGTTGTTCAAACTACAAAGGCTAGATCGTTGAAAAAAGTAAAGAATTAAAGAACATTCGGAGTAATAACCAAGAAGTAATTAAGAGGTGTTTATTGCTTGTTATGTGTTGCTTGCTGTGAAGTATTGTAGAATCATAGACGTGGAGGCCAAGGGACTTTCCTAACGGGGTAATCCATTGCGACAGGAAAACCAACCTTTTCTCTTAAGGTGCCCTACTCGCCTTGCCACCTGTATTCTATTACCTCGCCGTCCTTGTGCCTGCCCCGTGCATCTTTTCGGCGTGTCTTCCGCCATGTCTAGATGGACGCCCTACGAGGTGCTGGCAGTAGTGGTAGTGAGGGGTATTGGCAAATCTTAACTGCTCCCTGTGTCAATCTTAGCGAGTTGTTTGATATCACTAAACGTAGAACACCACGGTCTGCTTACTCATCTTCGTATTCTCTATTCAGTGTTGATCTGCTTTGTATTCTGGAAGAACGTCAGAGGCCGCCGCCGTCGCTCCTTCCCTTTTGCAACACAACAACACGTTTTCCCCTCCATCCACGCATGCCACGCCGGTCAAACCGACATAGTCTGTCACAATGCTCATTAGCTCCTTCCTCCTTCCTTTTCCTTTTGCATTTACTTTTTCTTGGCATCTGATTCGTCCGTGTTCACTACCGTCTTCTCCAGACCATGCTGGCCAATAGACTGTTGCAAACGCCCGCCTAATATGGCCGCCCCTCCTGGGCTCTGAAGGAATATATAAAATAAAATATAAATTACACATTCACAAGTCAAAATAGGCTTTATTACAGATGCTTTTGGCGTACCAAGACTCTTGCAAAGAATCTAAATATAAAATCTCTAGACAGAGTTTTATCCTCCGAAGCACAACGCCGACATTACGACATGATTTTGTGCCTGGCTGTTCACCAGTGGCATTCAATGGGTACGGTCCACCCTTTTAGCCGTTGTTTGAGATTATTTTGGACTGTTTCCTAATTATTCTGGAGACTTTCAACTGGAGACGCGGAGAAGAATGCTTGGATTCAGCTGCCTCTGTCACACTCTAGTTATTAGACGTAATTAAATAAATAACTACCTGATTTTTTTATTTATTTTTTTTTTGTTTGAGAGGAATTTTCTAGACCATTTTCAAGGCATTGCTGTTTTTACTCTTACTCAAGCCTCCCCCGCTAGGCCAAGCCAACCACCTGCTTAGCTTAGCGTCGCTGTTGAATAATCGTTCCCACGTACACAAACTTCATGCAGTCGATGTCAAGCCATAGTCATGTTTATCATCAATAATGGAAAGATTGACAGACTTGACGGGGTAGACAGACGGAGCAGATGGGCCTGAGAACTGGAGAAAGCTGAAAACCAGGAAAATACCAAAGTAAAATTTAATCAGTGTAACACGGAAAATACTCGAGCGTCTCGGCTAAACTATCCCTTTATAATCAGCATTCTGTGAGTTGGCGAGGTTTGATTTGTGTATGCTTAGATTGAGTAGAATCAAGCCGATTAATTCTGCCTGTACGCTCAAACATGCTTACGCATACGCCGTAGCATCTCGTCAAATCATTGCAGGATACGTGTACAAAGTAATATGGCTTGACCAGGCCAGTAACGGCCGCTCCAGGGCTTTGTAAGATAGTTTATGATATATGATATGTACAAGCAGATACAAAGGCAAAAGTAATTGGGTCTGTTCATGCCGAGCGCCCCCATTGCAAGATGGCAATATAAGATCCCAAGCGAGAGGCTGACATGGGCGCTATGCTCGTTCGCTAGGTAATTTATTGTGTGAGATGTTAGACAGGGCACCTCTCAAAGCCCTGGAGGGTAAAGACGGAGCTGCAGTAGTTCGATGCAGCTGACAGGCCGTTGAACCACCGGTGCTGCCGTTCATGGTTCTCGTTCGTCCAAGTTTCTAAAAATTGGCACCTCCTGATAATGTTAATATCAACGTATCATGTCGCTCAGGCGGGGCATGGGGTATCGAGTAGCTGCTAGGAAGCCCTCTGCCAGTATCTATCAGTAATTACCTGCATGTACTGTCTCGCCGAAACACAAGGGCAACAGTCACTGGTACAAAGTATTTCTAGTCTATTTGCCTGCATAAAATACTACTGTAAGATGTCTACCCTTTCTCATTTTGATCCTTTTCATACCCTTCACATTCAGTGCAGGCCAATCAGTGGTGACTGTCTCGTATTCTCTGCCCTTTGAAACGGCCATGCCGTCCTTTTCTCCTTATTCCCTTGCTAGTGAAATGACATACAAGATAGAACGCACTTGTCGAATGTTTCAGTCGAACAGAGTTTGAGCTTTTCCTGTCGTCCAAAGGCTGCTGAACAACCCCGATTCGGACACAATTTAGTAATCCCTACATCTACGTCACAATGTGTCTGTATTTTTGAATTTCTTCATCTGAAATTACAGCAAACGATATCTACAATATATCTCGAACATCGTGTTTGGGTATTACGAGATTAGATGGTGTCTCTAGATCAGGAATGTTTTATTCTCGCAAGTACCCGATAGCAGGGGTTTTATTATATGAATAGATATAGTGAGTAATATACACTACTCGTGGCTTTGTCGATGCTTGTCTACGGCCGGACACCGGGCCTCGCAAGGGAGTCAATATACTTCATTTTACCAGAGGGTGTATACGATGAAGAATAGGGCGGCAATACTAGCAGCATGCCACACGTATTCGTTTGTTCTGTGTTGCCATAGTGCACTCGGGGCACACATCTTGTCGGGCCATGGCATGGCAAACGGTGGTTCATCAAGTATTACCTTACCCTGTGACCTCGTGCATGCTGAGGACGGTAATAACCTCCAATATAAAAGCCTGCACTCAACCCCCCAAAGAATATGTACTCGGGCTCACTTGTACGACTGTGGTACATTATGAGAATGTTCTATATCCTCAAATAGGGGTATTTTATTGCAAATGGGTTTCCATGTACCTGTGTCTGTGTCCTCGAAAGCACGTTGCTGGTGATATCGTCTAGCTGCAAGCATCCGGCAGAGATTCCAGTACAACAGCAGCATGTACTCTGGCATTATTAAGAGTGCAAGCGTATATCATAGCATCTATACCTACCATAAGGCATAATATATTCCCTCATTTGGGGGTTTATTTTGGAAATCGTTTGGAGGCTATCGTTCCGTTTTGTCGTCTCCGTTTCAATACAGAGGGCGTGTATCCTACACGTTGTCTACCCAAGGACCAGTAAAAATAAGGACTACAACGAGGCATGCAACAAAACTGCCTGTGATGCCGTGAAATATGCGGTGTGCATTAGAAACGGTGGAATTCTTAGAATACTTTGTGTATAATTCCACTGAAAATTCAAACATAAAACGGATCATCAAGGAGGCAGCCGGACAAAGACGCCGAGCTAACATCGCGATGGGACGACTAACACGGTAGTGTGTGCAAAGTGAAAGAAATGCTGTGAAAAGAGTAGAGTATCTAGTTGTCTAGGTAGCAAACATGTCAAGTGCATGTGATTGTGGTAATTCACTTTTTCGCATGTCAAGGGGTCTTGATTTGATATTTATTTGCCGTCTATGCTGATTATTTACAGACTTGATGCAAACGCGGCTCTGGCGGTCAGCATCACGATAATACCCACACGTGCGTGAGAACACCACGGCTCGTCCATGGCCCCTGGCCAACGCCGAAATGCTGTCTAATTAGCGCTTATTCAATGCAAATAAGACAAAGGGGTGTCAATATTCTTGTCTACTTGTTTTCTTGAAGCTGAGGTAACAAGAAACTGGAAGGGATGTCATCTCTCGTCTCGCCGGGTGGGTTGCAAACACATCCACAACATATGCTACATAAACGCTGGCTGGCTTTGTCGGACTTCCATCGTGTTTATATATCTTGTGAATCCATCTGATTCAAAATAATATCAAGGGCGTTCCGGAAGTTTAGTCTTGGCCGCTTGATTGCTTGTTTATTGGTCATATCTACAGTTGATCATTCTATTTGCGCGTAAGCATCAAGCCTGCAATTTATTGAGGCTCTGGCTTCGTAGATTTACGATAGCAGTGGATAGTCGCTTGTGTTTGTTAATTCGAAATCAATTCGACAGCACAAAGACTGCAATTGCTATGTCACAAGACGTTGCCAATGGAAGATGTGATAGGGCTCACCCATAGCGGATTCCGTGCTCTTATTTGATCCTTGGCCGCTCTCCTTGCCAGGATGGTATGGTGATAAAGAGCAAAGTCCACCGAGAATGCTCAAAGAGGGAAACGAAGCGAGTTTGTAATTCTAATGATTCGAAAGGCTATGAGAGGACGTGGCATGGATCGAACAGATCATGCTTGCAAGCCTGTCTATCTTGGATGCTGACATTCAGGCCCATTTAGGCATCAGTCTACACCGGATCAGCACCTTTGCGTGAATAAGGTACACAGCTGACATCTCTGCATCCAGAAAATCAATTTGTTAGGGTCATCTTGAAAGTGTTTCAAGGCATTGCGTATTCCAAGGCGCTGTCCTTTGTGTAGGTAATAATGCGCGCAAGGCGTGCTACAATAAACACAATACACATCACCAAGTAAACAATCAATTAGATCAAGATGGAAAGACAAAGATGGAAATATGGCCCAATCGCATGCCAAGAAACAGGAAATGTAACGAAGGAAATTATGGGGCGGCCGCCTGTCACCTGTCCGTCTCAAGGGCTTCTTTTGTGAAAAAGAACTTGACCCAGCATTTCGGCAGGCGAGCAGGCCCCGGTCGATCTGCCGCCCCGGCGGGACAAGGGGGGGGGTACGCTGAAGAGCTGTATTTGCAGTAACTGGACAAGTACCCATGTACTGATGCCCTGAAATGTGTAACGGTGGAAGCACGCCTGCATAAACATTAGACGGAGATTCCTATTGGTCCGTGCACTCTACTAGTGCGACTCCACACAAACAGGTGTAAGTCATCTAGAGACCTGGTATTGCGCTTGTACACACTAGGGCCAATCGCGGGCAATGCTCGCCTGTGAGTACATGGCAGTACCTGTAAGCATAGAGAGTCGGAAAAAGAGACTGCTTCTGTTGATGTACGCAGCTCCTTCCTAATGACCACTTTATATATAATCTTCCTCCATATGCTTACAATCTGCACGCTACACTCGCTTGTTGCCGTGATTACGGCACCGTTTCAAAGCCACTAAAAGGGAAGGAGCAAACGTCGAAATAACCGTCCTGCCTTGCATCCTCATGACTTACGAATATGTCTTGTGCCTTGTGCCTACCCGTTCAGTGGAATGATGCCCGTTGTACAGACTCGCATTGAACTCATCTTAGTCATCCTGTATTCTCCGCGTGCATACTTTGGTAGACTTTATAAAATAGAAAATTTGAAAAATACAAGCAAGATAAAATGAAAGAATACACAGAGTTAATCCATCAGATAATGGAGACACTCGACAAAAGAAGCTAGACATTGATGCGTCTCGTAAATCAACCAATTGATCTTCTCAAAACCGCGCAACGGCAAAACGATCTTAGTGCTGTTTCCACTATATCTTGGAGACAATAGTGGGCCGCTGGTGCAAATTACCAGCAGTTACACGCCTTTACACTTAATAGAGCTCTATCCTCTTTTTTGCTGCATATTTTACTGCGTGATAGCACTGGGAGTTCTTCACACTAAGATCCTAGTAGTGGCACAAAAGGAAACCCGCAGCATCTGCATCGTATCGAGATAGCCGCGCAATGGCAATGAGATATGTTAGAATCCATGAGCGCAAGCTCTAGTTCTTACATGGCCAACTGGGCAAATATTATCGACTTCGTAATGTATCAACATGGCACTTCTGAATTCCCTCGCAGTACTTTGTATTCCTCGAGAGTTCTTTGAGCTTTGAGGATGCTTCAACGGTGCTTTCTTTGAGGATCGGCCTGATTCTCCTTTTGTATGAAGAAGAAATAGAACCATACAGAGTCATTGGCCGAGAAAGGGTGTGTGAGCAAGACAGATCCGTTATTTCAGTAAAGAGAGACTATTGGTTAGATGAGTTGATGCGCATCGAGGACGCCCGTAATGGCTCAAATGGATAGGGCAGAAATCTAAAATCCAAAAGCATCATATGAGAGATACCCCGTGCGTGAAACATTCAAATAGAATGCGAGCTTGAAATATGCCAAGGATCTCGGGCTGTTTAACAACTCTCAGAATAAATACAGGTCTTTGCCGTACGGAATGACTGAATCACTGAACCACTGAACCACTGAACCAAATCTTCAACACCCTAATGAGTGGGGGGTGTAGTCGTAACTATGCCCAATAATCACTCCAGAAAATGCAGAGTCGACCAATCTTAGGCAGCTAGTACTTGTGTTTGGGTGACTTGTTGTCTAATTTTCTGTCTCATTCAGTCTCAGATGCTGCACTGCTCTTTGGGTCTTGGTCCTGTCTCGTCCGGCCTTGTCTCAGCTCTTGTTTCTAACCGTGTGCTTCACTACCTGCATAGTGCATAGAGATAGCTATTACTATCAAGCGCAATATGCATCTATCCTTTACAAGTATCTGCTCCCTTACTTGATCCTTATTTCAGAGGTCCCCCCCCCATTCTTTCATTCTTTTACTCTTTCAGCAACGCTCATTCTTGCAGTTCTTTGGCACGAGCATCTCGGGATCTGGTTGTGGACCTTGTCCCAGCTGCCACACTGCTTTCGGCAACAGTGGTGCCGCTGCCGAGTCAGTTGATTTCCGCAGCCTCCCTTCCTATTCAGTGATGTTGTCTGGTTGTTCTCGTTCTAGTCGCCCTGTGCTGCTAATTGCATCTACGCCTTGTTATTTCACCACACAACATTACTTGTTTACCTATTTGCCTATTTGCCTGTGTGGCACGCTATAACGAAATTGGATTTTTACTATTGCCGTGACGCGTTTCATTGTGGCTGCAAGAACTGGTTCTCGGTGAATGTGGGCGTGTGATAATTTATGGTGTGTCTGCATCGAACAAGTGCAATGATTACTGAACAGTTCAAAGCCAGGCTGTCTTGAGTGTATTAGGTGAGTTATGCAAGTCCCAAAATTGATAGACGAGTGCGACATAATTTACTGTGCATACTGTTGCGGTACACAACTGGTTGCTAGTCCACGACATCTCAACGGTTTTTACACTTTATTCTCGATATACAACAACCTACAAAAACGCTCTACATAATCTACAAGAGTATTTGCCACTCGTCGCTCCTCCTCGATCGCGAACAAAAATCCAGTTTTCTGCGATCGAGGGCCAAGCCCATATTATGATCTTCGAGAAGCAGCTACAAATAGTACACTTACAGACACACAGAAAAAAGAAAGGCAGTAATACACCCCAAAAGTGCATAAAGTGTAAAAATGCCCATAAAACTACAAGTGCAGCAGTGTCAGACAAGGGGCACCGGCGTAACGTGATAATAGAAGATCACTGCTGGATATGGCGCTGATCTCACTGATCCTGATTAGTCGTGTCTGGAGGATGGTGTGTGTACGAAGTCTCAGTAAAGATGAAGTGTAGCCGAGCCCTATTCTCATACAATGTTCTTTTGCAGAGTCTTCTCTTTACTACTACATACCCCGTTTCATGCCCATACGAGCTTCCCTGTACATCTGGTCAAGGCCGATGATCTTAAGTCTTCCAGGTCATACTCCGTACTCCGTAGGCAGTCGCAACCTCGCAACATAGAACATGTAAGGAATATTACAGTGCAATAGTAGGTAAGGAATAGTTCCGCTTCAAAGGCATGCAGAGCAGTAAATAGCAAAATGCAAATCGCCAATCATTATGTCAGTGTTCCTCTTACCCTCCGCGCTCAGGACAATACCACCATGACTAAAAGTGAGACATCTGCTCGCCGTTCAACAAGCCCCCTTGGTAGCGTAGTATCCCGACGACAAGCGAGGACAACAGACGGACACTCCAGACATTACGAGGCGCCGCCCAACTGCAAGACAGATGCAGCCCAAGATATATCATCTGCAGGATGAGCAGTGCGCCCAATACGACTTTTGGATACTTGTCAGGTACTCTCCAAGCTCTTTGTTCTTTGGCATATTTGTGTAGACTCCAAATATGTCGCCAAGTACCTCCAAGTCTTCTGAGAGCTCCCCTCCAAAGAAAAGGAGGGCAGGACCAGCTGAACAGAAACCGAATAAGTGGGCCCTGTCGCCAGGAAAACGGCGCAGCGCCAACAGCTTTGCTATGTAGATAGGACGAAAGCGCGGTTGTGTTGTTGCCCCATTTCCGATGCCATGTCAGAGGTGTGTCCGTTGGCAATTATGAGTGTCGTCCCGGGTCGTGCCTTCCATCTACGAAGCCCTGTATGCTGACTTGATGATACGAACCGAGTTCTTTCCGCGTATGTGGCACACGTCCGTTTTCTTGTTTTAGTATATCTATTTGTAGAATTGAGACATGAGCAAGAACCACAGTCGTGCCTTCTTATTAGAGACACTTATCAAACAACGTCTGCCGCATTCCGCACCTGTTGATTACTCCTCTTGTTATTCTGTATTTATTACATAATCACACATGCGTGCAATGGCTCCCTAGAACAAATGCAGCAGCGATCGCCTGCCAATCTAGCCAGAAAGAAAACCGTTGGTCCCTTTCCCTCCCATCTGCAGGTGGCCCGCTGTCTGTATTCTGGACATGGTTCAAATACAAAAAGTGGCATCAGCCGCATCTAGAGCAGATGACAGAAGGAAGAAGAGAAGAAGAGAAGAGGTCAAGACGAAGGATAGAGGATAAGAAAGGATAAGATAGCGTAAGGGAGGGAGAGACCACAGGAGAAGCAAGGACGCTCGGACCATGGACCCCCATCAGACCGTTCGTTTCTTCATCTAGTTTGGAGAGCCAAACGGCCGAGATCCACCAGTTGCAGAAGAAAAGGGTGTTCCGTGTAGACTTTCACTAAAGACTAAATATTGTGCTACTAACATCTAGCAGCTAACGGCTAGCATCTACATCCAGCCAATAGTCACAGAGAACAGCAGAATGAACTCGACTCCCTTGCATGTGTCTCATTGTTGTTGATACTGAGAGCTAACGAGTTTGTCCTGGCTTTCCTATCTCTTTAGATATCCGGCCATACCTAGTAATGTCATAAAGAAAAAGAACGGTTAGGATGGCCCAGATTTATGAGTCTGTTCAAACCATACAGAGAAAAATCATCCACAACCTTGATGGATGCACATAAAGATGAACGTGGCACGCTCCAGCCTATCTCACTACACAGCGTACAGACAACAAACAAGAGAAAAGGGCAGAGAGAGAGAGGGACGGGTTGCTAGCTCGCCGTGTCAGATGTCAATCAGAGTAATAAGATACGCCCAAGCCTCAACTATTGAAACTACATGATTATCTCGGTTATTAACGCTAGGCGGAAACGGACGGCGACCGGGACCCCCATCACATCTGCCCTGTAGAGTAAAAGAGGACTCGGTGCGTCAGACCGTTTGATTTTGTGACTTTTGAGTGATTCATTTTGATTTGTGTGATTCAGCCTGCCATTGCACGAGTAAGAAATACAGAAATACAGAAATACAGAAATACAGAAATACAGAAATACAGAAATACAGAAATACAGAAATACAGAAATACAGAAATACAGAAATACAGAAATACAGAAATACAGAAATACAGAAATACAGAAATACAGAAATACAGAAATACAGAAATACAGAAATACAGAAATACAGAAATACAGAAATACAGAAATACAGAAATACAGAAAAAAAATGAGTTACAAGTACTGCCTTGCATGAATGAAATGAAGGCTTTGACATGCAGTGTCGTACGCCGGCGCACGATTTTTCCTTATTCGAACATTGATCTTCTCTCCTCTTCGTTGGCAGTTGCTCTTTGCTTCATTTGTCTTTATTTATTGTTCATCATATTCTCTCTCACTTTCTTGATGACGACCTTTTGCAGGTATTTAAAAGTTCTGCCTTGACTTTCAACGCACAGAGCCTCTTCTTGGGTGTGCCTTGGCAGCCAAAACCGAGTGAGAAAAGGGAGAAGCAAGAGTATGAGGAGGCCAATAATGTGAGATATGATAATTATGATATTTGAAATTTTTCAATAATTCAACAAGTCAATACTTCTATAATTGGAGAAAATGGTGTAGGCACTCGATAAGCGTCATGCGCTGGCAAGTTTGTACAGAGTATTATTCTTCATCAGAGCGATTCTTCATGATCCTTCATATCTCTACTTGGCCGCTGACGGCTACGGAACTCGGAACACATGACCGAAAAGCGAGTTGAAGTAAGGGAGAGTTTGCTGCACATTCGGTTTATGATATATGAATAAATCTTTGCGTGTGTTTACTTACTTGTCCTTCCCTAAAGAAGTCAAGGAGAATAGAAGGATGCTGCCCCTGCCCTGTCCGTATCCCGACCATCAAGATTTAATCTTGCATGCAAGCGATGTCTGTTGTCTCGTACCCCGGCCGAGTACAGCGCCGGTCTAAAGTCGGGCTTTGCTAGTTCATTTGAGTTCCAAGAGGCACCGGAACCTCACATGCTCTTTAAAAATCTTAAATATTAAAAAGGCTTTGCAAAATCTAATTCCGACCGTGATGGAACAGAATCAAGAACTCTGAAGAAGAAGTAGAATAATAAAGGTCGACTGAAGGAGACCTAAGAATTAACCCATGGAGGGACAGCCAGCAAAAACCATATGACCGGTGGACGGATCTCTATTGTCTCAACCATCAGAGGAATATCGAGGCACCAAACTGCATTCGGTCTAGAGGGAGGAATAGCCAGGGCTGACCCCATCCAAGCTGTTTAGATAATAGCAGGCGTATTAAGAAGAAGATGAAGGACAGACGAATAACAGGCGAGTAACAGCATTATAATGCACAATATTAAATCCCCGTTCTCGCTTGCCTTTACTCAAGTAGGAGTAAACAGGAGGAGCTGCACGGAGAATTAAAGAGGGGGGTAGAGGAAAGCTTGAGAGAGGAAACAGAAAGGGCGAGACACTGCTGAACCAGTACCGTTGCAAGAGCACGTCGGAAGAGGGAGCATCCAGTATGTGATGCTGTACTGTGTAGCACCGCATGGTTTGTGTTGCACAATACGGAATACGTGACATGAGAGATAATGAGAGCCCAAGTCCCAACGCGTGCCCGCTATCAGCAAGTCGTATCCCGGCCAAGCCACTGACGATCTCCCCCAGCTACCAGTCTTTTTATTGGTCCCAAGAAGATAAGAAACGTTGGACAGCAATGTCATAATGTCCCACGGGCTTGACAGGGACTGACAAAAAAAAACCACAGGCCTCGCAGGCCGCTATCTACCAAAATAGCTACCCTGTCAGTCTAATATTAGCACTGATATTCAAACAATCCAAACACGTATCTAATTCTCGACATGATGGGGACGGCTTGAAAAACAAACGAGAGCCGAGAGTATTCAAGATATAAAGTAGCGGCAGAGTATCTTGTATCTTACAGAGTAGTAATGAAGTAGTAGTAATGAAGTAGTAGTATTGGTCGTACTTTGTCGAGGGGGGGGAGAAAAAATGATAGTCGATAGTCAGCCCAAAAACCGTTATTGACCGCACGAGCACTCTCAATCTCACTCCCTCCCACTCCCACTCTGGTTCCCACCCACCCCCTCCTCCCCATCCTCTCTCTCTCTCTTACACTACTTGTACACCCTCTCACCCCTGTCGCATCTCGACGTTTGTATCCTCCACCCCGGTCCCAGGCGGGCCCAGACCCTTGTTAAGGTTACTCCAAGCCCAGGAGTAGGTCCCCGACGTCGCCGATTCACCCAAGAAAAAGAAACAAAACTGAGTGGAGGTCTAACCATATTCGTGATCCCCCTTCTTTCCCTGGAAGCTGGAGCATTTGGAGGTCCCTGAGAACAGACGTAGCAAGATCTTAGATGACTTCCTCTCTCGCCTCTTTGAGCATTGACTTATTCACAATATGCTACTCTATGGTATGGAAGATTTTGTAGAGGATTATGTTGGCAGTTGGTTCTATCCCAAAGACTGATGATAGTTTGAATAACAAATAATTTGAATATCAATATATTAGAAAAAAAAATTATAAAACCGTTGTCGATCAATTCCTCAAGTTTAACGGTGGCTGATATTCCAATAATTCGATATTCCAAGCCTGATCTGTCGCTTATTGATTCTACAAAATAAACGTGCTTCTGTTAATATGGCAAAAAAAGACAACAAAAGACAAAATAAGAAATAATCACCGTCGCTTCTCCTTTCCTCAACTCTCCTTTTCCCCAAGACAAGCCAGCCACATGATACTTCACTTTGGATGTGTATCCGCCAAAATACGACGATGCAGTAATTCCGTACTTTTTTCTATTATTATAGTTTGTTTCTTAGGAACTTCTTATATTTCTACTTCTATTTAAATTAATTCAATACAGACTCATCGACTCTGTTCTGGTACACAAATGCATTTTCGTCACACCAACACACATGAGACAGAGAGACTTAGTTCCTCAAAAGCCCACGAACCAAGAACAACGCACTCAACACAATTATATTTATATTTAAATGTGATGAGAGGACTGGCGCTGCATCACACTGGCCTCCGGGACACAGGGTCGGGTCCTCGTTTGTTGCCCCTATCTTGAATATTAATTATGTTTTGATTCGTTTCCGTTCACATTTTTTTCATCACCATCTTCTTTGCGTCGATCGCTTCTTCATTTCCACCACACTCTGCCCATCATATCTTCTTTTCCAAGTATCATGTCGTTTCTGTGCTGCCAGTGATGTCTGCCTGACTACAGATGAGGAAAGAAAGCCCGCCGACGACTGCGTCTACAAGTATTCTGCATTGTTCTGCAGATTTGACCCCCAAACCCCCAAACTGAAGAGATTATTCTGTTGGCAAATAACGGAGCTGTTCCTCATTTTTCCCCCATCCTCTTTTCTTAACCCACCCCATCTCATGCAAGATTCTGCGTGTTCCTCTTTTTGGCTGAAAATAAGTACGCATTACATCAACTGTGCTCGAGACCGTTCCATAGCCGGAACTAGAGATCACATAGACTATGAGACTACCACACAAAGTACAGCCAAAGCTTGTTATTGGTTTGCATAAAGAGCAGGCAGAAGCAGACAAGTTTGCAGAATAGCGCTCTTTGTAAGTTCTTTACTGAGTATTGATCTCGCTGTCGTTGCTGTCAGGAGATCTTTGCCCTATGCAAGGTTGATGTCGTCTCGTTTTGTCTCGCTCTGCCACTCTAGAACGCTTTCGTCTCGTTCTTTTTCGTCCAACCTTGTATTATTCTATTTGTTTTCTACCCCAAGCGTATTCATCTTCTTCTATTTGATTATTCGCTTCGAAGTAATAAATGTAGACTATTAAACACCCGGAGAAACTTGCCTCTGGATTTATCTGACTGTCCATCATAACTCCGCGTCAGAATGTGCTCAAGCGTCAAGCGCTTAGACGTATTGGAGGAGAAAAGGTGTATAGAAGAGGCAGGTTCATACGGGCATCTTTGTGTAAAATGGTTAGCTCTAGGCTGTAGCAGGTCATGCTTATGCTTGAGATTGTCCATGGCACCCGCACCCCGTTGCTGTCTAGCGTTTCTTGAGATGTACGTGCAAGGAATACGGGATCCGATTCTGTAGTAAATTACCGATCATGATCATGGTCACTGATCAGACTGATCGCATACAGGGGCCCTGGATAGCAGAGAGCTTTGTCAATAATCAAATTGATTACGGTGATCATCAAAATGATCAAAATGATTAAAAAAAAAAGATCTACAGAGGCAAGGCGTTTTTGGTGGAATTCGGTGTGAACTTCGGTCTACTCTCGAATTCCCCCTCTCGAGCCCCTGCTACAGCGTATTAAACTGCGATAATCAAAAAGTTTCCCACGCCCTACACTGAACAAGCAAAGTTACAGCAAAGTGCTTGAGTTTCTAGCAGGCAGGCTTGCTTTCGAGTCTCTTGTCTTCTTGTCCTGCGCATGCCAGACGCCCTCTCAGGTCGCCGCCTGAACAAAGAACCGTTACAGGTGTTGACAATAGGGATCGCCTCCAGCCGCCCGCCCGCGCTCGCTTGTGCCCATTTAGGAAAAGCCTGTCATTCGAAGAAAGCTGACCATTTTCTCATTGTCTCATTGTCTCATTGATTTAATTATCTTCTTGTTTTGAATCTGCTGCAACATAAAATCTACAGCATTTACGACGTAAAGCATGAATCCCACTCAAGCTCTATTACGTCTTGAAGCCAGACTCTTCTATTGTTTTGGAAAGGATAGAATACGACAACGGAATATTTCTGACAGTTACGACACCCTGTCATACTGGTCACACTATGGGCTTTAAGAGAATAAGGTGTCAACAGTGCGTCGCATTGCACCTCTTACCCACTGTTCAGAGTTTGAGTTGGCGAGGACTGCGACGCTCCCGCAGCCAAGACATCGTGGCAGTAATTCCGTCTTAATACCAAACGAGGGCACAACTGCATGGGCAAGAAGACGGCAAATAGGCATAGGCAAATGGCAAATGGCAAATGACCAACATGATGGTCCTAAAACGACTAGGGGTCGGATAAAATAATACCATTCTCGCCAAACATTACTCAAAACAGAATCAACGTCGTAGAGCATGTTTGCAGCCTTTTCACGGAGAATTATATAGTGTGCATTTGACGTATTGTCGCTGTTAAGCGTTGTCAACATCTGAGGATTGTCTGACCAATGTCTGAATTGTCGGCCCATGTTGACGCCCAGTGGAATCAAGCCATCATGAACTGACTTGTGCAATAATTATTATGTATATTGTTCTTTGGTTGTGACGCAAAAGCTTTGACAATATTGATTCTCGATCCTCGAATGCCTGATCTCAATCTCAACGGGCGTAGGTCCTACAGCGGCGGCAGCTTATCAATGTCTTGCAGTCATGATGACGGAAGCGATGCTCCTACAATACTCTATTCTGTATCTGAATATATTCAAAATGTCCATGCTTTATCCCCCCCCCCCCCATTTTTTCCCATTGCTTTTCTGATCTAGACGACAGCTGCTACCGAGAGAAAATAACGATAATGATTAGAATGCAAAGTATGCAACGTGCGGCTCGAATTACTGTCGCGGGATTTAATTGTTTTACATCTCATTCAAATTGAGCTTATTTCAGACCCGGAAAGCTAGAATGCGGAAGCGTTGAGGGTCGAGACTCGCCCCATCAAAACCAATACTTGCATAATAAAGACGTAGATAGCAGCAAACAGCAAGGGATGCACACTATTTGACACCTCTCTACATTGCATCGCGATGATGATATTGATATTGACCGCTAAATTGTAATTGCAAGGCTAGATGCGTCGTCGTAAGGGATGCAAGTAAAAGGAGTATTCTTTTATGGGTGTAAATAAGGGAAGCGTCAATATGACTAAGACGGTTTGGGTAGAACGAGGGGGTGATACTGATGATAACTTATGATTATGGAGAGCCAATATCGATATTGAGAATCACTGTCTGTGCCAACGTTGTACCTGTCAGTGCTCCTACTATGCTTGCGGAGGGAGGCATACACCATACTCCGTACTGACTGCTGCCGTTACTCCATTGGCTGGCCGACTCGTGTCAGCCACGATGCTTATAGAGATTGTACAGGGGCTTACGAGTACGGTGCTACAGTATCTCTAGATGCATCCCCTCTGCGAGTCTAAACGAGCGAAAACATACACCTCGACTACGCTGTACACCGCACTGTGACGATCTCGGACAATACATGATTCGAGTTAGTATGCATTGGAGATATCAGCGGAACAGCTGCAAATGTAGCAAAAATTGCGAGAAATAACCGGACCCAGGGTCCTATCCTGGCATCTGTCTCTAGTCTCCTTGTCTGTGATTCTTTGTCGTCTTTGCAGATTACGTAGATTACACCATCTACTCCATAATACAGCAGCTAACCATGATCCTCGCTACAGTTGAGACGTCATCATTGCGACATCCACCTAAATAGATTCCCTAAAAGGCGGAAGAGACGAGAAAAGAGAGGAGAGGGGAGACGGAACAAACACTGTTCCTAGGGGCTTCCTTTTTCTACAGGCACACAGAGATATCTGCCGATCCCCATCTCAGACCTAAACAGTTTGCCTTTCCAAGCGAGGAATCCGAGCAATGCGAGCTAACGAGGGGAGTTGGTATTAGTGCACGGTCACTATGAACTATGCTTACAGACTTGCACTACAGCACACACGCCGACTGCCGCTCGCCCGCTAAGCTAAGGCTAAGGGTGTGCTATAGACAACGCTGTGTCATCCTCTGTGCTCAGTAATGTATCGGCGAGCAGAGATCTCTTTGTTATCTGAAGATCGTTCCGCTTTCTTGTCTTTGCACTCTTGTACTTTGAATCTTGCTTATTGTCGTCTTCGTCTTGCAAATGCAGGACCTTTACAAAGAAAAGGAGAAATACTCAAATAGGCAATAGCTTCGGCGCGGCAGTTGCATTCACGTGCTTCTATTCCATGTCTCGTAGGAAGCTCATCTCAATAATGCCGTTCCGCTGCTCACAATGGCCGTCTACGTAGTATTCATGCGTTTCACATTCTGTCATTTATGATATTTGGGACGGAGAATGCTAACGTTATTGATGACGATGATGCTCTACAACGTTGTTATTCCACATGGGGTAATTGATTTAATTTTAATTTATAGAGTTTTTAAATATTCCGTTTTCTTGAATAATGTCGGGCTCCATTGTGGCTCGGGACCGGTGTTGATGATACTGTCAGATATACTGTGACGCTGCAGATGCTACTCTGGAACGCTGCCTCAGTAACACGTTGGCAGCTGAGATGGGCTGTTTTTCTACTTGTTTTTGACTGGTTTAAAAACCTGACTGGTTTGACTGATTCGACTGCTTCGACTGCTTCGACTGCCTCGACTGCCTTGACAGAACCAATGCAAACCAACTAATTCTCTTGATGCTCACGAAAGAGAGGACAATGCAAGCTGAACACCGTTGGCCAAGCCCACTTGCTATTTGACGTCTCGCAGTCCGCAGTTAGTTCCCTACTTAGTCTCGGATTAAGGACGTTAGTGATGTTGGTGGCCACCTAACTCATATGCAGTTAAGCGTTTTCCCGTTAGAGATAATTTTGCGAGCGTCTTCACAGTTGGAGTTTCTAGTCTGCCAAGTGCTGGCTCGCCTACCTAATGGTACGGGGTTCTATATCGCGGAAGCATGCATTAGCCCCCTGGCGGCAGGCTATGGCAGGCTATGACAGGTTTTGGCAGGCTTTGGCAGACAAAGAACAAAGAAGAAGAGTTGGAGAATTCAAGTACCAAGAAGCAAAGGGTTAAAAGAATAAAAGATAACGTCAAGATAGCGTACGTCAAGTGTCAAGAGCCCGGAGTTAGAAAATGTATGCACAATGTTGACAGTAAGCTCGGAAAAGGATAGCATAGCAGGAGAAGTAGAGAATCAACAGCTTGCTTGGTCGTGGATCTGCATAAACATGACAGCATGGTGGCAAGTTCACCGTAAGCGAGTCCACTGGGTGGTATTAACAATATTTTTGAATCTTCATGTGTCAGTCCTTTGAGTATGGTGTCTACAGCGTCCAGAGGAGTATCACAAAGTAGATCATGACCCTGAATCATGATCACTTTGCAATCCAGCATATTCAACCTGCAGGAACATATAATCTATCAACTCACTACAGCCTCAGTCAATTACATAAACCATCGTCAGCCAGCCCGGCTCGCCCCCGCGGAATAATCAGTGAGATCGTGAAAAGCCCCAGTATTTTTGACGGAGTTGGTCCCTGACAGTCCAATCCCAGAGCCTCGGCTGTATGATTATAAAACGAGAGGACATGGTGCCCGTTGGACTTGACACCTCCTAAACAATAGTAAAAAAAGTAAGCAAATGAATCCACCGGCGGTTTTGCCTCTCTCTAGCGCAGGGAAAGTCAGGCAGTCATTTCTTACCGTATCAATAGCCAGTCACAACAATAAAATCTCGTGGGTCTCACCCTTGCCCTCAGCCTCCTTACCACAGCTGTGTCGACGGCCTGGTTCACACGTTGGCCTGTGTTAGCGTCGGCGGAAGCCGTTTTCTAGTTCTCTTGTTCTCTAGTCTGCGGAAGAGCTGCCATGTACTTTCCACACATTGTGCCATACAGACAGTACATCCCGGGTACTGTATGTCCACTGCAGTAGACCCAAAGCGGCTTCTGCCCGAGCTAAGGAGGTACTTCCACTTGCGTGGTAGGCACACTATCTTCCTTGTATTCTAGCACTCCGCACACCTGCCAGCGGAGATGCTGCTCACGGCGGGGGGACTGTTTGTTCCCAAGTGCCCCAAACTGGCCTAAATTATCCTAGAAGCGCTAACAAATTTCAGCGAGTGCGCAGAAACTACCCCATAATCACAGAGGCCTCTCGACTCCGTGGATTAGTGCTCTCTAGTGCCCTACTATAGTGCGTTGTAAGAGAGCCTGTCTAACGGGCGCCGCAAGTCTCAGGTCTCTAGACATCCACCCGTCTTTCCAAGATACCCTAGACACGTATATCCGGAGGGCAGTCCACTTGCAATCCACTATAGTCGGAGATGCCGTTACCATCTGCTGGCTTTTGCTACGCCAATCGCTGTATTGGCAGCCCACACTTCAGCAGGTCAGGCATCTGGGAAAAGAAAACAAGGTCCGGAACTCGTCATAATTGCTACTACACCTGCTACCTACCGCTACCGTACATCCGTCATCCAAGATATCATAGACTACCCCTCTCTCAGCGACGTATGGTATATGGCATCTAGCAACGTATAATGCTCTCCGTAAATTGAAGCAAATTCAAGCAAAATGGCAGTCTTTAGTCTGTATCAGAGCCAAAACAAGGCGTCGCTCGCCTTCGCGTACAATTGCAGTTTTTAAGGCAATCCCCGTCGTTTTGGGCATCTGCAGCCACTATTTGAATTTTTGTGAGTATATTTCTACTCTATATGTTTTAAATAATAAGACGGCCAGGGTCCAGAACACGAGGACGTCTGTAGATGGGTCCTAATTGGCCCGACTAAATGCAAGATGCAGGCACAAGATATCTTACATTCCGGGCTACACAAGAAAAACTTGTTATTACAGAGGTATGTTTTGGGGGTTTCACAGTAATAGTAATGGGGCAGGATCAAGCATCATTTCACCGCTGTTGCACGGAGCATACTCAGTAAGGGAAGTAGGAGATGGTCTTGAAAATGTGAAATGTAAAATGTGAATCGATATGAGCTGAGACGAGGACGGGACGAGGAACAGAAAAGGACGAAGAGGACCAAAACAGAACCAAATCAGAAACACCAGGCATTGCCACGACACGGTCCCTGATACGACGCAGTACGATCTTCAAATAAATAAGACAAGTAATACAAAGCCCTGCTCCGTGAATCGATAGCTGAAAATACAAGGTGACGTCGCATCGAGTCTCCCACCATCCTGGTAAGCTAATACGGTCACAATTCGTCTTATTCGTGAGAAAAAATACACTCCTTGTAAACCCATCCTCATCAAAGATAGGGGTTGCCAAAACATGACATCAAGACATGATGCAACGCTGCGTATTAGAGCCAGTCAGAAGCCAGCATGCCTTGCGTCTTTGAAGTTGTCAGAGGTTGTCGTCCAATTCTGCGAATAAGAATCGACAAGCATCTCATTACAAAGTAAATATTAACATAATTTAAAAATAAATCACAATACACTAGTGGCCTTGTAAGCCAGCCCCGACGGCTGCCACCCGTAGGGCAATAAGGCAAAGTTTAGCAGATTGGTTGCAGGGCCCAGCGGCAAACCCGAAGGTCTGGCCGAAAGTATTGGCATGAAATTTTGGTTAATATTTCTTCAAATTCCAAGATTTCTTCAACTTGCCAATACCGACTACAACTTGTACTTTGTAGTAGAGGCTGTAACCGTTTGTTAGTTTTTACAATAGGGGAAATTATTCCAGAATTTCACCAGTTGAGAAAAACTTGGTTTACTAACGCAAAAGGACCACGTCCGGTCCAATGTCAGCTGCCGACATTTTGACGGTTGTCGATTTGGGCAGCCCAGTTGTTGGATGTTTGGCGATGGCAATCAAGACAAAGGCCGAAAGAGGCTACACGGCCGTTGGGGTTGCATAAGCAGCGGCTCCGATTGAAATTGAATACTTTCGTGCGTTGCGATGACAAAGTATCACGTGTTGTGTGCGTTAGCCGCTGTTATCGATAAGACGAGTGAGTGGCTCCGTCATTCTAGTCTGTGATTGGTCTGTTTGACGACATTCCACCCTCCAAAGAAGTGAGGTCTATTGTGGCAAGATACCAACATAATACTAGAATGCCATGATTTTCGATTTGTTTTTTTTTTTTTTTAAGAAACATAATATTTTGTTGAATAATCATCGCATATATAAATACTTCAACATATAAAGTTCTTCAAGCATTTGCATTTTTCATATACACCAAGCCACATAAATCAAGTCACCGATGACTGTCTTTGATGGTATTGATGCATAGAATCAATAATACAACTTTGCTGCCTGGAGATTGAGCATATTGAGTTCGGCAACAAAGGTACAATTATCCCTTTATTAAAGTACTGGCTAGAGATTGCGCGATGCTATTGACAGCAGTTACAGGCAGCTGGAATGCGGATAAGCGTCTCCCGTTACGAATTTGTCGCCCATTTGTCCATTTGTCCATTTGTCCTTTTGTTATTGTGCATGCTCGCCCGCGCAATTCAGGTGCCGGATTTATGACTAGTAGAAACAAATTCAAGCCCAAGTTAATGTCGATGTACAAAGTAGAATAGACAATGGTGACTAAGAGTATGAGTAAGCATTAAGCCCAAGGCGGTGACAGACGGGACTAGAGAGAGTCATTGCTGGCAGTATTAGTCAGGAGCAATCTGGCAAAATCATTCCTAGGCCTGCTGCAGCTCTGACGAAAGATCCACGGCACCCTTGAACAGCCACATGTACTCATAGCCTTGTACTGTAGTAGTACTTATTCAGGGGTGTACTTGACCTGTTGACAGAGGTACCCACCAAGTATACACTACCCTAGTATGTTTCTCACACGACTTCCTAAAATGGAAATGGTAGCGAGAGACAGCTCAACGTTGATGTTTGATTATTATATTTAGATAAATCGATAAATAAAATAGATAAATCCAGAAACCCAGTAATTCAGAAACAGAACTGAGTAATTCAGAAACAGAAACTCAGTAAGTGAGAAACAGAATTTAAAAACAGAATTCAGAAACACAAACTCGGAAATTCATACGCACAAATACAACCGTCATTCCCAGAACCGCCAAGCTCAGCGACAACCACAGTCTTTGTTTGAATGCAGCCTAAACAATTCAATAGTGCTGCACTTTTGTCTGAGATCGATGAGATGCGAGATCAACCCAGCACATCGAATATTCAACAGAGAATCGACGAGTCGATCGTTGGAAAGAGGAGTTGGGTATTTAGACTAGAAGAAGCGAGGTACGAAAAAGGCAAAAGGCAATTATAAAGGAAAAAGAAAAGAAGATGCCAATGTGTAGGCGAAAGCTGAGAGTGCGATGGCAATCATTCATAACCAATCATAGTAGCCAATCATAACCCGCGGCCGCACATGGACAAAAATAAAAAGGTAAAAATAAATAGGAAAAACAACAAAACAAACATGAAAATAAATGGCTGTGCTCAGCCTGCCCGTTATTACTCCTTTCCGCTAGATCGGGTCGATGGATTGTTGATGAGAAATTGGATAACTAGTAGCACTCACAATAGACTGCACAGTTGCATCCCGTTCAGGACCATACACCCCAAGTCTTCAATTGCAACAAAGCCTCCAGCGTGCTACCGTTGTTTATTTACTACAATTAAAAAACATTTGCTTCATCTGTATTCGGTGATTCTAGTATCAATATCAACCATGGACGCCGTAACTGTTAGGATCCAGGAGCCGACGAGTCGACATGGCCTGTGTAGAACGGGTGAATCCTTTCTTCTCCATTCTTTGGCACATGTGCCTCGGCATTCTAAAGTGGCTCTGAGGGGCTTTCTTTTTTTCTTCTTTCTAAGCCTGCATCTATTGTGATCTGTCTGTGATCCTTTACAAGGTCAGCCCTGTCGCTAAGCGAGTGTTTTCGCGTGGCCCATTGTTTACATCTACTTTGTACTGCCTAATTCCAAGAGAACAACTCAAACAATTCGAATAGTTTCAGCTGCCATGGCCGATGCTACCATGCTGCTGCGGCAAGGACCCTTTTTCTCTTTCAGTTTAATTATCTCTGAATGACGACGAGTATGTTAAGATTGGTATTCTCTATTATTCTTTATTGTTCATTGCCCATCAATCCTGTCATCTATCACTTCTCCTTTTGATTCCCTCTATTACATCGCAATGACGATGCCCTTGGAGATCGGCTCCCTGCTGGGCGATAGCGGGACGGGGTAGAGCGGGCATTGTATGAACTTGTTTCTTTGGTGCTTAATTTCATTCATCTGTCATCTGTCATCGCTGTCATCGGAGTTGTTTATTTATAAATCTCAACTATTTAATTTGCCTCCTCAATTGAGTATACGAGTAGTGTTGGTCATTCGCAAGCACTTCTCTTTTGAGTCGTTATTCTCTTCCATGCCCCATCTACTCTTATTCATGAATAAGCCAAGCGATCAATCAATGGCGCGTTGCCCTTTGGCCTGCTTACTGCCTTTTATTCCTGCTCCTTGCATATGCAAATAAAAGCCATCTTCTTTCATTTCTTTCATATCTTTATCGCCCTGTTCATTGTCTAATGTCTTATCCTTACGCGGCATCGATCAATCCATCTTCTCCGTAATAACCAAACACCGATATCCGCCTGTCTTTGAGATGCTATTTCTACATTTCTTGCCAAGCTGCTTTGTCTGTTGCTCGCTCTCTCGCGTTCCCCGTAGCTCGACGTTAGCCGTTGCTCATAGTAGGCTGGTATTTAGGATAATAAGGGCACACCCAGACACCCAGCACAGTGAGACACTGTCACCGAATGAAAAAGAGGCAGCCAGACTACGGCGTAGGCCGCCCTGTACGGAGTAAATTAGTTCTTATAGCTCAGTAATAAGCGCAGTGCATAGCAGTAGTCTGGTAGTCTGTAGTCTGTAGTCTGTAATGATCTTAGTATGCCGGACATATGAATAGTGAATACAGATCAATATCTAAAACGCATCTTATCGGCGATCGACTGCTGTTCCCGTTCCGCAGTGCATAAAGGTGCATATTCGCACCGACCAAAAAAAAAAAGCCCCAATGGCTTAAAGCTGTAGCTGTAGAGCTGTAAGCGGTGAGCTGTTATGCAGTGCAATAGTCTGTTATCGCCGGAATAGATTTCTCAATGTCTAGCGGGCAGTACTTTGATAGTGGCAGACCGTTAATCATTACCACCCGTCTCTGCCCTTTTCTTCTTCTCTTTCTGTATTTCTTTTTGCAGTTAGAGTTTTCCTTACTTTTGCGGTACTTGTGAGTTAACGCCCAAGCCGATGCCAAGCCTCATATTCTCTCCGTGTTTTTCAGGCTTTTTCGTGTGTTCGAACCTCTTATTCTCTCACATTTGCTCTGTATTCTCTAATTGACTGCTGCGTAAGTACTGACTAATACCACAACAAAGACGTAGCGGTCCACTCTGGGCATGATAGGATGAGCAAGCAGATCCGGTCTTTAGGATTATTCCTAGGGCTACAGGGGTCCTGTGCCGTTCGGTGAGATGCTATCATAAATTGTGAATTCTTAATTCTTAATTGTGAATTCTTTATTCTTATTCAAATGATTGATTCACATAGTCTGCCCATGGTACTTTTTTCTGTCTCAGAACATTGTCGACATGACGGTTTCGACGAATGTCTTTACTTTGCATTCTGTAAGCATTCATAGCTGCTTTCTTTTTATTCCTAGTCACCACTCCTAGGCTCTGATCTTTGATTTACATTACCCATTAGACATTGGATATTAGACTGCCTACACATTTAACCCATTAAACATGCTATTTTATTCTAATTTCAGTAGTTTTTCCACAGCAAGCGTTTCTTTCAGCTGGTGTTGTCGGCACCCCTTGGAGCACTTTGGCGTGGTGTCATTGGTGCTAGCCAGTAGGAAATACATTCCTCTTGTGAAACCGGAACTGCCATTGTGTTTGCTGTAGATGCAAGTCGTTTAGTTGACTACTGCTTGCATTGCGTGTTCATGACGATCAACCAGATGGACTAGGCAGTGAGGATTCGGTGAAGACGAATAGATACAAGGCGCTGCTCCCCTTTGTAAGGAGTGCAAATACCAGCACATTCATTGTTTGAATACTTGCCACCAATAACACATGACCGCTATTCCTGATAGATGTACCGGACCAGAACGACGGGATAGTTGTGCTGGCCCATAGCACACGCCGCCACTCATCACCCGGGTGAACATCAGGAGCATCAATTCGTACTTATTGTGCGCCGAGGTGATGAGATGACAGGCCTCCCCGGTTGGAGAGCACAACGTAATAGGAGCCCGTCAGCCCCGACTGTTTAATTGTATTTTGCTTGCTTTTTATATATATTTTATATTTTATATATATCTATATTTATATTTAACTACTAGTATCCCAAGTATTTGATATTTGATATTTGATTGATGGACAAAGTAATCACACCCAGGTGAAGACTGCAAGATGATCGCCGAGAACAACGGGAGACGAGATTAGACGAGGTGACGAGATGGATGAGCTACGAGGCGGACGAGAACACAGACGGGACAGGGCTCATAGAAGCCCAGGCACAGAACCAGAACCCCAGGATGCTAGGATGCTCTAGGCTAGAAGCCCGGGATCTGCTTGTCGTCTGGTAGTCGAGGGCCGAGGGTTGCGTCTGGTCTGGCCTGTCGGTATCTCGCCTATCGCGGTATTTGATACTGGATAAAATAAATGAAGAAATAACAAAAATCAACAGTCATAGATGAACAGCACCGCTTCCGCGTTAAACACAGTCACATCCGCCCTCTGCCGCCCCAAACGAGACTCCATGGCCAACAGCCAACAGCAGAGGCATCTCCGACATGCTTGGCCATCATAGCCATCCCATCGCACCAGCACTGACAACCCCTACCTCGCTTCTGCCCAAGCTGAAGGCTGTCTAAATCGAGGCAACATCTTGCGCGCTTTCACACACTAGAGCATGGATAGTTGCCAGTAGATGATCAACACCGGCCCTTTGCTCGTTATGTGCAAGAATAGACACTTTCATAACACACTCACGCTGCTCAACTAATGCTCAACCAATTCCGTTGTGCCCCATGCCTCGACCATGTACATACAGCGTACGACGACTCTGAGCGAGCACGTACCTGCCCCCGTCCCGTAACTGCTAAGCTGCTAAGCTGCTAGAACTAGCCTACTTACACCCCCCAAAACCAATGGCCAAAAACAAAGAACACGCCCCCCCACGCTGATCCACACGCCCAATGGGGTGGCAGTCACGACCCAGGTACTTTATATCCACACCCCACTCTGGTGCCCCGGCTTTGTTGATTTTGCCCTCCATTCCACTTGGCCTACTATCCACTGGAATAGTGCTCTATTTTTACGGAGTCAGTACTGAGTAAAGAGTAGAATGGGTGGTAAATGACTAGAGGGACGGACAAGGACGATATAGCACACGCCCCTCCCCCTCTGCTCTTGCCTTTTGCTCTTACTACTACTACTTACAACCTACTACAATAGTCTCTTACTCTCTCCAGTAAAAACCTTATTTAACACCTCCCCTCTGCTCCTCCTCCTCCTCTACTTCAACTTCACCCTCATCATCGTCGGATCACAGATATATATCCACGGCCTTCCCCCTTCAACTACTTGACTCTTTTACTTGAACTTTATTCACTCATTCTCCCATCGGTCTATCGTCTAATACCAACATCTAGTCAACTTGAACAACATATCATCGCATCATCACCAACTCATCATCTCCTCGTCATCATCACCACTCTACCTTTAACCTCCTACCTTTCTTTTATTATTCTTTTTTTCTTCTTCTTCTTTACTACCACTCACATTCACAATGGCCAAGCGTATCAACGCTGGAGGCGTGACCAAGGGCTCATGGACAGAAGCCGAGGACAACATCCTTCGCAAGGAGGTCCGCATGCGCGGTGACGACGAGCTGTGCAACGGCTGGGCTGAGATTGCAGAAAACATTCCCGGCCGGACAGCAAAGCAGTGCCGTGAGCGCTGGGTGCAGAACCTCAAGCCGAGTCTCGAGCGCGGCCCCATCTCACAACTCGAGGGTGACTTTATTAAGAGACAGGTCATTGCCATGGGTCCTAAATGGGCCGAGATTGCACGGCAGCTGCGGAGTCAGGGCATCAGCGTCCGCAGTGACAACGCCGTCAAGAACTGGTTCAACGGCAACAAGAACCGCCAGAAGCGTGCCATGCGTCGTGGTGGCCGTGAGGCTCACGATGTCGAGATGCACGCTGGTCCTTCGCAGCGCTCGCACTCTACTCTCGATCGCCGCTCGTCTTTCCATGCCTCCGCCGCCGCCTCCGAGTATTCGCCACTCCCATCACCATCTACGCCCTCGTTTTACTCGCACTCGTCGCGCCCTACCAGCCAGCAGTCCAGCGGCCAGTACCACCACCACTACCACCACTCTCACCAGTACAGCCCCCGTCAGCTGCAGCTGCCCCTGCCCCAGCCCACTTTTGGCAGCAGCCGGTACTTTGAGGAGCGCCGCGGCTCGGTCTACACTGTCGCCAACTCGCCTGCAGCTGCCAGCGATGTCACAATGCCTCCTCTGGAGCCCGACACTGGCTCGCCTCTCATTGCCACATCGCAGCACTCGCCCGCCCTCTCGCAGGCGCCCGGCCCGCAGACCTACAGCCTCAGCGTCTACCACGGCTACAACGGCGGCTGCAGCAATCAGGACGATCTGCCGCAGGGCATGATGCGGTCGCTGAGCCAGCAGTCGAGCCAGTCGCTGCCGCGCGAGTACAGCGAGGTCATGGAGCCTTCGTTTGCCCCTGCGCCACCTGGCTCTGAGCGCCTTGCTATCAGCAACATCCTCAACTAGGTTGTTTGATGGTGTTTTCCGATTCCTTTTGGTCTTTTGTGTCCTTTCCAAGTCTCTTTTCACTTCTTGTATATCCCTTTACAACTTATCTTACTTAATGGCTGGTCAGCCACAGCACACTTTATACCCCCTCCCCATACACTATCCTCTCCACGCTTTCCTTTGAGGTCCTAGGGCCTGGTCTGGCTTCGAGGATCTTGGGGAAAGCGAGAGCAGATGATGGATCTCAGAACAGGTCCTCTATTCGTTTTCTTTTTTTTTTTTTGTGTTCTTCTTTTGTGTTTTATTTTTGGTCATTTTGTCTCCTTTTCTCTGTATCATTATGATGAGCTTTTTTCTCTCTATACATTACTGTGGGATTTGTCGCTTGGGTTTTTTGGTCAGCATACTCGTCGGTTAACGAGTTGGAAACTGGTTTCTTTCTGTAGTGCACAGAAGAAGCCGGAGGAGTAGGTTCTTATTTTTTGGTTTCTTTTCATCAATATGAAATTCTTATCTTTACTATTTGCGTGTGAATTGCGTGTGAATGTTGGTTACATGATATCACGAGAACGTTGTAGTAACGACCATGACAACGTGAACGGCAAATAAAAAATCTGCCGATACAGCTGATTATTTTTTGCAAAGGTACAGTGTAAGTGCCCAGAAAATACACAAATACGTATGGATGATAGGCCAGGCTATGTGAAGTACCAACAGTAGCCATGGTTAGTGGCAAGTTCAAGACGCCTCGAGGATGGTTTAGTTAGCAACCTCATCAACTGCAATAACAGCAATAACAGCAATAACAGCAATAACAGCAGCAACAGCAGCAACTGCAACAACGAAACAGAAGCAACATCAGTCATCAGCAAGAGTCACAAGATGTGGAGCTGCTCTATGGCTACGGATGATGCTTTGATGATTGCATGTTTCTGATGCGGACTTGCAGTCTTTGTCGTTTGCATCCAGTGTCGGCCGAGAGAATTCAAAGGTCCCCAGTGTTCTTTCTCTATTGTCTCTTTCTGCCCTCATCTCTCATCTCTCATCTCTCACCTCTCCCTTTATGTCGACGATCCGGCAAGCTTCTTCCCCGCTTCTTCCCCGAACTTGTCTCATCGGTCTCAGGTGTCTCGCCTGTCTTCTTTTATTTCTTTGTAGTGCTGCTTCGCTGCTTTCTTTTCTTCATACCTGCGCACTCTATTTCTTATTTGGGTCGCTATTGCTCCGTCTGCATTACGTCGTACATAGTCACACTTCATTCCAGCATAGACACTCCCTTTCTTTTCTTCTTTTCTTTTCTTCTTTTCTTTCTTCTTTGAACGCATCTTAATATTTGATACACGTGTCTCACTATTCTCTGCTTTCTTTTTCAAAAGGTCTGTCTCTCAGCTTTTGTTCGCCGATGCCGATCACTTCCAATCCAGCAGCCCTGTCTTGAATGCCAATTCCAAGTCTACATTGCACACGTAAGACGTTGAACATCATATAGAGCTATATCTCCTCATATTTACATATTCCACTTATATGCATGCGGAGCATTGTTGTATGCCGTATGGATCTTTGCCCTTGTCTGTCTTCATAGACGCAAGTTGACCTGCTGGCCAATGATGGTAATCTCCCAGTGGCTGCTGTCTGCCCCTGTTGTCTTCTTGTGGGCTATTTGGTTGGGACTCTTATTCACTATCTGTCTTCTTTCACCTTTTGCCCATCTCCTCCGTAAAGACCTGACTATTTTCTGTAGTTGATTACTCAACTGCCTCATGTCGCTCATCGTATCCTTCCGCTCATCACTGCCGATCATGTTCCGTATGTCTTTGTCATGCACGTTTACTGTACAGAGTACATTGAAACACCCTTGCACCGTCACATGTACGGCGCCCATAAATAGACATACTCAGTACATGAATAATTACATGTTTAGGCAAGTCCCTCAATATGGATACCCACCGGTAAACGAGCCCATCATCCATCTTCTGTAGGACTCATATGCCTACTAGTATATTTATCAAACAGAGCTGGAGGAAAGGATCCGAGTATCATGGCTAGAGTAAGCACAGAAGACACCCGTTGGAGCTGTGCTCACCCCCCAGAATCGGTTACTGGTGAGCTCAACTAGTCTGCCCTAGCTGCCCTAGCTGCCCTAGCTGCCCTAACTGCCCTAGTCGGCCCTAGTCGGCCCTAGTCTGTGCCCACGGGCGTTCCAAAACATTCCAAATCGCAGGAATAATATATACACTTTGCAACGTGTATGGGGAGTCTGTGCACGCCGAAGTAGACAATCTGCCATCCACTGTCTGCTATTCGCTATTTGCTTGCCCATCGTCCATCGCCTACAGCTAGTCCACTCTGACCGATCCCGCTTGTACAGATTTGGCATAAGTTGCGAGATGCCCTCGCTGTGTCCTGTCATAACTCGATAATAACGTGCGGCCTGTACCTTGCAACACTGTAAATATAGTAGTATCCAGCGTATAATATATAATAAATAATGTATACTAATGATAATAACTCCGTAATTCGCTTTGCAGGGCACGCTGTCACCGCAGTAAATAATCATACCGCTCGCAAGTAAACGCCACTCGGCGTACTTGGTGACTTGATCGACTCGTTAATCTCACCTCGACCTTGCACAACCCCATATCAGGCTCGTTAACACGCCCGTCATTCCATAAAGTTCGAGTGCACAATTCACTCTACTCCTACAATGCCAGCACAATCTCCTTGACCACAAGCAATTTCCATCCAAATATACTGGTCTTTGTGTCTCAGGCTGGTTGGTCCCTCGGAGCCTCTCTATCCCACGTCCATGGTATCTTGCCCGTTGGTGTAGGACAGACCAGCCTGGCGAATCATCCAACGCCATGGTCTGACTATATTCGTACTCTACCTGCTCTATCGGCTCTATCAGCTCTGTCTGCTCAATGCAATGGCTGTTTTCACTCTATTTATATTGCGCTATATTGCTTGCTATAGCTTGTGTACCGCCAGTTCGTACAATGTCTTGTGTTCATCTTACATGCTTGTCTGTATGCACCCCCCCATGAATACACAGTAACACGCGCACCATATACTTTTCCCGGAAACAAAAACAAAAAAAAACACAAATATCAAACTTGTCTGATTGTATGCTGTGCGCGTGTCACAAGCCCGGGATGGAGATACAACACGTAAGAGACCATGCTCGACGGGCCGCGGGAACATGTGTAGATCTGGTTCGTGGTTGGGATGTTTACGGGTAGAATTGTGTAAATCATAAACGGTTCATACCTTTTGATTGGACAGTGTACGAGGACGAGGTGGGATAATCCATAACATGAATATCGTATGCAAAAGGCAAAGATGCGGCTACAGTTGATCATGCCCAGCCTTCTCGCGCACTTTGCTTCCCCTTTTACAGCCACCACAGCACTCTCAATATTACTCTATAATGTAGGGAATATTTGCAGCCTATTCATTGAGCAATCGTACCTGTAAACGTATTTACACCAAGGTTACAACGCTCGTCCTGACTACTGCGCATGCTTTCAGAGATCTGACACGTCGTTCCAGCCTGCTGGGAGAGTGGCAGGTAGACACGACAGACGACGACAAAAGTAATTAGATAATTCTACAAAGGACAACAATCGCCGAACCATGACAGCTGAACGGCTCAGCCAAAGTCGAAAAAAAAAAGGCGTGTGCATTGTAGATCAAATCCAGTATTTGATCCGGACTCATTTCAGTACTGTGTATTCAAGTGTATGGATCTGTTGCATATCCTTTCCTGTCTTTGACAGCCGTTTCGTTTTCGTTTCGTTTCTCTTGTTCTCTTGTTCTATTATCTTCTACTTTTCTTCTACTTTTCTTCTACTTTTCTTCTTTTCGCCTCCATATGTTTGACAGGTGTAAATATACCCACCTCTTCTACTTCTACTTCCCCGTCTGCCCACCCAGATGGAACAGTCATGGTGCCAGGCTTGAGAGCCTTCTGGGTAAACGTCACGAGTACGCCGTGGGCGAGTCTCCATATCTCTCCATACCCTGTAGAAATATTGCGGAACAGTTCCTAACTTGTGCGGCTGTGCGGCGGCTAGAGACGATTCCTACGCCGTAATTACTGAGTAAGAACCGGTGTGGTCAGTCCTGTCAGGCCAGGCCAGGATAGCAAGATAAAATACGCCAAAAGTGCAGCAAAAACCCTGGCCTGCTGCCAGTGAAAACGAGAGCGATGTCGTTCGGACCAGTAACCAGCAAAGCAACAATAGCCCGCTACAACAGCCATCTACTATTTACAGAGCTTCCCCCTACTGAGTATTACTTGCCCATCCATCCCTAAAGCCAGTAATAGCCCGTTTGAATTAGCATGCACACTCATCTGGTGTAGAATACACACCTGTACTTGCACAAGGCCGGATCGGCACTTTGTCTGAGAATACTGAGTATGCCGACTGCCTAAAGTGCATGCCAACTGGCTCGCAGGTTTGGATTGCTGCTTCTGTGCATCTTTAATCCGTACCTCATCCTCCTGTGACATTCTACTAGAGCTAAGTCCGGCCATTTCTACTGGACGGAAATCGGGCCGGTTCACGATCTGCCGACACTACACGTCGCAACTATTGGTTTTGTCTACTTGCCTGTGAGATAGCTCCTGGATGTTCTATTCTAGATTCTATTTGGCACCCCCTAAAACAGTAGCACCAAGCATGTGAACGGCACTATGCGCTTTGTTTGGCTGAACGGGTTGACTTGACATGATATCCGAATCCTGTCAGGCTAGCAAGCGGCTCCGACGACAAAGAAATAACAACCCAACTATTCGTAAAACGCACTTAAACAAGAGGCTCACAAATGTCTGAAAGGAACTCGGATTTCCCCCCCAAACAGGAATATGACGACAACGACGACGGCACGGTATCTGGGTGTATACTTGAAGGGTCTCATCGCAGTTTTGTACTAGATTGCTTGGTCTTTTGATTATCTACATCTATTGTTTGGAGGACCGCGGACTTGGTGATGCCACGGCCGTCTCCCTTTGAGAACCTTCTCAGAGGCCACCAAGCTATTGCAGTCTTCCGTGCAGGGATATCTGCAGCAAGTTGAGCTATAGCGAGTTCTGTGTTGACATTTATTAGCTCCCTTTGCTACGGGCCAGACTAACATCCAGTCTTTGTCTTGAATCTGCCACTTTCTTTCATCTTTACTCCATATGGGCCTCACTTTCCAGATCTCGAGTCTCCTACATTCGTTAATCGCACGACATGATCTCGCTTACGCACTCCTCTGAATCATAAAAGGGACAAATTCATTGTAGTATATATATAAAATTATTCCGCAGAGTCCATGATTCAAGTCCGGTACAAGCAATGTAGAAAATGGGTCGTCTCTGATTGCAACTGGACAATTAGAATGCAAACTGGCTACCGGTAAATTGCAGGATAAAAACGAGATCGAGTAGATCAATCAAGGGAATCAAGGGCAAAGCCACATAATGAAAAATAACAAGACATGTGGAACTTCTTAAATATGCTCGACTATCGGCTATCGACATCGCCTTTAAGTCTCCGTAGACAGTCATGCAAGAGCAATTATTCAATACACTTGTGTCTTGGACTGATTGCCGCTCCCATACAACTTCAGCTGAGAAAGCCGAACTAGGCCGTCGAATATTCCTTTGGTTATTGAGATCATAGCAAGGAGATTATGAGAGGGGCGTAGTCTAATGAGTGAGACGTCAAACATGGGAAATGGGTAACTAATGACAAAATAAATATGCCATAAATCAAAAGATTCGAAAACATAATTCTCATCCAAGCAAAAATAACATCGTCGTCAAGGCAGCGCAGAAGATGGGTGGTGGAGATGTAGTCAGCACATGCGAGTCGGTGGAAGGTGACGATTTTGCACGCCGGTTTTTGGCAAGTACCGTGCATTTGACCGAATAAACATTGAATAAACCCTTATATAATTATAAACCAGCTGGACTCATACAGACGACCGTACAGTCTGTGACCGGCTCGACATCAGCGGCTGACTGCAGTCTGCCATCCGCACAACCTGCCGTAGCTATCGGGCCAGTGCCAGCCTTGATGTCATCAGCAGAGCTCTCAGAACTGCTGCTTTCGCTGCCGTCATCACCGCCATCATCTTCGGACCCGGACGGAGAGAATGGCCTTGAGGTACTCCAACGCACCAGCTTGGTCTCAGAGGGCCGTGCCGACCCCAGTGGCCTACTCGGTGCACTCTGGCGTGGCGATGTGTCGAACGATGCATCATCTACAACATCTTGAGCCCTGGCACTGCCCAATTCTCCTCGTTTTGACTTGCGTGGCTGTCTCCTTGACTTTCTCTTGAGTTTACCATTCAAAGTTTCGTCCAACGAGCAAGCTGCCGCTTCTCCATCTGCCACTGCTGACTCCTGTGACTCATGAGATGACTCTCCCTTCTGCTCATGCCCAACCTTCTTTGTCTTGGTTGGGTTGGCTTGCCTCCGTGTGGTGTTCTCTGACGCGGGCTCGGCATGTTGTGCCTGGTGGTCGCGTGCTACATATCGGCGTCGCTGCCGGCATTTGTTCCTTTCTGCAACGCTCAGTTCCCAAAATAACCGGTCGCTCATGAGTTTGTCATGCTCAAGGTCACACATAAGCGCAGGCTTCGCTTGCCGTTTGTCCACTGTGACCAGGACTTCCTCCCCGGCGGACTTGGTTTTCGTCGTTCTTGAAGATGTCTCAATAGCGGCCCTCACACGGCTCATAAATGTATCCTGAATACCAGCGCCAGCATTACTATCCCCTGTAGGTAGCTTGTCGGCATCTCTGCCATCTTCCTTGTAGGGAACCTCTAGAGCTGCTTTGCTGACTGGCTTTGGCTCGGCCTGCGCTGGACTTTCCTCGCATCTGAGACTCGAAAACATCCGCCTATGCCTCATTGGCTGTGATGTTGAAGCTGTCGCTGCCATGGCTGCCATGGCATCTTTAAGCTGGCATATCTCGAGCTCATACTGCCGCTCTCGCTCAGCCCATTCCTCGCTCAGACCGGCAAATTGTATCAGGTCCCGTACGCGAGACTCTTCTGCTTCTGTGGCACGCCTCTTGGCATCGTCGAGGGCCGCTTGCATATCTAGGATGCCTTCAATAGCACACATAATGTGGCTGCGGTAGCGGCCTGGAATCGGGTTCTCCGGGCCGGCCGTGACTGGCGACGGGGGTGTTGGTTTGGACGGTCTCCGCCTTGACCGCGATGAGATGGCTGCGCTTGAGAATATCGATTGTGAGGTTGATGGTCGTCCTTCGGTCGAATCGGACTCTCCACAGCTGCCTGGGTATATGGGCGATACCTTTTCACCAGAAACAACTGCAACCTGAAGGGACTCGATGATTTGCTTAAACGACGGCCGATGCCATGTAAAGTCAGCTGCATTCATCAAGATGGCAGGGCTTTTGTTATGGTCTTGGTCCCACTGCTTCCAGTCATGTGGCATCGTCGCTGATACTGGAGTGGGGGGCACACTGTATGTGTTTGTTATCGATGGATATAGTGCCGGTGATATCGCCGGCGTGTCAATGTGAAAGTAGTCCGAATTGGCTTCCTTGCCCCGGCCATTCTCCCCGGGCCAGCTGCCATCTCTAGATACGGCTCCTCCCCTGCAGGAAGCTAGCCACGGCGATGCCAGAGGTGCGTCCATAGGACTCTGGAGCGGTGTCGTGCTTCGTGAACCACTCTCGGCTCCTCTTTTGCTCTTGTTGGATGAGAAGATATTGCCATTGTTTCCGGTGCTGTTTCCGATTTGGCCAAAGTTGCTGCTGCGCAAGTTTAAGAAACTAGACACCTTGAATATGCCTCGGGCTCGGCTGGATCGCGACGGAAGACTGGCCTTGGGCGTGATATCAGGGTCTGTTGAGTCTTCGGTTGATGCACTCTTGATGTGATCGGATGGCAGGGCTGGAGATGACATTGGCGAGTTATCAAGGGCGTATTGCTCTCCATTTCTCACCGTGCCTGCCATTGTCGCGGACTGTGTTGTGATAGCAGTAGCTGGCATCAATTGTGACGCATGAAGACAAACATACTCAGCAGTCCATTCATTTGCTTCCTCATAGACACTACTCCTATGAGTGTGTGAATAGTCTCTCTCTTGTCGTGCATGAGCATGTGCATGGGAGGCGTGCAGATACTTTTGGGGTCGCTGGAACGCGGCTTGAAGCTCCCTCCAGCGCGTCGGCTGTTCCTGTTTCTGTTCCTCTTTTTGCTTCTGCTTGTGGTGGTCCTTGTGGTCATGCTCTTGTAGCTGTAGCGGTGGCCAAGCAAGTCCATGGCGGCGACACCCTATATCGGGCATCTCGAAGGACAAGGGTGCATGGGGTGTACAGAACGAGGCGCTGCGACGGTTGCACAAAGACCCAAACAAAACGTTATCGGGCTCGCGGTCGACCGACTGCCTGTGATGTATTCAAAATGTTCAAAAGGGAAGCATGAGCATATTGCGAGCTGGCAGTGAAGCTGACGTGGAATTCAACAGACCGGTCAAACCACATAATCCTGGATATGGAAGGCACGATCTCGTCGGGTCGGTCGTGCCTTCCTCATGTCGCTTCCCGGTTCCCCTAGAGTGGGGGACTCAAACATGTTCAGGAGGAAGGTGCCACAAGCATCATCTCGAGAGGGAAGGAACGATTGAACCAGCGCACGCTGTAATCATGTGCAGTAACTACCTGTTATAAGGAAGTGTAAGCATAATAGGCTAGTCTCATACAATACGCACCGACTCTACAGTCGAAGCCTTACTACGTAACTGTTACCCAGCATCACATCAAGAGGGATGGAGAAGTAGTTGAAGTGACTGAAGAAAGTAAAAAGGAAACAAGACAGTGAGCGCTTCGGCTGTCGTCCTTTTCTTTTGATTGCTTGCACGAGGGTGCTTCGGCGCATTGCCGGGTGGCCCTCCTATGGGATATCGAACAAACGCCGAAGGTAAAATGAAAGACTGCTAACAAAAAAAAACCTGAATAGAGACAAGAATAAAACAATTAGAAAACCCTACTCTTTTTGCAAAGAGTATATCAACTTGGAGAATCGTGGGATCGTGGCCCAAATACCGTTGTCATGTTGACAAACTCCAATCCAGGAGAACCCGCATGTCCCGTGCTGAGATAGCACAACATTAAAAAGACAAGAAAATAGACAGAGATCAAGAACATTAGGAAGAAAAGAAAAAAAAGAAGAAGACACGCAAAGGGAAGAAGAATATAAACACAAAAGGACACAGCAAGTGTTAAGATGCCTACAGGTAGATGTCTCCACGCTTGCCGCTGACCCAGTTGCCCCATGCTGCATCATAGGCGTCCTCGAGATCAGACACCCAGCGCTTGGTGTCGAATAGACCACAGCTCCACTTATGCTGCCAAAGAAGCTGTCGAATTTCAGCGAGGCGTCCAGAACCTTTGCCATACGTCTCGCCCGTGAGGCTTGTGTCGCTTTGGACGAGACGGTAGGAAAGACTGTTGGCCAGCTTGATGGCCAGCTTCTCGTACTGGTCCTCATCCTCGGCAATCAACTCGCTTGCCGCTTGCTGGCCTCGCGCGTCTTTGGGAAGGGCACCCTTGAGAACGGATGCGCCAATGCGCGAGCACATCTTGTACTCGTAGCGTGGAAGAGTGACAAGTGGCGTGCTGGACCACAGAACATCGGCAGCTGTCGTGTGCGCATTGCACTCTGGCGTGTCGAGGAACAGATCACAGATGCGTGCCCGAGTAATATGCAGGTGCTTTGGTGCCACATCCGTAAAAATGATACGATCAGCAATACTCTGGTTACTCCAGAGTACAGCCGTCTTCCGCAGGTTCGTTTCACCCAGATCGGGGAAGCGTAACAGCCACAGGACGGCCTTGGGGACATTGGCAAGAATGCGAAGCCAGCTTCGAAAGGTCGTAGGATCGATCTAATACTGTTAGTTTCTATAAATCACAAGAGATAATATTTGCAATATAACGTACCTTGTAGAGCTGGTTAAAGTTGCCCAGTATGATCGTATCATCCGGCAGGTTAGGGAACAGCTCTTTGCGCATTTTCCACCGACGTTGTAGCTCATCCTTCCAGGTCAACGTGCGCTCGCTTGGATCTGCCGACTGCTTGTGGTCACAGCAGAAGAATGTGTCGCGGCTGTAGATGAGGTTCTCAGAGTAGATCCACTTCTCCTCGTCGACAGCAGCTTCATCATGAAAGACATCGCCGATACTGACATTGCCACGCCACGGCCGAAGTGTCGAGGGCGGCACAGCCATGGTATCTGCCAGAAGATAGTCGCACCACTCGGCACCAAGAGTACCTGCAAAGCCCATGAATGACATCTGGATAGGTGCGGGTCGGGCGGCAAAGATCTCATTTCTGGCTCCACGGGTGTATCCGTTGAGATTGACAAGGATGTGGATGCCGTCCTGAATGATCTGCTCTATGAGGCGTTCTGCAGACCAGTTTGTCACATCACGGAAAACAGGGGCTTCACGCTCAATTTTTTGTCTGTGCACCGACTTATCGCTGGCTGTAGTAGCATAGCAGAATGCCTTGGCGCGCGTTTGGTCGTGGAAACCGAATACTGATTGCATCAAGTGGGCCAATGGATGGTTATTGAAGTCAGACGAGATGTAGCCGATATTGAGATGAGGCTTGGGCGGAGCTGGTGGTGGATAAACAGAGGTTGAGAGCCACGGCATTCGGAGTGTCGATGATGAGATGCGAAGTGCGTTGCGCTGCGAGATCAGCCGCACCTCCTTGGCAGGGAGCGGGCACGTGAACGTGTGGAAGGGCAAGACGGTTGGCGCGCCAGGCACTGAAAGACTTGCCGGAGCCCGGGGACGGGTGTAGCCTTTGGGAGACTCAACGCCAAGAATATACCGGTCGTAGTACCAGCGGCGCATGACAACCCGCGTAGCACGTTCAATCAGTCTAAGGACACGCGAGCCCTCCCAAGGCTGGCCAACCCACTTCTGCAACTCGGCAGTCACATCCAGCCCGTCTAGCTGGTCTTTAATTGCAAGAGCACTGCTAGCATCGTCCTCGATGCTTCCAGCTGCATCCTTCATCTGTGACGCGAGCATGGCGATCTGACTCTCATGCAGGATCCCCTGGCCCCACAAAGACGCCTCCTTCAGTTGGCGAGCGACAATGTTCACAACGCGCTGCATTAGCCCACTGCCGCCGAAGTTTGACTTGCGAACATCCTTCAGCATTCCGTTCTCATCGACATGCCAGCGATCATAGCGACCACTGTACAAAACAACACCTCCACGACCAGCCCAATCACAGACCGAGTTGAGCGCAGTAGACAATCCACAAACGGCTTCGGTGAACTCGGGATTGGACGTGACAGCGCGACGGTAATACATGATTGCCTCTGCAATGCGGCCCCGATCTTTGACAGCGTTGGCTAGGTTGGTCAATGCAATATCAAATGTGCCATCGCAAGAAACAGCCTGCTCGTACATCTTGATTGCGAGGTCCAGATGGCCAACGTCCTTAAGCAGACTTCCTAGATTTGTGTGCAGGTGGACATGTTTCGGATCAAGTTTAAGGCCATAGTGGTAGTAGGCAAATGCAAGGGCCAAACCACTACCAGGAGTAATACCAGTAGGAATAGCCAAAGCGTCAACAGATGTGCCATTGGAAACCCCCCCTGTCTTTAGCTGCAATCCTGACCGCATCTTCTGCATATGCTGGAGCTGCTGCATTTGTTGCAATTTCTGCAACTGTTGCAGTTGCTGGGCAGATTGCTGTGGGGTTTGTTGCTGTTGCCGTTGCTGTTGCCGGAGTTGTTGAAGCTGTATTTGCTGTCGAATTTGCAGCTGCTGTCTTTGGCGGAGAAGTGCAAACTTTTGTTGTTGATTCACGGCTTCAGCCTGTTTCTGTGCCTGGGGAGATTTTGGCGCCGCAGCCTGCTGCACACTTGCTAAGAGGATGCCGACATTGTTCGCGGTTGACGGGCTCTCTTGGAGAGACATGGAGAGGTAGTACAGGGACAAAATATCACCGACAGCGGTGGACTGGTTACCCCCACCGCGTGCTGCGTACGAGCTGGTCGCCATAGCATCTTGAAGAATCTTGGCCATAGATAGCAAGGCATTACTTGCTGTCGCGATTGCTGCCTTCAATTGATAGGTGTCTATAATGCGTTGGAGTCCAGGAAGCTGCCCGCCAGTGTGAGGGAATGTCAGGGCCGATGTTAGTTTGGCCATCTCTGGTGCCAAGAGTGGTGGGCCCGAAGAGGGCTGCGGGAAGAAACATTGAGCATTATTAGGGATGGGCGAGTCTGAAGATAGAGCGCCGCGAATCTTTCGAATCAAGTCTTGGACGCTGCGAATGGGGCGACCAACACTGATCAAAACTGCTTCTTCATATGCCTCGGACGCACTGGCAATGTCCTTGAGTGCGTACAGGATATTTGCCTTCATGTGAACGAGTCCGAGCATTCGGCCGTTGTCGTGAGCGGGGATGGCGTAGCCACTGGAACCAAATCCAGGCAATAAATGTGAGCTGGTGTTGTTGGGAGAGCTGGGCTGCTTTTCCTTTGCCGTATCATTGCTCGCAGAAGCCAATGTGGAATCACTACCATCAACGGGCTCCGTCTTGATGGGCGTGTTGTCTGTTACTCCTGCGCCAGATGCTGAGCTGTTGTCTGTCTCTTTAATACGCAAGCTGTTCTGAACCAAAGTGATCACTTCTACCGCATCGCGGTGGCGCTGAGCACTAGACAAGACCGCTGTCAGGTATTCTGCGGATTCGAGATAGCTCGGCTTTGTCCGTACCGCATGGAACCAGTATTTAATGGCTTCTTCACGGCGATCCAGACAATGCAGAGTAGCGGCAATGTTAGAAAGGACCTCGATAAAGTCGGGACGCAGTGCGTAAATTCTCTTGAACCATTCCAGAGCCTGCTCGAAATTCTCGAGGGCATAGTACAAGCATGCACCAAGCAGCATGCCCTCGATCCATTTCCAGTTATCCTGCTCACAAAGGCTTGAGAGAATATTAAGAACCGACTTGGCCTGGACCACGAGAGGGGCTTGCATCGCATACATGTCTGCCGGGCTATTGAAGCCATGACCCTTGTGCAAGGCCTGCTGGTAGCGGCTAGCCTGGGCAATCCGTGCGATGCCTGCTGCCTGCATACTTTGCTGGATATGGCTGCCCAGTTGGTCGCTGGTTGCTAAAGCGACCTGGGCCTGGATTTGTGCCTGCGCATAGGCTTGAGCCTGAGCTTGGGACTGGCGCATTTGAAACTCTTGCGCTTGCTTTTGCTGCTGATTCTGCTGCTGCTGCTGCTGCTGAGGTAGTTGCCCGACTTTGGAGTACACATTCGGTCTAGTGCGTGGACGAAGGCTGGGCATCGGCCTTCCGTTGATGGACTTCTTGGTGTGCATTAAGCAGTATAACAAGTCGCTATATGCTTTCTCAGCATGGGCAAGAACCTGCTCCTTGACTTGATTTGGCGAGTCTCCCGGGAGAGTCAGTCCCTGTATGGCTGCTGCTGCTGCTTCCACTGCGCTCGGTGCGCCTGATGCACTCGATATAGAGCCTAGTTCCGGTACTGCAGGTGGGAAAGCATCTGGGCTGGTCATTTTGATGTCATTGGAAGCATTGTTTTGTGGTTGTGCAGCCATGTTTGCCTGAGCCTGGGCAGTAGACGATCGAACTGTGTCCATGGCAGTGGCCTGTTGGGCTGGCGGCACAATGACTTGATGTATGCCGTCATGTTGAATGCCAGGGGGAGAGAACATTGGCTGGGGGGCAGATATGAAAGCGCTGTCACACGCAATATTTTGAGGAATAAGACGAAGATTGCTGAGACTGCCATTGTTATTGGCCATGTTGGTGCCGGGGTTATTTGTTCCCGGAGTTCTCATGTTGGGCAACAGAAACGGTTGTGACTGCGGCTGATACCCCTGCAGGAGAGTACTGTTTGACCATAAGGATTGCGAGTCGAAACTGGGCGAGTTAAATGCTGTTGGGCCAGGAGACGCCTGATAGGACGGAGAAAAGACGCCAGGTTGCACAAGGAGGCCATTGCTGCCGTTCACCATACCGCCATTTGCTCGTTGCTGCTCGTGTTTCTGGTGCATTTTCTGCATCTGCTGTGCAAGCATAGCGTCGGCTGCAGCAGCTCTCATAGCGGATGCCTGGCCACCTGAAATGGCAGACATGTTGTTGGAATTTGCATTTGCAGCCGCGTTTGCCGAGGACGCACCGTTCGGCGTCATCATAGGCCAGTTGCCATTTGCAGATGTGTTATTTCCTGCTACGACCATCTGTCTTGCATTTTGGCTGATGACTGACGTCGGGAAGATACGCGATGATGCGGACATGGCCATCTGTTTCAGCGGTGGCGGGCCAGTTGCGAGGCCAGCATGGGAACCGTCATAGCCGGCATCAATAGTACCGTTCGGGGTTTTTCGGCGTAGATGGTGCTCCTGGAATCGCTCAGCTGCGAGAGGGTATGCTGCAGGACTGCGAGCGACAGCGGAACCTGCTGGTGCAAAATGGACACTGCCGTGAGCATTATGACCAAAGGTGTGTAGGTCACTAGGCTGAGGGTTCTGGTGGCTGGTCGTGAGGCCTGTTGGCTGAGCACTTCTAATCGTAACTGACTGTTGGGGCACGCTGTTGGGCGTGCTTCCATAGGATGCTGAAGCCGATTGTGGGTGGGCAGCGCGGCTTTGTGATAGGTACTGATGGTGACTCTGGAACTGCTGTTGCTGCTGCTGCAGCTGCTGCTGACGTTGTTGTATTTGCTGCATTTGTTGTATTTGCTGCTGCTGCTGCTGCTGTTGTTGTTGTTGTTGCTGTTGTTGGAGAGCAGCAAATTGTTCCGGCTTGAGGTGCTCATGAAAAGGTCTCAGATGTTCAAAGTGGCGAGGTGAAGGCACCTGCTGTTGCATTTGCATGACTGGATGCATGGTGACGAGAAGCCGCGGAGGGCGGGGAGAAAGAACGTGGAAGGTGTGACGTCAAGTTGCGAGATAGAATTTGAAGTTTATAGGCTGTCGTAAGAAGCGAGGATAAGTTGACGATTGATGTAAGGAGGGCAGATGAATTGAAAAACACTGTCGACGACGCAGTGTGTCTCATTTGTCGTCGATTGCCGAAAAGTGGCAGGTGGAGGGTAAATAGGAAAGGCCAAAGGCCAACGAAAGATGGTCGTGGTTTTCAAAGAAGATCGTGAAACCAATGCTGCTGCTGAGGCTGCAACAGCTGTGTCTTCAAGAAAGATGGGAGAGATGCTATTAGGATCGAGGTCAGGAAGAGTCTCGCCGTCGCCCTAGCCGTACAGGCTGGGTAGGAGAGAAGATAGAGGCAGAGACATATGATAGATCGTGATATATCTGTCGAGATGGAGGGCGCGCGCGGGATGACGAAGTAAAATAAAAAATAAAAAAAACACAAACAAACACACACAAACGACGAGGAGGGGACGTAGTGGACAGCAAAAGGCGAAAGTGGATGCGCACTGGAGCCCGTGTCGATGCGAAGCGAATGATGAAATCGAAAAAAGGCCCGAGGTCGAAGGTCGCGTTGTGCAATGAGCGATCGAAGCCGTGACAGTCGAAGGACGTGGCAAGGTGTAAAAAGGATAAGGAGAGAAGAAAGCAAGCGGCCAAGCTGAGAAGCAGAGAAGCTGAGAAGCAGAGAAGCAGATAATACACAATACAAGAGAAAAAAGAAAGTCCAAATAAGCAAGGTGTAATACGAAAGGAAGTAACGAGGCACAGTGAATGATCGAATAGAGAAGGAGTGAGCGGCAGGGTGTGTGAGATGGTGGGAGTGACTGTGGAGGCACTTTGGAAGCAAACGGTCGAGTGTCGGTTTAGGTTTACAGCGTCATGGGCGGCCCACTGGCCCCGTAAGAAACAGACTAAAGGTCAATTGAAACAATAAATAAGAGCATAAATAATAAAAGAAAAGAATAAAAGAGTGCTGAGCGGAACCCGCTTGGCTGATGTGTCCACTGGGGCTCCCGCTAAAAGCAGGATTGGGGCACGGCGGGAGGGAGACGCTTGCTGAAAGAAGCAACGTCTGACGCTTGCCGACCCTGAATAGAACTGGAGAATGAGGGTACTCTTGTGGTTGTAGCTTTGTATCTTGCAGTATTACAAGTCGAGAGGGAAGGAGCGATGCATCATTCAAGAAGGTCTCTGTATTGAGAAAGGAAAGAGGTGGGAGAAAGTAGGAAAGAGCAATACAATGGATGCACCAAACCTCGATCAAGCATACAAGAAAGGAAAGAGCGTGGATTGTACTTTCTCGATTCGTGACGTGTGGAAGCATCAAAAGTGTGTCGCGCCTGCCCAAAGAGCACAATGCCCAGACGAGGAGCACACCCACCCACAAATTAAGATGCATTTGCAAGTATCGAAATACGACGGCTAGCTGGCGCGCATGGCTAGGCTGGAAGGCCTGGTAGGGCGGCTGTTGGGCTGTTGCTGTCGTTCCTGCTCTTTGAGCTCGCCGGTTGTGACGACTGCAACCAGCTGTGCCGCCCGTGACGCTCTTTCTGGATGCTGATGCATCCATCTTGATTGAAAAAGTACATAGATTGCGCATCGCCATCGCCATCCTCTTCATTTTATTTCATTTTCAATTATTTTACAGTAATTATGTCTTTATCTAGCATATTCTCAAGGACAGCTGTATTTCTTCGACAGCTTAAATTCGTCAACTAGCAGTCCTTGCTGACCGCCAAACTTTTTTGTGGGTGTAGTGGTGCTGTACTCCGTAGTGGTGGGGGGAAGGGCGGAGGTAGAACAGGCAAAGTGAAGGAGGGGGGTGTGCGAGAGTGGTAAAAGGGAAAGCGCGACCCGTCACTGGCTAGGTGGTGGGGAAACAGGGGGTGTAGGAGACCCAACCAAACGACAGGAAAGAGAGACACTTGGTCACAACGGAACGGTAGGCCATGCAGCCTTGGTTAGGTATTGACACTACTAATAATGCTCTCGAATTACAGAGCATAAAGTATACAAGTATACTTGTATCTTAATCTCATGCTCTCTGCCTCTATACGTACAGTTGTGAGATACGCATGCGCAGCCCCTACCATCTCCCTACCTCTTGGCGCCTTGCTTCCTTGCTTTTGGCGATGCACTGGCAAACATGCACACCGTATATCTTGCATCTCACGTCCTGCATCTTTAACTTCATCTTTCATCTATCTATTTACTGGAGGGTGGTGGCCATATTGCCGGAGTAGAAGGAACGACAAGTGGTTTTGAGGGTGTTGTGAAGTGTGGCTGGTGTAAGAGACAGCTTGCATAACAATAAGCAAAGCCTGCTGCTCTCTATAGTCTTTTCAACAAGGAAAGAGCAGCCTGCATCTGGACAGGGTCTACACTGTGCAGATATTGTCTTTCTAGTTGTGGCGACGCGAGGGGCACTGTATGCAAGTTATCTTATCTAGACGGCACATCAGTTATCCCCTAGAGAGCCCATCTGAAGTGAGATGCCATGTCGGTCGCAGCTTCCGTTTTGTATTTTATGTTTTATGATGTTTGATGTATGTCCCTTCCGTTGCTGACAAACAGGTCACGAGGTACTTTATTATTAGCATCGTAGCAAGTATAAGACGGCACGTCCAAGCAGCAGCATGTTGTGATGCCCGATACTCATGCATTTTCGCGGTGACCATAGATCTCCATATAAGAATTACTGTCGTAAGGATGGTCAACAAAACCATGCTGCGCTGACTTTCTGCACACGGCACTAGGGGCTTTGTCTTGACATTAGCTTGGTGTCAAAATGCATCTTTGTCTTGTTATGCAGCGGTACTTTGTGCTGTCGAGCGGTGCTTAGCAGGCAGTTAGCGTGCGGCAACAGCTTGTCAAGGCTGCTGTAAAGTGGGATGGCATTGCCCATCATTGCCCATCATTGCTCATCATTGCTCATCATTGCCCAGCGTCGCTCATCGGCGGGCGCCTCCCTGCACCTTATTCCTACCAGAGGGTCTACCAATATTTCACAGAACTAGAAACGACAGCAAAACCAATAAATTCAAATAGAACCTAACAGTATTCGGCGACATTAGGCGACGTGATGAGATTGGGGGCTTGTGTTGAGCCTGTATAGCCATAGCACCTCGGCGAAATTACTGTATGACTACGACGCTTGGTCACTTTATTGAAGCCACTATGTGATGGCACTGGTGGATTCATGCAGTCGTATTGCTCCCATATTGCTCCCCAAGCCTTTTAGGACGAGAATCTCGATACTGCCCTGTTCTTCTACTTTGGTAGGTCGATCGTTGAAGACTTCGATCACATGTTTTTGACGCCAGTGTGCAAGTATTACTACGCCGGCATATAAAAACGTGACAGTAGTTGCAAGTTTTGGTGCGCATCGAGCTCAACGTGTTTAAAGGATGTGAGCAATGACATATCGTACACTTGATGAGAAGCATGTTTAAACACAAGACAGATGCAGTGCATCTTCTTTGCTTAGTCATCAATAGAATCACACTGGGGTTTACACGGCACACTGAAGATGGTGGCTGCAGCACTGCAGAGAGTAAGACGTATGATCAGGTTACGGAGTGTGCCAGCCTGCAGCGCTGCAGTGGCAGCCTGCGATGTATCTCACCCGTACTTCTTGCTTATATGATGTAGTTTGTGAGATCAAAGATTTCTTTCCCTGTTGTCAATATATATTCAGTGTCTGCGATAACTTGTTGTGAATGTGACAAAACAGAACATTTAATGGCTGGGCAAAGAATCGATTCATGCACACATGTGAAGTCCTGGTTTCGCAAGTCAGACACAGGGCAAGGCATCTCTTCATTCTTGCAACAGAAGAAAGGGAAAACCTCGAAAGACAGGGGGATTTGCTTGTGTGCGTGTGGGGCACATCGGTTGAGATTGAGGAGGGAGAGACATATTTGACTTGGGATTCCGAGGCTGAGACTGTGACTTTGGTTCTGACTTGCTTTTGCAGTGTACTTTGCTGATCTGTCTCTATCAACTATTTATTGTCAATACCAACATCAATATCATGCAAAACAAAACAACAAACATTGATCCTTTTGCATTGAATTGCAAGCTCCAACAAGTCGCAGATCGTAAGTACAGTCAGCATTCATACATATAGATACCATCTTTTTGAGCGTGTCTCTGTTTGCAGAAAGAGTGTCAATGTGTCACTGTAACATGCTGGCGAACGAGTAGAGTTGCCCGGAAGCTTCTCCTTCCCGCAGTGCCTCGCCTCGCCTTGCCCTGCATTGCCTTGTACGGTACATGTATAATACTATATTTACGCATTCATAACAAGAGAGAGACAGAACAGAGGGCATATATTGGCCGGACAGCGGAAGCGTATCGTCCATGGTCGCACTGTTGCCAAAATGCCATTATGCTGGCGCCATTACCGTACTGCATCAGGACACCTCGACAGGCATCTAGCCATACAATAGCGTACACATTGTGATGAAAGTTGATTGCATACATTTTGGCACCACTACAATAGGGTGGCGGTACCGGAGCCTGCGGAGCAAAAAAGTACTTCAACTACAGCCACAACGAGGTTATGCCGATCATCGCGCGACGGCGTAGCTGCACCACCACCCTTCCAAGGGTTGCACAACTAGGCAGTAATGGGACTTATCTACATCTACACGTCGGGTTGTCTTTGAACCAATCTTTATTGTCTTTGTTCTTGATGCTCTGTAGTTCCTGATTCTTCAACTTGTTGTCGCTGTATCATATGTTGCATTTAATGGGAGAATATTTATAAATACAAAAAGAGAGAGGCGGCGACTTCTTCCGAGTTGTTTAATTAGAGAAGCAATACGACGTTGTGCGAAGTCAGTGACAGCGCTATGAGCCCTTGCACTGCAGTAAGATGGAAGCGACGTCTGTGTGACTTCCGCCAAGTTTGAATAAGACAAGTCCTGAAACGAAGAGACCGACGAACGCCAGAATGCATAGAAAAGAGAAGGCCGAAGCACACCGCAAGACGGCGGGCGCGTTGGCTTCCTTGTCTCCCAAGCCACCTGCTCCGCTGGATCGGCGACCAGAACGCCAACATGATCCTACATTTGCTGCAGCTGAAAGCTGCATGAATGCAACTATATGCCAACATGCAGAGTGATATAAAAAAAAAAGAAAGGAAAAGGAAAGAAAGAGAACGGACAGAGAATGGAAAGAGACAAGAAACCAAAGAAAGAGCAATATCAAAGATAGGAAGAGTGATGCCTGCTGATTCGGTGTTCTCTGTCTTCTCTCTGAACTGACTATTCTGTAATTGGTCTCGGAATACCCTTGTCCAACAGGAGACGGACCACGCAAGCTAACAAAGAAATAAAGAAGAACAAGGCTAGATCTATATTGAGATGTGCTGTAAATCAAGTTTTGAGGAATCTCGCTGCAGTCATGAAGAAAACGTGCTCGGATAAAGCATTATTCGTATACACTGTCACACTGTTCACAAGTGCCAGCAAGTACACAGATGCGATATACTTGCAACATCTATTGATCTATCAATGATGACTAAGGAAGTCCTCTATACGCCGCACCATCTGGTACCATCGCTACCCGTCATGAGATTGTATTTCCATGTAACATGATTCCACCTCTTCATATGAGCTGTCCCGCTTATTTGATGACCTTGGCCGCCCGAATCTAGAACGCCTGTACTGCTCGCAGCCACATTACAACTACAACTTCTTTTACTGCCTCTCTCGATCCTGTTTATCATTTTCCTTCAGCCTTCCATCCGTTCGTAATCACACGCACGGCACGGATGATCAGTGGCAATGCCAACCTGGGGGTAGCACAGGGGAACTGAAATTATCAATAAGAGGCAAAGTAAGCATCTCAGAAGCAAGAGTTTTAATAGTAAGATGGCTCGGATAGAAAAGTAAGACGATGCAAGGGAGGTGCGGCTGTGTAGACAGTATGCAAGGATAGTGAGATGAATGGCAGGTCATGACAGGCTGACCAATGTGACTCGACTGCCGCAACGCATGCGATGTGCATGGCATGCGTACCCTTCCTCACTTAGACCATGTCTTCAACCTGGCACCAAGTAGACTACTAATAATATCAGATGCAAGGCGGCATAGTCGGCCTGCCCATATCAACAACCTGTTAAGTACATCGTCTTGTCTACTCTTGACCAGTCAAGTTGAAGACATTTAACGGCTTTACACCCAGACTCGGCCAGTCGTCTTAATTCTACAAAATAAAATTATCTACATGGATGGTCTCTTACTACATCCTAGGCTGTCAGACGGACAGCTAGGTATCAGCTCTCCAACGTGACGGGCCAGAGCCAGGGGAGACCAGAGGGGGGGAGCAAAAAATAGGCAGGCCTATAATAGGCATGTCGTCCTTTATGATGGACCACAGCTTCCATTGAAAATTGCCAAAAAGAAAACCACGGTGAGTAATAGGACGGTAGCGTATTCTTCCTTGAGCTCCAAAATTGAAATAAACCATGGGGGCGCGGTATACTTCAGAGTGTAGGCCAGGTGAGATGGGGGAGGGGGTGATGAGGGGGAAAAAGGGAAAGGGAAACGGGGAAGAGAGAGAAGCGCAATGGCACAATGGGATGCCGTCGAGAGATGGGAAAGTCTATGCACTTTGTCTCCGTCTGCGTTGCTGCTTCTTGTCGGGTCTCTCGATGTCGTCGTAATTGTCGAAGATGTCGATTCACCACATGAGAGCACGCAAACATAAACCAGCTGCGTTGATGAGACTGGTAACCTGCACTGTGAGATTGTGTGTGAGAAAAAGCTTCTGGTTTCTTCCTTTTTTTTTTTTTGTTTGTGCCGCAAGTTGCTCTTTGTATTTTCTTTTCATATCATCGGATCAAGCGCGAGTCGATTGGACTCGGTCGCTAGGTGAGATTGGAGGGGGAAGGCGGAAAGGGAGACGTGAAAAAAGAGTTGAGCACACCGTAAAAAACGGATAAAGAAAAGAGAGAGAAAAACCTAAACTCCTTGTTGCCAAGAACCCATACATTGTCCATTTTTGTCCATTTTTGTTGTTTTGTTCGTTTATTTCATTAAACATGAACGAACCACCGTTTTACTCCTCAGGGACGTCGAGCTCGCCGGCGTCAATAGCCTCAATGATCGACTGAGGGGGCTTGCCGTCAACCTGGCAGCCGACGGAGTAAGCAGTGCCGAGAACCTCCTTGACGGTACCCTTCAGCTCCTTGGCGTACGACTTGAAGCGCAGCGTGCGGGCGATCTCGATGATCTCGTCAAAGGGAACAGACTTGTTGTGCTTGATGTTCTTCTCCTTCTTGCGGTCCCGTGGGGGCTCCTTGAGGGCGCGGATGATCAGGGAAGAAGCAGTCGGGACAACCGAGACGGCAGCCTGACGGTTCTGGATCGTGAGCTTGACAGTCACGCGCAGACCCTTCTGTACGTGGGGGAAAAAAGTAATTGTCAGTAACACGCTCCTTTCATGGTTGGGCCATATCACATAAGACAAAAACTGTCAAGCCTATATTCCCCCGGTGATGTGAGTGTACAAGTGCGGTGTCCGATAGACGAGTGTGCTCGAAGATGGTTGTATCGAGGAGAGGGAATTGAAAGACAGTCGTCGTTTCTCATTTTCAAGAGAACCAGCTCATGGCGCTATGTTCCAAGTTCGCCATGTCGTCCAGTCGAGTGTCTCTCAAGATTCCCTTCAACAGCCCACCGTCCGTCGTCCACCACCCCGAAGCACGTCATTCGACGGCTCGGTGCTTGCGTTTGAAATATTTTCGTCTTTGTGTGATTTGTGTCGGCCCCTTGACTCAATGTATAGAGTCTTCATGTAAAACGTACCCAGTCACCAGTGGCCTTAGCGATATCTTCGCCGACCTTCTTGGGGGACAGACCCAGAGGACCAATCTTGGGAGCCAGTGCCGAGGAGGCACCGACCTCACCACCTGTGGCTCTCAGGTGGCTATGTGATGTTAGTATGCTTTCATAAAAGAGTCGGCTGGACGTGTGAAGAACCGCTTTGGATCCTCATTTGGGGAGATGCGTACATGATCTTAATCTCATTGGGGTCGATCTTCGGGGCTGCAGAGAATGTTAATTTCGATTCGATAAACAGGATGACAGGGAAGAGGATGTCGCTATGTTCGGGACGTACGCATTTTGGCGGTTTATCGGAGGTTGGTGATAAAGGTGGTTGAAGAGGGAGGGAGAGAGAGAGAAGAGAAATCGAACAAAAAGAGAGGGAAAAGCAAGACACCAGGATAGAGTGGTAGGGTAAAAAAAACCACGCCTATGAAAAAATCGTAGCCCGTGATTTGCAGAAAAATGGGTCTAAATGGTTTCGTTTGATTGAGGGAAAAGGGAAATTAGGTACAAAAATATGTTTGTGTGCGGTTTCAGGGCTAAGTGGATCTATAGTAACCCAATCATATGGCGATACACCTCCATTTCTCCCGCCATGATTAGATAATCGATTTGTGGCTGTACGTGGCTCCACTCCAATCATTTCCTCTCGCGACAAGCGGCATTACGTAATCAACACTGTCAGCCTTGTCTCTACTTTTCTTGTCTACTTTTCTTGTGGTAGGATCATGGTGCTCTGCGCTGCTTGTTTTTGATTTTGGTGTATTAAAGGATAAAGGCAAATCGCATCATAAACATAAAACGGGAAAGAATAATAAAGCAACCGCCGTCTCGCTCTTTATTTTCCATCTCAGCCGTCAAATACCCGTCGCCTCCTCTATATCTCCTCTAAGCTCGAGATGGTTTCTAGTTCGTTCCGGACACAGCCAGCCTGTTGGGATTAGTCAGCATTAAATTCATGGATTGCAGATTTTGGTTTGCATCTTTAGACTTCTTTGAAAACATACTTCATAAGGTGGTCCATAAATGTCTGGAGAGACACATCATCAGTGAAGATAGTCTGCGCAGTCTGTGCACCAACGCCGCCGTATGCACCACTAGTGTGCGTCGTCGAAGGGTTCAGCTTGGACAGCAGGAAACGGGCCTGCGAACCGCCAGCGTCACATACAATGAACCGAGGCAGGGGGAAACGGTCCGTAATAAGATCCTATGCAGTTAGTTTCCATTGTTGTTATCATAGATGCAGAAAGCGTGCTTACTCTTGCGTCCTCCTTCGGCTGCTCGAGTAATGCAGCAAAGTTCTCGTAGCCCTCTTGGGTCTGGTAGCCGGCCTTTCTCCACTGGGCGACAGTCTCGCCATGGAAGATGAGGATGTGGAAGAAGGTATCGAGGAGGAGGATGTGAGTAGGCTGGATAGAGGCTGAGTCCAGGAGCACGGGCTGGCCGCCGTCCTGGTCAAAGGTGTAGGAGTCGAGGGTGGGCTGGATCATGACCAGCGAGTTGCCAACATCCTCGTGGTTCAAAACATGGCGATAGAACGCTGTCTCATCGGGGGAGTTGTTAAAAACCTGCAGGAACTGACTTCTCCGGAGATGGAACATAAACTGGGGATACAGAGTAAAGTTCTTTTCCAGGCGGAAAGATGACGGATCGTCTTTCCGGTAGTCGGCAAAGCGGGAGCACAACCGTATAAGCATGCGGTCAACCCAGCGCAGGACATCCGGACCATCGTCAACCTCGGCCTTGAACACGGCAATGCGGGACATTAGCACAGCAGCCGCCTCCTGGTCAAAGGACTGGGCCAGGGTGGGGTCGCCGGCAGGACCGCTGAGATTCCGGGCAATCGTGGTGACGCGCAGGTGGAACTGGCCGGAAGAGTGCTGGTAGTAGGTCAGGAACTGGACCATGCCCTTTTGCACGCCCTGCTGAGCCTGCGAAGGACCGCCCTGGGCGATCTCAAAGTAAATTCCGTAGCTAGCGCTGGGATCGATACCACACATCTTCCATGCGCAAGTGTTACCCATGCCGATCTCAGTCTCGCCCACAGATGTCGACTTTTTATTCAGGGACACACCGTGGCCGATCATGCCGGTAACCTTGAGCTCCTTGGTAGTGAGGACCTCCATGACAGCGTTGAAGCCCATAAGGAGGTTGTCGTCGCCGTCCTTCTCAAAGATGCGCACAAATGACTGCTTGAACATGGACGAGGTAAAGCTGTCGGTCAAGATCATATGGCCACCAGTGGAGTTGCACAGTCCCTTCATTTCGAGAAGACCGACTTGGTCAAGACAGCCGGCGAAGATGTCGATGATGTGGCCGTTGTGTGCAGTGCGCTTCGCAAGGTTCTCGTAGAACTTGAGAGCCTTCTTGTAGTACTTCGCGTGATCACGGTCGATGTCGTGGTGAGAGCGGATGGGCTCTCTCAGCTCGGGGCCAACGACCATGCCGGGGCCCTCAGTCGCGGGACCACCAGCGAACAGCATAATGCGGCCACCAGAGTTCTGGAAGGAGGACTCGAGCAGACTGACGGCGACGCTCAAAGCAACACCGGTGCAGCGCAGGCTACGGCGGTCGCTGGCAACGGGCCATGGGTCCTTCTGGAGCTGCTCGAGAGCCTTGGTGAGCTGGAACTCGGCCTGCTGGACAGGCATAAGGAAACGGGAAGCGGGAGTCATGCCAGGGCGGCCGGGCTGCATGCCAGGGCGCATGATGGGCTGGGTGAGGCCCAGCATCTCCTGGACCTGCTTGGGATTGTACTCCTTGCTACCGCGGAAGACGTAGGACTTGGCGCATTCGGCGTATCCGATCTCGTGAACTTGAGTCTGTTGTGATTATCGATTAGCATACGCTTGCAGGCACGTGGTAGTACAGTTATAAAGCAGCGTCGCAAAACTTACCATGGTGCCAAAGGTGATGAGACCGACGAGGGCATTCTCAGGCAGCAGGCTCAGGCTCATAACCAGGGACTCCTTGAGGGCATCCAAGCTGTCCTCCTCCTGGCACATGTCGACAACATAGAGGAAGATGGGGGGGTTCTGGGCCGGGCGCGACAGCTGGTATTCGATGGTGGTGTTGGAGGGGTGCAGCTCGGGAGGGATAGCGTTGGCGGTGATGTCCTTGTAGTTAGTCGGCAGCGGGTTGCGCGACAGACAGAAGGGGCAGACCCAGAGACGGGCGCGCGTATCAACTTGGCTATTTAGGATCCGTGGTTAGCACATGTTTCATGCAACCATATATCGTCGGCATCGTCGGTATCGTGGCCCGGACAAGACATGTGCAACTCACCAGAAAGGGTTGAGGACGGAGCGGCAGGGCTGCTTGCAGGTAACAGGCTCGAACTGCAACAACGGTGTGTCAGGCTTCTCCTTGAGCGGCGTGTAGAGGGCACCAATGGGGACAACGAGGCGGGAGGATTCCTATGCGCCGAGGTGCGGCAACAAGTTAGCAATGCATGATAGATACATTGGTGGTATAGCTCGAGTATCCAGGAATACTCACCATTCGTGTACTAGGGAACACATTCCAGCTCAGGCGAACGCCATCGCGGTCCTCGATCTCACTCCACTGCTCCTTGACGTTCTCGTAATCCATGGTGATCAAAGGGGGGTTGTAGGATGTAGGTTGTAGGTTGGTCGGGGGGTTGATAGGTCGGGACGTTGATAGGTCGGGACTGGAAGCGGCACCGGGTTGGCTGCTATCAATCGGTATCCGGATTCGAGAGTGTCGATCGGACAGAAAGCAGTAACTGGACTGGCTACTGCGGGTGATGAGCAGTATCGGCCGTATGGCGATGACGGCTCGAAGGGGGGGTAATTGCGTCGAGGTCGAAGATGGTGTGCAAGGATCGAAAGAAACTGCAGGTTAAGCAAAAACAAAAGAAACAGCACCAGGTTGTAACCGGCTCCAACGTAGACGGTAAAAGGGACAGGTAGCTTGATGCGGCTGGGGGGGAGGATGTGTGGGCGGCGGAGGGAAAAGGGAGGAGAGGTTGATGAGCGGTGGTGATGGTGCACGATGGCAATAAGTGGATCAGGCCAAATACAAGTAGGCCCTGGCGGTGACGAGACAGGTGAGGACAGGTTCCAGTAAGGAGCAGTAGGGAAGCTCCTGCTTAAGACTTTGACTTTGAAAGTGTGCTATGGCTCTGTGGCTGGTGCTGCCCCTCTTGTAAGCGCTGTTTATGAAAGAAAAGAACTGCTGGGGCAAGTGGCCATAGAGAGATACGAAGCTGTAGCCCCCTGTGATAGCTCGAATGCCAGTACTAGCGTGATAAAGTGGGTCTTCGATCAAGCCAGTTGTTAACAACTCAAGAGGCAACTATTAGCTATTCGTAGTAAACCAGGTCACATGTTTGCGATTGGTGCAAGTGGCACCGATAGCTCCTTCCCAAATTGCGCTCGATAATAATTCCAAAGGAATAACAAACTTATGAAACAGACGACTTATGTAATCTTGACATTTCGAAAGGACCACTCTCTGTCACGATACAGTTAAAAGTCCAGTGCAAAGGCAAGAATAGTATATAAATAATTATTTTTATAGCTCAAATACCGACTAGTACCGTGGCAATGAGGTTCACAGGCCACTATTGACGAATTTGTAGGCAGTAATGCCAGAGGTAATCTTCAGGATAAGGTCGAAGAGAGAATGGACAGCGCCGCTGACAAGAAGTTAGAAATCGTGCACTAAGCATATACGGGAGCAATTGGCAAGGAGGCAGACTTACATGAAGCGGCCGTTGGGGCCCTTGCTGATGTAGCCTTGTGCGTACATGACGCGCGACACAGCCCAGGCAAGGCCCAAGCCGGCGCTCAGGATGGGGAAGTGCAGGCCGCTGACAAACATCTCGGCGAGTAAAGGAGTCAGGTTCTCCAGGAAGTTGTAGTGTGCTCTCTGGGCTGTTTTTTTTGTTTTTTTTTAGTTTTCATTTGAACCTTTCTGGAAATATATAAAAGTATATAGTGTGCGAGAGAAGTACTTACCACAATTGAACTGGAAGGCGGCCGGGTCCTTGTCAGCCAGCTCGGTGCTGGCATAGCACGTCGGGTAGGCGATCTTGGCCTTGCTACGGTACTTGCTAGTGAGGAAGCCGTGGTAGGTGTTGACAAAGAAGATGGCCGTGGCAGCGCCAAAGACGTAGCTGTTGGGATTGGTATTAGCCGGGGCCGTCCATTGGCGTCACACTCTTACACCAGGTGAGTGAGATTTAAGCAGCGTTCATGTTATTATGTCATCAATGGTATCAAAGCCATCAACGTCATCAATGTCAACAACGGTTTGTGCAATTCAATATCGACTTACCCATACTCGGCGGGGACCTGCAGAGTGAGAGACATGATGTAGGTTTGAGATTGAAGGAGTAGTTGCAAATATTTTAAGATGTTGAAAGGGTCTTTGATAGGGACTCAAAGGATGGAATCGAGGCCGACTCAGAAGAGGGCCTGCGCTGGTTTAATAGTCCCGTGGAGACTGATGTTTCGCTGTGCCAGTGTCAGTTCATTCAGCTCTAGCTCTGCAGACTACGGAACAAAGTGACCAGTCCATCCGCAGTCGGCTATATTGTTTTCTCTTGTCCCGACAGTGGTGGATTCGTCTGGAACTGTCCGTGTGGACCAGTCATTGCTTGAGCCCCTGATTGGAAAGCTCTAGAAATTGAATATAGAGGTATCACGACGTACTTTAGTGGCCTGGCCAACTCAGACAATCATACCTAGCATCTATATTTATCAGGACTTATCAGGGGTTCTTATGGTTTAACTGGCAATGTCCGCGAGCTGAGCATCGCAGCCTCTGATCGACACAATTTGGACCATGCATATGCAAGACATGTCAGCAACGGGGACATACGGCTGTAAATATCAAAAGCAATTCATAGTTGAAAATAAGACAAATAAGAAAACAAAGAGGCAACCAAGAAGTCGTTGCAGCCTACGGACTCGGAGTGACTTAGATACGAGAGCTGCGTGGACAGCCTTGTGCCTGGCAAGGACGAGAGGTGTGTGCGATTGTAGATTTGCGAGGGCTGACTCGAATAATACTGCGCAGCGAGAAGTAAGACGGATTTCAGACTATTACAGTCATTCATCCAGGATGGCACAGGAGGCTCGGCGACTTTTTGCGCTGCTGTTACAAAAGAGTTAATAGAGCACGGCAACTGGTTGCTCCGAGTAGGTGTTATTTGGCGCTATATTATTAAGCATACTCTATATATCTGCATTAGGTGAATAATACCCAACAAGACAACAAAACATCGAGTATATCCATGCATGCCAATATAATAAATTAATGGGCTTTCATGAATTTATTGGGTTTTGATTTATTTTTTGAAAATAAAAAAATAAACATAAAAGTCTGCCAGACAGAAATAATTTAAATTAAATAGGAAAGGAAAATGCAAGGGCATCGCATCTATATGCATGACTCTGCTAAAGAAAAGTCTCCGGCTACCCACCTACACCTTACTTACGGTAGAATTGTCAGAGCATTACAGACGTCACACCATATAACGCCAGCTATGGTATCACGGACTACGCATTGAAAAGATCATCCGAATGACTGACACATGCTATGAGCCTCTGAACGGTGGCTGACAGGTGCCAAGGCTCTAGCACACTTCTGGACGGGACCTACCGCTACTTTGATGAATCGATGGTGGTAGGTAGTTTAGTTCGATGGCATAATAATGGTCTCGGACAAGGTCTTACGGTGTACGCGGGCAGGCATATGAGAACAAGCAAAGCAAGGTGGTTCATAATAACGCAGTACGCTCAACCTTCTACATATTGCATTTTCTTCTTGTGTCCTCACGAGGATCATTATTGATCTGGATCACCTACCAGGTAGGGTGTCCACCTGTTGTGACCATTCATATGTGTGTCGTCTAACCCTCAAGAAGAGCTGGATTGTCAGCAAGATTCAAGCAAATGAAATTGGAGAAGACTAGGAGAAGAGAAGAGAGGATGCTAAAACTTACCAGCTGCATAGCACAAGTACCATGTCCGTGATGCACCCTGATCCAGCCAGCCGTCTTGGAAATCAGGCCGGCCAAAGAAGCCCAGTGCCGCCTGCGGATCGGCCGTCGCCAGGTTGCCGTACAGAACACCGCGCCAGCCGCTGTCGACGGCATCAGCTCGGCCATTGGCCCACATGTCGTTCCATTCGTCGATAACATAGGCGGGCGGGCGCGCATACGGACTGTATGGCAGCAGTGGCAGCATGTGAATACCGTGAATATACTCTGGGTTGCCGCCGAAAAATGTCGTGTGGTCCATCTTGTTCTCAAAGAGGATGCCGACGACCTTGTTGCCTGCGAAGGCCTGAGGCTGGGTGCCGCCTGCGCCTAGACGGTCGGACTGCCCGCCAGGCAAGTTGGCACCGTAGTAGTAGTATGCCTGTAGAGACCGCGCCTGCACGGCCATCATGAGACTTGCCCGCGCAACCAGGACCGGATCACCACGCACTTCGCCCCACAGACGCAAGGCGTACAGGGACAGAACATCTTCCGAGCTGGACTCCTGGTTCTTGCCGTCTATGGAAAGGAACACGCCCTGGGCCCAACTGTGTCCGTGGTACCAGTCGAAGCTGCGGAAGTTGGGGAACATGGGCCGTTTTGCGTCTGGCCTGCCTGCTGCTGGTGATGGCGATGGTGGTGTCCACGAAGCATAGTCCCGCACAAGCATGTCGACAAATGCTGGCCCACTGTTGGCGAAGCTCTCGACTCCCTGCTCGAGCCAGTCCGGGTCAATGTGTGCAATGACGGCACCGGTGTACACAAAGTAGCCATAGTGGAAGTGGTGGTCGTTGTAAAAGGAGCCGCCAAAATCGGACATGCGGTCGCCAGTCGTGTACGCTCCCGTCGACACAACACCGCCCCACGTGCTCTCATACACCAGCGGATGCTTCTGCCGGTTCTCGGCAAACTTTGCAAAACAGGCCTTGAGCCGAACCAGGGCCGGCGCCACACCCTCGTTCATGCCTGGCGCCTTGCTCAGCAGCGTGTGTGCAGCCAGGATAATGGATGCGTACTTGGCTAGCGCTTTGCCTGCAAAGTACATGGAGTCGAGATCCGACTCGCCCTCAATGTTGTAGTGCTGGAGCTCTTTCCATGCCGAGTCTACCATGGTCGTGTACAAGGCGGGCGAAATATTCGCGCTGGGAACCAGGGGCACGTGTGTGACTGTCTTTCTCGTCTTGGGGTTCCAGGGCAGGAATCCCACATCTGCTGGCAGCTCCGGCTCTTCCATGGTCCAGGAGTCGGCTAGGACGGCGCGCGCGAGACCCTTGGTGGTTGTCAGAAGCGCGACATAGCCCTGCACGGCTGCTTGGGTGGCCCGGCTAAAGGCAGAGTAGTGGTGCGGCAGCGCAAACATGAGCAGCGGCGTGCGTGACATGAACTCGCGATCGCCCGCAACATCGCCCTTTTCAAAGGCAAACGTGTAATATCCCGATTTGCCCTCGTACGATGCCTGGCCCTTGAGCTGGATGCCCGTTGCAAACACACCAGCCGCGCTGTCGTAGGCTTGCCATTCCTGTGGGTTCTCGCTGCTGATCAGACGCGCCACCTGGACAGAGCCGTAAAAGGGACGCTGCATGCGCACGATGGCGCCGTTGTGTTCATCGTGCACGAGCTCTAGGTTGGGCGTGCCCGGAAGGTTGCGCCCGTACACGAGCCACGTCGAGCCATCGCTGAGCTGCAGTGCGAACCGGCGCACCCACGAGCCCGAACGGGATTTGGTGGGCATGTCGTAGTGGATAAATGACTTGATGGCATGGGCCGACCGCAAGACGGGCATGGCGCCATGGTACAGACCTGTGACAAAACCCTGTCCTTGCACAATAGGGAAGCGAATTGTTGGTGGCAGACCCGGTGCGGCATGCAAGTTCACCATCAGCGACATGTCCCGTGGCTGTTCTATCGTCAGGGTGGTCTGCGCCCCTACCAGCTCCGCTGCATCAAGCACCATGTTCTGAATGATGGGCGGGCTGTAGTAATAGGATGACGGGCGGCCTGGGTGGTTGCAGGCGCCGTCGGTCGGACCGAACACGCGCTGCTCCGGGGTCACATACGATACGGCGAGGCCAAAGCCATGTGTCGGGCCACGGCCCTTGTTCCAGGACACGGTATAGGGAATTACATATGCAGGCAGCTCCTGGCCACCCAAAAGCAAGTTGGCGTAGAACTTGTTTGTCTGGATAGGCCCAGGGTTTGTATGGCGGTTAATGCCCTTGGGCTCCTCGGGGTGGTCCGGACGGGTGCCGACACAGCGCGGCAGTGGCAGCGGTGGGAGGGGCGATTCTGCAAACACATCCATTTTTTCTTTGTTTTTGATGAAGTTGATTTGATTGACGTTTTGACATAACGTCTGCAGGATCAATGTCAAACTCAAGCCAGGGTCAAGGTCAGGGCCGGGCGGATAACTGCTGATCGTTCTGTCAGTATCGAGGTACTACACTTCCTCCGTAATCATTGGTAGAAAGCATCATCCGGTTAGAGGCGGGTGAGTGGGTGTAACGGTAGCCTCATGTTCCATAGATTCCATGGGTTCTAGTGGCTAATATCTGCTTGCTGGGTCCATAATGATGACGTAAGGAAGGTGAGTTTGAGCGAGATGAACTAGCGCATCGCATGGTTGCACAATGAACAGAAGACGCTGCTCCATACGGTACGGTGGAGTGGAGCGGATAGGTCACAGTAGGCTTACTTTAGATTGTCGAGGGATGCGCTATTATGGATACGAGGCTTTGGCGTGCAGGGCACTAGCCATGTACTCCGTGCAACTGAGCAAATTTACTGTACAGCTGAGCGTGTCCCACACGTGACCTCGGTTGACACCTTCTATTTGCACAGTAGCCAAACGAGCGCGTCTCCACACGCTCGGTGTAAATATGGAGCAAATTGCAGTGTAGCCAGTACGGACAGCGAACGCAAAGGCACTAAAAAACTCAAAAACAGGGAACTGAGGATAAAAACTCTGCCATTCTCCATACGCCTGCCAATAAAGCCTGACGTGCAGATAGATCTGTCGTTTCAGAGGAGAGAGGATTCTTCGCTGTACACTAACTACTGTGTCCTAAAACCAGGGAACGATGCGCCCCACAGTTGCCCGTTACGTAACTAAGCAACCGCCCCCGTGTCCGAGGCATCACTGATCCATTGCCGTTCCGCCTGGTAATGCCTCACCCGCTTTTTGCGGCAATACTGAGTACATGCATACAACGCCTGACCGAGATACTTTTCGGCTTGATTTATTTTGAAAAGTTCAAAGATTTTAAACCCTGCACATCTATAGAACCCGCGTCCTCTCTTTTACAAAGTCTCTTCTTCGCATGCCATTTATGCACCCTGACAGGCATGGCCGGCGTTGCCGTGGCTTACGGCATGGGGGAATTCCATGGTTATTCTGCCAAGCAAATACCACATGGGCCAAGTTGATGGCACTGTCGATTTGCTGTAGAAACAACAGTCGATCATAACAGGCGACTGTGTTGTGGTGAGACTCCCACACGAGCAGCACTCTACGAAGTAGGGGGGTCTTGGGGCAATCTTGGGGCCGTCTTGGCTGTCTACATTCGTCCACCCCCGACCAAACTATTGTCTGTTATCTCTTGGTCCTACCTGTCTCTTATTTACAGGCATGTTCAATCGTAGATATCATACATATACCCTTTCAGGATTTGAATATTGCCCCAGTGCTACCGTTGTGCCCGTGTAACCCCCCCTCGGCACGTCCACCTCATGCTCTGGGATATCTCCTCGAGACGCAACAAGTCAACGCCCAGGGTCTTTGATTTTCAAACCGTCGATTCTCCATCGGTATCTCTCTATCTCGTGCCCATGTATCTCGTATATGATAAGAAGCTTCTGCCCATCCCCCGGTCCCATATAAATGCACTAAATACTACATCGTGGACTCCTCCTGTGGCGATCAGCGGCCAAGACGACAGATTGCGGGCCTCCATTGGCTATGATGATGTCATGCCCCCATGCCATGGGCCCTGGAGAACTCTGGTGAAAAGTTTTAACGGAGGCGCGGACGCTTGGTATTACTGCAACGAGTAAATTGGGCCGAAATAACGCGAGCCTCCTGTCGTTTGCGCTCTATCTCGCTGCGATTACAAGGTCTCTCCACGTCTTTGTGCCACTTGGTGCCTGCTGGTGTTCTTTTGTTCTTTGGAATGTATCCTGTCATGTATCTTTTGTATCTTTGTATCTTTGTAGCCTTCTACGAAGAATGCTTACTACGTTAGTATCTTAGATTGTCCAGTCAATGTCTAGTATCTTTGTGCCTCTCGCCTAGCCTTGCCTCACTAGGAGACTGCGACTTTGTCAGAGCCCTTGTCTGTGCATCTTTCGTATGATCTGCTAGATGTACTTTTGCCATTTTTTTCGTAGAGGCTTGAGTTTCCAATCTCTGCTCTCTTGCTCGCTTCTTCTGAAATTACCCTTATATCTTCCACCCGCCAAGTTTTTCTGGATTTTAAACTCCTTCTTTTCTTCCTTTCTTCTTCTTCTACCCATTCATCTCTCTCTTTTTTGTCAGTCTCTTCAAACCGCATCCTCAAAAAATAACTTCTATCTCGGACCTCTTCCATCCGTTACTTGATAGACACGACGATCTGGTATTGACGTGCCACACATTCCTTACTTGTTCTTCTCTTCCTCTCTTCAACCCTCCCTCCCCAAGGCTTCTGTCTCCATCGTTCCTTGGCTCTGCCTCGTTTCCGCTTCCTGTTTATTTCCTTTTATACCCCTGAGTCTCTGTGAGACCTCGCATCAACAACATCAGCAATACTAGCGAATCAACAACAACCGCCTCCCCATCGCTACACTGAAAATGTCTGTATTACGACAGGACTACGGAGCCTTTGAGGATAGCGACATGACCGGCAACGCCGAAAATGGCATCCCCAAGGAGGCCAAGCGCAAGGTCGGCAGCGAGGACAACGGCACTTCTGACCATGTCTCGGCCGATGAACTGCTCGAGTCGCTCGGCTACAAGCCCGAGCTGACCCGTTCGCGCTCGACTCTCCAGGTAGCTTTCATGTCCTTCGTCCTCGCCGCTATCCCCTACGGTCTGGCAACGACTTTTTACTACCCGCTTGTTGGCGGTGGCCCGACCAACATCATTTGGGGCTGGGTCGCCGTCTCTGCCATCATCATGTGCGTGGCTGCCTCGCTCGGTGAGATTACCAGCATCTACCCCACGTCCGGCGGTGTCTACTACCAGACTTTCATGTTGGCCACTCCCGAGTGGCGCCGCATTGCCAGCTGGATCTGCGGCTGGCTCTACCTCGTCGGCAACATCACCATCACCCTGGCCGTCAACTTTGGTACCGCTCTGTTCCTCGTCGCCTGCATCAACGTCTTTGAGAGCGAGCCTGGTGTCGGCATCTTCCCCGGCGAGCCGTACCAGGTCTTCCTCGTCTTCCTGGGCCTCACTATCCTGTGCAACCTGGTTTCGGCTCTCGGTAACCGCTGGCTCCCAATTCTCGATGTAAGCTTACGTCCCCGTCCCATATCCTGCGTGTCTTTCTTGTTTGCTTTTCCGTTTCCGTTTTCGTTTTCCGATTGCCTCGCGCAGCTTTGCCGCCGTGACGTGTAAGATCATCTTATCGTTGTGAATCGTGGTGTAGATTAAAGCAGTGATCTGGTGTAGACGCCGCCCCTTGCTTTTGTTGCTTCTTGCCTTTTGGGTCCATTTCGGACGCCCATGTGTTATTGTGTGAATGCTTATCAAAAACCACATTCTATAGACCGCTGCCATTTTCTGGACATTTGCCGGCGTTATCGCCATGGTTGTCGCCATTCTGGCTATTGCCAAGAACGGCACCCACAGCGCCAAATATGTCTTTACGGAATTTGAGCCGCGTTCCGGCTGGGTCTCCGGCTGGTCCTTCTGCGTCGGTCTGCTGCAGGCTGCGTACGCCACGTCTTCGACGGGCATGATCGTCTCGTAAGCTTTCCTCGCATCCCTGTCCTGTTGGACATATTTCTCTTTTCCCCAGAGTTTCATGTGGAAACTGCCAAGTCGTGACGACTTTCCTGATCTGGGAATTTTTGACGATGGCCCAGTTCTTCTGTTATCTTTCTGTCCTTTGATAACGACTTGCTAACATGTCAGTATGTGCGAGGAGGTCCAGAAGCCTGCTACCCAGGTCCCAAAGGCCATGGTCGCCACCATTGCCCTAAACACCCTCTGCGGTCTGTTGTTCCTGATCCCTCTGGTGTTTGTCCTGCCCGATCTCGATGAGCTTGCCGCCCTCGCTTCGGGCCAGCCCGTCCCCACCATTATCAAGTCCGCTGTTGGCTCGTCTGGCGGTGCCTTTGGTCTGCTCATCCCTCTGCTGGTTCTTGCCTGCATCTGCGGTATTGGCTGCACCACTGCTGCCTCGCGCAGCACCTGGGCGTTCGCTCGCGACGGTGCCATCCCCGGCAGTCACATGTGGCGCCAGATCCACCCCAAGCTGGACGTTCCCCTGAACGCCATGGTTCTCAACACCAGTGTTCAGATCGTCCTCGGTGTCATCTACTTTGGCTCCAGCGCTGCCTTTAACGCTTTCTCGGGTGTTGGTGTCATCTGCCTGACCACCTCGTATGCTGTTCCCATTGCCATTAGCGTGCTCAACGGCCGCAAGGAAGTCAAGGCGGGCAAGTTCTACCTTGGCCCCATTGGTCTCTTCTGCAACATCATCGCTCTCGCCTGGTCACTGCTGGCCATCCCTCTGTTCTGCATGCCCACGACGATCCCCGTCCAGGCTGCCACTATGAACTACGCGTCAGTCGTCTTTGCTGCGTTCGTTCTGGTATCCGTCGGCTGGTACGCCGCCTGGGGTCACAAGAACTACGCTGGTCCTCCTGTTCAGGAGGAGTCCCACTAGATTCTCTCTCATTGTAGCGACGTCTTTTGTTGAGTCGCCGAGTAGTTTAGTTTTCGTTGTTTTTATCGATATCCAATACCAATATACCAAAATACCAAACCGTATGTCTTGTTTGTCTTTGAGTCGTGTTGTGAATTTGTGCTGCGTGCTATGAGTTATTGCGAGTCTTGCAAGCAGTCAGACGGAATACTCGGCGACTATAAATCGTATCAAAACAGGGCTGACAAGACATGTGACGTCAGCCTGCAGTCCGATGTCGTCGGGCAGTATGCGGCTGTCAACAGATGCAAGCCACAAACACAAGAAAGCTGACAACTGATAAATGCGGATGACTAAGTAATGAATTATAATGCTGACTCGCCTGTTTGACAGCCTTATCTTGTCTGACGCTGGCCTTCCGCTTCCGTCCAGCCTTATGAGTTCCCGAAATAGACAGACCTCAAAAGAGAAAACATGATTTCAAGTCATCAGCCCAACTTCAATAGCGTATCTCCCAATCTACATTGGAATATCCCATCAACACACGCTATCCTGTATGAATCTAGCACGGTATCTAGAAAGGCGAGCGACAGTAATTGCAAAATAAGCATAGGTAGAATTTGCGCTATCCAGTGCACCGCTCTGTCGGTGGACGGTACTCGAGCTGGAGAGCTTCAAACACTCGCCGCTCCGCCGTCAACATATCCGGTGCCGGGTCCTGCTCGTAGTTTTCCAAATCCACCCACGATCCGTCGGCTGTACTGCGTGCGCCGCTACTGTCAAACCGCAGTCCGCGCTCATATTTGCAGTATCGCCGGAGATCGCGCTGAAACGTAGTGCCGCCTGTCCATCCCAGCACGGCGCATCCCACTGTCCTCCACGGCGAAATGATGATATCTACCCGCCGATGCGGATTTGTATTGACCTTGGGCGGCTTATCATCCTCTTTATCGACCTCTTTGTCGCCCTCCTGCAGCACTTCTTCTTCCATCGGATTCTGCCACACAACTAGTGCTTTATCGAGCGTGTCAAAGCCGCCACCTCCAGACTTGCCAGGCGTCAGACCATGGTTCGGCGCATTGCCCTTCCAGCTGACTGCCTCTTGACCGCGCTCCGAGTTGGCGGTACTCAGTATGAGAGTGTGCGTTATCAGCTTGTCTTGCTCGAGAGAAAGCACAAGTCGCGCAATTAGCATATTTGTCGCTGCCTCATCCCTGTGACTGATGATAATGTCCACATCGCCGCACATCTCCTTGCCGCGGCGGTAGCTACCCGTAATGGTCATCTCAAAGCCGGGTCGGATTGCATTCGCATGCATAAGCACCTCGTCGGCAATCCCCTCCACCTGCGAACGCGGAATCAGCTCTTGTAGCTCGTCGTAAAACTTGACGCCGATCTGCTGCATGCGTGTCAAGTCTTTCCATCCAAATTCTATGACATCATCCAGGTCGCGCCAGCCCTTGTTATAAAACGACCGCGCTGTAGCTTCGGCTACGCCCATAATGTTGAAAAATATGCGCAGCGAGGCTAGCTTGGAGTTGGCCTCGTCGTCATCGGCTTCCCGCACGTGGCCATCCGCGTCTTGGAACTCGCGAAAGAGGTCTTCAATCTTGGGGCCGCACCCAGGCAGCTCGGCGATGAAAGAAGGATGAGTTATCTTGTACGGAAAGGCAGATAGAGTAGCAATAGCCGTTGAGTAGGCGCGGATGCCAATCTTGTCGCCCGTCAGCTGCCGCGCTGTGCGGATCTTTTTCAGCTGGTCGGCAAACTGCTCGTTGGGAGGATGAATCGGTGTTGGGCGTTGGCACGAGTAGATTGTGTACAAATACTCGGGTACGGCAGGCCGCTCAATAATGCCGTCGTTGCTCTCGGTGGTTGCCAATCTTTTGCGCGTCGGTGGGTGTGCAGAAGTACCAGCTGTCCGTCGCTGTGATCCCTGGATTGGCGATGAGTGGACATGGGGCTGATGTTGCGATGATGGTGAGACTATTCTAGTAGATTCTGCAAGGTCTGTCTGGGCACGCTGTAATATGCCCTGCACTCTGGATGCAGCGGTTTCATGCGTAGGAGTACTGGGTGCTGGCCGCTTTCTCGACAGCCTTGGCTGAATTTTGCGTCCTTCATACACGACGTAGTCGTCGAGTTCGATGACCTGGCCTCTGGAGATTGACTCTGTCAGCCAGGCCAGTTTGACAACTTTGACAAGGTCGCCTTGCGGGACGGAACTAGGCGTCAATTCGTCTTCTGATGAGCTCGAAATGATTATGGTGTCCGGGACAGCACCGTCTAGCTTCTGCCGTTTCAGTGCAGGGCCAGACGAATGCGATTGTGTCGCCTTCCTTCTACTTCCAGCTCCTCGCTCGTCAATGGTAGCGATGCCAAGCCGACGCAGCTCAAACTTTGCGCGCTCCATTTTCGAGACCTTGCCGATGAAAAAGTCTGCCTTGTTTGCGTCGCTCGTCAGCGAGGGCAGCTGCCCTGCAAGCTGTTTACGCACATCCTCATCAACACTACTTAGCAAGTAGATGCATGGCAGCTCCAAACCTGCCGCCATCTTGAGCCGTGCTACTAGTGCTGATCTTGTAGTGATTTCTTGTGATTTCTTGTGTTTGGAGCTCAACTCTTAGAGCATCACCAGTATCCCTCGTCATGAGGCTTATGTCTATCAACCAGTGTCCACATTTTAGTTTGACTCTCGACACGTTGCCGAAGTTATCTCATATGACAGGATGCTTAACTGCGCGACGGTTGTGACGATTGCGCGTGTGTTGGCGATGCGGTTATAGTTGGATCTCGGTGTGTTCTTCTGACGGCCGATACCTGTTGCTTGCCCCAGATTGGGTTGCACGTGCCCTACAATAGTATAGCATCTAGCTGTTTCCATAAGTAGACTAGCGCCACTATGCACTCCGTACTATCAAATTCCAGCAAAAATAGCCGATATGCACCAGCTCATCGGGTGAGTAGCACCAAGCCTGCTTGTAAAACAGCACCTCAGTGCATTGCCTCATTGCTATAGGATTGCCAGGCAAATCAGGTACAAACAGGCAGAATCAGAAGAGGCCGCCACGTATCAGAAGACAGCCATATGTGCTTCGCCCATATTGATTGCCCTGTCGCACCCCCGATTGTCGGAACAGCCAACCAGTCGCTCCTTCCTTCCAAGCCGCTTTCCTTCCTAGTTGCGTTCGTAGTGTGATTGGTGCCTGTTGTCGTTTGTCCTTTAGCTCCTTCCCTTCCGCGCTGCATTATAGGTCGCGCCTGCTGCAACCAGAATACGGATGAAAATTAGAGTTAAATAAAACCCATAAAATATTTACAAAAAAAAAGGGTACTGCGCACGTAAGGAAGGCACGAGAAAAGGGGCATCTCATCCTACTTTTTGTTCATCTTCATTGACCTCACTTTCCTCGTACTATCACTTTGACTCCTATTTCATCATCATTCACCAGGTCGCTATCCCCTTTGTCTGTTCCCTCTAACGCCCTCGCACTATCGACCAAGACACCGCGCCAACCAGTGCTACCTCAGGCTATTGCCCGCTAGTAAATACAGGCTACTCTACTTGGTCTGGGGTTGTTTTGTGTCTCGTCTTATTTCGTGTTTTTTTTTTCTCTCTCCCAGTTGGCCTAGCTAGTCCAATCCGAGTGCCTGCTCGCTGTCCCTTCTCCTCTTTTTCTTATTTCGCCCTGGTATTACTCTGACTCCTTACAAACAAAGCACCTCCACTTTCGGATTCGCCTCCCTTTTTCTGGGCTAAGACTCAACGTTCTTTCTCTGCTTTCTTCCTTCATCTACTCTCTTCTCTACATCTCGTCATCGACGTCGCAGGTAGAACTTCACCTCAACATCAATCACATCCCTAATACAGACACAATGGCGAGCACAGCAATGGACTACGAGCCCACCAGCGGCGAGCGTTTCGACGGTTAGTCCATCTCAGTTTTCTTTAATCTTTTAATTTTTTTCTTGTTATTTTCTCCAGTCTCCTTTGGTCCGCCCTCGAGTTTTTATGACGCTTTTTGCCTACTGAGGTATCTCCTTTTGGCACCTTTGAACGCCGTTGAGTCATCCCGATCAATGCGACAAGAAGGGCGTACCGAGACGGTTAAAAAAAAAACAATGCAAAGATTCAGACACCCGCTACGACGCGTCTCGCATCACCGACGCGCAATTTTTGACACCAGCATCGATCGCAAACTGACATCAAACCCCCAGACGATGGCGCTCGCTACGAACGCGATGAGCAGCGTAGCGCATCTCCTCGCCGCGACGAAGGCCAGGAGAGCGCTCCTCGCCGCTCAGCTTCCCCCGGTGCTGCCGGCGACAGGTACGAACTCGACTAAAACGTCTCGTCAACTTGACAATTCTCTCACAGCTATATCACTCATTTTTCTCACTCTTTCGCGTCATCACGATTCCATCACATCTTCCTCGCATCAGCCTTTCTTCACTCAACATATTCTAACATCCATATAGACCCAAGGGCGACAACGATTCTCGCAACGGCGGCGGTGATGATGACGGTGCCATTAACCCCGGCTCAAACTTGTTCGTAACTGGCATCCACCCCCGTCTTTCTGAGGCTGAGGTTACTCGCCTCTTCGAGAAGTACGGTGAGGTTGAGAAGTGTCAGATCATGCGCGACCCTCACAGCAAGGAGTCTCGTGGCTTTGGTTTCGTCAAGATGGTTACCTCCGACCAGGCCGATGCTGCCAAGGATGGCCTCCAGGGTGAGGTCATTGACGGTCGCTCCCTGAGTATCGAGAAGGCTCGCCGTGCCCGCCCTCGCACTCCTACCCCCGGCAAATACTTTGGCCCTCCCAAGCGTGGTATGTTGTCTTCTATGTTTGCACCTCTATGCCGATTGTCAATTCATGTTCCAGCTAACACGTATGGACGCAGACCCCCGTGGTGGCGGTGGCGGCGGTGGCGGTCGCTTCGACCGCTTTGATGACCGCCGTCGTGGTGGTGACCGTGGTGGTTACGGTGGTGGTGGCGGCTACGGCCGTGACGACCCCTACCGTTACCGTGGCTATGAGCGCCGCTACGAAGACCGCGGCGGCTACGACCGTGGCTACGACCGTGGTGATCGTGGTGGCTATGACCGCGGCTACGATCGTGGTTACGACCGTGGTGACCGTGGCGGTGACCGCGGCGGTTTCCGTGAGGATCGTGGCGGCTACGAGCGTCGCGACCGTGACGACCCTTACGGTGGCAGCAACGGCGGCAGCCGTGGTGGTGACCGCTATGGCGGCCCCCGTGAAGACCGTGATCGCTACGGTGGCCCTCGTGAGGAGCGCCGCGGTGGTGGTGGCGGCAGCTACGAGCGTGCTGGTGAGCGCGATGCTCCCCGTGCACGCGAGCCTGCCCCAAGCGGCCCGAGCGGCTACAGCGAGGGTGCTCCCCGCGAGCGCGACTACAGCCAGCGGTAAGTTTTTCCCATCTGATGATATCTGTCCAAACAAGCCAAAATACACTCCATATTAACATTTTCAATAGCACCTAAACAACCCACGAGCCTACGAAACCTTTCCATGCTCACACATATACCTCACTACCTCTCCTTCTAAGATCAACTGGCGGTCTGTCTACTCTCGTTAATCAACCGCTGTCTTGATTCGGCTGTATTTTTACTACTCGACGCTGGGATCCAGCACAAAAAGTCACCAAATAAAAAAGGACGGGGCGCGTTTAGGAGTCACTTGTTTCAGCACCCTCTCTATCCGAAAGTTGTGAAGAGGTGAAGCGGCCATACACCCACGGACCACGGTTTTCGCTCTCATTTCCAGCTCATTCTTTCTTCGTGTTTTGGGTTCCTTTCAATGGCTCTCTTCAGTACATGTTTTTCAACTTTTTTGTCTCTCTATTTCATTTGTTTATCTGTTTGCTTGTTTTCTATTTTTTATCTCTTATTTTTTTTTCGGATTTCACGGATGGTGGAACACTATTACCTTTCATCTATAAAAGGGGCGATATTCGACAAAGTCAGATAGTATTTCGGCGGAGAAGTTATCAGCAGCAGCAGTAATTCAGAACGGATATATCAGATCAGTCAATCAGTCAAAGCGGCAAAAAGCGGCAAAATATACGCGACAGCAAGCAACACAGAAACACAGAAGCACAGCAGCAACGGAGACAGCACATATCATCCAGGCGAATATAACATTATCACGTCCTCATTATAGATGGGGGACCTCAGAGGGCATAAGGAGTTGTTGGTGAGGCTTGCCAAGTTGGCATGTCTCGCCTTGTAACGAAACCCCTGCCCTATCTATCTTTCATTTTGTTATGTTTTGTTGGATTTTCTTTGCTTTGCTCTTTCTCCCTTCCCTCTCGTTATCTTGTCTTGTTTTACCATGTCTCATATTCTTCTTTGCCCTTTCTCGACTTTTCTTCGCATGTCCCAAACACTACTTCTTAAGCTTCACCGCTTATCAAGTCGCCCTTTTTTGAATAGTCCCGGAGCAGGGTGCTCGGTTCCCTGTGGACAGACTTTGTGCGATTTACTTGAGACGACTTGCGCCCATTTAGATTTGCGGCCCTTTGCCCAACCGTGTCAGCAACCTACATCAAAGCATCAGCCCTTCTGTTTCCCGTCCTTCGTCCTTCGTCGTTTATCGTTCCTTTTTTTCGCCCCCTTGGTCGCACTTTACGCCCACATCAGCATAACTATCTTGTCACCATATCTCTACACAATTTGCCGTTCTCAAAAAGAAAGACCAGAAACCAAGCCAATACCAACATGTGCTACAACTCGCATCCACGTAGTCGCCAACCCAATACGTACATCAAAGTCCTTCGAAGACACGCCTTTGGGCTCCCCTTCCAACAGACTAAAAAACGCTCCAAACAGCCTCGTCCATGACCTCGCCATCAGCTGTGCCCAGCAAGCATCCGGCATTGTTGTGTTGCAGCCCCTTGCATCATTGTATCTGCTCATTGACTCTACTTACTATACCCTCTTCCGGGGCAAATATGCATATAGATGTGATCTGGCCATGCACTCATCATTCAGTCATGTGCAAACCAGCCGTTTTCAATCGCTCTTCCGCCCTGTATTGTACGACTGTCGCATCTCGACCCTCCTTGCTCGCACCCAGTACAGCGCAAATTGCTGTACCCAGACATTCTTGTCAAGCAGCAGCACTTCCTGCTTAGCACTAGAGGTGATAGGCCTTGCCTTGCAAGTGCAAGCCGTTGTCACACCTTGATCCTACCTTCAATGACAAGGTAATTAAATGACGGGGAGACATGTACGACAGTCCTCAACCCCTGCCTCTGGCCTCTGCATGTCCGATGTCGTACGTAATCTTATTTCATTATTCTGTGATGATCGGTGCAGCTATGATTCGGTGCATTTCACGTCTCTTCACTGATGGGCAGCAAAATGCAGTATTGCCTTTTGTTTTGGGTCTCTGCCTATCTATGCTGTCGTACTATCATAACGCCTTGTCTGAGACCAGATCCAAGGCAATGTTTGCGCCATCTCAACCGTAGACTACATGACCTTATGACTATATGAGAATATATCTGAGCAGACCTATTAAAACCCAGACCTTGAATGTTGAAGATTGCACATTACTTTATCTATCTACTTCGCATAGTCATCAGCCCAGTCAAGCGAGAGCTGTCCAGAGGGCGCACTCCAAATTTCACATATCAGATGTAGACGTCAAAGATGCTGCAGGCTCACATCTTATAGGGTAATCAGTAGAAGGGATGCGTGTTTTTATGAATATATCTTGTTTATGTATTATTTTACCACTAGAGACATCCCTCGTAGTATTCTATATGCAGCAGTAGATCCTCCATCTTTGCCGCCACGCTCCGCCTGCAATCATGTACCATCTTGGCTGGGCCACTGGCAACGACGGCGACACTGGTCCCATTATCTGCCAGTGTGTTGCCAGACTAGAATATTAGAATAAAAGAATAGAGATTCAAAAGAATGATAAGGAGCACGTTGATATGAAAAGACAAGGAGGGAGCAGAGGAAAACGCAGAGCAAAGCAGGCACGCGGAGAACGGAAAGAAAACAAAAAGAAACAAAACGCAAGAGATATAAAAAGAAAAAGAAGAAAAGAAAGAAGATCCCCTCACGTATGTAGCTTTCGCTGTCTACAGGATATATTTTTTGGTTTATTGTTCAGACGACACCATATAGAGAAGAGAAGGTTTTAGCTTCATTCGGTTATGAATAGTAGAGTGTAAAATGTCTAAATAAAAGCACACCCCCTGGTTCCTATTTAAATACAAGATAGAGCAAGATGAAGCAAGAAGAAGCAAGATGAAGCGAAATAAATGAGTCGAAGAAAGATGGAATACCCGCCGCAGCAATGATGGAAACAAACTCCAAGAGTAGGGATACAATAATAAATAAAACGTAAATAAATGTTTGGCAATGTACAAAAACAGGAGATATAATAAAACACAAGGACATGTCTTGTCAAGACTATGCCTTGGGGTTGGAGGCGGACTTGGTCTTGCGCTCCTCCTCCTCTTCCTCAAGAAGCTCATCTTCCTCCTCCTCAGGAACTGGCTCCTCGAGGTCGTCCTCGATGAGCTCCTTCTCCGACACATGGCCGTCCTGGCGCGGGGACACAACAGGCGCCTCGCCGCCGCTCATCTGCCACTCCATGAGCCGGCTGAAAGCGCTGTTGGGGTCGGCACTTAGGTCGGTGTACTTGCCAACCTCGGCAACAGTGCCTTGGTTGCTGAGCACAATGATCTGGTCGGACCGCTTGATCGTCGACAGCCGGTGGGCAATCGAGATGGTCGTGCTGCGGCCCTTGAGCAACTCAGCCAGCGCGGCGTTGACGAGCGTCTCCGACTCAGCATCGAGCGCAGACGTGGCCTCGTCCAGAATCAGGATATCAGGGTCCTTGAGCAGCGCGCGTGCAATGGCAATGCGCTGCTTCTGGCCACCCGACAGCTGTGCACCGCGGGGACCGACGTGCGTCTCGAGACCGTCGGGGAAGTCGCTGATAAACTGACAGTTGGCCTTTTGCGCAGCGGCAATAATCTCGGCGCGAGCGGCCGTTGGCCGGCCGTAAGAAATGTTGTCGGCAATGGTTCCGGAGAACAGCACCGGTTCCTGGGCGACCATACCGATACGCCGGCGCAGTGACTTGGCGTTCATCGTCTTGACATCAACACCATTGATAAAGACGCTGCCCTGGCTCGGGTCGTAGAAGCGCAGCAGCAGGCTGGCCACTGTGGACTTGCCACCACCGGAGGGGCCGACAATGCAGACGTTGCTGCCCGAGGGAATCTCGAAATCGAGACCCTTGAAAATGTTGACGGCCGGCCGTGTCGGATAGGCAAAAGTGACGTCCTTGAACTGAATGGGGCCCTGTGCCGAAACGACCTTGGTTCCCAGCGTCGTCTTAATGCTGGGGTCGCGGTCCATGAGCTCGAAAAGCCGCGTGGCCGCACCAGCACCCTTCATCAGCTCCGAGTAGAAACCCGAAATACCAAACATGCTCGAGCCTGCAAAGGCCGTATACATCATAAACGATGTGAGGTCACCAACCGACATGGACCCGGACCGGACCAGATTGCCGCCCACGACAAGCAGTGCCAGAATGGTCATGTTGCCGAACCAGCCGTTGGCGCCAAAGTAGGAAGCCGAAATCAGGGCCTCGCGGCGGCCGAGCGAGAAGATCTTGCGCACCTGCTGGTTGTACCGCGACACCTCCTGGGCCTCGCCGACAAAAGCCTGGCTTGTCTTGATGTTGCCGAGACGCTCCTCGGCAATTTTGGTGAGCGTGCCCAGGTTGCGCTGGATCTTGCGGGACACGTTGCGGATAACACGGCCGTAGACAAAGGCACCAAACGCAATGGGCGGGAACATGATGAGCAGGATCGACGACAGCTTGGGACTGAGCCAAATCATGGCCACGAGACCGGCAGAGCCGCTGACAATGGCGCGCATGCCGTCCGACAGGTTGTGCGTGATACTCTTGCCCACAATGACCGTGTCGGAGCTGAGGCGCGAGATGAGGTCACCGACGCGGTTGGCATCAAAGAACTCGGCGTCCTGGGTGTAGGTGCGGCGGTAAAGCTGGGCGCGCAGGCGCGACACAACACGCTCGCCGACAATGCGCAGGATGATAATGCGCAGGAAGCTGGCACAGGCGCCAATAGTGAGCACACCACCAAACGCCCAGAAGAACTGGTTCATGGTCAAGCCCAGAATGCGCACATCTTCAATGGCGCCCTTGGTGGCCAAGTCCAGAAGACGGCCGACCGAGAAGGGGATGGACATGGACACGGCCGACGAGAAGAGCAAGAAAACAAAGGCAACACTGAGCCAGCGGAGCTCGGGCCGCGCAATGCGCACGAGCCGCCAGACCTCGCCAAAGCCGGCCTTGGTCTGCGACTTGCCCTCACGCGACAGCCGTGCCGCCATGTTGACTTGCGTTGCCTTTTCGGCCTTTTCGCTGCGCTGGAAGCCGTGCTTGCCCAGGTGGTCCTGTGCAGCCTCGCCTTCCTTGCCTTCCTTGACTTCCTTGACGTCCTTAATTTCCTTAGATTCCTTGGTTTCCTTGAACTGCTGTCTCAACTGTGGTGTAGACGACATGTGCCGCAGCATGGACACGGCCGCCATGGTTGGGCTTCTCCCGTTACCCCATATTAGGCTGTTGGGACCGGCGAGTGCTGCTGCTGGTGTTGACTGCCGAGAGAGGATGGTGCTGGTACGAGAGGAGGTGGAAGGAAGAGAGAGTGCCGATAACCGAGACGAGGAGAGAGGCGACTGTATTTCGGAAGGACGGGGAGAGGGAGAGGACTCGGGGCGGCAGCTTGTGCCGGAAAAGCACCGAGTCTGTTGCTGCTGTATCCGCGGCCGAAGGAATTGGCTGGATGCCGCTGTTTGCGGCCGGCACACACTGCTGGACAGGCTGCTGTTGCTGCTTGAGAAGGCACACTCGCGGAGCTGCTGTGCTCCCTGCCGCCGCAATGCTCCAGATACCATGGTTGAGAATGCTCAGAGAGCTGGGAGGGGGGAGGGGGGAACGGGGAGGGGGAGAGGGGGCCAGAAGTGGCCGAAGCGTCGTTATTGGGGTCCCCGGCGTTGAGGATGGCAGAGTAGTAACTCTGTTTGGGTTTGTATATATATCGCCGGTGTCGAGTGGTTGTGTTTGATTTGACACAAGTGATTGAAGCAAAAGGTAAGATGTACGAGAGGTCAGAGTAGTCAGAGAGCCGTTTTGGCGGGTGCAGCCGCTGAAAATCAGAGTCGGCAGTCGGAGACTTGGGAAAAACGTGCACACAGGTGAGGGTTAGGCGGGCGCGCCCAGTAAAATATATTAGATAATAGCGATAATAACGCTACGACTGCCTGTTTTGGCAGATTTGAGCGGTTTCGTCATTGTGCGTACAGTGCCGCACTGTACCATCCTCACACGTAAGACCGAGGTTCCTGCACTGTATAACCTGCATGCCCCGTTAGCTCCGCTCGGCTACTGTTGCGGTCCGCTGTGGCAGCTGAACGCAGCAGCTGTGTCGCGCTTGCCTTGCAGCCACCTAGCTGACAAACGCAACCAAGGCCCGAGACCGATACCGCAAGTGACTGCTTCAGCGGGATGCTCTACAGTCCGGTCCATCATTTGGGTATACGAGACATGGGTTTAAAGTAGATACTTTATAGTAAATAATATGAATATTGTGTGATGATAAATATGGTCGAGTACAAATTGGCCGATGCTGCAACAATCATCCTCCGGCAAGTAAACAGCAAATAAGAACGCAGACAAATCAGGTGAAATAGTGAGAAATGGAAGAATAGAAGAAAGCACAGAAAACAATGTCAAGCAGGCGAGACGAAGAGAAGACGAGACTTCTGGCCCAGCTAGACTATTGTGGCATGCTGTCCTGCCGCAGCGACTCTGCTACATCAGCATCAATACCGTCATCGAGATCCGGCAACTCCCCTCCCGTGTCCACGCGGCGACGTTTGTTGGTGCCATTGGCTGACACAGGGACTGCCTGGGCTGATGCGAGATGTGACAGGATATCAATGGCCGTTGATGCTGTTGTGGCTCCAATCTCTTGATCGTGGTGGGCGCCGTTGCTTGGTGCTTCGGGCTGCGATATCTCGTCAGATCCTGGGTACACAGGCTCGTCCGGCTCATTTGATGGAGGTGTCAGAGCCTCCATCTGTGGCCGCTCTGGTTCCTGGAGTGTCGGGCTGCCAGAGCTGTGCCCGGCGGCAGTGTTGTCGCCGCTCAGGTCACGCATGATCTTGTCCTCCACCGCCCGCTTCATGTCATCGACCAGCACGCGACGCTGTTCCAGCTGCTGCAGACGTTGTTTGTCGGCATCCAACAACTTCTGGTACTGCGCCTGGATGGTGTCAAGGGCAGCCTTCATGTCCAGGCGTGCCTTGATCATCTGTGCCATGGCGTCCTCGCCATCTGCAATCGACTTGAGCAGGCCGTTCAGCCGGGCAGCATGCACTGGTGCTGCTGGCGGCTCGCCGTTAATGACCTTTTCATAGTCTGTATCAGCCTTGCTGACGCTTCCTTGCGTAGATATCAGCAGCTTTGTGACGCCGTGCTGTGCTGCCACTAGAGGCGCAAACTCCTGGGGTACTGCTGCCGCTGCCGACTGTGCATTCGAGTTGCTGTTGCCAAAGATTGAGCCACCAATGGCCATTCGTGAGGTGCCCTTGGCCTTGTCGAGTTCTATACTATGGTTAGTCCGGTCATCCCATGCATAGTTGTCCAGCAAGAACCCAGAAAACATACCATCGAGTCTCTTTTCCACGGCATCCTGGATCGGCGTCTCAAAGATGGTTCTGTCGCGCCACACCTCAATCACCCGTCGCAGCTTTGACTGCACTTCTGACGGCGCGCCCTTGTAGGCTGATGCTATCGCCTCGGCAATCACCGGTGCAAACGCCAGCACAAAGTCCTCCTTGTGTCGTGCCTTTGATTGCTGTGTAACCTCTGCTGCTATTAGTCTTGATTGTGCTTTCTCGCATCTAGAGCACGGGCTCAGATTGACTGACCATTTGCAAGGTAGATAAGATTCAGTCTCTTGGGGCTCGGCGAGTCCTTAAGCCGCTGGAACCACAACTGGACTGTCCGTTCTGCGTGTCGCCGATGAAACATGATCCATTGAGCTGCCGTGGCAATGCTGTCGTGTGTCTCGTTGAGCGCTGACAGCTTTGCCAACACGGCATCGTCTGTGTACGCCATTGCGATAGTTCTCTGGGACTGCGAATAGGACCGCTTTCAACAAGCCGAGGCCTTGTGTCCTCTTGTGTCCTTTAATAGTCGCAATGGGCCTCGAGGCCTTAGGGAGGTCGTTGCTAGGTGGAGGAGAGTCGAGAAGGTAGAGGGTACACTGTCGTGTGCGGTGCCTGCTGGAGGGTTTAAGGATCTATTTTGATATCTTTACAACCGGCCGATGTCGTTTATGTCGCTAGGAGTAGTCTGGAGGAGTCTAAAAGAGTCTGGGGGATAAACAGGGCGGACAGATTCGACGAGATGACACTTGACGATCACACTCGCGGCGGGCTGGACACCTGATCACAGACAGACTGCTATTCGCTTAAAATGACTACGCCAGGGCGATCTAATGCAGAATAAGAAGTCTTGTCACTTGTTGTCGATGCTAGAGCTTTGTTTGGGTCAATCCTAGCAATGTTGTTCTCTGTATGTTATTTGTATGTTTTTGTATGTTTTTGTAAGCGTTTCCATGCTCCTCTCCGTTGCCAAAACAAGAAACCGAAAATGCGACAGCAGCTCGACCCAGCTCCATCCAGGCGGCCGTCGAGCTTGTACTGAGCTAGTCCTCTCTGGGCTAGCTCCACAGGTCCCAGGACCGCTGCGCACCCTCGCACGGTGTACGTTATTCACCTAAGGGGGGAATTTGCAGGAAACCGTGTTCGTCATTAGGAAAGCGCATTCGGGCTGCTAGACGACGCACCTGCCTCCTTTGCTTCCCCATTGTCAACATTGAATCGCTCCTTCCACATCGCACAGCTTATAGACATATCCAACACATCACAGCCACCTTCTTCGGTCTTCTATCTTTTGCACGCTGACTATCCATCCACCAAACCAAACCACACACCTCATACACCGGTCTGCCCCTTTCGCGGCAGCCTACGACAAAAGGACAAATATGGCGGACAGATTCCCTTCGTTGGAGGACTTTGACTCTGGTGGTAAGCTACGACTTCAACGACTTTGTTTGGGGCATCTTGGGGCTCAAATCGGGCAATGTTTGGATGCTTTTTGATGATCAAATGGTCAAATAACCAAATAGCCAAATGATCGGGAGCTCCGCGCCATTTAAATGTGCTTATCGTGGATGCCATTTACTAACTCGATGCCTTCATAGCCCAGACAGAGATCCAGGACGCCGGCGACGCCTCTGCAGACGACTTCCTGGCCCGCGAGCGTGCCCTCCTTGGCGATGATGCCAACCAGTTTGCCACCCCCGGCGACAGCGCAGCATTCACCGACGACAACCTACTAGGTGGTGACGACGCCGAGACCGCACAGTTTGAGAGCAACTTCCCCGATCTCGCCGCTCAGAACCAAGTGTGTTTACAATCTAGCACGCCTCTAGCCAGCAAACTTGATGGGAAATCTAGCTAACCACTTTACAGCCAACCACCATCACCGGCCCATCTGTCGATTTCAAGTCTGGCTACAATACGACTGTCGAGGATGAGGAGGAGCCCGAGGTCATCAAGGCCTGGAGAGAGAAGCGCGACGAGCAGAACGCCAAGCGCGCGCAGCAGTTTGCCCAGCAGCGTGAGGAGACCGTTGCCGAGGCCCAGCGCAACATTGACGACTTCTACGAGAACTACAACAACAAGAAGGACAAGCTGATCAGCCAGACCCGCAAGGATGCCGAGCAGTTCCTCAACAACCGCGACGACGTCACATCCGGCGGCACTAGCTGGGAGCGCATCGCCAAGATTGTTGATATCTCCGGCAAGGGTGTCAAGGGCGGTGCCTCTGGGTCTGGCAAGGAGCGCTTCCGGGAGCTCCTGATGACCCTGCGCAAGGACGAAAAGGCCCCAGGCGCTGAGGGCTACTAGAAGATAGCTTTTCAAAGTGTGGGCAACTGCACGAACGGCTCTACTCAGCACTTTAAGCTGCCGCCGACGCCCAAGTCTGTCCGTAGCACATTTGATGCATCTCTGGATGGCCTGCTCATCTAAACCTTTCAGCTGTCTAAAGGGAATCTACTCCTGCGCAGCCAACAAACAAGCCGTGCATCTCTCGAGAGGTGCATATACATGTACAAACAAAAAGGGGACGGGTGGAGGAGGGTGGACGTCATCAGGGCCTTTGGCGTCCCTATGAATGTCTTATGCCGTTTAATTTATGCTAGTTCTTTCTGTTTCAATTTACCCTATCTCCTGACTTATGAGGTGGTGCTCTTGCTGCCTGCCATGGTGACTCTACGATGTTTGTCCACATAGTGAATTGCTTCTCCTAAAGTGCTGTCCAAGCTACGTCACAATGACACAATAACAGTACCGTCACACAAACGCCAGCATGACATCGGTATGTACTTCTATTCACCTATGCAATGACTGTTGATATACACATACTAGGCTAATGCTATATGCCTAGATAGTCCGCGAACTCTTTCCTGAAAAACACGCCATTCCGACCCACGTTTAGATGTAGGAGTTGTAACCCAGAGCCTTGCGGGCGAGACCGTAGATGCCCACTACGATACGTTAGATATATTCCATAGACAGACAACTTGCTTAGAGTAGAAAGGACTTACGGCTGGTGCTGGCAAACAGCAGGCTGACGTAGGGGACCAGCAGGAACTTGCTGCGGGGGTTCTATACCAAAGGTTAGCGAGTGCTTCATACGTCGCAACACAGCTTTAGCTGTCAAAGGACTGGAACGGATTGCAAACGCACAATGGTCCAGATGCGGACATGCTGGCGGTGAGCGGCCTGGTACTGACGCTGGAAGGTGGGGACCTTGTTCTTGATATCGAAGACGCTGTAGAGAAGAAGATGGTTAGTCAGTTGTCCCTCTGCGCCGTGCAGTTCCACCTCCTGCACCATCTTGTGCCGTCCGGTCAAAACCAATGGTATCGCCGCTTTGGACGCGCGTGTCCCGGGGGTCCGTCGCTGCCCATATCGTTGCTGGAGACCGTGGCCGCCGTCGCGGCACGTCATATTTCGCTCAGACGGAACGCCGGGACTTTGCGGGCCGGGCGGCAGCCATTGGTATCGTGAGGCTTTCCAATTGTAGGAGTATTCGAGACTCACCCCATTGTTGCGGTTGATAGTGGTCGAGAAATTGATGTAGAGGGGAGATTGGGGTGGTGGTGGTTGACCGTTGATCGTGATGCTTTGGCGGGAGAAGGGGTGGTTCGATTTCTAGACAAACTTTTGGGAAGCCTCACCCGAGGGACTTGGGGAGAGTGGGATTGGTGTCGAAAAACAGTCGCCTCCGATTGGTTGGAATTGTGCTCGATGACTCAGCTAGTGTGGTCTACTCGCCATACAGTGCGAGCTACACGTTAGGTATTATGTAATCACGCTTAATGGCAGCTGGTAGCCGGTCAGCCTGTGTGAGAGCCTGCTATTAGTGAGTGGGCTCTGTAAACGGCAAAAAGGCTGGAGCAACCTCAAACGACGACATCTCGTGCGTCCACATATGCCTGCGATCCAATGCCCTCTCTCTACCATCTTCATTTTTCGTCCACCCACCCCGCCTATACACTCTCTATATGTCTCCCAAGATTCACACGAGGCCATAGTTAACAGCCGAATGTAATGACAACGTATGCGGGAAAGACCCAGACTGTCAGCGCCGCCAGTAGATTGGGCAATGCGCCTGGCCTCGTCGCGCATGAAGAGTGTGCCAGGGCCGTCTCTTCCGTTTCTGGCACCGGCAGCCGTGCACGCACAAAGCTACTACGGCCATTGTGGTCTGCAAATGAGACCTAAAACCCCGAAGCGGCCCTCTCTATCTGCAGCGAGACCCTCTCAGCGAGGAAGCACACAACAACGGCCAAGCAGCCGGCCATACTCAAATTTTATTTCAAGTTTACTACCCGGACAGCTCTTAGATGACGGCACAATTCAGAATAGTGAATCCTCTTCTAAAAGGGATTCTTCCTTGGGTACTCATGTCCTTGGTCACCTAAAACGGCGTGGCCCTTTCCTGCCGGCACGCAAGCCCGGCGACACGTCACTGCCACATGGCGGGGCTCCCCTACAACTCAAGTCGGCAAAGCACCATCACGACAAGCTCGTTGTGAGTGCGAGTCACTACGGGAAATGGAGCAAATTGCTCTTTGACTACGACCAGCTCATGTTCGAGTCCGGCCTCAGCACAGAGCCACCACACCAGGACAATACGCAGAAGCAGAAACAGGAGGTCCAGCAGGTCCAGCGCTCTGTGGATAGTCTGGAACATTCCGACGACATCAGCCTTTGGAGTGCAATCTTCAACTTTGCACAGCGCCGAGGAGGGTCCAAAGATGCTCTTGTCGTGTGGCAGGAGATCGCCCAGCGGAAACAGCTCTTCCAGGTGAGCGGGACAGTGGCCCGAGTGTTCTGGGAGACAGTTCTTGCAGCAGCGTTGGAGGACGATGTGTTCCTCGAGAGCACATGGGCGTATGCTGAATGGATGCAGGCTGCACATGGTGTGGCGTGGCCCAAATACTACGAATCCATCGTGGCGCACTTTCTCGGCGCCGGCGACTACGAACGTGCTCTACAATGGCATGTCCGCCTCAGCCCGCATTTCTCATTGCCGAAGCGCAACTTCTTCGCCTTGCTCAAGGGATTTCTGATCAACGGGGACTCGAATCGAAATCTACATGACACACTAAAGCACATGTATGCCACCAGCCACCATCGCCACCTGTACGATACCGTTGTGCCTCTCCTATGGTCACAGGGCAACTCGAAAATGGCGCGCAGTTGGCGCGAGACATTTGTCGCAAACGGTGATCTGCCTTTATCGACTACATCCCGACCATTTCTGCAGTTTCTGCACGGCTACTACCCCGAGACTGAGCTTGACCCTCAAGAACTTACAGTGATGCACTCTCGGCCGGACACAAACAACAACATGGACGCGGATGCGGCTGCTGCGAGTCGTGCTCGAGCAGGAGCAGCGCTGGCACCCGGGTCGCAAACCAATCTCTTTCACTTTATGAACCAAGTCCATGGCGAGACGTTTGGCATCAAAGAGAAGAAGGTGTTTGACGACAAAATGGGCTCGAAATGGTTTGCCACCAAGTTTGTCTCGCTCGACACGGCCATCAACTTACTATATACTCTGGGCGTTTCCGAGATAGGGCCGTTGTCGCTGCAATCGATTGCACTCCGCGAGGGTACACCAGCCGGCGTGCTGCATCGTCTGGAACAGCTTGAGCAGTCGCAGATCAGTATCGGCCAGAGCAGCTATTCGACAGCCATCCGCCGCCTGGCCAAGCAGGGCGATGCCGAGACACTGCTCGAGCTTCTTCAGTCCATGATTGAGCCAGAGGTGTTTGACAATATCGTCATGCAGCGTCAGATCATGGGCATGGCAGCGTTCAAGGGCGACTGGAAGACCTACCGTATGATACTTGTCGTGCGCGTAGCGACCTCTGAGGCCTCTATTGGCACCTCGTCGAACAGAGTGCTGCTGACATGCCTCGAGCGTGGAAAGAAAGCCCTGACTCTCAAGCTTCTCGACGAGTTTGCAGCCCGCGACTATGATATATTCCCCTCAACATGCCACAAGATCAACTGCCATATTTTGAGCAACACGATGCCAATCTTTGACAAGAACAGCCCGCCAGATGTCGATTTCTACGTTGCACTATGTCGCCGCATGGCCGCGATGCGCCTGCCTGTCCCGACCCAGGCATGGCGGAATATCTTGTACATCTATGGACGGAGTGGACGGCTATTCAAGACGGAGAACATTGCGCTCGGTATTGTGGGATCCTACGCCAATCTTCAGAAGAAAAAAATTGGAAGACCTCTATCAGCCGCTGCATCAGCCAGAGTTCAGGCAACTTCAGACCACTCGGCAACACAGACACAGTCGGCAGCACTATCGGCTGAGACGTCCGCCTTTAAGGTGTACATTGGCGATGTGCCTGCAATTTTAAACGGCGACGAGACGCCACTTGAAGGAGATATCGGGTATCGACTGTTGCCACGGGACCTGCGTCGCAACCACCCTCTGCACCCACTAAGCCTGATCTTTGAGGAGAATATGATCAGGTCTCTTGTGCGCTGGTATTTTCATCGAATGGGAAGCTATCGTCGTGGGAAGAAGTTGCCTCTCAAGCTGCCTAAATCGCCCGAATCGCCCGAATCGCCCGAGGCGCCCGAGGCGCCCGAGGCGCCCGAGGTGGAGGAGACTGCAGCCCAGCAGACTTTGCCCAGTGGCCGAAATAGCAGTCCAGAGCAGCCGCCTGCCGATGCTCACAGTAATGGCGACTCCAAGCTAAAAACGAAGAAGCTCAAGAAGACCACTATTGTCAACCCAACCAAGGACCCTATCGACTACTCGTTTGCAGCCGGCATCCGGGTCATCGCCATGCTGCGGGACCGCGGCGTGGACGTGTCGGTGGAGAGCGTGCGGTCTGAGGCACTGTTGTGCATCCTGGCCATCTTTGGACCGGACTCGACAGTATCGCGCGTCTGGAAGCCGGCACGGGCCATGAATCAAGCCACACTTGGCGAAGTCAAGATGCTCTGCGATGCGGCATGGTCTGACCCAACAAGAAAGTCAGTATCATACTCACCCCAGCCGGGCGTCGTCACGATAAAGGCAAAGGCCAAGAAGACCGAGACGCTCCTCCCTTCTGTATCGACGATCGAAGCGGCGCTGGAGGCCCTCAAACCCATATCATCCCACTACATCAACCAGATCACCAAGCCGGGAGCCAACAGCGAATGGCGACGGGAGACACAAGACACATTCTTCAAAGCCGTTCAGGAGCCAGTCCAGCACCACGAAAGCGGCAGCGCAGCTTAGACTACCACTATCACCATCATCGCCCCTCCTCACGCCATTTACGCTCTTCTCATATTTCGCATTTGTTATTATCTTGTTCAACGGACAAAACACCCCTGTTTGGATGTCAAAGTAAAGGATAGATTGGGGCTTGTACCATATCTTGTTTGTATTTGATGCTCAGAAAGTCAAGATTTAGCAAGCAAGCATACACGTGGATTTAAAAGTAAATACATTGCATTTTGATGATCATAAAATTATATATAGTTTTATACTATATCATGTATGTATCTGTCCTCCTTCTCGCTTGTGGTAATGACAACAACGCGAAGTTGAAATATAAATGAGCCTTTGGGTATCGTATCGCTTACCATGGCCAGTATCCCCTTTATTTTTTATCCCCCCTGAACGCCTATGAATGATATGCCGTATGTGATGAGATAAAAGGGAGAAAGGAAAGAGGTATAGAAATACAACACCGAGTGGAACAGAGACACTTATAAAAAATAATGTGAAAAAGAATATAAAAAACACTACAGGCCAAAGCTCTTGACACATGTCCAGAGGATGACGGGCACGACCACATTGTCGTTGCCGCCAGTCAGAACGGCCTCGGTCAAGCTTGTGACGACAGCGCACACGCCTGCACGGGGAGCCACAGCCTGGGCAGCACGACCGCCAATCCAGGTGACGATACGGTCGATGGAGCCAGTTGGCACTGGGTGTGCAGCTGTGCTACCAGCAGAAGAAGCCGAGGCCAGAGCCCAGTCCTCGCCAGTGACCGGCCAGCCACCGACACGCAGCCACAGGCTGGCAGCCATGAGCCCGAGAAAGACAGCCGTAGCAAAAGCAATACTGCCCTCGAGGCTTTTGCCGCCGCCCCAAACCCACTTGCGGCGGCCCCAGCGGCGGCCTATAAGAGACGCCGCCGCATCGCCGAGACCGACACAGATGACACCCGAGACCATGCTGACGTCGCGCGTCGGCACTTCCCAGCCGGTACTGCAGTCTTGCGACAGGGAACGGGGCAGGGACGCGAGGGACAGCCACAGCGGAATGGCACAGCCGATGAGCAAGAAAATGTGCGAGATGACGACGGGTCCGCGCAGGTCGCGGCCGTCGACGTAGGGCGTCAAGAAAGTGGCAATGGGCCGCGACAGGGGCGGCAGCTGGCTCGCGCGCAGCAGATCAAGCAGCAGAAAGACGGACAGCACAAGCGCCAGGGCGAGGCCGGCAAAGGCTGGGTCGACAAAGGTGGCGGGCAGCAGGACAGCAACCATCATAAAGTGGAAGACCTTGCGGCGCGTGTCGACTTCGTAGACGGGCGATAGGGTAAGGACGACGGCGAGGCCAAAGACGATGACGAGGCCCCAGTAGGCGAAGAGCAGGAGGCGCGTTGTGGCGGCACCAATCCAGGTCTGGCGGACATGCTCGACCCAGCCGGTCTGGCAGTATGATGAGCAGGCGGTCTCGTTCAGTGACAACACAGACGACGACAGCAAAGATGCAGTTGAGGAGGCTCTCTCCGGGAGACAGACCCAGCTCTCGAGGTTGGCCTTGACGATTTCGAGACGGAACCCGTCGAGGCCGCCAAAGAGGTAGCCCAGGGCCCAGCCAAATGGCTCGTTGCCTCTGAGGGCATATGCGCCAATGTAGGAGCGGAGAAAGACGAGAATGGTCACGGCAATGCAGACGTAGAGGTAGCCTGCATACATCCACTTGCGGCGCACGGCCTGGGCATAGGTCAAGGAAAAGAAGGCGCGTGCACTCATAGACGTCGCGCGCTTGCGCCGCCCAGAAGGAGTCGTTGTCGGTGCCAAGGTCTTGACACGTTGATTGATATGTTCGGTCTCCTTCCAGTGCGGTACCGTAGCCGCAAATGCCGCAGGATCTTTTAGGGTAAAGCGCGGAGGAAGCTCGTGCACACCGTCTGTATTGTCAATGGGATGCTCAACTGCAACTGCAACTGCAGCTGCTGTATCGTGTACAGCTGCTGGGTGTTCGGCCGGGGCTTCAGCAGCGGCTTCAGCACCAGCTTCGGCACCAGCTTCGGCAGTGTTGCTGACATCGTCCTGGATGACAGTAATGTGTGCTTTGTAGTCTGGCCAACGCTGTGCCAGAGCAGGGACCGCGGGCTTATCCTCGGGCCCAGGCACGGACCCAACTCTCTCGCGCATGTTTGCAGCTTTCTTGGGCGATTTGTTAGACGACTTGTAGCCGCGCGAGAAATCAGACGAGTCTCCAGAGCAGCTGCGCCGGCGAGCCCCGGCATTACCGCCACCCGGGCGCCGGCCATACATCATCTCGAGGCGCGCACGGCGCAGTGATTTGAGCTCAAACCAGATGCGGCCAAAAAAGGAGGCGACAAGAGAGCTTTCGGGAACTGCATCCTGCTCGCGACAAAAGCGCCAGCGCGGAATGCGGGCGAGCATAATTCCCCAGCGGATAACGCTGCTCCCAGAAACGAGCATGAGCAAACCGCCGCCCCAGAGCAGGGCCTGCAGGACGACGGCCTGGGGCGACATGGCGAGAACCAAGAGATTGATGAGGGCGGCTGACAAGAGCTGGAGCTCGGCAGGCAAGAGACTGGTTGTTGTGAGGTCAAAGAGCAGCCAGCAGAGCGTCTGGTGGAGGGGGTAGAGCAGGACGGCGACCTCGGGGGACAAGCTGCCAAAGGGAGGCGGCGGCGAGGACGTCACAGACGTCACAGATGTCAGATGTGACGAGAGACTTGAGCTTACGCTCACGCTCAGGGCGTGCTCTTTAAAGACCGAGGGCAAAAGGTGCGTGGCGACAAAGACGGGAATGCATGAGAGCATCCACTGGATCGGGTCGTAGAGCTGCTCGTTGACAGAAAAGGGGATGAGCTGCTTGGGCAGGGCGCAGACGGACAGAACAAGGTTCAGCAGGGGTGCCGGCGGCAGCGTAGGCGTGGCCAGCAGAAAGGAGACGAGCACCGGAATGGCGAGCGGGTAGAAGATGGGTGCCGGGTCAAACGAGGCGGGGACACCGATGCGCTGGTGAAGAGACGCCTTGCTGCTGGCAGCTCTGGTGCGGTAGGCCCAGATGGCAAGCCGGATGGGGTACAGAACGAGGAGGCCCAGTGTTATTGCCGTGACGGCCTGCAGCTCAAAGCGCCAGTGGAAGAGCAGCGGGCGCACAGTAGGGTTGGAAAAAAGCAGGGCCGCGAGGGACACGAGGAGCAGCAGCTCCGTCGAGCGGCGCGCAATCTCGCGACGGCGGCGGCTGCGCTCGGCACTGCCCTTGCCCTGGCGGCGGTCCTTGTCGCGGATGTCGAGAGCCACGGCATCGTGCGCGAGTTTGTGTTTATGCTTATTCTGGGGGGAGCTCTTGTGCGAGGGGTTCCGCTTGGGGAGAAGACCCGACAGCCGGCGGCGGCATGAAGTGGTGTCGTCATCGCCGCAGACGCTGGCACTGCAGGCCACACTCTCGCTGTCGCCGCAGCTATCTTGCGCCGGGCTTGCTTCTGTGTGTGTATGTGTATGTGAGTGTGCATGTGAACGTGGATGTGAATGTGAATGTGAATGTGAATGTGAATGTGAATGTGAATGTGAATGTGAATGTGAATGTGAATGTGAATGTGAATGTGAATGCGAGTGTGCATGTCGAGATTCCAGGTTTGCTATCACTAATGACCCCTCGCGGTCTGTGTGGACTGGCGAGAGGAGAGGTGTCGAGACGCCAGACAGGACCTCGTTCATACCGCGCAGGCCTTTGCGAGGTTTTGACCGCGGTGCAGGCAGGCCCTTGAGAAAGTGCTCGTCGTCGGCCTCGGTGCCGCTGTCGCTAGCAGGGGTTGAGTCTTTGCCTTTCTGAGCTATTGGGGATAGTTGAGCTGGTGCTTTCTGGGGGAGGAATGGCGGATGGCTCGGATCACGAGTGGGCGACGAGGAGGCTATGCGATGAGCCGGATGTGGGAGGTCGGCATTGTTGTGGTGGTAGGGGTGGGGTGAGCGGGAGAGGATTCGGAGGTGGTCGGCTTCCAGCGCGCCGTCGAGGATATATGGAAGGTTGTTGGCATTGTCGGAGCTGCTGACGTTGCTGTCGTCGACTGTCGTATGTTTCACGGCATGGCTGCCGGCAGGGTCGTCGTCGACATCCATTGGATAGTGTGGTGAGTGTGAGACTGGACAGGTCAATCACATGTCGTCATGGGTAGAAGTAAGGCGGGGGCTAAAGCTGTAGGAGCTGGATTAGCTGACAGAGCTGAAGGAGTCGAGGGCGATAAACTATCGTGAGGTTGGATGTGGTCGTCGAGGTGTGATGAGGGCGACAAGATGAAGATGCAGCGGCTTAAGGGAAAGTACTGTACAGGCGTAAATCAGGTTGCAAAGTCGGCCACACGCCAATATTGAAGATCAGATCGCAAATCGAAAGACGGATCACATGGAAAAAGGACAGCAGATGCCAGGACAGTTATTACGTCGTCTTCGCAAGTTCGCGGTGGATCAGTGCAAGGCGAATATATAAAAACAGCATACGCTGTATATAAATAGACAGACCCTGTACAGGCGATATAGTGAATTAACTACAGGGAGCTAGCGGGCTTATGTAAATGCAGAGTGGCTAAGCTGCCACGGTGGCTTTCGCGTCACAATTTATGCGCGTGATTGGGTGGGGCTAAGTCGAGCTGGAGCTATCAACGACAGCCTCGTGGTGCGCGCGAGATCAGAAGAGTTGTACAACGGCATCAGATGAAGACCATTATGATTGACCTTTCGGGCGACGCGGTCGGGCATTTTGACGTGGATTTAAGATGAGTTTAGATTGATATATTGCCGTTGATATGATCGCATATTGCTGCTATGGTGTCGACTAGAGGATTGGATTAAGAGCAACCGGCCGGATAATGAGATACAGATTGATATGAGTAACCGATGACAGTGGTTTTGGCAGTCTAGTTTAGCTGCTGGTGACTTGCTTTTTTATTGCAAGGCTGAGATTGCGATGTTGGCTCTTTTGCGTGGGCTTTCGTTTGGGTGCTTATATTAGCACTTGAACGGCAGCTATATCTTGAGCTTGGTCTTTAAATGTTTTGCATATTAGTTTCTGTGTATATTTGTTATAATAATAATAATAATAATGTCGGTTGACAGGATGACTCAGCAAGGCGGTGAGCTGTCAAGCCACATTTGCATCACTAGCCACAGCGCACGTGCCACAGGGCCTTGGCGCACGGACCACGTCCGGGTTTTTGACCTCACTTGTCGCCACTTTCAAGGCCTCGACTTTTGCTTCCTTTTCAGACTTTTAGACAGACATTCAGAACAACACCGGCATACAGATCAAAGGACAGAACATACACTTCTACATGCATGTGGTGTCTAGGTCAATGTGCTACGTTGTTCTGTGCAAATATACTTGTGATTTGAGTGATTCCGGAAACGACTATTCTGACAGTCTCGACAAATAATAATAATTTTACAGTACTGTCATATTCATATTCTAATGTGTTTTTCTTAGTATTTTGATTCGTAGGATATTATAAAGAATGTTTGAATTATATATGATTAATCGGATTTGATTTGGTCCAGGTCTTGAAAATAGGAAGCAATAAACAACTACAAAAAGAAAAAGAAACAACGACGGCGAGATAAGTTACAAGTAGATCACTACTCGTTTACAAACCATATTTGCATAGATGGCAAGGCTGTCTTTGATTGCTGGGGCTTGTTGTCATATCGTCCACCCTTGAAATGGCACGCATAATATGGAAAGCAAGACTGAGGATATTGCTCATCATAATCACACGCAGTGATATAATAGGAATACAGTGGGTTGTGGCTGTGTGCACAGCAAAATGATACTCCTTGCGGCAGAAATAAAACAGAAAATAGAACGAATACTACGGTAGCAAAAAATAGATACACTTTACCCAAGCAACCGTAGCGTCGGTAATCCCTATTACGGAGTACAATAGCTACGGAGGACAAGGGTTGTCACTACGGAGAGCATGCTGAAAATTACAGCAGTCTTTTTTGACAGACGAGGGAGCAAACGCTTCAACCCCTGTCCTTGAACGCCAAGCTTCCGATTCTCGCGATGCCCTGTCTGCTAGCCGAGAGCGAGCAAGTACGGAAATATGCCAATAGTGTTTTCGGACCAAGAGGACCAAGCCCAGCTGACATGAGACAGATATCTTATTTCCATTTGCAATCAGAATTGAGTTGGATATAGGAGAGACGAAGGAAAAAGAAAATACCAAACATCCAGGGAATAGCAGGCAATAGCCGATGGTGATACTCATCCGTCGAGTAAACAACATCAACACAGCCACATGTACGCCATAGCACATAGCACTGCAGTTGTATTATTGTTTCGTCATGAGTAGTGCGACATACGACGTTGGACGTTGGACGTTTTGTAGAGGTGGTGGGGAACTGGCCTTCGCTGGCCGTGTGCGTTGGGCTGACGTATTCATGGATGTGGTAAGAGAGAACATGATCATCTACTGAGCAACATCAAGCAGGCGATTGGACAGTCAAGCCAATACAAGTAAGCACAAGTAAATAAATCTCTGCCAGGTATACTCGGCTGCAGATGCATACGCAAGACGGCGCGCTGTGGGCACGATATGTGTCTCGCCGTGACGAGCCAACTCCGCACCTTTTACTCCGTCGACTGCATCGTAGCCTTCTGAGCCTATGATATCTACCATAGTCTTGATTTCAAAAACAAAACAACGTACCGAAACGCTTGAGCTCATCGTCGCTGTCGCCTCGAATACGAGAAGGCTGTTTCAGCACGCCGCACGGGCAGACGCATCTACCGAAAACATGACAGAAATAAGAGATAAGAAATAAGAAACAAGTCAAGGCTTGTTTTGAATACCAATATTTCCCTTGATACTGCAACTCCGATTGTCAGATACATACTCTGTAGTATTTGCCATCTGCCGCCGTGCTGTGATCGGCTGGCCAAGAGATTCAGAGGAAGGTACTGTGATGTCAGCGTTTCGCCCATCACTGTTTGTCGCTGCCGTATGTGGATGTGCTTGACTGCAGGAAACGAGTGCTCCTTCCGTTTATGTTCTGCTCTTGCCTTGTACCTGCTTAGCTTAGATCAGGCATAAGAAACAAAGAAAACTCTGCAAACGATGACATTTGCATTCAAGCATCTCCGTACAAGAATTACAGAAAATCCAAATAGTCTTTTTCTTGAATTCTTTCCTCACCAATTAATACCCCCAAAAATCAATTCAATCATATCACCCAACCCACCTTTCAAGGCAGGGAGCTGAACAGGCTCGGCGCTAAGTGGAGAGCCGCTGGAGCTGCCGTGGGCTTTCTCGTATCTGAATGTGGAAAGAGCAGGATTTGCTGTGGTAGTAAGTGGTAGCCTCCGTTAGTGCTCGCAGCTCGCTCTTTCCTTTTGCGCTTTTCTATTCTATCCTGAGTTCCCTTTCCCTGTCACGTCTCCATATTGGGGGACTTTTGGGTGCGGAGCTCACTTTTACGCCCCTAGCACCCCTGAGTTGACTCTAACATTTAGCTGAGATAATCTTACCCCGTAGAATGGATGGACAATTCCAGCGTCTTCTGGCCCCTGTAGCTGTAGCTGTAGCCGTAGTTGGTCGCTCCCACTCGGGTGGTCCGGTCATGACGATGTGAGACCTAATTACTCAGTAGTAATTACAAAAGGGCCACTGTAGAGTAGAATAGGCCGCCAGCCGGGCACTCTCTCGCCCCGACATCATGCAATCTTGTCTCACGCACCTCTCGTATATATTGTCTCGTTTGCACTCGCTCTTCTTCTTTTGCTTGTCGTTTCCCTCTCGTTCTGTTTACTTCTATACTTCTCACTCGTTAGATCGCTTTGCTTGCTGATTCTGTCGTAGTCCGTTACCCTGCATTATAGCCACGCCAGCTCCTATCATCTGCATCAGGGAATACGAGAACTCGCAACAGGCAGCACCAAGACCAGCCACTTTTATTGCGTCTCTATCTCACACTCTGTGTCCCTTTCTCACTCACGCCTAACCTCGTACACTTCTATTTTCATCCTGTGCCCTCACCCTTATCTTCTGTTTACTTAATTTCTAATATTTCACTCCGGCTCGTTCTGCTTACTCACCTCGGGCAGCCTCGACATTCTTACGTCTCCTTATCTTCTTCTCTTTTGGATTTTTTTCTCTTATATTTCCTTCATCTCTTCACACCCTCATACTCCCATCTTTATCATCATACACCATGTCCTACTCTGCAGAAGATGAGAAGCGGCTGCTCGCCTACGCCGCCGAGACCACCACCCAGCTCGCTGACGCCCAGACCACACACCACTGCTCGCGCCGCTCCGCCTGCAAACGCCGCGTTGCCAGCGTCAAGCGTACTCTCAACTTTGCCGCCACTCTCTTCTTTGTCATCGCCTGCTCCGTCATGGTCTTTGGCCTGTCCTCGCTCGCCATTGGCACCATGCGTACGCCATGCAAGAACCATGGCTCTTCTCACCAGGCTGTTTCTAAAGCTGAGCCAGTCCCGTCTACCATAACTGCAGAAAATGCCGGCCCTGTTGTCGTTGCCGATGCTGCTGTGCCTACCACACCCGCCTCGTCCTTTTCGCGTCTGATTGACGCCGTGTCGCCCGATACCCTGCACGGCCTGCTGCACGAGTACTTCCCGGACATGTACAAGCACGGCGTCTACCCGTCTGAGAAGTCGGCCCTCGAGGTCATCCACCGCAAGAACGCCGCTCTCGCCACGTCCATTGCCCAGCTGGCCCGTCGTGACCTCAACTCGACCTCGTCGGCTTCCGTCCCGGTCAGCTCCGCCGCTGTGTCATCGACTCCTGTGTCGGTTCTGCCCTCGTCGTCGACTCCCGTGACGTCGTCTTTTGTGTCATCGACCTTGACCTCTGCATCCTCGATCGCATCCTCGATCGCATCCTCGACCGAGGCCAGCAGTGCTTCCGGCACCACTACCGCTACGTCGCACACCACCTCGTCGACGACTGCGGCGGCGGCCACTTCTACCAGCAAGAGGGTCACGTCCGTCTACACGTCAACCATCAACGGCACGCCCACTGTCGTGACGGCTACGTCGGTCGTCGGTGTTGCTGCCACCAACCCGACCAGCACATCCACTGCCATTGGCTCGCTGCAGACCGGTGCTGCCATGCCTATGCTGTCGGGTGCCAATGCCCAGCTGGCAAAGGCCGTTGCCGGTGTTGTCGTTGGTGCCATGCTCATCTAAATTATATTGTCTCTTATTTTTTTCTTGCTTTTCTGCATAGCGTCTTGATTCCATCCACTCCTTCTGAATTGCATTTCACAGCAGGTGTCACCAGCTACATACTTTCCTTTACATGATACCCACACATTCCTTTTGCATCTATACAATGTATACACTGGCGTTTTTGTTTCTATTATTTGGTTATATCTGGCATTCATTTTAGATTGCATAGCCTGGTTAATGGTTATTATTCTTTTTAATATTTGGTATATTTCTTCATATCTTCACAGCAGGAATCAACAGACACGGATATACATCCAGACATTATGCAAGTATCAATTGGTGACAGTGACAAAGATTATAGTTGATAGTAAGAGCACAAACCCAACCAAAACTCCCAGCGCTAGACGTAGACAAATTAAACTAGATGAAAACTCACGTCGACAAGCCAAGACGCCAACGAAAGGACAACATGCAGATAGGAATCAGCCCGGCCCGATCTTGGGCATATCGTTGTGCTCGCTCATGCGCGACAGGTATGTGTTGAGATCAGCCAGCCGCTCCTTGTGGCTCTTGAACAGGTCTGGCCGTGCCGCCTTGGCCTCCTCGGGCGTGGCATGCATCAATGTGCGGATCTTTGGGTTGTTAGTCTGATGCTGTGATGTTGTGATGCTGTGATGATAGGAATGGGGGAATATGAGATAACAAGATGACATACCTTCTTGTCTTGGGCTTCGGCAAACCGCCGCTCTGCAGGCGTCATACGCGCATACGGGTCGTCGTCGTCAGAGGCGGGCTCAGCAGCCACCTCCTTGCCCTTGTCTTTGAAGTCCTTGTCGTCTGACTTGCCGTCTGACTTGCCGTCTGACTCGATCAGTTCGCCAGCGCGCTCAGCCCTGGCCTTGTCCTTCTTCTCTTTTCTGTCCTTCTTATCCTTTTTGTGCTTCTTCTTGTGCTTGTCTACTTTGGCACCCTTCATCCGAAGAGCACCGCCGCTCGCCGACGCATACTCGGAAGATGGCATTGTGTTGGTGTTGATATTGACAAAAACAAAAGACACAAAGACACAACGAAAAGACACAGACATAGAGGTGATGAGTGTCGTTGGATGAGGTCGTGATGCCGTCTGATACTCCACGTGACCATTTCCATTTTGTCACAGGTGTACTTCACCGCCTACGCAGCAATCACTATAGTTTTGCCAAAAAGTGGACCATATGCCATTCTGCCGTGCGACTATTTAACTGCCGCCGCGGCGAAAATTTCTTTACTGGTTTTCTTCTTCTTCTTTTTTTTCTCAGATCAAAAAGTACCCAGAGGCGCCACGACCATCATTTCGAAGTTCACTTCTCTCCACGCGGGAGGGTGAATGCCCACGGTGATGTGTTGCTAGATTAGTATTTCCTCTACGAGGAAATCCCTCTGTAGATAAAAGTCCAGGATAGGAAGTTTGCCGTCTCGCCCTCCTGGGCAATGAGCGTGTAAATGTCGAAACATTTCGGATACATCTCTTTGTAGATATGTTATTGCAGAAGCTGTCTGTATGGCAGTTAGCCGTGCTTCTGCTGCTCTGTCGTGATACAGTGCGGTGTTGATACTCGGTATGACCGGATATCAGATCGGATCACGAGATTGACTATATGTCGAAATCAAGGCCGAACGTATCTGACGTTAAGCAAGTAAATGTCACATGTCTGAAAGTCGCTAGACCCTGTCATGTCAAGTTAGTCAGGTCTTTTTATACCTGTCACGCGTCAGGATATTTCTTGGACGAACTGTCTTGGATATCAGCTCGTTGAGGCCTCGAGCATCAGCAGTTTCAATAATTGGCATCTTCCTTGCATCTTCCCTGTTTCCGAGTCGTCCTTTATGTGACAGCAATCTACAAAGAGACGCCCGCTTAACACGCCCTCGACGCCTCGACGCCTCGACGCCTCTACTCTGTTTATCTCTATCCCTTACCACGCTGGCAGTCCGCGTCTTCAGACTACAGACTAGTTGACGAGTTCAAGATGAGAATTCTTCACAGGGAGGACAGGCTAAAGTGGCTGGCTGTCGTGGAAGAATTCGACGACACTATTTGATATCCATTCACCACATCAAAGTGGCTGGCTGCACTAGCTACAGACGCTTGCGTATTCAATATTGCATACTAGCAAAGCCACGCCGAACAAGGCCTCGTTCAGTGGCGACTATATTCATCTCTACTATCATTTCTAGCCACGGCAAGACATACAGCATCATCTTATTACATCTAATTATATTATGAACTTTTGCTGTCGGCAATTTGCCGTCTGGTTCTTCCGATAAGGTGCTCATCTTGTATCCTTGATTCCACAACACCTTTCTTACCACTCCTCCTCCCCTCTGAGACAGTCTGTTAGAGCTTGACACAGTGATCATCGCGGCAAGTTAATTTTTGTCTGACATTCATCTCCGAGCCGAGTCTGTCTGTGTGCCTATGCTTAGTTTCAGTATCCAAATCTTCTCTACTGATTTTCTGCAGCTACACAAGGAATGCAATCAATATCACCGCCATCCGCTGCATCGGGTGGATAGTCTACACGCTCTTCGTGGCGTTGGATTGCTCAACAACGGCCGTCGGCTCGATTCGCCCTAGTATTGGGCATTGTCTGCTCCTACAGCAAGCCCTTGTCCCTTGACACTGAAGAATGCCAATTCCAATTTACTGCCCTGCGTACGAATATTTGCTCCCCTTGCTCCACGCCCTGTCTCACTTCTTACAGCCAAGACGAGGCCAAAAACATAGATAAAAGTCTCACAAAGAATGCAATCCAATCTCGGTTGCATGCCAGTCCTTTCTTTGTCTCACTTTGCTTTCATCTGCTTCTTTTTCTTCCTTTTCTTCTTTAGTTTTCCGTGTGCTTCAACGCTTTCTTTCCTTTTGGCTAGTGCTGTGGTCTCAGTCGACAGGCACACGCATTTGGTCAGTCAAACCTAAAGTATTTCCAGGCCTATCGACATCCAAGCTGCTAAACGAGCACATGGCTTAGCAATGGCTCGCGATGCTATTGGATTCTTACCGCATTCTCTCATCATGACCAATGCTGTAGTGCTTTCCCACTCCCGTCTAGACCTTTCCCAGGACCTCTGAATTGCATGTCTCCAGCCTCCCCCCTCTCTCATTTGTGAATAAAATATACATATTTTCTAAACATGTCACAATGTCTTAATCATTGCTTTGACTACTCTTGGGGTGTCCTCTATCTGATGTCTATGGCTGCCGGGGTCGGCGGGCGAGTGTGATAATATTGACTAGACGCCTCCCTGGCCCAGGAGCCAGGCAATGTTTGTGTTCCATTGATATATATCTCCCTTGACTTACACGCTCCCCTTTTTGCTGTCTGCTCTCTTCAACTTAATCTCTCTGTTATTATTTCCTCTCGGTTCAGTATTTTTCGTCTTCTCTTTCTTCACCGTCGTACATCGCCAACCGCCACTCGCTTCAGTCCACAAGTTAACAGCATCAACAATTAATTAATCATTACTTTATCAACAGCAACTAACAACATGTCTTCCGCCATCTCTTCTAGCTCCTACATGGAGGACTGCGTCAGCGAGGTTTCGTCGTCCATCAACTGGGATTACTCGTCCACCAGCGTCCCTGCCATCTCTGCCAGTGTCACTGCCGCTGCCACCATCTCCACGGCCGACCCTGCTGACCCTACCACTACCATTCTCAGCTCGGCCCACCCGGCCGTCGGTACTGTCGTCACCATTGATACCGGTAGCACGGTCACCACCACCGAGGTCTTCACTACTACCTACACCTACTGCAACCAGGCGGCCGATTCCACCACCATCTGGTACGCCACCTACACTATTATCGAGGTCGTCTGTGGTGACTCGGCCACCTGGACTCAGCCCGCCATCCCTCCCAACTTTATTGAGACTGTCGTCGAGGTCAACAAGGCCATTGTTACCATCACCTGCCCCGTCGATCAGAGCGCCCAGACCGGCACAGTCACTATTGCCGGCAACGGCGTGACTGCCACCGCCGCTACACCCGCCCATAATGCCGGCGCCGGCACCACCGTTGCTGCCACCACCGCTACACCGGTGCACAACGCCGGCACCGGCACTACCGTTGCTGCCACCGTCGCTACACACGCGCACAACGCCGACGACGGCACTGCCGTTATTGCCACTCTAGTCTCAAGCCCGGCAACACACTGGAGCAGCGGCACCGCCTCCACCAAGGCTGGCGGCAACGCTCCTCCTGCAAGCCCTGCCATTCCCACCTCCCCTGCTGCTCCCGTTACTCTCACTACTTTGGCCAACACGGCCACTGGCGCCAGAAACAACAGTAGCAACGGCGCCACCAGTGCAGGCACTGGCCCTAGCCCGATTGTGACTGCCGGCGCACCCTCGATCAAGAACAGCCTATCCGTGGCCGGCGCTGCCTTTCTGCTGCTTGTTCCTTTCCTGATGTAAACAAGACTTGACGCATACCCTGTACATATTGTCTTTTTTTACCTTTGATCTTTGCCTTTGTCTTGTTATTATATCATTACGATATCTTATTTGCTTCGGATTCTCATTCATTCGCTACTATTGTCTTTCTCGATATTATAGACGAGCTGGGGTGTTGATTTATTCGCTTCCATTACTTCAATAATTTTAATTATTGCTTATTGCTTATTGCTTATTGCTTATTGCTTATGGAATATTGAATTCTATTCTTCTTTGTATGCAATATCAAGCTGTCTTGTCGCTGCTTATATTCCGTCTGCCTTGGGTGTGATTTTCTGGCTGCGGTGGGCGTCTCGTATAAACTCCTGCACATGTGTGTCTGTGATATTCTCGGAGCTGCTAGACGAGGACTCTGATGCAGTGGCAGCCAGCTTGTCGTTGTGGTTGATGTCTTCCTTGCTATCAATTCCCAGCAATTGTTTGCCTTGTTGTCAGTCAGCCTCAGCCTCAGCCTTACACAGTATTGTTCTCTGCAGCGCCGATCGTCTGCCGTTTTGACTCGACTCACCCTGATCGACTAGTTTCGTGACTAGACCTTGCGACTGGCCCGTTCCTTTTTCACCATCTTGGATGTCTACGCGCGACTTGTCGGCGACTTTGTCTAGCACAGTCTTGTAGTCCGTCTTGCTGCTGTGCGGCTGTGTTGCGCCCGTATTGGTGTGCTGCAGGGCGTCGAGCTTGCCTCCATTCGGTGTGCTGGCCATGATGTCTGCTGTGTGTAAAACTGAAAATGTAGTCTTTGATGTGATTGCTTTGGTCATATATAATGAGCATAAATTCAGAGGAGCAGGATGGAAACGCCCTTCTCTCCGGAAATGAATCGACATCAAAGAACTGCTGAGTAATGATGATTATTGGCAATGACGTCACTAGAGTGGTAACATCGAGACGGTGCTTTACTGAGTATATGCACGAGCCGCCGGTATCCTCACCGTAGCCTTGCTAGCAGTAAGATTGCAGCCGACTTCAATCGCATCGTTATACGAAGCAACATTGTAAATATCAACTGAGATGCTTTATTGCTGCTTCAAGATTATCGTGATGCAAGACTTCAACCCCTAAAAGCAGGATTTACAGTGAGTGCGGGAGCGGCAGTCTCCGCCTACAAGCGTCCTGCACCCGCCTAGCAAGTCAGGTACATCGCCCAAAGAGGAAGGCGGTGAGTTGTTTACTGCAAAATATCGCATACTGCCCCTCCAAGTCGCGTCTGATAACCGATATGGCGTCGATACATCCATTTGATATTCACTGATATTCAAAATTTACTTGTTTGATTAAATAAAATAAAAATATGGCTCCTATTCCGATCACGATTGTCACTGGCTTTCTCGGTTCCGGCAAGACCACCCTCATCCTCAACCTCGTGCCCCAGCTGCGCGCCGCCAACCCCGACTACCGTCTCGCCCTCCTCAAGAATGAGTTTGGCGATCTCGCCGTCGACTCCCAGCTGGCCACATCGAGTGCTGTCGCTGGCGTGCGTGAGCTGTTGAACGGTTGTATCTGCTGCAACCTTGTTGGCCAGCTCGGCGATGCGCTCGAAGAACTGACGGCTGCCAAGGAAGACGGCACACCAGGCCCCTCGCGCATTATCGTCGAGACCTCTGGCTCTGCATTCCCGGCAACGCTCGCGCTCGAGGTCAACCGTCTGGCACGGTCGACGGGCGGCAAGTATGCGCTCGACGGTGTTGTGAGCGTCATTGACGTCGAGAACTGGGAGGGTTACGAGGACACGAGCTACACGGCTAAGATCCAGGCGCGCTACACGGACCTGGTCGTGTTTAACAAGTGGGAGAGCAGCGACGAGCGCCGCTTTGATACGTGCCTGGACCGTCTGGGCGATCTGCACCAGGATGTTGCCTGGGTCAAGAGCAAGCGCGGCTGGGTGGATGCCGGCCTGGTTTTTGGTGTTGATGGCGGACTGCTGGCCAAGGCCCTGGACGAGGGCAAGACAGAGGTAGACATTATTGCTGGCGAGAAGAGCAAAGAGGACCATGGCCACAGCCACGGCCATGACCATGCGCACGACCACCAGACCGAGGTCGAGGTGTTGTCTGTGACACTGAGCGGCGCCTCGCCATCGTCGACTGTCGACGTCGAGAAGCTCATGAAGCTGCTAGCAACGGCACCCAAGGATGAGGTCTACCGCATCAAGGCAGTCTTGTCTGTCGCGGCATCGTCTGCTGCACTGGTCAAGAACTCGGATGAGAGCATCGACGTCGGTACTGACACTGGCTCCTCTGAGACTGAGACACCAGCAACCGGCAACGTGCGGTACATTCTTAACTGGGCATTTGGCCGCTGGACCTTTACACCCGTGGCACCAGACAGCGACGAGTCGGCTGCGGTGCTCCGTGTTACAGTAATCCTGGCCCGCTACGAGAGCACCAAATGGACCAAGAAGCTCGAGACGGGAAACTTTTTGGGGCTCGCTGGCGGTGAAGAGGGAACTCTGTCTGTCAAGAAGATTGCATAAGCATAGCGATGTGATCCGGAAAAGAGGTTGGTTGTGGTTAGCGAGCGAGTTATTTTCATTATACTATTATATCACAGGAAGGCGTTTTTGGGCAGGCACATACAATAAAGATGATAGATGATTGATAGAAAAATAGTCATGAAATATATTAAGAGTCGTGCGATGCAAACTGGACTATGATGTATCTGTATGCAATATGCTAATAAGAATGCTGGAGGCAAGGAACCAGATGAAAACAAGAACGTAAACTCATTGAAAGTCGTTGAAAGTCATTGATAATTAAAACATGTTGTGTGTGTCTTTCCAAGACGATTGGCGCTGGTGGGCTTGCCACTGGGATTGTTTCGATGTGCTGCTGCTCGTGGTGGCAACACTCTGATCGTGAAGCCAAGTCTGCGTCGGGCTTGGGCTCTCGTCTATAGTCGGCATGCTGTCGCGGTCGCCAAAGTAATAGGAGCTCTCGGGCCAGCTTGTCGTGTAGTCACCCGTGTCATCTATCTCGACGTATTGCTCGGCTGCCAAGAGACTGCACTCGCTGTCGGCATCGTCGTCGGAGCCGGAATGGTGCGATGTGGTAATCTGTGGTCGCTTCTGGACGACAGTGTCAATGGCGACAACACCATACTTTTCCTTGATCTGCGCGGGTAATAGATTCAAAGCCTTTATTAATGTAGGGATAGCCGTCGAGGACGACGCATCCGCCGCACGGTTAGCTCGGGCGTCTTTATCCCAGCGAATATTTGTGTTTGGCCTGCGGGAGGAAGAGATGGTGTGCGACGACGACTTGGGCAGAGACTCGTAAGAATAGGATGTAGTCTTACCAAACCTAACCGTCTTCTTCGTCGAATCTGCCTTGTCACACTTGATAGTCGTCGTTGGCTTTTTAAAGGTGCGTGTAATACTTGCCTTGATAGCTTCGACGTCCCACTCCAGAAGGGGCTCGTCTTGTACATCGCCCCACCCAGCGCCCTGCTTGATGGCATCGACATTGTACCCGAGAATTGGCTCATCATTTTCGCATTTAATCTCGGCATGCGCCCGCACTCTACTTGCCTTGATGACCTCGATATCCCACTCGAGAAGCTCCTCCTCTGGCTCTTCCGGCTTTATAGCCACGGGAATTGAAGCGGCCCGCTTCTCTGGTATGCTTGCCTTGATAGGATCAAACGAAGGCACCGGGGTGTGTGGCGGAGGTGTTAGAGGGGAGACTTCACCTGAATTAGGGCGTGGGCTCGACGGTGTTGGGTGTGACTGGCGCAGTGGTGAGGAATGCTTGGGTGACCAGAGTTCAGGCTTGCGCAGCTGTAAGCTCTTGCTCAGAAGCTGGCGACGCTCCTGCTCCTCGGCTGCCTTTTGCTCAGACGATTTAGTAATACCGGATCGCTGGGACCGGGGTCCTGTGGCCTGCTTTGGTCCAAATTGGCTACTTGACGGTGCCATTTCAGCATCTGTCATGGGACCAATGCGAGCTCGCTCTGTCGATCTGCTAGAGGGGCGGGTGGGATGCTTAGACCGAGCGCGCGCGGCATCTGCCTTGGTCTTGTATGGTGCCATGGCATTGTCATATGTCTGACCGTGCATGTGGAACTGGCGCGGCTCAAAAGGCGCCATCGGCGTCTTGGCAGATGGAACGACGGCACTGCTACGAACAGGTAGGCGCTTATTGAGAGGTAGAAGTGGCCGCTGAGCCAGAGGCCCGGGAGGCGGGAGTGATTGGTGGTGTTTGTGTTGGCGGGTGGGGGTAAGGGGAAGAGGTGGAAGAGGCCGGCCTTTGTTGACCTTGCTTGTAGTGGAAGATACAGACGTCCGCATGGGTGTCCGAACAGGCGACTTCTCTGATGCAGGGCGGCGGCCGTTGGCCAAAGTGCTAGGGGCACTGCTTGCAGCTGGACGGGAACTTGCCAGGCGTGGTGCCATGTGCGTGCTTTTTAGTGGTGCTGTCCGGCTGCTAAATGAAGAGGAGCTGCTCTGCCGAGCAGATGATCTTGGTTGTCCTACATTTCCCTGCCGTTGGCGAGACGCATTAGTAGGTGCAGTTGCAGAAGATTGCCTCCGCTGTGAGAGTGTTGAGATGGCTGCCACTCGGCGCGCTGACTGCTTGGCTGTCTTTGATGCTGAACATAGTGATGATCCTGCGGCAATGCGGGCCGCAAAAGAGGTTTGAGGCTCTAGAATGGCTGCCTTGAAAGGCAGATCCGAGTGGCGTGTAGTGACTCGGGTCTTTACCTGTGCCGGCGCCGGCTTTGTATTGTTGACCTTGGTGTTGTCCATTGTGCGGTTTTACAATACTGGCGGCTTTCGTTGGTTTTGTGCCTTTACTTATTGCGAGCTTACCTCGGGTAATATGCTGCCGGAACTGTTGCTGTGATGGAGACTTTGTAGTATCAATCTACAGTCCTCCTCGGATGGGACCTGGGACTGCCGGACTGGAACGATCGGACGGTCAGGCTGGTGAACGATATGAAAACTGCTGTCAGCTGTTTCCTGCCTCGGCGGCTGTGCGTTGGTTCGTCTGCGGAAAGGAAGGCTCTGGAAAATACTCCCAAAACTGCTGCTGTGAGTTTGTTTTTTCTCGGGAGATGACAGCAAAGGCGAGGTCGGGGTAGTTAAGGTGTTTTGATGATACTGTCGCTGAATCGGAGAGTGACTGTAGTTTTTGGAGTGTCGTGACGCAGCGGGTGCACTTTGGTGTCTGAGAGGGTTCTTCATTTTGGCATCGTATTCAAAAAGTTGATAAGAGATAGTATTTAAATCAAAAGAGCAGATGGCGTCGCTATGTGTATAAGAATGCGGTGCTGTTCAGGAGAACAGATGTAGGAGGTAAATACTTGAACACAATGGAAAGGTGAACAGCAGACTATCTATGCTAGATGCAAGAAAACAAAACAAAACAAAAACAAGAATTATAGAAAATAAGCAATGATCAAAAAGAGTAAACCAAAGATATAAATTGAACAAGAATAGGCCAAGTAAGTGCTACCGAACCATCAAAAGGCGAAATTCAAGCAGAATGAATCAAGTTAAATCGAGAAATATATTAATGCGTGGATGAGAGGTATTCATTGTGTCGTTGCGTCGTTGTTTTGACGCTTTTGTCGTCTTTATTGTCTCTTGTTCGCTTTGGGAAAAGTGTGGCCCCTGCACAGGTGTTGTTAGACAAAGGGACGCACGTTGTCCCAAAATAGACGTGTATGCATTCAAAGCGTCCGTATTGTTCTTTGAGCCGCGGTAGCCAGATGCGTTATGTCCTAAAACCAGAGGAACCGTGCCAGCCACAAGATAAAATAAAATAAAAATAAGACGGCATCTCGAGAGTAGCACAGCCTGCTTGGGGGCTGCATCCTTTCGTCTTGACCCAACTACTACTTCAGTTTTGTATTTTTACAGTCCGACCGTCACGGTCATATTGTTACTCAAGATCATGAGCACAGGCGGCAAGCCCTGACACAGCAGCTCGACGTCGGACAGGTATTGGACACTGGCGCTTTCGTCACGATGGGTACCTTCGTCGGGGATGGGCAGCGTCGTGAAGAGAACAGCCGCGTCGTCGCCGCTATTCTTCCTCATCAGCTCGTTTAGAATGAGATGCTGGGCGCGGCTTGGCAGATCGTTGAAAGACAGCGCGAGATCTTGCGTCGAGTAGCTGGAGCCGGCTGCACTGCCGCTGTTGCTTCTGCTCCTCTCGTTGTCGCCACTGGTACCTTCACCGCTGGAGCTGACACCAGTGCTGTGCTTCCGAGATCTGTAGTCGGCAAGAAGCTCGGCAATACCAACGCGGATCTCACTTCCACCTGGCTGAGGAGACTCTCCATCTTGATCTTCAGCATCCGGAGAAGCACGTTGAACAACTGGGGTGGACGAGTGGCGCGAGAGGAAAGGTCTGTGCGTTTTGACCTCTTGCTGCTGAGCCAGTGTGGGCGATGGCTGTGCTGCATCTTTGTCTGGCTCAGCAAAGGACACTGATGGACGAGGAGCTGCACCGGTCTTTGATCCGTTCTTCTTAGCCATAGACTCGGCCATACCGACCTTGCTCTGGCGCGAGTTGGTCCTCGAGAATGCCGGCCGCTGGGGTGGGCCAGACGAAAAAGTCTCGGCAAACATGATAGTCCGCCCAGAGTCTTCATTTGTGATTCTAGTCTCGGGCACGATGTTGCTGGAGAATCGCATAGATGAAGACGTTGTAATAGACGGAGAGAGAATGCCGGCATCTGTTGTACGGCGAGGTTGTGCACTGATGCCACTAAAACCACTGAGGTCGGCGTCGCTTGAAAGGCCACTGGATGGGACTGTAGACATGGTTCCGTAGCTTCTGCCACCATTCGAAGCAAAAGAGGCCGAGAATCCCGGAACGAATGACGACGGGCCCGCCGACAATGATGTAGACTGTTTGCCGGTCTTAGGAGTAGAGGACCCGTCGACCTTCTTGCGACGCAATGTGGGACGCTTAGAGATGGCGTCACCATGGCTTTTCCGTCTCGAAGGCTCAGCCATTAGAAGAGGCCGACGGATGGCATCTGCTTCATCCACATCACCAATATCGCCTTCACTGACGGCACTCTCGACATCGTTGAAGTCAGGGTCAAAGTCGTCCTCTGTATAGTTTCCATCGCTCTCGTCGCTGCTGAAATCAATCGCATCGTCGCCGCCATACCGAGAGCGACGAGACACACGGCCTGCTAGTTTCTGTGTGCGGATACCCATGCTCACCCCGAGACGGGCGAGAGCAGACACGGTCTGGTGCTTGTGAAGCTCGCCAAGATGGGCAATACTGGGCCGGCGTACAGCATTGCGCTTCCACCCAGCAAGAGAAGGACCGCTCGCCACATCCGATTCTCCAGCTGTTTCATCAGGAGTGACCTTGCCACGGATCTCTTGAACACTGTGCCACCATTGCGAGTCTACCAAAACCTCATCGACAAGTTGCTCTGTTGCCTGATCGGCCTCGCCTTGGATAATGGCCTCGTATGTAGCGAGGTCACTGCTAGCCAGCCAAAATACGTGCACCTCGGCATTGATTCTGAGCTTGTCGAGCAGGGCTTCAACACGGCCGCGTTCCTCATCCACCTCGCTTTCGTACTCGACAAAAACCATGACACGTAGGCTGTAGACCCGCTTCCATGCCGGGACTGTGTGTAGGATGTAACCCAGCTGAATGATCAATGTGTATGTGTCGAAGTTGGTCGTGAGTACGCTCTTGCCATCGGCCTCGAGCTCGGCCGACATTTGGATCGGCCACAAGTCAATGTATTTCTTTGTGCCGGACCCGTCTGACCGTGGTGTCTGAAGGTTATGGAACCCCTTGGCAACAGCGACATTGATACGGTGGCGATGAGCCAGATCCTCCAAAATTGTGAGATACTCTGTGGCCTTCATCATCCCCTCAGTCTTGATCACATCTGTCGGCAGAACACCTTCGAGAATTCTAGATGTGGTGTCACCACGACGCCGTCTACGGGGCACACCTACACCACTGCCGGCTATTGCTGCCTGTGCTGCTTGTGCTGTCTGTGCTGCCTGTGCTGCCTGTGCTGCCTGTGCTGCCTGTGCTGCCTGTGCTGCACCCTCAGTGTTTTCGGCGATGAATGACGGCGTATTAGATAGTGGTGCGTCTGGGATGCGCACAGTCGGGCCTGAAAGCCGCAGCTCGTCCATGTTATAGAAACCAATGACAGCAATATTGGGCCGCATGCCACCTAGTCCACTCGCGAGAATAAGGTTTCTTGTACCCCATGTAATGGATGGTGACATTGTCAGCTGAACAAAAGCTTTGATGCGAGAGTATTCGGTAATGTACTGCGTCCACATTGACTGCTGTAGTTTGGCTTCTGTAACGCCTGTTGTGAAGTCATCTGTGACAATGACATGTCCGAGGATGTAGAGCCCGCCCTTTTTCATAGAGTTACAGAACTGGATCAGGCGAGTTTGACGACGAGGGTCATTTGTGAGGAGAATGATCTGTGGGCGCCAGAATTTGATATGCTCGGGCTTCAGACGGAGAAGATACTTGCGAACCTGGTGGTAGATAAGATTCTGGGAGACGTCACCCCAGCGCTTTGGGGGACTGAGATAGTGAATAAGCAGGAAGAGAACGACTAGGAGAATGACGGAAGATGTGGCATATGTCTCATCGATGAAGAACATTGCGCCGGCTGACATGACACTGCCAGAAAAGGCTGTCTGCCAGCTGAAAAACTTGAATGCCGGCCGGAAGTTGGGGGCCGAGCCGATCTTGAGCAGGAAGCAGGCCAAATTCATAACGAAAAAGGTGACCATGTATCCCATGGAAATAAAGGTGGCAATCTGGTTAAGGTTTGCAAAGAGAGCGACCTGGGCAATGGAGTACGTGAGGATCAGTGCAAGAAGCGGCTCGTCGCTCTTTTCGGTTCCCCAAGCAAACGCAGAGAGGCCTGGCAGGAGCTTGTCCCGGCCCAGTGCCTGCATAAGCTTGGAGGCACCGATGAGGCCCATCAAGGCAGAGAAGAATGTCACGGCACATTCGCCGGCTAGAATAAAGGGAGGCCAGATGCTCATTTCTTTGATAATGTTGGGCTGGACAAGCAGCGACACGTGGGATGTACTCGCAGCCAACGATAGAATGACGACTAGATAAAGCACAAAGGTCGACCCCATGGCCCAGAGTGTGCCGACGGGGATGGACTTGCTGGGGTTGCGGAGGTCGCCGGACATGGAGGCGCCGGCAAAGATACCAGAGGTGGCCGGGAAGAGAATGCCAAAGAGGTCTCTAAACGTGCTAAGACCTCGGAACGAGAACCCGTCACCAGAGTGTGGAAAGAGGTTGGAGCGCAGCGTGGCAAGGCTGATGCCGGTAAATTCGACGCGCGATTCAGGGTCTGAGAAGGGCGCGCAGACCAGAGCCGACAGCGGGATGCTCAAGGCCGAGATGAGCAGCACAATGAGGAGGCCATTGCTGGCCTTTGCAAAGAGTGAGCTGCCGGCGAAGCAGAGCAGGGTACAGAGGACGAGCACGATTGTCTGTGAAAGGTACCCCCACCAGTAGCCGCGAGGAACAAGAGAGCCGAAGCTAAGGTTGATGCAGTCGATCAGACCAACGACGTTCATGGCCGTATTGAGGACTTGCGAGAGGTAGAAGAGCAGGCCGATGGAGCCGCCAAACTCTGGGCCGAGAGACCGCGAGATGAGGTAGTAGGTGCCGCCGCCTTTGACCTCGCCATTGGAGGCGACGGCGGATAGGGATAGAGTGGTGATGAAGTCCACAATATATGAAATTATGAGAAGTCCTGGGCTGTTAGCTGATTGTAGATGCATACTTTTGAATACGCGAGGGTTACTAACCTAGCATGCCGAGGAGACCGATCTGTCCAAGAATGCGGCCGAAACGGAGGAACATGAGAATGCTCAAAATGCTGAGGCATACGGGCACATAGACACCGGACACGACGCCCAGCTTGTGCTTTTTAGCACCATGGTCACGGTCGACGCGTTCCATGGTGAGATAGCGCGATGTTGATGTTGTGATGTTGCGAGTTCACATCATCAAGCTCACCGGAATCCGACTGGAGTGTTGTGATACCTCGCCATGCGGGTGCAGCCTGATATAAATGTTGTGAATTTGGGCGGTGTGCTTGATGTTGACTTTTGATGCCCTCGGCATGCACTTGACAACCTGATGATAGCACACTGTCTCATCAATCGAGCTGACTGCTGAGTCGATCAACTCGAGGAGCCTGTATATATATCAAGAAAATATCAAGCAAATATCCGGCAAACAACAGCCATCAAGAACAACAATGTCCCTAGGTATGTTGGGTTTCGTAACCGCAGTAGGGCAGCTAAAGTACGTTGCGGGGAGCTTGGCCCAAACAAGGATCGACAGTGCATACAGTGGCAACGACTTCCAAGATTCCTGGCGACAGCGGCAGAAAATTGCAGTGAAATGCAGCTAGCTGTCGAAAGTTGCTCAGAGTTGCAGAGCGTGTTGTTGAAAGGGTCGCAGAGACGGGTGCAGAGACGGGTGCAGAGACGGGCCAGCCCACCAACCAAGCTGCAGGGACCCAGATGAAGCAGGATGCACTGATCTTATATATCGATGCTATCCGAGCCAACAGACACTCTCTTCCTCTGTATCAACAGCCAACGCGCTGTGGCTGGCGAGGCCAAGTTGGCTGCTGTGGACCCCTGTCGCCCTGCGTCTCGGCACTGGTCTCACTGGCTGGTGTTTGTGCTCGCCAATGACTTGAGCAGGCCAGGGACGTCTTTGCGTGGTGGTGATGAACAAATTACTGAGAGCAATTGAGGGCTATTGATGGCACCCGGCGCTTTGCGGTGATGGACATGGCTCAAAATAGCCTACGTAAATGGCGCATCACTGGGGAGTCGACTACGAGATGCAAAAAGTAAGGTGCATTGGGCGTCGAGGCTCGTCACATAAGTGACGCAAATGCAAAACAGGCAAGAGCGACTCGTCTTCTGAGATATTCACGCGTGTTATTGGCAGGTGCAGCCCACCCCGCCCAATGCAGCGGTGAAGCTTCACAGGTGTTGAGACTGATTGACACGCGCTCTTGCCAGTTCGAGTGGGATGCAGCCGGTGATATATTTGATATATTTGACATATATTATACAACTTTACCGCGGAAGGCGCGACTGACGTGTAGTGTCTGAGAATCGAGACTATCCACTGTCACTGACTGCAATGTAGGAGGAGAATGACAGGTGCGTCATCGCGCCTTCCAAAGAGAGACCAAGAGACATGGACTCTCCAGAGACATGAATCCGTTACATAAGCACCGACGACGCTGATCCGGGGAGCGAGGATTCGAATGTCATTAATGAAACCAATAATCAAATGTGAAGCACTTACTCAGAATAATGTAGACAATCGACCATCGGCAAGTACGTCAATTGTCAATCTACACGGACCGCCGGGGGATTTACAGGGCAGCACGCACCCACATATGTGATGACTAAGCATGACTGGCGCTTCGATATCCAGTTTGCCGATGTGCGACGTCTGGTGCCAAACCTATGTCGACGACTTTTTCATCTTTCTCGTCTTTCTCTTCTTTCTCGTCTTTTTCGTCTTTTCTCTTCTTTCTCTTCTTTCTCGACTTTCTCGTCTTTTCGTCTTTACCGTCTTTTTTATCTTTGCATCGTTTTTTGTCTCGGTGTGCCTTGGAGTCACCTGCCAGATCCGCAATCAGGCCCCACAGTAGATAGAGAAGGGCACGATAAGGGTGGCTGCCGCCCGCGATAGCGTTCTGGAGCAATAGTGGAGGCTATCTGGTGTCAGGAACGGCCGCTGTAATATGCCCACAGTCGCTGGGTCCGGCTAGCTGCCATTCTGCTGAGCCTTTCCAGCTGTGCCTGGCTGAACCTGCGCCTGTGCCTGTTCTCCAACCCAGCCAAGTCCGTCGGCGAAATCTCTCACATATTATCACCTAGCTTTAGCGGATTCCTTCCGGTCGATACTCTCTTCGTCTTTCTTGTCGTTTTCTTCTTCATCTCCAGTATCGGCCTTTTGTCTTTCTTCTGTTGTCCTTCGACAGTCCTTCTCTCGTTTCATCCTCTCTTTACCCTTTAAAAGATCTTAGTCATCTTCAGGTCTTATCAAGCCGTCACCACAGTTGCCTGCTCTGCCATTGGACGACTTGTGCACGACCCTCGACAGCTCCCACGCCCGCGATAAACCCAGACGGCACCTGTCGATCGAAGCTGGCATCTTTGTTTCGCTTCTCTCACCATCATTGATATGCGATAGACGGTTGCCGACTTTATCACCCCCCGATCACCCTTCATCACCACCATATCGTGGCCATCTCGACAACCTCATCCTCTACCCTCTACCCTCTACCCTCCACCTCCCCGACCATGACGAGCAACGGCCGGAGCTCTCCAGCTCCGCAGCCCTCGCCTCGCGCAAGCATTGCCTTGCCTAATGACACCCCCGTCGGCTCGTTCCGGGCGCGCTCATTCAGCACCTCTGTTCCTCGCTCCGACACCACAGCTCGCCTTGCCAACCCGTTCCCGTCGTCTGCGAACTTGGGCACATCGCCTGCCTCGTTTGCCAATGGTGCCCGTGCCGCCTCCGACCGCCGCTCGCCCTCGGGCACCATGACGCCCCTCGCTGGCACCAGTGCGTCGGGAACTAATCCTGCCGGCCCTGGTGTGTCGGCTCTGGCTCTGGCTCTCTCCAGCTCGGTCGGCACTTCTCCCCCAAGACACGGCACTCCGCCCGTTCGTGCTGCCTCGCCTATTATCGCAGCTACTTCTTCGGACAATTCTTCACCCGCCATCCTCAGCAGCACACCACTCAATGCCGCTGCCATAACTCCAACTAACTATGGCTCGTTCGACTCAAGAGCACGCTACGGCGCTTACGAAGACCCCGAGATTGTGCGTCGCCATCTGGTGCAGCGGTCCGATGCTGCCAGCTTTTCTGCCGAGCAGGGTGCTGATGCCAAGGGCAAGCAGCCGGCTAGTAGCAACGGTGCCGCCGACGGTGATACCGACTCAGTAGCCGGTGGTGGTGTCGGTGCGACGGGCATTGACGATGACGAGTTTTCCAGTCTGCAGCTGCAAGGTGGTGACATTACACGACCGATTTACAAGTGGACTGAGGAGGCCACGAACAAGGTGCACCGCAGCAAGAGTTTCTCGATGCCGCGACCGGAGCCCGAGAGCGAGACTCTTGATATTAACACCATCAAGGTGCCTGGTGGTTTTCGACGCAACTACCTGCGCCGCACGGCCGAGGAGGGCTACGGCACGTACGACGACGAGAACGCCAGCGGTGCCGAGGGCCGCTCCAACGGCGGCCACCATCACACGCACCACCACGCGCACCACCACGCGCACCACCACCATGCCAACCGCCAGTCGGCTCAGCCTGTGCCGCTGTTCACGTCGAGCTTCCTCGAGTTCCTGTCCATCTACGGCCATTTCGCCGGTGAAGAGCTGGAAGAAGATGACGAGGTGCTCAAGCCGGGCGAGTACTTTTCATCGGGCGACGATGACCAGTCCGGCGAGGGTGACGACGACGACGACGCGTACGGCAGCAGCTACGGCAGCGACAGCGAGGACGACGACGAGCGCGAGCCCATGGAGGACAGCGCACTGCTGACCCCCTCGCGCCGGAGAAGACGGCGCAAGACGCGCGGTGGCAGCGGCAAGGCCAGCCCGATGAGTGCTGCGGCGGTGCTGCTCAAGTCGTTTGTAGGCACGGGTGTTTTGTTCTTGCCGCGTGCCTACCTCAACGGCGGCATGCTGTTCAGTAACCTGGTGCTGCTGGGCGTGTCTGCGCTGAGCTACTACTGCTTTGTGCTGCTAGTGACGACGCGCCTCAAGGTTGCCGGCTCGTTTGGTGACATTGGCGGTATTCTGTACGGCAAGTGGCTGCGGATCATGATTCTGATGTCGATTGTCATCAGCCAGATTGGTTTTGTGGCAGCGTACATTGTGTTTACGTCGGAGAACTTGCAGGCGGTGATCCTGGCGGTGACCGAGTGCGCGACGCTGATTCCGATCAAGTACCTGATTCTGATGCAGATGATTATCTTCCTGCCGTTTTCTCTGCTGCGCGATATCAACAAGCTGGGCTTCACGGCGCTCGTGGCTGATGCGTTTATTGTCATTGGTCTTGCCTACCTGTTCTACTATGACGTGCTGACGCTGAACAAGTTTGGTCTCGCCGACATTATCATGTTCAACCCCCACGACTGGACGCTGTTTATTGGCACGGCCATTTTCACGTTTGAGGGCATCGGCCTCATCATCCCCATCCAGGAGTCGATGCGCCACCCGCAAAAGTTCCCCAAGGTCATGTTTGTCGTCATGATCATCATCACGACCATCTTCATTACCATGGGCGCCGTGTCGTACGCTGCCTACGGCTCCAAGACGGAGACGGTGGTGCTGCTGAACCTGCCGCAGGGCAGCCGCGCGGTCAACGGCGTGCAGTTCCTGTACTCGCTGGCTATCCTGCTGTCGACGCCGCTGCAGATCTTCCCGGCCATCCGCATCACGGAGAACGCGCTGTTCACGCGCAGCGGCAAGTACAACCCGTACATCAAGTGGCAGAAGAACGCCTACCGCTTCTTTGTGGTGGCGGCGTGTGCCGCCATTGCCTGGGGCGGTGCCGACAACCTGGACAAGTTTGTTGCTCTCGTCGGCAACTTTGCCTGCATTCCCCTGGTCTACATCTACCCTGTGAGTTTTCTTTTATTTTTGTTCGTATATCCTATGCACATGCTAACTTGACTGTCTAGCCGATGCTTCACTTCAGGGCGGTTGCCAAGAGCAAGCTCTGGAAAGCCAGCGATGTCATTCTCTGCATCTTTGGTATTGTTGCCATGGTCTACACCACCAGTCTCACTGTCATCAGCTGGACCAGCGCGCCCTCTACGCCTCCTTCGCCCGGCTACTGCGGCAATCGTTAACGGACTTTCACGTCTGATGTTGCCATTGTCAGATCATCCTTATTCCAGCATGCACCAACACCAACACTTTTGACGGATCTAAATCACCTTGGATAATTTTATGCCCGCCTGTTGTACTCTATGTTGTTTGATTTTCTGTCTGTTTGTTATTTGTCCTTTTGTCCTTCTGTCCTTTTGTCCTTTTGTCCTTTTGTCCTTCTGCCTTCTGCCTTCTGCCTTTTGCCTTCTTTCCTCTCATGTTATGTTTGCATCTCATCTACTTGGTTATACCTGTCTGGTCGGTCGACCTAGTCCCGGCCAGAGCCTGTGTCTAATCCCCAGCAGTCTTTCGCTGCCTCCGTCTGCTTTTGCTTCTACTATTGCATGCTTCATTTTTCATGAGTATATATTCTTTTGCCTGCGTCGGAGTCTCATATACTATAGATTGAAGGACGAGCCCTTGTGTTTACATCTTACATTTTGTATCCTTTACTGGATTACTAGCTAAAGAAGTGCATCTCAATACCATCATGATATATGATATATGATACCTTTTATAACCAGTGCTCATATTCTACTTGCAAATCGAAATATATGATTGCATATGTGATCAATGGCCTGGCCACGAAGCTGCCTTTATATGCTCCACTGCTTGCTGTCTCTTCCACGTACGGCCATAGATACTGGAAAGCACGGGATCCCGTCCGCTCTCCCCTAGTTAAACCAGTAATCGGCGGATTAGTAGTTGGGTCGGTGACGACCAGCGAATACCCTCTGCTGTACGTTTTTATTTTATTTTTGTTGATTTTGCTACTTTTTCGAGAGAAAAGAGACTTATTTTTGCTTGCAGAGATCAAGTCATATAACGAGTCATACAACGAGACATTGTCTCTTGGACGCCGTTCGATTTCAGACACTGTATAATACACGACAAGGTCGACAGTCAAAGCAGACCAAATCAATGAGCATCCACGAGCAAAAGACAAGAGACACATAAACAGAGTGAGAAAAATACAATAATGCAAATATAGTAATGCGCCCGAAACCCGTCCGTCGTGGCTCATCCTCGTCGTTATGATTATATGCTGCGCCTCCTATCCAATGATGAAACAAAGGACAAATAAAATAAAAGAACAATCCCTAAACCCAAAACCAAAACACAAAACACAAATGGCAAATAGCAAAACTCCAGTGATGGCTATCTACCGAATGACGGACCAGTCGGCAAGCCGGCCGCTGCCGCTGTCGCTGTCGCCGTCCCGTGCGCCCGGCTTACGGCCAAACACGTTCCAGAACCGCAGCGTCTCGTCGCCTGCACCCGTCACCACGACACGGCCGTCCGGGCTCATAGCTAGATACAGCACGCGGTACGTGTGGCCCGTCAAGCTGACTACCTGGGTCATGGACGGATACTTCCACACGACAATCTGGTTCTGCGAGTAGCCGTGCGTCGAGACAATCTCGTTGGAGTTCTTGGACCACGCCAGATTGCAGACCTGGCTGCCTGTGTCGATCTCGTTGACGGCGGTGCCGCGCAGCGTGTCGTGAAAGATGATGCGGCGGTCGGCCGTACCGCCGCCCGACGCCAGCAGACCGCGCTGGTGCGGCGACCAGGCAATGGCCTTGACGGCTGCCGTGTGGTCGGAAAACTTCCACAGCGGCGTGTCCGACAACTTGTCCCAGACCATGAGCTTGTTGTCGTTGCCGCCGCTCGCAAGCTGGCCGTCTTCGCAGTTCCATTTGAGACCGCACACCTCTTGCTTGTGGCCGGCCAGCTTGCGCAGCCACTGGTCGGGCGCGCGCACGTCGCGGTGGTAGATGAGACGATCGCGTGATCCCGATGTCAGGATGTGTGTGTTCCACGCCAGCGAGCTCACACGCATTGTGTGGCCCGTCATGGTCCGCAGCCGCCGCGACTTTTCGGCATCCCAGATCTGGACGAGGCCCTTGCTTGTGCCGATAGCCAAGTGAGTGCCTTTTTGGATCCATGATACGCTCGTCACGGTGTCGTCGTCGCTCAGCGTGCACAGCTTGTTAACGCGGCTCGTCTGTGCATTCCAGAGGTAGACGCTGGATCCTAGACCGACACCCAGGACGTTGGCACTACCCCAGTCCACTAGGTTCAGGTAAAAGTCGTCTGCCAGCTCGGGAGCATCGAGAACCTTGTAGGGCACTTTACTAACGGCCCTAGGTTGCCGGCGGGGACTGAGCAGGATCTGCTGGCTGCCAAAGCGCACGGGAGACAGGCTGTAGATCTCGGCGCGAGTGTCGAGGTTTGGGCCGTGGCGGCTTTGTGGTGTGCGTGATGGTGTCGGGTGTCCGGCAATGTTGGTAAACTGACGCGGAGACATGTATGAGAAGAGGTTCTTGTGTGGTGTTGAAGGAGTCATTGATGGCGCGCCGGCAGATGAGGCGACGGCAGGGTTGGTGGTTCGTGGCGGGGTGTGAGAGCGCGTGCCGTCAATGACATTGGTGACCCGCGAAGAGGAGGGGAGGGTGCGTTCTGGAGACAAGGTGGGCGGCGTGGCCTGTGGTATTGAGTCTTCAAAGAGCTCGGCACGCAGCAGTGTAGAGAATGTGCGGTTTGCTTCCTCGGCTGGCTGGTTAGTGTTTGTTTTGTAGATAAAAAGTACACGGGTAGAAGCTTACTCCTTTGGAAGTGAAGGTCGCCGTGAGGCGTGCGCTTCTTTTGTTTTGATGGTGAGGCGGGGGAGCCGTCCTCGTGCAGTAAACTAAAGCTGGCTTGGAGGTCCTGGCCTGACCGTGTGGGGATGAATCTGGGCAGTTAGTATTGACGAGCAAAAGCCTGGGGAGTCAGAGGCAACTCACCGATCGCCGTTAATACGCTGGCGCTTTCTGTGTGGGCTCGCGCCTGGTGTGCCCTCGTGTGACGAGACGGGTGGTGCGACATGGTAGCTCTGCCGACCCAGCTCGCGCCGCAGGGCATGGTTGACGGCATCGGCATCGAGTCCGCTGGCGCTGTTGCTGCGGTGGCGTGATGTTGGTGCTGCCGGCGAGTCGAGCAGGCCGTTGCCGCTACTGCCCCGAGCAGAAGCGCGCGCAAGCCTTGCTGCGGACGAAATGGCAGCGTTTGTAGATGAGGGGCCCAAGACATCGGAGTCAGGGCTGTCTGTCATGTTGCTGTTGCTGCGCTTGAGATCGTGGAGGTGGTTGCGGAGGATAGTTGAGGCACCGGCCGAGGTGGTTGGCGGCAATGGTGCCGATGGTGTATGACCCAGTCCCATGTTTACAGATGATGATGATGATTCTGCTGGTGGTGGCGGCGGTGTGGTTGCTATCCGCGGCGAAGCAGTCTGGTATTTTGAGGAGGAGTAGGCGGCAGCGGAAGAAGATGTGACGGTTGTCGGGGGGAAATTAGAGGGACGGAACATGCGGCTAGATGGTGGTGGTGCCGTAGATGATGATGCTGTAGTTGGTGATGGCGTTGATGCCGATGGGGGGAAGGCGGCTTTTGAGCTTGTTGCAACCGGGCCGACGCCGGCCTTACTGGCATCGGGAGCCATACTTCCTTATGCAAATAAGGAAGCGTTTTGGCTTGTTGTTGTGTGGTGTATAGATGGGTGCGCAATAAAGAATGCTGGCGTAACGAGTAATTCAAGCTGGGCAAAGGTAACCGAAATACAAGAAGAAGAATACGGTAAGTAGCTAAGGAGCGGGTTGTGCAGATGCCGCCGATATGGTCGTAGATGTCGTCGTCGTTATCGTGAGTTTTGCCGTCGTCGTCGTCGTCAATAGTCGTCGGGGTGATTGGCTTGGAGCTGTGTGATGTTTGAGCTGGACGATCTGATCTGTAGAGATAGCAGGGAAAACGAGCGGCAGGAAGTATCTCGTCCTAGTCCTAGGTAGTCGACGTCGTGTGTAAGAAAAAGAGTATGGGATATGGGTATAAGAGGCGAAAAGAGGCAAAAGATGCAGAAAGAGACAGAATGAGGCAAAAGAGGCAAAATGTATGCTTGGGGTCGATAGAGACTCTGTGACAAAAGACAAGAGTTTCAGGGTATCGTGAGATGTGAGGTGTGAGATGCAAGGTGGAAAGAGGTTGTCCGGGAGGGGATTGCTTAGATGGAGCAGTGGGCAGACGGTATTACGGAGTAGACAGGCGGTAGACGGTGGATGGGTTGGGTTGTGGGTACAAACTACACGCACTGCAGGGAAAACAGAAAGTCGAGGGGAGGGAAAGTGCGAGCGACAACAACAAGAGACAAAGACGGGAGACGAGAGACGAGAGACATGAGGAGGCAGGAGGCGACGACGAGAGGGAGGAAAGTGCGGGAAGACGGCGGGCGATTGCTCGTCTGCTGTACTCTTAGGGGGGAAAGAGGAAGACAAGGGCAGTTGAGCAGTTGCAACCAATCAGAGGCAGGGGATGGACGCTAGTCTATATGTATTAATGCTGGTGCTGGGTGCTGGGCTACAGTATTATTGTGGAGCATCCTCTTCTCAATCCGTAGTGCGTCTCGCAGTAATAGGCACTCGTCAGTCTACTACCAGAGCTAACAGTGGGGCGGGCCGCAGACAGCGCTATTGCCTTGTTGTGAGCTAAGGCTGCGACGCAAAACACAGCGCGGCGACGAGGCCGTTGCGCATGGTGTTTGGTGGTTTGGTGGTTTGGCTGATTTGGTATGGATTGGTGTCGCTTTGGTGTGTGTCTGGCGTTCTGGAGCCGTTTTGTTTATTTTGTATTTAATTTGTATTTATTACTCTGTATATATATTGTGGTGTCTCAGACTTGGCTGTCTCTTTGACGCGGCAGCAACGCGCATTCCAGTCGTTGATAGATTCAGGCCGTTTTACCTTTACTTTTACCTTCTACCTTAACTAGCTGCTTCATCTGCTGGTGGCTTGCCATGCTGTCTCCCTGGCTAGAGGGCCGTGACCAGATGTGCAGCCTTGAAGCTGCCATCCGAGCCGTTCGCCTCCGCCGTTCGCCATCCATCCAGCCTTGCCCATGTCTGATAGGATGCGACAACTTGGTCTGTACTTGTACCATGAGTGTCTACATGCGTCGTATCGAGCCATGCATTCTGTGGCGATAAAGAGATATCCGACAGGCCTGTGCCTGAATATCAGTCGGTTGCAGAATGCATAGAGACACAGCCTCGTGCCCAGCCGTCATCTTATCTTTTATTTCTACTTTTATTTCTCCTTTTATCTCTACTTAACCCTACGTGATAACCGCTCTATGCTTATACTTGAGTTTATTTGAATTTATATATAAATACACAGATCGATCGAGTAACCAATCTATGCCTGTTCCTGTCGTCTCGTCTTTGTTCCTGAATGCCATGCTCTGTCCCGTGAATGCGCTGTGTTATTGTCCGATGAACCACACTGAGTGACTCTTCTTAGATGACTCTTTGACCCTGAATTCACGATACTCATTCACGCTCACATCCAGCCATCTATTCACGGTTCATACCCCAGTTTCGATACATCTTCGCGTGTCCATTTCTACGTCCCCTTTTTACGCCTATCGTCACATCACGTCTACTACGTCCACCACGCCACCACGCCATCACGTCATAAACCAAAATAAACAATATCGCGAATGTCTCTGCTAATAGATCGACTCTGCTCCAGCGTGAACCGTGATGTGGTGGCCAAATCGCGGGCCTGCAAACTGTGGGCAAAGGGATGCCCTGATGCACCTGGCAGCCTCCACCAGCCCCGTAAACACTGTTGTAATCATACTCTACAACTCGACGTTACGGTAAACAAGACGCGTGCCGATTGGCTGATTGGCCGTCGTTTGCTCAGGCTGCATTGCATCGTGCAAAGGCCTCTAGATTTTGTCTATTTTGACCTGCAGACGCGCGCCATGCATGCGTGCGGGGCCTCTTTGGCTGGATTTGGCACATGTGATTGGTTCTGACCAAAGGTGGGTCTGCACGATTGGCTACTGACGCGACTTGCTGTTGTTGTTTGTCTGCAGTCTGCTCCGTAATAATACCTCCTGAGCTCCTATTCCACTCTTGTAATACTCCGTACTAATACAAAGAGATCCCTTGCCTGCCAAAAGGAAAACCACTTTACGCGTTGTTTTGATTCTATTGATATTGAATCTAGTGGTCTATCAACTCGAGTCACTGAATCAATGCGACTTAATGTGGCTTTCTTTGCATTTGTTATTGTTTTCAGACATCTGATTAATTGACAAAAGCAATTAGCTATTAAGTTGCAACGGGTCTCACTCAGAGACTTTCATTGCCTATCGAATAGCCCTGAATAAGCATATCAGTTCATGTCGTGATGCTCGCCAAGTCTTGCTCTGTTACTTACATAAGCACTCACTGTCCCGTTCCTTCCTATTTGATACCTGTCACAGCGTATAACGGCCTAACACTGGCCGTCCTCCGTACGAAACTAACAGTACGGATATCAGATGAGACACGTGCACAATAGCCAGACGACCTTAGCTTACCCATATTACAGACTCGCTCCCGCAACTTAATCGGCTTATATCTTATATCACATCACATGCATGTTGTACTGTACTTGTATTTAGCAGTTTTCAATTTGGTGTCCAGTTTGGTGTTCCATGCTCAAACTAGTAATGGTTTAAATAGAGTCAGGCATTCCGTCAAGTACAAACCACAAAAAGCATAGTGCAAATGTGCAAAACAAAAGAAAACAAAAGAAGACAACACCTTGATTATTGTCCATCGCTCTATATATGCTACATGCAAAGAAAAAGGTACAGTACAAAATAGCAAAAGGAAGGGAATAAGTAAAAGAGTGAAACAGGAGGACAAAATAAGAAGAATGAATTACAAGGAAATGTATTTGGGAGTGCATAAAGGGAGGGAAGAAGAAGTAGAAAGAAACAACCAAGAAAACGACAAGAACAAGGAAGAAAGCAGTGGAAAAGCAGGAAGATATAGTGCATGCATGTTGAACATTGCTCTCTATCCGGGTATGCAAAACCCCGCAGCCGTTGTGATGTGAATGTGATGTGATATAAAAGTGATATAAGGTGGTGTAAGTAATGTAAACGTGAGGGTAATTAGAGTGAATGTGTAAATGTAAAAGGAATGTGTCGCTGGTAACAAATCGAAAAGACCAAAAGATCAAGAGATCAAAAAGGAAAGCAAAAGAGTGAAAGGCATCAACATATACCAGCACCGTCAACATGCCGCCCATACCCCGATACAACATCGTCTCTTTGTCTACCATCGAGAGCCGAGCTTGAGTGTCCATCGAGCAAACTAGGCCTGGACAGCTTGGAGTGGCCGGCCGGACGTCTTGCTTGCTTCAACACCCTCCAAGCAAGCGTCTGCGCCTCCAATTCCTGCAACATCGATATCGATATTGGCATCCGCATCCGCATCAGCTTCGCTCATAACATTCGGCGTCGCCGGCGGGTCGGGTGTGTAGAACTGCGCCTGTGCACTACTGGTCGAGGCACTCAGTAAACCACCGTCCTCGTTTTCGTCATCTTGACCGTTTTTGTCGTTATCCTCATTATTCGCAATATCCTCATTGTCGTCATCCTCCTCGATAGCTGCGGCGCTCGCCTCGCCCGATACATACCGCTTGCGCTCGGCATTTGGCCCTTCGGCATTGCTACCCGCAGCCTCACTTTCGTCGTCGTCGTCGGACATAATCGCCTTGCCATGCGTGCTAGAACGGCTGGTGCCCCGCACAGACGAATACTTGCGATGCAGCTCGCGGAAACTGCGCGCTGTCGCTGTGCTCGCACTGGTCACAGACCCGCGTCGTTCGCGCTCTTGAAAATTCGCCGTCCGATAGTCGCTGTTGAAGCTAAAGAGGTTGTTGTCGGTCACGGCGTTGACGCTTCCGTCAGTGGGCGCGGGCGCGGGAGTAGTCGAAGACACAAGGTGAGAGTCTTCCGCGCCCAGGTCCAACGGCGACGAATGTGCAGTCGGCGTAGTCGTGCCGCCGGCTGCTTGTCCCTGCTGCTGCAACGACTGTGCCTGCTGCTTTCTGGGGATAATTGCCGAAAAGTCGCCGCCAAAGGTGATCACCGAAGCCTTCTTGCCGTGCACAACAAACGACCCTGTGCCACGTTCAAGCGTCGCCGGCTCCTCGCTGCCATCTTCGGGCGCACCAGCTGCTGCGCCGTCCCTCGGCTTCCGGCCGCGCGTCGACAGATGGCCTGCACCTTCTCTCAGCGTACGCTGGAGACTGCGCCGAATCTTACTTTTGTCTACTGGCGTCTGCCCGTCTTGTCCAGACTGGGTCTTTGAACCCTCGCCCTGTGCGGCATTGGCTTCCTCCGCGAGCGAACCGTATTTGTTCTTGTCGGAGCTGGCCGCGCTGGTTCTGCTGTGCACAGTGCTGAGCAGTCCTGTCTTTTGGAGCAGGTCGTACTCTTCAGCATCAACATCGTTGGGGTTGTGCTCCTTGCGCTTCGAATCGTCTGTAGACGCAGATCTGGGTAGGCCGTACTCGTGTGCAGAGCTCAGGCTTCTGCCGTGTCTGGGAGGAGTGGCCATCACTGACGGACCAGACGAAATTGCACTAGACACGGAAGCTTTGCGCAAACTGGCAATGTCGAGACCGCTAGGCGTCACATCTGAGGAGCTGTGCTGCTTGTGCTGAAAGAGGTTCACTGCAGAAACGCTCGCCGGCGGGGTTTGGAACACATCGCCCGTGGAAGAGGACACTGGAGAATCCGGCGCAATAGATGCTACAAGAGAAGTCGATGTGCCATTAGCACCCCCGGATCCAACACTAATGCCGGCCTGAGAGCCACGGTGGGCCACCGACTGCGGGCTGCGAGGCAGTACCGTGTTTGCAGTGCTGGCCTTGGAATGCTCCCGTTGCAGGTGTGGCGGTTGCTGTTGCTGCTGTTGCTGAGACGCTCGCTTGTCAGGCGAAGAAGACGATGCACTACCACCACCACCACCTATTGCCATGCCGGCAGCAGCTGCGGATGCACCGATCATACCGGCAATAGCAGCACCGCTTTCCAGGGCATGCTCAGGGTCAATGTTGGGGTGCTGCTCGTCCTCTAGGTCCATCTGCAAAATGTCCCGATGACATTTGAGACGCCACATTTCGATCCGGGACCACTTGATTTGCTCGTCCATCCGCATCGCAGAGGTGAACATTTGTTCTCTTGTCTTGGGCTGGATCGGCGCAAGAATCTGCAGATGACGGGCATTGCGCAGCTGTAGCTCAAGCTTCTTCTCCTCCTCTTCAAGCTTTACATTGGCATCTTCCATCTTCTGTACCATGATATCTCGGCGTGCAATCAATATGTCGTCCGCCATCTTTTGGTCGATGCGGCTCCGAGTAATCGTGACTTCTCCGGTGGGTGTCTGGACTGATTTGGTCTCGTCAGATCCGAGATGCCTAATCGCGCGCCGGTCTTGACCCTCATACGGTCCGCCGGCTACCCCACGCATGCGCACGCCCGATGTGCGGAAAGCAGCCGCATAGTTGAGCTTGGCGAGCCAGTCGTTCATTTCTTCCTCATTGTCGGCAAGAAGAACCTCCTCAGCGTTTCCAGGGCGGACATATGTGAAGGCATGCTTGTGTCTCTTGTAAGACGAGTCAAGCAGCGCGACTGCACCGTTGGTAGACATTAGAGCATCCGGCTTAAACTCCTCCAATGGCGGCTTGAAAATAATCGGAATGTCGTCATGGCCGTGCCGGAGGTGCGTCTCATACTGGTGTATAAGGTTCTTGACCCAAGATGTGTTTCGGAAGAAGTACAGCTGAGCACCTGTCAAGATTGCACCCCATTCCTGCCAGGGTGACCGGGTCTTCTTCTTTTTCGCGTCCTTGCGCCACAGCAGGCCAACCTTGGTGATCTTGATGTCGACTATGCCAGGGTGCGCTTCTTGTGGGTTGACCGCAGTCTTCTCAGTCATGAACGCATCCGGGCGAGACCGGGCAGAAACAATTTGCAAGATACCTGTCCGGAAGAAGGTCTTTTGTAGTTCCTGCATGTTTAGAGAGCTGACAGTGCCAAGGTATCCGTAGGTGTCCTCTAGCTGCATGATTTCTTTTAGGTTGGGCCGGAGGATGTCGAGGCTGTCGTCGATAATGAGAGTGTATGGGTCAATAGGCTCTTTTGACGACTTTTTCGCGATATCTGGGTTCCCGTTGGGGAAGATTGACTTCCGCTTGGCCTTGTGAGTAACGATCCGTTCTCCATTAATGTCAAAGTCATCCTCGACGTGAATAAAGGGTGTGTATGAAATGTTGTCATAGAAAACCTCGAGAATCTCGTCAAAGATGCCCTCGCCCCGGGTGTTCTTCTGATAATCGGCTCTCTGCATCTTGTGCTTGTTGTTCTTGTTGAAGACGTCGGTGTGCAGGATCAAGAGAGAAAAGGCGATAAAGTAGGCTTGATCGGGAGAGGAGAAGATACCAGGGTTACACTCGTGGTAGCGGTTAGCAAACGACTCGAGGAACCGATCTATTTGCTGCGTCTCCCGGGGTAGCTCAGCTTCCATCAGCAGCTTTCGAATAGCCATGTCCATGGGATCACCAAAGAACTTGAAGGTGCGCATGTAGCTTCTCAGCACAGACTGTGAAAATGGATCGTTATTTTTGGATAGTGCACTAGCAATAACGCTGCGGCTGACAACTTCCTCTAGTCGCGCAAGGTACTTTGCAGGCGTATCGTCATCCCGGCGCTCTGGCAGAACAAAGGAATCCCGTGTTATTTGGAGGGAGTTATTCTTTGATGTGCTGGAGCCAGGTGTGACGGGGGTTATGGCGCCGTGGCGGTTGGGCTCAGAGTTTTGTCTGAGCCGACTCAATCCAAGTAGGTCACTGAAGCTCTTTCGGCCAGTAGCAGATGTCGAGGTTCGCAGCGCAGGAGTAAGGCGATCGTCGGTAGACTCGCGGCCACCTCCTACAGACTCCCGTCCGATAGAGCTCAGGGTCGAGGACCGGCCACGTCCGAGCACAGTAGGACCGCCAGGGATGGAGCGTGTTGGTGATGACTGGCCCGAGTTTCTTGAACTTGGCCGGAAAAAGGCAGATGCAGGAGAAGGGTTACCCTTTTGGAAAAGGGCCATGGCGGGAGATGGGGCGAGGCCGGGAGGGGTAGTGATGCCTCGTCTCTGTGACACAGGGCGGGATTGGGTAGGCGTTTCCTGATTTTCGGCACCAAGACCACCGCGGCCGAAGGAGTCTACACCACGGCTTGAAGCTCTAGGTGAGGTGGTATTTGTGGCCGGGCCATCTTCCGAAATAGAGCTGTCGATGGGTGTGGGTGCTGTCTGGCCCTTTTGCGGGAGGTGTCCGATAGGGAAGAGCGAGGAGGGGTTAGAGCCCTTGCGGCGGCGCGGGAGGCGGAAGAATGTGGTTGTGGTGGAAACAGTGTGTGTGGTTGTGGTTGTGGTGCCATAGATACGATCGCCCGAGCTAGCATCCGACCGCGAGGACTCGGACAGGCGGTTCACGGGAAGAGCTAAAGCGGAGTTGACGTCATCGCCGTATTCCGGAGGTGCATGTGCATTGTGCGATATGCTGGTGCTGTGCCGCTGGTCAGTTATGGCAGCCTCGTCAAAGGCAACGACAGGGTTCTTGCCGTTGGACTTTACTGGTCCAATAAGCGACTTTCGGCGGTCTCGTCTGGCCCAGCTGCCAAATGTGCTGCTTGCCCTCCCAACGGGCTCCTCTTGGTCGGGAATGCGCGGCAAATCGCTAGATTTACGAGCTAGGTTAGAAAGCTTGACACGGGACTGCTTCTTTTGGGGACCATGAAACTCGAGAGTCGGTGCAGTCATGATAATCTCAGGGGCTGTATTGTTAGCAAGACTGTAGGGTTGAGATTGAAAATTTGGGCTTAAGTTTATAAGAACCAAGACGTACGGTTGGGCATTGGGGGGGCTGCATTCGCTTCTGCTTGAGCTTGTTGCCTCGCACGAGCTGCTAGTTGCGAGTCGGAGGCGTTCCGGAAACGAAGGAGGGAGAAGCGGCGATGCTTGGGGGTCTCGTCCTGGATGGGAGGTGAGTCGGGGCGAAGAGAGCTGCTGTCGATGGATACTACACCGCGAGTGTTGTTACGGTTGACGTTGAATATATCATCGGTAGGGGTAGATGGTGAAGCTTGGTGCACAACGATATTGGTTGGGGTCGTTTGGACAGGCGTGAGAGCCAACGACCGTTTTGCGGCTGAATTGCCAGCGGCAGTAACTGCGGCGCCGAGGCTGGTCTCAGCGCCGACTGAGAGTTCTGCAAGTACAGGATTACTCAGTTGAGGAGCTGCAGAAGGACCGGGCTGGCTGTAAATGCTATGCAGGTCGTGCTGGCTGTGCTGGCTGTGCTGGCTGTGCTGGCTGCGCTGGCTGCGCGGGCTTTGTTCACTGTGCCGGCTGTGTTGGTCAAATTGATCATACTGATCTTGCTGGCTAGATGGACGGGGCTGAAACGAAGGGGGTAGCTGCTGTGGAAGCTCTTGTTCGGGTTGCTGCGGCAGTTTCGGTGCGGAGAGGGGATTGCAGAAGGCATTGTGCCGTCGCATGTCAGAGTCGCTGGCCATTACGCCACGGCGACGTAGGAACGGCATCTTGGCTACGACCGTATTGGATGATGTGCGATAAGACTGAAGATTGAAGAACGTATACGGGGTGATCAAGCGCGACAATCAGCAGGCATCATACCACCACCTATGAAAGAAGCTGGTCGAGACGAGAGGTCTTGGTTGACATTGCGAGCACCTGCAGGAGGCAGAGGCGGATCGGACGAGCGTATACTGAACGATAAGATACAAATATTGGTATTGGAAGCAGGGTATTGGATGAATCGAGAAATTGTCGAGTTGTCAAGAACACCAAGGCTCAGCCGTTCGGACTTGGGTCGTCGGTCGTAGTATTATTGGAGGCGTCGAGGCGTGAGCGCGAGGTGTGCGTGAGAGACGATAGGGATAGGGATGATAGGGGAGCTGAGGAGTCGACGTTGGAGATTGGTGGTGTCGAAACCAGGTCGCAGAGATTTAGAATCCAGAATTTAGAATTGGGAGGACGGTCGATCAGTTCTGGCTGCAGGGTGCTGAAGAGGAGAGGCGACAACCAAGCGACGAAAGGATGGATGAGACAGAGAAACAAGGAAGGATTGTCAGACACAGGCGTAGGTGGAGAGAGGGACTGGAGAGACAAGTATCGATTCGATTGAAAGGCGGCACAGATACAAACAAGACGTTTGTTGAGGAATCCTGCAGACTGGACAGCCAGGAGCCAGGATAGGGGGATGACGGTAGTGGTGGTTGGATGAGACGCCAAAAAGAGAAAAGGCTGGGAGTGGCACGTTGACGGATAGGGGACGACTAGGACGACTGGAGAGGCCTGTTAGGCCTAGACTCGCTAGATAGAGCTAAACTACTGTGGCAGCAGGTGCTCCCGACTCTCCAGCAGTCTAGCTAACTAGGTCTTGAAAAAGGTGGAATACGGATCAAGTAGGTGCTCGGTGTATCTTGAACGATATGGGGCAATGAAAGCTCAAAAGGTAAGAGCGATGGAATTCTGCCCGTAGCTCCTTCCTGGTTCCCAAGTTCTGAGCATTGGGCAGACTAGCTAATAGGTAAAGAGCGATGGACGAACAGACCACAAACGATTTCCAGGCTAAGATAGGAAACAGTCTGTTATCAAGATTTTACACCGAGGGAGCCGGCAGTGTTTGCGTTTGCGTTTGCATTTGCGGTTGCATTTACGGTTGCATTTGCATGGCGACCCGGGAAGCACAGCCCCCGGAATTTCAGAATTTCAAATGTCCAAGAATGCCTGTTCTGGAATGCGTCGCGTGCTTGATCTGATTACTCCGTACACTGGGGACGCCGGCGTTTCCACGACACTAGCGCTAGACTAAAGACTCCGAACACGACTATCGACTGCTAAAAACGGCAACAACCACGCAACAGCTCTTTCCTCTAATTCTTTTTTGTTTGTTTGTTTCCTCTCTCCGTTCCTTCTGGATTCTGGTCCAGTTAAGAACCAAACAGGAAAGCGCCGGCAAGCAGGCAAGGCTCGGAGTGCATAAGCTGACGCACTGCTGAGAGCGAATAGTACAATAAAAATAGAAGGAAATGGCAGGAGCGGCTGGTTCCCACGAGAGCAAGGCCTCCACTACGGAGTACACTACGGATACGAATAAAACGAGCAGCAGTTTGTCAATGTCGACTGAACGGGGACCGAGATGAATGTGAGATATCGAAATTAGGTAAGCAATCAGGACAGAAATAATCTTTCATAATTCAGAAAATGGCAGATATAATAACGATGATTTTAGACCAGGCACCGGTGAACGATTATCCTTGAAAAAAAAAAAAAAACAGTCTGACCTCGATAGCAAGCGTTATCCAAGACAAGGTCCGAGCTGACGTAGCTGATATTGACCACGTAAGAATACGTATATTTGTATGGGGAGACGGGATTCAATACAATCTTTTTAGACCATCGAAGATCATATTCACAACAGTTCAGTAAAAAGACTGAAATCCGGGTAGTCAGAAAGACAAGTCAAAGACAGAAGAGGGGCAGGTGTGACTGAACTGATTGCATTGGCTAAAGACACTCATCAGACTCGAGCACTGTCCGGAAAACCACAAGTAGTTGCCACGCAGACACAAGGTCGGCTCAAACGCATGCTTGTAGAACTCGGTGACATAGGTGCTGCCGTACCGGCTCTGCTAAAAGCTGGCGTGACCCCAGCCTGTCAGCGTGGGAGCCTAGTCATTGAAGAAGATGCCGCGGAACTTGACACTCGGTGAGCCAAAAACGGCTGCTTTTGTGTTATTGGTTTTGCTAGTATCACCTACTGACCTCTGCATGGCTATATACGTTCTCTGTGCTGCAGGCACATCTGCCCACCAGTATCACGGCAACACGCCAATCTTCTCTGATATGCTATAGGCACCAAACACTGAACCGCACACGTCGCTTCCAGCGATTACAAAGGCCGCATCCTGTCCGGACCACGGACTGTCGACGATCTGGTCCGCGTACGTGACAGATACCAACACAGGCGCCATAGTGGATAGCGCAGCCTTTGACCGGCCAATAGTTCCCAGAATAATGGCCGGACGCTTGCCCGCCTTTGCGACAACCGAGGCCCAGCTTGTGGTGGTGACAGCTGCATTGAGGCTGCCTCCGAGAGCTCGTCCAAAGTCGGCTGCTGAATCGTTGGCAACGCGAATGACTCCAGGCAGATCGTTTGGGTCGACATAAATCTGGGGAGCAATGCCTCCGGCAGTGCCGTCCAGCTGGTATGAATATGGCTGTCAGCTTCTGAAAACAAAAACAGATTCGACGCCGGTATGATGGAGTCTGCTGTGGTAAAGCTGATAACGATCAAGAGAGACAGCCACGCTGTCCGCAGAATTTGTAGCACACCCATATTGGAAGGCGATAAGCAATGGTGTCTGTAAAGCAGTTTAATTCTCGCTTCGTTGTGATGAGCACTTGTCATATATAAAGTAGCAGGCTCGGGTAACATATACTTTTATCCAGGCGTGTGATCGAGAGTGCCGCATATGAAAAGCAGAGGTAGTCGGTGCTTTTATCAATGTTAATGAACTCATATAAATAAATCACGGCCATCCAATGTGCTCGGTTGATGCGTGTCAAGTTGCCTGTATATTTTAAAGGTCTATAGGATGGGAATGGAATGCGTAAGATTAATAGAGAGTAAAGAGCAAAGAGCAAAGAGCAAAGATTAAGAAAAAAAAACAGTATCGCATGTGTTGCTTGGATAGATGTATGAGATAACCCCCATCTGGTTGACAAAAGAAATGAAGAAGAAAAAGATGGAATTCAACAGCAGGAAATGGGGAAGGGGATATAATAAGTAATAAACAGAGTAGGGCATGACAGAAACAGTAAATCTGATGAACCGTGTTGACATCCAGACATCCAGACATCCAGACATCAAATGCCTATGCAGACGCTTGGGTAGCTTCGGCTTGGGCTAGCAGCCGTGCCCGCCAGCCATTGCACACCTCCTCAAACCCGCCGACAACATCGCCGCACACATGCGCACACTCGCGCCGCTGTAGCCGCTCGTTCCAGTTGCCCCGTGCCAGCCATCGCTCGCCCTCCTCGCGGAGTTCCTCGTCGCGCCGCATCTCTGCAACCAGCTCCTTGGCACTACGCAGTCGGCGGGTTGCAGTCGTAGTTGTCTGCCGTGCCATGTGCAGCGTGTCCGACAGGTAGTTGAGCGTCGACACGAGATCGTTGGTCAGGCCGTGCAGCGCCCCGAGGGATTGGTATGCATCTGCACTAGGACGTGGCATCTGCTCGGCCAGCGACGACAGCATGGGCAGCAGATCATCCTCATCTTGTTCGCCATTTCCGCCGTCATCCTCGTCGTCCGTGTCGTAGCTGATGGCGACACCCACGAGCGGTGTAGGTGCCAGGGCCATGGGCGAGAATAATGGGAAAGCGAGGGCGTGCAGTTGCCGCGTCTGGTGAGTCAGGTGTGTTGTTAATGCAGAGTGCGCGGTGATCAATCGTGAAGCACCGCCTTCGACGCCCGACTGCGAGCCCAGGTCGCGCAGCTCCTCTGTCAGCCGCTTGCACACGCCGTCTGCGGGACCGCCGTTTTCCTCCGTGCCCCGCCGCGCGAGTGACTCAACTGCATCAATCTTGGCCACAAGGCTTGTCGGCATTCCTGGCGACTCCAAGTCCGACTCGGAGCCATATTCTGACCCGTCGTAGACACTGTCTAGCCGCTTGTGGCCCCGCCGCCCATTTGCTGTTGCACCCGCTACACCACCGCCGCCGCCATTTGCTGCCGGCAAGCTGAGACTGGTGCCCCGGGCCCGTCCAATCTCGGCACCGTTCACACCGTGTGAGCTCGTTGGGGATGTTGCATCACCATTATTGTGTCCGTCTAGTTGTGTGTCATGTGCTCCGTTGTCGCTGCCTGAGTCGTTGCCGGCCTCGGACAAGCTGATATCCGGGGGTTGTGTGCCATCACCGCCGGCCCCTTCCTGGATCTGACTTTCGGTATAGTCGTCATCATAGTATTCGCCCTCCTCATCTTCGTCATCTGTGAGCGCATCAGCCAGCTCGTCGGCCAAGTTGCCGAGACCGCCCATACCGCCACCGCCGTCTAGTCCGCCTAGCCCATTGCCCATACCGCCGCTTCTGAACTCGTCGATGCCATCGCCCTGGCTAAATGATGGGTGGAGGTGGTGTGTGGGTGTCGTGGGCTCGTTTCGCCGGTCATCGGGCGACATGCTCTGGAAGTCCATGGTGGAATGGCGCGAGTGCCGGGGCGTAGTGGGCGCCGACATGGCCGGAGATTAAGGTGTGTAGATTCGGAGACTCGGTCAGGAGGTGTGTCGCAGTGTAAATGGCAATGCTTGATTGTCGTTGTATCTTCCTTTTGCGTCTTGTTTCTTTGTATATTATTGTGTGCTGATCTTGGCGTTGTTGTTGTCGTCCAAATCGCTGGCGGTCAGTCTTGCTCTGCTGTTGTTTTGATCGCGTCGTTGCTATTGACAGATATTATACAGCAGCAAAACAAGGGTGATGAAGGGGAGGTCAATATCACGAAACAGTCGGGCCTGATATAGGGTAGGGGGTTTTGGCGTTGTTGTGGGCTGGAGGGGGTTGCGTCGTTTTGACAATGGTGGAAGAATGGATGAAGAGGGGGGAGGTTATGCCAGATGTCTACACTGTGATTGATGCCCTGACGCTCAGATGCCCCGTAATGCCGGGTCCAGGTGGGTGGTTGGGCAGGCTGTAAGATTATTACTCCTTAGACAAACAAGGAAGGAACATGAGTTGCTCCTGTCGATTAAACAATCATATGCTCTACACTTTGATCTGTCTAATCCCAAAACGTATGACAGAAACAAAACAAAGGGACGAAATGACGAAGCAACAAGGCAACAATACTAAAGAATAACGGTCGGCACACCGGCCTGCCTGTGAGAATGCGCTGGGTGCTGTCTCTGCGCCATGTCTCGGGCGTCTCACCACGTCACATCGTGTCCTCGTTAGTGTTCTGTTTGCTTACATAAACCTAAGTGCCCTGTGCCTGACGCCTAGCTTCACCCGATACAGTGGCAAGAGCGGCCCGGGTGCAGGTATCTTTAGCTGCCTAGTGTTGGAGATTCCAGCCAATAGGAGAGGTGGGGCAGCATAGCATGTGGCCGATTAAATAATTATTTTTACAAGCAGAAATAAAACATTTAATGTGCTAGGACGGCTCTAAAAAATTGATGTCGAAAATATAGCTAGCTGCACGATGATGCGAGATGCGGTTGTGGTCATTTGATCGGTTATCACGGAAGACGAGCGCATAAGTCGGCACGGCGAGATAGAACGAGCAGATAGCGGAAAGACGAGGCAAGGTTACATACCACAACATATCTCGGCAACAACCACGACGACAGCCATTCGGTCTCAAACGACAAAGAAGACGACAGGCACAGACACAAGGCCAAGAAGCCTCGAGGTAATCCGGCACAATGGCCAATTTCCGGCGCTTCGAGCCGAGCGATCTCAACAAGCTGTCCAAGTGCAATCTTGACCGCTACACTGAGACCTACGAGCTGTCCTTTTACATGCAGTACTATGCCAAGTGGCCAGCATTGTTCCAGGTGGCTGAAGACAGCGACGGCAACATCATCGGCTACAGTAAGTCTCATCTTGGCCCAATGGACTTTTGTTCATGCTGACCAAAAGTTATGGGAAAACTAGAGTCGTCACCGGACGAGTACAAATACTCTGAACACTACCTCCCCTGGCACGCGCACATCACAGCAATTACAATAGCTCCCGAGGCACGGCGACTGGGCATCGGCAAACTGCTATCCCAACATCTGGAGATAGCAGCAGATGCCAATGATGCGTGGTTCGTGGACTTGTTTGTGCGCGTCACCAACGAAAAGGCCATCACCTTTTACAAGAGCATGGGCTACAGCGTGTACCGCGTAGTTAAGGAGTACTACGGCGACCACTCGACCGACCCAACAAAAGAAACAGAAGATGCCTACGACATGCGCAAGGCAATGAAGCGGGACACGAAACTGGAGCACATCCGCGACGACGGTGAGAAGAACGAAGTTGAGGCCTACGATGTGTGGTAGGCGGACAGGCGGGGCAGGCAGCACGCTCTCAGTGATTACTCCGTCCTCATCGTCTCTCCTGTTTCTCTTATCGGACCTGTCTACCTGTCGCTTTCTCGTGCCTTTCTCCCTTCTTCACCAGCGTCTAGCATACAAACCTGATGACCATCTTTGTAGACGTGATGTGCTGCTGGCTCGGCTGTCTACAACTATGTATCATTCCATAGAAACATGCCTAATGATTGCATTTTTAATATATCTTGTTTGATTCTCTCGAAAAATGCCAGTCATCCTCTCCTCATCTATCGACTTAGTCATCTCACCTCCTTAATGCAATATCTGATACACACCTGGCCGTTTCTCTCCTTCCGAAAGAGGAGATGTGCTCTGTGGAACGCACTTTCCCATGATCACATTGTGAAAGCTGCGGGGTACGCACCAGCGGCGCTAGCGGGTTGCACCTGCCGTGGCTCCATACGTTTAAATGGCCCGTAATTGCCTTCTACACTGGCTTCTATGGGCCTTCTGACCACACAGCTGCAGCACATTTGTTGGAAAGTGTGGGGAAAGCTTGGACAAGACGGAGGATCAGCTGTATGCTGTGTCTCGTCATTGTGAGAGAATGTGTCTATCTGGGTGTGTTGGCCTGCATGCTGAGCGTGTATTCGTAAGAGCCGTTTCCACAACAGGTTGGGCGTTCCTTCCTAGCTTTATGTATCTTGCTCAGCTCACCCAGCTCGCTCCTTCCCTCTTTGCTCTTATCAATTGGCTCCCCCTCTTTGTTTCTTGAGACTGTCTGACGTCTCTCGTTTCTCAACCCTTGGCCAGCCATCCCTGTAAAGACTGCCTGACTTCTGGCGTCACTTTCCATCTTGCAATCCTATTTCCCCTCCCAGTGTTGCAACATTCTTTATTCACTCGTGAAACTGTTTGTTTGTCATCTATTGAATGTTTTATCCTTTGATCTTGCGTGACATTGGCCAGCCTTGATCATCACCATCATCGTTAGTCTCTCATTTTCAGCTTCACTTTTTGGTCTCACTTTTTGGCCTCATTTTTTTGGAATCACTTTGATCTCACTTTGACCTCATCCACTCAATATCTTCTGCGAGCTCAATCATCCATCTATCCTGCTATCCCAATCTACCAGCCGTTTTTACGTTTGCTACGCATCGCTTCTTTTGCTTCCCATCGACTCATGATCTCCCGCATCTCCACTGTCTAAGCGAGCTCTGTTCTGCTCCATTGTCTCGGCCACCATGCAACTCAGCTCTCTCAGCTCCCTCGTGGCGACACTGAGCTATGCCGCCGTCGTCGCCGGTTCGACATTGACGCCGCCCGTACTCCCTCTCTTTGTCCGCAACCCCTACCTCAGCACCTGGTTGACGGGCGCGCGCGACAATCCGTGGGAGAAATGGCCCATCTTTTGGACTGGCAACAGTGTTGGCTTTTCCGTCATGGCCTCGACACCCGACACGCATACCGTCTACCCGCTTCTCGGGCGTCCGCAAGACGCACTTTCTCGTTCAGACCCCAGATTCAAGGTCTCGTTCCCCGAGTTTCTCGGCGCTACCTTTGACGCTTCGACAACAAATCTGTCCTATATTCTGCCCGGTCCTCCAGCAACCGACGGCAGCAGCAGCAGCAACGCTGAGCAGTTTGCCAATGTGACACTCTCTTTCCTATCTCCCATTACGCCCACCTCGACATTCCGTCAGTCTATTCCCGCTGCATACTTGACCGTTTCTGTCGAGGGCAATTTTGATGTCGACATTTATCTTGATCTCAACGGCGAATGGGTTAGCGGTAACCGAGACAACCGGATCCATTGGGATCTCAGCCAGACCGATCCCAAGGCTACAGGCAAGGGCAGCACGCCCATCAAGACCTGGAAGGTGTCCCGCGCAGAGCAGCAGCTATTTACCGAGTTCGCAGACCAAGGCGAATGGGGCACGCTTTTCTTCTCTGCCCCCGAGTCTGTGCGCCACTCAAGCGGCGTCTCTGGTCGCATTCGCAACCAGTTTGCTCGCAACGGCTCGCTCGAGAATATCAACGACAGCGGTTTCCGCCGTATCATGGAAGAGGAGCCCATCTTTGCATTTTCCAAGTCATTCCGTCTCGGCGGTAAAAGCGGTATCTCGCGTGACAGTGTCCTGTTCACCTTTGCTTTGATACAGGACCCCGTTGTCCAGTACGCCTCGGCCCGTGGTCTGACGTTCATGAGACCGCTCTGGGCTAGCTACATCAACTCTCCCGACGCTCTGATCCAGTACCACTATGACGACTTTGATGCCGCCTCCAAGCTGGCCAAGCGCTACTCTGAGCAGCTGTCCAAGGATGCCTTTGAGTCTGGTTCCAGCGAGTACGAAGAAATTGCGTCCTTGTCTGCTCGCCAGGTCCTGGGTGCCACCCAGTTCTCGGGCACCCCTGACAGCCCGTTGCTATTCCTCAAGGAGATCTCGTCCAATGGCAACTCGCAGACTGTCGATGTGATTTTCCCATCTTTCCCCTTCTTCTTGTACACAAACCCGCGCTGGCTGGCATACCTCCTTGAGCCACTGCTGGAACACCAATTGAGCGGCCAGTACCCGAACGATTACAGCATGCACGACCTTGGCTACCACTTTCCCAACCTTACAGGCCATAACGATGGCAACGACGAGTACATGCCGGTGGAAGAGTGCGGCAATATGCTTATCATGGGTCTTGCCATTGCCAATGCCTTCAAGTATGGCACGGCGCCCGCTAACAAGATTTCTCATGCATCAGCCGTCTTTGACATATTCAAGGCAGCGCCGTTACAGCTCACAAAGGAGCAAGCGCAATATGTGGATGAGTACGGTGTCGACAAGCCTTGGGGCGGTGCTGCGTCCAGTGGCCTTGAGGAGGCCAAGGCATGGGTGTCACGGTCCTACAAGCTCTGGAAGCAGTGGACCGGCTACCTCGTGCGCGAGTCCTTGATTCCGCGTTCGCAGCTCTCGACAGACGACTTTGCTGGCTGGCTGTCCTACCAGACCAACCTAGCGCTCAAGGGTATCATCGGTATCCGGGCCATGAGCGAGATATCCACCATTGTGGGCGAGAAGGCGGACACCAAGTACTACCTTAATATTTCCGAGTCATACATTGACAAGTGGCAGGATTATGGTATCTCGCGCGACGGCACCCATGCCAAGCTAGCGTATGACTGGTACGGCTCGTGGACGACGCTTTACAACCTGTACGCAGACTCGCTGCTGTGTTTTCATGTGGCCCCCGAGAGATCAGCCGTTGATGAGCCTAGTAAGAAGCAGGCAATTCTTTCTGGCGACAAGATTTCTACTGCCGGTAGCAAGACAGACCCAGACCCCGAGCCCTCTGTCTTTATCCCAGACAAGGTCTACAAAATGCAGAGCGACTGGTACCACTATGTATTGCAGCAATACGGCCTGCCTCTGGACAGCCGTCACTTGTACACCAAGAGTGACTGGGAGTTTTTTGCAGCAGCAATTACGAGCAACACAACGCGCACCGAGATCCTCAATAGTGTTGCTCACTGGCTTAACGAGACGTCGACCACTGAGCCCTTTACCGATTTGTATGAGACGGAAGGTGACGGCGGATACCCTGGCGGCCTGACGTTCAAGGCGCGGCCTGTTGTTGGTGGCCACTTTGCCTTTTTGGCGCTGGAGCGTGCTTGTGGTGGCAAGGCCATTGAAGCACTGGCCTTTTTGGACCAGGGCCCGCCGCCGGCCAAGCTGGATGTGCAGGCCATCCTCGATGCCGACCGCTCGTCATATCCCGAGCCCAAGCCGGTGATTGGCGAGCTGTAAGCCATTTTCGTTGCTATTTTATTGGTAAATTTTTGGCATGGCCTACATTTTGATTTATTGGTTCTATTTTTATTATCATTTATTTTCTATATCATTTATTTTTGGAGTACATTAGTTTATTTCATTAACAAGAAACTTGTAAATGCTTATAAAGAACCTCAAGCATTCAAACCTATGGCTCAAATATGCTTCTAATCTATGATTCCCAGCACTGAAAATACGAGTCTACACAACAAAATTATAAGAGAAAATAAAAGAAAACAGAAAAGAAAGTCTGTTAATTAGTATTGATGACATAATCAATGCAGCTCCTGCGTCGAGACAAAGGCTGGCCGCCGTGTGCAGCAATTGGCTCCTTTCCTAATGCGGCCCCACTTCATACTCGCCCCACATGGAACTCGCCTGGGAGCTATTGCCAGCCTGAAAATGCACGTCGCTTTGTAGACTTTTGAGCCTCGTTTCGTCACGTCTCTCTTTATCTACGACACTTTCGCATCGCACCCATCTCCTCACGCCTTGTCGCAAGTGTTTGACCAAATACCTCAAACAGTTTCTGGACATAGATACTTGAGTCTCGACATTTCCCTCCTTTTCCGTTAGCTCTTTCATTCGCTACTCCTTCTCTTCGACGACGACGACGACGATCTCGCCCCGACTACACCACCTTACCGTCATCTATCCAGACTGCGCGACCGCCTTGCCCAGATCATGCTCATCGCGCTCTCTCTGTCCCGGTAGCACTCTTGGTGCTGCCTTTTCCTTTTCCGTCAGTTTTTCGTTCATAGCTAGAAGCTCGCAGTACGCAGCTGTAGCATTTTCCGACACATTGCTATCGCCTGTCAGCATCACGACACCACCCCGGTTCCAGTCTTGACCTAGACAACGACTCTACTTCCGCTTCAGAGCCAACTAATCGACTCCATGGATCTCGCAAAGAACCTTGTGCGCTCCGTTGCGCGGGCGTTTTACGAGACGCGGCATATTCTGATTGTGGATGCTCTCGTGATCCATTCGGCGTACGTCTGAACTGAACGGCTGCCACTGGAGGCAGAAAGAAGCCAGAAAGGCCTATCCCGACTATTCCGAAAGATCTAATGTTAACATGCTGTTTCTTTGATTCGCAGGATTCCGTCTGATGACCTGGCATACCTGGTGGACATCAACACCAAAGATCTCTACAAACTTTGCCAGAAACTCAGAGAGGACCGACTCATCACATCGTACGGTTCCCTTTGTCCTCAACATGTTTCCCGTGGATCCTTTTACTTTATATACTAACGCTTGAGCACTCAAGACATTCTCGACCTGAGCTTCGTGAAGGCCAGACCCGTCCGTTCAACCGCCTCTACTTTTACATTGATTACCGACAGGCCATCGATGCCATCAAGTGGCGCGTCTACAAGATCGACAAGGACCTGCAAGGTCCCGTGGTGCCCCCAAGCGAAAAAAAAGAGTTCTTTTGTGACCATTGCAAGGCGGAATGGACACAGATGGAGGTGCTCGACAGCGTCGGCCCGGCAGGCTTCATATGCCACCGCTGCGGCAGCGTCCTGCGCCACGGCGATAGCGGCCAGTCCGGCGGCCACGAGCGCAGCACGCGCATGAACAGTCAGTTCAAGTTTATCACAGACCTGCTGCCCAAGATTGATAGTGTGGTCATCCCCGACAACAACTTTGAGATTGCCTACAACAACAAGCGGCCCGTGATGCGCGCGGCTACACACGCGACGACGGCTAGCGTTGGCGTGGATGCCATGAACCGCCCGACAGCCGTGCGCGGTATGGCCAATACCGGACCCAGCACGCTGTCCGTATCTATTCAGGCCGGCAACGGACCGTCTGAGGAAGAAAAGGCCCAGGAGCTGGCACGCCGCGAACAGGCCGCCAAGCAAAATGCCCTGCCAGAATGGATGTCCAACAGTACAATTACAGGCGAGGCTTTCAAGACAGACCTGAACCAGGGCGTCGTCAACCTCGGCGGCAACGATGTCAAGGACCCGACAATCTTAAACCCCAAGACGGACCAAGAGGCCGACGCCAAGATCGAGGACTACTTTGAAAAGCTCAAGCGCCAGGCTGCCGAGGAGGAGGCCCGCAAGGCGGCGGCCGCCGAAGAGGATGACGAGGACGAGGATGACGAGGACGAAGATGATATGGAGTTTGAAGATGTCGTGCAAAATTCTGGCAGCAACTCGCGCGCTGCCACACCTGCAGCCGCAGCAGCAACAAACGGAACAAATGGCAACAGCCTCGTGCCACCAAAGAGCATTGGATCGCCCGCAAATTATCTCAAGGCGCCGTCGCCTTTGCGCCAGGCACACTCGCAGACGAGCTTGAAGCGCGAGGCCATGTCGGACCCGCCCAGCCCGTCTGCATCGCCCAAGAAGATGAAGATTGAAGAGGCCAAGTTGGTCAAGGTGGAGGATGAGGAGAGCGAGGAGGACGAGGACGACATTGAGTTTGTCGATGTCTAGACCTTTCCTCTTCTATTTATTGTATTTCTTTGATAGTCTATTCTCGGGGATCGAGATGATATGGCCTTTTTTTTTTTTCATGTATAAAACGTCACAGGGGAGTTCTTTTTTCAGTCACTTTCTTGTCTTTTATCTTTTTGCCCAATGTTTTCCATACCGCTTCATTACCAGGAGACCTACGGCCGCTATTACAGAATACCAGAAATGCCAGCATAGCAATTTTTTGTTTGAATTTGTCAGATTTGTTATATGCAACGACTTGCTAGAATATTGAAGCTGCTTTTATCATAAATTCGTGTGACTGGTATCTGGTGATGCCGCTGGTAAATGCTACTAAACACAACTATGAAAACTCAAAAGACAGGCTACTCCCGCTCCTGGTAGCGGTCGACAGGCTGTGCACCAATGAGCCACCCAACTCCAGATGTCAGCGTGCCCATAGCAGCATCGCGCAGCTGGTCGCGCTTGCGCACGTGGTGGGCGGAAGACGAGTCGTCATCGGCCCCCCATGCATCTGCGCCGTCTGCTGCATCCCCAAAGCCACGATCCGCGCCAGCACCGGCCTGGACATCTCGGCCCCCGGCACCGGCACCGCTGCCTACACCAACATGTTCTCTTGTCTGCCGCAGACTCGATAGTGCCGTAAAGTTGCGCTGAGCCAGCCGTGCAGTAGCTCTGGATAGATCAAACAAGGACAGAGGTGCCTCGTCGGCTCCCGTACCATCGGCAGCTTGTGACTGCTGGCGCTGGTGCGACGGACGCTTCTGTTGTTGTTGTTGTTGTTGTTGTTGTTGTTGCTGTTGGTAGCTAGAGGGCCGTGGACCGGACCGTGCAGCCGCCTGACCACCGTACATGGCAGTTGCCGACGCTGCCGCTGCCGCTGCGGCGCGCGATGCCATCGGCACAGAGCTGTTAAAGGCTGGCGACGAAGAGCCGCTGTTGGGGCCGTCGTCATCAAAGCCTCCAGGCATACCCGTACTCGACGGATGTGTCTTTTGGCGGCGTGTAGATATAGATGTGGACTGGCTCTGCCATGACTGGTCGGCGACGTCGTCCCACGCAGACTCTTGCTCGTCTTCGGCCTGCACAGCCACCTCGAGCTCCTCTTCACAGCGGCGGTATGCGTTCAGGATTTCTTGGAGCGTATCCGATGGCGCAATTCTCAGCGCCGTGGCCAGGCACTCGATGCGCTGCTCGAGGTGGCGGATCTCTAGGTTTGCACTGGCCATACCAATGTGCGTCGGCTTCACGGTCCGCTCGGTGCGGCGGTACTTGCCCGCCTCCAGGGCAGCCCGCCACGACCAAATGTCAGTGTCAGAGGCAGCCGACGCCGATGTGGGCGGTATAAACTGGTTGTCTTGTGACTGAGTGTCCAGCCGGCTGATGACATACGAGTAGGCCATCTCAAAGTCGTCCTCATTTAGAGCGGCGTCGATACACATGGCCGTAACGCGGCGCTCAGCCAATGTGCGCAAAACTGCCAGCTGGCCGGGTGTCAGTTTAGGTGTAGGTGTAGACGTTGTTGAAGTTGTCAGTTGCTTGGTAGTCAAAGTCAAACCGGCATCTACCATGTTCTGGGCGATACCAACAAGCTCCTGGATCTTGGTGTAGCTCTTCTGATTCTGCTCGAGAACCCGGCTGATAATAGACAGCGGGTCCTCGTGTACACGAAGAACTACTGGCGTGAAGGGTTCGCCTTGCTTGAGGACAAGACGGTAGTTGCCCAGAGAATGTGTGGCCGCCAAGAGAGCCTCGGCGCGCTTCCCTTCTGGTAGCGACCGACTGATCGTCTTGGGAAACGCCTTGATAATGTCGTCGCACTTTTTGACGCCGCCACGAGTGCGGTTCGGGTTGGATGCATTGTCGTACGCCCCCATGGCGGCAGCAAACACACACTCCTGTACCAGCTCTTTTGACAACGGCCGATCTGGGGCATCCTCGTAGAGCGCGCGGGCTAAAGAGTATCTAGTATTTGAGAGAAGAATCTTTAGGAACTCAACCTCGATATACTCGCGCTTCACCTGGCCAAAGACACCATTGCCAGCATTTGTAAAATCTTCGGCACCCCAGTCGTCCTCGGCACCCCAGTCGCGCAGCCACAGAATCTCGTTTCGTGCCTTCATCCAGAACTTATCGTCGTTCTTGGGCCCATTCGCCGAGAACCAGCGCAGCGCCTTGGTGGCCTCGGCCTTTTGCTCGCGTTCGTTTTGCAAAACCACCAGTTCGCCTGCTCTCCGAATAGTGCACTCGGTACCCATCTTGTTGAGCAGAGACGCACTGAGGACAAGAGCACGCAGAAGCTCGGTCGCAGCATGATTGGGCGTTGTCAAGGCGTTTGTGTCGTCGAGGAGTTCATTGCGGAGGTGGATAGCATTTCGTGATTGTAACAGAGGGCTCAGATCGACATCAGGCGAGATGGGCGATAGGAGGGAGAGCTCGGTCTGCAGGTTGGGGATGGGGTCTAGGTCGAGCAGGTCAACAATCTTGGCCAGTATACTGTGTGCACCCTCCATGGCATCGTCAGAGACCCCAGGAATCAAGTAAACGCATGCGAGAGCCGTGCGAGCGTACCGGGACTCAAGGTACTGCTGCTCAACGTCGTCAAACCAGGCCGTGCCCAGGCCGCCGAGATCGGCGTCGGTCGGGCCGTCCCACTGCTCTATTGCACGCACTGGCACATGCCATGACTTGGCCGCCTGTGCTGTCATCCATTGCAGAACCTCTTCCCACCCAGGGCAGGTGCTAGACCCGTCGTCGTCGTTGCTGTCTTGGTTCTTTCGTTGCCACCGGTTTTCGTTATATAGCCAGGGGCCGATCAGTCCGCGTAGGTCACGGCCAACATATGCCAGGCTCTCTTCGGAAGAGCCAGTCTGTGAGAGGAGCCGCGACACGGCAAGATGGTCTGGCAGATGTTCAAAGTCGGCTAGTGTTTGTTGCAAGGGAGCTTCCGGGTAGTATTCGCAGTTTCGCCGCAGTAGAGGGAGGAGGACGGAGATGGTCCAGTTGCGCAAATGTGAGGTGCGGTTGAGGAATGGCGCAATAAGTTCGGGTAGTTCTGGGAGCGCACCAGAGCCATCGTCCACGGCATATGCGCGTAGGATCAAGAAGGTTGCTAATGGATCCTCTGGCTCTTCAGCGTCGGGGTCCCTCTCGGCCACATCTTTGTCTTTGCTTGGTGCTGAAGACGAGTCACTTCCCGGTAGAGACAGAGGTTGCAGTCGCAGTTTCTTGACCTTTTTGGCAGCTTGGTCTTCTGAGAGAGACTGGACACTCGACGAGTCGACGGTTTGGAGGGGGAAGAAGCTGGAAAAGTCTTCGGATTCGAGGCTCTTGAGGAGGGGAAGGTATTCGCTGGTCGGGAGGCGCGAGGGGAGGTAGGTCAGAAGTAAGCGAAGGACCAGCTTCTTGCGCAAGACGTCGCCATTGCTAGCAATCACAGATGCGAGGCTGGGGATGTCGCCGGAGGCTGTGAAGTGTGTCGCAAGGAGGACGAGTTTGGGGGGAGATAGTTCCGTCATTGCATGCCGTCGGGTAGTAGAGAGTAGGACGTAATGCTAATGAGTAGAAAACAAAGGTGTTGAGTTGTATGATGGTGGAATACCCGAGATTATTTGCCAGCGCGTGGTCGTGTCGTTGTGTCGTTTTGTTCATGTGTTGTGGACAAAGCTGCGACGATGGTGCACAGTGCGTGTCGTAGGTGAGGTTCAGTAATACTCAGCATGGAGTGCTTATGACATGTGTTCGATGGGGGGAGCTATGATGGAAAGTGGGTAGCTCCCAGGATTTATGGGGCCCGGCTGTTTGGTCCATTTGCAGTCGACGTAATTCTGCTTAACGTGGCTGACCCTGTGGCTGGAAGACGGCCCGCTTTTCTACCCAATTAGCTCGCCTCAATCCGCCAAAAGTATCACGAATCTACCGAGCGTTTGTTCGTCCAGAAGTGAGCTCGCCAGATTCCGACGACGACGACGACGACGGCCGTGACGACACATCTCTCCCAACGAGCCCACACACCACTCGTCCGAACATACACGAATCTCCCATCACCAACCACACAGCACAATGGCTTCTGGATACGGCTTGAACGGAGGTGCGTTGGATTGAAGCCGAACCCCGGATTGGTATTGACGGGACAAGCAATTGCTGAGCTACGGATTGCTAACTACTCGGAAAATCAGGCCCCGGCCGGTGCTTCCCCTTCTGGCAGGAGATGCTGTCCTGCTACGTTATCAACTCCAACGGCGAGGACAGCTCGGGCAGAAAGAAGTGCGCCCCGCTCCTTGAGGACTACTACGAGTGCCTGCACCACAAGAAGGAGGTGTGTATACCCAGGCATATACATTCGATACAGCCGATACTAATAAAACAGCACGCTCGCGTAAAAAACATTCAGCTGGCCCTCCGCAAGGCCGAGGCCGCCACCCCAAGAGACGCAGCACCAAACGCTGGCCAGATCCGGAATCTGGGCCTGCTAGGCAAAGAGGAAGACTCAAAGAAGGTGCTAGGCCAATCATAAGCGAGCCGGAATTGAATCATAAGAGAACAGAGGGCGTTGTCTCTCGCACACAGCATGGAGAAGACGGTGGTGGACGACGGGCAATGGGCGAATTGTACTGTTTATTGCGTGCATTAATCGAGGGTTACTCGTACATATCAAATCTACAAATATTTGAATTGCTTATACAGGCGTCTCGGTGAATTGCCAGAGAGCAACAACTGGCCACAATCAACGGCATTGCTGCCATCTGGTGAGGGCCATGACTTACTAATACAGGCTTTATACACGATATGCGCGTAGAGCTGGTGTGGATTCAAAGGGAAGGAGCGCACAGGATCGTGCCTTCCATTTTTACTACGGCAAATTACCGTGATTCATGATTTCAACACGCCTGCACTGTTAATTGTGCACTTCCCAACGACATCTCACCAATCACTCCTACCAACGTCACCAACTGACCAACACCTCTCCCACCAAACAATGCCGTGCTTTCGCGGGATTGACCTTTCGGTGGTGGCCACATCGGACAACAGCGAGTTCCCAGAATTCCCACATCCAGATGGCTCATCAGCAAAATTCGGCGGGCTGAAAGGCAGTCGGTACTCGGGCAGCGTGTTCCTCAGTCCCCGACCACGGAAGCAGGATGATGACTGCCTGTCGTGTGAAACGCAACGATACGCAGATCCCAAGATATCCGTCTACATCCCATCCGCAGCAGGTGAGTTTGTCAGACATGAATAAGAATATAGCACGACGAGCGTCTAACAAGCTCAGAAACAACCTTTTTCTTCCGCTACAATGTGACACAACCACCCGTCGGTCATCGCTACCTCTGCTTTCGCGTCATCATCAATGGCCGTGATATCGTTTCTTGGGGTGTTGGTCTCGAGGAAAGCACATCGGGCGCGACTCACCAGGCCCTCTTCCAACCATCGACAAAGTACCAGCGCTACATCAATGGCGTGCTCATGACACAGTGCGGCATCGAGTCGCGGTGTTTTCGCTTTGTCTCGTACGGCGCACAAAAGGCGTCTGTGGCCGATGATGGCGGGCTTATCGAGGTGCAGGTGTTTAGGGCCAAGACACGTAGCAGAAGGGCACCACAGCCTGACCACTACCGCGGCTGTGAAAGATATGGCATCAGTCTTGTCAGCAATGGCTTGCTGGAGAACCCGCAGGCGGCAAGCTACTACGACTACCATCTTGCCGATGCGAATGACTCTCCATATGCTTCATTCCGCTTCCACTACCGGTCCTGGGAGAATCTTGTGTCACTGCAACTTGCACCAGATGAGAAGCCAGAGTTTCTCTGTGCCAGCCCAGCTAAAGTGCTACTGTCAAAAACACCGAGCAGAAAACCTTTCTATGATCTTGATCTTGATCTGGTCAGCAATGACTACGACCTAGCCGACAGCGGGAGTCAACTTGAAGATGATTATGCGGACGGCTGGGAGGCAGTCCCAAGACCATACGCTCAAGGGGCCGTTAGCGAACGGCCACTTCCTCAACTGCCTATCTTCGGCAAGAGTATGGTGAATTTGGGTACTTTTTCTGATGATGGCATCGCCGACCATGATGCATGTTCAGAGGAGATTGCCTTTGATAAAGCACAAAAGTGCGACATGCAGAGAGCAAGGACACTGCCAGCAGTGTCAAAGAGCTCTGCTACGTCAGATGTGTCGGTTGCAAGGTCGCTGCAGGCACATGCAGATGGTGAGGGTGGTTTATTGGCCGACACGATGGAATATGGGTCAGCTATGGAAGCTGGGACTATATTTCACGGGATGCCCTCCGGAAGACATGGTTCCGCAGGCGCCTCCTCCGACAGGAGCATACCGCCAGAGTACCACACGCCGCCAGAACCAGAAGAGCGTTCGGTGTCAAGACTGGGATTTGAGTATAAGTTGACACATACGGCCCCCTTTACCGACGACCTGCGCAAGCGGCCCTGCTTACCCAGTAAGCCCCGGTTCCGCGGCTTCTCGTCGGACTCGTCACCTAAAAGCCGGGGAAGCCCTGTCTCGCGCCGGTTGCATGGAGGAAGTCTTGACTCGTCCGCTCAGCTGATCCTTAAAACAGCTTCTTTATAGGATCATAATAAACTCGAGACTTTGGTTGAGTGCGATGCTGGGGCATACTGAATTATCAAACGATTTATGCGGCCATTACATAGCCATGATATGTTTGTCTCACCGATTGCAGGCGAGCAGCTGATTCTATACAATATTTCAGCCGCTTTAATGAAATTCAAAGTTTTAGTTATGCATTTTCAAACATATTATGCATGTCCAATGTCTATTTATTTGCCATCCTTGTTCCCTATTGTGTTGGTGGTTTACATACTTTAGCTGAGAACAAGCACTGGACCCGGGCGGCATCGGCCCCGCACTGGTATATAACTATAAGCACGGTCTACCGACTTCACCACGGTCCCGATTACACGTTACTGGATAACAGACAGTGCAGAGAACTTACAACATATACAATGAGCGATACAAAGACAAAAGAGAGCCACGAGGAGCGGACGGCCCACGAGCCTCGCGACATGGTATGTCTACCACCAAAGTGACAGCCCTACGATAGGCTAATTTTCTTAAGACACTCCACGATGTCATCCTCTCCGAGGTCAGGCGTGTTGGTAGTCTCGTCCGTCTCTTGCGACTGCACATTCCTACAGGACAGCCCGACATCAAGGTACTTATCTCTTCTCTATTCTCAAATATATTTGACTGACGTCTAGTTTCTGCCGGGCCAATGGGTCGACTGCTTCGTGCCGGGCATCGCCAAGGCCGGCGGGTTCACCATCACATCGACGCCATCCAAGGCCATCGCTAGCACAAATACTGCTGAAAGCGACCGCTTTATCGAGCTGGCAGTCAAAGCCTCCCCCGAAAACCCGGCCGCTGCCTGGCTTTGGCAGGATCCGGTCTCGTCCATCCTCGGCCAGACGCTGCGGCTGCGCATTGGCGGCAGTTTTGTGTTTCCACCGGCAGGACTTGATCCAGACAAGCTTTCCACTGCGCGAATTGTGTTTGTTGCCGGTGGTGTCGGCATCAACCCGCTGATCAGCATGGCATCCCATATTGGTGAGCTGAGTAGTAGTGCCGGCCCAGATGTGGCATTTTTATACTCTGTCCGGGAAGAGCCCGCCCGGGCTGAGAGTGACAAAGACGAAGACGACGACCCTGCAGGTCGCATCCTATTTATGCAGCGGCTTGCCTCTCTCTATAGTCGGGAGTCTGTCCGGGGCCAGCTCAAAGTGTTCTTGACGGGAGGCGATGGCAGTATCAAGACTGCAGAGTCTACGGTGCTTTCGTGCAATGAAGAAGACGTGCCGTACGAGAGGAGACGGATCACGACTGCCGATGTTGATGCGGCAGTTTTGAATAGACTAGGAGAAGTCGACAATGTGTATGTCTACGTATGCGGTGTGCCGACAATGACTGACAACTTTGTTGCACACTTGACAAGGGCGAAAAGCAGTGGCGGCCTGGGTCTTGCATCACATCAAGTCTTGTATGAGAAGTGGTGGTAGTATACGAGAATGGCAAGACGATTTAGAAGATAATCATCCGAAGAGCAAATGCTATGATACATATCCAAGGTTGCAAAGAGATGGTCAACAGGTCGCTGATGAAGAGACAATGCTTTAGTTCCAACGAAATACAATCACAAGACAAAGCAGAATACAAAAAAGGCGCTGTTGCACGCTGTCATATGAAAAAAGAAACAAGGTACAAAAACGGGACATGAAAAAGAAAGAGAGCAATAGCAAAAAACGGGAGGAAAACAAGCACAATGTAGAAAGCACTCACTTCCTGTACTACACCTTCCTAATTATCGAGTGCATCGAGCTCTCCTTCAGACGGCAGTGCGGCTGTCTGGCCGTGAGCAGGGGTACCCTCGTCCTTTTCAAACATGATACCGGGGCCGAGGTACGCCGGCTCTGCGATCTTGGTATCTTCAAAGGTCGGGCCGTCGGTGCTGTCGCTAGCAGTGCCGTCATTGGCGCTGCTCTCGCCGCTGCTCTGGTCGTAGATGCTGCGCACCGAGCTCGTCTCTAGGCCACCGGGCTTGAGCGGTTTCGGGCTCACAACAGGAGCTTGCGCGACATATGTCGGGGACCGGATCCCCTCAGATCCAAGGGGGAAGTTTCGCAAGGGCAGGGTCGTCTTGGGCGTCTCGTCGCCACCACCTCCACCTTCCCCTTCTTTGATGTCTCTATTTTCTGCCTGTCCTAGCTTTTCAAGAAGCAGTTTAGACTGCTCCTGTGCAAGTTTTTGTAGCTGAGTAGCCGGATCCTTATGATTCCCCAGAATGTTAGCAAGGCTGCACAGGCAATCTGCGGGCGTCCACACTACGCCATGCGCACATACCCAGTCGGCCTGCTGCGGCACACCTTGCGCGGCAGGCAGCAGGCGCTCACCACTTGCGCCAACAGCAACGTCTTCGGCACCCCATCGGGTGGATCGACGAATGGGTGCTGGTGTGACGGGAAGACTGGGCCGTTCGACTTCGCTAGGGAAGTCGGTGACTCTTGAGCTGCGCCTCTCGCCGCCGGCCTTGTCATTGCGCCCTCCGAAACTGCCACTAGCACTGTCAAAGTTCAAGGTGCCTGGCACTTTGCTTCGACCCTTAACTCGTGTGCCGTGCTGCTTTTGGAAAGCATCAATGTACCGCTCAATCTGCGGCACGCCGTCCCAAGCATTTGACCGGCTAAAGTTGGCCCAGGGGTCAGATGGTGGCAGTTCTCGGATGACTCGTGACATGGTCGGGGTGGTGGGCTCAGTCTTCAGATCAACCGAGGGTGAACCTATAAATGTAGATGGCTCAGCTCCAAGTTCCTCGAATGAAGAGAGGGTGTGTGGGTGTGTATAAGTGTGGTATGCCGACTGACCCGTGTGTGCTGGCTCGGGGGCCGGAGGCGGGGGTGGTGGTGGTTCGGCAAAGATACGCGTAGGTGCGGGCTGATTAGTCTCCCATGGAAATATGGATGCTGGTCTATGGTACGTAGGTGCTGGTGCTTCCTTTGGTACCTCATACCACATGTCCCTCGGCGGGCTCGGATACCGTTGCGGTGCGACAAACGGCGCTGTGTCTCGGGACATCTCGTAGTGGGCCTGGGGGAAGTTCATTGCCTCCGGCTTGGCGTTGGCTGGCGGTGCCTGCCATTGTGCGTCCCAGCTCTTTTCGATGACAGGGGGCTGGGAATGCTCGTTCTTGTGCTCAGGCACCGGAGGTTGAGACGTTCCCGCATCGTGACCTTGAACCTGGTCTTCTCGGGTCTCAGTGTTTGTGTTCCCATCATGATTATAAACAGACGTAGTAGGGGGGGTATGCGAGTTTTCTTGCTCGATTGAGGGTGGGGTTGGGGATGACGAAGGAGGCGGAGGGTTTCCAGTAAGCGTGTCCACTTGGTGGTGCTGTTCACCGTGGTAGTGTTGCGCCTTGGATGCCTCATGATGGCCATGATTTTCGTGGTGTTCATGTTGAACATGATGATCATGGCCGCCATGAGGCTGAGAATGGGATGGAGGCAGAGGCTGTTGATTTTCGGGATACGCAGAGAATGATTGGGGAGGAGGCGGCAAAGTTTCAAAGTGCTGACCATATGTCGATCTTCCAAGATCCAGAGGAGGTTCGTCTGACGTCAGTTTGTAGGTAATGGTCGGGTTGTATTCGCCCTTGACAAAGTATCGAACAATTTCCGGGGGAGTTGGCGTAGACACGCCGGATTCCTGTGTAGCGGGGGTCTACAACGTTAGTCTAGTGGCCTTATACCAATAAATGGGTTCAAGATCAAGATCAACATACTGCAGCGCGGTAGTGGCGGTCGTAGACTGCCCACCATTGCCCGACCATTTCGTCGTAGGCGCCGCCGCCGTGCGAGGCATGACGGCCTTGAAACCAGGGCTTCTCGGAGCCGATAAAATGGACCATGTTGATGCTAGACTGGAAGTGGCGGTAGGCCGGGAGGTACTGGTAGTGAGCAGAGGGCGTAACATTGTAGGTGAATGGCAAACGGTGGTAGGAGTTTTTAAAGTGCATGTTCAGGAGACCCTGGTCGGCGCCGTCAAAGGAGATGCCGCGCTGGGCCATGGCTGACAGCGCATGGTACTCGCCAAGATCGGGCTTGATGACCATGACGCCTGTGTTGAAGAGATCGGGCCAGCCAATGTCGGGGGCAGCGGCAAAGGCGTGCTCCAAATCAAAGAGCTCATCGGGGGCGCGGTAAGCAACGACATCAGCGTCGACGTAAACAATCCTGCGGAACTGGAGCTGTTTCCAGAGGTTGATCTTTGTAAATGCGGAGTGCAGGTCAGGACGGTTCATGAGGTTGAGATTACCGGGGGCTGCCTCGTTCCTGATGCGCGGGACAGACAGGACATAATCGAAAACGTTTTTGAGCTGTGTGACAACCTCTGTCGCGACAGTGTCGAGAGTGACCAAGACAGCCAGTTTCTTGGAGGTGCCAGCATCGCGAAGTGAATGGGCCAAAACAAGAGCTCCTGGGGGTGTCAGTATGTGTTTTGCAGTGGGTTTGAGAGCTTGGAGAAGCTCAGCACACGGCTCTTGGAGCTCGGGTAATTGGCTGAAGAAAAGCATTCGTACCTGGCAAGTAGGTGTCGTCTGTAAGAAGCTGTGCGAAGCACGTCGTTAGCAAGTGTTGTTTAAAAGGCCACAAAAACATGTAAATGGAAGACGGTGGTAGCTCTTACAGTGGCATAGACGTCTTCGCCGTCCTGGTGAGCCATCGCGTTAAGCCGGGATGTAGATACGCGTTGGGGTGAACACCAGACGTCGACAGTGCCGTAGAATACAAGAAGAAGAGAAGAGAAAGTGTGTGATGATCCGATGCAATCAAAGATGATCAGAAGACGACCAAAAATGGAAAGAGCGCGCCACGGCAAGCACCCGTACTATTCAATAATTGATTAGTTGAATAGTATTGGTGTGTCGTCAGATAAGTGGGCCGAGCAGAGAGCGAGCGGAGAGACTGGAAAAAGGGCAATAAGCAAGGAAGCGAGTGTGGAAGGAGCGGCCGGGCTAGACTGCGTGACTGCACTAGTACTCCGCAAAGATCAACAACAACAATAACAAGGCAGGAACGTAGCCGAGACAGTCGCAGATATGAAGAAATTGGGATAGAGCAAGTTGAGGCGAGGTGTGCAATGACGGCAGAAAGAAGAAGGAGCGATGGGCAATTGACCCAGTTCCTAATTGGCCCGATGAGTAGAGATGACAAGAGAGACGTTGACAGGTGGTGTCACTTTGGGAATATTCTAGCGCGGGAAGGTGCGAGCGGGGGAAGAGCGCGGGAGGCAGGAACTAGATCGGACAAAGTCGCAGGGTGACGATGGTGAGAAGTAAGAATGTAAGAGGATGAAAGAGTAATAAAAAAAGTAGGAAAGTAGGAAGTACTAAAGTAAAGGACAGAGAAAAAGGTAATAGACGGAAAATAACCGAGACTACAGCTGCCAATGCGGGCTTCTCTGTGGACAGGCAACGTCGTGTGATGTCGCAACGGTAAAAGAGGAGGCGGCGGCAACGGCGATGCACAAGAAGCGGAGCAAATGGATAATCTGCTGTATCGATCACTATCACAAGTCTGCATTATTTAGTATTATTCATGTTCTTTGTGCACGGCCTGGGGGTTTGGACGTCAAGCTGCACATAACATTGGGGATTGGAGAAACCAGGGTCACTGTTTACTTCTCGTCAGTACGCCATATTGGGCTAGCGGGTAGGTCAATATGTCAACACAGCTTAGTAGAAGTATTATGTCATCCAAATTGTCATGTATTACTTGTATTCATTTACGGCTCAAGGCAGTAATGGCAATACAACTCGAAACAATACGACATTCTCAAGACAGACGATGATGAAAACTTCATGATGTTTGTGATGCTCTGCTGTTCCGATAGCTGATAGACAAGGATGAAAGAGAGCGATGTAGCCCGGTCCACACATGATGGAATGCTATGTTATATCTCGAGTTTATCGATTCGTATTCTTTTATCAAAAGTTGTCTAGTAATTAACTAGCACTACTAGGAAGCTAGGAAGCTAGGAAGCTAGGAAGCTAAGAAGCTAGAAAGCTACGGAGCCAATGGTGCGAGCTACGAGTAGGTGAGACATGGGTTAATTCGTAGCTATCACGCCAGCTTGGGCCATCGCAAGGATCAGGAATGAGATAATTAACGCAAGGCTGATTACGACGAGACATCCTTTCATTTTGTTTGTTTATTCGGGATTCAAAGGAATGTGAATCTGAGTTATGAACAGACTGGCAATATGCCTAATTTAACAAAAACGTGTATAAATAAGCTGTTGGTGATGATATGAGGTGACCAGACAGCTTGGGTTCCATCAAGGTACAACCTGAGCAATGGCACCATTTACACGATTGACAATGTTGTTGGTCCAAGCCATGATACTTGAGCTCATCAAAGTTAAGAGTAGCTTTTATTTGAAACAAGTACTGCTGCTGGTGTGTTGGAGTGGCTCAGCCATCGCGGCATATTAACCCGAAGCAGATGCAGGTGCGCAATTACTTCACATGTCTTTTATGCACGTGGTCCGTTGTTGTAGCCGTTGCTGTACCTTTATTATGAACAGTATTGTTGTCAAAGTTTCAATATATGTGGCAAGTTTCCCAGGATTTGTTTTTGTGCCAAAGTTTTCTTGTGTTCTTTCATCTCGAAATATATAGCGGCCATTCAATAATATCAACTACTCTGATATTTGTTTCATAAAATCAAACAAAATATTCCTTGTTTCAAGAATAAAGTAAGAGCAGACATGAGAGCAGAACATGACATCATTAAACACAAAGATATATAATATCTGATTATGGTGTTGAACAAGCTTCCCCGCAAGAACCCACCCACTTACACCTTACACACCACCTGACAGACCAGCACACATCACAGGACGGCACAGCATTTCGAGCTGCAGGATGTATTGCAGGAGTAGTATATGGGATGAATGGCTTCAAGACACTTTGTATTATTTTCATTTACCATTCGTACTATCGTAACTAAAGCATACCGAGCCGTGAGAACATACCAGAACAAATTAACAAAATAGTGAACATCTCACCAGGGAAATGAAAATGAGTACAGAGTACAGAGTAAAGAAGACATGAGATCGAGCCGGCCATGAGAAAATAAGAAAAGAAAACAAACAGAAATAGCAAGAGATCAAACAGACGCACATATCAATCCAGACCATACCGTACCGTACCGTACCATACCGTACTATACACCATATACCACACCATGACTTCTGCTCCCGTTCCCAAATCGACTATCAACATCTATAACAAATACTCTAGATATCCTTCTTGTAGGCATGCTCGGGCTTGTGAGTCGTCTCGTAGTCCACATGCACATAGGCGCGCTCAACGTCCGGCAGACACTCGAGCTTGAACTGCAGCGCCTCGGCTACATCGTGCGTCTCGCCCAGCGTCGCGTCCTGTGGCATCACCACATCCACCTCGGCAATCAGCCGCGGGCCCGAGTGGTAGACGCGCACAGTGTCAATTTGCTGCACGGCCGGCGAGTGCGTCAGGCACACATAGGTGATTAGGCGCTGCGTCTCGGCCGACGCCGTGACACCCACCAGCAGCATAAACTCGGCAAACGCCGTGCGCAGCCAAATTGCCGACACAATGACACCCAGAATAATGGCACCAGATGGATCAACCCACCATACGAGCTTACTGCCGCCGACGCTTGTGAGCAGACCGAAGCCGTTAACCAGCAGATCGTTGCGGTGGTCCTGCCACAAAATGTAGACCTGGCTGTAGCGGTCCTTGATGGTCCAGGTATACAAGAACAAGATAAACTTGGTGAGGAAGGCAATAGCCACGGCCAGCACCGACGGCAGGTGGAACTTGTTGGTGTCTTCCCGGCCCTCGGCGTGGCCGTCAATCAGCTGGCGCACCGAAAAAGCAATCAGGATAAACGATACGGCCGTCATCAGGAAACAAAACACAATGTTGCCGACGGTCTCGAGCCGCGCCTTACCCGAGGGGAACCGCGCCGGGTCGACGCGCTTGACGGCGCGGTTGGTGAGGATCAGGGTGACGTTGGACATCGGATCAAAGATGGCGTCTGCCATGGTTGTGAAGAGCGACAGCGAGCCTGACGACACGGCACCGTAGACTTGAAGACCGGCCAGAATGACGTTGGCGACAAATGAGCCGTAGACGGCAATGCGGAAGCGCAACTGGTCGTCGCCCTGCTCCTGGCGCGCCTCGGCCTGGTGCTCCTCGACGCTCTTGAGCATGTTTTCGATCAAGGCGTTCTGCTCCTTGTAGAAGCCTTGCAGCTTGCGCGTCTGCATAGCCCGCCGGGCTGCCGACGGCACAAAAGGTCTCAGCAGCGCGCGGAACGAGACCGGCATGCACCGCGACAAGAATCCCTCGCCGCTGGTGGAAACATTGTCGGCACCATCGACACTGGCGACCGAGTCCACGTTGATTCTGCGACCGTTTCCGCCATTTTCACTGCCCCTGCCATGGCCATTTCTGTTGCCATTGCCGTCATCATTGTCGTCACCACTGCCGTCGCTACCCGACGAGGTTCCACCACCACCGTCAGCCACCACCCGTCTGCGCGTATTGGTTGTTGTCAACTTGATCTTTGCCAGCTCCTGTTCTGTCTTGTAGGCCGATGACAGTCCGTATGGGTCGTTCTCAGGTATGGGGCGCGGCAGACGCCCTGCACCGCCAGGACCAGTCGTCATCTGGCCCTCGACATCCGCCAAGCCACCTGCTGTATTGCTGCTGACGCCGCTCTCGCCACTGGGGTGGACCGAAAGATGGCGCTCAGTAGTCGCGCCGGTATCGTCGTAGACGCCAGACTTGACCTCGACGCCCGTACTAGAAGCATACTGATATTGATTCAAGTTGCTGGCGCTGCGCTCGGAGCTGCCTGAAGGTCCTGCCGGTGGACGTGACGACGACCGGCTGGGAGGCGAGTGTTCCAGTCGGAAGGGATGTGGGTGCTTAGTGATACTAGCGCTGAGATCGGGCTCCATTGTGGTGAAATTTTGTTGAAAAAAAAAAGAAGCTTTCGGGTTGTAGCTTGGCGTGTGTATACAAGGTTGCTAGCCTAGACGTCGTTTGGCCTAATGACAGTAAGATCGTGATACAAAGACAAGTCAAGTAGAGTCAATATGAAAGATAGAAGAGGCGGGATAATGGAGATGAATGTTCACAATTGGAAAATAAGTTGGGGACGAGGGATAAAGTATCAAATATGATACAACCGCGAGAGTGTGACGTAGTAACAAATTGCGACAAGAAGGATAGACAAAGATACTGCAATCAGGGCCGAGTTTGGCGAAAGAACCCCGAGCACCTGTTGACGGGCGAGACAGTAAAACAGTACCAGAAGAGATTGGGGGATCTCCGCGCAATCAAGTTGAAGGGGGCGTGGGCATAAAGATGGGCACAGGATGTACAAAATGGGCACCAGGTGTGCTTCAAAGCGTCAATGGGGAGTGTGCCGTCTCCGCACAGGCTTGTACGGTGCTGTACCGATGAACGAGATGGGAAGTTGAGGGGTGGTCGTAGAGACCCAGAGGTCCAGAGGTCCAGAGATCGAGGGGAGGGAGACAACGAGACGCTGTCAATACCGTGATTAAGCCGTGTTATGCTACAGCTATCAAATTATGTGCAATATTTACGTACTACTGAATGCAACCACGGAAGCCTGCACAAGTAGATGGAGATGTGGAAATGTGTCGCGTGCAGAGGCAGCTCAGCCAAGCCAGAGTCGAATATGCTGTGGCAAAGCATGTTGACAAAGTAACTACATATGGCAGGTAAGTAGTTACATATACCTGCAGATCAGAAAGGTGCAGTTGCATACATCTTTGTCATAAAGCTCGCATCAGGCAGGTGCTAAGAGTCGAGAGTTGTCGATCGAACTTGCCTTGCTACTGACGTCGCACACGTGGGCTCGTGAAGCGCTGTGAGTCGAGTTTAATACAAGGAAGTTGCGACCGGCAGTTGTCTTGCCTCCATCAAAAACCACGAGTTAAAGCCAAAAGTACAAAAAATTGTCCCAAAAAGGCAGTTGCGACGGCTGCCTGGTTCTTATTAAAAAGTTTTTTAACATGTTTTGCTGAGTCCTAACTCCGGTTGATTTAGGTTGGTTTAGTGCGGAGAAAGAAGCTTTGGGGGCGGACGGGGCGCAGCTTCCCTGTGCGCTGTGAGCAATAAATGAGGCCTGATTTTCAATGCCAATTCTGCTGTTGCAACCAGAGGCAGCCCAGTAGCATCTCGGCTCGAGCCTGTTTACTGCGTGGTCCTTTTGTTTCTTTGACTTTTGGATAGAACTGATGGTGAAATAAATGGCGATGGTGAATGATGAATAAATAAATAAACAAAAGGGTGTGCTACCTTCAGACAGTGGGTGACTTCCGACTGGCTGGCTTAAGTAAGCGAGATGGAAGAGGCAATGACGACCTTTTTCAAATGAGAGGTAGCATGGCAATTGGCAAGAAGGGCAGGAGCGGTATTACCTACCTATCTTACCGGGTAAAAATAAGCCACCTGTCTATCAGGACTGGCTCTGCTTATCAGGCATGTGCCGAGACGTATACGACCTTGATATGGTTCCCTCGTTATTACAGGTTGCCGCTTTAGAGATGCCAGACATGAGATACTAATTAAAGGACGGGATCGCACAAGGGGCCCAGATGAGCCATGGATTGACGAGAGCCTTGACCTGATTTTCAACCTCGAACGTCTGAAGCTTCTCTTAATTTGATTTAATTTTAATCTAGTTTTGATTTTACTTGATTTATTTGTATATATCTTTTGCAAAATGCAGCCATTAATTTCCAACAAAAATATAAAAATAATTTGACTACACCGACTATGCCGCGTTCTCAAAGAAGAAGCTGGGGCTGCCCGGTGTCGACGCGGCTGCCGGTTGTGGCAGAGGGTCCACGACAGCACCGGTCTTGTACACCTCGCCCGTCGTGGCACCCGGCTTGACCGACACAATCACAACCTCCTGCAGCTTGTTGACCATCTGCTTAAGGCCGGGCACCATGGTCTCGAGCGTGACCAACTCATCAAACGACAGCTTGCGGTCAAACACGGCTGCTGCGTCCTCGCCGCCGTCAATGCGCTTCTTGATCGTCTGGATAAAGGGCATCGACTTCTTGAGCTCGGCCTTGTCCAGCTTGGCGCTGACGGCCTTGACATCGACAGTGCCGTTGGGCGTGGCCTCGAGCACCTGCTTCACGACCTCGATGCACTTGTCCTGCCACTCGGGGAACGCGGTGGACACAAAGACGGTCAGCTTCTTGGGTTGCTTGGGGTCAAAGGTGATGGCCTTGCCCTTGGCCATCTTCTTGGCCTGCTGGGCCTCGGCCGCAGTAATGCTAGAGGAGGTGTTGCGGATGTAGTTGCGGGCGGCAGTCAGGCTGGGGTCGGGCACGGGCACGCTGGGGTACAGAGCGTTCTGCACGCTGTCGTCGTGCTTGAGAACATCGCGCCACAGGTACTCGGAAAAGTGAGGAGCAATGGGGGTCAGCAGTAGGGCCTGCAGCTCAATAAAGCGCTTGACCAAGTCGTGGTGCATGCCGTCGCCCGACGCCTTGGTGATGTCGCGGTACCAATCACGCGACGCCACAAAGTCGTAGAAGCCGCTCTTGAGAGCCAGCTTGAAGAAGGTGGCCTGGTAGTGCTTCTTGGTCTCGATAACCAGAGTGTTCATCTCATTCTCAAACATCTTGTCAAACAGACCCAGCTCGCCCTTGCGCAGGTTGCCGTCGGCCAGCGTCTCCTGAGCCCACTTGCGCAGCTCGTACAGACGCAGAATCATGGCGTTGGCCACAGTCTCCTCAAAGTTGGCATCCTCAATACCATCGCCGGCGTCGGCCAGGGCAACACGCGTAGCGTCAGCACCAAACTTCTCGGTGGCCTCGCGCAGCGTCAAAAAGTTGCCCGTGGACTTGGACATCTTCTGACCGTTGACCAGCAAATGGCCATTGACACGGATGCCGCGGGGCCAGAACTTTTTGGGGAACAGAGCGGCGTGGTGGTACAGGCAGAATGTCAAGTGATTGTTGATCAGATCCTTGCCGGAAATACGGGCGTCCAGGGGGTAGAAGAACTCGAACTCGCGGCGCATGCCCTCCAGATCAACCTTGGCAATGTCGGTCTCGACCGAGTCGCTGTTGAAGAAGATGTAGTCCCAGACCTCGTCGGTCATTTGCTCGGGCGCAATGGGCTTTGAGGCCTTGCCGGGCGTCTTGCCAAAGATGTCGCCATGCAGGTACAGGCAGACAGTGTAGTAGGCCATGTATACCGTGCTGTCACTCAGCGACTCGACCAGCTGGCTAATGTCCCACGGCAGCTTGGTGCCCAGGCCGTATGACCGCGAGCAGGCCCAGTGGCCCAGCCAGTTTAGCGTCTGCTCGAAAGCGTGCTTGGCTTCGGGGTAGAAGCAGTTGACGGTGCCGTCCTCGAGAGCCTCGACGACCTCGTTGCACCACTCGCCGTCGCCACCGTTCTCGGCGGTGCCGTAGTTCAGGTACCACTGGTCCAGGTAGGCAGCAACACAGACGTCGGCCGAGCGAGAAATGACCTCGCCATCGGGCTCGGCGTAGTTGAAGGCCAAGCTGGCATCAAACAGCTGCTTGCGGATCAGGGGCTTGGCGTCCTGGACCGGCGAGCCCTTGAACTCGCCAATCAGCATGGTGCCCTGGTAGAAGCCCTCCTTGTATGCCTGCTCCTTGGCCTGCTCCAGGAGCTTGGCATCCTTGGGTGAGTTGATCTTGAGCTGCTCGACGAGGTGCTTGGCAATCAGGTTAGACGACGGGGTCTGGATGATGGGCAGGATGTCCTTCTCCAGCCACTTGGGGTCAATGTTGTAGTAGGCGGGCTTGCGCTTCAGCTCGGCAACAGTGGCATAATCATCGGGGCTGTCCGAGGGTACACAGGCAACAACACCGGTACCCTTGGTGGGCTTCAGGCTGGCCATGGGCAGGATGTAGACCTTTTCGTAGACAGACATGGGAGCGTTGACAAGAGTGCCAACGACGTCGGAGCCCAGCAGTTGGACGACAGACTCGAACTCGCCCCACGGCAAAATCTTCTGGTACGCCATGTTGCGCGCGGCGCGCTCTGTGCACAAGAAGTACTCGTCTTTGCCGTCCTTGCCGGTGGGTGCCTTGAAGATGCCGTAGGCGACAGTGGGGCCGACGAAACAGCAGATCTGGCCGTACATGGTCTCGGGGCGCAGGGTGGCGGGAATGAAGAAAACGTCGGCGCCGGCGGGGATGGCGTCGCCAATGACGGCCTTGGCCTTGTCGGACCACTCGAGAGCCTTCATCTTGATGGCGCTGTACTCCTGGACGGTGATACCCTCGCCGGAGCTGCGGTCGTGGTCGAGACACGCCTGGCCGTCCTTGGGGCTGTAGACGGTGTAGCGCTTGCCGAACTTGATCTTGCCGGCGGCGCGCAGGCGGTTCATCTGCCAGCGGACAAACGAGTCGTAGTACAGGTTGGCGGGAGTGGTGACCATGGAGCGGCGCCAGTCGACACGGGCACCCATGCGGCGCAGGTCGGTCTCGCAGCGCTCGGGGAAGATTTGCAGCCAGTGCTCGGGCTCGGTGAACTTGTGGATCTCCTCGATGGGAAAGCCCAGCGACAGCATGATCTGAAACTGGTACTTGGCCTTGCCGGACTTGGCAACGGCCTTGCTCTTGTTGCTGCTAAACTTGCCCATGTCGGTCTTGCCAGCGGCAGCAGCGGGGGCAGCAGCAGCCTCGGGAGCAGCAGCGTCGTCTGCGGCGGGAGCGGCTTGGCGCAGGGCCAGGACCTCCTCGACGTCGGCGTTCTCAAAGTTCTGGCCAAACAGCTCGACCTCTCTTTTCAGCTTGTCGGCGGCGGCCTTGATGGGCATACCGGTGCAGTGGAAACCCTGGGGCAGCAGGGCGCGGCGGCCCTCCATGCGGGCGAAACCGGTCATGAACTCGACCTTGGAAAAGGTGAAGCAGTGGCCGGCGTGCAGGCTGCCGTTCATGTAGGGGTAGGCCATGGTCGTGAAGAGCTTCTCCTGGGCTGGGTCGGTGGGCAGGGGAGCATCCTGCTCAAAGAGCTTGGCCTTTGCCCACTCATCTTGGAAACGGATCTCGTCCTGGGGAGTTAGATATGGAGGGAGGGATAGATGTGTTGTGTGGCAGTTTGGTGACCTACAGCAATGAGGGTGTCACGCTTCTCGGTCTAGAGAGTTGTTAGCATGATTATGGCCAGATAGACAAGTATAGTACAAGTATAGAACAAGTATGTAGCGGCATCGTGATGTGGTCGCGAGATCTTGACGTTGACTTGACGATGCCGCACTAATCGCACTAATCGCACTGTATACGCACATTCTCCAGCTTGAGCGTGCGCTCAGAGCCCACGACCTTGGTATCCTCCATGTTGTCAGTGGTGAAACAAGGAAGTGACTGTGGTTGTGGTGGTGGTGGTGATGTTGGGTTGTTTGGTAGTGGTGGGAGGGAGGGTCTCAAAGTCGGAAAGCCACAAGCCAAACAGAGAAAATTAGAGAGGCCTAAAAAGTGACTAATAAAACCCAGCGATATCTTAGCAGTGGTTTGGCTGCAATGCAGATGAAACCGGCTATGAAAGGCTGTATTAAAGCGTAAAAACACACAGCAGACCAGGCAATCTGCCCCTCTTCGCCTGTGTCGGTCGTGCCTTCCCCCGCCGTGCACCACATATAAAAGAAAGTTTTTTATGGGTCATCACTCGTCAATTGAAAGAGTCAGACGTCGACGGCAGAATCAGGCAGGCGGTGAGTCATTGATGGCTTATGCAATCACTGCAAGTTGAATGGAGGATGCGACTCTATATGCCCACCTCGACGGTCTGCGACTGTTTACAAATATTTGTGCCGGTGACGTGAAGCTTGTGTATATTCTGAGGAATACTTAGTTTTAATATTGCAAGAAGTCAATAGCCACCACCAGCCACCAGACCAGATGCATTCAACGGCCAACAGCAAACAGTGCCAATTACATAATTATAGACCCATTTTTCGTGTTTATATGCGGTCGCGAAGTATGCTCTTATAGGGGCTGTTTGATGGTTGCGTGTGTTTGCTTGTTTTCTACGGGCTTATTGATTTTCATTAAAGATTGATATTAGAAATTATACAGATGTTTTAGTACCTGCCACTGGAAATCTAGAAAAAAAAATAAAGATACCAGTTCTAGATGCAGTTCAGTTCGACTGATGCTGCCACCAATGGTGATGAGCTCAGCGAGCTTTGTCTGTTCCGACCAGACCTCGTTTTCGTCTCCTTCCATCTCCTGGTAACACTCTGATTTTGTGTGTAAGCGAACGCGCTTAGATCTTGGCCACCAGTAGGTTGCCAATCATCTCGCGGGCCGAGACAAAGGTCTGGCGCCACAGAGTAGGGAAGTCGAGAGTGCTGGAGAAGCCGTCGGCATAGCCAAAGAACAGCATGGGAGGGATCCAGCCGCGGGCGTACTCGAGCGCGAAGCAGTTGTCGGGCATGCGGTACTGCTTGACGGTGCCACGGCGCAGGTGGTGGACGCTGCCAGTCTCGTACACCTCGGGCACAAAGTCGCCAGCAGCATAGGCCCACTGCTCGCCGTGCAGGATGTGGAAGTAGTCGTCGGCGGTGTGGCGGCCAGTGTGACCCTCGGTGCCGACAGTGGTGCCAAAGAAGATGAGGTACTCGGTGATGCTGGCGTGCAGGACAGTCATGCCGCCCATGGCGCCACCGGCGTTGTTGAAGAACCACTCATCGCTGGTGCTAATGTAGGGGGAGATGCCCTTGGTCTCGCGCAGCTCAGTCGAGATGTAGTTCATGACGGCGCCGGTGTCATTGCCGTGGGTGGCAATGGCGCGCTTGGCCAGGTCGTGCAGGTGCTCAGTGTCAAAGATGTAGAACGAGTCGAGGTTCTTTTCGATGAAGAAGACGATGACGGCCAGGATGGCGCCGATGGTGGCGAGGACTCTCATGATGGGCGGTCGAGGGTGAGGATATGGGGAGTTGAGAGCGTGGTTCAGAAAGACAAAAAAGGAAAACAGGGAGCGAGAGGAGACACCTTTTAAAGCAGATTGAGACCCTTCTCGTGGTCATCCAATCGATAGGACAATCGCTGCAAATCTCCAGAAATCTCCATACAAAACACCATCTGCCAGCTAAAGGGTGCAGAAACCCCTGATTGGGACCCACTTTCATACCTTCTAGCAGATGGCGGCCAGCGATTTGGGAAATCACCCCCACAACTAATGCTGCGCAGGCACTGAATACCGCGCCAAGCTCTCCAAAGGCTCCTCAACGACAGCTCGTACGAGCTCTAGCTTTTCGGAAAAGAGAGATCCGGCGCTGTAGCTTGCGACTGATTACGGCGACTGCATGTAAATGCCAAGGTCTGCGCCGTCATCAACATCTCGAAACAGAGCACTGGATGTCGAGTATGAGGTCTAGACACCTAATACCGGTCTGCAAAATGCATCCATAGTATATAGAATATAATAAAATACAATAAAATACGACAGGAAAACTAATACACGTACCACTTTCCGAATAATCTCATTATTTTGCTACATGCTGCACTGTCGTTGCATTGCTGGGCTGCTCGTCGCCGCCGACATCACGTATGCCGATGTAGCGCTTGCTTGTGTATTTCCCGCTTACTAATACTCGTGTTTCTGGAGATGTGCTTGAGCAACGCAGATTGTTGGCGAAAGGTACGAGTACGAGTACGCCAGCCCAGACCTTCTCAACATGGCTGTCTCTCTTTGCCAGTGTTGATGCTGGTGCCGTTTATCGCGCGCAAGTGTCGTGTTGTTGAGATGAGCTGCTATGAGCAATGAATGCATGTAGTCATACATATATGCAGTCTCAGATAGATAAATTATTGGAAATTGAAGGGTGGCCCAGGAGCTGTTGGGCCCCCGGATGCAGCATCGGTTCTACACTGGGCCTTGTTGCCGTGTGATTGGAGTCTTATCAGGACCAGATAGCCGTGATACATACAGAGATATACAATGGAAACAACCCTAGTACTGTCTTCCGTAAAAGTGTACTCCGTATGTCTGTGTGTTGTGATGATAGCTTCAAGCATTTAGCTTGCATGGCTTTCATTCATTCGAGTCTATTGAAGCTACCACTCCTAGGACATAATATGGCTGTTGTGACATCATTGTCATGATGCCGTTGGTTAGCTCTTTGACCTGACAGTATTAACTTGGTGTGCCAGGCGCTAGAGGTTAAAGATGGACTGAACAGCACAGACGTTATATTGTTAGTTTGTAGACTATCGATGCTTTAACACTTAGTATAGGGATGCTCAAACATAGCTACATTCGTAGACTGCAGATGACGGCATACAGACGGGATATAGTTCTTGGTCGATGACGGTCTGTGCCAACCAAGCCACAATGAATCCCGAGTAAGTGCATAATGCGACATGCTGCTAGCAAACGCCACAGCCGCTCGAAGACGCACTGCAAACTAACCGCCTGTTTCTCTCATACAGAAATAGACCGGATCAGGAATATACATGGGATGGGCTGCTCTGGTCGGTATTGGCCGACAGACAGCTCGGCAGATTAGATGGCGTGAAAGCAACTTATTAGAAAATACTGCACTTCTAATTATCCTCTTCTCTGACGCCGAAGGATTTCTAGCTTGCAGGGCGGACTGTGTTGGGCTCCATCGACCAAGACAGTTCGTTGCATTATTTAGCGAGAAGCTAAACTCAAAAAGAACAGCAGCTGGGCTATGCTGGTTCTCCTGTGCTCATGTCGGTCAGACTGAACTTTACTGGCTGGCGTGCCGGCATAAGGTGCGCACAAGGCGAGCAAACTGGTACTACTAGTGTACTTGTGTCAAAGAATCAACGGCTTGGTACCCCATTATCTCAACAGGCGCTCCATAGTCATGGAGGGGAAAGATGGTCGAAATCGGAGACTTGATCGAGACGAGGATGGCTTCTAAATTCAAACATGAAAGCAATGCTTGACCTTGAGCAGTGCAACTATAAAAGAACGCCCACCATGGCACGACGGCTCTGATTTGGACAAACTACAATTCCAACAAAGCCAATCCTGCGCGATTTGGCGATGCGAAGTGGTGTATGTTATCGAATAATAAGAGTCGACTGCCAAGCTGATCGGCATGTGAGCTAAATTGTAAGCATTTTGCACCCTGGCAGGCTATTCTGTCTTTTGTTTCGTTTCTCTAGACTGTACTGCTCGCCTGCCAAGTGACAAAAAGACAGTGTTGGTGTGAGAGACACGTCAAGAATCAAAGAATCATAGAACAAAACCAGAGAAGAAGGCGGCATGCCAGACGCGCACCTAGAGACAGCCGAAAAAAGGACTCGGTCAAGAACTTGACAGAAAGACTAAAAGACTCGGACCTGGGGTATTCCATCCACCAAAGAAAGATACCAAACCAACGACCAGTTCCGCAGAAAACCGCAGTCAGCCTACCTGTGGGGTTTGTCTTGCATTGGGCGCAGGAGGGGGGGAGAGGAAGAATCATACGGATTCTGTGCCGATAGTAGGACATGAGGACATCGGACTTCAACTGAGGATATTGCAATTCGTTGCTGTTCAATATACTGGTTCATTATGATTGCTTTCTTTCTATTTGCGCAGCTGCACTCGTACAGACAAGCACGTCCAGCCGCCTACCTCCAAGCAATACTGTGTCTTATCCCGAGCCCGTCGTGTCTGTGCAGAGGAAATACGACGTCTCGTATGGGCAGAGAGGACCATGCGGGCGGAAAATTCAAGTCCCAGACAAGGCGGAACACAAAAATGAAACCCTGTAAGTAATCTCTATAAAAGATGGCGTATCAAACAAATATTGGCTGGCCCTGGCCAATAAACAAGAAGAATCAACGACGCTTCTCCATTATCTCACATCCAACTAAGCCCGTTCCGAACGTGTCGGTCTGATATCCTTTTGTTTTTATTTTGTTTTATTATCTTCTCTAATATTACTGTGTACGGGATACTCTGCAAGCTTGGAGACTTTCTTTTGCTTGATCATACCGCTTCGTGGACAGCTTTTGATGAGCCCAAGACGCCATCAATGGAGAAGAAAGAAAGACTCTCTTGATGGCTAGTTACAAAATTTAACCTTGATAACTCTAATAGTAAGAAAGGACAGGACTATCAAGTTGTGAAATATAAAATGTGAATTAAAGAGATCCCGCCTTGTAAACTGGCTAGCTTGGAGACGAGGCGTCCCGGCCACATACCCCCCCCCCCCCCCCCCCCCATGCATTTTTGATTTCTCATCGGCAGACAAGACTATTGGAATGCGATACAGGGCTTCCTCTGGGTGTCAAGACGCTGGTGCATCTCAGATATGTCTTGTATGTTTGTCTGTGTCTGCACTGCATTTGCACCTATACCCGCCCTTTGGGTACAAAGTATGTTGCCTCTACCTCCCCTCCTCGCTGTTGAAGGGTATCATTTAGAGTGAGGCTGAGATCGGGCATGGTCTAGAATTAGACAGAGGTAGAAAGAAAAGGGTAACCTATTAGAAACAACACTAAAAATGAAATACTAGAAAAGAAATGACAAAATGACAAACGAGGAATACGATGGCCCTTCACTCCGTACCCGTGCACGACCTCCTCGTCCATCCATGACTCTGCTCTGAAGACGTTAGTTCAGCTTTCCGGCTTAGCAATTTCGGTTTATTTCTCTTATTATTCCCTGTGCTCCTTTTCCTTGTTCCTTTTATCTTTTTTCTTGTTTCTTTTCGTTGTTTCTCACCTCTTCTCTTTCCTTCTCTTTTATTTTATCTATCTTGTCTTTGCTACGTTTCCGTCCCATACAAAGAACAAAGTGCTCATTCGTGACCACTTTGGGAACACAGCATCGACTGCATCAAAAATAAAAGACATTTTTCAACTTTGATTCAATAAAATGAAGTTATTTACAACCCTGGGCGTGGCCTTCCTCGCCGTCTCGGTCCAGGCCCGCGGCAGCCCGTTTAGAGGCCGCGATATTGACGGCAAGTGGCGCACTCCCCGCGAGACGCAGGCCGCCGTGGCCATTGCACTGCTGCCCGGCGAGCTCTCGTACATGGCGCAGATCGACCTGCAGGAGGACACCACACACCAGACGCCCGTCTACAACGACAAGGCCCCGGCTCCGACCGCCCCGGCCACCCTGTCTGACCGCAACTTTTGGAAGCGCAACACGCGCGACAACACCTGCGCCTACATCAGCGGAAACTCCAGCGACTCGCTCTACTGTGCTGCTACCGCCGGCTGTGTCGTCGACACGACTATTAGCCTCGTCGGCTGCTGTGCCGATACCATTACCAACTGCAACATCTACACCACGTGCCTGCCTGCCTCGAGCAGCTCCGACTTTACCACTGACAATGGCCTCACGCTCTTCTGTAGCGACGGCACCTACTCCGAGTGTGTCACGCACTACTATGTCGACACCATCTACTCGGGCTACACCCTGCTCGGCTGCGGCAAGACCGAGGCCGTCGACGACGTCTACTACCAGCCCACGAGCGACTCGTCGTCCAGCTCGACGTCCCGCTCGTCGTCTAGAAGGACAACGACGACCTCGTCGTCGACGAGAACAACATCGTCATTGACGAGATCTGCAACAACCGACGACACCACGACCACCACGACCTCGGCTCCCACTGGCGGCTCCAGCAGCGGCGGCAGCAAGAACAACACCGGCGCCATTGTCGGCGGTGTTGTCGGCGGTGTTGGCGGCATCGTCCTGATTGCGGCCGGCATCTTCTTCCTGATGCGCCACAACAAGAAGAAGCAGGCTTCGGTGCCTCCCGTTGCTGGTGGCAGCAATTACGCGCCCGGTGCTCCTGGCGGTCCCGGCCAGCCTCCCATGGCCCAGCACGGCTACTATAACGGCGTTCCCGGTGGCGCGCCCGGTGGCGGTGCCGCCGGTGTTGGTGCTGGTGTGGCCGCTGGTGTGGCCGCTGCCGCCGGCTACCACCAGTATGGCCAGCCTGGCCAGCAGCAGGATAACAAGCTGTACGACCCTTACCTGCCACAGGTTCCGCCGGGCCAAGGCCAGCAGTACCCTCCGCAGCAGCAGCAGCAGCCATACGACCCCGCGCGTGCTAGCGTGTACACGACGACAGCGTCGCCGATGGGCAGCCCGCAGCCGACCCAGAGCCCACAGGGCACGACCTTTGGCACGCCCCAGCCGTATGCAGGATCGCCGGATACCAATGGCATCTCTGCACAGCACACAGGTGGCAGTCCGCAGCAGCCAATTGCGCCCTACACGGCGCCTCCGCCGGCGGCCGGTATGGGCTTCCAGAGCGGTCCTGTGGCTTCGAATCTGGCAGAGCTGCCGACCGAGCGCGGACACGGCACTGTTCAGGAGATGGCCTAGTTTTGTCGACTTTGTCTCGACTGGTGAATGTCAGTTGTGGCGGTTGGCATCGCAATGAGATGAGCTGTCCTTGGCTGACGGCATTGTCTTGTCTTCTCCATTTTCTATGATTTCTTCTTTCTTTTCTCTTTGTTTTCTTCTTTTTGCATCTCTCAGTATATCCTATTTCTTTCGTGCATATATGTTAGCACTTCATGTTTGCCATTTATATACAAATACACATCTTAAAACTAAGAATATGTACGTTTGTTCGTGACCACCCTGACAAACTGACAGCTGTCGCGGAGATATGGTACGCGATAAGCACGCGATGACTACGTAATAAAGCATATTTATGCACAAAAACCATTGTCGTATTGGTGATTAACAAACCCTTTACCTAATCGGCGCTCCCACTGGGGCAGCCGCTCTTCCTCTCCACTATTATGGGGTTAATGTGGCCTGGAGCTCTGTAGACTTTATCCCACGGAAGGAGCGCAGAAGCGCAGAGAAGCAGCGACGCAGGAGACAAGGCCAGATTGCCTGTTAGCTAGGCTAGCTCTGCCCTGGCTTATCCCTGTTTAGGCATTTTTGGTGCACCTATGGAGCGTGCCTAGCACGCACACGACTGAGACTCGCGCAATCCAACACCTGGCATCCGTCTTGCTGTCCATCACAGGCCCCCTTTCGTCTTTGTCTCGCTCTCTCTTCTTTTCTCTCTTCCCTTTCTCTCTTCCCCCTTTTGTCCTCTTCCTTTCCCATTCCCTTCCTCTCCACCTCTACCTGTCAATTGACTCGACATCCAATCGTGTCAATCTCGCCATCCTCGTCATCCTCGTCATCCTCGTCGCCTTCTTTCCGGTCATCTCCATCTCCCAGCTTCCACAATGGTTTCTTTCAAGCTTTCCGCTGTTGCGCTCTTTGCGCTGCAGGCCATCGGTGCTCTTGCTGTAGGTCTTCCTATTCTCGATCCCCAACGCAATCAATCGGCTCCTACTAACAACCCAGGCCGAGGAGCCCAAGGGCGCCGAGGTCAACATTGACGTCGAGGCCAAGTTCCCCGAAGCCGACATCTTTGGCCTCAAGCTCATCAACGGCCGCCCGACCAAGTCCATTGTCGAGATTACCAACAACGAGGACAAGCCCATCCGCGTCTCCATCCTCGGTGGTGCCCTGTTCAACCCCCAGAAGCTCCCCGAGGGCGTGCCCGCCTCCAGCGGCATCGTCGCCAACCTGACCACCGTCACCTTTGAGGGCACCAAGGACGCCGTGCTCCAGCCTGGTGAGAGCCGCGGCTATCCGTACAACTTTGTCCTCGACCTGCACCCGCGCGACCTGCGCCTGGACCTCATGGCCATTGTCACCGATGCTGAGGGCCGTCTGTTCCAGGTCCTGGCCCACAGCGGCGAGGCCTCCATTGTCGACCCCCCCATCAACTTCCTCGACCCCCAGATGTACGTTTTGCACCCCACTTCTCCTACTGAAAGCTAGTTCTAACCCCTCCAGCATCTTCCTGTACGTCTTCCTGACTGGTGTCTTCGGCGCCACCCTCTACTTTGTCTACAAGACCTGGATCGAGGCCCTGTTCCCCCAGGCCAAGCGCGCTCCCTCTGCCCGCAAGGCCCGCAAGGCTCCCGCCGTTGTTGAGGCTGCCGCTGCCGATGCTGCTCTGTCCGGCAACGAGTCGGCCGGCGCTGGCACTGGTTCCGACTTTGATGCCAGCTGGATCCCTGCCCACCACATCAACCGCCCTGTCGCTAAGCGCGTCAAGAGCGGTGCTTCCAAGAAGAAGGTTGTCGAGTAAATTGGCAGTCAAGCATGGTTGTGGTTGTCCTTTTTCAGTTGTAAAGGGATAGTCATTGATAAGAGTCAATGACTCTTGGCGTGTTTGGCATTCCCTTATTGTAACGGGCGGTGTCTTTTCTGGAGTCATGGCATATGTTCTTAAGAGGTCAAGGTCTGATGGTCTAAAAGCTTGGCCGGACCGCTTGTTTTGATGTGGGCGGGCATTTGCTACTTTTTCTTTTTTTTCTTTGATCGTTGGACTGGATGTTCTCTTGACTGGGAACGTGTATTGAATATAATAAAAAGGTTATGATCAATGTGCTACTTACGAGTATAAGTGACAATCTGTTTGAATCTGCCCAGCGGATTATAAATGAGATGACCACAAGAAAATAAAGGCCGTCTCGCCGTTAATCGTGTCGTGTATACACCCGGACATCCTCTGCTAGATTACATGATCGACGCCGTTATGGTCGATGCCGATGCCACACTGGCCGCCTTAGCAAAGGCCGCCGAAGCTGCAGCTGTGTCGCCGGAGTCCATACTGCCCGCATACGGAGAGAAAGCAGTTGCTGCCCGAAACCTGGCGCTAGGCAAAGTCATCGACTGCGTGCTCTCCTCCATTCTCTCCCTCTCTTTCATGGCCTGCCGTTCCTACTTCGCCTGCTTCTCCTGCCTCTCCTGCTCTGCCTTGAGCTGTTCACAGTTGCGCTGCGTGGCTAGCTGCGTAAACTCCGTCAAGATCGACCAGTCGGCATGCGGCCCGGCGCGGTAGTAGCGCGAGAGTGTCGGCTCAGCTGGGTCCAAGGCAAAGTAGTGCAGCGCGCACAGCACCGTTTGGATGTCGGGTTTTGTAATGCCATGCGCTTTTATAAAGGTATCATGGTCGACATCGAGCCCGTGTGCGAGACAGACCATGGGCTTTTTTTCTTTTTTGAGCTCATGACAAGCATGCATAAATGGCAGCGAGGATTCTTTGAAGTTAGGCAGGTCTTGGTCTCCCACCCAGCGGCCGACCATGTGCTCGCTGCTAAACTGCATCTGGTACGACTCTTTGCGGTCGATGCAGCCCATGCTGGCTCGGACCTGGCTGTTCTTATCCCAGCCAGCATTGACCGACGTAGCAAAGGGTGTCTTTTGTTTGATTCAGTCGTCCAGTTAAAAAAAAAAACTAACTTTGGGCGGCGGTGAATTGAGCATTCATGACTGACTGGAGTATGGGGTGGTCAGCAAAAGAATGAAGCCGTAATCTTCGGCGGCAGCAACAAGCTCGGCCGTGATGCCGTTGATGCGGGTGTCCAAGTGACAGAGTGGGATGCGCGGGATAACCCTGTCGACATACTTGGTTCTGTACTGGGAAGACATGATGATGGTGAATGTTGTGTAGGCAAGGTTGTTATTATGGCCCGTCTTGTTGTATACATGAATACGCTTGAGTTGATCAATAAATAAACTCCATCTTGACGACACGATGTGTAGTCCTGTGGCTGATTTCTAGTGTCAGTGACTTATGGTGATATGTACGACTCTATTTTACCCAAAGGCCGTCAGAATAGAAAGTAGGATTGAATTCAAAGCAATATGAGAGAACCAATAATCGTAATCAAATAATCAAGTAAAACAAAGAATCAAAAGCTTTTATGTCCATGCCCAAATACCAATGTCGTAAGCCTGTATATCATTCAAACTTTTATGAGAAGTGGATGCCCTCGGTGTTCATCTGTTGGTCAGTATCATGTCTTTGGATCACGAAATCAGGTAGAAGAACTTACCGCATCCAGAAGCTTCAGGAAATCAGTCTCGTCGCACGACCGAGCACGGCGCTCAGTCATCTCCAGCTGGTCCAGCACACGCAGCACCTTGGCGCGCACAAGCTCGTCCACCTTGGTCCGCTTGCGGCGGCTGGGCGTCTTGGCCGGGGTAGACGCTGCCTCCTCCTTGAAAAAAGCAGGCATGTCGTCATCGTCAACGTCCATGCCGCCCGCAGCAGCCTCTTCAGTATCGTCCTCAGCAGCATCGTCCACATCATCATCCACATCCATGCCGACGTCGTCGTCGTCACCGTCAACATCATCGTTGTTGGCGCCGTCCTCGACAAGGCTGTCGTCCACGGGAATACCGTTCATGGAGGCAAAGACGCGGTAGTTGCGGGCCAGCATGGACAGTACCTCCTTGCTGGTAAATGATGCACGCAGCGTCCGGTTCTTGCGCGTAAATGTGATTCTCAGCATGCCGTCCATCTCGGCAAAGTTGAACTTGGGCCGCTCTGCGCCTGTCTTGGGCGTGATGCGCACGACAGCAGACTCGACCTGCGGTGGCGGTCTAAAGTTGGCCTTGCCGACCTTGAGGACATGGGTGATGCGGGCAAAGAATTGGGCATTGACACTGAGGCGGCAGTAGAGCGTGTCATTGGGGCGTGCCACCAGACGTTGAGCAAATTCTCTGGGGACCTTGTTAGACATGTCTCTTTTTTTGTAACACATTGCATTTTTGATTATGTAGGTGGTGACTTACTTTTGGAACATCAGAACAGCTGTCCGTGGCGGGTTCGGCATTGACAAAAGCTTAAATCTGGAGCTGTTAGATGCTTGTACGTGTTGTCAATATAGACGGGAGGTGACTTACACGAGGGGCGAGCTGATCTGGTAAGGTGTGTTGGAAATGCAGACCTAGATATGTGAGATTTTGGTCTTATACTGAAGACTGGAAGCCATCTTGCAATCAGGCAAGGATCGGTGCCACATCCAAGAGAGTTGAGTCCGAAAAAACCTACATCGAAAGGAGGAAACTCGGTCTTGATGGCGTCTCCAAGGAGAACCTGAGGGCGTTGTTAGTACAGCTGAGACACGGCCAAAAAAGTAGGAAGTTGACAGTAGACACCAGCAACAAACGATGTGTCAATGATCGATTGATGGTGCAACGTCATGCAGTCAAATGGGATTTTGAGCTTACCTCGAGCTTCTTTTGCAATGGGCCACCCTGAACACGCTTTGTACTGTTGCGTGTTAGTAAAAGTCGAGATGGAAGCGAGACGACACACACGGCGCACAATGCACGATGCACAATGCACAATGCGTGATCCAATCTGGCCACCATGGGAACACGAAACACTCGAGTAGGGTGCCACCAGATGAATACTGCACTGGCAGAAAAAGCAGCTCGTCTACGCTGAACTCACACTTCGGCCGCCATTCGCGGATCGAGCTCGACTGTCACACGTTAGCACTATAGATCACTGCCGAGAGAACAAGACAACATAATAACAACTCGACTATACTTACTGGCTATGCATTTTCTCGCCTTCTCCAAAATTCTGGTAGTGATGTTGCCGGTACCGGGGCCGATTTCGAGGACTATGTCGGTAGGTTTCAGCTAGATGGTCAGCGAATGTCTGGAGAGATTGGTTGGTATTATTGGTAATCGGGGATTGCATACCTCGGCTTTGTTCACACTGACGGCTTGTTAAAAATCCAATTCAGATCTTGTTCAACTAAAAACAACTCACATGGCTGTATATGTTAGCAATTATCCTGACAAAACAGCCCGATCCGAGAGAGACTCACCATCTGCAACACCGGGGTTCTTTAAAATATGCTGCAGCCGTTGTCAGTCTATGTACACCCAAATATCAGAAACAGGATGGTATCCCGTACCTGGCCGACATTGGTGTTGAACTTGAATACGTTGTTCTTCTGGGCTGCTCCTCCCTTGCCGCCGCCGCCGCCACCAGGCCGCGAGTACGGCGAAGATGCTCCGGCACCGCCCTTCTTCGGGGTCTTGGCTTTGCCCATGCCGTCGATTTCGTGGCTAAGAAGTATGTGTTTGAGAAAGGTGGGATGTTTTCTCGAGAGATTCGGCTGGTAATTGGGCGAAAATGGCGTGGTTGTGTTATGCGTGCACCTGAATATCAAACATCGATCGTCGGTGACGTCCCTCGACGTTGATTCTATTTTTTGGCGGTGATGAGGGGCATAATTTTGGCAGCCTTTGGCGGTGGCAGAATGTGGCAGAAAATACTCCATGCCCGATTAAAATTGCTTATCTTATCGGTATCTATCGCTTCTTATCGCAGATAGAGCGTGTGAGATGTTGTACCTTCTACTACCACAATGTCACTCCCCACTTGCTACCGGTTGGGACTGTTCTCCAAAGGCTCCAAGCCCCACCAGGCACCAACATAAAGCAATACGAGACCCACAAATATGGCAAGTAGCAGACAGCGGCTGGCCGGCGACTTACAAGCGCATATAGAGACGATGACTTGTAAAGCTCGTCATCGAAACAGGCTACAAGGCTGAATGTAGAGGACATAATGCTGATGATTGTCAGGTAGTTAAATATAGCCTTGAATGATAGCCTTGTTCTATACAATGCAAGTCATGCAGTCGTCTTGGCTCCATGGCCTGTCTTTGTCAGCAGGCTGTCTTTGTCAGCAGGGATTATCTACCATTGTCTCATCCATGGCAGGAGTCCGCGGAGCGAGGGAACGAGCAGTTTGCGCAAATAGAGAAAGAGCGAAATGGAGAAATCCGAATTGAGATACAAAATCGCTCGGTTCACTAAAAATAACCGCTATAAGTATCTTAGTTATGGGGGACGGTCAGCTAATAACTACTGTGAGGATATACGGAGTTACTGGGTATCATCCGTACCAAGCTTTTGCGTATCTCGCCCTTTCCATCTTTCCATTTTGGAGCGGATGGGCCCAGGAGCAATTACAAACCGTCTTATGTTGAGAAGGAGCCGCCCAGCACTTGCAGTCATTTTGGGCATTTGGGGAATTCATACTCTTTTTCAAGCTACCCTTTTCAGAAAGAACCTTGAACGTTCTTACCTGTCTCGGGCTTGAGTTAGTTTTTCCTTTTCACAACGGGAAGGACCAATTGGGTTTGTCAACTTCTGGGAATCTCGCTCTCGGGTGCTATTGCCATTTGCCAGTGTCTCATTTCCCTCTCCTTCTTTTATTTGCTATTTTAACGTTCATCTTTTTGTCATCTCCGTCTACTATCCCGTCAGCCCGCCAGCCTATCATTACCTATCCGTCTTTCCGTCTCTCTGTCTTCACACTGCGCTCACAACGTACCCCTAAGCCTCTTCCGTCTTTAAAGCATCCCTTTCTTCGCTATTGGTTTTTGAACAAAACTGCAGCCTATCGATTCACATTTCTAAGCATTCCTCACAACTACAACAAACGCGAGTCCTTGTGGCCCAGGCGAGGCGAAGCAAGGCCCAGCGCTGACCCAACGCTTGAGAGTACCAAGACACAGGAGTTTCAATCCAACCCCAAAAAGTGGTCTGCCGGTTAGACGGCTGGAAATCGAGATAGAAGGAGTTGAAGAAAGGGACACTAGAAAGCAAACACCGACAGCCTACTAGCAAACTGCCAAGGCAGGAGACATTGTCTGCCACAAGACATCCCACGTCGTGCGACCCCCCCCTCTCTCTCCTCCACTCCATTCACAGAATACCTTTCTATCTCACCTGGTCTGCCTCGTCAGGCTGCAGCAATTGTCCCCTGCTCTCACTGGTGCCCGCTCTTCAGCCTTCTCCGTTTCAAGACGGGCTACACGTGCCAAACGCGATCCAGAAGACCGAAAGAAGCATAGAAGCATCGAAGAAGCTTTGAAGCTTAAATACTCAAAAGACACACGGCGGGCTAAAGACGGCTGTTTCCAACGTACTCAGTCTCTGCCGTACTTACAATATAATTATCTTATATCACTACTGGAACTGGCCGTCTCTTTCCAGAACTCGACTTGGGGCTATTGGAAAGTCACGACATCATCAAGCTTCGCCAACAAGGATGGGGCCCGTTGCTTGCTCGATACAGTCTCCTTACATCTCAAACCCCATCTGATCTTCTACAATCTCCTTGCCTCTGTCATCGTCTTCGCCTCCCTGCGCCCGTCGCCGTATCCTCCCCAACACCTACCTAAGACATGGCCACCATCCGAATCGTCCTCTTCGACTCTCCGGACTATTACACCAATCTCGACACTATCCGCGGCGAGGTCAGATTCAGACTCACGCGCCCCGAGAACATTGGTACTATCCTAGTCAAGCTTGAGGGCGAGTCCACCACATCACTGACCGTACCAAATGGCGATGACGAGAAAGGGTGGACATACAAGTCGGAAGCACTTAGTGACCTTGACTTGTCCAAGACGCCAGGCGCAACTACACGACCAGCTCCCGGAACGGCATTTGACGAATCGCATAAACTCCTGTACCAGGTCACGCAAGTATACCCACCTCGAAACGAAGACCTACCGGCCAACGGCTGGCTCCCTGCGGCTGAGTACTCTTTTCCTTTCCAATTCAAAATACCAATCAATAATGCATGCGCCGACCCAGCTCAGCCTGCCCGGTCCGGCGGCGTCATGGACTCAATCGGCAATATGGAAAATCCCGCTGCTAAACTCATCCGGTTCGGCGTGAACAGTACTGGCATTCGCATCATGGATGGATCTAAGCAACTTCAGTACAAGCACGTTAAGCAAACCCTGCCACCCAGCTTTGATGGATTCCTCAGTTCAACCGAGTCGACAGATATTCGCTACTTCATAAAGGCTACTGTGCAGCGCCCCGGTATCTTCAAAGGCAACTGGCGCAGCTCTTTCGGCTTCCGATTCCTTCCGATTGAGCCACTGCGGGAACCCCCATCAGCGCGTGAGGTGTTTGCGCGCCGGCCATTTACCTTTCGAGAACGCACTGTGCAGACCGAGACACCCCCTTTGATCTTGACCAAGAAGAAGAGCGCTTTTTTTCGAACAACCAGCGGCTCGACCCTCTCTCTTCCGGATGGCAGCCAGGCTGGCTCGCTTGTATCTCCGGTTTCCGCATCATCATTACCAGCTCTCCCTCCTTCGCCGCTCCAGAGACAGGCCACGCTCAATGCGACGAATGCCGCCAAAGACGGGGCCGCACCCTCCGTTTTGATGACGGCGTTTCTTCCGTACAAGCCCATCCTTACATGCAACGAAGCCATTCCTCTCCGGGTTGTAGCACAGAAGACAGAAGCTAGCCATGAAGAGGTCTACCTCACATCACTAGAAATTCGCCTCACAGGCACCACGCGTGTCAAAAGTCAAGATCTTGAACAGACGAAGCTGACCAAGTGGATGGTTGCATCAAGCTCGAACCTCAATGTTCTCGTTTCTGACCCCGAGGCGCCAGTGGGCTCTGAGATCGTCATACCCAATCACATTTGGCGTGATAAAGTGCTGCCCGACACAGTGATGCCGACTTTTATGACATGCAACGTCAGCCGTTCCTACCAGCTGGAGATCCGGGTCGGCCTCACTTGGAATGTACACCCACTAGACGACCCTCATTCAGGGGCCTTGGATGCTGCGACACCGATAATTAGCGGCACAGTGCAGTCCAAGAAAGAACACAAGGCAACGCAAAAGGCGATCAAGTCGGCCAAGTCGATGCCAGCACACCTCCTCCCGCAAACAATCATATTGCCTCTTGTATTTGATGCAGTGGACGTTTACTCCGGTATCAAGTTAAACCAGGCACTTGTTGAAGTCGCGCACAAGCACCGACAGAGGATGTCTATGATGCAGCAGCCAAGGCAGCAGCAGCAGCAACATCAGCAACAGCAGCAATGGCAATACCACAACAACAAAAATTATATGAACAGCAATCAACAACAACAACCGCAGCTTCTTGACTCGCACCCGATACACCAAAACCGGCCATACCCGCCACATATCAATACACGTGGACCGCCACCTGGAATGCATCGGCCTCATCACCAGCCGATGAACCAGTATGCCAACCAACAACACCCCATGCAGTACCAGCAGCGACAAATGGGACCGTACCCAAACCACATGCCGCCCGGACAGCGCGCGCCGTTCCAACGCCCACAACAGATACCAGAGCCACAAATATTCGAGCTACCTTCAGAGCCAGTGCAGATGCCAACCCTACGCTCCGACAGCTCTGCGAACCCGTCACCCATGACACCTGACTCGACCTTTTCTCACGAGTTGCCGGCTGCATCCGAGGCCGTCGAGATGCCAGGAGCACCTGTCATACGCCGCCGCCCTGTACCGCCGGAATTTGCTCAGCAGCAAAGAGAGGAACAGCATCGGCGCGACAACCCGGAAAAATTCCCATCGGGCGAGTATCCCTCGTTGGGCGCCAACTTTGCCCGGGTGCATGGGTCCGTCCACCGCCACGGGCCGCGCCAGCAATACCACATGCACCAGCAGCAGACCACCGCCAACCCCCTGTACCCGCCCCAGCTCCAGCCAGGGGAAGACCCAGCATCCCTCGCGCAGCCAATGCAACCAATACAGCCGCAAACCACGTCGTCTTTGTCGTCATCAACAGGCATTGTCACTTCTGTAACGGGTGCCTCGGCCGGCATCGTCGCCCAAAACGGCACAGTTCTTGTATCGTACAACGGCGTCGTGTCGACCATGGTGCAGGATGTTGCGTCTGCCATTGATGCGTTTTCATTTGCGGACAACGACACGACATACAACGATACGGCATCCATCTACCAGGAGCCACCGCCGTCATATGACGAGGCCATTGCCGAAACCATCACTGCGGTTGCTGAGGAAGGTGACTACCGCGCCCAGCGGCCCGCATTCAATGTCTAGTTTAGTTGATGCAGTCTCTGGGATAACCTGGTCTCAACACCTTGCTATCTTACTTTCCTTATCGTCTATTATCTACCATCCATATACATCAGGAGTTTTGATTTTATATATTATTTTTAATTAATTTAATTTTTCATTTCAGTATCCTGAATATGCTTGCATTTGTGTCATTATCATATCTTCTTATGTTCGCTAATACCTGATATAATTGTGCGATATGGAAGTATAAAGATTTCTTTCGGTGCCATGAGATTATGTCCCATTATGTAGAAGAATAGAATGATACTCTCCTGAAATGGTGCGATTTGAGAGAGTTCAAACAAAATTGTGAATCAATAATCAATTGGATATTTGCTTCTAAATCATTCTATGCTTAGGCAAGGATTGGATTATCGGGAATACTAAAGACCTCTCTTATCTTTCATAATGGGATCTGAAGCGTTTTGCCACAATGACGGAGAGAGCGATATATAGATGCTTATCAAGGCTTCCTCTCCAACAACCAATAAGGGGCAATGGCTCAGTTGGGAGAGCGTCAGACTGAAGATCTGAAGGTCCTCGGTTCGATCCCGAGTTGCCCCATCTTTTTGCTTTCAAGCTTTTTTGCTTCTCCTTTCACTAGGTAAAGAGGTATTTTGTTTACTTCTTAGTTTGTGTACTATATCTGCTTTCCAAATTTTATGACTTGGTATAAAGTGATATCCAATTCCTCTCATTTTTAGCTTGTTTGCATTGTGTGTGTCAATGGCAACTTGACACTGACATGCATCAACTTGCCGCCTGGCTATACCCAAGTGATGCTCGAAACAAATCAGAACAAAGTAGTTGAGAAATAAATAATTGATTATTTCTGTCCAAAATCAGGCACAAGAACAATTCCTCTCAGTCCACGATGTAGACTAGATGGCACAATGTCGTCCAACGCGTCTTCTGAAACCGTGTCATGGCAGAGCGAGGCCAATATAGAAGGCGGGTTCCTTGATGTTTCCATTCTTGTAGCTGGTTTATTAGCATTAGCATCAGCGTCTGTGACCGAATGACCAAATGACCAGATGATGAAATAAAACAATGGCCAAATAAACAAAAATAACACAAAATAGACTCACCTCATGACGCTGATACCACCTGGGGAGAAGATCATCTCCAGGGGAAAGTCGACCGCGAACCCAAGCCAGCGCTTGACAAAGCACCGCAGGATCAGGCCGTGCGCGACAATCAGCACATCGCCGGCCGTTTCGCTGCCAAAGTAGGGCTCCTGGATGGCCTTGATCTGGGCAATCAGCCTGTCCAGCCTGTCAGACACTTGCTGCTTGGATTCGCCTCCCGGACAGCCGTCGGCCCAGATGCTCCAGGCCTTGTCGGCATCGAGCCCCTGGCTGCGCCGCAGTTCTTGAATCTCGCCAATCTTGAGGCCCTCGTAGTCGCCATAGTCCCACTCGGCAATGTCCTCTGTGATGTCCAGGTCCAGCGTGTCATTGCCGACGCTGAGCAGCTCATAGGTGTGGACAGCCCGCTTGCGCGGCGACACAAAGACGTGCACGAGCCGGCCCGGGTCAAGCAGTTTACCGGCGCCAACAAGAGTCTTTGCTGCATTGGAGACTTGGCCGACGCCATTGTCGGTCAGGTCAATGTCTGTGATGCCGGTATAGCGGCCATTCTTGGCCCATTCTGTCTCGCCTATTCTGTCAGCCACTGTAGAGTCCTTTGGAATGTTCACAGGTGAGCAATTTACCATGCCTCGCGAGAAAGACCCGAGGTGTGCGGGCTTCGAGATCCGACATTGTTCGACGTGGCTCATATGAGGAAAAATCAATATACAATAGATATTCCAATGGCCAAAGCCCAAGAACGGCAGCGTGGAGAAGAGGTGGGGTGAGCGAAGCTATATGGATGGCGGCGCGAGCTTGTGCACAATGGACGGTAGGCATGCATGAGTTGGACAAGAGGCTAGGCCTTTGGGTGCATAGACCTGGCGTACAGTGGACGACGTTACAAACGGCGTGAGCTGATGTGCTGTTCGTTGCTCGAATTCAATCAAATGTGTATAAAGCAAACATATTATATTGAACATTCCGATGAATGATCGACATGGTGTATTTCATATTGTCAACTGGCTCGATGCCATACAGCAGTACTTGGTGTTCTTGTTTAGGCAACCAAGTGAAGCATTCACGAGTGCTCATCAACTTTTGAACTACTCAAATACTCAAAGAGGATCTCACCATGTCCACCGACAATGCCAAATTAACATGTTTTCTCCTAGAAGCACTCTCAACAACTCAATGAGTGAAATAACAGCAATGAAATCTTTTGACACGTCCAAGGCATACAGTCTCACAGACGCCCTCTGCCTTCCCAACGAGGTGCTCAGCGTGCTAGAGTCGGACACCTTGACCCTGCAGATGCTCAGCTTATCACCGCACAACAATCGACACGAGCTTGACTGTGCTTAATGGTGACCCAGATCATAAAGCGTCACGGCCGGCTTGCTCCAGGGGTTTAGATGGAAAACGACTATGTTAGAATACAATCATCGTTTGCGTGTTTAGTGTCTCACCTGCATGTTCATTACGGACCGCATCTTGATGTGGTGAAGCTATAGTACCAGCTCAGTTTACAATCACGACAACGCCTTCACTGGCAGAACTGTCAGCCCATATTTCACTTGCCACTCCAGATGCTGTGATTGTATGCAGGGACATATTTCCAGATCATGCACAACTCTACAGCTCGCAACGGGTATAAATATCCCACCTTTCTGCTGCTTCCTCAAAGCCATCTCTCCTGTTCAATATTATTGCTTTCCTTGCCGTCTGATCCATCTCGCACACATTTCAATATTTTTCTTCTGCAGAGATGGATGGCACTACATGCATAATATCTGCAAAGACAGTTCCAAACGGTAGCTAGTGCTCGCCAATCAAACATGTCTTTTACCCGTTTGAACGAAGCAGTTTACCGATTGGGGATCAAGACCATGCCAACAAACACGACACCTGCACAAAGATGTTGTCAAACCATCCACTGGGAGGAGTGCTACTCACCGAACAACACATCAAACGCTGGTGTTCGCCATGGTGCACTACACATCAATCTTGCCAGAGCCACTGCCGTCATCAAGCAGCGGTCGTGCAGCGATACTCTTCGCGGCGGGAGCCCATTCGTGACCCTAAGTCGGAGAGACGGCTATGGTTTCTCGCCGCAGCGTCACAGCAGAGGACAGCTTATCACCTACATGCTGAAGTTGAAGCCAAGATTTTTGAATCTAGGAAGAAGGGAAAGTTTCATCGACCAAAGGACCCTGCAGAGGCAGACATAAACCAACTGTCGCCGTATGACAAACGATGGCTGCACGGATCGCACATGCACGCCAGTGTGGGAAATCTGACTTCATGGTGCACCAACGCGATCTTTCTGCTAGACTCCCAATAAGTCGCTGCCATCCGGCACTTCTCTGACCGTTGCGTTCATCGGCCAATTTTGCAGAAGCAGAACTGCGGTACACCTTTTATCAAAAGTACGGCACTTTGATGTTTTGTGTTCTGATACTCGCATATCTACCGACAGCCGAGGTCGCCGGTTTTTCCGTTATGCGTATCCTATTGATATTCTTGACACTTATCTCAGCAACCGGCCACACGTCGACGTTGAACGCTTTTTGAACATCCTTTACACGCCGGCCATTCTACCCAACACTGTTTGGCAATATCAGGCATCTTGTTTCTTGGCATCTTCCAGAGCGATCCGGCGGGCGTCTTTGCAACCGGCAGCCCACATATCTCCATGGCCATCGCATGCAAGCCACTCCATCATTCGATAGTCCTGCTAGGACATATAAAGTAGGAGTCTACGGGACTCTCTATATCGACGGCGTCTTCTGTTCTCAAGCTTACAACTGTCTCAGTTCAGAAGTCCGTCCCCGAGAAGATCAGCCATGGTGGGAATGATACCAGATGATACTGCAGTTTCGATTTCGAACTTGCCCTCCCGGCATCCCACAGCACCAAGAAACTATAACCGCCGTATCAGCCATCTCCGCACCGAGGATTCTATCTTTGGCTAGCAGAGACGGCCCTTTAAAACTCGCCGGTGAACCTATCTCGGCAATGCAAAGCTCAAAGACATCCACAAGGCGGCAAACGACTGCTGGTTAGGTCCGAAATGGTTTGACAAAATAAATCATAAACGAATGCCACGAGTCACCAGCCATGAGAATATAACTCGCATGGAACGATTCCATCATCGTAAAGCATGAAATCCTCGCTGGATCCGCGCTGATACGTGAACTTTTGACACCTGGAGCATCATGCAGGAGGCTTTTCGCTGCAAGACCAAGAGAAATAAACCCATACGCAAGATATTTCTCCGTGGACCAGAGATCTCGGTTTGAGTGGTCCCCCTCCAACAACGGTTCTCCATTGGAAGCTGCCATGTCGCCTCTACTTATCGTCGTCCGCGCAGGAAGATATGAGGGTGGTACGCTCAGCTCGCCTTGGCAAAAGCCGTCTCGAATACCACTCTTTCGTTGGGTACGTCGAGGCATATCCGGCTTTGGGTGTGCAAGCTTTGTGCAGCTATAATGAAGCTCATGGGCTACATCAAGCCTTAAACGTGAGCCTTCCCTTCAGCTTGTGCCAGAAATGTTTCTTGGCTACATCTTTGAGTATTCTTTGAGCTTCAAGACCAGCCACATATACGATCGAACCTCCACACCCGTTCAGAACGAGGCTTGAGCGCTCTATCAGCACGTTTGTTCAACTACTGTTGCATACTCCGCGACGTTTATAACTTACAGACAAGTCGCCATCTTGCTATCGGCAACAGCCAGCAACAGCTGCAGCCGGACGATCAGGTCTGAAGGGATTTCACTTATTTAGCACCACTTTTCGACAGTCACTGTCTGGTCTACTTTTGCCAATAATAAGCAAGCATAGCCAACAACCGAAAACGTATGTCGATCTCGACCAGTACGTGTGCAATTCGGTGTGCGATTTAGCATTCTTCAGCTGAATCCAACAATCTTCTTTAGATATTTTACGACTTTCTCGACGCTCTCACTCACTCTTGACAGGCCACCGTCTTAAGGTCATTATAAATGGCACGCACAGCTCACCGCAGTCGCGTCTTCCAAGACCATGCACACCACGATAGCTTCGTCTTTTCTTTCTCTCCTTTTCTCTTCAGTCAATATATATCGTTTGAAGGTGTCGGTAGTGGATTAGGCAATGATGAGTAAACGGATAGAACATCTATGGATCACACCAGTAAGATGCCACTGTTTGACCTCGTCGTCTAGTCAAAAACTTAGGAAGAACAACAAGCACAACCAAAGATCGAACATGTGTCTGAACGACAGGTTCGTCTTTGATTCGGCGTGTATTGAAAAAAATCATCCAAGCGACCATTTGTGATCTCTATTGTGATTCTATATGACATTTTCGACAAAAAAGTGTATTGACGAAAGTAAAAGTTTAGAGAGCTGCTGTGGAGTTTTTTTTTTATATAGAATTTTGCCAAATAGAGTTCCTATCAAGACCTAGATATCAGTAATAGCTCGTTTAAATAGGTGCATTCTGTTCTTTTTGAATAACAATAATCATCTCTCAACTTTCCAAAGTTCTGCTATAATTCTTTTTAGTTTTAAGCGATATGTATTTCTTTTATTTGAAAATTATTTAATATTTACTTAGTCTTGATTACTACTTTGTAGAAAGTATAAAATAATATGATACTACGAGCTGCAGACGAACCTTCTCGGCTTAGACAGATCACCGACGGTGAAAACGACAACGGCGAGGAGACGACGTTAGATCCGGGCTTGGCCCGTACGAATAAGCTTTAGTGGGCTCGGGCAGTGGTAGCACTTTCAGGGCGTGGAGGTCTTGCAGTGGACATACCCGTGAGATTTCAGTGGACTCTTTTTAGCCGACCCGGTCCCGGATCGAATCAGCCGGAGGGGACATCGCCATTGACCTGGAAAAGGTAGGATAGATGATGTCAGATGTGTCGAGCTCATGATTCTCTTACTGATAGACTTATATTAACGGAGTGTCTTTGCAGTTATCTACATCTCGTGGTGCTGGGTAGTGACCTCGTTGATAGCTTGACAAAATGACGCCATTGCGTGCTCTGCGCACTCTGAGAACTGCACCAACTACCCTGAAGCTACTCACATCATCACCATCGCCATCATCATCAGTCCGGCGTCTGTCGGTATCATCATTCATGGCAGCCAAGAAGAACGACTGGTCTGCTGATCAGTACCTCAAGTTCAACGATGAGCGAACTCGCTCAGTGCATGACCTGGTTAATCGCATCCCACTGCCCGGCGGCCGGTTCCCCGTATCTGACAAGACTTCCCATCTGCGCATCGTCGATCTCGGCTGCGGCCCGGGCAACTCTACCGCTGTCTTGGCAGAGCGCTTTCCCGGCGCCGACGTATCTGGTGTCGACTCGTCGCCCAACATGATTGAAAAGGCCAAGAAGACGCTGCCCTCGGTTGCCTTTGGCCTGGCCGATTTGCACACTTACGACCCTACCGAGACCTCTCCCAAACCACCCACGCTGCTGCTGGCCAATGCAGTCTTCCAGTGGATCAGCTTGGACCAGCGCCTGCCCACCATTCTGCGGCTCTTCAATACCCTGCCGTCGGGTGGCGTTATTGCGTACCAGGTGCCCGACAACAAAGCTGAGCGCACACACCAGGCCATTCGCGAGGTCGGTCGTGGCGAAGCGCCTGGCACGCAAGACGGCGCCTGGGTGTCAACTCTCAAAGACCTGCACGACCGGGATCCCATCGAGACAGTCGAGCAGATTTACGACGCGTTGGTGCCGCACAGCGCCAGTGTCGACGTGTGGCACTCTGTCTACAACCATGTCATGCAGCGCGGTGCAGCAGACATTGTCGAGTGGATGCGTGGCACCGGTCTACAGCCGTGGGTGAATGCGCTGCCGGACGAGGCCACAAAGCAGGCGTTCTTGCACGCGTACGAGAAGCGATTGGGTGAGCTGTATGAAAGGCGCGTCGATGGCACAGTGCTTATTCATTATCCTCGACTCTTTGTGGTAGCGGTGAAGAAGTAGGCAGTCCATAGCAGAGGTAAAGCTGATGCGATTATACGAAACTAGCAATACAGCGTACTCATGATTGCAATTTCAGTTCGCGTAGATTATAAGTTTTACGAGATATAGTCACTGTTCGCGTTACACTTTTGATAGACCTGCTGCACATTGAACAGTTGATTCGATTTACTAATGTGAGCTGATTATAGCATTAACCTTGGCGCCGACATCCCGATGTAGGCCTGCCTGTGCGGATGCAAGGCTTATCCGATATCGTGGAAGAACAGGTTTAAAGATACCAAGTTGAAAACGTATACAGAACGGGGCTTCGGGCAGACCGTGAATGTCTGTTTCTGCTTTGCTGTGCCTCGGGCTGCTATGCCTTCGCCTTACTAATGTAGATTGACCAATGTCTACCAGCTTCTGTGGGTTTAATGCTTAAGTCAGTGCACAGGACATGCCGATCAAAAAGCTTGTCCACAGCTCGCCTGTTGCAAAGCTCGTTCGAAAGTCTTCCAAATGTTGTTCCATATCTTGTGTCTTTGGATATGGTCTGTTCATGGTTCTCAATTCCTGGTTCTGGGTTCATCACGGCAATGCAGCAGCAAGAGAAATAATAAACCGTCTTTTAAGAACCCGAGAAGTCCGACGAGGATCTCTCGTGGAGTTTCTGACATCTGACATTGCATCTGACAACAAATTCAAGTCGCATCCAACACGATCGACACCCAGGCGTGCCTTTTGATCGGACTGATGGAATGAGCTCGCCTTTGTGGAGTGGTGTTCGGGTGCTTGAGATCACCCGTCTCCTTTTTTTGCTCTTTCTCTTTCGCCATAGTGCTACGCCTTTCGAGCGGCGCAGTCGTGATCGTTCCTGGTGTCTATCTTTGACGTACAGCCTAGACTGTCGTTTGGACACTGTATTATCTATTTCATGACACGATTTGAATCTTGGGATTAGGATGGAACATTGCTATGATACCTCGCTTAGGACAAGACCTTGGTTTTTGGAGTTGTTTGAGAAGTCCCCTGTGATGATTATGTCTGTATCATCTATCACCGACTATATCGACTATATTCTACTTTGATGTGCATCAATAGCCTTCTATATCTTGGCTCTTTTGTTTGTGCTGCTAAAACAACAGTTGCAGTAGTAGAAAGCCAAGAGACTACCTGTAATTCTGCCGAGATCATATGGGATTGTCCGGGAATGTCTAGCTACACCCTGGTTCGATCAGAAAACATGTGCCGGCAGGGTGTGTGTCAGGTGTCAGGCTGTCGTGGGGGATCTATGAAATATCTTGGCAACGGCACCTGCCGTGTGATTGGTGCTGTGGGGACAGCTAGAGACCTGAGAACCAACTTCCTCTGTTCTACTCTGCCACCTTGTTATTTACTTTGGTAGAAAAGTCGTGATACAATCATAACATAAAATACAAGTTTCAATGACTTGTAGCAGTGCTTCATGCTGGAAAGCTACCCCGTCTCCTTGACACCAACGTTTAATCTTGCTACGGCAGATTCGACTGATCGACGTCCAGCATCCTCGCTCGTGATATGCCCAGTCATGTCCTCTGTTTATTCTTCTGGTCCTTGTGATCCTTCCGAGTGTTGCTGATTACTATATTTGCGGATCGTTTGACTCTTGGGACTGCACAATGCGAGCAGTTTCACTTTAACCCGACTGATGGCTGTCCTTGGTTCAATGTCACTCAGAAAAATTTGGAGACCTTCTCGATTTCGACCACACCATGCCATGCAAGGATTGGACCTGGCCGCTCTTGTGTTATGCCGATTTCTGACGAGTGACCTTCCTGATATAGCCAAGGAGCTGCCGGAGTGGCAGCTCAAAGTTGGCACCTGTTTGGACATGTTGGCAAAGGCTGCCCGAATGGAGAATGAGGGTAAACACGGGCTCTGTTGCTTCATGCATAATGCTTGTTCTTGATTCTCATGCTGATGCCCATTCTGAAGCTGATGTTGTGGCCCCTTTCAGCCTTGCGTCCAAAGTCTTGGCACTGGCCTCACATCTCTACATGTCATTGCACGCATCAGATACACCGGATTCAACCTGTGCTCCTCACAAACAACATGCATCGTGGCATTATCTAGCCAAAGCAAAAGACGTTCCCCTTGAGGGGTTACTTCAAGGGGCTGGCTAGCATCACAAATCACAATGCATTCTCGAGATGTGGCCCGACTGCCCGGTCTATCCGCATCAACTCTCTCGATGCACACACAACACTTCCGGTTGACATGTGAGATTGTGTCTCCCCAATCCATTGCAAGCACAGTTGATCAGATATAAATAGAGGCATCATCTCCTCTCATCTTCAAACTCTTTTTTATCCTCATCACTCAATCACTTCCCACTCCAACATCTTCTCATTCTTCTCTTCTGCACAGCTGGTCTGTACATCTTTGTCTTTTTCCATCTCATCTTCTTCTCAATATCATTTCTCTTCATCATCTCCATTCTCGGCCATTAAAATGCGCTCCAACACCGTCCTCTACATTCTCGCCGTGGCTGGCTCTGTCGTTGCCGCTCCCATCGCTGGCGACTGTACTTCGGACACGGCCACTACCAGGTACATCAATATCTCTGACACCAGCATCTTCCAGCCTGACTCGGTTGGCGGTGTCGGTGTCAGCGAGCGCGACATTGCCTCGGACATTGGCGGCACTCTCCAGGAAGCGGCGCAGGCCATTGGCGACAAGGTCCAGGGTGCTATTGACGACATCGAAGGCAAGGCAAAATCGCACAAGACCAGCAAGGCCGCCAAGCGTGATCATTTTTCGGCCGGTACTGACATCAGCATTGGTAGCGCGATTGGTTCCGCAGTTGGCGAAGAGATCAAGAAGCACCTCAAGCGCGAGCCTCTGTCTGTTGGCACTGGTATCGAGATTGGCAGTGCCGTTGGTCAGGCCGTCGGCGAGGAGGTCAAGAAGCACCTGAAGCGCGAGCCTGCCCCTGAGCCAGTCAAGCTGACCTTCAACGACGGCGTTGCTGCTGGCAAGGAGATCGCCGGTGCCATCAACAACATTGTCAACGGCAACAACTAAGCAAAGCATTCGATACGCAAAGTAGTAGTGCTACTAAGATGAACTTTCAGGGCTTCTTAGATACTGGTTATCTTGATAGTTGGCAACTTCAAAGTCAAGAGACGAGACAGAAGATCAAAGATTGAAGATAAAAGGTAGAAAATAATACATACAAAAATACAAAAACAAACAAGTAGCACTCCAAGAGCAAAATGAGAATAGGACTCTGGATTTGATCAATGCCTGTGGAGCACTAATGACAAAATATCAACATCTACGCCGGCGTCGAGGGCGTCTTTAGCAAGCTGCATCAGGCGCGCGAGCACTGCGAGGTCGTCGGACTCGGTGCCGATTTATGAACCAGGCTGTGCGGTTGAAACTAGTTGAGCTACTATGCAATAATATGAAGAAATCATCCCCAGAATGAGCAATGCAGTAATGAGTGAGTTGGCTTTTATATGTAAACTACAAAATCAATGAGCAGGAATTTGGCGAGATAATGATAGGAAGAATAACGATGAATAAATAAAAGATAAAATGAGACAATCAAAACAACAATGGTTCACCCCAATAAGACGCCGACTGGTATCCCCAGACAATAACAAAAAAAAAAAAAGAAGAAGAAAAATAAGCAATAACAAAACAAAAGAGACATGGACTATTGGCAAAACGTGGCGAGAACATAAGAATAATGAGTTTGGCAACCAAAAGGCAAGCTCAATGAAATCAGGACAGCTTAAGCCTCGTCCTTGACAGTATTCACGCCCTCGGTGGCAGCTGCATCAGTAGACGGCTCTGCTGCAGACTCCGCAGACTTGTCGTCAGCCTTGGTCTCACTAGACTCCTTCTTGGCCTCCGTGGCAGGCTTATCGGCCTCCTTGATCTCTGTTGACGGCTTGTCCTCGGCGACTGTGTCCTTGCTATCCTTGCTCTCCTTGAACTCCTTAGTGTCCTTATTGGCTTCGGCATCGGCCTCGGTAGCAGTCTTGGCGGCTGGTGTTGACTCTTCAGCGGGCTTCTCGGTCTTTTCCGTCTTTTCCGTCTGCTCAGACTTCTCCGCCTTGTCTTCTGCGGCAGCCTCGATCTTCCCAACGGTCTCGGCCTTGCTAGCTTCGGCCTCCTTGGCTGCCTCCTTTTCTGCGGGCTTTTCAGCGGCGGTAGTGGTGTCATCAGCCTTGGGCTCGTCCTTCTTGTTAGCAGTCGAAGCCCCAGCGGTCTTGTCCTCGGACACCGGAGCAGCACCCGCAGCAGAATCGGTAGACTTGGTTGCGTCAGCCTCTTCGGCTGTGGGCTCCTTGGTCTTGTCCTCAGCAGCATCCGCCGGCTTCTCAGCTGGTGTGTCCTTGATTTCGGCCTCGGTGGCGGGCTTGGTGGTAGAAGTCTCTGTTGTAGCAGCAGGGGTGGCATCTTCTACAGCATCCGTCATTTCGACATCGTCGTCAGCCGCGGCCTTATTGTCAGATGTGATAGGCTCGGAAGAAGCTGTCTTCTCAGCATCCTTTGGTGTCGCGTCCGTGGCAGCCTTGTCGGTGTCGGCAGCATTGTCGTCCGTCTCCATGCTGTCGACAACGTCCTCCTTGGCCGTTGTCTCGGCGGCAGCAGCAGGGGCAGAAGCCTCGGTGATGCCAGCATCCTCCATGTCGACATCGTCGTCAGCAGCCTTGGCCGCCGAAAGCAGGGCAGCAGCGGCGTCGACAGCATTTGGTGCAGCTGTCTCAGGCTCGTCCTTGTCCATCTTATCGGCATCCTCAGAGGAAGGGGCGCCGTTCTTCTTGTCCCCGTTGCCGACAGGCGTAACAGCACCACTATCAATGTCGTAGTCGGCGTCAGGGTTGCGGTGGTCGAGGATGGAGCGACGCGGCGGGCCATTGTAGTTGACGCCATTTGCCTGTGCCATGTCCTCGTCGTCGCTCTCGTCAAACTCGTCTGTGCGCGCCCGATTTTTCTCCCACTGGCGCTGCGTTATGCGGGTATCCTTGTTCTCGTCTTCATTAAGATCGTCGAGCTCGGCCTCCTCCTCGTCGGTGATACCCATGGACGGGCGCGGGATGTCGGTCATCTGCACCGACGGCACATGCGCCGTTTTCTTGAGGTTCTCAATGACAGCAATCTTGATCTTTTCCAGGTACTCGTAGTTGTTTGCGTTTTCCATGTTAGAGGAGCGCACCTCCAGCTCGTAGTCAGGGCCGTAGTATTCGTAGTATTCATTGTATGGCAGAACCGAGTTCATCTCGACGCCGACGAGGCGGCCCGTCTCGTAGGCCCATGTACGCGCGACGTTGCGCATCGTGTAGCCACCGCCACCAAGGACGAGCGTAGGCAGGCCGAAGCTGCGCACAAAGTCGACACAGTTGGCGTGGCCGCGCATGCTCAAGTTGAAGCAACCGAGACGGTCACCAGACAGCGAGTCACCACCGCACTGCAGCACAACGGCGTCGGGCTGGTAGTAGTTCATGACGGCGCTGATGACGGGCTCAAAGATGGATTTGTATGACTTGTCGTCGATGCCGTCGCGCAGGGGAAAGTTGACGGCATAGTTCTTGCCGGAGCCGATACCGATATCGCGCAGCTCACCCGTGCCGGGAAAGTACTCGCCGTACTTGTGGAAGGAGCATGTCATGACACGGTCGGTGGTGTAGAAGGCCTCCTCGACACCGTCGCCGTGGTGGACGTCAATGTCAATGTAGAGGACACGCTTGTTGAAGCGCAACAGCTCGATGATGGCGAGGACAATGTCGTTGACGTAGCAGAAGCCGCTAGCTTCGCTCTTCTTGGCGTGGTGTAGACCGCCGGCCCAGTTGACGGCAATGTCGCACTTGTTGCGGTTGAGCCGGGCAGCGCCCTCCATGCTGCCGCCGGCGCTGATGCCACAGAACTCAAAGAGACCGTCAAAGACGGGGCAATCGTCGCCGACGTTGTATTTGCTCTGCTCGCGCTGGTAGCTGTCCATGTTGTCGGGGGTGACCTTTTGAAGGAAGTCAATGTATTCGTCGGTGTGGAACTGGGTCATCTCCATGAAGACGGCAGGTTTGGCGCGCTGTGGTGGCTGTTAGCAGATGACCAAGAAAGGCGAGAAAGAAGACTGGGGATAACATACGTAGACTTCTAGGTACTTGTACACGCCATAGTTCATAACAAGACTGTGCGCCAACCGGATACGATGCGGCTTCATGGGGTGGCCCGTGACGTAGGCATAGTTGCCAATGTCCGAGTCGTAAAAGTAGGCGACGCGCTTCTTGTCATTGTGGACAATATCGTACATGGGCTGTGTCCGGTCGACACCGGCCGCGTCGGTCGTCATTGCGGGCGCTTAGGTTGGTGATCTAGAGAGAGGGAGGGAGGGGTGGTTGTCGAAGGAGGTTCGAGGGGGGGTCGAGAGTTGAGGAGGAAGTCGATTGACGACCGCGAGATGCAAAGGGACAGCTCCAAAGGGCCACAAAATAGAGGATATGACACTTAGTGGATGCAGCTGTCAGAATGAAGACACGGATGCAGTGTCGTCCAGGCCGGAATGAACACGGAGGAAACGTGGTGTGGTGGTGGGTAGAGGTTGCTGGCTGCAAGGGCAAGGAAGAGAGGAAGGGAAGGAAAGCGAAGTTCATACTCTGGAGAGACTGCTCTACTGTTCGGCCCCAGCGCTGTCGCGCATCACCCTCAATAGCGAACTAACTACCACATTCTCTGGCGCTAAACCTGTTACGAGTTAGCCTACATATACAAGGCCCACTTCTTGCCGTGCGATGAGAGCTTCGGCCAGTCAGGGCTGTCCCCAGCCACTTGCATTGACTGCTGCTGTAGGCAAAAATATACACACGTGACTATGAGCGTGCACCACTTTGCCTCTCTGCGTCAGGTACGGCTGGCTTTAGTTCTGCCGGGGTCCACCGCCTGAGCTGTATAGATCCACTTTCGAAGCTCCAGGCTGCGCAAGGTTGGCGTAACTGGCTAGATAGTGGCGGGCACGAAGGAGCAGGCGACCGACCAGCAAGGCAGGAGCAGACGCACACAAACAATCGCAAACACCAAGCTCAACACTAAACAAGCGGCATCACTCCCAACGTCACTCTGCACTATCACGAACGCATCAAACGGTTACCACGACCTCTTTTGCAATCTTGACCTCTTTAACCTCGCCCTTCCACGACACCCCTCCCTTTCCACCTACTACAATCACAATGGACCGCTTCCGGTCACTCCTCGGATCTAGCCTCGGCGGCCAGGCCAGCACTGTACGTGACGACGACGACGAGATCGAGCTGCGTTGATCTGAGCTGAGCTGTATAGCTATATTTTCAGATGAAACTTTCCAATCATTACTAACTGCCCCCCAGGACCAATCAAACCTGATCGATAACTCCGAGACCGTTTACATCTCTTCGCTGGCCCTGCTCAAGATGCTGCGTCACGGCCGCGCCGGTGTGCCCATGGAGGTCATGGGTCTGATGCTGGGCGAGTTCGTGGACGACTTTACAGTGCGCGTGGTGGACGTGTTCGCCATGCCGCAAAGCGGTACCGGTGTCAGTGTCGAGGCCGTCGACCCTGTGTTCCAGACCAACATGATGGAGATGCTGCGCCAGACCGGACGGCCTGAGTCGGTCGTGGGCTGGTACCACTCGCACCCTGGCTTCGGCTGCTGGCTTTCGTCCGTTGATATCCACACTCAACAGTCATTTGAGCAGCTGACACCGCGGTCTGTGGCCGTCGTCATTGATCCCATCCAGTCGGTCAAGGGCAAGGTGGTGATTGACGCGTTCCGGTCTATTTCGCCGCAGTCTCTCCTTCTCGGCCAAGAACCCCGCCAGAGCACAAGCAATCTGGGCCACCTCAACAAGCCGTCTATCCAGGCCCTCATTCACGGCCTGAACCGGCACTACTACTCGATCGGCATCCAGTACCGCAAGACGGCGCTGGAGGAGAACATGCTGATGAACCTGCACAAGCAGCCATGGACAGAGGCGCTGCAGATGGAGGACTTTAGAGTGGCGGGCGAGCACAACAAGGGCCAGCTGCAGAAGCTGGTCGGCCTGGCTGAGGGCTACGAGAAGCGCGTCAAGGAGGAGACTGAGTTGACCAAGGACCAGCTTAAGACGCGGTACGTCGGCAAGCAGGATCCCAAGAAGCATCTCGAGGACGTGGGCCAGCAGCTGATCGAGGACAACATTGTGGCGGTGTCGCGGCAGATGATCGACAAGGAGACGACGGTGCCGCGGAAAGAGGCGGCAGCGGCGGCGACACAAGGCGAGGGCGGCGCACCAGCCGACGAGATGGATGTGGAGGAGTTATAAGCGGTGCAACAAGTATAAGCATTGCAGTGACTGCGAGAGCAGCTGCAAATCACGGATCATGTTTTTGTTGAGTAGACAATGGCGCATATGTGATGGTGTTGGCTCCAACTCTAGTCTTGGCAGCGGCATCCCGGAGCATCGGTGGACGACATTCAATGCATTATAGTTATGTCAATATGTGAATTGTTTGAAGTGATGTGGTGATGTGACACTGATGAAGCCAAGCGCCAACAGAGTCAATGGGGTAAGCTCTAGTGTTGTTCACCACGCAGCTGAACAAACAAAGCTGTCACGATATTCTCTTTATGCTATGCCCGGACAAAGCCCCTGTACACAATGGCTATTGTTCACAGAAATGAGGAATTCTACAGGATGAACACATTTCATATATATAAGTCGAGTGCATCCCCATACCATCGTTTCGTGTGTCAAGCAACAAGTGCCTCGTCTTCAATCAACTTCACAACATCGACTGCTCGATCCATCTGTATCGTACAGTTTGGGATCTCCAAAGACTTGTTGTGGTATTGATAATAGATCGTGTGACTTCATGGAATATGTCTTTGTGATTGATACTAATTTCAGATACAATGGGCATCCGTTCGCGTATGCGCCTCTTGGGCATCCGCCTTTTGGAGAAGCTCGTCGGCAGCCAGCCTGGCCATCGCAACCATGGTCACGCATGCCGGGTCTGCGTCGCTGAGCAGACCATGCGCGCCGATGACCACACTATCTGCGCATTTCATCTTCTGGCACACCTGGATTCGCTGGCACCCAGTGTTCAGGTATCTTCCACATCCCAGCCTTTTCCGGCCCCTGCGGTAACGACGGTTGTCCGAGCCACGAGCACATCTACACACTACTCTACATCTTCACACTCTTCATCATTCTCTACATCTACACACAGGATTCCCCGCAAGAGTCTGCCCACCCGGCAACCTCATACTTTTGTCATGGCACCATCACGTTCATCCAGTCAGCGCTCTAGCAATGCTTCTGATTGCAAGAGCATCACCAGCAACGCCACTCGGCAAAAGTCTATGGCCGTCGGTGTGGGAATCCACACACGGCACACGCAAATTACAAACCCTTGTCGTGCTGCTGGAGCCAACGCCCTCGTCCAGTCGCTCCAGGGTGCACTCGGTGACCTCCGTTACGCGATCACCGGCCACCTCGCCTTTCAGCTTCAAACATTATGCTCTAGCCTGACCAATGCCGATACCAAAAACACTCTTCATGAGATGCTGGCCGTCTCTCAAGTGTCCACGGTGTCCTCGCCAAGCATTGTCTGTCCGCGGTCAACCCTCGACGTCTTGCCATCATGGGCAGCTGCATCCCGCGGCCACTACACATTTGGTACTGACTTTGGCGACTGCGCTGACGGTACTTATTTCTTGCGTATCAATGTCAACGGCACTCTGACCAAGGTGCATATCGCCTGGGTTGATGACGAGCAGTTCAACTGTGCACCTTACGTAGTTGAGGACCTCATCGCAAGCTGCTCCTCGGGTACTGTGCCTGTGCTGTCAGTGTCAAGTCTGATCAACCAGGCTGCTGGCGCCTTGGGGGCTCTCTCAGATTTCGCCGTGGCTGACGAATCTCTCTTGAGAAACCACATTACTATTGGTCTCCAGATCAAGGAAGGACAAGGCCTAACCATTCCACCCGTTGAAGCACCCGCTCTCTATCAGATGGACTTTGTCAAGACATACTGCAACGACCTCATCCAGCAGTCACTCTTTGACCACTTATTCAGCGAGATTCCGCAACCCAGCCGTATCCGCCGTAAGCCCGTTCCTTCGCGTAGTGCATAGAAGGCTTTTCACAATACTACACTCGTAGAACTCTATGATATATCATAACTTTTCTGTTTTTTCTTCTGTCTCTTGCGGGTATTTAGATACAGCAAAACGTATGGGTTTTTATTTGAGAAATAAATAACTGTTTAGTAGTTTTTCCAAGGTTTTCACAGTCATTAAGACTCTGTAAAAAGTGTTTCTTTCTAGTTTTTGATTTTCAACCATTTGTTTAGACGTGAAATGTTTGATTGAAATATGGTGAATATAAAACAAATCAAATCACAAGACAATACGTAGAAATTTGAAGTCTGATATACGTCAATGCAAAAATGTTATGAACCATCTGTTTTTGTTTTCCTTCTTTTGTAATTGATTATGTTCACTATTTGACTCCCAAAAAAACCATTCAGATTTGATGTCGCCAAAGCAAGGCCTTTTGACAGCACCTTACTGGAAAATTCGTAAATGGACAATACCTAGTCTATTTACTCTGTTAAAAACCAACGAGACTGCACTAGTAACCTCTGGGTTACAGTATTATTTACATTTCTTTTATCGTATTCGAACAACTTCCACATGGCGCTCGTATTCGATGGATTTCCACATGGCGGTGCGAAAAATGCAACAAAATAAGAAACAAGAAAAATATAGGCGGCCAGCAACTCTAGTCGAACTCTGGCAGTCGGAGTAAAACCAGCAAAAAAAAAAAAAAAAAATAAAGCTGAAACTGTTAAATTCACGGACATCTCCTTTATCACCCTATTCATAGAATAACTCTCCGTGATTGTTATTGCTTGAACCTTACTCGGCCATGACCTCTGGGCTCTCGTCTTGGAAGTGATGATATGGAGCAGCGGGCGCATGCCATCATGAACTAAGAGTGACGTTGTGAGAAGTGGCCATCTAGTTCTCATAGACTTCTAGAATGTCAGATCAATGATAGCGTCTGGTGTTCTTCGCGCGGGACGAAGACAACAGGATGAAACGATACGCAGCAGCCGCCGCCACTCCAAACCCGAGTACACCAGTATGACACAATGGCACATGAAGGGCTAGCCAAGACGCGGGAGGCATACTTAATATAAGCTTTGCAGTTGCAGTTGCAGTATGCAGAGAAAGCCGGGTACTTTGGAAACATGCTCATCGCCTGGTTTCACTAATCCAGCTTCGGAAATCAGCTAACAGAGCCTCGAGTTGAAGCCTGTCGTCGAGTGCACAGTCGACAGTTACCGCATGAGGCCTTCTTGTTTGCAGATACAGCAATAACGTGTCGGCGTCGGGGTCTAGCACGACGACGAGAACACATTCGTTGAGAGTGATGGAAGCAGTGAGTAAGCACCATGAACGAGCTCGCACAAGACCAAAAGAACAGACCACAACGACACAGCCCTAACAGACGTTCGACAAACACGTTAGAATACGACACAGGCGAGATGCCGGTCATAAGAGCGCAAGAGCTTGGAGCGTCAGGCTGTAAGAGACTTGGGATGCTGATGCTACGCACCATTCAAGTCTCTCGTTTGATAGTCCCCGAAGCTAGGCCCGACTGTCAAATTCCGACGCCAGCAAATGTGCTCTGTAAAAGCGTACTTTGCCCTCTTCTGTATCTAATCCTTATCTCCTCGATTGGGTGGCGTCGTTTTCATCGCACCCTCAGTTGTTTTGAACATCTGAACTTGCTTCACTGTCTCTGATAATTGCTCCTTGTCTGCGCGGCTTCGTTCCGAAGTGATACGCCATGTTATAGTGTCCAATAGAGAGAAGGTACCTCGCTCTGCTTCGCTTTGTGGTTAGTCTGGAAGTGGTCTATACTATATTATTCTACTCCCGCAACGCTGGAGTGGGCTGCCGTGCTAACAAAGTCTCCGACTCGTGCACTCTGCGGCTTGCACCGTCTCGGCGTCCGAACCGGTTGCCACAAAGCCCGTCAGGGGCGTGTCTCTCTACAAAGATGAAGCCACGCTCAGATCTGCATTTCCTTTTCTGGTTTCGCTCTTCTTTATTTTCACTTTCTTGGTTTATTACTCCGCCGAAGTTGCGGAGGATAAGTCACCGACAAAAACACAGATCGATAAAATCAACATTCGCATCAATGACCAAAATCTGCATCATTGATTGGCCTTTCAAGATATTGAGACTCGCTTGCATTTTCCGCTGACACGGTGATGATTTCTTTTTAACGGCCTTGTTTGACTCGTCTCCACGACACTATGACTCTACGAGTACATGAGTTAGGAGTCTAGACCAGTTGCCTGCTTATGATTGTATATGGCTCTGCCCTGCAGGCGTAGAACATCACCGACGCTTCTCTGGATCCCCATCTCTTTATCTCTTCGTTTCAAGGCTGCTTCATCCTTTTATTTCTATTGTCCTTCAGCCTGTTGACGTCAATGCTACCCTGTAATTCATACAATTTGTACAATGATTCTTCGTTAACAAAGAAATACACCCGAGGGACGTCCCTTGGATCTTCTCACCAGCTTCTTCTACTCTTCTTTTTACACTCTGCTTTCTAATCCAACCGACGTTTCTCTCGCCTACCCGTTATTATATATATATATATATATATTCAATACGAGAACTAAATCAAAAGTAATACTTCCCGGACTGTGACTGCGACCTCCGTGCTTCGGTTCACCAATGTAGTTTAATTCCATATCCAGTATATTTTATATTTATTACTGCTCCCTAGAGTCAGTCGACAAGGCAATATGCTTTTTATATTTGCTCAATACAGTGGCACGCTCCCCTGCCGGCATTCAGCCCTTGGCTGCCTTGACGCCCTGTTACTTTATAACTTTTTCTCGCTTCTCTTCCTGCCTGTCGGGCCCGCCAAGACTGTATGCATATACGGCCATCTTTTAGCGGACTTACAATGAGGAAAGGCCCAACGCAGTTAGTATTCGACTTACATACTCTCCGACGTTGACGCGCATGGTGATACTGGGAGTTGATTTCAATGCGTATATTGAGTTTTTTGAGTTTTTTCGTATTGTTGAATTATTATGCTTTATCTTTCGAACCGGTATCGATTGTCGGTTTGATGTACTGTGCAATATTGCTAGATCTGTTGGCGATTTACCTCTCCTGCAATATATATAGAGACGAGCTTCCTTAACACATCTATCCATCCGAATTTGCGTGTCTTGTCCATCTTCAGCTTTCACTTGTTTTATATCCTTGAATTTGATCTAATCTAACCTGTTACCACGTCGACTTCTAAGATAACACAATAACACAAAAACATCAAAGCATCAACAACTGCAGATCATCACAGCACAATATGTCTTCACCCGACAACCTTGCCACCGGGCCTGGCCGCGAAGTGCTTGCTTCTTCGCAGGTGTCATATAATTCCACTGATGTGGAAAAGAACAACATTGCCGACATCGACGAGAAGGGCGCCGTCGCTCCTGCAAACGACATCACCACACCCAGTAACGACGAGGAGGACGAGTACCCCAAGGGCGCAAAGCTCGCTGCCATTTTAGTTGCTCTGTGCTTGAGCATCTTCCTAATGTCTCTTGATTTCGTAAGCCATGTCCTGATGTTCAATCAAGCTTTCAGTCACCAACATTTACTAACGAACAGACTATCGTTGCTACTGCTATTCCCAAGATCACAGACGAGTTCCACGGTCTCGCCGACGTCGCATGGTACGGCTCTGTCTTCTTCCTGACTATCGGTGGCTTCCAGACCAGCTGGGGTAAGGCCTACAAGTACTTTTCGCTCAAATACTCCTACCTCGCTTCGATTGTCATCTTTGAGGTCGGCAGTCTCATCTGCGCTGTCGCGCCCAACTCGAAGACTCTGATTGTCGGCCGTGCCATTGCGGGTGTCGGTGCCGCCGGCATTGGCTCCGGTTCGTACACAATTATTGCTGTCACTACTGAGCCTAAGCAGCGGCCCTTGTTCATCGGCATTATCGGTGCTGCCTACGGTATCGCATCTGTCATCGGTCCCCTCATCGGTGGTGTTTTCACCGACAAGGTGACGTGGCGCTGGTGCTTCTACATCAACCTGCCCATTGGCGCGGTCTCTGGTTTCATCATCCTGTTGTTCTTCAAGACCCCCTCGCGCGCCCAGCCGGCCAAGGCCACGTTCAAGGAGAAGCTGCTCCAGATGGACCCCATCGGCACCGCCCTGGTTATGGCTGCCGTCATTTCTTTTATTCTGGCCTTGCAGTACGGCGGCCAAACCGACCCCTGGAAGTCGAGCAAGGTCATTGGCCTTCTCGTCGGCTTTGTTGTCATCTCTGCCGCATTTGTCGTCTGGGAGTGGTACAACAGCGAGCGCGCCATGATCGAAGCGCGGCTGATTGTCAAGCGCACCGTCTGGGTTAACTCTATGTTCTCCTTCTTCTTTGCCAGCTCCTACTTTACCATCATCTACTACTTGCCGATCTACTTCCAGGGCATCGACAACGTCAGCCCGATACAGTCTGGTGTCCGCAACCTGCCCCTGATTGTCGCGGTTATGATCGGGACTGTCTCGTCCGGCGCTATCATATCCAAAATTAACATTGCCACCCCCTTCTTGCCGCCCATGACCGCCATTGCCACCATCGGCACGGGTCTGCTGTACACGCTCGACATTGGCACTGGCAGCAGCAAGTGGATCGGCTATCAGGTCCTGGCTGGTCTCGGCTTCGGTTTCGTCTACCAGATTCCCATGATCCACGGCCAGGCCAACGCCCACCCCGACGATCTGGCCACCACCACTGCCATTATCATGTTCTTCCAGACCATTGGCGGTGCCTTTTTGCTGTCGGCTGCCCAGTCCGCGTTTGTGAACCACATGATTGCCGTCCTGCCCTCGACGGCACCGAGTGTTAGCCCGCAGCTTGTGCTGGCGACCGGTGCCACTGAGCTGTGGAGCGTCTTTGGCGCTTTAGGCGACGAGGTGCTGCACGGTGTGCTCGAGGCCTACATGAAGGGTCTCAAGGTTGCTTTTGCCATTGCTATTGCCAGTGTCGGATCGGCCTTTGCCATTAGCTTGTTCAGCAACTGGAAGCGCCTCGATCCCGAGGCTATGAAGAACGCGGGCGGTGCTGCCTAAGTATCTGTTTCGGACTATTATGTAGTCACTATATCTTGGTGATACACTTATGTTTATTATTCCCACCCTTTGCATATTTTACTGCGCTACTAATGTTACGGGCTCACTGCATTTCTTTATCATTGCATAATTTAGTATGGTTTGATTTGTTATTGCTTTTTACTTTTTGTTTTTCATTACCAATAGAGCGGATAGATGGCTTGAAACGATGGGAGTTCTATAATCTAGTATTCTAGTCAACAGACTGTCAGTGTACACCACACAATACAAGACTTTCTCAAATCTGAAAACTCATGAATGAAATCCGAAATCTTATGTCTGTGATCACACCCTTCTTCTTATGGACAAACTTGCTCATGTTTGATTGCTATTTACAATCACACTACACACTAGTAATCTTCCCGTACCAATGCCCAACGACACACAAGTCGCCAAATACTGTTAGAGCACGAGATGGCATGAGCCGATAGGTATGTCACGTCTGTCGAGCCCTAGTATGTCTGAATAGCGTGCCAGAAGAGCGCTGTCACCATGCGGGTGACGACAGAGAAGCGGCTAAACAGGAAACCAAAGCTGGAGCGAGCAATCACTGGAAATGGGACATGCAGCTCGGCACCAGCAGCTGTTGTAGATGGTGTTGTTCAAGTTCAAGCACGGTCTACAAAGCAATAGGGGTGGAGTACCCAGACAGATTGAGCTGGCTCGTGGTGACTGGTACTTGAAATGACATTTTTATCTTCAACTACTACACGGAAGAGAAGATGGACGTGCAGAGATAAATCTACGGACGACGTTGACATGCCATCGATCAACAAGTAACATAGTATCATCGGTGTCGATGTGCTGGTACTACCACCAGATATCATGATGATCTTGATGTTATTAATAATATCATCAGTGTTGACATGGCGGATAAGATTACAAAGACAATCAATCACGTAGAGATTCCAAGATGTCGATGTTCCAAGTGCCGTCGGCAAGGATGCAAAATGCTAAGTTCCGACGAAACGGACAGTGTGAATAGTTACACGAGGTCATCCCAGGACCGCCGCTGATCCGTAATCTGGCCAAGCTTGCCATATACACCCCAGCTTCCCCAGAATCGGCCGTCGATGTAGACTAAAAAACGACTTCAAGTAATGAGTTGCCTGGAAGATATAGAAGATGCCTGCTGATATAGGCATTGCCATGTATTGGTTGACACTGTGCTTGATGTTAAAATTAGATAAGCCGTGTAAGTGATAAGACGGATAAGGTACCCCCCACCAAAAGCCGATGCCACCTCCTCACCATGTGTCAAGCTCCGACGTTGTGTTCCTATCGATAAGAACGGCTTAATACCACTACCCGGGCTTCATCAAACGGTCCCTCCGATTCTGATTACACTCTGTGACAACACCTATTCTAGATATTGACTATTTCAGACCCAACATATAGATCAATTGGGCAGAATTTCTATTCGGGCTGCATCAGTGAAATCAACAACTCACAGTCATCACCACACTCATCCAAGCTTCACTCTCTCACGCTGATATCGTTGCATCTTTCTCATTTGGATTCCTTGAAGATCGCATGCCAGGCAATATCGACAATGACATCGATTACTCTGCCCAATGCTCGGCCATATACATTTGAATTTGTGCCCGAGCAGACGGCCCTCGTGCTCATTGACATGCAGCGCGACTATCTTGATCCCGGCGGGTTTGGAGCTATCCAGTGCGGGGACCCAGATGTATTTGCCCGTGTCCGCTCTGTCGTCGACCGCACAAAGCCGGTTCTGTCAGCCGCCCGTACTCTCGGCTTGCATGTAATATATACTCGCGAGGGACACCTCCCTAGCTTGTCCGGCCTCTCTGCTGCTAAGCGGAACCGGCAAGTCAATGCGCTGGCAACGCACGTCACTGACGCCAACGGCATCGTCATAACAAAAAAGCAGAACACCTCCACGATCGGCGATGCGGGTCCAATGGGCCGTCTACCAGTGCGCCGCGAGTACGGCCACGACATTGTAGACGACCTGAAACCGCTCCCGAATGAGATTGTGGTGAACAAGCCCGGCAAAGGCGGATTCTGGGCGACGTGTCTGCATCGCAAGCTGATGGCCCGCGGCATCACGCATCTGCTATTCTGTGGTGTCACCACCGAGTGCAGTGTAGCATCTACGGCGCGTGAAGCTAGCGACCGTGGGTTTCAGTGCTGCATCCTCGAGGACTGCACGGCTGGCTTTGATGCGGGCTTTGGCAAGACGACTGTGGACATGTTTGTGTCGTTTGACGGGCTGTTTGGGTTTGCATCAGACAGCAAGCCCCTTGTCGACTATGCACAGATAAAGGCTGAGATACCCGCGCCAGAATGGGACGGTGATGTTGGTCTCCAGACACTCCTCGCCGGATACAAGGCAGGACTGTCGCCAGTCCGTGTCGTCAACTCTGTCTACGATCATATTGAGGCGTATGAAAAGGTCAACCCACACGCGTGGATATTGTTGAGGCCCCGCGAAGATATACTTGCCGATGCTCGTGCGCTTGAGTCATTATACAACTCCAAGAATGCTTTGCCACCACTCTATGGCATCCCCTTTGCGGCCAAGGATAGCTTTGACGTTGCGGGCATGCCAACTACTGCTGCGTGCCCCGACTTTGCCTATACACCAACCGAGACGGCACCCTCAGTCACTGCTATTCTCAATGCGGGCGGTCTGCTCTTTGGCAAGACCAATATGGACCAGCTGGCAACAGGCCTGAGCGGCTGTCGCAGTCCATATGGCACATCCTCAAGCTCTCATGGCCCGCCTGGAAAGTACTGCGCCGGAGGATCGTCCACTGGCTCGGCTGTCGTCGTCGGTGCCAAACTTGTCACATTTGCACTTGCTACAGATACAGCAGGTAGTGTGCGTGTTCCTGCCGCATTCAACGGCATTGTGGGCTTTAAGCCGACCAAGGGCACCATGTCTTACCGAGGCGTGGTTCCGTGCTGTCGCAGCCTTGACACGGCGGCTATTCTTGCCCAGAATGTCAACGATGCCCGCAGAATATGGTATGTTGTTGACGAACATGACCCAGACGACGCCTTTGCAGCTGATCCTGCGTCCCTTCCTCTGGCTTTGACCGACTGCCGCGGCCTGTCCACGACTGGGTTCACGTGTGCTCTGCCACCAGCAGACGAGATTGGAGCGGCGTCTCTCTCCCCCCAGTTCAAGCTGGCGTTTGATGCCGCCCTTGAGGTACTCTCGCAAGTCAGTGGCAACGTCGAAACCCTTGACGACAAGGCGTATGCGCCGTTCAAAAAGGCCACAGACCTGCTCTACAACGGCACACTTGTCAACGAGCGTATCGCCTGCATGGGCTACGAGTTTGTACGCGACAACATTGCCCGGTTTCATCCGACTACGCGCACTCTCTTCCAGCAGGTGCTGGACAGAGACAGCAAGCCGTGGGACGTTTTTGCCGACAAGGTGGCACAGGCCGAGGCGACTCAGCAGGCAAGCCGGCTATTCTCCAAGGACGGTGGCGGTGTCGATGTGCTGGTGGTTCCCACAGTGCCCTTCCACCCAACGATTGAGGCTATGCAGGCAGATCCAATCGCTATGAACGCGCAGCTGGGCGTGTTTACACACTTTGGCAATGTACTGGACTTGTGTGCCATTAGTGTTGTTGCCGGCTATGTAGATGGAGCTTCAGACAGGGAGCCCAAGATGCCATTTAGTGTGTGTTTTGTGTGCGCACGGGGCATGGACGGACTGTTGTTTGATATTGCAGCTGCTTTTGAAAGGGCAGTAAACGAATAGAACACAAATAGATAGATGTAGAGTCTATACATCATACAAAACACAGTGCCGACCCAGAGTGACGGCTGTTGATTTCTGCTGAGAAAGCCTCGGAGGCCGACACGCCAAAGTCGTTTGGGAAACTCGGGCGTCGTCTGGAACACCATGCCATTCGTGCAGTTCATGGCACTACCGTCTCCGAAATCCAGACCAAGAGGCGGCTCTGTCGGCAACGAGTTTCCTGTCACCGGCGTAGCCCGTCCATCTCTCCGCGCTGCCTTCTTGTCCTGGCGTCGGCCATTTGCTCAGAGGACGGGCGGCTCAAATCGATCCTCGAGAAACTTGCCCATGTCCCGCAAGGCTGCCGTTACAAAGTCGACTCCTTTTGCCCGCACTCTCAAGCTCCAGCGGAACTCGCCCATCTTTTGGAGCTACGCACGATGCGGCGTTTCTTCTGTGCTGGGCCGTCCACTTCGATAAGATGAAAACGACGATCAAATTCAAGGCGGCAGAAAAAGAAAGGGAAGAAGGAAAGCAAGCTCAACACGACCCCCGTCGTATCGTTATCTCTCTTGGCTGGCATCATTGATAATGACTGATTTAGTATGAGTTGTTAATGGCGCTGATGATCCTCGGCATGGTTATCGGCATAATAGTGAGCCTTGTTCAAATGCTTGATGACTTTGTTGTCAATGTCATGATTAAATTTTAATATTGTTCATCTCAAAGAACATAATCAATACGCCAGAGTTGTATTTTCTGTGGGACAATATAATTGGTTATGATTTATGTCGAATCCATTGCACAGGGATAATAATGAAAATAAAAATAACAAAACATATGAATTTCAAAACAAATTGTCCATTAGTCCCTATTATCAAAAGTTCATAATAAACATCTACAATAAAGCATTATCGAACGGGAAGTACATCTTCTGCGTCGTGGCGTCGCCGTACTTTAGGACATACTCGATAAGATTGTCTGGTCCGTAGCCGCCATTCTTGCTGATGAAATAGCTCAGCACAGAGTGGCTGTGATGTTTGACAGCTGCCTGGATCGGCGTGATGCCCGTGCCCGACACGTGGAACATGTCCGCGCCGTTGTCTACAAGCACCTGCGCACATGCGAGATTGTCCGACAGCGCTGCTCTCTCTAGGGCCGTCTGGCCTTCTGGGTTGGCTGCGTGAATGTGCGCGCCGTGCTGCACCAGCAACCGCACCATGCCGGGAGCGTGTTTGTGTGCAAGACTGGCAGACGTGAGAGCACTGCTGCGGTGGAAATGGCTTGGTACATGGCGGTTGGGATCCGCACCCGCATTGAGAACGACGCGCAGCGTTTCTAGTGAGTGGCTGTCAACGGCGTGGTGCAGTGCGGTGCGGCCCTGCGCGTCCATGGTCTCGGCCGACGCTTTGTACCGGATCAGCATGTGCACGTCGCCCAGCTGCTTGCGCGCGACGGCCCAGTCCAGGGCGGTGCGCTGCAGGCCGTCGACGTCGCCCACACTCGACGGATTCTCGCGCAGGTAGTCTTCAAGGCGCACGCGGGACATGCCAAAGATGATCTGGTGAATGGTGGGAAACGCCTGCTCGGCGATCCAGTCGCGGTGCTTGTAGTTGGTGATGCACCGCAGAGCCCGCTGCTCATCGGGGCTGCACTTGTTGCGCAGCTGGAAATCCCAGGCATTGGCATAGGACTCGTCGTCGACGGGCGCGCCGTTATGCAGCAGGAACTGGACCGTCTTGTAGTTGTGCATGCCACCATACAGGGCCCAGCGCATGAGGGTGAAGCCGCGCGTGTCGCTGACGTGCATGGGCGAGATGCGACCTTGAGCAAACAGCTTGGCGAGCCCGTCAATATTTCCCTTGAGGGCAAAGGTGATAGCCTCGTGCGAGTCGGGCATTTTAACAAAGACGGAGAGACAAGGCAGCGGTGCGGCCATTTCTTGAAACGTGGGGTCCTCGAGGAAGGCGGTATAGTCAAGGTACTCGGTTGTGATGTCATCGTCGCCGTCGGGGGGGAGGCCGACCCAGTCCATGTCAACGTCAGGTGCCGCTGCACCCCGGGTGACATCGAGGTGCGGGCTGTGCAGTGCGGGATACTGGCTGTGGCTGTAATGGCGCTGATGGTGCTGGGTGTACTGGCTCGTGTTGCTGGCAGTTGCCACTACCATGCTGCTACTTCTGCCGGTACCTGCATCACAATACTGTGTGGACGAGTTGGGCTTTGAGCCAGGCGACGATGAGCCAGACGATACTACGTCCCAGTCCTCTGATGCGCCAGCTGAGCTGGAGGCTGCCGGTTGTGCCATGGAAACATTAACCATCATAGTGTGTCGCTGTCCAGCAGCCGCGCTCGGCACTGACTGCCTGACCACCTGCTCAATGTCCTCATCCTCGTTGTTGTCCTCGCCCTCGTCTTCGTCTCCGTGGTGTTCATCATCGTCGCTGTCATCGAACTCGTTGGGTATAGCTGAGCGTCTTGTCTTTGTGGGGATTAACTGGATGAGGTCGTTGTCGGACAGTCTTCGTAGCTCGTCATTGGACATGGTCTCCCACACATAGGTCTGGTTGCTGCGGTACAGAACATGATTGCGGAACGCCCGACCCGCGCGAGCAATGCGCCGGCCGGCAGGGTCGTTGGCGAGATGTGTAAGCAGCTGCTGGAGGTTGTCGTTGGACAGCCGCTCGTATTCGCGGAACGTCACGGGCGTGCCGGTGCCGTGGGGGATAAAGGGTAGGTAGTCGCCGAGCTTCTCGAGTTTGCGCGTCAGAGTCAGCCAGCGGCGGGATGCGGCTGCGCTCCTCTTTTGGCGCACCTGCGGGTAGACTTGGTCCAGAATGGATGTGGGCAGAGGAGGGTCGCGTGCGTCTTCGTCAATCTCCTGCATGATGCGCGCCTTCTTGTACAGGATGCGGAGGGCGTGCGTCCGGAGAATCATGGACACGACTTTGCGCGTCACGTTCTGCTTGACGTCGAGACCGTCGGCAATGTTGAGGATATCGCTTGTCTGGTCGGCCCAGTTCTTCTGCTTGTCCCACTGCAGCTCGCGCGAGTCGCTCTTGTAGTTGCGCAGGTGGGCTCGCATGCGGTCAATGGCATTTGTATTTGTGAGCTCCTGGACCAGCAGCTCTGTCGGCGCTGCCACATCCTTTTTCTTCAAAGGCGGCTCGCCGACGTCAGAATGACTGGTGTCCTCTTCCACATGCCGCTTATGTGATGAGGCAAGTGACGTGTCCGATATGCGTGTTGTGTGGGAGATACGAGACGACGTAGATGGCCGTCTGTTTGCCACTGAGGACTGGTGATCGCGCCCTGCTGGTATTGCTATCGGTGCCGAAGCAGCTCTTCTATTTGCATCGACCAGTCCGAGAAGCAGGCGTTTGAGAAAACCAAGACGGACGGATGTGTCGTCGGCGACTCGACTGGGGATGCCGGTGCAGAATTCGTGGGCAGCCTCGATGCAGCAGAAAGCAGACATGTTCCCGGAGCAGCTGGGCAGTGCGTGCTTGAACCCCATCAAGCCGTATCCAAGACTGTTCTCATAGCCGGCCTTGCCCTCGCCGTGCATGTGGTTGCTCATGCCCCATGATGTGAATGAGCGTTTCTGCACATCTATGACGGCAATAGCAAAATGATGTGCACTGCTGAAATCGGTAGAGCGTGTGTGGGCATTGTCGGCATTGCTAATGTACTGTGGCCATATGATACCGCGCCACGTGTGAGCCGGGCCGCGTATGCTCCGCGGCGATGTGCAAGAGATGTAGTTGTAGCTGTGCAGATCGAAGAATATCATATGATGCAAGAGCTCGTCGAACATGGGCCGGGTGATGGCCTCACCCGGCCGGAACTGACTCAGGTTCTTCTCGGGCCAGTGCTTGGAGCCAAACTGGACAAGCTCCTCTAGGACTGCCGGGTCTGTACCGGTAAAGTCTGGCAGAGCCACTGGGCGGACGGTTGCTTGCGCGGCAGGTGGCATGGATATGTCGTGAATATGGATGGCTGGTGGTGATGCAGGGGGTGTGTTGGTGTCGTCGTCTGTGTCGTCGACGTTGTTGATGTCTTCTTCAAGCAGAGGTGATTGCTGTGAAGCTTGTGCCAGTAGAAAGGTCTCGTCGTCAGTCAGGCCAGTTCGTGATCGGACTGGGAGAGCAGTGACCACTTGATCAAGGACTTTATCTTTATTGATCTCGGAGTGAATCTCGGAGACGTCAGGACTCGAAGAGGCTGCAGAAACAGCAGCCGAGTGTCCTTGAATAACATTGAGGTTACCGACAACAACGGCCGAGACATTTTCGGATGCTACCCTCGGCCAGGATTGTTGCCTGTTGACGAACAAGGAATGAATGCGCTTGAGCGAGTCGTTGAGCTCGTCCAGGCAATGTTCCGTAGATACAGCGTGGGATGCAGCGCTAGATGCGGCGCGAGGGACCGTGGCCGGCTTTGCCACCTCCTCTCTGTCTTCCTCCTCCTGACTCTCGTCCACTTGCTGTACTAGCTGTACTTGCCGAATATCGTCACTTTCTCCGCCGTCTGTACTACTATCGTCACTGCCATCCTCGTGCTTGATAGAGCTGGGCTGTGAAGCCGGAGGCGACACCGCTGCATTGACATCGCCATCCAGTTTGGACCGCAGCTGTGTTAGATATGCCCTAACCTCGGGTGGCGCTTGGGCCAGCTGTTCCTCGCTGACCTGAATAAAGGCGACCATGGCAATGGTGCTAACGGGCTGGCGATGATGTGAGGCTCACGATGTGGACAAGGATGTCCCTGGTCAAGAGTCCGTCAATGCTGCAGAAAAGCAAAAAAGAGTGACAGCACTGCCGAGTAGTATGTAGTATATGCCGTGGAGTGTCAAAAGTAAAATGTAAAAAGCTCCAAAGCCAGACTGCCTTTCCACTTGACAAAAAAGATGCCTTGCGAACGGGCAGCGGGTCTGATATCAATGCTGGAAAAGGGCAATGGAACAAGCTCAGACACGGTCTTAACCGTCGCCCTAAACCGACCGCGGGTCACTAAGGGCCCGTGCCCTCCTGCAGCTGCGCGCTTATGCCTCCTGTCCAACTTTTCCATTCTGTGGCAGTGCATGTCTGTTCTTGATTGGATGCTCTGTCTGTATCACTCATCCTCAGATACATAAATATCGACAGCGGCCTGCACTGCGACAATCATGGATTAACGGTCAACGGTCAACAGTGAATTTGATATCAACATAATGGTGTGCCAAATGTGCCGTGTCTTGACTGTCCATAGGTGCAAAGCACGGCACTCGATTGCCCTCATAGCCAGTGCTACAGCTCAATGTAACATCAAAGGTGACCCCGCATGGGTCACAGACTCTTGCACCGCCGGGTTTCACTCTGCAGGGGCCAGTTCTCTGAATGGCCTGGCTGCATGAATGTGCATAGTTCGCGTGCTGGGTAGCATTGGGGTGGGCCAACATGTGCTGCAGAGCCTCGAATGCTTCTACCAAGTATTCTTATCAAGTCCAGGGAACAGGAGGAACAAGAAAAGTCGAAAAAGTGCATACCAAGTACTTGCTTAAATTCCTGGCGCTTCTCTGTTGCGGCTCTTGTGAGAAGTAGTCATCCATAATGTGTAATTCGTTGATTATTACTTACATAAGACCGGATGATGAATAAGCGTGACCTATCAGAGTCTTTCAAGTTGCCGCGGTCTTGAGGCATCTCGTGATAAATACGCGCACGAATATTACATAGCAATAATTAAAGAGAGAATAATACAGCATTTATGGCCACATGGATATGAGCATTGCTTATAAGCTAATTCAGCATCATAGTAAAAACATTGATTGCTGAAACTACAGAGCTATATCATCAAAACTTGACGCATCCACCAATCGTGGCAGCCTGGCAGCTTCCAGATTGTAGTCAAGATACCCTAAGTAACTGTCCTAATATTCCTGACATGATGTTAATGCATGATTTTATAGAGCATAGTCATTTGTGTGCAGAATGCGTATGAATAGTCAGACTTGTATGTGTTTAACTATATGACGGTTCAGTGAATAAAATAAAAAAGAGAAAGGAGCGTAAATAGTTGTCTTCCATTTGTGTACACACATGACTGTATTAAATCTTGGACTTGTGCATGATTTGCATGGCGATTATCGACGCCTCAAGAGACGCACTGACCACATCAGGACATACAAAGACTAGCTAATATTTGTTCCATGGTATATACGTCTTTTTAGAAATAATCACATCGCACACATTTGCTGCTTGATTATTCATATTTACACGTGTCGCTTACACGCCTCGGACTGTAGTCATTTTGGTCTCTCGGTGTAGAACTCTTCAATATTACTAACAGAATACTTATGTAACTCATCAATATCTCAGTATACCTTACCAGTACATGCAATGCTGATTATGTCTGAAAGTGAATCTATTACACCTTGTATAAACATGTATTTTGTCAACTCTAACTTGTTCTACCTTTATAAACTCAACTGCATAGCCAGCATCTTCGACATGTTACAACATATTGTCGAGTCTTTGATTATTGAAATGAGCGATTGTACCTAGCTGGCTTTTTGTTCAAATTTATTTCTTTCATCTTGTAATAATAGTAAAGTAACTTTGTTTTTACAAGTACAACTGTTCGTTGCGCAAAGAACTCTAAACAAAGAAACATCCATGCCAACGAACAATATCATTATTTTGTTGTTTGAGACCCACGTGAACAATGCATATTCATCGTGTCACTGTTCATTGTTTATGATAATGCTGTTCACGGAGAAAACTATCACGATGACATATTCTATAAAAGACTGCGTTTGGTCGTGATATGCTTACACTCTAATCTCATCTCTATCCAACAGCCATCACTCAGCAATCCATCAATATCAGCAATCTTCACGCAACAGCAAACATTCACAAACGACTTATACCCAGACCACGGTAAAGTCAAACGCACCCACAACAGCTTCTACTACTTATTTCCATCTCATATCCTCCAATATGTCTCAGCCCAGCATTGTTCCCCGTGCTATTATCTCATTGATCTCGTATGATGGCCCCAGTGTCTTTCTTCAGGGCCAGAATGGCATCTCTATGAATGTCGAGGGCATGGTTTATTCTAACGTCCAACTGCACCAGGTTTCTTTCAATGCAGAGGTCATAGGTACCTTTCGCGGCGCCCCCCGCCCGACCACGGTAAAAATGGAACTCCAAGGTGAGCCAACCATTCATCTCCTCCCCTTCTACGGTGTTCCCGGTGCGCACCTTTACCAATTCAAGGCGACATTCCTGTCTGCCTTTTCCACTCTGCACTCGGGCGATTGCTACCTCACGGCCAACTTCACATTCGGTCCATTTATGTGCGTGGACAACGTCACTCTACGGTCGGTATCGGTGGTTTCCATTCTTGATCAAGACAATAACAGAGCCAGACGTGTAGGGCGTTACACCTCACCACCCACTGACTTTGACAGTGAGGAGAGGATTGGTGACCAGGGACCTGGCATCTTCTCGTGCCCAGCCGAGGAGTCTTCCTTTCTCATCGACCCGCCTGTCCGGATTCCAGAGATAGGCGACCAGGGCCCTGGAGAATACCTCGGTCGCGGTGAGGATGCTGACTGGCCAGACAGAGCACCAAGCCCTACGCTGTCTTGCGATACCACCATCTCCAACACGGAAAGTATCTCTGATACTGAAAGCATTCCTGATACTGAATCGGTGGGTGGGCCCGTGCAGGAGACTATTGAAGTGGAAATGGAAGACGTCTTTTAACTGGAGACACTGCGCACCGTAATGCATCTTGTAATGTAAACGATCTTTGCGAGATCAAGGTAAGAGCTCTATTCTTGTGTAATTCTTCTTTCGGCTGGCTTTGTGAGTTTCCACTTCATATTCATTATCCTTTCTAATTTCTTTTCATGTTTTCATATTTTTATGTCTTGTTTCATTGGCATATCTCGTTCATTTGAGTTTTGTACGTCTTTCTACGTTTTTATTTGATACTTCGTATTGTCCTTTTTCGTTTAGTAAGAGGCTGCTAGGCTGATCCAATTTATTAATATCAAATTGCCAACATATTGTGTGACTCGTTCAACTTCTTCTATAGAAACCCTTTGTATAATGAACTTTTAACATTGATCAAATGGCTTGGTATTTCGTATTCATCACGCCATGAATGTACTCGACTAAGTACCACGAATCAATCACATAGCCCTAAGATATTTTAAATGCAATTATTATCTAATCCGTGGGCAAATTTGAATAAAGTTCTTACAAATACGTGTAAGCAGCTCGTGGCCTAACGGGAAATACCAGGTCAGCGAGCAAAGCCTCCATTGATTCAGTCTCGTTGTCTCAGACACCAAAGCCCCGAGCCAGTCAGAACTCTGTGCGGCTCAAATCTGTACCACTTGTACTTTGTAATTGCTCCGGACTTTTAACGGCCGCCCTGGCATCCAATAAGAGGGTTGCATTGACCCACTACCGGGTTAATGATCGACGCCACCAAGTGGAACACGGCTGTATAAATCTGGGGTAGCCGCAAGCTCGCGAGCTAAAAGTCAACGACACTCGTGAAAGTCACTGTAGGGCTGACGCGATGAATCGATATTTGAGAGTTGCAGCTCAACATAGGATCTGAATCAAGCTCAATGTATGTCCACTTGTGATGGTACGTCAAGCACAGTACGTATGCATAGAAAAGGGCGTGAATGCGATGCGCGGCATAGAGGTGCTAAGCTGTACCAATCCCAGCATCGCAGCATTATGTAGCTTAAAGGTGAAGATGCTCGAGTGCAATTGCTTCACTCGGATGAGGAAAGAGCGCGAGGAAGACATAAAACTCGTTTCTGGAACTACTCCACAATACAATTGAAGGCTATTATGCTGAAAACCACGTGGGTTCGCTCAGACGTCGTCTTTCTTGTGATACACTCTTGTGATACACATTACACGTAAGGAAAAATAAAATCACAATTAGTAAAACGATTCAAAATATGCCAATTCTGCCACCAAAATGCGGAATAATCGAAAATTCGCCACTTTGCGTACGTGCTATCGACCTCTCAGGCTATGCATATGCCTACAATTTGGACACCATAAATTAGCAGCAAAGGAGCTCGCATGAGCCATCGACTCAAAGTTATGTTGTAGCCAACGCCAGGGTCGGCATATGAGCTGGAGCAATCTGTATACTTGTCTAGAGAGGCAAAAATAATGGCCCGTACGGGGTTCGAACCCGTGATCTGAAGTGTGTGTCAAACAACTATCCTACCACTGGACCAACGGACCATCTGAACATTTCGAAGGAAAGGCGAGTTTTAATAGTATTTGAAAGATAGACCGGACATATTGGTGCTGGTGGCTATTTCCTTGTTGGAAAGAGCATGTCTGGAAGGGAAGGAGCGACTGGGAAGTGTTTGTTAGAGGTGGTGATGATGCTGGAGGCTTGTTGCCACTGTTGCTGGTGTCAGATTGCTGTGATGTGCCATCTCTTAAACCTCACTTGCACTTGATGGGGACCATCAATTTTTTTCTGTGGATATTTGCTGAGATCATAAGTGTGTGAATACGACGTAGCTAAATATTTTATAAAGGAAAGAATCAATGACTTGAAGAGAGGGGGGAGCCCGGGTATTTATATTCGAGCTGGGTGGAGTGTGGTAAAAGTGGACAATACGTTGTGTGGACCCATACTTAAAATGTCGCACTCACCATATCAGCTAAGGGACCGGACGTAATAAGACATGTGTAAAAAAGAGGTCTGTGAAATCAATGCTATCAGACCAACGCAATGATTCAACCATTGTCAAGGATAAAGAAACCCCCCAATGACTTCATTTATCATATGCTTCAAGAAGCCCGGGTACCTTTGGTGTGTAACGTGACTGCTTTGAAAGGTCGTCCACTAAGAACCTTATTTGACTTGCGAATCGCGGCTTTCGTGGCGTTGCCACCTATCCCAGTCGCATATAAATAACCCTCCTCCCTCCCATTTCTAGCAGTTCACTTTGATCATTTCTACCACACAAACTTTTTTCCGCCAGCTCCCTATTTAAGTGCCCCACAAAAACATTGTCAGCTATGGATCATCGTCTCTGTCAGGCTGGCAGTATCTGCATCGGCCCCAGGATTTTTTCACCCCCTGAGCTTTACCTACCTTGTCAGCAGGAAAACACATATTTTATCTGCGTTGACTGTGAAGGCAGAATCTCCGACGATACATCTGCCGAGAGGTGCTTTTTTACAGAAATGGGCATCTCTGTCGTCTCAGCCATGCAGATGAAGGAGTTTGTGGACAATTCATCAAACGACTGCAAGAGTGCCAGAGACTTGGTCTCTGCGTGCGGAATCGAGACAATCTCTATTCGCAACAAAGATCACTTCAAGTTTTTCAAGAAGCATTGCTTCACAGGCGGCGAGCCAAAAGAGCCCAGAATCAACCTCTTACTGCGCAGGTACGAAGAACGCGGCGAGAAAATTCCTGAAGAGCTTCAGGCACGTGCCCTAGCAGCTAGTTACCAAAAGGCATCCCGAGACTGCATGCAGTACGGTAGCATCAAGTGGGCAGACAACAAAGATTGCACAGCTGTTGTCAGAGATACTCTTGCCGACATCAAACGAAGAAGAACAGAGACTACAGATGCAAAGTTTTTCTTGATCGAGTTTGGCGTTGGTGTAGATGATACTTGCCTAAGCGAGATATACAAGGGTTTTCAAAACGACTTTCAATTCGAAGGCACAGTCGATATTCTAGGCATGAGCACGTTTATTCACCGTAAAGGTGTCTTTAGTAATCCTTATTACCACAAGGGCCTTGGAGGACGGCTCAAGCTGTCTCTCGCGGATCTTGTTGGCCTCATCGGGCTTCGCTTTGAGCCAGTCAGTCTTGTCGACGAGTCACAAGATGGCATTCAGCACAAGTACAAGCCAGAGCATCTTTTTGACAACACGTATCACTCTGGTAGTAACGATACTATTCAGGAACTCTTGCTACTTGCTTATTTGCTAAAGGCTTCCTTATCACGAACATGTCGCCGCGACTACACTGACAAAATCAAGGACACCTACCTCAAGTTCTTCTCTTACAAGACCGGAATTGGCCTGATCAATGACCGTCTAACTCAGGTAGAAGTGGCCCGACCAAAGCCATTCACTAAGCACCCACACGCAGCTTTGCTCACCCTTACCACTGCCACTTTTGATATCACTAAACTGGAAATAACCTCAAACGATAACCACGACTTGACAAATCTCTTCAAAGATTACAGTCCACTGACCATCACTGTAGTCAATGACTCGTATGTTTGGTTGACATTCGATGCCAAGGCAAACAGGGACCGAGCTGTCACCATGTCTCGACGACATGCTCTCTATTTGGACAAAGGCAAAGATGCAGAGAGAGCTAAATTTACCGCCAGATCTTTCGACCCAGATACCGAGCTATCCATAATAGAGAAGCGGAACTTTTCACACGTCATTACGACATCAGAGGACAAAACTATGGGTTACCCACACCGGCAAGTTTCTGAGAAATTGAGCTATGATATGAACACCATTTTAGCATACGGAAATCAACCCTATCACAAGTGGCCTGAAAGTGACTCAGAGGACGATGAAGTGTGGGACAAAAGAAAACCGAGAATAGCAAAGAGAAAGATTAGAGGCCCCTCTCAGCTGATAAATGGCACATACTGCGCAGTGTGGGCTTTGGCCTACTTGTATTTTCTCTACTTCTTTAGTTCTTTCTTTTTTCTAGGTAGCCCGATCAGTTTCGCATGAAAAGCCATCCGTTGAGTTTGGTGGACAGTACTTAGGATGTAATTTTGAATTGACAAGCGTTGGACGAGCTAGTAGCCGAGATATAATTAATTTTCTTATTACAAAATAAAATGAATAAAGACAGTGCAAACTGGCCTTTTGTGCAATGTGATATAGGAATACTACAGTATCGATAGAACAAAGTGCTGCATCACACACCTACTCATCTATAAAATAAAGCCTCTCACCCTCCATGCTTGCATCAACTGCGGCTTTAGCAGCTTCCTTCGCAGCAGCCTCCTTTGCAGCCAACTCCTTCTTCTCCTTTCGATACTTGATGGCATTGGCCTTGTAGGCGTCGGAGTGCACCGGGCCTCCAAACTCGAGTTCCCTCTGGATTAACTTCCTGGACCTTTTGTTTACGCCTTTGGTAGATTTTCCGCCGTATTCCTTCCCATGCCAAGTCACTTTCTGGTGCTTCTTCCCGTTGTAGTCCCTGATTTTGATGGACATGTTGGCATTTTCCATTGCCATTTCCCGATCCTCCTCGGTTTCGAAAACAAGCCAGACGGCTTCTTTCGTGATGGCGGTGATGGACTTGGGATTATACATCCCAAAGCATCGTTCCAGGTTTTGCTCGGGGTTCTCGATTTTAGAGAGGGCTATGGCGTCCATTTCTTTTGACCCAAAGGTCGCGAGAATGGCAAAGATTTCCTCGTCACGGCCACCTGACAAGGAGTGCCTGTCTTGGAAGGCACGCACGATGAATCTTTCACGGTCCGACATTTCTTGTCTGTGTTTGGCGCGCTCCTCAACCTTGCTGCTGTCATATTGGTCAGAGTACAGGCCAGCGAGCACTGTCTCATACAGTCTGGGCTGGGCTAAAACTGCCACTAGAAGACTCATGAGGAGAAGGGCGGTGTTGCTGGCAGACTGCCGAAAATACCAGGCTTGTGCTGGTGTGTGCAGCGCCAACTCATGGAAAATGTCTGGCTCTACTTCTTCGACACGGTTCAGATACTGAAGGCTAATGCCAGCCAAGGAGAGGCATCTTTCCATGGGCACAGACAACGTGCTCTCCCGGCGCTGCTCGTCGGTAAGACGGTCGTTGAGGCTCAAGGTCATGATCTTTTGCAGACTACAGAATGAAGTGAGCTGGAAGGTGTCTGGATGGTCGGCAAAGACGTCAGACAGGGAGCGGCGCTCAGTATGTGCCGCGTATGTGACAAGTGTGATTGCGGCTTCCGGATAACGTTCTCTGACGGAATGCAGCAGAGACTGAACTTTAGCATTGACACTGCCTGTGGTAGTCCAGTGGATGGTGGCGTGCTGCGCTGGAAGCCGATATTGCTTTTGGCTGGCATTGTAGAAGCTATGTGTGCCCCTCGCCCTGACCGAGTGAGTTTCGATCGCGCAGTTGGAGACAAGGTAATCGACATTGCCAATGTTTGCGATATCGCCAGCCATCAAAGAAGACAGGGAAGCCACAGATAAGATAGACAACCCACATTCTGATATCGGAGAGGGCCTGCCACTACTACCAGTTTCACCCTTGAACAGACAGTGCATAGTGATGATGATGGAGTTGCTGTCGAGCTCTTTCAAGTCTTGCAGCTGCTGCAGCTCGTCTCCAAAGCATATACAGTAGTTGTTGCACCACTGATGGCTGCATGGTATGAGGGATTGAGAAGTATCGGGCATTTTGGCGTTGTGTGATTTCCTTGTCGTTAATATTGGATAGGAAAATCAAAGCGAAACTCATGCAAATACCTCTCAGTTCTAGAACTTGAAAGAGTGTCGGGTGACCATGAGGAGTGGCGTCATTATGTACGCAGCCGCGTTTGTTGAGATAAGCAAGCAAACGAGCAAACAAGCAGGCTTGGCAAGAGGCATGGTCGCTCCTTCCTCGTTTGCAGATGCTAAAGATTGCGAGTTACACCAACATACCCCTGCAGACAACTACCCCTCTCCTAGTCAACAAACAACTGCAAAGACGGCTGTTTACATAGTCACACATCAGCAGGGCAAAACAAACGGGCCAGGGAGAAGATTCTGGGCGAAGATTACATCAAATTTCGACATCCAGTGTGCAATATACGTTAGGTACGTCTGCCTGGGAAGATAGCCAATATTCACTTCAACTATTCCTAGCACCCATATCTATAAATAGTCACGTTCCCTCCTCGAGGAGTATTTTTCCTTTCAGCTATAACAAACCATCAAAGACATTCAACGAGCCAAAACCGACCGAGACAAGACCAACACCCGAGTTTTACTGACAGCTGGTTGAGTGCCTGCTCTTTCTCCAATACCTTCAAGAAAGCCAGCAAACATCATACCAATATTGATACACCAAAACCGTGCTCACCGCCATCACACGACCGCCTTGTACACTCTGACAAAGAACGACCTGTCCTTGCCCATCATGGAAGAAACCTACAAGTGCCTACGCAACTCGTTTATGTTCGAGAAGCCACTCCCAGAGCACGTTCGTCGTTGCTTGGAAACTGATCATTCTCCTAAAGCCAACAACTGCACGCCAAAGGGGACTACTGAGACGCAGGTCGTGGCTATGGACAACCTCATCTTCCTCTTCCGCATCCTGCTGTTCTACAAGTCCTCTTCCCCAGAGAAGGAGCTCTATGTCACTGTCGGCAAAGATCTTGGGGGCTGGTCCGAGGAAGTTGTTCACGATGCACAGCGTGACTTGGTTGCCGCACGCCACAAGTTCCTCCATGGGCGAGTGACAGGCAGTATCGACCCAAGCCCAGAGCCCAGGAGCAAGAGGCTGGAGCTGCTGACCTCCTTGGTCGATGAGTGGCTCAAGTCTGACACGGAGCGGCAGAAGCCTCAGGCTCCTGATCCCGATCAGCGTGCACGTCTGCGCAAGGAATGGGACACAATCTATACCACCAAGCCGCATTCTCTCCTGGATGGATCGAATGGATTTGCACGGCAGCAGGTGTCTCCAGAGGACGACTTGGACCACCACAACGATAGCCTCTTTGTTAAACAAGAGCCCGTCGAGACTAGGGCAAAAAATCTTTTTGCAATTGAGCAGCTACCACGGGCAATGCTAGGCGGCAGCCAGGCACACACCATCGGGCTCAAGCAGCAGACCACACCCCCTCTTGAGAGACCCGCAGACACTGATGCCAATAAAACAATGCCCCAGCCAACAACACCATCCGCCAAATCCACATTGACACCTCAGAAGGTGGTGCACAAAGCTAGACGAACTGGTTCTAGTAATATCCTAAACCAGGGCATCAATGCGGCATCACGACCGGCACTTGCTGGTGCACTTTTGACAGCCACACCCCAGACAGCTGCTACTTTAGCAATGGCCTGCCCCAAGTCTCATCAGAAACACCCACCCACCTCTGTTGGCAGTGCCATAGCAGTCCAAACCTCGGCATAGGAATCAAAGGCTGACACCGCGAGTGGCAGCACCATCAATGGATATTCCCGCACAAAGAAGAGCGTTGCAGTGCCGATAAAGAAAGACAGATATGGTGAGCGAGTCGGTGAAGTGTCTGACAATGACAAGCGAAGGTTAAGCAGGTCGCCGGACGGCAAGAGACCTACAAAAAAGCAAAAGTTTGATCGATTTATTGATGGACTGTCCGACACCGACACCGACAGTGCCCGGAAAGAGCACGGAAGAGCATCCAAGCACAGTCAGCGGGGCCCCGAGACTCCAGAAAAACAAAGGGCTAAACAGAGTTTCTACGAAACGAATGACCCTCCAAGATCTAGTCTTTGCAAGCCCTCTTCGTCTGCTGTAGGTGCACTGGCGCCATCAGTACCGATACATGCGTTCGAAAACCGGAGATCTGATGTACAGAATCCACAGAGTATACTTGCGGTCATGCGGCAGAACAGCACCGCTCACAGTGTACACCGCCGAATAGTCAGCCAAGATAGCCAACAAGTAGACAAGAGCAAGAACAATAGCAATGCTCCTGCTGGAGCTTCTCGTGAGAGCAACGCTGGCAAAAACAGGAAGAGGAGTGCGAGTGATACCACCAGATCTCAGCGGGCAATACCACACTCCAACGAGCCATCTCCTTCTCTGGAGCGTGGACGTGATGCCCACAATGTCGACGGCAGAAAGAGTGCCAGGGCCGCTAGAGACACAGATCCAGACCCAGATCCAGACCCAAAGCCGCTCGCAAGCATTGGTTCCCTACGCACAGAAGGGTCAACGGGGTCGCATGCTGGGACTTCTGGCATCGCAACTAGCCCACGAGAGCAGCGCCATATCGATACCATTGATACACTTGATGAAATCGATGGGATGGCCAGGGCTTTACTAGGCAGACTGAAACCGCTTTTGGAACGCCATGGTTGCGATTCTGATATTCGTCAGTCACTCCGAACTATACAGATGAACCTCGGAGCACTCAAGTTTGCTGCAAAAGACTCTAAAGCTAGGGAAGTGTGCAGCTGGTCACGGCGATCCGATGACCCCCCTATGTAGATGTCACTCTCCTATCTATGATTTGAATAATGTTTCACGTTTTGTTTTCTGTTTTTGGAAATATGTTTTATCGTTCAGGTTCTTTTGATGTTAGATGTTTTTGTTCTATTGTTTGCTGTTGTTTCGGCTCACTGTTTGGATGATGTTGAAGTGGTATTGTTTTTAGTTATTAGCTTTTTGTCCGTATCATTTTTTTCCTATTACCTGTCTAGGTTTGTGAATTAGATTTTGACTTTTCCCTACATGTATGTTGATTGAGTAACGAGTAATAATAGTTTTAAATTGGCCTTCCTATCTTTATCGTTTGTTCAACTTGGACTGGAGTCGTGACTTGGTGTGATTATGCCAGCAATCCAAGCACTCCTCACTACTGCAGTAACGACTTGTGCAGCACTGCACTCAAGATACAGTCTGGCAAGGATGCCATTGCGTGCACCAAGAAATCTATCAACGGCGAGGATGTCGGTCTTCAAGTCGACTGAATTAGTTCTCTTCCAGGTTATCCCATGTAGTTTTCATACGTTATTATTTATTAAGTTATATACTATTTTTGTTTGCAAACCTCAAATGCTCATCATTTACACATGTGAACGCCATGGTGAGCTCTCACGTTGAACCTCATGACGGACAGCAATCTGGCCAGTTGGTGGCTCTGAAGTTTCTTCGCCAGGTGTCGCCATCCTTTCTGTACCAATCGTCGTCGTCACCGTGCCCTGCAGGCCAAGACCATCGCGGCACAGCGCACTGTCGGGGAACTGCAGAGTGTCATTGGTCCAGTCCGGTAGAGGTGGAAGGAAATAGCCTCGTCGTGCAGACTCCAGATCAAACTGGCTCTGCCTCTGCATTCCGCGACCGCGAGCATTGTCTCCTCCAGGATCAAGCGTATCTTCGTAGAGAATATCGTCCCGACTGATGACTGCCGGTATCGGCATACTATCGTCAAGGTTTGTATCTTGGCTGCCATTTTTTGTGAGTTGATACTGCTGATGGTCTCCGCCAATGTTTTGCCCACGATTTACGTGACGCGAAAGGCCGCCTTTCTGTTCATTGTAGCTCAGACGGCTTCCTCCTCGAGCAGAATGGGCTCCGTCGCTTCGGGCTCGAAGATGAATGGCGCTGGTCTCGTTGTGTTTGGATAAGCCACAAAAGGAAGAGCGCTTCGACCGGTTATTCAAGTTTGCGCTGGCGCTGCCGCCGCTGCTGTGGAAAATGCGCGGCCGGATACGGACCAGTAGCGGCTTTAGTGTCGGGAGGCACAAGCAGGTAACCGCTGACGACACTTCAGCGACAGACCAGCATGACGATGCGACATTGTCCCAGGTGTAGTCAGAATATTGGTGTAGATACTTGATGCGGATGACCGAAATGGCGACAGTGAAGAAGCCGAGGCTGAAGATGCCCATAAGAAAAATCTTTTGCGTGCGCTTGAGGTTGATGTTCTTGAGGACGGGCATTGGCAGCACGAAAATGAGAATGTCGGTAGTAATGTTGCCGGCTGCATTGATATACCATTGCGGGATGGAGGGAATGCAGCTGCCAGTAGCAGCATTGCGGTCCCAGAACCTGTGAATGGGCGTGCAGGTGAAGATGGACACAAAGAGCTGCGACGTGCTCCAGCCGGTAATGACAAACATGCAGACCAGGACTATGCGCCGTATCTTGGCAACGGCAAAGATGCGGTAGTACTGTAGCAAAAACGCAATCTTGACAGCCACCAGTGTTGCATTGTAAAAGATGATGGACGCATAAAAGTACTGCATAGTTAGATCTTGTTCAGTTTATGATGATGCTTGGGATGGGCTGACCTTGAGATAGAGTACATTCTCCTCTTCGGTCAATGTCCAGATGTGTTTTCCGAGGCCGTACTTGACGTCTGCCCAGTCAGTAAGATGTCCTTGGTGTGTATGGCTCAGAACGTACTGATTGTCACGGTAAGGCCGCACATGAGCATCATGATGCCCGCGACCACGGCTGCCCAGTCGTCCGCGCCGAAGTGGTACACCAGTATGGTCCGTGTCACAACCCGGCATACCAGTGCCGTCATGGCAATGGCCATGGTGATGCACCCCACGGTGATGACCACCCACCCCTGCGACTCGTCATATTTGTTCGCCATTGTCAATGTCCTTGCCAATGTGTCAATGACGGTGATGCAAGAGGGTAGTTGCAGAAAAAACGACATGCTGGCCATGGCGGGCCTGGACTGATAAAGGATTCCTCAATCTACTACTCATCCCGGCATGTCTTGGAGTGATGCCCATACCGGCCATCAGTCTCATACTAGGATGGCGTTTTGCAAAAGTACCGGCGTCTTTTGTCCAAGATGCTGCCGTTTGTCATTCCATACCGAGGACGGCTAGTCCGCGTAGGAGGCTGCTTATTTTAATCAACCTTTGCTATTAAAAATATAATACAAAATCACCACCGTCGATATCGCCACCGTTTCCAAGACAAAGGTATGCTTCGCATGCCAGCCTTACGCGGGAGATCTGAGTAGACACTAGATATTGCAAAGGCCAAGCGATCCTACACGTATTAGTTTGCGGATCTTCTTTCATCCATTGTAATTCGTCAAATGTAGATGGCACCCTATTTTATCATTCTCAGCAGCATATGTACGTGGTGTGATGCAGATACCACGACTGGGGTAATGTGGAGTGTCAGACCCGCATATCTGTGTCTTTGACTAAGATCACAAGTTGATAATTTGACTTGTGATTATTACCTGACTGATAATGCTTATTTCTGAAAAGGTAAGTCGATCTCTGATAACTTTTCTTTCCAGTGGATTATCACGTAAAATTCAGTGAAACTATGACAGCTCGCATACCCATCTCAGGAGCGATGCTCGGGCTGTGACGAGCTGTGATCTGCAAGAAACTGCGGTAGTATTTTACAGACTGTAGACAAATATTCCAAAGAATCTAGGCCATGGCTTCATACGAAATACATGGCAGAAAAACACTATGCCGTTGAAGGCCTGTGCTCTCAATCTCTCTAGGCTTGTTGTGGGGACATAATACCCCGAAGGAAGTGGCTGTGCATCTTTCGTTCAGTGCTGAACGATGAAATGGCCGTGGAAACGGTCCATCAGTTCATTTTCCCGCAATATATCAGATTTCAGCACACATGCCATCAACGTACCTCATTCCTGGATCATACAAATGGCCATTCTTCTGCATCCGTCAAGGAATGTTTCATTGTGTTTTTGATTATAGACTGTTTCAGTGGTGCAATGTTGAAGACGGACCTGTCTCACTGGTTATTTGCTCATATAGCGGCAGTCGGAAGCGCCCGCAATAGGTTCATTGTATACAGCGTACTGCATGGTTTTGCTTCTTTTTTGTCAAATTTCTTGTCAAAAATGTAGATTGTTATGATCTATTCGTATTTATCACTGACTTGATGACTACAGATAGTATAGTGGTCACGTGCCACATCACAAATATAAAGTCATAACTACTGCTTGAGGATGTTATTCTGTTTTCCCATAGCTGAGGATTACTTTGAATTGATTCTGATATAACTTGGAATATGAACTGATAATGAAAATTGGTAAATAAGAAGATATAATAAAAAAATGCCTAAATTAAAACTGATTAACAGAGGACTGTTGTTTTTTGCATTAAATTGCGTAAAATAATAATCAATCAATATAGTGCGCCATATTTATATTTACCACGCGCAATGAGGCCACAAATTTCAGTTGAACGCCGCAGCAAAAATATCAAGTGTTGGAATTTATCAAGCAAACACGAACGGTATATTGTCAATCATAAGAACGGCGCTACTGCTACATCCAACACCCCGAGTGCAAAATATCTAGGACTGGCCCAACTGCTGCAGAGCCTTGCGCAGCTCCCTCGCGGCTGTTGTAACATCCTCGAAATTCAATGCTGATATGGCCCACTTGGCATGTTTTTGTGCAGCTGCAATTGCTACATCATCGACATTTTGGTTTGGCGGCAGTGCCGCTTGTGGTGGGTTTGCCGGTGGTGCAGATGGCGGGGGGGCTGTGCGGTTATATGACGTGGCCGGTGGGTAGCCGGGCGTAGGAGTATAGGGTTGAGGAGACGGTATGCCGTAGCTGGAGTAGGTGGGTGCCACGGGCGGTGGTGAAGCCACTGCGGTGGTCGAGTGCGGACTGGGCGCAAATGTGGGAGGATTTTGGGGCGGAACGGGTTGGTACGACGAGGGAGACGAAGGGGCTGCAGGTGCCGACGGCAGCGTCATTGGCGGCGAGTCGTACACGCCTGTTGGGGCTGTTCCGGGCGTCAGATCGGGTATCGTCGGCGAGACAAAGGTGGGCACTGAAGGCAGGTGGCCAGGGTCCTGGATAGGTGGCGAGCCTGGTACAGCCGGCCCATTGTTGCGTGCGCTGGTGGTACCGCCGACAGACGAAGCCGGACTGTGTGGAAGCGACACACCAGCCGAGTCACGACGGGTGTATTGGTCAGCCTGTCGCAAACTTTGTGAGTCGTCCAGTTCGTCTTCGATGGTGACGGGTCGTGGCGCATCGGACGGCACTCCCGGGAGCTCAGACCCTGGCGAGATGGCGCCATCGTGTATAGCAGCGTCTTCTTGTGCTTGCAGATCATCGGAAAGGTCTTCCTGTTTGGGATTGGAGTCGTTGGGATCGAGGCCGTCCTTGTAGGCCTTGAGGATGCGCATGGCGTTCCACTTGGCGTACTTGATCTTCTGCAGCGTCTCCTTGTCGGGCTTGCCCCATGTGTTGATGAGGCCGAAAAAGGTTGCGGCGGCATCGAACGTGTTTGCAGTTGTCCTGGATGGTTAGTTTGCTATAAGTATATTTAGTTGAAGACGCAGCTGATACTCACGCGGTGACTTTGTTGGCATTGACGACACGCTGAGCACGATCAAGTGTCTCTTGCGCGAATTGCTCGACATAGAGCTTGGCAATGTCGTCGTCCACCACAGCCTTCTCGTCGCCCCGCGACTGCTTAAAGTCCTCCATCCACTTCATCGTATCCGAGGCGTATTTTGTAAGCTCGCTGTCGCCGGACCATGTGTGAACCATCTGGACGTCTTCCGCATCGGGGTTTTCGTTGCCTCTTGCCACGAGCGCAACGCGCTTGGCCTCGTTGCTAGTTTTCTCGGCCTTCATGTTCTCGAGAATTTGCTGTATCGCCCAAAAGTTGCACCAGTAGGCGATGATGGGCTTGACAGTATGCAGCTGCTCTGCGCGCATCGCCGTCTTATAGATGCTTGGGTCAAGCTGCTTGATGATGGCGGGGACAACCATTGTGGCGGTTGGGGGACGAGTCGATTCGTCTTGTTGAAACAATCAAATCCTTGGCTGTTTGTATAGCGTTGCCGATGATTTGTAGTGAGTAATACAATTGTCGGTTGTTGAACGAGGGAGGTTCTGTCGTGCAGAAATCGCGCGCGGATGACGATGTGAGTGAAACAAGGCAGGCAGCCTTGTGGAGAGGGGCAGGCAGTCGCAGCCGTCATCCTATCTCGTAGCGAGCTGCGCGCTGACAAGAGCTCTCCATACGGTCACCGCCTTTGTTATCGCAGCTCTATGCATGACCCACTAGTCTAGTACAGCTTCCGATAGACCAGGCAGAAAGTCACCGCTTTCTGTGTGTGATGTTCATGTGCTCCTGATGCTCACGCGTTCATATATTTGGCGGGCTGTTCAAGTAGACACTTTGAAATACCAGCACTTTTCTGTTCGTGTATATTCTAGTTGCAATATAGCTGACCAGACAATTCGATCACTAATTGGCACTACAAAATTATTATCCTGACATTGTACAGAATTGAAGACCCACTGTAGAACCACCACTGGAGCATATAGTGCAGTACGTAAAACAGATATACACCCAAACTAATCACACATGTTCTCTACCCTTACCCACTAAAACGTATACAAGAGCCCGCCATCTCCACGCTGGCCTTTTCTGCCGCAACAGCCTCGTCCCCTCGACGTCTACATCAAGACTACTCACAACAGCAGTTCTTTGAGATTGTCTCTGTACCAGATATTATTCATTCTACTAGAGTCTGCTACTTGCAGCTTATATAAGTCGACAGATAGAAGCTTGTTCTTTCTTCTTTTTCGACACGCTTATTTTCTTCTTTCATTCCAACAGCCATCTATCCAGTGATCCGTCAATATAAGAGACAGCTCACTCCTTCACAATCGGCATCATGAAGTCTTCTTCCTGGGCTGCCTTGGTGGCTTACCTTGCCTGCGCGCAAGGCGCCAACGCCATGTACAGCTCCAAATCGGACGTTCTTCAGGTCAACAGCAACAACTTCAGACAGCAAATCATGCTGTCAAATCACACATCGGTCAGTTCTCGCTAGTGAAACAAATGGTATATATTCTCATGATTTGCATAAGCTGACTATCTAGATCGTCGAGTTCTATGCGCCCTGGTGTGGCCACTGCAAAAACCTCAAGCCCGACTATGAAAAAGCCGCCACCAGCCTCAAGGGCGTTGCGAATGTCGCAGCCATCGACTGCGATGCTGCTGAGAACAAGCAGCTTTGCGGCTCCATGGGAATCCAGGGCTTTCCCACACTCAAGACATTCCGGCCCGGCAAGAAAGTCGGCCAGCCTGTCATTGAGGACTACCAGGGTGCGCGCAAGGCAAAGCCCATTGTCGATGCTGTCTTGCCCAAGATCAACAACCACGTCACCAAAGTTGCAGACGATAGCCTTGACCAGTTCCTGTCGAGCGACGCCGACAAGCCGCATGTCCTGCTCTTTACTGACAAGGGCAAGACTGGTCCTGTCCTGCGTGCTATTGCTATTGACTACCTTGACGTCATCTCGGTCGGCCAGATCCGCGAGAAGGAGACTGCAGCAGTGAGCAAGTTTAATGTCGACAAGTTCCCGACGCTGCTCTTGTTCCCTGCCGGCGAGACCAGCTCGCCCATCAGGTACGACGGCGAGCTCAAGAAGGATGCCGTGATGCAGTTCCTGCGCCAGGTCGCCGAGCCCAACAAGCCGGCCGAGAAGAAGCCCAAGGCCAAAAAGGCCAAAAAGGAGGCCAAGAAGGAAACGAAGAAGGAAAAGGCAGAGACAAAGACGGAGGCCGAGACTGAGAGTAAAACTGCTTCGACACCCACCGAGCAGCAAACTGCTCCTGTCATAGTAGAAGGCCCCCTGCCCGTCCCTACTCTGCACACACCCGAGAAGCTGATCAAGAGCTGCTTGCACGAAAAGGCCAGCACCTGCATCCTGGCTCTCGTGTCGGGCTCTGACGAGGACGCCGCTACCAAGGCAGCCCTCGACGGCCTGGCTGACCTGACATTCAAGTACGCCAAGAGCAAGCGCCACCTATTCCCCGTCTTCGTGGTGCCCGAGAGCAACGCCGCATCCGCCTACATTCAGAGCGCACTTCAGCTCGAAGGCAAGACTTCGTCTCCTGTCACACTGGTTGCTGTGAACAACCGCCGCGGCTGGTGGCGCCCATATAGTGAGGGTGAGGATATGTCGCACGCGGCCATCGAGGGCTGGATTGACTCGATCCGCATGAGCGAGGGTGGCACTCGCAAGCTGCCACAGACGTTCCTGTCCGTTGTTTCGGCCAACATTGCGGCCAAGACTGCGACCGAGTCTGAGGCCACCGCCGAGGCTGAGGTGAAGCACGAGGAGTTGTAAGAGGTGCTTTTGGTGTTATGATAAAAATACAGATATTGTTATAAAAGAAAGAAAGGGAGAAAAAAGAAGACAGTATGCACAAAACGCCTGTCGTTCGCTACCGGGGAAAATGAAATGCAAGACAGAAGATATTTAAAACATTTGCCTGCTGGCATCTAAGCGTTATTGTTAGCAATGTTCACACTATGATTAAAATCAAAATATTGACACAACAGAGACTTCTCGTAAGACATTAAAAGCAACATACCATGACGCTAGTGTGGAACAGCTTCTACTTGGAAAACCGGCCAAAATAATATGCATAACTAAAAGAGCATTTGGCATGCCCTTCATGGGTCAATGTCCATTGACGAAAGCGCATCGCCACCGTCGCCAAGGCCGCCCTCCTGGACGATCCGCTGGCCTGCCTCACGCACGACGCGGTCAACTATCGCGCGCACCTGCTTGCAGCCGTCGACCGCGACCGCCAACATGCCCTCGAGACGCGACGCCTGAACGCGGCTCTCACACACAAGGGCTGCAACGCGGTCTGTCGCGCCCAGCGTGGCCACCGTGAGGCCGGGAAGTTCTTGTTCTTCTTGCAGGTTGAGGTCGAGCAGCGGGTCGGCGGCGTCCTCATTCGCGTTGGCAGAGGCATCGCTGGATGTGCTACCGGCAGAGCACGCGACAACGTAGTCGGCCATGGGAATACCGGCGTCGACGGCTGCCAGTGTTGCGGCGTTGATCAGAGCGGCGAGCAGCGAGCCGTCTTGCGACAGCACGTGCAGCGAAAATGTAATGGCGGAGCGCGGGAAGAGGTGCGTGTGAAGGACGGATGCGAGCGTGCGGGCCACGGTGGCCGACATTTCCTGGACGCGCTTGTCCATTCTGCCGCGCCGCTTGCGATCGACAGAGCTGAAGCCGGCCACGACAATGTTGACAATCACCTCGGCCTTGTTGTCGTTACCAGATCCCGGCCCACCGCCGACCGAGGCCGTGCCCGAGCGCTTCTGGCCGGGCTCGCTGGGTCCAGTGAGCACACACATGACCTTGGTGTTTCCCATCTCCCAGAGCGACGAGCCGTCAGCCGCGGCCTGGGTGCGCACCTGGGCGTGGCAGCGGCGCAGCTCGTTCCACCGGCGGCCGTCGACGCGCAGCAGCGCCAGCGAATAGGTTGATGTGTCGAGAGGCATGCTTGCAGTGATGTTGGTTGTAAATTATACGTTTTAGACTCGAATATTGTTGTCGCGGTATCTGAGATTCGAAAGTCGGGAACAGAGCTGGGCTCAATGCTGATTTGGCGATGCTGCTTTTTTCTGTACCGATTAGGTTTGACTTTTTTAAGTGGGGCATGGAAGAGCTGCCACGGTTCCACTTTACATCGGAGACTCTGTCTTGTCTAAGTGGTGTAAGTGGTGTAAGCTGGAATCCGTGCAAGTCTCTACGTGAAATTTGTTATCATAAAGGCAAAATTTACCGCATTCGAGCGGCAGTAGAAGGCAGTAATGGAGGTAGTATATCTTAAATGCTGCTTGTAAAATGATGAGCTCTTTAAAAATCGGTGGTACTTTCGAGTACACTATTTATCGCCTTTATCAAACTTACGGCGTAGCAATAAAAACATGGTAAGATAACTTTTCTGTATTCCAACAAACCACCAAAGTAGGTAGAGCGCGGCCGACGGCTGTAAAATAAACTGTATAGAATATGTTACTTATGTGTAACATATAGAACTTTTATACGCGGGCAGAAAGAAGTAAAGGAAGACATATTTTTAAACAAGTATGACGACCCGGCATATTGACAACGTGACTTACTTGATAACACAAAACGAGTAAACAGAAGAGGTATAGGGTGGGGATAAAAAGTGAAGGCCCGACGAAGGCTGGATTGAAGATGAATAGACTGAACGGAATGAATAAGGATCTAAGGCAAAGGTAGGTTATGGTCTTTCTGGAATTATCGTGATTCTGCAACCACGCATCCTTGACAGCGACGGTGATCGCACATACTGCAATGTGAGGACCCAACTGGGATAAATATCTCCAGGCACCGGCAGCAATCCCAGAAGTATACATGCTCCGGCTCGCTATTCCCTGGTATAGGTGTACTGCTCCGACTGGGTTGTCTGCTCCCGAGTCCGCTTCGAGGCCTTTGGCACATCACGGGGACTAGGTACACTACTGGAACTGATCTCGGAAGTCATTGTGGTGGGAGCACTTTCCACTTCTTGTATATGGTCCTCTTCCAGCCAGGTCGACTCGTCGCTGTCGCTACTTTCGTCATCATTTTCATCTTCATTGTCATTGTCCGACAGCTTGGGTAGTGCACTTAGAGATAGCTGATACTGCTCATGACCGACGTGTTTTTGGTACTGCTATTCCGTCACCAGCAGCTCGCCGCAGATGGGACAAGCCACCCCATTACTCAAGTCCATCGGCCTCTCGCTCAGCTGTACAACAGAGTGAACCATTGTTGCCGAGAAAGCACCCGGGTGGCATGTTTCTAGGTGGTTCTCGCACTCGACGGCCGATTCAAAGTAGGATCCATCGCCGTTGGTACTTGAACAACCTTGTACAGGGCAGTGCCACGATTTCTAGTGCAACAGCATAATATGTTGCATCCAATCGCGACGACGGCTGAAGTGCTGGTCAGGCGCTACACAGTTGTTTTAAAGGCAAACGTAGGGTCGGAGATCACGAACAACATGCTTCTTCCATGCTGACCGTGATCCAGCAACAACTGTCATATTACAGAAAGGGCACTCAAACAATGAGCCGCCCTCGCCTTCCTTAGGCATAGGTGGGATGTGGACAGTCGCCACGCCATTGGGTTCGTTGATGGAGGCTGCGTAAGATTTTTGTGACCAACTAGTGCTGTCCTCGAGGCCAAGATCCCCAGAGATGTTCATGTTCAAGGTATCGGGCCTAGACGACGCAACTGTATTTCCGTGCAAAACAGTTTTGTTTACATCCCTGGTCTGGGCATCGACAAGCCAAGCTTTGCAAATCTCACGGTACTTGATACCAATATTGGTGTGTTCGGATTTTGGGTGTGAACTGTGTTTAGCTTCCTGACGTGGACAAAGGAAGCGTACTATTATAAAATTATGAACTAGCAGCTGTATTACTGGCGTGTTTCTGCTATATTCTGCATATCAGTATAACATGCTTGAGTTCCGAAGGAGGGGGTAGTTCAACTTTAATGAGTCGAATATCGCGAGTTTCATAGATGCATATCATTCCGCCACTATAGACATAATTGCACTCCAGCTTAGGAATACTGCATCTTTATATCACAGGAGTTCTAAATATCTGGAGGAGCAAAACATCCTTCTCATTTTTAGAGAGTAATAATACGAAACTGTCATATGTACGACGATCATGTAAAGAATTGCAATCGCATGACTTCTATAGTCTGGCCACCTGCATGTTCAGCGACGGCCATTTGGAGTGAGATTGTGATCAAGGAGATTACAGAACCGCTATAGTCAGAAGCTGACATATTCAATATGTGGTGATCATAAGTGTATGTGGAAGTTGATTCCATTTGAGTTTGAGCTATCTATAACTCGTTGGTGACGCATCAGAGTGCGTTCATCCGGCGTATCCCGATCCCTACTCCGCTCGTAATAATTTAAGAGTATATACACGTTGACTCTGCCAGTCGTCCATAAACTTTTGACACCACCCAAGAAACACAAATGATAAACACATACAAAGACGTCAAACAGGAAAACGGCAGAAAATGAAAACGCAACGCTTCAATGTTGAATACAGCTTCGAGTACACCCCCATTCGCGGGAGGAACTCATGCGAAAGATTAGTGCAAGAATATCAAAACGTATAGATGCACAAGCAATGCATCTATGGCTCGCCCCAAATCTCGTCGGCGATCTGGCGGACGAGAGACAGCTTGTTGCGCTGGTCCTCGTCGCTCAGGGGGTAGCCGCTCTCGTGGGTGCTGAAACCGCACTGGGGGCTGATGGCGATGCTCTTAAGCGCCTCCTCGACGGTCTGGCCGCGACCCTCGGCAACGTACTGGGCAGCCTGCAAAATGCGGGCCTTGACCTCCTCCTTGTCCTCAAGCTCACGGAGCTTGGTGCTGATAGCACCAACAACAACAAACTTGTTGGCGGGCAGGAACTTGAGGGGCTCAAAGCCACCGGAGCGGGCAGTGTCGTACTCCAGGTAGAAAGTGTCGACATCAAGCTCCTGGAAGAGCTTCTTGGCGATGACATCGTAACCACCCTCGGCAAAGTGGCGGCCGCCGATAAAGTTACCGCGGCACAGGTGGACACCGGTGTGCATGTCAGCGGGGGTCTTGCTGATGGAGTCGTTGTACAGCTTGATGTAGGCGTCAAGGAGGTCATCGACAGTGCCGATGTTGTCCTTGTCCTCGGCCCAGCCGTCACGGAACTTGTCCGAGCAAAAGTCTAGTAGGTTCGCGGTCAGTATATAATCACTATACAATGGTATTTTCCGATTGTGCATTTATAGAGCACAAAGCCACAAAACTTACAAGCCAGACCGGGGTCGTCAAACTGGACGTTGCGCAGGCCAGCCTCGTACAGCTGGGCCAGCTCATCCTGGTAGACCTTGGCGACATCGGCAAAGTACTCCTCGTCGCTGCTGTAGGCCTCGGCGGTGTAAGCCTTGCCCTGCTTGTAGCGCATGTGGAACCAAGCGGGGGTGATCATGGTGAGCTTGATGTCGGCCCAGTTCTCCTTGGGAGTGGCAGCCTGGATCAGGCGCAGCTCGTGCAGGTTGGACAGAGACTTGCTGGGGTTGTGGCGGAGCTTGCTGCCAGCAATGACGCTGTCACCGGGCATGACCTTGCGGTCCTGCTCGATCAGAGACACAACGTCGGGGTGGTACAGGCGGAACAGGCTGGCCTCAGCATCCTGCAGGCGGATGCTGCCGTCGAACTCATCCCACATAAGACCCCAGAAACGGGTACGAACAAACTCGCCGTCGCCCAGAGCGCGGAAACCAAGCTCGCGCTGCAGGTTGACAACATCGACAACAGCCTTCTTCTCGATCTCGGCAAAGTTGACCTCCTCGGCAGTCTTGCCGGCACGGACGCCCTCGCGGGCAGTCAGAAGAGCCTGGGGACGGAGCAGAGAGCCCATGTGCTCGGCGCGGAAAGGGGGGGCCATTTTGTGTGATTTGGGTCGTGAGACTTGGGGGAGGTATGGGTGGTGTGTGATGTGAAGGACAAGCTTCAGATTTCTTTCTTGAACCTTTCTAATTACGAGAGCAACAAGGAGGCGGGGAGAGAGAGGGGTTGATCAGAAATAAGGAGAGAAGAAAAAAGCGTGCGCCATTGACTTTGAGGAGGTGAGCAGGTGAGAGCCGCCCCGCATGATTGTTTTTTTTTTTCTTTTCCCGTTTTCTTTTCTCCTTTTCTTTCTGTATTTCGGAGTTGTCTGGGCTGTTTTGGCCGTTATCCGCATGCGGAGTTTAACTATAACGGGACTACGGCAGGCAAAATAGGAATTGACAACGGGACGAGAAGACACACGTCCGGTTATCGGTTTAGATTGGCTGTTTCTTCAAAAACGTGCTGAATTGGTTTGTTCATTGTGCCGTCCCTGGGTTACTGCTTCGACTTGATCGCCTCCAGATGTTGCTTTGCATTTGGCATAGGGAATGCTTATTGGAAATGCTTCATGCTCTGCTGCCGACTTGTAAAAGATAAGATGTCTTTGGCTCTCATTTAAAACTGGGGCTCATCGGCGTTGACGATAGCATCCAAACAAAGAACAAAGCGTGGTCTAGAGCCGGCACATCAAGGGTGCAAAACAAACTCGCAGCACATTAAATGACATTAAGTGAAATTTTAAGTGCTTTCTGATTTGAGCTTAATTTTGCACTTACGGGTTTGATTTGACTGAAAACACACGGCGTATGATCAGAGGGTTGTATTTCATTCGTCCGCTGTCTAATAAAACGACAATCATTAGCATCCTAGGCACACCGACTGATCAAGGGACCTTTGCTTGTTTGTCAACCCCGCCGGTAGCTGTTTGACAGGCGGGGGGGGAACAGGTCGTTCAGTTCTAACCATTTCGAGAACAGATAGACACAACCCTGACGCACGTTTTTGCTCTTGTGTGTGTGTCCCTCAACTTGCGTTTTGTGTAGGTTGTTGTCTTGTCCCCTCTTTTCGATACCACCCACACTTACTCAGTAGTTCACCTCCGCTTATACCTCTGCCTCCACTGCGGTCATGTTTCTTTGCCGCAGCGTATTCCGTACTGTGTCGGCTGTGTCGCGCTTTGCCAGACTCTTCTTGACCGGGTTCGGAGCCGCAAACACTTCGTCCAGTTCTTCGAGTGTGCGGTCTTTGGTCTCGGGCCAGTAGAAGTAGATAATACCGGCCTCGAACAGGTCCCAGAAGACAAACACAAGGTAGAAATAGTAGCCAATCTTCTCAAACGCCGGGCCAGAGGAGTACTGGAGGACTGTCGACGACGCAGACGAGGCAAGGTTGCCTATAGCTGTTCCCTTGGCGCGGGTGGCCGTTGGCAGGGTCTCGGCAATGTACATGGACTGCAGGGGTGTCCAGCCCAGGGAGAAGACAATGCCAAACAGAAAGATGAATGCAATGGTGGCAGTGGCCGCCGCGCTAGCGTCTGGGTTATCGGTTGCCATCTTGGACGTGCCCGTAATGACGGCAAAGAAGCACGAGCAGGTGACAATGCTGCACAGAAGGAGAGGACGGCGGCCCACAACATCTGTCAGACGCGCACCCACCAAACTGCCGATAAACGAAAGGACCGAGTTGAGGGCGTTGAGAGCCAGCACCTTGTGTTCTTCAGTGATGCCGGCGGAGTGCAACATGGCGACAAAGTAGTAGGACGACAGACTGTTTCCAGAGATCTGACCAAAGCACGCCATGCCCAGCACACAGATGAGACGCCGACGTGCTGAGTGGGTGTTCCACAGCTCGTGGTAGTCATACCAAGTGCGGGCGGTGCTCTTTTGCTTGTCGTCGGCCTCGCGTGCCACCTGGCTGGCCATCTCGCGCATCTCGAGACGCACCATGGGGTGGTCGAGTCGGCCCTCGCCGTGGTACTTTTGGAGGACCTTGATAGCATCATCGTGTCTGTCATGGGCAACAAGCCAGCGCGGTGACTCGGGCAGGAATAGGACAAGGGATGCGACCATGCCCGAGGACACCATCTGAATCCAGATGGGAATGCGCCAGCTGTTGGCGCTGTCCATGTACGAGCAGCCATAGACGACCCAACTCGCCACGATCGAGCCAATGTACCATGTGCAGTTGTACAGGCCAGTCAGAGTGCCACGCCAGCGAGGATGTGCCATCTCGCTAACGTAGCACGGCGCAGACACACAGCAAAAGCTCACACCAAAACCAAGCACAAAACGGCCGCCAAGGAACTGCTGACGGCTTGTCGACGGTGCCTGAATGCAAGTACCGATGATGACCAAGACGGCACCGGTGAACATTCCCCAGCGACGGCCGAACAAGTCGTTGATGGGGCCGGTGAAGAAAACGGCAGCAACACTACCAATGTTGTACATGGCAAAGACAATGCCTGTCGATGAGTCTGCCACTTTCCTATACATTGTGAGCTTTTGCCTGTTCTCATGGTTTGCATTCCTTGATTCTTACATGTGGAAGTACTCCTGATACGACGACATGCCATTCAGACCGCCCATAAGACTGCCATCGTATCCGTTCAGACAACCGCACAGATATGCTACAAGAAGCACAAAGTAGAGGCGGATCATTTGTCCAGTCCATGGCGAGTAGGCCTCTGTCTCGGCGTCTGTGGCGAGCTGCTCGGCATCGTGGGCTAACTTGTCGTCTGGTGTCTTCTCGTCGTGGTATGTGCCCGAGGGGTGGACCGTGTCTTCGTAGTGGACACCGCCTGCTGTGTTCTTTTCGTCCATCTTTTCGTAATTTAAATTCAAATTCAAGTGAGATACTGGAAGCTGCGCAGATCAAAGCGCACGGGATGCGCCGGTGTCTAAATAAACACGGAGTGTGGTACAAGATATGGTCCTCAGTCTACAAGATATGTAACCCGGTCTTACGAGTATGGGCCGCTGTTACACATGCTGTAATTACAGTGTGCAGTACGAGAACGTGCTCTTGTGACACTGCATTCCTGTTATGACGGGTCTCGGGAACCGGACGATCTACAGTCCTTTCGGCATTGCTTATACGGAGGACTCGAGCCAACAGCCAGGCCTGCTTCCCCGCACGGCTGCTGTCTGAGGCTTGCATAAGAAAGCATCGAAAAGACATTTACGACATGGGATAAAATAAGAACACAATATCGGCAAAGTGGAAAATTTATCAGTGTCAAAATAAGAAAAAGGCCCGGCTAGAGTCGTACGTACATGGAATACGGGGTAGACAATCCGGGGTGGTGTCTGGCTAATATCAGATCATGTCCTAACTGGTCGTACCGCGACCCAAAACTGGAAGGTAAAATGGACAGCGGTACACCAATGCATGTCAGATCAGATTTGGAGCCAGCGTTGGTATTATCCACGTCCTGGGTTGACTCTATTGCATACAGACGTTGATTGATATTGAGATAAGCAAGTTCGCAGCTACAAGTCTGCGTTTACTCTATTGCGAGCTGAAATTTAAACATATTGAGTGTCGGTTGACAGGATGACTCAGCAAGGCGGTGAGCTGTCAAGCCACGTTTACATCACTAAGCCACAACGCACGGACCACGTCTAGGTTTTTACCTTTACTTGTCGCTACTTTTGGGGCCTCAACTTTTGCTCCCTTTTAACACTTTTTAGACAGACATTTAGAACAACACCAGTATATAGATTAAAGGACAGAACATACACTTCTGCGTGTATGTGGTGTCTGGATCATTGTGCTACGTTGTTCTGTGGAAATAAATAAGTGATTTGAGTGATTCTAGAAACAACGATTTTAATAGTCTCGATAATTGTAATTTAAAGATTAAAGACTTAGTATTAGTTATTAAGCTTTTAAAACTTAAAAGAAAATAAAGAAAAAAGGTTGTTATAGTACGATGACTAGGCTAGGGGAGTCCCCGGTGAATTTACGGGGTTTACTTATCCCTTTAATAGCTAAAATATAACTTTTTAAGTAGACTTTTTGTTAATATCGCGGTACCCTCCCCGGCGTAAAAAGTAATTAAAATTAAAAAGTCACGAATTTCTATATACTATAGCGTGTTATTATAACCGTATTGTCTTACTAGTTTAAATATAAATATCTCTTTAATTTTCTTCGAATTTTAAAAGTTAGAAATCGATAAAATAGTTATTTGTTTTTTTGATGCCTTTTGTTTATAGCGGTTTATATTATTTAAATCGTTATAAAGATTACAGCTAATTAAAAGCTTGCTAAGGAAAAAAGTTATATTTTAGCTATTAAAAGGATAGTTAGACCAGCGTCGCGCCTTTTTAACTAGATTAAGTTAGCCCCGGGGAACCCCCGGGGCTTACCGAAGGCTAAAGCAACGTTAGCCGTAAGGCTAACGTTAAATTACACTTTACGTTACGTAAGTAGATAAATAGATAACTAATTACGTAAATGCCTTTAGCATACTACGGGGATTTTATAGACTTAAATATATATATTTATTTAGCCGGCTATCCGAAAAGTAGAAGGTATAAATTAGACTCTATATATATTAAGACTTACCTTTAAGAATTAATTAATAATTATCGATTATTGCTTTAATATATAATCTTTAATTAACCTTTATAATTCTAATCTATTTATTATACTTTATTAAGATAATATAAGATAATTACTACCCGTTCGAATAGTACGGTCCCGGCGGTAAGCGCCGGGCTATCGACTTAAACTTTAAGCCCCGCCTAGGCGGGCCGTAGCGAGTCTTTAAAAGTCGATACTCGATTAACTTAAGCGAGCGTCGTTACGGAAAACTCCTAAAAGAATCCCCGTAGAGCCTTTAGGGCTTCCTCGACCGAATTAATCTTTTAATCGATCTAAGATATTATTAAGCGACTTTAACGCTAAGTAGTAACGGAAGCCGTTCGGCGCGAAAGGAGCGATAATTTTTTAGATACGATGATAAAGCATTTGTTCCCGTCGGAAGACGTTATACCCCCGGCGGGAAGAGATTTAATTACTTTACTTACGGCGAGCGTTTAGGTCGGTGTAAGCTAAATTAACGACTTTAATAGCTTCGACGTAAAAAAAGTTAAGAGATTTAGTATAAATAGTCTTTTTAAAAGATTTAATCGTTGTCGCGATCGTTACTTTTCGTTTTTTTTTAAGCTTAAGTTATTAACGATTTATAAAAAAAAGGACGTTTAAAAACGTTAAGTAGAAGACTACTTTTAAGCAGCTTTTTTCCGTTATAAATTTAAAGACTTTAAAGTAAACGCGGTAGTTTATATACTTAAAGACGAAACGCGAGATTAATAAAATAGTTACTTAGCTAACTTAAAGCCGGTAGAAAGAGCTACGGTTTATAAATTTTAAATAGCTTTTACTATATAGTTAGACTAAATTAAGCTAAAAGCTAAAGATACGTAATTAATTACGATTTTATAATACTTCGTTCCTTTTTTTAATATTCTTTAGCCTTAAAAGTTAAGAAGCTACTTCTATATTTTAAAGAGTAAGATGCCTTAGTTATTAAAAGCTTTTAGAGTAAATAGATTTTTCGTAGCCTTTAAGCTTAAGCTATAGACTTAACTATTTATTATAAGCCTATCCTCCCGCTTTTTTTTATAAAAGGTAATCGAAAAAGCCGATATAATTTACCGCTCTACGAAAAAAGGCGCGTTTAATAACTAAAGTTAATTTCGTAAAGACCGTAAAACGGTATAGAATTAAAACGTTAGCGGCTCCGAGGGTTCCGTAAGGAATTTTAAAAGTAACCGTAAAGATAAAAATAAAAGGAAAAGTAATAAAAACGAGCGTAATAAGCTAGCTATCGTAAACTTGTTTAATATTACCTACTTTTATTATAATAGGAAAGGATATTATAAAACTATTTACCGTGACTTAGCCGTTAGTAAGCCGCCGGCCGTTAATATTATATTTATTAAATAAAAAAGGACGTCGGAGATAACTTTATAGAATAAAGGTAAAGGAAAAAAAAAAGCGGCTTAAATACTACTAACTTAAAGCCGCCTTTATTAGTTTTTATTATAACAACGTTTATAATAATAAATAAGCTTCGAGGCTACCGCGATGCTATAATCTCGGTAAGCTTCGATATATACGTAAAAGTCGACATCGTAAAGATCGAATTCGCCCGCGTTAATTCTTTAAAGAAGAGTAAGCTATCGCCGTTAAACGTTAACGAGATTAAGTAAATTCCCACAAGGACGTATAAGTCTTAAAAAGTTCCCTTTAAGCTATAAGATAGCCGAGGCCGTTAAAGGGATATTACAAGGATTTGTACGGTAGTAACCCGATTACTTACCGACTATTTTATACTTTTAAAGATGCCGAAGCTAATAGAGATAAGAGTTAACTTTACGTTAAGCGACTCTTTATAGCATTTCTTTTTGAAACGATAAGATATTATTTTATTAAAACCTCGGTAGTTTACGCGGGAGGTTTTATAAGGTATACGAGTATATATAGTAATCTTAATTAAAGTTTTAGGCTTTAAGGGTTAACTCGAAAAACTATTCGTAGTTTATTTATAGATTTTACGGAAATTTTACGTATATTTCTATATATTCGATACTAAGGAGGCGGATCTTTTATTACTTTATTCTATAGCCGACTATCGTATTAACTTAATACTTAGTATATAATTACTATACGGTATAATTTATCCGTTTTCGTTAAAGGAATTTTTAGTTTTATAAGATTACCTTAAAGAGGCTTTAAAGAAAAGATAAATCCGGGAATTTAAAAGCCTTACGGGCGCTTCGATCTTTTTTATACTAAAGTCGGATAGCTCGTTACGACTATATATTAATTATCGAGGCTTAAACCGTATTATAATTAAGAACCGTTATATATTACTTTTAATTAACGACCTAATGCTTAAAGTTTAAGGCGTTAAGTATTTTATTAAAATAAATATTAAAAATACTTACTATCGTCTTCGTATTATAAAAAGAGATAAGTAAAAAACTACGTTTAAGACGAGATATAGTTATTATAAGTATACCGTTATATTATTTAACTTAACTAATACTTTTACTACGTTTTAAACGTATATTTATACGGCTTTATAAAGCTTACTCGACTTATCGTACGTAGCTTATATAAACGATATTTTAATTTACTTTAAGACTTAAGGAAAGTATAAAGAATACGTTAAACAAGTCTTAAAACGACTAAATAAGTTTAAACTTTACGCTAGTCTTAAAAAGTACGTTTTCTTTTAAGAAACCGTAGAGTTTTTAGGTTACATCGTTACTTTTTAAGGAATCTTTATAGACTTTAAGCGTATCGCTACTATCTAAGAGTAGCCCGTTTTTAAAACTTATTATAACGTTTAAGTCTTTTTAAGCTTTTATAACTTTTACCGCCGTTTTATTAAGTATTATACGGAAATAGCTTTTTTTTTTAACGCTTTGCTTAAAAGCTTAATAAAAGGAAAGAAGCCGGGGAACGTTATCTAAAGACTATAAGAAAAATAAACATTTAACCTTTTAAAAGACGCCTTCGTATTAGCTTTTTTTTTTAAAATATTACGATTTTAGTCTTCTTTATTAAGTTAAGATAAACGCGTTAAACTTTATAATAGTAAGAATCTTATTATAGCTTTTTAAAGGCCGGTAATATTTAATCGCTTTTTAGTTTAAGAAGTTTAAAAAAGCCGAGTTTAATTATAGTATTCTCGATAAAAAGATGTTCGTTATTATAGCCTCTTTTAAAGAATAACGTTACTATTTTAATAGTACGCCGTAGTCGGTAAAAGTATTAACCGATTATAAAAACCTTTAATTAATTACGATGTAAACTAAGCTTAACGGCCGACAAGCCCGTTAAATGATAAAGCTTATACCGTTTAAATTTTAGGTTAAATATAAGCCGGGATCTACTAACTTTACGAATAGTGCCTCGTAAAGGCCCGACTTTAAGTAAAAGATAGACTTTAGTATTATACTACTAAACTTAAAGCGTAAGCTTAACGTTATATAAGCTACGTTAACCCGGGAGATAAAACGAAGGATTTACGAAGATTCCCCGTAGTTTAAAAAAGTCTACGACACTTAAGTATTAATAGCGGTTACTATAGTATTGTAAAGTAGTAAGAGCGATGTTGTCGTTAGTATAACCGGCTCCTTAAACGTAAGAAGTAAGAAGTGTAAGACTCGTTAGGGGGGATATTTTAAGCAGGTACTGCTTACTTAAGTTACGGCTATTATTATAGCTATAGATTTTTTTAATATCTCGGGGTTATTTAGTGACTTTCGTTTTTTAATTAAAAGCGTCTAGAAAGCAGACCTCGAGTATTAAAAGACGGTACGTACCGTAGTTATAAAGATACGTCTTTATATTCTAGTAATTAGTTAGCCGACGATATTATAGATAAATAAAGCTTTTAATTAAAAGACTTAGTTTATTAATATAGATAAGCTGCTCCGTAAAGACGGCTTAGTCTACGTGCTAGAAAAGGCTACGTTGCGGTAAGTTATTTTCGAAGCATACTATAATACTTTAGAGGTAAGATATTTTAAAAAAAAACGTACGTTAATATTTATTAAACGAAAGTTTCGATAAAAGGCAATAGCTAAATATATAGCGGATTACGTAAAGTTTTATAAGGTATATTAGTCTTCGAAGACTCGGAGATACTAGTTATATAACTCGCTCTAGCCTTTACCGATCCCGAGTTAGCTTTAAAAAAAAATCTCGATAGACTTTATTATAAGCCTTCTTCCGGTATTTAACGGGGATAAAAAGGACGATGTTATTTTAATTGTGGTCGATAGACTAACTAAGTATTGTTTATTTTTACTAACGTTAACTACGTTAAAAACGTCGGAATTAATAAACCTATTAATAAAGGAGGTGTTAAATAAGTACGGGCCTTTAAAAGAAATTGTTTCCGATCGGGGTCCCGTTTTTACGAGTAATTACTAAAATAAGTTTTATTTTTAGCTATAAGTAAAGAAAAAATTATCGACGGCATTTTATTTATAAATAAATAAGTAGATAAAAAGAGTAAACTAAGTACTCGAATAGTACTTACGTAGCTTTATATAAGATAACTAAGCTATATAGGCAGCTCTTTTCTCGACGGTATAGTTTACTATTAATAATACTTTTAACTTTTTTATTAACTTAGCACTTAACGAAGTACTTATAAACTATTTACCTACTTTTACTATAGTCGCTAAGGACGGCTCTCGCGTAGAAGGGGTACCGGCCGTTAATTAACAAATCTAAAAGCTATAAGCCTTTAAAGAAGGAGTTAAGAAACGCTTATAGTCCGTTTAAAAAAGCTAAAAGAAGTACTATAATAAAAAGTATAAAGTAGTAAAGTTTTAAAAAAAAGATTAAGTTATGCTATTTACCCGAAACTTTAAGTTAAAAGTATAATATAAGAAACTAGCCTTTAAGTTTATTAAGCCTTTTATAATATTCGAACGTATAAGTAAATAAACGTATAAACTAACTGTAAAGAGAAAACGGAGTGACCGTAAAGATAGTATCTCGGTGAAGAGGGAGATGGTGAACTAAGGTATACGATAGGTTGGCGAAGAGCAGCCGAGGGATAGTAGATAGAAGGTGAAAATAAAGAAATACAAGAAGTAAGAAATATAGAAAGACTTTTGCTTACCGAGTATTTCTTTACTCGGCAAGTCGATAAGGTTACTCTTTATACTTCGTCGTCTCCGACCCGTCGTCGACTAGTCGTCGAAAGGAACTGTCTTTAACCGTAACGTAAAAATGTTTTTTATATTAAACGACTAATCGACGTTTAGTATTAAAACGAAACATTCTAGCTTTTTACTAGTTTTTCCGTTACGACTATTCCGATCGGACTATCTCCGACGAGTTATCGGCCTATAGCCGACTAGTCGACTTCTTTATTTTAAGTAATCGTCTTACTAGCTAAAGTTTACTACCTACGCTTTACCTATTTATATTTCTTCTTACATTATCCCCCCCTTTTAATAATACCGTCCCGGTATTACTACTCGAAACGACGGCGTCCTTAAAACGGCTCGTCGACGACTATTAGTCGACAACTTATAGCCTTTTTATTAACGGCCGTAATTTTATCGGGTCTTAAGTAATAAAGAAACCTTCGTAAAAAAGAAAACTTATCTAATTAAAGAATTAATTAATATTCAGCTACTAGTAAGTTACTAATAAGTTGTTAATCGCCTTCGCGGTTATTAGCCTAAGATAAAAATAATAAAGACTAAGTTTTCGGTTATATCGTTTATTATTAATATAATAGTCGCCGCGCGGTAATAACAGACGATCCTTTAGATTTTTAATTAAGTAATTAATGAATTAAAGCGATAGCTCGGCGGTTAGTTCGCGATGATAGGTTATATTTTTTATGCTTTGTTAAAGCTTAGTACGTTTATAGTAAGGCTAACCTTAAATAAATTTAACGTAAGGGTTTTTATATTAGCTAGTTCGGCGAGATGTCTATGCTTAGTCTGTGACTTATCGGCTATACGTTAACTTTACGATTTCGATTTTACGTAAATCGTAGTAAAGATATAATTATTATTATAAAGTAAATGTAATAAAAAGAAAAGCCGAATTTAGCCGAAACTTTATCCTCTTTTTTAAATAAGTAACGACCCGTTACCGATTAATAGTAACGTAGTAAACGTTAAGGTCGTAAGATTTTGTTTATTGCTTTTAAATACGGTAATACACTATCAGCTATATATTTAAATTAAGATATAAATAAAGTCTCGATATATTTATAAAAGAAAGGTAAAAAAGGTCTAAAACGAGTCTAAAAAACGTCGTTTAAAGATAGATATAAATAGAAAAGGTGCCTTTTACTTATTTGCCTTTAACTTTAACTTATAATTATTTAAATTATTATCACTAATAATACCTATAATAACTTTAAATCTAACCACGACCTTTACACGACTAGTCTTCAACGCTTTCCCGATAATAACGAGCACTAATCTATCTACTAACGGCGAGTTCTTTAAAGCCTAAGTAGCTACTACATTTTTTTTTAACAAGGCTATAAGTTTCGCCGACCGTCTTATAAACGGCAATACTATACGTTAACGACAATTAATTAATATAATCGTAATACTAACTAACGACCGATAGTCTCTTTATATACGTTACGTCGGTAAAGCTAGCTTCGATATAAAACTAAAATACCCGTATATTAAAAATAACGACTACTTAAGGTACGTCGCGTATAACGCCGAAAGTAAAAACTACGAGGCTATAAGTATTTACGGTTAGTCCTTAACGGATTATCGAAGAGACTAATAATAAAGAAAGATCCTTCTTATAGCTAAAAGAATTACTTAAAAGATTTAACGCTAACAAACGATATTCTAAACAAACTAAAAAGCTAAAACGACCGGTAATAACAAAGTCTCCGACGTAACCGCCGCGAAGACCTTAACTACGCAACTTATCAAAGTACGCGCGGCTAATGCCTACTTCAAACGTGCTTTCTCTCAGCTTACTTCCCGATCGGTCGACGACAAGCCTACAAACTTCGAGGTCTTAGCTAATATAATAACGATAAACAATAAGCTACTCCGCCTTTAAACTCTCCTTTTAATAAAAAACGCCGGGATAATCGCCGATAAAACGGCGAACAAAATAAAGGTTCGTAGTCTAACCGCGCAGACTATTCTAATATCTAACGCTAAGCTATCGGCTAAGTAAATAAAACTCGGCCGGGCAATATACCGGCTAATAAGTAGCGACCCTTTCCCGAATAGTAAGCGGTTATTAACTTAGTTTTTTAAAGTAACGCTACGATCCCTACTAATAAAGATAAGATTAAAAAAGTTGCTACGGCTTTATAAAAAGGCGCACTAATAAGTTTTAATACAACGACGACGTACCGCCGGGTTCGCGATACGCACGTTTACTTAACTATAATTCCTCTTAAAGTAATTACTTTTTTTACGGCAACCTTGCCTACCGTTAATAATAAGCGTAAAGGCCGTCTTAGCTAAAGCTTTTCTAAGAAGAAGAGTAAGAATTAAGAGTTACGCGCGAGCGGTCGGCGACGTTTAGCCGTATAAAACGGACTTAAAGACGGGTTCTATAAAAGAACGGATAACTAGTAAAGTAATATAATTTCTATTAAACGGCTACCATTCGGTGTTATTTACGATAGTTTTTACGATAATAAAATAATAAATAAATAAAATAAGTTTTAATAAAATATAAATAATAATTATAAAAACGACCGAACGTTAATCAATCGTCGCGTAATCGGCCCATTTTTTATATTAACGTTAAGGTTTCCTTAAATATTTATCTAAAACGCGTAACGCGTTAACGAGGTTTGCCTTTAGCTTTTAAATATTATATTTAATTAGCTATCTTATCTATTTTACTAAGAATTAAGTCGTCGATCCGTCGTTACGATAGTTAATAATATTTTTAACTTCTTATTCCTCGTCTTCTTTAATAAAATCTAATAACGGCATAAAAGCTTATTTAACGACTACGCTACGATTAGTCTACGGCTTTAACATAAAGACTAAGAAAACATTATATATATAAGAGTATTTAGTAAAGAGAACTACTTTATAAGCTTATACTTTTATTTTCTTAATAATCTTAACTTTAATAAATATTAAGCTCGTTTTACGACCGCCGACGAATCGGAAATTCTTCGTAAACAACTTAACAACTTGTCCGGGAGAAAATTCTATAAACATATAACGTTTATTATAATGTTTCTTTTATACCGCGACCTACTTATCCTAATATTCCTCTATCTATAACCGTACGGTCCGTAATCGGCGAAGTCTCTCCGCTACGTTTTATACTTTCGTTCTATTTTCGTTATTAATAGTCTATTATAATATACGGGGATAAAAACTATATAGCGCCTTAAAAAAGGATGTCTTAATAATTGCGTATCTCCGATTATTAAACGAAAAGGCTACGTCCGGTAACACTTACGACTATTGTTATAAGTTAGTCGAATAATAATTACGGAGATACTTTTTTAACGACTAATATACTCGCTCGGTTTATCCGTTAGTTTACGAATAATATACGGTAAATAAACGTATTACGGTTTTTCGTAACTAGTTAAGTTTTCGTTAAAAGTAGCTAGTAATAAAGTAGTCTTAATCCGACACTATTCTTATTAACGTACTAAACTTAGTCTTTACGTATTCGTAGACTAATCGGGCTAGCTCCGGAGCGTTAATAATCTTCTAAGTAAGTAAATAAATAACATACTTAATATATCTATCTACGATAATTAAAATTATATTACATTCGGCGCTATCTTAACGAACGCTAAACGGCAAGCTAGTAATAAAATCCATACTAATTTCTTAAAAAAAGTGCTTTAAACGGGGCAGTAAGACTAAAAAGTTAAACGGCTTATAACGGGGAACTTTAACGCTTTAACACGTCGGGTAATTAACGACGTATCGGCGAATATCTTACGATAAGTTAGGCTAGTAAAACTTACGAGTTAATAGTTTTTCGTTACGGATATAGCCCGGGTAGCCAGCGCGTTTATTATCGTAGTAAACGGTAATTAACGCGTATCGTAGTTTAGTATACGGTAAAACGACGACGCGTCCTCGAAAAAGTAGCAAATCTTAGCTATCGATGTTATATCCTTTTTTTAATCCGGCAGAGCGAATACTAGCTACACGCGATATATAGTCGATATCGAGACGTTATAAAAATAAGATAAGTTCTCTAAGCGGGCTTAAAAACTCTTCGCTATTCGCCGTTTCGTCGGACAAAGCTCTCCTCACTATCGGACTCAACGATTTAAAATAGTTTAAGCTTCAAGTTTCTTTTATATCGGGGTCTTACGTATTTAAAGGCGACGATAGTTCCGCGACACTACTCCGAATAGTCTGCGTCTTTTTTACTTTACGGGCAAATCGTAACTTAATAACCTCGACTTTAAATAAAGTAAGTTCTTTTAATTAAAAAGAACCAAACTTAAAGTCGAAAAAAAACCCGGCGTTTCGTCTAAAAGCGGTAAACGAATCGATAACGTTAATAAAAGCAACTTAAAAAACATTACCGACTCCTACCCCCCCTCTAAGGTCGCGACTTCGATCGGTCGTCGTAATATCGGCGAGAGATAAAACATACCTTAAAGTTAATAAGACGTCGTAATAAAAGACGTCTTTTTATATAAAGTCGGGTCGACGTAAGATAGCGTCGGCGGTATTAATAACACTAAAGCGATATTATATATCGATATCGTAAAAAGCTAGCCGGAAAACATATCGAGCGAGACGTCTTTAAAGATCTTTCGCCGATACGTTAACGATACCTTTAAAAGCTTAGTAGTCCGTTAAGACGAAGATTTTATTTAATACACTATTTAAAAAGTATTGCTAGTATTTAAGACTCTCGATTATAGCTAGTAATTTTTATTAGCTTATACCTTATCTCGTCTTTTAGTCGGAAAGCTTTTAAGAATAAAACGCTACGAGATACTACTAGCCGTTATCATATTACTAAGACAAAATACCGGCTACGGCTCGTCTTAAAGCATCGGTTTCAACGCGAGTCGGTAATCGAAAGTCGAAGTATCGTAAAATAAACGCTCTTTAAAAAGCTTACTTAAGAAATTAAAAAGCCTCGTCGGCGTCTTTTAACTACGAAAATAAGGTGCCTATCACAGTCTTTATAAGATCTATAAATAAACGAACAATTCGCGAATACTTAACGATAAACCGCCGATAGAAGTTTACAAACCTAAAGAAAGATTAAACATCTTTAACGTTTATAAACGCCGGCCATTCGCCTATCGATTTCACGCGGGTCGGATCTATACGAATGCCATTACGTTTAACGATAAAGCTAAAGAAGGCAACTTCTTCTTTAAAAAATTCGTACTTAAAGTATTTAGCATACAGCCCGTATTCTCGAAGGCGTTCAAATACTTATCGTAAATACGTCGTATACTCTTCGCGTATACGAGAGTAGATTAAGATATCGTTTATATAAACAACACAACACGAGTCGATCAACCTAGAGAGGGCTCTTTACATATACGACTAAAAAGTCGCTAAAGTATTAGTAAGCTTAAACGGCATTACTATATACTCGAAAAGACCGTACTTAATTCGAAAAGCGGTCTTCTATTCGTCGTTAAAGACAATACGGATACGGTAGTATACTTTAAAGAAGTCGACTTTAAAGATAAAATTTAACCCTTATAACGTGCTTAATACTTTATTAATAAATAAAAAAAAGTATTTATTTTTAATAATAATTTTATTAAACGCGCGGTAATCGACGTATAGCCGAAAGCTATCGTTACGCTTAAAGACGAATAAAATAAGTAATCCGGTAAAGTTAATATTAAGTCGGATACGGCCATTTTCCAGTTCTTTTTTTAAATAGTTTTAAAGAGCTTACTATTAAGCCGGCGATAAATAATAAACTAGTCCGAAAAAAGGCTTAGCTTTTTCGTACAACTCAATAAAGTAAGTCGCTGCCTCAAAGATAAGAATTCCCTTAACTACCGAAACGTCGAAGACGTTAGCATAAACTCGGATCTTAATCGGTAACTTATCGGTAAGTAGTGGCTTTTTAAAGTCTTCTCCGTCGACTAAAAGTATTATAAGCTCGCTTTCCCTTAGTTAAACGTTACTAATATATACTATACCTAACGCCTCGTTAACGAGTAGTCGCCGCTAGAACGCCGTTAGCGGTAACTGGAGTAAAGAGGAAAGTCTTTAAGTTGCTTACCCGGTATTAATATTAATCCTAAAAAGTCCTATTACCTCGTATCTTAAGAGAAGCGGTAGCTCGATAGCCGATCGGTAAGCGCCTACGAAGACAGTATAAACTATTTTAATAAAGCCGTCTACGTCGCGTAACTTAAGTCGTAAACAATATATTACTAAAGCTTCGATCTGTCGGCTACCGGCCGCCGTAAAGTCGGGCGTCTAATAGTACGAAAGTTTTAAGCCTAGCTTTTTAACGAAAACTTCTAAGATAAGACTAGCGTCGGCGCCCGTATCTAATAAATAACGAGCGGGGACGTTTCGGCTTTTAGTCGTAAAAACGTAACCGGTAATTATATATTTTTAAGATATACGCCTTTAACTCTAAGAAGGTTTAAAAAAGTCAGCTAACGCGGTAAAAGTCGACATCGTTAACTACTTTAGTTTTCCGACTTATCGTCGTCTACGGATCTACTACTAATCGACAAATTATCGTTAAAATTTTATAAATAAATAACGTCATTTACCGCGCGCGAAAGGCGTAGATAAAGGTGCTTTTAATAACACTACTTATCTACGTACTTAAGTTTGTTGCAATAGGAGCAAGTAAAGAGCTGCGGCTTTATATTCGCTGTTTTATCGGTTAACGAACTAATCGGGGTCGCCGTGTTTTAGTTTAAACGCGGGCTACGAAAGTCGCGATAACGTTTATTGCCTCGATAATTTCAGTCTTATAATCCTTACTCGTCGGCGTCGCGAGGCCGCTTAGTTAACGACTTATCGGCGCGCTTCTTATCTACGGTACGTTAGTCGAAATGTTTTTAGCAGTAGTTAACGACTTCGGTAACTAAAGAGAAATGGGTAATTAAAGTAAGATCCTCGTATTACTTTCGTATTTCGGCGTCTAGTCGGCGTTAGTATTGCTACGTATAGTCGCCCGTAGTCTTTTCGAAAAAGATGTTATAGCTTAATTTAACGTAGAGATTACGAAACGTATTATAAAGTTAGTAAGGTAAAAGCGTTCTTTAATTTAACGACTATAGTTCTTCTTATAAACGACGCTTTTACGTATCGGCGTTAAGATACTCGCGGCGGACTTAAATAATAAAGTCGTTTTAAGTAGTAATAAATTTACTATCTTCGTATAGTCTAACGGCGACGAAGTTACGCCACTTAACGACGTACTTAAAAGATAGCTAAGTAGTAGCTTAAATAATCTACAACTCTTCGGGGGCATTGCTACGACTAGTCGACGAGTATATTTAAGTAATAACGACGATTTAATCCTTTATTACGACAACGAAAAAGTCAGGCTTTAGCCGAGCGAAGTTATACGGCGGCGGCTTATCGTCTTTCTATCGGAAATAGGGAGATTACTCGCGCGCGCTTAAGTATTCGCGCGAAGCAAGGCTTAAGAAGTATTAAGTTCCTTTAAAAGAATTGTTTAAGCCAGCGGCGGCTATTTAAATAAAGGTCTTAAACACTTTAAAATACTACGTAGCGGCGCGAAAGAATTCTACTATAAGCTTAGTCTAAGTAAACGGGACAAAAGTAAGTACCTTAGCCGACTTTTACGGATCTTTAAGTAAAATAGTCGTAGTCGTAAAGTACTAATTAATTAAGCCTAAAGTAAAAAGTAACGTACGGCCGACGTTTAATTAACGAACGGTATCCTTTAAAATATCGTCGTTACGAAGTTTAATCATCTTTTTAAACCGAGATTCCGTAAAAAATTTTAAAGTAAAAGAATATAAAAAAAAAACGGAGTAACCGTAAAGATAGTATCTCGGTAAAAAAAGAGATAGTAAACTAAGGTATACGATAGGTTAACGAAAAGTAGCCGAGAGATAGTAAACAAAAAGTAAAAATAAAGAAATATAAGAAGTAAGAAATATAAAAAGACTTTTACTTACCGAGTGTTTCTTTACTCGGCAAGTCGATAAAGTTACTTTTTATACTTCGTTATCTCCGACCCGTCGTCGACTAGTCGTCGAAAGGAACTGTCTTTAACCGTAGCGTAAAAATGTTTTCTATACTAAACGACTAGTCGACGTTTAGTATTAAAGCGAAGCATTCTAGCTTCTTACTAGTTTTTCCGCTACGGCTGTTCCGATCGGACTGTCTCCGACGGGTTGTCGGCCTGTGGCCGATTGGTCGATTTCTTTGTTTTAAGTAGTCGTCTTACTAGCTAAGGCTTACTGCTTACGCTCTACCTATCTATGTTTCTTTTTATACTAGCTTTCTTTAATTAATACGACCGGCTATATAATGTTTTTTTAATTACTTTACTAAAATAGTATTAAGCTCGTTAAAGAAAAGTAAAGGAATCTTTAAAGAATCTTTAAATACTAAACCTTAAAGACGATTTTAAATAATAAAAAGTAGAGAAGATTTACGGTAAAAAAACGGTAAAAAGAAAAGTTTTATATTTAATCTAATAAAAAAAATAGCTTTTAAAATATAATTAATAAATAAACAAAAATAATATTTACGCGTTAAACTTATTAACAGACTATGAAAAGAAAAGTAGTAAAAAAACTAAACGTAGTAAAGCTTAAATTTCTTAAGTTAAAACCCGAGTTAATTTTATATTAAAAACGTCTACCTTTTCTTCGTTTAAACGCGTCTCGGCGTATTCGCGTACGGCTTATATAATAGTTATTACTTAAGCCTTTATAACCGCGAACCCGGAGTCTTCCGGCCGTAAACGTAATAAATATAAACGACTTAATAAAACCGAGGCTAAAGCGGCTCGCGTAACCTCGACTATATTAGTATAAGCTATTTCTTTTTTTTATAATCCGTTATTAGTAAGTAAACAATTAACGAAGCTAAAGATATTACTTATTAAGTTAGCCTAAGGCTTTATTAAGCTATAAACGCGACGATAGTTATTTATAATTAAAGTTACGGCGCGGTAATACTTATAAAGGCGTTCGGTTAGACTATCGTTTAAAACGAAGTCGACGCGAATAACGGTAGCCGTCGTTACCGACTAAAAGACGTATAAGTTACCGGTTAAAAGGCCGGGGATTAAACGGTAGTTGTCTTTTTTATAGTAAGACCGGTAAGAGTACCGTACGGAGTTAACGGGGAATTCGTACTTAAGTAGTTTTAAAAATAACTTTAGTATCGTTAAAGTACGGAAGTAACGAGCGTAAGGCAACGTTTATAAGGGTTACGATAGTAGTAACGTATTATAAACTATAAAAAGTATTATTATAACCGGGTTAATAATTAAAGTAGGCGTAAACGTATTAAAACCGCCGTTAAATTCCGACGATAAAAAGCTATCGGTAGTTATTATTATCGTATTTTTACTATTAAATAAAAAAGTAAAAGGCGGTACGAAATCGTCGTCGTTATAGTCGGCCTCGTTTTAAAGTATAACGTTATTATCGTTATTACTACTAAAAGAAATCGAGTCCTTTTCGTTAAACTCCGTTATTATTACGTCCTCTTCGTTTAATCTTTTCTTTTTTATCCTTTCATTACTACTATCGGCTACTCCCGACCGGGCCTCAAAGTCTATAAACATACCTTTAAGGTTAGCCTCCTTTAACGAATCAACGGAGTCTCCCTCCTTATTAACCGAGGCTAAGGCTAGGCTATTAAAAAAGGCGATAAAAGTCTTAACCCCGTCGTCTTAACTAGCTACCCCGAAGGTAGTCGCTTCTTCTTCTAAAAGTTTAATCGTAAACGTTATCTTTTTCTTTAGGCGGGCGGACTCGCGAGTAACGAGTCGCGTTACGGCGCGTTTTTCTTTAAGACTAAGCTGTTTAGTTAGCTATTATAAAGAATCTAAGGGGATATTATTAAGGCTTACTATTATATTATTAAAGCTATAGATTATAGTATTAAAAATATTAATAATAATTAAAAGAAGAGAGGTAAAAAAGAACTTTAAGGCCGTAGACGTTAAAAACGACGACTTTTCTTTAGTTATATTAGTTATCGAAGTAGTCGGCGTAAATCTCGGCTAAACGTAAATTTACTTTACTTTCTCTTTTAGCTTACTTTTACGTTAGTCTACTAGCTAGTAAATATTACTTATACTTTATATAAAATAAAGATTTACTATAAAATCTATAGTATCTCTTTTATTTTATTAGTTTATATTTTCTTCTTTAAAAGGTTTTTATTTTTATTTAATTACTAAAGATTTATTTACGAAAGTTTACTTTAAGCTTTACTTACTTCTTCCTATATCTTACTTTATAAAACGTCGGGACGATACCTATTAAAAAAAGAATAGTTATCATAACACGATAACTAAGCTAAAAAAGTCCCCGATAAATCTACGGGGTTTACTTATAATTAGACTAACGTCGCGCCCCCTTAGCTAAATTAAATCAGCCTCGGGGAACCCCCGGGGCTTACCGAGGGCCAGGGCAGCGCTAGCCGTAAGGCTAGCGCTAAATCACACTTTACGCTACGTAAATAGATAGATAAATAACTAGTTACGTGGATGCCCCTAGCACACTACGGGGATTTTATAGACTTAAATATATATATCTGTTTAGCCGGCTATCCGAAAGGTAGAAGGCATGGATTAGACTCTGTATATATCGAGACCTACCTTTAAGAATTAATTAGTGACTATCGACTATTGCCTTAGTGTATAATCTTTAATCAACCTTTACAAAAGTCTTATTTTAATAATAAGTAATTAAAAGGTATAACTATAATCGGAGGCTGCCTCGGAGGTAGTCTTTAAAGCGGTCTCGGAGGGAGAAATCTTTAAAAATAATAAAAAGAAAGCCGGTAGATCGGTACGTAAATAAAAAAAGTACCGTACTTTTATAAAACGGATTAACTTTATTACGGCGTATAATAAAGATTTAATAGACATCCTTTAAAACGTGTTTAAAAGATAAACGCTTTAATACTACGTCGATATAAATTTAAAATATACGATAAGGTTACGCGATATTATATTTCGGCGCGGAGTTTACGTAAAAGGGACGTTTAACCGAGACATTTATATAATTCGAGGCGTAGCCGAAATTATTGTAAAAAGTAAAATATTTCCGTACTTAAAAGTAGTTTATAATCGTATGCTTAAAAGATTTACTTTATAAACCTTTAACGATAAGCTACGGGAGGGAGTCTTATTATCGGCTATCGATAGACTTTTTTAAGGTCGTTAAGCAGAGTTAAATAAGTAGAATAATTTTTATATATTACTTACGACGGCTAAAGTAAGAAAACCCGAGATGCTAAAAGACTTTATATCTTTATACGATTTTAGTAATATTATATAGCGTTTCTTACGGCGCTTAATATCGGTCTACTCTACTTATAATACGGGCATTTAATTTATAAATCCCCGTCGTTTATTCGATACTTCTTTTAACTAGTAATAAAACTACGACGTAACTTTTTAATATTAACTTACTTAAGCTACTTTATGTTAACGTTTTATAAACAACCTTTTTAAATAAAGACATATACCTTTAACCGACGGTAGCGGGAATAAGCGTTCGGTAAGTATTAGTAAGCTTCGTAAAAAAGGTTAGCGGCGTATTATAAACTAAAGCTTACTAAAGGTAGAAAAGGAGGAAGATAATACTATACTTAACGAAAAAGATTAGCTAAAGAAGATAAAAATTATTAAGAAGATTTATAGTAAAAGCTTTAAGTATAAAAGTATTATAGACGAGATAAGCTTAAAGTATAGGTTTATAGCTTTCGTTTTAAAGTATTAAAACGGCAGTCTTTATATTAATTATTTTTATAAAGCGTTGTCTATTATAATAATAAAAAGTAAAGCCTTCGACTACTACTAAAATCTCCGTATCGGTCTCGCCGATAATAAAGATTAAAAAATAGTAATAGATAATATAATTACACGGTTTAAATCCGAAGCACTTTAACGTCGCCGTAACACGCGGTAGTCGACTATAACACTAAATAAAGTTGCTAAAAAGCACTCCGACAAGCCGACGTTTTAAATCGTGAGAAAGTTTTACGATAAAGCTATACGTATATAACGGTATTTAACTAACGAATTAAAAGGCTTAACGGTTTTATATAGCCGTTTCGTAAATACTTTTAAGGCTAATCCCGTTATATACGTAGCGATTAGTTTTATCGTTAGTCGCAAAAAGAATATTAATATTATAATGATAACGTTATAAAAAAAAGTTGTTATATACGAACGTTATAAAGCAATGCTAGTACGAAAGTCTTATAATAACTATACTATTACCGTACCGGCGACTACTTATTATACTAACCGTACATACTAACGTAAAAATACTAATAATTACGGCAAGGCTCCCGGCAAATTATAAAGTAAGTGTTACTTTTATAGAAAAGAGAGATGCCGTTAGAACAACCATACGTAAGCTAAGAAGGACGTTTATAAACGCTCGTAGTATAAGAAGTTCTTTAAGTCGACAACTTAGTATTTTATCGTTATTAAAGACGCGAAGTAGTAGTGTATTAAAGATATTAAAGACTTTTACGATAGTTTTATTTATAAGCTAGAAAAAGAAGGAGAAGACGAAGAAGACGACGATTATAGTAAGATATTTATAACGTTTATAACGTTTCTTTCTTCTTCCCGACCTTCTATATTAACGACTATACTGTATGCCTTGGAGTTAGCCCCGACTTCTTTTACTTTATTTATATAAATAATATCGGCGACCTTTCGGTACGAAGCTGATATATTTATAGGCTTTATCGTCGATACCGGTACGGCTATATTCTTTACTTACGGTAATCTTTAACTAATAGCCTTCCGTAAGCTGCGGCCGGAGATTTAAATAAACATATAAAAAGGTAAAGGTATTATAGTAAGATTTAATAATATAAAAGACACTACGTCGGTAGGCTCCGTAATAGTTAAAATACCTATCGGTATTATTACTTTTTATATACTTCCCGTCGACACCTTTTTCTTAATGTCTTTTAAAGATATTAACCGTTTACGTAGTTACTTTAATAATATACGTAATATAATAATATTACTTTATAGAAAGACGCCGGTAATCCGTCGTTTCGGCTATACCTTCTTTACTATTAAAGAGATGACTTACCCCCGTACCGCTTAAAGTTTTTATATTATTACGGAGCTTAAGCGAATGCATCGCCGATTCGGTCATCCTTTTATAAAGAGATTGTATAAACTTTTAACGAAGGCAGGTACTAAGGAAGTAAATTATAGAGAGCTGTAACGAATTCGCGACTTTTACTATAAATGTTAGTTTTATTAAAGTCCCTCCCGACGTTTTAAATTTAATTTACGTAAAGAAGACGATGTGGTTTTTAACGGGACTATCGTAGTTAATATTGTATATATCGACGGTATGCCGTATATTTATATCGTAAACTAAAGTATTAATTTTATAGCTATACGATAGTTAATAAACTTAACTATATAATACGTATAGAATAAGTTACGGGAAGTATAAATCGATACTTACGCCGGTCTTTTCGATTTTATCGTATATAATTAAAGCATATACTTTATTAACTAAAAGTTTTAGTTTAACGCCGCCTTACTCGGGTTTAAAACTAAGCCGGTACCGATTAAGGCTTATTATAACGTCGGTAAAGTAAAGCGTTATTATAAAATATTTAAACGGACGTATAAGATTATCCAAAAAAAAGCTCCGAAAATAATAGTAAATACATCGCTTTAAATAACCGTTAAAGCTATTAATAATATAGCAAGCCCGGGCGGTATCGTACTTACTTTACTAATCTTCGGTACCTACCCTTAATTAACTAAAAGCTTATCCCCGTCCCCAATAATTACCCGACGTGCCGTTATTATTAAAACCGTTACGAAAAAGTTAAAAAAGTATTATTCCGAGCGCCGAATTACGGAAGCACTTACTTAACGCAACGGCCCGGCGGCGAAAAAGCTAAAGGTAAATAAGTAAGTAAAAGTATAACGCCCGTCGATCGGCTTCGGTAAGACGGCGACGACGGAAAAGTAGAAAGGACTTTATAAAGTACGCGTTATAAAGGATAAAGATATTATAGTAAACCTCGGTAATAGCGTAGTAAGTACGTTTCGGTCGATATCTATACGTGTTTTTAAGTCTGAGCTTTCGGAGGAAAAGATTGCCGTTATAGTATAAGAATAGACTAAGCGCCGTTACGGTCGATTAATAAAATAAGCTACCGGTTAAAGCTTTATATTAAACGGTATTACGGGCCGTAAGCTATTATTAAATTCGGCTTTTATAATTATTTACGGTAATACGGTAATAATTTAGTTAATATTACTTATACTACTATTTAACTATAACGTCTTACGACGTATAAAAATCTTTAGATTATTAAAAAAAAGTGTTTTCGTATTTATACTACGTATTAATCTTTTTAACGGTATACGACTTTTTAACGGGCGATTTATCAATAAAATTAAGCATACGGGTACTACTTAAGCTATAAAAAAAAACAGATTTATCGTCTAAGTATATAATAACGTTAGTAAAGCGGTAATCTTTACTTAATCGCCGACTATTTAAAAAATAAGTCAACGTTTATTACTTTTTATCGCCGCGTATAAAATAAGTAATAAAAGTTTAAAGTTATTATTACGCGATATTTCGTAAGCCTATATTTAAGCTTTTACCTCTTTTTAACGCGACATTTATATTAATCCGAACCGCGCGGTATACGATATCCTCGCCCTCTTTGATAACGAAATCTTATATATTTTTAAGCTTTTATACGGCGTTCTTAAGGTAGGTAATTATTAATTCGTTACTTATATTAAGCATTATACTCGTAATTTTAATATAATACCGTCGACGTACGATATATATTTTATAGTGTATAAGAAGGATATGTTTAAGTTAGTAAGATTATAAACGAACGATACTTTTATTTTAGTTAATAAAGCTTTTACTATTTTAAAACAACGCGCCTTTAATAAAGCTAGTTTTTTTACGAAGCCTCGTAATACCTTTACTATCGATAAAGACTTAAAGTTTAACGGCGGTATACTTATACTTAGTAAAAACGGTTAATTGATTTTTTTATAAAATAGCTAAGTAGCTAATATTACCCCCGTATCGGAGACTTTTATAATAAATATAAAAACGCGCGGTAAAGTAAACAAGCCTTTTAAGCTTCGGTAATAATATATAACGTAACGAGCATGAGGCGCTTACGTTGCTTTAGTATATTAACCGGAAACGGCGTACGACTTTTTAGCGGTAATATAATATACCGACCCGGGTAAGAAAGAGGTTATCGTATTAAACTTTCGATTATAATAATAAATCGAGCACTTTAATAAAGGACTAAAGTTCGTAAAACTCGATAAGTCTACGTTTAAGGTAGTTGTTTTCGTCGATACGAGCTTTACTTTTAATAAAGACTTTACGTTTTAATTAAGCTATATTATTACGATATACGATATAGTAAGTAATTATAACATTATATACTAGTCGTCTATTAAATTAAAAAAAGTTATAAAGTCCGTCTTTACGATAAAGCTATACGTTTTTATATATAGTTTTAATATAACTAGCTGCCTTAAAGCTACCGTCGACGGTATTTATAATCGTTTTATCCCGTTAATAATTTATATAAACTTTAAAAACGTTTACGACGTTATTACGAAGCTAGGCATTACCGTTAAAAAACGTTTTATAATCGACGTCGCGATATTTCGTTAATTATATAAACAGAGAAAGATTACGGAAGTTTATTAAATCTTTAAAAAGAATAATCCGGCTAACGCGTTAATAAAATAAAAAGCTAACGATATATTAAGTAAGTTAATTAACTCGAATTTAATAAATATTAAGGCGTTAAGATAAGTCGAAAAAGAAAGGTAAAAGGTAAGAAAGATATCGTAAAGTTTTCGTTATATATAAACAAATACTTAAGCTTTCTATTTATTTTAATACATACTTTTTAATATTTTAAAATAAACTATAGTATCGCGACTTTAAAAAAAGAAAGTCTAGTATCGGTTAATAAAATAACTTAATAAAACGGTAAGCTATTAAACCACGTTTACATCACTAAGCTATAACGTACGGACCACGTCTAAGTTTTTACTTTTACTTATCGCTACTTTTAAAGCCTCAACTTTTACTCCCTTTTAACACTTTTTAGACAAACATTTAAAACAACACCAGTACATAAATCAAAAGACAGAACATACACTTCTGCGTATATATGGTGTCTGGATCATTGTGTTACGTTGTTCTGTGGAAATAAATAAGTGATTTGAGTGATTCTAGAAACAACGATTTTAATAGTCTCGACATTGAGATATAATAGCTTTTCTCTAAATCTTGGAATGCCACTGTTTTGATTCGAGTTTGTTACACAATCTTAGACTATTAAACTTTCGTTGGCTGTGCTTTAATTATATCGTGTTTAAATTATACAAACCGTGTTTTATTATTTTGGTCTCCCGAAAACCTTAAACTAACTGACGTTAAACATTTAATTATTTTTATGAAGAATCAAAAACTCCTAGGAGCATGTTTTTAATTAAACAATTTACTCAAAAAAATCACACGTCGAATACGAAAAGCCTTGCCAGTGGTTTTTCATATTTACCATCACCACCCGTAGACAAGTACTGCAAACTAAAAACAAGAGACCATTAGTAGTCATTGAAGACAGCTGAATGCTTCATCGATGTTCGCGCTAATGATAACTGGCAAAAAGCAAAAAGAGTTAAGAGCAGAAGCATCTGTTCTTGAATCAATTTTAGGGCAACTCGGGATCGAACCGAGGACCTTCAGATCTTCAGTCTGACGCTCTCCCAACTGAGCCATTGCCCCTTGTTCATTGTGAAGGTGATGGGTAGATGGTGTTTTGGCTGGCGCTTTCCTGGAGAAACGAGGCCGAAAAAAAACCAAAGCTGAGCATCGTGACCGAATGCAAAAAATCAACTTGGGGCAACTCGGGATCGAACCGAGGACCTTCAGATCTTCAGTCTGACGCTCTCCCAACTGAGCCATTGCCCCATTGTTCGTTGTGCAGCCGAAGACTACGAGGAACTAAGTATTCCGTAGGATAAAGACCGATCCGTTGGGATGGGCCTTCTCAGCGACATAGTGTAAAATCAGAACAGCCGCTATATAGGACAAATGGGGCTGGCAAGTACAGCTCGGCCTCACAGTGGTGGAAATACATCAAACCGCTATCCCGTTGCTCGCAAGTTTCGGTTGGGTCGAGCACTTGTGATTAATTTACAATAAGCTTGCTGTCAAGTCTGCCGTCAAGTGCAGTGGACAGCTGCTGTGCGGAGTTGCTATTCACACTATAGAGTTGACAACTCTTCAAGTCCACGCTTAATAGAGTGCAACAATACATGGCGGGGAATATGATATACGGCGTTTCATACAGTACACTTGTCTTTATATAATAATGGGCAAATATCTACATCACAACTTTCTTCCAAAAAAGTAGATTCGTCGCGCTTCGTAGGGCCAACCTTTGGCTACAGATGAGGTGCAAATAGTGTCGCGTCGATCCCAACCTGGCAAACAATAGTAAAACATTATTCCCCGCTTCACGTGTAAGCACTTGCCGTGAACGGCACATCGTTGCAATTCATCCACTGATGCACGGTCGCAACTTCCTGTTGTGCACCCTCCCTCACGACACCTAAAATGGAAGTAGCACCGCGTCGCACCACGATCGCGGTATGGCGGGGTATGTAGCGTTGGAGAGAGGACATGGGACACCCGAGCCTTACGCGCTCAGTCGACAACCACCTTGTTTCAGCCGCAACCGGACCAAGTATCGGATTGAGCTACCCCGGTCCCGACCTACAGGCCATCAAAACAGCCCGACGTCGTGTTCTATCTCCGCACGCCACGGCACTTACCTATCCCCTCTGCCCTCTGCCAACGTCGCCTTTGACTTCAACCATACCTCATTTTCTCAATCCCCCCCTCTTCCCCTTCTTATCATCTTCTGACTCCTCACTCCTTACCTCCTCATTGCCCTACCGCCTCTTATAGCACCTAGCCGTTTTGAGACATTGGGGTACTGAAGGAAGCACCATCCTCAATATGGAGATTCGCAGCAGCTTACCTGCCGCTCCGCCGAGTTTGCCGCGCTCCGCGGTCGAGGGCCGGCATGACTACGAGAACGAGACGGTCTTCCGTCGCGGAACTCTGCCTCATCGTACAGACTACCTTCCGCCAGACACTACCTTGTCCTTGAATGGCGAGTGGGAGTTTCACTATGCTCCTTCGCCCGCAGCTGCACCAGACGCCGGTGAGCTGTCACTGCCCAACACGGCTTCGTCTATCGAATGGTCGCCAATCACAGTTCCGGCCCATTGGCAGCTCGAGGGCCGCCAGCGTGGCCACGGCGATGCTTGGGGTGCGCCCAACTACACCAATGTGCAGTATCCCATTCCCGTGGAGCCACCTTTTGTGCCCTCCTTGAACCCCACAGGCACATACCGGCGCAAGTTTACAGTTCCCACTGAGTGGAAGGAGGTCTGGGGCGAGATGCCCCGGCTCCGGCTCCGTTTCGATGGGGTCGACAGCGCATATCACGTATGGGTCAATGGTGCCCTCCTGGGCTATGCACAGGGATCCCGCAATGCCGCCGAGTATGACATCACCGACCACGTCGCAGCCTCCTCATCTCTAGAGGTCAACCTTGTCGTTCAAGTCTACCAGTGGTCTGACGGATCGTACATTGAAGACCAAGACCAGTGGTGGCTCTCTGGCATTTTCCGGGATGTGCATCTCTTGGGTTTCCCCGCCGAGTCAGCCATTGAGGACTGGTTTGTGACCACAGAGCTCGACGAGACGTACACAGATGCAACACTGCATGCCAACGTCACTCTGCGTTTCGGTGACAATATTGGCGCAAATGCAACCCCTAAGCTCAAGATGCGTGTCAAAGCACCCGGTGCAGCAGCATCAGCAGCTTGGGATGAGCTTCCTCCTGTTAGCATCAGCTCGACAACGACATCTGTTCCTATTGAACTCAAAATGAAGCTCAAGAACCCGCCCAAGTGGACTGCTGAAACACCCAACCTCTACCAGATTGAGCTTGAGCTGGCCTGGCTCACTACAAAGGGTGTGAGCAACACCCTCGTCGAGACTAGCCACACAATAAAGCAAAAGGTCGGCATTCGCAAGGTTGAGATTATTAATGGTCTCATTTGCGTCAATGGTACTGCACTGCGCCTACGTGGAACGAACCGCCATGATCACCACCCTCTTCATGGGCGTGCCGTCCCGCACAAGTTCATGCTGCGTGACTTGCAGCAGATCAAGGACTACAACCTAAACGCTCTGCGCTGCTCCCACTACCCACCGCCACCCGGACTCCTGCAAGCTGCGGACGAGATCGGCCTGTGGGTAATTGACGAGGCGGATCTTGAATGCCACGGCTTCTACGATGTTGTCGCCCGTCCTCTCGACATCCCCGAGGATATGGACTACGAAGAGCGTAAAAAGTTGACGTTCCCTCAGGCGGCCAAATTCACATCCGACAATCCCACCTGGCGCGATGCCTATGTCGACCGCATGGAGGCAATGGTTCAGCGGGACAAGAACCACGCTTCAGTCATTGTGTGGTCTCTTGGAAACGAGGCCTTCTACGGCAACAACCACAAGGAAATGTACCATTATGCCAAGAGCTTTGATCCTGGCCGGCCTGTTCATTACGAGGGCGACATACACGCGGAGACTGCTGACATGTACTCGTACATGTACCCAAGCATCGAGCGACTGGCAAAGCTAGCATCTACCGAGGGTGTCGATGAAAAGACGGGCAAGTTTGATAAGCCGGTTATTCTGTGCGAGTACGCACACGCCATGGGCAACAGTCCTGGTGGACTCGAAGACTACGAGGCGCTGTTCCGGGCTATACCTCGAATTCAGGGTGGCTTCATCTGGGAATGGGCAAACCATGGCCTGTGGAAGGGCAAGCAGGAAGAGAAAGAGCTTGGTGTTGTGAGAAGCAGAGACGATTACTATGCCTACGGCGGCGATTTCAACGACTTCCCCAACGACGGCACATTTGTCATGGATGGCTTGTGCAAGAGCGATCACGCGCCAATGCCTGGCCTCGTCGAGCTCAAGACGGTCGTCCAGCCGGTGCGCATGGCTCTAGCTTCCGATGGCGTGACACTGGAGCTCCAAAACCTCTACGACTTTATCGACCTAGGCCACCTGGTCTTGTCGTACCGTGTCCAGGAGTTCTCACCCGAGAGGGTAGTCCTATTCGAGTCAAAGGAAGTTGATCTACCGCCCATTCCTGCACACGGCAAGGGTAGTGTGGTCCTGGATGCCCTGCCCTCACTCAAATTTGAGGGCCGTTCTGAGGTTCTGCTGACTGTTGTCCTGACCAGGAAGGATGCCCCGTCGTCACTGTCCGAATTTGACCGTAGCATTGCCCAGTTCCAGCAGTACTTGACCTCGGAGAAGAAGCAGCTCCTTGGACTTTTGGCTTCGCCGTATGCCAACAAGTTGTCTACTAGCCAGGTCGAGTTCTCGCAGGCCAAGGCAGCTGGTATTGCCACTTATACATTTGGGCCGTCAACTCTAGTCATCGACGAGTCCCAAGGCTACATTACCAAGTGGACTACCAAGTCTGCTGATGGAGAACCGGTCACTGTTCTCAGATCGACTGGCGAGAACGATCTGCCTGCACTTGCGCCCGGCTTCTGGCGTGCTCCTACTGATAACGATCGCCCAGCCTCAGTCCCGTACTGGAACCGCTTTGGTGTCGATGTTTTGCGCTTCCACCGTGTCAAGAAGATTTCTGTCCAGGCTCCATCTGCACAAAACAAAGATAAGCTCGTACTCGACATTGAGACTGTCATTGCACCTCCTGTCCTTGGCTGGGGCTGGAACTGCAGTGCGCAGTACATTCTTGAGCAATCTGGAAAGTTGCATGTTGCCTTCACCCTCGATCCGTTTGGGTCCGCGCCCCAGCATGTGCCCCGTATCGGTCTCGACGTCGGCGTCGCCAAGCCACTTGCGCAAAAGTTCAAGTGGTACGGCAAGGGACCAGGCGAGTCTTACCCCGATAAGGAGCTGAGCCAATTTGTGGGTGTCTACGAGGCCAGCCTCGATGGCCTGCAGGTACCGTACGATGTGCCCCAGGAGAATGGTAACCGCATGGGAGCAGGGTGGGTCATTGTACAAGGAGACAGCATCGGCCTACGTGCGACCCTAAGTCCTCTTGTGGACCAGCCTCATCTATCTGACGGTTTCTCGTGGGCTGCCCATCCATACTCGGCATGGGATGTCGATACTGCTAAGCACCCTTGCGACCTAGTGGGCAAGGAGCTCAAAGATACCACTCTGCTGAGACTTGATGCAAAGGTCGCCGGTGTCGGTTCAGCTGCGTGTGGTCCTGGAGTTCGTTCTGATCTGTTGGCCAAGGTCGACAGAACTTCATTTGCGTTCACCTTGGAGCCATTCGCGTCCTGAGGGGGGCGAGTAATCTTTGAGCCATAAGACTCAAAAGCTGCACATAATATAAACATATATAAAGTTCTATAAGTGACACCGATGGCATTCTTCACATGATACCAAACACCTTGTAGATCAATTGAAAGTCTAAGTCTATCATTTACTAGGACATGCACATTTACTACAACAAAGCCAAGTTCCGCTCCTTCAAAACCTTGAGCAGCTCGTGACGACCGTGCAGATTCTCCTTTGTAGCAACACGTACCGCGGCCCGCTTTGTCCAGACAGGCTGATCAGCCCGCTGGCTAGAGTTAAAGTCGCCAAGAACTTTATCATAGGTCTCGATGTGCGTCTTTTGGTCAGAGTCGTCCCACGTTTCGAGGTGCAGAACCTCGGCTCCGGGCAGACGCGGCTTGACGGGGGCCGTAACAGCCGATGCGGTCGTATCAGGCACACCTACAGCCAAGCCAAAGAGAGCAATGACACGAGGAGGAAGGCCGAGAAGAGCGGCAACTTCACGGGGCTTGTTGCGCGCAGCACCGACGTAGCACGATCCCAGGCCGAGCGCTTCGGCAGCAACGACTGTGTTTTGGGCGGCAAAGGCAGCATCGAGAGCGCCGACCAGAAACAGCTCCGTGTAGGCCAGAGCATCGCCGGGCGACTGTTCTTTGGCAGACACAACGTCGGAGCGGTGCAGATCTGCCGTGAACACGAGAAACAGAGGCGCATCGCGGATAAATTGCTGATCACCGCTCAGGGTAGCAAGCTGATCCTTGCGGTCTTTATCCTGGACAGCGACAACACTCCATGCCTGCAGGTTGGACGATGTGGGTGCACTCTGGGCAGCGGCGACCAGGACATCGATGGAGCCCTTGGGGACAAGAGGCTGGTCGGCGGCAAAATGGCGGACAGACTTGTGCGACAGCAGGGTTTCGAGAGTGTGGTTGGCGGTGATGTGGGCGACGTCGGCGGTCGACTCGGTGCCGTACCGAGCCGCCACGAGCGGCGCGAGATCAGACATGGTGGGGTTCTCAGAATGCCAGCGATAAGAGTTGTCGGTGAAAAAATCTGCCTTTTTATTCAAGGATGGCAAAGTTGGTTGGCTTCAATTATATATGAAGAAGTTTTATAGAATATGCAAGACTTGGTATACATGGAATAACAATAAAATAACGAAAGGATATTGGAACAGTCGTGATGGAAATGGCGTCATAAGCAGGCCCGGGACCGGCATGGGCTAGTGGTGATGCAGGGGAATAATGCAGGAAACTCGAGATGAGATGGGGGGAATAAAGATAAAACGAGATATGATAAGGGATTTACACAAGAAAATGGAAAAACAGTATTGGGGACAGAAAATAAAAAGTGATTGGTAATACAGCAGAGAATGGCAATGGGTTCTAAACATCCAGAAAACGCAACGAGGAAATAAGACTGGTTTCACCACAGCAGAACCGGCTGCGGCACGGAAGACGCGCTTGCCGCTGTGCTATTCTCGAGCGTTCCGTTGGCGAACAGTGTGCTGTTATCGGCGACGGCCGTGGTGTTGATAAACTGAAGAGCATCGCGCCAAACCTGCAACCAGTGATCCGAGTCTTGGAAGCGGAGGCTGTACCACACCAAAGTGATTACAAAACTGACGATGACGGTAGTAAAGAGCGCACAGCCCTCTTCGGTTAGGTAGGCCCGAGCCCCGGTAATCGCCCGGGGAAGATAGGCCGCAACGACACCCGGCGCTTCCTCGTCATCGGCGAGGGGCGTGTGGCTGTTCTGATTGTTCTGATTGTTCTGATTGTTCTGATTGTTCTGATTGTTTCGGCTAGCCAGTGCCGCCTCGCGGGCAATGACACCGGCCGGGCTCATGTCGAGTCTGTCAAGTCTGTGCGGTTTCTTCTCGAAGCCAAGGGTACGGCCGACAGTGTACTTGATCAGCACATACAGCAGAAAGCACGCGGCTAGATACAGAAGCAAGACCACAATCTCAAAGGAAAGCATCTGGTATATCCACATCGAGTGGCCCGAGTAGAGAACGTCGTTGAGAAGAGGAAAAATCGAGATGCCAAAGGTCATACACGTCATAAACCCGACAACGATAGATACCAGTGTCGACGCCAGTTCCCATGCGGTGCCGTGAGGGCTCTTGACCGACTCTGGTAGCTGGGAAACGACAAAGTTGCTGACTGCATGGAAAGCAAAGAAGCCAACAACACCAGTGCCCAGCATGACTATCATGCTAATTCCAAGAGCCAGCAGAAAAAAGGGCACACTCAGGTAAACGAGTGAGTCGCTCCAGTCGGTCACGATATTCCAGGGCGCAGTTTGGTTGGTAAAGTCGACAGCCAGGATATGTTGGTTGGACGGTGGCTGGATGAGGTCAAGGAAGGCCCAGTAAATGAAAACAAAGTGAGCCGGCCAGCCAAGGACGTGCAGCAGCACGCGGTCGACAATTTCTAGGGGGGCTTTTACCGCCGGCAGTTTTGGGTCCTCTGCCGGGTCGTCGTTGTACTCATAGTGGTGCTGTCCGGCCTCGGCTTCAATGTCGCGGTCGCCACCGCCACTCGCAGCAGCCCCTGATGACGACAGCAAGTTGTTGCTTTCTTCGTGGTCGACGTCGTTTGCAGATGATTCCTGGATGCGTGCGTGTCTCTTTTTTCTGCTCTTTTTGGGACGCAGCTCGCTTCCGGCATGCAGGGTAGCGGCGCTCGACATGCTACTGTCTGAAGTGTTTCCGTTGTGGCCGTTGTTGTCGTCATCATCATCATCATCATCATCATCATCATCACTCGCATCGCTGTCGTTGCTGGTGGTGTTGCTAGTGTCGTTGTTTGCGACTGTGTTTGGGGGCGCAGTCTCAATCTCACCGAGCTCAAAGTCGGCTGCAGTGTACTGCGGCTTTGCCATCTCCCACCGGTAAATCTGCGCGGCTACCTCGAGAACGGCATATGCAAATACAAACATCCAGCCCCATGCAGCAGTCCAGCGTGCCTTGTGCCCGCCGGAGATGATGGCCAGGTCGACAAGCGAAACAACAGCAAAGCCGAAGCCGACCAGTCGCATTCCAGTAGCGCCGAGCGACTTGGCAATTGTAGCAAAACGAGACGCAGTGCTGCTGTCGGTAGACGTGTCATCGACATAGGCATCCTCGGCGGGAAACCGCTCTGAGCCGATGAGAAGGAGAGCTTTCCGAGGTGATATCCGGAGGACAATGCAGTAGGCAAGACAGCGGATGATGAGTCCAAGGGCGTCAAGGGCGTGTAGTATGGGCGATGCTCGCAGCCAAACACTGTGGACAACAGGCGTATTGAGCAGCCGTCCGACAGGTTGCGACATTGCCGTGGTTGCAAGCAGCACGAGTGGCGGAAACGCATGTTTCCAGCTCACAGACGCCGAGTCCATTTTGGGCAGTGTGGATGGAGATGGAGATGTAACCTCCGGATGCGTTCTCAGCCCTATGATTGTAGTCGAGTGTTATTTGTTGACTGTGCAGGCTCCTAGTCTTCCGGGTTCCTTTGACAACTTAAATGTTCAGGCTTGCCAGTAACAATCCAAGTCAATGTGCAGATGCGGCCTTCTTAAGTTTTGACAATGTTCGAGGAGATACGTGATTCTGCCAAGACTGCGGCTGACCTCCGTATAGGTCGTGTTGGGCCTCTACAAGTCGTCAACGTAGCCGGCATAATGCAAAGAAGCCCTGTTTGGCTGTAACCTCGAAAATCCGCACATCAAATGGGTGACCGAGCTTCTGTGAAATACGCGAACCCATCGGATGCCCTGGATGGAAGACGCCTAAACTGCCTACAGCTCTGCCTTACCCCACATCCAGGCACTCCCAGACCAATGCCCCACTTTTGGTTACATGTTTAAGCTTGGTCTGGTACAAGACAAGCTTTAGTCTTGCGAACGGTTAATAACTGTTGATACTTTGAATAGCCGCGCCTTGTCAACTACATTAACATCGCCGTCATATTCTCCGGCCAGTCACGATATCTCTGGGATGTGAAGGAGAGTCACTCATACTCTAGGCAATCTCATGAAAGAACGCTAGAGTTTAGTGGGTTGGTGGGCCTGGCCGATCCGTAAACAACGACCGAGGCGTGCTCCAGCAAGCAGTCGCGAATGACTTAGATGAGTGAAGTGAGTCTATGGTAATGATTGAATGCTAGCACCATGGCCTTACAGTTATTGTATTGGTTATGACTTTATTTTTAGAGATATTCTGTATTGAATCATAACTATATTTTATTTTGAACAATTTCTGGCTTTACAGTTTCTGGTGGTTTAGATTACGACTTAATGGGGGTGATATTTTGTTATCAATCAATAGTTTTATTTCAAACATAATAAGTTCCGACTTTTATTATAATCGTTCGACAAGAAGAATACATAAAAGAAACGGAAAAGCTTGTATCTCTGCGTTGTAGGTAAAAAAGCAAACTGGATAGAAAAACTAGTATGTAATTAACTTCAGCCCATAGCCCAAGAAAATACAACCTGATAAATCCAATTTATTATTCTCGAAAATAGATCAGTTCCATGACACCGTCTTTGAACTAGTACACAGTACATACATCAACGCTTTTATTTAGAGTTATACCAGGTGTCCTAGTAATGGTCCTCTACTGACAGAGTGCCCGTCTTTGTAATGAGGAACTCGTTGACAGCCACATCCTTGCCGCTCTCCTTGCCGACGCCGCTGTCCTTGATACCGCCAAAGGGTGCCTCGGTGGCCGACGCGTTGCCCGTGTTGAGACCAATCATGCCGGCCTCGAGGTTCTCAAACATGCGCCAGATGCGGTCAATGTTCTTGGTGAATACGTAGCTGGCAAGGCCCATGCTCGTGTTGTTGGCGCGCTCGACGGCCTCGTCCTCGGTGTCGAAAATAGAAATGCCCAGGATCGGTGCAAAGACCTCGTCTTGTGCCATGGCCATGTTGTCCGTGATGCCTGTGAGCACAGTCGGCGACATAAAGTAGCCACCAGCCGCGCCCGTTTCCGCAGACAGACGAGCACCCTTGCCTATCTGGACCGATGCACCCTTGCTCACGGCATCTTGGAACAGCTCCTCGCCCTTGTCGAGACCGCGTGGTGTCGTGACAGGGCCCATTGTGTTTCCTGCCGCAAGGCCGTGTCCAACCTTGATCTTGGACGTCTGCTCGACGACGCGCGCCACAAAGGCGTCGTGTATGCCGCGCTGCACGTAGACGCGGTTGGCCGTGATGCACGCCTGGCCGGCATGGCGCCACTTGAGAGACTGAAGCTGCTCGACGGCCTGGTCGAGGTTGGCATCGTCAAAAACAATAAACGGACAATTGCCGCCGAGCTCCAGCGTGCACTTCTTGAGGTTCCTGGCGCACATACTCGAGATCAGCTTGCCGACGCGTGTGCTACCGGTAAACGTGACCTTCTTGACGAGTGGGTGCAGGCACAGGGCCTCGGCGACGGGCGGTGTGTTTTCGAGCGATGTGCTGAGCACGTTGAATGCACCGGGCGGGAAGCCGGCACGACTGGCCAGCTCGGCAAGACAGAAAGCCGTCAGGGGCGTCTCGGGGGATGTCTTGACAATCATGGTGCAGCCTGCCGCAAGTGCAGCGCCGGCCTTGCGCAGAACGAGAGCCAGGGGAAAGTTCCAGGGCACCAGCGCAACGGACGTACCGATAGGCTGCTTGATGGTGAGCGCACGGCGGCCGGCAAGCGCCGAGTTCATGGTGGCACCCTGGATGCGGTCGGCCTCGCCAGTAAACCACCATGTAAACGTGAGGCCATAGTCGACCTCGCCGAGAGCCTCGGCCAAGGGCTTACCCGTCTCCAGCACCAGGACACGAGCAAGATCCTCGCGCGCATCAGAAATCAGCTGGTGCCACCTGCCGAGCGTCTGTGACCGCTTTCGGGGCGTCCACTTGGAGTAGATCTTGAAGGCGGCGTGTGCCGTGGAGACGGCCTCCTCAACGTCCTCGGCAGCGGTATCGGGACAAGTAGTCCAGCTCTTACCGGTACCCGGGTCAGCAACGGCGAAACGCTTGCCGGAGGCGGCCGGTGTCCAGGCGCCCTTCACAAAGTTGTCATTGTGAAGTAGGTTGGGGTCGCTAAGCACAAAGGGGAGGTCAATTGCCGCCATGATGAATGCTGAGGCTGTGTGGTGAATACTACAGTAGCAAACTCTGAAGTTGGCAGGTTGCGATGATATTATTCTAAACTAGGACGTTCCACACTTGAAAATCAATGAGTGTCCCTCTTGAGCAGGCATCCGATCTTAGTCGTTGAAAGCCCGACCGCCGACGGCAGTTTCCTATCAGAGCTCCGATCTAGGGTCTTGCTAACCACCGAGCTAGATTGCCGGTGTAGTGTGTTTCGGATTTTCGTATGCTTACTACTGATTTGCTTTCGAGCACCTTGCATCGCTGTGTTGCTACCCCTCCTGTACTTGGAGGATTCTGGCGGAACCAGTCCTTGTGACATGCAGCCGTGAGACTTGCTGGTTGGTACCCGTCCGGTGCTGCTTTTCGGGCGTAGGAAAGAGGGGGTGGGCTTGGCAGTGTGCCCTGTATTTCTGAAAAGCAGAAGAAATCCAGTGGCGCTCTCACATAGCTATTACATAGTGTCGCTTAATAGGCGGATTCTACATGCGTGGCACGGTCCGGCGCTGTGAGTTTGGCTATTTTATAATTGTAGTTCTACTATTCTAGATAAATCCATGCAATATTCATTTGTAGTTTCTCGTGCGTCGACGACATGTCTTTTGTGTGGATGCGATGCTGAGAATCTTTAGGTGCGCAATATGCTGTCAGCATGCGTCTTTTCAGAGTTTATGCTGTTCTGGTCAGGCAATAAAGGCACTAAAAGCCGAAAATGGGAAATGAGAAATCAAAGTTCATATGCGTTCGGCTGTTGGCTGTCTGGTTCCGACGCCATGGTTGTTTCGTTTCGTTCTGCAGTTGCATACTTTTTCCACTTTCTGGGGGCTCGACTATCAGCGTGCAACTAAACGTACAGTGCACGCTTGTACCGGGCGTGTGTCTTGTTTCGCTTGCACAATATTACGACTTGTTACTTGTCGTGTGATTATTTTAGAGTTTACCATATGTTATTGTACTGTTTGTTCGTTTCCCAGATCCGTAGCGTAATCCACAATGACTCCCAATTCCGGGGTACTGGGGTAAGCGAAACAGCTCTATTGTCCTAGTCTAGTTGCCAACAGAGCTATTACGAATCGAATGCAAAATGCAGAAAAACAAAGAAAGGAAAACCAAAGCTTGCCAACGCGATGTGCGCCCCCTTCCCCTCTTCCAACGTGGACTACCCATTATTAGATCGGAAGACCGACACGGGAAGACATGCTGCATGTTGGTTGAAGCGGTGTGATGAGAGAAACAAAGTATCTGTACTGGAAACATGAATATGAGTTGTAAAGACAAAAATATAACTTTAAAGGTGCAAGAACTAAATTTGAGTTTATATTTCTACATCTCCAAGCCTAAGCACACTTGTCTGCCTGTGACTTCCGTGAATGCGGTCCTTTTCCCACTATTCTAACCTTCTTTGTTCTCCTCCCATCCCGGTTCCTGTGATCTCCCCTATGACTGTCACTACTGAGACACTCTACAAAAAGCACACCTATAAACACAGCCAACATCTTGACATACTATATTGACGTCGACCTTGACATAGTCAGCGTCATCAACATTGTCAACACGCACGCCGCGACAATGGCCAAGACCACTGCTGTTCGCGCAACGAATGCACATGTCCGCACAAACCTATACAACCGCCTCGTCACCGTTGCCGTCGCCTTTGGCTCCTTGGTATGTCGTCCTCTACTTGTCCCATCGACCTCGAAACTCCTCAAAACTGGTAAAATCAGAATGCAAACTAACTTGATAGACTTACGGCTACTGCTCATCCGTCATTGGCAGCACCATCGGCCAGCCAGGATGGTATGCGTACTTTGACCTGCCCCGGTCAGGCGAGCCGGGCTACGCGTCCAAGACGACACCCGCCATCGCCACGGCAAACGGCCTCTATAGTGCTGGTGGCGCCATCGGCAGCCTGTTCATCATGTGGGCAGCTACGGCACTCGGCCGCAAGCGCTGCATCCAGATCGGTGCCGCGTGGGCTCTGCTCGGTGGTGCTTTGCAAGGAGGTGCCGTAAACCTCGCCATGTTTTATGTCGGCCGCATCTTTTGCGGCATCGGCATCGGTCTGCTCGTGACGGTATGCCCAATGTACATGAGTGAGCTTGCGGCACCGGAGAAGCGCGGCTGGCTTGTCGGCCACCACGCCATCTTTCTCGTTTTTGGCTATATGCTTAGCGGCTGGCTGGGGTACGCGTGCTACTTTGCCGAAAACGTCAACTCGAGCTTTGCATGGCGCTTTCCACTTTGCATGCAGTGCCTCGCCCCTCTCGTGCTGCTTGTTACATCCTTTTGGATTCCTCGGTCGCCGCGCTGGCTCTTGCAAAAGGGCCTGACCGAAGAGGCTTGGGAAGTTCTGCGCACGCTGCGACAGTCGGCCAACGACCCCGACAATATGCACGCCAAAGAGGAGCTGTACCAGGCAAAGATGCAGATCGCCATGGACGCGGCCAAACTCAAAGCTACCGGCCACGGTCCTTGGATGGCGGTATTGAAGAAAAAAAGCTACCGCAAGCGCATGGCTGTTGGATTCCTCACCCAGTGGGGTGCTGAGTTTGCTGGCCCGCTGGTGATCAACAACTATGCAGTGCTGCTGTACACAAATCTTGGTCAAACTGGATCCATGCCTTTGCTGCTGTCTGCATTATGGCTCACGACGGCCGGCGTCATCTACAACCCGGGTGGTGCGTGGCTGCACGACAAGATCAACTCGCGCCGCGGCATGTTCATGTTTGGCCTTTTTGGCTGTCTCTTTACGACGTCTGGCCTCGCTGGCTGCATTGCCCAGTACGCGGGGACGGACAATAAGGGCGGCAATGCGGCTGGGGTCTTTTTCGTCTTCCTCTATCTTACTTTTCAGGGCACATTTTGTGACACCACAATGTACATTTACGTCTCCGAGATTTTCCCTACGGAAATCCGCCCGATTGGCATGGGATTCTCTTTGTTTGGCCAGTTTGCAGCCACGCTCGTGCTTCTGCAGACGGCGCCCTTGGGATTCCAAAATGTTGGGTGGAAGTACTACCTCATCATAATTGTCTGGTGTATTGTGTTTATTCCCATTGTTTATTTTTATTTCCCCGAGACGGCACGGCTTTCCCTGGAGGAGATCTCTGCGCGTTTTGGCGATGATGTGGCGGTCCACGTCAACGATGTATCTGAAGAGCAGCGGAGGGAGCTGGACAATTTCCTCAAGACTGCGGATGTGGTACACATGTCTGATTCTGAAAAGGCGTCGGGCCTCCCGCAGCCGTCTGCTGTTGCATGAGAAGGATCCGCGTTCTATTTGCCTCCCGCCCCCATTCAAAGTTTTCTTGTATATAATTTCATTGATACATAATTTCCCCCCATAAATCACTCAACGAACATGGGACTAATGCACAAATTTTTAAATCTACATTATACTACACAAAAACGTTGGCAAAGCGCTCTTGTGCCTGCTACTGGTTACCATACCACCTCTAGTTACGGCCGAAGCCTGCAAGTCTATATCCTTCCCAAGCACCTCGTACATGTATTCGTGGTCTCTTTAATCTACTATTTAAACACCGGCGGTAATAATGACCATGCATATTGATAAACATTATCGATTCCACGGTATTATTGCACTATACCGAACTAAAGTGAAGAGTAAATGCTTGCCACTTAAAGGGCAGTGCCGCCCTATTCTCCTTTGCCAGTATTATCATCGAGTCCCCGAAGCCATGGATGGAAATAGGTCTGATCGGCTGTATGCCGTTCCTCAGGCAGCCAAGCAAAACAGCATGCAAGAAAATCGACAAACAAGGACTTTTGTTCCCCCTCTAGCATAGTGATCAAATCAGTTGGAACTTCTTTGGCGGAAAAGACACTGGTCCCTGCCCGTTGCCCTGGTCATCCCAGTACTTGGCAGACTCTCTGCTCTGATCTCGAAAGGGTGTAGAAGCTAGGTGATATGCATCTACCATCTCCAATGAGGAACCCGCACCGGGGACTTTAAAGAGGACCTCTGGTTCGAGCAGGGTCCAGACCTATGCATGTCAATAAAAACAAGAAATACATTATCAAGACACGCAAAGGTACCGCGCTTGCTAGCATGCCGATACTCCACATGTCAACTGACGTCCCCCATGGTATGTTGAGAATAACCTCGGCGGCGCGGTACTGGATGGGCATGGCCTTGCCCGTGTGTAAATTACCGATGCGGGCTTGTCCCATATCACTGATCAAGAGGCCCTCAGCACCGCCTAGTACATACTGTGAAACATGAATAGTCGTATCGCCAGACCCAGTAGTGCTTGACTGAGTGCCTGTGTGACGAAAATTGGCGGGAAAACGTCCGTTCAGCAATAATGCAAACAGACTTTCATTTTCACTTGCAAAGTGAAAAGGTTTCTTAGCGATTTTTGTGATTTGTAAATTTCACAGGCACCCTATACTACTAATTTAATTATATCAAAATAGACTGTATAAATTTAAAGGTGTCATCTATAGTTAGAATGCACTGTATAATCTTTGATAGTTATACCTTTAATTACTGTCTAAACTATGCTAACTCCAAGGTGTGGGAGAATGGCTATTTTTGGTGTGGTTCGGACCTTTTAAAACTAGAGCTATTAGTTGAGAGACACTGTAGGAATGTCTATGGAAAACCCTCTAAATTTGAGTTGCATCAATTTATCCTGTGAGCTCTCTCCGATTCCCGTCGGTATCGTTGCGAGCAGCTGTTTGTTTTACTACTGCAATTTCTATTTAATCTCAACTATCTAACCTTGGCTCTAGGCTTCTGGGTTTCGCTTCTATCTCTGCTTCGGCGTTGTTGTTGTCGGCATACTTCTTTTGCCCTGGGCGTGGAAGACTCAAACATCAATTACTCGTATTTTTATTTCTTTATTTCTCCCCTCAGTTCTTTCTTCACTGAGCTTCCATTTTCTGTGCTCTTTTTATGCTGTGCTATTCTCTTTTTTACTGTTATCACTTGATCAGAACTCGGGGTGCGGATCATTTTAGATGTACTGCATCCGCATTATTGATAGTTTGCGTGAGTGTTTGTCCATCGACGATAAGATAATCAACTAGAAATATTTAAACTCATTCCGCTATATTGAATAAACATTAAAGTAGTTGATACTACTGTAACTTGGCTTGGAAACTACATGCATGTAACTGCACGTGGCTGCAGTTGGTACCAAGTAAATGGGCCGCGGCCGAGCTCGCGCTGTCTAGTTTGACACCCCTGTTTGCGAGACCGGGGAAAATACATGATCGACTTGACCGGATAGTGTAAATAGACCGCCGGAACGACATGTCATACGAGTAAAAGGGAGATGCGCAGGGCATACCCGCCCCCGCATACTAGTAGAGTGCCACCTGCAGTCCCGACCTCTTGAAAGATGGCATCAATGTGACGGTGCTGGTCAGAGAGCGGAATTAAGGCGGAAGTGACGCGCAGCAGAACCTCTGTTTGAGAATCTGTCAGCAGCATTATGTCTAGACGGTCAACTTAGATGCAGACAGGAGACACGAAGAATGGAAAAGCAGAAATAAATATGTAAAGAAGACCATGGGCCGTAATATCTAAAGAGTTGGCAGCTTTATTCCCGCAAGGAAACGAGTAAGTCGGAGCGTGCCACGTAGTTCGCGATGCTGACGTCGAAATCATGCCGCGTAATGAACATTTAAGAGTATACTCGCTATAGATTAAACCAATTATTGAAACAAAGTACAAGTTATAGTATATATACCTCTAGAGAGTTCTTTCTCGTTACCAAGGCCGAGAATACAGATATAAATGTATTTGTTTTTTTGTGAGTGCAGGCTTTAAAAGGGATGTGGCAAGCTCCCGGCCGTTAGCTAGAAACTATCACTAGTTATTCCTAGCACATAAATTCGTGGCACTTCTATAGTGAACGGACACGAGATGGTATAGTGCTGGTGACTTACTATCAGATAATTGAACTATCTACTTTTTTCAATGATAGCCTTTTAGCTAGACAACTTGCTCACTTAGAAGGTACTAGCGAAAAAAGTCAAACAGAACACACGAGCACCACTCGATAATCGCCTAGGAAAACTAGGTCTGAAAGCAAATGAATTCTTGAAATTTTGTAAAAATGTATATAGTCTCATTTCCGCCAGTGGCACGTCCGACGGAACGTACTGCAACACGGAGCATGCCGTTGAACAACGGCCTTCGTAGGAACTACAGTTAACATTTCTTAACCTTGCTGCCCCGAGATCACTTCCAGTTGACTTGATAACACATTTTATTCAAGTTTGCCAGTCGTATGAAGAGTCGCCAGGGAGTTTTCGTCTTCAGCTTTGACAGACTAGTCAACTCGATCAAATCACTCACAATGTGCCGTTTTCACTCTACTACATCTACCGTCGTCGAGCAGACATCGCCGATGTCCTCCCCAATATCCGCACAACCAAAGCTGATGCCACGGCCACAGTCGATACCACAATCACCAGAGCCGCTAGAATCGTCGGACTCTCCAGACTCAACAAGCTCACCGAATACACCACCCCAGGTTACAGCACCCGATCTGCACAGCTTGACATATGATGACCTCCCCGACAAGCGCCGCGTCTGGACAGGAGCGCCGGGATCTCGGGAGGAAGGCCTTGGCCGGCTTGTTCTGTTGACGCCTGATGTTGTTGCTGCTGCTGCATCTACCATACGCACAGGCCAGCGCGTATCCCTAAACTGGGACCTCACCAAACTAGACACTGCAAACTTCAACCGCGCACCAACGCAGCATCACATCACATCATTGCTGAACGGTGCGGGATTTGACGACATCTACATCTTCAACCCCCAACAATCATCACAGTGGGATGGTCTGCGCCACTTTTCATCACCCTATCCGGCCACCGACAAGGAACCGGCGCAGCGCCTGTTCTATGGCGGCACAACGGCGGCTGAAATCTGCGACCGGTCTAGTACACGCATCGGCATCCACCACTGGGCGAGGGAAGGCATTGTCGGGCGCGGCGTGCTGCTCGACTACGTCGAATACGCCCGCACGCACCTCCCTCAGCTGCAGTACAAGGCTCTGAGTGATCATGCTATACCACTTAGTGTTCTCAAGGACATTGCATACGCACAAGGGGTTGACTTCCAGCGTGGTGATATTTTGTTTGTGCGCATCGGCCTTACAAAGGAATGGGACACGCAGATGGAACCTGCCGACAAGCTGGCATATGCGCTAAGCCATAACCCACAGCACGCAGGCGTGGAGGGGACGGAAGAGATGCTGAGGTGGATTTGGGACACGGGCTTTGCCGCTTTGGCAGGCGACGCCGTTTCGTTTGAGGTGTACCCGCCACAAAAGTCGTACAAGCGAGGTGGAGGTCAACCAGATGTACCTGGTCTCTTTATGCACGAGCACCTCTTGCCGGGATGGGGCATTCCCATTGGAGAGATGTTTGACCTTGAAGGCCTGAGCAAGATGTGCATTGAGCATAACCGTTGGACATTCTTCTTGACCAGTGCACCTCTCAACATGCCCGGCGGCGTAAGCAGTCCGCCGAATTGTTTGGCCATTTTCTAAATTGGCGGCAACAGTGTATATTCAGACTCTAAACGAGCGAGCATCTAGATTGCATAATGACGTTTATGATCGATTCTTACATCTCTTCTATCCCACAGCGCTTGATTCATAAAAGAAAACAAAAAAAAAAAAAAAAATTCAGGTCATAAAACAGGGAAAAAAAAACAAAAAAAAAACTAAGCATGTGGCTCGGTCAGCGCGGTTGACTCAAAGTTTTGCAAAATTTTGGTAAACTTTTCAGCCAGACCCCAGTTCTTGAGGCGCTGCATAATAGCTTGCGCATCACGACAAATGGCCAGTGCACCACCATCCGCAAACAGATTAGGAATAGAGCCAATAGCGGCAGGACCCCCATGAGCTATCCAATTGTCAACATCAGCTGTAGATGCGATGCGGTGAGAGGGAATGTCGAGCTGAATGGCACCGTGACTGGGTTTTCCAGACGCTCCAGTGTCGGGCAGCTGGAAACGGTAGCCGTCGGGGCAGTGCGCCGCGAAGACGATTAGGAAAGTGTAGCCCATGAACAACCTAAGAATTTCACAGGGCGCAGACACCAAGTAATCGTTGGCAACGGCGACGATCTGGGCGGCATGGTATACAAGCCGACGAGCCTCTTGTGGATCCTGTGACAGAGTGGCTACCAACCTTCTCTTTGCCATCTGGATACCCTTGTGGTGCCTTAGTCGGTGTGCTCCATGAGCAACAGTATTGCGGACAATGTACAAGATAATGTCAAGCACATCATGGGCCGTATACAGATGAGAATAATGACCAATAAGACTGGCAATACTAGTTGAGTGTTAGTAGGTGAAATGCCAGTACGAAGGAAAGTTGAGCAGACATACTTGTACGAGATTAGATCTGCGACGGTGGCAGGTTGGTCCATGGAGACCAGCAAGCTGTCCAGTGCACGCAGAAGACGCAATTTGTTGGCAGTCTGCGCAGTAGACAACGACGGCATGCCAAAGTACTCTGACGTAGCCAGTGTTTCCAATTGCTTCAAGTCCCACAGAAGTCGGCCGATGACTTGTGCGCATAACCGCTTGCCCCAAAACGACACGCCTTGGTTCTTCAGATGCGGGTTAGGTGTGCTCGTGCTTGAATGCAGCGACGGCAGAGAGCCATGCTCGCTGCTGCTGTCGGCCGAGTCATCCCGCAACGCGCCTCTCATCACAACAGAAACAAGGGCTCCTTGTGCATCAGGATGAAGACGTGTGCGCAATGCGGCCCAGGCAGTGGCTGAGGGTGCGTCCCACAATGTCTCGGCGCAGGGCAGACGGCTCGGCAACTCACTGAGGTCTACAGCACCACGCCGTCCCGTTAGTGTACATAAGCTGCAGTCGTACTCGAAGCTAGACCAGGCCATGCGCTTCTCGCGCTCGCGGTACATCCAGGAGAGCCATTGCTCCTGCAGGGCCGCTGTCAGTGATGGAGGGTTTCCGGCCGTTGGTGTCTGAGGTGCTGTTACCGAGATACCACTTTGGTGTTGTTGTAACATGCCGTGGGCCAAGGAAGCATGTGCAGCCTGCTCGGCCTGGTCCTCTAGACTGAGGCGTGTCGTCAGGCATCCCATGCCGCGCAGACCGCCGACTAGAATACCACGTGACCGATCCGCGTTCTGGTACAGCTGACGGTTTCCGGAGCCGAGTGAGTAGATCTGGTGAACACAGAGTGCGCTTAGATACGAAATATCCCGGTAGTTTGCACTATCGGATGAGCCCATCCAGGCGATCATTGGCATGCAAATGTCACTGATCGAAAGAGTGAGTCCATTGATATGTTCATCATCTTCGAGTAGACTTCCAACACAAGCCATGGCTGACACTAGTACGCGTGGTGCCGTGGCAATGTCCCAGGTTGGTAGGTGTAGCAGTGGAAGAATGGGCTGAAACTTGGTGATATAGGTATCCACAAGTGTCTTGAGGAGAGAAATGGCACGTGCCATGCCGGGGTCTGGGGGGACTCGTGCAGGTATAGATGAGCCTGGTGCAGGACTGCGATCAGAACCGTTTCCAGGACCTCTCCGCGCGCCTGCAGAATTTTCATTCTGTCCATCGCCGCCATCTGGTGCACCGGGAACACGCGTGTCTGACATCAATACGACCAGGTTTGCAAGGACAGACTTGTCACTTGGTGCCGGGTTTGTTGAATGAAGAAGGTTATTTTGAAGGACTTCACGAAGCGGTGGGAGTGAGTAACGCTGAGGCTGCTGGTCATTTGGGCCTTCTTCGAATGACCAAGGTAGAACCTGCCCGGTCGCGGCATGAGAGTTTTGCTGAGCTGGTTGTGTTGTTGCAGAAAGAGGGGGGTAGGATAGGTGTGCGGAGCTGGGACCGGGGTATGCAATCGGGTTTGGGGGTGCTGGTGAAGCATGCTGTTCTTGCTCGCATAGCTGTGCGTGCGTCACTGTATGTGCGGATGGATAGGAGTGATATTGTGAATTTGAGGAGCTCTTTGACCCGTATTGTACGGGATACTGTTGATGCCCTTGAGATGGGGCATAGGATGTCGGGGCAGGCGGAAGGGGTGTATGGGATTGCGGGTACGCCGTTGGCTGCTGAGGAAACTGTTGAGTTTGGTCTTGGGTCGTCATGGTTGAGTCAATGCCTGACAGACCAACACCTTCGGTAGGTGTGAATATTTTGGGAACGTCAAAAGCTAACCAATCAAGGCCGTTACCACGAAAGTCAAGCTGCCCTGCAGCCGACAATGAGCTGGCAAAGGTGGATGTGTCTGGGGCCAGGTAGTACTCGTCAGAGAAGGATGGACTAACGCCGGCTCGAGTATGCATAGATTGAGTAGACACAGATGTCACAGACGGTGCGCCATGATCTAGTGTTGTGCGGGTGAATGGATCATGGCCTTGGTCTACCTGATTGAGGGATGCTTGTGAGGTGACCGGGACTGTGATCGAGTCGACAGTCATGGCAGTTGTATATTCGCTGTGGCGGGCGGGGGTATGAGTATTGCCTTGAGGCAAATGGGTAAGTGGTTGAGATTGAGGTCGCGAATGACCTGAATATGCGCCAGGTGGTCCGCTGCGGTACATCTGCTGCTGCGGGGAGACACCATTCTGTATCGTGATCGGTGTAGTATGATTCATGTCTGCAGGCGGCTCCGGTGTTGTGTAACCAAGAGCTATTGGGGTACTGTCCAGGTTCGGGGGATATGATGATTGTTGGGGGTGTAAATGGGCAGGTGGAGGTTGCTGTTGCTGCGGCAGGTCATGCATTGACATGCTAGCCTCCGGAGAGTGTTTGACATCAGGGCCCGGGGTGTTGTTGGCCGTCAGCTGTCCTGGGTACTGGCACACGGCACCTCCGGCGGCACACAGGCGGCATGGCTGTTTGCGGTCGCACTTGCGGCGCAGCTGGACACACCGGTAACACGACTTTTGCGCCGCCTTTGGCTGTGGGCCGGGATCGACCCCGTGAGCTGTGCGCAGATGCCTTAGCAGGACGTCCTTCCGGCCAAACGTCTTCTTGCACCGGTCGCACGGCAGCGAAAGGCGGCCCTCCGGTGGCAGGTGAGTGCGAAAGTGTCGGTCATGATGACTTGGCCGGGAGAAGCACCGACCGCAGACCGAGCACTGCAGAGAACCGGTACCGTTAGACGAATTGCCCGTGTTCTGTTTGTTCTGCTTGTGAGAGTCAGATATCGGCTGTGCCCGAGTATGCATGGAATATAGTGTCTTGTGGTACATACAGGAAGCATTGGAAAGTCCAAAACGGCAGCTGGCACGCCCGCCCAGAGGTAATAGGTTGATAGGAAGCTGCCCGTGCGAGGCAGGTCAGCTCAGAGGCTGGAAAACGATGCACTTTTCAACGCGGACTCTTGTTCCGGTGCTGTCTATAGAGAGAGATGTTCTGTGCGACAAGATTGATATGTGGATATGTAGATATGTAGATGTGGCGAGCAACGAGTTAGTGGCAGGGAAATAGAGGCCAAAGAATTTCAATGCAACGATATTAAGGGGCCCGCGGGTGCACAAAGAGTCACGAACAGTGAGGCTCTTGAATCAAGCACTCAAGGCGCGGCTGGCGGATGTCGCTAGCAGTAAAAACACCACCGCTAGACGTCATCAATGGAAGGAGCGCCCGACTAAGCTGCTGACTCTTGGTTCGACGGATATGGCAATCATGACAAAGGGAAAGGTGAACGTAAGGGAGCACGCGCAGGATGCCCTCCACCCATACAGAATGCGGAGAAGTGGGTAATTATAAGCGGGTCTATAATAGGTGCTTGGGGGCAATTAGCGGGCGCGCTCACCACGGGATATAGCTTTCAGGGTTTGCGGAAACCACTACAGCGTATCACAGTACATTTCAGGATTATGTCAGCCTTCTTGTCGCGGTAGTGGCTTTGCTTTTGATATTTGGATCTTCAAACAGCGCGATCTGCAGCCCGTATCCCAACACCTACACCTCCGTTTTTTTGCGACTGCTGCACGTCTGCATTGGGATCGTGCGACCACTTTATTTCCTATTCACGGTGTACGGCTTTGAGCTGATAAGAAGATCAAGATTGGCTCAGCAGCTTCTTCACCTCCTCGCAGACTGCTGCACCTACTTGGCTCGTTGTTGAGCTACCTCCCAGATCAGCCGTCCGCAACTCTAGACCACCACCTTCTTTGGACTCGAGAACTGTCGACACGGCTGCTTCGATTGCTGCCGCCTCGTCCATCATCAGGAACGAGTAGCGCAGCATCATGGCCAGACTCAGGATCTGCGCCACAGGGTTGACCAGACCCTTGCCGGAGATGTCTGGTGCACTGCCGTGGACGGGCTCGTAGATGCCATTACACCGCCCACCAGGCACAGCAGAGATACTGGCACTTGGCAGAACCCCCAGTGTCCCCGTGATACCACCAGAAACATCGGACAGGATGTCACCAAAGGTGTTGTCGGTGTGGATGACGCCGTTGAACTTTGTGGGTTTAGCCACCATAAGCATTGCCATGCTGTCCGCCAGCTGGTGCTGCAAATCAATGTCGGGGTATTCCTTTTCAAACACCGACTGGGTTACGCGGCGCCACAGGCGGCTGTTTGCCAAAACATTCGCCTTGTCTGAGCTCCATACTGTGGCCGGCTTGCCGTCGCCCTTTCCACTACCCATCATCCGGGCCACAGCGGCACTGACATGTGCCAGACGTTCGATTTCGGCAGTCTTGTACTCCCACAGATCCGATGCAACATCCGCCTCTTCCGTCTTTGAGCCGAAGTAGGCACCGCCGCAGTTCTCACGCACCACGACAAACTTGGTTCCCTTGACTAGAGTTTCCTTGATAGGTGATTGTGAGACGAGCGATGGCGCGTAAAACTCACAAGGCCGGATGTTGGCAAATGCATTGAGGCGGTGGCGTAGGGCCAGTAAGCCAGACTCTGGTGTTGGCACCGCACCAGCCCACTCCGGGCCGCCAATGCTGCCAAAAAGAACGGCGTCGCTCTGGACGGCTTTCTCAAGCACCTCCTCCGTAATCGGCACGCCGTGCTTGTTGATACTCGCACCGCCAGCCAGGTCAAAGGTGCGCTCGAACTTGATATTGGGCCGGCATCCCTCCACAATGTCGAGCACCTTAAGGGCTTCCGTAACAACCTCTGGGCCGACGTGGTCGCCTGGTAGGACCAGTATCTTGTATGTAGTCGTAGTCATCGTGAGAGAGGGGTTGTCGGCTGCCGTGTCCCAGTTGTGCTGTGTTGCTGTGTTGCTATTATCTTGCTATCTGCAACATGCCATCAGTAAGACTCGCGAGCGTGAGTTTGTATATGTAGCTTGTGGCGGTGGTGCAGCTTGAGCTGGTGCAGTGCGCCCGAGTTCGGATTGGAGAATGTAGCTATGTAGGCCGAGGGCCGGCACCGGGCTGCCAGTGCTTACCATTTTATTAATGTCTATTTACTAGTTAGTTTATGTCGTCATACTAATAGTGTAGAAAGCTAGATAAGGGAATGTATCGGGGGGTTTCCAGTGGCGTGGCACGCTCCGCGGCCCAGCTCCAGCGCTCTAGCACTCAACCGACAGCATTGCGAGTGGACAATCTGCGGGGAATCTGTCCCCATTATTATAGCGTGGAACGGGGTCACACAGAACATTGTTACACTGGTAATGGTGATTTAGTTGCTTTCCCTTTCTGGCTAGAACACGGCCGTCGGCTCTGGCCGTACATGAGTCGCATAGAGTAAGCATAGGACAGCAAGAGGAGAAACAACCACCACAAGCAGACCAACGTAAATAAGTAACAATGACTACTACGAGAGCTTACTCTGTCAGATGCATTTAGGTCGCGTTGGCCTTATCCTAGTGCAAAATCAGTCTATGCTCCCCAAGACATTCGCTCCTCCTCCTCTCCTCCTCTCCTCATGATTATTCCGCCTCTGCTATTGCACTTTTACACTGCATCCTACCACTACTACAGTTTTATAAAATGTCTCGCCTTCAAGGAAAAGTTGCCATTGTCACTGGAGCTGCCTCGGGCTTTGGAAAGGGCATTGCCACCAAGTTTATCCAGGAGGGCGCGCATGTCATCATCGCCGACCTCTCCACCGAGGCTGGCGAGGCGGCTGCTTCTGAGCTCGGTGATAACTGCATTTTCTTACAGGGCGACGTTACCAAGGCTGCCGACTGGCAAGCTCTTCTCAAGTTGGCCATAGACAAGTTTGGCGGCCTCGATATTATCATCAACAATGCCGGCGCGACGTACGCCAACAAGCCCACAATGCAAGTGACTGAGAAGGAGTTCGATCTTGTGTTCAATGTAAACGTCCGGTCCGTTTACCAGTCAACAGAGGTCCTCGTTCCGTACTTCCTGGACAACAAGCGGCCTGGTGTTTTCATCCAGGTTGCATCCACTGCCGGTCTACGCCCCCGCGGTGGTCTCACCTGGTACAATGCTTCCAAGGCTGCTGTTATCAACGGCACCAAATCCATGGCAGTCGAGTTCGGCCCAAACAACATCCGCTTCAACTGCGTATCACCCGTCGTCGGTAGCACTGGTATGACACACTTGTTCCTTGGCAAGGCAGATACGGAGGAGAACCGTGCCGGCTTTGTGTCTACCATTCCCCTAGGGCGTCCATCAACCCCGGCAGATGTTGCCAACGCATGCTGCTACCTGGCGAGCGAAGAGGCTGCATTTATCACGGGTGTCAATATTGAGGTTGACGGTGGCCGTTGTGTATGATTTACATTCAATATAAGGATTGGAGATGGGTATACTAGTTATAGCAATTGAATTGAAATAAATAACTTTAGCAATTACATGATAGTTATCACTTTCAAGGTGAACAACAGTTTTCTACGTAAAAACAAAACAAAAAACCCAATTTGCGCAATTTGAATGTTAATTATTGTAAAAAGGGTCCAAAGATAGATTCAAATGCATCAAGAAGATCATTTCAATACAATGTTAAGCATATCAGCATTCCTCTATTAACTCTAATAAACTACATTGAGATTTTAAATATATTACCAAAATATGCATAAATTACATAAGCATATCATGCCCACCTTTCTCTTTCCACTACCAACTGTATCTTGGGAAGCACACGCAGACGGAACAACATTTCATGTTACAAACAAAACCAGCAGTGTTTTCTGTTTCACTCAATGCCTTCCTAAGCCCTACCATTCTGATTGCGATCCAGTCAATTCATCAACCCAACTATGACGTACAAACTCGGACTCGAGAGTCTGCCCATGGAGCTCTTCCTCGCTGTGGTCGCGAACCTTGGCATCAAAGACCAGCTCGCCCTTGGTCAGTGCCAACGAGTCTACCATGGAACTATTGAGCGCGACATCTTCCGTCGTTTACCCATGCGGGACTATGCTATGGATCATGCCATCAATAATCTCAATATCCACCTCATTGAACGACTCCTCACACAGCACCAGTCATCTCCCACTGTCATGTTCTTGATAGGCAAACCCTACTCGCACCCGACTGGATTCATTCGTGCAAATTCTAATATCTACACAATCAGCCATACTAGCGAGGAAGCAGAGTTCTTTTCAGGAGTTGAAAACGGTCTGAATGAAGCGCTGTGTGGGATTGGTGAGCTGACTCTTCATGCCATGGCGAAGGTGGAAACCGGCGCGATGGATGCAGGGCAGAGAAAAACGTATCTTGACTTGTGGAAGCTATTCCTGGATCACGGCGCCCGCCTGAACTTCTCGCGCTGTTCCCAGACCATACTGAATTGGAAATGTTTCGAAAGTGATCGCCTCAAGGCACTCGAGCCAGAAACAAAGGACGACTATGTGCCGCTTGAAGGCGCGCACGTGCTTGGCTTTTGTCGTCAAAAGGCACGCAAGTTGTTCCGGCGGATCATGAGCAAGCCTTCCTGGGATTCGGAACAAGCAGATTTGAAGGCCCATCTGATACGGATATATTACGATCAACTTCGCAGCATGGCCGTTGCCGACCTCCATATCGGCCCAGTATCCATCTTCCAAGAAATCCCACGTCACATCCACTCGGAACATGACACGGTTGTTATCGAGGCACTACTAGACGGAGAAGAGAAGATCGAACGCGATGTACCAATGCAAGAGAACGAGCGGTGGCCACGAGAATGGCGCTCCATACCTCTGGTCGACCGTCCAGTCCAGAGAGGACAGCGCGGCGAGCTGGTCTCGCCATTGTCAGCTGCTATTCTGAACAAGAACTGGCCGGTGTTTGGGCTTCTAATCAAGCGTGGTGCCAACATCAACGGTGTCGACCTCAGCTTCAAGCGGCATTGCCCAAAGAAGTACGCCCTGCACATCCCTATATTTGCTGCTGCCTGGCTGGCTGCCAGGGACTTCTCATCCGGCATCGAATGGATTGCCGCCTGCATCGAAAACGGCGCAAATCCAAACCATTTGTGCCTTGGACGCCTGAACGGCGACTTCTTCATCGAATCGGGAACTTACCTGCCCGACCACCAGGGCTTCTTTCACTGGATGTCACCTCTAGATGTGTACCTCTCTACAATTCCCAAGCGCATACTCAAACACACATTGCCTGAGACAGAGGTTTCGGGAATAGTCCACCCCGCCGCTCTTATACAACGTGAGCGCATAGACGAGCTGGCGACCTATAAGCTTCGCGTGGACATGGGACTATTCCAACCCTTGCACCCCCTTATGGCGCCACAAGAAACAACCGCACAGAAGCCCACGGCAGTCACTCACGTCTGCGGCACCTCCAAGAGCCACACTGGCGAACCCTGCAACTGGAGTGGATTCCATCGATGCCGGAGTCCTTCAGCCGTGGAGATCATCACGGACCGCATCCAGTTCCGTAAAATGAAATCCAACGTCGCATTCGAGCTTGTTCGATATCTCACAGACTCATACGGTAGCGGCAGAAGCTGTGTCTCTAGACTACTTTTCCGATACGAAAGCGATATGTGCAACTTGGACTCGCGTGAGTTTGAGACAGAGTTCAGTCACCCAATGGCCCGGTTTATCTTCGACTCGATATTCTCAACTGGCTGGGTCGGCCGCGAATATGGCAAAGAGATGGGAGTCTATATTATATACCGCATGCTGCATGACCGATACGGGACCATACTGGGCCATCTCGCCGCCATTGATCGCTTCAAGACTGTCGCAACTGCAGAAAATGGCATAGTTGGTGCAATGTTCCACCTTTCCAGAGTCGTGGGCCCGCCTCCGATTGACTTCAATCCCCTCTACTCACCCCGATACTTGGCTTTCGACGACTATCGATTGCGCACATGTGGCCGTGCAACCGACAGGTTCAACGCCAACCCAGTCAAAGGATGGACATCTCTTCACGAGATCTGCCGCCTGTGGAACTTGACAACAAAAGCACGGTCAGCCGGGATGACTCAAGATGGTTGGGAGGACTATCGGGATTACACCTCGGGAATCATGAAGCTTTTCCATTACCTTATCGAGAATGGGGTCAACATATATGTCATCGATGCTAACGACGAAACGCCCCTGGACGTGATTGTTAAGGACGAAGAAAACTCATTGTCACCCAGATTCTCGTCTGCTCTGAACGGGATGGCAAATTTCATGAGAGCTACTTGGACATGCTTCAACGTTGGAGTGGAGCCGACGAGAGAACGCCATATAGACCCTCTGCGCGCGAACCAAATGATGTTCCAGGATTCCGACGTGGATTCTCCTACATATTGCTACAGAGATGGGTACAGCGGAGGGGTATCACCATAGTCCTCGATCGTACCCTTGCCCATTTTCTCACCTGACACCCCAATATCATCCACAATGGCCCGAATCGTTGCCTCTTCACCTGCTGTGAGACTGACATGTACTGCACCGATGTTTTCTTCCAAGTATGGAATCCGCTTCGTGCCCGGAATCGGAATAATATCGTCACCCTGGGCCAGTAGCCATGCCAGTGCCATCTGGCCAGGCGTGCACGGCTTGGGTGTCTTCTTAGCTGCTAGATCGGCGATTGTATCGACGAGCACCAGGTTTTTGCCAAAGTTCTTGCCTTGGAACCGGGGGACAAAACGGCGCAAGTCCTGCGGCCCAAAGTCATCCGGGGTCCGGATCTGTCCTGTCAAGAACCCACGGCCAATGGGTGAGTATGCAAACGTCGTCACTCCTAGCTCGCGACACGTCTTGAGCAGATCTGTGCTCTCGGGACCCTCGATCTCTAGAGAGAACACACTGTATTCCACCTGAACCGCTGCAACGGGTGCCACGGCATAGGCGCGACGAAGCGTAGTTGACGATGGTGCCGATAGCCCAATGTGGCGGATCTTGCCTTCGTCGCGAAGCTTGACCAGCTCATTCATGGTATTCTCAATCGGAGTGACACCGTCAACCCGGTGGACATAGTACAGGTCGATATAGTCTAGACCCAGACGTGCTAGAGATTTCTCGCAGCTGGCGCGACAATACTCTGGTGTCGACGTCACAGTGATGCCCGGCTGCTGAGTCTTTGGGTTTATGCCAAACGCAAGTGCAAACTTGGATGCCAGAAAAATATCGGTGCGGCGCTCTGGATATTGAGCAAACCATTTTCCAAGGAGATCTTCGTTGTCGCCGTAAAAGTCGGCCGTGTCCCAGTGAACACAGCCCAGCTCCCACGCACGGTCGAGCACAGCGAAACGTTCTTCGTCAGGCCTAGAAATGTAAGCTTTTTGTTTTTAAATTAAAGACTAGAGGACATGAAAGTCAGCAGTTTTACCCTGGTGTTCCATAAGCAGTGCTGAGACCCATGAGGCCGAATCCAATAGCCGGAATCTGGGGCCCATCCCGGCCAAGTTTGCGTGTAGGGAGCTTCGCTGACGATGCCATTGTAATTGATTGTTTGTGTGAAATCAAGTGTGGCACCTTGAGACTTGATTGAAGACTGTTTATGATTGGGAACTTTGAAAATCTACTTTATACACAAAAATTGCATGCAATAATATATGGACAGGGTGGTTCAGTAGCCCGCCGGGATGATGTTTCCGATCTCACTCCCCAAATTGAAATTAAATCAACCCGACCAAAAGAACAAACCGAAACAATTCGTATTCTGGACACCACTCAATAGAGAGATGAACAAAGCACACACATAATACAAAACTTCATACTGTAAATTGGTCCATACATCCATGAGGAAATAAATTAAACAAAACACCAGAAAACAAATTCCAGAAAACAAAAAAAAAAAAAAAAACTGAAAAAAAAAACTAAAAACCAAAACCAAAAACCAATGCAACCCGTCAACACCGCCCCATTCACATTTTCGAAAAGTCAACAAAATTGGCTTTAAGCAGCCATTACTTCTTTGATAAGATCCGAAACATGTACAAACCCCCCAGCAAGAGCTGAATCTATTGCTCGTTGGCCACAACCGCTCTTCAAAGAACGACGTACATCATCCCTCTTCAAAAGAAGAACAACGATGTCATGTGCTCCGAGGAGTGCGGCATACTCCAGCGGCGTCATGCCTCGTCCGCCAGGCTGACAGGCGTCTGCCTTACCGACATCAAGTAGTACTTCTGCACTCTCCACTGAATTATAAAGGATGGCATAAAGTAATGGCGTTCATCCTCTATCATCAGTCGTATCAGGATCAACTCTTTGAGTATTGATAAGTTGCCGGACAATTGTCAAATGCTGATGTCTTGCAGCATACGAAAGAGGCGTCATTGCGATGCCGTTTATAGAGTCAGGCAATACATTGCCGCAGGCAAGCAATTGCCCAACGACAGCGTCGTGACCTTCCTCGGCGGCGTATGAAAGCGGTGTCCTGTCATACTTATCAAAAGAATCAGGCATTACATCGTCTCGGGCAAGCAATTGCCCAACGACAGCGTCGTGACCTTCCTCGGCGGCGTATGAAAGCGGTGTCCTGTCATACTTATCAAAAGAATCAGGCATTACATCGTCTCGGGCAAGCAATTGCCCAACGACAGCGTCGTGACCATACTCGGCGGCGTATGAAAGCGGTGTCCTGTTATACTTATCAAAAGAATCAGGCATTACATCGTCTCGGGCAAGCAAATGCTTAACGACAACGTCGTGACCTTTCTCGGCGGCGTATAAAAGCGGTGTCCTGTTATACTTATCAAAAGAATCAGGCATTATATCGTCTCGGGCAAGCAATTGCCCAACGACAGCGTCGTGACCATACTCGGCGGCGTATGAAAGCGGTGTCCTGTTATACCTATCAAAAGAATCAGGCATTATATCGTCTCGGGCAAGTAATTGCTTAACGATAATATCGTAACCTTTCTTAGCGGCGAATAAAAGCGGCGTCGTTTTATATAAAGAAGACGAGTTAAGCATTACATCGTCTCGGGCAAGCAATTGCTTAACGACAGCGTCGTGACCACTCTCGGCGGCGTATGAAAGCGGCGTCTTTTTATACTTATCGGACGAGTCAGGCATTACACCGTCTCGGGCAAGTAGTAGCTTAACGATAGCGTCGTGACCTTTTTCGGCGGCGTATAAAAGCGCTGTCATTCCGTCTATATCGGACGAGTTAGGCATTATATCGTCTCGGGCAAGTAGTAGCCTGACGACAGCGTCGTGACCTCTCTTGGCGGCGTATGAAAGCGGCGTCCTTTTATACTTATCGGACGAGTCAGGCATTACACCGTCTCGGGCAAGTAGTAGCTTAACGATAGCGTCGTGACCTTTTTCGGCGGCGTATGAAAGCGGCGTCCTTTCGAACTCATCAAACGAGTTAGATATATCGAAAAAGATAGTATCTACCTCGTTGTGCTTGTCGTAAAAGTCCAAAACTAGCTTGGCAACAGTCTCATGTCCTCGGTGAGCAGCCCACATCAAAGGTGTGCGACCTTGATTGTCTTTGGAGTTGATGTCAGCTCCACTGCATAGCAGATATTGGACTGCCCTTTCAACACCGTAGTAGGCTGCTATGTGAGTTGCCATGACTTGAGTATAGCTGTCACCGCCTGCCCCAAGTTCAAATAAAGGAGTATTAAGGTAAGGCCGTTTTCTCATCGCCCTTAATGCTCTTGTTATTGCTCCATTGTCTTTAAGGAAATTAGTAAGAGCAGAGCATACAGCAGCGGCTTTGCGCGCATGATGTCCCCAGTTCAGGGAGGCATAGCTGAAGAATGGTATTGAGACAAGTTCAGAAGTAAGTGCTCCAGGATCTGAACGAGGTAGAGTAGGAAAGGAAAGAAATTTCACGCAAGTCTCCATCATTTTAGATTGAGCGTCATGCGGAAACCAGCGGTGACATGTTTTTTCAAGGTACTCCTGCGTTGTGTAATGCACTAAGCGGATGACGTTGCTCTCCGGATCGGTTGTGACCAGTCCAGCACATACAGAAAGCATTCTGCTGACGGATCCGATGCTCTCTTCGTCTAGGCATGTGTCATCAGGCTCAATAGCAAGAGCGTACTGGAGGTCTTGAGCTTTTAGTGGTACCTCAGATAATGTGATCCAGAAAAGTACCTTGATGGCGAGTTCTTGAAAGCCACGTAGCTGCTCGTTGATTCGTGTCATTGCATCATCATACGCCAGATCAAGCACGGACTTATTCTGGATGTCGCTAGATTTGGGGTCTCGTCGTTGTAGATCGTTCAAGGCTTTCCTAACGGCTCTTGGTGTGGTCTTATCATCGAGCGACTGTAGATAAAGCTGGGCAAGAAGAAACCTGAAATACATTAATAGATGTACGCAGTTGAACAGAAATGAGTATCGCTTACATGCCATCCACGACGTCGGAGATAGTTTTCTTGATAAGAACTTTGATGGAGTCGTTCCAATCGCTCGATGCTGACAGCTTTGAGATATTCCCATCCAGGAAACTCATAATGTCGGCTCTGCTTGCTCGGATCTCCAGAGTTGTGCACGTGCTGAATCTTTCGGTAATGTCTGGAATAAAACGAGCAGTTGCAAATATGTTTGCGCCACATTTGGCCTGCAAGTCAAAGATCACCTCGATGAGCGTCGTACGACAGGCGTTGGTTGTTTGGCATTCGTCAAGAGCATCAACAATGACAAATAACTTGGAGTACATTGATGCCACTTCAGCTAGGTGTGTTGCGAGCTCATGGAGAGAAGGCCGAGTGTTTTGTTTAGAGTGTTCGTCGCGCAATGACAGCACAGAGCTGGGCACTGAAGATAAGCCATTGACCAGTTGTTTCAGCAAACTTGCGGTCAGATTTGTAATCGTTTGTTCGCTAAACCGCCGAAAGTTGCAATACAAGTAGGCAATGCCGACTGTGCTGTCATCTCCGTAGCGGGTCGTCAGCTCATCGATCACAACCGACGTCAGGATTGTCTTTCCTGCACCAGGAATGCCTGGACAGAAAAGCGTTTGATTTGTGTCACAAAGCCAGTCGTGAAATTTTTTGGAATCCAGAAACCACTGAGCAGTTCCGTCCTGTCGGCGGGAAATAAAGTCCGTCTGCTCAGATCCGTAATTTATCGGGGTTAGCCACTCGAGAAGTTTCTCTCGTGCCTCATCGTCATGGTGTCGGTTGAGGCTTTCTACGCCATCTTTGATGGCAAATGTTGTTTGGCTAAATCGTATGAGCATCAATGGAATTCAGAATTAGGAGGATTGTGCTCACCTTGTAACAACCACTAAGCTGGTGTTCAGGGCCGACATACATTGGATCAGCTGCTCCCGGAGCGAGGTGATCTCATCGGTGTCCCATTGGAGCCTTTTCCACGCCCTTTTCACGTTCCGAGTGACTCGTTTTCGTGGTGTTTCTTGCTGGCCCGTAATGTTGGGAATGACAGCGGGCGCTATGAGGTCACTGTTTTTGTCTCTAATCGCGGCGAGTTTGTTGAGCACTTCATTACACCCTTCGACTGAGTTTTGGATTGTTGTCTCTTGGTCCTCCGTTATTTGATCGAAAATATCCTCGACATCTTGAAGCACGTTAAAAACGTTTCGAACCCTAGAGAACCATCAGTATCAAAGTCAAGGGAGTTCATAGCAGGCTACATACTCTTTGGTAATGCTCTCGAGCTCAGCTGGTGCGCCCAAAAAGTCCTTTCGGATACTCTTTGCCAAGTTGGCGACGGCGATAATGTCACCGATGCTGAAACCGAAACTCATCTTGATGTGCTCTTCTCGTTGTGGTGATGTTTAGTGGGTAGAAAACAACGCAGTATGGACGTCGCTGGGATTTAAAAGATGAATGTAGCGAACACATATAGGACTGATGCGACTGATGAGAGCGAGGACGGGTGCGTACTGTCCTGCTATCTACCTAACCAACACCCAACACACCACTCCAATACTAGGACTAGGCGTGTAGGCAGGAGGCCGGGCTGGGCCCTCCTGGCCAGAGGCCAGGAGGCCCCAATTTGTATCTGTACGAATATAGGTCCGGAAAGTCTGGAAAGTAGTCGAGGAGGTTCGTAGTATACCGATCGAAGTCAATCTGAAGTCCGAAATCAAAAGTCTCTATTCTGTTGTGTCTTCTCCTTCATAGACGCGTCTCTGTCTGTCACCGGAGGTGACAGACAAGACTCGTAATACTAAAGAAATAGGGGTAGCGGCAAGCGGTATAGTACGGCAGAATGCCGTACTATAGCGCTTGCACTAAATAATACAACAACATAAAACAAAACTAATAATAATACAAAAATTGCCAAGACAAAAAATCAAAAAGAGAAACAAAAACAATCCCAAAATCCAAATACACAACACCCTAAGTCCTACATGTTAAGTCACTGAGTAGAACTTTAACGAGGGTTAAGTTGGGCATTATATATGTAGCTAATGAGGTATTATAACGTGGAAATGAAAAATGCAGTTTGGTCAGAAAGTGAGGGGTTGGTCGCAGTGGTCTGGCATCCGAAAACGAAATGAATTAGGCAGCCATCCTCCTGATAGTTTTCTCGTAAACTTTGTGGTATAGTACTTTTGGTAATGACATGTCATAATGTTGATGCCCAAGACACATCCAGATACTGTGGCTGTTCAGATTATTTCTGATATTCATTTCTAGACATGTGTGGAGGGGTATCAAAACTTCATGATAACACCAAGAGCGCCAGTCTTGGCCCTTCCCGGTGATATCGGCAACGTTGAATTTCGCCGACTTTCGCTGGCAACCTTTCTCAATACACAAGTGAGGCAATTCCAGGCAGTCTTACTTGTCACTGGGAACCACGAGGCCTATCACTCGACCTCGCAAATTACACTACAAATTCTTCACTTATTTGAAGAGGAAGTTACCGCACAACGTTCTGTAGGAAAGTCGGCTCTGGGAGAACTCATCATACTGGACAGACGTAGGTACCGGATGGCAACAAACGACACTGGAAATAACAGTGTAAAAGATGACATATTTCTTGGTTGCAGCCTTTTCTCACATGTTCCTTCTGAACGGGCGGTGGCTGTGAGACAGTCCACGAATGATTACCGCTTAACCGGAGACCGGTGGGATGTCTGCTGGCACAATCAAATGCATGCCCGTGAGGTGGGATGGCTTAATGAGGCAGTGTTATCGCTCACAGCCCCTCTGACAACCCTGCCAGTCTCGACAGGTCCAGAGCTGGCCATTCTTATTTTGACGCATTGGAGCCCAACAACGGACCACCGTGGACGAAGCCCGAAAACCGGAGATTATGCCTCTGATCCAATGGCGAGCGCGTTCTCGATGTATTTGTCAGAGCAGCTATGCTATCAATCACCATTTGTAAAGGTGTGGGCGTTTGGGCACACACACTTCAACCGCGATTTTACTGTTTCTCGGCCCAACGCTGCACCACTCAGACTTGGCACACGACAGGGTGGCTATGAGTTTGCACCGGCCGCTGGCTTTGCGAATGCCAAGGTTATAATCGTTTAGCGATTTGTACTCTTCAATTCTGAGACGTGTTCATCGCATATCGACTGAACATTTGGTCTACATGTGCAATAGAAAGGCTATGCAAACGTATCAATAACGCAATGTAAAGTCCTTATAAAATAAAATGAAATAAAAAGACGCCAGGTGTGCACTTCACCTCATTGTAGATGTCACCCAGTCCATGTTGTCGCCCCACACACTCGGGCCAGCGCCGCTATTTGCGAGCATCTCGGCACTCCCCAGAGGGTCACTTTCCCAGCCCTCTAGATTTCCAAGGCCATAGCTGAGATCGGCGATGCCGACACCGACGCCACTCATGACATAGTTGCCGAGATCTGGCGGAAGTCCAGATAGAGACGGAGGGATGGGTGTAGATGGCATGCCGGCTCCCATTCCTGGGGCTCCCATTCCTGGGCTTGGAATAGAGATGTGCAGGTTGTGATTATGAATTGGCAGCGGTTGGTGTTGATGGTTATGATGCTGCGGTGGTAGGGCCGGTGAGTAAGCGTATTGCTGCGTCTGGTGTGGTTGTGTGTATGAGATGTCTTGCTGGCTGTACATGGAGCCAGACTGAGGATGTCCCTGTGCCTCGCCGGTCTGCTGTATTTGGTCTGAACGACTATCATTGTTGGATGGATGAATAACCGGTCTGGGTGGTCGTTGGTCTTGGCCTTGGCCCGATCTTTGCTCACTTTTACCAGTGCCGCTGCTTGTCGTACGACCGCCATTTCCACACATGTCCCCCATGGTCGAGCTGGAGCCGTCGAGGTACCGGCCAACCTTGAAGCGCATGATGGCGATTTTGCGGGCTGTTAAATCCCACGCGTTCATTCCACGGCCAACCGAGTCACCGAACTTGGCTGCACCCGACTTGCGCATGTGATGGTTGGACTGCTCAAATCGGTCCCAAATGGCAGCGAGCATGTCCGGAATATCAAGCACAAGATCAGGCTGTTGTCGGAGATGCTCGCGCATGCGAGCGATAGCGACGTGAAGGGAAGGATCGCGCTGTAGTTCACGGGCATCAACGCCGGGCATAGATGCCAAGCTACTTGCCCCGAGCGCTGATGCATGTGCTCCTTGTCCCGGTACGAGACGGTGGCTTGGGTCTCGTAGATCCAACGGAGTATTTGATATATCTGATGATGTTGCCAAGTCATTGCTGCCGTCCAACTTTGAGCTTGGTTCATTTGGGGCATGCGAAGTGAACGGAGTACTGGATCTTTCATGGGAGCTACCTTTGGATAGGCTGCTGGCATCCACAACTCCATTGGCCGCGCCCTTCGCCTGCGGAGGGCGTACAGGACCCATAAGGCGTGCCCATCTACTCAGCATCGTTATAGCATGAACCACATGAGCGTAAAGGGGAAGGGGTAGCCATGGAAACGATGGAATCGGGATCCTTAAGAAAAGATCAAAGAACTCTTTAATGGCGTTTCGGGCAGCATAGAGGGTATCGAGAGCAGTTGACATTACAGGGGAGGAAGCTGATGTCAATGAGCCCGATAGCTTTTTGAGCAGTGCAAGATCAAGCAGTGGCGGTTCGTATAGGCGGAGCCTGAGTACGGCAACGTGGCTCTGGATGAGATGATGGGTCTTCATCTCCTCGGTGAAGGAGTTCATCAGAACGTCCAGCTCACTCTGGAACGCAATTCTGTACGCAGACTTTGGAGCTCGAGGATAGGCCGGAAGATCGTCGATAGACTCGTCGCGTGTATTAAGTGCGATTATTCGCTCGCCCAGATGCTGCATCTTGATACTAGCGACCAAAATATTGTCACTTTCAATCTCGTGAGCATCTTCAAGCTCTTGGAGACATTGCCGGATATAAGGCGTATACCGCATCGGCTCTGTCTTTTGGAAGCAGTGTGCAACACTAAAGGGTTAATGCTCTGATTCTGGTAAAAGTATGGCAAATATATGGCGGTGATGGTGGCTTACGATGACCTTAGATACCAAAGCCCAAGAAGAGCACGCCGCTCATCATTTGTCCGAGGACTGGGGATGTTCGGATTGAGGACCATGAGATCCGTTCGCTCGGCGATACGGGGTGGGCGGTTTAGGTTTAGGTCACAGGCCAGACTTGTTGCAAGATGAAGCAGATTGCCGAGCTGTGCGTGCATCATGCAGTGGTGATGGTACCAAGAAAGAATGGTGAGAAGGCCGTGGAGGAGGTCGAGAGACCGCTCAGCTCGTAGCAGCATATAATCGGCGACATGGTTAATGAGCTGGTACATGAGTCCTTGCATGCTCCTGTAATTATCGACGGATGCCACGGTCTTGATAGCAAGGAATAGAAATGGCCTGTCTGCAGACAGCTGTGCGGCAGTAGCAGGCACGCCATCATATGTCGGTAGGATGACGATAGGAAGCAGCGGGTGTACGTCCTTGCGGAACTTGTCCAGAAGGATATCGTCTGATTCGACTGCATCGGTGACCGTTTTACCAGCTTCGGGTCGGCAGATACACGATGGTGGTGCAAAGGAGTTGTATGTTGACGGGATGGTCGGCGGTGTGCTCTGGACTATATTGCTGGCATTTGAGATAGCCGGGGGAGACAGGGGGGACCGGGGAGCCGGGGGAGCCGGGGCATTTGCTGTGGGTTCGCGGCAAGGCTCATGCACATCTCCAGGGGAGGGGCCGGAAGAAGAAGCCGACGGTTCTAGGTGGTGAGTATTCGTACTCAAGTATACCACTAGATGGATGACCTATAACTTACCATCTCGTGTCAGTGATGGTACGGAGGGAGGGTTGTAAGGCGACGCAGTCTCCTGGCGGTCAACTACAGGCAGTTCCCCTGTTGCTCGAAGGAGGTCAACGAGTCCATTGAGACGTTCCTCCAACTGGGCAGTTTTCCTGCATAATGTAGTATGTCAGTAATTCTGGTGCAAAACAAATGGTCCCAATGGCCGACGCACCACAGTATTGGAGCGAGGAGAGTATCCGGGCATTGCCCATTATGGATGCTTGATGCGGCACACTGATAAATGCAACGGAGATTTAAATATGTAGAATCTCCGACGCTGGGCATACGCAGGAGGTGGAGGAGCAGACGCATACACACAGCCGAGTACTGAGGACAAAGGCATATCAAACTTACGAGGGCTTGTTTGCTCGCTTCTTTCTTGGCTTGTGGACTTGGCCTGTGCATGCCTTGAGAAGCCGTTCGCATCTAGAGAGCCGGCAGACAAACGGCGGTGTTAGCAAGTTACGTGCGCCCAGTAAATATACCCGAAAAGTGAGACATTGCGTTTCAAAGACATTTTATACATTGTCGAAACCTTATTTCGACGAGAAGAGACGAAACCCACTGCTCGGACCCCCACATAAGACACAGCAGGGAAGGGAATCAAGAAGCATAAAGAGTCATAACGGTAGGAAGAGCATAGCACAAACAAACCTGTCACATTTGGATTCGGGGTCCTCATTTGTCCGTATACATTTGGCCTTGGCTGCTGCACACGACGAGCAAGCCGCTCCCCATTTTGCAGTCGCCCGACCGCGATCTTCTGCGGCTGGCCGCGGCGACGAAGCTTGCAGAGGCATGACGCTTCCTCTGCGAATGCTTTGAATATACACGAAATATTTGGGAAACGTTCCAAAGACGAGAGGCAGAGGGCGGGCGTACAGTACAGCTGCCGTCCTGTTTTCTCGTCTGGCCTGGAAGTGTGAACGGAGTTTGACACGAGAAAAGATCGCCGGCGCGTTTGTGTGACAAATGGAAAATGTGCAGACCCGGGGATTTGGGGATAGCGAGGAAGTGGGGTGCGCTATCAGCTTCGGGCCGCAACCGGTAAGGCGTGGGGATCACGTGGGCAATACCCCGGAGATTATGGAAACTCCGGTGGACGACCACTGCTGTACATACCGGAAAACATCATCTGTTCATTTCAGAGCCGAGCTGTAGTCTCGTTCATTAGTGATGCCTGGATTATACGTACTTTGGACCTGTCCACATCTTGATACGTTGTCACGATGCAAGACGACACGCATTGAAACTAGCCCATACGATTGTTACACAAAACTCAGCGTTGAAGTGGTCAACAACCGTTTCTCTGGGTAGTTAGGCACTTTCGATACGCTGGTTCGAAGCACACATGTCAAGCATACCGACGCACACTTCAGCTACCACTTATCTTGGAGGACTGTGATGTTGAGGCCTGGGCTCGTACTTTATCTGTTTGCCGTATTATGTGTATTTTGTATGATGTGCCTTCAGTCTCTCCCTTGCGAATATGGCAATTTCAACCATAGCCGGCAGCACTTTCATGGAGGAATTTGACGCCTTTGTTGAGTTAAACGGGTAGTAAATTTGATAAGGACGTTACCAGAATCAAAGAGGACGACGAGGACGATAAATACAAGGCCATGAGATTTCGCAGTAATCTTCACCTCGACAGAGTTAGCATCGATAGCAGTTGTAATAGATGTTTAATCTATACTCGTCTTCTGATTATTTCATCTTCAGCAGACTTGATAAATAATTCTCATCCTGCCAGTTATATGACACGGACAGAGTGGGCAGGTAGTCAATTGGTAATCGATGTTCGAGGTGAAGTTCATTCTTTGTTTTGATCAGTGTGGTTTTCCAGTGCCGGTTTTCTGGGGCCAGCATTTCTTTGTTTATGACTGCTATTTGCGACCACACTGTTCAACTTGGAACAATTACTTGGTCAGAAAAGGAGCATACAAAGAACATGCCTGAGTAATACTCTTGTATACTCGCATTTGGTTTCTTGCTGTTCATGTCCATCGTGTTCAGTACTGTATTTACTGTTCACGGCCACATTGCACCATGTTCATCTCATCTACAATCATGTTCATGGCCGTCTTCCCAAATTATATATATAGACACCTTGGTGCCTACAACAGGATATATTCTTACTCTCATCTGGTCATCATCTTCCACAGCATCATAACCAGCAACAGTCATCTACATCGATCTCATCGGTTCGCCTACTTTTGTAAGTAGTATACCATTTTATAGAATATCCATATCGAGGTTTAATAGCTGCGCATTCTAGGCACTATCCCTTTGATCCCCCCCCCCCCTCTACCAAACCCACCCTCAACACACCTGAGTAGGTCTCGCAATGTTCAATATACGACGATCAAAACACAGGGTTGAAGGGCACAGAGATCCATCTCTCTCACAATCTTCATCACAACCTATCTTCTCACAATCCTCCTCTCGGAGACATCAAAGGCAGGCACCGCCTCCATCACATCACCAGCCACAACCATACATCGAGCCCGACTTCATGCCAAGGCCCGGCTTCACATACAACGCCTCGCAACCATATATTGAACCTGACTTTATCTCAAGGCCAACCGAGGTATACGATGCCTCTCAGCCCATTCCCCAGACGTCAAGCGCCGGTCCGTATGGCAACCACGCCAACATTCCGGATGACGCCTTCATCGCACTGATGAGAAAGGCCGAGCGCTACGACAAGCTCTATGCTCTTTTTAGCAATGCAGCCAGCACATTTTCCGAAACACATGATGGCGTACGTGGCACAGAGCCTCAAAGTGTCCTGGCAAAGCTCTTGGAGTCTATCAATGAGGACGGTAGTGATAACAGCTCTTCTAGTTCCGACAGCTCCGAGTCGGTGGCCTCCGAGACTCCCTCCACGGTGTCGCCGACCTCCAAACTCCGGGTTGTTGTCATGACTCGCTCCGAGTACCGCTCGTGGATGCGCCTTTCTGGTCTCAACTCGACCGTCAACAGTACCGGTAACGGGATTGGCCGCAGCGACTGGCTGCAACCCATGCGCCATGCGCTGTGCGAGCTCGCACTTCACACCAAACGTCTTGAGATGCGCTTTGGCACCAAGGACATGGACGTTGCCATCCAGCAGCAGCACAACCTCGAGCGCCTCTCGATTGAGAGCCAGTTCTTTGGTAACAAAACCTTCAACGCCTACGCCAGCGCAGAATCCAAGCCGGCCTCTGTCCTCATGGCCAACTTCTCTGACGAGATCTCTATTCTTGCCAGCCGCCTGAACCAGGTCCACAGAAAGGCCGAGGCCGGTGTGGTGCCCTTCTGTGGCCACACCATGGACCTTGGCAAAGACTCGGTGTCAAAGCCAGGCCGCAACCCCAAGCTGTCTCGGGCAGAGTCATATGGCATTGCCGATCCCAGCACAGCTCATGTCAACAGCGACTCCAGCTACTTCAGCCAGTTTGACGTTGCCATGGGCTACAACCTCATTGGTCTTGCTGCGGATACGCTCAAAAGCTTTACTCCCAATGGCCGCTTGGGCGGCTCGAGCATGGAACCCAACCAGCTCGCCACCTACACTTATGGCCGCTGTGACGACGACATTCGTCTCATGATGGGCAATGAGCAATGGCTCAATTCCCGGCAAATCAAGCCAGCTGCACTTTTTGTACAGTGGCTTCACATCTCTTCCAGTCAGGCATTCCATGACTCTCAAAACTACATCATCCATTCTATCGTGGCCAGAGCGGCCGAAAACCGCGCTGGTGGTGTATGCAGATGCATCGGGCCTCCTGCTCGACCTCACACTTCTTCTTTTGCTCGCGCACCTCCCTCCTCCTCGGGCCGTGCTTCTTCTTCATCATCATCTCGAGCACCTCCATCCTCTTCATCCCGGGCACCGCCTCCTTCATCCTCATCCCGGGCTCCCCCATCTTCACACGGCCGTGCGCCTCCTCCTCCTCCTCCTCCCTCTAGCCACGGACATGGTCTGGCCTCCCACTTCCGCCGCTCTCGGCGCGAAGACGAGCCCCAGCAACGCTGGCGGTAGAACATCGTAGTACTTAACTGGCAGGTACCAGCTGAGATGCAGTTTTTTTTTTTCGTCATTTATTTTGCATTATAAACCGTAGACTTTCTATTTCGTACATTTTTACTTTTATCTCTTATCCCCCCCCCCCCCCCCAAAAAAAAAATTACAGCTTTTTCCCCATGAACTTTTACACATCTAATATTGAAATGACAAACAATCAAACTTGCTTTCTCTTTTTGAGGAAAAAAATCAGTTCGTAACAAAAACTAGAAGTTTCGATTTAAATGTAAGAAAAGAACTTCCAAAAGTAAGACACAATGCTTTTAAAAAAAAAATTTTTTATGATAGACACATCTTACTTAACATTGACAAAACAGATAACGCCTAGAAGTATTTTTTTTTAAAACAAAAAGGAAGTACAAACATTGCGAATAGTATTCGTTCTGGAACCAGCCTGTTGTCCCGGCTATGCACCCACCACGGCCGTTCCAAGTTTTGCCAGCGCATGGCCGTACTTGTTGGACAGGCAGTTTTGGTAGTGGCCCGTATTGCCTCCACTGTTGCCGTTGTTGCCACCGTTACCCCGTTCCCGCCTTGACAACCTCCACGATTTCCTCTACTGCCTCCCTGGTTATTACCTTGGCCGTTACGTGATTGCTAATAATTTTATTATCGAGATACCTGGCGTCCTATATTGAAATGACCAAGCCCAAAACAAGCCAAAGTCCCAAAGAAAATAATTCAGACGGCACCCGCTGGCCGGATCTACCTCCGCTCGCAATCAGCACCAGCGTCCCCGTTAGCGGTGTCTCGTCACTATTGCACATGTTTGTGCACGCCCCGGGCCGAGGAATGTACATGGAATCGGTGTTGTTGAACACCATTTCGATCCAGTGATCTGCAGGTAGGCCGCCGCATTTGTCGACATGTTACCGCTTTATGTACCCGTCGCTCCAGCTATTAAACATCCTGCGACGGATCACGTGGCGCCTGGAATGTAATAGTAGAGGCCAACTGACCATCAATATACCACGTCGTTGACCCAGGCGTCCAGTCCATGCGGTAGTGAGCCCACCCGCTCCATCGACCAGTACTGGGCATGGTGGCGTTGCGTGTGGCTTGCGGTATGTCGCCGTCAGTATTCCACGAGGGCTGGTTTGTGAACTGAACACGTGTCGACAGGTCACGCGTCCAGATTTCAAGGTCAGACTCCTGAACTGTGTTTAGATTACTATTTGTACCTGGACGGTACGTAAATGAACAATGTGGCGTCGCTGCCTGTGACATCAGAGTTGTTTTGCTTCATCATGGCTCCATTGTTCCAAGTCTGTGCCTGCCACATGCTGGTCCTGTTGACAGACTTGAGAAGTCGTCGACGGGCGGTGCACTGGTGCTGGACTGCGCACCGGTGAGGACAGGTGATGTGTGCGCATATTTGGACATGGACCGGAAATCAAAGAAGCTGTGATGTGAGAAGTAGTTGGATGTCGAGCTGTTGGTGCGAAAGCATGTACAGTCTGAGTCGACTGTCAAGGGGTATCGTGCCGAGCTGGACGGTGGTGTCGCAGCGTCGATGAGAGGCAGTGATGCTACCGCTACGGCGAACCATATTCAGGCGGTCATGACACCAAACGCAATAATAAATAAAGAGATCAGAAAGCCAAGGAGTCTGAGAAAAGAAACGAAACTTCTGTGATGAATGATACTGTTCTCATGCAGCTTTCACAGTATCAGAAAGTAATAAAAAAACCCAGAATCAAAGGAAGCCTGGAGCAGTATCATAAAGGACTGCTAGTATGTAAACAACCACACAGTACATAGAATAAACAACATTGCAACGTTCAAGACTAGTCTATGCTTCTTTGCTGCAGTTACAATCCACATGTTATAGTTTGTGGATGTCGATAACGTCTTCAAGGAGATCTACATTTCTAGATTCTCGCGTCATCTGAACAGTGACCAGTGCAGTGTTGCTAGATGCAGACTTGCGCTACGTGGTCTCCCGTCATAAAAAAGGTTCCTAATAGTGTTTCTTTTTTTCCGATGCATATTGTATTGGTCTTGGGCATATAGAATATATATATGAAATCCGAGAATGACTCTAGAGTCTTCCTTGGGGAGAACCGAAACATTAGCATGTGGCAAGCCTTCACTTGTGTTTCTGCTGTGCCGTGCTAGAAAATCACAGGTTCCAGACCAGGCTGCCTCTTATATCCCACGTTGCAAAGCCGATAGTAACTCGGGGCCAAATAAGTCCAAAGAGGTGAGATTTATATTTAACCAAAACATGCGGGAGTCCTTTAAGTGATGTAGGCGACGGGGTAGAGCGGTACGCTTATTTATCCCGGATTGCCATATATTAAAGAGAGCACTATAGCACCGACAACTAAACACCATTCGTGCAAGGTGCAACTTGACTCTGAGAAAAAAGATGGGCATCATAATGAAGATGCCAGCCAAGGGGGTGGCGAGGCAGAACGGCCGTGTGAGGTGCAGAAAACACGACATGTCTGTTGTTCGGGCAAAGCGTTCATCAAGGGTACATGAAGTAATATAGCAGAAGAAAATCAGTCCCTTCTCTTAATTATCAAATAATATACGATAGCAAAACGACGAGCTTCGACGCCACCAAAACTGATTATAGGAGCCAAAGTTTGTATTTACTTGCCCCTAATTTAGAAAAGTACCACTGGATTCTAGGCTCAGGATAATGCCAACACTGTTTAGCAGTTAAGATAAGAATATTAAAATAATATATTTACAAACGAAAGATCAAGAAAGATTAAGAGATATCAGTAAATCTTGAAAGAGAGAATGATACCGTTAATAGAGACCCCATGTGACAGTCACCTTACGCCCCGTGATACCATTGCACGCCATCACGCCCTTGGCACCAACCTTTCCGGAGCCGCCATAATCACGAATCGAATCTCTGATAATGTCAACAATGTCCTTGGCACCGACATTGAAGCCCGCAATACCACCACCATTTCCCTGAACGCCGAACCTGCAGCTGCCGGCCTGGGCGATCTGGTGCTGCGCGTGCACCACATTCTCAATCTCCCACTCGCCGTCAGTGTGGTCAATGTTCTTGATGAGGGTTTGACAGTCTGAGACCGACGGCGATGCGTCGGATGTCTGGTCGACAAAGGTTGACGCCTCACAGTCGCTGATGGACACGGGCAGGTTGCATGGGTAATTGTCGGCATCCTTGTGGTTGTTCTTCCAAGCAGTGCGTGCCTTGTAGCCGCCACAGACGGGAATGCGCACATAACCGGGGGTCGTGACATCCAGGTTGATCAGGTCACTGAGCGAGCCCTCGTCGCTGAGGCTGGTTATGTCGCCGCCGTTGTCGTTGCCATTTTTGCGGTAAGTGCGCACAGCACCGGCCACAAGCTCGTCGAGGGTCAGGCCACCAAAGGCCCCACCATCCAGTGCATCGATACCGACACCAGCCGCAAACTTGCCAGAGTCATAGTCGCCGTCAGGGTACACCAAGAAGAACATGGTGCCATCATAGCACGAGTAGCTCGCATTGGCAACATCCTCGGTCAGGAACGACGCATAAGCGATATTCTTGTTGATAGTGTATGAGCAGTCGAAACCAGCGTCAATGATGACGGGGTACATGTCGGCCTCCTTCCAGATGGCCGGAATAGCATAGGCAAAAAGGGCCTTGGCCATCATAGTCTCAAGACTGACCATGGTATTGTCGTCAGTCACGTCCAGGAGTCCAGAGCCGCCAGTGACCATCTGGCCATCGTCGATTAGTGTGCTCAATTTCTCGATCGACTCATCTTTGCCGTTGAACAGTTTATCGAGCATCGACTCGGTTGTGATCTGCCATGCAACGGTGATCTGGCCCATGTAGGCAGAGAATGTGTCCTGGTCATCGGCTGTCCAGCCCTCGGCACCATCACCATTGAGAGACTTGTAAAGAGTAGCACCCAATGTGACAATCTCAACCAACGAGTCCCGGGTCTTACCGGCCTCGTCGCTGGTGATACCCTGCTCAGTAGCATAAGGAAGAGCGGACAAGAACTTGGTGAAGAAGCCGGAGCCAGAAATGGTACCAACAAGGCCGATGGCACCCAGAAGAATATCGAGCCAGGAGTCGTCCTTCTCTGGGGGCTCAGGTGCAAACGTCTTTTCAAAGCTGTCGAGCTCAGGCCCAATAATGTTTGCCGATGCAGAGGTTATGGCGTTGATGTAGTCTGCGAACATCTCGTGGATCACAACAAGAGAGTTCCAAACCTGGTAGCTGCCAGCATTGCTCAGGTTGCTCGTGACCAAGCTGCAGCCAATTGTTGTGAAGCAGTTGCTCGTACCCCGGACCGTGCCACAGTCAATCGCATTGCCGGGACCGTGGGCAGAATTGGAAATGGACCCGGAAAATGTAAGTATATTTGCGGGTTTGTGGACTGTCTTCCAGCGGTCGATGGCATAATCCCAGAAATCAGCGGCATCAAGCTGAGCCCAGCGCCCAGCTGATGTGAGATCAGTACTGAGATCAACTGCGGGATTGTCACAGGTGAGTGTTGACCCGTTTCCACTGCCAGTGTCGCCGCTGGGGTTGCTTGGGTCAACGCCTAGCTTGACATTCGCGATGAAGACGCTCCTTGAGTCAGAGCCTTCAGGTGCGTCGTTAAAGTCCTCGATATCGATCGCCTAGTTGGTTGTACCACCCATGCTGAGAGACTCGTACGTGGTCAGCCGCTCAGCCAAGAGGTTTGATTCAATCCATGACACCAACTGGTTGCCGTTGTACACCAGAATGTTGCTGTGGCTGTCTTCGTCGATGTACGAGAGTGTGACCTCGTCGCGACCAGAAAGAGATCTCTTATTGATGCTAGTGCCAGCAATAATGGACTTGACCTCAGCGTCGCCCAGGTAGCCAGATGTGTTTGTGCAGGGGCCGGCAGTAGCATCAGACACTGTCGCAGAGCCAGTGAACTCACAGCCTGGGGTGTAGCAGCCCTCGGTGGCCATATAGAAAGACCGGCCATAGCTGGTGACACCGACAATGACCTTGTTGGATGGAAGACCGGCCTTGGTCACCATGGAAAGAGACGTTAAAGTCTCTGTCAGGTTGATTTGACTGCGCAGACAGTTGCCGTTGGGACAGCCTTCTTGGGCCCAGGAGCTTCCATAGTCCCACTGGCCGTGCAAATCATAAGTCATGTAGATGACATAGTCGACGATGGCGCCAATCTTCTTGATAGGGAATGCTTTGAGGTACCAATATGAGGCGGGGGCAGCAATAGACACTGACTTCCCGGGAAGCAGGTTCTTCAGAACAACCAAAAAGGCCAGGTAGTTATTGCCATCGTCCTCACCGCCGGGAGGAATTCCCGGCATATCCTGTGCACCAGGGTACTCCCAGTCAATATCGACACCGTCCAAGTCGTTGTCGATAATAAAACTTGCAATAGTCTTGGCCAACTTGACACGGTTGGCTGACGTGACGCCCTCGCGGAAGATCATGTATGTGCCGACATCGGTCGAGAACGCCCAGCCACCAAATGTCAGGATGCGCTTCGTACCAGACAGGCGCGTAAATGCATTGAACTCGTACTCGCCAAGGACATCGCCGACACTGACTGTCGAGAAATCAGCTGATACAGTAGCAAAGGAGAAGTGTATATGCGTGTACTTTGAGACGTCAATCTGGCTGTGGTCCTGGTAGAGACAGCTGCGACCGAGGTTGAAGCCCTCATAATAGCCGATACTGTAAAAGTTGCTGCTGTCCGTTTGAATGATATCGGTGCCGCAATTGGAAATGCAGCCGTTGGTGCCAGACTTGGCTGTGCCAGGCGCACCAGTGCCCGTATCCGTACAGAAATCCGAGGTAGTACCGCACTGGCCCCAAACATCGCAGCAGGCGTTCAGGGGGCAAGGGTTGAGAGACGAGATGTTGACACCCGCCCCGGGCTGCTCCGTGCCGGTAACGGTAGGGCCACAGACGGCATTTGGGTCAGCGCCAGGCATGGGTGCAGTGCCGCTGCTGAGACAGATGACAGAGCCAAGCATCAGGTTGCTGCATCCGTTCCAGCCCCAGGTATCGGCGTTGTACTCCTCCAAGAGGTCATTTGTGAGGCTGTATGCAACAGCCAGCTTCGAGCAGCTGTCATCTGCGATAACGGTGTATGTGGAGCAGGATCCATCCTCATTAGGCTTGGGTGCGTAGTCAGGAAGAGTGCCTGTTGTGCAGCAGGCGTGCTGGCCAGGTGCAAGACTGGAACAAAAGTCGGCATCCGAGTTGATCTTTGAGAAATCGTCACCAGAAATACCACACTTGGTGGCCAGGGACTCGCAGGTGTCGCCAGAAATGACCTGCACAGTCTCACAGTCGGAGCGAGGAAAGAGACTGTGCGAGCGGCGATAGATGGAACGATGGTGGGCATGGCTGGCAGTGCTGTTGGAGACGGTGGCGTTGGCAGTCTTGTTGCTAGAACCGGTAGGGTCAATGAGGGGAGACAACAGCACTGCATCGCCGGCGAAAGTCGTGCTCTTGCCGCCAAAGTCAACACAAGTACCGTTGGCCCAGGTCTGCATGGCATGCTGGATCGATGCATAGGTGCGATCACTAGTGGCCATGAAGCCAAAGGTGTGATCCGCATCAAACTTTGTGCCGCATAGCTGCATGCCCAGAGTACCACTTGGGATCACCATGTCGTTCATGTTTTCAACGAGGTATTTCACCGTAAAGGAGCCAATATTGACAGCTTGAAGGTCTTTCCCAATGTAGATACCGGCGGCAGCGCTTCGGTACTGGCCAAAAATGACTGCGGCCTGGTTCTGTGGTGCATAGCCGCTTGTCAAAAAAGACTTGAGCTGACTTGCCACAATCTTCATGGAGCTCTTCGTGATCTGACCACTACTGGCCCAGCCGATCTCATAAGTGGCATTGATAGTCTCGACTGGCGTAGTGGCCAGGAGGGAGGTGGTGTTGTCTGGCAGCGCGGCAAAGTCGTCGATGCTGCTCGAGCAAGCACGGATGCGGGTGCTCGTGTGCGGACCATCCACTTCACCGTAAATGTTGAACTGGTGGAAAATGGCCTTGTCACATAGCTGAAACTGGTCAAGGTCACGGTAGACGGACCAGTTTCCCGGGTTGGGGCCGGACACGCTGCAGCGTGTTGGGCAGTTGTCGCGGCCGCGGTAGCTGGGACTGGTTGGTGTCCGGAGGCCCGCGTTGTATGGGCTCAACAGGCGAGCTCCACCAGGAGCAATGAAGCCCGATCCAAGCACAGCAAGTACTGCACTCAGAATAGAGGAGGATGTCACCATTGTCATTGATTATCCTGAGAGAAGAGAGTGACAACTCAGAAGAACACAATGTGTGTGGTGAAGACGGTTGAGGGATGGAGGTCAAGGTCAGTGATGATGCTCAGAATCCAGGAATTCCAGCACATCTTATTATCAGCTGTAGAGTAGACTAAAGGTAAAACCTTTACATCGCGGTATCCGTGTAAGTGCTTCAGGGCTTACACCAGCACCGCCTAGTCGTTCTCTCTATTAGCCGTGTTTCCCTTGGACCAATAGCTTGTAATCGGCAACGGGAGAGACTCCGAGCTCGTCTTAGTAGGAGCAATAACATTTCCATCACTGTAAAATACTTGTTCCACGCGTGGTTAAGGTGGATGCCGTCCGTGGAGGACCATTTTTTGTTCATACACTTATGATGTGATATAGGTCATGTCATGTTCTCAGTATTGACGATAACTGTCTTGCCAAGACTATGATAGCTTATGGAATGTAAAATTAATAGAGTTGTATAGGAAGCAACTTGTAAAACCAGGGTACAGACAGAGTAGGAAGTTGACACTACATCAGATGTAAGACTAGGAGCCGTGATATGATGAGGCAAAAAGGCCGGCCGTCGTCGAGAAATGTCATGTAGGGCTGTGTTAGAGTCAGCATGTATACTTAATGTAAGCCTGGACTAGACAAATACAGCAATGATGTGCGCGTTATCCTACACGACTTTAAGAAATTAACTTTCTGATATCGGTGTGTGAACCCTTTGTGGGATCATAACAAGGCTACATCATGTGGGCATGGATGGCAAGGCCCCAGTCTTACCGTGTGCTGACAATCTTGTGAGGTGGGAGTCTGTAATCCTCTGCCAAGAGGGAATCGTCATCTCGCCTTATTCGTCTTGGCCAAGGCTTGAGTTACTTGTTACATCGAAAAAGGGCAGCATCAGACTGAGTACTGTGTACATGCACTGCGGACACAGCCGGCTCGGTCTTTGCACCCCTGCATTAGAAGGTCTGTGATCCAGGGCTCGAAGTGATTTATTCAAATATGTCAAAGTCGTTTCTCGTTTTTAATCACTTTTTTTCGGACTATATCATCCGTTTTCCAGGGTAATCAATTTACCTCGCCCCTATAATTTTCGGGCAGCGGCCTACGAGTCCGGGCAGGATTCTACACTTGCTGATAGAAGCATCAGCCCGTTCTATAGAAATATATCTATTTGCCAAGCGGGTTGTACAAACTCGCCGTCCTGCAGTCTAACTACCCAGCTGGGCATGGAGCAGTGCTGATCATGATGTTGGTCTAAGTGTAAAAGATGTAAGTAATAAATTAGAAATATTAAAGTCTAATAAGCATAACGTCAAAGGCTGACTCAAATCATTACGAAGTAGATAGACATAAGCAACAAGATAAAAATAGGGGAAAGCAGTTTACTATGTACACTATCCACCACTAAAAACCCCTATTTGCTTGTCGTTTCTTATTTTTTTTTATTTGCATCTCTTGGCGCGTTAAATTAGCTTGCAATAATGCGTCTGCGGAAATAAAAACATCTCTTATATTGCCAGCGCAAGAGTAACACCAACGACTACTGCAAAGCCAGCACTCCCAGCAGAGCGCAGACCGCTCGCGGCAGACGTGGATGCTTTGGCCGGGCAAGATATAACTGGTGTCTTGTTGAGACAGGCCTTTCGAGTGACAGTGGCAGACACTTCCGCGACTGCAGCGTCGTCGAGGCCGACAGCACAAGACGACGGCACAGCATATTTTTCCTCTTCGGAGAGGACGGGCTGGACAGCGCAGGTGTCCTGATAGCCACCATCACTTCCGTCAATGTCAATGGTAGCGTTCAGTGTGGTAGTGATGTAGAAGGGCGCGGTATTCGACGTGGTGCCGTTGCCGCATGTCGCATTGGCGGCGGCGGCGGCAATATCAGGCTGAACGCCAGAGCCATCAGTAGTAGTGGTAAAGAAGATGGTGCGAATCTGTGTGTTCGGGTAGTAGTTGCTTGCCGTGTTACTGGCTCTGATACCTGCCGTACAGTTGGCCGACGACACCTCCAGCCGCAACTGCCACTGTCCCGCTGTGCCAAAAATCTCGTCCAGGATGGTAACGCCGATGTTCAGTGTGCCATTGCTAGAAAACGCGAGACGGTTTTCTATGACATAGGTACCTGTGTTGTTGCTATTTGCGAGAAAGTACCAAACGTAAAGACCCAGCGGCGCCACCGCGTCGGCGTTGTTTACGGTCAAGACCAAGGGCAATAGGGCGTTAGCATCGTAGGTGGCGTTGCGAGGGAAGACAAGAGTACTGTTGACCGTTGTTGGAACCGAGATGTCAGCGGCCGCTATGCCGGCGGCGGCAAGCAGAGCCGCGGCCTTGATAGAGACCATTGAGTGGATGTAGGCGATGGGAAAACGAAATATTAGTCAGAACTGAAGTGTTTGGGTAAGGTAAGACGGATGGATAGAAGAGAGAGGAAATGCGAAAGAAAGAAAAGAAAAAAACAATAAGTAAAAAGAGGAACTAGAAACAAACGACCAAAGACTAGAAGACAAGACACGCCAAATGATAGAAGGTAAAAGACAAGACTTGTGTAAGTGCCAGGTTGGGTGAGAAACAAAAAGAAATCCTCAGCAAAAACAAAGAGGGCTAGACATGCTCTAATCCAGGCAGGATAAGCCTACAATTAAGCATAAGAATACAACGGCGGCTCAGGTGGCGTTGTTGTTCCTGGCCGTTCCTGGCCTGGTATTTAGTGGAATTAATCTACTCAGTAATACTGGTAAGATGGACAATCGACGGTCTTATTGGCGATACAAGTGCCGATCTCAAACGCCAAGCTGATACCCATTCATTTTGAAGAGGATGTTCTAGAATCGGGGGCAGCAGGCCAGCCCTGATGAGACGATTCACTCGCATCCCTCAATGGCACATGGGTATCTAAAACATACTTTATCGTGACCTTCTAAAGCTATTTGAGAAGGGAGACGCGTGAACAAATCTGCGGAAAGTACCCGAAGGACGAAATGGGGCCAATAACCATCCTTTGTTCTGACGATGTGAATAGAGTCTCCTTATGAGGAAGACTGAATGTCTACTCGGTGTGGAGTAGAGAGGCAGAGCCATCGCGAGATGAGCGGATGTAAGACTGGGAAATCACTCCCTTCGCAGCATACCTCCGAGCCTAGCTCCATAGCCATTCGAGTCAGTTTCTCAGTGTCCCTTCCCGTCAGAAGTGGAAATTATATCGTGTGATCATTCTCCCCTGTTTTCTGGCTACCTTATGCCGGGTAAGGAAGCTTACCAGCTAGACTTACAAGCCCGGGGGAATACCAAAAGTAGACAATTAGTGGTTTCAGAGAACGGATGATCTCGACGGCTTGGCATAAGCTTCGACGACTCTGTCTACTTTCACAACCACCTCACATGCATGGGCAAATATAATATTGGATTTACTGAGGATACAAGGGTATATAAGCGCACATGTCAAGTACCTTTAGTATTATAATAGTGTAACTATTGATGGAGTAGGTACTTGACAAGGTGCGTTTACTTATGCCTGATACCTTCGTACATCGTCTACATTTGCACCCATCTATCGGTCTACAACGTTGTCATGAAAGGTCACAGCGGATGACATGGTTTGGTATTTGTCAAATAACACATCTATCAAAGTTAGAGCTACTTCTTGATGCCAAGAAGATAATACCAAAGACGTCGTCACCATACTCTGATAAATTCGGGCAGACCAAAAGGCCCTTTATCGAATCTGAAAATCAGTTGGCAAACGTGCTTGGCAGGTTCACAAGGCGAGATGGGACGGAGCAATCACCGCGAGCCATTCCTTTGCTGATAGATATATGCTTTTTTTTGTTAGCGGCCCACCTCACTAATACAGTAACTCCAAACAACTTGATTTTGCACTCTGACGGTCCATGTGTATGTGCAACTGTATATAGTAAAATAGTAAAATGACCGTCGGTGTGTAACACAAATACCCTTTGAAGCAGGTCACGTCCATCGGTTCATGTCTGTCTTCTAGGACTTGATTCCATCTCCTTGTGTTATCCAGGCTCACATATCGTCAAGTAGTCTCTCGTTTACTCACTTGATTTGATTGTAAGTGTACTCGAAAACCACGATCTTGGTTCAAAATTCAGTCCATCTAACAAACACAGCAATCATGAGAACCCGTTCCATTATTTTCGTTGGCACCCTGCCGCTTCTTGCGGCGGCTGCTGACAGTGGCGTTACGTGCTCCTACTCTACTGCTGCTGAGAGTGGTGATACATGTGCTACTTTTGCTTCGAGCTGGGGCCTGTCCGAGTCCACCTTCCAGGCCCTGAACCCGACAGCTGCCTGCCCCGATCTTGTGACTGGCACCGACTACTGCGTTTTCGGGACGGTTGCGGCGACATCAACCTCAACAACTCGCACCTCTACGTCTACTACGAGCACAAGCACAGCTGCTACATCGACGGCTACACTGCCCACTGTGGTTACTTGCGAGATGTCCACTGCTGCCAATGAGGGTGATACGTGTCGTATCTTTGCCCAGAAATGGGGCGTTGACCTGTCCTTCTTCAAGCAGCTGAACCCCTCCGTCAACTGCAATGACGCCCTCGTCGGTGGCGACAGCTACTGTATCACAGGATCCATTGATACTGTCACTGCTCTGCCAAGCACAACTGCTTCGGCCACGACCACGACCACCATTGACTGGAGCACCGATGTCCTGCCGACCCCAGTCTGGCCTGGCGAGCGACTGCGCCAACTACTACCTGGTAAAGTCAGGCGACAGCTGTGACACCATCGAGGCCAACTTCAACATTACAAGCACTGACTTTGAGGCGTGGAACACAAACGTTGACTCTGACTGCACAAACCTCGAGACGGGCTACTATGTTTGCGTTGGGCTGCAGCAAAACTCAACGGCGACCACCACGTCGGCAACTGCCACTGCCACTGCCACGGGAGTCATCTCGCCTACTCAGACTGGCATTGCCGCCGACTGCAGCAGCTACCACCTGGTAAAGACAAGTGATAACTGCTACAACATTGAGACCAGGTACAACATCACTGCCGATGAGTTCCATGAATGGAACCCGGCTGTCGATGCCAGCTGCGCCAATCTCTACCTTGGCTACTATGTCTGCATCGGTGTCGGTGGAGGCACCACTGTGAGCACGACCTCAAAGGCAAGTACGGTCACTACCACTTCCAAGACTAGCACTACGACTTCGGCCTCTGTGCCGACATTCACAGGTACTGCCTCTAACTATGACAAATACCACGAAGTCGTCTCTGGCGATTCCTGCTCGGCCATCGAGACCGAGTACAGCATCTCCATAGGCCAGCTTGTCAAGTGGAACACTGGCCTTTCTGATGACTGCTCCAATCTTCAACTGGGCTACAAGTACTGCGTCCACGTGCCTGGTGCCAAGGCGATCCCTTCACCTCTCATGACCGGCACATCTGACGACTGCACCACCTACCATCAGGTCGTTTCAGGCGACTACTGCTATCTCATTGAGACGGATAACAATATTTCAGATGCCGGTTTCAGGGCTTTGAACATGGGCATCGACGCGGACTGCTCCAACTTACTACTAGGCTACTATGTCTGCGTTGCGGCTTAGTCTTTGTGACTCACAACAGGCTGGCTACCATCTACATATATCTTATTCAATTTGCTTTGTGGATAATAGATCATACCAGCATTTTACTTTAAACGCACTCCATCCCTACGCAGAAACTGTAAAGGCCATTACAGGTTATAGAGCGGTAGGCAAATCAATGCATAAGATGTCGCGTACTCTGTGTCTAGCTCTTTTTTTGTTTTGTTTTGAACATCGTAATAACAACGATTTCAATTTGTGGATGATTTCTTATGATAAATAAGCTTATAACAAAGGCATAGCTTGATTTGTGATAGTATTTAAGTGATTGAAAATAAAAAATGAGTTGAATAAACACATCTCATATCTTAGTTTTCGAACCACAAGTATCACAGCACAAATCGCTTATTTTACGATTAATTCCATTTATAGTCGGTCACATTACATTTTATTTTACAAAATTCAAAACTCAGTGCTCAAAATTAATCAAGTTATGAAACTGACAAATAAATCAATAGAAGTAGATAATGCTATACATAGGCAACCCAAACAAAAACACAAGCGCACCCCGAATAGATCGAGCATAATTATAGCCTTATCGCTCAGTCCTCGATAGTGATGACTTCTGGCTCAAGCTTTGCCCTTTTCGCCGCGGGAGGCTCGTCTCCCGATTGATCAGGGTCCGACGCGTCCGAGTCCGAGTCCTGCTTTGATCCATCTTCCGATTCGTCCTCTACAGAGCTCTCACTATTGCTCAGACTATGCTCGTGACGGTCGAACTTTGTGCACCCTGGAATTTCGCCGTTAACCGTGTTGCAACAGTCCCACACAAAACCTTGGGGATATAAATGCCGATTTTCTTCGGTATCGATGGTACCATGGCACCTCTCATCATGATCAGCCCAGAAGTCAGAGTCCCAGTCCACTTCTAGCTCGCCTGCCCAATGTCAGTCTACAGCCTCGCATGTTTACGATGCAGCAACAGCATAGTCTAAAGCTTAAGCCTTACCATCGTGAAACACACAGACCTCGGTGCCTTTGGCCTCACTAGGCCCTTAAACCTTTTCGCAGCGGATGCAAAATTTGAGGTTTCTGTCTTGAAGCAGCCGCTTGCGTTTTGGCGTGAAATCAGATTGCGTTTCCGAATCCTTTAGGGCATTGTTGACAAGTACCGCTGCCTTTGCGCAAACACGGGGATCTTCTTTGCAAATTGTTTTGAGCACACTGAGACCGATCATAGCGGTTGCTTTTTCCACAGTGATAAGGTCAAGTTGGGCAGCCATGATGGGTGTAGTTAATGCAGTCCGTCTTTAGAACTATGCTTAAGTTGAGGTAGCCGAGATGAAGCTGTTGAGATCACGCCTATTCAAGAGTGAGCGCGTCTCGATCAATCTTGCCCAAACAGGAAAGAAGTAAACACGCGTGGCACGCGTGCACCGAACGCATTAAAAGTGGGCCAAATGCGACTCGTAACTGAAGTTCCCGCCGTCGCTGCACGAGAGTGCGATTAGACTGATCCAACACGTTCACTTCGCAGTGCAAAGGAACTGGATCGATCTCACGGTATTGTCAGGCCTTGAGGAGCTTGAGCTACTGAACATATATGACGATATGAGCTGGTGGGCTGGCCATGTTGCGGCAACGCTGTACAATAATGCTTCTACCATGCGTCAGCTATCTCTGTCTCTGTCTATTTCAGGATGCGAAAGGCTGCAGGAAGAGCTGTTGAGCAGATCCTATCTGGATTTTTTTCTCTGTCGTATGATCATCAAAGTACAAGGATCACTGTGATGAGGGCGCGCACGGTGAATAGGAACTTCAGCCTTTCCCTGTCCCGGGCCCCCTGCAGTTGAGATCTCTTAACCTCGGGCAGGGTGTATACCCTCTGAGTGCAAATAAAGTGCTTGATCTCACGGATCTGCGTACTTATTCTTACTTGCCAAGACGAAAACGACTGTGTCAATTAATATTTCGACTATTACAATGTAGGAAGTGCACCAATCACGACGGCAGCCGGAAGGCCACAAGTCTCTGAAATTGCTTTCGATGCATTTGGACACAGGAACTGCCCGAATCTGCAAACATTTAGTGTACAATGCTACCGCGAGGATGTTCGCGACATCTTTGTCATTGCAGCTTGCGAAAATCCAGAGTAGACGCAAAAGGTAGCACTCATTGTGAATACCCGTGACGACTTCCTGCATACCTCTGAGCTATGCTACGGGGGCAAATTCATCGATCTGGAAGGTGTCGATGACCCGGACAGAACACTGGCATAGCAGCTGACGGTCAAATTTATTGGAGAAGTCTCCGGAAACAGAGCCTTATTTGGTGACATTGAGAGTGTCATTCATGACGTCTGTAATGGTCCGGATGAGGACAATTACAAGATGGCACCACTATCTCAGCCACTGCATTTTCGCATGATACATACAGAGTTGGCCCCCACGAAGCAGGTCTTATGGCCCATCGAGGGTCAATTTCGCGAACCGCAAACTGTGCACCCAGACGACATTTTGGTGTCCCTAGTTGAGGAGGACCATGGCACTCTCAAAGGCCTATACATCACCGTGCCTGATATCGAACGAGTTGATAGGGAAGGATTCATGACTTTGAGCAGTGCATGGGTAGTCCCAGTCGGTTGCTACTTCGAGGAGAGAACATCTCGGTACTTACCAAGTCTGACTGCTGTACTGGAGCAGCTCACTGGGCTGAGAGAGCTGGCAATTGTGCCTACAAACAGCTGGGAGTTTTCGACCGCTGATGTCGACAACGACAGTACTCCATCCAGTACGGAAGAATAGGATCAAAGGGCCCCAGGCTTCGAATACGACATTGCTCGCCGTCTGGTGGCTGCTGCACCCGCGCTTACGTACGTCCGAGTTGGCAACCATCGATGGTATATCTGGAGAACCGCTGCAAGTGGCGTACTGAGGGATGGTAGCAATACGAAAGACGGATCCCGTCTCGTGCCTATCGATCTGGACGAGGCTCGGGATTTCGAGATTACTGAGTTCGAGATCGAGCATACCCTATACAGGTATCACACGACACTTATGTCGTCATAGTGTCTTCTTTGATCAAGTAGGTTGCTTGTTTCCTAATTTTCTATCTTTCATATATAAACTCGATTGATTATTCCGTGATACTTGTGTAAAAATAGTCTCATAAAAACACTAAAGTTTTCAGCTATGATGGGCCTAGTTTCTCTCAAGTACCCGAAAAGTAGAGGCCGGAGAGGCTGTCCTACATGATTATGACTTGCCGGGCAGACCTTCGGGGTATCGGTCACCCTGGACATTGAATTTTGCGCGGATGGCATCCAGCGCATCGAGGTCTTCGATTGTAAGATCAACAATCTTGAGGTTCTCCAACACTTTCTCGACAGTCGTGCCGCCAGGAATCGGCACAAACGTCTTGGGCATGCCTGGGCGCAGCGACTGGCAGCGAGCCCAGTTGATGGCAAGTTGCGCGGTCGTGCATCCCTTCTTGGTGGCATACGCAGTGACCTCGTCGACAAGCTCGAGGTTCTTGGCCATGTTCGCGGGCGAGAAACGCGGGTACATCTTGGCTGCCCAGCTCAGGTCCTCCTGGGTGCGCACCTTGCCCGTCAAAAGACCCCGGCTCATGGGCGAGTACGCGATAATGGGAATGTCATGATGGGCACAGGCGGCCGCAACACCGTCCGTCAGGATTTCAGGTGTGAAAAGGGACAGCTCCTCCTCGCACGCTTCGATCTTGGTGTTGGGGATCTTGGCGACGCGGTGCACAGTCTCCGCCGTGACCTCGCTCAGCGAGATGTGACTAAAGGCGCCCTCCGAAATGAGCTCGTTGAAAGCGTCGACGGTTGTCTCCCAGGGAGTGACGCGATCTTGTCTGGCGACCTCGAACAAGTCGATAGTCTTGCGGCCCTTGAGCTGTGCCTTGCAGTCGAGCACGGAGCGACGCACATTAGTGCGGCTGCTGTCGGCCTTGAAAGTGTTGGGGCGGTCCAAGCCGCCCTTGATGCTGAGGACAACCTTGTCGGCATCTTCGGGGTAGCGGGCAAAGTACTTTTCCAGGAGCACGAGGCTGTTGTTGTCTTCGGGGCCGTAGAACTCGCCGCCGTTCCAAAAGTTGGCGCCGGCTTCCAGAGCGGCACGCAAGACGGCAATCGCATCGTCGTCGGTAAGGCCATTGTGCGGGCGAGTAAGGCCTGTCTGGTTAGTGTAGCCGATTAATAAAAAGCTAAACAAATAAAATCATTACGCACCCATCAGGCCGAAGCCGATCGGGCCAACTTCTCTACCGGCGATTTGAGGCATTGTGAAGGTATGGGTTGGTGATTGTTGATTGTTTGAGTGAGTCGTTAATGAGTGGTACTTGGTTGTTGGTGACAATAAACAAAGAATTCTTTTGGTGTAGGTCTAAAGATCTGTATTTGTCGGTGTATTAAATGGATCTTAAGCGGTCTAGTTAGTCAGCCAAAAGGTGGGCCCACGACCCGTCGTGATGTCTCCTTTCTGGCCTCTTTTTCTGTCTTCTCTTCCCTCCTTAGATATCGATGCTTTGCCCAACCCGACCGAACCCATGCCGCCTCTATGAGAAGAGGAGGTTATGAGTGCGGTCGACGGGAGCATACGACTGAATACATCACCATTTTCACGAACGATTATAATCAACTGTACGTGTACAACGACAGTATTTATAGTTCTGCATCATCATCGTCGTTGCTGTTGTTGTGATGCTTGACGTCTTTAACCCCAGATCGGGTATATCGGCACTATCTCCCGTTTGATTGACATTACTCCGTGCCCATAGCTTTGTAGGGCAAATGGCGTAAAGTCCGACACTAGCACAGCCCTCTACTATAAAGGTAGACACTATGTGTAAAAAAGAGCGAAACAGAGCTGTAAACGCAGCCGGGACTTAGCGGACTTGACGCTACTTTTTGAGGCGACACAGTGAAATACTCCGTTTGTCAACTTCAGCGCTCACAGTAAGAAATAATGCGGGGTAGACTTTCGTAGATATCGTTGATGAAGATGATAATACTGGGTAAGTAAACTGGAGGGTCATTGTCCCAGTCCCGAAAATGAATTTGTTAAGATTGACGGCCTATATACACCTGCTTACATAAAGTCATTGATATGGGATCTGTCCGGTTCAACCACATTATTCAGCGATCAGCTTCATCTATTACTCATCGTCCGTATCAGGCAAGTCAAGCGAACGACGTCTGACATAAGCATTAGCAACAACTTGATTTAGCTTTGGATAAGAGTTCTTTTGTCTCCTACCCGAACCAGTGGTGTCCATCACGTCAGAAAACTAAAATTATTGCCAAGCACTTAGAAAGCACTTGGAAAGCAATTGGAAAGCAGCACAGCTGAAGACACCATAACCTATATGCAGCTTGCATGATGCCACCTACACTTAGTAGAATCAGGTACATAAGGCTGCCGTCGACCCTCACTTTAGGGATCTGTGATCTAACTCTAATCATATCACTCCATCTCTGGCATAACAACTACCGTGTCATCCATATATCTCAAAATGCACTTTGCACAGGTCCAGACTTTTGGGCAGCCCCCCAAGTACCTTGAGGGCCCCGATCTGCAAGCTCCGCGCGAGAACCAGACACGCATCAAGATCCTTGCGTCTGCTGTGCACCGTCTTGTGCAGATGCGTGCCGCTGGCAAGCACTTTTCTGCCCATACGACCCCGTTGGACCCTTCTTCTGATGGTGTCGGCATCGACGAGTCCACCGGCAAGCTATACTACATCTCGACTTTTGCCGCGCCCGTGTTTGCCGAGTACGCCAATGTTGACAAAAACCGGCTTGTTCCGCTGGACGAAAAGGCAGATCCCATTACTGTGGCCGTCCTCGCCAACCCCGTGTCGAGCTCATGGATGACGCTGCAGCACCGTGTGACAAATTTGCCCCCCAGCTTTACCGTACTGGTGATCGGCATCACCGGCACGAGCGGTCGTGCGGCTGTGCCGGTGGCGCGTCATTTTGGAGCAGGGCAGGTCATCGGTGCTGCCCGCAATGAGAAAGCCCTCCAAGCGCTAGTAGCCGACGGTAGCATCGACAAGTATGTTGTGCTGGGCTCTGACACGGAAAAGTTGGCTGCAGACGTTGCGGCACTGGGCCACGTTGATGTCATCCTGGACTATGTCTATGGTGCAGCGGCAGCAACGGTCCTCAACTCTATTGTGACCAAAGACAGCGACCCGGGCGAGACACAGTATGTCAATATCGGCACCATGTCGCAAGACGAGACGCTGGCTCTGAATGCGCAGACTCTGCGGGCCAAGAGACTGAAGCTGAGCGGATCTGCACCGGGTAGCTACTCGCTGGCTGCGATAGGCAAGGAAATTGGAGGCATTGTAAAGTTAGCGGGCTCGCTTTCCAGGCCTGCGGATGTTGTGCCATACAGTCTGGACAAGATCACAGAGGTTTGGGATACGGACGAGGCACGCAAGAAGCGGCTTGTTCTTTTGCCCTGGGGCAGTCAGTAGCCGACTGGTAGTAGCTAATTCTGAGGGTATTACAATTCTCAATCTACAATGACCAGGTAATATATGTGATTGATTTAGCCGATGTACTAACTAGCCAATATGTAGACTCAAGTGACAGTCTATCACCCGAATTGTGGGGAGATGCATCCTGTCTATGTCTTGGTCAGGATTTTGAAAAGACATATATTGACAATTTCCAACTCTCAAGGTACTGATCAAACACGTTGACTTTACGAATAAATCAAATGTTCTACAAATCACCAAAAATCGCGGCAGGGCTACTGCTTTTAGTTTGATACGCGCAGGCCGGCGTCTCATGCCCACCTATTCCATCGCCGTTCCCTACATGCCAGCAATTGCCAGTCCAGTCTACGCTGCCAGACCCTTTTCTGTCGCTGAAGTACACAACAACAGATAGCAATGGCTTCATATCAGCAGCAGGCATATGGCCGGCAAGGGGCAGCACCGTGTGAAGGCGCGCGACGAGTGGTACAAGTGCCGTCAACCCGAGATCCTACACATGCTTCAAGAAAACAAGTATGGCTACTACCCTGATCACAGCCAAGAGACAGCGACAGCCACGCGCTCAGGCAGTACTGCCAATATCCAGGTAACGGCTGGTGGAAAGACGGGCAAGTTCAAAGATACATTGTCCCTGCCGACAGGGGCCAGTGCGGTCGAGAAAGCGCCTGTAATCAACATTGGCGGCATTCAGAATGCGCCTTACCTCGCCGTCGGCATTTCTGTGATGGGCTTTGAGTATTCCAGTGTTGCAGCCGACAGCAACAGCAAGACGGAAGCTTTCTAGGACATCTACAAGGGCCGCGATATCGGCGTTCTCACGGCTTGGGCCTGGGGCTTCCACTGCACACTCGGTGGCTCGAATCAGACCGTGCGCGGGATCGACACGATGCGCGTCAGAGTCACAGGATGTTCACAGCTGGGCAAAGGAGCACTCGCAGCCGGTCTGTTTGATACCCGCATAGCCGTCACGATGCCCATGTCGCCGGGTGTGCAGGGCATGGGCCCCTACCGCTACCACGCCATGAGCGGCCTGGACGAGACGCTGGAGAACTCAAATCAAATGGCTGGCTGGTGGAGCGATTCCAAGCTGGGTACCTTTGTCAACCACGCATGAAGTCCCCCATACGACGCACAGACGATAGGAGCCGCACCGGCACCGCGTGCGCTCATCGTCGACCAACGCACGGGTGACCAGTTCACCAACAGCAAGGCAACGGTGGTCGTGGTGAACCCGGCGGTCAAGGCGGTATACAACTGGCTGGGCGCGGGCGACATGGTGGGCACTGCAACATGAGCGGCTTCTCGTCAGTGCTGCCGCTTGTCGAGAAGATCTTTTTCAACACGACGCCGCCCAACGACGACAACAACCTTGGGACATAAGGCACGCCGATGAGCTCGATGTTTGCGTGGGCCACAGCCATCCCAAGTATATGTATATTTAACTGGCAATATTTATCTCGCTCGGGTAGGATGCATTGGATTTAAGCTCTCGTGTTGTAAGGTGGTATGTAGATGGCAAAACAGGTTGTGCCCCGGTCGCAAAGTGATGTGGTCGAATAAAGGTTTCATGGCGCAGTGTATTTAGCTTAGATAGATGAGTAAACCCTATTTGCACTATGAAACAAACGTACAAAGTACATTGTTCGAATCGAGGTGGGGTACGGTCGCGCTAGGCACGCCAGAGCGCTAAAGAAAGCCCGTCATGACTCCTTTAACTCCTCCTATTTGCGTGGTCTCCGCTTTTAAATCTCTGTGCCTCCGCCGATGCCGTACTTCCAACTCACTTCAGTGGGTTGCTGTGTACCACGTCAGGGTGTTCTAGGGAGTTTAGGTGAGCTCTACGAGTTCTAGCGAGTTTCCACATGTCATTCTTTCCTATTGCCTCCACTCCACGTCCCATTGTCGGGCGCAGCTTCCCTTAATAGTGCCCTGGGCCAGCGCGCTAGTCCGTGTACAGTTGCTATTTCGGTATTATTGTATAGTCTTTTCTCGACCTTACATGTGTCTTCTCGGCCCTGCTCCTTCCTGGTTTGTCGAATCTGCATCTCGGCTCGTCTTGCATCTCACACCTGCCGTTCTACTGTCCACTGCTGTATCACCGCCTGCGATCCCTCGACACCTCGAAACCTCACGGCCTTGACGTAAGCTCCGGCACTACCAGTTGACAGCTACGGATCCTCCCGCAATCACAAACCGATCCCTACGAACCCGTCCTTTGGTCCGAGGGCATTTGCGCCATGCTTGCCTGGATGTGCCGAAGCCTCTCATAACCGGCTTCTCCTCGCCTTCGCCATCGTCCTCGACTATTTTTCCTTTCACTTATTTTACATAAATATATATAGTTGTTATATCACACCATGGCCGACTCTTTCACTACTCTCTCGACAGATGTCCTGCGAGCCGAGCTGGCCCGCCGCATGGGCAACAGCGATCCCTCAGCACCGCGGCCGGCATGCGGCTCCGGCAAGCGCGGCAACTACGAAACGGGCCTGCACATCTTTGCCCTCTTTCTCATCTTGCTCATCAGCACATTAGGTAGGACGCAATTTTCAAATGTTGACACATGTATAGCGCCAACTGCTAACCAACAAGCATGCGGTTTTCCCCTCCTGAGCCGACGCGCCAACAAGGGCATGCGTCCAAGCAAGATCATATTTCTGTGTCAACACTTTGGAACTGGCGTGCTTATTGCCACAGCCTTTGTACACCTGCTACCAACGGCCTTTATGTCACTTACCGACCCCTGCCTGCCACCCTTTTTCAACCAGGGCTACGAGCCCTTGGCCGGCCTCATCGCCATGGCCTTTGCCATCAGCGTCGTCTGGATCGAATCATACCTCACAACACGCGGCGCTGGCCACTCACACTCGCACATGTGGGAGGAGGTGCAGTCCGAGGACCATCATCACGACCATGATCATGGCCACAGCCTTCCGGGTGCCAGTCGTGCCTCAGGGGCTGCTGCTGGCGGCTTGGCGGCGCGACGGGGTTCCAGAAGCTACCGCCGGCCAGACGACATCGCCCTGGGCGATATTGGAGCTTCCGAGGGCTTAATAGCCGGCGCCTCGCCGCTGCCCGAATCGTCTCCTTTGCCACCCAACGGCAGCACAAACGGCAACAGCAAAGGCTACGCGAATGAAAGCCATCTTGGCGCCAAGATCTCAAATGGAGGTGATGACGACGACGAAGATTCCGATGATGATTTGGCCCTCGACATGGATGAGCTCGACCCGACGACGGACTCGACACACAACCCCGGCTCAAGAGGAGCTGGCGTTGGCGGCAACGACGACATTGAACCTGCAACATCCAGCATGCCCAACCCAGAAGACCAGAAGCGTCTGATGCTGCAGTGCATGCTGCTCGAGGCTGGCATTCTGTTCCACAGCATCTTTATCGGCATGGCCATTTCCGTCGCGACTGGCCCGGCGTTTGTCGTGTTCTTGATTGCCATTGCTTTCCACCAGTGCTTCGAGGGCCTTGCGCTCGGCAGCCGCATTGCCGCCATCAACTTCCCGCGGTCGTCGTACCAGCCGTGGCTCATGGTGCTGGCCTACGGCACTACGACGCCTTTTGGCCAGGCCATTGGCCTGTTGGTGCACAACCTGTACGACCCGATGAGCCAGACGGGCCTGCTGATGGTGGGCATCATGAACGCCATCTCGAGCGGGTTGCTGTTGTTTGCGGGTCTCGTGCAGCTGCTGGCCGAGGATTTCCTGACGGAGAAGAGCTACAAGACGCTGACTGGCCGGCGGCGGACGCAGGCGTTCTTGTCGGTCATTTCGGGAGCTACACTGATGGCCATTGTGGGCGCGTTTGCATAGATTTTGATTAATGGTGTCTGTTGCGGCGTTTCGGGACTCTTTCTCTCCATAGTATACAACTTTCCGCATATTTTTCTTGTCTTTACACGATCTACTTATTGTCTATGGCCATTTCATCTAAAGAGAACGGTGCTTTCTACCTACTTGTGTATAGTTCAAACTAGAGCATGCCACTTGATTTCTTTCTCTTTATCTAAATTTATTATCCTTGATAATCACTCCTTCAATATGTCCACATCCCAACCGTATGCTCTGTTCAACCTCTTTCCAATCAAGCGAACTGCACCTTGTGCCAGCTTGGTATCGCGGGCAGTGCTATTGCGAGTCCACGGCTCGTAGAACAGAATTGGTTGCAGCTGTCGTGCACCCGACTGCCTGCCGCTGCCTCGGGTTGCTGTTCCGTTGCTGACACTAGGGCCGGGGACGAATAGCCATGCAGATGCATACAAGCGCTCGACAAGCAGCCCGGCAGCCTTCAGAGCCCACACGATATCCAGCCATGTCACGGCAGGGGGTGTATTGCTCTCCTTGTCAGTTGCATCATGGAACAGGGCACGGAACACGCGGACAGACCGGCGGTCGACTGTTGTTGTATTGTCACTTGGCCCTGTTGCCGGCGTTGGCTCGGTTGCCTGCCGCGCAAACACATCTTCAATCCGCGATGACATGGAATTGCTAGACTCGAGCGACCGAGAGACACCCTCCCAGAACAGCGCAAGCTCTTCCTTTTCTGAAAAGCACTCTGTTTCAGCCGAAGCATGAACAGATGGTGGTGGGTGCACTCCGATGGTGTGCTCGTGGAGGCCACGCAGCCGTTCCATTGACATTTGAAAGTCCATTGTCAGAATCTCGCGAGTCTCCTTATCTTGCTGGATGGCCGTGTCGTACGCTCCGGCCCATGGTTGAAAGCGGTCCAGCATCGTACTGCAGCGAGTATAGACGCCGAGGGTCGCAACATGGTGAGCTACCCACGGACAAATTGAGTCAGAACTGCCGCAAGTGTCTCCGTTCGGATCCTGCTGGGACCGCAAGGCCTGCTCCAATTCATCCAGCAATACCTGCTGCCCAAATAGCTGCCGCGTCGAGTCGTCCTTGAGACTAGCGAGTGCCAACATCTCGTTAGCACTCGTTGCCGCAGCCTGCAGCAGCCCGATCGACTCGTGCTCAAAGCTCCGAACATGGTATATCAGTGCATAGAAAGAGAGCAGCACATCCCGGGGCAGCAGTCGGGCCACGGCCTTGTTGTTTCTTGCCTCTGCAACAGCCGCGGCATGCTTTTCCATCTTCTGCGCCAAGAGCTGCACTTTTGCATACACGATATGCCATATCTCTATTTGTGCCAGTGCCTGTCTGATGCAGTCATCGACAACGCCGACAGTGACAACGTCTTTGGCATGGCTGCCTGTCCAGTCAACGAGCGTCGACCGGAAGTATTCTGAGTCTGAGCGCAGCGCCAGCACATGGTCTTCTGCTTCGCAGACTTTGGCAAAGACAAGGTCCAGCAGAGGCTGCAGGTCAAAGGCAGTTATTGGCAGGCCGTAGGGTGCCTCAAGAGAGCTCAGAGGAACGTCGACATAGAGGTCGTCTACGGCATGTTTAGTGATCCCGTCTTGCCTACCACCGCCGCTGGCTAGAACTGTCTCGGCAGTGACAGCAAGGAACCGGTACAGTCTTGCCTGGATGGTCAGAATCCAGAGTCCCTCGCCCGGGTGTGCGCCGCGAGTCTCGAACGAGTCGTTGTCCTCGTTTCCATTTCCGTTGTCTTTGCGCAACTGGTCCCACGAATGCAATTGCCCATATGTGTCTGGTGTGCTGCGCCCGCTAAATAGCATCGAGTACTGGTTGAGGTACTGTGGCTGCAGTGCCAGACATGCTTTTCCGGGGTGTGTAGTCTCGAGGTCTGCCTCGGCAAACGCGTGCGGCCCTGCTTGAGAACGCGAGGTTGCCATGAGAAGCAGAGGACGCGTCGTCTGTGACAGGTCGTGAGCATTGATATGCGGCCACATAAACGCAGCGCGTTCGTTGTCTGTCCACTCGTCTTGGGCCGCGCTCTTGGTCTGTTGGCGGCGACGCCAGGCCGCGAGATCGGGGCGATGGACTTCGGGCAGCGGTGTTTTATACTCTTCTGGGAGACCCGCTGCTGCTGACAGCCACGCGGCCGCGAGCAGCTCTCTGCGCTTTCGCTTCTTCATGCTCTTCCAGCGGTGGAGCAGCAGCGGTTCGTTTTGGCCGGCGTTTGTTCCGAGCAGCGTTTTCAAGGTGTCCCAATTGGCAAAGATGGATTCGGCGAGCGGTCTGGCCTGGGCGACGACCTCGCTCGGGCGGATAAACAAAGGCATTGGCAGTCCGCCGGGCCTGCCGATATTGAGGCGCTCAAAGAGAGCGCGCTCCTCGTCGGTAAAGTCAGTTGGCTCCGACATTTGGTTGAACGAGTGTTGAAATATGCAGGTTGATAGTAACGGATACAAATCAATTGGCATGGAATGGCAGTGACAGCAAATAAATAACAAAACAGAATGCTAGCAAATATAAATCAATCTCGATCAATACACTTTGACATTGTACATCTTAACCATCGCATCACATCATGGTTGATCAAGGACACTTGGCCAGTAATCACGTGTGGTCACCAACTTTCACTCTGTGACAAATTTAACTGCAGACCAGCTTTCCATAACAGTTAATATATCCTGCCGTATCTTGGATATTAACGGAGATGCGAAGCGGGACGATGGAACGTCTAGCCGGGCTTATGGATCGTGACCTCCCGCATCCCCAAAGTAGATAGAGTGCCCTTTCTTTCGTCAACACACTAAATACACTCCACATCTATACAAAAGGCACGTCGTATGGTCTTGGCCCCTCGGTGCAGAACAGCACTACTATCGAGTCGCCATCGAGCTGCAGCACGTCGCGCGCATCGCTGCACACCTTGCGTAGGCCGGCCAGTGTCGCGGCTCCACACGGCCCGGCAGCAACGCCTCCGGAATAGCCAGCGTCGTCCACCATGCTATTGTCTGCGCCGTCCTTGTCGTCTGGGTTTGTTGACCTCCGGCTGCTCTTCATCTTGTTTATGCTGTTCCGTGGACTGCTGGCACCGTGCAACAAGTGCTGCACAGCCGCGTGGGCTTGCCGGTCAGACACGGCAACGCTGTAGTCGATGCCGCGCTGCAGGATGGGCCAGGCTGTCTTGGAGAGCGTACCACAGTTGAGGCCGCACATGATGGTGTCGGCTGTTGCGACCGTCACGCGCCGGCCGACGGCCAGGGATGCGCGCAGACACGCCGCTGTATCTGCCTCGACGGCGAGCACGACCGTCTGCTTCTCTGGCTTGATGCCGTCCTTGCCGTCCCACAGGGCCTCGGCATGGCTAGCAGGTGTGTCGCCAGTCTTTGTAGTTGTGGCACCGTTCGCGCCTATCGTCCTTGTCGAGCCGGTAATGACTTTGGTGATTTTCCTGTACAGGTTGGGCGACTTGCCCTTGTAGTGCTGCGTCACGGCTTGGGCAATTGACCCGACTCCGACGGGCACCACGACATGTGTTGCAACGCGGCCGCCTGTTGCTTCTAGCACCTGCTCGTCGGCCTCGACCAGCATCGTCTCGTAGCCTTCCACGACCCACTGAGGCACATCCTCGTAGCCGTCGAAGCCGACGTCCAGGATCAGAATCGACCCTTCGCGCTTGGCCTCCGCCTCGACGTACGACACGCAGTCGTCATAGTTGCTACCCAGGAGCACGCGCACGTCTGCGCCCTCGGAGTGCAGGATGGTTTGTGTCTCGGCTGGCATAAAGGCTGGCACGTACAGCCTGCACGGCACATTGCCCACATACCGTGCCATGCGCGCCACAGCCCGGCCCCAATTGCCCTCGGTCGTTCCCAGAATGCGCAATTGTTTTTTTGTGCCGTTGGCTATGCTCTCGGTATCTGCGTTCCATGCGCGCACAGCCTCGGCCAGCTTCTGGAGAGATACGGTCTGGGGCAGGCCAACGGCGCGAGCCAATGCACAGTGGACAGCCCAGGACGCGCCGAGGATTTTGAACGACGGCAGCCCAAACCGGTCCGACTCGTCTTTCAAGAACAGCTGTCCGACGCCGACCTCGGCCGCCAGGGCAGGCAGGCTGCGCAGCGGTGTTGCGGCATACTGTGGCAGCTGGCGGTGGAATGCAGTGACGGCGGCGGCGGCGGGCGGTACAGCAGGGTCAGTGAGTGGATTAGGCACGTGCGGTATGATGAAGGGTGCCATGTGGTTCAGTGACAGAGGCTGCGCAAACAAGGCAGCAGGCAAAGAGCGGCTATGCTGGCAGTGACGGTGGTTTGAGGGTGTCTTTGTAGCAATGGTGCGTCGGTAGTGAGGTATAGAGGTAGCTTTGAAGTGCGTGGGTGGTGTAGTGTCAATGGTCGATGGTCGATGGTCGACGGTCTCTAGATTCTAGAAATCACCAAATACCGAGGTTCGATCGAAATCAAGTGGTCGTTTGACCTGTGCACGATGGCGGCGAGGACATGTCTTTGTTTACGAGTCAGGTGTACAGAGTAAATGATCAGAGTCGAGAGTCAAAGAGTCAAGCGTCCTGGATCGTCTCCTCCGGTCAGAGTGACGTCAGTGAGGTTCGGGTCCTTCTTCTGTTCTTTTCTACTCGTACAATCACGCTCTACACGCAGCGGGTTTTAAATGGCGCCTCTATCGGGGAGCAGGAGCGCTCAGCCAGCAGCGGACGAGATGCGTGGAAACGTGGGAAAAGTGGGGTTCCCTACATCCCCATATCGCGAGTGGGTTCTCCTATGGTTTTCCCAATTTCCTCGTCTGAGTGCAGCCGCTTTGGGGGGGAAGGGCCCTGTCCCGAGACAGCAAAACGCCGATCTACTTCGTACGAAGTAGATGGTGCTGCCGATGCACAAGAACAGCGGGATGGATTGCTGTCCGGGGATAGCATTGAGGCTGTGCAAAATGGACTTTACGGTAAACAGGTTTGTCAGATGACTTTATGCGAGCAAAGAGCGCAAATGCCAATAATTATAAATGCAAAAATATTGCCCTAAATAAGCTCAAGCAAAAGACCATCTCGATCGCAACCGGCACGGCGGTAGTACATCCCTGCCTGATGTTACTGGGGCGTTGTCTAGTCGGGGCTGTCTCCCCGGGCGATGCTGTCGATGCTGTTCATGCGCAGACGGCGACAGCTCCGGGCGAAGCATATGCCGGTCTAGACACTATCCCTGTCATGTAGTATTCATCGCGATAGAGTATTGCTAGTTGTTTGGCTTTATTTTGTTGCATATGGAGGATATAAGTACATGGTCAGATGAATTTAGGGAGGAAACGCCTAATACGGTTCGGTACTTGTATTTGCTAGTACACAGCACCTAAATACATGTATCTCGTAGACTATATGCTGACTAATCTCATGACGCGACGTGATTTCTTTATTACCAATCACTTCATAATTGTGTGATTGCATGGCAACAACCATCTACACCTACAATGAATATCTTTAACAAAAACCGCAGCTCGGCCGGCTGCTGGACGTGCCGGCTGCGGCGTAAAAAGTGCAACGAGGCGCGTCCCGTGTGTGAAGGATGCGCGGCCCTCGATATCGAGTGCCTCTACAGCGATGAGCGGCCGCCATGGATGGACAGCGGCAGCAGGCAGCGCGCCATGGCCGATCGACTGAAGCGCGATGTCAAGAACCGGGCTGCATGGCGGCGTGAGAAACGCTTCATGCGCGACATTGAGAACGGCACATCGACAATCACGCTCGGCGAGAAGACAATCGTCGGCGGCACACACATCTTTTCCATGACCCCAGCAGCAACTCCGTCGGTTGGAACGGCCACAGACTCGTCGGCTGGCTCTACTCCGCCAACCGACCGGCAGCCTTCATCAGGGCCTGCCCCATTTGTGCCGCCGACCACGATCAATGCCGGCGCAACACCCCAAGCAACCTCGCCGCTGTCACCCCTATCTCCGCCAAGCTTGGGCCCGGAACGCGACCTCAACCTTATGATGGTCTACCTCGACTATGTCTTTCCCTTTCTGTACCCCTTCTGTCGGCCGAGTGTGCTCAGCAGCGGTCGCGGGTGGCTACTCGTTCTCTTGACCAAGAACAAGGCCGTCTTCCACTCGGCCCTGAGTCTGTCCAGCTTCTTCATGGCCGTCGTTGCCACGACGCGTGTGCAAGAGCAAAAGGCACTGCAAGGCACACTCACGGCCGAAGAAGATATCTCGGCCGGCGGTCACAGCGCATGCCTGGCTGCCATGTCGTCGGAGCTGCACAAGCAGCAAGAACTCTCTCTGCGCGAGCTGCAGCGGGCGATCACCGCCATCCGGGACCGGGACTGTAGTGGTGACTGCAGTGGTGGCTGCAGTGGTGTCTCTGGCAGGCAGTCGACAGAGCACTTGGTAGACAGTGCGCGCGTTCTCGAGAGTATCTTGCAGCTTTTGTCGTTTGAGTGTGTGCTGCAGCGCCTGGATAGCTGGCATGTCCATCTGGAGGCGGCGCTGTCGCTGTTTGAGCAGATCATGCTGGAGAACTCGGCCAACGAAAAGGGAAGCTGGTCGTCCATAATGGCGCAGCTGTCCCCATTCCGACAGCATCATCAAGATGAACAAGATGAACAAGATCAACAATACCAACAGGGACAAGGCTCGGGGCTGCTAAGCCAAGCACCTGTGCCGTTTGGCTCGGACCAGGCCGCACTCAAGTTCCACGTGTCGCTCCTGTTGTTTATGGACATTGTGACAAGCACGACGGTCGACCAGCCGCCGCGTCTTCTTCGCTTCCACCAGGAGCTAATTCGGTCAGACGAGGCAAAGGACACTGATGAGAAAGACAAGACTAGCGCTCAAGTCATGTACGACATGTTTAACCCGTTTGCCAATACAAAGCTAGGCATACACGAGGTAGTAGGTGTCACCAACTGGGTCCTGCTGGCTCTCGCGGAGACGGCAGCTCTGGTCGCGTGGAGAAAGGAGGCGGCAGCGGCTGGATACTTCACACTGTCAGAGCTCTTAGCACGGGCAGCGCCGATAGAAGCCAGTCTGCGATGTCGCCTTGCCTCGCTGGAAATGAAGATTGCTGCCGAGTCAAATTCGCCGTCTCGTCACAATCAGCAGCCCGGTTTCTACTCGCCCTATCTCATGACGGCAGCGGGCGACATGCGCGACATGGCCGGCCGTGCTACTTTCGCGCCGCCACCACCGCCACCACCACCACAAGACAAATACCGGGGTCCGGCTGGTTCAACCTCTCGATCGCACGAGTCATCACGTGCCGACGGTGCCGCCCATCTGAGTGTTGACGTAGCAAGTCATATCTGGGGTCTGGGTGTGCTGACCTATCTGCTGGTGGCCGTCAACGGATGGCAGCCAGCCTCCGAAGCCATCCGCCAGACAGCCGACCAGGCGCTCTTGGAACTGGCCGCACTGCCGTCGGCGTCGTGCTTGCGCGTGGTGGCGTGGCCGCTCTGTGTAGTGGGCTGTCTGGCTACAAGCGACCAGCGGCCCATCTACCGCGGCATGGCTGGCCAGATCTGCGGCGGGCAGCTGCTGTTTGGGTCGGTGATGGAGGCGCTGCGAATTATGAACGGTGTCTGGGCTGCACAGGATCTTCAGGGTAATACGGCCGACTGGGACTTTGGGCGGTGTTTTTCGGTCCTGGGCAGACGGGCATATCTATTGTAATTATTGTAAATGTTTGGTTTTATATATTATATTGTTCATTTTTGTATCAATATAAGAATAAATTATCGAACAAGAAACTGTTGCTGGCATCGCCATCTATTTCTGATATCGTTTGTGATATCGTGCTGTTATATCCCCGACCGTATTACCGTCCTGACAAATGAAACCGCTAAAAGTAGACCCAAACAAAGGAAACGCACATAGGAAATACACATAGGAGACGAGCAAATAAAAGACAACAAACAACGGCATAACAATTTAGACAAAAGCCACTGGAGACATGCTGATCCCGTCGTCGGTGCGCGAGTTGGCACGGCTCATGAAAAAGGGGGCGCGGGCTTTTGAGGAGGACGACGACGTAGCTGTCGAAGCCATGGGCAGGATGCTGGCGTTGCCGGTAGCCAGCGAGCCTGAAGTACCTGCACGCCCTTTGAGAGTGCCGTTTCTCAGCAGACCCAGGTCCCACCAGCCCTCGATCCGCTGCAGCAGGGTCTTGCGCCATGTCGATTCCTTTTGTGCCGTCTTCTCATTTGGCGCCGAGACAGGCAGAGGCAGAGACGACAGGATGGGTGAGATGGGCGACAGCGGTGAGTTGTTGGTGGTCAGGGGCGTCAGGGGCGACAAGGAGCTGGACTGCCGGCGCGAGTAGAGGTTGCCGTGGTTGGTGTGCAGCCGGATGGGCGACAGCTGGAACCACAGCGATCTGGGGGAGGTGAACGTAGCAGGCGACGGTGTCGGGGGGGTTGAGACCTTTGTCTCTGGAGTCTTTGACTTCTTTGAAAACGAAGACTTGGGCACGGTGAGTGTGGTCGGGGGGGTATACTTTTGAGTAAGAGAGCGCGAGTATTGGGGAGAAGAAGAGTCTACAGTCTGCACGTCGGGCACAATGGACGCGACGGGCGACGCAGAGAGGGCTGCCGAAATGGGCATCACGGCATGTGGTCCAGGATGGTATTGGTAGACGAGGGTGGTGGCAGTGGCCGTAGCCACGGAAGCGTACGAGATGGTCTTGGTCTGAGAGAGACGATTTTGATAGTTTGCGAATGGCGAATCGCGCGTCCGCGGACGGTCGAACAAGGGCGAAACGGGCGTCACGCTGCGGCTGCGGCCACCACTGCCACTGCCACTGCCGCTAGCAAAACTGCTGCCGATGCTGCTGGGCGTGCCCGTCAACGACTTGTTCTGGTGTGTCGGCGGCGGCGGCGATAGCGGCGTCGTCAAGCCGCTCCGCTCGAAATCAAAGTCCTCAAAATCGCAATCATCGTCGTGGTCGTCATCCTCATGATCAATATGATCGACAACGTGATTGCTCTCGTCCAAATCGCAAGCCCTGGTCTGGAAGGTTTGTATTTTGATCCTGGGTGGCACATGCTTCCGCCGAAGCCGTGATGCCCCGCACCCCTATTCGTTGGCTGCCAGACCCGACACGGGCGCATGGGCAGGGGCAGCCGAAAGGCGCGGGTGCAGAGTACGGCCGCCGGCAGACGGGTAGGCAGCGGCTGTCGGCGGAGTAGCAGCTGGCACGGCATTCTCGGGGTGCACGCTACTGCGGTCGTCGTCATAGTCGTACTCGTCGTCGTCCTCTGCTTCGTGCCACTTGCGCGCAGCCTCGGGGTCGATCTGTCTCTCTTTAGGGTACACGCCGGGATATGCTCCAGCAATCGGGGCTTGGGGATAGGCGTGGCCGGCCATGGGAATGATGGGTGGTGGGGGGTTAGCCGCACGCTCGGCAGCAAGGAGACGGCGCTGGCCGAGGAAGAGCAGACCAGTTGCAAAGCCGCTCAGAGCAAAAACAACAGACAGAGTGATTGTGAGGCCCCAAGTGGCCATGATGGCATAGCATGTGGTCTGGTTGTCGCCGACAAAGAGCATGTAGGACGCCGTTTCGGATGAGCCAGGGCTGCCGCTAACTTGGATAGCAAGCAGACTATTGTCGCTCTCGCTGGCAGACGTAGCACCGGGAAGAGCAGAGCAGGCGACTGCACCGAGGGGGCCGCCGAGGACAGCAGCAACGACAATAAAGGGAATGACGAGAAGCAGGTCGACGGCGCTGGTGGCGTAGTAGGGGAAGTGCGTGTCATCGTAGGCTGTGAAGGAGATGAGAACCCATAATAAAGCAATGCAGGACTGCTTGTTAGAATTTATCTCTGTGGAATACTTGAGCGATGAAGACTTACAATGACTAGAGTGCCAATGATCTGACTGGGGACGGCAATGTGTGTGTGGATGTTGTCACTGATAAAGTGGCCAGTCATGCCGATGACAGCACTGAGGGCAATGATCTGGCATGGCCGGGCGCCGACAAAGGCATAGCCATAGTAGCCGTGGTCACGGATGCCCATGGTGAGGAGGTAGAAGGTAGAAGGGCGGAGGAAATGAGAGAAATTAAAAAGAAAAAGACAGACAAGAGAAGATGGGGAAACAATAAAACGGAAAGAAAAGAAAGAAAAATAACAATATGAGGGGTTGACTGCTTCCTGCGCAGTGTTGCGTGAGCAGTAGATATAGTGCAAAGAGATAATAGAGAGGGTAAATATATTAACCGTGAGGCAGTGGTGTATGATATCACAGGTGTAAGGAGATGGAAGGAGAAGTTAACAAAAATTGAGGATATTCAAGGATGCCAAAGAAACAAAGATTGGGAGCGAGAGCAAAAACTAGAATGAGAGTGAACTAAGCGAGTGAGGTGTCTATGACGATGAGAGAATGAATGAAGATGAAAAAGAAGGTGAGAGAGAAGAGAGAGGGAAGAGAGGAGAGGGAAGAGAAGTGAAGGGGGACAGAAAGATAATAAAGAAAGTTAAAAAAAATAGAATATCAAAAGAAGAGGCGTCCAATGTGAGACAGGATTTGATGAGAGAACAATCAGACAATGAGATAGATGAAAGAAGAAGGGGAGATGACCAGGGTGAGCGAGAGAACGGTATGAGAGTATAGGAAGATGAGATGTGATGGGACGAGGACGCCACAGCACGCAAGATTGACAAGCGAGACAATAGCAATAGGATGGCCGATACAGTGCTGAACTGGAGAATCGATGGAGACCGTATACGATAAACAACAATAGAAGATGGACAATAGAAACAAGACAGTCGACAGGGACGAGGGTAGTTGCTGAGAAGGGGGGGGGTTAATGGGTTCCAAGCAGATGGTTGTGTCTCTCGTAACGTGACGGCCGGACTGTTATAGTTGTAGAAAAGAGAGTGGCTGATAGAACAAGAGTCGAAGGCGAGACAAGCGTGGATGGAGAAAGAGAGAAAGAAAGAGTGTCTGTCCTACCCGAGGTGACAAGAGTAACAATGGAGATGATGTTTCCAGGGATGCAGACAGCACACAACCTGGGAACGCCGACTCTACTATATACTGTTGATTTCTTCATCTTTTCAGCGCCGTGCACTCTTTGTTTTTCACAATGTATGAATATCTTGGTCGCAGCCGCCGTTATTTTTCGATCTTACTTTTGGATCTGGGATCTGGATGCCGGCCGTGAACGCGGCCTGGCGCGGTGTCGTCTGCTCTGCACCACTTGTTTCCTCGTTTCCTATTTGGTCCTGCTCTTACAAGGATAGTATCTTAATACTGGGTACTTGTACCTAGACGACCACTGTTTGACTAGCCGCCGTATTGGGACGTATCAGGTAGCATCTGCCAGACATGTCCCAATACCAGATGAACTGTTTCAGGCAGCTCAGCTTGATCGAGCTGCTCGAGCCAAGCTAGAGCTATGTTTGTCTGCAACTGCACCTGCGGCAGCATCTTGACGCACCCCATCCGCCAACAACCGGGTCCATCTTCATCGTTCCCTGCATGTCTTGTCTTGTCTCGCTGCCATGTTCGTCTTCCTGTCTTCTTGTCATATCTGCTCTCCTTCTCTACACACACTCTACCGAATACGAGAGCCACCGACGCCATCACGTAGCAATCTCCTGCTGTCTTGACTTCCCTGTCCCTGTCGTCTCTCGTTCAGTCGTCGTCTTCCTTGTCTTGTAGCTGCCCCTTCCAGGTCTGGATTCCCTCAAGGCGTACCAGATCCGGTGAAGACAAACGCCGTGGCTGACAACTCGCTTGTGCATCAAGGACTTGTACATAAAGACGCCGACTACAGAATATGGTAGAATAGGATAGGGACAGTAGCTCCAACATCTACCGCCTGCTCGGTACTCCCTGCGTCGCCCAATCGACCCCTTGTCTCTGACGTGCTTGTCTGGTCTGGACAGAGGTCGATTCAGGTACGGCCAGAATAGTCATGCAGGTACATCTATGCTTTGTAGAAGTGATTGGATGGCACTGGCCTGCTCTTGTTTCGGATCATGCTTTCTTTTCTTGCTGGCTTATGCTTTCTTTTTCCATGTCATTCTGTTCTTCTACTTTGCTTACAGGCGCCGACAAATAACCGCGCTCACTGCTCCACGGCGGCGGCTACACCACAGCGCCAATACCATCCAGTCGGTCGTCAATTGAGCTGTCTTTTATTTTGGTAGTATTCATTTGCATTTTAAATCTCAGACGTTGGCATAGACGCAGTATCTACAGCCCTGTCGTTTCACTATTGCCGAATGCAATACCACTCACACTACAGGCAGCAGCTACGCTCAGATCTCACATCGCTTCCCCAAGCTTGGTGATTGTGTACGCACTATTGTCCACGCGTTTCATCTTTGGTCCGCGCTTGGTCTCTGGCCTCTGACCTCCTACTGCAGCCTGTTCGCGGCCGAGGCTGAGCAGATCTTCAGGTCCGACCTTTTGACTGTTTGCTTCCGATTGGTGCTGCGTCGCAACAGTCAAAACAGGCTTGCGTAAAAGGTATGAATAGTTGCACTTGCTGCGTCTAGCTGACTTGTACATTTTCGGGTTGCGGGACAATGGACATGTAAACAACACGCGCGCTGGCCATTCAAACGACCGTCGTCTGTGGCTTGGAGGCTGGTCTAGATCGTGTTCGAATGTCCTCATTGAACTAAAGACATAGTGTGATTTTAATTTGCTTCATGGGAGGAGTTTATGCAGACAGGAGTGAGATCACATAATGGAACCAAAGGCAACTTGAATATATGCATTATTGGCAATAACACTATATACACTTCAATGAACCGTCTTGGGCAATATCGGCGCTGCTAGATGCAATCAAAGAAGGACAATAAGATATGGACAGGCTACCTTGTTGAACCGTGGCAGGATAGTTAAGAGTATAACTAGCCGAGCAGCAGTACAGAAGCAGTGATACTGTGTGACATCTGACGAGGACGGTGCAGCAGTCATCGACGGCACGACGTGCTTTGCAACCAACCAGTTCCGCGGCGATGTGCGCGGCTGCGTCGGTGCAGTCTCTGTCGACGACGCCGGGAGCAAGGTGCGCAGTCTCTCTCTATCTGTGATTAGAACTTTTATTCATGTCAGGCCTGCGAGTACTGGGGATGTGTTGGGCCGAGACTCGGCGACTGGGTGCTCCAAAATATCAAGACATGCACAGAGTAGGATAGAGAATGAATGATCTGGCCAAGTGGAGAGAACAGAATTGGTATGGGATATAGAGTAAACAAAAGATAAAAAAGTAAAATAAAGAAGAATGAAAAAAGATAAAAAGATAAAAACGCCATGCAATGCTAACCGTTCTATATCCATGTCCACGCTTCATCTCCATCAAGTGCCGCGACTCATGGCATCTACAGAGGTTCCTTTGTCAGTGGCCGGATCCGCTGCAGCTTCACCAGCATCGACGGGCCGTGGTACTGCTTCTTCTTGGGGTCCCAGAACGCAACCACATTCAGCACGATCCGTGCATTAGGCGACTGCAGCTCCACCAGTCCGCTCACGCCGACGCAGCCCCGCGGCGGCGGGCTGCGGATCGTCTGGTTCGCTTCTGCCCACTTGCGATTAAACTCGGCCACGGCGGCCTGCACGCCCGGCCGCAGCAGCTCGTACGACGGAATCTTCTTCTTGAACTCGTCGTACTGTTTGGCGTTGGGGTCAATGGCCTCGCTGATTTTGCTGGTGCTTTCAGCAGAGTCGCCCCCGATATTGGGCAGGCGCACAATCATGGACGACGGCGACGCAGGGTACCCCGTCAGATTACCGCCGCTCCAGCCAAAGTACCGCGCGACGCCCGCAAAGTTCTCGTGCAGCAGCGTCTTGACAAACGCATACGCCGGCACCAGAAACGTCTTGGGCACCAGCGCGCGCTGGATCTGCATGCTCAGCGCAGGATCGACCTCGGACGTAACGAGCGCGATGCTGCCCGCCGAGAACAGTAGGCCGTAGCGCACGACAATGGGCGGCGGCCGCTGCGGAAAGTCAAACTCGAGCCAGTGCTTGCGCACTCTCAAGTTGGAGCCAATGCGCTGCACCAGGATGGGGTTGTTGGCCGACAGCTTCTTTGTGATTTCGAGCATCTCGTTGCGGATCTTGAGGAGCAGCTCGCGGTCTTTGGCGACGCGGATGTACGTCTGCCACTCGGGGTCGGTGCCCTTGTACGGTGGCGACTCGACCACCTGGAACGTCCAGGGTAGCGGTATAAATAGAGCGTTGGGGTCAACGTAGTCTTCGTCGTCCTCGTCGTAGTACTCGCCGTCGTCGTCCACTTCGCCGTCGAGTCCAGCACCGCCGTGGCCGTTCTTGGGATCTTTCCCGCCCTTGTTATCTGGCTGGCCGACAGCATTGCGGTAGCTCGACATGATTTCACTGTCGTCGTCGCCGTCGCCGTTGAATATTGGCATTTGTCGTAGCATGGTGCCGACGAGCGAATTTGTGAGGTAGAGTGCGCCGAGTGCGATCACGGCATTTCGCATGAACCGGCGCGCCCGGTTGACCTTGACATGGTAAACTACAGGCGGGGCTGTCCCTGCAGCTTGTGCTGCAGCTTGTGCGGCAGCAAGGCGGGACCGGTACGAACGCCGCGACCACAGCGACGAGAGCGACGAGACCGGGGACGAGACCGGCGTCCTTGCCGAGCGGAAATACCGGAGCATCAGCTTTTTTAGAGATGGGAGTAGAAGAGGCTAGAGAAGGATGAGTAGTGTCGGGGTTGAGGTAACAGAGTCGGCGTAGGCCGGGTCGTCTTTGGTGGTGGTGTCTCCGTCTGCGTGCTGTTAAAGCAGCGAGGCTACAATCGGATGTCGTTGACGATATCTACAGTATGCAAGACAGGCAAGACATATCTTAACAGGCAGGAGCACGCCAGGCACAGAAGGAGATCGTTCGGCGCTAACCTAGGCCTGGGGAACGGCTGCTGGAAGGTGCTAGACCCGCGACGGCAGGGGTGCTCTGTCACAGGCAAGTAGCAGTCTGTAGTCTAGGTATTGACGGCACGGCCAGCGCTCGCTAACCTCCCCTCCAACTTATAGCAGCGACACGCATGACCCACCCGGCCGGATTAATAATGGTCCACAATACCTGCAGCCTACTATTAGTCCCTCCGCCTATGCAGCATTGGCCCAACCAGCCAATCAGAGCCCGCCAATCGGCTGTAAGGGGAGGTAGTTGCGTCTTTTGTTTGGCGTTGTTTATTAGTGCTAGGCGTCTGTAATTACAGCATAGCTTCGAGATAACAACTCCATAGTGCCAACTTTATCTCTCGACTCTCGACTCTCGACTCTCAACCTCAACGGCGCACCACCATTCCCATCGTCGTCGGGCTTTCAACTTTCATCGACTGTCATATAAACACTCTCTCGCCATCTTCATCTCCACCTACGCACACCATGAAGTTCCTTGCCGGCCTGGCCGTCGCCGCCTCCCTGGCCAGCTCGGCAGCCTCCGCCGCTGTTGCGTCCGCGCCCGTCTACATCCTGTCCAAGGCGCAATCATCTTCCTCCCACTCCGGCTCCGACTCTACTCCTCCTTCTCTTCCTCGCCAGATCGCCCGTCAGATCCTGCTCCAGCGGCTAGCCGCCACCGAGACCACCAGCTTCTTCGATACCCTGCCGCGCCACTACGATGTCGATGCTGCCCTCGGCCTGATTGAGCAGTTTGGCGGCGATGCCAGCAGCAGCACCAACTTTCTTGCATCAGACGACGCTCTCGCCAGACACCCCGAAATGCTGGTTGTCGTCGAGGGTGTGACAGACAAGCACGTCGCCGCCATCGAGGGCGCCCTGTCCGCATCGCCGGCTTTCACTGTCGCCGACCCCCCGAGCCAGGCTGCCAATGCAAAGCTCTTTGTCGACGAGCTTGCTGCCGGCGGTATTGTTGCCCACAAGGACGTTGCCTTGGCCGAGGCCCTGGCTCCGTCTGCATGGATCAACGGCGTCTTTGTTGGTCTCTACGACGTCAAGCAGGTGAGTCTTGGTCTCTAGCAAATTGAATGATCTTTATCGAATTTATAAAACTAACTGCGTCCAGAACCCTTCTGTTGTCGACGAGATTGTCAAGACACTCCCCGAGATTGTCGCCCTGGCTGCTTCTGGCGATGCCGACGTCACTGTCGTCCTGATGCCCGAGGGCAGCCGCGCCTCCAAGGCCAACGTCTGGGCCCACGTCCACAAGCACCACAAGGACCACAAGAGCAAGAACCAACACGACGAGATCAAGCACGACAAGATCAAGCAGAGGCCTACCGTCGCTGCTCTTGAGCTGCGCGCCGAGGAGTCTGTCTTTATCGAGGGCGACGCCGATTATGACAGCGAGACCACATTTACCAAGGCCGACAACACTTTTGTTGAGTCTGTCGAGTCTGTCGAGTCTGTCGAGTCGACTGAGACCGCCGAATTCAAGACCAACGAGTTTGTCCCCGCGGCTGCCGCCGGCTCCATCCCCGCCTGCTTCCAGTCGTTCAACTCGTGCGACGCCCAGACCAACAGCTGCAGCGGCCACGGCAAGTGTGTCGACAAGTTTGCCATCAACAGCGGCGGCATTGCCTCGCCCAACGCGGCCAAGGGCAGCTGCTTTGTGTGCCACTGTTTCTCGACGCTGAACCGGCCCGAGGACGCCGAAGGCGGCCTGAGCACGACGCAGTGGGCTGGCAACAAGTGCCAGAAGATTGACGTCAGCGTCCCCTTCTGGCTGATTACCGGTTTCACCGTGGCCATTGTGGGCGCTGTGGCGTTTGCCATTGGCCTGCTGTTCAGCGTCGGCGAGGAGAAGCTGCCGGGTGTCATTGGTGCCGGTGTCAGCCGGTCAAAGTAAGTCTTTTAAACAAAAGACGTGCCTGGACTGACTGCTCGGGCCTCTAAACCCTTTGAGGTAGTCGACATGTAATATACCGCGGTTGGATATTGTTAAGAGTCTGTTGTTTATTGCTCCATGTGTTCCATTTGTTTGTTTCATTAGTTTATTGTTTTTAATTGCTCATTTGTTCATTACCTCGGGCGTTGGCATATATAGTCTTTTTCTGTTCATTCACATCAATATAATACACTGTGCATACATTTGTGAAAGTTGCAGACAACTGAAGTTTGAAAAATATCAAAAAATATCGCTATGATCATGTGGTATAATACAAGTTGTGTGTCGGTAAGCAAAAGGCACTAGAAATAGTCATCGGCTTGTGGCCGCCGTGTTGGCGTTGTGCCGAGACTCTCGAGACCGCGCTCGATAGGCATGATCTCGCCGGCAAGGCCTGGCGGCAGTGCCCGCAGCGGTGACTGTCCTGGTGCCAGAGGGTGCATGGGAGAGAATGTGTTGAATGCAGGAGCAGACGTAGATGCAGAGCCAGATGCCGCCGCTCCGTCCTTGTCTTTTGCGCCTGCGGCATCCTTCCCGCCCAAAATGGTCTGGTACTTGGCCGCCGCTGCATCCAGAATGCCCTGCACCTCGCTCTCGCGCGCCGTAATCTCGGCCTTTTCTTGGTCAACCTCGGCCAGCTTCTGCCGGTGCTGCGCCACGCCCACCTCGAGCTCCTTCAGCGCGCTCTGCATCTGCTGCAGACAGTCCGACAGGTCGGGCAGCGCATGCATCATCTTGGGTATCTGGATGCCGCCATGGACGACATTGGCGTCTTCGTCAGCGTCGTCGACACGCTGCAGACCATCCATGCCCGCACGCGTCTGCGCCGCGTCGTATGCCGCCATCCGCTCGGCCTCGGAGTCGTCGCTCCCATCATCTCCCAGAGCGCCGGAACGGCCCCTGTCGGCGGCACTGATCAGATCGGCCATTTCCTGCTTGCGCCGCCGCCGCGCCTCGCGCTCGGCCTTCTTTCCCAGCGCCAGCGGTGCATGCTTGTCCTCGACAAACTCGTCGAACCCTTCGCCCAAATCCTCGTCTTCGCGCACAAGCCGCGTCGACTCCTTTTCCTTGCGCTTGCGCTTCTGCTCGTCGGTCAAGAGCGAGATGTAGCCCGACTGCTCGTCGTCGCTGGCGCCGAGGGAAACAGAGTTTTCCTCGAGTGCGCGGCGCGCACGGCGGTCTTTGCGCTCCTGGATTTCGGTCTCTGTCAAGACATTTGCGGCCGGTGGCGGCGGCGGCGGTGCCATGACTGAGCCGAGGCCCAGCTTGTCGCGCAGCGATAGCTGTGAAGACGCTGTATCCGTATCTGCATGTCTGTCTCCATAAATGTCAGACGAATCGACAAGCATGGCGCCGTCGAGCTCGGACGGGTCGAGGTCCATCAGATCGGCATCGTCGACAATGCTGCCGCGGCCGTGGCCGTTGCGCTGCTGCTCTTGCGTTTGCATGGCCGACAGATTCACGGGTGTATTGGGCGTTGAATTCTGTAGCTCGTCTAGGTATGCCTGGCTGTAGCGCGGCCGGCCATCGTCGTCGTTGCCATGGTCGTAGTCGCTGTTGTGTTTCTGCTTGCTTTTGTTGTCGTCGTCATCGTCGTCAAAGTCGTCAAAGTCGGATCGCTGTCGAGTAGGGAGACGGCTTGATAGTGATTTCCGCAAAGCATTTGTCTCGAGCACGCGCTGTGTGAGTGATGAGCCACCTGCAGTCTTTTCGCGTTTCGGTGTGACCACGGCGGGTGTGATTTCATCGTCGTCGTCGTTGTCGTCATCTCCTCCTCGCCCGCCACCCCCAAAGGACAGGCGTGAGGTTGTCGAGGCAGTTGATAGGCGGTTCTTCTTGCGCCTTGAATTGGATCTGGCTAGTAGTGAGGGCCGCACAACTGCCGGTTCATTGTCGTCGCTGTCGTCGCCGGCGATTTTGGTTTCCGGTTTCGATTTCGATTTCCGCACATCGTCTGCTGCTTCTGCGCTTGCGTCCTTTGCATCACTGGGATTGGTACCAAGACTCTCGGGGTCGTTGATGTTGATGCTGCGGCGCAGGGCAGACTGTTTTATCGGCCGCTTTCCGAAACGTATTGGCTTGACGACGGGCTCTGGAGATGCTACAAGGTCAGCTTGTGGTTGAGGTTGGGACGAAGAGACGAAGAACGAGAGTGGGTGGTAGAGACATACCTTCGTCGCCAGTACCTGCTCCTCCACTGGGTGTGGTCGGCTCGTCATCGTCTTCAAACGAAGATATCCGCCGTCCTTTGCGCTTTGTGAATAAACTCATTTTGATTATGAGGTGTGTAAAGAATCAAAACGCAATGAGAGAGTTGGCTGCGACAAGTCGTCAATGTCGAGCGCATGCCAGGCTGCTTATCGGCACGTGATGTTATCGTGTATACATACACACTCTAGCAAATTGTATGTGGCTGTAGGTACTCATCCCCACCTAAAAGCTGCTAGGTGACCACCGCCTTTGCAAGGTGCGAGGTGAAAGGCTGACGGTCGCGGTTTGGAGCGTTTTGAAGCTCTGCCCTCCTCGCTCCAGATCTCTATCCATCCAACTACATCACACCCAATCCTCACAATGGCGCCCGCACAACCAGAACTGAAGAAGGTCAGTCTTTTTTGTTACCGAATGGCCTTTGAACCTCCACCCAGCTAACAGAATAGTACCTCGACAAGCGGCTGTTTGTGCAGCTCAACGGCAGCCGCAAGGTGATTGGCGTGCTGCGCGGCTACGACGTGTTCCTAAACATTGTGCTGGACGAGGCGGTGGAGGAGAAGGAGGGCGGTGAAAAGGTCAAGGTCGGCATGGTGGTGATCCGCGGCAACTCAATTGTCATGCTGGAGGCGCTCGAGCGTATCGACGAGAAGCGGCACTAGGCGGCAGTCAATGGTCATGATGGCTGCGATGGCCCGGCGGCCTCGATGACGGCGACGGCACTGTCTATGTGAACATTACTCGACATCTCCCCCCCCCACGCGATACCTACGGCATCTACAACATCTACGACGTCTTTCTGCGACACGAAAAGAACTGAAGGATTGATTTGCGCAATTGCGCGTGCGTGTTTACTCTTACTACCATTTGTTACTATATCATGGGTTCCATCTGCTTGGTTTTGTTTGTTCTTTACAGTTATTGTTTACGACGTTACAATTGAGTCGTTTACGGCGTCTACGGCGTTAAATGTGCAGTGAAAAGAGGTCGGGGAATGTGAGAAGTGATCTACGAGTCCATTGGGATAGACGGCAGTCGGCCGGCTTCAAAGACACATTGTCCAAGGGTGACAGGATTCGGGCTGATGGCCTGGAAAAGAGTTCAGCCAAAGGTAGTAGAGTATATTGAGGATGGAGGAATGACAAGGAAGAAAGTCCTACTTTAGATATCAGACAGATCCAGCACGAGGGAACGGCACGTGGGAGTAAAAGCACGCCAACGCCAACCGAGAGCAATGAGTTATAGCAGACGCCAATAATAAAGCAACAGAGTAATCAAAGTGATCAAAGAAGTTGAAGAAACCAAAGAGAAGACGGACTGGTCCAAGGACTGCGAGACACTCAGTAGCGGTGCCGTGTAGAGTAGTCCTTGGGCGACACGACGAGACCACGGCCCTTTTTCGCACCGCGGTAGACAGTCTCGATAATGTCTATGAGCTCTTGTTTGTCTTCAATCACCCAGTTGATTTTGTTGTTGTCACCCGTGCCCAGGTCGATCATCATGTGTTTGTTTCGCCAAAAGAACATGATTGTGCATGTGTCGTACAGTTCGTACACTGGACGTCGTTAGTCTTCACCATTTGGACTTGTAGGACTTGGGAGACTTACTCTTGTTGAAGTCCTTGACCTTGTCATTGTCGCAGAGGTAGATGACGGCAAAGTTCTCGACCTTGGGCTGCACGCGGCTAAGCACGTCGTCCTGGCGCATGCACTCGGGGTCGGAATCTTTGCCGAAGCGGATGACGACGACACGCTCGGCCTCGGAGATGATGGCCTGGTCGACGTGCCACGCCTCGGGGAGATGGGGAAGTGCCAGCGAGCCCATTTTGTACAAGTCGTTTTGTAGATAATAGTAGTATCGTTGGTGAGTCGGGTGACATGATGTCGGGCGCGATCTTGACTTTTCGATGTTGAGGGGCAGTGTGTATGACTAAGCACAAGGCTACCGCGCACGTGATCCAAGTCGACGGCGACGATGTATATCCAGCAAATGATATTGTTGTTCGATAATCTGCGGTATTATATAGTTGATAGTATGTACTCATGGTTGTATTGTACGAAGTACATTTTTTGAAAACCTAATCATTGACGGAGCAGTGTTGTCCACACACATTGTCGGCAACATCGCCAGTTCATACAAAGTATTTCGTTCGCCCAGTCCTTGATGTTTTGCACAAGACTCTGTTATAATGTGGCTAAATTGGCTGTTAGTTTTTTTTATATATTCAAGCTTCATTTTTGACTGCTAAATTCAAGTCACAAGAATTGCGTTGCCTTTTATGATCTTATTTGGTTGGTTTTTGTTAATATCTTCAAAAATAAAATAAACGTGCGAAAACAGTCACATTAATTATACGCGACAAGCAGGGATGTAGCTTCATCACCCATTGAAGTCCATCTTTTAGTTAGTAGTGAGCTAATTCCCTTTCAGACACGTTCCAGGCCTCGGTGACCACTTCCTCAACGTGCTTGATACCGTCGATGCTGTCTTTGACCTTGAAATGAAACAGCAAGTCTGTCGCCGGGTTGTCAAGGTACTGGTCAATGACGCCGAGAGCTGTGCCTATGTAGGCAATGTAGTTGGCTGGCGCCTTGAGAGCGAGTTCCATGGCAGAGACAGCACCGCGCAGCTCCTCTCGTTTCTTTTTGAGGTCGGCAATCTCTGTTTCGATCAAAGCCAGCTTGACCTCGGCCTTTTTGGCCCAGCCGATGGACTCAATGTACAAGTCATCTGCCTTTTCCGACTCGGCGGCTACCTGCTTGCGATTGAAAAGTTTGCGATTGAAAAACTTGCGCAGACTGCTGTGGTCGCGCAGCTTGTCGGCGGTCTGCTCGTTCTTGCGCATGGCGGCGGATAGCTAGCTGTAGAGCTGCGAGGCATCACACTGTTTGTTGGTGAGGTCTGTGATCTGGGGAGTGAGCTGCTTGACGGCGGCCTTGGTGTGCTGCCGCGAGGATGCGATCCGACATGTTTCTTGTGTATGTAAATTCTTCATCTCCAAAGTGAATGCCTACTGGTAAATCTACAGTGTCATACACTTCCTATCTACATAAGCAGCGCGAGGCATTCTGAGGCCAGCTGCCAGCCTAGACCAGAGACCTTCTTCCTCGGGACATGTGTGTGAGTTGGAAGTTACTTGTTGCAGCATCCTAGAACAATCTCGCTATGAACAAGCTCAATGTTTTCTTCCTGTAAGATGCAGCGATATCCCTTTATTAAAACACTTGGCTTATGTAATTCATTGTTTGGTTTTATTTATGCTGAGCTTTAATACTGTCCGATTGTTTGAGCATGCTGCATTACTAATAAAATAAACGAGCTAACCGTTTCATGATTGACAGTAATAGATGATTATAAACACTGAACACTTTATTCTAAGAAAGTTACGAGATGTCGGCTCACATCAACTTGTCCGCAGTGCCGGCCGCCTCGCAAAGCCTGGCGGCCGATTGTGGAAGGCACATGCTGGAGTCCCGAGGCTGGCATTGTCATGGGCATTGTGGCGAGCTCTTGCTCGGGCTTCATGACCGGCTGTTGGCGGCGCTGCCGTGGCTGCTGCGCCGCAACCTGCATGTGAGCGTGGCCGAAAAGATGGGCATCGCCGTGGCCACAGGCATGGGCGTGTTTGCGGCAGTGTCTGCTTTTATCAAGGCGTCGGTGATGTCGCCGGCGGCGCTGCCCGACTTTTCGTTTGCGGGTGTGCCGCTGACGCTCTAAAGCACGGCCGAGCTGGCGATGGCAATCATAGCGGCAGCGGTGCCGATGATGCGGGTGCTTGTGCAAACGGCGCGGAAGCCAGTAGTTGGTAATATTAACGAGGCATCAGATTGTTGAAAGTTCTTGAAGCACCAATATTTGTTTTCGGTGTGTTTGATTTCTTCATCTGCTTGTTGTCTATATACTTGGCCGGCCATCTGTTTTTTTTTTCTCTCCTTCTTTTACTTTTTTATTTCATTATATTTTCTGTTTCTGTTTCTTCTCAGTTCTCAGTTCTCAGTTCTCTTGATATTTATTCTCCTGAGTTAGTCTGTCTTTTACATCTTCGGCGCTTATGATATTACTGCTTTTAGAATCAAGTATCTGTTTCCAGTTTTATTTTCTTTTTTAAGCCGCACAATATTTTTGCTATTCACTAGTGATTGCATATTCGACTGATTGCTGTCTCACAGAGTTCTTTAAATTCAACGGCTTTCAACCTTGGCTCCCGGCTTGGGCAGACTCGGCAGACTCGGCATATTCGGAAGATCATCTTGACATCTCTCGGCCATCTCTAGGCAGACTCGGCAATGCTTGATTTTGCTATTCACTCTCTGGGCATCTCGTGGGGCTTATGATGTAAGTAAATTCACATCTCACACTCGCACAGCGCCCCGCGGGAAAAGCGGCTGTGCCGCCTGCTGAGTATTGCTGTTAGGGTCACCTGTTGGCCTTGTTTACTCCTATTTCTCTGATTTCTTACTCTTCTACGAGACCCCTGTCGCCAAGATACAGATTCCAGGCAATTCCAGCTCCCTGCCCAGTTATCTAGTTTTCTAGTTTTCTTGTTTTCTAGTTTTGTGCACTCGATTTCTCCAGTCGACTGTATTACTAAATAGACACCGAAGGTCAGAGTCGGAGATGGCTTGCGGCTGTCTGTTGGCTTTGTGTTTTGTCTCTCGCGCAAGCCTTGCAGCAAGCTGGGCGAGGCATTTCGGCCATTCTCTGACGGAGTATCTTTTCAAGGCACATGTGGGTGGTTCAAGCATAATTCAATGTGCGAAAAGATGCAGACACCTATTTTGTAGGAGCGAAAGTGGCCGGACCTCATCCAAGAAGAAACAAAGACCTCTGGGCTTTTTTGGCTTACGCCAAGACATTCCCGTGCTTGGCTGTGTTTAGATTCATCAGTTACAGAATCACTTTAGTTTTACTTGCTCAAGTTTAGTCCCAACTATTCACGCTATTCACGACTGCCAGCTCATAGAGCGGACAAGTGTACAGGAGTACAGGAGGACAGGAATACAGAGGGCAGTGCATGACTCGCCTACGTCTCATCAATGTTGCCCGTCTTTTTGCCTCTCCTCTGTATTCTTGGATCATATCTTACAACCATCGACAGTCTGCCTCGTCTCGTGCAGCTACTAATTTGTAAGACCGGCCGAGGGTATGCGAGACACACTACTCAGTACAAAGACATGAAGGATCTCGGTCAAAGTAGATCTATTGATTTATTGACTCATTGGGTCTTGAAGTATTGAGTAGTATTGGATCGTCTCTGGGGCAGCCTGGAAAGACTAGCGATTGTACTCTGCCGTGTGCCTTGCGAGTCTTGGCATGGTGCACTTGAGCAACTCTGCCCAGTATTTTCGGATTCTGGCATCGGGTTGGGCTTTGTTGTTGTCTTTTGTGAGATGGGAGTTCTTGGCGTCTATTGCGGCTGACCAGGGAGGCAGGGGTTGGCCGTGAGGACCCTTTTTCCATTTCTCTTATTGTTTTCTTTTTCTTATTCCATTCGACTTACTCGATACTCACTCAGTATGAGTGTTCTATTCTTCCACTTGTTTGTTTCCTTCCTTAAAGATTAAGCTTATTTACCGGTTTCACTAATATCTGTTGAGCTTTAAATTGCTTCAAATAGAGACGCCGTCGCAACTATCGTCACATTCACCATTGCCACACTCTAACAATCTGTTTCGCTGCTTCATCGCCATTTACAGCGTCAACTAATTCACTCTACCCCAAACTCTGTCCTCTCATACCTCTACATCCACATCACAATGCCCCGTATTCTTGCACTGGCCATGTCGGCCGCAGCAGTGTCCGCTTCGGTCATGCCTCGGCAACCGGCTCCTGCTGTCGCCGCATCAAGCAATCACCTCAGCCTCCCTATTGTCGAGCGCCGCAGCCTGCCAGGCAACGCTGTCCGTGGTGGCTCGTCTATTCTCCGGTCCGCCCTCTCGAAGCGCGCCGATACCGCGACTCTCTACAACCACACAAACATTGCTTACATGATCGAGCTTGATATCGGCACTCCTGCCCAGAAAGTGCGCGTCCAGATCGATACCGGCTCCGACGAGCTTTGGGTTGATCCAGACTGCTCCACTGTCTCCGACGCGACCAACGCCGCATTTTGCAAGACTGTGGGCCGGTACGACCCGGGCAAGTCTAGCACTGCCCAGGACGCCGAGGCCACCAACGAGCTCGCGTACGGCAAGGGCACCGCCGAGATTTCCTATGTTTACGACAACATCAAGATTCCCGGCACAAACACAGCCAGCGACAACAACACGCTCGAGGGCGTGGCCTTTGGTGTCGCCACAGCGTCGGACGATGCCTCCGTGCCCATTATGGGTGTTGGATTCGGCTACGGCTTCAACCTCGAGTACTACAACATCATTGACGAGCTGTCGCGCCAAAACGTTACCAACTCGCGCGCGTTCAGCATTGCGCTGGGCACGACGACGGACACGGACGGCACGGACGACGTCGGCGACAACATTGAGAACGGCGTTGTCATCTTTGGCGGCATCGACACCAAGAAGTTCTCGGGCACGCTGTACAAGTACGACAACATGCCGCCCCAGGAGGGCGCCGATGGCCCGTGGCGCTACTTTGTGCAGCTGGACTCGGTCGGCTACACCAAGCCCGGCGCGTCGTCGTCGTCCAAGATTGCGAGCAGCTCGATCCCCGTCGTGCTGGATACCGGGTCGTCGCTGAGTTACCTGCCCCAAAACGTCATGGAGTCGCTAGCCTCGTCAGTGGGCAGCACTCTGCAGGCAGACGGCACCGTCATCGTTGACTGCGAGCTCGGTGACAAGGGCGGCTCTGTGGACTTTACATTTGGCTCGCTGACGGTCAACATTGGCCTCAACGACTTTATCTGGGAGGGCTCGAGCTCGACCTCAACGCAGCAGGTGTGCGCGCTGGGTGCCATTACGGCGAGCGACGACCTGCCGTGCCTGTTTGGCGACACTTTCCTGCGCTCGGTCTATGCCGTCTTTGACCAGGACAACCGCAACATCTACATGGCCAAGGCTGCCAACTGCGGCACCAACACGCAGTCGCTGCTGGCGTCAGGCGACTACTCGTTCACGGGCGAGTGCGACGAGGTCAAGGTTTTGTCTGGCTCGGACTCGAGCTCCGATTCCAGTTCCGGCTCGTCGTCGGGCAGCGGCAGCTCCAAGAACGCCGGTACCTCGCGTTTCGGTGCTGTTCCCCTTGTCGCTGCCACTCTTCTTTCCGTCTTTGCCAGTCTGATAATGCTGTAAGATCTGGTTTGGACTTTTTTATTGTGTTATGATATTCCCCTTTTTCTTTTTCTTAAATAGTGCATCTCTCTTCTTTGCCTACGTTAGTACGTGCCAGCATATCACGGCGTTGAATATTAATAGTTTATTATGAAGTCAATTGCTCATATCACTGCCCATGGGACCACATTATAAATCTAAGTAAGTAATCCAATTAAAAAGCATACAGAGAAAAGTCCAAGACAAATCATCACAGACAAATATGATCCACCCCCAACACCGCCTACACACTCTTCTTGTCCGGCACAACATACCTCATGCCGTCGCGCACATTGCCCCAGTAGTTGTAAAACACATCATAAAAGTACGTCAAGCCAGTCGTCCATGGGTACTTGCCTGACGACAGCGGCAGCCGGTCGCGTGCCTTTTCCAGGTAGCCCGCAGAGCACTTGAGCACCGGCAGCTTGGGCATCGCGCTGCGCTCCTTTGCCGATTTAACTGTCGGTATCGCTGATGTCGCTCCGCGCTTGCGCATCTCCTTCATCACGGCAATTGTCGTCCGGAAATGGGCATCGGCACCGGGTGTCCATGTGCCTGTCGTGTAGCCGATGATGAAGCAGAAATTGGGCACCGTCTCAACCATGCAGCTGCGCCAGCTGTACAGCTTGGTAATCTCTACAGGTTTGCCGTCGACAATCGGCACGCGGCCGTTAAGCAGCTCCACGTGCAGACCCGTGGCCGTGATGATCATATCGGCGGGGACGTCGATGATTTCGCCGTTCTTGGGCTCCTTGACGCGGACACCGGTTTCTGTTACTGTCACGATATCGCCCGTCACGATATCGCAGTTGGGCTGGTGCAGCGCTTGGTAAAAGTCGGCATTTGGGCTCATGCACAGCCGCTGCTCAAACGGATTGTACCTTGGATTAAAGTGCACATCGACGTCAATGTCATCGGGCAGCAGCTTCTGTGCCTGTTTGCGCAGCAGCTTGCGGCCGGCATTGGGAAATGTCATGATCCAGTAGACAAAGATGTGCTCAATGATGATCTGGCGGTACCAGTCCACCAGGTCGCCAATCTTTTGGAAGATGAACAGGCGCCGCAGGTAGGCCGTCATGGTATCCTTGCGCGGCAGCGCCAATACATACGATGGACTGCGCTGGACCATGGTGGTGTACTTGGCGACTTTGGCGACGTGCGGCAGCATGGTAATGGCGGTGGCTCCCGAGCCGAGCAGCACGACGCGCTTGTCGGCGAGCGTGATATCGTCGCTCCAGAACTGCGGGTGCTTGACCTCGCCCTTGAAGTTCTCGAGTCCTGGAATGACTACCTTTTGCGCCTGCTCGTAGCTATAATAACCGCTGCAGTTGATGAGCCAGCGGCACTTGATCTGCGAGGACTCGCCGGTCTGCTCGTTGGTCACGTCGATGGTCCACTTTTGCTCGGCCGTCGACCAGCTGCGGTCGCCGACGCACTGATTGAAGCGGATGTGCTTGTCGATGCCCTGGGTCTTTGCGGCGTCGGCGGCATAGGCCTGGACGAGCGGGGCATCGGGGAAGCTCATGTCATGGGGCCATGGGTGCCAGGCAAAGCGGAAGACGGCCGACGACGAGTCGGAGCGGGCGCCCGGGTACTTCCAAAAAGCCCATGTGCCGCCGATAATATTGCGGCGCTCTAGAATGGTGTACTCGATATCAGGCAGCTCGGACTGGATCAAATAGGCTGAATTAAGACCAGACAGGCCGGCGCCGACAATGACGACGTCGAGGTCATCGATGTTTGACATTTTAGTGCTTTTTTTCTGTGGTGGCGCAGATTTTTTTTGCAAATAATGTAGTGAAACAGCGAGAGGGTGAAACAGTTTAACGGTCAAGATGCAAAAAATCCAAACTAGCCATAAGAGTCGATGTGGTCGTCGTCGACAATGCAAGAATGTGCCGATAGTAAGTGACTAATGCGGTAATGGCTGCGAGGCGTTGACTGCAAAATGGAAAAAGTCGATATAGCAATTGATGCTGCAGAAGGGTTTTGAGAGAATAAATTTTCAATATTCAAAATATACCAGGATGTAAAAAGTGTGACATGAGCTGATTTCAAGATAAAATCCCAACAAATGAGCCTCGGCTAGAAAGAGTTGTAAACGGGTTGTGGTTGTCAATGCCAATAGTTGACAACAGTTGTGAGTTGTAAAGTCAAGTTGACAACCAAAAAGGAAAGAACAACTGGCAATAATATAACAATCACATAACAAAAGGGTCTAAAAGAACTTTCACATGTCTGCGCAACATGCGTATTCTTCAAAAAGCTGCCAACAAGGGGATGCGGAGAGTTAGGAAGGAGATGCGAGCAAACTAGTTGTTGGGGAAGGAGCGACCAAGGCCCAAAAGGCTTGGTATAAGAGCTGCTTGTATGCACGTAAGCTGGAGAGCTAGATAGAGAGCTAGATAGATGAAGTTGGTTAAGTTAGGCCTGGCAACTGCGGACTAATCAATGGCAAGCAAAAGGCAGCGATGCACGCAAAATGGGCTGTGTTTAATACATTGCTATTATGAAACGCACAATCTACACCAAACAGGATAAAACAAATACAGTTAAAAATACACATAAAAACCTGAATCGGCCGTTGGCTGTATTTTGTCACATCTAGTCCTTTTTAACCCATCTAGCTCCTCCACCATCCCCAGATCTACACGCTCTTCCCCTCAATCGCAAAGCCTCGGCTGTTGGCTTTGGAGAGGCCGATGATGGCAATGCTGACAAAGAAATTAGGCAGCGAGGACTGAGGACCTGAGGACGGAAACGAGAGACAAAGAAGCCCTAGATACCTTGTTAGAAGGACGGGAGAAAGACTGCAATCTCACGTGTACTTTTACAAGACAAGGCTGTTCATAAAACGAGATTGGAGTGATACGGAACTGTTGCAGGGGGAGTTTGGAGGTGTCTGGTGTAAAGTGGTAATAAAAGTTATGAAAAGACAGACGCGAATGAGACGTTCTTGGGTAGAAATGTAGAAATGTAGAAATGTAGAAATGGTAGAAACGACAGAGCAAGATGATATCAAGGAGTTTGATAAGTCGTGATATGGCCAGTAATCAGGTAGCAATGATGCGGCACTAGTAAATTAAGTTCTGACTGTATGCAGTCTATCATAGATATTGAAGGCAACCTAATGTCGTATTTGCTATTGGGTAGCATTGGCCAATAGCCGCATAGGTTGATGTTATGCGCTCACGTGTCCGGGCATGTATGCTGGATAGACTGAAAAGGTGCAAAAGAGATGAGTCTAGGCTTGAGGTCTCAAGTGATGGCTTGAAGATAGCGGACTGGCTGAATCGGATGCCATCTCTAGAGTGTGAGACGGTAAGAAATGCGTTGGACGAGTAATACAGCATTTAAAACTTTGCATCTACCAATCATCGGATCAACCATCATCGGCTTATATCACGTGGAATGACCATTGTAGCATTGCTAATGTGTTGATCTCTGCAAGAGTACTGCAGTCTGGCTCAGCTGTTATGCAGCATCTCGATGTTATGCATGGTATTTTATGTAGGTCGCGGATACGTGTATAGCTGTGCATGAGTTTGGAGCGAGAGAAAAGACCATCTGTAGAACTGGAGAAGAATATGAGCTCCCTCCCACTGATCGAAAGATCCAATGTCGTTCAGGTCGAATGGATACTCCAAATAAACTCTTTGGAAAGCCAGCCATCGGCACCTGAATGTACGGGTACAGAAGTGAGAAGAGCAGGAGAATAAGAGGAGAACAAGAGGAGACCAAGAGAACAAGAGAGTCAAATAGTGCCATGTAGTTTATGTGAAACATATGTCCCATCAATGTCCCATTCAGAACAAAATATCCAGCATAGACATCAAGCATACGAAAGACAATGCCATAGCTAATCTGAACACTCACGTGTATTGGCCTGACTGCATGTTTATGTTTACATTTACTCCGAAAAGTGGTCATAGGAGTCTTGGGCATCCACCAGGACCACAACCCGTCATCCGAGGCCTCTTGTTTGATTCACCAGTCTCTCTTTGATTACTCGAAAAGACAACGGACGAAAAGACCCGTGAAATTGAGTGTATTTGCATTTACGTGATTTGTTATCCAGTCAATGTTCTGTATTATATTTGTTTTTCAGTTTGTTTTTACCTGTCCTTATTTGGTCTAATTTGTCAATCCAGTTCATAGCATGGCATCCACGTTGTTCCGCCTGTCTCCCAACTTCTTTTTACAGTCTATCGACAGGTTGATGTGAAATGAAGGTGGCGATATCTTGTCAAATTAAAACAGCTCGTGGGAGAAGAGGACACCAATAAAGGAGCAATAGGAGAGCGAGTCAACAGAGTTAACAGAAACCAACAAAAGGTAGACCTCAAGTCAAGCATAGCATGTCTCATACTCGAACATGCGTGCATGTGCATTATCGCAAGAGCCACGTGTGAGTGAAAATCAGCGATGTGTTTCGTGTGTTGCTGTGGTCTGAAGGCTGTCTGTCCAGCTGACTGCTTGTGTTCTTGTGTTCTTATACCTTCTATGCATACGCGAGTACTTTTGCGTGCATTGGTGTACATGTGTGCATAAATTCTCAGACTTCTCAGGCTTCTCAGGCTTCTCAGACTTATCGTTGGACTTGACGCTGGGCCAAGACCCGACTGCATCAACGAGCAGTTATACTCATGCATCCGAGCCAAGTAATAGACCAAAGATAATCAAACAGGATGCCATATGAGGAACGATCTGCTCCAACCGATGGTCGGTAACGTATTGAGTCGACGCAGGGGTGTGTAGCTTGCTGGGTAAATAGGAGAAGAGAAGAAAGCAGGCGAAGCCAGAAATACTCAAAAATAGCAGAATAACAAAGTAATAAAATAGAAATAGATATAGATATAGAAAAACAACTGAGACCTGCATGGCAAATAGACCGGTCAATGGGGTGTCGAGGATGTCGGGATGTCAAGTAGAGGCAGCCAGTAATACAGCTGCAGCACTCCATCACATCACAGCGAGCAACATAAAAAGTAAAGGAGAGAAAAAGAAAGCAAGCTGCAGATGCAGCTGCAGCTGCGATACTATCACCCAAAGCAAAGGCAATACCGGTTGCTGTTGCGGTTCAACGACAGGCTGAGAGATGAGCATCTGGAATTGCCTCTTTCGAGAAGATGGTATTAGCGGGTGGGTCCACTAGAACTTGCGAAAACTAATAACTTGCAAAAATAGGATTAGCCTGGAGCCGGGCTTGCTCGCTGGGAGTGCCAATACGACCTTGCGACCCCTTTTGGCGTGCAGCGCTTATGTTCCGTGGGGTCTAGTCTCGTCTCTACTCCGTAGTTCATATGCTTAGCTTCTGGTGGTCCCTGGGCTAACCGGCTCACGGGCTGACCACTGGGCTCAGTGGGCTGCAGCCTAAGCTTCGTGGTCCCAAGAGCCCCTTGCTGCGCTACCTTGCGACCCTTGGAAGATCCCATCTTCCATATTCCCGTAATATCCTAGATTCCCAGACCAGACGATCCACTAGTTCGGTCACTATCTGAATGCTGAGTTAACAGAAACAGAGGGCAATACCAAGCGTCCCAAGCCTGGATACCGAAAACTGCAAGACAAGAGAAAGGACAGGCCCGGCACAGCTTCCGGCAGGGGTGTATGCTAAGGCGTTCGGAGTATGTCACTGGCTGTATGTTGCGATCTGTGATCTGGATACTGATTATTTGGCGTTGACTATGTAGCTATCCAAGTGTTTGACTATTACCAACTTGATGCAACTGCCATGCTTCTGCATCGACTATCAGGAATGCACACGAGATGACGAGACAAAGCAAACGGCAAACGGCAGACGGCCGACGACAAGACACTACTGAATAGACAGAGACAAACATATACAATAAACAGACAGGCACCACACACCTGGACCACACGAGACATGATCGCCAGTCAAGAACGCGATCCAGAGGTCAATATGGTACATGCAAGGGAGTGGAGGCAGCACATCACCCACGACTCCCTCCGGGGAGAGCTGAGACATGATGTAGCTGGGCTGGGACGGCATGGGGGGAGTCTTAAAAAGAGTGGGAGGGAGAGTGAGAGAGGGAGTGGGATGGTACCACAGGATAATATCAGAATACAGGGAGATTGAGGGACGGAGAGACGGAAAAGTCGGAGAGACAGAGAGAGACGAGTAGACGAGAGAGGAGGATGGGGATTGGAGACGAAGTGGCAAGAATACAAGGATACAAGAATACCTGGACACAAAAAGACAAGCAGGATGGGATACGGCCCTGGCGACGCGATGTAAGACACGGTATTTAGATGGGATTGCTGTAGTATTTGTTGTCCTTGTTGTCTTTCTGGGTCTGCTTGGGTCTGTCTGAGGTTGGGTCTGAGTCTCCGTCCATGTCTGCCCATGTCTAGTGCTCATGTCCATGTCTATGCTGTATCTTTGTTTGCGTGTTTCCGGCATGTCGTTGGGGTATGCATCTGGTGGTATGATGGTTGAACCGGACGTGTCGCTCATGTCTCACGATCTAGTTGAGCAGTTGACTTGCTTGGAGACTTGGGGACTTGGATCAGAGGAGAGAGTTAAAATGAGAGTACAGTAAAAGTAAAAGTAAAAGTAGAATAAAGTGACGGAATCAGGGATATGCGAGATGGTCGGAATGGCTGCCACCAGCAGCCGTCTCCTATCATCCTATCCTGCCCTCTCATCTTTGGTCATTCTCGTCGCTCATCCTCCTTTTCTGGCGTTTGTCTGGTTTGTGTGACGAGAACGCGCACATCATTGCCTCGAGTGTAGCCATCTTTCGAGTTGGGCCGTCCGGCCGCCTCCCTTTGGAAGCAATAGTCTTCTCGTCGTCGTGTGTGTGTCTAGTCGTGTCTAGTCAATCATCTCTAGTCCTGGGGTCCCTCTAGCCGTCACGCTCCCTTGCGTGTCTCTCGCGCCGGACTCATCTGCTTTGATTTTACGAGCATTGCCTCTGTTTCTTTTCTTTTTTCTCTCTTCTTTTGCCCTCTTCTATTTTTGATTCCTGTTCTAGCTTGCTTTTCCGAGGCGTCTAGGTAGCTCCGGCTTGACCTCATGTTATGCTACGTTGATTCTAGTCTCTTCTTCGCCCATTCTTCCTTTTGCATATTTGTTGTTTCTTTCGTTATGCCTTGTGTCTCTTGAATTTATTGCTTTTTTTTTTAATTCTGTGTTCACGGGCGGCCTGTTTTGGTTTATTGGATTTTTCTTTATGAATATATTTTATTCTTTCTCTCGCCCTCGTTAATCCAGCAAGCCAGCACGAGCCTGGCCACGCCGTGTAAACGAGTCTATCCGTTCACACCCTCATATATATCTTGCAGCATTCCGGTCACCTTGCTTTCTTGTGCACATTTTCATTCCCATCAATATCTCCCTCATCTCTCTCATCTTTCTCTTTTCTAATACCTTTCCTCTCATCTTCTCTTAATATATATCATCTTCTTCCTTCACTCCTTTGTCCATCACCTCTTCCATATTCATAATCTGTCTTCACGTATACCCATACTACTACCCTACTGATATTCATACCAAACCTTGTTGATAATACCCATTACATCTTCATACATTCACCATGACGTTCATCGACCGCATCACGGCATTCTTTGCCTCTATCCTGGCCTTCTTCTCCGCCCTCTTCTTCCACCGCCGCTCAAAGGCCGCTCCCATCGATCTCGAGGCCAAGGTCATTGACATCTCCCCCGATGCCACACCCCAGCCTACACCCCATGCCTCCCCAAAGCTCTTGTCTGCTGCAGAAGTCTTTGACAGCGTCGGTCCGGCCTACGAAGACGCCTTCCACGGCCTGCCGACCCAGGCTGCCGCGATCGACTGGCTCGTCGACCAGCTGGACATCACCCGCCCCGCCGGTGGCGCCCGCATCGTCGATGTCGGCTGCGGCACTGGCCGTCCTGCATGCAGCGTGCTCGCCGATGCTGGCCACGACGTGCTGGGCATCGACATCTCGGAAGCCATGCTGCGGGCCGCCCGCGAGCGTGTGCCCAATGCGCGGTTCGAGCTGATGGACGTGCGTGCGTTCCTGGAGCGCGAGAAGAACAATGCCGGCACCTACGACGCGGTCACCATCTTCTTCTCGCTGATTGCCGACGTGACACAGGCGGACATTCGCGAGATCCACGCCGGCCTTGCCCGTCTGCTGAAGCCTGGCGGCTTCATGGTGTTCTCGACGGTCCCGCTTCCCGTCGAGAACGAGTCCATCAAGTGGATGGGCCGCCCGCTGGTCGTGTCGAGCCTGTCGCCCGAGGACGCCGTGGCCTCGGTCAAGGCGGCGGGCCTGGATATTGTGTACCAGAACGTGACACAGTTCCTGCCCAAGGCCTCCGAGGCGGGCATCTGCAAAGCCGACGATGTCTGGGAAGAGCCTCATCTGTTTGTCTATGCCAAGAAGGCGTAGAATGGTTTCTGTTATTATTTGTTGGGTTTTGTTTTTTTTTGTTTTTGTTTTTCTTTTGTTTTTGTGTTAAAAAAATACCAGCGGGGAGGATATCTACTTACTGTTATTACTGCTTTACTCTTGGCTGCAACTGCTTGATGGGTGGTCTTTTTGAATTGAATATCAGTGTGCTTTTCTATTATCCTTTAATAACAAACCGACCTAGTTTGATTGTTCGATCCTACTCTCTTTTCCAACTGCCAACCAATTCCAAACCCATATCCCAAAAAGACTAAACAAATGTGAAATGCTGACAGGAAACAAAATTCAAAATAAAATAAAATTTCAAACTACTGCTATCTCGTTTGCTAACAACGCTGTAAAATCCCATCTCCAATTGAAAAGAAGCCACCGCGAATCAAAGATCACCTATTCAGTCACCTTCTCATCATTTTAACCCAGCAGATCATCCAGGCCGCCGCTTGGTGCGGGCTTGGATGCTGCCGCAGGTGTAGAGGTGGATGATGCTGGTGCACCCCAGATGGCCGCTTGGCTCTTCTCCTGGGCCAGCTGGCCCATCGACACAGTCGGTCCGCCTGTGGGTGCCTTCTTGATGCCTGTGCTGGCTGCCGACCACAGAGAGCCAAAGGCATCACCGCCGCCGCTGGCCTTGGGAGCGGCAGCAGGAGTGGCAATGGCAGGACGCAGTGCAGCCATACCACCAGCAGACGGTGTCGTTGCCGTGCTGCCAAACGCCGATGATGTCGACGAGGGGAAGACAGACTTGGGCGGCTGGCCGGGCTGGGCCACGACCGACTGGTAGTAGTTGGGCTGTGTCGGCTGGTAGCTGCTTGCGACTCTTTGCGGCTGGGGGGCCTGCTGCTGTTGCTGCTGTTGCTGCTGTTGCTGCTGGGGTGCAACGGCGGCGGCAAGGGGAGGCGCGTGGAACGCAGAGTAGTTGGCACCCGTGGATGCGGGCGGCGGCGAAATGGACGAGATGCCCATCATATCCGTAAGGCTGGCCTGCTTCGGTGCCGACACGGGCTGCGGTGCAGCAAACTGTGCACCCGAGGCGTTGGAGGTCGTCAGAGGTGGTGACGACAGGGCACCCAGTCCGCCCAGGCTGCCGAGACCGCCAAAGGCGTTGCTGGCAGGTGCGGCAGCAGCAGGGGCAGACGGCGCCGACTGGAAATCATCAAAGTCGTCATCGTCATTGGCGGCGGGAGCGGCGGCAAGAGGTGCAGACGTGGTCGAGGGCGCAGGCTCGTCAAACGAGAACAGGTCGACCTCGGGAGCCTTGGCCTTGGCAGCCTTGGGTGGTGCAGACGCCGAGGCTTTGGAGGAAGAAGAAGAGGCAGTTTTTTTTGATGGCGTGCCGCCGGTCGTGCGCTTGGTGCCGGCGCGCGATGCCGCACTGGCGCCTCCAGAGCGTGATGCCCTGCTTTCGCCCTCATCGTACTCGTCGTACTCCTCGAACCGCTCACCAGTTGAGCCACCGCCACTACCGCGCATGCCGCCCGATTCGTTGTAGGTGCTCTCGCCGCCGAATCCGCCGCCATCGCCATAAACACCACCCGAGTAGCCGCCGTAGCCGCCATTGCCGCCGCTGCCTGCAGAGTCGGAGCCGAATCCGCCATACCGGCTGCTGCTGCCGATGCCGCCCATGGTGGTGTTGCCGACACCGATGTACTTGCCCTTGTTGGCGCGGGCCTTTTTCCGCTCCGCCCGGATACGGTCAACATCGCCCAGCAGTTCGGCGAGCTCCTTGGCGCGGTTGCGCACATTGATGCCCTGGTCCTTGCCGTTGGCGTCGATAAAGTGGAACTGGCGCAGCATCTTGAGGAGGGTGAGGTGAGAGCGGGCGTCATCAATGACGCGCTCGGAGCCGTGCTTGATGAGGAACTCGAGCAGCTGGAGCGACTTGTAGATCTGGCGCCACTCCTCGGCGGACTTTTCGGTGAAGCGCCGGTAGATCATGGGCATGATCTCGTTGAGAGTCTGGTAATTGTGGGTGCCGTTGGCGATTTCCTGCATCAAGGTTGACGAGGCGCCCCATGGCTCATTGTTGGTGGCCTCGCGGACCTTGGACTCCATCTCTGTGTAGTTCATGACGGCTGGGTAGTTAGTATGGTGAATTTCTGATGGGCATATGCCGGCCGAGATGCAGATAGCTGCGATTGCTGCAGAAGGGGGCGTACCATTTTGGACTTTGCGCACATTGGCCTTGATGTCGTACAAGGTCAAGTTGGAGACGGCATCTTTGAGGTTATTGAAATCCATTGCGACGGTTGTGATGTTTTGCTTGTTTTGCTGTTTTGCTATTTTGCTATTTTGAGGTGATTAGGCTGTGGCTCAAGGGATGCCGTTCGGTCGCGTCGGGCTGCGCGGGACGGCCAGTTGACGGCGGTGCTGGGCAAAGGAGTAGCTGGTTGCAGTACCAGCCTGTAGACAAAGGAAATAAAAGCAATCGAGTCCGTTTGAATGGAGTGTGGTTGTGGTTGACTACCGTTGCGGTTCGGGGTTGGCTGAATCGGCGATGGAGAGACAGAGTGACGATAGTAGATGCCAGCTAGCAACAGATGGTAGGCCGAGATAGGGCGCTGGGGCGCTCGCTCTCGCCAAGCACCCCTTTTCGTATGGAGTTGCGTGGCGGTCCTCTTGAGTAGACTATAGTGGACTTTAGTAGACTTTAGTGGACTGGTAGTAGTCTTCATAGCACTATTGGCTGTATTAGTACTTACTACTAAGGATATATAGTCACGTGGCGATAACGATAAGAGCTGTCACGCCCATTGTCTCGTGACCTTGTCTCAGTGGGTTCATGATTGCTAGAGCTCTGGTGGCCGTTGAAGCCGAAAGACGGTGAAGCTGTCTCAGAACCTTTTCTATTTTCAACAACTTTGCCAACGAACCAATAATTGCAAGATGTGTTGAACTTCTTAATAATTGATTTATATGTTTCTGCGACTTTTTAAATCATCTCTCGCTCTACCAACTGCATAGCTACAACTTGAAGGCCATGCCAGTCTAGAAGTTGAAGCTTGAAGCTCAAAGTAGCATTGTTGGGACAATTCATCGCTACATTCTTGCTTCTTGATCTTTACTATACCATTCCGTTATATACATTTCAGTTTATAATATCTTCAATATCCATGCCCGCTCGCAGATATGGCTGCTTAGCTAAGCCCGAATTGCGAAGCGTGACTTGCAATTGCTCAATGCCAAAGTGGGAAGGAGCCTCCGAATCTGCTCCGTACGCTCGGCTTCCGGCTTTCACCACATACTATCTACATCCTCAAAACTTCCCCAGTAATTGATTCTCTTTCCACGTGCCAAGCTGTTCTCTGTTTTTCCCTTTTCTCTTCACCTACTCTGTCCTTGCTCGCTTCGTTCCTTCCTCTTCTACAACATGTCTGGACAGTAGCTAAGCGAGCCAAAGGGCAAGAGCCACCCTGGACCAATGGATTGCCTGCATGCTTGGTGGCTGGCTGTGCTTTGCCGCTCTGCTCTACGCTTATGCCCACCCTCTCTGACACTCTGGTCTGCTCATTCCCCTTACTCTTGCCCTGCCTCCTGCCCCATCTGCCACGATCTACTAATCGATCATGCCGAGCTGATCGCGTCATATCAATCGTCAGTCGCTGTTACCACCTCACCTCCTCACCTTCTTCTACGTTTCCTTTTATTTTTTTTATTTTGTCTAGTCGTTGTTTTTTGCTTCATATGCTACCTACTCTTGTATTGCCCTCTTCTACTGCCTTGTGTCTCCTAAAATCCGCATGGAACGAGGCACGAGAATGGAGTGCATAAACATATGATAGAATTGAGGATGCATAAATGACGAATATGCAAGTCACAGGTAATATACGACAATCTCATCATCAAACGCCAAGCTTCCCTCCCAGGCCTTTCAGGGAACTGGTTGCGACCTGTCCTTTTTCTGCAGGTATTTTCACAATATGCATATTAGCCCTGCGCCCTGTTCTGCTGTATATTCGGCATTGAGGTAATGAGGCAATGAGGCAATAGGCTCCTTCCTTGTAAAATACTGGGCGGGGCAGCGGCAAGTGCTACAAAGCCTACCCCTCCCGCCGGACAAGTGGAGGGGGGGCAGCAAGGTCAGTTCAGTGGACGAGACAGCTTGGAAAAAGGCGCAGGCGAGACAAAGAATACAAAAGGAATATGAAAAGAAAGAAAGAAATGAGGAAGAAAAGAGAAAGAAAAGAGAAAGAATAAGAGACAAGTATGGAGTCTTAACGGTACGGGGCAAGTACTTGCAGAACCAAAGGACGACAAGAAGGGCGCAAATCCAATGAATTGGCCAGGGCGAGCATGCACGAGGATGCAACTATTGAGTGCTGTTCAAGTGACTGTGTTTTATTCTCAAAGCAAATCGTCCTGGATGAAGCAAAAGAAATAAATCAAAGTCATGAAATTCACGGTATGGCAAAGCCTAAGCAAATAAACATCAGTTCAAACAAAGCTCGACGTCAATGACAGAGACGCTAATGTTTTGGTGGGGTAGCAGAAATAAGTGGAAATGCAAGGTAAAACCAATAATAAAATAGAAAATAAAAATAGAAAATAAACAGAAAAAGGAAAAGAAGTCGTAAGAGAAGAAAAAATAACGACGGAGCATCACGAAAAAGTAAAAAATAACAATAAACCGTTAAAAAGAGAGCATCAAAATAATATAGAAATATGAAATCGAGTCAATTAGGCAGGAGCTGCCCCGGCAACACACACTTTTCCCATCTTTTTTCTCTTTTTACTCTTTCCGCTCCTGCACACCTGGCTCCTGCACTACATCACACACACCTCTCCTTCCTTCTCCTTCTTTCCATCTCTTCCCCCTTTCCTTCCACTTCTAGAGTTTGCCCGCCCTGTATTAACTCTGACGCAAGCTACCTGCCACTACCACTTGTTACTCCGTACCTACCTCATACCTCATACATCATTCACCATGAAGGCCCCACTCTCAGCCAGCATGCTCCGACCCCTCCTGCCCCGCCAGGGCCCTATTTGTTTGGGAGGAGCTGCCCCTCGGATGTCGAACTTTTCTTGCTCTTCTCCTCTCTTTTCTTCTTCTCCTGCTTTCCGAGCTCCGTCTTCTATCAACAACTCCATCAACCGAGTCCGATTCACATCTACAACCACAAAAATGTCCGACACTGCAAACGTGTAAGTTCAATCGACGTCGTAGTGTGTGTGTACAGCTTGCTGTTGATATGTTGCTGCTGTTGCTATCGTCGAACTGCCGGCTTGGTGATGTCGTCATGGCGTCATAGCACAAGCAGTAGCAGCAAAAACAGCAGCATGGCCATAACTGCTACCAAGCTCAAGCTCTAGTTTCTCCCTCTCCTTCACACCCGACCTTCTACTAACCCATCAGTTACTTCAAGGTCGCTTGGCACGGACCTCCCCTTGACGACGACCTGCGCCCTAACGGCAAGCCGGAGGATCAGGAGGGTACCATCACCTTCAAGCTCTACGACGACGTCGTCCCCAAGACCGCCAAGAACTTCCGCGAGCTGGCCACTCGTCCCCAGGGCCAGGGCTACAAGGGCTCTCCCTTCCACCGCATCATCCCCGGCTTCATGCTCCAGGGTGGTGACTTTACCCGCCAGAACGGCACTGGTGGCCGCTCCATCTACGGCGAGCGTTTCCCCGACGAGAACTTCAAGCTGAAGCACGACCGCACCGGCCTTCTGTCCATGGCCAACGCTGGTCCCAACACCAACGGCTCCCAGTTCTTCATCACGACCATCCTGACCCCTTGGTTGGACGGCCGTCACGTCGTCTTCGGCGAGATTGTCGATGATGGCGAGTCCTGGAAGGTCGTCAAGGCCCTCGAGGCCACCGGTGACGATCGCGGTTCCATCAAGTACGCCAAAAAGCCCATCATTATCGACTCCGGCATTGTCCAGTAAATATAGGGTACTGGCGTACTGTAGACATTTTATCAGGATATATTCAAGTCATAAATACACAAAAAAAAGAAAACTACTGGCAATGGAAAAACCAAAACGCCACACTAGCATTAGCATCTGGTTTGGATTGACTTCCTACCGCGACAAATGATACATGGATGGCCTCTATTGCGTAACTGCTTGGAGTGTCTTTTCTCGACCCATTTCTGTTTTCAATTTCTGTCTTCAGGAATTGTAAAGCTGTGAACGGTGCATCATTGTATGACATGTTATACCTGCATCACATTTGACCATTGAAGCCTTCAAAAAGTGTAGACCTGACTAGCATATGTCATTTATAAGCAAGCAGTCGAGTAGGATATATACAATATAAATACAAAACAAAAATGTAATGGCTCGGCAATGCCTTGACAAAATGCAAATTAAAACGCCGTCCCAATGCCGCTGACCGTTTCAGCCCGGTTCCCAATGTCATATCTTTTATCTTTGGACTTTTGACTTTGATAGTTTGTGAGCTTTGTAGTTTCTGTTTTCCTGATTCTTTAGATTTTGACTGTCAGCGACTACTCAAAGTCGTCGCCTTCTAATACTTCTGGCGCGGCGGCCTCTTCGGCCTCTTCCAGGCCTAGCCACCGGTTGAAGTAGACACAGTTGGCCGGGCTCACAGGGCCGCCGTCTTCGCACAGGTCGAACACGGGGCACATGCCGCAGGGCGATTCGGTCAGACCGTTGTTGAGCGGCGGTGGTGCGCCCTTGGGGAAGCGGCGGTCGTTGGGGTTGGCCGGTGGCGGCACAACAGCCGCTGCGCTGGAGCTGGAGAACGTGGACTCTTCCATGCGCGACACATTGAGCGCGCGATAGCCCGTCTCGCCGGATCCAGGCAGGCGCACCGGTTCCAGCAGGCCGTCGTAGACAAGCAAATCAACCAGCTGCTGGATGTCTGACTCGCCGAGGGTGGTGTTCATAGCCACACCACTCTGCTCGATCAGCTCGGCAATGCGCCGCACCGTCGGGTACTCGGTGTAGCCGGCTGGCATGGGCAGCAGGATCTGTCGCCGGCGGGTCTTTTTGTGGCTGACTCCGTTGGTGCCGTTGGTGCCGTTGGTGCCGTTGGTGCCGTTGACGGTCTTGCTGTCGGTGGATAGAGCGTCTGCCGACCGCTTATGGCCCCGTGGCTCCTCGCCCTTGATGACACCCTTCTTTGGCTGTTTTGGTGCTGCTGCCGCATCTGCTCCTGGCAATGAGTTTGCAATTGCGTTTTGCGACAAGGACGTGCTCTTGGCGCGGCTCAGGTAAGTGCTGCGGTTCCGGATCGCATCAAACACGAGCTCCTGCAGCGACTCGATAAATTCCTCATCCAGCGTGCCGTCCGAGAACCACGGACCGCCCGTCGCCCGGTCCGACGGCCGCAGCGTAGCCTTGATGTACATCTTCTTGCCAATGTTCTCGACGCTCTTCATGTCGCGGATGTAGCCGCGCACTTCCAGGTGCTTGATGCACTGCTTCAGGACGGACTCGTGCATGTTCAGGCGGTGCTTTAGGCTGCGCGCCCAAATACCGTCGGCGCCGGCATCGTCAATCAGCTCGTAGACCATGATTTGGTCCTGGTTGAGCGTGCGGTACTTTTGGGCGTCCTCGGCCGGGCGGTAGCGCCAGCAGAGACCAAAGCGGCCGTCGTTCATGGCCTTGAACAGAAAATCAGAGCACAGGCCCTGGACGGCCTTCATGAGGAGCATGAGGTTCTGTTCGGGGATGATGTCGAGGTCGAGGAGGTCGCGCTGGTTCCAGAGGCGGCCCTCGCCGCCATTGTCGACGACGGCCTGGTAGAGAGAGTCCTTGAGGAGCTCAATCTTTGAGGGGTCTTCTGAGGACGCGCGGGACGACATTGTGGTTGTGTGGAAGGGAGAAGAAGTAGAGAGGGAGAGAGGAGGGGTGTCGGGTGGCTGGGGTTGTCGATGCGACAGAGGGTAGATGGCGTAATTGTCCAGTCAGAGTGTAAATGTCGAATGTCGAACGTTGACTGATATTAGATGCGACGGGTATTTTTTGGAGAGGATATTGACGCAAATAAGCAGAGTCGGGGGTCGTGATGATGGCGATGATGGCGGGATTGAGAGACGAGAGAGACGAGATGGCGAGACGAGATGATGCAAAAACAAGAGGTAGAGGGAAAAGCGATGGGCAGATCGATGGCGTAGACTAAAGAGCCATTTCGAATAGTGATGAAGATAACAAGTAGTTCTTTTCGTGGCCAAGCCTCCTATGTGGTCGAGATTGGCCGTTGCAAAGATATTTCAATATTCGAGGTTGGCGACGACGTCGTCCTTTTCCCTTTTCCTCTTTTTTTTTTGGTGATAAAAGCTTTGCTGCCGATTCTGCCACTCGCACTCTAATTACAGGCAAAAGGCCCCGTCTTGGTTGGTAGACTGGCAGTAGACACTCATCACACAGCGAGAGAGCCCAAGTTTTCTGCCTACAATTCCCCACCATTTCTTTCGCAGTGGAGTCACACCCGGGCCCCGCCATGACTCTTCAAGCATGGTGGTTGGTGGACCCATGCAGGCTTTAGATGGGCTCAATTCACCGCCTTCCTATTGTAGATCGGTATGTAACCGACTTAGACGGCCGAGGGCCTTGCAGTTTACAGGTGCTACAAGAAACGGCGCTGTAATAGCACGCCGAATAAGCGACCTAGAATGCAACGGGAAAATAGAGAGAAAAAAAAATGAGAACAAAAGTGAAAGTCAAAAAGACGCTTGCAAAGTTGATTAACATTCTAGAGGCCGAATCGATCTTCTATTATTGAATTTTGTTTTAATTGATCAAGATAGAAGGAAAGGAGCTGCTTACCTCATCGGATCCTCGACCTCTTTCCTCTTTGATCTCGACGATTTGCATCTGTCATTCAGACCTCGGACTGAAAACTCATCCGCCTTACTACACACCACCAACCAATCTACCACCAAGATGCTTCTCACAACAGTCGAGCGCTTTGAGCTGCCTGCCGCGGCGGACATGCATGTCCACATGCGCCAGGGCGACATGATGAAGCTGGTGGCACCGACCATCGTCCAGGGCGGTGTTGACACTGCATTTGTGTGAGTCGACAAGGAGGCTATGAGAGGCAATGATATGGCCGAGGACGGCAAAGCTTGCGGAGAGAAGAAGAGACAGAAAAAAATATAGCTGACAAAATAGGATGCCCAATCTTGTATGACTTGCCAAGCAATCGTATAATATGAACAACCATATTAACTGATCTAGGTCCCTCCTCTGACCACCGTCGACCGTGTGAGTTTTTCTTTCTCTGTGCATGGCATGGCGTTCTGTCAAAATACTAACAGACCAGGTTCTAGACTACAAGAAGGAGCTGGAGGCTGCCGCCCCTGGTGTCAACTTCCTCATGTCCCTTTTTGTAAGTGGCCATCTTATATTAGATAATATTAGATATAATGACACCAGAGCGCTGACAAGCAGCTGCACCCTTCAATCACCCCCGAGGTCATCGCCGAGGCCGCTGCTGCTGGCATCGCCGGTGTCAAGCTGTACCCCCAGGGCGTGACTACCAACTCGGATGCTGGTGTCGCCGACATGAAGGCGTTCTATGATACCTTTGCCGCCATGGAGAAGCATGACATTGTGCTCAACATCCACGGTGAGGTGCTCGAGTCTCTCGCTCCCCCCGGCACCACCCTCGAGGAGGCCTTCTTGCCCACCCTGCAGTCCCTCCACGAGCGCTTCCCCAAGCTCAGAATCATCCTCGAGCACTGCACGACCGCTGCTGCTGTTGCCGCCGTCAAGGCCTGTGGTCCCACCGTGGGCGCCACCATCACGGCCCACCACCTGTACCTGACGGACGCAGACGCTTGCTGCAACCCCTTTGCGTTCTGCAAGCCCATTCCCAAGAAGCCCACCGACCGTGACGTGCTGATCCAGACGATTGCTGAGGGCAACCCCAAGTTCTTCTTTGGCAGCGACTCGGCGCCGCACCCGCTGCACACCAAGACGGACGCCAAGGAGCACGGCACGGCCCCTCCCGCAGGTGTCTTTACACAGCCGTTTGCGACGCAGCTGGTGCTGCTGGGCCTTCAGGAGGGCATTGAGCGCGGCGTGATTGCCGAGGACGCCGTGACGGAGCAGAAGCTGGCTGAGTTCCTGAGCCACAACGGCCGGCGGTTCTACAAGCTGCCCGCCGCCGACGCGAGCAAGAAGATTGTGCTGACGCGCGAGGGCGCCTCAATCCCGGCGAGCGTGCGCAATGCCGACGGCAGTGTCGAGGTCGGCAACTCGCGTGCCGGCGACAAGGTGTTTACTCTTACGTGGGCATAAATGTGTTTGATGACAAATGGGAGATTTAGACGAAATATCAAATATGAAATGCAGCAAAATACGAATTAGATGAGAATATACATTGGATTACATTACATTACAAAAGTGTATCATACTTTGCTCTCCGGTACGGCTTCAGCGGCTGTCTGCGAGCTGTCACCAGACGGCACGGCATCGTCGGCACGGTCGTCACCGCGTGCACGCATATTGGCAAGGCCCGTCTTGTGGTCTTGGTGCTCTGTGCTGAGCGTCGTCTGCGTGATGAAAAAGCAGATGATCAGACCAGCACCGGCGACGGAGCCGTACATGATATACATGGTCTGAATGCTCTTCCAGTAGGCTTCGCGTGCGGCGGCCAGGGCAGTGCCTGTAAGCAGCGAGTCCACGCGGTAGACATTGGACGCGGCCGAGCTACCCGTCAGCAGTTCAGCCGATGCCTCTCCAATCTTGGCAACGAGCGAGGCGTGCTGCTGCTGCATGCGGTTCTGGAACACGACACCGCCGAGCACGACCGAAATGCTGGTCGACATTTGGCGGATAAAGCCAAACGTGGCCGTTGCCGACGCAAGATCGGAGCGGTGCTCGACGGTCGTGTGCAGGGCAATCAGCAGGCTCTGGAAGTTGGGACCGACACCGAGCGCCGCAACCATCTGGTAGACGACAATCTTGGCCCAGTTGGCGTGTGCGCCGAGGTTGGTAAACAGAGCGAAGCCCATGGCCAAAAAGACAAAGCCGCCAATGATGAATACAGTGTACTGGCCGGTGCGCTTAATGGCCCAGCCGGTGACGGCACCGGCTATGGCGAGCGAGATGGAGTAGGGCAGCACGTAGACGCCCGACAGCAGCGGCGTCGCGCCTAGGACGGCCTGGAAGTAGAGCGGCAAGTAGTAGCTGCCCGAGACAAAGACGACACCGTGGCAGAAGCAGCAGGCGAACGAGGCGACGGCGATGCGGTTGCGGAACAGGTAGAGGGGGATGATGGGGTACTGCGCCAGGCGGGCCTCGACATAGGCAAACAGGAGCAGCAGCACAGCGCCGACGACAATCAGCGTGATGACCATCGTGGACTTCCACGGGTACGTGACGCCGCCAAACGTGAGGCCCAGCAGAATCAGCAGCGTGCCCGCCGTGATCAGCAGCGACCCGCGCCAGTCGAGCGCCCGCAGGCCGTCGCGCATCGGCGTCTTGGGGTTGTGCAGCTTGAGCACAAACACCAGCAGAATAAAACCCAGACCGCTAATCGGCAGGTTGATGTAAAAGCACCAGCGCCACGTCACGTTTTGCGTCAGTGCGCCGCCGACAACGGGGCCGATGCCGCCCGCAAACGCCCACACCATGCCGGCAATGCCAAAGTACTGGCTGCGCTTGCGCATCGAGAACAGGTCGCCGATGCACACATTGACCAGAATGATAATGCCGCCGCTGCCGATGCCCTGGACGGCGCGCGACACAATGAGCATGGTCATGTCGACGCTGACGGCGCACAGCAGCGAGCCGACCCAGAAGATGGCGACGGACGCTAGCAAAACGGGCTTGCGGCCCCAAATGTCCGAGATCTTACCCCACGAGGGCGCAGTGGCGGCATTGGCCAGCAGGTAGGCCGAGCCGATCCAGGTGTAGCCAATGGTGCTGTTGAACTGGGCAGAGATGGTCGGAATGGCGACGGTGACAATGGTGACGTCGAGGGCGCCGAGGAAGAGGGCGGAGCACAGCGAGACCATGATGAGGAGGGTCTCGAGGCGCGTGCGGCCCTCTTCATAGAGAGGCGGTGTGGGCGTGGGCGTAAATGTAGGTGTAGATTTAGTAGCTTTGGGAGTAGCGGTGACGTTCTTTTCGGTGTTGTTGGTTTCGGGAGCGGTGTTGTCGGCGCCGCTGCCTTCAAACCGGAGGGTGGACGGATGCGAGTCTTGGCCGTCATCCTGTGTCTCGGTCTTTTCATTGACCACTTCCGTGTCGTGATGTATTGGTTGGGTGTTGTTGTTCTCTATTGGTGTGGTTGTCGTTGCTGTGGCTGTCGTCGTCGTGAGGCCGGACCGGTCTTCTGCCCCGGTGGCCGTCATCGTGAATACAGATTACAGAATGGTGATGGAAGACAAGCAATCAAACAAGCAGAAATCAAAGAAAACAGTTAAGAATTCAAAATTTTAAAACTCGAAAACTAGAAAACAAAACTTGTCACGCCCAGGTACCAAGCTTTCGGGAGCATCCTTCCCTACTTGGTGTATAGGATCTGATTATTTTAATCAAACAAAAAAAGAAAAGTTGCCTGCAATTACGCCGTCTTACATGGGTTAAATGGACATGTAGAAAAATGTATTTTCCACTACGACGTATTACTGCCTGTACTTTTACTTTACTTCTTTCTAGCTTCCTTCTAGCAGCTCTGCAGTGTCACTATACGCACCTCCATCCTCTGCTTCATTACGGTGTCCCTAGCCTGCCGACGTGGTCGCCGTGTATGCAGTGGCCGAAGCCGTTAGCAGAGGGGACAGCAAGCGGTAAAGAGCAAGTGACAACCATCGAACCACCGACATGGCTAATAAGCTAATGCGTTTTGTGTGTTGGCAGGTGATGGATTAAGAGGTGAAAATAAAAAAGTAAAAGCCGTCGTGTCAGGATGGACTAGATGCACTGGTTTTGTTTCCAAGTTGGTCATTTGTTGTTTTGTTGTTTTGTTTTATGTTCGGATATTATATAGTCGGCATCTCTAATCGAGGAACTGGTAAAAGAAATTGGTGGTTTTCAATTATTGAGGATCATTATCTTGATTTTGTTTGCTATATACCAAATCTGCCATTCCGAAAACTGAGCGCACTACTATGCGCCAAACTGACCCGCGGGCGAGTCGAGCACGTCAGGAAGAGTCTTGCCGGCGGTCAAAGAAGCTCGATTAGTTTCTTCGTTTCTCCTCTTTTGAATCGTTTGTGCCGATTGCCGGCTGTTTTTTTTTTTATGACTTGTCCTCTTTTTTCTTGGTCTCTTTTCTTCTCGTGCTTCTATATTTCTTTCTCTGTCGTTTCAAATTTATTCTTTTCTTTTGATTCTATTTTCGAGCAGTATTTTCATATTTATTGTCTTCTTCTTTTAATCAATTCCCTTACATACCCAATCTCCAAGATATCAAATACCGTCATAGCACAGCACACAAGTGTCTGCATCGATGCCTAAATGTCCTTTTGATTAGAGCTCGTGGCTGACATCGGCATATGCCCGCCAATGGCATCGATCGTCATGTAATAATAGAGCAGATGTATAAGAAAACCACGAATTCGTACCCTGCCTCGTCTGATGGTCTACGCCTTCAGGAGTGCCACCTCCGGCCCGTCCATCTTGATCACTTGCACACCCGCTGCCACTAGCAATGTCCTCTGCTCTGGCCACCCTGCACCGTCCACGGCCCGTGTGCCTTCTTCGACAATATACGTTGTGAATCCCTCTTTCAACGAGTCCAGTGCCGTGCACTTGACGCAGTAGTCCGCCGCCAGGCCCACGATATAGACATGCGTAACCCCTGCCGCCTGCAATTTGCCGACAAGCCCGCTGTCGCTCACGCGCGGGTTGGTGAACGGGTCGTAGAACGCACTGTACATTTCAACGTCCTTGTTGGTGCCCTTTTCGATAATCTCGTCTAACCGCTGCGCCGGATCCAGCTCGGGCACGAGCGCTGCACCAGGCGTATTTTGCACACAGTGGTCAGGCCAGAGCCGCGTCTCGTATGACGGCTCATCTGGATTTAGCGGGTTGACGACAGTGGCAAAGTCGACAAACGGCTTCTTGGGCGCGTGGTTGGACGCAAACGAGATGTGGTCCTGCGGGTGCCAATCCTTGGTGGCGACGCGCAGCACAAATGCCGGCAGGCCCAGTAGCTGGTTGACAACAGTTATTGTCTCGCGACCCCCTGGAACAGCCAGAGAGCCGTTCTGTATTGTTAATGGCTGTCGACTGTCGACTATCAATAATCAACTGCTGATATTCATCAGCTTCATCAGACAACTTACAGGCGGGCAGAAATCCTCCTGCAGGTCGACGACAATGAGCGCCGGTTTGAATGTCTCGGTGGCCATATTGGCAGTGCTTATTATAGATGTAGATGTTGATTCAAAGATTTGGGAACGAATATACAAACTGACGACATTGACAACGCGTCGTCAGCCCACGATATGGCTTACGGCGACGGCTTTATGGCTTACATAAGACATGTAAGAAGGACCCCGCAGACAGTTGCACATTACGGCGCAAGTCTCACAAGGCTTACGCTACGTCACTTTTTCCCCTTTAAAGTTGATGTTGCTACCCTGAGATACCCTAGATTTTATAAAATACTTCCGTCAGAGGTTTGCCATCCATATGATTGGCCTGGTGCTGGACACTCGCCGTGTTCACAGCCTCACGACCACCCCACACTAGCTCATAGCTCCCAGCTGCTGTGCGACATGCACTTGTCTTATTGTCAAGGCGTCGTTGAGAACCACGTGGTACACATTGCGAGCTGATCCCGCCGTTCCTTCCTATTCCAGCTCTACATATAGTTTATCAGACAATGCGTGGGCGATGTATCTTTCGATCAGGGAAAGAGCTACCGGAAGCGGCGCCATACTCTGTCCAGCTTCTATATCAAGACACATGATTGCGAACATAACGACCGAGTGTCAGCATGTGACACCTGCAGCGGAGATCCGCTGTCAGACTTGTGTCATTTGTGCATTTTGTGTCAGAGGGAAGGAGCGATCGAGCGTATAAGCAAACTGCCATTATTCTGACATTGTACTCGGCGCACAATAGTAAGCCACCAGCCAGCAAACCCTTGACATTCAGTGACCAGGGTCAGAAGGACGGGACCACCCTTTCCGGGGTATGCTTTTCTTTGTGTAAGCCTCGAGATTGACTCGACTCTGGTTTTTTATCATTTGCTTGTCTTTGCATGCCCGGATTGGGCCTTTGCCGAGAGTTACTTGACAGGTAGAAGACAGAGACAACTAGAGACTGCGGGCTCGGAACACATGGAGCAAATGGAGGAAAGAGCCGGAAAGAAAAAGAAGCGGCTAGGAAGGTGCGATTGGAGCAGGTAAGATATATTTCACCGACTTTCTTCCCGGAGCTCGTGTACTCCGTAGAGGTCGATCGCACCTTCCTTGTGGAAATACCACTGGCACTGGATACTACCGAATCATACTGGTTTGGGCCAACCCACCCACCACCCCAGCTCCTCGTCAGCCCAGCCAGTAAAGTGGCTATTACCATTACCCCAAAGCTCACTCCATTGGCGATTGCGTTTGCGGACAATTTTTATTTTGAATTCGTCGCCTCCCATTGACCATTTGCTGGGTCGCTCCTGCCGTAGAACCGCGCTCCTTCCTATTGTTTTCTTTGTCATTGCATCATTGTTCCTTCCTTCTTGTTTCTTGTTTCGTCTTGTTTCCTTTGCAAAAACCCCCTATTTTTGTTCCTCTTATCGTCTCTTTCCTCTTCTTCCCTAAATACACTCTTGTCTTCCCTTTACTCCCCTTTGCTCCTTCCTTCTTTTGTCCCTCTTGTTGCATCCCACCTGCTGTCTTTCCAGATACACTTTTTCTTACCGTCGGTGGAGCCTTTCCGTTCTGCCGCCTCTCACCGTCTTTGACCTCGTTCTTTCTTTGCTCCTTTCCTCCTTTCCTCCTTTGCTCCTTTGCTCCTTTCTCGGGTGCTCTCTGGTTGTGTCCTGGGCCTGCTCTGATTCATTTTGACCTCCTTTTTCCTTTGCGCTTATTTTTCAACGCGTCTCCACCAACGCTATCCTCTCTCTCTCGCTCTCCTCTAATCTATCCTCTAATCTCTCCTCTATTCTTTTCCTTTCCCTTTTCCTCCCCCTCCTCCTCTTCTCTGTTCTCCAAGTCATCCTTCCCGTCGACCTCTTGTCGTCCCTCTTTAACGATTCTGCACATCTGCATTATCGGCCACTCCTTTGAGCTTTTCGAGCTTTTCGAGCTTCGCCTCAGCCCCCTCCCAACTCCAGACCGCCTCGGCTACGACGCCTTCTCTCGGCTTATTAAACAGCTCAAGCTTCAGTTGTAAGTTCCGAGTCCCTTGCCAATTTAACATTCTCCAGCTCTCCAGCTTTCCAGCCTTACCCCTATTCAGTGCCAGTGCCAATTGACCTCCCCTGCATCTCATTTGCTGCCTACATCTACTTGTGTGCTCGCACGGCCTCCGCCCCAGACTGCATCTGACCGCACTTTGCCGCATCTACAGCCCTACTAATTGGATGCACACCGAATACGCTTTGGATGCACAGCTTGCTCTCTTGCTTTAATGTCTTGTTTCTACACCTTACCTACCCAAACTAATATCCTCCAGCTCTAGTTCAACCTCTTCTCGGACCACTCTTCAACCAATGCATCCTCAGTAGTCTTCAGCAACTTCTTCAACATGATTGCCGCGTCCCTCCTGCCCTCCCGCTTTCGCGGTGAGCAGCCCGCTGCCCAGACCGCCGCCCCCTCCTGGATCAACAAGAAAATGACTCCCATCCTCCAGCTGTTGTCCAGCCTCACCTCCTCCCACCCGATCCACACCATTGTCATCGTGGCCGTCCTTGCTAGCTCGACCTACATGGGCCTCCTCGAGGAGAGCATCTTTGACGCCTCCAAGAACCTGCGTCGTGCTGACTGGTCTTCCCTCTCGGAGGGCAGCCGCAGCCTGCGCATCAGTGCCGAAACCTCCTGGAAGTGGCAGCCCTGGGACTCGGACGTCGTCCCCACGGGTGTCGACCGCCAGGCCCTTCTCACCTTTGTCTTCCCCGAGTCTCTGTCCGACAGCGCCCCCAAGACCGCTCCTCTTCTCGACACCATCCCCATCCCGCAGAACATCTCCGCCACTGCTTTGCCCACGACTCCCAACCCGCTCGGTGCTTACTCCCAGGATACCACTCTTGCTTTCGCCGTCCCCTACGACGAGGCCGCTCAGTTCACTTCTGCCACCCGCGAGATCCCAAACGTTATCTCGTCCGCCCAGGCCGATGATGCCTCGTCTACCCGTATCACCGAGGAGCACGGCCGCGAGCAGAAGCTGTGGATCATGAAGGCTGCCGGCGCCCAGACACGGTCCAGCATCGTGCGCTGGCTGCAGTACGGCTGGGTCGAGTTTATCGACCTGCTCAAGAACGCAGACACGCTGGACATCATCATTATGGTTCTTGGCTACCTGTCGATGCATCTGACGTTCGTCTCCCTCTTCCTGTCCATGCGTCGCCTCGGCTCCAACTTCTGGCTCGGCACCAGCGTTCTGTTCTCTTCCATCTTCGCCTTTCTCTTTGGCCTTATTGTCACTACGAAGCTGGGCGTTCCCGTCAGCATGGTTCTCCTTTCCGAGGGTCTGCCTTTTCTTGTCGTCACCATCGGCTTCGAGAAGAACATTGCCCTTACCAAGGCCGTGCTTTCGCACGCGCTCGAGCACCGCCGCAACCTGGAGCGCGCCTCTGGCAAGAAGGTGATCACTACCAGCTCGCCCAGCGTTATCCAGTACGCCATCCAGATGGCCATTAAGGAGAACGGCTTCGACATCGTGCGTGACTACGCCATTGAGATCCTTATCCTGGTTATTGGCGCCGCTTCTGGTGTCCAGGGTGGCCTGCAGCAGTTCTGCTTCCTTGCTGCCTGGATACTATTTTTTGACTGCATCCTCCTCTTCACCTTCTACACTGCCATTCTCTGCATCAAGCTGGAGATCAACCGGATTAAGCGTCATGTGGAGATGCGCCGTGCTCTGGAGGATGACGGTGTCAGCCGCCGTGTTGCCGAGAGCGTTGCTCAGAGCAATGACTGGCCTCGCACTGACGGCCGTGGCGAGCCTACTACGTCCATCTTTGGCCGCCAGATTAAGAGCACTAGCGTTCCCAAGTTCAAGGTCCTCATGGTCACTGGCTTTGTCATTATCAACGTCCTCAACCTGTGCACCCTGCCCTTCCGCAGCGCCGACTCGACTCTGTCCTCTATCTCTGCCATGGCCGGCGGCCTGAGCGGCGTTGTTGTTGCCCCCCCTGTCGACCCCTTCAAGGTTGCTGGCAGCGGTCTTGACATCCTTCTGACTGCTGCTAAGGAGGCTAACCGGGAGACCATCGTCACCGTCCTCACCCCCATTAAGTACGAGCTCGAGTTCCCATCGGTCCACTATGCTCTTCCTTCGACCGGCCTTGGCGGCGCTGAGGTCTACGATCTCTCATACGGCGGTGTCGGCGGCCGCATGGTCGGCAGCATCCTTAAGAGCCTGGAGGACCCCGTCCTGTCCAAGTGGATTATTGTCGCTCTTGCCCTGAGCGTCGCTCTCAACGGCTACCTTTTTAACGCCGCCCGCTGGGGTATCAAGGACCCTAACATGCCCGACCACCCCATTGACCGCAAGGATCTTGACAAGGCCCAGAAGTTCAATGACACTGCTTCCGCCACCCTGCCTCTGGGTGAGTTCATGCCCAGTACCCCGGCCAACAAGCCCCTGACTCCTGCTCTCACGGATGACGAGGGCGACATTTTGTCTATGCGTCCCCTGAAGGAAAAGGATGCCAAGCCTGTCAAGACCGACGAGGAGATTGCCGCTGAAAAGGCCAAGAATGCCCTCATCTCACGCAGCACTGCCGAGATGGAGGCAATGCTTAAAGAAGGCCGTGCCCCCGAACTGTCTGATGCCGAGCTCGTCTTCCTATCTCTCCGCGGCAAGATCCCCGGTTACGCCCTCGAGAAGACTCTCAAAGACTACACCCGTGCCGTTAAGATTCGCCGTTCCATTATCTCGCGCACCAAGGCCACCGAGGATGTCACTAGCCTGTTGGACGAGTCGCAACTTCCCTACGAGAACTACAACTGGGCCCAGGTCTTTGGCCAGTGCTGTGAGAACGTCATTGGTTACACCCCCATCCCTGTCGGTGTTGCCGGTCCTATTGTGATTGATGGCAAGAGCTACTTCATCCCCATGGCCACGACTGAGGGTGTGCTTGTTGCTAGCACGAGCCGTGGTTGCAAGGCGATTAACGCTGGCGGCGGTGCCATTACCGTTCTAACTGCCGATGGCATGACCCGTGGTCCTTGTCTGAGTTTCGAGACCGTTGAGCGTGCCGGTGCTGCGAAGATTTGGTTGGACTCGGAGGCTGGCCAGTCGGTGATGCGTAAGGCGTTTAACTCGACCAGTCGCTTCGCACGTCTGCAAAACATGAAGACTGCCCTGGCCGGCACCAACCTGTACGTGCGTTTCAAGACAACGACAGGTGATGCCATGGGTATGAACATGATCTCCAAGGGTGTGGAGCACGCCCTGAACGTGATGATGAACGAGAGCGGCTTCGAGGATATGAATATTGTCTCTCTGAGCGGCAACTACTGTATTGACAAGAAGGCGGCTGCGCTCAACTGGATTGACGGCCGTGGTAAAAGTGTGGTGGCGGAGGCGATTATCCCCGGTGATGTGGTGAAGAGTGTGCTGAAGACAGACGTCGATTCGCTGGTAGAGCTCAATATTTCCAAGAACCTGATCGGTTCTGCCATGGCTGGTGCCATTGGTGGTTTCAACGCCCACGCTGCCAATATTGTGGCGGCCATCTACCTCGCCACGGGTCAGGACCCGGCCCAGGTCGTCGAGAGTGCCAACTGCATTACTATTATGAAGAACCTTCGCGGCTCACTACAGATTTCCGTCTCCATGCCATCGATCGAGGTCGGCACGCTAGGTGGCGGTACTATTCTAGAGCCCCAGGGTGCCATGCTCGACATGCTCGGTGTCCGTGGTCCCCATCCGACGACTCCCGGCGAGAATGCTCGCCGCCTCGCTCGCATCATTGCTGCCTCTGTTCTGGCTGGCGAGCTGTCTTTGTGCTCGGCTCTTGCTGCCGGCCATCTGGTCAAGGCACACATGGCCCACAACCGCTCGCAGCCTCCTACGCGCTCGACCACGCCCGCTCCTGCCAGCGGCACTGTGACTCCCGGCCTTGCCATGACCAGCTCTGCAAGCTCGACTGCTCTCAGTGCTGCAGCCATTGAGCGGTCCAAGCGCTAAAGTGTGAACAAAATGTCTTGATATGTCCTTTGGCCTATCACGACATTCCGCATTCCAGCTTTTGCCAGTCATTTTGTTTTGCTTGTCGCTTTCTGTCTGTCTTTTTCGTCTCTATTCTTCGGCTTCTCATCACCATTAACAAACTACACCACCGGTCCGCAACTTACTCTTACCAACGTCTCGCATCATATCTTTTTACTATTTTGGTTGCTTATTGCCCAATTATCAACTAGCATCTACAAGAATGAAAGGGTGTTTGAGGGGCATATAATGTTACGTTTGCGCATTTGATTTGCCTTGCGGGAGGATGATTATCGACTGCTGGCTTTCTCTTGCCGATGAGAGAGAGGAGGCCAGCAAATGGAGAATCAAGAAGGAAACGGAAAAGGAAGAAAAAGAGAAAAGAAAAAAGAAACCTGAAAACACAAGGAAACAAAATGAAGAGAGCTGAGTCTTGCGGGTAGTTCTCACGCTTGGAGGATGGATCGAGGATCGATGCTCGATGCTCGCCTGATTTCGTTGCTTCTTCATTTCGTTCAACTTTATTATAAACGTATTTTTACACTAAAAGCATATAGCAAGCTAATAGACAGCTGCTCAACATCGAGCAGCTCATTACTTATTCAAACAATTGCTGCAAGTGATGTTGAGTGTTTTACCAAATAGAGAACACTCCTCTGCCAATATAGACGACTACAAGACAAGGCACAAATCACATAAGGAACTTTATAAACACAATAATAAATTAATAATGAAAACGTCCAAACGTAAAACGTAAATAATGCAATGCTGGTATACATCTCGATGCCCCTTTTCTTCTATTCACGCCATTCATATCCATATCCATCCATGACTTATCAGTTTACCGGCCGACGCGGATCACACCGGCGGCAATCAGCTTCTGGATCTTGGTGCGCACGCTCGGGTTGCGCATGTGCTCGTTGAGCGCGGCAGGATCGGCCTGGGCCTGCTGCAGAATGGCCTGCATGACGGGGTCCTGCATGATGCTCATAATCTCCGGGTCGGCAGCAATGCGCTCGCGCGCCTGCTCCTCGGTCTCGCCCTGGCGCGTGCTGTACATGGCCGTCAGGGCCTTTTGGTTCTGGGTCTCAATCTCGCGCGCGTTGGCGCCCTTGTGGTGCTCCTTGTCGACCTTGTCGGCCTCGTCGCACGCGTCAATGCACTCGCTGTACTTGCGCATGCCAAAGTAGGTTTGGGCCTTGCGGATGTAGGCGCGGATGAACTTGGGGTCGCGCTTGATGGCGGCCTCGCAGTCGTCGAGGGCCGAGGGGAACTCGAGCAGCTTGACGTAGGCGGCGGCACGGTTGCTGTAGCCGCGAGGGTCATCGGGCGCGCGCTTGATCATCTCGGTGTAGGCCTTGACGGCGCCGGGCCAGTCGGTCTCCTTAAACTTTTTGTTACCCTCCTCGCGGGCCTCCTCGGCCTTAGCAGGGTCAATGTAGGCAAGACGAGCATCCTCAATACGACGGCGCTCGGCGGCACGGACCTTGGCGACGACCTCGGGCGTGCGCTGCTCGCGCAACGACATGTTGAAGTTTTCGATAGCTTGGTCGAGTTGGCCGAGCTTCTCGTGTGCGGTACCAATGCGGGCGTACGACTTGGCAATGGTCTTGAAGTCGGCGTAGGTGGAGCGGCCCTCCTCGACTGCCTTTGTGCAGGTGGCAATGCAATCCTCGTAATCGCCCTTCTCGAACTGGGCAGCACCGAGGTTGTTGAGGTACGTAATGTCCTTGTGCAAGTCCCAGGCGGCCTGGTAGTGGGCAATAGCGTCGTCAAACTGGCGCTTCTTATAGCTAGCGGTACCCAAAGCCTTCTCCTTGTCGGCGGCCTCCTTGGCCTCCTTCTTAGCACGGGCCTCCTCGGCCTCCTCGTCGTTAATGGGCTCCTCCTCGACAACGGGTGCGGGTGCAGCCTTTGTTGCAGGGGGGGCATCGGGCATATCAACCTCCTCCTCGACCTCGCGGGCAGCACCACCGGGCGTGAAGGAACCGGCAGTCTCAGCACCGGCGGGCGGGGCGTTGCCGACATCGAGGTCGACACCCATGGCAACACCCATGACCTGAATCATGCGGGGGTCGCTGAAGATGGCACTAGCGTTCTTGGGGTCGTTCTGGATGGCGCGGAGGTTCTGCATAAAAGTAGGGTCGGCGAGGAACGAGCTGGTCTTGGGGTTGGCAGCCAGCTTGGCGATCAGACCGGGGTCGCTGAACATGCTGCCAAACTGCGACGACGGGTCACCAAAGGGCATGCCGCCAGGGGGGCCGCCGGCACTGGGGTCGCGGCCGACCTCGACGTCCATGGCGCGCTCAACGGCGGCCAACTCCTTCTTCATACCGGCATTCTCAGGGTCGATCTTGAGGCCAGCCTCATATGCCTCATACGCGGAGATGAGGTCACGCTTTCCGAACAAAGCAGTTCCCTTGCGGCCCCAGCCCTTGGGCCAGTCGGGCTTAATCTCGGTGGTCTTCTCGGCGTCCTTGAGGGCGTTGTCCCAATCCTTCTTGGAGGCGTAGGCGGCGGAGCGGTTGCTGTAGAGGATGTGGTTGGAGGGGTCGATGGCAATGGCGTCGGTGAAGTGTTTGCTTTTCAGTTAGTAATGGTTATTTTGTGAACAATACAGATAGAAGAAGATACTCACACAGCCTCGTCAAAGTTCTTGGCCGCAATGGCCTTGTTGCCGAGCGCCTTGAGCTCGTCGGCGGTCGACATGATGTGCTAGGGGGGAGCGGGCGAGGGGGTATTCGAGAGGTGATGAGATAAAGAAGATTTAAAGCTTGAAGTTGACAGCAGGAGTCAAATTTCGAATGTAAAGAGCGTAGTCCAAGATCGTCAGTCGTGGAAGCGTGGTGCGTACAAAGTGAAAACGTAGGAGTCAACAGGAACAAACACAAGGCAGTCAGGTTCTCAGGGCAGTGAGGCTCGGAGCGACCAAGTGATTATATACAATAAAAGATATAAAATCTGGTGCAGCGTCCAAAGGCAGCAAGTGGGGCACTGAAAGCTTTCTAGGCCTTTCGACGCTGGCGGCCCCGCGCAGCGGTGATTGGCCAGGGCTGTAAGCTTGGAGACAAGAGACGAAAGAGGAAGGATCGTGTGGGTCGTGTGATGCGTGCGAGGCAGAGCATGCAATATGGAGTATGGGGGAAGGAGCATTCGACGACATTCGAGAAGAGATGACCTAGAAGAGAAGGAACGGTGGTTGAGGAGCTGATATGATGCAGAGTCAAAGGGAAAGAGATATTGACAGCAGGAGCGATAGAGGTAAGCCACGTGGATTAAACTCTATATTAAAGTTGATATTAAATTAGAAAAAGAAACGTGAAACAGATTTCAACGTGTGGACTGTCTAACTTGATATTCTTTGTTATAAGCTACTTGTACTATAGATTGTTTTTCTTGTTGGTTTCGGGCATTATTACCGCTCACTTGCGTATTTATTTACTTGTTAAAGAAGCTACAATCAGATTATAGATTATAAAATAATAAAAAATAATAAAAATAAAAAAGAGAAAACCTTGGATTCAGCAAAATTAGACAATGAAATAGTACAATGGACTGAGAGATGCATCTACAACTCCTCTTTTAAGTCCTTGCCTACACCTGGCCGCAATGCATACAATGTCTGTGGCTGGCCGGCTGAATCGCAGCTTGCAAATTGCCACCATCCACTGTACCATGCGCCAGCAAGATTGACGAGACCCCATCGAATCGGCGCCGGCATGGGCGGCCAGGCAGACCAGCGACCGTTTTCAAATGCGGTTGATCTATCGTGGTTGAGCAGGAAAAAGGGAACGGCATCGAGCATACCGGCCTTGCTGACCGTGGCCTTGCCCCAGGCCTTGAACATGGCAGCGGCCTCGGCTTCTTCGGGAGTGTTGGCCGCAGGCGCATGGGGGTGGTCGGCGAGTGCAGCGATTGTCTGGATCTCGTTGCGAAAGTGATGCTCAAACGGCTTTTCAAAGGAAGCCATGATCTTCAAGAGGAGGGTGCCGTCAAAGTCGAGGGGCGAGACGAGGCTTGCGAGGTAGTCGTGGAATGCCGTGAGCCCGTCGAGAAAGGCGGCGTGCTCTTTGTGGGTCTCGTCCCAGACGGTGTCGTCTTTCAGCAGGGACTGAATCTTGGGAAACAAGTTGTCTTCTTCGTCGTCGTGATGGGACTTGACGAGCTTGAACCAGGTCTGGCAGTAGCCGATAAAGTCGGCCTTGTCCTGGCCGTCGTCGACGCGGGCGGCCTGGAGGGCGATGGAATTGTAGCCGCGGAAGATGGCGTTGTGCAGCAGGCACATGTGTGTAGCTCCGGTCGTAAAAATGTCGGTCTACTGGTCAGTATGATAATAGAAGTATGGGCTGCATAGAGTATATGCTGTGTTTCATTTCAAAGAGATACCTTGTCGGAAGTGAACTGCGGTGTGTGGATGAGGGACAGCGGCGTGTCTGCCCATGTCGACGCTGGTTTCGAAGCCATTATGGATGATGTGAAGAGTACTGTAATGAGAAAGAAGAGAGTTTGTGTAAATGTCGACGAAGCTATGGCCAGGTTCATGATGGTTGTAAGAAGACAATAAAGATCGGAGGGAAGAATATCAAAAAAAAAAAAGGGCGAGCTCGAAGATAGACATCTACAACTAATATGAGCAGCTATAAGCTCATCTCTCTATACGATTATAAACTCTAGACCAGCCAATACGATAAAAGCAATAAGCTGTTGATAAGTGTCCGAGATAGTGAGACGATGGCCGTGTAAGTGGTACGATTGCGGAGACGGCACGACAGCAAGGCCTGTCGCACGCAACACAAACGAGGATGATCTTATAAGAGTGAACCTAGTGTTCATTCAAGCACCTGACAAACGGGCTATGGTTGATTGGTTCATTTGCTTCTGGGCTGTTGTTGATTGCCATCGGATGTCATGATGACGTCGACTCTAGTCGTTCACGTCGATGATGTTCCATCAGGAATCCGAATACCACCCTTTTATTAGCTGCAATAGCTAGCTCTACTTGTTGTACCTGTGTATGCTTCGGCTAAGTAGGCCGTGGAAACTTGTCCAGAATGACTGCGTCTTATACTCGATGTGCTCGATATACTCGACCGGCACTTACACATATGCGTACGGGATCGTGGTTAAATCAGCATTCACTCCCGCTCTATATGCTTATATACACCATTATGCAGTCTATACTCTATCTACTTTTATTCATATAGACAATCTACATCCACGCCCCCCATTCACCCTCGTCCATGCCCGTCGCCGTGCGTCCCGCCTGGCCCGTCAGGATCCGCGACTTGCTCCGCTCCAGGAATTGGCCGTCGCCCTTGGCGGCCAACACGCCGCCATTGTCCCGGTCAAAGGCCCGCTTGCCGCGCAAAAGGACATAGCGCGGCTAGTTGCGCACCTCTATGCCCTCAAAGGGTGTGTAGTCGATGCTATGGTGCAGGTCCTTGTTGGTAATGGTAAATTTGTCTGTGGTTTCTGGGTACCAGATGACAATATCGGCATCCAATCCGGGCGTCAGGCTGCCCTTCGTGTGCGACAGGCCGTACAGCTGTGCCGGGTTGGTCGACGTCAGGGCCACAAAGCGCGGCAGCGTGATACGGATCTTGTCGTCGTTGGGCCACTCGAGCGCAGGGTCGTAAGATCGATTGTAGATGAGGGGCAAGCGCGTCTCGATTCCGGGCACGCCATTGGGCACATTGCGGAAGTCAACATGGGCCGTGCCGGTGGCTTCGTTGCGGATGATGCCGCGCTTCTTGCCGCTGGTGTGGTCAAACAGCGAGGGGGCGTGGTCCGACGACAGGACCGTGTACGTGCCGTTGGCCATTTCCTGCCACAGCTGCTCGACGTCCTTGGTGCTGTGCCGCAACGGCGGTGCGCAAATGTGCCGGGCGCCGTCAATGTTGGGGTCTTCATGGGAGTGATCGTGGGGCGCTGACCGCAGCTGGTCGCTCGTCAGGTACAGGTAGTGCGGGCACGTCTCGGCGTGGATGGGCAACAGCCGGTTCTGGGCCTCGCGCACGTGCTTGAGGGCTGTCGGCGCCGACATGTGCACAATCAGAATAGGCGCATCCGTGACTTCGGCCAGGCTGATGGCGCGGTACGTCGCCTCGCTCTCGGCAATCTGCGGCCGCGCGACAGAGTGAAAGTATGTCTGCAGGTTCCCCTTTTTCGCCAGCCGCGCCGAAATCTGCTCGACAATGTCGTTGTTCTCGGCGTGGATCATGGTCGTGATCCCCAGCGACCGCGCCGCCATCATAATGTTGAACAGGTCGCCGTCGGCCAGCTTCATAGGGTGGTACGTCATGTACAGCTTGACGCTCGTGATGCCCCTGGCCGGCAGCTGCGGCAGCTCTTCTTCGAGCACCTGCTCAGACGCGTTTGTGAGGATCACATGGAAGCCGTAGTCGCAGTAGGCGTTTCCTGTGGCCTTGGCGTGGTAGTTGTCGACACACGGCCAGATGCTCGGCTCGTCGCGTTTCTGCGAAGCAAAGGCCAGCACAGTGGTGTTGCCGCCGGCCAGCGCCGACCGCGAGCCCGTCTCCCACGTATCGCCGGTAGGTGCGTTGTCCTGCTGGATGTGTGCGTGCGAGTCAACACCGCCGGGCGTGATGTAGGCGCCCTCGGCATCGACAATTTCCGTGTTTGGGCCGGCATACGCCTCGAGGCCGGCGCCGATCATGGCAATCTTGCCAGCCTTGACACCGATGTCCAAGCCGGCGGGTAGGATCTCGGCCGCCGTAACCTGGGCTGTCAGTCAATATGCTAAGTAAAAGAGAACCAAATTAAATGAGGAGAGGAACGTACAATGCGGCCGTTGCAAACAATCAATTCGAGCATCGTGCCCAAGTTGCTGCACCAAGATCGAGATGTAATGGGAATAGCCAAGAAACCAAAAAACTGAAAAACAAAAGAATCAAAGATGCATCGAAGCTTTCATTGGAGCTCTCCTCTCGCTCTTCCGGCTGACCTCCATCCTCCTCTATCGGCTCTTGATAAGGTAGCAAGCAAGTGAGGATAATAACGACATCTTCAGATAACCGGGCTGTCGGCCAGGCCGCTGCAGTGTATTTAGCTATTATACCACAGAATATATACAACATGTCTAAATACACTACACTGCCGACTTAATCCACACCATTTACACCAGCTATCTACAATCAGCACGACAGCGTGTTGAAGCAGCCAAATGTTCCCAAGAGCGAAGAGCTAGCGGCCAGTGAGCCCCGCCATCGAAGACAGGTAACAGAGCTGCTGAAGCCGTCGTGCTGCATCCAGTGAGCAGGCCATATGTCGGCCGTCGGCCAAGCCTAGTCTTGTCACCATCATCACCATTCTGTATGTATTTTTCATGCATAGACATTCTTTTTTTCTAGATTCGTAACTTTTCATAACACATCCATGTAGAACACCAGCCATTACTCAACAGCCAAACAAAAAATGCCATAACAAAACCAAACCAGTTTAGATTTCAACAGACTCAACAAGACTACTTCTCGTTGGGGCCGGCAATCAGGATCTTGATGACCTCGCCCGTCTTGACCTTCTTGAATGCCTCCTCGGCACTCTCAAAGGGCACCGTCTGCGTAATCAGCTTCTTCACATCCACCTTGCCCGACGCCACCAGCTCAATAGCCAGCCGATAGTCGCCCGAGCCGTACCGGAAGCTGCCGCGCACAGTCACCTCCTTGATCGCCAGCGCCATAATGGGGAAGGTGATGTCCGACTTGCCCATGCCGCCCTGCACATATGTGCCGCCGTTGCGCACAACGTGCAAGCTTGCCTGGATGCTCGGCTCAGCACCCGATGCGTCAATCACAACATCCGCGCCGCCATTCTCGGCCAGACCTGCCACCTCGATAATGTTGCGTGCGTTCTCCTCGGACGACACGCGCTGGCTCTTGTAGGTGTGCGTGGCGGCAAAATCGGCAGCAAACGCCAGCTTCGAGTCGACAATGTCCACCGACACCACCTTGGTAGCACCGTACGCCTTGGCCACGGCGCCGCACAGCAGACCGACAGGGCCAGCACCCATGACAACGACAGACTGGCCGGGCTTGACGCGCGCCTGGCGGCCGACGATGTGCACCGCCACCGCGAGGGGCTCAATAAGGGCGCCCTCCTGGAGCGACACCTGGTCGGGCAGCTTGTAGCAAAAGTCTGAGGGTGCCTTCCAGAAACCGGCAAGAGTGCCGTCGTAGGGCGGCGTGGCGGCGAACTTCATGTCGGGGCACAGATTGTAGAAGCCGCCGAGGCACTGGACACAGCGACGGCAGGGGTAACCCGGCTCGAGCGCGACGCGGTCGCCGACCTTGAGGTCCGAGACCTCGTTACCCGTAGACACGACGGTGCCGGCAGACTCGTGGCCCAGAACCATGGGGTCTTTAACGACAAAGTGGCCAATGGCGCCGTGCTCCCAGTAGTGGACATCGGAGCCGCAGATGCCGGTGTAGTTGACGGCGACAAGAACTTCGTGAGGCGAGCTGAGGGTGGGCACGGGACGGTCCTCAAAGGTGACGTCGTGCGGCTTGTTGAGCACAAAGGATTTGTTCTGATTATTAGAGATGTAAATTGTAGTGGGTGTCTTGTACCCAGAACTGGGCTCGGACTTGTACTTACAGACTTGCCGTCGGTAGCCATTGTGAAGTTGGTGGTGCTCTTGTACGAAAGATGGGGAGATGATGTTGAAGTTGAAGTTAAACTTGGAGAGAGAAAGAGTCGAGATGAGAGACCGAATGAGATGATCAAAATAGGAAGGAACAGAAAACAGAATATAAGAAAAGAGGAAAGAGCAGATGGTATGAGATCAGACGAGGTCAGACGAGATAGGAAACCGGGTCGAGTGCGGAGTTGTGCGGAGAAGAAGAAGGCGGCACGATCACGACCGAGCTGAGATTGCGATTGGAGATGTGATCTAGGAAAGCAAGAAAAAATAAGAGAGGTAGATGAAGCAACAGAAGCAGCAGAATCAACAGAATCAAAATAAAACACGTTCAAATACTCATTCTCCAACTGTGTAGACGCAAACACCATACCAAACCCCAACCTCGACCTGGACTAACACCCAAAAAGTGAAGCTAATACATCAGCCTAAATTGCATAGAAAAAAAAGCAAGCTTGCCGAGTTGGGGTAGCAGCTGACCAGAGCTTTCTTCTTTCTTCTATTGAACAGAGTACAGTCGCGCTTTCCTTTTGGACTTTTACTTCTTACTTTTTACCCTTCGTGTTCTTGCCGGAATTGTATCTTCTCCGTTACTCTTTCCTTTCTTTTTTTTTTGGTCCTAAAAGTGCTTCTTCCTTTGACAATTTCTCTTATTGTCAATGGCAGATAGCTCCTTCCTCGACTAACATCATTCACCCGTTGTAATTCCCTTTTTTTCTCCTGTCCCCCACTCCAGAAGTCATCTGAACAGTCTCCCCGCTTCCCCCCACACCAAAGGAATGACCTTCTACTGTAGCTTTTATAGCAAGAGAAAGAGAGAGAACTCCGACTAATACTGCGATACCGGGTTACTCCTGCCTCTTCTCTCTACTACAACATGGGACGGCTTAACACGGCAGAAACCTCGTACTGGGTGGTCCACGTGTGTCAGTAATTAGTAGATCTGTATTCTCGAGAGTCAGGCAATCGCAATGGATAGCCAGCAGAGAAGGCATCAAAAATAAAAATATAAAAATATAAATAATGAATAATAAGATTCTGGCCACTGTGGAGCTACTCTCTCAGGCTGTATGCTGGGACCGATACTCCACGAAACTGGTTGCAAGTGCCTAAACAGGCAACTCCGCACCGAAGATCTTCCGTCACTCTTTGCGCATTCTCTTTTGTTATCTTGATCATTTATCTATGATTGCCTGGTCTGTCAATATACTCGTACTCTACTGAAGGTACCTCGCTTTGAACTTGGTTGCTGTGGTGGCTCCCCTGACACCAATTGTCACCGTTTCGTCAGGCACAATATCAATCAGGTTGTCCTCAAACTTGACAACATCCTCCTCGACCTCGTCATCTTCAATCTCAATGGCAACTCCCTTGATGGGAACACTGGAAGAAATCTCGACACCCGTGCCATCAGCCGACAGAACAACCGACAGATCCTTGGGTGCAGGCAGGTGCAGGTACTTGAGCGGCTCCGGCCAGTTAACATACCGCGCCAGCTGCTTGCCGTCCTTGACAAGATAGGCGGCCACAACCGTCCGAGCCTCATGTCCCGGCTCGCCTGGCACAGCAAACACTGCCAGCTCAGTTGAGCGGTTCGATTCCAGCACAACGGCCTCCGAGTTGACCGTCTTTTCATACGTCTGCTTGCCTGTCTCGACATCCCAAGCGCGCACGACGCAGTCCACACCTACAACATCGTCTACCGTCAAGTTGGATCCCCATACCTCAATGCTCGTCTCCTTTTCAACGTTGACGCGGCTATGTGGGTTGCTACCGACAACCTTTTCCGTCTCGCGGCGGGTCATGCCGACTGTCAGGGGCGCCATCTCGCGCTTGACTGTGAAATAGGCATGCTTCGGCCGCAGGTAAAAATCGCAAATGCTCCAGCTCGTCACTGGCCAGCAGTCGTTGAGCTGCCACACGAGTGCACCGCCGCAGTACTCGCGGCCAGGGCCCTTCCACTGCCGCTTCCACAGGCGGTACGCCGACGCAAGGCACTCGGCCTGCATCAGCTGAGTATAGTACACGTACTGCTCCAGAGGGTCCGGTCCGTACCGCATGTTCTCCACGAGGTACAGCGCCAGTCTGCGCTCGTGGCCAGATGCCTTGTTGTGGAAGTCGAGTGTCGAGCTCTGTGCGTAGCGGTCTGGGTCGCGTGGGCCCAAAGGTAGCATAGCATCAACTGTCTTGATGTGCGGGAACGCCTCCATGCCAAATTCGGACACAAATCGGCCCACGAGCTTGTCAAAGTCTTGGTACTTTTCCTGCGAGCCGTGCCAGACGTTCCACTGGTGAATATCGCCGACCGTCGGGTCGTGTGTGTCGACGCCACCGCCCCAGGGCGAGCCGTAGTGGTAGTATGTGTCCGGGATGAGGGACGAGCAAACGTCGGCCAGGATCTTTTCGTATATGTAGCGCGCAGGGAAGTCGGTTTTAAGCCAGCTCTCGGCGTCCTTGTTGGCATAGTCGTACTCGAGATTCTGCGATTCGCGGTACTGGTAGTCCTCGTTGTTGCCCGCCCAGATGATGATGCTGGGGTGGTGCCGCAGCATGCGCACATTGGCTTCGGCCTCGACACGGATAGAGTCGCGCAGTTCCGGCCACGCCGGGTAGTTGCCACAGCCAAACATAAAGTCCTGCCACACAAGCACACCGAGCTCGTCACAGGCATCGTAAAAGGCCTGCTCCTCGTAGATACCGCCACCCCAGACACGAATCATGATCTGGTTGCCGTCGAGAGCAAGTTTGACCCAGTCGTAGTAGCGGCTATCGCTGATCTGTGGGATGAAATTGTCGGCCGGGATCCAGTCACTGCCTCCAGAAAAGATAGGGATATTGTTGACCTCGAAGTAGAATGTTGTTCCGGGCTGGTCCTTGAGTGGGCGCTGGATGAGTTCGGCCCGACGGAGACCAATCTTTTTTGTGATCTCATGGACAGTGTCATCGGTAGTCTCCGACAGGAGAGTAGCCCGTACTGTGTATAGCGGCTGCTTTCCATAGCGTGCAGGGTACCACAGCGCTGGGCTATTAATGTGGAACGCTGCCGCAGCAGTTGTGATAGTAGTTGTCGAGGTAGACGAAGACGAAGTCGAAGTCGTCACGACAGTCTCGGATGCAACAGCAACATCGCCCAGAGAAACATCGATACGGACCCGCGGGGCTGTGCTCGGTGCTGCACCCAGAGTCTCAATCTCGGCATTGACCTTGACCGTGGCCGATGAAAGAGATTTGTCGACGACCGTCTCAAACGAGACATCGGCAATCTTGGACGTGTACGTCTCAAGACGGATCGGCCGCCACGGGCCACACGTCAGCAGCGCCGGGCCCCAGTCCCAGCCCCAGTGGTACTGTGCCTTGCGGACAGCCAGGCGCGAGCTGTCGCCGTTCCAGCAGCCCCATTTGTGGTCAGGATACTTGTCGACGAGCTGCCAGCCGCGCAGGTATGCGCTGTCAAACGTAATTTCCAGGGTGTTGCTATCGCCAGCAGGCTTGAGAGAAGAGGTGACGTCGACGCGGTAGGGCAGAAACATATTGTCACTCTCGAGGATGGTGTGACCGTTGAGCTTGACCGTGGCAAACGTGTCGAGGCCATCAAATGCCAGGACGGATGTGGATGATGGCGTTACGGCAGACGGCGTTGCAAAGGATGCTTTGTAAACCCATTGCCGCTCACCGATCCATTGCACGACCTCTTCATTCTTGCCAACAAAAGGATCTGGGATGAGCTTGTGGGCGAGCAGGTCGAGGTGTACATTGGTTGGGAACTGGCTGACAGAGAGCCATTGATCGACGCCTCTGTCTGTCGCCTCTTGTGATTCCTTCTCATCAGCACCGACCTGTTTGAACTGCCAGTCCTGGTCGACAGCAAATGAGTGGAAAGCCATGGTGTCCGAGGGTGCGTTGTAGGAGGAGGTGGCCTGGTCCTGTGTGGTCTGTGCTGACTTTCCGGCCAGACGAGATGGTAGGAGAGCCATTGTTTTATATATAAACAGCTGCCAAGGACTCAGGTTAACTTGTTGTGAGAGCTGTTTCTGCCAAAACCCAACTTCTTCTACCTGTTGTCTTTCTTCTTAATTGCTTGGGAGGTGCTCGGGAGAGGCGCCGCCGAAGTTGGCATTGGTATTTGTGTTGGTGCGAGTACTGAGTAGGTGAGACAGGCGGTAGTGGATCATGAAGCAGTTGGAATATCCCAGTCGCACCTTCCCAGCAATACAAAAGACCAAGAGCGCCTGCCGAAAACATGCACGTGTCTGACTGACGCACAAGTCACATGTTACATACGTTGACGATGATAATGTGTAGATGCAGTGTTAGTCGATGGTGGGGCCAGCCCGTTACTCTTGATAGAAAGCACGGAGGAGGGCCCTCCGCGCCGGTTTAAGCTTGCGCTAGTCAACGCTCCTTCCTATTCAGCCTAAATGCACTCTACACAACATCTCGACAGAAGATTATGTAAGGTAAAGCTTTGTATTTCCATATAAGTAGTTACCAGGCTGGCAATGATAAAACAGCATTTTCTAAATATGCCTATCAAGGCTGTATATCGAATACAGTATAAACTTGATGCGAAAGTACATGATACGTGTCACACTAAGCGAGTATGCAAGGCTGCAGAACTACCAGATACTGGGTAGTACAAGGTACCCATATGACGTAGACACAGTTCAAGTAGGTGTCGGTATTAGATAGCTAGGGGTGTAATCTCAAGTGCAAGTAGGAAGTGGAAGGTGTGTAGAGATGGCAAGGCAAGGCAAGTAGGGAGAGTGCGAGCAAGACAAGAAAACAGTATTAACAACCCATTGGGTATAGACGAAGCTGGCTAGACAAGCTGTGCTAAAGGTGGAAGAGATGAAGCAGATGAAGGAATAGAGGTCAAAGGAAAGTGATGGGGTAAGTAAAGAAACAGAAAACAAGAGAAGAGAAAGAGGAGAAACAGAAACAGAAACACAAACAGAAAGCATGAGGTATCGTGTCGTAAATAGTCTATGCAGGCTCACCTCCTTGCTAACAGCCGCAGTTGTCCCGCCGCCGCCGCGGTATCGCAAACACCTCCTCCCACTCGCGCAGAGCCATGCCGCCGCCGCGCTTGTTTCGTCGCCGCGCGCCACCCGACGATGACGCACCGCCGCCTTCTTCCGTAATGTAGCTCTTGACACTGCCGCCGTCGCTTGCCGCGCCTGCGTTCCAGCTGGCACCCGCGTCGCCGTACTGGATGCCGCTCATCGGGTCGTCCGGGTCGATCTCGCCCAGCTCAATCTTGGTCAGGATCATGCGCGCCATGCGGCTAAACACCTCGTCGACGCCCTCGCCGCTGAGCGCGCTGACTTCGAGCGCCACAGGGACATTGACGCTGTTAGCCCAGCGGCCGGCCTCGGTGGTGGTGACGTCGCGGCCCTCAGCGACGGTGGCCTTGAGCTGGGTGCCGAGTGTGGGTGCGGGTGCGTAGCTGGCCGCTGGTGTGACGGTGGCGACAGACGACGGCGAAGACGACAGATACGAGGAGGCAGGGTAGGACGATGCAGGCGTAGACGGGACGTCGACGCGCGGGTTGATATCGATCAGGTCCGTGGCGAGATCGAGCTTGTTGCCGACGAGCAGGGTTGTGAGGTTGGGCGAGGCGAGGGCGCGCGCATCATTCAGAAAGGGCTGGAGGGAGTCAAAGGTGCGGTGGGCGGTGACGTCGTAGACGAGGATGGCACCGGCGGCGCCGCGGTAGTAGGAGCGGGACACGGAGCGGAAGCGTTCGGTGCCGGCGGTATCCCAGAGCTGGAGCTTGATGCGCTTGCGACGGGCGCCGGTGCCGACCTTGATGATTTTGGAGGAGAACTCGACGCCGATCGTCTGGGAAGAGAGGACGCGCCACTCGTTTTTAACGAAGCGGTGGAGGAGACATGACCTAGCGGTTAGCACAGGTAGATGCATCTCCGATACCAAAGACAAGACGTCCACAACTTACTTTCCGCATCCGCTGGGTCCGAGGAGGATGATCTTGGCCAGGTAGTCGTACATGCTTCCGAGTTCCTTGTCTGTTAGTAGTCGTTCGTCGCAGTCACTATCCGGCGTCACTATAGCTGCTGCTATCACTTGCACTCCCGCCCTCGCTCCAGTCGGCATGCCGTTCCATCTTCATCGTGGCTGTTTCGCACCTGGTCGCGGGCCGTGCCCGTACTGTCCTCGCTGGTCGCAGAGGACCCCCGCGGTCGAGTCATTATTGTGTATATGCGAGGTCGGTAGCTGTGTAGCTGTCTTTTGTGGTCTCTGTGGTGCTTCGCAGTCGTCCCGCGTGCTTCTTCTCTTATCGGGCGTCACCGGCCGCGCGGTTTTCCTCGTCTCGATTTCAATTTCGATAATGGCTCTGATTTTGCTGTCGTGGCGCCGGAACGACGGCTGGCTGGCTTGATTTGAAAAGATTCGGAAAACGAGGCGCTTCTAGGCGTGTTGACTTTTCGTATAGTAGTGTCTCAGGCTGTCAGGTTCAATGTCGGCTCGTGATATCTCTTGCTAGGATATCCGTCGAGGGGTGATGCAGGAGTGCAGGTGATGCACAAAGTTTCACAGGGGTCCAGGCGGGTATCTGGAATGGTATCTAGTGGCATAGCGATTATGCATGGGCGCCCAATGGCCGGACTCGCTGCTCGCTGCTCGCTGTAACTTGTCATAGTGACCAAGAGCGATCCACTATTCGCAATCTCTCTTATCTCTGTGTCTCACAGTAAAGTGATCCCCCCAAGTGGATCCCATTTAGTCATCCTACGGTCTGGGCCGTTGCAGTGGGTGTTATTACGAGTATTTTACTCAATAGTTTCCTCGCTCTTTCCTCTACAGAGCTGTGGCTGATGGAATGCGTTCAGCCACGTTCAATACAGGTGGAGACCTGGAGAAGCTGCGCTGTAATAGTGCGTTTGCATGCGCCAAGTCGCGCGTCTCTACAGCATGCTGTCATATTACTGGGTCTCTTCACATGCCGAGGCGCATCTGACGACCTCACCCCAAGCTTGATGGTTGCTGGTTTTTGGTTTTCTATTCCAGTCTTTCTATTTCAATTTCTATTTCTATTTCTATTTCAATTCCAATTTATATTCAATCTATAATCCATATTTTTATTTCCATTGACTTCTTACACACGTCACACCCATCACCATGAAGATTGAAGGCCGTACATTTGTCATCTCTGGCGGGTAAGTCACTTCAGTCGCCTCCTCCTCGGCTATGTATATTCTATATATTATTCTATATGCTTTACAGCTGCTGCATCGCTATGCCATTGCTAACATCTTCAGCGCCTCCGGACTGGGCCGCTCGGTAGCCGAAGACCTCGTCAAGCACGGCGCCGCTGTCGCCCTGCTCGACCGCAACGACGACGAAGGCACTGCCGCCGCCAAGGCCCTCGGCGATGAAAAGATGGCCAAGTTCTGGCCCGTCGACGTCACCGACACCGACACCATCAAGGCCGCCGTCGACGGCATTGTCACGTGGATCACAGAAGTCACCCACAAACCCCTCGGCGGTGTCGTGCCCGCTGCCGGCGTCGGCTTCCCCGGCCTCATCCTCGACCGCAAGCTCAAGCCCCTGCCCATGGACAACTTTGACTTTGTCATGAACGTCAACCTGCGCGGCACTGTCGACCTCGTGCGTCAGCTGCTGCCTTACATGGCCGGCGACGGGCCGACGGGCGCACCCGACGGCCCGGACAAGGAGCGCGGCGTGGTGCTTATGGTGGCGAGCGCGGCCGCGTTTGAGGGCCAGATGGGCCAGGTGGCGTACGCGGCATCCAAGGGCGCGGTGGCGTCGATGACGCTGCCCATGGCGCGCGACCTGTCCAAGCACGGCGTGCGCGTCGTCACGATTGCGCCGAGCATGTTTGAGACGAGCATGACGTCGGCGATGACGGACAAGGTGCGGCAGTCGCTGCTGAAGAGCATGGAGTTCCCGCTGCGCGCGGGCCGGCCAGACGAGTTTGCGACACTGGCGCGGCACGCGATTGAGAACTCGATGCTCAACGGAGTGGTCATCCGGCTCGACGGTGCCAGCCGCATGCCGGCGCGGCTGTAATGCTGCAATGCTATACTGTAATTATTGTATTTATTAATCAATCTTGTTTCACTATATCCAATACCTACATCTACAATAAAAACTCTAGAGGCTCCCCCCGCTCGAATCTGCCAATGTTGTCTACCTGCACTTGGTACCATGCATCCATGGTGCTGCCCTCGCCGTAGCCCGTGTGCGGCGTCAGCACGACCTGGCTGCTGCCGTCGCCGCTGCCCCATTTGGTGGTGCGCCACGGGCTGTCCTTGGGCAGAGGCTCAATGTCAAACACGTCGAGCGCCGCCCGGTTGATGCGGCCGCGCCGCAGCACATCCAGCAGGTCTTCCTCGACAACAATGGGGCCGCGCGCTGTGTTGATAAAGATGGAGTCTTGCTTCAATCGTTCCAGGTCGGCCTTGGTGACCAGCCCGCGCGAGCGGTCCGACAGCACGACGTGGATGGCGAGCACGTCGGCTGACGTGAACAGATCGTGGCGCGACACGGCCGTAAACGTGCCCGCCGGCAGGCCGACGCGCTCGGCGGCCGCATCGGCCTTGGCCTGGGTCAGATTCTCGCTCCAGGCAATGACGTTCATGCCAAAGGCCAGGTGCAGCAGCTTGGCCGTGGCCGTGCCGAGCCGGCCCAGTCCCAGGGTTGCATATGTCTTGCCGCCCAGGCCAAAGGGCGGCAGGCCGGTCTGCCAGCCGCCGGTCTTGACGGACAGGTCGTCCGCGGGCACGTTGCGCGCGGCGGCCAGCAGCAGCGTGACAAAATGCTGCGTTGTGCTGTCGGGCACGCCGGGGGGTGCTCGTTGGCCGGGGGGGACGCCTGTGGCCAGGGCGCCGGCCACCGGGATGTTGCGTTGTTTGAAAGCATCAAGGTCCAGCCCCATGTTGCGCGCGCCGGTGGTCAAGAGCAGCTCGAGGTTGGGCAGGCGCTGAACGAGCTCGGCCGGAAACGGCGTGCGCTCGCGCATGGTGCTGATGATGGAAAACGGCTGGAGACGGGCCACGAGCTTGTCTTTTTCGGCTTGCGACGTGGCGGGATGGCTGTAGGGCAGCAGTGTATCGGGAAAGTAGGCGACGTCGTACTTTGCCGGGTCGAGCTTGGCAAAGATGGGCGCGGCATGGCCCTTGTAGTCGTCGAGGACGGCGACTTTGGTAGTCATTTCGGTTATCTGTAGATGCAGCTTTGAATGTGAATTCAATTGTAAATACAAAGCAGTCGTCAGAGTGGAAGACGTGCAAGACGTGCAAGACCACGCGCGCCGGGCCGGCACCGACTCAATGACACTAGACCCCGACCCCGCATCCCCACAGTGTTTCGAGTGAGGTCAACAACAGCAGTATGGTGCAATTTGTTTGATTAGATAGTACAGAGCTATAGAGCTTGATTTGCTCATGTTTTACAGAGTAGGTAATTTACACGGGATATCAAGAGCCCGATGATCGGCTTGATGAGTGGTGATGGTAGTGCAAGCATAATTATCTAAGCGGAAAATACCTTGCAGATGAGTGGGAGATGTTGGGCAGATGATGGTGACGTTGGAAACGATGCAGAGGATCATTGTTCTATATGATGATTATGTAAGCGTACTACCGACAGAGATGCAGGTGAGCGGTGCTGTTGATGTTTCATGAATCCGATCACCGAGCTAGCGGTGATTCAGTGTGAGTGGCGAGCACAGACACGCACGACCATTAGATCGAGGCACTCTATTGGCCTTGTTTCGTGTTTCGTGATGAGATGGCTCTGGATGATCCTGGATACTTTGGCTGCAGGCTGTTGGGAAAGATGTGCTCTTAATGCAGATGAAACAACAGGTTGTTCGAGTATTACTCTACTGGCGCATAACCGCCAATGATCACCAACGGCTGTGGTCGACTACGAGTACGGTTGGCTGTCAACTGTCACATGTCATTGGTGGTGTGGTTGAATGTTTCGAGTCTCGTCTGCTACGACGTAATAATACTCCGAACAAGGGCTCGTACGTTGCCAGACAGCCACGTCATAAACAATCGTTCCCGCGATAGCCCGTCGGAGGATTAGTGTATAGCTAATCAGCAGTAGTCTGCCCTACGGCCGCCTCGCATCTGCATATATGCATCTACTCAGTATAGCTCTGCGTCTAGCATTTGGTATCGTACCGAGTACGTCGTAAGAGTCGCGGAAAAGGAAAAGAGAAGGTGCGAGCAGATATGAGAGAATACGCCCGATTGCGCTGGTCTGCTGACGGCATCGAGATGCTCTGGATTCATACTCTGATACTTGCGCCTCGCTTAGCAATAGTGTTGCATTGCCATGTCGTATGCAGATAAACTGTGGGCATGTGGTACGGCCAGGCTTACTCGTCTTATTTCTCGCACCTCTGCATCATCGTAATATCGTATTACCGTGTGATCGTCTTATCGTCTGTATGTCCATCTGGACGCAAAAGTACTGTGCAGCTCTAGTGACAAGAAGGACCAACAGCCAACACATGGACTGATGGCCAGGGAGTAAACTATGGAGAAGCAATTCAACCCGCGGCAGAACCGAGAAGACGGGTGAGAAAAGACCAAAGAACAAAGACGGAATACGGCAGACCGGTGGGTGCACAGCATGAACTCTTGATCACAGCTCGTGATCTTTGCGTAGTTGACCGTACAAGTAGACACACACCCCACCCTCCTTTGCGACATTCCGTGCGCAAGGCTTGGGCGTACATACAGTAGCCGTGGATAGCAAGCGTGGACCGTATTAGACAGTCGACCGAACTGACAAAACGCCATCACTCTAAATGTCATTACTTTTTTTAGGATGTCTCGGCGCCATTTCCATTAGTGAGTAGTGAGTATTGTGTTATATTGGTTTGGCTGTATCACATCTATTGGCGTGTCTTATTCATCAAACATTGATTACAATTTGCGCCTAATTAGATTCCGGTGCGACTACTCAGCACCGGTGAGCATGCAAGCTCGGATCCAGCCTTGCCGTTATGCAACAGATATATGCAGACATGTTATTTCCACCAGCGTTGGATTGGGCTGAACTCTCAAGTCATGCACATGCACGTCTTCACCGTATGTCTGACTCTTGGCTTTTTCCATATTTGGTCCGTTGAGAGTGTACTTTGTAGAGCACCCGAAGTCGAGAATAAAAAGGAATAGCCAAAGAAAAAAAAGAATCAAAAGAAAAGAAATCAAAAATACCATGCAAAAAGAAAGTACCATTTAGAGATTATTCAACTGCATATGCAGCTACTGGCTCCACCGTTATTTAAGATGCAGGAAAACGGATATGGACAGTATCGGTATTTGAGAATAGAGAAAAGAAAAGATAGAGGCAAAATAGCAAAAAGGGACAGCACAAACAGATCTAATCAAATCAGAGTTTTCCTTCTGCTCTACTCTGTACTTTGTACAGCAATACCAAGTCTTCACCGTTGGGACGTACTTTTGGATCACCTCCTTCTTTTCTTCTCCTTTCCTTCTCTTCACTTTCTTCTTTGCATCAAATATAAAAATAAAAAAATAAAAGCCCATGATGCTGGCCTTTTTACAACCCTGATCCCTCCGTCTTCGCATTGTCTTGATCCTTTTCTTATCTAATAATATCTACCATGCCGTGCCCTATGGGAAACCCTATGACCTACTGAGTATGGCCTTTGCCCCTCGGACCCTGGGTTGATTTACTCGGTAGGATTAAGATTACACAGTGACGACATTGACCCTCACCGTCACGGCCTCACCGCTACATCTCCGACCGACAACGTCGCAAGTGTGCTTCCATTGCCACCTTCTTTCCTTCTATTCTCCCTTCTATTCATGGGTCTCACCGTCACTCACCCTTAACTATGTACCTCCTTGCACTCCCACCCAGACTCCTCACCACTCCTCACCTCTCCTCACCTCATTTCCCTGTTCGCCTCCGTCTCGTAACAGGCGTCACGTCTCCATCAAACCATCAAGCCATCAAACCCAGTCACAGTTTACTTGTACATCGTCTCGTCGTGCAGAGTATCACAGACAGCAAATAGCCAAGCCTCAATGCACACACCCCCAGCCCAACCTCGTCTACAGTGGAGAATGGCCCGAATGACCACATCGTACATAATCTTCAATAACAACACCACTTTTTCAATGTGATGAGATTGTCATCTCGGCGAGCTTGTTCCCGAGCAGTCAGACGTCTCTATATTCTAAGGCTACGAGTACTAGCTGCAATAACGCAGACGACACGTGCATCAGCTGTCAGTGCACGGTGACTTGGCTAGTCTGCAGTAGTGTGTTGGGGGCGGACGCCAGTACGAATACAAGTCCAATGGCACTTGTCACTATTATCGTGACTATGGTGATTGCCTTGAGCTCCGTACTCTCTCACTCGGGCATTTTTCCTCTTCCATTCGCACTGGACCAGAGCACGGCCGTCGTACCAATGTTTTGGGTCTCTATTACGATATCTCTATCCATCTACAAAGATGTCTCTCTAATTACGGAGTAGACAATTGTCAATAATATCCACCACTTGTTTTACTTTAACGGCTGCTCCGTAGTCGCATCGTGATTGTAGAGATTCTAGTAGTGTGACAATGTGATAAGTTGCCTCGGCTTCCAATGGGGTAATCCTCATACTCACACAGTCAAACTCAGACTCAATTGTGTGATTCAGCGGCAGATTAGGCTTTCTACGTGAATAGATTGCTTCAGATGTTGGTTTAGGTTTGAGATGATTCAGTTTAGCCTTTGGCTCTGTTTAGGTGTCACTTTGCTGAGTAGATGAACGCACTCGTCCCAAGAGGCAGAGACAGAGGACAAGACAGACTCAGCTCTCCCATCACGCTAATGTGAATCAGGTCTCCGGATTAGAGGCAGCGGAATAGGCCAAGAGACGATCATACGGGAATATTGTCAAATGATGTTTAATGGTGTTCAATGATATTCAATGATTTATAATGATATCTAATGATATCTAATGAAAAATCTCTCAAAGGCTTTACATGCAGACCAATGACGACGCCGGTAATACAGCGGGCACGTCACATATGCAGCGAGATGAAAGAGGAGATGCAGCATCTTTGCTTTCTTTGCTTTCTTTGATTTTCTGACTTTGCAGTTGGCATCACGCCCTTTTTCTACTGATTCTCTGCCGACCTCCACTCGTATTTCCGTCGTCTTATTCCCATACTTAGTATTTCTACTTGTCTGCTGTCTGCTGTCTACTTGCGACGATATATCTGGCAATATCATCATCCCTGGGATCCCGCCGTTTTTGGCTTTGGCTTTGGCTGTCAAGCAGCGGCTAAATGCAGCCTATTGACGTGTCAAGCGCTGCAGCCCAAGTGACTGATCTCTACAGAGTATTGCGGAGTGATGAGTATGCCTATGAAAACCATCACAATATCCTTGACAGATAAAGATGATCGGCTGTCAACTGATTCAACCACTCGCTGTCCGTGAAGATCAAAAGCCGAAATTGCGAGTCCAGATCCGTTGCATGCCTGCAAGCGGTTTTAGTTGTTTTCATGTGCTTATGATCTGCCGTTTGGCTGTCATCCCATCTTTGCTCGAATGCGACCGCTTGTTTCGTCCCATTCCGTTTGTTTTCTCTTCTTTTTTTTCTCTTCTTTTTTTCTCTTCTTTTTTTCTCTTCTTTTTTTCTCTCTTTTTTTCTCTCTTTTTCTTTTGCTTTGTCACTCTTACCCTCTTTGTCCGCACTTGGTTCCCCTTCAACGTCGTCATGCCAAAACAGGCAAGAACTAGGGGCGCCAGGAACAGAGACATTTCTCTTGGTTGTCTCTTGCTAGCAGTCGTTAGTGCAGCAAACGACGACAATTCGCCTCCCCCTGGAAGCTAACCATTTTGTCGGTTCTCCTCCGTGAGTATAGTTGGTACTTTAGTTCTATTGTAATTTGAAAGAATAGATATACTCACGCGCCGTCGCATCAGGACCCCGGCAAGTTTCACCCTGGTCAGGAAAATTCTTTTCATCTGCACGCTTTTTTTTTTTTTTTTTTTTTTGTGTCTTCTTTTTTCACATTCTCGTGTGCGTAACAGCCTCCGGGCCTCACCGTATTTCCAATTCGCTGTCATGTGAATTTGTCTGCATCCCGTTGGTGATCGTTTTACTAGCCGATTCTCGTAAAGTCGTTATTTTTGCACTGCTATTTTTTTTTTTTTGGGGGGGGGGGGGGGGGGCATTTTTGAATCTTGCATTTTGAAATACAAATCTCTTATTCGCCTCGCTCTTTCCTCCGCAGTTCGGCCGTCGCCTCTTTTTTTTGCTTTTCTTATTTTCTTTATGTTTTCTTTTTTTCTTCTTCTTTTTTTCCTATCGTTTTTCCTTTCTTTTCTTCTTTTCTTTTCCTTTTTTCCTCTTTCTCTTCAACTTTTTCCTCTTCATTTACCGCCTGTTCGTTCACCACCCTAGGTGTAGATATTTCGTGCAGGATCTAGAGGATGTGGGATTGATTTGCAAAGGATTTAATCGGGAATACAGGAATAATAGGCGATGCCATGAACAGAATCACAAATGCCTTGCCTCGTGCTCCTTCCCCTCCTTTGCCAAGTCATTGATTGTGCGCTGTCTGACATCCAACCTATGACGACGTAGCATTGTCTCTTCCTCTTGCCCTTGCCTAATTGGTGTTATTTACGTTCTCGTGATCGCTCCTTCCTGTGATAGAGTACGAGTATTGCGGTGACTATTTTGTAACACTTGTACATGATCACAGTCATCTATTAGTCATCCAGCCACTCTCTTTTCGCTATTTTCGAGTTTGCGTATTTTTCACGCGCCTTATCTTGACAACCCTCGTACATCCAACCCCTACCCTATTCCCAACATAACATGCCTGTACTCCGTATTAATCCAGCATACTCGTAGACGCCATCGCATCTCATCTCATTTCCCGGCCCCGTCATGTCCCAAAACCCAAAATTCAAGAATGCAAGTGGATGCGCGCCGGCAGCTAGAACGCCCTAGAACCACTAAATGCTTCCATGTATACCCGCTTTTTCCTTCTATCTGTCCTCTGTCCTCTACGAAGTGCCTATTTTGTGCTGGTTTGCTTGTGCTTACATTGTGTGCAGGGTACTTGTCATGCAGCACGTCCCCGCTGTAATTTCCTTTTTGCAGCGTCCCTTTTCTTTTTCTGCCCTCGCAGTGCACGATAATGCAACATAGTCTCAGCTGGCGTTCGCGCATCAATTAAACTTTGCAGGCATAGAAGTACTCGTAATTCTCCTGTTGGTAACACCCATGTCTAAAAAAATGATGGGAAATTAGATTTCTAGTTTCTTTTTCTTCTTTTTTCCGTCTTTTCTTTTCCGTCTTTCCTTTTTCTGGTTTCTTTTCTGGTTTCTTCCCTGAACGTTGTCTCTCATTTCATGCATACGGCAACGGTCAAACGAAGGAATGTCTAGGGGAAATAGATATATCTATCTATATAGATACATATATAGATATGCAAATACTTCGTACATGGCACGTACAAAGACATGCAAATATTTGTTGGGATGTGATTCATGAGATTGTCATGCAATCACCACTTGTAGATGGTGTTTCGCATGCGCTTACACAGGTCAATATTATCGTGCAATCTTACGACGATCGTTGCACTGTCTCTCTCTCATGCCCCTGCATGCACCCTGTAATACGGACGCCTTCTATATTTGTCCAGTCCACATAGGGTACTGTAGGACTGTATCGAGATTGAGATGCAAACTGCAATACAAAGATAACTTCCGGCCACCCGTGCTGCGCCTCGCATCATCTCTACCGCAAATTATGCTTACATGTGCAGGCATGCAGAGCTGATAATCTCTAACTTTCTGGTGGTTGAATACAATTTAAAATAACAATAAAAAAAGACACCTGCATAATGTGATTGCTGAAACATGTATTGCGCTTATTGACTCTATTCTGAGCCAATTCTAATTGCAGCAATTATGCACGTAAGACGAGGCTCAGGGCATTTTTATTATTAGCATAGTTGGAGCTTATTGCTGCTGTATCAAGGCGTTGCGTAGGGATTGCACTTGGAACCGGCAACTCTGTCTTTAAAAAGGCGGACACGACTGTCAAGGCTGGTCAATACGAGCATCAAACTGGTTACCAAATAAATTGAAATAAATTTGAATAAATTGAAATAAAACATAACAACACAAAAAAAAAACAGCCCTATTCCAAATTGCCGCTGTCTGCCGCATCGGAGGCAGCGGTCAAGGCGAGGTTTTTCAACTCCGTATGCTGTCTCGAGGTAACTAATTTAGTGGTTCGGCGACTCGGTGACGGTGACGGTGAACACTACGACAGGACACTAGGAGGCTAGCTGACGGTAAGGCAGCATGGATGGTAATCTTAGATGTCAAATGTTGGGGGGTAGGATGTCATAATGCCATACTCGTAAATGTCAATCAGTTGGCAAGGATGGCATGCAGGATGGCATGGCAGCTAGTGTCGAGTCACGCGGCATCTAGTTTATTTTAGTGCTGTGGTAGTTTGGCAGTTCGCGTTCGTGTCGCTGCCGTAGTGGTTTTGTTTTCCCTTGATATTTTTGTAATCTAATTTATTTCCTTTTTATTTCCTTTATTTCTTATTGTGATTGCTTTGTTCTCACCACCAACTTCCTTGATCACCCCCTGTCCAGCAGTCACCGCGGTGAGCAAGGCAACAGTTGATATGGTTTATTTATCACGATTAAATCCAAGAATAAATGATACTGATAAAAAGGACAATCGTCCCCATCAAAAGTCGGTGGCACGTCCGGTATCGTCAATCACACAACGTCATACAAAAAAAAGACAAAGACGACAAAGACTTCTGACACAAATGACAAAATGACAGAATGAACAAAATGACAAAAGACGGAATCGATCAGAATCGATTATGCGATTACTGAGTAAGTATGCCAAACAGTCAGCTTGTCTTGTCATCCCTTGCTCCATTTCGGCCAGCTCCATTGCACTCCGTTTCCCACACAATTCTTTGTTCTTGTTAGAGGTCCGTCTGAAGTGATTTAAAGTGGTCTGAAGTTGTCTGAAGTCGGCCCCGTCCCGGGTAGATAGTAGAGATAGTAATAGTAGAAATAGAGAGTAAAAATAGAGTAGAGAAAGAGAGTCCTACCCATGCTGAACAGAGCTGCTTTCGCTTCTCGCGCTTGCCGCCTTTTCCCTCTTTGTCGCTGCTGCTTCTGTCTGCCGGCCATATTCGAAACGGCGACCAATTTAAATTTACATGCCAACCTGTTGAGCCCACCCCTGTTCCTCCCTCGTAGAGACACAAGAGACACACAAGAGCGAGAGAACAGGAAAAAAGGTACAACCTCTTACAGGGGTGTCTAGCCTCGCTGCCTGGTTTTCCGTTTTCTGTCCTCGTGGCTGTTCTTGTCATCTTTTAGTGGCCTCTGCTCCGTACTCAGCACGCTTAGTGAGTGCAGTGTCTTGGATTCAAGTAAGCATTCCTCATTCCTCTCACTAAATCCTAAACTCTAGTCTCGTACATGATCTATTATCTAAATTAAAGAGGGGATCAATAAATTAATATATTTTAAATAAACACTAGTCTGTTCTGATTCTAACGACACGCCCCCGTCTCCACCCCCTTTCCGTCGTGCCTGCCTTGTTCCTTCTTTTCCTTCTTTCCTTCTGTCGCTTTCGCATGTACTGTACACTTTCTTATTACACTCCATACTACTTGGCACGCAATTCGCTTTTGGATCGCTTTTCGCTTTTCGTCTTCCGTCTCCTCGTCTCCTTTCTCGTCTCTCGTCGTCACTGTCCATATAAGATCACAGCCTTTCCTCTAATCTTCTCTCTCAACTGCTACTCTACTCTCTTCACATCAGACCAAATCAGACCAAACTACTACTACTCTATTACTCTACTACTACTACTACTATCAACATCTACTATCAAGACTCTTGTCTATATCCATCATCTACTTTCTACCAACATCTACATCACCACCTCACATCCAATACAATGGCCTCTACACAGCTTGAGCTTCTGGAGCAGCGCCCTTCGCAGCTGCCTCCCTGCCCCGGCCCGCCGCCAAGTCGCCCGCTGCCTCCTCTGCCGAAAAGCAGTTAAATAGCTTCATTGCTATATTGCATCTAAACTGCAACTGCACGCAAGGCTTCACTACGACTTCACGATCTTCTCCTTTACCCCGGTTTCCTTCTCTCCGGCACTTCTCGTCCTGGTTTCTACTAGACCATGGACGTCATGGACGGCATTTGAGCCTCGCTCTACCTCTTCGACACGATGGCTGCAGCTGCATGCACTCTACCCGCTGTTGCATCCTTGACTGGGCCATCGACTCTTCACTTCTGACTCGCTCACTTACCACTCGAGACTCAAGAAGTTGACGAGCGTCGAGCGTTGCCAACAACACCAAACATATGTCCCTTGTACCACCACCATCTGTTTACTACTTCTGTTTTAACATTACCCTGTATTAATCATGACCGCTATACGTTGTTCTTTATTTCATATTCTTCTACTTCACCTTCGCTTCTCATAACACCATTACCCGTATCACATTTTATTACCCGTTTTCTTTCCCACTGTTCTCACATTTCCCACTTCTCTCGTTATCATCCGCCATGGGGACTGGCTCTGTATTGTATCATATGCGCTCATATTTGTCTTTCTGTTTTTCTATTTCATTTACGGATTTCCTTGGGTCTTTTATCACGAACGCATGGGCATGCATCACTATCAGGGCGGCGGCACGGGAATACTCTATCTAGCAACTGCATTTCGACTTTCCGACATTTCACTCTCTTTTTCCTCTCGTTTTAATAATCATCTCTGTCAGGTTGCTTAACCGGCGCCGACAGGCTACGTTATAGATATTCGGAGTAATCTATTTTTCACTCATAATTGCTATTGCTTGCTGTGGCTTGTATTGACGTTGAAAGGGATATAAAAAGATGATCCATTCTACTAATCCACGCACTTGATACATCACACATCTCAAGACTCCGAGTCCTCCGACCGTCCGACCCTCTGACACTCCGCCAGATCCCTGACATCCGAATGAGACAGAGGGGTCTCGATTCCATCGTGAGTTTTTTCTGTATTTTCTACATGTCTTTCTTGGTCTACTCAGTATTCGACCATCTGTTCAGCAATCTCTCTACTTGGCCCTCTTCACATGATTGTTATTGATCATTTTTGTTCTCCCGCAATAGCAACATTTCAATCTTGTCATTTGATTGCCTCTTGGCATTGTTGGTCGAGGAACACAAATAGAACAAGAATTGAATACGAGATAACTAGTGACAGCATTGCCGTCGGACAAATAACTACGTCGCAAATAACTGTTGGCTGCGATTGTTGATCAGCGACTGTTGCTTGTCTCTAGCTCGTGTTTCAACGGCTTCTTTGTTATCTGATCACCCAACGCTTGGCTTGTTTAATTATCTATTGTCCATTGTTTCTCGGTTTGTCAGCTATGGTTTATGATCGCTAGTCACTAACACGAACCTGTCCGGCATTTGATCGGTAGATGTCGGTTTCTGCGGAAAACAATACAGAAAACCATAAAATACATTGATAAGACGTCATCTGTCAAAGGTTGCACGGCCATTACTGATCACCACTTACATTCCGATACGCAGGAGATGGGACTTTTTAAAAAGGGAGGCAAAGGACTGTTAGACTCGAATAAATTTAGAAAACCGAAATAGAAATTCAAAGGACAAAGGAAAGACTGGCAGCTTGACGTCCATCGCCAGAACTAGTGCCACGTTTTAGTAGCAGGCTGTACTTTATAGAAATACGACAATATGCAAAAATCAAAAGAAGAAAGATGAAATAAAGATGGAATAAGAAATAATGTTCAAGAAAAAGAAAAGGATGGAGGAGCTCTGACATGGATGGCTTGGGCGTGTGTGTGGCCGTGGCCGAGGTCGTGAGTGCTCAGCAAGAGGAAACGTGGAGAGGTTACATTACGCGCAAGTTTCAGAGTTTCAGATGGAGGATTTGCGCCGAGGTGCAGCAGCCAAGTCCGTGTCATACTTGACCTAAATTTAGACTGGAGACGACTCAGTATTGCAGGCGACAGCTGACAGAGGAGAGAGGTTGGCGTTTGATAGCTGATTGAGAAGAGGATCGAGGGGTAGACGGTGAAGCATGGACAGACGAGAGAAAGACGAAACTAAAACATGATCTGCACTGCATGAGGTGATTGCGTTATCGTTGGCTGCGTCGGCTGAGCAGATTGCTGTGATGCTTGTTGCTTGATGATGCGTCGATGCTGGTGGGTAGGCTGCATTGATTGTGATGCCTGTCATTTCATCATGGAGATATATGGCAAGGGTCAGAATCAATGGCAAGAAGAAGAGTTACAAAGATATCACAGGGGGATAAAAGTATGCAGATAACAAATCAGAAAATAGATCATGATGCTTGGAGATATCAACATACGTAGTAAATATACATACAAAAAAGCAAAAAGCAAAAAGCAAAAAAATAAAACCTAAAATAAATGCAGGCGTGAGAAAAACAACAACAAAAAAAAAAAAACAATAAACCTTCTAAAGGTAATTCATATAGTAGAAGCAAAAGTAAATACCAAAAACATAGCGACTTGACAAAAGTAAAAAAGATGACAAGAGTGGGATTCGAACCCACGCCTTTTTCAAGACTAGCATGTACAAGTGCTCGATTACTCGAATTCCTGAAGCTAGCGCCTTAGACCGCTCGGCCATCTTGCCTATTGATTGATGCAAGAGAGCACCAGTATTAGAGTATATACTGGCATGCTACGACAAGGACGACATGTGATTGGCCATCTCAACAACACGCCCCACAAATGAAATTCCCCGCGACGACCTCATCGCAGACGTCGGCTGCTTGCGAATTGCTTGGACGGCATTGGAAACCACATCTATACCAACAATATGCCGTTTGAACTCTACACATGGGGGCCGGCATTTGGCCTCGAGTCTATTGACCCAGAGTGCCTGGCCGCCGTCGCCTACCTCGCCCTCGCCGCCCCGCAGCCGGGCACCTGGTCTGTCGTCCCGACCAGCTCGTCGGCCGTTTCCTGTAAGTATTTGCTGTGACAATCTATATATTCTATAGATTCTATAGTTTCTATAGTCTCTATACCAAGCATATGTTCTGATAAACAGATGCCTTGCCTGCACTGCGGGACGCAAGTACCGGCCTCTGGGTAGCCACCGGCTTTGACTCCATCGTCTCGTTTGCCAGGAATACACCGTCCCTCTTTACCGATCTTGATGCCGGCCTATCGCCAAGGCAGGCCGCCGACTCAGCTGCATTTTCCGCTTTTCTCCGTGCCGAGGCTGCGCCTCTGCTCGCACTCTCTCTCTATGTGTCGTCGGCCAACTGGGTCGCAACGACGCGGCCGGCCTACAGCCACATCCTGCCCTTCCCGCTCACCTGGATCGAGCCCCCCGCCATCCGCGAGTCGCATGCCGCCGCCACTGCACACCTTGGATTCTCAAGCCTCGACACAGACCGGTCTGACGAAGACGACCAACAGTCGTCTCTGGTGGCAGCCCTCAACTCGTTTCCCGACCGCATCCGCAAGGCTGTCCACAGCGAGCATGACTCCCAGAAAGAAAAGATGCAGCCGCCCAAGCCGCTCATCACCAGCAACAAGACACTGTCGGCGGCCCTGAAAAAGTCGACACGCGTCAGCCAGGCCCTGACACCCGAGGCCAAAGCCAAGATCCGGCTCGACGAGGCCGCGCGCAGCTTCTACTCCGTGCTGGCTCTGCAAAAGAACAGCCAAAAGTTCATGCTGCTGGAAACGGCGCCGACGTCGCTCGACTGTCTCGTGTATGCCTACCTGTCGCTCATGGTCGTGCCCGATGTGCCGCGCCCGTTCCTGAGCGACTCGCTTAACAAGCACTTTCCCGACCTGGCCAATTTCGCCACGGATGTGCAGCAGACCATTTTCGGCCCGCGCATTTCTATTCCCACCCAGACAAAAGCACCCACTAAAACCACATCAAACATGCACCCTCTCTGGCTGCGCACACTCCATGGCGTGGTGCACAGCATTCCCGGCCTCGGCGGCGAGTGGGTGGTGTGGCTGTGGCAGAGGATACGCCTGCACGGCCTGGACGACGAGGACGTGAGCGAGACGGAGCTGCCCCTGGGACCCTGGAAGCGCAGCGCTGCCGGTGCACGGGCGCGCCAGGCATACACAATTGTCGGCACGTTGACCACGACAGCCGCCGTTGTCGGTCTTCTGTGGACATACCACCGCCTGCCGGCCTTTGGCGCGCACACAATGGTCTACCAGCGGCCGCCATCGCGACTGCTCGGCCTCGGTGCTGCCGGCGCCTTTTTGCATGCCGCTTTTTGAATAAGTAATGGCATATAATGACTTTTTCTCTCTTCTCTTTTGTGTATAATAAAAACACTACATGGCTGGCGTTTGGCATATAAAAAGGCGGTATACAGGTTGGGAGTATATCGTACAAAAACAGCATACCCATCTCTTTTATGAATTTAGACTTTCTATTGGTTTTCCGATGCATTTGTGATAACAGACAAGTAAACGTATGAACTATAGTACAGACAAGGCGAGTATGCCAAAAGATGAAAGCAGAGGGTAAAACCAAACGAAACTACAATGGATGAATAAATGAACAAGAACAAATATAGTCATGGTACGCTGAATAGCAGCGTACCTGATCATGCAAGACTCCTTCGTCTCTGTCTGCAACAGCTAGATCTGCCGAACCTCCTTGCCAACCATCTCGGGCCGCTCAACCTCCCACTCGTCGCGCAGCACCGCAAACGTCAGGTCCGAGACCAGCAGGCTCTGGCCCAGACTCCATACCAGCGTAATGGCATAGAAAAAATTGGCGTTGCCGCTGCCTGCGTAGATCCACAAATGGTAGAACGCCGGGCCCAGGAACGTCGCATACATAATTGTGGCTGCCACCACAAACGTGTACCGCATCAGCGGGAACACGTGCCGGAACAGCGGCACCAGAGCCAGGAACAGCGACGTGTCGCCGATGCTCGGATACGGCTTGAAAATGGCAAAGATGCCCGTCAGCAGGGTCAGCACGACCAGCGGCTGGCGCCGGATGCGGATCGACAGGCCGCCGACGTAGCTCGACAGGTGCAGCCAGAACACGGCCACGAAAAAGGCGCGGAACGAGTCAAACATTTCAATAAAAAAGTACCACCATAGACCGACGTTGGGCGTCAGGTCCGACAGCGTCAACTGCACGCCATAGGTCGACTGCAGAAACTCCCACGAGCCGCCCGTCAGGGCCGAGGACATGCCCAGCAAGAACAGCAGGCAGACAGCGACGACGCCCACATTGATAAGTGTAAAAGCAGCGGCCGATGTCTTTGCCGCCTTGGACGTCGGCTTGCGGCGGTCGTATGCCAGCAGCAGCAGCGGCGGCAGCAGCAGCAGCGGGTACATGGACAGGTACGCGGCAAACGACAGCGACACCATGGCGCCCAGAGGCGCACCGGTCGCGGCCTTGGCAATGGCAAACAGAATAGTGCAGCTCGAGAACACCATCGTCGAGCGGCCAATGCAGTTGGCAATTGTAAACGGACTGAACAGGAACACGGCCGCCACCACAAAGCCGCTCCAGCGCTTCTCGCGGCGCGGCGATTTGAACAGGGCCGAGGCGCCGGCCTCGCCCGAGTCGGCAATCTGGGTCAGCGCATGGGCGCTCAGCAGGTCGACGACAATGTAGAGCAAGTAGGTGAAGATGGGTTGGGCGGTGCCGCTGGGAAGCAGCGAGAAGAGCGGCAGAAGCAATGGTGCCTGGTGGTAGACGCCGCCGTCGTAGGGCGACACGTTGTGGTTGTAGAGAAACAGGCCCTCCTGGAGCCGCTTGAAGCTGGTGACGGGCGTGGAGATTTCGACGCGTCCGGTGAGCAGGTCGGGGAGGCCGGGGAAGACGGTGAAGAGGGCCAGCCGCACGGCCGCTGCCGCTGCATACAGGGCGGCCGTCCTCCCCAGGGTCATCTGTCGTCCGCCATTCATCGAGTGGGGGGTGTATGGGGTGGTTGTGTAGAGCGATGAGAGTGACAGATGAACAGGAGCTGACCAGGAGCTGGGACGATGGAGCTATGCTATGTACAGCTATGTGCGGTTTAAAGTTGAGGAGACGCGCCGCGCGCTGATTGGGTGCTATTGCTCAAACGAGCCCCACCGCTATGCGCGGCTGAGAGGGTGGAGGGGTGTGGCTGAACTTGGGTCTAAAGTGGACCCGACAAAGTTGGCGGTGAGACGCTACAGCGATAAGGCCTTATCGAGAATTGGCGGCAGAAAAAAAATTCTAGTCCACCCAAAGGCTGGAAGGGAAAAGCTGTAAAAGTTAATGAGAAAAATAAATCGAATAAAGTTGAAGAGACTGAACGAGGAAAGAACGACGTAAAAAAAAGTCGTTTGCTCCTTCTACAAGTTTCCCCCACCGCTTTTGGGGATCACGACGACGAATCTACTTTTCTGAAAAGCCTCACTTCCATGAGTCTTTTCCAAGTTTCTCCGACCTCTTCGAAGTTAACTACCCTCCCGTTCCCGTCGACCACACATCACCACCATCATGGCCCGTGTTAGAAAGAAGGGTGAGGCCGGTGCCGCGCGCAACTACATCACGCGCAACCAGGCCGTCCGAAAACTGCAGCTGAGTCTGCCCGATTTCCGAAAGCTCTGCATCTGGAAGGGTATCTACCCGCGTGAGCCGCGCAGCCGCAAGAAGGTGTCCAAGTCGTCCACGGCGTCGACCACCTTCTACTATGCCAAGGACATCCAGTATCTGCTGCACGAGCCTCTGGTCAACCGCTTCCGCGAGCAAAAGGTCCTCGAGAAGAAGATCACCCGTGCCCTCGGTCGTGGCGACGTCTCCGACGCCAAGCGCTTCGAGCGCAACTCTGCTCGCCCCGAGAAGACGGGCCGCTCAGCCTACACGCTCGACCACGTTGTGCGCGAGCGCTACCCGACCTTTGTCGATGCCCTGCGCGACCTCGACGACTGTCTGTCCATGCTCTTCCTCTTTGCCAACCTGCCCTCGACCTCGTCGGTGCCTGCCAAGATGATTGCCCGCTGCGAGCGTCTGTGCCACGAGTTCCAGCACTACCTGATTGTGTCCCACAGCCTGCGCAAGTCGTTCCTGTCCATCAAGGGCACCTACTTCCAGGCCAACATCCAGGGCGAGGATGTCATGTGGCTTGTTCCCTACAAGTTCAACCAGCGCGTCGTCGGCGACATTGATTTCCGCATCATGGGCACGTTCATCGAGTTCTACATGACCCTGCTGTCCTTTGTCAACTTCCGCCTGTACACGGCCGTCGGCCTGAAATACCCCCCCAAGTTTGACAAGTCCAAGGACGACGGCGCCGCCGAGCTGGCTGCTTTCATCCTTGAGGATGCCGGCACCACCTCTGCCAAGGCCCTGCCTACGTCGGCCGAGCACGCTCCCGACTCCAAGGTCCAGGCCGAGGTCAACAAGCTCGTCCAGGAGCTCAAGGGTGAGGAGGAGGAGGAGGCTGAGAAGCCTGCCGCCATTACTGGTGAGGACGGCGAGGCACAGTCTTCCGACGCCATTGACAAGTTTGAGCCCGCTGCCGCCGGTGGCGATATCCTGGCCCAGCCCTCGTACAGCTCCAGCAACCCCCGCCAGCTGTTCTCCAAGTGCACCATCTACCTGTCGCGTGAGGCTCCCCGTGCGTCGCTCGAGTTTTTGCTGCGCGCTTTCGGCTGCAAGCGTATCGGCTGGGATGCCGTGCTGGGTGAGGGTGCCTACACCACCAACGAGATGGACCCCAACATTACCCACCAGATTGTCGACCGCCCGCCCGTCGAGGTCAAGGTCAGCAACGGCAAGAAGGGTGACGGCAAGGACAACCAAACCGCACAGCGCCTAGCTGCCAACCGCCGCGTGCCCGGCCGCATCTACGTGCAGCCGCAGTGGGTGTGGGACAGCATCAACGAGGAGGAGCTGAAGCGCCCCGACCTGTACGCCCCCGGTGCTGAGCTGCCGCCCCATCTGAGCCCCTTTGTCAAGACCGTTGCCGGCCAGTACGACCCTTCGCTACCTCTGGAGCAGCAGCAGACCGAGGCCGAGGCCCTGGCCTCTGATGTTGAGGATGAGGAAGAGGAGGAGGATCTCGCAGAGGAGGAAGAGGAGGAGGTTGAAGCCAAGGTTGAAACCAAGAAGGAGTCTAAGAAGTCCAAGAAGGCCAAGGCCGCCGCTGCCGCCGCCGCTGCCGCCGAGGAGGAGAGCGATGGCGGTATGGATGTTGCCGGTAGCGACGAAGATGATGAGGAGGACGACGACTTTGATGGCATGTCAGGCGATGAGGATGAGGACGACGACGAGGAGCTCGAGGACGACCCCGATATCGACGAGGATGAGGACGATGAGGAGTCTGGTGCTCTGCAGCGTCAGCTGGAGCTGGAGGCCGAGCTGTCTGGTAAGCCGGTGCGCAACAAGGCGGCCGACCCCCAGGCCAAGGCCAAGGCGAACAAGCGCAAGGCTCTGGCCAAGGAGGCCAAGCAGCAGGAGGAGGAGCTGGAGCGTGCCAAGGGTATGCTGCCCAAGAAGAAGCGGCGGTTGTATGAGCAGATGATGTACACCAACAACAAGAAGAGCGCCGAGGACGAGAAGCTGCGTGCCAAGCGCCGCAAGATCGAGCAGCAGAAGGCCAAGGGCGTCAAGAAGGCCTAGTGCCTGTCTTTGACGTTTGTTGAGTCCTTTTTATTGTTTGCTCTCTGTCGGGAATTAAAAGCTTGCATGGTTGTTTTGTTGTTCCTTTGATCTTGCTGTCTTCATCTTGTTGTTTTCAATATGTCTCTGCCTCATTTTCATGTAACTTTCTGTCTTTTTGTATGATAAATCTAAAAAAGGGCGTCTTGTCATTACTTATCATTGCTACTATCTACCGAATAATTAGAATTCATTGACTCTACCGTTGCTGGCTTGGCATGAGAGTGAAAAGCATGTCCGTGACGGAGATCAACAAGGTAGATTGGCATAGAAATACACAGTAAATTGTAACCTGTACTTGATCCATTCGTAGACAGTCACGTATCCAACCAGACTCGATTCGAATAAAAGTAGAGTCTCACTTGATCAGGTTCATGAACAAGCTGGCTGTCATTTGATGAAGCTGGTGCAGATAGACGTAGAGACGAGGCTGTAGATGATGGACGGGTCCACTTTAATTTCATTCTCATAGACCCAGAAATGAACGACAGCGAGTGAACACAACAAATAAGCCCACGGCCAACTCAACACCAGCTGCCTTTGATACCCCTATTCCTCATTGCCTCACTAGAATGTGAGGAGGCGCATATATCGGGACACGGCTGGCCTTGGACGCAGTCAGTTCACCTCACCACCGACAGCAATTTTGATTTGATGAGGCTACCAGCCAACAACACAGTCGACGACAGCAGCATGTCTCAACGCACAGAGAGGATAGAGCTTCCAAATATGAGGCCGGCGAGCGAACGGCCTCTAAAGAAAAGACGGAAAGCGAACCAAGGCCTGGGCATAGGCCTGGGCATCGGCGACGACACTGATGAGCCGCTAGAGGGCAACAACGTTCAAAATCAGAACCAAAATCAAGACGACGGCGACAAGGACTGGGTAGACCACGACACAGAAAGCCTGGCCACAATCGACTCGGAACGACTCTACTTGAGCCGGCCTAACAGATGGCGCGGTCCCGCGCGGCAGTGGGCTCATCTGACCGAGGTGGACCGCGGCGTCGTCTCGGCCCTGCACCGCACGCGTGACGGCGACCTGGCCGCGCACCTGTACAACGTCTTTCAGCTAAAGAAAAACATTGCGCCCACAGAAGACGACACAGTCTGGAAGCCCCGGCCTTACTGGACGGCGTGGCCTCTGCGTGCACGGTTCAACCCGGGCGTCTTTACGCGCAGCACGCCGTACCGGCAGAAGCATTACAGTCAGCGGACAGCCTCTTCATCTGTACAAAGGCACGGCCAAAAGTCACACAGCTGCTCGCAAGCAAGGGGCGGTGGAGACGTGTTTAGTGGCCCGAGCGGCCCGCTGGCCGAAATGGTCACGGCTGTCATCCTGCGCGTGGCCCGAGAGCAATTCCAGCAGCGGCAAAAGGCCCTCTCGGAAACAGAAGCAGGGCCCCTCCATGCTGTGGTGTCGGCTGACGACGAACGATCGGAGCAGATTCTGCAGCCTACAGTTCGGCACCTGCTCGCGCAAATGGACAAGGTGCTGCTCTTCCTGCACCATACGCGTGCGGCGACGCCCGTGTTCAAGGAGTCGTGGTACATTTTGCAAAAACAAAAGCGACACATGTATCGACAGAGCACATTTCTGGGAGGCAGTGCGAGTGGACCGGCGATCATACAAAGGCTTCCACAGCCTAGTAAAGCACAAACACGAGGATGGCCCAGTGACGACGACGACGACGAAGACCAGGAGGATGCAGATAAGGAAGACGAAAAAGATAGCGAAGATGAAGAAGAAGAAGATAGAGAGAAGACTACTCGGGCGCTGGCGAAGAAAGTGACTGCCATCAAACCGCCGTTCGTTCCATTTTCTCGGCCTGGAGGAGGTCTCGTGCTTCGCCCACCCTCAGCAGCATCTACTCCGGCACCCATATCTGTAACATCTACGCCAGCACCTACTCCTACGCCCACACCCACACCAGCACCAAAATTAGCTGCATATCAGCCACTCATACCGACAGCCTCGTCTGGCAGAGCTTCAACACCCAAGACAACATCCACTCAAGCAGACGGTTCTTCAATTAAGACGACCGGTCGTCTGCGGACCGATGCCGAGCGTCTACCCGGCGAAACCGATGCACAGTATCTTGTGCGGCGTGCCCGTGAAGGACACCGGCGTATTCCCGATGTCACTTATATCCCGCCCCCGCAGATGCCCATCTCGAGCAAGGGCCGCGATGCAAGCGCGGCCATGTGGGAGACTGTGCTGCAGAAGCACGACCGCCTCAAGGCCAAGGTAGACGCCCGCAAAGGTGTTTCTTTGGCGGCCAAAGCTGTGGGAATGGGCGAGAAGAATGGCCAGCGCAAGAAGGCTGGAACAGTTGAAACGGCCGAGAAGGCTGAGAAGACTGAAGAGGCCCAAAAGAATGCCGAAATGACCGCCAAGGCTGAAAGAAAAGCCGAGAGAGCGGGCAGGAGGGCAAAAAGGGCAGCCAAAGTTGAAAGGAAAGCGGAAAAGGCTCGCAAAAAGGTCGATGCTGAAGACGACAACGACAGCCACTCGCGCATCACCGACAGCGTCACCTTGTCGCGGTGGGCACTGCGCGACTGGACCGACATCATTGGTGCGGCAGCACTGAGCGGCGGCTTCGATGACCAGGTCATTGCAAGGACAGCCCAGCGGTGTGCCGACCTTTTTGGCCAAGGCATGGCGCTCAACACCATGGAGATGCCTGTGCGGGTACGGGGTGGCACTTCTTTTAGCACCGCTATTTACAGGCCCCATGCATCTGCAGAAGAGCCACCCACTCTGCCAATACCAAAATCTAGAAAGACCGATGCCAAGGACCAAATGCAGCGTGCATGGAGGCAGAGAAGGCAGCGTCTAGCACGGCGAGATGCAATCATGGCCGAAGACGATGAGGAGGAGGAGGAGGAGGAGACTGATACGGAGGTGGACGACGAAGAGGAACAGGAGGGGAGTGCGGAGGAAGAAGAGGACAAGAGCGGGCCAGGGGACGTCAAGAGGGTAGCAAAAGCAAAGCCAGCTACGCCGACACCGCGGCCGGCATCGACGCCTTCAAGGCTCTCGAGGCAGAAATCTGCTGGACGAGGCACGTCCAGAAAGAAAGTGTCTGCCGTCTTCTACTGCCCGCGGGCAGGCTGCGGCCGGGCCATTGAGGGATTCGCCCGGCGCGCGAATGTTGTGCGGCACCTCAAGCTGGTCCACGGACTGGTGGTCAGCACGGCCGATATCAGACAGTCGAGCCAGGATGCAGGCCGTTCAGGGTAGATCTGTCCTTATTCTTACGCGACCAATATTATATTCTAATATTTAGTATTCTTTATATATTACACACCCTGGCCATCCTATCTACCTGTCTATGAGAACAAGAAGAGCAGAAAATGGAACGAAGCAAACGAGCAAAGCAAAACAAAAGAGAATTAGTCGTCCTTTAATTCACCTCCTTTCTCTAAAGAAACAATGACTCGAGATGCAATGACGAAGATGAAAAATGAAGAGAAACAAAAGGAAACCACAGACCGATGAAAGAATAACAGAATAATTACAGAGATATTTAAAAAAGACAAAGAAAATAAAAAAAACATTGGCAATATCAGCATGGCAGGCAATATGATTACTCGTTGTAGTCATGAGCGTCTGTCGTTGTAATCTCAAGCACTTGTATCTTTCGTGAGACGGAATCAGTACTTGCCATTCACCAATTACCATTTCCCATTTCCCATTTCCCATTACCGGGCCTTCTCTAGCTGCAGACTCCGTAACCGGGCCTCGGCCGTAATCACATCCAGCGCCTGCTGCACCTCCAGCACCTTGCGCACCTCGCCCAGCCAGTCGCGGCTCAGCGTCTTGGCCCAGCCCTTGAGGCCGTTCATCTCGCGCGCCGCATCGTCCAGGTTGCCCTCCTCCAGGAACGACTGCGTCCGGACCAGGATCGACTCAACCTCGCCGTCGTCGGCAGGCTTGCTGCCCGCCTCGTTCTTCTTGAACAGCACCTTGCTCAGCACGTAGCTCGACGCGTGGCTGGCAACACCCGCATCCTCGGGCAGCAGCGACGCCTTGCGCACCTCGGACGACACACGGCGGAAGCGCTCAATCAGCTCGGCCGTCGAGGCAATGCCGCGCTGGTAGGCGGCAGGCGGGATCGAGGCAATCGCAGCGTCCACGACAGGGTCCGTCGACGCAATCTCCTTGACGGCCACCAGCTCGCGCACAAAGGGGCGCAGGATGGCCGACGGGTTGGCGTCGTCGGCGGCCAGGCGGGCCTTGACGGCATCAATGGCGACGTGCAGCTGCTGCGCGCGCTGGCTGGCATCGACCACATCGGTCCAGCCGGCCGTGAGACGCTCAAGCTCGCCGACCGACGACGACAGCTGCTCCAGCTTGCCCAGGCGGCCGTTGCGCTCCGACTCGACGCGCGCGCTCAGCTCGTCGGCAAACTCCTGCGTCATCTGCACGGCCTGCTCCAGCAGCTTGTTCTGCAGCTTGCTCTGGCTCAGCTCGCGCTCGCGCTCCGTAGCCAGCTGCACGCGTGCATCGTAGTTGGCACGCACGCGCTGCATCTCCTCGTCAAACTCGACGCGCCACTGGGCCTCCTGCGAAGCCATGGCCGACTCGACGCGGGCCAGCAGGTCGCGTGCGGCCTGGTCAAAGGCCTCGGTGCGTGCAGCCACCTGCGATGCAGCGCTGGTCTCGGCAGCAGCGCGAATGTCGCGCACCTTGCGGCCGACCTTGTTGACCTGCTCCTTGGCCTTGCCAATAGTGGCACCGAACTTGTCGGCAGCCTTGTCGGCGTTGATCACAGTAATAATGTCGTTGAGCAGGCGCACAACGTCTTGGACAACGGGCTCGGCAGCATCATTGACGCCGAGCGGGTCAATGGGTGAGGCCGGGGGCCAGCGCGAGGGCTCGTCGACCTCGGGTGCGCGGAAGGGAGTAGCAGCAACAACGGGTGCAGGGGCAGCGGCAGGAGCGGCAGCAGCAGGAGCAGCCTCGACCTTCTTGACCGCCTCAGCCTTGACGGGCTCAGCGGCAACAGGCTTGCCGACGGCAGCGGGAGCCGAGCCAGACGAAGCCTTCTTCTGGCGGGTGGTCTCGGGGTCGGCGACGCGCCACGAAGCACCGCTCTGGGGCTGGACGCGGACATCGGTACCGGTGTCGCGGTTCTTGGAGCTGTTGCGGTTAATAATGTTGGGGAAGCGCTTGCGGAACTCGAGCTCCTCCAGGTAGAGCACGGCCTGCTCGCCGTAGGGGATGTATTCGGTGAAGAAGTCGTGGAAGTTGTCGTTGACGCGCGAGTACCAGACGCCGCCACCAAAGGCGAGGGCGCCAAGGATGGAGATGGTCAGGACGTAGTTGCGGAGCTTGCGGAAGAAACCACCCTTTCGCCGGGGAGTCGGGGGAGCAACGGGCGGCGGCGAGGGGGGTGTCAAGGGGATTTTGCTGGCAGGGATGGTCGCGGCGGCCACTTTGGATGGCGAGGGAGGGGGAGTGGTGGCGGCAGTGTTGGTAGTCGAGGCCGGCAGGACGGGGGGCTTAATGTCGGCGTAGAAGCGCTGGCCGTTAGTATTCATATATCAAAGGTATCTAAGGTGGGGATGTCATCATCATGGCATCAATCAACCTACCTGGGCAGCACCGAGATTGCGCCATTGGCGGCCAGAGAGGGCGGAAGCGGAAGCCAGAGGCCGGCCACCGACGGCTCGTGCCGACTGCAGGGACGTGCGAAGCATTGTGTGGGTGTGGGTGTGAGGAGTAATGTGAGTGGCGATGGTCGGAATAGACGTAGATCAAGATCGAAGCCGGCAACGAGATCAGCGACGTCGTTGTCGAGGTCGGAGGCGACGGAAGAAGGGAACGGCCGGGAACGAGACAGTACCGAGTCAGTACCGAGTCAGGATGGGTCAATCACAACGACGACAGCACCAATGATACAATGGCACGAGATGGGCGTAAACGAGTGGTGGTGTGCGATGCAATTGGGGCTCGCGTGGTCCGAGGGAGGGTTAGGATCTGGGAAGAAGTTTGTGTGTCGTCCGAGAGGCAGTGGAGAGTGCTGCACCGCAGTTGGGCAGTCTTTTTTGGTGGTGCGTTTTCCCAGTTATTATTTACTATTTATTTTATTTGCTGCTTCGAAAATGTGACGGGTTGAGGGATAAAAGGCTTGGAGCTGTTCGGTATTATGGAGAATTAAATTTATTCAGATTTTAACTGGTTAATTGAAGCTGGCACCCAACAGCCAACACAGAATTGCAAATGTTTGTGACGGCAGATAGGAACGTTTCCTTTTATTGCCTGGCATTTCATAAAAGTCGGTTACATCCAGAATAAATCAAATATTGATTGATTGATTGAATGCTGAGTTGCGCTCAGGGTGGTGGCATCCGTCTTCTTCTGATTCTTCTGCTTATATAATCAACATTGTCGCCCAAGACGGTCGGACTGAGACATGTGAATCAGAAGAGCATGAGTAAGTTGCTTGCAGCTGTGCAAATCAGGATCAGAGTGTAGGGCAAGTCAAGCATGCCATGGGAGTATCGATGAAAGGGCATGTCAAGTCAATGCGCACTTCCGTAGAGAAGAAGATGATGGTGGTGATGATGATGATGACGGCGACGACGGCGACTATGGTGAGAATAACACTAGAAAGACAACGTAATTATATTTAAATATTCATATAACTAACTGCATGCAATAGCAAATAGCAATCAAAGATAAACAATGCACCGAACAGAGTAGGAAAAAAGGCAAAAGTAAAACAAAGCAAACAAGAGGATTTAAAAGAGGAATTACAAGGAGACAATGATAAGAGTACTCCCGTTGTGGGTGGCCATTCTAGTCTTGCCCCATTTCACACCGTGTAGTCGGCCTGGGGTGCCCGTCGTTCTGCCTCTCCGTTACCGTATGTGTATTAAAACGGCACCCTCGAGTCCTCGACTACCATATAACCACGGACTAGCGAAACAGTCGTATACGCCCGCCACGGCCAGGCTACTGCTTCCGCTGTCGCTCCCGCTTCTGGCTGCTGCGGCCTCCTCCTTAACAGCCGCATGGTCCGGCGGTTTGCGTGCTCGAGCTCTCCGGTGCCAGACTGACGCCTGGCCGCTGACCGGGCCGTGCACCACCGCGACCGCCAGGACCACCGCTGCCCTGGTCCGTTGGCAGCTTCTTTGCTATCGCCGTGAACAGCTCCTTGACGTTTTCGGCAGTCTTGGCAGACGTCTCAAAGAACAGCAGGCCGGCCTCCTTGGCGTAGGCCTCGGCTTCGGCAGTCGGGATGGCGCGCTTGTCGGGCTGCTCGGTGACGAGATCGAGCTTGTTGCCAGCAAGGGCGATGATGATGTTTTCGTTGGCCTGGCGCTGCAGCTCCTTGACCCAGGCCTTTGCCTTGTCGAGAGAGGACTGTACAGTGGTTAGTTTTGTTATATAGAGGTTAGGGATTGAGATCAAACGTACGGCCTGAGTAATATCGTAGACGACGACGGCGCAGTTGGCGTTGCGATAGTACATGGGGGCCAGGGACTTGTAGCGCTCCTGACCGGCGGTATCCCAGATCTCAAACTTGACGGTTGTGGCCTCGTCGAGCGAGATGGTCTGCGTTAAGAAGGCGGCGCCGATGGTGGACTCGCGATACGAGTCGAACTGGTCCTTGACGAAGCGCAGGACGATAGAGCTCTGATAGTATTAGTGAGTGGCCAAAGGGCTCATAGGAGATGGCAGAGGACAAACCTTGCCGACGGCAGACTCGCCGAGGAGAACCAGCTTGAACTGGGCAAAGCGGTTGCTCAGACCGCGAGCGCCGGGGGGACCACGAGCAGCCATGGTATATGATGAGAATGAAGAAAGATAAAGGATGAAAGATCGGAGGGGTCGTTGGAAAAGACGAGCGAGGCTGGTCTGGAATGGAGCGTGACCTAATAGCGGGTCGTGTCGATATAGCAAGGGGACAAAAGGATCCCGAGATTATGTGATCAAGTAGAAATCAGGCTGGCGTCGACGAGGTTGACGATGCCGACAAGGTGACGATGGCCGATTGCGCTTCGAGGAGTGCGTCGTGCGAGTGGACGATCGGTGGATCGAGGGGAAAGGGGAGTAGAGAGTAGTGTTTGTTATTGACCGGCAACGAGGTAGACAATATCAAAACAAGTCGGGAGTGATGTGTGAAGGAATGGCAAAAGAGGCGTTGAGAGACGTTGGCAGACTGGAGTAGGTAAGCAGGCGTTGTTGACGATGGCGGACGATGGCGGGCAGAGGCAGATTAAGGCAGAGGCAGAGCAGAGAGAGGGCAGGTGCGTGTGCGTCTGGGGCGAGACAGGATGTGTAATATGGAGCCTGCGTTGCGTGTCTGAGGCTGGGCGGAAAGAGCGAGCGAGCGCCTGCCTTGTTTATCGGTCTAGCGATGCTTCTGCCTCTGGCGACGAATGCGGCAGCAGCGCCTCAACGTGGCGCCTGCCTAGTCTAGCGTCTCAGACATCTCGTCACAGCGGACTAATACAATAGTTATGGGGGCAAATTTAGGTAGTTTAGGGGATAGGATATTCGCAATTTAGTGTACCCCCCCCTGTATCTCAAGTCCGCCTTAATCAGCTGCCCCTTTGCGTAACACGTGACTGCACCACCAGCCAGATCAGCCAGATCTAGCTAACCGTAGAGGCCCCAGAGCTTCCAGGTGGATCCAGACCTCACACCACACAGCCAATCATACCTCCACATTCACCGTGGTGACGACAACGCTTGCTCTCCGTATTCGCTTTTTAGGGGAGCTCGAATGCGCTACGTGTTCAGCGGTTGCTATGTAATCTCTCTCTGTAATCTTGTAGCATGGGCGGCATCCACCACCACCTCTTGCTCCCATCCCACTCCACAACCTCATCACGAGCTTCGATACCACCGCACCACACACACACACCTTCACCGCCAGCTATCTACCAATATAAAGCTTTCTACATCCAGCTTACAACTCTCCTCTGACTAGATAGCTTCGGTGCCATCGACATCCCCCCCCCCCCCCCTACCGCCACCATGGCTCTCCCCTTCCGCGACATCAACGTCCAGGTCGCTCCTGACTGCTACATCTTCAAGTCGCCGTCGACCCCCGATGCCCCGGCCCTGACTATTGACCGGCCTACCGGTGAAGTCCGTCTTAGCGACGCGGCTCTGCTCTCTGGCAAGCGCGTCACCCGCACCACCAGCGTCCGCGGTATCCTCGGTGTCATCCAGCTCCGCCTCGACAAGTACGTCGTTGTCATCACCAAGGATGAGCATGTCGGCCGTCTCAAGGGCCACATGGTCCACCGCATCCTCGAGGTCGAGTTCCTCAGCGTGCACGAGCGTGGCCTGCGTGACCCCGACGAGGACCGCTTCCTGTCGCTGCTGCGCAGCTTCCTCAAGGCCGGCCCCATGTACTTTTCCTACACTCTAGATCTCACCAACAGCTTCCAGCGCCAGGCTGCTCAGCAAGACCAGGCCGCCGCATCTGGTTCGGGCCTTTCTCCCCTCTGGATGCGTGCCGATGACCGCTTCTTCTGGAACCGCTTCGTGCAGTCCGACTTTATCGACTTCCGTCACCGCGGCGCGCGCGGCCTGCCTGGTGCCCAGCCCGGCATTGACCCCTACATCCTGCCCGTCATCTACGGCATGCTCGAGATCCACCCAACGACTTTCCGCGGCCGTGCCCTGACGCTGGCACTCGTCACACGTCGCGCCCGTTTCCGGGCTGGTACGCGTTTCTTCTCGCGCGGTATCGACGAGGAGGGCCACGTCGCCAACTACAATGAGACGGAGCAGATTATCGTGCTCAACGATACGGGCCGCAGCAACATGGGCAGCTTCTCCGCAGGCACTGGCAGCTCTGCCGCCTCAAGCCTCAAGACGCAGCCCCAGGAGGACACCCAGATTCTGTCGTACGTGCAGACGCGTGGTAGTGTGCCCGTGTACTGGAGCGAGATCAACAACCTCAAGTACACGCCACGTCTTGTTGTGCGCGGCGACAACCGCGGCCTCGAGGCTGCTCTGCCTGCGGCCACTGCCCACTTCGCCGAGCAGGTCCGCATCTATGGCGACAATTACCTCGTCAACCTCGTCAACCAAAAAGGCCGCGAGCGCCTGGTCAAGGAGGCTTATGAGAACATGGTCACGACGAGCAAGCACGCTGCATCTTCATCCAAGTCGGGCATGGAGCGTGTGCACTACATTTACTTTGACTTCCATAGTGAGACCAAGGGCATGCGCTTGGACCGCGCCAAGCTGCTGCTCGACCAGATGCACGATGCGCTCATTGCCCAGCAATACTTTAGCGCCGTCACGTCGGCGTCGTCGAGCGACCGTCTCGAGTCGCGCAACCTGCAGTCGTCGGTCGTGCGCACAAACTGCATGGACTGCCTGGACCGCACCAACGTCGTGCAGAGCATGCTGGCGCGCTGGACGCTCGAGCGCATGTTTTCTGACCTGGGCTTGATGCCCCGCGGCGGTACCCTGCTTGACCAGGACCCCGTGTTTGAGGAGCTGTTCCGCAACCTGTGGGCCGACAATGCTGACCGCGTCGCGCTGGGCTACGCCGGCACGGGTGCCATGAAGACGGACATGACGCGTCTGGGCAAGCGCACCAAGCTGGGCGCCCTGCGCGACGGTCAGATCGCCGTGACGCGCTACTGCCTCAACAATTTCATGGACGGTCCGCGCCAGGACGCCTTTGACCTCTTCCTCGGCGCCTACTCGCCCAATTCGTCGTCGTCCATGTCCATGGCGTCGGACGCCTACTATGTGTTTGCCGACCGGCGACCCGTGCTGATCCAGGCCGTGCCCTACGTGCTGGGCTTTTCGCTGTTCCTGCTGCTGGTCGGCCTGTTTACGAGACGCCTGCCCGACGCCGCCGTGCTGCCCCTGCGCATCTTCCTGCTCGTGTGGTTCGTCGTGGCCGCCTACAGCGTGTTCTTTATCCTGCGCAGCGGCGAGCTGTACGTCAACTGGCCCAAGCTGGTGCCGCGGCCGGCGTCCATTGAGGACTATCACGAGGCCATGGCCAAGGCGCGCAAGGACAAGCTTCTGGGCCCCTTTGTTGCACGGCACGAGCGCGGTCTGAGCACGGCGCGCTACCTCAATGCCGAAGAAGGCAAGAAGAGAATTGAGTAGTCTTTAGTTGAGAGAGTTGGGAGCTGTGAAGGGCACGGGAGCAAAAGGTGTATGATAGAGGATGGACTTATATTCTCGGTGTGTTTCTATTTCCTTTGTATTTTATTTTATTATATTGCCTTTATTTGCTTTGTCTCTCTGTCGTTTCAGATACTTTGATATTTTGATTCTTGACTGGCGAGCGCGTTATTCTTACTGCTTTATTAATGTATCAATCACTCCAATTATATAATCCACGATGTGATAATTAATCTGATTTATTAATCTACAACAGTAGTATCACCACGAAATATGAACAAGAATTGACTTAATAAATTGCAAACAAAGTATGGGTGGTCTTGGGTATCGAATTAGAACCAACAGGATGCTGAAAAAGGCAAAAAAATAAGAAAAGAGATACAAAAGAAATAAACAAAAGAAAAGGAAAATAAGACGCCGTGACGACGCCCGAAATGCTGCTAGACAAATCAAAGAACAAACGCCTCGTGCTATGCCAGAATAGTTGCTGAAAAAGATAAACAGACAGAAGAAAAGGCTACATCCACAGCAGCCAGCGCACAGCGGCCACTATGCCGCTGTACGACCCCATCACCACGCGCGCAATCATCACGACAAACCATGCCATCCACATAATGCCCACCAGCACCCACTCCACCGTCAGCCACCCGGCCCGCCGCACCCACCGGAACCGCCGCCGACGCCGGCGCATCATGTGCTCAATCTTCCTCTCAACCCCAATCACCTGCAGCCGCTGCACGGCCACCAGGTTCTGGCTCACCGTGTCCGCCTCGTCTGCCGCCTTGTGCGCCATGCCAGACAGCTCAACAGCCACGCGCTCGCGCAGACTGTCCACGCGCTTCCTGAGAGCCGGCACGGTCGAGTTGTTGAACAGCTCGGCCGACGTCTGCCACGACTGGCCCGACCGCTGGATGGCGCCGCCGAGCACCTGGGCGACCAGCGGGTACAGCTCGACATGCCGGATCGGCCGCTGCATTAGCTCCCTCGGGTTTGTGCTGTAGATGGCAATGTCGGGCCATGCCAGCAGTTCGCCGTGTCTGCTGGCCACCACCTTGCGTCGGACGCAGAGAGCACTACTCTCACTATTAGAACTGTCGCCCATGACGTGCGGAGAATTGGCCCGCCGCGTAAGCTCCCTGGCGAGCACGGCCGAGCTGTACATGGAGGCACGCAGACGAGCCACTTCGCGCCGTGACAGCGAGTCGCCCTGGTTGCGGTACGTCGGCTGTGAAATTGACCAGCGGGGGCGGTCGGCATTGGAAAAGCCGTCTTTGAATGTAGGCACCACCAGCTGCCGACTCGGCTGCTGCCGGACAGTCACAGAAGATGAGTCTGGAGGTTCTTCAACCGAATCAAGGACATCGCTGTTGACATTGCTGACACGGCGCGACTTGCTCGTATCACTCTCTGAGATGTCCGAATCTTGCGTAGTCCGCTGGCCGCGCTGGCGTTTGTATTGGTGCCCGGAAGGCAGCAGAGACGCCGAATCGCCGGTTTCTCTTCTTGGAAACTGTGGCCTGAAATCGGCGATATCGCTGTTTGGCGACGTGGCATCTTGAACGTCGATCCGAGGCGGCTTAAGACGCTCAAAACGAGTGGACCTACGACTTGATGGCCGGGATACGGGGTCGGGTGATGGTGTTAGGTGGTGGTGACCACTGTGGCCACCACGGTGGTCTTGGCTGCCAAATGTGGGCATGACATGCAGGTAGTGCTTCTCGCCTTGCTTGGACATGAATGGCGTCGACTTTTCCGACCAGTCTGCATTCATCGAAGGGGACCGGGAGTGATGGGGTGTCTTTCTCCAACGTCCTCGAAGCGTGAGTTCGCCATCTGAATCGTCATCCGACGACGAAGCTACATCGCCGACACCCGCAGCGCCATCGTAAGGGGCATCACTGCCATCGCGGCGCCACAGAATATCGCTGACCTTGGACACACTACTCCGGAGCATGGTATCGATGCGCGGGCCGCTCTTGAATATACCACGTAGAGTAGAGGATGCAGAGGCTGAAGGAGTACTCACTTCGGACCGGTGCTGATTTTGACTGCCGTAGCTGGGAATGTGATTAGAGTGCCGCAGGCTAGCAATGCTAGTGATACTGCTGTGCGACTTATGGCTGTCAAATGTGGCCGTATTAGAGCGAGACAGACCTTTGCGCAAGGGACTCTGATAAGGGTCCTTGCTGTCTGGGATCTTGTCAATTTCGCCTGCTACCGAGGCACTTGCTGTGATGGGTGCTGACTGGACTTCGGTGACCTCGTGTTGTGGGGGAGACAGCGATTGGTTATAGTTGTATGGGACGGTCATCAGATCATCCCGCTCTTGTGAACCGCGATCGAATCCTGAACTGTTTGTGCGCTCCCGTCCGCGCTCATGGCTGTGATCGCGGAACATGTGCTTGACTTTGCTGAAGCGGCTGGGTGGTGGTGAAGCTGCACGGCTGGGCGGCGGCGATAGATCACCACCAAGAACAGGGATCAGTCCCATACCCTCGTTGGAAAGCGGCGGCAACTCAGGGGATGCCGGAAGCGATGAATCGTAGTCCAGAGACCGACGTTTGGTAATAGTGGGTATATCGAGACTTGCCCGGCTGGACCGCACAGAATTGTCAACAGCACCAGTAGTATAGAGCGTCGTTGGGTTTCTTGATGACGGTTCGCCCTTTGCAGGTGTAGATTGACTGAACTGGGCGTTGGCGTTGACATTGGTTGGGGATGGCCCAGCAGAGGCCTGGTTCATTTGATTCTTATAATCGCCCGACATGGTCGGTGAACCACTGGAATTGCCATCTTTTTCCCGGCTCTCTGCTGCAGCCTTACGCAACAGGGCCATGTTAGGATTGCTGGAATTAGTTTGCGCGCCAAATCGATCTTTTGCTCTTCGGCCAAACAGTCCCCGGTCACTGTCCGAGTCTGACGTTCCCGTGAGTGAGTCGTGTCGCAGCCTGAGGTTATCCTGGCTCTGGAACGAGCTGTTATGACGGTGATGGAAGGTTCGCAGCTCACTGAACTTCTGCCTTGCTCCCCGTTTTCTAGTCGAGCCCTGGCCAATCTCAGCCGCTGCATGTTCTGAAGTGCGGAGAGAATGGCCTGTAGAGGGGTCCAGGAAGCTCGTCGGCGGGTAAACTGACGGGTCGCTAGTCTTATCAAGCGCAATACCGTCGTCGACCCTCTGAGACGCAGGCCGGTAGAGGCTGGGGTCTTGGGGGAAGACACGGCGCCAGTGGTGATCTTCGACTAACATCTTGTTGTCTCCTTGCTCGAGCCAGTACACGTCGGCAAGCATATCGGCAGGATCGATCGCCCAGTCGAAGCGCGGCCGTTTTGGCTTCGTCATGACACCTTGAACTGCCGACCGTGATCCTGGCGGAGGGGAGCTCTGAAGCGCGGCAGTAAGAGCATCTGCAGTTGCGAAGCTTGGAAGTGTTGGCCCGCCAGGAATACGGCTTTGGCCCGTGGCAGCCCATCTGGCCACCTCGTCCACCCACTCGGCTGCTTTTGAAACGTCACCAAAGCCCAGCGCCTCGCCGTCAATAATCTTGCGCTCACGCAATCTGACTTTGCGATTCCGGATGTACTGCAATGGATTATATGGGCGACCAAGGCGGGCTGAGTTGCTAATAAGGTCGCCACTGCTAGGCCCTGTTCTGAGGGAAGGATGCGACGAGCTGCTCGAGGTCGGAGGAGATGTAAGACTGGTGGACCGCACCTGGGTGCTAGATATCGGCGTCAAAGGTGGAATGAATTCTAGGAGACGTCTCTGCTGTGCCAGCAGTTCGAGGTAATCTTTGGCCTTTTGGGCGCGTGCAAGAGTCGACTTCGAAAAATAATAACGGAATGAGCCTGAGCCTCCATCGCCCATGAGATCAAAGGGAGGCTGAAGACCACTGCTTGAGCTGACACGTGGACTGGGACCCGCGATTTGACCAGAAACGGCACGGCCGCCTGGCCCTCTGTCTGGCCGAGGAGATATTGTGCGTGAGATTCTTCGTTGTTGCTGCAGCTGTCGAAGAAGACTACCACCGACAGCGCTGTCTGGAAGAGGCGCAAGGCGAGGAGGCAGCTGCTGGGGGTCGTTGCGGCGCGAGGTAAAGTGGCGCATCGCGCTTAGTTCGAGGGCCATATTGACAATCTGTGCAGAGTCGATATCCATAGCCTGGTTGGGCGCTGCTGGAGACGCAGGTCCAGCCGATGATGGAGGTGAAGGGAGTGTGGCAGTAGTAGGAGCCGCAGCGGTAGCTGGGACTACCGCGGTATCTGCCGATGTAGGCGAAACTGCGCCGCCTGGCGAGCTAGATGCATTTCGTAGACGTTGGGCTTCCGGTGCTGGCTCGGCAGAAGACCCGCGGCCGCGCTTCTCTGGGGTCACAGAGGGAGCCAGTGTGGCACCTCCACGATGACTGTTGCCATCACTGCGGTGTCGTTCCCGTGCACTAGAACGCGTGCTATGCTGGGTAGGCTTGCCGTGGTTTGCGTCCTGGCTTGGCCGGGCACTGCTGAGCGCATCGTTTAGCAGAAACGCACCACTAGACCTGTTATGCCGGTGCGAGCTTCGGTGGCTAGGGCGGGCGGTCCGGGACAGTTCATGGTCTCGTCGTATTTGAGGTGTTGGGCTTGTTGCCGAGAGGCGCGAGCTCACATGAGAGGAGGAGGTTGTGTTGGCCAGCTCGAGAAAGGAAAGGTTGTTGTCGGATCCAGGGCCGTTTGCTTCGACATGAGTGGTGCCTGAGGCCAAGGAGCTACCGCCTGCTGAGCTCATGCTGTGTCTGGATCTGTCCACCGAGGCTGAGCCAATGCTGCCAATGCCCGAAGCATGTCGTGCCCCGGGCGGCTGCAACGAGCTCGCAGCCTCGTTGGGTTCGGCCATGGATGTTTGGTGTTCTCGCGATTAAGGTCGAGGAGGGTCGTGTTTGAGGGTGTCGATGGCTGTGTGTATCGGTAAGTAGGTGGCGTCGAGAGGATTAGTAGTTGGAGGTGAGTCGGTCCATGTCCAGAAAAGGGGCGACAATATGGCAGAGAGGGCAAGAAGTACAAGAGGGTGTGGCTTTGTGGCTAGCAAGAATGGGAGCTGGCGAGCATTGTCGCAAGTGGAGCATGGGAGAGCTGGGGCGTGATCGTCTGGAATGTCGACTGCTGGCCGACGCGCTATGTTGCGAAACTTGAGAAGGTGAAAGGCCAAAGGTGTGGCGAGACTACGTGTGACGTGGGTTTAGGCTGAAGCTTATAACAGGCAAAGGCAGATCCAGAGTACCTGGGTCGAAAAAAGTGGTGTAAAACGACGATAGTTGATGGACGATGCGACGTGAAGAGGAATCGCCAACAGAAACCGTTGGGATCACTAGGAAAATGCGATAACGGATTGGAGGACTTGTACCGTCCCAAGTGACAAAGGAAAGGAGACGTTTGGAAGTGAAGGCTGAGAATGGTAGAAAGAAAGGGAGACGGCAGATGCAGCCCAAAGTACAGATCTAGACCAGTCGGTTTCACGTGAGTGGCAGTTGCCGCAACAAGCAGAAACCAAAAGCAAAAAGCAAAAATCAAGGAAACTGCGACCGACAGTAATTACCACGCAGAGATGCGGTTCGCAGTTCGTCCTTTCCCTGTCCGTCACGTTGCGACTGCCAAGATTGAATGATATAGTGGTGCTGACGCGCAGCGCATGATTGGTGCGTATATGGCTTTTCTATGGGCCAAGTACTTCGCAAGACACTTTTTACAGTGCAAATGGCAGAAAGAAGGGGTGAGTGGACACTGATTTCAGGGAAGGAGCCAGGGAACAAGGCACTGCAGGAACTGAAAGATCCGAATTCCAGGCGGGGAAAGAGCGACCGGCTGGGCCACTGCCGAGTATCGTGGTGTAGGCTAATTAGTTTGGTAGCGTAGTAATACTAGACCACTAAGATAAGATACGTTTTGCTACTTGTCCAGCAAACCCCACAATAATCTAGATAGAGTGGCTCTTCTTAGTAGCTATCAATATTCGCACTGCTCTGGCTACCAACAATACAGCAGACGACCGTTGAGCCGTTTGCACTTAACAAAAATCATAATCAAAGTAGCATCAAATACAGTGCAGTTGATTTAAATAAACTTAATAAATAGCCCGTGAATTTGGTCCAATGGTAATATGCAGAAAATGAGTCGAATTAAGAAGCAAATGACGACGTCGACGACGATGTTGGTGATGATATGAATGGCATGAGATGAGAAAGATGAGCACGAAGAGAAGAACAGACCCGAGTAACGCTTGAGCAGAAAATGGTAGTGGGATCAAACACGACAGAGAAGATATCCATAGCTAAAAAATCAAAACACGGTCACGGCACTGACAAAGCCGTTCCGAAGCACCTCAAAGACAAGCCCGGGGAAACCGTAGAGTGTAGTTGTCGACTCCTCAGCTCCCTTGACACCACGAGCACCCCCAGGACCGCCCTGATCACCGGCACCGCCAATGATTCGCTGGCCCTCTTCCCATCCTCCGAGAAGCTCGATACTGCTGCCCGGACTGTCGCCCCAGCCGCGGTTAAGCACCATGCCGCGCTGCCGCTGCCGTGCCTCTTCGTCGGACGAGTAAATGGACTTCCATTCGTTGTGAAGGTGCTTCTCGATCTGCGAGAAGGGTGTCTCCGAGTTGACAACAGTCTGTCCGTTGTCGTTGGCCTTGTCCTCGACGTATGCAATAGACCAGCGGCAGCGGCGGTGTCGGTTAAAGGGGTACGACCCAGGAACATTTCCGTGCAGGACCACCTTGGTAGCAACAAGCCGATCTAGGGCTTCGGATCTGAGGGCAGACGTGGGTGCCTGACTGGCACTGCCCTTTGCATCTTCTGCACTCTGCGACGGTGGTGCTCGGGACGGTGCAGTCGGCGTTGACACGAGCACGTCGAAGCCGAGGTAGAAGTAGTTGAAGAAACACTCGCCCGATACGTTTCCCGTAATGAACTCGTCCTCGATAGCTTCATCGTCGTCGTCATCATCAGAGGCCGTCGGCACTGATGACTGGTCCGTATCCGTCAACGCATCGTCGCCGCGGCGAAACCCGTTGTGGTGCCGGTAGTCGGAGCCATTTGGCCGCGTGCGGCTGCTGCTGGCTGTGCGGATCTTGTGGATATACATGCGTTGGTCGCTCTTGCGATAGATGGCATCAGGTGGGCCAAGTTCCGTCACAAGATCCTGTGGTGTCGTCTCGCCCAGCGCGATCCAGCAAGACGACGACGACAGGGATGCTCCTCCCGCGGGAGAAGTTGGCTCTCCATTTGCGCTGGTGTTGCCGTTGGTAGTCCCGGCTGTAGATGTTGTAATACCTGCCCACCGGCGAAACAGCTGCAGCTTTCCACCGCCGTGGATCTTGATGAGCGACACCTCGTCGGGCGACACGTCCTTACCCTTGGCTACAGGGGCAAACGACTTGATGGCAGGCAGCACCTCGGTCCATAGCTGGTCGCGCGCCTGTGCCCACGAATCGCCACTGAACACTGCCATCGATATGGCTGAGAGGTTGCTGGGCGATGACAACAGCGACACCACGTCCTTGCCGGGTGAATAGGCCGAGGGGGCCATCGGAAATGTGAATGCGACGCCCGGGTAGCTTAGGACATAAGTGCCAGAACCGTTGGCACCGGGCGTGTCGCCGGTAGGTGGAATGAACTCGCCATCATAGGTTGGGCCGAGAAAGCGTGAGTAGATGTGTCGGAACGTCGGTCCACCAGATTGGCTGGATGATGATGTGAACGTGGTCTCGCCGTTGGCTCCAGCGGGCTTGACGAGATCGCGGTCCTTGTTTTGCTCTCTGAAGAATATGTGGTTCTTGGTGAAGTCGAGTACCTCGATTAGGCGTAGGCGCTGCTCGGGGCCATCAAAGCGTAGCCGCAGACCGTTGGCTGGTAAAGTGAGAATGACCGGATCGAGGATGGGGTCCGAGGGCGAGTATGTGAGATCGAGCTTGGGGAAGCGCTGGGGCTCGGCCTTGAGCCGGGTCAGGATGTCGTGGAGTGAAGCACCAAGTACTTGGTTGTCAGTAGGCTGCATGGGTGTAGATGGTGCCTGTTCAAGTTGACTTACCAAGGAATCCAAGAGCCCGCCCAGGGTAGAGCTGTGCCGTGAAGAGAGACATGCTGAGTGCCGAGGTGTAGGATATAGTATCGAGCTGATGCAAAGATGACGATCAAAGCACACTGTGGTGCTTCTGCCAACGTGTAGTGATGGATATACTGCCGTTCGAGAACAAAGAGACCCCCTCAACGGTCCATCGGCTGGACAGATCGAGGTGGACGAGGGGAGGCGGCTTTGGCTAGGGGTTGATGGCAGTTGGCAGGTCAGTAAGTGCTTGTAAAGTCGAGATAATATAGGCAAGAGTTGGAAGTAACTTGTAACAGAAGTTTAAGTCGATGCGAGATGTGATGGCCGAGTTCAGTCACTCCGCATCCTGCCTTGTGACGGTGATAATGGCCTGGCCAGCTCTAGGTGGGGCATATTGATACTGATAGCGATAGTGACTGACCAAGAGACGTCATCTGGACCTGGAGCGACCCTTAATACTAGCCTAGTCTAGTCCCAGGGAACAGCTGTAAACGGCAATAGACAGGTGGGGAATGTGGTCGGAAACCAGCCCGTCAATGTGATCCACTGTAGCTGACATAAAGTATATTGCTCGTTGCCGGGTCAACACGTCTGCGTGCCACACAGCGCCACAGGTCCACACAGCCGTGGTGACTAGTTCTTCCACCAAAATGTCAACAAGCCGTTGCAGCGCCGGGACTTGAGTGACAAGGGCCACCCTCCATCTTCTACACAGAGCTCTATTACCAAACAGCCATAATAGCGCGCCCAGCAGTCTTGTGACTACTTCCCTTGTTCTCTTCATGAAGTCATAATATATCCCCTGCACATACATTATCATCAAACACGTGAAACGAGGCGGGCAAACGCGTCGACCTCGACGACATCACGCACCACGACATCACGCACCACGACATTACGACACCACAACTCTACCTCTCCTGCTATACATACTCACAGCTCGCAAACAACTACCACGATCGCGTGAATAACGATTTTGTGTGTCCACGCTGCTCAGCAGCATCACCATACTCTCAACCTACACCGCACATCCCCTCACACACATCACACAATGACCAACCCAAGAGAACCCTCCTCAAGGAGAGGAACAAACGCCTCGACAGTCATGTCCAGCATTCGGTCAACAAACGGCACGTCTAGCAGCAGCGGCATCGCACGGCCCGGTGTGCGCCAGACCACAACGACAAAACGCGCCTCCACTGCACGCCACCAGCTGACCGCCTCGTCCCTCATGTCAGCAACCTCTGCGGCCTCACGCCTAGGACGCGCTGGTGCTGCCTCGCCTGCAGAGTCTCTAATGTCTCCTGCGACCGGCTTCAAGCGCAAGGACCGCGACTTTGAAGCACAAGCTGCTCTGGGCGCATCGACTGCAGACCCTGCCGGCTCGGTTATCGTCTCGCTGGCAGAGGAAACAAATATCAACGTCGTCGTGCGGTGTCGCGGCCGCAACGATCGCGAGGTGCGCGAGAACAGCGCCGTTGTCGTCAACACGGACGGTGCCAAGGGGAAGACGGTCGAGCTCATGATGGGCCCCAACGCGCTCAGCAACAAGACGTACAACTTTGACCGCGTCTTTTCGCCCGCTGCCGACCAAGGCATGATCTTTGACGATGTCGTCAAGCCAATACTCGATGAGGTACGAACTGTGAATTGCCGTCTTTTAATTGTCCTCTCTACTAACATGATAGATGCTCTCTGGATTCAACTGCACAATATTCGCTTACGGCCAGACCGGTACAGGCAAAACCTACACCATGTCTGGTGACATGAGCGAGACCCTCGGACTTTTGACCGACGCTGCCGGTATCATTCCTCGCGTCCTTCAGGCGCTTTTCAACAAACTGAACGCCGACGAGAACGACAGCATTGTGCGCTGCTCATTTATTGAGCTTTACAACGAAGACCTGCGTGATCTGCTGTCTTCCGATGCTGACTCTGGCAGCAGTTCCAAGCTCAAAATCTACGACGACAACTCGAAAAAGGGTCACGCTACTACCGTGGTCCAGGGTATGGAGGAGCGTCACATTGCATCGGCAGCCGACGGTATCAAGCGGCTTCAAGAGGGCAGCTTACGCCGCCAGGTTGCTGCCACTAAGTGCAATGACCTCAGTAGTCGGAGTCATACTGTATTTACTATCACTGTCCAGACCAAGCACATTACCGAGACCGGCGAAGACTACTTCAACACGGGCAAGCTCAACCTCGTCGATCTTGCCGGCAGCGAAAACATTCAGCGGTCAGGCGCTGAGAACAAGCGCGCTGCCGAGGCAGGCCTTATCAACAAGAGTCTGCTGACTCTGGGTCGTGTCATCAATGCACTTGTCGACCGCACAGCACACGTTCCATATCGCGAGTCCAAACTAACTCGCCTGTTGCAAGACTCTCTTGGTGGCCGCACCAAAACATGCATCATTGCCACTATCTCGACCGCGAAGAGCAATCTCGAGGAAACCATTTCTACGCTCGACTATGCTTTCCGCGCCAAGAACATTCGCAACAAACCTCAGGTCAACCAACTCATCAACAAAAAGACTCTACTGCGGGAGTTCACCGCCGAAATCGAAAAGCTCAAGAGCGACCTGATTGCCACACGCCAGCGCAATGGTGTCTACTTGCCAAATGACACATACGAGGAGATTACTGTCCAAAGCGAGTCGCGTCGCATCCTGTCTGAGGAGCAAGCTGCCAAGATCGAGACCATGGAGGCGAATCTGCGTCACAAGCTGCAAGAGCTGCTGGAGCTGACCGGAAACTTTATGGATCTCAAGAAAGACAATGAGGGTACGAAGTTGGAGCTGGACGATACCAAGGGGTTGCTTGACCAGACAGAACTTGTGCTGGCCGCCACACGAAAGTCTCTTGCCGATGAGACACACGTGCGTCAGGCACACCAGGCAACAGAACAGCAGCTCGCATGCATTGGCAGTGAGCTCATCTCCACCCTGGGCCGCACGGTCGGTGATATTGATGGTCTGCGGGCCAAAAATCGGCGCAAGTCAGATCTTCAGAGCATCAACCGGAATGCATGGGCCGGATCGCAGGCCAAGGTGTCCGACATTACAAATCTCGTCGAGTCACGCATTATCGACCTGAAAGAGTCCCAGCAAGACCACATTTCTAGCATATCAAGTCGCATGCAAAGCTTCGTTGAAGAGGGCCAGCAGAGCTTGGCTTCGACGCAGGCACTGCTCGACGAAAATCTTGCATCATTCGAAGAGTCCAAGCAGGGGCTCCTGTCTCAACAAGGCGCCTCAAAAGAAGATATGGACAAGGTCCTTCAAGAGATCCGCAGTGTCCGTGACCATATCCAGGAGCGTGTCGGCGAGAGTCTACGCACGATTGCCTCGGCAGCTGAGCGCATCGCCGACGACGTCCTGAGCGAGCTGACGGAATTTCATGGCCATTTGCACACATCATACAGCGACCTCGGCCAGGACTGCAAGGGTGTGTTTGAAGACCTCCTCGCGCACATGAACGCACAAAAGGAGGAGTCCGAATCGCTGCGTAAGCAAGTTGAGGATGCAAGCCGTGCTGCTGTCGAGTCAAATTCGAGCGTCGCTGCACAGATTGAAGAGGCCATTGAAGAAGAACGGCAGCAGGCCGCTGCGGATCGTCAGCAGCTGCTTGCTCAGATCAGCGCCCTCATCACAGCGCAGTCTGAAGTTCAAGAGAAGAGACGGGCCGCCAAGGCCAGCAGCATCCGCAGCCGGATCACCGAGTCTAACACCGTATTTGAAAGCGGCCTGGATACCTACGGCAAGGGCATGGATGTGTGGAACACCGCTGCCGACAGCTATGTGCAAAAGGCGACCACATCCAGAGATGCCCTGAAGCAGAAACTACAAGACGATTGGACGACGGCCAACGAGCACAGCACATCCATTCAGAACACGACCAAGTCTGTCAATGCAGAAACAGTGCGGGTGGTGGACGAGCAAATCAAGGACTTTGATGTCAAGATGCAGGATCTGGACGAGATGGTCACGCGCGCCGAAGCCAGCAACAGCGAACACCTCGATCAGCACATGACTTCTGTTGGCAACATGTCCGGCGTCGTCACTTCTACATTCGCTCAGCTCTCCAACCATGCACAGGAGACAGTTGGCCGCGCTGAGGCGTTTGTTGAGGATATTGAGGCTGGCACAAATGAGCTGCGCAACAACTGGGAGCCCGTGGATGAGAAGCTCTGCGAGCCACTCAGCGACCTGCGCGCAGATATCACTGGTACATCTATTCAAGAATACGTCTCTACCGGCGAGACACCCGAGAAGGTCAAGTACAAGTACGTTCTAGATCTGCCGCGCACTGCTCCGCGCCACGTCCTGCTTGCAGCCCTCAGCCCGGTGCCGACTCCGACTTCCACTGGCAATGGTAGTGGTGTTGATGATGAGGTGGGTGCCGTCATGAAGAACGAAGACGATGAAGACTATAGTGACGAGCTCCTCGATATTATGCCGTCGCCGACCAAGCGCGTGGCCCTGGAGAGTATCAACTCTACTGTGCCCGTTGTCTTCAGTGACCTGGAAGAGGATGCCAAAACTGAGGAGCCTGCATCGCGGTCGTTCACATTTTCGCGTGCCTCGTCGCAGCCTCCCCCGTCACTGGCCTCGTCTGCTTTCGGTAGCAGCCTGCGCGAGGTCAACCCCAATACTGCGCCGGTTTTTGGTTCCGCCTCGGAGGCGCAGGAGAAAATTGTTGTCGAAAAGGCAATGTCTACAAGTGGCATTCACCCACCATCGCGGCGCGTCATCCGCCAGCACGGCGCACCACCACCGGCCAAGCAGGCCCGGACTCGCGGCACGTCGATGATTGGCATGCCCATGGGCGCCGGAACTGAGCGCGAGAATGTCCCGCCGAGTGCACTCTCACAGAGTCTGTCGCGTCGCCGGAGTCCTCGACTGAACTAGCTGCAGAGCTGAGGGAATGGCCGATTAGATCACTTTTTTTGGTCTTGGTATTGTTGTTTATGGCGATATCTGTCATGGTTTTACGGAGTTTGCTGGTTCTGTCGATAATACCCTATGAGAATATAGTTTATAGTTTGTGCAAGATATGTATTTACTGGTTTTCAAGAGTCATCATGGCGATATTGAGCTGAAAACGTAATGATGATGTAAAGCGGACGTCGTATAAGGATATGGTCGCGTACTTTCACTAATGACACTATATATGGTCCTGGGCCACACGTGACAATTCTATCTTGAATTCTTCCTCACCTTACAATACGACATCCACGCTCCTGCCGTGTCGCTGCAGAGTATCCCCATGTTACTAGACGCACCTTCTTTTCATCAAGTTGAAGATATAGCCTATGTACATTGCACAAACGATTGCTCTTTCTCATCTACGAGGAGCAACAGCGTCGCACCTTCTATTTCTCGCGAGTCGACGGTTGTGCTTTCCCTGAGTCATCTAAATCAGGAAGGGCCAAACCTGCAACTCTTGAAATCAGGCCACTTCCCGTCGCTCCTTCTTAAATCTTAAATCTTCTTGAATCTTCTTATATACTTCCATTCGGATTCATTCTGGACTTGCCATCGCCTAGTTCTCAGCATCGCGCCTTCCCGTCTTGTCACCCCGCAAAGCCCTTTTTTAAAGTGCCTTTTTCTCCTTTTTCTCTTTTTCTGTTAATGTTTGGGCAAAACACTCCGACATCGCATCACAGCAAAGATTAAGTCCTTTTCACAACCTCACTTTCTCAGAGTAAGAAGACAGCTTATTCTCATGCTGATGCGCGGCCACTTTCTCCAGCACACTCGTCTTTGGTCTCTTTTTCGGCCAGTAACACGCACTCTCTGGCCTGGCTCTTTTGCCTTATCTTCTGTAGAACTGGCTCCCCAACATCACTATTCTCATCTGGGCATATTTCCCCCTCCAGCTGCATCACGCAAAATGACCACACTCTCAGTGGGTCTAGAAGCCAAGACGGGCTCAGCTGCTGTGTTTGACTTTGATGCCCTGCCTCGCACGTATGAGAGTGCCCTGCACCTGCTATCTCTGCTGCCAACCAACCGCGATGTGACCTCGCTCTTTGAGGCGCCGGCACCCGATGGAAGCGGTAAGCCGTTTGACTACAACTCGCTTGCCATCCCAGAAGTCGTCGCCTGGATGGGCCGGGCTGGGTACACTGACCTGCCCCAGGACCTGGCGCCGCTCAAGTGCATTCACGTTGCGGGCACCAAGGGCAAGGGCTCAGTATGTGCCTTTGCAACTGCAATTCTAGTCAAAGCCGCAGAGAGCGAGCCATTAGTCGGCCGGGTAGGCACCTACCAGTCGCCGCATGTCGTGTCGGTTCGAGAACGCATCTGGCTCGATGGCCAGCCGATCAACCGTGAGCTCTTTGCGAGGTACACATTTGAGCTGTGGAAGCGACTGAGCGAGGGAGCAGCGGCTGCAGATCCAGCAGACCCTCAGCCGTATGGCCCGCACACCAAACCATTTTACTTTCGTTTCTTGACATTGCTCGCTCTGCATGTCTTCTTGAGAGAAGGCGTGCGGTCTGCCGTGATCGAGTGCGGCATTGGCGGCGAGTACGATGCGACCAATATTTTGCCTGCATCGTCCGTCACTGCCACAGCAGTAACTCGTCTTGGAATCGATCATGTCGCCATGCTGGGCCGAACACTGGAAGAAATTGCGTGGCACAAGTCCGGAATTTTTAAAGAGGGGGTTGCTGCATTTACATTGCAGGGGCCACCTTCTGATAGCGCTGACCAAAGTGCAAATTTGGGCAGCGATGCAGCGCTTGTTGTGCTTCAAGCACGGGCGGCTGAAAAAAAGGCTCAATCTCATACTCTCTACGAGGTCCCGCCTCAGGCTGTCCAGAGCTGGGAGGGTGTGCCGGGTGCAGTTCTGACTGGATCATTCCAAAAGTACAACATGGCACTCGCAGCAGCAGTTGTCCGATACCACATCAAAGCCCTTGGTCTCTCAGGCCCTGAGGAAAAGGCGGACGTCGGCGACATTCTTGACCCCGCAACAATTCCGGCTAGTTATCGTGAGGCTCTGTCTAAGGCATCTTTGCGAGGAAGATGTGAGGTTGTCTCATCCTCTCAACAAGGCAGAAACACTACGATAGAGTATCTGATTGACGGCGCACATACAACAGACTCTTTATCGGAGGTGGCTCGTTTCTTTTCGAAAAGAACGGCCAAAATTAGCCCACCATCTCGACGCATTCTTATGTTCAGCGTGCGAGATCGTAACCCAGGCGAACTTGCACGCGCCGTGGTTGCTGGTGTGGGCCCGCAAGGATTCTTCGACGAAGCCTTTTTTGTGTTTCCGCCCCACGCTACTTTGCTGATTGAGGATGTCCGTCTCACCATGCAGGATATCAGCCCAATGACAACAATCAATATATGCGGCGATGTGCGCGACGCAATTGGCCAGATTCAGACCCTCAAAGCTGCAGATACGAAACTACATGTCCTGGCTGCGGGGAGTTTTGTGTTGGCGCGGGAGGTTCTTCAAGAGTTGAAAGCGAACTTTGAAGAGTAAAATCTCCTCTCTCTCATTTCTGCTTTGCATCTTAAATATGTCCTCATCACCATCTTGTCTCTATTTTTTTCATATCTAGCATAGCGCTCTTAATATCACCTCTCCATCCTCTATCCCACTCTTGAGCATCGACTGCACCTTAACCCCTGTTTACCTGCCATACTTGATACCAACTTCCCGCTTCACCTCCTCAGACTCATTCCTGTCCATATCTGCAATTGCCTCTCGATTTGTGTCGCTCGCCTTCCCAAACTGCTTGTGCCCTAATTTCAAAGCAAAAAAATCTACTATTTTCCGCATCACAGTTGTCAAACATCAACCCGCATTTCGTACGCGACCAGCAAGATGGCGGAAGCCTTCGGTCTGGCCTGCAACATCTTCCAGGCCATCAGCTTCACTCGTGAGGTGGTCCTTCAGGTCAAAGACATTTACAATGACGGCCAAGGCGACTATGACGAGCAGCTCATCAACGACAAAGTGGAGGGACTTGCCAGGCTTTGCAGCGAGATTGATGGTAAGACAAATGTCATCAGTCGCAGTGGTATTGCTGGCGGTGCACGCCCACAATCAGTCAGCTATGGGCTGGCAGCTACAGTCTCAAATCTAGTCCCAGTTGGCACATCCAATGTGCCTGGAAAAGATAAGGATCTTCTTACTGTTGCTCGGGAATGCCTCAAGGCCTCCGAGGAGTTTCAAATTATCATTGCCGGTCTCAAATTGTCTTCCGGTAAGGGAAGCATCATGAATGCACTCATATTGTGGATCAAGACAGCCTGGAAACGGAAGAAAATCTTAAAGTTGGAAAAGTCTTTGAAAAGACATGAGAAACTTCTGGATTCGGCAATTTTCAAGGAGCTTCTGTGAGCATCTCTACCCTGAACTTTATCTTTACTGTGCATTACCGTCTAACACTCCATCCTACTTTAAGCACCAAGACAAACGCTATTTCTTTACAACAAAGTAGCGGCTTTGCTCAGCTCGACAGCCAGGTACAAAAATTGATAGACTTGGTTGTCGATGGCCAGACGGACATCATATTCCTAGTCGATGAGCTAAACAAATCCATTACGACCTATATCGAAGCGTCGACACAAGAAGTCAAGGGCGCGGTCTCCCGTGAAGGTCAAGCCACAAGAAGACAAATCGACCAGATCGACTCATTGGCAGACGCCCGCTCGAAAATACTGGCCCAGACAGTGACAGGCGAAGCTGTCGCCATCAAGAACCACATCGACGAAAAACACACCGAGGCGGAGAGGTTGCAGAAGAACAGACACAGCCATGAACAGTATCTGAACGCCTTCCAACAACTACTAAAGAGCGTCCAGTCTGAGACCGCCAATCAACGCAGAATAGAAGTCACCGAAGCCCATAAACAAACATTTAGATGGATTTCCAATCCGGGAGAGCAGCCGCAATGGCGTGTCTCTCGTAATCCATTCGGGTCCGAATTCGGCACCGGAGGAGAGAGTGGTGAAGAAAGTGGTGAAGAAAGTGGTGAGGGAAGTGATGACGAAAGTGACGAAGATGGCACGCCAGGAAGTCACATCTGCAACAACAACCAAGACCCCAATATGAGCTGTTTTGTTTGTTGGCTCGAGACTCCTCAGACTACACCATACTGGGTTTGCGGCAAGCCCGGTTCAGGGAAGAGCACGCTTATGAAGTACATCGCTGAGTCACCCGAAACTTGGTCGGCATTGAAGAGACTCGATGACGGCGACCCATTTATTTTATCACATTTCATATATCGCCATGGTCATGCGGACCAACGCCAAAGCAGAGGAGTGCTACTTTCTCTTGTGCACCAGTATCTACGGCATATTACCGACGATGCGGAGAAGGAGCACCTCATGCACGCTGTTGCTAGCCATACGCGCCGCGGAATCTCAGAAATGCGGCGGAGAGAGTCGCCTTCAGATTGGTCGTACGGAGAGCTTGAGGAGGCTCTGCTCTTCTTTCTCGAAAGCTCACATCGGAAGCTGTTTATTCTTGTCGATGGTCTCGATGAAGCCGAACAGGACTCACAGATCCCCGTGCTGAAGCTGATCGATAAGCTGTGCAAAGTCCCAGGCGTTCATGTGTGCGTTTCAAGCCGCCCCGAAAGCATGTTCGTCAACAAATTTGGAAGCAATCATCGTCTTACACTTCAGCATTTGACGAAAGCGGACATCCAGAAATTTGTCGCCGACAGTCTTCGCCCTATCTACGACAAGCATGAGAGCAGACGCGATTTTCTAGCTCGTCTTGTGTCGCATGTTCATAATTGCTCTGATGGTGTCTTCCTGTGGGCTTGCATTGTAGCCAAAGACCTCGTCTGGAGACTGAACAACGGGGATGACGACGCCATGGTTAAAAACCGGCTCTCAAGACTCCCTAGGGACATGCTCGCCCTTTACAAGGCAATGCTGAAGCGCTCTGAAGACAAAGAAGAAGACGAATACCGCGCGTTTGCTGCCGAATGTTTCAGTGTTGTTCAACGAATCGCAGAGGGTGAACATTCGTGGGTTCATAATGGACGGAGTGCTACGACTACTCTTATAATCGACCTCTTACCCCTTAATAAAGCAAAACACATGCTTGAAAGGCTCATCGCTCACCCCAAAGATATATGTACATGGGGGTGGCCAGAGTACATCGCGTTTGCAAAGGCCATTCCAGTTCGCACGTCTTATCTCCTCGAGGTCAGCGATGAAGAAGAGGTCAGATTTGTCCACCGGTCAGCTGCAGACTTTCTGGATACCGCTGAAGGCCAGGATCTCCTGCGGAAATGCCAAGTAGATGCCGAATCTCTCGACCAAAAAAGACTCTGGGGCTTACTACTGATGGTTGCTTTGAAGCACAGCGTGCATCACTTTCTCCACTATCTGGCAGATTTTATTGAGGTACTCGAAAATCGCGTCCACAAAACATATCCCCAGCTAGCGATAACTCTGCTCCACTTCTGTCAACGATTGTATTACTCCCGAATACCCCACGATTTGCCAGCTTCACTTGCCTCCCCAGAATACTTTCTACCCAATGCTTCTTTCAAATTATTACTTTCAAGGTCTGGCGCACCAACACTCCTCTTCTACACTATGATTTGCGACATTGGAAACCTGGAGGTCCCTGGCGACATTTTACAAGATGCAGGACTGCCGGAGCGCCAGCTACCAATGGTGTATTCCCAAGAGTATCTCTGCTTCTTGTATTATCAGAGTGAGGTGAACTGTACTTTGGAATACGATTTGTCTGGTGGATGGGACTTTTCTCGTGACAGAAACAAAAAAAGCTATATTTGGCTATTGCAAAATATAAGCATTCCCACCAAGCCGCAAATGCCAATCCGGCAATACATCAGTGCAGCATCTATCATTGCGACTATGCAACATACAAAAACAGATTTGAAGAAAGTCACTACTGCCACACAAGCGCTCCGCATGACATTGCAGTGGGACTGTGCCTGGAACGAGAAGTCAATCTGTGCACTCACGCAAGCTACTTTAGACTGTTGGTTCTCGGTCTATGGCTTCAACGGGTGGTGTCTCTCTCATTTGCCGCAAGGCCAGAATGGGTACTTGATGCAGGTGACCATGGATTTTGCAGTATATTTCTTCATCTCTCAAGTACATCGAAGGTTCTTATCTGAACCTGATATCGAATGTCGGCCCGGATATGATATTCTTCTGGGTGAGATGCAGTTTCTGCTGGCCGAAATACAGAATCGATGTCCTACAGGCATACCCCCGGCAACAGTGTTGGGAGGATTTAGGCAGACGAACTCGGTCGACGTTTCAGACTCGGACGACTTTTCAGACTCGAACGACTTTTCAGACTCGGCCAACTCTTCAAACTTTCGCCAAAGATCTTTCTTTATTTTCCCAAAAGAGCTTCCAGAACTAGTATTGGTGCAGGACAATATTATGGATGCAAAGCTTTTGTTTCAAGGAAACATTTTGCACACATTCAATATTAATACAATCAGCATCCAAGAGTATGAATTTTGGACATCATCGGAAGGTTGGCAAGTTAGCATTTATAATCACGCTCACATGCGAAGTGCTGCTCACGAGGAACATCTTAGAAAACTTTTATCTGCCACGGGAATGAGCAACCTTATTCATGACGGTTCCTGTCATAGCGTGCCACAGCATCAAGAGTCGTATTCTGGGGATTCCCTTGATGCTCTGGGGGATTATTTTACCCAGCTGTATCTATTAACCCGTTCTCGATCGAAATGGGAATATGATCAATTCTTCGACTCATCAAACTTCGACGTGCAGATCGTGTCAGAGGAAGAGTTTGAGCAGGTGGCTACACGGTGGAGGGAGACTTCTTCTGATTAGGTCACTTGGCGTTGTTATCATTTTCTTTCTGTTGTGTTCTGTTTTCAGGAAGATACCCGGAGTTTTGGCGCCGGTTGCCGTTTTGTCAAAATACCTATTTGTTTAGATAGCTTAATGTCTCCTTCAATTTTACTACGTGTTCTACATATAGACGTCATACTTCATCCGCCGCATCTCCCATGGGTATTTGTGTTGATGCAATCCAATTCTCCATCGCAGCCTGGCCTGCAGGCTTCGCAGGTGTCTGGGCTGCTGCTGATGTGCCTGCACTAGATGGTGCTGTGGTAGATTCTGTTGCCGCAGGCGATGGGAGTATGGATCTGATAGACCGGCCGCGAGGCGGTGCACCACGCTGCTTCACAACGAGACAAAGCACGCGGCCGTAAATGGCAAACCCTTCGTAGATGACGTCCACGGCCAGCTTCTTCTTTTTCCGGCTGCCTTCGTCACCGTCACCAAGAAAATCACCGTCACTGACAGGCACCACGCGCGATCGTTTCTTTGGCGGCTGTCCATCGCCAGCCGCGTCGAAGTCGTCGTCTGATAAGAGTTCATCATCGCCGCCTTCACCACCAAATAATGATCCGTTGTCGTCGTCGTCGTCGCTGTCATCCACATTGACCGGGTTTCTCTCGTTCCTGCGACGCTTGGATCTTCGCTGTGTGCCCGCATCGTCTGCCTCGAACTCGTGGATATCTGGAATGTCTTGCAGCGCTTTCAGTCCACTGCCTTGTTCATCGTCACTGTCTTCTAGCAGTAGATTTGGCGGTAGTGGTTGTGCCCTGGACCCTGGTGCTCGTGACACGCCCGCAGACGCCGCCGTCAAGACAATATCATCGTCACCGTCATCGTTGTTGGCATCGCCCTCCAGCTCAACACCCAAATCTGCTTCGCCATCGACATCGATCGGGGCATCGTTGGTCTCGCCGCCCGTCAGCTTACTCGAGTTGGACACCAGCCTCGTCTGCGTCTTGTCGCGCGCACGCCGATGCTTGTACAGCAGCGAGTGCCGCGTATTGGTCTCGATGAGGAACAGCGATACTTCAAAGTCCTTTTCGACGAGCACGTCGCGGATTGCGCCCTTGTTTTTCTTGGAAGTGCCCTTTTTGCGCGCGCGGTCGCGCTCCTCCATCAGCTTAGGCAGCACGAGCGGGCGCACGCTCTCCATGACGCGAGGGAGGACGGGGTCGCGCGGGTGCAGCAGCCACGACTGGACGAGTGCCGGGTTGTCCACATAGATGCGGCACTCGAGCACCGAGTACTTTGTTATCCGCAGGTATCTCCGTACTGGAGCCATTTGATAGGGCAAACTATGTAGATTTGTATAAATATAAATGTCCGTAGATCTTTGTACTGGAGTAGGATGGTGATGTTGAGTAATGACGTCTACAAGGCTGCCACCCCAGTATAATATAGTGCTAAATGTGGACCCATCACAGCCGCGTTCCAGCGGCCCACGCGTTTGTACAGTCAGCAAATATGGTATCCACTTTAAAACTCAACGTGGGGGAGGAGCTGTTTGTCGTTTGAGTCGAAAATTAATATCCAAGATCAGACGAGAGTCGTCCACAAAGAAAGCGACGTCCACAGTCCCGGGACTACGCCTTGTCTCACTTCTCTACCCACTGGAGCTGGTGCAACTCGCACACAGCATGCCAATGCAGAGACAATGTCCAAATCATGGGCCTCGACGCTGAAGCTGCCCAAGTCATCCTTCCCGTGAGTCGACGAGGAGACAAAGTAAACAGGAAGAGATCTGAAGAAGCGCATACTAACTGCCAATAGGCCACGGCCTCTACCTGAGACGCGGCCTCTGTACCTTCAAAAGAGCACCGACGAACTGTACCGGTGGCAGAAAGCAAATCGGCCCTCCGACAAGCAACGGCCGCCCTTTATCGTCCACGATGGCCCACCCTATGCCAACGGCAAGCTGCACGTCGGCCATGCCCTCAACAAGATCCTCAAGGATATGGCCCTGCGTGTCAACATCCAGCAGGGCCGCCGTGTCGAGTACCGTCCAGGCTGGGACTGCCATGGCCTGCCCATCGAACTGAAAGCACTGGCGGCAGCCGGCAAGGAGGACGCCGGCAGCGACCTGTCACCTGTAGGCATTCGCAAGATTGCGCGCGACCTCGCTTCCCGCACCGTGCTCGAGCAGATGGACGAGTTCCGCAGCTTTGGCGTCATGGCCGATTGGGATGGCCGCTGGACCACCATGGACCCCGAGTACGAAGTACGCCAGCTGCGGCTGTTCCAGACCCTCGTCCAGCACGGCCTTATCTACCGCAAGTACAAGCCAGTCTACTGGTCACCGTCATCGCATACGGCGCTGGCTGAGGCCGAGCTCGAGTACAAAGAAAACCACATCTCGACAGCCGCCTATGTCAAGTTTCCACTACACGTTCCCGAGGGCCAGGCGCTGCCAGCGTCACTATCGTCTCTCGCAGACCAGTCAGCTTTCTCGTTTGTTATCTGGACCACCACTCCCTGGACCCTGCCGGCCAACGAGGCCATTGCCGTCCACCGCGACTTTGATTACGCTGTCATCCGCCTCGGCGACTCGCCTGATCTACTAGTTATTGCCGAGTCTTGCTTGGAGTCGTTCACGGCGTCGTGCTGCTCGGGTGAGGATGCGCCTCAGCCGACTGTCGTCGCTCACTCTATTCGCGGTGAGGACCTCATCCGCCTCAACTACACTAACCCGCTCCGTGGACACAGCGCCAAGCTCCAGCCCATTATTCATGCCGACTTTGTCACGGCCGGCTCGGGTTCCGGTTTGGTGCACATTGCCCCCGGTCACGGTTTCGACGACTACATTGTATGCATGGATTTGAACCTACCTGTACCTGCACCTGTCGACGGTGAGGGAAAATTTACCGCAGAGGCATACCCTGATGATCCGTCCAAGCTAGAGGGTCTTTCCGTGCAGGGTGAAGGTGGACCGGCCGTTCTAGCTCTGTTGGGCGACGGTGCTGTCATCAAGACACACAAGTACCGGCACAAGTACCCTTATGACTGGCGCACTAAGAAGCCCATCATTGTGCGGGCCACCGCACAGTGGTTTGCTGATGTTGCACACATCAAGAAGCCTGCTGTCGCTAGTCTTAAGAATGTTCAGTTTGTCCCCGAGACAGGCCGCAGCCGTCTCGAAAGCTTTGTCAACGGTCGCAGCGAGTGGTGCATCTCACGCCAGCGTGCTTGGGGCGTACCAATTCCTGCTCTCTATGGTAATGATGGCAGTGTCGTGTTGACTGAAGCCTCAGTCGAGCACATTCGGGGTGTCGTTCAAGAGCGCGGTACCGATGCATGGTGGTCTGACGCAGCCGACGAGCCGGCCTGGGTGCCCGAGTCGCTGCGCCAGGCCAACCCGGGTGTCAGCTACACACGCGGTACCGACACCATGGACGTGTGGTTTGACAGCGGCAGTAGCTGGACACAGTCGCCCATCGAAACTGGTGAAAACGGTGCATCAGTGCCAGTGCAGGCCGACGTCTACCTCGAGGGCTCTGACCAGCACCGCGGCTGGTTCCAGTCGAGTCTGCTTACACGCGTTGCCGCCCTCAGTGGAAACAGCACCTCTGACAACACCTCAACTCTATCCCCGTTCAAGACGCTTGTGACACACGGCTTTATGCTTGACGGCGAGGGCAAGAAAATGTCCAAGTCGCTCGGCAACATTGTCACGGGCGCCCAGGTTATGGACGGCACGCTGCTACCACCCGTCAAAGAGAAGAAGCGCCGCAAGAAGAAGGGCGAGGCCGCACCCATCCCTGTCACACCACCCAAGCCTCCGGGCACTCTCACTTATGACGCTCTCGGCCCCGACGCCCTGCGTCTCTGGGTCGCCGGCAGCGACTACACGGGTGACGTCGTCATGAGCGAGTCTGTGCTGCAGTCAACCCATACCGCCCTCGTCAAGTACCGCGTCATCCTCAAGATGCTGCTGGGTTCGATGCAGTCGGAAGTCGCCGCACGCCAGTCGCCCATCACCGTGCTCGACCGGATCGCACTCATTCAACTGCAGGACACAATGAAGGAGGTTGGCGCCGCGTACGGCCGCTTCGAGTTCTACCGCGGTGTCGCCGCGCTCAACCGCTGGGTCACCAACGACCTGTCGGCCTTTTACCTCGAGGCGGCCAAGGACCGGCTGTACTGTGCCGACGGCGGCGGTGTCCTGGAGCCGATCTTCCTGGGTCTGACGCGCATGCTAGCGCCCGTGGTGCCGATGCTCGTGGAGGAGGCCTGGGATCATGCGCCCGAGTGGCTGCAAAAGGCACACATCCACCCGCTGCACCAGCTCTACACTGACCCTGTTGTCGATCCACTGCGCCTGGAAGCTGCCTCGGGCAGTGCTGGTGCGCCTAGCGACAAGGCCCTGCGCCAGGCGTTGCCTGCCATCTCCGCAGCCCATGCCGCCGTCAAGTCGGGCCTTGAGCGCGCTCGCAACGACAAGGTTGTGGGCTCGTCGCTGCAGTGCTCTGTGACGCTGCGGGTGACTGATGCATCGACTCTCAAGACGCTCAACGAGTTTGCAGCCGATCTCGACGCCATGTTTGTGGTTTCGTCGGTGGAGGTTGCAGACGGTGCAGAGGCCGCGACCAACGAGACCCCTGAGTGGGAGTATGTGGCTGCGTTTGACGGTGGCGAGGCTGTCGTGCGGCCACCCAAGCAGGGCAAGTGCAACCGGTGCTGGCGGTACGTAGCCGAGCCCGAGGAAGAGATCTGCGGACGCTGTGCCGAGGTCGTTGCCGAGGCTTCTTAGGATAGATACTTGTTTCAAATATCACAAAAACGGTGTGTACGATACGATATATACGATGACCAAATCCAGACGAGAGCGATGGAACTACTCTACAACTGTACAAAATATAACAGGATACCCCTCTATTCACTACTAATAAAGATGTATATGATCAAGATGCTATCGTTGCTTTTTCGGAATGACAAAGTAAAAGCCAATATATTGCCTACAATAAAAACCGAATACAAAAAGAGGCAAGAGAATAGAAATACTGTAAAACATGAGAGTCTAAAAGGGCTTGCTTGGCTAGACTGTGTACTTTCTATCATGAAGCTCCTTGCTGTATTTCTGTGTAGAACGCTAGAACAAGGAGGGAGAATACGAGGGTAAGATGTAAATGTATTAAATTGCAAGAACAGGTAAATAGAAAACGACATGCAAAGGTATAGGTATATATGTTTGGGTATCTGGGTAGGCTTATGGCTAGCCCTGGCTTTGATTCTGGCTGTTGATATCGCGTACAGTTTCGCAAAGGATGTTCTCCTGCACCGCGAAGCGGACGCTTCAGTTGACTTGAAATGTTTTAGCCCAAAAAAAACTGCGGATGACTAGGCTTGTATGGCAGAGATACCAGATAGGAATCTGGCCGATATACTAGTGTCGCTTGGTATAGGAAAGAATATAAGAAAAGCAGAAGCAGAAGCAATGTCGCTGGGTAGAGCGGACGCATATATAATAGAGAGATGAAATACACGAGTGAGCGGCAAGGACAATTCTGGGACTTGATACAGAGTAAAGCAGGAGTAGAAGCAGAAGCAGAAAGCAGTAAACACAAATCGAAAATCGAAGAGCAGATAGATTAGAAACAAATAGATACGCAGGTTATGTTTGTGTTGCAAATTCGTTAGAAAAGAAAAATGAACAGCGAGACAAGAAAAAAACAAAAGAGAAAAAGAACAAAAAAACAAAACAATAACGCATAGATTAACAAGAGCAGATGGGACGCAGAAGATGAGAAGAGAGATGCGAGGGCAAGATGACAAAAAGACAGATCCAAACGCCGTATGCAAAGCGAGCAACAATTAGAAAAGGGAGGCAACATTAGATTATCAGGACCACGCATGGCCGAGCTCGTACTGATTGGTTCGTTGGTCGAGCCGTCAACACTCCTCACTCCTCACCGGCCCGCGCCTTGGACCGGCCACGGAAGAAATCCATGACCCGCCGTGCCGCGGCCGTGCTGCCGCTGCGGTTGGAGTGCTTGGCAAACTCTTCATTGTCGTACGCGTCCGCCAGGCGCTTGTTCTTTTGCAGAACAACACGCCCACTGCGGCTGCCTGTGCGGCGGTTGTTGGGATCCATGTCAGCACTCAGGCTGCCACCGCTATCAGCAGCATCAGCGAGGCCGTCCTGGTATGGTGCCGTCCGCGGCGGGTTGCGCTGCACATTGTCGTTCAGCTCCTGCAGATGAGGGCGCGCGCGCTGCTCAAATTGGCTGGCTGACATGTGGCGCTGGTGTGATTGGTGTGGTTGCTGCTGGTATTGGTGAGGGCGCTGTGCATGGCTGCGAGGATCGACCTGCAGAGAGTCTGCACCACTGCCAGCGTAAGTGCCATCAAAGGCAGGGTCGGCAGTGTGTTGCTGGTAGTGCTGCTGCTGGAGTTGTTGCTGGTAATGGGTAGTGGCTGGTCTCTGGGACTGCGAAGAAGGCGGCGGCTGCTGAATAGGCAGATCGGCCTGCGAATCGGGGCCGTTATCGTAATCTCTGACACTGTTGGAGTGGCCAGTCGACTTGAGCGAGAACGAGCCAGGCAAAAAGGAGAACCGGCGCGAATGCTGCTTCTCGTGTGATGTTTGCGAGCCACCCTCAATGCTGCCAGAGCGCTTTTTGCCGAGGCCCATGGAGAAAGACCGGCGCGAGCGCTGTGCTGTCGAGTCCAATGATGCGCGAGGCTCATCCGGTGTGGTGGTGCCTGCCGCTTGGGCCTGAGCGGCCTGAACTGCTGCTGCATTCTGTGCAGCGACAGTGTTGGCCATGCTGACGGGTGGGTAGCGCCGTGCCGACGACTTGCTCATACCGAGGGACTGGCGTTGCGAAGATTCAGGCCGTTTCCGAGCTGCAGCAGCTGCAGAAGACTTGCCGCCAAAGATCGATCCACTGCGGCCAAGAAGCTTGTCTGTGATATCGCTAAGCGTGGTGGACCGCTTGTGGCCCCGGCCCTCGCCACCGTACGGCCGCGAGCTGCCAGAGGCACTTCCGGGTGTGGAAGAACCGTCCTCGCCTTCTTGTCCGGGGTGGCCAGGGAACTTGCCCGACGTTGAGATGCTGGGGCGGCCAATAGAGGCCGATTCCTGGGGAATAGGGTTGGAGATGACGTAGTTGCGGGAGCTGCTGTTAGCCGAGCTCTTAGGGGGCTGCTGTATTCTACCGTGGGCGTTCGTTCCTGCAACAGTGGGTGGCACGGGCTGGCCAAACGAGGCGCGGTTGGCCATCGAGCCACCAGTGACGGGCCGGGAACTGTTGCCGGCAGAAGCAGACATATAGGCAGCTTCGGGTGTAACACGGCTGCTACCATCGCGACTGGCGCGGCCTTGGGCGACAGCTGCAGATACAGGTGCATTGGATGCGACAGCTGCGGCACTGCCGGTAGTGCGATGAGCACTTGGTGGGCGTCTCGAGTCGCGCGATGGCTTGGCATAGGCATCCTTGGACCCGGGGGGGTCACGAGGCAGAGGTTTGTCTCCAGGCGAAACGGGGGCGGCACCGGGACCCTGGCTTGAAGAGCGGGTGCGCACTTTTCCGCTGCCACTTTGGCCTTGAGAAGACTCTCCACCGCGCTGGGTCTGAGTGATGGGTGCGACATACTCGACCTGCACGGTTCTGCGCTTGTTGTCCTTGTGCTGCTTGGCAATTGCGGCCTCAGATTCGGCATCGATCTTGCCGGGCTTGCTGGTGAGGCCACCAACAGTCGGCGCAGTAACAGGATTCTTCTTCGAGGCCTCGCGCACAGAGCTGCTGCGGGCAATCATCGACGACTCCTCTTCAGCCGAGGCCGGCATATTTTGGATATCGGCAGTTGTCGTCGTGGTGCTGGTAATGAACTCGACGACGCTGGCGTACTCGCTCAGCCAGCTGTGGCGAGCGACCTCGAAGAGATCAGCACGCTGGCGCGGGTTAGGCACCAAGATGCGGCGCAGAAGGTCTCTGGCGTGAGGGGTGACGTATTCGGGGAATGTAAGGGGGGTGTTGACAATGTACTTGTAGAGGAGGTTAATGTTATCACCCTCGGGATTCTTCGGATCGTCATCAAACGGCAGGTAGCCAGCAAGCATGGCGTACAAAATGACACCACAGCTCCACACGTCAACTTTGCGGCCAGTGTACAAGGAGTCGCTAACAACGAGCTCTGGCGCAGCGTAACAGGGACTGCCACAGCTGGTCTGCATCAGATCGGCTTTACGCATGCCATTGGTCTTGACAATGTCGAAACCCATCCGCTTGATGTAATCACGGTCAAACAGGTTGTTCTCCTCGTCCTCGGAGAGCTCTTCAGTCGGGTCGAAGGAGTTGGCAAAGCCAAAGTCGGTGATGATAATGTTGCGGTTGCGGTCAAGCAGCAAGTTTTCGAGCTTGAGATCGCGGTGGACAATGCCCTTCTTGTGCAGGTAGCCCACACCCGAGATGAGCTGGGCGAAGAGACGGCGCGCGGCGTTGTCTTTAAGGTAGCGGTGGTTTAGGATGTAGTCGAACAGCTCACCGCCCGAGGCGTACTCAAGGACAATGCCGTAGTGATGCTCAGACTCCTCCATCTTGTGGAGCTGAACGATGTTTGGGTGGTTGAGCTGGCGCAGGATGTTGACTTCGCGCTTGATCTTGGCCATTCTTGTGGGGTTGCCGCCGAGGGCATCCTTCTTGATGAGTTTGATGGCGACCTGTGAAGATTAGTACTGATGTGCAGAGAGCAAGTAAAACAAAATAAATCAACATGGAATGCATACCTGAACACCGCCTTCTTGCTTCCAGCCCAGCTTCACTTTACCAAACTCGCCCTCGCCGATTGTGTTGCCAAGGATATAGTCGCCGAATTTAATCTGCTTCTCGCGTCGGGAGTGGTCATGACGACTCCGGCCGCCACGACGGACCTCTTCTACGGGCTGCTCGGCAATACGTGTATTGGCAATGGGCGGCGGGGCGGCATCGTCTGGGTCTTCGTAGGCGTGGTGGCTCTCCTGGGCCATAGCTAGGCGAACGCGTTCGCGCTCGACATCGACCTCATCACGAGAAACAAGTGTCGAATTAAGGATCTCGCTAGCCTCGCGCGATGCCGTGTGCGATGACGAATGTGATGTGGCGCCAGGGTGTCCTCGTATTGGCAGTGCTGACGCAGCCGCGGCTGCTGCTGCAACGGCTGATCTTGAGCTACCACTAGTGCTAGCCCGCTGTGCGTATTCCTGCTGTCGCCGGCGAGCCGTGTCATCGGCACGGGAGTCGCGGGTGCGAGTCCGAGGGGAATCTGAAGCGGGGGCTGTGGTAGAGGTCGTTGCTCCGCGAGAGCTAGAGCTAGACGAAGGGACGGCAGACATGGAACCAGACTGCTGATGGTGGTACTGCTGCTGTTGTGAGTGTTGTTGCTGCTGTTGTTGTTGCTGCTGTTGTTGTTGTTGCTGCTGCTGCTGCTGCTGCTGCTGCTGCTGAGATGATGTGCGAGGCGGAGCGACAGGAGGGTTGTTTTGACGGCGGCGGCGGTCAGAAGAGCCAGAGGGGCTGTTGTATGATTGGTCGGCGATAGCGGCAACGGCAGCGGCAGCGTTGGCAGTAGCCGATGTGCCTACGGTAGTCGAAAGAGCTGCCCGTGAGCTCTTAGGCGAGTTTGTCTGTGACATGTGGCCGTTGCCGTTGATGTGGCCGTTGCCGTTGATGTGGCCGTTAGTGTGGCCGTTGGTGGTGCTGTTGGAGTAGGAATTGGCAGCGTTGGCGTTGTTTATGCTTGTCTGGCTGACATGATAAGCTTCGCGCGACGGAGAGGAGGTGTGCGAGGACGTATAGTGACGAGTAGGCGGAAGTCCGGCGGGCGAGTGGAGAGCAGCAGACGACATAACGGATGCACCGCGTAGGGTAAAGTAGAGAGGTCGATGATGTCGAGGTGATTGCTGATTTGGAGTCGTTGCCGTTGATGTCGATGTCGAGATAGAGGCAAAGATAGAAGTAGCGTGTCGATTGGGTTGTTGGTCCCTTTTCGTGTTGTGGTGCGGGCGGGAGTAGCGACGGTTAGGAGTTGACAGCTAAAGTCGACAGAGACGGTGACAACAGGACAGACAAGGAGTCAACAGTCAAGAGTCGAGCCAGCCGAGACGCGGCAGACGAGGTGTGGCAATGAGGGAGCGGCACAAATAACAAAGAAGAAAAAAGAAGGAAAAAAAGAAAAAGATAATTGGATAAAAGGAAGACGCCGGATCAAGAGGATAGGATAGGAAGATGGCGGAGCTTCAGGGATGAGGGGAGATATCTTAGAAGAAGACAAGAGAGGTAGAGAGAGGGCAAAGAGGATAGGAGAGGCCGAGAGGAGAGGTAGAGAGGTAGAGAGGTAGAGAGGGCAGAGAATAGAGAGGGTAGGATAGGAGACAGAAACGAAACGACGAGACGGGAAGGAGCAGGAGAGGGAGGAAAGGGGAAATTGGGAGAGACTGAATACAGCGACAGCGCCCGCAAATGGCGGGAAAGGCAAGAGAGGCAAGAAAGGAAAGAATGAAGGAGAGAGGGCACGACCAGGGTAGTCGCTACCGCTGTCTGCTGCAACGCTCTTTCCCAGTTTGGCCGGGATTGATTGGGCTTGTCGTGTTGTCGCGACCTGTGAGCTTTCTCTCCTTCTCTCAAGAGTTTAGGTTTTAGCTGGGCGGTTGCTGATTTGGGCGCCATTATGCTACGTGTAGTGCACTAGGAGACTAGCCAGCAGTCAAGGAGCGATTAAATAAACGGCAAGTATAAATGTAAAAATAAGATAAAAAAGGAGCCACAGGAAATTAAAGGCAGGTGCAAAGTGGGTCCACGCAGCCTCTCAGCGCAAGCCAAAACGGCAAGAGCGAATTTGACAGACCTTGCCTTAGATGACCATGAGCAGAGCAGATGATCAGATACGATATGGAGATGCAGACTGGGAAGGCATCTTGAATGGTGATGGTTTTTGGATTCGGTTTTACAGTGTCGACGGTTCAGATACCAGTACGAATATTTGGCAGATGTCATGTCTGTTGGCAGTTGACGCGTTTTGCCCTTGACTAGATGCGGACAAGCTGGGACTAGAGCGCGGTCCGGGCTGCTGCTAGCCGCTGGTACAGCTCAAAGAAAAAGTACTTGTATTACTCTGTGTCTAGCATCGGCTACGCAGTCGTACTTATAAGATACATCAATATATGTCAGTATATTGCAGCTCGCATCAGCCGTCGAACTCGGTCCGTTGCATCGTCGAGAGCAAGCCACCCGCGGCGCATGCCAAAACGGCCGGTCGCGCCTTCCGAGTTGAGATATCTCCTTGCTGTACATGCAAGTCATCGCCGCTCTGTAGATCCAGCACATTGTTCTTTCCTACCTGCGCAGACACCTTTCTACCGATTGACGCAGATTACGTAAGCGTAAATATATACAAGTATGTTTAAGGAACATTCATATCATCAGCATGCTGTCAGTCTGATCGCATAGTAACTATCCTAAAGCAGGCTCATATTCTTACCTCACCAGTGCCTATGTGGCCGTCCATGAGGAAGTGAGTATACTCAGTTCTTGCTATTCACTTGTCTGGCTCTTTTGGATTTATCAAATGGCAGATTACGAAGTATATCAAACGAAATAATGCAAAAGCAAAGGCAAAACATGCCGACCTCAATATCAGAGTCAATATCATACCGCCAAACATCCAACAAGCGAGGGGAATTCCGTGTAAGTGTATTGGCCCATCCGCTGCACCTGTAAACTGTGGGGCATCATGATGCTTTGTTTCTAGTTTTCTACTCAGTAATGTCTTTTCTATTACTGTCAGTAGCATACCTGCAGACTAATTACAGTACAGTGACTCGAGTTATGAATTCTCTGTCCTTTGCAGTCTACTTCCAATACAAGGGTGACGGGAGAAGTGGATGCAATGCAGGGGTGAAGAAAGGAAGACAAAAAGAAGGATCAGTAAGATGAGTTCCTAAAGCTTCATGTCAAGTATCAAGAGTATCATAATCAGGCATCAAAGTCGAGTATCAAAACATGGTGATGCCGAGATGACAGGAGCACATCGTATGAGTGTTGTCAGAGGTAAGATGATGAGTAATAAAGCCGGTAAAGCCAACGTGGTCCGGTCTGGCAAGTGCAATTTTAGGGAGAAAGAAGTGAGATAAAGAGGAAGGAACTGCCTTTGCGCCTGCCTTGCCAGCGCATCAATGCGGCCTATCTGATAGCCTGTATCTTTTGTTGAAAACTGTTCGATCGGCTATGGACAAAGAGTCAGAGAGGTAGTTTCACAAAACAAAAGACTACATTGTGATCATTGGCGCAATTTACAAACAAAGGCTGAGTCGAGACAGCATAAAAAGAGAGAGACAGACAAGACTGCCATGCAATTTTGTTTTAATCTCAGTCGTGGGGCAGGAGCGATCCACTATTGCATACAGGGGAGGGGCGTGTGGATCGCATGTGTGTAAGTGGGTGTGTGCGTTGTCACGGAGAGGGAGTCAGAGCCAGCAGAGCCAGCGCGCAAAGAGAGACATTTAGATGAATTGCAAATGATGAGTAAGCATCGGTTATGAACAATGGACAAATATCATCAGATAAGAAAACAGAAAGGCATTGCTTGCAAATATAGACAAACCTAAACAACATGGATATGGCCATAAATACGGTGAGGCCGAACTAACGCAATAGCTACTTCGTAGGAAAACAGGCCAATGCGAAGTAGCTATTACTGAGTGAAGCTCCGTGCGCATGGAAAAACACACTTTACAGGCAGATCATTACAAGATGGAATACAAGTAGAGACGGCAAGAGAAGCGGTGGAGCAGCATCCCGTTGGAGAAAGAGCCCGTCTGTTCAGCGCTCACTCTTTGATGCAACGTCTGTACGAGCGCTGTATTGATCGCGAGCCATGCGTATTAGTACGTATCTTACTTGTAGTCAACACTGGATAATGGGAGCTGGTCTGTAGTGCCAGTACTAATACCACTCTACATCGTCTCAATCGTTTTGCAAATATTTACATAAATATATATTCGGGGTAGCCGGACTGGGTAGGAAGACGCGCCCAGTGCGCATTGAGGAAAAGAATAGCTAATTAGGAGCATCCCTGGCAATAGTAGGGAAAGTAGTGAAATTAGCAAGCGGAAATATAAAGAAACCAAACAGAAGAACGAGAGAAGGGAAAAGGAAGAAAAGAAGGAAGCGAATGCGACGTTCATGTGTGGCTTGTAGTGGCTGTCTTTGATATTGATATGATGCTGGCAGTGATATCTTATCATGGCGATATCCAATAGCTGTTTGAGTCAAGAGAAAGAAGACTGAGCAGGTGGTGTGATAACCACAAAAGGGGACTGATGGGTTGGCCAAATGCTATCTTGTCGTCAGGCGCAGCAGTCAACTGCATCAATAAGTGCGTGAATAACTGCAACAGGCAATATCAAAGTCAACAACCATGGCTGGCTCTGAAGTCGAAAAGACCTTGCATGAGTTCAGCGACTGAATACTGTGTACATGTTTCGGCATGGGAGATTGCTGCCATTCATACTAATGGTTGATGAGCACTGCTATCTTATCACAGTGGTAGTGAGACCCAGCATCTTGCATGCAGCTGTCTGGTATCCGTCCAGATGCATGCAGGACGCAGGATGCAGGGGACTCGGGATATTAACCGAGTGATATTAACGTACATGCAGCACTCAGCTTTTTAGAGACAGTCGTAGATATTGGGTACAAATAAACAAGAGAACAGAGAAGACGCGACGCGTTGTGCATGGCATCTGCGTAATGTAGATACCAGGCATTCAGATGCCAGATGTCTAGATGTTTTAATACATTTGCAAATGATGGACTGCAGGCAAGCAGCCAAAAAACGATGGCGGTCATCATATATGTTTCATCGGCAGATCTCAGCAAGCATTACTTGATACGTAATGTGCCCAACCCGACACCCGACACTCGATACTCGACACTCGCCACTCGACCCAAAGTACGGTGAGATGCCAGCGATGTGATACGTCGAAATGCGCACACCAAGACACGTTGCTGCCAGCGTGGCCACGTCAATACGGTAAAATTTTCAACAAGATACCAGATAGACGTAGATACAGATATCTTACAAGTGGTTTGATTTGCTATTGGCACCCGCATTTTCCCTTTCTCCCTTGTTTCGTTGTTGTTGGTCCTCGCACATTCGCTTGCTGACTCTTCTCGCGATGCAACCCAACGCGCAAACTGCATAGAGATGCATGGAGATGCAGAGACTGCCAACCGCTCTCGTCCAGTCACGCCGACTGCATGGAAACAACACAACACGTCGACTTTAGCTTTGGGACGTAAAACTCAAAACACTGGCCATGTCGTATTGGTGCTATGGCTGAACACGACTTGGCTATAATGGAATCAGAGCCTCTATTATATCAACGGCATTGACGGCGGAGATGAGGCCGGTTCTTGAGGCGACGTTACAGCAAACGCATCTCGATTCAAAGCTGCAGCCGAATCAAGGTATGCAGTACCCAAACCTGTGTAGAAGACCTCAATCAATATCAACATTCCAGTGTAAACAATGAGGGGCTGAGCGCGTCATACCGTTGACGGCACTTTAAATTTACGCGTAAATGGCATTCCAGTTAATGAGAGCAGATCAATAGCAATAGAGAGACAGTTAAGACAGAGGCATTCTTGTGGCAAGGCTGGAGCCTTCGAATTGCTCATTTGGTCTTTTGGTCCTTGGAGATCTGATTTTTATTTCATTTAAAACTCGTTTTCTACGTTTACGTTTTCTTTTTTCTTACCCGAAATAACAAATGGGACAATTACAAAAGAAATCATAAATAATCAATGATATAAAAATGACTCAGAAATTAATACAATAAAAAGTAATATAAAATAAAGAAGAAATATACAATAAAAAAGAAGTGATGCAGTATTCCATTACCACTACGAAAGCAATCAAACAATAGAGACATGGACAATGAATCAATCTACTTTTATATTCTATCATACACGCAACCGATGCTTTATGCTACCCAAATGCAATACTTGATGCCATCGTCAAACTCAAATACACTAAAAAAAAGGGAAACACCCAAGACCCGCTCCCGTCTACAGCTTAATGGTGATGCCGTACACCTCCAGTGCTACGGCCACCACCGTAATGACACCGATATACGCAAACAGGATGCCCGACGCTACTGGCCGCGTCACATCCAGCGTCGGCACCGTCAGGTTCACCAGCCCCGTCATCAGGTTGGCCAGCAAAAAGACGGCCAGACCGTTGCGGTTGTATGCCCGCAGCACCATGCTCGTAGACTCGTCGTGCGCTGCCGCCTCCTCGTCTGCCGTCGCCGTCGTCGGCACCTCGCCAAACACGTACTTGTCCACGAGGTAGAACATGGTCAGCTGCTGCGTGTTGAACGACAGCACCCACAGCACATACGGCAGGTTGGCAATGCGGCGCGACTCGGTCAGGCCCAGGCCGTAGGGCACGCCGATCGAGAACTGGTGCAGCACCCACCAGGTGACGGCCCACGCCGGCAGAGGGTTGGCCCTGATCGTCTGTAGAAGCCAGGCCTTGGTCGTGGACTTCTTTTTGTTGTTGTTGTTGTTGTTGTTGTTGTTGTTTTTGTTGGAAGTAGGGACAGGAGCCGCTGCTCTCGGCAGAAGGTACATGCCGGTGTCCTGGCCGGCGAGGAAAATGGCCAGGTAGCCGATAAAGCTGGCAAGACCCTCGCGGTTCTTGGAGATGAGGTCCACCCGCGGCGCCGTCAGCACATATGCCTTGAGACTCGTCGTCTCCAGAGCTACCTGGTACGCGCCCGACAGCAGCAGAGCCAGCGCCGCCGACGACGGAATGACCTGCAGGGCCGACTGCGACACGGCCACAAACGGCGGCAGGAGGCCCAGCGTAAAGAAAAAGTTCCAGTGCACGCCGTACTCGCTGACGTGCTCGGCATAGTCGAGGCCCTTGACGCTGATCAGCCGCACAATGCCCAGCACAAACAGCGGCAGCGAGTGCCGCAGCGACGTCAGGAAGCGACGGCCAAACGGCGTGACGCGGCCGCTGATGCGCTCCTTCAGCACAGACCGGGCGGCCACGACGCCGGCCGAGAAGACAAACGAGCCGACGCCCATGTCCATGAGGGACGTGCCCCAGGTCTCGACCTTGGCGAAGCGGCGCGGGAAGATGCGGAAGTCGACGGCCAGAATGGCGAGGCACGTAATGATCAACATGGCGCCGCGGTACGTCGTCAAGAAGGCCTTTTTGGGAAGGGGACTGGACAATGTCGAAGTCTTGCCGCTGTTTCCCTTGACAGCCTTGGGCTTCTGGGCCACTTTGCGGCGCGGCTCGTCGGCATCGCGAGGCAGGACTGACACAAACAGGGCCATGCCAACCAGCAGGCCATTGAGCAGGAGGGGCGTGTCGGCATAGGCCGTAATGGCGACGAGGATACCGCCTGCATTAAGCAGGTAGTCGATGAGGAAGCCGAACGGCGTGTATGGGCGGAAGAAGGAGTGCCGCCGTTGCAGGACGGACCAAAGCAGAATGGTGGCCTGCCAGAGGTTAGCATGTCGACATTGTAGACATTGTATACGTCTGGTAGACAAGTACAAGAAAAGAGAAAACCTACCGGAGCGACGGCCGTGACAAGAGAGACTTCGCTCGCCGATCCGCCAGATAGGTTCGAGACAAAGTCTTCCTTGAGCTTCTTGTAATTGCTAGCAGCCGCAGCCGCAGCTGCAGCCGCAGATCCAGGCTCGGCCATATTGTCTTCTCGTTCTATATATATATATATTGAAAGTAACGGCCCAATATAGATCAAGTTTAGTATCGATACGTATGAATCTCGATGCAGATGCTTGCAAGGTGGAAAGCGGAGCCAAGGGCGCGTAATAGTGAAAGGGCGGCCAAGGTCAAACACCGGAATATAAAGAAGTCAAAGGAGTGTCGTGGGAGGTGATGAGGCCAGCGTGCTGGTGCTGATCTATAGAAAGCGAGTGTCGTGGCCGTTGTGTCGTGGCTGCAACATGCCTCTGCTTCTACTGGAGCTCCGGAAGCGCGGCGCGACAGCTCCAGCTCGCAGCTCGCAGCTCGCAGCTCGTTGCGACAGCGTGGCCTGGCCGTTGCGCCGATCAGCCCCACTGGTACAGGGACGATGTACCGAATCACGTGAGTGGCACTCGATGCGGTTGTAGAGATCAGCGAGAAGAGATCGAATGGACGAAAAGAAAGCAATAAATAAGTAGATAGACCAGGAATAATAAATCGTATTAACGAAAGAAAGACCTCCAGCTAGTTGCTAGTGCTGTTCTTTCTCTGTTTCAAGATGCTCTTGTTGGTTTCTTTATTTCTTTGTTTTGCTTTTATTGACTTTGCAGTCTTTCACATTTTTATCTTATTTGACTTAAATCTAAATTCATTCTGAATTTATTTGATTTTATTCTGATATACTTTGATCCTTGACTCTTTGTTGACTTGGCCGTACATTTGGCCGTGATAGGTATCAGGTCTCTTGATATTTTATCATCATAGCAAGACGTATTTTTCTGCTTCTTGCTATCCGACGGTCTGTCCTGTCGGAAGAACATCACCATGTATGAGATGCCAACACAAAAGCCAGCACGGAAATCGACAACCTGGAGCCACACACTACTTGAATACACTCGTATTGCTCTTTTGTTGTCGACGTCAGTTTTTCTATTTCTCCATTTGCTGTTTGTTTTGGTTCTTTCAGCTCCCTTTATCCTTCTTTGAGCTCGCCCCATTCTCGCTCCGGTTTGGGTAGCTCGTCTCGACAGAGGCTGCTATGTGCTTTGCTTTTCCTCGGGTCATTGTTCTATCATTCTTTATTATCTTATTATTCTCTTCGCGTCTGGCTAGCCTTTCCTCTTCTTTGACGGATCTAGACTGTGTCTGCTGCTGAGCGTGTCACAGACTGAGACATCATTGCCGTGTCAGACCTTGCAACGGCTGCCGGAGGAGCTAATCCAATGCGTACATTTCAAGAGAACAAAGGAGGCCGATAGAGCAGATGAGATGCGTCTGAGATGAGATGGCCGATGGGACGAGATACGATGGTATAGTTATAGGGAGAAGAAAAGCGGCCAAGGAAATCGATCAGCCAAGAGACGATGGAGAGGAATTGATTCCAGAAACAATGTCCGCAAGGCACGACTGGTTGCTTTGACAGTCGAGCCGAGATCGCCTACCAAAGTACCGTCACCCAAGCCATGCCACAAGCGTTCCGTCATTCTGGGTTACTTGCTGCTCAGGCCAGGCCTGGCCTTTAGTTGAAACAAGCACACCAGTATCCAGTAGTTGCAGCGTTGAGGTCTAGACTTGGACCGAGTGCACCGTCCACCGTCCACCGTCTTTCTTGTTTGAGGCCGTGTTGGCTCTCGCGTTCTTTGTGTAGTCCGGCTGTGGCCTCGTCGTCGTCGTCACCTCTTCTCTTATCCTCTGCTATTCTCCTGAGACATAATCTTCACAACTATTTCTCGAAACTCTTTTATTTAGATATTCAAATATCAAATAATCAAATATTCAAATACTCAACTCTGCCATATCATTTCCTGCCTCTGCTACTAACCGTTGGCTCGGAACTCGGCCCTGATAGGGCCAAGCCCATTTGGCTCGTCTTGGCTCGTCTTTGGTCTTTCGTTCACTTGACTGGCTTTCCTTGACCGACTTAACGCGTCCTGATGGGCCGTTGGGCTGGTCTTATGGCCCAACGGGCTGCAAGTGTCTGCAAGTGGCTGCAAGTTTGGCTGGCTTTCTTTGTTCTCTTTGACCGGTCGTCTGTCTTTTTCACTTTCACCCTTTCACCCCCTCTCCGGTCCCCTACTTGATTCTTCTTCTTTCTCACTGCTTCTTCTTTTCGCTTTCTCAGTTTCCGATTATCTCATTTCATTTCGCTCTATTAGTTCTTTCGACTCGTTTGTTCTCTTCCGCCTCCACCGGTTCTGGTGCAGGCCCGTCTGTTTGGTTTTTTATCTAAAAAGACTAGTTATTGTTTTGCCGCCGTCTCCTTCTTTGTTTTTTGTTGTTGTTTTTGTAAATTGTAAATTGTATTTCGTAAGATATATGCTGCTGCGTCGACTTCTGTATTCCGCCACCTGCAGCTAGGCGCCGAGCCGGCGGGCAACGTGTCGAATGTGTCGGATGCTGGATGACTTTCTTGACTGCTTTGCTTGACTGTTTGAATTCTCGAATGCTCTTAAAGCTCTTCGCCGTAGATAAATCGCCTTCTCACCTCAAAGCGCTTCTTCTGCCAAATCCGTCGACTCATACAGCTTGCTCTTATTTGCCCATCCTCCAATTTCAATTTCTTTGACCCCCCTCGCCTCTTTTCTGTCACACTACCCCAGCCTGCATAAGTGCACATTTGTGCATGAAAGAAACCCGCGTCAAGGAGCAATAATTTCTAGAAATAACCTAGACATAACCTATAAATAAACTAGAAATAAGCACAACCAAGCAGAAACAAGCAGGAATGCAGCAAAAATCAAACAACATCAAAGAGGAGGTCAAAGAAAGCTGCAGGTGACTCGACAAGATGGTGTACGACCTGCATATCGCCTCTTTGATTATTGATTCGCGTCCTCGAGGATGATGACAACAGGCTCATATGACGAATAGAGGAGGAAAATAGGAAAACAGGAAAAAGAGAAAAGATATACCTCATCTGTTATTCAAAATTCTCATCACACTCGTGTTCCCAACACCTCGCCGAAATCAATATCTACAAAGCTCTAATATCAACCAATATCCAATATCGACTGTCTTCAGTCTTCAGTCTTCAGTCTTCAGTCTTCGCCCGCCGGCTGCTGTCGCCGTCTCTGAATCTCCATTAAGCTCTATCAAATCCATAATAATTCTTTAACAAACAAAGCAAAGTGCAGGGATGCCTGCTCTGCATGTGTAATTAGACGACGCAAAGAGCCCAACACCGACACTTGTTGTTGTCCGTTCTCCATCCGATTGCAAAGTAGATGTATACTTTCTTTCACCCAATCTTGGTCTGATTCTTGGTCGATTCTTGGTTTGATTTTATTTCGGTTTCTTTCTTCTTAAATCTCTCGCTCTTCTTTCATCCTTCTCACCGGCCCCTTTATTTATGTACCCTTCTTTGACTGCAAAGGCCTTTTGAGTCCCTGTCCTTTGAGTCCCTGTCCTTTGAGCCCGTCTTTGAGCCCGTCTTTGAGCCCGTCTTTGAACAGTCTTTGCACCGTCTTTGAGCTTCGTCCTTTGATTCCTAGTCCTTAAGCCAGCAAAGTCTTTCAGTCTTTTATTTCATTCTTTGCCTTTGATGTTTAGACGTTGACCCTTTGACCTTGTGCCGTTGACGCCGTGACATTAATTTCTCACAACCTTTTGCATGAATTCTCTTTCTCGCTTCCTTTATTCTCTAATCTGCCCTCTTTATCCTCTAGTTTTGTTTCTTTATACTCACAAACCCCTCGCATATTTCTCTCTTTCTTCTTCATGCTCGTCGTCACCCCATCACTGCCCGCTCACTCACCACTCCGTACAGCCCTTTCACTACATCCTAGATCTATTAATGGTATATGACCTCCCCTCTTCTGTCTTTTGCCTTGCCGCTTGCCTTGCTGTTTGTCTTCTGCTTGTTGTCCTAATTTGTCTCGCTCTACTTTTCATCATCCCGTCTCATCATATCCTCTTCCTTCCCTTGGATAATCTCTTCACGACCGATAGACATCTACACAAAAGGATCATCGCAGACAATACGGCGTTCTTGACAAACAAAAAACAAACACCGTGCCACTGTGCCACCCACTCTCCCTCACGTCGTCTATCACCATAATAGTCTAATTCGAGTAAAACCAGCATCATCTTTTTGTTGTATTCACCTCACTTTCTCGTCCTCTACTCTGCCGTGCCCTTTATAAATTATGGCGGCCGTTGTTAAACGCTCATCCTCTTCTCGTCTAAAGAGCTCGCCTTCGTCGTCGTCTACAGCTACAGCCACAGCCACAACAGGCAACTCGCGCAGATCTACTCGTGCTTCAGAAGCCGCTGCTGCATCTGCTTCTGCTACCAACAATAACAACGACGAAGACATGTCTCTCACCATTGAAGCTCCGGCAACCTTGCGGGACACCCGCATGCTCACCCCGCCGCCCATGTCGGCCCGCTCTGAACTGGCTTTCCGTCTCGGTGAAGTTTCTATGAACAGCCCCGTCTCCCAGCATCGGGGGTCAGCTGCCGCGGCGTCCCAGAACAGTGCTGCCAATGCCGCCAACTCTGCCAACACACCTTCTCTTCTTGCCCAGAACCACGCCATGCTGCTGTCCGGCCTGCCCAAAGGTGGCTCGCCACAGTCCGAGTCATCGCGGGCTTCATCCCCAGTGACATCGCAGGGAATCCAGCGGCGCGACAGCGGCAACGGTTCTCTCGTGGGCAACCGCCGCCTCACACCGCTTGTCACTGTCACTGCGTCCGCTTCATCGTCCCTTTCGAGCCACCGCCACCCTCTTTCTGCTCATCCTAACCTGGGCAGTGCCGGCAGTCCCATTGCCCAGTCGCCGCGCACAATCTCGCCCTGTGTTTATGTCAAGGCCGTCGGTCTGCGCCGATCGAGCGCCGCTGGTGTGGATCTCAAGGACTCAAAGGATGCAAAAGATGTGAATAAGTCAGAAAAGGCTCAAGCTGCAAAGACCTCCTCGGCTAGCTCAATCAAGAGCAACGATTCTCTTTTGTCGACACCGCCACCCGAGAGCCGTCTTGTCGTATCGGCCCGCATCACACCCGTCAACACTGAGAAACAGCCGTTCACACTGCAGCGCGAGTTTGACCTGCAGGAGCTGGTCGATGCCCTGCCACGGCCGGACCACCGCCGCCCGTCGGCAGTCAATATTTTGGCATCGCCGACTGTGTACTCACAGCCCATGCCGTTCCCCAGCCCTACAGCTACCATCACCGCCAAAAAGAGACCGGCATCGGACACCGCCCCGGCCAGCCCGCACCCCAATTTGCGCCGGCAAACGCGCCAGTCTAGCCAACAGCAGCAGCAGCAGCAGCAGCAGCAGCCCCAGCTCACACCGGTTAAGGAGCTGCCATCACCGAGCCAGTTTGCCGCCAACGGCCGTATTCCCATTCCTATTCGTGAGTATTTTCGATGATATATCTACTTGTATAACTACAAAGTCTAACCGATAGGCCCCCACCCTTCTCTTGGACGCATTCCCGGCCTTGCTGCCATTATTCTGTCCCGCCGTGTCGAGGCCGGCGATACGATTGAGATCCCGGTTCCCTTCCCTGAAGCCTGGCCCATGACGGTCTCGTATGTGTACAACAGCACTGGCGAGGCCGAGGCTACAAGCGAGGTCCAGGCCAACCTCGAGCATCTCGGCGGGAGTGTGACTGAGATGTAATCCTCTCGACTTTTGCATCTTGATATACCTTCTTCCTTTCTTTTTTTCTTGCTTTAATTTCTTCTTTGATCCCCCCCCCTTTGATATTTTCTCTTTCTTTCTACTTATGAATAACGAGTTTCCTTTCTCTCTTCTTTCATTCTCCTGTCGACAAGTCGTTGTCTACTTTACTGTTCGTTTCTTACGTATGACCCAGTCTTATGGCTTTTAATTTTAGCTGTCTATTTTCTCTTTCTATTTACATTCTCTATCGCATGTCTACCGTCTACTTGTGTACCTCCCTTCATGTCCTCTCTTTCACAAGATTTATGGTCAACTCCCCTTACGACTGAATGCAGCCCATGTCCATCCTTTTGCTCTTGTTATGATTCTATGACTTCTTTGTTCTCTAGTAGCACCTTTGACTACTCTCGCACTGAAATGAAATTAGGAAATTGAATGACTATCTCACTCTACCCGTAAGCGCCTTGCTTCGTCTTCACTGTGTTTTCTTTCTTCTCTTTCTTCTCGTCTCTTTCATATTCCCCTCTTCCTCTTTGTCTCTTATTCACCTCATCTCACCCACTCGTCACCTTAATTTCCCTCTCGATCTTTGTTTATTCTTTAGTTACCTTTTTACCTTTCTATCCGTTGACCATCTAGCAGTCTAACATCTACTGGATCCTTTTATTTTGCTATCAATTTTGATTCGGCCAGCACTATTTCCAGCTCATTATCAAATACACACACCAGAAACACACCGAAACACACCAAATGCAAGGGTTCCCCTTCCTCTGGCGCTCGTCGTCGCGGGCTTCTTTGTGCTTCTTTGTCCGTTCTTTGTTCCTAGGTGGACGCGGTGGACCACACTGGACCCCGGCCTGCTTTTTAAAATGATCTTTAAATTGGACTTCAGTTAACTGCTGTATTTATGTTCCGTCTTCTCGTCTTGTCGTCTCGTCTCCTTTTTGGTTCTCCTGTCGCCTTGTCTGCGCGTTGGTTTTTGGCCGGCGTCTTTCTCTTTCAGGGTTGTGGGGATAATAGTGAATACGGAGTGAATAGTATAATAAATACTTTAATAATAAAATTATATAAACATAGAATAATAAAGACCGAAAAAGGTGAGTGAACAAAGAAGGAAAGAGCGGAATTATGCAAATTAATCCGGAAGGAAAAACCCCTGCAACTTCCCTTCTTTTCTTCTTTTTGATTATTCCACATGTTTTGTTCTTCTTCTTTCTTCTTTTATTCCGTATTCTTCTTCCACGCTCCCACTCGGTACATATTCATTATTAAGAGGAGAATTGCCGAAAAGAGAACTGCCCCGAGAGCGAGACTAATACAAGTTTGATGATTGATGATCTGATTTGATTCAATATAAAATATATAAAAAAGTCGCCAGTTGAGTTATATTCAAATTAGCCAATCTATAGAACAAAGAGAAGCTCCAAAGGTGAATGCTGTGATTCGCTCCTTCCTCTACTGTGTTCCTGGACTAGACCCTGGACTACAGTTTCCTAAATAGGAAATTTGTTTATTTGGGTTGTTCCTTCCTTTTTAGATATTTTTCAGACCGATCTGATACCGGTCACGACTACTCCTGCCAAGATCAGGCAGTGAGCAAAGGTACATGAATATATAGCTGATTAAACATTGCAATCACCCTTCCTCAGGAAGGAGCGACCGACTTGTTGACGTCCGCAGCATCATGCTCCTTCTTGATGAGGCAATCGTGAAGCCGTGAATGAGTCGATATGATCAACAATGTCCAATGATGCCCAAAACTGACCGAAAATAAGGCATGCACACAGGGCCGCGTCTACTCTTGCCATTTACGTCCCTCAACACTCTTCCATGAACATCCACGTCTCCACTATGACTGACGTCCATTGAGTTCTAGATGACCGAGGCCTTGCACCATTTCTCTGATGCCTGATCTGATGCCTTGATAAAAGGTCATACGAGCTCCGATGAGCTCCGATGAGCATACAATGACGAAAGGAGGCAGCTCAGGTCAAAGTCCTGGGACAGCACGACAACGTCCCAACAAAGTCCCAAGCCATATCAAGACCTTATAAGCGGTATCGACCACCACTTCCAGATCGAAAGGAACCAGAAGTTGAAAACTGCCATTCGAAACAGTCAGACGAAAACAACATCGTCTCCATGTCTCGCCAGTTTCGCCCTCCGCAGCCCGTGGTCTGGATCAATGGTTGGCCTGCTATGGGCAAGCAGACCATAGCCCAGTGCCTCGCCCAGATTCTAGGCCGTGACCGTGCCGTGCTCATTGACGACCGCGCCTTCACCGACCAGCTCCATCTCCCGCAGGATGCACAGCTTGGCCGCAATGTCAAGCTGAACCAGAGCCATCGGAAGAGAGCCCAGAGCGTTGGAGTCGATAGCCTGACTAGAAACGAAAACGGCCCCGGCCCTGGCGGTGCCTACACCACGGAAGACATGGAAAAGATGCTGCTGGAAAAGGAGCTCCGTCAGAAACAGAAGGCTTGCTTTCTCAAATACCTCCAGGACCCAGCCGATCCTGGTAGCACCACCGACGAGGCCACGCTCAACCGCATCGTCATCTTCACCGACTGCCGCGCTGATGATGCCGAGGGTGCCGAGGGTGCCCGGCGGTACGCCACTGCAGCGGCCAAGGCTGGTCGGCCGTTTGTGCCCATCTACGTCGAGTGCCAGGCGGGAGAGCACCTGCGTCGCTCGCGGACGTCAGACCGCCAGTACTACAGCTTTCACCTGATAGCAGACGGTGAGACGAGTGTTGTAGGCAATGTGGCTGATGCTATTCGCGAAATGCAGGCCCGCGGCGACGGGCGACTGTTCACTTTCCCACAGCACGAGTACCCCGGGCTCTTTGTCAATGTCACGGAACAGGGCACGCACGAAACGGCCATGGAGATCATGGCCTTTATTACTGCCGTGAGCGAGAACCGCACGGAAGCGATGGCCACGGCGGTAGCTGCTGCGGAACTGAAGCGGCCGCGAGGAGGTAGTTTAGAGGCTAAATCTGTAGCTCTAGGGTCAAAAGCCAAGTTTTAAGTCGTTGTTTTCAATGTTTGAGATGCTATTTTGCGCCATCCAGTATAGTTGTCGGTAGATATATCCCCATGGTCTACGTCATGATAATCGATATACATCTACTGGCAAATCATGTCATCATGTTCACTGATGTTCATCTGATCTTCAAGATCTTCACTTAATCTTCTGGTTCCTACTTCACCAAGTCCTCCCGTGACCATGATATGCGTACATTGATGACTAACATACTATGGAAGGCCAGCTCGGGCCGTTAACCTGTTTACTCGACCCTTGGACTTTTCCGTGATGACGTCGGTGTTTGCTATCAGAGCCTTTACATTGGTTAGGCCGATGATCCCTTACTTACGGCTCGGCCGATTAAACTTGGACACGAACTGTGTCAAATAAGTTAAATGACCCAAATCCATGCAAATAGAACTAAAGCAAAGTCGTAGGTGGCCGATGAAATGATGGGACACGAATCTATCTGGAACCCCGATCAGAATTTTCATAGTCATGCAGCATAGACCCTTGGAACCAAGAATTGGAGGCAAATGGAAGCATCCGAACATAGCAATACAAAATCTACTTGTTGACAACTCATGATGCGTCTGCAAGATGCACGTCGTGCCGTAGCTCAACTATAAGCACGTCTTGGTTGCTTATACACAGAAAATGACAAAGGATGCATAGGATGCACTCTTGACAAAGTATGGTCGCATATTTCAATCACATACATATCACGCACATTCACATATCACATTCACCCATCACCACTATCACACTCGTATAAAAGTTTCAATGTTTTTTTTGTATGGTTGGTGTGTTGCATGTCTTGCGTCGGACCCAGACAATAGAGGACCTTTGTTATGGTGAGGGCTGTTCTTTCAAATAGTGTATGGTTTTTTTCTCTCTAAAAAATCAAAACATTGGATGATGCAAAATAATCGAGCAATCGAGCAATCGAGCAAATGAAAGATGTAAAATAACAAACTAGGGTTAAGAGTAACAGCCTCCCTCATTGATGCGACTACCTCAGCCTTGTCTATCATGCTGCCCTCGCATTGATATATGCTAGATAAGACGTTGTTTGGAGCCGGCCGTATTGGTTTCTTCTTTTCCGCTTTCACGTCCCCAGATGTTTTTTTTTTTTTTAACTTCTTCTTTCCTCTTCTATTCTCTTGCATTAAATTGAAAACTCTTCAGCTTCCTTCTCTCCTCCCGCTGGTGGTTCCGTCTTGGTAACGCACATCATTTTAGACCACCCGCTTCGGCTTCACTCTCCTTGCTTCCCCGGAGAGCGGGCGCGGACTCTAGTATGCATACTTATGATCATTCCCTATAAAAAGTATGTCTTGATGGTTGGGATTTTCTACAAAGATCCGTGAGTGTGCCGTGCGCTGTTCAATTTAAATACACGATGTGGTAGTTTTGCAACTTGTCTCTTATTTTAAAGATTATTTTTGTTTATTAAACATTTTATTTACACGGCTTGTTTCATCCTTTTGCCGTCATGACGACAGAGCAGCCGCGTAAGCATATATTTTACAAAAGAAAAAAAAAACTAAGAAAAAACTAAGAAAAGTCTAGGCTTCATGCACGAGTTTCCTACGGCTTGTGGACAGAAGTTCTTTTTAAAAATATGTACTACATTTTGGTTCGCAATATCTCAATATCGCCATATATCAATTTAATCCAGAACTTTTGCTGAATTTAAGAAAGAGAAAAAAGAACATAAAAAAGATGTGGGTGTATTCGTATGACGGAACATGCACACTATTCCCGTGTGCGACAAGCATTACCTATTTGAGCGCCTTTATCTATTTGTATGCATACGCCGCGCTCATACTGAGTATAGATGCTACAGAGTGTTATGATTATTGCTTATTTTTTAAAGTCATTTTATTGTTTACTATTGATTTATGGCTTTCTATTGTCCGTATTGATTTTCACTATAATATTTTTTTTGTTCCGGTATCCGACAATCAATAATTTACAACCAGAGGGGTTTCTCTCTTCACTTTTTTTCTTTGCTTTGTCCATCTTTTTTCATTGCTTGTGATACCCCTGGAAAACTGCCAGGGTGACATTGACGTGGGAGCAAACGAGAGAACAACGGCCGAGAGCAGGGAGATTCCTACTTTCTTTTTTGGAATGAATATGAAACTGGAACTGGAGTTGAAGCTGTAAATTCAATTGGAGAAGAAGGATAAGACCACCGGAGCAATAAATAGAACAGACGGCAAGGAGGTTATGCACGGGACTGGGGGGGAGGTGGAGGAAGGCGGGTAGGAAACAGAATAATAAAAGAATATAAAAGAAGATGAATAACAGAAGCAAAGACACAGACAAGAAAATAACAACTAGGTACGTCCGTGGCATGTACTGTTCATGTACTCTTGCGAGAATCGACAATGGGGTGGGCGGGATTGGTGCAGACTGATATGCAGCCGCTCTGATTAGCTTTTATTTTTATTTTCTGGCTTGGTTGTGCCCTTTATGTCATATTTCTCCTGTCATTATCTATTATAATATTATGATGGCTATTATTATTATTATTCATATTCTGTCTGTACTCATATTCTGCAGCAGAGTTTTCCTTCCCTTGAATGCAACCTTGGTGCAGGAGACAGGATGGCGTGGACGTTGTGGTGATGTGATAGCTGATATAATACAAATGAGCAGGACCAGAATTTTGCCCATAAAAAGTATTGGATAAAACCAAATCATGAAACTTGTAGTTTTGAGTAAATAAATATACAATAAAAAAAGGATTACGAGTTGCTTGACAGCCACCGGCGATGTCGCTGGTCATGTTCGCATTTCCGGCGGGCCATCATCAACTGCCGATGTAAACCCGGACACCCATGTTGTCTGTCCGAGTCAAGGCGCCGACTTCACTGATGTATTATAGATTTATGCACGAATTCTGGCTTCATTCATGTTTCATAATTTGCATACTTTTCATACTCTGCATTCAGTGTCAATGATGGAAGATGGTACAAGGCTGTCGTGCTACTTTGATTTCAACTGGTGTAATACAATCTGACTAAAGGCAATCTGTCTTGCGTAATTCAACTATAATCTTATCATGCAGTGAACAATTCATTTAAAATAGGAACAACGAAACCCGAAATTCGCCATTCGGACTCTGAGGGCACTCTACTGATAATAGGCCGGTTGAAGCTCGCCCCGAAGAAGCAGCTATCTACGCTTTTATATGTATGCATATGAATATTATATATATATATATATATTTAATTTTTATATTTATATATTCCTGCTTCATGCTTCTCTGCTTCTTTGCATAGAACCGGTGAGCAAAGTCGCAACAAACATATCAATTATCATATTTACAGAACAATAGGGGTGACTGTTTAACTGCTTATTCGCTCCTAACATAAGCGGTCAGGGTCATATCGATCATATCCGTCATATTGGCATAACGTTGCACGGCTCGAGGGCACGGCTTCATTATGCGCGTATCCCATACCATCTTAATGGCCACTTTGCCTTCTTTGCAGGAAGTAGTGGCAATCAAAGAGGGAATAGAACAAAGCATTGTTTGGCGGCACGTATTACAGTACTCCGTATTCTCCCACCCTGTGCAGCTACGGCACCCCATGGCAAAAGTATGGACCTGGCCACTGCTCATGATCACTTGCAATTTCCTCTACACTGCCTCTGCCAAGTCTGCCAAAAATGCTAAGCCCGGCTGGTTGTCCGGTAGAGGCTCTCTAGGTGACAGCGGCTATTTGGCGGCTTGGGATCAGTATAAGGACATACAGAGTCGGAAGAGAAAAGCCGTGAAAAGGCAAAAGGAAGCAAGAGAAAGCATAGGGTAGGGAACCATTGCAGTCCCTGTTAAACAGGTGTGATTCTCAGGGGTAATGCCGTGGACAGGCTACAAGTATGATCTTAAAGGTAGAGTCAAAGCTAAAGTCAAGGAGTGTCAAGAAATGTTAAATGGTGAATGACAACATTTTTGTTTGCTTCGTCATTGACAAATATGTACGCTTCCGAAAAGAATATATAAGAAACCTAATGTCTTGTTCTGCCTTTTGATATAGTTGGGAATATCGCGTACCTAAAGCCTACTAAAATAACAAAACGGCCTAGAAACATAACACATACAGATTTGCAGATACACGTAAAGAATAGAACCGCAAAAGAAAAAAAATGTTCATGACTAGACGAGCGACGAGCCGGGGGTTTGGCGGCTTCTTCCGCTTCTGTTTGTTGCAGGAGGACTAGGCAATGATGGAGTACGGAGTAGGAAGGGGAACGCAGGCAGTCGGTGTGTAGCCTTGTCGCTCCTTCCTCGCGAGCACCGGGCAATTTACTGGCGAAACTCTGGCCAGCCCATGACTTGTACGAGTTGGCCAAACAGGAAGGAGCATCGTGATGAGTGCGAGAAGGTGCGGTGGTGCGAGTGGTGCTTTGCTTTTCTGACAACAAAGGAAGGTACGGTCTCAATCAAGGAAAGAACAATGCAGACGCCATAAAACAACCCGCCCAACACCTCTTTAATTTTGACTCCCTACTTTTCTTCTACTTCGATTGGTTTCTGTGTTCTCGTCTATTTGCATCCTTCATTTTCTTGCATCCTTGCTCCTTTGCGATTTTGCCTCCTTGCTTCTATTCCGGCATCCCCACCCGTTTTGTTGCTTCACTGCTCCCTCATGACTCCAACCACATCCAATGCCCCTAATGCCTCAGCACCTCAAACTGGATACAGTCCCTAAAGATACGCCCTTTCTTTTCGTATCTTTGTGCTGCAGCCGGGATACCACATTTGCTCCTCACGCCTTAAAAGTACAGAGTACGGACAGCAGGCAGTGACAGGCCAACAGAGTCCGAGTGATGACAGCGGGATGGCATGCCGCCCCTCAGGATGCCGTGTTCTATCCTCGTCCACTTAAGCTCTAAGCACAACTTATCTTGCGTGTCCGATCTAGCCTATTCGCGTCCTGCAGGGTCCTCTGATGACTGCTGCATCAAGACTGTCGACATGGCAAATAATCCTTGCACGGCCAAGACCACTGCTTGCAAGTTGCCAGCGTTCCAGCTTGCCATCCAGCTCGCCGTACTCCGAATCAACACATCAGAGCATTGTAGAGTGCTCTCATTTACGGAGCCATTGTACGTGTCTATTTTCGACAGACGAATAGACCCTTTGCTACGGAGTAAGATTTTGTTGAGTTCTCATGAGCCGTTGCATTGTTAATTTCATTTCCCCGTTGTCCTTATTTGTTTCCATTGTTTCTAAGCCTGCTGTGGTAGTTGCTTTCTTTTTATAGCACTGCTACTCCGCTCGTTTGTGCAGCTTGCCTCGGTTTGTCCGGCCATCGGTTTTGCATGGTTGTCAAAGATATGCAAGATGCAAATGTACAGCATGTGCATAGGCGCAAGCTGTATCTTATGCAAGATGTTCTTAATACAAAGACACACTACTTGAGCGCCAATCACTTCTGTGTTGCCTGTCTTGCTTAGTTTGCTCCCACCCCTACCAGCGCCGGAAGGCCAAGCCAAAGGCCCGATGCGCGCCTTGGAGTCTAACTCGGAGTTTTTCTCATTATGCCACCTGTCTGGAGAGACAAGAGGTAGAATGGGTAAACTGCAAAATGGCAAAAGACAAATCATCAAATGCGAGCATGACGGGGCGCAATGCATCACAGACAACACAATGTTAGGTAAGATGTGGAGCGAATATATGGATGCTCTTGTCAAAGGCCAGGAGCACGAAAACACGAAAGTTCGACCAAAACAAGCCAACCCGACAAGATAAAGCAAGACGAATACCAATTTGCATCGCAGAGCTGCCAATTGGAGCGGATCAGAACGGAGTATGCGCCAGGTAGGTCGCAGCAAACTGGAAACCGAAATTCGAAGAGCGTAGGGGCTGCACGGCCTGCATCTCCGTGCATTGCTCCCCTTCAGTGTCCGAAGTTCGCGCGTGCTTCAAGGTCGATAAAATCCCTCGCGTGCATATTGACTCGTCATATCTTCAACACCTACGTACAGAATGGACATATCATTGGCTTCTGCGGCTCTACCAGCCCGCATGAAAGCTGGAACCAAACACTGATTCGAGAGGATTCAGGATGTGTAAGGGTACGAAGGACGGTGCCTGCCGCCGCGGGAAAATGGGCAAAGTCGGCCGTCCTGTTGAAGACTTTCTTTTCGACAAGTGGGTGAGGGTATGGTATAATATCAAATCAGCAAAGACCTCTATGGAGTAAGCTACATGCGGGGGCTTGGCTGACCCTAACCTGCCATACCCGTTCCCTGTCATTATGCTTCCAGGTTGTATGTAATTACCTGTAACTCTTCTATGACTGGCCCCTCTAGGAGTTGCGAACAGCTAAGAAGAAACTACACAAATTACTGAAACTAACTTCCCTTTAGGATACTTACACGAGCGGCCAATGTCCAGAATGAGAATAGTGGTCTTTGAAGGGGAGTTGAAGGGTGCATCCCGTGTGCCCAGACACTCTGCTCCTCTGTTTGTGGTACACATGGCAGGGAAGACAACAGCAGTGAACTCTTATGCCCCCAACAAAGACCACGGAACAGAGATGGAGATATAGCAGGCAGGCAAGGTCGTCGTAGCCTCCCCGCATCAGAAATGTATGGATCTCCCGCCCGCCTGGAGTGGAATGATGCCAGGGCCAATTGCCTTTTAATCGGCGAGCTTGACAACGAGCCTTCTGCGGCTGGTCTTAGCCACGACTGTCTTTGTGCAGGAATAAAATTGCTAAAAAGGCAGTATACTTGACTAAATTTATGGAGAGCCGCGATGAACAACGAGTCAAGACAGCATGACAAGAAGGGCACTGGAGAGAGTGACGGAGAGACAATCCCCGCCTTCTCCACTTCCTTGCGTTAAGGACAGACTAGCACGACGACATTGCAACGAAAGTGTGTGGGATTATGGCATATGAAAGACACGCAAAGACCGCCCGGACCGGTTGCCTGATTTGCTTTGATTTTGGAATCTGAGGAATCAAATTCAAAAGTGCAGAATAAGGCAGCCAACGTACCACCAAAAGTCAAAAGTCAAAAGTCAAAGACTCAAAAGCGAGAGAGCAAAGACACACACATACACACACAAAAAAAAAAAGCCATTAGGCTCAAAGGCTAAAGACTCAAAACTCACAACTGCAAACTGGCTCAACTTTCCGGGCCTGCATTGCTCACACATCTCGGCTGTGTTGGTTGCGTTGGCCAGGCCCGGATTGTCCGTTCCAGACAGCCGATGCAGAGTGATAGCGAAAATGATCGGTGCCGTGTCTGACGTGCATGAGAGAGTCAAGGCAAGGCCAGACCAGACCTAGCCTTAGCCCGATTCAATTCAAAGCCTTTTTGTTTCCGGTAGGTGGCCTATCTTTGCACAGTCGGCATAGCTTGCAGCTCTGAATGCACTGAGGATGAACATTGAGCACTAAAAAAGACTTTCTATACATTTGCGAGAGTCTTATAGGATAACAGGCAAATCGAACGTCTTGCCATCCACAGTTTAGCTAAGCCAGGCCGTTTCTGCTCATTACCCACTTCTCATTTTTAGTATATTAATCTATCTTAATCTTCTTCCGCCTTATGCCCAGGTGCTCTACGAATCTTCACGTGATGTTTTGTCAAGAGTATTGCATATACGAGCAGACGAGCTGGCAGGCTACGCAGGCGGAAGTTGAAGAAAGTATACTGTGCCATAGTTCATAATTTTTGATTTGGGGGTTTACTGTCTCTTCGGAGTATCCAGCTCTAAGCATGCTTTGGCCTGTGGCCTGTGGCCTGTTTTCTGCCGTCCGATTCTGCAGCGGGCATATTCACAGCTCCACTCCTGTGGTCTGATGCAACAACAGAACAGGACAATAGGACAGGACAGCAAACACATATGACACGACATCTGGCTCTTAACTGTCTTTGATTTCTGCTGCGGAAGACAAGTCACTTGCTACCTTGTGCTGGCAATTCTTATTCGTGGTACCACCTGTAACAACAACCGCCAGACAGAGTTTGATGGCAATTAGCATATCTTATATAGAAAAGGGCTAAAAGACAACAAAAAAAAAAAAAAGAAGAAGAAGAACAGAACAGAACAGAAGAAGAAGAAGAGAAAGAAAAGGGATGAAGATGAAAGATGGAGCCAAGCGAACGAGATCGATACAACAGGAAGATTAATAGGATGAAGCCGGCGGCTATCAACGAGGCTTGAGCATAAAACTGTCTAGGGTCGCAGGGACTAGAACAGCTGGCTAGCCACTGAGGTCAAGAGTTAGCAATCAAGAGTCGGGATTCGAGAGTCAGATCTAACACGGCGGCGGCTTCAGTAGCCTGACGCACCCCCAACGTTGAGACGCGATGGGCGATGTACGGACACGGTGCACAATGAGCCATGATAGGGAAGCGGGCTCCGACGAGCTAAGTGCAGCCCCTGCTACCTACTCGGTCTTAGCCTCAACTGGCCGGCCACTACTTCGTATGCATATCCCCTGAGGATTAGCACATCAAAGCAGGCCTGCCAGATCGAGTCGAGAATAATTGATAATTGCGTTATATTTCATACAAGCACACCCTCCGATAGTCAGCCAGCCAGTCAGTAATGAATGGTACGGAGTATCAGGCAGTACAGTTCAGTACAAGTAAGTCTACTCAAACTGCCCAGGCCCCTCTTCAGATCTAACGCCTTCCTTGCGGGTCTAAACACCTCCATTCTCCGGTTTGATCCATCATTAAAACGGGGTTGTCAACTCGGAAGCTGCTAACTGGACAAGCAAGCGAACAAATAGAGCATAAGACAACGCGAATAAGCAGGACAGTCCCACTCTTCGGTCGGCCAGTGTCCTCAACGGAGTATTGCCTATTACTGTATTCTCCGCGGCGAGAGGAGAGGATGAAGTGAGCTGCAAGAGGCAATCTCGGAATATCACGACAAGAGAGTCTAGTAGAGGGATGGACAAAAGGCAAGCCAAGAGAGCAATAGACAGAACGAAACGCCGCTGCTTCTGCACTTGGTCGTCGCCCTGTCCCCGGGGCTACTAGTAGTTTGACAGGATTCGGGGTTTTTTTCTGTGCGGGATAACCACGAGCCACGAGCTACAAGCTACGGGTTACGAGTTACGAGCTAGTGCTAGCGACTTGCTGATGGCAAGCTCCTCACACTAGACTGAGGATCTGTGGTTGCGCAGTCGTGCTCGTCTGCGGAGTACTCTCTCGTGATTCTCGTGTTTGATTTCTCTGTTGGCGGTTACTGCCGGAGATGTTGGCCTCTGCCGACCTGTCGTTGGCTTGCTGCTTTTGCAGAGTGGCCTCATGCTTTATTTAATTCGGAAACGAAGCCAATGATACAAACCGATGGGGAAAAACAGAGTGTCAGCAAAAGCAAAGCAGTACAACCACAAGCGCAGAGCACAAGAACACCAGCAAAGCTCACAGTGATCTGCACCCAGACTCTTAATACAAATACACAAGAGACACAGAGCACAGAAGATGCATGCTTGGCTGCTTTCTAGCCGATCAAAACTGCGCTACCCAGCTCTCCCACCTAGCTCTTGCAACGGCACACCATGTACAAGTGTTCGTACGAATATACTTTGCATTAACTCCCTCGCAATGTACCTCTATCATTGGCATGTCGTAGCCTCAAAACGCAAAGACTAGAGACTCGACACCCTCCACACCCTCTTCCCCCCCCCCCCCCATTTCCTATTCGAGACCCCTACCCTCTCACTTTCACGGGCCAATTGAGCGTGTTTGTGTACCTGTTGCACTTTATTTTTGTATTCTTTAATCTTTTATTTATCGTTTATTGTTTGTTCTTTTAATCCTCGGTAATTTACTAGTTGATTCTCCATTTTACTCTTACACTTTATTCTCTTATTTATTGTTTTATTTACTATTGTTTTATTTGATACTACTGTGCTGTGTGTTCTGTACTCTATTATTTCTATCATATTCTATCTTTTATCTGGCAGACACCAAAACACGAAATATAAAATATATAATAAAAAAAGACAAAATAAAATAAACTACAAAAACAAAAAAAAAGACAAACCGACAAATCAACAAATCGACAAACCGACTAATCGACAAATTGACAAAAGAGGCATGCATTGGACCTCCTTCACTTTGACTAGAGCTCATATATAATATCTTGCACGTCTCGTCTGCTCGTTCACGTCTTTTCTTTCTTCCTCTTCATCTCCTCCTCTTCATCTCTCTCCATCCCTTCATCCCTCTGTCTTTTTTTTTTTTTCTTCCTCTCTTCCTCTCTTCTTCTTTATTCTCTTCTGTCTACACCTCTTCTATATTTCGGCAGCCCCAGTCGAAGCTTCCTGTCTTTGCTTCTGCATCTTGTTTGCTTGTCTTGTTTGATCTTGCCAGGGCAGCTAGCTCAGCTTGCCTATAATCTTAATACAGCTCACTCTCGTTTCCTCATTACCAGCTCCCACTTTCGCTTCAATCTCCCAACCTCACTCCAAGCTCGAATCAACCTCAATCGCAACCCTCGTTCACCCTCCCACCGCCAGCGTGGCTCTCGGCGCTGGTTTTTTCTCGCCCCGGTTGCAAATCTATCTCGGATTTGCCTCGCCAATCACCCACACTCAGTTCCTCTCGGAACCCATAATCACGGCCATACCAGTCAGGCCTGACTGGACCCTTATTTCCAAACCCTTTACCATTTTCTTGACTTTCTCAATTGCTCAATTGCTCAATTGCACATTTTTCACTCTTCAATTTTCTGCCGAATTGCTTCATAAATACAGCCAACAAAAGCTGTGACCTAGCTGGTGGTCTTATCAGGGCAGATAGACATCTAGCAGTCTAGCAGAATCCTTCTCAGCCGTAAAGCCTCTGGAGCAGCTTACAGAGCTCCTAGGGCTGCATTTGACTTTTCATTTTTCTCATTACCGTGTGAACTTTCCGATGTGGAGAATCCTCGCTCAAATACCTATACCATGTCGTCTGAAAACATCGCGAGAGGCTTTTCTATGCCGGTCAGCCTGGTCAATTGCTTGAATTTCTTGCAATCGCCAAAATTTTGGATGGTCCTATTTTGGATTGTCTGGTACGTTTTTGTCCCATATCCCATATCCCATATCCCACATCCCACATCCCATATCCCATATCCTATATCCCACGTCCCATGGCCCATGCTCCCCTCACTGCAACCTGCAGCTTATAGCCGGCCTGGCATGCTAATAATTGTTTTGCTTTTTGTAGGACTCACAGATATCTGCGTTTGATTGTCCACTGCATAAGCCACTGGTGCTACAAGTCCAAGCCGATCCCCGAAAAACCCACGTATACCGAGCAGGATGTCACTGTTGTGATTCCTACGATTCACCACGCCTTCAAGGAGCTGCGCCCTTCGCTGACGAGCATTATCGCATGCCAGCCGCGTGAGATTATGCTGGTGACTACGGCCAACAAATATGACGACCTCGAGGAGCTGGCCAACGAGCTGCGCCAGACTGGCTACAAGAGCATCCGTGTGCTTTGCACGGAAATTACCAACAAGCGCCTACAGGTGTGCGAGGCGCTGCCAGAGGTGCACACGCCCATTACTATCATGGCCGACGACGACGTGACGTGGCCGAGCACATTGATGCCGTGGATCCTGGCCCCCTTTGAGGATAGCAAGATTGGCGGCGTGGGCACGAACCAGCGCGTGCGGCGCATTTGGAACGGACCGCTGGTGGAGCGGGTGTTCAACTGGCTGGGCGCAGCCTACATTGAGCGGCGCAACTTTGAGATTTCGGCCACGCACAACATTGACGGTGGCACAAGCTGCATGTCTGGCCGCACGGGCGCCTACCGGACGACGATTCTGCAGGGCCACGACTTTCTCCAGGGCTTCAAGACGGAGCGCTGGGGCAAGTATATACTCAACACGGACGACGACAACTTTGTGACGCGGTGGTTGGTTGCGCACAACTGGGACACGTGGATCCAGTATGAGCGCGAGTGCGAGGTTGAAACGACACTTGAAAATAGCACCAAGTTTCTTTACCAGTGTTCGCGCTGGGCTCGCAGCAACTGGCGCAGCAACTGGACGAGTCTGATTACAGAGCGGCACGTTTGGAGGTGAGTTTTTTTTTTTTTGTATAAGAGAGAAGCCCACAGCGCCAGCTGGTGCCACCAAAAGACACACGCTAACCAACAACACGACAGACGCCAACCCTGGTGCACCTACGCCCTGCACATTGCGACCTTTACGTCCCTTGCATTTGCCATTGATCCTCTCCTGCTGTATTCGTGCTGGCGGGCCACCGAGGGCTGGGACTACGCGCACCGCCAGGAAGCATTCTGGACACAGTTTGCATTCATGTTTGGCTTCACGAAAGTGGTCAAGCTACTGGGTCTATTGGTGCGGAACCCTTCCGACTTCAAGTACCTGCCCGTCTCGATTGTCTTTGGTTACATCCACGGCTTCATCAAGCTCTACGCACTATTTACTCATCGAATGGTTAGTCATCTCCCTCGCTCTCTCTCTATATCAGAGATTATTATATGCTAATTAATAAACAGACATCATGGGGTAGTCGTGAGGACGCCGATACCGACGACAACATACGCCTTGCCCCCCATGCCCAGCCGAGCCCTATTTTGCAGGTGCCGCCGTGGTTGGCTGAGGCCCAGCTGCCGCACCACCGCCACCGCGAGTCTTCGCGGGCCCGGTCGGTGTCTGTAAACGGCAATGATAATGCCAGTGGCAATGCACAAAGCAATGTCCCATGGTCAGGGGCGTGCGAAAAGTCGCCATTGCTAGAGGCATCGGCATTCTCTTAAAACAAAAAGAGGAGGATTTTCGAGGATAACAAACAAGAAGAGGAGGACAGCATTATCTGTTCACGACAACCAGAGAATGGTTTTACGATCACGATGAGCACATTGATACGAACACACCATACAATACACACACATACACATACACATACAGCTGATCGACTCGCCCGTCGCGAATTACGATTATTGAGTATTTTTTGTTTTCCACAAAAGGTCCGAAACTGGAGGAGAACGGAAAAAGGGAGGGAAAGAAACAAGGGTAACCGAAAAACGGAAAGGAAAAGCAAGAGTGGCGAGGCAATCTTGGATGACTGTTTACTGCTAAACGGAAACACAAAAGGGTCTTTTTATGATTTATTTCCTTTATTTCTGGGTTTCTCTTTTCATCTCTTTATCTCCTTTGCTTATTTCTCGTCTTTTTTCCTATTTCTTTTAGATGTCACAATTTGCTATTGTTCGTTTTTTACCTTATTGGTCGTTTCTATTTCTATTCTAATTTACTTGTTTTCAGTTCATTTTAGCAGCTTTATGCATTCCCGTTCTTTACCCGTTCGCACTAATGCTCTACTATTTATTAATTACCACCTGCATTTCTTCAAAATGTGCATTATCTCCGGCACAGCACCCCTCTGGGACAATGCAAACAAAAGAAAAGAAAAAAAAGAAAAAAAAGAAGAAAAAAAAGAAAACGACCAAGAAGGAAATGAGCAGAAAAATACGAAGAAACCCTCTCCTTTCATCTTTATTATCCTCATCTTTATTTCTTATTCATCTTTAACGCAACTCTCTTGATAACATTTATTCTTTTGGTGGTAGACCACCAAATTTGGGGCAACTAATGGCAATCTAGTAATAAGAAACATGTTCAATCTTTAAATGATTTAAATATTAATATATCAATTTACTAATAACGGATTGGCGGCTAGGTGATGACAACCCACCAGAAGAGGAAATTTATTACTGGATAGAGAAACAGGGTGGTGTGGGTGGGATGACATCTACAGCGTAGGCGATGTCGTATGAAAGAAGAACGTATTTGGAGAAACGGGACAATGGCAAGAGGGAGAACCAGAACGATCGAGATCAATGGCACGCTGCAACGGAGCAGAGGGCTAATTAAGTAATCCCGAAGCAATCTGTAGAGTATTTGAATTAAGGTTGTCAAGAGAGCAACCAAGGAAAAGCAGAAATTCAAGCAGAAATCACAAGAGAAACCAAAAGGGAAACCAAAAGGGAAAGAAAAAGAAAAAGAAAAATCAAACGCAATCAAAGCAGGCCCGGATATATGCACACCCATTAATGCACATGCTCAACAGATGCAGAATATCAATGCATATTAGAATAGAGATAGCAGCAGCAAAGCCAAGATTGTCTACCCCGTATTGTCTATCGTCTTTGAATGTGACGATAGCCGTTATCCGTATCCGTGCTCTACTCCGTTGAACCCTGCTGCGAGATGGTTGCAAATCATGGTGCCCCATACAGCACCGCACGCCTTGCGCTACTACTGAGTCAGATTTTAGATGCTACAAAGTACTCTCTACTGCAGAAGAGAGAGCATGATAGCTCCAGTTTTGCGGAGAAAACAGTCGAGATAATTTAATTCTTGAAGAGACAGCGAGACGGACACATAGCACATTTACGTATATTCGTAATAACAGACTAGCATCGGCCAAAGACCAGAAGAGGATAGACTGAGAGGATCGGTTGAGGGTGTGAGCTATGGACAATGCAATTGAGTGAGAGGAAGACATGATCCGATATCAATGATCGTTGAATGTAGCTTACAGAATTTGTAAAATAAAATACAAAATACGGTTCACAAGATAGAGAATACATAGTGCAGGCAGTTTGACTGTAGTGTACAGAGCTGGTGCATAATCTGTGCGGAAGATCAGCTTTGGCTATGGGTTTATTTGAATTAAACTCACATTTAGATTAGCAAAGGTTATCCTTTATCCGGAAACCCTAACGCACAATGCAACCTTGTTACTTGCATATGTCGTGATGCATGCATAGAAAAAGAAAGAAGAGCAGGGAAGGAGGCAGAGAGGCAACAGAAAGCAACAAGGTAAGCTTTAGAGTGAGAAAAAGAAAGCAAGAAGATGGAAAAAAGAAAAAAAATTAAGAAAAAGAAAAGAAAAAGAAAGCAGAGAAGCTGACACGTAAACAAGGACGAAAGGGCATAGAAGTACTGAAAGTAGTTATCCAAGTGAGTGGCCGTTGCAGAATACAACGTCTGCTGGAGAAAGAAAAGATAAATATATTTGCAGAGTCAAGAAATCAAATACGAGATGTGATACTAGGCAAACATGTTCGGAGTTGCATCGTTTACGCGGAACCAGCGGCAGTACGGTATGATAGAAAGATTCAAGTATTCATAGTTGAATTCAATGCTCAAGACAGTACTGAGAGAAGGATAGGACGAGACATCGAACGACTACTGCGCCGCAGGATGGAGATATCGATTAAATGTCAAATATAGACTATACTATCTTGTATATGACCCGAGATGTGCATGAGCGAGACGCGAGAATTATTGCGAAAAGACAAAACAGCAAAAAGCAAATAAAGCAGGCAATACTTGGAGAGAGAAATTCAACGAAAAGTATGAAAGAACCGAATCGAAAAACAGAGCGAGAAGAACACAAATCAAACATGGCCGAATTCATGTTACGGTAATGTTTTAGGTTGCACTCTCAAGAGATGCAGGGACATGAAATCACCTTGGATAATATGACATAAAATAAGACGAATATTAGAACAGCGAGTAGTAGCAACTGTCCATTTGATCTACATCATTACATCTCTCCAATGTTTTTACCTCCTAAATCAAGGTGCGGCTTTTCCTCTTTACTCTGGCCCAATCCTGGACCTGAAAACAACTGTGGATCTGTTGACGAATTCACCCTTGTCTTTCACATTTGCGGGTGATGGGGATTGAAGACGGGCGCGGCGATCAGTGGAGGGTAGAGGTCTAGTAAAGAGGGATGCTCTGACGGAGTGAGAGTGAAAAGAAGAATGAATTCCAGAAACAGAGGGCTGCAGGTCCAAGCGAGCAGGAAATAAGCAGGCTGTTGTCGAATAGAGCCAGAGGGGATCAGCGAAGCAATGAAAACCAAAGAGACAAAGAACGAATTTGAATTAGACACATATAGTCTTTACCTTTTCAGATTTTCACGTCTTATGAAGAGAGACACTCGCTTCAAATATATCAGCAAACCCCGCTGGTCGACGCTACTGCAGAGCTAATGCAACCAGGACGTTAACTGCGTGTTCCGATGGAGAACGGAAATGGAGATATTGGCGATGGAGATACTGAGGATGGAGATATTGAGGATGTATGGAGATGGAGATACATGGAATGGAAGGCTACGGAGTAAAGGCTGCATACAAGCAGGAACGAGCAAGATTAAATCAACTGGTGAAAATACGAGTGGGCGAGGACAAGGTCGATAGTGAGAGAGTGAGAGTGAGTCAAAGTGAGACAGCTGCTAGTCTATTACTCTGTTATTAGTCTGTTAGTCTGTTAGTCTGTCACTTGGTTGGATGGTGAGACAACAAGTGAAGAATCAGTGAGACATATAGACCCTTGCTGAAAATAGAATTTGGATGCAGGCCCAGTGCGGCCACTTTGCGTTTGTTATTTGACGTTTGCTATTCAGATGCTCGTAATCCTCCTGTCCTGTCTATGAACATGTTTGAGATGTGATGATCCATGAGTCTAGACTGCAGACCAGGCCAAGTCAAGTCGGGGGAATAGAGTGAGTAAATAAATTGTAAAAAAAAAAAAAAAAGATAGACTCGATGCTACAGAGGACGGTGTTGTTGTGGCACGAAACGACAGGTCCTACAGATGATCGCCAGCCAAAGTAGCTCGTTCCTTTCTCTACTTTGTGCATCTACCCTCGCACGCCTCCATCTCCATATCCCCGCTGTCTCTCTCGCTACTTATCGCTACTCCGTACAAGGAACTCGCGTCTGAAGCAAGATTAGTTCACCGAGGAGTGCGGAGCATCGTGAAGATGAGGAAGGCTGTGCTGCTGAGTCGTAATTCCACTTCCACTTTGCAAACCCCGGAGGAACAAGTAGACGATGGCTATAATTGATAGGGTGTATGAAAGTGTGGTTTCTATTATCAACGAATTTCAGCGAATTTCAACGATTATCAAATAGCAAAGATCGATAGGCAAGTGCAGCGAGTTGTATGGCCTGAAGACTGCCATCCCATCTGAAGTTGCACTCCTATTAAATATAAGAAATAAAGAGCAAGTTATTGACCATGTTGCAGCCAGGACGGAGCCGAGGCGCTTCGTTCTCAACAGTTTCGATAATCTGGGTCTGATTAGCAACAGCTCCCAGGCAGAGCAAGGCAGCTAGCTGGCTGTATAAGCCTCACTATTCCAAACTTGGTTTTCGGAAGGCATCCAGATGACATTCGTGGCAATGGCATCCAAGGCATATATGGCATCGGAAGACTGTCGGATGCACAAAGACTATTCGAGATAGACCATACGACGCAGACAGACGAGAAGTACCGATACATGTGTGTATTCATACGGGCTACGGATTAGGTGTAGCTGTTGTCGGCGATAGGTTGACCAAAGGGTCAATCATTATCTAGTATTATTCTATATTTATTCTACTTATTAATAGTATAACCATCTAATATCGTGGGGGGTACGGCCAGGACATAGGCTGCCAGGATCCTGCTCTACCTTTGGTTATATATATAGCCAGATGAATGGAGGTGTGCTTGTCGACAAGGTGGGATGGATGGATGGGATGATGAGACGATGAGGCGATGACCCGATGGCAGGCGGAGATGGGATGAGCAAGCGAAGTGAGGGTGGCCAAGGTGGTGGCTGATGTGCCTGCTTGATGAGGAGGAGGGAGGAGGGTGGCGACAGACGTCAGGACGGCATGGCCGGGTAGCCACAGGGCCAGGTGGTCAGCATACTTCGGGGTAGACCTCCTCTTCAGCCCTTTCTGCCCCGTCTCTCTCTGCACACATGCCGCACATACTTCATCTGCTGCCCCTACCACCTGCCACCTGCCAAATGCCACCTGCGATCTACCACACGCACCTTGCCTCTGAACTGCCTTGCCGGTTCAGATGACCTCCCTCTCTTAGCAGATATTGAATATACTAGATACTAGATATATGTGATATCAAATATTCAAATAAATATTCAAACAAGTATTCAAATAAATATAGCATTAAAGCTTTGAGTATCTAGATTGCCAAATAGTCAATATGCATTGATCGCCCCTCCCTGCCTGCCCTGCCCCTCTTGCCCCCCCTCCTCTTCCTCCTACTCCCTCCTCCTTCATTCCCGTTCCTGCTTTTCCCCTCGCCTCTGGCTTGCCGTAGTTTTCAGACTGCGTCGAGGAGAGGCACAGACAGACACAGAAGCAGAGGCACTGATGCTATGATGCCATGATGCTTAGTGGTCGATGTTGATCCGAGTCTGATCGCTGAGCACAGACGTGCCAAGGCCAGAGAAGACACGAGGAGCTACTGCCAGCTACTGCCAGCTATTTGCCTTGATTGTGTGTAGTGCATCGTATAGACATCACGATCGTGAGCCTTGACCTTGCCTCGTATTGATCCATCTTGACCACCTTGCATTACAGCAGACAATGCGCATATGAGAGACCCAAAGATGGATCTTTGAGATGACCGAGATCGGGAGTTGTAGTCCGAGGTTAGAGATTGTTTGGCCGAGTCAACACAGCATCTTACAGCATCTCGCAACACGAACAGGTTCGTGTCAGTATTCTAATGCCAGAAGAGGCAATAGCACGGATATGAAATCGTGGCTTGCCTTGTGAGGTCATTTTGTAAGAGCCATGATATGTCCAAGTTATCAAGTACCAAATCTAGGGTCGCCCAGATCGTGATCATGCAGTCTGCCACGACGGCTGTCCAGGCTGGGATGGCGTCTGTGATCCTGGCTATGGTTGTGGTTGTGGTTGTGGCTGTACACTCTCATCTCTGTTTACTGTCAGATAGGCAAAACCCTGTGTAGGTAATAAGCAATAACACATGCGTATAGGCACACCCTTGCGCTAGTTCATGATACCTGATTACGTCAGGCATGCAAGAGGCGATATAGCCCGAATGCTCTGGCAAGAGACTTTGGCAAGATGCTCTGACACAAGCGTCTCGAGTATTGTCAAAGTCTCGGTTGGACAGGCACAGAGTACAAGTGAGACGTGGAGGGCGTGGAGGGCTTTGGAGTGTACGTCATAGCCAGTGGGTGTGTTTGTATTCATATGAAAGCTTTAATATACTTACAGAAACTAAAAACAAGAGCCACCACCTGCAGGATGATCCATCCAAAGAGGAGGGGAGTGTGCATGAGCGTCACTAGTGATACTATACATTGTGGACGCTACAGAGTACTTGTGACTACTTATTTTCATATGTACTCTAGAGTACAAAGTTGAGTCGAGCTGCAGATGAGGGTTCAGTCCAGTGTCATGTAGTGCAGACGGACTGCACTCGTTTTAAAGTAGAAGGACAGGAATAGGCACCAGCAAAGCAGTCTTGGAGTAAGGGCACTGGTGACGACCGTACTACAAAAGCCAGGGAACAGACAGTCCATCACAGTCATTGGGCTGCCGGAGCTATATGTGTCTGTCTGCCTGTCGGCCTTTGAGTCTTTTGTTTATTTCCTTCAAGGTTATCTGTAGGTGATATGCGACATGCTGGTACTAGAGTTTGGCTCATCTTCCTTTACATTCCATATGCCAGGTTCTACTGTGGTCCTATGCCTCTCTACACTAGCCATGACGTGCATGTACGAGCAGTCGAAATCGGTCGACACTTGCCACACTGTCAAGCCGACTACCGACTGTCGGCTGTCACCTCGCAGCTATTAGCTTTTAGGTATTAGCTTTTGGCCTTTGGCCATTAGCTATTGAATAATATAATACAAGTGGCAACGTGGGGTTAGCACAGTAGCTAAGCATACACTATATGCTTGGAACTTATGCACACGATGTGTTGCACATACGCGTATTCCCGGGCTGTGTCTGCGTCTGCGTCTGCGTCTGCGTATGTGTTTATGCTTGGTAGTCACTTGGCCATGTCTGTCAGCTGTGCTTCTTGTATCTTGCTCTTCTCGTGCCTGTGTCTGTGCCACGCCCTATTCCCTGTTCCCCTCCGAGGTCTGATGATCTGTCTTGTGCCTGCTTGTGTTCTTGGATATACTCTAACTCTTCAACCAAGTCTACCCTAGTCACTGCTGTCCCGACACGCCGATGTCCGGCATCAGATAGTACCACACCTTCTCTGCCGTCGTATCCCTGTCTCGGCGTCTCTATCCCGTGTCAACTTTACAGTCTACTATGTAAAGCCTACCATTCTGTTGTGGTACTTGTTCTTGCCGGCTGGTAAGACATATATGCAGGTAGACTATTTGGGAAGCTGCACGGGATACATTAGGATGCACATAGGATGCATTCAGGATTCGTACAACCCCCTTTGACCGGCGACCCTCGGACTTGGATTGTCTAGATCTTTTCTCGACTGCATCTACCTGCATGTTCGGCACGCAGTCATATTCCAAGCAGTGGCAGATGCAGAGCATCTTTCAAAATAAGTGACTGTAAATGACTCTAAATGAAGTGGCATGCCATGCATACTGCATACTGCATCTTGTGCATCTCCTGTATCTCCTTGCATCTATGCTACTGCATGTACATGCTGGTGCCCTCCACTGGCGGAATGCTCATCCGCGGAAGCTGATGCAGCATGCGAGTAATAGACAGTGGGCTCGTGTTGTACTTGCTCCTACTCCTACTGCTCCTACTGCTACTGCATGATGCAGACATTCAAGAAGTATAAATATTGCAACTGAATTACTACACTGCTGAAAAAGATATATCAGTATTCCCCGTGCAGAGTTGGCGCGTGGGATTAATATATAAGGTATTATGTAAAGAGTGTTGATCGTCTACCAAGGCCGTTTTATATCCTGGATACAGGAAGAGCAGCTAGTCAGTAGTCTGTGTTGTCAAAACATAAGCATTATTACATGAACAGCACAGCAGGCTTGAAACAGGATGCTTCCGGCTGGCGTCTGCAACGTCGACAGCATGAGGCCTACTTCCAATCTCGAGAAAGCGAGCCTACAAAGCAAGGGCGTGTGCAGGCTGTAAGCATGATATAGTCTCATGCATGCATCAAGATTTAGGTTGTATTCCGGCTCAAGATATATGTAGTATACGATGCATTACTACCTACGTGTTATACACGGTCATCCATTTTCAACCGGCCACCAGGGTCGTGCACAGGATAGCACATCAGGGCACATCGATGCATACCAGGGCACTTTAGGGTATGTCGAAACTACGTCGTGAAGCCGGTTTAGGATGGGCATGATTGGAGATGACGATGACGATGAAGATGAAGATGCAAATAGTGTTGTACTGTGACCTCAACAATTTTGTGCGTCGTAAGCACGCCGTCATAGCTGACAACAATATCAGAGACGTCTTTGATTTGAGGTAATTTGAGTAGGTGAGGCAAGGCCACCAATGAGATGCTATTTATATGACCGTATCAAACCAATTAAGGCTTTGCAGACAGGCATGCGGGCATGCAGGCACGTGCTTAAATAAAGAGCAGCAGATCAACAGATTGGTATTGATAGGAAAACAATTAAGAAAACCAATAGAATCAGAATCAACAGAGCTGCAATAGAGACACAGTTCTGCTGGCATCCCTACTGAGACATCTCAGCGAGCTTTTCCTGCTTCAGTTCCTCGTACTTCCACTGCGACGGATGCGGCCGCACCTCAAACTTGACCTCGTCAAACACGCCCACGGCTATGCTCAGATCGTGGAAACCCTCCAGGCCCGTCACCGGCCGGTCCTGCTCGGCATCGCTCTCCTCATGAAGGTCCCATTCCTCAAACGCCTTGCCTTCGACCGTCACAAACACATGCACGTCCAGTCCGCCCGCCTTGCTCTTGGTAAAACGCATACCGATGCCGTACGTGCCGCCAGGCTTCATTGCAAAACCGTCCCGCAGCGTCTTTCCGCCCCATGTGTCGTTGATGTACTTGTGCCCGTCGTCGCCGTGCACGGCTAGACTGCCGCGGTGCCATCCGGGCATCCGGAACCCAGGATACGGCATTGCCGTATAGCCCATGGCCAGCGTCACCTCGCTCTTGCAGTCTTGCACATACACTTCATAGTATGTGACAAATGACCGGCCCGTGTCTACTGGGTTGTGAAGGCTCGGCGCATAGCTTGGCGGGAAGCCAATCATGCACGCGTCCGGGCAGTTGCGCGCCGACTCGACAGACCATGTGCCGTGCAGCTCCTGCTGCAGCTTGCCGCGGAACGTCGGTGGGCGCTGCAGTGTTGTGGCACAGCTTGCAATGACGCGGCGCGTCATCTCATTGTCGCGCAGGTCCATCGGCGGGAACTGCAGCGGGTAGTCGCGGCACCACTGTTCGCCGGCGACGGACTGTTCTTCTGGCGCATTCGACGCAGGCGAGCGGTCCCAGCCAGAGAAGAGCGACGGCGGCGGCGGCAGAAGTGAGGTGTCAGGGACGGCAGTCTGCCAGTCATGCTGGGTCTGAGGTGGTGGCCCCGGAGGCGCGGTGTAGTCGTCGCCGGCGCCTGCAGAGTGCGATGGAGGGGGGCCGGAGGGAGGCGCGTAGTTGCCGGCAGCAAAGTATGAGGAAGACGGTCCTGCCGGGGGTGCATAATCAGCACTGTACGAGGGCGGTGCGCCTGGTGGTGGCACATAGGCTTCATGGCCGGAATCGACATGCGAAGCCGGACGCGTCATTTGGTTAGGAGGTGGTCCTGATGGAGCTGCGTAGTCGTCTTGAAAAAGACTCTGTGGCTGCTGCTGTGGCTGTGGCTGTGACTGCGACTGGAAAGGCGCGGCCCAGGTGGCCGTCTGCTTCTTGCCCGAATTGGAGCCCAGCGACACGGGGCGGGCACCGGCGCTGCTCGCGTCAGGTGCCGATTTTGACCCAAAGCACATTGTTATGTCTGATGAAAGTGGTGATGGTGATGGTGATGAGATTGGGAGCGCTGGGGTGATGAAACGACTACGGAGACGAAAGGAGAGAAGATGGCGATGAAGCTTCTATTAGCTCTCTATAGCTTGTCTTTATCGGTCTAGCACGTGCAAGTGTGAGTTGTCTGTTGGAATCCTCCCAATGAAAAGGCGAATCGAGCATCAGATAGAAGAAGACGGGAGAAAGTGTTGGTGAAGGCGAAGATGAAGCACTGATAAACAGAGAGAGACACAAGTGATACAGTACAGCAAGCCAAGACAACAGGACGTGTTGTGAGCTCAGCCACCTCTAGTAGGATACTTGCGCTGCAAATCCAATGCCTAGCAAAAAGCCATGATTTCTCGGTGACATTGTTAGTGAATAGCCTAGTTGTCATTCAATTAAGCTTATTGTTCGTAGTTCGCGCACAGACAAAGATACACGGAGGCGAGACTGACCTTAAGGCAAATGGGTTGGTGATCTTTGGAATTAAAGTAGGCTGAGTGCATATAGTGTATATAGCATATACATGCAAATACATACACATGTTATCTATCTACACAACATCACATTACATACATACAAGCCGACTGATGTAAGCAGCTCTGCCACCGTGGCAGCGCTTAATGCGGCTCAACATTAAGCCCGCCTGTTGATCATTTACTCTTTAAAGACAAAATTGGGATAAGCAGGGAGATATCTTTATATACTAGAAAAACTGCAAATGAATGGGTTACAACAAATGTCCAGACAGACACACTACAAGCAAGCTACTTGGATTCGTGCACAGTAATCTTCTCGTGCTCGGCCTTGGCCAAACCGACAACATCTACCCACTTGTCTGGCCGCTTCCGACCGCCCTCGTAGTCATTGTGCAGGTACCGCTCCGCCTCGGCCGCAAACTGCAGCAGCAGCTCTTCCGCGCCCCATTCGCCCACCGCCAGCACACCCACCGGCACCTTGCCCTCGCCCTGCGACGGCGTGCCGTAGCCCATCGGGCACGTCACCGACGGACAGCCCGTGACGTTGGCCAGCCACACGTACTGCATGCACCGCAACGACATGTTGCCGTCCATCATGCCATACGTGGCATCGTTCGGGTGCATCGGCCAGCCCACCATGGGCGTCGTTGGTGTCACAATGGTCAGGGTAGAGCCGTGCTTCTCCCACAAAAAGGCTAGGTGGCGCATGATGACTGTGCGCAGCTGATTGCACTTGGCAATATCCACGGCCGACGCTTGCTTGATGATCGTCAGCAGCAGATTGTTCTGCGCATTCACCATCTCCGGCCAGGCATCGCGGTTGGGTGCCGCACGGTCGCGGATCTTATCCAGCCCCTCGACCAAGCAGAGCGGTGCATGTGCCGACTGGCCCTCGGCGAGATAGGGGATGGTGATATCAATAACCTCGTGACCTTGCTTCTCAAAGTGCGCCACGATATTGGCAAACATGGCCTTGACTTCAGGCTCCGAGTTGTTGACCCAGTCGCGCGGAATGCCTAGTACGGGCTTTTTGACCTGACCCGACTCTGTCGAAATCGGCAGGCTGACAGAAAACTTGCCCGTCACAGGGTCGGCGGGGTTCGGCTGCGACACGATGCGGTAGGCTGCCGTCAAGTCAGCCACAGTACCAGCCATGGGACCCGTGATGCACGTGCCCGAGTCCATGACAATGACGCGGTCATGTGTCGGCTTGAGACCGTAGACACCGTTGAATGACGGTGGCACGCGGATACTGCCGCCAGCATCGGTGCCAAGAGCAATGGGCACAATGCCCGCGCCCAGGGCCGAGGCAGCGCCTGAGGAAGAACCGCCGGGGTAGTACGTCGTGTTGTACCAGTTGACAGGCGTGCCATTGCGCGGGTTGCAGCCCGTTGTGTCCATGCCGATCTCGTGCATGTTGTTCTGGGCCACAAGCAGCGCACCTGCATCCAACAGCTTTTGCACGGGCCATGCTGTCTTGGTGGCAGGCTGGCGCAGGCGCGGGAACCTTTTGCCAAAGGCTGCGTCATCGAGGCGCGGGTTGATGCCGTTGCTGCTCACATAGCCCTCGACGTCAATGTCGCACTTGACGGTAAAGGGCACGCCGTCGAGCAGGCCGAGCGGTGTACCGGCCTTCCAGCGAGCCGCCGAGGCGGTTGCAGCAGCACGCACCTCGTCAATCTTGGTTACCAGAAAGGCCTTTTCGTAGATGGAACCCAGGTTGCGCTGGACCAGGGGCAGCAGGGCCTCGACAACATCGAGCGGAGTCAGGGTGCCTGCCTTGTATAGGGCATGGTAGTCGGCGGCCGAGTAGAAGCGCGACGCTGCGTGGGCGGTATGCTGGGGCTCAGTGACACTGGCGTCAAACGGCAGGATCTTGTCTGCAGAAGCAGAAGCTGCTGGGTCGCCGGTGGGGATGACACGGGGTATATAAGTAGCCACTTCATCGCCAAGGCCAGGCATATCCTTGATCCGGCCAAAGCCGGTATTGTTCCAGAGCAGACGCTGGACGGGGCCAAGGTGGTGCACGAGCGTCGATGCCACGACGAGGGGGATACCGCGCACAGTCGGGTTGTTCGGGACCGGGACGCGGTACTCGAGGTCGGCGCCCTCCTTGGGGTCTGGATAGTTGATAAAGGGACGGCCAGCCATGATGAAGTGTAGATGATAGTGGCAGATGGGAGCGGATGAGAAGTGGGTGGTGGTGGTGAGAACGGCACAAGAGGAGGAGCACGATATCTGTTCAAAACGCTCGTTCCGGTTTGGTGCAACTAGAAACACACCTTGCGCACTATCACACTGACTGCTTCTAGATTTTGGGGGCTGGTCAACCTGACAATGGCACTGTCAGTGGGCAACCACCAATAGGTTTCTCAATGTTGTTGGCGTGGCCGTCGTCTGTTGGAGGATTACTGTTGCTTACTTGTGGCTGACCTGGCTGTGTTGTCAATATGCTCCAAAAGGTGTTATCTTCCCTTCGTAAGCTGCAGTGAGCCGTTCGTCTCTGTATTATCTGCGTAACTCCTTATCTGTTGTTATTACTAGAGCTTCACCGAACCGAGGCTCCTGTAGCTCTAAACTAACACTGTAATAAAAACTAAAGTGGGACTACAATGACATTCTGGTGTAAGAAGTCGCAGGGCGGTATTATATAATATAAAAATCGATCAAACTTTTACATCAGCACCATATCAACACCCGCGCCAGTTCAGCCTTCAGTTTAAACTTTTCGATATATTGGCTCAAATGAGAACAGGTCGGATAACGAATGTTGAATCCAACACTTTGAGCATCTCGAGAGATTTCTAGACGCCATTTTGCAAACTAAGAGACCAACGACACTGACTGCTTACTCATCAGCTCATCTCTGTGAATGACTGATCAACTACGTCACCAACATACATCTCATGGTCACGTTGATTGTATTTAGATCTTTACCACAGACAGAACAAATAGAATTCCTCGATAGTCAATGATTTAAGAGTCATAGACTTTAAAAACTCTCGTGGGGTGTCTCAAGTGAGATCAGAAGAGAATGCAAAAAGCACATAAAAGACAAACCCCAAGTAGATGCGTAAGCACTGTCTATGCCCATAGATCCCAAAACAATGGCAAAAAAATGAAGAGAAAAACGTAACGGCATAAACATGCATCGGATACCGAACAGAAAGCCACCCAAAAATAAAAATAAACAACAGTAAAAAGCAGAGCAACCAAAACGCCGTCCGTCCTGTTCGTGTATGTGCTCCTGTAGGAGTGCTCTGTATCGAGTATTGAGAGAAAAAAGACAATAGTCATAATCGTAAAGAAACGCGAAATAAAGCAAAAAGTAAAAAGGGTTGATAAAGAAGTGAGGGTAAAAAGTAAAGACACTAGCCCTTCGACATATGGAAGAGCCGAGTGCGCAGCCACAGCACAAAGCCGTTCCAGTAGCCTTGCGTCTTGCGCTTGGCCGACTGCGACTGGCCGCTGTTGCGCTGGGCATGCCGGAATGCGACATTGTCAACGGTCGGGCCAAAGCTCGGCCGCGCGCCGTCTGGCACATGATCATACTTGCTGCTTTTGAAAGCAAGCTTCTCGTTCTCGGCAACGGCAGTAGGAGAAGCCGAGGCCGCGGCAGATGAAGACGGCTGCAGGCGGCGCGAGTACCGGCCGCTGTCACGACGATTTCTTTCATAGTCGCCGAGTGCAATAGCAGATGCCGATGCCGATCCAGATGCCACATCAAAAGTGGGCGTGGTCTTGCGCGACAGCGTCGGTCTCAGAATATCACTGCCGGTGCCGCTGCTCTTGCGCAGCTGTGCAGCCTGCTGCCGTTCAATCGACTTGGCCTCCTTGTGGTCACGCCGTTCGCGCTTGCGCAGCATCTCACGCGAGTGCTTCTCAGCCTTGGCCCGCTCGCGCTCCTCAAACTTGCGGCGGGCCTCACGAATTTGCTCAGCACGGGTTGTGGTGTCCAACTCAGAGCGCGACCGGAGGCGCGGAAAGTTAATGTCGAGCGAGCTGCGCAAAGAGTGCGGCGTGTGGCATTCATAAGTGGATAGGGATGGAGAATCAACTGCCGACCCCGAAATATTCAAATGAAGATCCGAGTGTGACATGCTCGATGAAATGCTGCTGCCACGTTGGCCGGCGCGACGTGAGCGCCCACCGGATGTCGAGGGTGGGGTGGTTGAGATGTTTGTATTGGTGCTGTTGGTGTTGCTAGTACTGGCATGGGTGCTGTCACTCGAAATTGTGCTTGTATTTGTGTTTAGGCGCAATGGTGGCGCAGCAGTGCTAATATCACTCAAGGATGCAGCTTGTTGGTTGGCGGTGGTTGGGTGTCGTAAGCCTGACTGTGACAAGGACGCCGTGCGACTGTGACTATGGCTATGGCTATGGCTGTGGCCATGGTGGTATGTGGGAAGAGACCCAACCTCACCGTCGTCGTGCTCCTCATCGTTATATCCAGCAGTGTCGAGCATTGGCGACGTCTGTGTGCGAGGTGTCTGCTGGAGGGAGAAGGGATGCACAAAGCCAGACGGCCGGCCATCGACGACACCACCACTTGCTGTCGTCGCCACGGAAATGTGCGATGCGCCACTATAAGACCGTGCATGGTCGTAGCGAGACTTTGTGGTGATGCCGAGACCGTTCATGCTGTTGGGGCCGAGAGCTAAAGATTTATTGGCCAATGAGAAACTGACATCGCGTGCAGAGCGAGATGGGACGGGAGACTCGTAGCTAGGCACCAGACCAGCCATGCCGGGGACATGCTGTTCTTCCCACGGCCGGTCGAGGTCAATCGAGTTCTTCTCCGATTGACACCGCTTTTTCAGTATAGGCTTGACCATTGCGGCGGTGTCGGGCAGGAATCGGAGAGAGAGAAGTGAGGGGAGGGGAAAAGGGGAAAAGAAATGAGAAAGAGATGAAGAGATTGATATCACGCAGACATGAGGTCGGAGTGTCCGGAAGTTGAATAATATGAGATGCGCTGGTTGCTAGCTGACCGCACAGCGGACAGGTGATAGCAGAGTGAGAAGAGATGAAGTAGTAGTGCAATGCAAAGCAATGTGATGATATATCAGAGGAAGGCCGGTTCCTGATGAGCTGTTTACTCTGCGACGCCGGCTGTTGGGTGATGCTGATCAGGAGTGCACAAGTGATGAAGCCTGGCGGTCAACAACAGCAGCACCGGATTTTAAGTTATGATTTGAGAGTGACAGAAGGCGCAAAAGGCAAAGCGCGGGGATGCGCGTATATATAAAGGACTCCTGAGGCGAGAAAGGTACTTGTGATCTTGAGGAAATGGCAAGCAAGAAGCCAAGAACCGGGAGATGTGCAGATGTCTGATCTAGCGTTTTCTAGAGGATAGAACGGAAGACGGATAAGAGGGAAACAGAGGCGTGAGAGGTTAAAAACAGTGCCGAGGGTACTTTTGGCAGCAAGTAATCCCTAGTTTTGTGGTCGCTGGTTCTTAGCTGCTGAATTTCCTTTGTATGAGCGGGCCGCTCGACGAACTTGGTAAATGTGTAGATCGTAGAGTGAGGAAAAAGAAAAGGAGTTTGTAGATTTGCAGAATAGAATGTGTATATGCCGGATATGTGAGATATTTATGGCGGAGGTAGATAAGCTGGGAGGAGAGACCAGTTGTTTTGGTCAGGTGAAGATAGAAGTGAAGCCAAATGTTTGTTGTGGTGATATCGAGGTGTGTCGTCTCAGCGAAGTCGACAAAAGCCGGACGACGACGGTTAGTGTGGAGTAAAAGAAGAGGAGAGGAAAGGGGGGAAAAGGGGAAGAAGAGGTTCAAAAAGGAGAATAGAGAAAGGAGAGAGAGGATGAGAAGAAGTGAAGGAAAAGAGAGGGCGGGGATGAGATGGATAAGAATGCCGAGAGAGAAAGAGGTAAGAGCGAGGTAAGAGTTGCTGGCGAGGCTTGCTCGATCCACATGGAGGCAGTGTGGAGGAGGCAAGCGACAAACAGAGAAAGAGCGAGGGGATAGAGAAGGAAAAGAAGGTAGAGAAGGAAAGAGCGACGGACAGGCAGGCGAGGTACCCACACTGTTGGTCTTACTCCATACTGGACTAGCGCAGCGATACAGTGCGTCGTATGGCACTAACGAGCGATACAGTTATTATTGCGGGCGGTGACTTGCAGGCGCCGGGAATGGCTGTATTGGTGTATTGGTCATGGTTGGTACTTGAATGAAGAAACAGAAATGGTCGAGTCTAAAAAGGCTGAGCAAGACAGACACGAGAGTATGAGAAACACGGCAATTTGGACAAAGACTCTGCATTGATTATATAATTCTGAGACGATGAGAAGACCAAAACAATATATTTTTTGTTTAAGATTGTTTAAGATTGTCTAAGATAGATTAAGAAAGAGCGACTGGTAGTTAAAGTACAAAAGAGCAAGAGGCAAGAGACAAACGGCAGGTGGGGAGCAACAGAAGATTAATAGTCGCAGAGAAGGAAGGCGCAACCCGCACACACAAACACACACATGCTGACCGAGTGTCCGCGGCCCTCTGGCCCAGCCAATCCCAAGCCGCAGACGCTGTATTCTAGCTTCTGTCTGGCGGTTTGTTTGTTAATATAGCCTCAGCTTGCGTCCGGCGGATCCGCGGTGCGGCGACCTTGGGCCATACTTGTTTTGACGAAGAATCTGTAAATGAGTGTCGATTAGATTCGTGCCGTAACCCGAGTCGCATTTTGCTTGCAGATTTGCTCGCAGAATGTAAGAGATAGAGTACCCGCAAAAAAAGATAACATTAAGGAAGCGTAAACAAGGAAGGCACGAGACAAAGGACAAGGGCCAAACAGAAAGAGACAGCGACAAATCCCTCGCTCCTTCCTTTTTCTACCCATGTCTCTTTCTTCCCTCTTTGCCTCTACTGGGTACATGTGCCTCTCTATCTTACGACACATTAATATGCAGCGGGATGTAATACCCGTCTGGAGTACTTGCCAACCAGGGTCAGAAGGCGGTGACGGCCAGGTGGTCTGGCCTGGGGTCTGCAAGTAGAAAGAAAGTAGTCGAATACATATAGTGTACGGAGTAGCCGTCCAAACACTCGGTGGTGTAGGTCACATACTGCGAGTCAAGAGTCAATTATGATAGAGAATGATAATGTTAAAAGTATCTCAACCAATAATGGTTGCATGTCTTCTCCACTATATGCACTATGTTATGTACTCGCTGCATGACGACTCCATCCTCTGGCTAGACCTCGTCGATGTCGATGAGGTTCGCGTGGAAGAAATAGAGGGCATATAATACAATGGAGAATGACTGAGAATCAACTGACAACAGACAAAAGGCAAGAGGCAGACGCAGAATGGTAAGGTCGAGTTGTAGGCGCTTGCAGGTGGTAGGTAAGATACGACGCCGAGATCAGAGTTACAAGATACAAGGTCGCGAGATACAACCTCGGCAGCCATTCGAAACATCATGATCTTGCTGGTAGAAGATATTGGAATAATCAGCGGTGGTACCTTTTTTAATTACTGTTCTCCTCAACTGATCTTCTCTTCTACGGGGCTTTAATCAATAATTGCTGCTCAGTCGAAAAGGAGTGCAGCTATCCCTGCTACTTTGATAATTGAGGTGGCGCAGAAGTTCAGAAAATGCAGGAAATACAGAAAAGAAAATACATGTCGAAACCACTTAAACTGCACGGCAACAAGACACATGCCAATGAGGCAAAGACCCATGCGCCATGCGCCTACGTGCGCCATGCACCCGCCATGCACTCTGCTATCCACAACAGCCCGCCAGCATGCCAGCCTGTACAAGTACGATACGGAGTACTTATACGGAGCAGAGACTCGGACACACTTCCGCTGTGGCCGTTCGGTCTCTGCCTTTAGTTTTCATGTATATTCATACATTGTTAACATCATCATTCGGGTTTTCGCCTTCACGGGCTTTCGCTCGCTAAGCCTTTTCTATGGGCTGACGGCTCGACGGCTCACGAGTACCTAGGTGATTGTGCTGGTAATCTGCCCTCTTCGGAAGTCGTCCGCCACTGGCGGCCTCAACTCTAGGGTCAAGATGGCACGGGTTAGGTCAAGTCGGCCAAGCACCACACTAACAGCCAAGAGAGATACCAAGTGATGCTAATGAGAAAGTGAGATGTTAACAGTAGTGGGGAATTTCTTGAACAAAGACGGTCTTGATTGTAAAACTAGACTGTTAACTAGATTGCAAAACTAAGATATAAAACTAAGATGTAAAACTGGGACGCAAAACTAAGACGCAATCGACGATATGCTCGTATGATAGCTGATAGATATGAACAAAGACTCGATACAAGACAGACTTGAGACATGCGCGACAATTCAAGAATCTCGACAAGGAGCGAGACAGCGACTCGAGCGAGAGCTTGAGCTTGACCCAGACTTCCAGGGCCAGGACAAAGGCGGTCTGCAAGGCACTTGCCCGACTGGGGAAATAAAGCGCGGGATGAATCTGATTGCGATTACAAAGACCGGTAGAGATCATCCTGTACTGATACAGATACTAATATGGATGCTGATACAAAGATACAGCTGATAATCGTAGTAGGCATGAGGAAAGACACAATACGAGTTGAATAACTTGCTCGTATCCATGGCAATGGCAAACACGAGAAGAACGTATGAGGAATTGCAGGACCACAGACCATGAACGTCTTCATCTAAATTTACAAGGTTTTTAAACATCTTCTTCTATTACAACAGCACGCCGTTTAAGCATAAACCGCTCGGATATCTACCCAATTATCATACAGGCTGACGATGTCGCCGACTTGCCGCAACAAATCAGCAAAACTAATTCTATGGAGTAGTGGGAGATCACTGCGACGGTCCACTGTTTGGTCGATGTGAGTTTGGCGGGAGTGGTCCGTCGCAGAGCTCCAGAGCTATGGTGCCTTTCCCGTGGCTATTGGTCGCCTCAGTAGCTTGCAAATACAGTGAGTAGTACTTGATGGTGACGACGATGATTATGAGATACCGCAATGTGTCTGTATGAGATGAACCCCGTAACACAGCATACACGGAGAGCAAAGGAGCAGTCCTTTCATTACCGTCTGGTCTCGTAGATGGTTGCCATTCGCGAAATGGAGTTGCACAACACGGGAACTTGTCAGGGTGCTGTTACGGGAGGGTTGTACTCAATTTTGATCTCCTGCAGTTACTGAGAGACTGAGATTGCAGATGGCAGATGGCAGATTGCACCCTGGCAGGGACACAAAACTGCTGTCGGGTGGCGAGTTTCCACAAGCATCCGAGTCCACTCGACTCCCTCCCACAGGCAAGATGGCGGAGTGGTTAACGCGCGGGCCTGCTAAGCCCGTTCCCTCGGGAGCGAGAGTTCGAATCTCTCTCTTGTCGTTTTATTTTTGCTGACTCTGGTTGCTATTTACTTTATCGCGGTTGGACTATATTTTTTAGTAACAGTTATGAACCGAAATGTTATCAACAATTATGAACAGTTGGGAGTTATGAACTCATTGAAAACTTAGTATTATATAATCACGACTGACATGACTAGCGCCCGCTTCACGGGTCCAACCATGTCCAGCAAAAGAGCGAGAAGCTAGATGATATCATGACAGACAGCAAGCACACCATTGCTGTATAGAAAGGCTATCACAGGACTGTCGAGATATGCTTTCAATAGCATACAGAAGCTTCAATTTTCATTCCGAGTTTCAGACAGAAAACAATAATCGCGCTCTCACGATTTTACCATAGCCTTGGATCTTAAAACGATGAGGTGAATTGCGTACAAATAGTATACCAGACTGCCGATAGCTCAATACGAGTATGGCGATAGGAGCTTCTCTTACACTTATCCGTCAACCCCTCCGGATGCGCGCTCCTTTGATCAGCTTCCACGGTAGATCACGATGAAGCCATTGCACCAGCCAGTGACGTGCCTTTGCGGCCCATAAAAGTAGATAGATTTAAACTTCTTGTGTAGAGTGCTACCTTATATAGAGAGTATAAAATAGAGAACATGTCCATTTATATTTTTATTTCCTTTTGATTATCGCTCCTCAACACCAACACCCCTCACCCCGCATCACAATAACAATGGAGTACCGCTTTCTTGGACGTACCGGCCTCAAGGTCTCTGCCGTCAGTCTCGGCAGCTGGGTCACCTACGGTGGCCACGTCGCTGATGGTGAGTAATTTTTGTCTAATTAAACATACACTGAGACAGAATACTAATTGTCAGAAAAATCATATGACTGCATCAAGGCCGCGTACGATGCCGGCATCAACTTTTTCGATACCGCCGAGAACTACTCCGCCGGCGAGGCAGAGATTGTTCTCGGCAAGGCCATCAAGCACTTTGGCTGGAAGCAAAACGACCTGGTGATTTCCACAAAGGTCTACCACGGCTCCACCAACTCGGCTCACACCGACCGGCCTCTCAACAACGTCGGCCTCTCGCGCAAGCACATTATTGAGGGCGTCAACGCCTCTCTCGCGCGTCTCCAGCTGCCCTATGTCGATGTCGTCTTTGCTCACCGTCCCGATCGCGATACCCCCATCGAGGAGACCGTGCGCGCCTTTAACTACCTCATTGACCAGGGCAAGACGTTCTACTGGGGCACCTCGGAGTGGTCGGCCTCGGAAATCGCCGATGCCTGGCGCGTCGCCAAGGAGCTTGGTCTCGTCGGTCCCATTGTCGAGCAGCCGCAGTACAACCTGCTGGTGCGCGACAAGGTCGAGGACGAGTTCCGCTGGCTCTACGAGAGCTACGGCCTGGGCCTGACCGTTTGGTCGCCCCTGAAGCAGGGCATTCTGACTGGCAAGTACAACGGCCAAAAGTCGCCCCCGGCCGGCAGCCGTCTTGCCGAGGCACAGGACAAGTACACGGCCAGCCAGAGCAAGACCTTTGGTGACGAGAAGTGGCAGAAGGAGCTGGCCCAGGTCGAGAGCTTGCGGCCCGTCGCCGAGAAGCTTAGCGTCTCGCTTGCTCAGCTGTCCCTTGCCTGGGTTCTGGCCAACAAGAACGTGTCGACTGCCATCATTGGTGCTTCGCGTCCCGAACAGGTCGCAGAGAACGTGTCTGCTCTTGAGGTTATCCCCAAGCTGACGCCCGAGATCCTTTCCGAGATTGACGGCATTCTGGGCAACGCCATCCCTGCTCCTCCCCGGAGACACGGTTAGATACAAATAGATGTTCAAAAGTACAAAATCAAAGTTAATTGCAACAAGCTTGACAAAATGTCACTGATAATCAATTTGGGTTGTTGAAGGTGATGTACGGTATGCAAAGGCATAAATCCGTAGCCAAAGAATAAAAACATAGTAGAGAGATAAAGGGAATAATGGCAGAGATCAAATCGTTACTTGATAACGATATCGCATCTCGCCTCATGATAAAAAGGGTGCGATACATGATCTGCAAAATAGAATGTAAAAATGTAGCACATCAAAAAAGATGGCATTGTAGGTTTTCAAAGGTCTGCACCAATCAGCAGCCTGGTCTTGCAATCTGGTTCCTCCTCCCTCCGCTTAGCTGGCATTACAGCTCAGCTTATACTTACCATCGTGCCCATGTATAATCATAGACATAAATGTAGATACTCATCAGTATCAGTTTAACCCCAGGAACTAGCATCCTCGGGTCTAGGGTAGAAAAAGGCGACAAGACTGATGATAACATACGTCGAGCACAACAGGGCACCCTCCAGGTAGTTACTGCGGCCGTCTAGCACCAAAAAGTTGACGATAAAGGTCGACACAAAGAGGCAGACAGTCTCAAACAGTGTAAAGTACAGTGTCATGTCGCGGTCGATCATCCAGCCCAGAATGACTATCAGCGGAGTCATGAAGAGGGCAATCTGGATCGAACTACCAACGGCAACACCAATTGAAAGATCCATCTTGTTCTTCATGGCCACCATGACAGCCGTGACGTGCTCGGCCGCATTGCCCACAATAGGCAGGATGATCAGACCGATAAATACTTCACTAACGTTGCTTGTCTCGACCAGGCCGTTGATCGAGTCGACCATGAACTCGGCACACGCAGCAACCAAACCAGTAGATACAAAGAGAAGCATCACAGCAGCACGGCGAGACATTTGGAACTGGCCATTATCTTGACCGTTAGCCAGCCGATTTATACCAGAGTAGTCGATGTCAAGCGCGCCTAGAGGAATCTGGGACGGAAACATGGCACCGGGAGCACGGAAATGGTGCTGCTGATTCTGATTGAGGCGGTCGGGGAGCGAATTGGTGCGGCGAATGCCATAGCGAACACGGGGGATGGGGCCAGCTGTAATCGAGGGGCCGGGAGTACCAGCTGTCTGTGTAAACACCGTGGGGGCAAGGCTCTTGGCAACAGGACGAAGCGTAGACATGGCGCGAAGATTGAAAGCACGACGAGCAGAAGCCAGCTCGGCAGCGGGGCCAGTCGGGTTACCGTGCTGGTCAACATTTCCACTACCGTTAAGCGCGGGGTCTGCAATGGCAAAGTCAACGCGACGAGTCTCTCCATCAAAGCCGGGCATCGTGCCACCAACGCTGGAGGATTCCATGTCATTATCGAAGCGGTTGTTGCTGTTGTTATTACCACTAGGGCCACCAGTTGTGCCTGTGGGGCTCGCATGAAAGATGACCTCCGTGTTCTCGAGAATAGTGTCTTCAGTGCTAGGGTCCTGATCACCGTTGGATCTCTTGCGGTGACGGCGACGGTAGCGACGGAGAGAATGCTTACCGCGGCGACGCTTGTGACGGCGGCTCGCGGCATCCTCATCATCGATAACCTCCTCATTAGCATCGTACGCAGAGCTACGCAGATAGGGTGGAGGTCGAGTGCCTGCTTCTTCCAAGGGATTGTCTTCGTTGGTGACACCAACTGTGCCGAATGAAGCTGTGCGGGTGGGACCAGTGGTGTAGCTCTCGACTGTATCAAGCGATGTAACACTAGACTTGCGACGGCGACCGCCGCGGATGACACGGCGCATGCGCTTCTTCATGGTATCGCGCGAACGACCAGACGAGTCCGAATCGGACGAAGACGATGAGCTATCATCGGAGCTTGAGGAGTCTAGCCAGCCAGCAGCCGGTCCAGGGGTAGCCTCCAGATCAATAATATGCTGGGGCGTTGACACGTACATGTACGCATGGGACTTGAGCTGGAACAACAAGTAGATACCATAGACCATCAGGAGGATCTGTTTATCGGATTATTAGCAAATGCTATATACCTTTATTATTTATAACGTTGTAACTTACAACACTCGTGCCACGGCTGATCTTGAGGGACTCCCGATCGGCTTGAGCGGAGTCGGCAAACGAGGCATGGAAGGCAGTCTAGGATGTTAGCATGTGTGTATGCGAAGCTAGGAGCCGGTGCAACTCACAGGGAGGACGAGACTGATGACACTCAGACTGAGGAGACACGCGCTCATCTGGGTTACAGTGCTATTGTATATCTTTGCTGTTAGTATGGGTGCAGTAGAAGTAGCATAGGCATAGCATGCATGGGAGGTGACTTGCCTGTTCACGGAAACGAAGGCCACCAAGGAGGAAGCCCATTCCCAGAATTAGGAGAAGGTTGGCCAAAATAGAGCCGAGCAGCGAAGCTTGTACGATACGAATTTCATCCTAAAGATGTTAGAAAACAGTTGAATATACCAACGTAGGTAGGGAGAGAGCTGCTGACGTACCTTGACCAGAGCAGCACTGTTACGGGGTTAAAAAGAGTAAGAGGTTAGTCGCAAGCGGACAGAAAGTTTACAAGATGGTATAAAGGACATCACGCTTGCAAAATTGCCAGGGTGCTTTTGTGAAAAGCCGGGCAAATCGAACAAGAGAAATAGAAGCAAAGAAAGAAAAAGCAAAACAAGAAGAACAAAAGACGAGGGTCAAAATCAAAGACCAATGACTGTTGACGCAATTGGTGGCACGGAAGGGTTTATCGAAGACTCTTTTGGGGGTAAAGAGCGCCCTCTCGTGCTCGTTTTTGTCTCGAGATCACGGTGGACATACATAAAGATGATCAGTTCTACAGCGTTGCCGAATGTGACGTTGAGCAGGGCGCCGATGGAATCGCCCATACGGTGGGCAACAGTCTCGGTGGCAAAGCCAAGAAGACCGGCCAGGGGAATAATGGCAATGGCGTTGAGTGAGAAGACGATGACAGGCTTAACGTCAGGGATGGTGGCCACAATGATGCCGGCGGGTACGAAGATCAGGAAGACGTTGAGCCAGCTGTGGAGCAGGATCATCTTCGTCGTGTACATAAAGTCCACGGTGAGAGCCTTGCTCTTTTCAGCAAACGTCTTGGGCAGGTCATTTGACGGGTTGGCAGCCGTTGGGGAGCCGGTAGCGTCGACGGCAATTTCAATATTGCTACCGCTGCCTTGAGTGGAGTTGGAGGCGTTGTTGTTGGCGGTAAAGGAGACACCAGTGAATTTTTCTTTGTTTTTCTCCTTTTTCCGTTCTTTCTTTTCATTGAAGACTCCATGGACATGCTGTTTCTCCTTGTTGCCGTCAACCCCTAGGACAGCCCCCGGCCATGCATCTTGTAGTGGTGTAACAGATGCCGGCGTTGCAGACACGGTATCAGCGGGACTGCCAATGTGGGATCCAGCGGCAGAGGCATTGACATTGGTATTGTTGGAACTGTTAGGGCTGAACGTAGGTTTTGTGCTTGTGTTGGCATGGGCATTGGCATTGGCATTGGCATTGGCGTCACCGGCGCGGTAGACGCCACCATGTGTGCTTCCATCTTTCTTGTTCTTCTCGTCGTTCGTCTCGTTCGTTTCAGTCTTCTCGTCGTGAAGCTTCTGCTTCTTCTCTTCTAGAGGAAAGTACGACACGTTCTTCTCCTGGTTCTCGTGGTCGTGTGATTCACTCAGGGACGTGAGCAGGCCGGCACGGTCTGGGTCGGGCAAAAACTCCCAGTTGGGCCGTCGCGGCGAAGTGCGAGAGAGGCGAAAAAGGTCTCCATCCGCTTGTGTAGGGGACAAGCGAGTTTGATCAGAGTCGGGCTGGGCAGATGAGGATTTCTTCATCGAAATTGGAGCGGCCAGAATTTAAGCAGACAGGAGACAAGGTCGACGTGACGTTAGTAGCGGGGAAGTGAGAAGGAAGAGGTGTGAGAACAGAAGCAGTGAGTTGGAAGTGAGAAATGGAAAATAAGAGAAGGGGTAAAGTGAAGTAATAGTGAGAAAAGAAAAGGAGAGATCGAATAGAAAAGGGAGAGAGTGAGAACAGGAGAGAAGAGAAGAGAAAAGGGAAGAGCGAAGGATGAGACAGAAATAGAAGGAGCGAAGGAGGAAGCCAAGACGACAAGCAGATATACAATAAAATCAAACAATAAAATTAAAAATAACGTCAGTGATCTATTTGATCCAGACTCGTAGAGACGTCTTCACTCGACAATGGTCATCCCTCGCTCCCGTCACCAATACCAATTCGAATCGGGCACGAAGCGAAGAGGCCTGCATAGAGAATAAGTGACGGTGAGCACGTGGATAAGAGGCGACGTCAAACCAGGTAAGAGCTACTGGTGAGCAAAGGTGTTGGGGAAAGTGGGGTAATAGTGCATCTAGAGTGCATACAGGTGCATAATGGTGTGTGTACATGTGTGGAAGTGGGTGTTAGTACGAAGTACTGAGTACGCGAGGGCTGCGAGATACCTGAGATATTACCTGATAAATAACTCTGGATTGAAACAGTTCATAGGCCAGCCAAGAGTTACGCCATCCTGGGCATGGAAGAGCTACATGTAGCATTAGGTGTGTCTGCATAGGTTAAGCAACAATAAGCATTAGAAGCATTGCTATTTATTTGGCAGCATGGCCCATAGCTCTTGCCTGTTTGGCTATTGTAAGCGAAGAAAAGAAACCAAGAAGGGAAGTAGCAGGCCGTGAGGAAACAAAGACGGAAAGAGCGTGAGCAACACAGCATCACCAGTCTGTCGCACCTGCCTCTGTGTAGTTACAAGCCATCATAGGCGAGTTGAGGTTGCTTCCTTCCTCTCGTATGTCTTCTTCCTCTTCTGTATGACCTCCTTTCTTTCGCTCTCGTTAACGTCCAAGACTTGCGTGCTTCTGTTTTTCCTAGTATTATATCTTGCACTCTAACCCGAATATTAGAAATCAACGTTATACGTAAAATGACTACTGAGTACCACCATTATGAATCTTGGCATGTCCTTGCAAGCATTCACAAAGTTTGACTATTCAGAGGCACATCTGACAGCCAGAGGTCATCTGCCTTATGGCCGTCGTCCTCATCTGCATCATAGTGGAGCATCAATGGTCTAGCCAGTGTGGATGCGGCCTCCTCATCTGCATCATAGTGGGGCATCACCAATTGTCTTGCAGTTGATTTGGTGCTGTTTGTCTGTCCGATCGTCACTTCCAAGCATTCTACAGTCTAAAGTTTCAAGTAGGCTATCTGTCTTTTTGTCCAATTCCCTTGTACTTGGCAGTGCTTATGCAGGCTTGTTTCCCTTGGAAGTCTTGTCCCAGATAACAAGATTATGACAAGACGGACAGGAGGACAAAACAAGAAGGACAAAACAAGAAGGACAAACCAAAAGACAAGACAGACAAGACAGACTAGACAAACAAGACTCTACCAAGACTACAGACAGTGTCAATACCATTTACTCAATACTGGTCACATTGAGGTAGTTTCAATGGCAGCCAAGACGGAGGACACTGGCTCTATTGCATCTGAACTTGACGCATACTCTCAGTCCTTTTTGATTCTTTGGTAGCTAACTAACTGTCTTCAGTATATTCCCCTCTTCCCGTTTGTTTGGTCGTGTGATGGCCGCATGCCAAGCCGTTCGGCCAAGGGACAAAGCTAGTCGGAATTGTCTGCACTGTAATGGACTTCAGATATGCAGCAAGACCTGTTTAAATGCGGCGCTGCCTAACACTCGGACATCTACAGTCTGCATTGGTCTACTAGCCCATTGGTCTGGTTCGATTATGATTCGAGCCAACAGTTGCTGGCGGAACTAAGTACACATGCAGGTAGACGCAAGCGCAGAGCGAGAGCCGGGATGTGGAAGCGGTTCCCCGTGGCGGCAGCAGCTATACCAATAATAGCAGCGTAGCCGTCTGGCAGATTCCAGATTCAATCCCAGACAATCAGTCCCGCAATCTTTCAAGATACTCATTCATTACACCTTCGTTCCGTCACCATATTGTCTCAATGTCTGTCTTGATCGACTGCTCAAACCTCCTCTATGGTCGCCTATCTGCAGTGTGCTCCTGTATCACACTTTCTGGTAAGACAAAGATTCGCACGTATTACGAGTGCGCAACAGATCGGTGAGAACCTTGTGCCTTGGTTATTCTGATTTGTTGGTACCTCGTTCGACACTGTTGCACACAGTTGTGAGCTTATCTGGCATCTGAGGATATCCTCTACGTAGGTCGGGAGGCTCGGCATGGTTTTCAGTATTCTGTGATTACATTTGCTAGTCTGCTTGTAATTGTCAATCTCGAGCTCCTGTTGCTTTAGATATTTTATTTTTGAATTGGACAATTTACAGAATATCCTTTTTTTATAGTCTTTGTTTTTGGGTGAGGAAGAAGCTTATCTACTTCTACAAAGATTGAATAGATATCAAACTAAAGAATAAATTAGACATTGCATATTAGAACAACAGTAGTTACAACTTCCCACAATAAATGCCAACAATTCTACAAGTTTCTCAATAAAAACTGTCGTAGGATTCTTTCCAACGAATGAACCATGGTCTTGTTCAACTTTCGCTATCTCTACTCAGCCCTATTGCAAGATACCAAATGCATGTAGACAGCCCCAATCGACGCAGCTATCCATACTGAGAGTAATCAGGCACTATTTGAACCTGCTCTGTGTTGTAAACGATCTGGCTGCTCAACATAGAAGAAAGCCCACTCATGCTATGCTGAAGACAGCCTGACGGGAATAAGACTATCTCTTTTGTACCGGATTACATACTGCTCACGAGCTTATCAACAGCGATATGGGATTATCAATATACCGAAATCGGGCCAACTTACAAATATATGCCCTTGCGGGAGAGGGCTGTAAGTGCACCCGGGGCTATATACTACTGTAAATGACTGCGGCTATCAACGGGTGAGGCTATATGGGTGCTTCATGATCGCACCTTCCAGCTCCTGATTTTTCGTTCCTTCCATTATAAGAATCCGTATCCAGGTGAATCGTCCTAAAAGTTATTTTGCCATGAAGCACATTTGCCAATCGATCCTTCCTGTTTATAACGGCATCGTCTCAACGTCTTACATAATCACACACTCAATTCCTCTCTCCAATAGACATTCTATCAAAGCATTTATCATAAAAAAATACCTCTTTAGGCAAGCTTTGTAGATAATCCCACTGCTATTGGTATCATCAGCACCTTCACAAACAATCTGGTAGCAATCGCCATCATCCTACGCTATTGTAACATCGATGCCAGTGCTATTTGCAGTGCTGCCATTTGCTAGAAAGCGTCCGCTCCACACACTTTACTGCCGAAGCGGAGCCTCGATGTAAATTGTGGGGCCGTACTCGGCAAGCTTCTTTGGCTTTGTCATTTTTTACAGCCGTTGATATAAAGCGTTTAGAACGGTATTCGATTACAGCACGGCGTCGCGACTGTCTACTGTTTTAATTGTGTCGTGGAAGCTTCACATAGACGACTCGACTGTAGTATTTACGCGAAAACTGTGCTCGCGACTTCTGACCGACCCCAGCGACACCCGGTCGACCCCGGCCACGATCGACGACGACGACGACGACGTGTCTCTCACCTCCGGCCTCTACACCCCCTAAACGATCACAATGCTCAACCGCCAGCTGGGTCGCCGTGCCCCACGTACACTGCTGGCCCCAGTCTCAGCGCCTGCTTTTGATGCCGCCTCAGCGGCCTCCATAGCTGCCGCTACGCGGTGCGGGGTCCTGATCTCCAGAAGAGCGTTTGCCTCCAAGCCGCCCGCATCACCAACACCATCTTCGCAATCACAGCCACTCGGCAATGACGACCGCAGTTTCCGCGGCCAGATGCTCGAGAGTATCTCGTCCCGTATGGCCCGCGAGAAGCTTGAGCGCGAGCGCGTGGCCAAGCAGCGCCAGGACTCAGCCTCAGCGCGCAATGCCGCCACCACCTTTATGCTGTTCTGTGTCGGCGTCGCCTGCTGGTACATGGGCTACAAGATGCCGCGCGACCCTGACCCGGCATCCACTCTTCCGCTGTCGGCTACCATCCCGCCGCGCCACCGCAGCGGCCGTGCCGAGCTCGAGGCCGCATGGGCCGACTTTGTCGCCATTGTCGGCGAGGCCAATGTCAGCACGTCCGAATCGGACATTGTGTCCCATGTGTCGTCCGATTGGTCCACGCACCAGGACGAGCACCCCGAGACGACACCGCAGCCATTCTGTGTCGTCTACCCCTCGAGCACCGACGAAGTCTCGCGCATTATCAAGGTGTGCCACTCGCGCCGCATCCCCGTGACGGGCTACAGCGGCGGCACGTCGCTCGAGGGCCATTTTGCGTCTACGCGCGGCGGTATTGTGATTGACTTTGCGCGCCACATGGACCGCGTGATCTCGCTGCACAAGGAGGACCTGGACGCCGTTGTGCAGCCTGGCCTGGGCTGGGAGGCGCTGAATGAGGTGCTGGTCGAGCAGGGTCTCTTCTTCCCGCCTGACCCGGGCCCGGGCGCTCAGATCGGCGGCATGATCGGCACTGGCTGCTCTGGCACCAACGCCTACCGCTACGGCACTATGCGCGACTGGGTACTGTCGCTGACGGTTGTGCTGGCTGACGGCACTGTTATCAAGACACGCCAGCGCCCACGCAAGAGCTCGGCCGGCTACGATCTGACGCGCCTCATGATCGGTTCCGAAGGTACTCTGGGCCTTGTCACTGAGGCTACCCTTAAGCTGGCTGTGCGCCCCACGGAGACGTCGGTGGCTGTCGCTGCCTTCCCCAACTTGCGTGCTGCTGCCGCGTGCGCTGCCCAGGTCGTGGGCGAGGGCATCCCGGTTGCGGCCATTGAGGTGCTGGACGATGCCCAGATGGCGTGCATCAACACTGCTGGCTCGACGACGCGCAAGTGGGCCGAGGCCCCTACGCTGATGTTCAAGTTTGCCGGCAGCTCGGCGCGGGCTGTGCGCGAGCAGATTGATGCCGTACAGGCCGCAGCCAAAGCGGCCAAGTCGGTATCTTTTGACTTTGCCAAGTCGGCATCGGAGCAGGCCGAGCTATGGAGTGCGCGCAAGGAGGCTCTGTGGAGCGCAATTGCGACCAAGCTGCCCGGCGACCGCGTGTGGACGGGCGACGTTGCCGTGCCCATCAGCCGGCTGCCGGACGCCATGGAGGAGGCCCAGGTTGACCTGCGCAAGGTCGGTCTGCGCGGCACGATTGTGGGCCACGTCGGCGACGGCAACTTCCACACGATCGTGCTGTACAGCCCTGAGCAGCGGCACACGGCCGAGGAGTTTGTGCACCGGATGGTGAAGCGTGCGATTGAGCTCGAGGGCACAGTGACGGGCGAGCACGGTGTTGGCCTGGTGAAGCGCGACTACCTGCCGCACGAGCTGGGCGAGGATACAGTGTCGGCGATGCGCCGGATCAAGGCGGCATTTGACCCTCTCTGCCTGCTCAACTGTGACAAGGTTGTGCGGATGCAAAAGCCCAAAGCGGGCGAGGTCGCCGAGTGGTAGGCTGAGGGTGGTATTGGTATCGTGTGTCTGTTATGTCATGAAAGCATGTATATAAATCTCAATCAAGAAAGTAAAAAGTAAAATAAAGATAATAAAAATAAAATACAAATACAAATACAAACTGATATAAATCAAAGCCATGATAAATATGTGCATGACGAGAAGAATCAAAATTGCTATGCCTATTTTTGTACGCCGAAAGATGGAAGAAAGATGAAGACAAGACAGTATACTAAATATTACTCAATATTACTCCAGCCCACCCCACTCCTCGTCGTCGGCTTTGTCGCCACCAGATGCCGCCTGCTGCTTGCGCTGCTTGCTGCTGGCAATGGCGTCGCGCCGGTTGTTCTCCTTGCGACGCTGCCATGCACTCTTGGAGGTGATACGCGAGGTTGCCGGGCCCTTGCCGTTCTTGCCTTTGCCATCCTTGCCGCCCTTTGTCTTTGCAGTGTCGTCGTTGCCAAAGGCTTCCCGGTTGATGGTGCGGCGCGACTCAATACCTCTTGTCTTGAGCTTCTTCTTGTCTGCCTTGCTCACTTCGGGTAGGGCGTCAAGCAGCCACTGCTGAATACCTGAGTCCTCCTTGTTCTTGCCGTCCCTGCCGTCCTTGGCACCGCCGGCCTGCTTCTCGCTCGCTGCAATCACATTGGCCACGCTCTTGACATACGGAATGTCCTCCTTGGTGTACAGGGTAACGGACAAACCGCCCTGGCGGCCGGCACGGCCAGTACGACCAGCACGGTGCACGTAGGCTGCAGCCGAGGTAGGCACATCGTAGTTGACAACGCCGTTGACACCGGCAAAGTCGATACCACGGGCCAGCACGTCCGTCGTGATCAGCACCCAGATCTGGCCGGCGCGGAACTTGCGCACAACGGCAGACCGCATGTTGTCGGCCATGGCGGCGTGAAGCACGCCAATACGGTCGGCACCGCCGGCAGCCGCAGGGATATCAAACTTGAGCTCGTCGTGCAGTGCCGTCGCACGCTCGGCCGTCTGCGTGAATACTAGGAAGGGCGGGCGCAGTGCTGTGGGTGCGGTAGAGCCCGACGCCGCTGACGACGACGAGCCGACAACAGACACGCTCGTGGATGGGTGCAGGAGCTGGCGCATGGCCAGCAGCTTACCCTGCTCGCTGGCAGTGTAGACCAGCTTGTGGGTGACGTTGGGCACGGCCGTGTCCTTGAGGCCGACAACAAGGCGCACCAGAGGGCGGGAGTCGTTCTCTGCGTCAGCACCGCCAGAGACTGTTGAAGCTGCTGTTGTAGACTTCCGCTTCAGCATTTCTTCGGCGACAAGCTCCTCAATGTTGGATGCCATGGTGGCAGACCAAAAGGTGGCGCGCAGGTCGGGGTGTGTGCAGGCCGACCAGATACCAAGGGTCTGGTCGCGGAACAAGGGGTCCAGCAGCACATCGGCCTCATCGAGAACTAGTGTGCGCACAGTCGGCAAGACCTCCTTGAGCTTGATTTGCTTCTTGAGATCGCCCTGGTGCTCGCGCAGGGTGTTAAGGAGCATCAGGGGTGTCGTGACAAGAATGTCGGTCCTTGTGACGGTGACCTTGACCGGCTTCTCCTTGGTCTCATCCTCATCTTCCTCGTCCTCATCCTCGTCTTCATTCTCGTCTTCATTCTCCTCCTCAGCATCGCCGGCCTTGTCGGTCTGCAGGCGCATGCCCTTGCGCATGTCCACCACGCGCACACCCGTTCCAACAGCCAACTTCTTGCCCTCGTTGGCAATCTGGTGAGCCAGCTCGCGCGTGGGTGCCACCACAATAGTATCCAGGATAGAGTTGTTCTTGCGTTTTGAACCCTTATCCTCCTCCTCGTTCTTGTCCTCCTTCTCTTCTGCTCTCCGCTTCAGAATTGAGTTGATAGCAGGCACCAAGAAGCTCAGCGTCTTGCCGCTGCCCGTCGGCGCCACAGCCATAAAGTCGATGCCCTTGCTCACATCCTGTTGCTCGCCGTCACCACCAAATGTCGTCTTGCTGAGGGCCAGAGCAGGGTTTAGCAGAAGCGGCAGGCTGGCCATCTGCACCTCGGTAGGAATCTTGTACAGCAGGCGATCGAGGTTGTCGGCCAAACGTGCCGACAGGTTGTATGTCTGGCGCAACTGCGAGAACGCGGTCAGCGGCTGTGGGAATAGCTGTTTCTTGGCATCATCCTTGGCCTGCTTAGTGGCCTCAGCCGCGGCCTCGTCCCGTGCCTTTTGGATCTTCTTGGCCAGCTTCTCCGTACTCAGCTCCTTCTTGTTTTTGAGCGCCCGCTTGCGCTGCTTCTCGACAACGGCCTCGGCAGCAGCCTCGGCAGCAGCGGCAGCGGCAGCGTCGACGACACCTTTACGGTCTGCCAGCAGCGTCAGCTTCAGGCGATGTGACCGCAGGATCTGGTGACACTCCTCCTCGTCGAGCAGAGCCGACTTCTTCTTCTCGATCTCGCGCTTCTGCTTCTTGGCCCGGGCCTTGTCCTTGGCCGGCTTCGGGTCGGTCTTGCGTTCGCTAAAGAAATCGAGCTCGTTCAAGTCGTCATCGTCATCTTCGCTGGAAGTGTTGTCATCGCTCTCGTCGTCGTCGGCAACCTCGGTAGTTGTGGCCTTGCGCTTCCGCGACTTCTTGAGCGCGACCGAGTCGTGGTACAGCTGCGGGTTGGCACTCGAGCCTGAGGACGGCAGAGTGGCTGCGCCGATGGGAAGAAAGTTGTTGTTGAAGCCGATACCGTTGGCTCCCTTGCCGCCGGTCTGCTTGGTTCCTCGTGAGAGGACTTTGAGAATATCCATGTTCGGTGGTATGTGGTCGAAATCAGATTAAAATCAAAGCAACGGGCGCCAGCAATTGTCCAAATTGGCTTACATGGAAAAAAAAGTTTATGGTGGCAGAAAAGAAGAGACCCGCTTATGTAATGATAACGATAAGAATGGTAGGGCGGTGTGCATATACATGCGCTAGCCCAATCTGGCCACAACACTGTAAGCCGAGTTGTCAATGAGTTGTTGCGGATAGGTCTCATGACTCATCCGGTAGGTCTAGCTTAGGTTCCAGATAGCGCTAAATAGGTTGCCACTTGGCATCACGGGGCATGAACTTGCCCCTCTTACAATCAATCACATTTCATACTTCGTTAATTAAGAGTCTCATCTTACCGATGAGCATAATCAACTTTACTTGAAATTCTCAATTTTTAAAATTAACTGAACGCCGGCTTTATAGCTATATTATTTATAATACTACGTAATAATAACTTAAAATACGATTGATAATATCGATAATACTTTTAATACGACTTTTAATTAATATTAACTTTGTTTACTTTATATCTTTATAAGTATTAACTACGTATTTTTTATTTTACTTTTTTATCTAGTAATACGGTACTTAGTTTAATAATTAATAAAAAAAACCCGTTTAACCCGTACTTAACTTAGTAATTAGTAAAAAAAACCCGACATTATACTTACTTTTACTTTATAATTTATTATAAAGTACGGTTTATAATATATAAATTTAATAAATACCGTTATAAATAACGATATATAAGACTACGTTAAAGATAATAATAACCGTACCCCGTATCTTAATCCCTTTACTTTAAATATTAATATACGCGCTTATAAAACTTTTAAAGTTTAAACAAAAAGTAAAAAAGCTGTCTAAGCTTAATGTCATGCCGATAAATCTTACCCTTATTAATTACGAGACCCCGAGAGAAGGCTTAAGTCTTAAGACTGCCTTATAGACGGGTTAGTTAGCTATATAAAAGCGACCTTATAAGCCGACTATAGATTCGGTAAAGAGTTAGGCAAGTGCTTAAGCACGTGACTACTAAAGGATCCTAAAAAGATTACGTAAAAAGAGGCTTAACTTAGCATCTAATCCTTACAATCGTTTAAATTTAGTAGGTCGTATAGACGTCTTTGTTTAAAAGCTTAAGAGAAGGACTTTTATATCGTTATTAAGAAAAGGGACGGAAAGGCCTAAACTTAGTCGACGGCGAGACGAGAGATAGAAAAAAAAAGGTATCGCCTCGATCGATAAAAAGAAAGACACGCTTTAAACCTTTACTAATACTATACCTACCTTTAAAAGATTATTACCGGATTTTTATTTAACTTATCTATAACTGCTCGACTAAGCTCCCCCCTACTATAACATTACATTTTTAAAACGTCTACCTTAAGCTTCCTTAAATATTTTAAAATAATGGCACCTCGTCGTACCCGCACGGCCGCTAGCGCGCGTAACGTTGCTTCCGATAATAGAGAAAGTCTTTCGGTAGCTTTTATTAGTAATACTATGCCCGGGACTTAAAATAAGTCCGTCGTTGCTTTAACGATAAATACTTTTAAAGACTTTTTAGAGGATCCGGCTACGATCTTAACTATAGATACTTTTAAGACTTTTACTTTAGTCTTACTCCGTTTTAATTTAAGCGCGATTGTCGAAGACGTTACCGACGATGTAATTAATATTTAGAGGAGTTTTACGTCGTTTTTACCTATACTTACGATAATTATAAACGTTTTATATAAAGTAGCGTTTTTAACGATAAAGACTAGTATCTTTTTCGAATAAACGGCTTTATTATAAAGTTTCTTTAAAAACTTTTATAATTTTATATAACGAAGATATTAACTTATCGAAAACCGCCCGATAATTTAAGATTTTAAGATTAATCGTTTAAGTATTTATAAAGCCTCCGATATTTTTTAAAAAAGAAACGAATAAAAAAAAACGATAAAACGAATATTTATTACCGCTCTTAACGCCTATATTTTCGACCGTTATAAGATTTTTACGGCACTCGGAAATATAAAGTTATCGTTTCCCCTTCGTTAAGAGGAATACGTAGCTAGCTTACCGTTAACCGAACGATTAAAAGCCCCGGATTCTTAACTTACTTTCGTAATATAGTTAAAAACACTTAATCTAAAAGCCGGTAATACTTTTTAAGCCGCGTTTATAAAATATCGGAAAGCGAAGTAGTTATTCGGTTAGACTTTTATAAAGTTTAATATTTATCTTAGATCGTTAAAAGCGAAGTTAGAATTAATGTTTTTTAAAACTACGGTAAATATATTTCTCCTCGGCTTAAACGAAGACTTATAAAATAGTTTAGTTATAAACGGTATTTTATTTAACTTTAATAAAACTAAAATAGTTATACGTATAAACGAAGTCTAACGTACTACGAAGTCTATTTAAAACCGCGCGAATAAAGACAAGTCTTCGTCTAAAAGAAACGTAGATTCTGGCGAGATAGCCGAATATAAAAATAATAAACGGTAAAAAAACTTTTAATATAAAGGCCGTAAGAATTATCGAAGCCGCGGAGATACTCGAAGAGGTTCGTTTTAAAGGGATATTAAAAGTAGTTCCGTAAAACGAAACAATTACTTTTTTACGTCGTAAAAAAATAAAGATAAAGGTAACTACTTTACTTATTATAAGCTTAGATATTTATTTAAAGATTATTATTAAAATAAAAATAAAAAAGTAGTAGCCGTATAAAGTATTACGACTTAAAAAGCGGGAAAAGAAAAAACGAACTAAATTAAAATTCTTTTTTTAATCCGCCGATATTATTAATAAAAGAACTACTTTTTATACCGGTAAAGATTTGTAAAAAGTCTAAAATAAAAGTTATTACGAATCTTAACTCGAACGTCGAGACAAACTTTATTAAATAATTGTTCGTTATTAAGCTTAAGCTTTATTTATTTTATTATATTATACTTAAAATTTACGTTACGAATAAAAGTAAAATAAAATAATATAAAGTTTAAAAAGTTTTAATAACTTTAATAAACGTTTATAATATTTTCCGTTATATAGTTTATTATTACGTAAAAGTTAATAAACTACCCGAAAATTACTTACTATTACTAAACGTACTAACTTTAAAAAAGCATTACATATAATTAAACGTTAATACGCGATTTTAATACTTTAAAGACCGTTTAAAAGATATCGTAAAAATCTCGGTTAAAAAGTTTACGAAATTAGCTTAAAGATTCTTTAAAGTATACGCCGTTATAACGTTAAAAGTAGATTTATTAAATAAAGATAAGGAGCCGCCCGAGTCTTTAGACTTCGAGCCTTCTCTCGAGTTCGTAGGATATAAAGATGTATTCTTTACGGGCCGCGAGCTACGCGTTTAATTTAAAAGCTTAGATTATAACATCGATTTATTACCGGATACCTAACCTTTATACGGCACGATTTACTTATTATTACTAAAAGAATTAAAGATTTTACGAAAATACTTAAACGATGTTAAAAATAAAAGTTAAATCCGAGATTCTTAAAGTTTAATTAAAGCTTTTATTTTATTTATACTAAAGCCGGATAGCTCGTTTAAACTTTATATTAATTACTACGAGTTAAACAAAATTACCGTTAAGAATCGCTACGTTCTTCTTTTTATTTACGAGATTATTAATAAAGTATAAAAAGCTTAATAGTTTTCTTAAATCGATATTAAAGATATATACTATCGTATTAAAATTAAAAAAAAAGACGAGTAAAAGACTATATTCCGCATTTATTATAAACACTTCGAATATATAATACTTCCTTTTAGTTTAATTAATATACTAGCTACGTTTTAAAGTTATATTAATAAAGCTTTATATAAACTTTTCGATATTATTTATATCTCTTACATCGACGATATACTAGTCTTTTTTAAGATTAAAAAGAAATATATTAAAAACGTTAAAGAAGTCTTAAACCGGTTATAGAAAGCTAAGCTATATACGAGCCTTAAGAAATGTAAATTCTTTTAAATAGAAGTTACGTTTTTTAAATATATTATATTTAAAGACGGAGTTAAGATAAATCCCGACAAAGTTAAAGCAATCTAAAAGTAGCTTTAGCCGGTTATATACCGAGATATTTAAATATTTATTAGGTTTTATAATTTTTATTAAAAGTTTATTAAGAATTTCGTAAAGATTAGCCGGCCTTTTAATAACTAATTAAACGGCATAGTAAAAGGCAAGAAGCTTAATAAAACGTAGATAAGTCTTATAAAAATCGTAGTATTTGAAAAGCTTAAATTTATATTTCTTACCGTACTTTTATTAATTTACTTTAACCCGACACTTTTAATTAAAGTAAAGACGGATGCCTCCGGGTTTGTTATAAGAGGTATACTTTTCTAATATAAAAATAAGAAGTAGCATCCCGTAACGTTCTAGTCTCGTAAATTTAAAGATACGGAAATTAGATATAAAACTTTAGATTAAGAGATGTTTGCTATTATTAAATTATTTAAGCAATAAAGGCATTATTTTAAAAGTATTAACTATTAAGTAAAAGTCTTATCGGACTATACTAACTTATATACTTTTATAAATATTAAAGTATTAAATTATAAATAAGCTTATTAATATATATATTTATCTCTTTTCGACTTTATAATTAAGCACCGTTTAAATATATTTAATTTAGTAAATAAGTTGTTTAAATAGCCTTATTTAAAAAACGAAGTCGATATAATTAATTATTTTAAGAAAATCTAAGAGAAAATAAACCCCCGCGGGGATATAGCGGGACTAGAAAAGATCGACTCCTTTCTAAAAAAAATAAAAACTTTAAAAATCTCTTTATCTCATCTCTTGCTTAAACTATTAAAACGTCCTATAGTATACGTAGTAACCAATTTAAACGGAAATCACTAAAAGTTTAAAAGGAGCCTTACTAACCCCGAAGATAAATAGTATTAAAACGAATTTATAAAGCAGCGGCTAACCGCCTAAGTTATAACGTTAACCGTATAAGATAATCACTTTATAAACTTAATAAGTGGCCTTATTATAACTAAAAAAATTTAAGCTACGTAAGTAAAAGACTCCGACTATTCTAAGAATATAAAAGCTACGGAAAATCCGTATAATAAGTAAACTAAAGATAAAAACCATTTACTCCGTTACCGAGAACGTATTTAAATTCCCCGCGACGCATTACTTTAACGTAAAATCCTACGTTTATACTATAATAGTCTAATTACTAAGTATTTTAAAATTAAAAAGACTGCTAGCTTAATTAAAATAAGATTTTATTAAAAAGGCTTATATAACTTCGTAAAAGATTATATTTAATTTTACTATGTTTATTAAGTAACGAAACCCCGGAGACATAAATTATATAGTTAATTACAGCCTTTTCTTATGCTTATAAAACTATAGCAAAAGATTGTAATAGATTTTATAACAAGTCTCCCTCTAATTTATTACCGAGGACAAAAGATAAACGTAATTTTAGTTATAGTTAATAAATTAACTAAGATATCCTTCTTTTTTCTTATTTAAACTACAATTAATACTATAAAGATAATATCTTTACTAAAACAAAAAGTATGACTAAAGTATAAGCCTTTAAAAAAAATCGTATTAAACAAAAGCTTTGTCTTTATAAACGCGTATTAAGAAAATATCTATAAGCACTTATAAATTAAAAGAAAGCTCTCTACAACATTCTACCCGCAAACCGACGGGTAGACGGAAAGAACTAACTAAACCTTCGAGCAATACTTACGTTGCTTTATTAAAGATGTATTAGACATATAGCCATTATTATTAAAAACTACTAAGTTTACGTATAATAATATACGGAACGAGTTTATCGAGAGCTTTCTTTATTAAATATTAATAAAATATACTCCGGACTTTAATATAAACGTTACGGACAACGCTTTTAAAGGAGGGGTATTAATAATAAGAAGTAAAATCGATAAATTAGTACGGGTTTAAGAAACTATTAAGAAGCATATAGCTAAGGCTTAGTTGATATAAAAAAAGTATACGGATTAAAAAAAAATCTCGATAAAATTCTTACAAAAAGACCGCGTCTTGCTATTAATAACGAATTTAAGATTAAAGAAACACTTACGTAAGCTTACGTTACGATTTATCGGACTATTTAAGATTTTATAAAAAGTCGGTCGATAAGTATATAGATTAACACTCCCCGACTAATATTAAAAATTATATAATATATTCTCGGTAACTAAGTTAAAGCCTTAAAAGAGAACGCTATAAGAGTCTATACTAATGCTTATTTTAAATAAAGACTTAAAACTTTATAAAGTAGAGGAGATCGTAGAAAAGAAAAGAATTTTTTTAAAAATCTACTACTTAGTAAAGTAAGTAAGGTAGTTATTGGAGTATAATTAATAGATTTTTAAGAGAGACATTAATGTTAAAGAAGTAATTAAAAGCTACGAAAAGAAATTATTAAAAAATAAAAAGTTAAAGTAATATTAAACTAAATAAAGATATATAAATTAAATAAATAAATAAATTACCGAAATAAATTAAGTAAAAGAAGCACTAAAGGATTCTTATTCCTCGTCTTAAATATAGTCGTTAACGGCTAAAAAAAACTTAAATAAAATAATCTATACTTTAAAGTAAAAAAAGTTACCGGGTTTTTAACGAGATAAGGTAAGAACGTTAATAAATAAGCCGCTTATACGGAGTACTACGCGTTGTTAATATATAACGGCGTAGTATTATTTCTAAACGTTAAAAGTTAAGCTTTTATTAATACCGTAAATTTTTATATACTTCTCGGCCACGCGTTATAAGCTACGACTAGCCTTTAAAACAATTAAGCGTAAGCCACGGCGAGTTTGGGTAGAATCGGCGTATTAGTTAGTATAAAGCTACTCGACTTAACGTACGAAACGAAAGTAAACGTTAAAGTCGCCCGTTAATATAGCTAATAGTTAAAAACGGTTAACGAGAAACTAAAAATAAGAATAAGATAAAACTTACGGGCCGATAGCTAGATTTAACGTACGTGTTGCTTTTATATTTAAAAAAATTAACGACCGAGTTATACTTATAATAAAAATTTACGGGCTCGCGCGAGAAATTGTTCCGTTATAGCTAAGCCCGGAAATAAGCTAAATACGGCTAGAGACGTTATACGTAAAGAACGTAAGCGTATTAAAGGTTTTCCTTTTTACGGATAAAGAAATTTAAAGTAAAGCCTTCGACTTAATTAAACTAAGAGGAAAATAAGTCGTTAAAACCCGCGGTAAGATTTTAAAAGCCGAGAAGTATAAAATCGTTTATAACGGTATCGTCGTTTATAAAATTAACCGTATTAAAATTAACAAAAGAGTCTATAAAAACTTTTCGATTAAAGTCTTTATTTTTAAAATTATACTGCTTTTTAAACTTTAAACTCTCCGCGGAAGCTTAACGAACGCGGGGCGACCGACGGCTTAATATAATACCTTAACGACGAGTAAAAAAATTAAAAGTAGCCGAGGCGTTATTAGTTTACTAACCGCGTATAAAAGTAAACGAGTTAAGAGTTTAAAAAAAACCTTAGTTTTAAGTCTTAGTCGGAGCGGCCGAAGACTTAGCTTTATTTTAAGCCTTATTTTTAACTTTACAGACTGCTAAAGCGGTAACAATAGTAGTTATAATAAAGTCGTCTAAGCTATCGTTATCTTTATTATCCTCTTCGTTATTATTAACGCTCTTCTTAAAAACGCCGACGGCGTTTTATAATACGCGTATAAAAAGATTTACGGCGGGAGCCGTTTCGTTAAAAGTCTTCTTTAAAGCAGATATTAAACGGCGAAAAGCTAGCTTAAAAATCTTATTAAAAAACGAGGAACTTACTTAACGGGCGGCGGCGCGATACTAAACGAAACTAACGGCGCGATTTTTTTTCCGAGATACGAGAGAACCGTTGGAGCCGTAAAGGCTTCGATTTTTATTAACGCGGCTAAACTTTTAAGTAGAAGGTATTATAAAAAAGCGGGTAAGAGAAAAGAGGTGTAAGGAAATATAATTAAAAAAAAATAAAAAAAAAAATAAAAAAAAAAAGGAGAATCTTTTTTTTTTTTATTTTAATAAAAGCGTTATTACTTAAATTTTTTTTAACTTTATTCGATAAATAATAACAAACATTATTAAAGTTGTTTTAACGTTTATATAATAAATATAACTAAAATTATTAATATTTTATTAAAGTATATATTATAAAAAAAAAAAGCGACCGTTAAAAGTATCGATACTACCGTTTCGGGAAATACTAAAGAATTAATATAATATACTAAATTAAATTAACTAGCTAATAATAAGTCGAGATTCTTTAAGAAGTACTACTTAATAAAGGGTAAAAGACCTTACTAAGTTTTTTATATTTAGCATAATTACCGGGGCGTAAGTTTATTCTTAAAGTCTTTAAAGAAGATTTATAATAATAAAAAGTAGCTCTTTTTTTTTTAAAGGTTTTAATCTTATTATAGGTTTTTTTTTATAGTAGTTTTTATTAAAGACCCCTATTAAAGTTATTTCCGGTCGATTCGAAACGAACGACTATAAAGAAGGGATAATTATTATACCGACAAATCTTACCTTTATTAATCACGAGACCCTAAAAGAAGGCTTAAGTTTTAAGACTGCTTTATAGACGGGTTAGTCAGCTATATAAAAACGACCCCGTAAGCCGACTATAAATTCGGTAAAGAGTTAAACAAGTGTTTAAGCACGTGACTATTAAAGGATTTTAAAAGGATTACGTAAGGGGAGGCTTGACTTAGCATTTAGTCTTTATAATCGTTTAAATCTAGTAAGTCGTATAGACGTCTTTGTTTAAAAGCTTAAGAGAAGGACTTTTGTATCGCCACCGAGAGGGGGGACGGAAGGGCCTAAATCTAGTCGACGGCGAGACGAGAGATAGAAAAGGAAGGGTGTCGCTTCGATCGATAAAGAGAGGGACACGCTTCAGACCTTTACTAATGCTATACCTACCTTCAAAAGATTATCACCGGATTCTTATTTAACCTATCTATGACTGCTCGACTAAGCTCCCCCCTACTATAACATTATACTTAAATGTTTAAATATATATCCGACGCCTTAAACGCCTTAATTAAAAAACTTTTAACCGACGACTTTATAAAATAGCTAGATTATATTAAAAACATTTTTTAAATAACTATAAACAGACTCCGTTTAAATATTAAACGAAAATACTAAGATATTATAAAATTAATATCTTAAACACCTACCGACCACATCGACTAAATCGAAACTTAAAACCAGATAATACGTAACTATAAAGCTAAAAACTTAATAAAAACAAAAGATTACAAAGAATAGTTCCTAAATCTTACGAATATAATTAAAGCTATACTTCTTAACTAACCTTTTAATTTTTTATCCGCAAATCGCGAAAAAATACGTACTACTAACCTATCTTTTAACGACGTAATAAACGACCTCCGACTCCGTTACGAGTTTTTACTTAAACACGGCCTCGTATCCGGCGTTATATTAAACACTAAAGTCTTTAAAACTAAACTAACTACTAACTACTTTAATAAAAACAACAACGGTAAACATAAGAAAAATAAAAAAAATAAAAAACAAAAGGCTAAGCGCGCTACATTTAAAAAGTGTTTCGTTTATAAAGCCGAAGCTTATAAACTCGAAGCCTACTAGTACTAACGTATTAATAAGCCGTTTTAGTTTAAACTTAATAAAATTCGTATAGCCGCTATTATTACTAAGCTTAAAAATCTTAACGACGACTTTATAAAACGTATTACTAAGCTTAAAAAACGTAAAGACTTATCGTCGATAATATTTATAAGTTTCGAAGACGTTTTTAACATCGTATAATATCTTTAAGCTAACGATTAATAAATCGTAATATACTTATTAAAAAACGACTTTACTTCTAATAATATTAAAGTATCTTTCTATTTTATACTCGCTTTTACTTAATATAATATACTTATAACACAATCTATTATTTATAATACCGGTATTTCAAACTATATTTTTAACTTTAAAGCTTCTTTCCTTAAACTTAACTTATACTAATCTAATTATAAAACCGTACTTACCGACGTAAGACTTACGTTTTTTTTCGGTATTAGCTTTATCGTACTTCTCGTATCCTATAAGTCTTAATATAATAGTACTACCTTACAAAATATTTATTTTTCACCTTCTTTTCCTTATAACTTTTTATCCGTTAAACGTTTCGCTACGTCCGGCATTACCCTCTATATAAACCGGAATACGCTTTATTCACACGGCATCCCTATCGCAAACGTACACACTCGTAACAACATCTTTTATATCACAACTCCGCTACCTTTAATAAACCTTACTGCCTTTCTATTTACTATATCGCATCGCGTAATAAAATCAAACAACCAACTTTAGCATAAAAGACTAAAACATCCCGGTAATAAAGTTCTACGGTATTTTCTTAATTACGTTATAAAATTATAATTCTCTTCCCTTTTTACGCTACTTATTTACGAAATATATATCTTATTTAAAACATATCGTATTAATAATAAAAAACGTCGTAACACATTATATCGTATCGGTAAACAACTCGTAGTCGATTTTTATAACTTTCTTTAATCCGTATTATTCTCTTTTATATTACTAGCTATCGACCGCGCTTTTAGTTTCGTCTAAGACTTTTATTTTAACTTTAGATCGGCTAACGCTATTAATCTCGCTTTTAAATAACTACTTTCTTTTATTATAATTTAACTTAATACTTTCTTTAAGACTATTAAGATAAATTAAAAGTTCTACGATTAAAAGCTATAAGTTCGTAATTTCTTTATTTCGTAAAGTATCCGGTTAATAGCCTCGCCGCCTTATACTCTAACTACGAATAAAGCTATGGAACGGTATAGTTAGATTATAAAAACTAAAACTCGTTACTTAGTTATCGCCTCTCGGCTATTAAAAGTCTTATAGCTTAAGATTATTTATATTACTACTTTTTTATATAACCGTACGTTATTATTTATTTTTAACTAAAAGACACCTTTTAAAGCTATCTTTAAATATAAACCCGACTTATCCGGCCTACGTATTCTTAAATGTAAAGCATACCTACTTACTAAAGATACTATACGAAAATTTAACCGCTTATATAAATTATAACTTAAAGTATAGTAAAGCTACTTTATAAAGTATAACGTTAGTAATATCTTCCGCGTTTAAGATCTTACTATAAGTTATATTTCCGTATATCGAAACGTATAATTTAACGAGACGTCGACTTTCGACTTTAATACCTCGTCGAATATATATAACCTTAAAAATAAATTAAACTTATACGCTTTAAATTACGTTTAATAAATCTATAATCTTTTATTACGTATTATAAAATACGAGCCGTTAATAAATATTACCCCTCTCTCTTTATTTAAGGCTTTTTTTATTAATATAACTCCTAATAGTAACCCCGGCATACAAACCTTCGTCTATTATCTTTTTATAGGCTTACTAATAATAACGGATTATAAAAAGACTGACTATACTTTTACTTAGTAATACGTATTTCTCGTTACGGCCGGATAAAAAAACGATAAACGTATTCTTAAACGTTAATATATCGTTAACAAAACTTTAACATATAACGACTTCTAAAAAACGCGTGACTTAAGTAAGTTATATTAAATATTATTACTATTATCGCCGGTATTTATTAAACAAACGCTCGGAAACTAGCTTTCTACCGACTAAAAACAAGCTATCTAAGACTACTTAGATATATACAAAGACTTTAAAACTTAAGTTATAATATTACATCTATTATTATCGGAACATTAAATAATTAACTATAAGTAGATTTTTACTTATAAGATAGACGCGGACGAATACCTTATTAAGTATAAAACACGACTTATCGTTCGAAGCGACTAGTATAAATACTTAAACGAAGAAACATACGCCGCGACATTCACACTCCGGTCCTTACGTATCTACTTAATAACGAATCTAACGCGAGTATAAAAGTTGATTAAGGATTATACATTAAGGCAATAGTCGATAGTCACTAATTAATTTTCAAAGGTAAGTATCGATATATATAAAGTCTAATCTATGCCTTCTACTTTTCGGATAGCCGGCTAGATAAATATATATATTTAAGTCTATAGAATCCCCGTAGTATATTAAAGGCATTTACGTAACTAATTATTTATCTATCTATTTACGTAGCGTAAAGTGTAATTTAGCGCTGGCCTTACGGCTAACGCTGCCTTAGCTCTCGGTAAGCCCCGGGGGTTTTCCGGGGCTGACTCAATTTAGCTAAGGGGGCGCGACGCTGGTTTAATTATAAGTAAACCCCGTAGATTTACCGGGGACTCTTTTGGCTTAGTTATCGTGCTATAACAACTATTCTTTTTTTAATAGGTGTCGTCCCGACGTTTTATAGAGTAAGATGTAGGAGGAAGTGAATAAAGCTTAAAGCAAACCTTTATAAGCAAATTTTTAGCAATTAGATAAAAATAAAAACTCTTTAAAGAAGAAAATATAAACTAATAAAGTAGGGGAGATACCGTAAATTTTACGGTAAATCTTTACTTTATATAAGGTATAAGTAATGTCTATTAATTAGTAGATTAACGTAAAGGTAAGCTAAAGGAAAAAGTAAAGTAAATTTACGTTTAGCCGAGATTTACGCCGACTACTTTAATAACTAATATAGCTAAAAAAAAGTCGTCGTTTTTAACGTTTACGGTTTTAAAGTTCTTTTTTACCTCTCTTTAATTATTATTAACATTTTCGGTGTTATAATTTATAGCTTTAATAATATAATAGTAAGCCTTTAATAGTATCTTTTTAGATTCTTTATAATAATTAACTAAATAGCCTAGTTTTAAAAAAAAGCGCGTCGCGGCGCGACTCGTTACTCGCGAGTCCGCCCGTTTAAAAAAAAAGATAGCGCTCGCGATTAAGCTTTTAAAGGAGGAAGCGACTGCCTTTAAAATAATTAGTTAAAACGGCGGGGTTAAAACCTTTATCGCTTCTTTTAATAGCCTAGCTTTAGCTTCGGCTAATAGAGAGAAAGACTCCGTTAATTCGCCGAAAGAAGCTAACTTTAAAAGTATGTTTATAGACTTCGAGGCCCGGTCGGGAGTAGCCGATAGTAGTAACGAAAAGATAAAGGAGAAGGAATTAAACGAAGAAGACGTAGTAATAATAGAGTCCGATGAAAAGGACTCGATTTTTTTTAATAGTAATAGCGATAATAACGTTATACTTTAAGACGAGGCCGATTATAACGGCGACGATTTCGCGCCGTTTTTTACTCTTTTATTCGATAATAAAAGTATAACGGTAATAATTATCGATAGCTTTTTATCGTTAAAGTTTAACGGCGGTTTTAATACGTCTACGCTTACTTTAATTACTAGCCCGGCTATAGTAATATTTCTTATAGTTTATAATACGTTATTATTATCGTAGCTTTTATAAACGTTACTTTACGCTTATTATTTTCGTGCTTTAACGGTATTAAAGCTATTTTTAAAATTACTTAAGTACGAGTTCCCCGTTAACTTCGTACGATACTTTTACCGGTCTTATTATAAAAAAGGTAATTACCGTTTAATCCCCGGCCTTTTAGCCGGTAACTTATACGTCTTTTAGTCGGTAACGACGGCTACCGTTACTCGCGTCGACCTCGTTTTAAACGATAGTTTAACCGAGCGCCTTTATAAGTATTGCCGCGCCGTAACTTTAATTATAAATAGTTACCGCCGCGTTTATAGCTTAACGGAGCCTCGGGCTAACTTAATAAGTAATATCTTTAGCTTCGTTAATTACTTACTTATTAATAACGGATTATAAAAGAAAGAAGTAGCTTATATTAATATAATTAAAGTTACGCGGGCCGTTTTAGCCCCGGCTTTATTAAGTCGCCCGTATTTATTACGTTTACGGCCGGAAGACTTTAAGTTCGCGGTTATAAAGGCTTAAGTAATAACTACCGTATAAGCCGTACGCGAGTACGTCGAAACGCGTTTAAACGGGGAAGAGGTAGACGTTTTTAATATAGAGTTAGCTTAAGTTTTAGCTTAAGAAATTTAAACTTTGCTACGTTTAATTCTTTTACTACCTTTTTTTTCGTAGTCTGTTAATAAATTTAACGCGTAGATATTATTTTCGTTTATTTATTAATTATATTTTAAAGGCTATCTTTTTTATTAAATTAAGTATAAGACTTTTTTTTTTACCGTTTTCTTGCCGTAAATCTTCTTTACTTTTTATTATTTAAAATCGTTTTTAAGGTTTAGTATTTAAAGATTCTTTAAGAATTCCTTTACTTTTCTTTAACGAGCTTAGTATTATTTTAGTAGGGTAATTAAAAAAACATTATATAGCCGGTCGTATTAATTAAAAAAGGCTAGTTTATACGTTTATTTACTTATACGTTCGAGTATTATAAAAGGCTCGATAAACTTAAAAGCTAGCTTTTTATATTATACCTTTAGCCTAAAGTTCCGGGTAAATAGTATAACTTAATCTCCTTTTTAAAATTTTATTGCTTTATGTTTTTTATTATAGTATTTTTTCTAACTTTCTTAAATAAACTATAAACGCTTCTTAGCTTTTTTTTTAAAGGCTTATAACTTTTAGATTCGTTAACTAACGGCCGGTACTTTTTTTACGCGAGAGCCGTCTTCAACGATTATAGTAAAGGTAAGTAAATAGTTTATAAATGCTTCGTTAAGTACTAAGTTAGTAAAAGAGTTAAGAGTATTATTAATAATAAACTATACTATTGGGAGAAGAATTGCCTATATAGCTTAATTATTTTATATAAAGCTACGTAAGTATTATTTAAGTACTTAATTTACTCTTTTTATCTACTTATTTATTTATAAATAAAATGCCGTCGACAATCTCTTTTTTACTTATAACTAGAAACAGAACTTATTTTAGTAACTACTCGTAAAGACAAGACCCCGATCGGAGACAATTCCCTTTAAAGGCCCGTACTTATTTAACACTTCTTTTATTAATAAGTTTATTAGTTCCGACGTTTTTAACGTAATTAACGTTAATAAGAATAAGCAATACTTAGTTAATTTATCGACTATAACTAAAATAATATCGTCTTCTTTATCCCCGTTAAATACCGGAGGAAAGCCCGTAATAAAGTCTATCGAGATTTTTTCTTAAGGCTAACTTAAGATCGGTAAAGGCTAAAGCGAGTTATGTAGTTAGTGTCTCCGAGTTTTTAAAGACTAGCATACTTTATAAAACTTTACGTAGTCTGTTATATATTTAGCTATTACCTTTTATCGAAACCTTCGTTTAATAAATATTAACGTACGTCTTTTTTTAAAATGTCTTACTTTTAAAGTATTATAGTATACTTCGAAGATAGCTTGCCGTAACGTAGCCTTCTTTAGTATATAGACTAAGCCGTTTTTACGGAGTAGTTTATTTATATTAATAAACTAAGTCTTTTAATTAAAGGCTTTATTTATTTATAATATCGTCGGCTAACTAATTGCCGGAATATAAAGACGTATTTTTATAACTACGGTACGCACCGTTTTTTAATATTTAAGGTTTGTTTTTTAAACGTTCTTAATTAAAGAACGAAGGTTATTAGATAACCCCGGGATGTTAAAAGAATCTATAACTATAATAATAGCCGTAACTTAAGTAAGTAGTACTTACTTAAAATATCTTTTTTAACGAGTCTTACACTTCTTACTTTTTACGTTTAAAAAGCCGGTAGTATTAACGATAGCATCGCCTTTACTACTTTACAATACTATAGTAACCGTTATTAATATTTAAGTGTCGTAGACTTTTTTAAACTACAAGGAATCTTTATAGATCCCCCGTTTTATCCCTTAGGTTAACGTAGCTTATATAACGTTAAGCTTACGCTTTAAGTTTAATAGTATAGTACTAAAGTTTATCTTTTGCTTAAAGTCGGGCCTTTGTAAGGCACCGTCCGTAAAGTTAGTAGATCCCGGCCTATACTTAACCTAGAATTTAAACGGTATAAGCTTTATTATTTAACGGGTTTATCGGCCGTTAAGCTTAGTTTACGTCGTAATTGATTAAAGGTTCTTATAGTCGGTTAATACTTCTACCGACTACGGCGTATTATTAAAGTAGTAACGTTATTTTTTAAAGGAGGCTATAATAACAAACATTTTTTTATCGAGAGTACTATAGTTAAGCTCGGCTTTTTTAAACTTTTTAAACTAAAAGGCGATTAAGTGTTACCGGCCTTTAAAAAGCTATAATAAAATTCTTATTATTATAAAGTCTAACGCGTTTATTTTAACCCGGTAAGAGAAATTAAAGTCGTAGTGTCTTAAAAGAAAAGCTAATACGAAAGCGTCTTTTAAAAAGTTAAATGCTTGTTTTTCTTATAGTTTTTAAATAACGTTCCCCGGCTTCTTTCTTTTTACTAAGCTTTTAAGTAAAACGTTAAAAGAAAAAGCTATCTTTATATAATGCTTAATAAAACGGCGGTAAAAGTTATAAAAGCTTAAAAAGACTTAGACGTTATAGTAAGTCTTAAGGACGGGCTACTTTTAGATAATAACGATACGTTTAAAGTTTATAAAAATTCCTCGGGGAGTAACGATGTAACCTAAGAACTTTACGGTTTTTTAAAAGAAAACGTACTTCTTAAGACTAACGTAAAGCTTAAACTTATTTAGTCGTTTTAAGACTTGTTTAACGTATTCCTCGTGCTTTTTTCGGGTTTTAAAGTAAATTAAAATGTCGTCTATATAAGCTACGTACGATAAGTCGAGTAAGCTTTATAAAGCCGTATAAATATACGTTTAAAACGTAGTAAAAGTATTGGTTAAGTTAAATAGTATAACGGTATACTTATAATAACTATATCTCGTCTTAAACGTAGTCTTCTACTTATTTTTTTTTACAATACGAAGGCGATAATAAGTATCTTTAATATTTATTTTAGTAAAATACTTAACGCTTTAAACTTTAAGCATTAAGTCGTTAATTAAAGGCAATGTATAACGGTTCTTAATCGTAATACGGTTTAAGCCTCGGTAATTAATATATAGTCGTAACGAGCTATTCGACTTTAGCATAAAAAAGATCGGGGCGCCTATAAGGCTTTTAAATTCCCGGATCTATCCTTTCTTTAAAGCCTTTTTAAAGTAGTCTTATAAGATTAAAAGTTTCTTTAACGAAAGCGGGTAGATTATACCGTATAATAACTATATATTAAATATTAAGTTAATATAATAGTCGGTTATAAAATAAAGTAGTAAAAGATCCGCCTCCTTAGTATCGAATATATAAAAGTATACGTAAAATTTTTATAAAATCTATAAATAGACTACGAGTAGTTTCTCGAGTTAGCTTTCGAAGCTTAAAACTTTAATTAAGACTATTATATATACTCGTATACTTTATAAAATCTCCCGCGTAAACTACCGGGGTTTTAATAAAGTAATATTTTATCGTTTTAAAAAGAAATATTATAAAAAGTCGTTCGGCGTAAAGTTAACTCTTATCTCCGCTAGCCTCGGCATCTTTAAAAGTATAAAACAGTCGGTAGGTGATCGGGTTACTACTATATAAATCTTCGTAATATCCTTTTAACGGCCTCGGCTATCTTATAGCTTAAAAAAAACTTTTTAAGACTTATACGTTTTTATAAAAATCTGCCTAATCCCGTTAACGCTTAACGGCGATAGCCTGCTTTTTTTTAAAAAGTTAACGCGGGCGAATTCGATCTTTACGATATCGACTTTTACGTATATATCGAAGCTTACTAAGATTATAGCATCGCGGTAGTTTTAAAGCTTACTTATTATTATAAACGTTACCGTAATAAAAACTAACGGGGGCGGCTTTAAGTTAGTAGTATTTAAGCCGCCTTTTTTTTTCTTTTATTTTTATCTTACGAGGTTGTTTTTAACGTTTCTTTTTACTTAATAGATATAATATTAACGGCCGGCGGTTTGCTAGCGGCTAAGTTACGGTAAGTGGTTTTATAATATCTTTTCTTACTATAGTAAAAGTAAGTAATATTAAATAAGGTTATAGTAGTTAGCTTACTACGCTCGTTTTTATTACTTTTTCTTTTATCTTTATCTTTACGGTTACTTTTAAAATTCCTCGCGGAACCTTTAAAGCCGTTAACGCTTTAATTCTACGCCGTTTTACGGTTTTTATAAAACTAACTTTAATTATTAAACGCGCCTTTTTTCGCGGAGCGGTAAATTATATCGGCCTTTTCGATTACTTTTTATAAGAAAGAACGAAAGGATAAGCTTATAATAAATAATTAAGTCTATAGCTTAAGCTTAAAAGCTACGAAAAATTTACTTACTTTAAAAGCTTTTAATAACTAAAGCATTTTATTCTTTAAAATACGGAAATAGTTTTTTAGCTTTTAAAGTTAAAGAATGTTAAAAAAAAGAGCGAGGTATTACGAGATCGTAGTTAATTACGTATCTTTAGCTTTTAACTTAACTTAATTTAGTTATATAATAAAAGCTATTTAAGATTTATAAGCCGTAGCTTTCTTTACCGGCTTTAAATTAACTAAGTAACTATTTTATTAATCCCGCGTTTCGTTTTTAAGTACGTAGACTACCGCGCTTACCTTAAAGTCTTTAAATTTATAATAAAAGGGAGCTGCTTAAAAGTAGTTTTTTACTTAACGCCTTTAAACGTCTCTCTTTTTATAAGTCGTTAATAACTTAAGCTTAAAAAAAAACGGAAAGTAACGATCGCGACAACGGTTAAATCTTTTAAGAAAACTACTTATACCGGATCTTTTAACCTCCTTTACGTTAAAGTTATTAAAGTCGTTAGTTTAGCTTACGCCGACTTAAACGCTCGCCGTAAATAAAGTAGTTAAATCTTCTCTCGCCGAAGGTATAACGTCTTTCGACGGGAATAAGTGCTTTATTATCGTATTTAAAAGATTATCGCTTTTTTCGCGCCGGACGGCTTTCGTTATTACTTAACGTTAAAGTCGTTTAATAATATCTTAAATCGATTAAAGGATTAATTCGGTCGGGGAGGCTTTAAAGGCTCTACGGGGATTCCTTTAAAAGTCCTCCGTAACGACGCTCGCTTAAGTTAATCGAGTATCGACTTTTAAAGACTCGTTACGGCCCGTTTAAGCGGGGCTTAAAGTCTAAGTCGATAGCCCGGCGCTTACCGCCGGGACCGTATTATTCGAACGGGTAGCAATTATTTTATATTGTCTTAATAAAGTATAGTAAATAGATTAAAATTATAAAAGTTAATTAAGGATTATATATTAAAGTAATAATCGATAGTCACTAATTAATTCTTAAAAGTAAATATCGATATATATAAAGTTTAATCTATGCCTTCTACCTTTCGGATAGCCGGTTAGACAAATATATATATTTAAGTCTATAAGATCCCCGTAATATACTAAAAGCATCCACGTAACTAGTCATCTGTCTATCTACTTACGTAGCGTAAAGTATAATCTAGCGCTAGCCTTACGGCTAACGCTGCCTTAGCCCTTAGTAAGCCCCGGGGGTTCCCCGGGGCTGACTCAATCTAGCTAAAGGGGCGCGACGCTAGTCTAACTATAAGTAAACCCCGTAAATTCACCGGAGACTTTTTTAGCTTAGTTATCGTACTATAATAACGAGCTACGATATTTATTTAATTAAACGTTATTAATGCCTACGTCTACGCTAAGCTTAAGAAACTAGTATATATAAAACAACCTTTTAGTTTCTATAACGGCAATATCTTCGAGCTTCGTAAAGCCTTTTATAGCCTCCCATCCTTAAGCCGCCTTTAAGCTAATACCTTAAATACTACTCTTATAAACTTAAGTTTTAAACAAATAAAACATAACTTTTATATATACCGAAGCAACGGCATCTCTTTAATCGTCTACGTAAACGATATTAATATTTTATATAAACTAAGCTACGAACGGGCTGCCTTTAACTTAATCGTTAATATTTATAATAAATATAAACTATTTAACGGCGAATAGATATATTAGTTTTTCCGTCTTAAAGTCCTTTACTACTTTTATTATACTACTATTAATTAAACTTCGTATATCGAGTAACTTACGAAAAACGTGCTTAACGATACATCTTTTAAAACCCCTCTTCTTACAAATTACTATATTATTCCCTTTTTAAAACAAGCCACTCCCTAAAATATTAAGTCTTTTTAACGTAAACTTAAGGGTTGCCTCTAAGTATCTTTAATAATACGGCCGGATATCTCGTTTACGGTCTTTTAGTTAGCTTAAGTTATTAATAATCCGTCTTTAAATTATATCGTTAAGCTAATATAAGTCTTATAATACTTACGTATCACTAAGTTAAATATCTTTCGATTAATAACTAATACTACTCTTAAGCTATAAATTTACGTAAACGTTTTTTTCGTTAATAATACTAACTTCACTATATTATAAAATTTCTATACCATACTATACGGTTCGCCTATTACCTAGCATATAAACAAATAATAAACAGTAATAACATCTACTACTAAAGCCGAACTAATAATATTAATACAAAACGTAAAAGAAGGCTTTTATATTCTATAATACCTTATTAAACTCGGACTACTACTATCTAAACTACTTAATCTATTCTATAATAATCAATCAACTATACTCCTCGTTACACAGCTTACTCGCCTTCTTAAGTCAAAACTTAAACATATTAATATTTATAACTATTAGTTACGATAATACTACTTTAATAATCGTATTACTATTACTTATATTAAGTCTATTAATAACATTATAAACGGGTTTACTAAAACACTAAGTAAACCGAGTTACTAACGCTTTAAACATTAAATCTACGTACGCTTACCTCTTAACTTACTTTAAGCTTAACCTTAGCTTAATTTATAATTCTTATAACGAATATAATAACATCCCCCCCGCCCACTTAATATTTCTTTTCTATTCTTACCTTTTTCTTTATAACAACCTTTTTATTACTTATTAATAACTATTATATAATCTTTTTATATTATAGCACCTCGTTTTATTTATAATCGTACTTACCGGCTTTTTAAAGCTAAACTAACTAAACGGCTCGAATCTATATTTAATAACCGTTTTTTTAACTCCGACTTACGTTTATAACTCGTAAACAAAACCGTTAAATTAATAATATCTTTTAACTTTAAGAAATCGTTTACTTAAACTATTACTAATAAAGCTTTTATTAAGAAAATCTATAAATACTCAGAGCTTAAAGAAAAAAACGAAGATTAAAAGTTATAACTTTTAATATACGTTACTATTTTAGCCGTTAAAGTTTTAAATACTTACTTTCGTTATAAAGATAATATTATAAATTTACTTATTAACTTTAATATACGTTACTTACTTACTTAATATTTTATTACTTAATCGGCCGTTATCGACGATAATATTATTATTAACACCGTCGACGAATCTATTATCTTTACTATAAATACCCCGGCCGATATTAATTAAACACCTTATATACCTAGCTTTTAACGCCCGGCTACTCCGCACATAAACATATAAACGGCCGCCTATTACTACTAAACTACAGCCGCCTTTACAAAGATTAATAATACTTTAGCTATATCGCTTAATCGCCTAGTCGCAGCCGTGAATGCTGTCCATAAAACTCTCAACGCTAATAACGACACTAATAACGAGCCAATTAATTTGTCATTCCTTAATTACTAAAGTTCACACCCTTATGCTTTTACCTATATCTTAACTCCCAACCAAAAAAAAAAAAAAAAAAAAAATGCGGATAGGTCTCATGACTCATCCGGTAGGTCTAGCTTAGGTTCCAGATAGCGCTAAATAGGTTGCCACTTAGCATCACGGGGCATGAACTTGCCCCTCTTACAATCAATCACATTTCACACTTCGTTAGTTGTCAATGAGTTGACAACTGGGTTAACAATAGTCAGGTGAATGTGGTTTTCCGAAACTTTATCTATACATAAGAACGCAAAACTATTTTCTTCAGTATCTAGTCTTTAGACATGAATGAGATAGAAGCTTTAAGGTGAGAAACCTAATCTATCAATGCAAAATAAATGATAGCTTAAATAAAGTAAAAAATAAGAAAAAGAAAAAGAAAAAGAAAACAAAGCAGCTTTGAGTGAAAGCTTTGTTTCAATCCAAGTACAGTCCTAGCTCTCTTACTACGATCTAGAGGGGTGATGTCCGGTCTATTTCCTACACAAATCACAGCTGGAAACTCGACTCTAGCCTGACCAAGATAGCAACCCCTCGCAGCTTAACGCATGACAAGATGCATTCTTACGTGTTCACGGCCTACCAAAACATGCCAAGATAATACCACCAGAAAGCAGAAGCCAGAAGCAACAAAGCAGCATTGTACAACTTGCTTTGAAAAGTGCCTCGTCAGTAGAACCTCACTTTCAAGTCTGTAAATACTCAGCACAACTATCTTTGTGAAGCTTCCATATATCTCCGATTTTGTCCATTCAGTGGAATAAATACCGAACTTACCAGCAAATGCACTCGTAGTTCCGTTGTTATGACTGACTCGATGTGAGTAGTAGAACGAAAAACGTGTGCCGTCTGCCGTAGCTCCACATCCTTCACAGCTGAAAACCAACAAAAGAGGGGGCAACTAAGCCCAAGCAAGCCCCACGAGACGTCATCAGCTCGCGCTCTGGCACGCTGCTTCTCGACGGAGTACCACTACATGCCTCTCCTATGCAGGGAGAAACAAAGCTTCCGATCGCAACACGTCGACTGAGACAAGTAGAAATAGGCCGCCAGCTTTGAAACAATAATGGGTTAAATTATACTCTTTCGATCATTTTAAATTTTAAATTTTTAACATTGAATGCATATAATACAGCCTCTTCGGACATACCTGCCCCTCGATCTGCTCAACTGAGCTTCTCTCCCCGCTACTCACATTCTCCTACAAACCGTGAACTATTCAACCCATTCAAACCATACGAATCAACCACAATGTTTGGCAGAAACGACGACGACAACAACAGCCAGGGTAAAGTTGACTACTTTATTTCTGACTAACATATTCTAACAATTCAAGAGTACGGCCGCCAGCAGGGTCAGGGTCAGAACCAGGGCTACGGTGGTAATAATAACGAGTACGGAAACAACAGCAACAACTACGGCAGAAACCAGGGCCAGAACCAGGGCTACGGTGGTAATAATAACGAGTACGGAAACAACAGCAACAACTACGGCAGAAACCAGGGCCAGAACCAGGGCTACGGTGGTAATAATAACGACTACGGAAACAACAGCAACAACTACGGCAGAAACCAGGGCCAGAACCAGGGCTACGGTGGTAATAATAACGACTACGGAAACAACAGCAACAACTACGGCGGAAACCAGGGCCAAAACCAGGGCTACGGTGGCAATAACAACTACGAAGGCAACGACAACTACGGCGGTCACAACAACAACAACAACAGCAGCAGCTACGGCAGTAACCAAGGCAGTAACAACTACGGAGGCAACCAGGGTGAGCAGGGCAGCAACTCCAGCTACGGCGGCGGCAACTACAACGGCGGTAACAGCAACTATGGCGAGAGCAACAACAACTCCAACTACGGAGGTAACAACAACAATAACAACAATGGTGGCGGCAACTCTGGCTATAACCGCCAGGACGACGATGACCTGAGCGGTGCTGCACACGCGGCTGCCCAGCACGGCAGCGGCGAAAGCTCCAACTTCTTTGCCAATATTCTCCAGCAGATCAGTGGCAACAAGAGCCACCTGGCCAACCAGGAGGTCGATGAGAGTGGTAGGCAATCTTGTTACATTATATCAAACCAGATGCTCTTTGCTAATATATAAAAAGCCGCCGTCCAGAGCCACCAGCAGTTCTTTGGCGGCGGCAGCAGCAGCAGCAACCAGCAAGCCACCTCGAGCGGCATGGGCAGTGCTGCCGCCATGCAGGCGCTCAAGATGTTCTCGGGCGGTTCCGGATCGACTGCGTCGAGCGGCTCGCAGAGCCAGTTTATCGGCATGGCCATGAGCGAGGCGAGCAAGCTGTTTGACAGCCAGAGCTCGCAGGGCAATGTTGCATCGGGCGCCAGTAAGCAGTCGGCTGTGCAAAAGGCGGGTGAACTGGCTCTGCAGATGTACCTCAAGAACCAGGGCGGCGGCAGCAGTTCGTCGAGCAGCGGCGGCATTGGCAGCCTGCTGAGCATGGCTAGCAAGTTTCTGTAGATGTAAGGAGCTGATTGTTGATTATTCAAAAATAAATATTACGTTTGTGTAATAAAAAAAAAGTAGCATGCCAAGAGATATTATCTGATCTAGTTACTATTTCTATTTAACCTCGGGAAGACAACACTGGAATTTGCCGCAAGGCTGACAGGCGAGCAACGTTGAATAATGAGGAGTAGCTATGATTCTCGGTCAAGGGATTGGCCTGTAGATCTTTCCGATGTACTCAAAATCCGGGGTAAGGTGGTAGACGAACCTCGGCAAGTCGACAACACGACTAGCGTCGCGCGGAGCTTACATGGTATAAATATGCAGCGATAACGCTCATTGAAGTTTCGTTCTTGTTATAAATTGTTTGTCATAGATACACTCGATACCAAAATGACAGACAAAAAGGTCGAAAACGAATACGCAACGCCCTTTCCGGGCTTTGACATCCCCGCATCATCGTACGCCGCCGAGACCCGTCTCCCCGAAATCCAGTTCAGACACCACCCTACTGAATCACCCACCGTGACGCCAGTGATTGTCGTCATGCTCCACCGGCCACAGGCTAAAAATGCCTTCACGTTGACTATGGCCCGATCGCTCGTTACGGCGTTTGGCCTCTTGTCGAGGGATGACCGCGTCAAGTGTGTTGTGCTGACGGGTGGCGACCCCGAAAACCGCGTCTTTTGCGCCGGTGCTGACCTCAAGATTGGATTCAGTGCAGGCAGTGCTGCGAGCAACCCAAAGCCAGAGGAGTTTAGAGACAATGGAGGCATCGTGTCCCTGGCGATTTACAACTGCCGCAAACCAGTAGTGGCTGCGCTCAACGGCAGCGGCGTTGGCATCGGCATAACCATGACACTGGCCGCCGATATTCGCGTTGCCAGCAGCGCACCCAATGCAAAGTATGGATTTGTATTTTCCCGCCGCGGTATTGTTATGGAAGCGAGCTCGTCATATTTCCTGCCTCGTCTAGTGGGCACATCGGCAGCTGTGTACCTGACGACGACGGGTGCAGCGCTGCCTGCTTCGCACAAGATGCTGTCGCCGCTATTTGCCGAGATTGTGCCACCCAACGAGGTGCTACCGGTATCTCTCAAGCTGGCAAGCGAGATTGCAGCGACGACAAGTACGGTGAGCACACGCCTGATGAAGGACTTGGTGGTGCGTAGTGTCAGCTCGCCGGAAGAGGCTCATCTACTAGAGAGCGCTTTGTTGTATGAGCGGTTTGGCAGTGCCGATATGCGTGAGGGTGTGGCGAGTTTTAAGGAGAAGCGGCCACCACAATTTCCCGGCAGTCTCGAGCGAGACCAGCTGCCGGCATGGCCGTGGTGGGATACGCAAGTTCTAGCCAAAGCAAACGAGAGGGCAAAGCTGTAATAGGTTCTTCCCGTATGAAATGCATGATCATCAGCCAAACACCACGATAAAAATAGCATAACAAGATGACCAAAATTATACTTCATTTGTAGTAAAGCACCCATGATGAAAATGAGGCTATCGTGTATGGTTAAGCAGAAACCACTAGAATGCAACAACAAGATATACGACAGCATAATCTAAAAGGAGTGGAATGAGTATCCATGAGTAAAACATATGGCATACAAGAAAAAAAAGGAGGTAAAGGAAAGAGAAGCCAGAAACCAGAAACCAAAGAAAACCCCCTCGAGAGAACATATTCGTGTACATTGTTCGAACCCATGCACCAGCCATGAAAGAAGAAATATAAAAATAAAATAAAAACCCCGAGACCTTCCCGTGTATATATGAGGCAAATAATCCGAAATGTACACCTATAAAGAGATACAGTAACGATGACAATAACTGAAAGGAAAACACAAAAAAAAGACCAAGACAAAATAAAGCCCTTGTCGTATACTGGACATGATACATATTAAAAAGAAAACGAAACGTGATAATAATGCAGGACACATTCCGGGGGCAGAACAACAGAAAACAAGCGGAGGCTAGGTAAGAAATTAATGAGAGACAGAAAAGGAGACGAGTGAAATAACAAAAAAAAAAAGGAAGTTGAATGAAGAGAAAAGAAGAGGAATAGAAGGAGAATAGAAGAGAACAAATATAAGGAGCAAAAGAGAAAAACCAAAAAGCAAAAAGGAAAGAAAAAAAACATTCTCCACAACTCTACAACATCTCTGCTGTTTCGTTGCTAAAGTCTGCAAAAAAATAATGCATAGACTCGGATGGCGCGATTGAAAGAGAACTGATCGATGTCGAAACGGCTACCTTTCTCTCTTTTTTACTTTTCGGTTTCCAGCTCTTCCCTCCTTCGCCTCTTCAGTTGCCCCCGTCTGTAGTAAGTGTTGCAGAGCGTGTGGTCTGCTGGGCCCAGTATGCCAAGCGCATGAAGTCCCAGTCCCTCATTGTCCGCAGATAGGATGCTGGGACGTTATGCTAGGAAACTTGGCTTCCAACCATTCCTTTTCCTTGTATCCCTGCTGGTGGCATGCGCTGCAGTGTGTCTTGGGTCCGCCGGGTCCCGTCAGCCACGAGTCTGAAGATTGGATGCCATACTCCCTGCAGACAGAACGTTTAAGCTAAGTGCCCGCTGAATCGGAACGAGCTTTGTCTTTTCACTCTTTCTCTTCCAGTCTTCCCGCATGTCGTATGTGCTCGAAGTGACGTTGACCCGCCAGGATTCGCGTACCCTTTGTCTGGACACATAGTTCCACAGCTTCCGCAGATATTCACGGCAGCACATTACACTATGCCTGCTGGCCCGTTATTAGAGACTGGGCCAGCACCGGAGTTGCCCATAGACCCAGGCGGCGCGCCGGCAAGAGAGCCGGGCATCGCCATAGCGGCTGCTTTTTTCTTCTCCTTCTTCTCCTTTTTGGCCCACCTGAGGCCGCACGCATTACAAAGTGTTTTGGGCCCGCCGGGTCCCTTGCGCCATTCGGGCGAGTCCAGCGTACCGCAGTCGTTGCATACATATTCGTCGGCGACCCGCAGCTTCTTCTTCTTATCGCTAGCCACGACAGCTCCTGCAGATCCCGACATGCCGCCCCGGTCGACGCGGTTGGCAGAGATGGTAATGCCAGCATCGCCCTTGATGAGGCGTGGGCTCCGGTTGCCTGTTGAGAGGCCCTTGCTTCGCTCGCCCTCGGCGTAGTATAGGCCGGTGAGCAGGGATATTGTATTAGCTGCCGATGGTCCACCAGCACCAACAGCGGCGCCTGTACGCTTTCCACCTGCAGTCACTGTCGATGACGATCCTGCGATACCAGCAGCGGTACTGTTGACATCAGGGGCGTCTGTCTTGCCGTCATTGTAGCGCATCATTTTATCGAGCAGTGAGTCGGACTTGTGTGCCGAGCTACCCTCGAGGTTTTCGCGCGTCAGGGCAGGGTTTTGGGCGATCATGTTCTTGAACTCCTCGCTGGACATGTCTGCCACCCTTTGGGGAATTCCTCCAGCCAGGCTGGCGGGCAGGCCACCTGAGATTCCTGCTGGACCCATATTTAAGCCGCCAGTAGATGGAGGCGGCATTGAATTGCTGCTGATGCCCGCCCGGAATATAGTGGCAGGTACGCCCGTTGCACCAGATACGGAACCTACCAGGCCGTTGTCCGACGCCCCCAGGTCTGACCGTCCGTCAACACTAGGACGCCAGGTGTTGTTCCCTTGACTATGTGCTAGATTATAGGCCTGGCTCTCGTTCTGGGTATGTGACTCATCATCGCGGTCTTCAGATTCCTCCTCCCGCCGAAGATCATCAATACGTCGCCGTAGCCGCTCATTCTCCATCTTGTGCTCCAAGAAGGAGTCTAGCAGGCTGGTGTTCTTCGTTGGGTAGGGACGTGCCACAAGGAAGACTGCCTGGCAAAAAGGCGACATGTTGGCCGTACTGCGGGCATAGCGTGGTGACGCAACGTGTGCGTGACCAACAACCTCAACAATGCAGTATGATTCAGGACCAGTAGTGCTCTCGCTACCTTCCATATCCTTATCGTTGGTCTCTCCATTTGTAGCGCCGTTGACATATTCGCCATTGCCGCCAGCTCCGTCGTCATCGCAGCTGGCTTTGCCACTCTCCAGTTCGACATTCTTTGGCTTGTAGTTTCCCTTGCGTATGCGCATGTACAGGCGCAGTTGGGTGCCAGTGGCGATACTGGAATTGAGATCCGCCAGGAAGACAGCCTGGTCGTCCCGGTGGACAAGCTTGTCAAGTGACAGGCCGACTGCGGCCTTGGTCGAGTATCCCAGGGTGGATGCGATGCTTGGCGAAGCAAACTTGATGCGCTGGTTGCTATCAATGATAAGCAACACGTCACGCATTTCCTCGACGAGTTTAGCTGTCCAATCCTTGCGACGCGTAAACTCGGTTAACGATGCTGTCGGGTTGGCTGCTGCTGCTCCTGCTGTCCCTGCTGCAGTTACTGTAGATGAGTTGGATACCTGGATGAACTCATCGACAGGTTGTGGACCGCCACCGGGTTCGTTATCACCGCCCGGGCCGCTGTCACCGGCGCCCACATCGAGCATATCCGAGTCCTTGTCTGGGCTATCGTCTGCGGCAGTGTTGGAGCCCGGGTTGGTTGGGGTCGCAGTAAAGTTTGGCGGAATTGAAGGAGGAAACATGGACCCAGGGGCACCGGTTGGAGGAGCGAGGCCGGAGTTGGCTGTCCCAGATGTCTCGGCGGGATGGGAGTCGAGCATGCCTGGGATCTGGGCGAAACTATCGAAAAAAGACGGGTTGTTGAGGTACGCCATGATATCTGCGTCGGCGTCCTGTGTGGACTGGGGCACAGCTCCCTGGCCGGGTAGTGGCATATGTGGCATCTGTGCCATCTGTTGCATCTGTGCCATCGGATTCATTTGCGTCATCTGGTTCATTTGCTGCATCTGGTTCAATTGTGGCATGTGCGACATTTGACCGGACATTTGGCCAGGTATTTGAAGCGGTACTTGGCCAGCCATGGCCGCAGCCATGGCCTGGTCATCGCCCATCATATTCTGGTCTTGGTTGCCATTGTGGCTGGAGTAGCCATAAAATTGATTGGTAAATTGCTGATTGGACATTTGGTAGAGGATGCTGTTGTAGAGATTGTAGAGATCTGGAAGGAGTTGTCGGGAATTGTAGATAATTGCAAATGTGAGATTAAAGATGTAGCCAAAAAGGGCATCGAGACGGGCTGCAAAGTATGGGCAGTATCGCAGAATTAAAGATAACCGCACACTAATGGAAGCAGAGGGAGACGGAGACGGCGCGTCGATGTCGCTGAGTGTCGGCTGTGCCGAGAAATTGAGATACACAGGGCCTTACGGAGGCACATGCTCTGCTAGAGAGACGACAAGGCGCGAACTATCAGGCCCAGAGAGTGGCGGCCAGATGTGGGCTGTAGATTGCGATGGTATGGGGGTGGGAGGAGGACGACGGAGGGAAGGGTAAATAAATAGAGACTGGGTGGCCTGAGCCTGATGGGCTGATGGGCCGATGGACGATACGAAGATGTGACGATGCGATGATGTCGGACCAGGAGCCAAAGAGATGCCGTAATGGAAGCTGGCTAGATACGATAGCGTGGTCTCCAAAATCTGATGTCGGCGGTAGTGTCGGACGACCAGAAGACGGACGTCAACGGGAAGAGATTTGGGGATGTGTGATCTAAATGATTAGATGCTTGAAGCTTTGTTAAGATGTCTCGAAGGCTGCAATGGACAGTTAAACTAATACCAAAAATTAAGGCAATTATTTGAGAAGATTCGAGGTTGACGAAGGTTCTCGGAAGAGGAAAGTACCACCCCTCGTTACTTTTTCCCTTTCTGGCTCTTTCCCTTTCTCTTGGTGCTAGATACTTGCTTCTTTCCCTCTTTGAGTAACAGTACTTTGTACAAGCTGGTCCCCTCCCTGGATGGGCTGTAATATCCACTATAAATTTATCTAGCGGGAGGGGAGCTTCTAATAGGTGGTCTAGGCAATTTCTTGGAGTCTGTGTTGATGCTTGCTCTTAGCCCTTACCGATGCTGGAGCCCTGGGATTAGCTATCGCATACAAAGTAAGATACAAACTCTACAAATATTTACACATACGTCGTTATTAGCTAATCGTGAGTGCGTTGAGGAAGGTACGATAGAGGCAGTACTTCATTGGCCGCTCTTTCCTTGTTTGCCCATCGTGCTTGCACCTGCCGTTGAGCTTGTGAGGGCTTCGAGTTAATTTCGCGGGTACACGGCACTACCCACCTGTAGGGCAGTCACTGGCAGCTAGCAGCCACAGTGAGGCTGCGCTGATCCGGAGCTTATGCCCCGGTGCCTATTAAACAATTTGGCTGCTCCCAATACTGACCACAGGCACTGCAACACCACACTGTAACCTGTGTAGTGAAAAATAGTGCAAAAACAACGCGAAGAAAACCATCCTGATATCAGCCATCAAACACTATACATCAAGTGCCAACCATGCACACAATATGTACAAGTAATGATGCATGTCTCGTGTATGTTTCTCAGCTTTTCCCTCTTATTTTCCGATTCCCATCTCTCCCTAGCGACTTGGCCATCGGAATTACAGAAAAACAACACACGTCCACCCGTCAAGCCTGGATCTTGAACAAATTCCACTCAAAGGGTTCACATTTGATCGGGAAAATGCTTCTTCTTTGTTTCAGATCCAGGGACCAAAACCTATGTAATAAGCGAACTCGGTTAATAGGCGGGATCTGTAGAAAAAGAAGAAGAACGGGGAGGATAGCAGCCCGGAACAAAAAACAACAACACAGGACACAGGACACAGGACTCAGGAGAAGAAACAAGCAAGCAAGCAAACAAGCAAACAAGCAAACAGGCAGAATTCCACCAGATACGACAGTAACAATGGTACACTGTCTCAATGTCGGGGTTGCACTCAGAGACCCTGAACGAGATGTATGCTCCACGGCATATCCAAGATGCAGCACATGAGTGGACAGCATGAGGCCCTGCTCCGGCTGTGTGACGTAGTCGTGGCTTTGGCCTATCCATGAGAAGAATAAGCTTTGCTTTCGCTTGAGGTAGTGAGCAAAATAGCCAAAAAATACAGAGTCCAAGACACCTCGACACCATCACGCAAGAGAAAGCAGAGTCTAGCCCTGCTTCTATTCTAATACTCTACATTTAGAATTACAAACAGGATTCGTTCTTGATTTCCCCTGACTCTAACTGACACTGGCGAGAACTCCGTCTAGTTGGCTTACTGCTTGACTTATCCGAGCTTGATCCCATTGCACAGAAATGTGATAATGATTGGTGATAAAGGCTGACTAATCAATACAGTATTGTTTTGTCTCAAAGCTGTATATACACTGTACGCATGATGACCCCGCTGTTGTACGAAGTACATTGTATCTTACCCTGTGGTCCCGTGAGCCCGCGCTTCGCTCCTTCCCACGCTAGGCAGACACGCGCTGCAAACGAGCTGCACCGCGTCCACCCATTAACCTTTTGGCTTTTGGGAGCATCGACGCCCGATAGCATCACCACTTTGGCTGCGTCTGCTTGCCAGTCTCATCTGACGACTGACTGCTGAACATTACTGGACTGCCTATCTCACGGTTCGCCGTCTCTCGTTGTGTGATTTATGGACTTGATCTTTGCTCTTTTCAAGATCTAGAAAGACGGCCTAATCCGCAACAATGTACGTTTTTTCGACTTTGACTCTGACGACCGTTGAAGCTATCATCCAAACAATACTATTGAAGCAAAAGTACTAATGAAAATCTCATTTATAGGTGTATGTATAAGCAAATCCTGGCTGAAACCACGCCATTCCCTTCAATACAGACATCTAACATGGCACAGCCAAGATCGAGAAACTCGGGATCCGGGGGTGAGTCAACAGCATTCATTTTCAACAGCTAGGACAAACTATACAACATAATCTAACTCTACACACAGCGTCCGCTCCTTCAACCCTGATAAGCAGCAGTACATGCTCTTTCATACTCCTCTAACCCTGATTGTCGGCTACAACGGCTCGGGAAAGACGGTATGTCTTGACGTCAAGCGAGCATTTCCCATATATACATAAAAAATCACATCAACTGACTGAAGACCAGACTATCATCGAAGCCCTAAAATACGCAACCACCGGCGAGCAGCCACCCAACAGCAAGGGAGGTGCCTTTATCCACGACCCAAAACTACGCGGCGAGAAGGAAGTCCTCGCCCAGGTCCGCTTGTCCTTCAAGTCGACCGTCGGTCAGAAGCTCGTCGTCACACGCAATCTGCAGCTCACCATGAAAAAGACCCAGCGCTCCATGAAGACGCTCGACGGCACTCTAGTAATCTACAACAACGGGGGTCGGACCGGCCTCTCTACAAAGGTGGGTGAGCTAGACGAGCTCGTGCCCAACTACCTCGGCGTGTCGCCCGCCATCCTCGAGTCCGTCATCTTTTGCCACCAGGAAGAGTCCATGTGGCCCATGAGCGAGCCGTCAGCCCTCAAGAAAAAGTTCGACGAGATATTTGAGGCTATGAAGTACACAAAGGCTATTGACAACCTGAAAGTGGTGCGCAAAAAGCAGGGCGAAGAGCTCACGAGACTGAAACTGCTCGAGGCTACCAACAAGGCCACCAAAGAAAAGGGCCAGCGTGCCGAAAAGTACCTGGCGTCCCTGCAGACACAAATCGAAGACCTGCGCGAGCAGAGCGAGGACTTGAGCCGCGAGCGTGATGAGCTGGACGAGTTGGTCCGCGACCGCCGCGGCAAGGCGGCCACGGCCGGCGAGACTGTCAGCAAAATCAGAAGCACGCGCGACAAGATGGAATCGTATCAGAATCTAGTTGACGAACTGCATTCCAGCATTGTCGTGCGTAGAGAGTCGGACGACTGGCTCAAGAAGCACCTGCAGCAGTACGAGGAAGAGGTGGAGCGCATGAAGGGCAACAAGCAGCGCAAGCAGACCCGCCTCCAGGAGCTGCGGGCCGAACTTGAATCCTCGCGCCACCGCCTCGGCAGCAAACAGGCCAGCCAAGGCAAGCACCAGTCCGATAAGGAGCTGTATGAGCGCCAGCTGCAGGACCGCATACGCATGGTCCACACCGCCGCCCAGCAGCACGAGATCCGCGGCTTTGAGAGCGACGAGCTCCGCGACAGCCATATCCAGGAGTTTATGCGCCGCATCGAAAAGGTCCTGTCTGAGAAAGTGCGTGACATTGACCGGCTGAAGCGTGACAATGCACGTGAGCTTGAGTCTGCTGTGGCTGCTATCTCGGAGCAGGAGGCGAAGAAGACGGGGTGTGTCCAAGACCGCATGGCGGCCAAGAGCCGGATCGCCAAGATTGACAAAAGCATGGCCAGCCTGCAGGCCGATATTAAGCGGCTCAATGTCGACGAGGGTGCAGTTGCCGTCTACCAGTCGACTTTTGACGACATTGAGACCCGCCTGAAAAAGGTGAACGAGGACATCCAGTCGTCAGGTATTGATAGCGAGATCGAGCAGGAGAATGCCCGGATCTTACAGCTGGAAAATGAAAGTCAAAAACTCAACCGTGACCTGGTTGAATACACACGCCGTGCGGCTGACCGCGCCCAGCTGGACCTGCGTAAGAAAGAGGCTGGAGACCGCCGCCGCCGTCTAGATACGCTGACATCGACATGGACCAACAAGCTTGCCGACATCGTCGGCGAGGGCTGGAAGGCCGAGTCCATTGACGCAGACTTTCAGTCTGTTCTCCAAAGACACATGTCAAATGCCAGCTCTGCGCGCAAAAATGTGGACTCGAGCCAGCAAGAGCTCAAGCAGATCGAGTACAAGCTGTCGACGATTCGGGACCGTCAGAAAAAGGCATCCACAGATTTGGCACGCTGCCAGTCGGCTGTACTCGATGTCCTCAAAACTATCAAGGCGGGCGGCGAGGATGGAGCTCCTGCTGCTGCCGAGTCTGTCTCCATCGAGGAGTACCAGGAAGAGCTGGACAATCTCGAGTCCGAGATTCTGACGGCCGAAAAGGATATTAGCCTGTTTGACCACCTCAAGGACTACTACTCCAAGTCCCAAAAGGTGATCAACCGTTTTAACAAGTGCTCGCTGTGCGACCGGTCGTTTGCGGAGCAGCCGCGCGAGCGGTCCAAGCTTCTCGAGAAAATTGCCAAGAACCTTGACGACAAGCAAAAGAAGGAGCTGGAAGAGGAAAAGGATATGCTTGAGCAGAACCTTGGCCAGCTGCGGGCTGTGCGCCCACAGTACGACACATATATGCGCTTGCAAGCAGAACAGCCGGGCCTGCGCGATGAGCTCAAGGCAGCCGAGTTGCAGCGGGACTCGCTTGTGCGCCAACTTGAAGATTTTGATGCCGTATTCAAGCAGGCCGACGAAAAGCGGTTGGATGTCGAGTCAATGAGCAAGACGGTCGCCAGCATCTCGCAGGCGATGCGCGATGTCACTGACTCGGAGAAGCAGATTGAGAAGATACAATCGCAGCAGCAGTCGTCGGTCGGCGTGTCGTCGCACAGTGCCGACGAGATCCAGGAGCTGCAGGCAACGTGTTCGGACCAGCTGCGCAGCGCCAAGGTGCGCGCCAGAAAGCTGAGCGACGACCGGCAGCGCATGATTGACAATGCGCGCACTCTACAGCTCGAGCGCAGTGAGCTGAAAAACAAGATTGACAGGGCAACGGGCGAAGTCGAGCGCAAATCGAACCTGCTGGCCCAGATCCAGGCACTCAAGGAAGAGGCGGCCCAGCAGCGCGTATTGATCCAGCAGACAGATGCGGACCTCGATGCTCTGGAGCCCGAAATTGAAAAGCTGCGCAGCATCCGCCAGGCGACCTTGGAGACATGCAATCAAAAGGAGCGCGATGCTAGCAACATCCGCGACATTATCACGCAGACAGTCAACGAGCTCAAGCGAACGAACCGCGACATTGACGGCTACACCGAGCGCGACGGACCCGGTCTGCTAGCCGCCAACGAGCGCGAAATTGCCCAGCTGCAGGAGATCATTGCCGACACGGAACGCGATGCACTCAGCCTCGATGCAGAAGTCATCAACATAGACAGGGAGATTGACAATAGCGATCGCGAAAAGAAAAACATTGCCGAAAACTTACGGTATCGTGAATTTGAGCGCACTGTCGCCGAGCTTGTGCGCGAACTCGAACAGCTCGAGGACCGCAACGCGCAGGAAGACTATGACCGGCTGTCGCACGAGGCCATGGGTTTCGAGGCGCACCGCGACAAGCTGACGGCCGAGCGCGCCGCCATCTGGGGCAGTATGCGGTCCAAAGACGACGAGCTCACGCGGCTGCTGGAGGAGTATGAGCAGGAGTACAAGGACGCCGAGTTCCGCTATCGCGAGTCGCACATTAGAGTAGAGACGACAAAGGCGGCGATCGACGATCTGGGACGCTACTCAGCGGCGTTGGACAAGGCCATTATGGAGTATCACGCGCTTAAAATGGAGGAGGTGAACCGCATTGCGGGCGAGCTGTGGCGCGCGACGTACCAGGGCACGGACATTGACACGATTCTGATCCGGTCGGACAACGAGTCGGCCGTCGCGAGCGCGACCAAGCGGAACTACAACTACCGCGTGTGCATGGTCAAGCAGGACACGGAGATGGACATGCGCGGCCGGTGCTCGGCAGGCCAAAAGATGCTGGCGAGCATCATTATCCGGCTGGCGCTGGCCGAGTCGTTTGGTGTCAATTGTGGCCTGATTGCGCTGGACGAGCCAACGACGAACCTGGACAGCGACAACATCCGGTCGCTGGCGGTGGCGCTGCACGCGATCATCCAGGCGCGGCAGGCGCAGGCCAACTTCCAGCTGATTGTGATTACGCACGACGAGGAGTTCCTGCGACATATGCGGTGCTCCGATTTCTGCTACATGTTTTATCGCGTTTCGCGCGATGACCGACAGAACAGTATCATCACGCACGAGCCCATTACACAGCTGATGGAGGGTTAGGGTTAGGGTTAGGGGTAGAGGGTAGATGAGTCGACGCTCATGGCATGGCGTTTTGAGTCTGTATATATTGGATCTCTAGAGAGATAAGACGCTACATACTCGGAATCTATTGGGATTTTCACCTCATTCATTATCATTATATAGTACATTAGTCACGATTGGACTACTTCTTCATGGCCACGACGTGCTGCAGGGTACCAAAGCTCAGACAATCGGAGATCCGCGGCGCGCCCGTCATCAGCATCACAAGTCGCTCGATACCGCAGCCCCAACCACCTGTAGGCGGCAGTCCGCTCTCGAGCGCGGCGATGTAGTTCTCGTCGACAGAGTTGTCGTTGGCCTGCTCGTCGGCCTGCTGCTGCATCTTACGCCGCTGCTCGGCCGGATCGTTCTCCTCCTCGTACATGTTGGCCAGCTCGCGACCGTCGACAAACAGCTCGGCCCGCGCCGCCACGGTCTGGCCCGTCTTAGGGCACACGAAGCACTTGGCCAGCGGCGACATGCATGCCGGGTGGTGGATGATGAACAGAGGGCCAAACGGCCGACCGTGGGGGTCTGTAATCGACCGCGGCTCCAGGTGGGCGCCGGCCAGGCGGTCTAGTAGCTTGGCCAGGCGACCACCATCGGCGTCGCCGACCTCGTCGGCACCACCTCCTTCGGCATGACCATTGGATGCAAGCAATTGGCGGAGCTGCTCGTAGGCATCCGGGGCTGACAGGTCTGGCAGCTTGAACCCCAGGGCTTCTTCGAGGGCGGGGATGAATTCGAGCTGCAGGAACGGCGGACCGGCGGCAATCTTGTTGATAGCCGCCGAGACCTTTTCGGGCGAGATGTAAGAGTCTGTGGGCAGCTGGGAACCTTGCTGGCGGCGGAACGTGATAGCCGACCGAGCCAGCTGGGTCAGCAGCAGCTCCGTTTGGTACATGAGCTTGGGCAGTGTCCAGTAGGCGGCATAGAACTCGCACATGGTGAACTCGGGGTTGTGTGTGGCGTCGATGCCCTCGTTGCGGAAGGACGGGCCAATCTCAAAGACGCGGTCCAGTCCGCCCACGACGAGTCTCTTGAGCCACAGCTCGGGCGCGATGCGCATGCTCAAGTTGCGCGACTCATGACCGGTGGTGGCAGAAGAGGCCTCGCCGTGGGTAGTGACAAAAGGCCGAGCTGCGGCACCACCGGACAAGTCGGCAAGGATGGGCGTCTGCACCTCGACAAAGCGCTGGTCCTCGAAAAAGGCGCGCATCTCTCTCATGATCTGCGAGCGCATGCGCAGTGTCGCGGCCAGCTCCGTGTTGACAAGCAAGTCGAGGTGGCGGCGCAGGGCACGGGTGTCGCCGTCGGACAGGCGTGCGGGCAGCGGCGCGAGGGACGGGGTGTAGACACGCGGCATGGAGTCGGCATCGAGGGTGAGCTCGCCGGTGGGAGTACGCATGGCCTGGCCGGTGAAGGAGACGTGGTCGCCGCGGTTGAGCAGGCGCATGGCTGTCTTGAACTCGGCAACCGTCACGAGCTCGATGCCGTGCTTGGCAATCGCGGCATTGTCTGGGCTGACAAAGTCGGAGCCAAACCTGCGCAGGTTGCACATGACCTGGACCTGGTGGCCCTCGTCGAGCAGCCGCACAAAGGCCAGCTTGGACCCCATGCGCCGCACCGACAAGACACGGCCGGCAATCTCTACGCGGGGCAGTTTGTTGACTTCTGGAGTTGCTGGCTCGCCGTCACTGGGATGGGTAATACCCTCAAAACGGGCGCGAAACTCGGGGACTGATAGGCGGCAGTCCTCGTCGTCCACGGCCAGCTGGTACCGGGGGTAGTTAAGTACACCGGCTTCCGACAACTCCTTGATACGAAGTGTTGTCAACGAGCGGTCTTCCGACACGGCATCGTCACTACTATTACGACTTTCATCTGCTACTGCCGCCGAGTCCTTGTTCTTTTTCTTGTCCTTCTTAGCCTTCTTCTCCGTCTTTTCGGGAGCCGCATCAGACGACTGGAAGCGGGAGAAGGTGGACGATGCTACCCTACTAACGGGTGCACTACGCAGGGACGGGGCGGTCCTGCAAGTTGCTAGAGATGCTGCTAGAAATGTTGGCAGACATGTTGACACAGATGCTGGCACACAATGTGAATATGCGGCAGACCGAGTAACTGCCGACAAAAACAAAGCTCGTGATGCTGCTGATGGTCGGAGGAGGCGGCCCGCGAGGGCGGATGACTGGGCGCTCATGGCGGATGGCCGTCAAACTGCATACCGTCTGTATTGTTAGTCAGGATCTTGACCGTGAACAGCGAATGAGGAACGAATGTATGAGAAAGGAGATGTCAGAATATTGGCATTTGTGATCATGCCACGGCAAGCCGTGATCAGTCGCAACGGTTCTAAGGTTTAAATGCAGGTTCATCATGTGAATGTGTAGGCATAGGAGGAAGATAGCAAGTGTGTATAGTGAATCTACGAGTTGACTTACCACGTGGATGCGCGTGCGATTATGACTGATGCACTGTTGGATGTGACTGGTCTTGTGTTGATGTTGCAAGCTGAGATCACAGCGGGTGGCCCTTTTTATAGGCGGCGAAAATGCAGCGCGGTAGAAATTTCTGAGCGCAGCCGAGTCCACAGTAATTTGGCAGGCCCGAGAAAATATGGGAGTAATAAGACCCGTATAAAGCTTGGTCAGCCAGCCAATCAGATGCGACGTCTTCCTTACCTCATGGGACCCACTAAAAAAACATCGACGTCAATTCAAGGTCAAGGTAACGACGTCAGACGACGACGACGAAAACATCACGACTCTTTGCCAAAACCACCACCATCCTCACCACCACCCCCACGACAAATCTACACAAAATGTCTTTTCTTGGAATCGGACGCCCCCAGCCCACGTCGGCCGAGAAGGTCGCTGCCGTCGAGGCCGAGATGAAGATGATGGCCGACATGCACAACAGGTAGGTTGGGCCTATAGGGGACTATACAGAGACTGCAGACACTAACTATACAGACTCATCAAGGTCTGCGCTGCCAAGTGCGTGCCTCCCGAGTACCGCGAGGGCGAGCTGAACAAGGGCGAGAGCGTCTGCCTCGACCGGTGCGCCGCCAAGTTCTTTTCCGTACACATGAGCGTGTCCGACCAGATGCAGGCCGAGGCCGCGAAACAGCAGGGCGGCGGATCTGCCTTTGGCCTTCCCCAGTAAGCTGAGGTCTCGGACTGAAATATAAACTGTAAAAGGAGTTGGACGTGACACGATGAGCGAGAGTCATGTGGATGACATAAGCAGCCCCAAAGCGGCAGGTGTCACGACAGCTCGCGGCTCTCGCTTGTGGAGGAAATGGGACGGAAAAAAAAGACGAAAAGAATAGCATGGACGGTTCTGCGGACGGTTCTGCGGAATCTACGACTGTATATTAGAATTATGAATTTCTCCTCTTTATTGTAATGTGGCCGGCCGGGATAGACCAGAGCAGGGCAACGTACAATACATCATCATCAAAACAATAAGAATCAAGAAAGAACGTGAAATACAATAGATGGTATCCTGCTGAAACTGTACAAACTCTGTCAACTCACAATCTATCCCCGCTCGCCGACAATGTTCGGCCCCGTGCCGATCCCCGTCATGCTTCGTACAAGCCAGTGCAGCCAGCTCTCCGTCTCTAGCTGCTTCTTGAGCTCTTCCGCTCGCTGCTCAACCCGCTCGACCTGCTGCGTGAACTGCCGCACGCCCTCCTCGACATCCTGCACCTTGCTCACCAGCGACCCAATCTCGTACTCGACACGCGCCATCAGCATCTCCAGCTCGCGCACCGCCTCGGCCCCCTGTGCACGCTCGTCTTCCAACAACTCCTCACTACTAGCTTGGACGCGCCCATAAGCGTCCGAGAGCTGGAAAAAGACAGCCTCCAAATCCTCCACTTGGCCCGAGTAGACACTGTCGAGCTTCTCAAGATCTTCAACACGCCCCGCTACGGCGCGGCCCACGACATCCCGGAGTATGGCCAAATCTTTATAGAGGTCCCGCTCAAGGGTAGGCGCGGTCATAAACTTGGCCAGGGCGGCCGGTGACGTAGCACACTCAGCTGCCCTCTTGACGGCTTTCCGCTTGATGGCTGCGTCATCGGCCACTTCATTGTCGTCAGCGTCGCTGTCGTTTGCATTGCTAGTGTTGGCCGTATCGTCTTTGCCTTCTCGGTCGTCGTTGTCGACATCTTCCTCGTCGTCGTCGTCATCGTCATCACTGCTGCTATCGCCCCAGCCTGATCCGCCGTATTCGACAAGCTCTTCCCACGTCAGGATAGCCTCTTCGGCTGCACTGAACGACAGGCGGCGAGGCCACATGACCTCGTACGGCAGCTGGAGCGGCTCGCGCTGTGAGCCGGCAATGCTGTGCCGCCGCAGTAAGCCAACTACAGCAGGGCCGACACAGCGTTCAACCCCAAGCAGAGGGCCCTCAAGGTCCGAGTCGCCTGCCACACTGCCTGCCACGGATGTATTTGCAGTGGTAGGAACAAGTAGATCCAAGCGAAGATGGCTTGCTCGGCCATTGGGCTTCATTGACCCAGGAATCCGCGATGCTAGCTCGGCCTCCAGCGCGGCCGTCGTCGCCGCCACTACAGCTGCTGTATCGGGTGACTGGAGCAACTGAGATCCATGTGACCGTCCAGATAGTGCTATTTGGCTCATGGACTGAGTTTGGGACTGCAACGCGCCTTCTGCGTCCTTGGAGAACCCGTCAGCCGTATATCGATCACGGTCTCTCCGCATGCCGTTGAGGTACTCCTCTGGCTTATTCTTCCACGTAAACGCTCGACCGATCATGACGGGACTACTCAAGGATGCCTGGGCCAGGGTTGTTATATCTAGGGGCGCAGATGCTCCAGTCGTAGATGCACTCATGCTGCCCCCGCCCGAGTGGGTTCCGTCAGTGTTGTAGGGCAGGCCCGACGCTGGGGTGCCAGTATCATCACGCGATGGCCGGCTAGTGTGGCCACGGAGACCGCCGCCCACTGCGTCTCGAATCCGGCCCAAGCCTGATCGAGCATCATTGACTCGCCCGGTGACACTCTTGAAAACTGTACGGGTCTTTGAGTCACGGTCACGCTCTCTTTCGCGCTCTTTCTCAGCCATGTTGTCAGAGACACTGAGCGCTGACCCTTGACTAGGTACTGCCGAGTACATGGTAGACTTTGTGTCTTTTCTCTGTACAGCCCCTTCTAAGTCTGTGCTTGAAGCCAAAGGACCCGAAGATCCCGATGCTGGGAGATATCCGGATGATGCTAGCTCAGCTGTGTTGTTTGCTTTGCTTGATGCTGCAGCAGTAGTGGTGCTTGCAGGTGCGACTGCTGTCGCCGCTGTATCATCGCCATCCTGTGCTCCAGATTGTACTCGGCGACCTGAATTTGACAAAGGTGGGGTTTCCTCTCGGCCAAAAAAACCTGTCGTAATGTCGTTTGCGTCTTCTGGCCGGCTGCCGTGGTAGTGGTCAGCACTGGGTCCACCGGATGTGACAGCAAGCGAACGTCGCGTCTTGCCGTACCAGAGCCATTTTGTCCGCTCGCCATAAATAAGACTGACAAACCGGTCAATATCGAGCGTCTCAATGTCGCCGACATTGCCCTTGTCCTTTCCACCCACCATACCAAACACAAGCTCACCGCGCTTGCCTCCAAAGCCCTCCACGGTCGACTTGATGGCCTTTTGTACGCCCCAGCCACCCTCGCCAGATGCTGCCTTTAGCGTGACACCATGCAAACGTCGTAGAGTTTGATGGTCGAGGCGTCGTGTGCGCTCCAGTTTCACGTCTTTTTGGAACGAGCCAATGGCTTTCTTCATGATATTGATGTCGAACACGTCCTTGGATACGGATGTGCCGTACCATGCCAGGCGGTTCCGCGCACCCATCAGCATGCCTAGTAGTGCAGCCACAGTCGATGGGCCCAGGATACCATCTGTAGGCTCGGTATTGTAATACTCAGCGCCCACCTTGGCCCACCAGTCACCAATGGCCGTCTCCGTCACATCACACAGCAGGCCGTCAATATAGTGCAGCTCGAGCATGCCGAACAAGAACAGCGCCGTCTGGCACTGCTTGATGAGCTCCATGACAGACTCGCAAAACGGGATCCGTTCACTCGTTCTGTACATGGTCTGGAACTTTTCCTGCGTCGCACGTGTAGGCTCTGTCAGCGTCATGCCTGACCGGCCCGAGCAGCCCAGCCGCTTCAGATCCTCATTGACAATAAAATCTTGGCGGTGTTTGCGGATATCTCCATCGCTGACGGCAATGACTGTTAATGCAGAGGGGAAGCTGCTTAGGTTCGTGGCCATTATGTCACCAAACGGAGACGTCCTAGGTCGTGCATGGTACTGCTGCATCGTCTTGAAGTAGTGGTGTATCCGAGGTGTCCATTCTTTTTCTTTCTCTGGTATCGACAGCACACCGACAACAATCGAGTGGTTGTCGTCGCCCGTGTAGGTAGCAATAACTGTTGTTGGTGGTTTCCGCGAACATACCCACTGCTCGACGATGTAGAGCTCAAAGCCCTTGAGGGAGGTTCGTGGTTCGACAATGCTGACAGACGGTTCTTCTTCGAGGTAGCTGCGGGTGTTAGTGTCAATAAAAACTTTTGACTTTTTGACTTTTTCGCATTGCCCATAGCCATGGACATCTACATACCGAAATGAGACGGGGTCGGGTGTTACAATATGTCGTCGGCCAGGGGCTGGAGTCGGCGGTATGCGAGGTGCATCGGATGTGTTTTGTGCTGGTTGGCGTAGGATGATAGAGTGCAGGAGTGTCTCGTCTTCGTTTGTGTTTGGGTTTGGGCTTGTGTTTGCAGTCGAGTAGGGGTTTGTGTTTGCGCTGTTGTTGGCATTGCCTCTTAGCCGGTTCTGGCCCTGCGATGCAGCTGCCATCCGTGCTGCCGTGAGCTCCTCTTCGCGGTGCATCCGGGCATCTGGATGTGCCGATGGCATGCCGAACCAGGCCGACATCGTGGCAACAGCTGAACGTCTGTCGTATAGACGTATGGGAGCTGCTTGGCTATTCGAGGAGGTTGGCCAAGTGCATGCAAGCTAGTCGATGATGTCGTCGATGTCGATATCAAGGCGATCAGTCGGTGGCGGCGACTTCACCTCGGGCGTAAAGGTGGTGGTAGAGCAGACAGGGTGCTCATCGTCGTTGCAGATGTTGTCGCCAGGAGAAGCGGTTCCAAGTGTGGGTGTTGTTATTGCTCCCAGGCTTGCATCGCCTCAACTTGTCCGTATGTGTAAGATACAAAGGACGATCGCGACCATACCCTGCCTTGCTATGGAGCAGCTCGCTAGTACTGTATTAATAGTGCTGTAGTGCTTGCCTAGTTTGTGCTAGCAACCTCTTCATGCGTCATTGGTGCTACACGGAAGTAGCGACCGGCTATATCTCAAGAGTTTCAGTGAATTGGACAATTAGAGCTATCGGGCAGCGCGCGGTGGCTCTTTCCCCAATATATCGTTGTGCTGTAGCGTTTTGATTGGCCATTGCCGCACTCAGTCAGCACTGACCCCACCACGGATTACTGACACACCGCCCTCCAGAGCTGGGCCAGGCCATGATAGCATCATAGCAGCCCCATCAACTGACTACTCCATCGCCATCACAGCACAATTGTATCCATTATGAAGCATCATCAACCTTGGCTCTCACCACCCACGACATCTCAACCTCGACCTTCCCAACGACTGGCGACATTTTCAAATTGACTGCACTACTGGAACGGCCTTTCAAGTTCTTTTTGACCTAACACATTGCCCGCCTTTCCTCGCTACGCCGCCGTTTGCCGAGCTGTTTGGCGAGGATCCGGGTTGTACGACGTCCAAGTGAATCTCTGTCCGAGGCAGCTCCTGCGCTTGCGATACTAGTACCTCTACCTTCTACCCACACATATTTTCGCCATGGCGGACAATATGCCCACGCTCCGCAATGATCTTGCGCAGGTTGCCCGCAAAGCACGGCTCACCTCGGCTGTCCAGGACGTCGATAAGATCCTCGCCCGTCTCGTAGAGGCTCGCGAGCAGATCGCCTCGGCCGGCCAGGATCCTCATGCTGCCAGTCTTATCCTGACAAAGCTACAAAACCCCGTCAAAGAAGGCTTCGACAAGGTCAATGATGACCTCAAGGCTACGTCCAAGACACACAAAGAGTTTGGTAGAGCTCTCGATCGGGTATGAAGAGCTGCTTTTCATCTCTCCATTTGCCAATCATGTTGACAATATGCTAACAGTGCAGTCCTTCCCGATCACGCCCCTACCGACAGAGCACGACGCTATGGAGAAGCACTCGGCCCTTATCAACCGCGCAGTTGCGATGCACCTACTGCGCGAGGGGCAGTTTGAGGTAGCGAGGGTCTTCATAGACGAGGTCAGAGACGTCGCCGGTGTTGGCGGGGATGCCAGCAAGCATAGCATAGACATGGACCTGCCCATGTCGAATACCGAGCTCAGTGCAGCCGTCCGCGAAGTCTCGAATCTTGCACCGAACGAGTCGCAGTACCTTCAGGAGCGGTTTCAGCAGATGTACTCGATACTGCAAGAGATCAAGGCACATAACTTGTCGTCGGCCATTAACTGGGCACGTACAAACTCGGCCGAGCTCGAGCTGCGCGGCTCCAATCTCGAGTTTGAGCTGTGCAAGCTGCAGTTCATATGGTTGACTCGGCCGCACGCTCAGAGGATGAGGGACGAGGACGAGGACGACTACGATGACGACGACAGCGAGGATGACGAGGACGACACGGCGGACATATTACGCGCCAGCAGCATTCTGTCTGCCCATTTTAAGAGTCTCGACTACAATAATGGCAACGGCGGCACTGTTCCGAGAGAGCCACTGAAGCCGGCCACTACGAGAAACCTGGGCCCGGCTCTCGAATACGCGCGGAACAATTTCTATCGGTTTAATGAACGCCATGTGGCCGAAATCCAGCGGCTGGCCGCCGCGCTCGTGTTTGCGTCCAACATTAAGGAGTCGCCGTACGCAAATGTGTTTGAGACAGCAATGGCCTTTGACGACGTGGCGGCCGTGTTTACACGCGAGTTCTGCTCCATGCTGGGTCTGTCGGCCGAGTCCCCGCTGTATCTGGCGGCGACAGCCGGCATCATTGCCCTGCCGCGGCTGATCAAGTTTATTGGGGCTACGCGTAGCAAGCGGACCGAGTGGACAACGGCGGACGAGATGGCCTTTGAGACGCCGCTGCCGGCGTCGATGATGTACCACCCGATCTTTGTGTGTCCCGTGTCCAAGGAGCAGACGACCGAGGCCAACCCGCCGATGCGGCTTCCGTGCGGCCACGTGCTGGCCAATGACTCTTTGCGCAAGATGATCAAGGGGACCAAGTACAAGTGTCCGTACTGTCCAGCCGAAGGCGTGTACAAGGATGCGCAGCCGATCTATCTGTAGTCTATAGAAATACAGAAAAACTCCGAGACAATCTAGATCTACAAGCCGGGACACCGGCCTGCCGGCCAAGGCTGTGCACTCTAGCAGCATTCCAGTCTTTCGCCGCCACCGTTGCTCCCGCGGAGCTGTCAGAGGCTGCCAGCATCCCGCCACATTCCAGCGAGTAGACACTGTACTGCAGATCATCGTCATCTGTCATCATCGTTGACTTTTTGCTTTTCGTCGTTTTTTTGTTGTTTTTTTCGCTTTTCGTTTTTCGCTTTTCGTTTTATCGTTTCTTTGCTAGGCCATTTTTTCATTGCCAGTATCGTTATTGGGTCATGTTGGGTTGTTGGTTCGGTGTTTATTGGTGTCTATTTCAAGATGGCACGGCGTCTATCCGGTTCTTGATTTGATTTTCATTTCTGCTACTGCTTTTGTTGTTAATCGTGGTTATCATGGGGATGGCGTATCGGGTTCATAGGTCCATAGGTCCACAGGTTTTATTAGTTCAGGTTCATAGGCAGACGAGGTCTGTAGTCGAGGCCGCTCTACACTCTATATTCAAAGGCATTCATTCTCGCAATGCACCACATAAACACAGCCTTATTCGTGGCACTATGCCATTGTCTGTTGATTGTTTATACTACTGAAATGGAATCAGTACGCGGCTCGCTTACGTATCCCGTCAGTTTACCCATCGTGTCGCAGGGCAGCGCTTACAATGCACGGTATGTCTTGCTCATGCAGAATCCCCGTGGGTGTGACCTGTAACAAGTACCGTAGAGCAGAGCTGTGGCAATAGTAATAAGAATAAACTGCGTAATGTCTTTCTGTGTTATTCCTCAATACCGGGCTGCAAGAAATCGCTTAATGGCTGGGATCATGAAACATACTGTCAGTTTTAAAGTTTTGTTTCTTCATAGTAGTTTGATTAGTCGATAACGACGAAAGCGGTCAGCTCGGGTTTAATTTAAACTCAGTTTTCTAAAAATCTGAATTTTATTTTCTATTTACGTCCCTATGTTGTTCTTCGTGCTTTCCAGGGTCTGTCTTATGCTAACAGTAGTAGCACAGATCTGCATCACAGTCAATGCGGTGTGTCACCTAAGCAAGAAGCAAGAGTATCAAAACGTAGAAGCAGATCACAATGTAGAATATTCACAATGTGGGCAAAAGTGTGAGCTTAAGTGGCAGTAGATTAAATGGTAATCTAAATAAAGGAAATCCCGGAGTATGAACAAGGGAGTGGCATCATAAAGTCATGATAGAACAGAAAGCAAAGACAAGTGAAAGAGAAAGAAAAAGAAAAAAAACAGTGGTATATGGTTGGTTCTCCCCCATTCGTCACTCCGCCAGACGAGAGAGAAGCAGGACAAAGGAAAATAAACAAAAGGAAACGGAGCAAGAGGTGCCGAGGCCAGCAGGCCCAGATAGTACAGTGTTGATATTTAAACAGATGACAATTTTGCAAACAGGTTTTGTTGATATTCGGCAGTCGTTGGTCTCTTTGGTTCTGTTCGTCTTTTCCATTATTTTTCGATTTCGGTTTGGGGGTGTCGACAAGATGCAATATCTCCATCCAGGGGTCCACGTTATCCAGTCGAAAGGTTACCCAGCAAACCGAAATTAGCCCAAAAGAGGAGCCAAGCCGAGAAAAGGAAGACAGATAGAGACAGTTCTAAAGATAGAACTGGGCAGTCGAGTATTTTTTGGTTTTGGTTTTTGGTTTTTGTGTTTTGGTTTTGATTTTTTAATGGTTTGGCAATACGACATCTAGTCAATAGTCATTCGCGTTGGTAAGGGCGGCTTGATATCGCTGAGGCCAATCGAAGAAGCCTGGTCAAAGGGGCTCTTCTCATCAGTGCCGCGCTTCAGAATGTGCGCCTTGAGGCCGCTGCTAAAGTTGTGCATGCACACAAAGGCATTGGCAATGGTCAAGACAATGAGCATAATGGTCAGCACGGCAAAGGCCGTCAGCGACTTTTGCACGGCCGTGTAGTTATGCTTGAAGCCCGGCGAGTAGATGCGGACCAGCTTGAAGAAGAACCAGGCCAGAGCGCACAGGTACATCACGATGCTGGCCGCCATGCCAATCTTGATCTCGTGGCGCGTAAAGTAGGCGGCCATCAGCAGGATGGCAATTGTGATGGGAATGGCGGCGGCTGTGAGCGCAAACTCGATGTCGGTCTTGTTGGTGACAATAACAAGGAACTGCACGGTGAAACCCAAGAAGAAGAAGAAATCAAACTTGAGCAGGGCAATGTAAATCTGGTAGGCAAGGAAGCGCTTCTTCATGCCGTAGTCGACACCCATCTGCTTTACGATGCTCCAGGCAAAGATCTCGTACAGCTTCCAGGCAACGAAGCCCAAGATGATGGTGCACAGGGCAATGACGCAGGGGATGGCAATGAGAAAGGGCTTCATCATATTCATCAGCTCGTCCTGGCCCATGCTCTGCTTGATCGCACCGCTGGCGGTCAGGGAATTGATTGCGAGGTCGATCTGGTCGGCCTGGATGGCAGTGTAGATGAGGAAAGCCATGTTGGAGACGCAGATGCCAATGACCTGAATGGTGTTTGTCATGCGCAGAGCATCCCAGACGAGAACCATCTCGTAGACAAAGGCGAAAATGAAGAGGGTCAGGAATGTTGGGATGGAGCGGTAGAATGAGTTGTTTCGGGTGAGGTCCTTGTCCTGAATGACGTTGAGCTCAAAGACGGCAAAAATGTATCTGTTTAGTTAGCAGGGGGTACCATTAAAGATGGAATGTACAATAGTACGAGACTCACGCTTCAAAGGCTAGACAGATGATGGCCTGGATGGCTGCTGTGAAGAAAAAGGCCTTGGCCCATGGGTTTGGCATGAAGTTGAACATCTTGCGGGAGCTCTGCTCTGGTGGTGGGATGCCGTTCTCGCGATAGTAGTAGCCCGCGTTGTTGAAGGGCTGTGTGGCAAAAGAGGGATCCGGAGTCAGAAGCGACCGCCGGGATTCTTGTCGTGGCGCCAGGACGGGCAATGTGCGAGGGTGTCTGGGGTTGGGAGGAATGAGAGACAGGCGGTGCTGCTCTCTGGCGGTAATGTCGCCGGTACAGTCGAGTAATTGGCTGCGCGAGTGCTTGAGTAAAGCGATGGCCAGTTGAAGAGAGACTTGTGATGGCTTGGAGAATATTCAAAGCTTGAAGATGCGGCAGGAATGGACCGGTACTCGGTGTTGGCTTGTATTCGGTGGTGGGAGGAACAATGCTGTGCGCCGTAGGTAGTGAATATGGTATGCGCGGGAGAGAGTCGCGTCGAGTGGGTTGAAACAATGGATGCTGATGTGTGGTAATTTGGTGATATGAAGTCGAGGCTGCTAATGAAAAGGAAAAGAGTCAAGAGAGTCGAAAGAAAGGAAAGAGACAGGTCGAGATTATGAAAGCGGAACGGGAACAGTACATAATAATACGAAAAATAAGTGAGAATAAGTGAGAATAAGTGAAAAAGATAAATTCGAGTATTAAATAAAATAATCGAAGAGATCGTTACTTCGCGAGGGAAGGAGCGGCGGAGCCAAGAATGCAGTGAGAAGAGACGACTTTGCAGGTCATAAAAAGCGGGCCATGGGCAGCCGCACCTAGTTCGGCCGGTGTTTTAGTGGTTTTAGTGTTGGGGGTGTTTTAGGAGGGCGCCCAATACGACGGGGGAGAGGACTCGAGGCAGAGACTCAACTCAATTCTGGGCAGTCTTACTCTGGGGCAGAACATGCTAAGCCAGAGCCAAGGAAGGAGGGGAAGAGCAAGGGATGCAGGAAAAGCAAGTACGACTGGCAAAGGACTACCAGGAGATACCATGTTAGATGTATGTTCTAATTATGTTATGAATGCTGGAAGGCAGGAGCAAAGGGATGCAAGACTCAAAAGGGAAGTCTTGATCTGAAAAAGATACTGCAAGTGGTGACGCGGGTTACACGGGGAAGGAGCGGCGCCACACAGGAAACCGTCCCGGACCATGAATGGCAAGAGCAAAGGGACACACGCCTTTTTGCGATACAAGCTCATAAGATACATAAAAAAAAACAGTAGTAAAAAGAACAGGCACGCATGTCACGGCCCACTGTCGACAGAGATTACATCAGCAAATGCGTATACACTGCAATCATCATCAAAGAGGGGATGCCAAAGTCCGTTCTGCTGTCTGCAGTTTTGCGTTTTGCGTTTTGCTTCTCTTCTCTGTATGCTATCAAAAGGAATGCTTTAATCTGCTGTAAGGCTTGGATGATGTGCTCGTTGTGCATACTGCATACTACTCTTTCTAGTTGGTACCTGCTGCGACGATCCTGGCACATATCAAAGATGAAACAGACGGAATCGCAGCAAGGTGTGCCGATGCCAGACACAGGGGCAGAGGGGTTCAGGAGGACTCGGCTGCCAAGAGGTACGAAACAGCGAGAGTAAAGGGGGGCATTCTGATTCGTCTTTTTGGTCTTTGGTCTTTAGTACTGCCTTGAGAATGTTGATGGTTGATTCGAAAGACTCGAAAAGGAAAGGGGCGACTAAAGTTCCGTGACTGTCTCCATTAACGACATCTTGCCTTTGCTTGCTCTTTCCTTGTCACATTCTGCCCCCTAGATTGCACGTGCCTCTTACGACGGAGTATCTCCACAGCCAGTCGGCGATACTCGATTGATTTCGTCTTCTGCTTGCCAACATGAAAAGAAAATGTTTTCAAGAGGCACCTCGTCGCCATGCATCTGATGCAGTCGACCCATTCAATGTCTTGACTGTCTTGGTGATGTGTGCTGATCAACAGGAGATGGCCGGTGGCATGGCTAGACTAAGCGGTTGTCTAGGCTGCCCAATCGCTGTCGCTGTCGCTGTTGAAATATAATCTTTGCATCATCGCAAATCGTATTTAAACGAAATAACACAAGAAAAGTAATCTTATACAGTTTCATTCAATAGTCTCTTCAACGTCGCTGGTGGGGAGACTTACGACGCCTCTATAAATTTCCTATTAGTGGTCATTAGCGGTATCAGAGGCTTATTAGTGGTCTAACGTCTTCTATTGTCTACTACTCGAACTCTGTAGGGCCTGGCTTGCGGGCCTACTGGGTGGCCTGGGGATGGCCCATATCGGGACGGAGATCGTCCTGCCAGCATGACTGTACAAGGCAGAAGCCACCCACGGTCGCCTAAGGTCACCCACAGTTCTTTCTTTAAACGGATACAACCACCACGTTTCTCTTTCTGGGTTATGGGTCCAAGATTCACGAGTTCCTGCGTGCCTGGAGCCCGATGTTCCGCCTGCGACGTTGGTGCACAATGGACAGTGGTTCCTGCCCTTTTTGCCCACTGTCCTGCCCCACTTGCTTTCTACGAAGTAGTGGTTTTCACGCCTTAGTGGCCGCCGTTAAGTCCCCTTAGTCCCCTATTCCCCTACTTCTTAGTCCCAGTCCTGTCCTGTCCCAGTCCCTGGACTAGCACATCGCGCGCACACTAGAAAAGAAGTGCTCTTTCCATTTTTAGTATCCATTTTCAAGGAAGGCGCAGCACGGGGCTGGTAGATCTAGCTTTAGGCGTTGCACCTATTGCACCAGCTTCACACAAGCGCTTTTACACAGCCACTTACGCACGTGACTCTTTGCGAGTAGTTTCATGGCATTCGGAGAAAAGAATGACGTCTAGGAGAGTGACAGCCAGATTCAAGAAATCGCATGGCATTGACCACCAGACCATGTTTGCTAGTTTGTGGTGACATTTTCGACTTTTCCCATGAAACGACATGGCTTGTGACTATGCTGCTCTATGCGGGATATCATGACGTCGTTCTCCTTGTCCAGTCGGCGTCCTCTCAATCACAGCCTAGCTTGTCGGCTCGATCTTGATCCGTGCTTGATATCCAAAAGCCAACCGAAGCTTGACTAACGGCTGCGGCTCAATGTGGATTAGAGCTGGTGGCGTCTGGGCTACCAACTATATGCCGGAGCATGGTCTTGGTATTCTTGGGTGCTATGGCAGAGTGTTTCGACCGAGGCGCACCAGCCTATCTACCTGTCTGTCTGTCTCTGCTGGTGTTGATCACCAAGTTTTCGAAATCAAAGTTTTTGTGTGTTGTGTAGATAGGCGTCTTGTCGGCTTTGTTGCTGGCAAGACTGCTTGCACCGTGGAGCTAGACCATAGAGGAGCCAGCTGATCTCCACCACGGATATCTGATTGACAACGCTCGATGGCGTGTTCAAGGGACGACATTGTGACATTTTGCTGGCAGTATAGACCAATAGGATGTTGTAGGGTTGCAGGATATGTACTATATGAGGATGTAGGATAGTGTACGGCATCTGGATATACGATCGCAATAGATATGCTCCTTTAAGGCTTCATTCGAAAGCATCGACAACTCAACACTCAGCATGGCTTCCGAGACGCTCCCGCTGTCGGCATGCATGTCCCTGGACGACCTCGCCGAGGTAGCAGCCGCCAAACTGTCTCCAAGAGCATCAGCATACTACCACAGCGGCGCCGAGACCCTGTATACACGCGACCGCAACCGTGCCGACTGGGCTCGCATCGGATTTCGACCCCGTGTTCTCGTCGATGTTGCCGCGAGTCCCAACATGCGAGCCAATATCATGGGCTTTGATAGCAGCCTGCCCGTCTTCGTTGCCCCTGCAGCCTCTGCCGGCCTTGGTCACCCAGACGGCGAGCTGTGCCTGTCTCGCGGTGCCGGCCGCATGGACATTGCGCAGTGCGTGTGCACCTATGCCTCGGTGCCGGCGCCAAAAGTCATGGCCGATTTCAAGGCAGACACTCTGCGCCGCGGCGGCACTCTGTTCTTCCAGCTGTACATTCCCAAGATCAAAAAGAATGCGGCTAAACTGATTGCCATGGCCAAAGAGAACGGCTTCGAGGCCCTCGTCATTACCGTGGACACGCCCGTCATCGGAAAGCGTGACGACGATGACCGCTTCCGGGAGCTAGAGAGGCAGAAGCAGCACCCAGAAACCGGCCATGAGCCGTTCCAGCTTCCGGACCTGCCGGGCCAAGAACCCGGCACACTGCGCGGCTCCCACAACGCGTCCTTTACATGGTCTGACTTGGCCTGGATCCGCGAGCTCTGGGGCGACGACAAGCCCATCATCATCAAAGGCATATCCACGGCAGAAGACGCACTGCAGGCCACCCAGGTCCCGGGCGTGCGCATCGACGGCATCTACCTCAGCAACCACGGCGGCCGCCAGCTCGACTATGCGCCGACGGCCGTGCAGGCCCTGCTGGATATCCGGGCCCGAGCCCCCCAGGTGTTTGACAAAACAGCCGTCTACGTGGACGGCGGCATCATGCGAGGCACCGATGTCGTCAAGGCTCTGTGTCTGGGCGCGCGGGGTGTCGGCATCGGCCGCGGCTTCTTGTACGCGCTGAGCGCGTTTGGCACCGACGGCGTGCTCAAGGCGATCAAGATTCTGAGCGACGAGATCCAGACGACGCTGCGCTTGCTGGGCGTGTCGGACATTGCCGACCTCGACGAGCGCCAGCTAAATCTCACTGAATTTGGCATCACGCGACCGAGGCTGTAGTCTCTAGTCAAAGCATTAGGTCCTGCTGAATTGTACGGTTGTGGTATATTCTAGACGCTGTTATGTATCACTGCACACCAGCAAAAAATTCATGGCGGTATATATCATTCAGATAGAGAACAAACGCAAGCAAGCACCCAGAAACATAGATCCCGATATCCCAGTGACAAATTTGATGAAAATGCGTAAATGTATGAAAAAATGGCAACATGGCAGCGCTTACTCCTTGTCTCCCTCGGCAGAGCTGCCGCCCTTGCCGTCCTTGCTGGGCTCTGCAGTCTTCTCATCCTCGCTGCTGTCGCCCTTTCTCTTCTTAGCAGGAAGGGCTGCGCCCAGAGACTGCTCGGCCTCGCGCTTGGGCGTTGTAGCGCGCGCCGGCGACAGCACAGACGTGGGTGCACTTCCCGGCGGCACGGCATCCTCCTTGGCAACGACTTCGGTACTGTCGACAACAGCAGACGGCACCAGCGGCGCGGATACAGTACCCGCCGGCAGGGCGTCAGCCGCGCGCCCGACAGCCGACTCCAGGTTCATCTCGCCCATGTGCACGGTGTGCACGGCACTGTCGTCGGCAGCACTGCCAATCTGCAGGCCCGGTGCGCTAGTGCTGCTCGAGTTGGGCTGCGGGCCCATATCGGCTGCACCCAGCTCTTGAGGACCACGGGCATGTGGGATCTCAGCCTCGAGCTCGGTTTTGGCTTCTGCCTCTGCTTCTGTTGCTTTGTCCTCGCCTGTTTTATCCTCGCTTTCCGTACCGCCCATGGCTGTATCGTTGACGCCGTTGGCATTATCAGCACCCGCCTCTCCAGAAAACGGCGCGCGGCTTTGTCCGCCGTCGCCCATTTCATGGTCTTCATCCTCTTCCGGCTCGTCGTCATCATCGTCGTTATCCAAGTAGCGCCCACTGTAGGGCCCCCGGGCTGCTCTGGCTGCTGCAGCAGCGCGTGCCAACTGGCTCACGGGAACGACGCCGGCCTTTTGCTCCTGCCGCAGGAGCTCGCCCTGCGTGATGCCGCGCTGCTGCAGGTGCACAACAGCTGCGGCGGCAGCAGCACCATGGCTTGTGATGCCGGAAGTGCTGGAAGTGCTGGATGCACTAGATGCACTGGAAATGCCATTGATCGAGACACTGACCGTCTCGATGCTGCCGACACCGTTGGGGCCATCAATGGTCTCAGTAGCCTCTGTGCGCACTTCCAAGCGGCGCTGCTGTGGCTGTTGCTGTGACTGGAGTGCTGGCTGTGAGGGAGATGGCGAAGGGGACGGAGTCGCTTGCTGCTGCTGCTGCTGCTGTGCCGGAGACGGAGACGGAGACCGCGATGGCGACAGCGACTGCGAGTCGCGCAGGCCGCCAATATCGGTTGCGTTTGTACCGGTAGCGTTCAGTGCCGGACCGGCACCGGCAGTGCTGCTCGTCGTGCTAAAGGCAATCTCGCTGCCGTCGTCGTCGGACCCGTCGAGCGGGCTCGAGCCGCCCTCGCCACCGGCCTCTTCTGTCGTCGACCGGTCGTCGTCCGTGTTGGAGTTGTTGTTTGGCTGCTGCCCGCGCAGCCAGGGAATGGGAGTAAGCAGTGCGCCCCACGACGTATCGCTCGACCATTCCGAAGACGGGTCGGCCGGTGCACTGCCACTGCTGCCATTGCTATTGACTTTTTTGAGCTCGCCGCCGTCGGAGCCATTGGCATCAGAGCCATTTAATAGGCTAGTCTGGCCATTGTCTGAGCTGCTGGACCGCACTGCCGTGCCGTTAAGGATGGCGGCTTGAGTTGGGGGCAGTTCAGACGGCAGCGGGTAGCGGTTGCTACCGCTTGTGACGCTGACGACGCGCTCGAGAGCGCTGAGGTAGGGGCCGAGGTACCGGTAGTGCTGGTGCGGGAACACGACGAGCTCGGCGAGGCGCTGGATGCTGTGTGGCGGGTATTTGGGGAAAGTGTTTGTGAGGTGCGATGTAATGTATTCGATGAGCTCGACGGCCGGCTCGGGCATCTTGGGTGGTTCGACAACGGCAGGGGCTGCGGCAGACTCGGCGCCGTCGGCTACGTCCTTGTCCTTGGCCGGAACCGGTGGTGGTGGCATCGAGGATGAGCCAGCCTCGTCTGGTTTGTTTTCTGATGCAGCTGTAGCAGTAGCACTCGTAGCTGCTGCTGCGCCATTTCCTGCAGTCTTGCTGGCGCCGGCCGCTTCGGCGACACTGCTCGACACGTCTTCAACCTCTTCTGTGCTCGCACGTTCTGCATCCGGCTCTGCGTTCTCCTTGTCAATGTCTTCTTGCGCCACCGCCCCCGAAGAAGACGAGGACGGCTTTGGCACGCTATCTTCGGAGATCGGGTTGAAGTCGTCGGGTAAGGTTGAGTTCCAGTCGGGCAGGACGGACTGTGTGCGTTTCGGTGGGGGGATGATGGGTATGGCAAAGTTGTTGTAGCAGTTGGACTCGATGCGCGACACAAGAGTATTGAGCACGCGCGGCCAGTGTGTGCTAGATTGTTAGTGCTTGTCTTCGTCTGCCAGCCACCAGCTGCTAGCTAGCCGCTAGCTATTGCCAATGCGACCTACTTGTCGATCGAGCCGCCCGCGGCAAGAGTCCGGAGGAGGTCGTCGTCGGTGTCGACCTCCATTGCGATAGCGAATGAGTGTTTTGAGTTGAGATTGTCGTATTTTTTGGAGACTCTTTGGTCAGTCGCGACTGCAAGACACTGATCAGATAGTATGGGTTGCTATTATAGCTTGCTGTCCTTCTTAGTGCACTACGCGATGCGATGCGATGCAGTCGATGCGCTCACGACGGGCGCCTGCAGCCTTGTACCCACTTTATTACAAGCTAGTTTTGAAGTGAAAAGAGCACGCGCCTTGTAATATACAGTGTTGGTAGGCAGTCTTTAATTAATATACACTGTGTACGTGCTGGTCAACTTCAACTACAATGCGATTCATAATATAAATCAATACGATATCGTCTTATTCACTGAGCAAGTATATGGTTTATTTTTGTCGGTTGACAGGATGACTCAGCAAGGCGGTGAGCTGTCAAGCCACGTTTACATCACTAAGCCACAACGCACGGACCACGTCCAGGTTTTTAACCTCTTGTCGCTACTTTTGGGGCCTCGAATTTTGCTCCTTTTTGACACTTTTGTAGACAGACAATTCAGATAACAACACTAGCATACAGACTAAAAGACAGAACATATACTTCTACGTGCATGTGGTGTCTGGGTCAATGTGTTACGTTGTTTTGTGTAAATATATAAGTGATTTGAGTGATTCCGGAAACAATTATTCTGACAGTCTCGATAATTGTAATTTAAAGACTAAGGACTTAATATTAGTTATTAAGCTTTTGAAACTTAAAGGAAAATAAAAAAAAGAAGTCTTACTTCGATAATAAGTAATTAAAAGGTATAACTATAATCGAAGGCTGCTTTAAAGGTAGTCTTTAAAGCGGTTTTAAAGAGAGAAATCTTTAAAAATAATAAAAAAAAAGCCGGTAAATCGGTATAAAGACGGGAAAAGTACCGTACTTTTATAAAACGGATTAATTTTATTACGACGTATAATAAAAATTTAATAAATATTCTTTAAAACGTATTTAAAAGATAGACGTTTTAATATTACGTCGACGTAAGTTTAAAATATATAATAAAACTACGCGATATTATACTCCGGCGCGGCGTTTACGTAAAAGAGACGTTTAATCGAAATATTTATATAATTCGAGGCGTAGCCGAAACTATTATAAAAAGTAAAATACTTTCGTACTTAAAAGTAGTTCGTAATCGTGTATTTAAAAGATTTATTTTACAAACCTTTAACGATAAGCTACGGAAAGAAGTTTTACTATTAGCTATCGATAAACTTTTTTAAAGTCGTTAAGTAGAGTTAAATAAGTAAAATAACTTTTATATATTACTTATAACGGCTAAAGTAAAAAGACTTAAGATATTAAAAGACTTTATATTTTTATACGATTTTAGTAATGTTATATAACGTTTCTTACAACGTTTAATACCGGTTTACTCTACTTATAATACGGGTATTTAATTTACGGATCTTCGTCGTTTATTCGATACTTTCTTTAATTAATAATAAGACTACGACGTAACTTTTTAATACTAACTTATTTAAGCTACTTTACGTTAACGTTTTATAAATAACCTTTTTAAATAAAGATATATACTTTTAACTAACGGTAACGGGAATAAACGTTCGGTAAGTATTAATAAACCTCGTAAAAAAAGTTAACGACGTATTATAAGCTAAAGCTTACCGAAAATAAATAAAAAAAGAAAATAATATTATACTTAACGAGAAAGATTAGTTAAAAAAAATAAAGATTATTAAGAAGACTTATAATAAAAGCCTTAAGTATAAAAACACCGTAGACGAAATAAATTTAAAGTATAAGTTCGTAGCCTTTATTTTAAAGTATTAAAACGGCGGTTTTTATATTAACTACTTTTATAAAACGATACTTATTATAATAATAAAAAGTAAAGCTTTTAACTATTATTAAGATTTTTATATCGGTCTCGCCGATAATAAAGATTAAAAAATAGTAATAGACGGTATAATTATACGGTTTAAATCCGAAATACTTTAACGTCGCCGTAATATACGGTAGTCGATTATAACATTAAATAAGGTTACTAAAAAACACCCCGACGAGCCGACGTCTTAAATCGTAAGAAAGTTTTATAATAAAGCTATATATATATAACGGTACTTAATTAATAAACTAAAAGGCTTAGCGGTTTTATATAGCCGTCTCGTAAATGTTTTTAAGGCTAATCTCGTTATATACGTAACGATTAGTTTTATCGTTAGTCGTAAGAAAAATATTAATATTATAGTAATAACGTTATAAAAAAAGGTTGTTATATACGAACGTTATAAAGTAATGCTAGTACGGAAGTCTCGTAATAATTATACTATTACCGTACCGGCGACTACTTACTATGCTAATTATATATATTAACGTAAAAACATTAACAATTACGGTAAAGCTTTTAGTAAGTTGTAAAGTAAATGTTATTTTTATAAAAAAGAAAGATACCGCTAAAACAACTATACGTAAGCTAAAAAAGACGTTTATAAACGCTCGTAGTATAAAAAGTTCTTTAAATCGATAGCTTAATACTTTATCGTTATTAAAGACGCGGAGTAGTAGTATATTAAAGATATTAAAAACTTTTACGATAGTTTTATTTATAAGCTAGAAAGAGAAGGAAAAGACGAAAAAGACGACGACTATAGTAAGACATTTATAACGTTTATAACGTCTCTTTTTCCTTTCGACTTTTTATATTAACGATTATATTATATATTTTAAAATTAGCCTCGACTTTTTTTACTTTATTTATATAAATAATATCGGCGACCTTTTAATACGAAGCTAATATATTTATAGGCTTTATCGTCGATATCGGTACGGCTATATTCTTTATTTACGGTAATCTTTAACTAATAGCTTTTTATAAGTTACGGCCGGAGATTTAAATAAATATATAAAAAAGTAAAAGTATTATAGTAAGATTTAGTAATATAAAAGACACTACGTCGGTAAGTTCCGTAATAGTTAAAACACTTATCGGTATTATTACTTTTTATATACTTCTCGTCGATACTTCTTTCTTAATATCTTTTAAAAACATTAATTGTTTACGTAGTTATTTTAATAATATACGTAATATAATAATATTACTTTACGAAAAGACGCCGGTAATCCGTCGTTTCGGTTATGCTTTTTTTATTATTAAAGAAATAACTTACCCTCGTACTGCTTAAAACTTTTATACTATTATAAAGCTTAAACGTATATATCGTCGATTCGGTTATCTTTTTATAAAAAGATTATATAAACTTTTAACGAAGGTAAGTATTAAAAAAGTAAATCGTAAAAAGCTATAACGAATTCGCGACTTTTATTATAAATATTAGCTTTATTAAAGTCCTTTTCGACGCTTTAAGTTTAACTTATGTAAAAAAGACGATATAATCTTTAACGGGATTATCGTAATTAATATTATATATATTAACGGTATACCGTATATTTATATCGTAGACTAAAGTATTAATTTTATAATTATATAATAGTTAATAAACTTAATTATATAATACGTATAAAATAAATTACGGAAAGTATAAATCGATATTTATACCGGTCCTTTCGATCTTATCGTATATAATTAAAATATATACTTTATTAATTAAAAGTTTTAATTTAACGCCGCCTTACTTAAGTTTAAAATTAAACCGGTGCCGATTAAAGCTTATTATAACGTCGGTAAAGTAAAGCGTTATTACGGAATACTTAAACGGACGTACGAGATTATTTAAAAAAAAGTTTTAAAGATAACGGTAAATATATCGCTTTAAATAGCCGTTAAAGCAATTAATAATATAACAAGCCCGGCCGGTATCGTACTTATTTTATTAATTTTCGATACTTACTTTCGATTAATTAAAAGCTTATCCCCGTCTCCGATAATTACCCGACGTACCGCTATTATTAAAGCCGTTATAAAAAAGTTAAAAAAGTATTATTCCGAGCGCCGAATTACAAAAGTACTTACCTAACGTAACGGCCCGGCGGCGGAGAAACTAAAGGTAAATAAGTGGGTAAAAGTATAGCGCTCGTCGATCGGTTTCGGTAAGACGGCGACGACGGAAAAGTAGAAAAGACTTTATAAAGTACGCGCCGTAAAAGATAAAGACATTATAATAGACTTTAATAATAGCGTAATAAATACGTTTTAGTCGATATCCGTACGTATTTTTAAGTTTAAGCTTTTAAAGAAAAAGATTACTATTATAGTATAAAAATAGACTAAACGTCGTCGCGGTCGATTAATAAAATAAACTATCGGTTAAAGCTTCGTATTAAACTGTAATGTTATAGTAGGGGGGAGCTTGGTCGAGTAGTCACAGATAGGTTAAATAGGAATCCGGTAATAATCTTTCGAAGGTAGGTATAGCATTAGTAAAGGTCTGAAGCGTGTCTCTCTTTTTATCGATCGAGGCGATACCCTTCCTTTTCTATCTCTCGTCTCGCCGTCGACTAGGTTTAGGCCCTTCCGTCCCCCTTTTCGGTGGCGATATAGAAGTCTTTCTCTTAAGCTTTTAAATAAAGACGTCTATACGACTTACTAGATCTAAACGATTATAAGGACTAGATATTAAGTCAAGCCTCCCTTTACGTAATCCTTTTAAAATCTTTTAGTAGTTACGTGCTTAAGTACTTGCCTGACTCTTTACCGAATTTATAGTCGGCTTACGGGGTCGCTTTTATATAACTGATTAACCCGTCTATAAAGCAGTCTTAAGACTTAAGCCTTCTCTCAAGGTTTCGTAATTAATAAAGGTAAGATTTATCGGTATAATAATTATCCCTTCTTTATAGTCGTTCGTCTCGAATCGACTAAAAATGGCTTTAATAAAGGTCTTTGGTAAAAACTATTATAAAAGAAAACTTATAGTAAGATTAAAACTTTTAAGAGGAAAAGAACTACTCTTTATTATTATAAATCTTTTTTAAAGACTTTAAAAATAGACTTACGCTTCGGTGATTATATTAAATATAGAGAACTTAGTAAGGTCCTTTGCCTTTTATTAGGTTGTGTTTTTTAAAGAATCCCGACTTATTATTAGTTAGCTAATTTAGTTTAATATGTTATGTTAGTCTTTTAACATTTCTCGAAACGGTAATATCGATATTTTTAACGGTCGTTTTTTTTTTCTATAATATATACTTTAATAAAATATTAATAATTTTAGCTATGTTTGTTATATAAACGTTAAGATAACTTTAATAATATTTATTATTATTTATTAAATAAGGTTAAAAAGAATCTAAGTAGCAACGTTTTTATTAAAATAAAAGAGAAGGGGATTCTTTTTTCTTTTTTTGTTTTTTTTTTTTTTTCTTCTTAATTATATTTCTTTATATTTTTTTTTTTTTATTCGTTTTCTTATAATGTCTTTTATTTAAAAGTTTAATCGCGTTAGTAAGAATCGAAGCTTTTACGGTTTCGGCGGTTTTCTTATATCTTAGAAAAAGAATCGCGCCGTTAGTTTCGTTTAATATCGCGTCGTCGTTTATTAAGTAAGTTTTTCGTTTTTTAATAAGATTTTTAAGTTAGCTTTTCGTTATTTAGTGTTTATTTTAAAGAAGACTTTTAGCGAAACGGCTTTCGCCGTAAATTTTTTTATACGCGTACTATAGAGCGCCGTCGGCGTCTTTAAAAGGAGCGTTAATGATAACGAGGAGGATAATAAAGATAACGATAGTTTAAACGACTTTGTTATAACTATTATTATTGCCGTTTTAATAGTTTATAAAGCTAAGAATAAAACTTAGAATAAAGCTAAGTTTTCGGCCGTTTTAATTAAAACTTAAAACTAAGGTTTTTTTTTAGACTCCCGACCCGTCTATTTTTATACGCGGTTAGTAAATTAGTAACGCCTCGGCTATTTTTAGTTTTTTTACTCGTCGTTAAAGTATTGTATTAAGCCGTCGGTCGCTCCGCGTTCGTTAGGCTTTTACGGAGAGCTTAAGGTTTAGAGAGTAGTATGATTTTAAGAATGAAGACTTTAATCGGGGGGTTTTTATAGACTTCTCCGCCGATTTTAATACGGCTAATTTTATAGACGACGATGCCGTTATAGGCGATTTTATGCCTCTCGGCTTTTAAAGTCTTGCCGTAGGTTTTAACGACTTATTTTTTTTTTAGTTTAGTTAAGTCGGGGGCTTTACCTCGAATTTTTTTATCCGTAAAAAAAAAAACCTTTAATACGTTTACGTTCTTTACATATAACGTCTTTAGCCGTGTTTAGCTTATTTCTAGGCTTAGTTATAACGAAATAATTCTTTACGCGAGTTCGTAGATTTTTATTATAAGTATAACTCGGTCGTTAACTTTTTTAAATATAGGAGTAACACGTGCGTTAAATTTAGCTATCGGCTTATAAGTTTTATTTTATTTCTATTTTTAATTCTTCGTTAACCGTTCTTAGCTATTAGCTATATTAGCGGGCGATTTTAACGTCTACTTTTGTTTCGTACGTTAAGTCGAGCAGCTTTATATTAATTAATACGCCGATTCTGCTCGGACTCGTCGTAGCTTACGCTTAGTTACTTTAAAGGCTGGTCGTGGCTTATAACGCGTGGCTGAAGAGTATATAAAGATTTATAGTATTAATAAAAGCTTAATTTTTAACGTTTAAAAATAATATTACGTCGTTGTATATTAGCAACGCGTAATGTTCCGTATAAGCGGCCTGCTTACTAACGTTCTTACCTTGCCCCGCTAAGAACCCGGTGACTTTTTTTACTTTAAGGTATAGATTATTTTATTTGAGTTTTTTTTAGCCGTTAACGACTATGTTTAAAACGAAGAATAAGAATCTTTTAATATTTCTTTTACTTAATTTATTTTAGTAATTTACTTATTTATTTAATTTATATATCTTTATTTAATTTAATGTTACTTTAACTTTTTATTCTTTAATAATTTTTTTTCGTAGTTTTTAATTACTTCTTTAGCATTAATGTCTTTTTTAAGAATTTATTAGTTATACTCCGGTAGCTACCCTGCTTACTTTACTAAGTAGTAGACTTTTAAAAGAATTCTTTTCTTTCTTACGATCTCCTTTATTTTATAAAGTTTTAAGTCTTTATTTAAAGTAGGTATTAGTATAGACTTTTATAACGTTCCCTTTTAAAGCTTTAACTTAGTTACCGAGAATACATTATATAATTTTTAGTACTAGTCGGGGAGTACTAATTTATATACCTATCGACCGACTCTTTATAAAATCTTAAATGGTCCGATGAATCGTAGCGTAAGCTTACGTGGGTGTTTTTTTAATCTTAAATTCGTTATTAATAGTAAAACGCGGTCTTTTTATAGGAATTTTATTAGGATTTTTTTTCGATCCGTATACTTTTTTTATATTAACTAAGCCTTAACTATATGCTTTTTAATAGTTTCTCGAACTTGTATTAGTTTATCGATTTTACTTTTTACTATTAGCACCTTTCTTTTAGAAGCGTTGTCCGTAACGCTTATATTAAAGTTTAAAGTGTATCTTATTAGTATTTAATAAAGAGAGCTTCCGATAAACTCGTTTCGTATATTATTATATATAAACTTAGTAGTTTTTAATAATAATAGCTATATGTTTAATATATCTTTAATAAAGCAACGTAAGTATTGCTCGAGGGTTTGGTTAGTTCTTTCTGTCTACCCGTCGGTTTACGGGTAGAATGTTGTAGAAAGCTTTCTTTTAATCTATAAGTGTTTATAAATATTTTTTTAATACGCGTTTATAAAGATAAAGCTTTTGTCCGATACGATTCTTTTTAAAGGCCCGTACTTTAGCTATACTTTTTATTTTAGTAAAGATGTTATCTTTATAGTATTAATTATAGTTTAAATAAAAAAGAAAAAAGATATTTTAATTAATTTATTAATTATAATTAAAATTGCGTTTACTTCTTATCTTCGGTAATAGATTAAAAAAAGACTTGTTATAAAATTTATTATAATCTTTTATTATAGTTCTATAAATATAAAAAAAGGCTATAACTGATTATATAGCTTATATCTCTAAGGTTTCGTTATTTAATAAATATAATAAGACTAAATATAATTTTTTACGAAGTTATATAAGCTTTTTTAATAAAATCTTACTTTAATCAAGCTAGTAGTTTTTTTAATTCTAAAATGCTTAGTAATTAGACTATTATAATATAAACGTAAGATTTTACGTTAGAGTAATACGTCGCGGGGAACTTAGATACGTTCTTAGTAACGGAGTAAATAGTTTTTATCTTTAGTTTATTTATTATACGGATTTTCCGTAGCTTTTATATTTTTAAAATAGTCGGGGTCCTCTACTTACGTAGCCCGAATCTTTTCGGTTATAGTAAGGCTACCCGTTAAGTCTATAAAGTGATTGTTTTGTACGGTTAACGTTGTAACTTAGGCGGTTAGCCGTTACTTTATAAATTCGTTTTAATATTATTTGTCTTTAAGGCTAGTAAGGCTTTTTTTAAACTTTTAGTAATTTCCGTTTAAATTAGTTACTACGTATATTATAAAACGTCTTAATAGTTTAAGTAAGAGATAAGATAAAGAGATCTTTAAAGTTTTTATTTTTTTTAGAAGAGAGTCGATTTTTTTTAATCCCGTTATATCTTTATAGGGGTTTATTTTTTCTTAAATCTTTTTAAAGTAATTAGTTGTGTCGACTTCGTCTTTTAAATGGGGCTGTTTAAATAACTTATTTGCTAGATTGAATATACTTAAGCGGTGTTTAATTATAAAGTCGAAAGGAGATAGATATATATATTAACGAGCTTATCTATAATTTAATACCTTAGTGTTTATAAAAGTATATAAGTTAATATAATCCGATAAGACTTCTACTTAATAATTAGTACTTTTAAGATAATGCCTCTACTGTTTAAATAATTTAATAATAACAAACATTTCTTAATTTAAGGTTCTATATCTAATTTCCGTATCCTTAAATTTACGAGACTAAAACGTTACGGGATGCTACTTCCTATCTTTATACTAGGAAAGTATACTTTTTATAGTAAACCCGGAAGCATCCGTCTTTATTTTAATTAAAAGTATCGGGTTAAAGTGAATTAATAAAGGTACGGTAAGAAATGTAGATTTAAGCTTTTCGAATATTACGATTTTTATAAGACTTATTTACGCTTTGCTAAGCTTTTTGCCTTTTACTATACCGTTTAATTAATTATTAAAGGGCCGGCTAATTTTTACGAAATTCTTAATAAACCTTTAATAGAAATTATAAAACCCGATAAATATTTAAATATTTCGGTATATAACCGGCTAGGGCTACTTTTAGATTGTTTTAACTTTATCGAGATTTATTTTAACTCTGTCTTTAGATATAATATATTTAAAGAACGTAACTTCCGTTTAAAAGAACTTGTATTTTTTAAGGCTTGTATATAACTTAGCTTTCCGTAACCGGTCTAAGACTTCCTTAACGTCTTTGATATATTTTTCTTTAGTCTTAAAAAAGACTAGCATATCGTCGATGTAAAAGATATAAGTGATATCGAAAAGTCCGTATAAAGCTTTATTAATATAACTTTAAAACGTAGTTAGTACATTAATTAAACTAAAAGAAAATATTATATATTCGAAGTGCCTATAACGAGTACGGAATATAGTCTTTTACTCGTCTCTCTCTTTAATTTTAATACGATAGTATGTATCTTTAATATCGATTTAAGAAAACTATTAAGCTTTTTATACTTTATTAATAATTTCGTAAATAAAAGGAAAAGCGTAGCGATTTTTAACGGTAATTTTATTTAACTTACGGTAGTTAATATAAAGTTTAAACGAGCTATCCGGCTTTAGTATAAATAGGATAAAGGCTTTAGCTAAACTTTAGGAATTTTAAATCTAACCTTTATTTTTAGTATCGTTTAAATATTCCCGTAAAATTTTTAATTCCTTTAGTAATAATAAGTAAATCGTACCGTATAGGGGTTAAGTATCCGGTAGTAAATCGATATTATAATCCGAGTTTTTAAATTAGGCGCGTGGCTCGCGGCTCGTAAAGAATATATCTTTATATTTTATAAACTTAAAAGGAGGCTCGAAGTTTAAAGACTCGGGCGGCTTTTTATTTTTATTTAATAAATCTACTTTTAACGTTATAACGACGTATACTTTAGGGGATCTTTAGGCTAGTTTCGTAAACTTTTTAACCGAGATTTTTGCGATATCTTTTAAGCGGTTTTTAAAGTATTAAGATCGCGTACTAACGTTTAATTATATATAATGTTTTTTTAAAGTTAATACGTTTAGTAATAGTAAATAACTTTTAAGTAGTTTATTAACTTTTACGTAATAGCGAACTATATAACGGAAAATATTATAAACGTTTATTAAAGTTATTAAAACTTTTTAGACTTTATATTATTTTATTCCGCCTCCGTTCGTAGCGTAGATTTTAAGTACGGTATAATAAGATAAGTAAAGCTTAAGCTTAACGGCGAGTAATTATTTAATAAAGTTTGTCTCAACGTTTAAGTTAAAATTTACGATAATTTTTATCTCGGACTTTTTATAAATCTTTATCGGTATAAAGAGTAGTTTTTTTATTAATAGTATCGATAAACTAAAAAAGAAACTTTAATTTAATTCGTTTTTTTTTTTTTCGTTTTTTAAATCGTAATACTTTATACGGTTACTACTTTTTTATTCTTATTTTAATAATAATTTTTAAATAAATGTCTAAGCTTATAATAAATAAAGTAGTTGCTTTTATCTTTATTTTTTTACGACGTAAAAGAGTAATTATTTCGTTTTACGAAACTACCTTTAACGTCCTTTTAAGACGAACCTCCTCAAGTACCTCCGCGGCCTCGATAGTTTTTACAGCCTTTACGTTAAAAGTTTTTTTGCCGTTTATTATTTCCGTATTCGGTTATCTCGCCGGAATCCGCGTTTCTTTTAAACGAAGACTTGTCTTTATTCGCGCGGTTTTAAGCGGACTTTATAATACGTTAGACTTCGTTTACGCGTATAACTATTTCGGTTTTATTAAAGTTAAATAAAATACCGTTTATAATTAAACTATTTTATAAATCTTCGTTTAAGCCGAGGAGAAATATATTTACCGTAGTCTTAAAAGGCATTGGTTTTAGCTTCGCTTTTAGCGATTTAAGATAAGTATTAAACTTTATAGAAGTCTAGCCGGATAGCTGCTTCGCTTTTCGATATTTTATAAACGCGGCTTAAAAAGTATTACCGGCCTCCGGATTAAGTGTCTTTAATTATATTATAAAAGTAGGCTAAGAATCCGAAGCCTTTAGTCGTTCGGTTAACGGTAGGCTAGCTACGTATTCTTTTTAGCGAGGGGGAAACGATAACTTTATATTTCCGAGTATCGTAAAGATTTTACAGCGGTCGAAAGTATAAACGTTAAGAGCGGTAATAAATGTTCGTTTTATCGTTTTCTTTTATTCGTCTTTCTTTTAGAAAGTGTCGGAGGCTTTATAAATACTTAAGCGATTAATTTTAAAATTTTAAATTATTAAGCGGTTTTCGATAAGTTAGTATCTTCGTTATATAAAATTATAAAAGTTTTTAAAGAAACTTTATAATAAAGCCGTCTATTCGAAAGAAATGCTAGTCTTTATCGTTAAAAACGTTACCTTACGTAAAACGTTTATAATTATTATAGGCACGGGCGGGGACGACGCGGGACTTTTTTAAATATTAGTTACGTCGTCGGTAACGTCTTCGATAATCGCGCTTAAATTAAAACGGAGTAAGACTAAAGTAAGAGTCTTAAGAGTATCTATAGCTAAGATCGTAGCCGGATCCTTTAAAAAGTCTTTAAAAATATTTATCGTTAAAACAACGACAGACTTATCTTAAGTTCCGGGTATAGTATTACTAGTAAAAACTGCCGAAAGACTTTTTTTATTATCGGAAGCAGCGTTACACGCGTTAACGGCCGTACGGGTACGACGAGGTACTATTATTTTAGAATACTTAAAGAAGCTCGGGGTAGACGTTTTAAAAATGTAATATTATAGTAAAGGGGAGCTTAGTCGAGTAATTATAAATAAGTTAAATAAAAATCCGGTAATAATCTTTCGAAGGTAGGTATAGCATTAGTAAAAGTTTGAAACGTATCTCTCTCTCTATCGATCGAAACGATACCTTTCCTTTTCTATCTCTCGTCTCGCCGTCGACTAGGTTTAAGCCTTTCCGTCCCTTCTCTCGGTAGCGACATAGAAGTCTTTCTCTTAAGCTTTTAAACAAAGACGTCTATACGACTTACTAAATCTAGACGATTATAAAGACTGGATGCTAAGTCAAGCCTCCCCTTACGTAATCCCTTTAGGATCTTTTAGTAGTCACGTGCCTAAGCACCTGCCTGACTCTTTACCGAATCTGTGGTCGGCTTACGGGGTCGCTTCTGTGTAGCTGACTAACCCGTCTATAAGGCAGTCTTAAGACTCAAGCCCTCTCTCGGGGTCTCGTGACTAATAGGGGTAAGATTTGTCGGCATGACATAAACGGTATTACGGGCCGTAAGCTATTATCGGAGTCGGTTTTTATAGTTGTTTATAATAATATAATAATAATTTAACTAACGTTATTTATATTACTACTTAATTATAACGTCTTACGACGTATAAAAATTTTCGGATTATTAAAAAAAAGTATTTTTATATTTATACTATATATTAATTTCTTTAACGGTATACGACTTTTTAATAAACGATTTATCGATAAAATTAAGTATATAAATACTGCTTAAACTATAAAAAAAATAGATTTATCGTTTAAATATATAATAACGTTAATAAAGCGGTAATCTTTACTTAATCGCCGACTATTTAAAAAATAAATTAACGTTTATTACTTTTTATCGCCGCGTATAAAATAAATAATAAAAGTCTAAAGCTACTATTACGCGACATCTCGTAAGCTTATATTTAAGCTTCTACTTCTTTTTAACGCGATATTTATATTAATTCGAACCGCGCGGTACGCGATATTCTCGCCTTTTTCGATAACGAAATTTTATATATTTTTAAGCTTTTATATAACGTCTTTAAGGTAAGTAACTATTAATTCGTTATTTATATTAAATATTATACTCGTAACCTTAATATAATATTATCGACGTACGATATATATTTTATAATACGTAAAAAAGATATATTTAAACTAATAAAATTATAAACGGACGATACTTTTATCTTAGTTAATAAAGCTTTTATTACTTTAAAGCAACGCGTTTTCAATAAAGCTAGTTTCTTTACGAAGCCTCGTAATACTTTTATTATCGATAAAAGCTTAAAATTTAACGGCGGTATACTTATACTTAATAAAAACGGTTAATTAATTTTTTTATAAAGTAGTTAAATAATTAATATTACTTTCGTATCGGAGACTTTTATAATAAATATAAAGACGCGCGGTAAAGTAAGTAAGCCTTTTAAGCTTCGGTAATAATATATAGCGTAACGAATATAAAACGCTTACGTTACCTCGATATATTAGCCGGAGGCGGCGTACGATTTTTCGACGGTAGTATAATACACCGACCCGGGTAAAGAAGAGGTTGCCGTATTAAACTTTCGATTATAGTAATAAATCGAATACCCCGATAAAAGACTAAAGTTTATAAAGTTTAATAAATTTACGTTTAAAGTAGTTGTTTTCGTCGATACGAGCTTTATTTTTAATAAAAACTTTATGTTTTAGTTAAGCTATATTATTACGATATACGATATAATAAATAATTATAATATTATATATTAATCGTCTATTAAGTTAAAAAAAGTTATAAAATCCGTTCTTATAATAAAGTTATACGCTTTTATATATAATTTTAATATAATTAGTTGCTTTAAAACTACTATTAACGGTATTTATAATCGTCTTATCCCGTTAATAATTTATATAAACTTTAAAAACGTTTACGACGTTATTACGAAGTTAAACACTACCGTTAAAAAACGTTTTATAATCGACGTCGCGATGCTTCGTTAATTATATAAACGGAGAAAGATTATAAAAGTTTATTAAATCTTTAAAAATAATAATCCGATTAACGCGTTAATAAAACGAAAAGTTAACGATATATTAAGCCGGTTAATTAACTCGAATTTAATAAATATTAAAACGTTAAAATAAGTCGAAAAGAAAGAATAAAAAGTAAAAGAAATATCGTAAAGTTTCCGTTATATATAAACAAATGTTTAAGCTTTCTATTTATTTTAATACGTACTTTTTAATGTTTTAAAATAAACTATAGCATCGCGACTTTAAAAAAAAAAAGTCTAGTATCGGTTAATAAAATGACTCAGCAAAACGGTAAGCTATCAAGCCACGTTTATATCACTAAGCCACAACGCACGGACTACGTTTAGGTTTTTAATCTCTTATCGCTACTTTTAAGGCCTCGAATTTTGCTCCTTTTTAACACTTTTATAGACAGACAATTTAGACAACAACACCAGCACACAGACCAAAAGACAGAACATATACTTCTACGTACATATAGTGTCTGGGTCAATGTGCTACGTTGTTCTATGCAAATACACAAGTGATTTAAGTAATTCCGGAAACAACTATTTTAACAGTCTCGACAATTTTTATATTTTTATATAAATGTGTGATATCGAATATACTCTATGTGCAGATGGTATAATTATAATATCGATACCATAGATGTATTTTACACTGCTTTATGTGTTTATAAAAAGTATCAATAAATAAATAAATATAATATTTAAACCAACCATAAATTCGATACAAGAAAAAAAACCAAAAAAAAACATAGACGTGATAATGAGCATAAGTAAAAGTTGCAGAAAAGCTGACATGCAATTAGATTACAAGTCGGAATGTTTTCAAAAATATTTAATCAACTTTGCATATTTGATGAATTAATGCTTTCTATAGCATAAAGTTATTGTGCATATGAATAAATACAACCACGGGTGCCTAGCGATCAGTGAGATTTGTGGTATATCTTACTGTGAAACAATAGCCTGCATCTACGCTAGAATTGTGGCCCGCAAGGATACAATTGCGCAACTGTGCAACCAGATCTCACGACCGGTCATCGTCGGCAAAGCGTTCCCCCCAGGACGTCCGGAAATGGTATGTAGCACCAACGTCGGAGATCTCCTTGAGCTCATCGGGTGTCAGCGTGACGGTCAGAGCCTGAGCGTACTCATCTAGCCGTTCGGGCTTGGTCGTAGTAGTCACAGCCTCAATCTGCGACTGAATCAGCCAAGCCAGCAACACTACTGCCGCTGTAGTATTGTGCGCCTGAGCGATGCGGCCCAGGCGATCCTCGGGCTTCCGCAGCGGACCTTCTGGTGCCCGGAAGGCGGGAGTCAGGCCCTTGAACGAGGCCACCTGGATACCCTGTTGACGCATCCAGGGGATGTAGTCGTTGGCACGCTGGAGGTAGGCATGGTACTCGATCTGGTTGATGACAGGAGGGTCTGTTGCCGTCTTCAGGGTGGCTTCCAGGTCAGTGCGCATGTAGTTGCTGACACCGATGGATCTGACCTTGCCCTTCTTCTTGAGCTGTTCCATGGCGGCCCATGCACGCTGCAGGTCAGCGTCGGACTTGGCGAAGAAGGGGACGTGGATCAAATATAGATCGACGTAGTCAGTCTGCAGCTTTTGAAGGCTTTGCTCTAAAGCTGCCGGGATGTCATCGACACCCTGAGCGACCTTGTTTGTAACAAACAGTTTGTCTCTGGGCACGCCCGACTCCTGGATGGCGGCGCCGACCTCTTCTTCGGTGCCGTACATTTCGGAGCAGTCGAGGTGCCAGAAACCTTTCTGAATGGCTGTCCTAGTCAGGTCAACCAGGCGCTGGTCAAAGGCTGTATTGCCAACCTCCTTGTACCAGGCGGTGCCGGTTCCAAAGGCAAGCTAGAAGTGGAACACAACATGATCAGTTGAGACTCTAGTAAGTAAAGATGAAAGCTCTATTGTGACTTACCAACGGCACTTTGTTTCCATCACGGAGTGTCACAGTCGGAATGTGAATATCCATTATTCGATATCGAAATGTTGAGTAATGTGAGGGATGAGAAGGATGACTGATAGTGCTTGGGAGATGGACGACTATCTTGCAAGGTTGCTGTTGAGGCTTACAAAAGGCTGTGCAGGAGGTGAGACTTGGTCTCTGGCTTATAAACCGACTTCTGAGTGCTTGCATGGCTATTTATTAGCATTTGCACGGAAAACAACGACAGAGGAAGGTAGTAAATAGAGTGGCCAAATTCGATAGCAGCCCAAGGAAGGTGTGGTCACACTCGAACCCCGCCCGACCAAACTGCACAATCTTCAAGTTCTAAATATCGCAGCACACTCTTGGTCTGTCAAGGCAGTCAGGCAGTTTACCAGCTTGTATCTTATGTACTTGTACCACTTGACGGAGCCAATCAACATTGATGTGAGGGTACTAATGCGCTGACGTATACTTTCTGCACATTTGAGTCGCACCTCCGCGCAAGCCCCCTCCAGCTGTATAGACGGTCATCCTATGCAGGCCGCAGTCTGAGCCTTTCTGGAGAAACATGATAGATCACAGTCACACCCATTCCCGGTGGTATGCTGGCCAATCAAACTTGCTCATCCATTTAGACCAAGACAACAAGGCTTTGGCAGAGAAGCCCCGTGAGCCCTCTCTTTCCCTGGCGATCATAAGTCCAAGTTTGTAATAAGACGTATCAATATGTATTTAAAGGGAAAGATTCCGGCAAAGGTCCTGAGTTACATCTTGTGACATACCATAGTGTTCTGCATAGCATCCACCCCTATTGTGAATAAAACATCCGCAATGGCAGAATTGAACCACAGCAATGAACTTAAAGCGTCATGGGCTATGCGGCACCTTTCGTTCCAACGGTCTCGATCGTCACCTCCCCTCCTCAGCCTGGATGAAGTCCGGTATGTGGAATGCTGTACAGGCCGGTATCTATACGACAATCATGACGGCGGCGGGGAGAATGGTTACAACGACAATGACGTTGAAAATCAAGACTGCAACAACAGAGGAAGCGGAAACGACGACAGGTATACACCGGCAGCCCGTACCAGTCTTATACATCTACGGACGCTAGTCGATGGCAAATGGCGGGCTGATTGGGACCGTTTGTTGGCCCCCGACTATGTGGCGGAAATGCCCAATGATGGTGCTGACAAAGTCATTCGGCTGGGCGGCGAGGTGGCCGCTGTGGTGAGAAAGCACGGTGGTCTGTCGCTGTGCCGGGTGATTGAGAAACTGCAGGAGGGCAAGATTCTTCGTGCTGGTGACAACAATAGCGATGGTGAGCCAGCCCTTCGCAATGACTCGGTGGCCCATAGTCTTGTTTTTAGCCTGCTTGGATGGCTCTCTCTTTTGTATCTCCCAGCACCTGCCCCTGCGCATATCCCAGCTCCGGGTGCACCCGCCCATGAGGACAAGTCGACGCTGCATATTACGCCGCAGAGTCGGTCGACCCTCCGCAGCCACGTCGGCGCTGAACTCGCCAGCCGTCCTTTGGACGAGCTTCTCCGGTCATTTGGAGAAATTCTCCCCAAAAAGTCTCGCCAGTTTCACTACAGCGACCAAAGAGGCCGGCGCTATGATGACCAGGGCCGTGTGCCTACCGACGCGACCGACACTGGCCTCCAGCTCGAGGTCGCGCAGCTCAACGTCGCTGCCCTCCAGGATATGGCCAATGTACGGATCGTGTGGGTTGACGCCCTCAGTGGACACTTGGCGTTTGACACCGCCGGTCCTGTGCCGACCTTGTGTCTGTTCAAGTGCCCCTCATTTTGCAAGCTGCACCATTCCGATGCATCGCTGCTGGCTACCATGCTTGCCGGATTCTATGAAGAAGACGAGAAGCCTTGCCATGATTTCACGGCAGCTAAGCTTGTGGGCGAGATTACCTTGTCGTATGATCTGCTTTTCCGGGCTAGCAAGCGGTCGCGAAAAGTCTATGCGGACAAGGAGCGCGCACGCGCCGCGTTGACCTCGATTACCGCTTCATCTCAGCAGCCGCAGAAACAAAAGCAAAAGAGGAAGACTGACCCCTATCTTGACGAGCTCTGTGGCTACGGCTATAACAATACCCTGACAGCAAGCCGCATCTTTTACGACGCCGCCACCGATTTCCCCATCTTCCAGGACCGACTGCGCCGGATCCAGGACCACATGAAGGGCGTCCAGCCTACCGGCTTCTGGGCCCTGTGGCGGGACCAGCGCGACCTGCGGCTGTGGTATACCATATGGGTCGTCCTTATCTTGACGGTGGTCGGTCTTATCATCGCCGTTGTGTCCGCGGTTCTGGCCGGTGTACAGGTCCAGTGGACCAAGAAGGCTTATAACTTGCAGGTGCAGCAAAATGCGTTAAGCGGTGGGATATGAAATGATTTGAAACCGGATGTATATGTCATAGATACCAAGAGCGTTTGAGTTAATGTATGTAGCTGAATTTACCAAGAGTATTATTTCCCCGTTATAATTCAAATATGTATCTCATGAAAGCTGTGAAAGTGGGCTATCAACACACACACACACACACACACACTACACACACACAACGCTTCTATCTTTACTAATAACAAAAGCCAATAACTTTACAAGTCTTCAGGCCCTCTTCTGTCCTTTTCATTTTTCGTACGTTCAGCATATCATTGGCTATTATTATCAACCATCAATCATCGATCTACTAGATCTGAGAAGCAGTCCCAGGCCTGTTCCTCATCCGGTGCTATTGGGTAGAGACCTGTTTGCTCCAGCTCGGCCTTTTCACGGAGAGCAGCTGCTCGGTAGGTGGCCGCATCTTTCAAACGGCCCTGCCGCTCCCATATACTAGCAGTCTGCCATTTCACACGTGCCGACTCGCCCTGGTCGCCGCGCCGGGACTCGTTGTACTGGGTAATGACCAGCGCCTGCTGCAGATGGGTTGAAGCCAGGGTATCATCTCCCGCCAAAGTGCACACCCTCGCCTGGTGGTACAACGCCGACGCTACACTTTGGTGCATTGGCTTGTCCGGAGACTGTAGGTCGTACGCTCTTTGCAGCTGCCGCTTTGCCTCGTCCAAGTCACCCTCCTGAATGGCAATCTTTCCTAGTATGTACGCCGTTTCGCCGTGAAAGTGGCTGTTTGCACCGTAAATCCTGGTTTGGAACGCTTCGGCATCGGCCACATCCTGTTTGGCATCCGAAAAGTTGCCCAGGGCGGCGCGCGGCCGGCTGCGGTTGCGCAAGTAGCGGTCAATGTTGAACGTATGCTGCTCCGCCTCGGGTGCCGCGTAGGCGATCGCTAGTGCCTTGTTCACCCAAACAATAGCTTCTTCACTTCTGAAAAGCCCGAATAGAGCCAGCCCGATTGCGCTGTAGGCATCTGCCAGCTCAGGTGCGGTGGTGCTGGAATCTTTCTCGCGGATCGCGAGGGACCGCATAAAGAATGTGTGTGCGTCCTGGTAGCGGCCACGGCGGTGGTCGATGGTGGCGATGCTCTCGCACAGGTACGCATATATTAACGAGTCCTTGTCAGCGCAGTGCCCAGCTGCACGCTTTCCCAAGATCTCGCCAAGCTGAAGCGCACATGTCTCGCCGCACAACCACGTGGCGTCAGCAAGCATTGTGTGAAAAGCAAGGTCTTGCACATCGAGGCCAGTATTGCGCAGCTCATCGTACCGACTTTGAGTAGCCTCAATATGGTGCACGAGCGCTTCACACTGCTCCCACACTTCATACATTTGGCGCCGCAGGGTACGTTTGGGGAACGCGGTGCACAGCAATCGGTACATGACATTGAATGCTTCATGGCGCTGCGCATCTGTTAAGTGACTGTAGTACGCCTCCTGCACGAGCCGGTGCAGCGAGATCATGCCCTTGCCCTCGTTGATCTTGATGAGTGACATGTAGAGCAGCTGAGATTCGGCGTCCTCGTACTCTTGCACATCTGACAGAAACTCCCACACGTCGGGCACAGGTTCATCCGGGGTATGAATCATGTCACGCGGGATATCGTCGGGTGCGCAAAAACAAAACAGCTGCAGCAGTCGCGCGCTATTCTCGTCCAAACTGTCAAATGCCGTCTGCCATACTGTCTCAAGTGTCTCGCTGTAGTAAGGGTCTTTGGGCGCGTTACGCGGAGGTTTGCGGAGGTTCTTCTTGTATTTCAGAAAATAGGGCAAGAACTGTGCCATCGTTTTTTTCTTGACAAATATCTGGCGTGCCGTGATGTCAATGGCCAGTGCAAGACCACCAAGCATTTCTGACAGCTTTTCGGCAGTTTTAATGTCGTCCTGGGACACATTTGTCTTGCGCGCTAGCTTCAAGAGCAAACTGCCCCCTTGCTGTGGAGTAAAGCACGGGATTTCGAGGGCGGCGGCCACCGGCGATGTTGCCACCAGTTCGCTACGGCACGTCACCAGAATTTGGCCGTTGGGACCGGCGACTGGCCAGTTGGAAGTCAGCATTGTGTTGCTGTCAACATTGTCGAAGACCAGAAGCCACGGAACGCCTGTCGTCTGCAGCCAGTTCCACATAAGAAGTCGCTTCTCTTCGTTCTTCATGTCCTCATAGTAGCCCGGCGGGTGAACCTGGCTAGCGGCGCGGACCAACGCGCGAGACATGTCGATTTCCGTCTGGGCCGGGATCCATAGCACAAAGTGGCACGTTCCAAGCGCCTGCAAGCTGGCATACTCGAGCGCGATCTGAGATTTGCCAATGCCACCGGTGCCCCAGATGGCCACGGAGGTCATGGACTGCTGGTAAAGAGAAGACGAGGAGAGAGGGCTGTCATCGTCCGCATCTGGCTGAGCGATAGGTTCTGGCCTGAGTATTGCACGGATACTGTCGAGCACGTCGCTTCGACCGTAGAAGGAGGTGTTGCGCCCAAACGGCAATTGATAGTACGGCAAACGCACTGTATCGAGCTGATTGTGCTTTTGCCTTCGGCTCAGCGTTTCCACCATTTGATCCTGCTTCAGGCACATCTCGGCCTGCCGATGCGCCTCCATCAGTTTGCGCAAGTGTTCGATGCGTGACGTGAATTCCTTCAGCAGAGACGCAAACGGCTTTTGCACATTGCTACTCCATGCCACGCCGCTGGCGATACGGGCAGATCTGACGCTGGTGTTCCGTCGAAAGAACTTGATCGAATGTGCGCACGCTTCGACTAGGTCCACCAGCAGCCCAAAATAACGGTTCATCAGCCCGCGATCTATATACACCGTCTTGCTATTCACGTACACCTGAAACAGCTCGATGTTTTGGCTAATCTCAACCAGATATTGCGTTACCTGGCGCAAAGCTTCGTCGTCGGCACAGCGACTGCTCAACTGCACCAAAAGAAACACAACACCCCACATACAAGCGAGGCTTATACGATCGCCCTTGCTCGACAGCACGAGAAAGATTGCCCACCATTGCAGGTGCTGGAGAGAGCCATGCAGGTTAGCGAGAAGCCGCGCTGCTGCCGGCTTGTTACGCTCATGTTCGACCTGGAGCTGCTGGATCTCTTGCAGCATCTGCTCGGCACTGGAGAACTTGGCCACGTACTCATAGTCTTCGTCGCCTAGTAATTCGCGCGTGGTTTCCAGCACAGTATTCCACATTGCCTTGCGGTTGTCGTCACTTTTCCCGCTGATTGAGCGGGCCTCGATTCTTGGCGTGTTAGTTAAGTGCGCTTCAGCTCTCAAAAAAGCAATATAATGAAAGGCAAGGCTAAAAGGCTGTGAAAAAAAACAAGGGACAGGGGCAGGGACGACAAGGCTGGGAAATGGGAAAGCGCTTTACTGTTGCTCCATATTGACAGAAGACATTGTTAGATATGACCCTGTGATTGTATATACCACGGTTATGCCCCGTTCCGGACTTGATTAGATCGGCTTATCGGCGTATGTTCCGTTGTCGCTCTTGCAGTATCGTAAGGCACTTTTCTTTGTGCCCAGCTAATGACAAGGTAGGGCAGAATGCATGTCAAACAAACATAAGGCAGATTTTCAAAAAAAAAAGTATGAAGATGAAAAGGCGAATCACGCAACACCAAGAAAAACATTGTTGGGTATTGTAGAGGAGTCGCCTTTGATTTGATTGACACTTAACTTGGTGCACTACGCCCGGCATCCTGCTTGTTGCTGATTGTTGCATGCTGCAGGCTCTTTGAACAAGGCATTACATTACGCAAGGCAGACTTTACAGAAGGATGCAAGGTGCTGGCAGTGTATATTGCTTACGAGGGTTCGGTCCAACTTCTGGCCACCCAAGTTCTGGTCATGGCGGTCATCTTGCTGAGGGGGGCTTATCTGCGTGTGATACAGGGTTTGTGCTGCAGATGCGGCACCTGGGTTGTATTTGTACTTCTCATGAAGTATATACCAACTATGTCTTGGCGCTTATTCTCTGCATATATGGCCCTAAGCCTGAGGTCGTATTCTATGCCGTGCTTCCTAAGCAGAATGTGCAGTATTAGGGATATAGGTCCGAGAATACTTACGATGAGGCTCAAAATGATAAATGAGAAAGATGACCTGGCTCTGGAATTTGATTTGTCAGAATTAATGAGCAGAGTGACGCATAGTAGCACGGCAGCTAGAGAGAGGCCTGCCAGGGCCACCCATATTGTAGCCTGTAGTCTACTACAAGGACATGTTAATGTCAGTGATTTATGGCATGTTTTGTATACAGACGTTGAACAAAACCTAGGGACGTCCGGTTAGAAATATTGAGATGCTCACAGGAAAGCCCATAAAGATGCATCGCCACCGTGCGCCCTGTCACCCGTGTATTCTCTCTCTCATTCCCTCTCCCTCCCTCTCCGTCTCTCTTGCTCCCCTATCAAGCGTTGTCAGAGATCATATTGTAACACAACTTCATTGTTCTTGACCTTGAACACTGTACTTTGTACACGATACACCCATAACAGATTGCTACTCCCTCTAGAATGGCGACTGTTGTAATCTCCCCCATTCCTGCCATTCCGACGACGGCCCGGCTGAACCATCTCCAAGATGACCCTCTTTACCAAAATGAGGTTCCCTACGAGATTTGGGCCGACAACATCCCCAAAGGCACCCAACGGACCAACGTTCGGCTCAATTTAGTATCGGAGTGCCCGCTGACTGACGTTCGTAGGCTCTCTGACGAGAGCCGGCCGCAGCTGGCAACTGCCGGTTTTGAGTGGATGCACCAAGATTTCCCTCATCACACTGGCATCGTTGAAGCAGATGATGTCAACACGAACAAGCCGGCTCAGCGCCAAGCCCTTGACAAATACCTGGAGACCATGTCTGAGTTTTTGCAGGAACGCCTTGGTTGCGCTAAAGCTGTCTGCTGGGACTGGCGCGTTCGCCGCTCGAAAGGTACCCTGCCACGCAGTGTCCCCAATATTTACAGTCTGCAACAGGAAGATGCCAGCGACCTGCGCAGCACCAAAATCAATAGTTCGCATGTAATTCATGCCGACGGTTCACCTGAATGGATGCAAAAGGTCATCTCCAAAGTGACCACCAAGGACGAGACCGCATGGGCTGCCGAGGGCAAGTATCGCACGCGAGTCCTCACTGTCTGGCGTCCTCTAGTCGACGTTGTCGAGACTGATCCGCTAGTCTGCTGCGACACCCGCACTGTCGCCGATAACGACCTCGACATTGTGCAAAAGGTCATGGACGATACAGTCGAGGAGAGTATGTACCTCAAGTGGCGTGATCAGCACCAGTGGTACTGGATGAGCAACCAAACCCGCAACGACGTACTCGTCATGACTGTCTGGGATTCGAAGCGGCCAATGAGCCGAAGTGGTGAGTCCTTTGTTTTGAAAACTTCTGATTCAATGCCAAAGTATTTGAACAATAAGCCGAACACTCGCTAACTCTATAGCTGCTGTTCCGCATGTTGCTATGGTTTTGCCCGAAACGGCTCCTGATGCAAAGCCGCGCGAGAGCATTGAGCTTCGATTTATTGTCTGGAGTGCAGAGTAAATAGTTACAGTCACGGGCTTTGATACTGTTTTTTTTTCCCTCTTATTTTTGACCTGATAGTTGAAGTGTAGTCTAATCAAAGTATATTCGATCATAAAGCCTCACTTTAGCGACTTACACGGTCTTTAGCATAAAAGCTTAAGTTCTGCAAGCTCAAAGTAGAAAATCTGGACAACTTCATTTATTGAACTACTTATTACTAATACTAACTACTTGTAAGAAACACTAGTAGTAATTTATAGTCCTTCCATACCATTTTAATGTACTCGTATCACCAGCTTCATGTGCATGGTTTGACGACACTGTGTCACCAAAATCAACGCTTAACGCTCGTGGGCACTTCGTGATCCTTCTCACAGGATCTTTACGAGTGCGCATTGACGTGGTTGCCAAACAGGCGCATGTCGCGCACCTTGTTGACGTGCACATTGTCCTTGAAGGACTCAAAGGCGGGCAGCAAACGCCAGGGCTGCTCGCGCACATTGTCGGCGCCGGGGGCAGAGATGGTCGCGGCGGCAACCTGCTCTGCGCCAGTGTCCTGCTCGACAACTGCGAGGGACTCCTTGGAGCTGTTGCTGGTGGAGCTCATGATGTCAATGAATTGTTGAGGTGAGGTGTAGTAGAATAAGAAGATAATTTTAATATGGTTCAGTCTTGGAAGAATGTGTTGATAGAGAATGTTGAGTTGAAATGAAATTAGAAAAAAAATGAGGTGAGACAAGGGAGCTTTTAAAACAATAAGGGCGGATGAAATGCTCTTGCTGTGCTGTCTCACTAACTAACCAGTCGAGTTAAACTGCTTTACTGCTGGCAAAAATCTGCCGAACACTCATTTCGGGCGATAGAGGGAGGCAGGCCAATGAGGTCGTAACGTACGAAGATGGTTGTGTGATGATATAGCCACTGCAACCAACCTTTTGTGCTCTTTCACCGCCCCCAATAATATAACACGGTAGCACACCTACTTTTATTTCACGGCCTGCAAAGTTCCTTCACAACATGGTTCGGCATATAAGAGGCTTGGACGGACGAGTCTAGACAACGAATGAATGGTAACAGAAAAGAGCTCGAGCATTCCTCCTACACACAGCATCCCATCCACAGACTATGATAACTACATGCACTTGACAGGAAACCCCGCATCTTCGTCAGCACGTCGGCAAACGGCTAGTAGTCGTCACCAAAGTGCTTTTTACTGGATCACACGACGACAAACAACTTGGCAATAAATAGTTGCACCTTTGGAAAGTGCACGTTTGTCACGCACCTTGGTTCGAACTCTCGTCACTTGCCCCGATTAAACACTTTTGTTCTCTAAACAGAAAATAAGCCGACACGCCGACATACTTTGAGAACAAAAGCTCAACGTACCTCTACTTTGCTCAATACTCCATCCTTGATCAGCATGCCGGCCCAGAGGATATTCAACGTAGCCGTGACTGGCAATGCTGTACGTCGTTCAACTCGCATTCGTGGTCGCCTCATCGGACACTAGCTGCTTGGGCATACTGATACCAATTACTGGCTGACTGTATATTTCCTAGCCTTTTATGGAATACGATTTCAACACATCCGCATTGATCCGTGATGCTCTACCGGATGTGATTGAGCGGCCAGACAAACAGGACATTCACATCCGCAAGTATCAGCGCGATACACTTGATACCTATTCGGATGTGCGCAAGGTGTCTAGTGAGATCTGGGGCGGCAGTGCTGCCCTGTTTCAAAAGGAGGGTACAATAGTAGACAAAAGCGAAGCTGGAAAAGGAGAAAAGGAAGAATACAATCACATCGATATTGACATTATCGTTCACTTCGGTATGATTGCTCTTGGCTGGGATCCCAACCAGTATCGCTTTGAGACCGTCGCCCGTCGTGACGGCTACTCACTGCCTGGGGACGACGGCAAGCCTGTCGACTCGGCCGAGCTTGAGAGTCTTGGTCTACCCGCAGTACTTTCTACATCACTGGACGTCCAAGGTGCCTGGCTTCAGGTCCAGGCCAAGTTTCCGGATGCCAAGACATCCGTCTCCGATGACGCCGGTCTGTATTTCTGCGAGTTCCGCCTCTACTCGTCTTTAGCAGAGGCTACCCTGACCAAAGAATTCCAGGGGAAAAGGGGCCACACTTCGTTTCTTCATCTTCCGCAGGCACACGACCCGGAGGCGATTACCCTGGGCCGTGATATTGCCGTGACATACATCTCCGGGTTGGTGGATGGTCTTGCTGCTGACGGGGAAACGTAAAGGCAGACTGATAACTCATGCCCGTTGCGTTCACATTTCCATTTTTATTGATATTCTACCTGCTTCCACCACGGGAAATTCAGGTCGGGACTGGAGACGCTCATAGCTGATATTGACTAACACTAGACTATAAAATTATGGCCTGAGCTCAGAAACTGATATCGCTGGTATACTCGGTCTCACATAGTACTTGATGCCGGTGCCAGATTCAGAGCCAACGACGGATCAAGTTGGGGTGCTGGCTAACTTTGCCGTGCACATTTTGTCGCTGTAGTACGAAAGCGTTGGACATTGCCAACTGTAACCTTGAGGGAGTCGTCTAGACTGGCTAAAAAGTTGGCCGGCAAGCTCGACCGGTTCAATGTGATGCACATCCAAGTTTGTTGGTAGACTAAACAGGCAGTACTCTGGAACATCACGGAACATTGCCAACATGATATAGATGTAATTCAAACTCATATAGTCATGCGTAGTCATTCGTCCCCTTCTTGAAATATAAGATCGTGTCTATAGTAATGCCCTATCCGTTAATCCGAATATCACCTAGTGAGGACATTGATAGCAAGTGGGAGGCCAACCTACCGGCAATGAGGCTATATTGAGCACAGGACGTACAGACGATATAGATAGGCGTGTATATGTCTGCTGTCCTTGCCGTTAGGATGATATACATTCCCGGACTCGCTTGATATAGTCTTTATCGTTTCTAAAGCTGTGAGAAACATTCATCCATCTTTTCCATGGCCTTCTCCATATATTTGTGTATATAGTTAGATTGCAAAAGGCACCGCTGGATGCCAACTACTATCGACAGCCGCATTCACAACGCAGTTCATGAGCACATGGTGTCTTTCGCATAGATACTATTCGTGTATACACGAAGGACAGGATATGAGGGGGGATCCAGCAACAGCTTGGACGCTGACCGAGTAGGAATAGGACTCCGTTTGTCCTCATCTCGAGCTCTCGTCTTGATATCTTTAGTACTGCAACTCGCTACCGGCCAGAGCCAACCCTTCATCTATCCCGAACCAGGCATTAAAACGATATCCAGTTCTATGCACTTCGCCAAGATGCATACCTCTCTCTTCATGGACGCTGCGACCTTGTTTGCCTCGGTACAAGATCTTCCATCAGCAGCCACGAACCTTGCACCGCGGGCCAACAAGCTGAGAGTTAGTTCGTTTATAGAGATTCGTTCTTGAGTGCAAAGACTAGGATTTGAATGAAGAACTAATGATACTGAAAAGTGCCCCTGGGCGACTCAATTACCGAGATTACTTGCTGGCGTGCCCTCGTCTGGGACATGATTGCTGAGGGCGGGTATGCCGACAAGGTTTAGTACCCCAGCTCGCAAAAGAGCAGCCCGCAAACAACTGCAAGCCGCAGACGGCCGACTGGGACCATCACAACGAGGGCCATTCAGGCTGGCTCGCCCAATAACTACATCACCAAGTGGATGGCCAATACGCCGGCCGACATTATGGCGGCGTACATCAAGATCATTACCGCTGTGTGGGCCACCGGCCCCAAGGCCAAGCTGATTGTGGACCAGGTGATTCCGCTGCGGCTGTCAAGCGCGGGCGTTGTCAGCATCAACAAGGCCATCCCCGACTGGGCCACCAAGAACAACAGCACGGACTCGCCGATTGTGATTGCAGACTGCTTTACAGACTTTTCGTCGTCGGACCTGCGCGACGGTGTGCACCCGGACCTGGTGGGCGACAAGATAATTGCGGGACCCCTGCTGCTCAACTACATCAAGCAGTCGCAGGCCCGTATATTCTTGTATCGAGCCAGCATGTACGGGGCAGTAGCTGAATACAATGACTACCGTCGAACGCCAAGACTGTCAAGTAAAAATAGCAGCATGTTTCTAGACGTCCTTAGACGTTCCTTGGACTATTGGCAAAAATCCACAGGCAGTTGTCGTCCTTTGTCCTTTGTCTGTTTCTTTGTGTGCTTTCTTCGGGACAAAGCGCCAACAGACATATCAAGGTTGACAGCGACTACCAGTACAATACATTTCAAATTTTGTCACACATGCAAGTTGAAGGCCAAGACACCGGAGTAAGAAGAGCCGGCCAATTGTCGGATTGTCAAATCATTGACAAGGCCAATCTCAAAAATAAAGAACTAAAATCTCAGCTTATCAAATTAGGCCAGCGCTAATTCAACAAAGGGACGAGATAGTGGAGAGTGACGTAGGGATTGTGAGAGTAGAAAAATGACAGAAAAAGGGTCAAGAAAGGGTAAGAGTGAGAGGGAAAATTAAAGAGGAAAAAAGAGAAATAGAGAGTAGCAAAAATGCACGATGTAGGTGTCTGCAGTAGAACGGAGCACTCCCGCCTCATTGAACCCTTTCCCCTATTTTTTTTTTTGTTAGTCTCTTCGTTGCTAGTAATCAAAGGTATTCATTCACAGGTACTCGTATCCCGTTAAAGATACGAGTTGACTTTTTGCTGACACGAGAAACGAGAGCGACGAGAGCAAAGAGGAACAAAGACACTGGGTACCGACGATCCAAGGAAGATACTGCAGTCTGTTACCCACCTGTTAAGAGTTTGCTAAGAGATTTAAAGAAACTAACGTTATTATCCCTATTCGACTTTAGGGTTTTTTTTTTGTTTCTTTTTTTAATCTCTCAGTGATTCATATACGAACACAAAGACTGGCAGTACACTAAGCATAAAGGTGGCCGTCGCTGTAGAATGACTAAAGTGGCCAAGGTAAAGGCCAGCTGCACATTCCGTAGCTGGGCTGGCATGTGCCAAAGCTGAATGTCTCGCAGTGTTACAATATCCGACGTTGGATATTAAACATGGTTGGCTATGGAGACGGCATTCCTAGCGGCCCTAGGTAGGGAGACTGTAGAATACATAGTTTTGCATTGCGAGAAGAGTGGCGGGTGAGTGTCGATCACCAGTGCAGGTCAACCTTGATTCTGCGTGTTTCGAAGCACGAAATAACACCAAAAAGGAAGGTGAAGATATACAGAAAACAACTCTGATAACGAAGATAATGACAATAAAAAGATATGAAAATAGAATGATATTGGTCAAGTTGATTGCTATCTAGGTGAGCTGGTTAATTCAAGAGTGGCCTGGCCGTTTGCTCTTTAACCATGCTGGCTTTGATGTGGTGATAATGTGATAATTATCCTTTTTGAAGCACCTTCATATGCTATCTTCTCTCCTTTTTAAAAATACAGACAAAAAGAAATTAGGAACGAAAAATAAAGGTTGATAAGAAAAAAGAGCAGTCGTGACGTCGTGAAGCTGGAGTAACTCGTACTTGAGAGCTGGTATCGCAAGAGGCACTGAAGCCAAGATGCAGAATGAAAGATGAGCTGTAGAAATACAGAAAGGAACAGAAAGGAAAGCAAACAATGGAGTGGCGCGGTTATAAAAACCGTCGGCCTATGCGAGATTGAACTGAAAGACGAGAAAGGCGAGATAAAGAAATAGTACAGCGTCGGTGGCTGTAGGCTCAGACTATATGGAGACTGTAGTGCTTGCGAATCGAAATGAGAGACGCAGAAAGCGCAGCGAGTGATATGATGCGCATTGTAGTTTGCGACATGAGTTGACTCGGTGTGAGAAACACGAGCAGTGATGCTGTGTAGTCGCATATGGTGTAGCTTGCAGTGGCATTCAAGCTCTTCGTCACGGCGCGGTAGGATGCTCCGGCCATGGGCTGCGATGCATGGGAATGCCATGAGTATGTCGTCGGTGTTTCGGTATTATATTGTGAGGGGTGCGGCTGAGGAAAAGAAGAAGCTGAATGCGCTTCAGTACAGGCGGTACTTGCTCAGGACATCGCCCTTGCAGATACCGCCGCCGCAGCATGCGTCAGGAGCCAGCTTGCCGTTCAGGATGAGATCAATTTTGGCCTGTATGTATTGTTAGTAAGAGATAGAAGGATGGAAGAACAATAGTGGCAGAAACATACATCAGGGCATGGCAGCGGAGTAGCCTGAGCAATGCTGGCAAACGAGACGACAACGGCAGCAACGGCCGACAGGATGAATGATGGCTGCATCTTGGTGGCGGTGGGGTAGTAGATGGACGAGAGGCTGACGATGTGTTTAGGTTAAGAAAGAGTAAAGTCAAGAGACTTGATGCCAAACGAGTGTGATTCGATAGTCAAAAGATAGACAAGATGAAGCGGTTAACGAGAGGCGGGAAACTCTTGTGGGGAGGTGGGAGGAAATACGAAGAATATATATCTGAGCTGAGTAATGAACGGCCAGCAATGGCAACAGTAATCTGAGCAAAAGGAGGACGACTAAATAGATATAAAGACGACAAGGCCCGAGAGGGAGAGACAGACTAGACCACGAAGTAAAAGGGTATGCAAAGAGAGAAATGTAAAAACAAATAATAGAAAAAAAAGAAAAGATAAAAGAAAAAGGAAATAAAAGAAAAATAAGAAGTTAAGAATTATGGGGGTGAGACAGACGATGTGATGGGTTCTTTGGTACTTGTCTCTAGTATTAAGTTCTTGCAGGAAAAGTGAGTACCTGAGAGAGACAAGGCCAAGACACCGAAGTGAAGGCATGGGTTGCAGGCTGCATGCAGGTTACAGAAGTGCGGCCAGATATGCTTATTTTTTCCCGCTGCTTTCCTTTTCTTGTAGGATAGGCATGGACCCATTGGGCATGGCTGACGTGAGAATGAGAGCGTGTAAATGTACGCCTATGCGTATGATGCGTGCTGGTGGGTTGCTCAGTTGATGACTGGGGGAGCGTTGGGAATGTAGTCTACTAATTAGATGGGCATAGCGAAGGGAGGCTGCTGTTTGCGGGCAATGGTTATGGTCGTGCTCACTGCTACTGTTTTCCCCTCTGCCTCTGCCTGCCTCTTTTTTGCCTCTTTGCTGCTCAGCTTATCCACAGCCTCGAGCAGCTCAGCCTCTTATGTTGCCATGCGGCGTATCTCGCAACTATGCGCCATAGACTACTACCACTATTGATTTACATAGAGGGGTGCAATATGACAAACCCCCTGCACTGACTAGGCTGGTATAGAAAAAGTAGAGAGCCAAAGGTGGGAGACAGTACAGATTTTCCCGAAAGATACAGCAGAAAAAGGAAATCACAGGCAGATTACTCCGTATACAAGCTACAAGCTACTATATTACGGGTCCCCTCTTCACTCTTCAAGTATATCATTCAATGAGGAATGTCACAAACGTGTGATGAGTGACGGAACTGGGAACACCTGAGCCTGAGTACGGGGCTGTAGCCAAGAAGTAGAAAATGTGTCAGTTGTTAGAGAGTGTTGGGGGTAGAGAGGTGAGAGACAAGGTCGGCGAGTCAAGAAGATGTTGAAAATCAAAAGAAACCAAGAGTCAAAAAAAGAAGGAAAAAAAGAAGAAAAAAAATCAGAGGAACTTGAAGGAAACCAGACACCGAAAAGAAAGAAAAAATAGACGTACCGTGCAGGTGCCCACTCTACAAGACTGCCCATCACCATCAATCATATGGACTAATACTGTCGCCATTTCGTGTTACCCGTCGTACCATGGAGCTGTCGCTAAAGCCTTGGGTCCGGGGTGGAAGTACTGACTGTTTCAGCAGCGGTATGACCGGCTCACAGGCCGAATCGTCGTCTTTTTAGGGTTTTATCTCAAATGTCAGATATAGCCATCGTTAGATATAAAGAGGAATGTGCAATTTTCTTGCGATCCCTTGATAATTTAATTACGCACTGACGAAACCGACCAGGGTGCATACTGAGTAGGACATTTATCAACAGATTAGCAACTGAAAAGGGCTGAAGTCATTCATCATCATCGAAGCACATTCCTTGGAAATAGAGGCAGCCATCTATGCTCAGTAAAAAAAAAAAAAAAAAAAAAAAAAAAAAAAAAAAACAATAGAGAAATAAAGGGGTCTTGGAGACGCTAGAGCACGGTTGACTAGAGAGAGCCCACTTCTGTTTCGAAAAGAGCAAAAGAAAGTTTACAGTACTTTCGGTGCAGGTAGTGTTTGTAGACAGACTCTAGTGAAGCTATGAAGCAAATTGACGGCTCCCGGAAGAATGAGCAGTACAGCCGGTGTAACCATCAAGTGAGGATGTGCGGTTATGGTTCAGGCAAAGGTTCTGGTTTTCGCCTGATCCACTTGCTCCGACCGATGGCAGTCAGATAGAAAAGGGAAGAAAAAGAAAAGGATGGGATGGATGACCCAATGATCCAGTAAGCAGTACGTTTGAATTTGGTCTTGCTGTGAGACGAGAGGCCTTGGTAAATAAGACAGTGCAACCAAGGACAGACTGGAACAGGAGAAGGGAAGAACAGAGCTGCAGCGGTGGACAGATCAGAGAAAACAACATAGGATAGAGAAAATAGGAATAAGGAACGAGAAATGAGAAATGAGAAATGAGAAATGAGGGGGCAAGAAACGCGCCAAGAGACAAAGGCATGCCCTTGGGTCATAAGGAATGTACAGGGTAATACTCAGTAGGAGCACGGAGTACGGATATGAAAAGTACTGGCTGAGCTTGAGTTGATGGGTGCTGGACAAGAAGCAAGGACGGCTGAGGCTACTGCTTTGCACCCCAGACAACGCCAAACTACGACGTTGGAGGGGAGAAGGCAGAAAAAGGGTCTTGTTCGTAGTCACTGTTTGCAGAGTTTCTCCATGTCGTATGGGAGCACGGACGAGAAAAACACTGGAGCAAACATGTTTACAGTATTCGGAGACTGAGAGAGTGCTAAGAATTGAATCGAGTAGTGTATGTGCTTGTTGGCGTACCCGGCTGAACGACGATCACTCAATCTGTTGTCCGTCTTGTCCGCAGATGGTGCGCAGACAGAAACAAAAGGACAAAGGAGCCAATAGTGAGCTCGTATTCAAGCATCCCACGCCAAGATGCAAGACTATATGAGATAGATTAGTAGATCACCTGAATCACTCCAGTCAATCTACACTCGATCTTTGACACGCATCGGGCTGGTGTCATGACAATGGCGGTCAACCGAGAGATAGTCTTGTTCCATCTATCAGAGACACCAGGACATCAAGTCAGACAGACATAGACACAGCTCGCACAAGTATTCAGATACACTCGCAGACTCGGAGGAAACACTACGCAAGGGCCGTGTCTCGTATCATCGCGAGATGGAGGTGCATAAGCGGCCACAAGTCCCGCATCATGCATATGTATTTGGGCAGGAATATGCAGCAAATACGAGGCAAAAGCTTGGATATAGAGGTGGCAGAGATCGGAAGACTCCAAGCCAAAGCAACGACAAAAGATAGGAAGATGACGATATTGTCACGATCGAAGAGGAAATTGAGTTATCAAATCAGCCAAGCCGAATAGGGCCGTAGCTGTGGTTATTCCATGTCCTTTTAATTGCATGTCTATTGTAGGAATGAGCTGTTCTTGTGCTCTATTGTCAACAGGACTCTTAGTGAGCCATTGTCAATATTAAAAGGGCGGCCTGTCTCCCTTGGTCAGTAATGATAGCAAGCTACAATAACTCTCCACCCTCGGTACTCCGTAGTCTTTGGCAGTTCACGTCAGTCGTGTTCACCGGTCAGACCGTCAGACAGTCAGACCGTCAGCATCTCATGTGATGACAATACGACCCGAAATACAACACAAGAATGCCATCTTACTATATTTGCATATCACCACAACTAACAGCAATAAACTTGGCTCTGTCCAACTAATATAAAAGACTAAGCAATAATACGGAGTGCAAAGTACAATAAAAATGCTTCGTATAATTGCAAAAAATAATACACTAATACGAGAACCTGGGGATTGGGGATGGCACAGGCCATGATGACAGAGGCCAACCATTATTGGTCCCTTTTCGATAAGAATGAATGAAGGGGGTGCGAAGCTTGGCTCTTTCACTCGGCCAAGCCCAAGCCTAAGCCTGTGCTCCTCGTGTAGTAGTGAATGGGAAATAGTAAGCAGCAAACACATCGTGACTCTGTTTGCTCGTATTCTTTTACGTGGTATTCTTTGTTCTCATTTGGCTAATTGTTTTTCGGTCGTTGTCTGCCGTCTGCCGGCCGTGCCCATAAGGGAAACCTGCGCGCATTCGCTCGCGTGTTTTGAATTGAGTCATCCCTTGAACGCCATCTTTTGGTGCCGGGCAGGTAACCTCGCTTGGACTATTGATGAGCACTATTGACAGCCAGGGAGTGAGATAATACAGCTCAGTCCCGATGTAATATTTGAGCTGGTTGCTGACAGCAGTTGACACCTGGCTGGACCCTGTTGGCGGTAACCTTTGCATACATTTGTCTCTCAAATGGCTTCAGTTTGAACCTCATTTATTACAATTTTTTTTTTATTGAGAGAGAGAAGAGAGAGATCATCACATCAATTGTTCCTCACCTGCCTCTCCTGTCCTGATACTCTACTCAGTTCTACCAATAATGCCCATCTTAAGGCGTCGATCCTTCAGAATAAGGTTTTCTGCAGCTGCAACCCACGGCCCCATGCCACTCTTTCTAAACCGCTAACATGCCGCTATCATCCCGCTAAGCCGTCGCGACAAATGGTTTCTGTAATGCAGTCTCCCCTTTCATTTCCTATTTCTTGATTTCCCGCTCATCACGGTCGACGGCGTTAACTCCATTCCGTTGTTAGAAAAGTACTCAGTATCTAGTCGGCATCCATGCCGTTTAAGCGTCTGTCTGCCCGTCGGGTGTAAATCATCCCTACGAGTTATCCCCTCAGCGATCATGATGTCAGACCACACCACTATCCTTACTCCGTACTGTCAAATATCATTTCATATCCTTACTTACCCTTACCGATACCTCATCTCAACTCCCTGCATTCTAAAATTCATAAATTCCTGGGCCCTCATCCCCTCATTCATCCCCTCCATCAACACGCGCTGGCATGCTCTTCTCGGTAAACAAGTATCAAGAGCAAGCGTTCTTCACTGGGCACGTGCTTTTCAAACGTTTGAAAGCTTGTCATCAACTTCAAGTTCTTCACCGTGGCATGCCGTAGCGTGTATACAGCAAAGGTTCATGCAAAACTACATTCTTAATACTCCTCGGCACATTTCTAGTGCACGCGACTCAGGTAATCAGGGTGAAGGGGTTGTCGTGAATCCCTCATTGGTCCGGCGCAGTATGACTCGACACCGTTTGCAAATGTGGCGCTGTCAATCACAAATCCATAGCAGTTCTGTTTGTCAGCAGTGATCCGAGCAGTAGATCCATAACGAGGAAGAGGTGGACAGTCTCCAGACATACCGCGACATTAAGCATCGTCGTCATCTGCGCACCGCGCGTGGTCGTCGCGCAACAGTCCTCAATCGCAACACAGTCCCAGCCGTGGTTGTATGCATCCGCCAAGGTGCCCAGCACGCACTGGTCCGTGTTGACGCCTGTAAACAGCAGCGTCCGAATGTCTGATGCTGTTTCGTCCAGGTAGATTCTCAGCTGCTCCTGCGATGACCACATCCCGGACATGCGCGTCTTGTCGCACAGCACATCCCCTAGGTCGGGCCGCATTGCTGCAGCCAGCGACGGAACACCGTGAACGCCGCCGCCTGCATACACCTCCGAGTTCCATGCACCCTTGGTCAGCGCGCGGCCGCCACCATCGCCGAGGTCGACGCTAAGCCCAGAAGGTTTGGCGCCGTCAGTACCCAAGACCATCCTCCGTGAAAACCCCGTCACAATCGCCGCCGGCATAGTTGCCAGGTCGGCGTCGGTCAGGCCCCAGTTGAGCCACACCACCTGGATCCCCGCACGCCGACAGCCGTCAATGACCTTGAGGGTCGGCGCCACTGCTGCCAGGCCGGTCGGATGATCACGGCAGCGCGGGTGCAGAAAGAAGTTTTGCATGTCGACAATGACGAGAGCAGTGCGCCGCGGGTCGATGGCGATCTTTGTACCGGGCGGACCGCCCGTAGTGGGGATGGTCAAAGGCTTGATGCTTTCATTTCTCGGGCCGGGTCTTGTCAGGTCATAAGTCCTGCTTGGCTGCTGGTACTGCCAATGGTCGCCCACCGGGCCCATGTGCAGGGCATCTCCATGAACGGTAGCCATTTTTATTTTTATTTTGACTAGAAATAAATCGTGCGTTTGTTGTTCATCGGGCTATAAAAGTCTACAATGTCACATCTCTTGCATACTCACTTGCAACGACAGAGAACCGCCTTCATCAGTAACTGATCGAGATCGACCGATAATATCAAGTGCAACTGATAAGCAGCTGTTTGCTGGATGATAAGATCCGCCGGAAGCCATTAGTCTTGCACATCCCAGGTAGCATTTGGCACCTACTTCCCCGCGCCATCTGTATCCCAGTCTAATGCTGTTTAAAGTGCAAAATGCGATGCAGCCACGGCGCTATTTCTCAAGAAAGATTCCTGACGTTAGTTGCAGCACGTGCTACTATTTGGGGGGGATGGAACGTTCTTTGCACTTTCCGTCCCAGAACAGTACACTGACACGCTCACAGGCTGCTTCCACGTGGTTTTGCTGACTTTGTCAGAAAGCAGGCAGGTATCGGTGCGGTCCGTTGTTAGTGCAACACGCCTTCCTGATCTAGGAGAGCAACGACATCTCTCAATGAATTTGGTCGGCCATCATGCGAATCATCCACGCTCCACGCAGACACTATAGCCTCAATTCATCATCTCAAGTCACTCTCACTTGTGGAATATGCCTCACTATTGATACTGTATATTCTACTCTCGAGCCTGGGTGCTACACATTCAAGTGAATAAATGCCTGCTGTACATCGGACGAGGCAGCTTGTCGCCAGTGATCCCATGCTCCTGCAACTGCAATGCCAGGCCCCACACGTCACCAGTGGTTCACTATTACGCCACTAATAAGCTGTCAGATGTGAAGCCCTGACCGGATTTATACCTCTATATGTACGCAGCCTGTCCTCGACAGTCCCCTCTCTTTTCTTTCTATCTCTCCTGTCACCATCTCCCTTGTCTCGAGACTACTGCCTCATTGCAAGTATTGTCTGCTGATTGTCCAGCGCGATATTTCCCTTTGTCTTCTTAAAGACCTTTTCTTCGTTGTCTGTGACCACATCTTCTCTCTCTCCGTCGCCTAAAGGTTTCCTCCGTCATTCATCACGTCTTCTTCTCTTCGCCTCTGCATAAACCCCTTTCACTACTTTCTCTAATGCAAGACAATATGTCTGTTTCAGGGCCTCCTCCGTCTTGATAGAAAACTACTGTATTAATTGGGCTTTGTTGTTCTACTACAAGCCTGTTCACTCTTGAAACTCCAACGCCCCTCTATATTCTTCGCCTTTTTAGAGCCCAAGGACAATAGCTACGGCCCAGTTGCGATAGTTATTTTGACTGAACATACAGCCACATCACTTCAAGGCATAGGTTACGCAATATTGCCACCGATTGCATCTTCCAACTGAAGTCAATTATGTGTTTGATATCCTTGAGCAATACACCCAACTTGAACTTCCCGAAGCACAAGCAAGGTCAACGACGAAGTGATATCACAGTACTTTTCTGTGATTCTTCAACTCCCAAAGGCTCGGTAATGAAACGGCATGTTCTGGTCATCTTTCGGGGTGGCACGGAGAAACAGAGCTGGTCCGTCTCTAATTTGATGGATTACTGACCCCTTCGTCTTGTTCTATTTCTCAACAGCACTTCTCGGCTTATCAAAACCCGTCACGTTATTCTCATATTGGCCAGACATCGTGCTACTGTCTATTTGTTGCAAGCCAGCTGTGCGTCAGTCTAGCGATAACTATCACCCCGAACACGCCACACCCAACATCCACGTTTCAAGCTTTAGCAAAAGTTCTTACAGCTCATCACCGCGTCTTTTACAACCTGGTCAGTCATGATATGGTCATATAACTACGGGTGTGGAACAGAAAGCTTGCCAGCAATGCTAAGTAAAACTGGTAACGACAGAGATTATCCTCAAAAGTGTGTTTCCCTGTCAGTTGCAAAGGCGTCAGATCATCCCCCATTCATGGCAGGAACTCGGTGGCCACTAAAGCTCTACCATCACCATGACTGGCGCACTGTCGCTGCTGTGGTCGTGTTGGTTATTCAGTGCGTTCGGGTTGTCTATCGCCAACGCATGACGCTCACAAGTATGGGGTCGTTTGAGTGATGTGCATTTTGTCGAGTCATTGATGTATCGAAATTCTCTCTATTACGTGGCTTATCTACTCCTTTCTGCCGCGCATTAGCCAGTCCCAACTCGTGCCTGGGCTGTGATCACTGATTGCCTTTTTTATCGACAATGATGGGCAATAGGGTCAACGTGTCTTTCTTCCGCTGACGCAAGGGTGTCTGAATTCCTTTGTACGATCTATTCTCGGACGTTTGTGTCGATAACGCTCTGTCCGCGATTGATCAGCCTCTTCTCACAGTACTTCAAGACAGCTGCAATATACAGAACCGATATGGTAGCCGTCGGTGTATCATGCCCCGCTCAGTACTGCGGGCTTTTGTCAGCTGCTTTACTTGAGTGTCTTGTGGTCACTTGCGGAAGCAGCACGTAGCTCTTACCAACCGAACAACATCGCGCCAGTGAAGCTGCCCATTTGGTCTACTACCGGTAAATCAATGCTCGGATTCACGATATTAAAGCCAAGCACACTCTAAAAAGCGAAGCTACAATCTGGTCTTTGTCTAGTAGAATCAGGCTGCTTGCACTATGCCATCAGCGCGCCATTGCCCGTGTTGGCACTACCCATAGGTGCAGCCGACCGTTTGACAGCATCACTATCATTAACAGTCGCAACAGCATCCAAGGTACCTTCCGCACCCTCGGCCCGGACACCTCGGGTGTAATCTTCTTACACTACTATTCTCAAGTATCAGCAGCCATGGCAGCCAGCTCGACATGTTGTCATTGCACTACAGACAGTGTGATGCAAGACAGTTGATTATTTGACAAGAAAAAGGAATATACCCCTTAAGCATCAGCAATAACTAGACGACGTATTCAAGGAGTGATCTAATGCCGCCACCATGAGCGTTCACCAAGGTGATGGCATTCACTTGTTCTCGAGCGTGTAGCCTGCGATGTAGGGCTTTCTTCCTGGTCATGGGGTTGTCCTTCATGACAAATCACGATCAAGAAAGCCGTCAGAAACGATCTATCTTATCCATCTCGAGTCGGGCCAACCCTAGAATAGCGTCACCTTGCCTCTCAATGACTGTCTACTCCGGTGTCGAACCATCCATAAACTGCGATGGGCAAGTCTACCTCATATAAATGCCAAAAACTCGTAGAAGGCATACATAGCCACCTTCTGTGTCATTGTGCTTCCAATATTTATATTATAACGGATGCTCCATGAGCTTAAGTCTTTGCGTCATCTATATGTCTACATTGTTGTTAGTTATCGGCGTTCCATTGCATTAGATAATTTTAACACTTCATAAAAAGTATACAAGAATATTTTTTTAATAATAAGATGTGTAAAATATTAGATATATTATAATTTTTTTATTTGAAAAATACGACGAGACAGGTGCCAAATATCATAGACTTTGCTGAGCACAAATCATCAGCATACATCGTCCTCTCAGTATATGATAGCATGATTCTGCATTGATAGGCGTCGCCGAAAACAAGATAAACGCATGCGAGTACGTGGTATCAGTCAACAAAATCTAATCAACCAAATAGAGTAGCATAACCCGGCGAACCATGTAAGCGAGGAAAGCTTATCAGCAGTAGCTTTTCACATAGAAGAGGGTGCACACCTTATACAAAGTATTGACCGCGACATAGTCCCCTCAAATATTAAGCTTAATCAAGAAACTTAATAGCACTTGATCAGAACCAACTGATATATGCTTTCACAGGCCTTGGACTTGATGACCAACAGCAGTGAGATTACAATAGAAGGTGTGATATGTACAGAGCATCATCGAATCAAGTAGGACTTGTTAAGTAGCTGATAGAAGGAAGGAGGAGGGGAACTGATGCGACGATTCACAGAATAATTTGTTATCAGTAGCATCCATCGTTTTTAAGCTTTGTGACTTTCATTACAAGACACTCCCCCCAACAGGATGGTGCTGAACCTTGTTTAGGCAAGAAAACCAGTGTAAACTCATCATCAGGACTGAACGCCACAGTTGCAAAGAGGCATTTTCTGTCTGTAGTGTCGACTACTACACTTTCGACTTCTTCCAGTCTAACGCAATCTCTATACCTGTAGCGAAGAGTAGGCTTGCTTGAGATCATTGTATCATTGTTAGTCTAGCTCAATATTGCAGAATGAAGTAGTTTCTATCATTGCAGACTACGGAATATTGTTAGTACTGAGTAGAAAGCAAGATAAGGGCTATATTTTATATATCGTATATCCGTGGGAGAACGGAAAGAGAAGATGGAATTACAACCGAATTTAACGGGTAGCCAATGAGATGCTGTAGATGCTGTAGAGAAACCCCAGGCATATCAATCACATCTAGATCAGTTTGAAAAATTACCTGAGACGCCATGAAGAGTTGGGTTTGACAGAGCGAGGGTGGCTGTTGTGTGAAATGAACTGCAAAAGCTATGACAATGCACAGGACGCAGGACGCGTAACACAAAGGTGGCTGACGGTGGCAAGTGGCAGTAGATGTTGTGTCAAAAGATGTTTAGACCGCAGGCTGGCCATTGCAAAAGCATTCAAGACAGATATCATGGCTGTAGTGCTATTGTATTGCTATTTTTATCAATCAATAACCACCGATCTTTCCACGACTCACCGCTGGCCGACTCTTTGCGTGTGAATGCTCCTGGTAGCCAGGGCCGGGCGTTGCTGTAGATTGTGTGTACGACCAGCCGTAGGCAAGACTAACCACTAACTATAGCCAAATAAACAGGGGCCAACAACTCCAGGAACAGGCCTTGTCGCAGTGCATTTATTGACTGCTCAAGAGCTCATAATACTCCTGAAGTACGCGTGGCAGTTCAGTACGGTGCTGCGTTTTTGTCTAAGTAGACATGCTACATAGTCTGTTTGTTGAAGCAAAAGACCGATACGACTTATCGGTAGACAAGGCCGTTGTCTGTGAGGTGAGAGTATGCGAGAATGCGAGAATGCGAGAATGCGTATGCTTATGCAAGTATGGTATCATTGTTGGCCAATGCACGGCAGGCAAAGCAAGCAATGAGATTATCACTTCCAAATGTAGTTCGACATGCCGTGGTCGGCTCAACCATGTGTTTGGAATGGATACATGTGCTCATTTTGACGAGGTAGGCGAGGTGAGGTAGGAGCTGTTTTCCTGAGAAGGGGCGTGATATTCTGACGGCGGCATATAGCGAGGCAATTCTGGGCATGCATATGGGATGCGGTGAGATGCTGCAATAAATTGAGTTAGGCTTGGTCTCCCCTTGGCTTTTCTTGGCCCTCTTACGTACAACCCCGGATATTCATCAGTCAATACCAATAGCCCCAGTCTAGTATTGGGGAGTGCTGCTTCGAGAAGAGCCAAGAGTCCAAGAGACTAAGGATGCCTCCAAAACTTTCAGACACGACCCTACTCCGCAGGTATTTCAAGAACCCTGACAAAGCCATGTAGACACCCCCCCAAAATGCAATACCAGTAACACAACAGCAACGAAAAGCGCAGAAGCGACCCAGGAAGACGGAAGATGCAGAGAAGAGGGAAAACATATGCAGGTCTGGGTGCCACCTGGCAAGGGAGGTAGATTACCAATCCCAATGGATTGTGATGCGATGTGAAGAGATCCCAATAATAAGAATCAAAAGAACAGAGCAACCTCCAGGTGAGACTTGCGCTTCTAGATCATTGGAAGGCTTTTGGAAGAATAGCAGAATAGTCCAAAAGACTTGCAAATATAATGAAACGGGCATGGATGTTACGGAGTATGTCATATGCACACCTCAGACTGCAGAGCGAGGCAGTGACCAAGTCTCGAGCTTCAAGTCTTGACTGTCAAGTCTCCATCATGGTATGATGGTATGACAAAAGGCGAAACGCCTCATCCATGTTGCAGTTGCAGCTGCAGCTCCAGTTGTAGAGGAAATAGAGTAAATATAGAGACGGTTTAACGGACAATTACTATCCTCCCACGTTGGATGCTTGACTTTTAATACAGACCCTTTGCCTTGTTGCTTACGCTGTGGAGCAGATGCATGCTTAAACATATGAGAGTAGGAGTCGCCTCGGAGGCTCGTTTCTCGAGTCTCGTTCAAGAGTCGATCTTGGCAAAGCGCCGATGTCCATGTCCGTGCTGTAACGGAGAATAAAGTAGATTCTTGCCAACGGAGCAATAGCAATGATTATAACGGGTTTAGGGCAGGGCTGCCCGTCCAGATGTGTAGAGGTGAGTGCATAATATTACTATGGAAGTCTGGAATATTGATTCTTGGACTTTTCACATGCGCAAGAGATGTACGAAGAGCATTGTAGACCCGCTGACGGAACGTATGGAGCAATGCCCTTTTCGCAGTCTATTGTAGAACACCTGATCTGGCCACATCTGCATCAATCCAAGAATATTGGTTCGTCCCCGACGTCGTATCAGCCTCTGAATCTAGACCGCCCGGAACAGGCCCCCGTCACCGGCTGAGCCGGACCACGGAGACCAGCAAGATCCGGCAGGCATCTCGCTTTCATCTTTGTCTTTGAATAAAGTGGCTTCCTTTCATACCATTTCATATTCTTCTACTTGTTCTTTGGCTATTCTACGCGCGCTTCTCTGGCAGCTCTAGCAACGGGGCTACTTTCCTTATATCTATCTGCCCGGCCTTTTTCTACTGCGCATCGACCATCGTCATTAGGGGCTATGCACAACCTTGGTTCTTTAGCCTTTAGCCTTTAGCCTTTACATATATTGCCTGTTTGGTCGTAAGCCCCGTTAGGAGCACATCATGGAATAATGGAATAATAATGGAACACGGTAATAATCAATCAAACAACACTCCACCTGCAATAGAGAGAGCGTCGCTGCGGTACGACGTTTATTCCCTAAAGCAGTAAGAAAAAGGTAGCTGAGCAGAGGATTCGGAGAGGAAGCAGATGGTCACTCTGATGGTTCGCGTATGGAATTTCCAGACGGGGCAGAGTAGAAATAGAGCAAAAATAAGGGACGGCAGATCAGATAAAAAAGAGACAAGAGGAATTGGATCCTGGCCGTGCTGCACCGCTGTATTTGCATAAGGATGCCACAGGCACACGCTGTGCCTGTCTTCATTATGCCTGGCAGTATTACTTTAAGACACTCCTGGAGCACGGTGTATTACGGTGCAAAGTTAGCTGTACGGAGTAATTACAGAGTAGAGCTGGGGAGCAGCGCTCGGTTGGCTACATTTCCATATGCACTCAATAAACATATTCAGATGCTTGATGCCGGCAACACTAACACGGCCGTGAAGCAGAGATAGCAAGGAACAGAGCATAAGACGGCATAGCCCGTTTACACAACACAGCCAAGCGAATCTAGTAAGCCCGGCTTAATAGAGCTCAAGCACATATTCAATCCAAATACTCGTCCATACGGAGTACTCATAGGTTAGGAAGATGGCTCGAGGACGACCCGAAGAGTCGTGAAATAAAGGCGAAGAGGAGGGATGTGCACGCACCAGTTGGAGCGCTTTGCAGAGTGCAGCTCAATAAAACACACGAGCTGCGGGAATAATGAGAGAGGTCCTTGTGTACGGTGTCGTTGGCTTTGTTGCTTCGACTATATGCAACTTTACGGCGACTTAGTAAGTTGGCTGACTCCTTATCGGAGTAATGAATTGTCACCGTCAAAGAAAGAAAAGAACCTCCCGCATAGCTCCGCCGGCGACACCTCAGTTGCGATTGACAAATAAACCCACTGTTCCGCTGTGCCCGGTGCTAACGACAACAGGGTGGCCAATAGTAGGCCATAGATGAGGAAAGATTTTTTACATTTTTTCCAGGTAGGCGTAGGCCGGCACCTTATCTTTTTCTCCTTCTTGTCTGGAGTACTTCCTGGGCAATATATCAATTGAATATCAAATAAAAATTAAGAATCCGCGCATTCACACATGGCACACGCATGCACTAAAGCCATGCAGTGCGCGGGAGAGGCGCTACTCAGTACAGATAACCAAAGTGCAGACCCCAAAGACTTCTTTATCTCTATCAGCAACCCCAGGTGCGGACGGCCTGCCCAGACTCAGCCCTGGCCTCTATTTTCGATTCACCTAGTCCACGCGACATGCTGTGATGCGAAGCTTCTGCGCGGATCATTTGCTTCCTTTTTCGACAATGTGTTGCGACTGTGACCGGAATGCGTGGGAGTGATCTTCGTGTTAAAAAGTGTTTTTTAAGACATGCTCGTGTGGCATGGAGGTGGCCGGTGCCGACCTGCTGGGATTTGGACCGCGTTTGCTTTTAAATATGAACCTGAACTTTAACTTCCTCGAGAGCGTCAAGATCTTGAAGCTCTACTTCTATCCATCGTTAGAACTTGGCATTCGGTAGTGGACGACGGAAGCGTTGGAACGTGTGGCCAAGACTTTAGAATCCCAAGATCTTATAAGAGTCAGGCACACTATTTTGCTCGCCAAGACAGACTGACAACTACACACTACTCGAATTCTCCTCCTTGGATTTGCTTGTTCCATTTGCTTGATCAACGCGAGCCAAGCCGTACTTTTACATAGTGTACTTGTATCTCAAACCTGCATTAACGACATATCTATCACTCATCAGCAACTGTATCCAAGTACGGAATTACAAAATCCAAGTAAGACCTGCATTCTATGACAACACAAAATGCGTTATCAACAGTCGGAATCTGGGCCTGGGGAACGGGGTTGATAGTGCGAAGCGGAGACTGTAACGACTCCTCCCTCGGAACATGAACCGTCAGTGAAAGGCTATCTATCTAATAATTGCAAGGAAGATATCCAGGAAGATATCCAGAAAAGATATCGAAGATATAAACTAGTTCCGATGCTGTGGAGTGCACGGGTCTGTAGCACGACGCCGGCGGAATCGAGTTTTCTGGCTCCTCTTAATGGGGGGTCTTAACGTAATAGTAATACCCATATGCCGCTGCTGTATTCGAGCTGTACTTTGCCTTGCATATAGTTGTGTACTAGTATGTGTTTGTGGCGCTGACTCTGGTAATCTAAGATACTATCTGCGGCCGTGTGGTCTCTGTGCCCAGGCCTAGAGACCGGCCCGCGTTCATCATGTACCCATCCCCGGCCTTTAGACAAATGCCAAGTGTCCCTCTGCTGCTCTCCCTTTCTTGGCTACAGATATTCCAGAGATGTAAGATAGAAGCACAGCAGGAAACTTGTTGTGGATGCATGTCCCCCGTCGTGCATGAGCTGAGTGATTATCAGACGAGGCTGTACTCGGAACACAATGACATAAAAGCACCCGGCCGGCTGAGCTGTGGCCGTTGCTCCGTCTCTCATTTTATGCGTTGTATGCGATCTCTGCGGAACAATATAGCATCACAGACGCCTCTCTAATAACAATCACTCATATGCAAGCCGCTGTCAATATCACCGTTCATCATCCATCCTACTAGAGCCCAACGGGCGGCGACATGTGCTTTCTGCATTCTATATTCAATATGCTGTTCAATAACTAGTATTCAATATCGAATAAATAATACATAATAAATAATAACCAGTAATGCGGCCTCTATTACTATCAGTTACCAGCGACTTACTGCTATCGAGTCCTCCACTCCACCGTTGTGAATGCTCCCGCGAGTCTCGGCAGTCTTACGGTATGACTGCCGAATCGAGTAACCATACTAATTAGTACACACGGTAATACGCCACAAGCACGGGTAGCGGCAATAGTGGGACATTCCCAGAGAGAAGAGAAATGGAAAAAAAAATCAATCAATCAATTTCAATATAGCATCATGTTGCGAGCTGAATCGGTAAATTTAGGCATATGAAATGCAGTATTGCCTAGAATACGATGAGTTATTCAAGAGTAACGGCAGATGCAATATATAAAAAAACAGGGGACTTGTAAGCATAAGACCAACAAACCACTGTGAGATCGTGCAGGCTGACAAAGTCTTTCAGGTGTGAGGTCTGGGGAGTACGTAGATACAAGATACGAATGCGAACAGAGATGAGAAGGAAAGAGCGATGGGGAGTATGCACACATACGACATCAGCAAAATTACATGGAAATTGTAGAAAGAGGGACAACAGAAGGAAAGAGTAATGCAAGGATGATGGCCCGATGTAGGAAAAGCGATGGACTCTTGGAGAATGTCGTAAATAGACAAAACGCGATCCGTATCCTTCTTCTGAGCCAGTGGCAGTCTCATCATAAGCTCGGAGATAGAAGAGGTAAAGACTAATCTCATGAAACAATGCCCCCCCGTAAAGAGCCACATTACAGGGCATGTCGAAGCGGACAAAGGACCAGGGCAGAACAGGCCGGAATGAAGCCAATGGGGAAAGAGGAAGGAGCGATGCCCTTCTTAGCAGAATTTCTACCAGGGTTCCTTCCTCAAGCATAAGCGCACCTTCCCTGTAGGCAAGGATACGGTGTATTTACGTTATATCATGGAAGTGTATAGTCCTGACCATGATTCACCTATGTATGCACATTATATGTGATATAGATTACAGATACTACAGAACAGAGATACACAAGACTGTACAAAATAGGTACAAAGTAGGCACGGCATATTGTCCGTCGTGGCTGTTGTGTACCACCATCTGCTATTTACGTTGGTACGATGGCTGACAGAGGACAGACTCGAGAGACTCGACAGACTCGAGGAAGGCGCGGCCGTGGCCATACTCGAGCTGTCTCTTGAGACCCTTTTGAAGAAGGAGCGACAGAACAGGAAAAAAGACAAAACCAGCAGTGATAAATCAAAAAGAGGAAAGAGCGATCCGATGACATCTGCTCCGGACACGGTCCTACCCTGCGAGCCTGCGTCGTATATATCCCACCAGCACCGAGACGCACGGCCAAAATCTCTCTTCTTCATCTGTCCTATTTGATGATGATCAATGATCCTCAACACCTCAAGACCCTGTCCTCCCACACCTTGACTTGCTTTGCCATACTTTGTGGTGTCCAGTCGCCGCCCGTGCCACTTCCACCATTTCTGCCACTCATAGCTGCTGATTCTTGAAAACGACATCTGCAATTTCCACACAAAACATCCATGCTCATCTCCCCGGGGGGCATTCTTCACCGGCGTCACCCCTGTATGAACAAGAGACAAAGAATACATTGACTCAAGGTGAGCTTCTGCGCTATTTCAGGGAGATTTCAGGTACCGCGACGCTGTGCGGACTAGACGGGCATCTCCCCCTCTTGGCATTATCTTGTCGACAGACCCCGATTTCTTACCCTTCTTTCCCTTCTTTGCCACCTATCGAACCCTAGCCTATTCTCTTACACGTTTCCTTCTGTCTACAGTATCCAGTGAGTCTCCATTGAGTCTCCAGTGGGCTCGTCCTATTGGCGGACCATAACCAGGGCGAGCAAAAAGGAAAAAACAAAATACGACATGAAAACACAAATAAAGACACAAAATACAAGGCCGACTCCAATTGCGCAAGCAAGCAGTCATCTGCCAGATTCATTCACATAATAACCCGAAAATAGAGAAAGTTGAAGCAATCAAAAAAGGCTTTCCTTTGAACATATATTGACTGTCTGATTTCAGAAGAGGACCAGAAAAGACAACAAATTGGGATAAAGCAAGAAGACTTTATAACCAATCGGGAAATACTCGAATCTAACGTTCAAGGCTGCCCCCTAGACAAGAGACAGCGGCTTTATTCTGCTCTCATCTTCTCGCCCGGCGCTACTCGAGCCAGATTAGAATAACAATCGGCTTGTCTCCGCCAACGCTCTGTCTTCCTAGTTTCGTCGGTTTCCATCCACCCCGAGTCCTATCCCACTCTACCCGCTTGGGTCTGTTCGCTCGCTTCTCTTTCATTTATAGAGACCCTCAGTCCTTGGATCTTGAATTATCTCCAATCTCTGTTGCTGGCTTCATCTGAACATTTCACTACGTACGGTCCAATCCCGGCCAGCATCTAATTTCTTCCGCTTAACAAAGCTTTCGTCCCTCTTCATCTCCTCTCGGCGTCTCTCGTGTTCTGACATCCCCGAAATATCAGTCTCCGTTTCGCATCTTGCATCTCGTCCATCTCTTCCACCTCACATCTTTGCTACTCTTCCGCACTCACCTCTCTCGCTCGCGCTCCTCTTCTCCCACCCCTACCTACACATCAGCTTCCATCACTTACGTCTATTGTGTACCCAGACCTTCTCTTGCATTGGCTGGCCCCGTTCTCAACGTGCATGTTCTTGCACTTCGCAGTTCTTACACCTTTGCTTTTTGCTGGGTAGTATTAGTATCTTGATACCACCCCCTCCATTTCCACCCCCCAAGGCCAAACTCATACCTCGCAAACAACTCCCGCACCCCCCCCCCCCCCCCCTTGTCTCTTAGTATCCTACTAGCTCGTGTGCTTCCCGTCTAGTCTTTAGTCAAGTCTAGTCAAGAACGAGCTTCTGTTTTTCTTCTTCGGCTTCTATGGTACCATCTTCTCATAATCTTCATCTCACGCTTCTTCCTTTCTGCTCCACCACTTATATAAACTGCGAGACCCCGACCCTTTTTGATCTTCAGTTTTTTTCTTCTTTCCATCTCCAGGCCCATTCACACTGTAAATCGCAGCAATCCTTGCACCGGATTTCCGCTCAACGACCTCGATATCGAACTGGTCACCATATATTTGACACTCGACATCGAACAGGCGGTTTGCTTCACAACAAAAACCGTGCACGTTGCTTATGACTGGGACCCAAACCAACCTCAAAACTCAAAACTAGCACAATGGCTAGCAAGCCTGAGGATTCGGCTTCCGCCGAGAAGTTTGGCGGCGACGATGTCGCTGTTGGCTACACCGGCGATGAGAACGTTGTCCACAATTCCGACTTTGTGGCCGGCGACACCCTCTACGCCAAGCTCCAGCGCCTGGCTGGCAAGCTCGGTGTCGAGCAGCGCGGTATTGAGCGCGTCCCCGAGGATGAGCGTACCGACACCAACATGACTAACGTCGGCACTATGGTATGTAGAATCGACAATTCTCTAGTGACCCGGCCGATTCGACGGCGGCACCGAATATTTCAATTCGATCGCACGGAAACTAATAATTTGCAGTGGTTGTCTGCCAACATGGTCGTTTCGTCTTTCGCTATCGGTGCCCTTGCTCAGCCCATCTTCGAACTCGGCTTCGTTGACTCCGCCCTGACCATTATCCTGATCAACATGCTCGCCATTACCCCCGTCTGCTTCTTCTCTGCTTTTGGCCCCCGCTTCGGTCTGCGCCAGATGGTTCTGTCCCGCTTCTTCTTCGGTTACCACTTCAACAAGCTGAGTACGTTATTTCGGGATAATATGTTTTCGATACTTTCGGCTAGTTCAAACGAATACTAACAACTCAGTTGCCCTGTTTAACGTTGTTGCCTGTCTCGGTTGGTCTGCCTCCAACGTCATTGTTGGTGCCCAGTTGTTCGTTGCTGTCAACAACGACATACCTGGTTGGGCCGGCATCGTTGTCATTGCCATCTCCACCCTGGTTGTCTGCTTCTTCGGTTACCGCATTGTTCACGAGTACGAGCGCTTCTCGTGGATTCCTTGCTTCATCATCTTCTGCATTGCTGCCGGCGAGTTCGGCCACACTGGCAAGTTCAACAACCTGCTGCCCCTTGCGACTGGCAAGGCTGAGGCCGGCGCTGTCCTGTCTTTCGCCGCCTCCGTCTACGGTTTCGGTACCGGTTGGTGCTCGTATGCCGCTGACTACACCGTCTACCAGCCCGCTAACCGCTCGCGCCGCTCCGTCTTCTTCTGGACTTTCGGCGGTCTCTTTTTCCCCCTGATCTTCACTGAGCTTCTGGGTGCCGCTATCATGACTGCCGCCACCAACGATACCGACTACTCTGACGCCTACTACGACAACGGTATTGGTGGTCTGCTGGCCGTCGTCCTTGTTCCCCGCCTCGGTCACTTTGGCAAGTTCTGCCTGATTATCCTTGCCCTGTCTATTATTGCCAACAACTGCCCCAACATCTACTCCGTCTCTCTGTCTCTGCAGATCATGCACCGCGAGACCCAGCGTGTCCCCCGTTTCGTCTGGGTTGTCATCGGCACTGGCATCTACATTGCCATTGCCATTCCTGGCTACGACCACTTCGCCTCCTGGCTGACGACCTTCATGACCATCATTGCCTACTGGCTCGCCATCTACGAGGGTATCTCGCTGACCGAGCACTTCGTGTTCCGCCGTGGCTTCGGCGGCTACAACGTGAGTGACTACACTGATGCCAAGAAGCTGCCCCCTGGCATTGCTGCCGCTGCGGCGTTTGCTTTTGGTATCATGGGTGTTGTTCTGGGCATGGCTCAGACCTGGTACATTGGTGTTATCGGCGCTCTGTGCGGCACCGAATACGGCGGAGATGTTGGTTTTGAGCTGGCCTTTGCCTTCTCGGCCATTGCCTATACCTGCCTGCGGCCACTGGAGAAGAACTACTTCAAGCGTTAAGAGGATTTACAATTATGACCCTTTTTACGAATTTAGAAGTTTGCTGTTGAAGAAAATACCCCCATCTTTTTGATCTTTTAAATATACTTTTTGTTTGTTTTGGCTGAAAATGAAAACACGAAATGGAAAGCAAGCAAAGAAAAGCAATTGCGGGTGATGACCTCTTGCCGAAAGAGATGGACACGATAGATTTGCTTGATTGCCTTTTATAATTTTCGCTCTCTGTTATTTGCGTATAGCGCCTCGATTTTTTTCTTTTTTTCTCTCGCCTGTTTCTCTTATTTTCAGATCTTCAGACCTCATGTCCTGAAACGCACTCTCATTTGCATATCAATTCACTATATTACGTCAACCATTCTATTTCTTTCAGCAATTGTCTTACTTTCGATATCTACTATACTGTATACATTCGCTCTTTTGCTATACCTTTATTTATTTTCTTCATTCTAATGTCACTCCAACTTGTGTTTCGTTTCTTTGTTACTGAAGATTGCCACAGATGCCAATTTCCTTCGTTTCAGTTTCTTCATCTATAAATACATTCTTTATTCGATCATACAACCAATAAGCTTAATTGTGACCCGTGATATAGATATCTTAAGCACTCATTACCGGGGAACCGCCTTGTAGACGGGGAAGGCTCCCGATGCATTAAATAATTTAATCTATTACATAAAGTTTTGCACCAACAAGGAAGGTCAATATTGGTATCACAGCCTTGTCGGAGAATATTTGGTTTGATGTGTATTATTATGTCACAACCTTTTGTCCTTTGACTAGTTAAAGGTTGCTTCTATAACAGACTGGCTTAATGTCTTGGTAGTTCCAGGCTTGCGGCCATCTCGTGATGTCTGTGTGGTATCGACTTTTGCACTTGGCCTCGGCTGGGCATCACCTCAGTGCATCCAAGGCTCCAGCCACCATGAACGACATGGATTTTATTGAATGGATTATATACGGGTTGGTACAACTGGTAGCTATTTTAGTGACACGGTTATGATTACGTAGTCGGAGTAATACCGTCTTTTTACGACTTACAGGCTAAAGCCGCATGATGCTCGCTTCCTTGTAGTTACACAGATCTCGAGATCTACGGATCGTCCATCCTTTGTATGTCTCAGAGTTTATTTTTCAGACTCCATTCGTAGTATTTAAGCATTAACTACTATTGCTATAGTAAAATGCCTAACGTAAAATACCTCGGTGACCAGCACGGGCACTATTGAGCGCAAACAGCATACCATGCACCAGACCAGCTGGGCATACAGAACATGATCAAGTAGGGCGCTGAAAAATGCAGCGGCCAGCACTGCACGGCATTCGCAAGTTAACAAGATTCACAAAGCACGCATACGGGAGCAAGAAGCAGGCAGACAAACTGGAAGTGGTATGATTGTAGCATACGCAACGCTAGATAAAAATAAAATAGAAATAATGTTGAAGCGACACCGGTATAGACCAGCGTGTAAAGCCCACGAGAGAAGACGATTGAGAGAAAGAGACAAAGGAAAGCGGATAATGGAAGAAGATGGAGGGTGAAGAGGAAAGAGGAAAGAGGAAAAGCAGAGGAGAGAAGAAAGAGTTTTGCCGTCCCGAATTACAAAGAAGTGAAAAAGAAAAGAAGAAAGAGCGCCGCGCAAGTCATCCCGTATAATTGCCAAAGAAATCAAGTTGCAAGCGAAGCCGAGTCAGCACCAGTTGTAGCCTATGAATGGTACATGGCAGACTTCATAAAAGCGTCAGCGCCAGTGGCTCCAGCCGCCTCGGCAGCCTTCTTTTGTGCGGCTGCCTTCTCGGCCATGATCGGGTCGTAGGTGCGTGCCGGTGCCCTGTTCGTTGTGGTAGGCACGGGCACAGCCGTCGACACAGACGATGCCGATGTGCTCGTCACGCTGCCGGACACGCTGCCGACAACACTGCCCGGTGAGGCCGGTGGTGGCGCCATCAGCTGCTGCTGCTGTTTCTTAACATTGTCCATGACCTTGAGATAGGACGACGGGAGGTAGCCAATGCGGCCATCACGCGTGCGGCACTGCCACCAGTCCGACGGGTTGCCCACAGGGTCCGTCTTGGCCAGCACGACCACGAGGTCGTCGCGCTTTACAGCAACGTCAAACGTAGGACCAGTGTTGCCGGAGCTGGCAGACATCTGTTGCTGCTGGGCAACGAGGGCCGGGTCGGGCGTGTAGTCGTACAGGACGCGGCAAAAATCAAGCTTGGACGCGTCGATGGGGCCCTGCTGCTTTTGCAGCACAGCCATCTGGCGGCGCTCCTCCTCCTCGCTCGACGCGGCCAACGTCTTGATGGCCTTGCTCATCAGGTACGGCAGGCCGAATGCAGCCAGCACAAAGAAGAACAGCGGTTTGCGGTTGGGCTTGGTGGCGTTGCCGTCGGCACCGGCCGGCACTGAGCGACCTTCGAATCTGGCAAAGGCAGCAGGTGTCAGAGCCATGGCATCGGCCGGTGGTGGCCGACCAGTCAGCTTAGCCAGTAATGTGCGGATCCAGCGCATGAGGGTAAAGATGCCCAGCACGGAACCGAGCGCGTCACGCAGGTTGCCAAACTGCTCGGCCACGGAAATCATGGCGTAAAAGCTTGAGTGCGTGGCCATGTAGGTGCTCTCGAGCATCTGGGCGAAACCTCCAAAGGCGCCAACCACGCCCTCAAGCATCTGGAAGGTAGCCTGTGTACTCGTGTTGAAGCTGTTTGTCAGGCTGTTGGGGTCATTGGGGTCGCGCACGCCGCCCATACCACCACCATACATGCCGCCACCGCCGTACATGCCGCTACCGTAACCTCCACCGTACATGCCGCCGCCCATTCCGCCGTACATGCCGCCACCCATACCGCCGTAGCCGCCACCGTAGCGATAGGGCGAGTATGAGGCACCACCATATGAGTTGTATGGCGAGGTGAGACCGCCGGCTGGTGCGCCCAACCGGCTATATGCGGCGGCATTCTGGTTTACGGTCGAGGTGAGCGAGCTGGGAATAGGCGGAACAGTAGGTGCAGCGCCGGCCGTGGCAGTGGTAGCGGAGTTGTCCGTCATGTTGATGGCAGGTGCTGCGACAAAGTTAGTAACTGAGGTCTCGGTATTCAAACGCGTGTTGGACGGTAAAAAGAGTGCCGACGTACATGTGACTGCCGTCCCGGCGGCACGGTTCCTCTCCCAAGGTTTTGGCGGTGATGCCATGAGCTGGCTCACTGGGAGCGTGGTCCGAGATCAAGATGGAGAAGGCCTGGGATGCCAAATGATGTCGTCGGCCTAGTTCGGGCTTGGGCGACGTGTTGACAGTCGGAGAGTAGCGACTGCAGAAGCCAGATATGCGCAAAGAATCGAGTGATAATCAGATACAAAGAGTCAGAGAAGCGGCGAAGGTGTTACAAAGCAGAAAGGAGGACGATGCGATGTACAAGCTCTGTAGCGATTCGAGGTTGTTTATCGAGTAGTGATGCGATGATGCGAAATACAAATTGCCGAAGAAACAGCGCGTAGCGAGATGTGTAGTGAGACGACAACAAGGCAATTTATATATTCCAAAAAATAAAAATAAAAGTGATGACGCGATAATATATGAGATTGTCAGAAGTTGAGGCTCGTAAGAGGAAAGTATTGTGCGCCGAATGAATCGTGACGGCTGTGGTGAATAGATAATACGTTGAGGAGTTGAGAGATCACCTACAGGAAGGAAGGAAGGCAGGAGGGATTTCCGGAAAGAGGAGAAGACGCAGGCAGAGCGAGGCAAAAAAGGTGGAGAAACGCCAAGGGTGGCAGGAGCGACCGATGAATGAGAGGAGATCAGAAGGAAAATTGAGCACAGGCAGGTACCTGCTATTGGTTCCTTGTGGAGAAGGAGCCCCGACATGAATAGTGGAAAATGGGGCAAACGTGACCAAACAATAGCACTTACTGACTGGGAGCGCCATTGAGGAGCTGGTTACACAATATCAATGAGAGGATGATTGCACAAGAAGAACCTTATGTTAGAATAGAACCCAGAATGGCAGATTTACAAGCTGTTGAATGCAGGCCTGTCACAAGATTGGTCCGAAACAACGTGATGACAGACGGTTGAGGGAAAGAGGGAAAGAGGGAAAGAGCCCGCACTTCATTGATGAATTCTGGGAAAGAGCGAACGACGTGCGTACAACGTGTGCAGAGTAGGACGTTCAAGCGCGGCTTAATAATTCTGACTGCGTGGCTGCAGAGTGTCGAGTGATGCAAGATCATACAACATTAAACGGTTTAGCTGACACCCAGTCGATGACACCCAGAGGTTGTTCAAGGGTGGCGAAAACTGCTGTCTATCCGGGCATCTCTTACAACAGGTACATCTGCCTGTCTGATGCGAACAATGTATCTATATTCCACACATAAAAGCAATCAACAGGCACTTTGCTTTTTGTTAGAACTATGGTAAAAAAAAACATTGATCGTCTTGAGTATTCGATCCAAAATCCAACTCGCTTGTACTCGAAACATAATCTGACATACAGAAGAACAGAACCAATTCTAGTGGCAGGACGAAGACGCCAGTAAACCCCCCCAAACCAAAAGAGAGCTATGGCTAAAGATGGAATAGGACTTGGTTACACGAGTACATACACAAAAATACGGGGAAGCCGTAGTGTGATCTCTTGCATTCCCATCTCGTGGAGAGAATGGTACACTAACCGGAGAAGCTGGGGACCTCGGCAGACTGTCGTTGATGATGTACCGAGCACTGCTCGAAAGACAGTCTGTGATTGGCCATGGACCCACTCATAGCATGACAAGCGCCGCCTGCAAAGCATGTGCCGATGCTGACTCAGCTCACTATACAGATGCGACACTGCGGCCAAAAGGCAACACTTCAAAGTGGAAGCCGTTTGTGTAGCCGGCCGACGCTGCAGAGTCTAGAAACCCATCAAATGCCGTCCATGATTCACATAAACGGGCTGAGGCTGCAAAGTGACTGGCAGATGTGAGCTCAAAGTATCGTCATGGTTTAGGGGACGTTACCCCATAATTTCAAGTCCGCAGCTACTGCGCGCATTACCCACTGCGCGCCTCGGCACAAGCAGGAGCTCTCCCCAGACTGGCTCCACTAGCAAGAGCTTCATTGCTTCGTATGCACGGAAACATCCCCTACTGCAATATATTCATGCACGCCGTGGTCATAGGTTGATGCAAGTAGATTTGTCAATACGAGTATTTAGGAGTCAATATAGCCGTCACATTGCCATAATATCCGTTCCAGCATAAATCAGGACCTCGTCTTCTGGCCTGTTCTCCGCTGCTTCGCCGGCACCCCGTAGTCATCCTCATCGTCGTTGTCAACGTCAACGGCGTCGGCAGCACTCGCTCCCTCTTCGTCATCACCTTCAGCCTCCTCGTTCTCCTCTAGGGCTGCTGTTGAGGCCCGCCCCTTGCGTTTGCGGCCACTATTGACACCGCCGGCAATCGTCGGCGCAGGTCCCTGGGGTGCCCGCATGACAGTCGCTGCCGCCTCGCTGGCCGTCGTGCTCGCTTTCAGTTTGCTAACGGCAGCAGCCAGTCGACGGCTGGGCCCGCCGGCGCCGTTCTTGTTGCGCGGTGCATGGCGTGGTGCGTGCTCGCTCGTGGCGGCCGACGTGATGACAGCGCGCTGCTCGTCTTGGTATTTTTGTTGAAGGCGCTGCTGCTTCTCAAGCTCGGCGACCTGCGTCTCAGTCAGACGGGCACCGGCACCGACACCGCCTGTAAAAAACCGCGTAATATTGCTCTGCGTGCCCTCGACGGCGCGCCGGTTCATGTCCCGGATGACAGGCACCAGTACTTCGTCGGTGCGCTCCTGGCTCCAGCCGATCGTGGCCATCAAAAACCGGCGCAGTCCGTCGAGATCAGGCACGCCCCACTGAAAGGGTTCTGCACTGCGGTCGACGTCCGGGTGTAGATATGCGTCCGTGACGGCCGGGCTGGGAAAGCTGGGAGGCAAAAAGAGTTTGGTGCCCTGCGACTTGCGGAACTTGCGGCGGAACGCGGACATGGCTGCGTCGGCTTCTTTGGCTTCTTTGTCCTTCTTGGTAGGAAACGGCTGCGACTGCACCTCGGTCCACCAGTCGCGGAAGTCCTGCAGTCCGTTTTCGCCTGGAAACTCGGAGATGATTTCCATGGCAGTGATGGGACCGACGCCAGGTAGCCCGTCAGTGTAATCTGATCCCAGCAGTTGCGCAATGGCAATTAGTTTCTCGCGCGAGAGAGACATTTCGCGCTCCAGGTCGGATCCAATGTAGCACTCGACGTATTTGTTGCCGTTGAACATGTTCTTGTAGACGCGCGTTCCGCCAAACAAAAAAGTATCCGAATCATCTGTAACAATGCCGTCGACGAGGCCGAGCGAGACCAGCTCGGCACACTGGGCTTCGGCCTCCATGGGGGCTGTAATGTACGGAATACCGAACAATCTCAGCAGGGCCTGGCACTCGGACACCATGACCTGTGTGACCTCATCCGCATCCCGACGGTCTTTTTTCTGCTGGCTGCGCAGTGCCTTGAGCTCCTGCTCATAGGCCAGCTGGGCCTCGAGTGTAGATGCAGCAGTCGTAGTCGCAGTCTGGCGGTTATTGAGCTCGCTGGCAAAGCGCGCGTGCTCTTCGACTTCTTCGGCCATTTGCACAAGCAGCTCTTCGTCTTCAGAGTCGCTCAAGTCAAACTTGTCGACGTCTTCGTTGATGGCGGCATCTTCTGCGAATAAGTCGTCACTATCCTTCTGGGGCACCTGGCCGAGCACGACTTCATCACCAGTATCGTTTGTAGTTGGTACCTCTAGTTTCGGCTCTGCTTTAAGAATAAATTCGTCATTGTCTCCCGCACCGGCACCAGCGCTGGGAGTCACGGGAGCAGGGTCATCGACTGCTGCATCAGGAATGTCGACATCTTCAAACTCCATATCATCCATATCAGGGGACGATGACCGGGTCTCTGGAACTGCCGTCTCTGGCTGTGGCTCTGGAGCTTCCTCTGGCTCTTCCATTGGATCAACCTGGGTAGGCTCAACTGGTGCGGCTGTCTCGAGCTCAGGCTCGGCGACTGCCTCAACCTCGATAGGCTTGACAACCTCTGCTTCCGGCGTCTTATGCTTCTGAAGTGTCGACGCATCAACTACCTCGATATCGTCATCGCTCAAGTCGTCAATCTCGACAACGCGCGACTCCTGCTGCTTCTGCCAGATTTTGGCCTCTTCCAAAGCAGCTTCACGGTCCTCGGCGTTGATCTCCTCATCATACTGTTGCTGCTGGCGAACAGCCGTCCGGATATCGGTGTCATCTGCCATCCACGGCGGTAGAGGCGGAGCCTTGGGCTTGTCTTGGTCGCTGTCTTCGTTTCCTAGTGGCTCCTCGATTTCAAACTCGAAATCATCTCCAGCATCAGCGGCTGGGGCTTCTTGTTGCATTCTTGGCGCTGTTGGGGCTCTCTCAAAGCCGCCGCCAAATTCGTCCTCAGAGTCTACCTCAAAGGCAGCAGACTCGGCAGCATTCGCAGCCGCAATAGCAGCGGCAGTTTGTGTGTCGTTGTTGTTGACTTTGGAGACGTACGGCTTGACAGGCGTGGTGGTAGCAGCTGGCTTGCTTGCTGGGGCAAAAGGAGACGACATGTCGACAGCCACCTGCTCCGAGATCAGAGGGCGTGAAGCAAATGGCAGTTGCGATTGCTGAGCTTTGGCTTCTGTAGATGGAGGTGCTGCTGGCTTTCTCTCAAAAATCGATGTTCGCCAGTCCAGCTTCTCAAAAGGCAGAGGACCTCCAAATGCATTGCTGGCTGATGCCTTTTGGGACTGGTTCTGTATGGGTGCGGGCGTAGGTTGCGGTTTAGGAGCAGCAACAACGGCCGGCGTGGGCTTGTCCTTCTTCTTTCTTGCTGCCTTGGCCATGGCGGCACGGATGTCCAACTCGCTGTCGCTGCTGTCACTGTCCTCTGCAATGGTAGCCTTGGCAAACTTGCTCGTCGTCGCAGCAGCACTGGCCTCCTTCTCGCGCTCTCGCGCCCGCGCAGCCGCAAGTGAAATGGTGCTGTTTGCGCGGGCATTGACAATATGAGCAACGTTTTTGCCTGACCGGCCGCCAATGGGACGTGCAATTTCGGCTGCCTTTTGTGTCCATTGTGGTGCCGGGCGTTCGACATCGACAAACTCTTCGTCTCCGCCTTCCTCTCCCTCATCATCGCCAAAGTCGTGCTGGTTCTGAAGAGACATAGCAATGGCACGGTTGATATCTTCGTCCTCGTCTCCACCGAGCACATCGGCTGCAATATCGCCCACTGCGTCGTCGAATACTCCTGGGACATGGACTGGCTGGTTATCGTAGCTGTTGACAAAAAGAGAGTCTTCATCGACCTCCTCTTCGGCTGGACCTGTAGGCTGGGATGGTATCCTGGGCAGACGATTTAAGCCCTCAATGGGCACATCTTCGAATTCGGCATCCTCATCATCATCTTCCGCTTGATCGTACTCCCCGTCGCCCTGGTACTGGAACTTGAGAGCATCAACGTCGATGGGTTTGTGCGCCTCGCCCAGATCTTTTTCGTGACTCACAACACCTAGTGCCCAGCCGCCCTCGGCACCGTCGTTCTTAACCAGAATATACTCGCGGCCACGCTCACCAGCAACACGGCCAACACCGCCACCAGGGCCTTTGCTGCTGTTAATGGTCAAGTCCAGTCCGGTCATGCCAACTTCGAGCATCAGCCGTTGGGTCAGGTGGTTGCGCTCGCGCACGCGCTCTATCTGAAACCGCGAGAATGCCATGCGATCGGGGAACATCGTATCGAGCTGTTCCTTGCTGAGACCCATGCGCAGACGACTGCGGACACGTGCAGCATTCAAAATATTGTAGCGATCATGGGGTGGCAGACTTTTGAAGAACTCGCCGTCAAAGTCAATCTTGCTGAAGTCGTACAAATTAATGTCTTCGCCGGCGTGAAACTGGCGCGCATAGTTTTCTAGCTCATCGATGCTCATGATACGCGGGTCGTCAGGGCGGCCCGAGGCCATGCCTTCGATGGAATCATGATCGAGATCGGGCAAGTGGTAGGCATCTTTCTTTGTAAACTTGCGGCCCTGGTTACGTTCTTGTGGGGTCATGTGCAGCTCCTCGTTGTATACCAGCTTGTCTGCGGTCGGCAGGCTTTCGCCGGGTGCCATGCCGTCCGCTTCATGCTCGGCTGGGTTCTCAGCGCCATTCTGATTTTGCATGGCATCTTCCCGCACAGCAGCACGTTTGCGTCTGCCTATTTCCTCCTCGGCCATGCGCTGCATTTGGGCGGCCAAAAGTTTGCCGGCGGTGCGCGCTGCATCATCGCGACGGCCCTCGCGGCGCTGACGGCGGTTCTGGAGAGTCGACCGCTTGAGTGTGGGTGCGCCGCCGTCAAAGACAAAGACGGGCAGGATGCCGAACCACAAGAGTTTGCAGATACGGCGGAAGAAACCAATGACGTGAGAGTTGCGCAGGGCATTTCCCTCCTTGTCACGGACAGCCTTGAGAAACTGGTAGATCCAGATGGAGGCATCGACGGCGAGGCGTTGGCGGTTAAGCGTGGCCAAGTTGGTCGGACGCGCACAAGGCTGCAGGACCTGCCAGAGGCCGTTAACACCCATGCTGGGTGGTTGTAAAAGTAGATCTCAGACCAAGTAGATATATCAATATGGCAATAGAGAAAAAGATCAAAAAGAAGGGTCAACTCGTCGGCATGGTCCCCTAGGGAGGCGATGGAAGCAGCCGGACAAGTGAGGCTGCCATTGAGCGATGCGCAGTTGAGCAGCTGGCCGCAATAGTGTAGATCTTCTTGGTGTCTTGACGGTGATAGCTGACAATACGGCGTAGAGTCAATCCGAATCAGAGCTGCTCTGCGAATGGCCTTGCTGCTGTAGGCATAGACTGCAGACGGACGGCTAAAGGCTGCAATTAGGGCGCGCTTCGCAGTTGCGGGCCATGGCTCACGGAAGTGTCGCGCAGTCACGCTGTATTTTGTGAGTACTGCAGCTTGTATTAACACTGGATTGGGCGATTAGTAACACAAGTGGATCGATCTAGGCTGCAGCGCCATCGAAACCGATTAAAGTGGGGATTATGAAGCTGTGGATATGGAGAAACAGGACGTCATTACGTGAGCGACGCTTAGTCATTAACTTACATGAGAGCCAGGACCAATTACGTCACAGGCACCGGGAGCAGCATTGGGCCAGCACAAAGCTGCATTCTTTGAGACGGCGGTGGATCTATATAGTTTAGTTGCTGCGAAAGTACTCTTGGACAAACCCGGCGATTTCTTTACTATTTAGTTGTTCACATGCCATCGCCGTCGTTGTCGTCGTTGCCGTCGTTGTCGTCGTGGCCCTGCATGGCATTCGGCACAAATTCCGTTGGGAGCGTTTTTCCACTGCGCCCACAGTTGTTCCTTGGTAGTGTATTTGTATTAGTATTAGTATTTGCATTTGCATCTTATTTTTTTTCCCTTCTTTTGTATCTTGTATTTCTCCGGGAATCATGCGTTGCATCGGGCGCAGTCGACCAGTCGACGATCGGCAGCACATCAGCTGCGAACGGCTGGTGACGATTTGTCTTATGCTTGAATGTTTGGATTTACGTTCTCGTGTTACCGCTCTATGAATATTCTTGAAGTAGCTGTCTTTTTAATGCTGTTGGCATTTCTGTTGAATAATTGACATTGCTCTTCGATTACATTCTGCTCCCTTCTCTACACTCCCCAAAGAGTGCTTCTTACGTGACTATACTTTGTAAATACTCGATAGCTCCATCACTAGCCCCGTAGCTCTCAATGTGAAGCCACCGGGTATCGCGAGGTCCATATTCCAGTGCACATCGCTGCCAGAGTGCGCAATCTAGGTCTTGTGTGCGCAGCCTCTGTGCTATCACTGACGCACCCCATACGGTGTTTACTTAATCCACACGGATCCACTGCACGGTGCAACCAGCTGCGCGGGCTCTGTACGAGTATTACAGCGCTTTAGGCCTAAGGCCACGGTCCCTAGGCAACGCTAGCAGCACTAGTGCCCAATCTGGCCCGGCTTTGGCTCTTTCCTTTTGTTCCTCTCCTTTTTCCTCTTTGTGAGCTTTTTGTGACGGGAATGCAGCAGCGACGTCATCCCCTTGTATGAGGACCTGAGAGCATCGAGACGCCAGCTCGCACACTCGCACCTTCCCTCCCCCGTCTCCCTCTCTAATCGCTACCAAACAGGGAAGTCACCAGCCGTCTTAGTACTCGTGTCTAGCGTACATGCTCCGAACTGGGCTGAGCTGTTTTCGACGTCGACGTCGCCGCACCTCAGCCAGACTAAACACACCACTCTGTAGCTCTGTTTTGTTTCTTTTATCGTATAATATTTGGCAATTTATCTATTTTTTGTGGCATTTTATTCTTTGTTTTTCTGTATTGTCTTAAATATATCTGCTTGCGCTGACAGATTGCCCACCTCCATTATACTCACATTGCCCGGCCTATTAAACCTTTACTCATCCCGTCCTCACTACATTCTTTCTTCTCTTCTTCTTTTTTCTCCTTTTCTTCTTTTCATTATTTACCTTTATATTATTTGCTACTCACACCTCGCCGTTGTTACTACACCGTCGCAACACCTATTTGTCCGATCACTCCTTCCGTCATAACGACACAGCGCCCCACTCTAGTCTCGTCACTTCATCAGGCTCGCATCCTAACCATCGCTCTTTCCTCTTCCAACACAACCACCTCAATTCCTCCCCAACGAAAACCGTCTCTACCACCAAAATGCATCGCACCTACTCTATGCGCCAGTCGCGGGCACCTACTGCCTCGCAGATCCAGGTATGCTTTACTCTCAATTCTCAGCAAACCCGCGCAGCCGCCTGGTCCTTGCGATCTTCGCCCCCGCATTGATCTGTCGTTTTGGCAGCCTCAATTGCGCCTGCATTGAGCTTGTTCGCCTCGTGTTCTGCTTCATTGAATTCAATGACTTCAATTTCTACTCTCTTCCGAGAATATGACTGACTCCGGTGTTTCCGCGCTCTAGAACCCCCCTCCCCCTCCGTCCTCGACCAAGTCCCACCGTCTGTTCGGCAGCGGAGGTTTCGGTACGTTACACCTCTTCAAAAGCTCCTGAAAGAGGTTGGAAAGAAGGTCGAGATTATACTAACAAACAAGGCCATGCTCTTAGAAGGAACGCGGCCGGTGCCTTTGGCCCCGACCTGTCGAAGAAGCTGACTCAGCTCGTCAAGATGGAGAAGAACGTGATGCGCAGCATGGAGCTCGTGGCCAAGGAGCGCATGGACGTTGCCCAGCAGCTATCGATTTGGGGTGAGGCCGGTGATGAGGACGTCTCTGACGTCACCGACAAGCTGGGTGTGCTCATCTACGAGATTGGTGAGCTGGAGGACCAATACGTCGACCGCTACGACCAGTACCGAGTGACCATGAAGAGCATCCGCAACATTGAGGCTTCCGTGCAGCCCAGCCGCGACCGCAAGGCCAAAATCACCGACCAGATTGCCCACCTCAAGTACAAGGAGCCCAACTCGCCCAAGATTGTCGTGCTGGAGCAGGAGCTGGTGCGCGCCGAGGCCGAGTCCCTGGTCGCCGAGGCCCAGTTGTCCAACATTACGCGCGAGAAGATCAAGGCCGCTTACTCGTACCACTTTGACGCTATGCGCGAGCACAGCGAGAAGGTTGCCATTATCGCTGGCTACGGCAAGCACCTGCTGGAGCTGATTGACGACACGCCCGTCACGCCCGGCGAGACCCGCCCTGCCTACGACGGCTACGAGGCCAGCAAGGCCATTATCCAGGACTGCGAGGACTCTCTGACCAACTGGGTCTCTCAGAATGCTGCCGTGTCATCCAAGCTGTCTACACGCGCACGCACCCTGTCCACACGCCGCCGCAACCTTATCAAGGCCCGCGCCGAGGGTAACGGACACGACCTGTCCGGCCAGGATGCGCCTCTGGACCGCGACCACCAGTGGGTCGCTGCCAACGTGCACGGCGAGGACGGCAAGTACGACGACGATGAGGAGGAGGAGGAAGAGGAGGACGAGCTGGACGATGAGGATGTGTTGAACGGCGAGAGCCGCGGCCGCACTCAGGAGCCTGTGGCCGCATAGAGATTTTACATTCAGTGAAGCCCTATAGTGTCCCTACTCTTGTGTGTTGATATTACCCCGTCGTCTTTCGTCTGTATCGTCTTGTCTCTGAGCTACAGAGTGAAAGAGAAGGTGTTGTGCGCTGAAGCAGTTCTGCTTGCCGTATTTTTGCGTGCGCCTGCAACCGCGAACCTAATACCCTTGTTCTTTCCTTTGCTTCCACTCCTTGATGCTTGATCGGGCCAGTTGGTCTCGAGTTTTATTCCCTTCTTTTTGTTGCTATTCTCGTTTCTTTCTAATCTAGTGTATCAATTTTTTTCTTCTTGTTCCTTGGTGGCGTTGATTTTCTTTTACCTTGTCGGCTTTAAAAGGAAACGGTGGGCTTAACGGGTTGATCTGTTGGCAAGGAACGAGTTTCTGTCTTAATATACTGTTCCATCTTGTTAATATACGTTCTTGGATTTGATGTGCTATGGTTGAGTGCATATTTGCATGTCTGTGATCCTTGTTATGCATGGGCTTGATTAATTTTAATTGACTCCGAAATTTATTATTCGAAAATTATACACAGAAAGACACAAAAAAATGAAATATTTGTCAACAAAAATGAGCAATTTCATACAGTAGCCGCTTCGCAAGTCCATCTTTGGTCCCGCTCGCCATTGTGCAATCTCAAAAATTGAGATGTTGGCCGGGCATCAATCAATAGCTCTGGAATTTGACCTATCGCCGCCGTACCTGGCTCAAAAACTCTTCCACCTCAATTTTGACAACATGCTGGCCCGGTGTAACAATCAGTCCAAGGTACCGTGATGTCATGTCCATGGTGATCTTGCCGCTGCTGTCACCGGATGCCGCAAGCCGTGCTGCATGCTGCGCCCGCTGCTGTGGTGTCGGCTGCCGGTACTCTGTAGCATGCGCCAGCACCAAGTTGCAGTCCTTTGAGTTATAATTAGTATTGTTCAATATCTGATACAGCGGGTGATAACCTACCGGATCGGTGCACTTGAACTCGCCGCGGAACATGCGGCCGTCGGTTGTGTGCACGAGCAGGTTCTTGTTGAGCAGCGATTGCAGGTATGAGCTAGCTTCTTCGCGCAGGGCCTGCGACTGGGCCGGCGAGATGGGGGATCTAGGCAATGTGGGTGAAGGTGTCGCCGTAGACCCGGCCATGGAGATGACTGGTGTGGCCATTGTCTGGTATGTCTAATATTCTTCGAGATGCTTGCAAAGTTGGTGATTTCTTTGCTTTGTCTTTTCAAGCTGGACGATCGTGCAACATCTGCCAGCTCATTGTGACCAGACACGATCGGTAGAAGATCACCAAGTTATTCAAGCTGAGCGTAGCAGTATATCTCTATGAAACATATAAAGCCTGATATAATGCCGAATATAAGCAGTTCGATTGTCGTCGATGAGGCCCGAAGAATCGACGAACCCCACCTTTTGCGGCCATACAAGACAGTGTTACTAGAAGTATTGTACTGTATATGTACAGTATAACCCCCATATTAATGGCTTATGGACCAATGAATTCTACTGAATCGCTTAACGCAAGCTAAGCCAATCACATTATTAGACTCATGGTCAGTCGTGCTCCTTCCCTGTCGGGCTGGCCATGCAGGTCCTTGTAGAAGAAAGAACGCGCTGCACCGTTTTAGACGTCCCTGCTAATAACGGGGCGCCCCTTCCCAAATTGCCATTTTTGTGGTCCATCATCAACAACAACGCATCCACTTTCCTGTGCGCTCACGCACCCTTGTGCTGACCACTACTTGAACGCGCCGCGCTTCGTCAACTCGACGACATTTCTAGAGTCAAAAAGTCGCATCGCCAATTTCACACCCCCACCACCAACACCTATCGCAATTGTTGTTTCAACTCTCTGTACCACCCTTTAGTTAATTATCTATTTTCTCATACCTGCTTATACTCATTCTCATCTCATCACCGCGTCTGCCGTTTGCTCGCCTCACGCGGCCCCTGTTGTCCCATCTCCCCGTCTTCTCGGTCCTTTTTCTCATACCATTCACATGTTGCACATTCCACTTTGCCTGCTATGAGGCACAGACGACGCCAAGCCGTTCCGCTACATGTTCTAGTCTCGGTAGTCTCGGTAGCCTCACTGGTCGCAGCGCCGAAGCCTATATCTACTGCAGCATGGCGTCGTCCCAACGCGCCACGGCCGCCGAGGTGATCGACCTGACCAACAGCGACGACGAGCCCGGCAGCACAGTCCCGAAAAACCAGAGGCTGAATGACCATCTCTCCGCGCATTACATCAATGTTGATGCCAACCCTCAGCTGCGCAACAGTGTCCTGCGCAATAACATGCACATGACTGGTGCTCAGCGAGGCTTGCCATCGTCTGCAAGTATCTCTACATCTGGTGCTGCATCCGGTGCTACATCTGGCGCTGCGACTTTAACTGCTGGCTCCGAACGGCCATCTGCTTCATCGACGGCATCGCGCAGCTCGCCCGCGCAGATGAGTGCATCCGTGCCACACCACTCAACACCCCATTCGCACGGCAACAGCAACAACAGCAACAACAATAGCAGCCCAGTACAGTCTACTAGAAGTAGCCCCAGCGCGTTCATAACAGCGAGGCAATCCAACAGTTCGTCCTACCAGAACATCTCCCCTTCTTCTCCGGCTTCTGGACCCGCTTCCGGATCTGCTTCCGGCTTTGGCCGTGATCGTGACCATGACCGTGACCACCAGGTACGTGGCGTCCCATCGCGGTCAATGCATGCCTCTTCTTCTACTCAGCAGTCGCCGACTTCAGATGATCGGGCGCGTCAACATGACCACCACCGTGCCGGCCTGTTGTCTTCGCAGTCACAGTCGCCGCAGCAGCATGCATACTCGTACGGGCGCCAACAGGAGCATTCGGCAGGGTCATCTTCGAATAACGCGGCCGTGCCTATTGCTTCGAGCTCGTCTGGCCGGCCACAGGTACGCTCAGGCGCGGTCCACCCAAGCTATGTGAAGCCGGTGCCGCCCATTCGCCTGAGCCCCGATGATCAAGACAACCTCGATGCTGGTATCGGCGCCCGCCATGGGCCGTCTTCGCAGTACTTTGGCCGCCGCCCGGAGCCGCCCTTGAATGCTGCTGATCGCCATTCTGGCTTGGGTACCAGTGGCATTGCGAAGAATGCCATTACCGGTGCCGGCGGCAACAATGGCCGCTCTTCACAGAGTCCTAGTGATCTCATTAAATATGCAATCTCATCCAATGCTGCTCAGACGCCTGCTGCCCAATCTTACCGGCCGCAGCAGCAGCTCCGTCATCAGCAACAGGCGAGCCGCATGTACCCTTCGCCTTCATCTCAAGCAGTCCAGGGTCCCTCAAACCAGCCAGGCATGTACAGCAACTACCAAAACCGCCAGGCATCCCAGCAGAGCCACTCGCCCCAGCAGTCACCCCAGGTAGCTTCATCACCTCGGTGGCCAGCTCCACAGCATAGTGCGCAGCAGCAACAGCAGCAAAGGTCCCCGCCTAACCCATCTTACCCTTCGCCCACCCTTCAGAGCTCGTCGTGGGCTCCGTCCCAGCACCACCACTCTCCTCCTTCCCAGATTACACAGCTTCCTGGTGCAACATCGTCTTCCTTATCACCTCGACAAAACCAGCAGCCGCCATCTAGATCACCTCACACATCGCAAATACCCTCACATTCACACTCTCATCAGCAATCTCATCAGCAATCTCACCGTACATCTCAAAGCCACCAGCAACAGACACATTCCTTGCGGCAGCAGCAGCCTGCATCACAGCAGCAGGCACCGCATCACCATCATCACCACCCCCACCACAACAACCAACCGCAGCAGCAACAAGTCCGACAAGCTGCTCAACAACCGGTACCTCAGTCGCAGATCCTGACCTCGAACTCGACGGTCTACCGCCAACCACCATCCCCATCATCGGGACAGCAGTCACCACATCTTTTGGGTTCTAGACAGTCATCTCTCAATGCCAATGCGTCTCCGAGGCAGTCACTACCACTCTCGCATCCCCATGCGAAGAATGCAAATGCACCACCACACCTGTCACCGCCTGTTCGCAATACATCATCTCCAGGCCATTTAACAACATCAGCAGGTAGCATGGGCCAGACATACTCCAATCCCGGTAGATCTTTCGAGCTTTCCGATGGCCAAAGGGAACATGCACGGACAGGCAGTGGTGCAAACAGTCCCTACACTGCCGATGAGAGGCCCGGCTTGTCTAAAGGTGGTACCCCGAGGCAGCACCAGCATGGGCACCGGTCTTCAGGACACTGGCCTGACGGGACCACACAGCCCCCAGGGCAGACCTCAGTTCACTCGATCAACAGCCATGGTGGTAAAAGTATCAATAATGATATTACTACAAATGGCAACAGCAACAGCAACAGCAACAGCCACCGCCTGGGCACCCACCACTACACCTACACACGCCAACCACCTCTGTCTGCCAGTGGCGAGTCTGTTGTTCAAGACGGTTCGGCCGATAAAAATGTGCCGCATCTGACTCTTGTGCCGATGCCGGTGCAAACACCCCCAGGCTCACGCCCAGGTTCGGCTTCATCACGAGTGCATACTCCAGCCTCCGCTTCACGGCCGGCACGCCCCACATCCTATGCAGACAACGAAATATCGGATAGGCGGGCACCAAGCGGACCTGTACAGCCATTGTCGAGTGAATCTTCGGCCAGAGTGTCACCAGTTGCCATGCAGCCGGTCGTGCTAGATCCGACGCTCGCGCCGACTCTATCGACAGGGGTTAGGACGGCCGAGAGCAATGCCACCCCTGAAATGAATGCTTTCCCAACGACGCCAGCATCACCATCAATGAACCCGATAGCTATCAGCGAAGCCACACCAAGACCAGCTCGAAAAGCTCCAGCCCCGAAGCCGTTGTCGAAAGCTTCCGACTGGAGCGTAGCGAAGCTCGAGTCCGCTCTTCAAGGCTTTCTCAAGTCTCTCCAAGTCGACCATGGAGTGGCCCTCGAGTATTTCATCGATATCGCCCAACCCCGGGTGCGCAAGTTTGTTAGCTCGTTTGACGACTTTGCTGATATGCCTGCTTTACAAGCCGAAAGTAGCTCAAGTGAGACTATCACAGTCCGCTGGAAGCTGCACCGCGATAACCAACGCCGGCCCGAAGGACGTTCAACCCATGTGCAAGTCACCTCTCTCAAATCGCCAGGTCAACGCGTTCCTCGGTACCGTTTCCACCACGTTGAGATTGCAAAGAATATCTTGTCGCCCAACACACCGCTAAAGTTCATCCCTCATATCAGAGACTTGGAGGATGGGTCGGAAGACAAGTACAAGTACGAACAGTGGATTGAGGAGCTTGAGAGCATGGAGCGCAAGTCGGGTTTTGATTCGTCTGTACGCTCCGACAAGCGGGCGACAACGCGCCACCAAGAGTTCATCAAACTGTTGTCCGGCTACCTCGACCGGTGGATCGCCAGCCTGCGCATCGAAAACTGCAGCAAGGCGACACTGATTCGATACATGGCCGACGAGCCGCGCAACGGCCAGGCAAACATCACACCCCAACAAAAGAATAGTCTTCTCATGTCATGTGGTGGGGATGCTGCCACGCCACAGGCCATGATGTTTGCCAGCATGTTCACAGATGCATTCAACCGCGTCTTCAAGAGCGAGAATGTCAAACTACACGATGTTCTGAAGCAGGACGAGACTGTCGAGAACGTTTTGGAGCCTAAGAAGACCACTAAGACTAAAGATCAGGATAAGAACGACTCTATTGAGCAGGTGCAGCAGTACCTCGGCACATACACGTCTCTGAAGTGCATGATTTGCAACACACACTCGTGTGAGCATGGCGAGTTTGATTCAGAAAATGTGCGGCGCTGCTTCTCCATTGATGATCTCGGTAGTAAGCTGTGGAAGCACGTGGAGCGTCGCCGCAACCGCCAAATCAAGGAGCAGATCCAAAGCAAGAGCATTTACAGCAGTGCGCCATCGGTCAGCAACCTAGGCAATGGACATGTTGCTATCGGAAACTCGTTAACCAGCGGGGCCATGTGGAAGCCCTGCAACAACCAGTGCTACCAGAGCTACGAAATAGGAGATAGTTCTCTGGTGACGCGCGACTGGACAGAGGACGAGACCAATCTGGTGCGCAGCTTCCACTTGACATTTGCCAATAGCTCTGGCAAGGTCCCCTGCACTGTCTGCAACATGATCAACCGTAATTGCTGGGAGGTATACCGCCACATTAAGGAACTGGGCCTGGTTGTCTCCCTGCGACCGCCAACACCGCCGACAATCATAGACACTGGCACGGCTAAGAATATCAACTGGTACGACCGTAAAAAAAGACAGCTCAACGGCGACTGGTCCGAGCATACCATTACCCACTTCCATGCCCTGCGCGAACAGCGCGAGCCCTGCAACCATGACGGACCCTGCACTGCTGCTCGCGACTGTCCCTGTGTTAAAGCCAAGATACTCTGCGAGCGCTTTTGTCGGTGCACTGCCGATTGCTGTGCTTACAAGTTTACTGGCTGTGGTTGCCATGCAACCGGCAAGACGTGCTATGCGCGCCAAAAGGAAGGCAGGCCGTGCATCTGTGTGCAGCTGAACCGCGAGTGTGACCCCATATTGTGCGGCGGCTGCGGTGCACGCCAGCGCGCCGACCCCGAGAACCGCGACAACGACGAGCTGCATGCGACAGGGTGCCAGAACGTATCGCTGCAGCGCGGCAAGTCTAAATCGGTGGTTCTGGGTCAGTCGCAGCTCGAGGGCTGCGGCTATGGCCTCTTTACGGCCGAAGACATTAGCGCCGAAGACTTCATCATCGAGTATATAGGCGAGCTCATTACGCACGACGAAGGTGTCCGGCGTGAAGCGAGACGCGGCGACGTATTCAACCAGGAGTCGAACGCCTCCTACCTCTTTACGCTGCTCGAGCAAGACGGTATCTGGGTTGATGCGGCCATCTACGGCAACCTGTCGCGCTACATCAATCACGCATCTGAGCACGATAAGCGCGGCTGCAACATCACGCCCAAGATTATGTATGTCAACGGAGAATTCCGCATTCGGTTTTCAGCCATGCGCGACATCAAGGCGGGCGAAGAGCTCTTCTTTAACTACGGCGAGAATTTCCCCAACTTGACCAAGAAACTGCTCGAGGACAAGGCGTCGGCTAGTGATGACGAGGAAATGTCGACCGCCGGTAGCCAAGGCGGCACCCGAGCAGGTGGTGCTCGGGGCGGCAACAACAAGGCCCGGGCAAACAGGAGTCGTAACAATAAGAGTGCTGCTGCTGGGCAAGCCAACAACCGCCGCAAGGTGCAGACAACACGCGCACCGACCAAGTCTGTCCAGAGCGCAGGGCCCAGCAACAGCCGTGCAAGTGCCAACAATAGCAATATTCGCAAACGTGTCAGGGGAAAGGGTGCTCGCAAGGAGGCACCGCCCGCTACTGCTCCTGCTGTTGTAGATATCTCATCTGGCCTCGATGATCTTGATGATCTCGACAGCGACTTTGATGAAATGGAAGAGACAGAGTACGCTGCTAGCCAGAGCCAGAGTCAAATGGACATCGACGATCCACCCTCGGGCCCCGTAGCCACGGTTAAGAACCGCACCGGCACAAAACGCAAACGACGCACAGTCTACGACGACGAAGACGGCGACGACGAAAACGAAGCTACTGGACAGGATGACGAAGACGTTCAGATGAGAGGGGCAGACAACTATGCTGGTGTCAACGATAACGACGATAACACTGATCCCGTCTTTGCTGGGCCGCGGCGCCGGCGCAAGCACTATCAGCCGACCTCTCAGCGCAAGCAAAAGTCAAAGTCTCAATTCAAGCCTCAATCCACATCTCAGCCGCAGTCGCACAGCGTGGATGCATCTGACAATGACAACCACGGCTCGCGCAACACACGGCGTCGGCCTGGTCCCGGTCTTGCTACCTTAACAGGCCTAACACCGGCTGAGATTGCAGCTGCAACGGGCGGTGTCGTCAACATTTTTGCGGATGGACTTGAAGTGCCGCGGCGCCGCCGTAGGAAGCGAAATACTATAGGCGGTGCAGAGGGAGGTTCTGGCGGAGCGGCTGGTGATAGTGTGAGCAACCTGGACGGGGCCAATGATGTCGATGAGGCCGATGCGGACAATTACGCCAATGACGAAAATGACGATAATGAGCCGTCCATCACGGCCGTCCGCCCAAATAGAAGCAAAGCTGCGCAAGTTCGAGAGTCTCCCCGCCGCGGCACTGCTCTTAGTATCGAGCTGCCTACCATTGGCCGGGTGCGCCGCATTGCCGCCAACAACAAGGCCAAGCAGAAGCAGCGCAAAGGCACGTCGCCCACGACTGCATCCAACTCGTACACGGATAACGACGATTCCGAACACCAGCAGCCGCGCCGCAAGCGCCCTCGCACGAGACTACTCCACGAGACCAGCTACGTGGCTGTCGATTCAGACGACTCGTCCTTTGCCGCCGGCAGCTCGCTAACCCATGCCGGTCCCGACTCGCGTCCCACGTCGCAGCCACTGTCGAGACTTCGCCGCGCGCGCCATCATCGCGTGCCCGACTCGGCGGATGACGAGACGTCCGAATTTGACATTGTCCACGACGACGACGGCAACGTCAATGTCGATGTCGAGGGCAACATTGACTATGACAATGAGAGTGCGCCTGCGTCGGCTGTTGTTGCACTGGGTACGACAGACGATGACCAGGGCAGTGTCATGTCAGCCGGGCATTTCTACGGCAGACACCAGGGCCAGAGTCAGTCCCAGGGCCAGAACACACAGCTCGGCACTGCTGCAGACACACCCGCCAATACCATGACTGCATCCGGCCGCCGTCGGCGTATCATTTCCGACTCAGAAGACGAGGCCGACGATGCCGCCCGCGGAACCTCGGCTAGCAATAACGCCAATCATAACAAGGCTACATCGATCGTGGCGACCTCTTCGTTTTCGCCATCGCAGTCCATGTCGCAGTCCATGTCACGGTCATCGTCAATTGCGGTCGGCGGACGCATCACGACGTCACGTCCTCACACGCCGCACGGCAACGACGACGATCTGGGCAGCGAGGTCAGCTCATCCGTGGACCGCAGCCAGCGCAGACGGCAAAAGCCTGCTCGGTACCGAAGCGAGCATAAATAAGTAGAGATCCGCTTGTTTCTCTTGTCTGTTCTTTTCTTTCTGTTCTTTGGTTCTCTTATTTGCGGTTGACAGCGATTGTAGCAGTCTGACCTTTTCTTCCGGGCGATTTATTTCATGACCCATCTTCTGTTTACACTGGCTTTTTTGTCATGTCACTCTTGTTATTATCCATTGCTATCATCTATAGCAGTTTTGGCGTTTACTCATTCTATCATGTCCTTTTCACAGTGCCATACTGTCCATATCCCTTTTCTTAATTCATAATTATATTCTTATCAAGAACAAGAACATTGCTTTATCACTATAATATCACCACAAAGTGACGTATAAGAAGCCCGATTCAAATGTTTAGTCTTTGGAACTTTGTTTTGCATCTACTCGTGCTGCTGCATAGGAATAGTATACCTAATCGCAAATAGCAAGGAAACAGGCATGCAGATGATAAACAATGTCGAGAACTTGCTAGAATAGAAATGACTTGACTTGAAAGATCTCGTAACGAATAGCAAAGTTGTAAAACAAGAAACCGTCATGAAAGAGATCACTAAAAATACTGCTTTGCAGGGACAAAACCAAATAGCGTGCTAGTATCATAAAAATATTAAAACAAGACTTTAAACCGGCCGGCTCCCCAACTATGGAACATATACCTTATTCCTCGGGCCCCTTGAGCACCTGATTCTGTCCCATGCCGCCCAACGCCCCGTTGCCGTCTGAAATTTTTTCGTAGTTTTGTAGTATTTGAATGTTTTTGTCGTTTTGTTTTGTTCTGTTTTGTAATGTGTGTGTGTGTGTATGTGCATGTCTTGCATCATCGTAAAGCGTGTCCTCAGACGTCAAGAAATGAAATGAGCAAAAACAGAAGCCCGTAGATTACAGCTGTTGTAAAGTTCATAAATTAAAGTCGTGAAAGAATTAATTGGGGAATAAGTATGTTGTGACAGTTGAGAAAAGACGTGAAGCATGGAAACGTAACTTGCGTAGCGGGCATATTTGATCATGATGTAGTTGTTAAACAACATGCAAAGAAATAAAGAAAGAGAGCAAAGAAAAGAGAGAAGAGAAGACGAAGAAACTAAAAGCAAAGTATAGTAGTGTCGTTGAGGACAGCCAAATCACGCGTGAATTTCCGACAGGAGGGCATTGATATCAGAATCGGCCATGCCAAAGGTGTTGGTGTCAAACTGCATCAGGGACGAGTCCAGCTCAGTCAACATCAAAGCAGTCGGGGCAGGACTGGGAAGACCGGCAGAGATGGTAGAGATGGCAGAGATGGCAGTTGTTGTACCAAGCTGCTGATTTTGAATAAAGGCACCGCTGTTGAGAGAGACAGGCGAACCATCGTGGTTGGTCGGGAACGGGACCACACCAGTTGACCAAAACCCGTCGAAATCAGCATCTGTGAGGGAGTTGAGAGCTGCGTCCCAGACACCGTCGAGCTCGGGCATTTCGGACAGCGGGGTCAATTTTCTCGAAGCCGGAGCTGGAGCCGTTGCGAACAGGTCGTTTGCATTCTGGTCGAAGGGCTGGATATTCAGCTCAGAAGCTGCTGGGCCAGACATTGTCAGCACTTGGGCAACTGGATCAAGGCCGGCCGACTGTTCTGCCAGCGACAGTGGGCTGCCAAACAGAGACGTGGCGGCTGGAGAAGCAGCGCTAGCCTCCTCAGTAGCTGCAGTGGTCGGGTTTCCTTGTTCCACATCTGCAGCACTTGCGCCGGTGGAGGAATCTGTGGTAGAAAGGGGCGTGGCATACATAAAGGAGGCATCACCAGTGTCTTCAGTTGGTGCAGGTGCAGGCACGGGTGTGGGTACAAACTCGTATGAGGGCGACGCAGTCGCAACTGCCTGCTCAATCAACGGGAAAGCGTGGGCCATTCCCGCTTCCGGCTGCTGCTCGGAAGATGAGTGAGATGACTCGAATGACTCGAATGACTGGGCCAAGGATGGCTGCTGGGGTGAGCCTGTGACAACGTAGATGCCACCACTGCTGTCATGCCGATGACGGAGCAAGATGGGGCAGTTGGGATGAGCGCCGTCAAACCATTCGCCGCGGGGATCAATGGTAGTGACAGGGGGCTGAGTTGCAGCTGAAGTGGGAGCTGTGGTAGGAGCTGGAGACTCAGCGCGTGAGGCGTTGGCTTGAGAAGCCTGGGAAGCACTCCGAGACATTGAGCTCGCAGCTGAGCCAGAGGAAGCTGGCGAGGGAGTCGTGCTTGTAAACTTCTCAGCCTGTGCTGTGGCTGGTGAAGCACCGAGCTCGGGAATGGACATGCTGCGGGCTGTCTTGACTGTTGCATGCTTCTTGCGACGGCCAGTGACAGTCTTTCTCGCCTGGTTCTCCTGGGCATTCTGCAGAGTGGTGGTAAGCGTGGCAGCTACTAGATGCGCTCCGGCGCCTTGACCAGAAATATGCTCCTCAGAGGGGTTGCTGGCCAGCATCTGACGCTTTTGTGGCTCACGCAGCTCAATGTCAAACTCGGGCAATTTTCTCTTGCTGTTTCCCGTGACAGACGAGGCAGCAGAGGTACTGTGGCCACTCTTGGGCTGGACAGCGGCGTTCATAGTTGCCAGAGAATCAGTAAAGGAACTGGAGGTGTGAATAGGCATTGCAGCTGGCATTGTAGCAGCGCTAGGGGTATAGCTCTGTATGTTTGTATTCGGGTGCATCGAAAAGGACTGCTGCTTTTGATGGTTCTGCAGGGGCTGAGGGTAGGACGTTTCCATGCCGAGACCCCAAGGCTCCATGTTGTATGCAAGTGCCTGCGCGTTCACGTCCATGCTGAGATTCATGCCCATGCTCATTTGGCTCAAATCCATGGCCTGATTGCCACCAGTCATGGAAGTGCTGACTGCGCTGTAGGGGACCAAGTTGGCAGACATGGGGAAGGAATACGTGTGATGACTGCCGTTGACGTGGCCAGTGTTGGTGGAAGGGTCAGAACTGCCGGTACCAGGGGCTGCACCAGGCAGTGAATGGAGACTTGAGTTCATTCCCGTGTTGACGCCCGTATTCATGCTTGTGTTTAGGGCTGTGTGCATACCAGGGACGGGTGTTTGGCCACTGTAGAAGGCCATGCCTGAGTTCATGTTTGTGTTGAGTGCAGCTCCCATGGGCTGCTCCAGAGTCAAGCCTGAAGACGGATCAGTGTACTTCATTGCTTGCTGGCCTACAACTTTGCTGGCGGCGGTGCTGGCATGGGGGGAAAATGGCTGGAGAAGAGTCGACATGTTGGAAGTAGCACTGAACTGGAATGATGACTGGGGGGGAGCAAAGTCCTGGGCAGACTGGGTAGGGGGCGAGGCGCTCTCGGAATTGCGCTTGAAATTGGGCCGGGGTGCGGCGTTGGGAACGGAGCTGGCCTCGTAGTACTGTGTATTGGTACCGCCCGGGACTGCACCGCTGTAAGGTGGGTGATTGAGCACGGCACTGTGTTGTTAGAAATGTGTTTAAGTTGAATAGTAATCGAGAATAGAAGCAAATAGACTTACCCCCATTCTTCCTTCATGCCGTAGCGGGCTCTGAGCCAGGTATACTGGCTTCTACCAAAGTTGGCGTCCTGAAAATGGTTCTGGTACTCCTCAATGAGGCGGTTGCGGTCGTATTTCCAGTAGTTGCGGAGGAACCACAGGATCTCACCGGGCTTGTAGTTGGTATGGACGCCCATCTTACTTGGTTGATATGATATCGGTGGAGATGTTGTGATGGTGAAGCTTGCTGAGTTTGCAACCCGTGCAACTCAAAGAAGATATAACAAAGGAAAGAAGCGTGATGAGAGTCAAGCTTTACTGCCGTCCTGCGGGAATAGAAAGGTGGTGGAAAAGGAGAGGAAAGAATGTGAGAAGTGAAAGTAGAAGATGTGGGAAAGGAGGAAACTGCCAAAGAAATTGGTCAGAGAAGAAGGGAAGTGTACTCTATAGAAGGAAACGGGAACGATGGTGGGACTGGGCCTTTTTCGTGTGTGGATGTGTGCTTCTTGAAGAGATGGAAGGCTTGGAGTACGGTTGAAAGTGCGAACTTGGTTCTGCAAAGTAGAAAGGGAGAAGAAGAAACTTAAAGAAGTGATGGAAACTAAGGAAGGGATATAGAAAATAGCAAATAGGAAAGAAAAAAGAACAAAAAAAGAAAGGACTGTGAAGAATGAGAATGGACTGTAGATGTGAAAGGATCGTGAGAGAAAGGTGAAGAGATTTGAAAAGAGAAATGGTCTCGGAAACACAGTAGGAAGAAACATAAATCAAGGTACAATGACAAAAGAATGATATGAAAGTGACACGAGGGTAAGAGAGAGCCAGAACAAGAATAATGGAGGGGAGCTCAAAGCGTGTGCCTTGCAGATTTGGCGGATTTGACAGCTAGGCATAAAAGCATTGTAGCAGAAATCCCCCGGAACTCCCAAAGTATCCAAAGAGGCACAGCAGCAGAGGCGCAAAACGAATGTATCCTATTGACGAAATCACTTGCCATTGTCCCGCTGTCATTGATGAATGGGCAGGAGGTTGGTGTATCACGAACCAGTGGATCCCAAAAGCCTAGAGTCGTCGACTATGACGACTTGCACGACCATACACTGTGCCGTGGGCCCATATGCAAGCCCAGGCAAGCTCATGCAGGCTCTTTCTCTCGCTCCTTCCGTTTCTAATGCTCTCTCAGTCTTTCTAATGATCCACCAGGCACCGTGCGAGAGTCACTTGACACTGGAGAGGCTCTGGGGATGCTTTGGAGAGCTCCCAAAAGGATGCAGCCGTGGACCAGACCGGCAGCCGGAGCGGCATGGAAGAGAACCTATGACTTGGTGCTCACATGAGCTACAACAAGGTACCTCTACCAAGTCACTCGAGGAGTGGCAGTACATGTATGTTCTTGTATGTGCGTACCGAGTGCCTTTCGATCGAATGCATCTGAAGTAGCAGAAGACATCATGTCGTAGGCAGAAGTGGAAGCCTATCGTAGCAGGCAAAGGGTGCAGGCAAGAAGTAGGCAGAAACACCGACAACGGCAAATAATGTCCCGTTGAGTGGCCAGTGTATTCCTAGCTAGCCATGCTCGGCAGACGACTGATTCCACCGCTGGCAGTATAGTTCTCGCGACTGCTTGTGTCGTCAATGGCCATCTCAGCATCGACAGCGTAGTGCACGCAGATGAAGTCGAGTTGAGCTCATGGTGATATTGAGGCCATCACCAAGCAATAGCACATTGATGGCAGACGCGTAGAAGACTCATCGTAGCTGCAATGGCGAGAGAGGGGTCGGTTGCGGGGACGCCTATTGTGTGCAACTCAATGGGCAGACTTTTCCTGCACTGTGCCAAAGATCAGACGAAGAGGTTGGGAGAGACTGACTGTCCGGCTATAACGGCAGATGCCATTGTGATTCCCTTGAGACCGTCGGGTCGTCGCCAGCTGTCTGCCTAGCAAACGGGCAATGTTGACTTTGACGATTGAAGGCACCAAAGTCGCACAGAGACCAGAAAGCAGAAAAGGCGTCGACGAGGCAGACAGGTACCTCCCTCCTTTGTTGTTCTTCGCCGAGAAGCGAACCTCGAACAGACCTGCCGCAGGATAGGTGATCAGTCAGAAAGAGCTTCCTCTCTGCCTTTGTGTCCCGTCTTTCTGTTGCTGTATATTTCTCGTTTGCTCCCATTCTCATTCTCCTCCCTTCTAAATTGCTATCAGCTATTGCTTCTCTGTCGTCGTCGTATCTGCCGCCTTTGTATCTCGTCACGCAGAATACGTCCTGTATCCTGTCTTTAGTGTCGTGTATCTTGTCTTGTGCTTTATTTTGTGCTTGTCTTGTACAATACCTTGCACACTGTCTTGTGTCTATTTGTATCTTTTGTATATCTACATTGTCTTGCACCTTGCATCATTTTCGGTGTGTGTGTCTGTGCTTTTGTGTGAGGCTCGGCATCCTGCGCGCAAGGTCAAGAGAGACGGTCAGCGGCGGGCAGAGAAGAAAGAGGGATGAGGTGTGAAGGCGATGAAGTGCACAAACCAATACGAACCATGCATCAAAGATAAACTTTAACGAGATAACAGACAAGAGAAAAGAGCAAAGAGCAAAGAGCAAAGAGCAAAGAGCAAAGAGCAAAAAAGACCCGCGTGTGACGTGCACAATCAAATTGTCGCCTGCAACGTGGCATCGTGCACGGGGTGGTATAGAGCTGTCGTAGGGCGAGGCTTGTAGCTGCCGGGGAGGTGAAGAAGAGACAAGACAAGAGGAGAGAGAAGAGACGAGGGTAGAAAAGGGGGGTGGAATTGGGATGTGAGAGGACGAGGCGCGTACTGGTGCCCTTGAGTGATCACGGCCATCGCTCCTTCCCTCCTTCCCCTATTCACTCCCAAAAGGATGCCCAGACGAATTGCCAAAACAGGAAACTACAACTGAGCCTCTTCACTCACTGCCTGGCTGTAGCTGGCACTCGCTCAGCTGTTGCTTTGCCACTCAGGGCGTAAACGCGTCAGTAAACGCGTGCCTTTTGTTTTGGCAATTGCCAGAGTCAGGAAGACGATCGGAGCATCGCTCCAAGTCCCATCGACGCGTTTGTCGTGCTGAATAAGCACGTATTGTTTATGTCAGCGCCTCCATTCTCCATTCTGATTATCGTGAGATTTCCAGAGGCATTCCGCCACCAATCGGCAGTTTTCCAGCATTGGTACAGCGTGTTCTTCACAAACGGCTAATGTCTAAACGACATCGGACATTTGACATACTCTTTGTTGGCTGACGTCAAGACAAGCATTGTCGGCCTGTTTATTTCCCCACTGTGGCGCCGCTTTGCCGTTACGCTATTGCAACACTATTTGCAGCTAACCGTCGTAGACCAACAGCGCCGTGTGCAACTCTGAACGCCACTTGGCAGTTGAGAGTCAGTTGAGAGTCAGCCTTGCATGGGCGGCAGTGTTTCCCGGGCGTTGCGGTTGGATTATGGACATGATTGCGTTTGGAGCAGTGATTTGTCTGACAGGCTGAGACACTGCTCTGCCCCTCTTGTTCGCTGCTCATGGCTCTAAAACAAACTGTAAAAGGAAAAAAAGGCTATCTGCATCGTTTACAGTATGCATGGCGTGGAAACACTGCATGTTCATTTTGCGGGAAGATGCAGACGGGTGATTGCCAGCGTGGAGAAGAGACAAGACGATAGGCGAGGGCAGACTATACAAGAAGTGTAAAGTAAATGTTCTGCCTAGGATTTAGCAAGAAACGAAGCCTCAAACGGCATGTCTTTACCTTGATCCATTGTTAAACTGCTACGACTCAAATCGCCGCGTCCACTGCAATAAATATTTTATGTAAACCTATGATTCATAGCGACCCAGAGAAAAATGAACAAAAAAACAAGAAAAACAAGAAAAACAAGAAGAAAAGGTATGCTCATCTTGCGAGAGCACAAATAGATTGGCTCATGCAATCCTACGACACACTGCCTCTCTGCACAACATCGGAGAAATAACCCAGAGCTTTAGATGGCCAGATTCGACAGAGGACAAGAGAGGACAGACACCAGAGAAGAATATATAATACATCATTTATACTAGAAAGAATGGCAGATGATGCACGATGCCGAATTATACATATAGCAAGAGATCAAGCATGCAAGATGCAGGACGGTCTCCATGCTTGTGGACAGTCAAGAAATCCAGTATACAATGGCGATGTATGAAAATAGAGTTTAGGCACATGTGCGACGGATACAATAAGCACAGGTAGCATCCGGCAAGGGTTGATTGTGTCTGATAGGAGATGTCGTGCCAGGTGTCAGCGTTGGCTGTTTATAGTCGTCTGTCATGGATTGTGTCGTTTATAAATCTGGCGAGAATCGGAATGCAGAGAGCTCATGGGAATTCTCGTCAAGATGTATGAAAAATAGAAACGAATAATGGACATATGCAACAATTGATAATGAGTTACCATCAAAGAGTAGCTAGAACATGCTACATTGTATTTATCAGACGGCTGCTGTGATATCCATTTCTTGCTCGTTGAAAGGCAAAATATAGGAGAAATACAGGAATACAATGTTGGTGATGACGTTCTTCAATATTACTATATTCGCCGACAATGACAACCTACAAGTTCGATCGGCTCGACAATGCAAAGAGTGTATATTTTATCATAGTAACATGGTGATATAGTAGAAAAGAGTAAGAATCCGAGTATAATAACAACGCAATAAACATAAAAAGTAGAGACAGTACCAGATAAGCTGGTAGAGCATGAAAAGAAAAGAACAACATGCAACGCCGCCCAATCGCTTCCGTCGTTTTTATAGCTGTTTCGTGTCGATAGCTACGCTGCCTCGCTGCCTCGCTGCCTCGCTGCCTCGCTGCCTCGCTGCAGCCTATAGCTACCCTCCCTAGTTTATATCCATGCCGTCTTCGTCGTCCTCCTCCAGCTCAGACTCCCCCGGCTGCGACGCATGGCTGCTGCTCACACTCTCCTTGCGCCGCGACAGCGCGCTGCTGCTGTCAGAGTATCGGTTGCCCGCCTCTTCGAGCGCCGACCCAAACATGTCCAGCTCGTCGCCGCCAATGACGCGGCCCTCGGTATCGATTTCCTGCGACAGTTCCACAATGGCCGACCGCGGTAGCCGCAGGAACCCGGGCGTGCGCACTATCCGGCCCCAGTGCGTGAGACAAAACGCCGCTGCACGCTTGCGCAGCCATGCCTCGTTAGCCAGGCTCGCGCAGTGCCAGATTATGCACGCGTGATCGACATCCAGCTCTTTGGACAGGCGGTTCGCGCACAGCAGCCGCAGGTGCGGGATGTTGTAAATATTGGACATGACCAGCAGGCCCGCGACGTCGGACAGGTCGGCCGTTACGTGGTGCGTGTTCTGAGCGGGCTGCGGCTGCGGTGGATCGCCCGGGCTGCGGCCCCTCTTGCCGCGCGACCGGCGCGGATCCATGCTGTCCTCTGGCGGCGGAGTCGGATCGATTCGGTCGGTATATAGGTAGAAAAGGAATGCACGCACAACACTGTACGGCTCGGGGATGTGCATCTTCTTGGTATGGAACTCGGCCATTTGCGAGGACCAGAGCCGTGCAAAGTGCGGCCAGCGCGCTTGCAGAATGAGCCGGTGCACGTGGATTGGCGGGCTGGTCGGCGCATCAGGCGACAGCCAATGAGTGCTACCGGTAGCTTTGCCGCTGTTGTTGCCACTTTGACTACTATTCCCACCAATACCGCCGACACCACTGACGCCACCGCTGCTCTCCTTGGATACTATGCTCTCGTCGTCATCGTCGGGGCTGCCGTAGTGTGCCGTCACTATGAAATCAGCACCACTGCCCGTCTCCGGCGGCTGGTCAAACAACCGTGCCAGGTCGGACCCGAGACCGAGCGACGGCGGGTCGGCATGCCGCACACGCGACGGCGGTGCCATCATACCACCCAGCCCGCCCATGCCGCCCATATTTACACCGCCGTGTGAATCAGGCGACCCGTTTCCTAAGAAACCGTACCGCCTTAGATCAATCTCCATAATGTCGCTCAGATACTCCTCGAGACCCCCATTGGGCCCTAGGTCGATTGTGCTCGGGTCGGTCGGGCACCCCAAAAGCCACGCCTTGGTGCCGTCCTCGTTCATCGTGCAGTAGTGCCACCGGTAGCCTGTCCGGAATATCTCGCGGCCCTCGGCCAGCCGCTGCCAGCGCAAGGTGGCTAGATCGAGCGTTGACAAGGAACACTCGCGCGATGTGACAGTAGGGGCAGGCGTGACAAAGTCGAGCAGCATGCCCGAGGTGTAGATATGGAAATGGATGCCGGACAGCTGGTTGGGGATGTTGGGTCCGGGATTGAACTTGAGCGTCGAGATCGTGCCGGGAGCTGTGGGTGCGTACGCCTTGATCTGGTGTGACGGCGTGTTGACCTGGGCTGTGCGTGAGTTGGCGGCATAGCCTGTTGAGCCAACAGCCGACGACTGCGATATGGCGTGAGCGTAGGCTGTGCGCGGTGAGCTATTGCTAATGCTGCTGCTTCCTCCGTGGGTCCCAAGCCCTGTGCCAGCCGTGCTGGCCGCGCCGCCCATACTGCCCGAACTACCAACAAGGCTGTGCCGGTCGTACAGACTGCCGAGACCGCCGAGACCGCCGAGGCTGCCCATCTGCGGCGGCGACTGAAACGCTGGGCTTCCCTTGAGGTCGAGCCACAGCAGGTCGCTCACTTGAAAATTGTCCTCGCGCAGACCGCCAAACACCCACACGCGGTCGCCCCAGACATAGGCCGAGTGGTCGAACCGGCCGACAAACTTCCACGACCGCGACCAGCAAAATGTCTTGAGATCCAGGTAGCAGATATCGTCTAGCACATAGCTGTCGTGCCCAGTGATACCGCCAATGATAAACAGCTTGTCTTCGTGCAGCACGGCGGCGTGCCGCGCGCGCCCCTTGGGGATGGGGCCCGTCACCGCAGGCTGTGTCCAGTGGGCCGTCTTGAGATCAAACACGATGAGGTCTGACAGATACGTGCGGTGCTCGTTCTCACCGCCAAACACAAGCAGCTTGTCGCCCTGGTATAGCGTCGCCGTGTGGCCCATGCGCACACCGGGAATGTCGCCATAGTTGTCGACGAGGCTCCACTGCTGCGTCACGAGGTCCAGGCGCAGCACGTGGTTGTAGACTTCGTCTGTGTACTGGTCAAAGCCGCCGAATGCATAGATCTGATTGTTGCCACAGTAGGTGACGGACGCATTCACCAGACAGGCTGGCCGCTGGCCTAGTGTGCGGATGACTTTGGGACGGTAGCCATCGGTGCTGGAGCGGTTCTTCATCGGAGAGTTGGGCATAATATACGTGTTGTTCGACGATGAGGCGGCGGAAGCCGGCGTCGCAGCCCCTGAGCCGTGTGCAGCCAGGCTGTGATTGTTGTTCTGGTTGATGTTGTTGTTTGCGGGAGTGGATGTCGCTATAAGGGGAGGAGGAGGTAGTGTCGTCGTCGTGGGAGCTGGTGCAGTGGGTATGCTTGGAGGTGCAGCAATGGCCGCGAGGACGCTCGGAGGCGGACGAGCACCGCCAAAGATGGAAGTCGAAACAGCGGGAGCAGTAGTTGAAGAAGCAGCAGCGGGTAGCGAGGAGGAGTCCGGAGGAGAAGAAGGAGAAGAACGGGTGTTGTGGTGTCCCGGCGTCGAGGGCCCAGCCATATCGTAAGCCGCTCTCTCGCGAGAAAACTATCTCCGCATGATTTGACGACAGTGGCGTAATGTGAGGTTGTAAATGAGACGGGTTGATTTGGCGCCGACTGGTAAAGCCCCTAGATCAAGAAGTCGATGGACCAATAGGCTAATGTGCTCAGTGGCTGGCGGTGGGCGCAGTTGACGAGGCTGAGGGGGATGGTGGTGATGCTGGCAGCGGTGAGATCGATGTGCTGTTCAAAGGCTCAGAGTAGTTGTCGATTGAAGAGCCAAGCTCTGTAGCTTCTAATAAATGACAGTTGATGTTGCAGAAGGAACCGTTGTCTATTTTGTTTGCGTGTTGGCCCGTGGCGCTGCGAGGCAGTTGATGATGGCCAGACTGGGAGTGGAGACGCTTTGTGTATCTCCCGCCCGGCCTAGATGGAGGCTGTTTAATTAGAGCGTCACGCAGGAAGCGCCTTGGTGGGGCTAGTTGCCGCATTTGGCGACCGGTTGAGACGGTAATTGGCCGTGGCCTGTTCACTGTGTATGGCATGCACGTGTGCGGTCACATGCGGCAGTCGGTACTATTTACACTATCAACTAGTACATCGGCACTCGTGAAGCTGTTGAGATTGGGAAAATACTGATCGCTTATATTGACAATGTAATCGCGTGTCCAAGCGGAGTTGGATCTCCATATGATAGTAACTACCAAAAAGGTGTCAATATTTCTAGAAGTCAGCCATGGTTCGGCGTAGCTTGTGTCACCAGGTCTCAGAAAACAAAACACGAGAAACAAACACAAGTCAACTTCTACAAACAATGTTCTAGTTTGCAATGGGATGTTCTTGATATCACTCTAGGGGTTTCTGTGTGATGCAACATGGACAAGGCAGTCAAGGGTCATCAATACGTCAACCCTTGTCTGCATGCGGTTCGCCTCGACAAGATGAAGATCATCGTATGATGGGCTATTCACAACATGGACAAGTAAATATAATATAGCATCATTGCCTGCATATTTCAGAAAACATTCGGATGACCAGAATTATTGATCGTTCTGTCGAACAAATACATCGCTAAATAAAACACAGACGTCGCTCATTCTTTTCACATCTATTTCATACACCCTCCTACTCTACACCCGTCTAGACTGCGAAGAGTCGAGAGTCTAGAAAGTGGCAGCCAGGCGCTGGACAAGATAGGTGCCAGTGTTGACACCGGTGTACTTGCGCTCTGTCTCGTCGGCGTATGTGCCGGGAATAGCCTCGATCTGGCTACTGAAGTTGGGGTTGCAGAAGTAGGCAATGCTGAAGCGGGAAGGGTAGACACCGTCGACGGGCTCGACGGGGGGCTGGATAACACGGTGGAGAGTGCTCTTGATGGTATCATTGCTCCAAAGGGCCAGCAGATCACCGGCGTTGATGACAATGGTGTCCTCGATGGGGGTGGCGTCGACAAAGTTGCCGTTGGGGCTCTTGACCTGCAGGCCACCGGAGGCGTCCTGGAACAGCAGGGTGATGGAGCCGTAGTCGGTGTGCTCGCCGGTGCGGACCTGGTTGGGGTTGGCCTCGAAGACGGACTTCTTCACCTCGGGGTAGTGCAGCAGGCGCAGCGTGTTGTCGCCGACGTCAACGTAGCTGTCAAATATGTTGGCGTCCAGGTCCATGCCGACGGCAATGGCGCGCATGACCTCGACGTGGAGGTCCTTGCACTGTATAAAAAAGTCGTTCATCAAGACCTTGAAGCCGTCCAGGCCATTGGCCTCGCTGGGCCACTGGTTGGGGTACGGCTCCTCGTCCTCGCGGCCAATATCCATGGTCTCCTTGATGTCGGGGACCTCGTCCTTAAGCTTGGCGACATCGGCAGCGTCGACGAGCTGGGTGTTCTTCTCTTTGCCAAGCTCAGAGTAGCCGCGGTTGGCCTCAGGGGTGGTCCAGGCGACGGACATCTTGTCCTCGTTGGACTGCTTGAAGAAGCGCGCCGACATGTCGAAGATCTTCTTGCGGGTCTCGGGGGTAATGGGGGTGTTTTTGAGGTAGATGAAGCCGGCAGTCTGGAAGCCGTGCAAAATGGCCTTGGCGGTCTCGCGGCGCTGGGCCTCGCCACCCTGAAGGAACTTGCTCAGGTCGATGAGCTGTGATGTTAGTGTGGCTGTACATTATAGGCTGTATGGCATTGGGGTTTTAGATATAGTTGACGGTAGCTGATGGCAGGACAATGCTATTGTTTGATTGTAGACGGTGCAGACGGCAAGATGCCACATTATCCGTGGAACTGCCGAACCAGCTTGGAGAAGCACAAATATGGTGAAAGGCGAGGTGCCGGCCGATTAGAGACGACAGACGGGGGGGTGACTAGTATAAACATACCGGGATCAACAGACCATCACCGGCCACGGCAGCCTTCTCCATTGTGAATATGTGATGAGGTGAAGTGGGGAGGCGGGTGTAAGAGTGTATAGGTGGAAGGTATCTACAGGTGTGGTGTAGATAAGACGTTGGACAAGATCGGTGAGCTGAAGAGGAGACGAAGAAAGGTGGAGGGAAGAAGGAAGAAAAGCAGAAAAGCAGAAAAGCGAAAAAGAAAAGATAGAAAGGTAGAAAGAAAGAGCAAGACTTGAGAGGTGGGTGAAAGACACGCGGGATATAGTCGAGCAAGGATAAGTGATCGGCGCTGTCGACGCCAAGTACGGCTTGAATATATGGCTACGAGGGCTAGAAGATGGCTACAAGTTGAGGAGCCGACCAGAGAGCATAGCAGAAAAGTAGACGAGCAAAATGAAAATGAAAAGAAAATCAAAAAGCTATGCCCATTCGGTGAGATCCGAACAGAATCCAGTCTACTACTCTACAGCCAGCCACCGCAGTTGCATCCGCCTCGACAAACGAACGATTCTTATGCGTCCATGGCTGACATGGTGCGCCTGGTGCGTCTGCATGGCAACACCTCCCCGCAATTGGCCAATATGTGTCGATATGTGAAGCGATGCTATCTCGGGGTGCTAATACTGCGCGTGGTTTTATGGTGGCAGGACGATCTACGAGTAGAAGGTGGGTTCCAGTAATCCTGTTGGGAATAGAACAGTTAGTATTACGAGTCTCCAGTGCTACGGTGTCCTAGAGGACTAACCTGAACGGTCGCACAGGTTGACAACGGTCGCCGAAAGTCTCCGTTGGCGCCACAATGGCGAGGGAGGCCAGGCCAATCCTGCGCCAGCAAACGAGGAGGCAAAAGCAATGGACAGGGGTAAAGGGAAAAGGCAACGGAAGGATGCACTAGAACGAAGCAAAAGAAGAAAGAAGAAAAGAAGAAAAGAAAAAAAGAAAAAAAGAAAAAAAAGAGAAGGAGGGAAAGAAAGCAGAAAATCAGAAGAGTAAATGGTTGACAGAGAAGGCAGACGACGAGGAAGATCATGAAAGACGAGGATGAGGACAAAGGGCCGACGGCGAGGCTAAGAAAAGAAGACAACGAAGACGGCGGATATTGCCATTATCACTGTCCAGAATCAACACATGATTTTAGATCAACTGATAAGAAAATGAACAACGCTGCGGGTGAGTAGTCCGTAGACAAGAGCCCAGACGAGGAGAAGAGGGGGGATGTAAGGTCGAGATACGAAGTACTACTCACATTCTGCTCCTGCCCTTTTTTGGCAGCGTATCTATCAAGCGCTGAAAGGCCAAGCAAGACCCATCCGAGATAAGAGGAGAGAAGGGGCGGAAGAGGGGCAATAGGCTCAGTCCGCTCAATAATACTCCGTAGCGATCTGCTGAGTCTTGCTCGGTGGGCAAAGTGGGCGTGCACTAGGCTCACTGAGCCCCGTTTTGTGTATGAGAGAAAACAGTGGGGGTCGTCCTACTTGCATCCCAAGAGGACCCTCTTTTACCCAATGATTTACACATTTATTTTCCTGGATCATTGCTGCCATCGTGGGATAAGAAAGGCCATGTGCGAGATAGACATGGCAAGGAAGGCACGCTGGAGGGGCCCGATGGGCTGGGAGCTGGCCCTGGCTCCTTCCTCTATCTCGTAAATTCATGTAGTTATTCCCTGTATTTATTCCCTGTTCTGCATGGGCTAAGCTCGGATAGGAGAATTACATCGAAAGTCGAGAAACAAAAGAGGAAAGAGAATGAGGAATGAGGAAAGAGGCAAGAGAAGAAGAAGGGATAAAAGAACAAAATAGAAGGTGCGAACATGCACCGAACAACGTACCTTCCTCGCTTGCGTCGCCAACACTTTGCCTCATATATACTATTTATTGTATATACACTACTCTACGCGTGGTGATTGCTGCGTAGATGTGCACAATCGACCTAGATAATCACCGCCAGGACAGGAAGGAACAACCGCCGGTTTGCCATTCAAGTGCCTTGAACGAGTAATACCTGCTTTAATAAACACACAAACTACACACAACTTTACGTCGTAGAAATTCAAACTGCAGGAGCTACCGTTGTTCTTGCCCGTTGTTACTGTCGGCTGTCCTCATTCGGCAATATCTCCAAGCTACACCTCAATACTACTGAGCTACTGCCGTCTCGGTGCACTCTTAGATCTCGATATCCGGAACTCCACCGATCTCCCCTCCGACACTCTCCCAATACCTCCGGCCCCTACCTCTACATTTCTCAAAACCCTCAAAACTCTCAAAACTTGCACAATGGCCACAAAGATCCCTGTTGTCGACGTGCACACGCACATGTACCCCCCAGAGTACATCCAGATCCTCGAGAACCGTGATGACATCCCCATTGTTCGCTCGTTTCCGGGCGTCGCCCCGGACCCACGCATCGTCCTCTTGTCCACCGAGATAGCGCCCCTAAAGGCGGCCGAGGCAAAGGCCGCCAGCGGCGAGCAGCCCACTCTCGAATCGCTGCCCGGCCGGCCCCTCACCACCCACTACGCCTCTGTCGCCCAAAAGATCCACTTCATGGACACCCACAGCATCGATGTGTCGGTGCTCTCGCTCGCCAACCCGTGGCTCGACTTTGTCGCCAGTGACGAGGCCGGCAAGATTGCTGCATCGGTCAATGCTGGCTTCTCCGACATGTGCGCTGCCCACCCGGGCCGCCTGTTCTTCTTTGCCACGCTGCCCGTCACGGCGCCTGATGAGGTGCTGCTGCAGACCATCCAGGACGTGCGCAAGCTGCCATACTGCCGCGGTGTCATTCTGGGCACGGGCGGCCTCGGCGAGGGCCTGGATGACCCGAAGATGGAACCCATCCTCGAAGCTCTGGGCGAGGCGGGCCTGATTATCTTCCTGCACCCGCACTACGGTCTGCCCGGCGAGGTCTGGGGCCCGCGCGGCGGCACCACCGGCGAGTACGGCCACGTGCTGCCGCTGGCTCTGGGCTTCCCCATGGAAACGACAATTGCTGTGACGCGTCTGTTTTTGGCGGGTGTGTTTGACCGTCTGCCCAAGCTGCGGCTGCTGCTGGCCCACAGCGGCGGCACGCTGCCCTTCTTGGCCGGTCGCATCGACTCGTGCGTGCGCCACGACGGCCACCTGTGGAAGGAGGCTCAGAAGCGCCGCAGCATCTGGGATGTGCTGCACGAGCAGGTGTACCTGGACGCCGTCGTGTACTCGGACGTTGGCCTGCAGGCGGCTGTGGCAGCCTCGGGCGTCAAGGGATTGGACCGCCTCATGTTTGGCACAGACCACCCCTTCTTCCCGCCTCTAGGCACTGACGAGCAGGGTGAGTGGGAGAGTGTCAGCATGAACGCGGATGCCGTGGCCAAGGCGCTGGGCGACGGTTCAGATGCGGCAAAGAATGTCATGGGCGGCAATGCTGCGCGCATCCTCAACCTTTTCGCCGGCGAGCAGGAGAAGGCATAATACAATGTGTGGGAAAATTGAATCTAGAATCTGAGCACTATCTGTATGTCTATATATAATGAAATCATGACGAATCGAATAGATTATAATGGCACTTGATTCTGACACTGCATGGAATAGCTCTCTAACCAAATCACTCGTTTCTTTATTATGCGATTTATAGATATCCGCAGTACAGCTCGTTTTAGAAATCATTACTTCATCAATTACATGCCGCCGCCAAAGTTCATCTTCAGCGCGATTGTGGGCTGGCCGTCGTTGCTCGCAACCGGCTTCGCCGCCTCTGCCTGCCGTCCGGCCTTGATCACCTCCTCCATAAACGACCGCTGATTCTCGTTCAGTCCACCCACGACACTGCGGAACGCGCCCGGGTCGGCCGAGGCCAGCTCCAGCAGACGTCCACTCGTCTCCTTGTAGATCAGGTTGCGGTCTGCCTCTAGCTCGGCAGGGTTCGTCGTCGAGCTGAGGCTGTCTTCCTGCCACTTCTCCAGCTCGCCCGCGGCCGACGCCAGCAGCGCCGGCAGCACGAGAGCCGTGGCCACCGTCACTGGAGTCCGGTTGGCACCCTCGCCAGCGGCATTGACTGTCTGCGCCGCCTGTGCGACATACACGCAGAGCGTCTGGGCCACCAGGCTGCGCGCACGCTCGGGGTCTTCAGGCTCCGTGTTGGTCAAAAATGCCAGCAGGCGCGGCAGCAGATACCGTCCAATGCTGTAATCGGCCGGCGACGAGTTTGCGCGGGTGTTGAGCAGCAGCGAGCGGCAGCAGTTGGCAGCAATCTTGGACGTCATGCGATCGTTGAGGCAGTCCAAGAGCTCATCCAGGAAACGTGTCACGAGAGGATCGTTGGCTGACAAGCTGTAGTTGGGACCCGATGTGAACAGAATGGTCGTGGCCAGCAGCGAGTTCTTGACACACGTGAGCGAAGTCAACTCCTCGCGCTTCTGGGCTGTCAGATACACCGACAGAAAGCGGCGCAGACAGCCGCGCATCTGAGCATCGGTCTGCTCGTCACCGGCCGACTGCGTCGCCGTAGCAATGAATCGCTTCAGAGTAGGCAGCGACTGAGGCACCACGACCTCCTGGCACGACGGCGTCGCCAGGATCGTGGCAAAAATGTGCACAAGACAAGCGTGCAGGTCCGTCCGGATGATAGCAGGGAATACCTCGGCGGCATCGACGAGCGCGCCCAGGGCCGTCTTGATCAGAAGCAGCACGGCCTCTTCTGTCATGTGGTACCGAATCGGAGGGGCTGAACCGCCGCTACTACCTGGCTGCTCGGACAGGTTCGGCAGCAGGCCCGAAAGCACGAGCACGATGATACGTGTCAGTTCAAACAGCTGCTCAATGTCGTCCGACAGCTCGCCCGTCTCGGGCTGCTCGCGTGTGCGGGCTGCCGGGTGGGCCAGGCACAGCGCGCGGGCAATTTCGACAATCACACCCTGCACGTCCAGACCCTCGGTCAGGACAAGGCGGTCTAGCAGGTCCATGGTCTCGGAGAAGATAGCATCGCGGTAGATAGCTTGGCCGGACACGCTGGGGTGCAGAATCTTCTTGAGTGCGAGTAGAATCTCAAGTGTCTGGCCGGGCGTGGCGAGCGAATCGGCATGACCTTGGCGCGCTGCCAGCGCCTCGAATGCGATACCGAAAAGCACAAAGAAGAACGCAACAGGCTCGTCGCGGTAGTTGATATCGGCACTCTTCTTCTTTGACCCATTGGTAAGCGAAGCGTTGACGTTACCGCCGTTCTTGGTTTGGTCGTCATCACCGTTGTTGCCTGCCGTGGACGGTTCTAGCAGCTTGCCGTCGAGAGCGTCAAAGACAAAGTCACTGTCCTGCTCAATGAGACTGGCAATCGCATCCACCAGTTTCAGCCACGCGTCCTGGTAGAATGCCAGCAGTGTCTCACGGTTCAGGGCTGCATAAATTGTGTCCAGGCTACCCGAGAGCGAAGGGGGGCCCAGGGTCATGGAGATATCTGGCTCGAAGCGGAGACGCGCAAACTCGCGCAGGGACTCAAGCCACAGCGGTGTCAGCTTTCCAATGTGCGGGCGCAGCACATCGACAAGGTACTGCTGCTCGAGACTAGCCACCTGCAGCTCAGCCCATGCGGCAAACACGGACATCTTGACCATGACCTGGGCATTGGAGCTGAGACCCTTGAGGTCGCCAATGCCGGCAAGCTCGTTGTCAGTCATAAAGTTTTCCAGAGCGCCGACAAGCGTCTTCAGAATACGTCCCATGCGGTCCACATCCGTCACGATGCCCGTGGCCACAAAAGCAGCACACACATGCACGGCCTCGGAGGCCAGCTCGGGCGACGAGTCAGCAGCGAATGCCGGCGTCAGTGCCGAGCTGATCTGGGCTTGATACTGCTCCAGAATCATAGCCTCCTCAAAGTCGGGGTCGGGCGTCTTGCCAAACATGCGCAGCAGCGCACCAATGATCTTGAGGCCCCAGATGCGCTGCTCGAGCACAGACGATGTGGATGCGGAAAAGGCCATGCGGACAACATCAGCAATCTTGCTTTGAAGAGCATACTGTGCCGGCGAGATATCGCCACCAACACTGGCAGTGGCCGCAGCATCCTTGCCAACGAGAAGGAACACCTCGTTCAGCAGGCTGAGCACGAATGCGGTAATCTGCCAGCGGAGTGGCTCAACATCGGCTGCCACCACAGCATTGGAAGAGCCAGGTGCTCCTGGAGCCGCACCTGGTGCTGGTGCACCGCCAGCCTGGGGTTGGTCACCGCCCTCCTTGTCATTATCGTCGCGGTCACCTGATCCCAGACCAGCAACCTCTTCGTCCTGGAGATCAAAGGCCGTGCCCCGGTATGCTGTGCTCTGGAACGTGGCTGCCAGACGGGTAGTCTCGGGCACCTTGGGCCGTGTCATCTTAAGGACACGCTGGAACCGCTGGAGCCAGACGCCCGTATCCTGCAGGCATGACTGGCGCATCCAGCTGCTGAGAATGTTGCGGATACCGTCGTGCGAAGGCTGGCGATCGAGCACGAGCCACAGCTGGTCCTCGAGGCCCGAGTTGGCCGCAGCCATGACCTCGTCTGCATTGCGCTTCATCAGGTTGTACAGACCATCGACGGCGGCATCGCGCAGGGCCTGGTGGTCGGACTGCATGTATCGCTGGAGCACCTTGACGTAATCTTTGAAATCGACATAACCGTGCGCATAAAGAGACAGGTGCTCGAGGCAGTCGAGGCTGGCCCGTTGGACCTGGCCGTCGTCCTCGTCCTGGAACTGGCGCACCAGCATGAACAAAAGCTCGCGCGACTCGGTTCGCTCCTGCAGATCGGGACCCAGAACGTTGATCAGGCCGTCGACGCAGCGGGCAATAGCGGCCGTCGTACTAAGATCGAGCTCGAGGTTCATGGAGACGGCCGATGCGACTTCGGCGTGGTGGTTCTCAGAACCGTAGAGCTGGGCCAGCATGTTGAGGGTGCTGGAGACATAGCCCGAGAAGCTAAGACCGGCAGCGTCAGCAGTGCGCGCAAAAGCCTCGAGAGCCCAGAAGTGCACAGTCGGGTGGGGGTCGTTGCAGAGGGACAGGAGGATGCCCAAGATTGTCTTGAGATGGTATCCGGCAGCCATGCCACCGACCTTGGACTGGATGCAGCCCAGGGCCATGGCACATCCAGCACGGGCACTCGGCTCGCGGTTGATGACAATGGTATCCACCAGGTACTTGATCTCGTAGTTTGTAAATGAGTTGCCACAGGCACTGCACAGACGGCCGACAGCCGAGTAGCCGATGCTGCGCACATACTGGTCGGGGTCAATGACAAAGCCTCGAATGAGGTCCTGCAGCAGTTTCTCGACCTGCGGGTTGGTCACATCGCCAGACGGTGCAGTGGTCTCTTTCACGGCGACCTTGAGCGTGGACAGCAGAGCCACGGCCACGTTGACATTGATGGCAGCCTTGCGACCGGGGTCGCGCAGCAGAGAGCCAGCCGACATGAAGGTGGCGACCTGCTCGAGAATACTCTCTTGCACCTTGTGGGGGGTCAGAGGGAAGACATAGGCAAATAGCTGGATGGCCAGGTTGACCACCTCGGTAGCAGGCGGGTCGGGGAGCAGGCGTGACGTATTCGCGGGCGAGCTGCTCTTATCGTCTCCGCTTCTGACACCATTGCTCGTGCCGGTGACGCTACCCTCGTTGCGTACAGTGCTGTTATCCACATACAATAAGGAAGCGTCGTGTTCAAAGGCACCACAGACAGGGGACAGCAGCAGACTCTCAATAATGCCCTCGGGGCCAGCAGTCTCGTCGAGAGTAGACAGGAGAAGCTGCTGCTCTTCTTCTTCGGCAGCGCTCTTCTCATGTTGGCCGGGAAGTCCGCGCACCTTGAAGCCTGAAACTAGGCCCGTGACACCAAATCCGGCATTGTCAGCCACGTCCCAGATCGTCTCAAAGGCGCCGGCTGCTGTTGCAATTGATGCACTCAGAGAACCACTGCCGTAGTTGTCGGGGTCAGCAAAGAGCGAGATGACGAGCGTGAGCAGGTTTGACTGCAGCAGAGCCTCGCTGCTACCAGCAGGTGCCAGGTTGATGAGGCGCTGGTAGCACTGTAGGACGCGACGCTGCACCATGATGTCAAGGTCATACAGCTGCAGAGCAGGGGTCAGGCGCTGGCCGATATCATCCGTAGTTTTACGGGCAGGCAGTGTCTTAAGGAAAACCGTGGTGTGCTGCAGCATGGCGGCAATCCGTTTGGACACGTCGACCGTGAGCAGACGGCTGTTGTACTGCAAGAAGGCCAAAATAGAGCCCAGGGCACAGTCGCGTACGTGGGTGAGGAACGACGTCTCGAGATAGTTCCGCGACGCCACATTGTCTTTGGCCAGCGGCTTGGGCAGCGCGTTCTTCCACAGGAGCAGCATCTGGGACAGATGAATCTTGACGAAGTTGGGACCAAGAGACATGAGACCACCAATGAGAATCCAGGCAATCTGGATCTGGACACTGGCGACACGCAGATCCGAGGTACCGCTCGTCTTTAGCAGATTCGTGGCCATTGACAGAACCCGGCTGTTGATATCCACCGAGCCGTAGAGCGGGCGCTGGGGACTGGCGCTGAGGGTAGCAGCCAGGCCGTAGGAGAAACCGATACAGCGACGGTGCTGATGATTGCTAGTAGCACCGGCACCGCTAAGCTGGCCCAGCTCACGACCCAAGCTGTTCATGCATACAGACAGGCAGGGAAGCAACTGCTGAGGGCACGCAAGGACAAACGCCTTGAGACACGAAGCGGCATGCACTTGGACGCTGTACGTTGGGTGGGGAAATAGCTGGAGGAGGCCCTCGCGGCAGGATTCGGCAAAGCTGTTAGCAGCAGAGCCCAGGGTGCTGATTAGAGACGACAGGGCGGCCAGCGCCGTGACGAGAGTGTGTTTGCTGGGCTCAGGCCGCTCCTTGGCGGCCTGGGGGTAGTTCTTGATAATGTCGTTGATGAGAGCCTTGCAGGCTGCAACCTGGCCAGCCTCACTCAGAGTACGACGGCCGACAATATCCTGCACAATGGTGTCGACAATGCGGCGCGACACCAGCAGACGATAGCGGTTGTTGTTGATGTTTGCATGGCCTAGCAGGTCGACTGTCAGATTCTCAATGATCTTGAGGTAGTTGAGCTCGACTGCCTTTTCACCGAGACGCTGAAGAAAGCGGCCGTAACAGATGCCAATAGCAGCGCGCGCACGGTTCGTAGTGGTCATCTTGACATAGTGCGACGACAAAATCTTGAGCAGGTCGGCGAGGGGTAGGGAGAGCATGTTGTTGCTGCTGCGCGAGGGTACAGGGCTGGCGGCCCGAGAGCCTGGTAGATCGTCGTCATCCTGGAGACCAACGGGAATGGTCGACTGACGTTTGAGTGCCTTGGGCCGTGTGGCTTTGCGCGTGGACATGGCTCTACCAAGACCGCCGCCGCCGCTTTCACCACCACTGGCACCGCCACCGCTACTGACAGACTCGGCGTAGCCCTTGACCATGGCCTCTACAAGGCAGTCGACAGCCGCGCGGCGAACGTGTGGAGATGCAGCGTCAATGGTCTTGAAGATGGTCTTGCTCAAGCTCTCAAAGTCACTTGAGGTGTCAAAGTATGTGGTGTAGCGCACGAGGGCAATGAGACAGCGGCATGCAGCCACCGAGACCAGTCCACCGCGGTCGCCCGAAGCGTGATTGCGCGCCTGCTTCCACATGTCACGAGCGAGATTCTCGTCCGTGCTGGTGCCGATGCATGTGACCAGCTTGGAGAATGCGGTGAAGACCGAGGCGCGAATGCCGGCGTGATTGGTGGCCGCCTTGAGCAGCTTCATCAGGGTAGATGTGGTCATATGATGCAGGCTAATGGCGCTATCACCAGCCGAGCCCCAGACTTCACCGAGACACACGGCGGCGGCATGCTTCGAGCGGTTGGACGCGTCGGCGGCGAGCGCAGACGGGCTGGTGCCCTCGACGGAGCGGACCTTGACACCGCCGTGGGCAATGAGGGCGTTGAGGTCGCTGATGGTCTCGAACAGCAGCTTGCGGTCGCCTTTGCCAAAGACAATGCCAAGACAGCGGCCAAGGGTGTTGCGGACGACGCGCGACGGCGGGGGTGTGGTCAGGTTAAGAATCTTGAAGATCTCCTTCTTAAGGTAGAACTGCTGGGAGGTGCAGTCATCGGGCTCAAGGCGGCGCACGTGCGCCTCGAGCTTTGCGGTGAACTGCAGCAGGGACAGCTCCTGCTGCTCGGCCGGGAGGTTGGAGAGGTGGGTAGTGTCGAGCTCTGGGTTCGCGGAATGCGAGGAGGGGGGGGCGTTGGTGATAGCGGCGGCGGCAGATGCAGCGGCGGCGGCAACGGCAGCAGCATCTTCAGTGCCGCTGCTGGTTGGCCGTGAGCCGCCACCCGGGGCCGGCGACGAAGCCGACGACATGTGCGCGAATATTCAGACAGTAGGGGTTGCTGTCGCGGGCGTGTCCACCGTGATTGAATGGTCGAATAGGGGAAGGGGGGGGTCGTCGAGGAGCGGCAGATGGCGGCGACGAGACCTAGGCAGTAGAGGGTTACTGTTCCCTCAACTGATATTGTTGCTGGATTGCTGGTAATTGAGTTGTTGTTGTGGAGTTGCGGGACTCGGGATGCTGTTGTCCTGGAGGTGGAAGGGCTCAAGGATGGAGAAAGGCCAGATGTGAGCACATCCAGCAGACAGTAGACAGTAGACAGTGATTAGACAGTGCCTGCGTTTAAGCCGATGTGGAGTGGTGTTTGAGCGGTCGGTGTAAGTGGGTTGGGTGCTGGATAGACCAATCACATGCCTTTTCTGCAGGGGCGCCCCTCCAGAGCTATAAGAACTAGAACGAACGGTAGGAGCAGTCCGCTGGAGGAAGGGTGTAGTGGGTCTCGATCCCTATTTAGTTAGGCTTTCTAGGTATTTTCAGGGCAGTTCAAGGTTCTTACAGGGCAGTGGGGAACGCATCGAATGACATTGAGCATCACGAGCCTCTACAGCTTCAGTTTTCAGTTTTCGGTTGCGCGCGGCCGTCCTTGAGCCCATATAAATTATACAAAATGCCACCGACTACAGCAATGACAGGCCTTCGGCCGACAGCCTGGAAGCGCCTCGTGTGTGCTGAGTGTCGCCGCAGCCTGAGCTCATCGGCCGCCGTCGCCAGTGGCCACAATCGCTGGTCCAAGATCCGGCACGAAAAGGGTGCTGCCGATCTCAAGAAGACGGCCCTAAGAAGTAGCTTTACAAAGACAATGACATTCTTGTCGTCAAGTATGTGGAGGCCTTTACAAGAGGGGAAAAAAAAAACAGCTTGTGTGACGCCAAGACTAACAAGCAGTGTACGGCCCGGATGTCACTACAAACCCGCAGCTCGCGACGACCGTCACGAATGCCAAGAAGAACGGCGTGCCCAAAGCCATTATTGAGGCCGCCATTGCGCGCGGACAGGGCCGGTCAGCAGCCGGCGCCAAGCTGGACCAGACGACGTTTGAGATTGTGATGCCGCCATCGATTGCGCTCGTGATTGACGCCGAGACGGAGAGCAAGGCACGCGCACAGCAAGAACTCAACGCCATGATCCGGCGCAAGGGCGGTCTTGTCAAATCGACCAAGTTCTTCTTTGCGCGGCGAGGGCGGGTCGTGTTTGGCGAGAAGGAGGCCGACGCCGCCGATGAAAAGGAGGACACAAGAACAAAAGTTGCGGCGGAGCCGGTGACGGCCGACGATATTCTGGAGGACGTCATCGAAGCCGGCGCGGAAGACGTCGAGACGGACGAGGACGGCAACATTGTGGTCTGGACACCGCCGCTGCAGACGACAGCCGTGGTCAACGCCATTACGGGCAGCGAGGCCGGGAAGGAGGGCAAGTTCAAAGACCGGCTGACGGTACTGAGCGCAGACACAATGTGGTCGGCCAACGAAGAGACGCGCGCGCCCCTGGGCAACAAGCCGGAGGAGCTGCGCAAGCTGGCCGAGCTTATTGCGGCGCTACGGGCGTACCAGGACGTGCGGGCTATCTACTGCAATGCCGTGCAGGGCGAGGCGCCGGATGACATCTGGGAGCAGATTGCCGATGACATTGATTGGTAGAGCAAGATGAAGAAATACGTGTCTTGTATGATATTGAGATGAGAAAGAGTAAAGATATACAGATTACAGACAGATTCCCAGATGCTGAAATGTACAAAGTACGAAAATACAAATATATTCCTGCCAGCGCCAAACTCCGTTCCGTTCCCTTTTTAGGAGTGGTTTATACTGCCGCCATGACTGCTGTCGTTTATGACTCCTCCGGTGGTGCTTGCGCCTTGGCCTGGGCTTCCTCCTGTGCCAGTCGCTGGTCTCGCTTATACAGCCGGCGCGCACGCAACCGGGCCAGCTCGGACTGGATCTCGTCGCGCTCCGTGGGCACGCGGTTGGCGTTCTCGGGCTTGGGCCAGAAGTCGGGGACGTTGAAGCGCGAGTCAAGGTTCGTGCCGAAGTAGTACATGGTGCCGATGGGGAACAAGACATACATGCCGAACTGCAAAGGGCAATTGTGTTAGCAAAAGGTAAGTAGAGGCAGAGAGGCAGCTTGACCGAGATGGCCGAGATGGGCGCTTTGAAGGGAGCCTTGCTTACCTTGAAGACTTCCAGATTTAAACCGCCCATGATTGCGGTTGTGTAGTGTATGTAGTAGTATGTGTGCGGTATTGATTGCTGCGAGGTCTGCAAAGTCAATGAGGTCAGCAAAGTCAATGAAGTGGTCGGCTGATGCTCGACTGTGACATCTGACGTCGTTGAAAATTGTCGTCCAGTGAGCCAATCAGATCGTTCAGATTCATTAGCGGTTGCGGTAAGCTGCCGTACAGTGTGTAGCCTTTTAATATACGGTGTAAAACAATTATACCACGAATTTGCCACACTTTTATAGTGGGCATTCACGCAGAGAAGCTCAAATACCGAAATCGCACTGTCCATTTTATACGCTGACACGCTAATAGCTCTCTGCGACTGCGAGAGACTCTCTATTGACCAAGGGAAACCGTTTTCAATCCCACACAGACCGATCCCCAACACCTCGATATAGATGGAGAAAAGAGTAAAGTTACAAGGAACAAGGAACTGCCAACCACAGTATAGCAAGAAACAAATCAAAAGGAAGAAAAAAGAAAAGGCAATGATAAAAAATAAATACAAGAGAATAGACGGTAGGATATTAAAGAGTACTAGTGAAGAGGAGCAAAGAAGCAGATGGTGAATAGGAAAAGCATATGAGAGAACACACAACGGCTACCGCCTCCGGGGATTGCAGCTCTTGGTGACACGCCACGCCGCAATGCCACGGCGTCCAAGCACCCGGGACAGCGTGTTCCACACACCATCCTCGGCAAAGTCCAGGTCGTCGAGGTTGAGGTGCTGACGGTACCGCCACACCTCGCGGAAGCGCAGACCGTCGAGGCCCTTGTTGGGCAGGTACGGGTCCAGGAAATTGGACGACAGCGGCGCAATCAAGTACGTGCCGTTCTTTTCCTTGAGGTACTCGCTGTTGCGCCGGTCGGCGGGTGTATCGCACGTGGCTATCGCTGTAAGCTGCTCCATCAGTTCGTCGCCCGGCATGCCCATGACGTCGCGCGTATTGAGCACCTCGTTCTTGCCGTTGAGCAGCCAGATAGGCGGGCTGTATGTCTTCCACCAGATGGCCGTCGTGGCATCGGGCTGTCGACTCATAAAGATTTGTGTCGGCACGATTCCGCCTTGGTGATAGATGCCCATTAGGATGCCGAGGACGGCATTGAATCCAATCCAAGCAGCCACCCAGGCTTGCAACAGCCGCGGCTTGTTGCGTGGCAGCTGCACTGACGACAAGATGAGCGGAATCGACGGTAGCAGGAAGCGGGCTTCTTGGTGCTGGAAGAGAGACAGCACGGCAACACCCGACAAGGCCGAGTAGAGGCGCATCGACAAGTGAGGCTGTAGGAATAAAAGCACTGCCGCTGGGCCGATGAGCAGCGGAATGTTGCCGAGTGTGTGCTGGTACCATGGGTGGATGCCGTGCTGGGCAAGATTAGAAGGTACCATATTGTAAAAGAGGTTGTTGAGGGGTGTGATAACGGGCCGGAACAAGAGGTCTGCCCAGGTGATCTGGCGAGGAGTATAAAAGGCGGTATCGAAGCCGACGGCGACAATCGTGGTGAAGAGACCCGAGCCGGCCATTGCCAAGCCGGAGAGGGGACTAACACGTTAGTTGAGCACGCAGGTAGTACAAAGGTGGAAATTCACATACTTCTTGAGAAAGTAGGGCATCAGCCGAATTCCTGGGATGATCAAAAATGCCGGGAACGTGATACGGTTGAAGATACCAAAGACAACCACGACACCTAGCACTATCGGTGCCAGGAAGGAAGATCGATCCTGCTGTTTGATGTCAGCCGCCTTGAATCACCCTAAAGTTGGGATAGACAAAAAACCTACCCGTCCTGCGACAATGCGCTCAATCAGCACCAAGCTCCATGCGACAACAAGCGTCTCGACCGAGTTGGAAAAGGTATGTGTCTGGTACGTCCAGGTCACATAGGACGACGCCACAAGAACGACAGCTGTCTGGCGGTGGCGCTTGGCCGGCACCAGTTCGTAAATTGCCCAGTCAAGAAGGACAAAGTTCATAATGAACATAAGCACGCGCAGCACCCAGAATACGACGTGGGGTGGAATCTCGCCGTCGCCACCATTGCCGATCCAGAGCCAGCGCAGCAGAAACATTGGCAGGCCGTAGACGGGCCATAGTGGGAAGACGCTTCGAATCGGGTGGTCGCTGGTAAACTCCCATGTTTGACGGACTGGGTAGCTAAAGACTTCGCCTATAGTTGGTCAGTATTGCAGGTGTAAACGGTTTGTGGCAGACCCGCTGTGAGACAGGCCGGGGAGGGTGGGCAGGGCGTGGGGAGATCCGCGCTCTCATAGGTGTAAACGCTCGGATCGCAGAAAAAGAAAAGAGAGACAGCCAGATATGAACCAGGTATGAACCAGATATTGACGAGCTGGGGTTTGCATGCCAGTTGCGTATCCCCAACAACTTGGGGAGAATGAGAAATAGGAAATGAGAGTAAGATTTGCGGAATGCTGACAAGATGTTGCGATGTTTGCATTCTGCAAACTGCAGTGACTAAATTCTTACCTGCAATAACTTCAGGTCCCTGGAAGTTCTCGTCTGGGTGGAGGTAGCTTGGCGACATGGCGAACCATAGCCGCACAAGGATGAGAAAGAGATATGTGCGGCGCCACATTGTAAAGGTTGTTGAGTGAGAAGGCTAGGTTGTTGGTGAGGCTAGGTTGTTGGTGCAAGGTGAGGTGTAGAATAGTAGAGTGCAAGTCGAGTATACTAGGTGGTTGATAGGTTGGCGCAAAGCGCAAAGCGCAAAGTTGGAGTCGCGTTGAGACGAAGTGGAGGGGGAGCAGATGCTGGCGCAGTGGCCGTCGGATCAGAACGTAGATGTCACCAAGGTCAAAGTAGATGGTGTCGCAAAGGAGGAGATTGTAGATGTTGAAGTCGCAAAAAGTTTACCGCGCTCGGGGTGCGGCAGGTCCAGCCTAGACATTGTTATGCAGCAGGCTATGTGTCAAGAGGTCGAGAGGTGAGGCGCGTAGGTAGAGCGAGGTAGAGCGAGGTAGATGTTGGTAGAGGTCGAGTAGAGGTCGAGAGTCGAGGGACGTGAAAGACAAAGAAGATGCAAGAGCAGACAGGAGAAGAGGACAAAAGAGAGACAGCAAGAGAGAGAAGTAAAAAGAGAGAAACCAAAAAGGTAAGGTAAAGCAAAACAAAAGTGACAATTGTCAAGAGGAAATGTCAAAAGGAGGAGGCAATCTTGCCGACAGGACCATTTTGCAGCCCAACTGAGCCAGAAGCGAGTTGATCGCGACCAGCAAAACATGCGATCTGGCTGCCGTCGAAATCGGAAGGTCAGATTGCAGATTGCAGATTGCAGAGTGGCCTGGGTTTGTGTTGGGGCCCTGCAAGTAATATACCGGCGATAAGGGGGCCGTAACTTTGTGACGATGGAATAGGAAATAGGAGACAGATCAACAAGCCAGCAAACCAGCTAACCCAGCAAACCCAGCAAACCCAGCAAAACAGCCAGCACCAGCCAGAGTGCAACGTAAATAGGGATGGAGATAATATGGAGATGGAGCTCAGAGTCTGGACTAGCCTACAGCAAGTAACACGCTAGCGTTTTAGTGAGGTCACCGTGGTGTATTAGCCAATCCTCCGCAGATGCTCCAAATAAGATAGCTTGTTTTGGTGGCTTCACTTCCTAGTGCTTGGGCGCGGTCAAACACCGTAGAACTGGAATTTCAGGGCAGAAAAAGAAAGCTTTAGTAGCTAAAATACGGGGCATGTTCCGTGACTTGCCGCTGAGCAGGGTAGGGGCTTGAATATGGTAAGATAATTAATTTCATCGACAATGCAACTGGAAAAGAAAGAGCGAACGCGCAAACACGCAAATATGCTCAAATGAAGGAGGAAGTGAGTGTGTTGGGTTTTTCGCTGGGTCGCGCCTTCCGGAATGCGTGCTCTCTTTGCTTTGCGGTGATTCACCGGCTGCATCACGCTGCAGGCGCAAATTCTGTTGAGCTAGACCGCGGATCCAGGTCATCAGTCCATTCAAGAGAAGCCACATGGCGCTGGCAACTGCACGAGTTCGCTATCGCTCTGTCTCGCTCTTGCCCCCATGATGTCGGTATGCACACAATGTCCAATATGACTAAGCCGTTTAGAGACTGTATCATTTAAATGCATATTCAATAGCTTGATAATATCGTTTAAAGCAGCTGGTTCCTGCTGCCTTGCTACGACACTATCGTCTGATTTCCGATCAGATTCAGATAACGATGTAAGGCAGACATATGACTAGCCAACAAAGCAAGGAGATCCATTGCAGGCAGAAATGGAGCTCAGAATCACATAGAACGGCGGCTATTTGCTGCGCCTGTCACTTTCCCCGTCACTTGGCTGTGAATCTTCTATTCCACTCTCCTTCACTGTCCATGCTCGGTGCTTTTACACCCCGAATACGCTTCAGGAAAGTGCCAAGATCGCCAGCAAGGGGTAACTCCCGTTGGTGCCTACGAAGTATTGCCTAGAGCTCGGACGGCAAGCTGCCATATATTCTTCGCCCTTTTATTGTCTTTTCCAATCACTTCTACAAAGTAGGCATACGTAGGGACGGAGTCCACTTGATGGATGCAGCTTAGGATAGCACGATAGTCCTTAAATCGGATGGATCCCAGGAACGAGTTCTGTCTTGCTATGCTTCTATACTCAAATCGGTTGCGGTCATTTCAAGTAAGTCTATCGCACTCGCGTGATGTGTATATGTATTGTTAAAAACTTGATAAAATTCTTCGCATATGGTGCAACATTTGATATGCGCTTCGTAGTTGGATGATAGTACTCTATATTTAGCAGACTTTTTAGACGGCTAGCTCTGCTTATGTAATTTACATATGCCAAAGTACTTAATGCACCCCCTCTTTCCATAAATCATCAGTCTATAATCGCCTACTAACGGTATCATCAAACTTTCCACGCCACTGTCACTACACCACAACTACCACACCACTACTATCATCACAACATCTGCGATTCCTAACACAGCGTCACCGTCTACACTTGTAAGTTTACCGGCCTCTGCCGTCCCTCACGGCTCACTCTTTGCAGCCATGCCCAACCTGGACCACGCCACCGCGCGCGTGTTCATTACAACCCCGACAGCCGGCGACCTACAAGACGAGGCTGCACAGCAGCCACAATACCCGCGACAACTATACCGGCCATCCTTTTACTGCCGCAGTCTCTGCACTTTGGCGACGTCACCGGCGCTCTGTCCTTGATACAGCAGCAACTCTACCGCTTCGCCGCCGTTTCACTCCGCTGCCGTCTTGCGTCATACCCGCCGCGCCCCAGCGCCATCGCCCCATTGCCATTGCCATCGTACCACCACTACACACAGCATTCATCTGCACCGCACAAACTTATATCTTCTTCAAGCTTGTTCAAATACTGACTGCCTTCCAGGTACACCTGCCAACCTTTACTCTACAACCCACTCAAACCGCCAATATGCCCGAGGAAAAGGCTTTCGACAAGGTCCCGCTGCAGAGCAACGACGGCACCGTTATCACCGTCGACTATGATGTCGCCGTCCGCTCGGCTCTTCTCAGCACCATGCTTGACGACATGAAGAGCATGGGTGTTTCCGACATTGGCCCCGTGCCCCTGCCCAACGTCAACGAGGCCGTCCTGCGCAAGGTCCTCGAGTACTGCGAGTATCACCGCAACGATCCTCTCACCAACAGCGAGGACGAGACCGAGAACCGCAAGAAGACCACCGACATCAGCGAGTGGGACCAGAAGTACATGCAGGTTGACCAAGAGATGCTTTTCGAGATCATTCTGGTAGGTTCTTTTTTTTGCCGACAAGCATACAACTCTGCAACAAATACTAACTTGCAACTACTTAGGCCGCCAACTACATGGACATTAAGGCTCTTCTGGATGTCGGCTGCAAGACTGTTGCAAACATGATCAAGGGAAAGTCTCCCGAAGAGATCCGCAAGACTTTCAACATCACAAACGACTTCACTCCCGAGGAGGAGGAGCAGATCCGCAGAGAAAACGAGTGGGCTGAGGACCGCTGAGTTGGCTCATACTCTGGTTGAAACTCTCGCGGCTAGGTCCAAGTGAGCAAGTCTGGATGGGCATGTCATGGCTCACGTGCTCATCGAGCCGGCCAACATCTTCACAACCAAACGGTTGTTTTCGCCCGTTTCCACATCCTTTATATTGTTATTTCTATTGCTTTATCTCGCTGCCATTACTGTTTGCTCTGGAATGATGCTCGGTGGGATTGCTTTTACGAAGTTTTATGCTTAGCTTGTCTTTTATGTTCTCACACAATAGATTGCATACCTTGAATACATTGCGAGCTCTTGATGATCGGCTTTTGCTTTGTCATTTCGTAAGATACAACTTGCCGGTGAGGCCGTGACCGACTTGTGGCACAGTAGATCTGTAACCTGTGGCAGCTGCCTGTTCAGCTCGGCGGTCTGTACCTCGTACCTATGGAGTCTTGGTCAAGGCATGCATCATGCAGGAGCTTTTCAGCCCTGGCCAGTCGACTCGCATGTTATTTGATTTGCGTAAACAGTACAATAGTTATGTTTCTATCGTTGGTTTGATTCCATCTTATGTGTACTGACAATATTTAGTATGATTTGTTGTGTATTTTCAATGTATTTTGATTTATAGCATATTTTTGGTCACTAAATTTGTAAAAATCAACAATACAACAAAGATAAATCCAAAAAATAATGTTGAACAGAATACAATTAATTCAAACCAAACCGGTAAAAAAAAGTGCTTTTATGTTGTTGCATACTATACTGTGAGATGTACATGGATGTGCATTATCAACATGCATAAAGTGAGGCTCTATTTCACGGTAGGCTCTGATTTGAGAGTGCTACTGCAAAATAGAAAATCTATCATACGAACCTAGCCTTGTGTGATTGACGGCATAATTCATACTTTTCAAGCTTGTGCTTGGTATCACTGTATACGTATCATGGATATCCTCTTAAGGAGCGCCATCATACTACAACGTATCAACAGAACCTTCCGCTGTGACATCAAATGCAAAGTACAAACGACGTGACATCTACTTCTCACTACACACAATCAACTCGACAATCAACATCACTCAGCAAGTGTTGGATTTGAAGTTTTTTTGAATTTTGAAAAAGGGGACACCAAAGACTGCTGTAGTTCATATAGCTCCCCGTTTTGTTTTGTTGCTTTCTGATGGTTCAAATGTTGTTCAGAGTGCCACGGGTGTTCCGCCCAGATCCCAAAAAATAAAATTTCCCATTTTTGATATACCCGATTGTTTTTTTGATTCGTGGTTGTCATGTATAATCTGACTCGTTCATAAAAACTCCGTGGTCTTCACAACAACAACGCCGCCACACAACCTCGACACAAAAAAATGCACATTGTGTGAAGTGCACTTAGATGTTGAGGCGGGTCTTGCGCCAATGTCTCCGCTTAGCGTTGTAGCTGTTTATGTTAGCAAAAATTCGGCAGATGTCCGAGGTTCAAGTAGATGTGATGGAGAAAAGACATACCGGATGGTGTTGCCAGTCCGGAGACGGATCCACTGGGGAATCGGGCGGTTCTGCTTCTGCGCCTTGGCGAGCTTCTGCTTCGTGCGGAAAGACTTGTGGCTCTGGAGAGGGGAGATGTTAGTATGGATGCTATGCTACTGAGAGCTGACTCTGGATGACGGCAGTCGAGAGTGTGGATGCCGACATGGAGTGGCCTGACGAAATGACGGCAACGATATGGCAGTTTGACAAAGTGGCGCGTAACGGGATGCATTCAATGTTGTTGTCGGTAGTCCTTTAATCTGCTTGTGTGCCGACGATACTGTCGTGTGGTTATTGTTGCTCTGTTCTCTGTGTATGACTTGAGCTTCGGTGATCGCGTCTCATGACTTTTGAGTTCCATTCCTCCTTCACGCGAGACTTCCCCCACAAGCTTCGAGTTTGTCGGGCGATCGGGTTCAGATGTCGTTTGAGAGGTCGCCGTGTATTTCAAGTCGTGTGCAATCCGGAGCATTGCTCTGCAGATAGTCGAGATAAAGTCTTTGTTCAGAATGTGTTGTTCATCGCCGTCGTTGTTCGTTCCGGTTGCCGGTGCTGCCGTGATCGATGCCATTTCGTGCCATTTTGTTCTTGTCGATGCCGTCCATATCTTACACCCATCGTCTCTTCTGTCTTTTGTCTCTATCGTCCTCGAACATGGTGTGTACATACCGGCATCTTGACTGATGTTGATTTTTTTCGTTGGTCGATGATTCCGAAAAAAGTAAAACGGTAGATTGGTGTCGAGAAGAGAAAACCAGTAGTCAAAGGCGAGAGGGGGTGGGCACCGGACTATGATTTTTTTTCTTCCACTCCAAAGAAAGGGCAAGTAGACTTTTGCTTAGCAAATTGCCCTGTTCCTTAATAATTTTTCGTGCGGAAGGATTTTTTGCTATAAGACCCATATTTACTTCTGACACGGAGAAACTATTTTGCATCATCTTAGTGGATGTATGTGTCAGCATGTGTTTCGGTGGACCCCATGTGCAAGATCACGGGACTTTCTAGACGATAAGATCGCGTGACAAGTCATCATCTCGAATATCGACTCAAAGCAATTCTAATTTCCTAATATCTGATTGCCGCCAAGAAAGAACAGATCTCCTAGCGGTGCCTAAATTAGGCGGAATAGGAGGGTATTAGAAACATTTAGAGTTTGTTCGCCATCCACGCCGCCCGTGACCCTGTTTTTTAGGGCGTCTAGGTGCCTCGGGGAGCTCTACTGAGTATATTTTAGAGGGCCGGCTTATACAGCAGCGCCTTCCACATGCTTTTGTCAGCCTTCTGGCAGTCTTATTAATCAGGCCAGGCCGGCAGAAACGGGCTCGCCGTCGATCTATGCTCCGCGAATCGAGGACCTCTTTTATTAGAGTTCAGAATAACAAGCAAGCAACACTCCATGCTCCAACGAAGCTACCCAACTCCAAACTCAATCTCGATATCTTCTCTTTTTGCTCTGTAGACAAAAGCACCCCCTCGCCCCGACGTCGACAAAAGCAGCACCATTCAGATCGTGTGCCTTTGTTCTTCCACATCCGTCCCCATCTTCCCATCTCCGTGTCCATCTTCCCCCCTTTTCTTGTTTTGCTTTGCGACATCATCTTTGTTACGCCGCCGATACATCTATCTGTTCCAAGACCATACAGATACAATACCAATTTAAAACCAACGATACCTGACGATACTCCCTCGACGATACAGCGATACCCGACGACAAGAAACATCTTGAACGCTACACGTGTTTCATCCGGCCCAGACTGATTACTGAATACTTTCACAAGACGAACACGACTGTACAACGGCTGGAAAAGCAGACGGGACAACCCAGAAGCTTGGATTTTTCGGAGGATATCGACCAACCAAGTGACGATCACGCGCTCGTTTCTTGTGTGACACCTGATTCCTGATCTGCATATCTGCATCGACTCGACCTTTGCGCCGGACGCAAAACCCTACAAACACATATTCATAATGGGTCAGAGCATGTCCTGGCTGTCAAGCCTGCTTTTCTCCAAGAAGGAGATTCGCATTCTGATTCTCGGACTAGTAGGTTTAGGTTGGATGCCAGGAGTAAAGATATGGCGATGGAACTGACAACCTAGGACAACGCCGGCAAGACAACGCTGCTGTACCGGCTCAAGATTGGCGAGGTGGTGACGACAATCCCGACGATTGGTTTCAATGTCGAGTCGGTCACGTACAAGAACCTCAACTTTAACGTGTGGGATCTGGGCGGCCAGACGTCTATCCGGCCCTACTGGCGATGCTACTATGCCAACACGTCGGCGGTTGTATTTGTGGTGGACTCGACGGATATTGAGCGGCTGCAGACGGCGGCAGACGAGCTGAGCGCGATGCTCAATGAGGAGGAGCTCAAGGACGCGGCGCTGCTGGTGTTTGCCAACAAGCAGGACCAGCCGGGTGCACGGGGCGCGGCGGATATTTCGGAGGCGCTGCGGCTGGGCGAGCTGCGGGACCGCAACTGGACGATCATAGCGTGTTCGGCGGTGGACGGCACGGGTGTGAACGACGGCATGGACTGGCTGGTGGTAAGTCTTGCGGGCAGAAACTGAACTGGGAGACATTTCTAGGAAGATGCTAACAAATCAGCAAACCGTGCAGCAGGAATAACGAACGCGAACGACAAACTACGAACAACAATGATACCGGACATACACTGCGTTAAACAAACAGACAAAATAAGAAGATGAGACGAAAGAAGACGGAGTCAAATACTATGGACTGTCTGCTCCTGGGCACGACGCACTTCGAATCTATCCATCCGTGAGGTGGCGGACTGATAGCAACCGCCACCGATCGCATACATGGCTGTACTGGACCACGATCGGCCGAGGAGGTTGGACCAAAGGTTATTTACGCCAAAGCATCTGAGTTCCGAGTTCATCAGCTTGTACTGAACTAAACGGACCGTGCTTCAGTCATCGTCTTCTTCTGCTGCCTCTTGTTTGATTTTCACTCTGTGACTCCTTTACTCTACATCCCCTTTCTTTACATCTTCCTTGACATCCCGTAATTTCAAACTTGCCTTATAGATTTTAATACCGAATCCCGTTTTATTTCATTCTATTTTCTGTTTTTGCTCTTGTTTTTGTCTCGTTGTATTCTGCTCTCGGGGTTTCCTCTTCATTTTGCATTACCATCTCAAGCATTGCCGGCAGAGTCGGCGTTCTATCATTTAAACTGCATGTTGTCATGCCACATTTAGCAACTCTTCTCTATAAAGAACAGTCAGTCATGAAAGTGAACATGCCGAGCTTGGCTGCGAGGCGCTGCGCGCCGGCTTATGCGGCTTCTGTCGGGATTTGGTTGCAAACACGACTTGATGGGTGATTTGGAATAGAATTCAGTACGCCAAGGAACAGTGTTACAAAGTACAAACGCGTGGTCCAGTGACTTGATAGTTGCACACAAATCAATATCGCCTCTATGGCTGGCGGTTAGTAGGATGACGTTGGGAATGACTAAGCATGCAGAGAAAGAATTCGCAAGAGTCCCGAATGACTGGCTTTTCGACAGCTGCTTATAGGAAGTTACAGAGAATATGATACGACAATAGAATAATTAACTGACATAAATAATGAACAAAATATCTCTAAAAACGCAACAGAGCCAATGCATTTAATTATCAGTTGACAGCAATGCCAGACACTCAACAAAATCGATGCACAGCTCCAGTTTATCAGGCAGCTCTCGACACAAGACACAATTTATTGACTTCTATTTCCCGATTTCCACACCTAGCCAGAGGTCTCGCCCCATCCATTATCATCAAAGATGAGGCTACGGAAAAAGGCATCTCGATCAGAGCAGGTCTTGTCTTCTTGTCTAGCCTCTCGAGTCTGACCAGGCAACTTTCAAGCAATATCTCCTCTTTTCTGACCAAGATCTAGGGAGAATTGATGAAATGCAGCTGAATCTATTGGTCCAATTACTCGTACTTTATTTCCTTTGTTACATCCACCTCTTGTCTCTTGTGTTTCAGCTTGCTGTTTACTAATGCAGTCATTGCTGGAGGGTGAGACCGTCCTTTCTTCGGTATTGTCTTTAACAGACAGTACATTTACACAGTTTTGTGGGGCTCACCATCAAATGTCGTCATGGAGATGTCATGTAGATGGCCAGACGTTCCATACGTTTATACGTCTACACATGCACACGGCGTTTGCAGTCTCCCCGTGCATATTTCGGAGATGCAGGAGAGGGTAGAGAGCAAAGCACGACGTAGTGATGACAAATGGGACAACTGGCCCGGCGTTTGGGTATATAAGACGTAGACTGTCCGGGTACACCTTTTACGATGAGTCCTTCGCACCACACATTTGCTTCTATTAATATAAAAATAAATCAGATACACAAACAAAGAAAAACACAATCATGCCTCACCAAGTTACTGCATCAGATGCCAGCTCGGGCGGCGGACGTGGACCGGCATATGCCCGCGCCCAGTCGACCTACCAGTACGACACCAACCCTGTCTACACAACCACCAGCGGTCATCCTATTGATGACCCCCGAAAGTACCAGCGTGCCGGCACACAGGGTCCGCTGCTGCTGCAGGACTTCCACCTGATTGATCTGCTGGCCAACTTTGACCGCGAGCGCATCCCTGAGCGCGTCGTCCACGCCAAGGGCGCCGGCGCGTACGGCGAGTTTGAGCTCACACACGACCTGTCGGACATTACGTCGGCCAGCATACTGACCGGCCCCGTCGGCAAGAAGACGCCACTTCTGACACGGTTCTCGACTGTCGGCGGCGAGAAGGGATCGTCCGATACGGCGCGCGACCCGCGCGGCTTCTCGACCAAGTTGTACACGGAAGAGGGCAACTGGGACTGGGTGTTCAACAACACGCCGGTATTCTTCCTGAGAGACCCGACCAACTTCCCGACATTTATCCACACGCAGAAGCGCAACCCGCAGACCAACCTCAAGGATGCGACGGCGTTCTGGGACTACCTGTCGACGCACCAGGAGTCGGCACACCAGGTGATGACTTTGTTCTCGGACCGCGGCACGCCGGCGTCATTTCGCAAGATGCACGGCTACTCGGGCCACACGTACAAGTTCACCAAGCCCGAGGCCGCGGACGGATCGTTTGTCTATGTGCAGATCCACATGCGGTCGGACCAGGGCGTCGCGACACTGACGCAGCCGGAAGCCACCGAGAAGGACGGCAGCAACCCGGATTTCCTGACACAGGACCTGTTTGAGGCCATTGACAAGGGCGAGCACCCGTCGTGGACCACGTATGTGCAAGTCATGACGCCGGAGCAGGCGGAAAAGTTCCGGTACAGCGTGTTTGACCTGACCAAGGTGTGGCCCCAGGACGAGTTCCCGCTGCGTCCGTTTGGCCGCGTCACGCTCAACCGCAACGTGCAAAACTATTTTGCCGAGATTGAGCAGGCGGCGTTTGCGCCGTCCAACCTGGTGCCGGGCGTCGAGCCGTCGGCTGACCCCGTGCTGCAGAGCCGCCTGTTCTCGTACGCGGACACGCACCGGCACCGCCTGGGCAGCAACTTTATGCAGATCCCCGTGAACACGCCGCTGCACTCGTTCAATCCGACGGTGCGCGACGGGCTGATGAACGTCAACGGCAACCACGGCGCGAACCCCAATTACATATCGTCGTACCGGCCGCTGACGTACAAGACGAAGCGCGGCCTGCCCAAGACGGCGCACGACGACTGGGTGGGCGAGTCGTCGTGGTCGGTGTTTGCCGAGGTGTCGGAGCTGGACTTTGAGCAGCCGCGTTTGCTGTGGCAGGTGCTGGGCCGGCAAAAGGGGCAGCAGGACAACTTTGTGAGCAACGTGTCTGGGCACTTGTCGGGTGCGCGCAAGGAGACGCGGCAGCGGACGTACGAGATGTTTGCGCGGGTGGACAAGGATCTTGGCCGGCGCATTGCCGAGGCCACCGAGCGGCTGGCGCAGTCGTAAAGCTGGCAAAGACGCGAGGGTTCCATACTCAGGCTAATGCATAGCAGCGGTTGTAAATGAATGGTGTGGACAAGTGGATGTCGAGTATCGATGTATCATATGCAAGTAGGATGCTTGCAGAGTATGCAGAGTGCAGTTTTCAGCTGAGAACATGGCGCACCGAGCAGAGTTGCAAGTAGAATATGTGCTTTACAATTTAAATTACAATATAATATATATCCTTGGAATGGAATGTTTGTGGACTGTGAATATGAAGCTTGAAAAGGCAAATGAGAAGACAAAAGTGAGACTGGAAAGAAAGATAAAATAGCAAAAAAGACAAAAAAGACAAAAAAGACAAAAAAGACAAAAAAGAAAACCAAAAACATGGTCCTTGAAAGACGCTGGATTACATAACAGACAGTCATCATTCAAGTGGGAACAGCCACATCCATGCATCCTGCAGCTGTGTATTACTTGTGTCCAACTAGCAAAAAGAAACGAATTCCCGCGATATGTTCAGCTGGAAGTCGGTGAAGAGTGTTATCTGTGATCGTCTTTTGAAACCTACGAAGAGGACGACTTCATACGAGCAATCCAAACAATTACGCTGACCCGAAAAGCCCTCTGCAAATGCACCGCTTAGTCATCTACCCGGGTCTGTCAGTTTATTTTCAGAGGATCGCCATGTACAGAGTAAACTGCCAATCGTCACGGGATGTGCACCGGGCAGTGATATGGACAATGATTGGCAGCTGGCCGCGACTGGAGGCAGGTGTGGCTGTGGCTGCTCTCCAGTGCTTGGCGTTCCTCTGGAATATGTCATAATTGGCGACTAGCCATACAGAGGTGGTATTCTAGCAGCGTGGTGTCATTGAGCAGTGAGTAGCCCGACAAACTAAGCACAACAGACTGGCAATGCCCAACGAACCGTGGCAGGTGACCGCAGTCCAAGCACTGCTGTTAGCTCGATCGGCCATTCGGTCACAGCGATGCCCGCTGTCTTGTGTAGTCTCTTCTCGGATGCAGTCTGTCTGTCGTCCACCTCGACTCGGTTGCTGTTAAGCAGTCTTGATGGTAATAAGATGTGCCGATAAGGACAGCGGATAGAAAATAGTTCACCCTTTTTATCTCTTCTCTCTTGATTCTTGTTAGAGCAAGGCATTTCCAATCTCTGGTCTTTGGTCTTGTTCTTTCATCTCCAACGGCCATGCCATGACGACATCGGCCGTTCACCAGATCAACGCAACTACAAACACAAACACCCTATTGGATGCTCGGCATCGCTTGTCGACTACTCCGCAGTTTGCCCGTATTATTGTCAGATGACAGCCTCGCGGCGCTTGTGTTCCTAGTTTCCCCGTAACTATCACAAGGCTTGTTGTCTTGGGCCTGGCTAGTTTCGACCTTTTGTAGATAATCCATGCAGACCGCAGTCATCAAGTGAGCAAATGTCAAGATGCTCTCACAGATGGTGCCAAGCCGGTTAGGACGGCGCGGTCTTGGCTGTGGTGACCTTGTCTTATCAGTCTCTGCCCACTTTTGATGACTGCATATTGATTAGGTTGCTGTAGGCAGCAGGATAACTGGATAACATAGATGATCAATTGGGCGATGGACGAGTTGAGATTGGAATTTGAAACAGGTAAACAGGTAAACAGATACAAAAGAAACAAGAACAAAAGAAACAAGAACAAAAGACATCTATCAATCAGCCGAGATCGCAAGGCAGAATCGTGAACTATAACGAATAATTCGCCGACGATATCAATGCCAATATCATAACGACAGCAGATAGCAATGGCAGTAATAATAACAGCAGCCTTGCCATTAAAGACCGTATCAAGAGACGCCCAGCCCTTGACCGAGCTGCAAGCAGACAGACGACGACGGATAGATGCACCAGTCTGCCGCGCCTCCGGTGTGCGGTTTCTGCGCTACGCAGTAGCCTGGAGACTGGCTGAAAACAGGGCTTACAGAGTACTAGGATTCTGGAGTCTGGGCCTCGAGTCTGATTATATCACTTCTTAACATGCAATGCGACGCTTGGTATAATTTCCTTCAGCACTAAATCCGTGCCCAAGCTATGCGCATAAAGTACAGTCTTGCTATATTCTTGCTATATCTTAGTATATTCTTAATATACCAAATATATCTTGATATACCAAGTACTTTCTTAATATAACAAATATACTCTATATATACCAAATATTCTCGCCCTTGTCCCTACCCTGTCTCTGATCACCAAGCAGCCTCTGCTATGGCCTTCCGTTGCCTTTACTCAGTATGCCAGCTCGCACTTGTCCGATTCCCCTTTAATCTTACAAATTCTCCAAAACGCAACTCGGCCAGCAGGTCAGCCCTAGAAAAGTGGACAGTGTCGCAGGTGGTCGTCCTGTCTTGTGTACGTCTTGCATCGGCTGCGTGTGCTTGTCTCGCGGTGTCTTGTCTGCCCCCTCCCCCCCCCCTTCTCCCTTCTCCTGCCCCTGTCCCTATTCGTCTACCTCTCACACTCCCTGACCCCTCCTTCCACCCATCTTCTGGCGTGCTTCTAGCGTGCTTGGCGGCCCCTCTTTTCCCTCCGTCTCACCTCGTCGTCTCTTCGTCTCTTCTACCCTCCATCAGTATCCTCGTCTGCTGCCCTATCAGCTTTATTCCCTGCTCATAGTGTTCGTCTGCCTTGCCCAGCTTGTCGATCTGTGAATACACTGTCTACATCATTTATCCTGTGGCGCGTGACCTTTGTATCTCTCCCTGTAATATGCCATCATCAATGCGTGTCTTGGCTGCATGCCGTGTCCCGACTTGTTTCTTTCATGTCTTTTGTGTCTCTTAGACATTGCTTGTGTCTGTCTATCATCGATCTAGCCTCCTCGTCTACCCTTTTCTTGACCGAGATCAATCAGTCTAGTCAGCATCCCTGCCAACATTGTCCTTTGTCGACAGTCCTATGACTGCCCTGCTCTTATCACAAGTCCTTTCTAATCTGTAGCCTCGTTTTTGCCCTCAGGAGTCCCTTGCTAGAGCTCTACTTTTTCTAGTTCAGTTCTAGATTTTGTAGACTCATACTGCCACTCGTCTTGGCGCTCCATACTTCTGACGAGCCTCTGCCTCCACTTGACATACCCCCATGATCCTCTTCCCCGTCCCCTTGTCCCCTCATCGAGCCCAATACCCGTCTCACTGCATTCGGGCTGCATTTGTAGTTCTGGCTGCACTTGGCTACATCTACTAGTACGGCTGGATTTGTATATAGATGTCCTCTCCCCTCGTCTTTGTTGATGTTTATCTTTCTTTGATCCATCGTTCTCGTCCATCATCGATTACATTCTACTCTCAACCTCTACAAGATCAATTCTACTCAACGAATATCAACAACTTTAAAGATCACCTACTTTAAACCACCACCACCACAATGTCTCGCTCCTACTCTTACGCTTCCGACAGCTCCTCGAGCTCTACTTCTTCCTCCTCTTCTGCAGAGACCTACAACTACTCTTCATCCTACTCCGGCGCACAGCTTTCACACGCCATGAACGCAGCCGAAATGGTATGTAGAGTCTTCCTTCTCAATTGTTTCACAAGAAGCTTGCTAACAAACCAGAACTACACATTCAAGCCGCGCAGCCGTCCGGCCTCGGTCAAGACCACCTCGACCTCGTCCACCTCCTCGTTGACCTCGTCGTCGGTCGACACGTTCCTCAACTCGGACCAGTCCTACTCGGCCTACCTGCAGGAGCAGGCACACGCCCAGGCCCAGGCGCGCGCCCAGGCCCAGGCCAAGAAGAATGTCAATGTGTACACCACGTGCGGCCGCCACAGCAATGAGTGGCTGTTCAGCGGCTGGTCCTTTCGGCGGCAGTAGATCCTACCGACTTTGCAACGTCTGCAGACTAAAGACTAAAGACTGAAGATTGAAGATTGTAGCATCTACCGGATGCCGACGCAGGCGTCCCGCCCTGGAGGCCACGAGTAATGACCACGATACCACGACCTCCTTTGTTTTGTTTCACTCTTACCTGAATTTGTATACCAGTTTGCCGAACTGCAATCTATGCTGTACTTAATATTAATGTCATTATTTATTATTATTTATTAACTATTATATCCTATTGTTTGCTTATTTGCGGAATGTTTTTATTTTATTTTTTACTTGGTGAAAAGTAATATGATCGTAAAAATGTAGACGTCGCGAATTGCTCATCGTAGTGCACTCTACGAAATGCACTCGACACCTATTTATCTTCTAAACATGCTACCCAAACTCAATGTGAATCCTAACCATCTACTTGTGCAAACGGCCATTCGGCCCGTAGCGTGTGATGTCATTGCCACTATTGCATTTCCAACGGCTAATGCCCCGTATTGACCGCTAGCGTTGACCTGAGCTCCAGCCCTGCACTAGCTGTTAGGCTACACGTGACTGCGCCTAGATTGCACTTTGGGTTGCAAATTCTCATCGAGCTTAGCATGGACGACCCACGACAGCCCTGCCTCAAATACACCACAGCCAGCCATGCCGCCCCGAACTGCAATACCTATATCTAGGCGGGCCGTCCAGAGAGGCGTGCCGGTGCCAATACGGCCACTCTTGCTGGCACCACTCTCTACACTATCCTCTGCAACCTCTCGTCGAGGCCATCCCCCAACATCACATCATCGACTACGACTACAACCGCAACCGCAACCGCAACTACAACTACAGCCACCACTACACACACGACCCCTCCATACAGAAGTCGCACCGTCGCAGCGCACAGTCCTTATCCATGTGAAACCGCCGCCGCAGACACTCGCCGAACGCCGCTCCGTCCTCCGCGTTATCGAGCGCCACGGCAAGACCGACTTGTTCAAAAAGACGGCGTCCAACGACTCCTTTTTGTGCATCGCCTCGACCACCGACATGGCCGACGCTCTCCTTAAAAAGAGCCCGTTCTCGTACGACATTGCCGACTCGCTCGCGACCGTGCCCTTTTCTCTCTCGTCGCGCCTCGCGTCGAGAGCCTTGACCTCGCCAGCGTCTGGGAGCGACCGCACGTTCACCGTCAGCGTCTTCCCGGCCGCCAGCTACCCGCACCGCACGACCATCCGCAACGGGCCCCTCTACGGCCCCTGGCCCGACGATATCGAGCCCATGCTGGCGACGTCGCCGTCCTTCAAGAACACCTTTACCTACAATGCGCTGCGCGGCGTCGTGCCCGAGAGCGCGTCGGCCGATGCGCTGTGCGACTGGCGGCCGCGCATCGCATTTGCCACCGGGGTCTCGAACGCCCCCGAGGATGCGGACAGAGACAAGGAAAGCAGACGAGCAGTGCAGTCGCACGACTCCAAGGTGGCGCGGATCCGGGACCGCAGAGTGCGGCGGAGCCATGCGCAGCGGTCGGTTCTGAGCAGGCTTGTCGGCCGATAGGCCATAATACACTGAAGCACGACAGTACTGAAGCTTTGAAGCTTGCGACAGTGGCGACACTGAGTGATATATACCCAAACGGCAGACATATTCCATGGCCTTGTCCTCCTTCTCGGAGGCCTCGAGTCTGCTGGCGTGGCGGAGTCCCAGGCTGCCGGGAATCAGCTGCGATGGCCATCCCATGATAGCATGGCCAGCGGGCTGCATAACGATTAATGATAATGATCTAGATCTAGTTTTCCACAATACCAAACATGGATTGCATACAGACTGATATTTTGAATGGCTGGGAACGGACGGATGATGCCGGCCAAGAGCGTCGATGTCCGTCGATTGCCTGCCTATTGCGGACTATTAGTGCAGCCCACAGCGACAACGCCATAGGCCAGGCCACACAGCCCGCCTACAAAACACACTACTGGACATGCAAGTCGTCGTACGCCCCTTTTACGCCCGGATAGGCTTACACAATTCTCTCGCACCCTGTTCGCTGGTCATTCTTGCATTTGTTTTCTTATTTATTAAATTTATTAATTAGTTTTATCTACTCGACGAGCTCCATGTCGGATATTTAAAAGTGCACTTTTTTGTTCTATTTTAAAAATCTGATTTTTGATGCGCATGCTGCTCGGATAGACTTCTCACTTATGAGTTTGATTAGATGATGCGTTTGATTTTGCTCATCGACATTGATTTTATGTCAAGTATTTGCAAGCCATTGATGTCACAGATCTTGCAGATGTCACAGATGGTGTCTGGTCTGCCATCTACTGCAATCGGCTGCTGTCTGGACTCCAAGATTTGCCACAGTTGGCTTCCTCCAGTCTTCAGCCTCGCCAGCTCTTTAGAGAGGGATTCTGAAAAGAAAGAAGAAATACAACTAAAAGGATAAAATCAAAATGGATAAAATCAAAAAGAGTAAATCAAAACAGAAACAAAACGCGCCCTGCATGTGAACTGCCCCCAGTCTGTGCCGTACACATCTCCCCATAGCTGGTCTCTCAGCATCTGCCAGCATTCGCCCCATGACATCGTCTCATCTGATTCGGTCTGGTGCATCTACATGCATGCACACCGTACCGCCCATCCCCGTAGACACCCAGACCAGGCTTTTAAACTGCATTTTGCATTTGAACTGCATTGAAACTGCATCAAACTGCCGGGCATCGTGGTGTCTCGCCAGAGCCAAGCCTCTTTGCTGTCAGTGGCACTGCCCGTCTGGGTCTCTCGATAGCCTACCAAGTCTACCAAGCCCACCAAAATGCGCGGCCCTCGTGAATAGGCATCATGGTTTGACCATAGATAAACAAGTTCTATAAAGGCAATCCGTTTGTGCCCAACTTGTTGAAGTCGGGGGAATGAACTGATTGATGCCAGCACGGATTTGAAACAGACCACATTGTTGTTCACTATATAAAATCATATAATCATATAATGATGTACAAATAAAAATATAGAACAACACGGCACAAGACAAAGAGCACACGACGTTTGTTCATCGTCTGACAACTGCTCCACGTTATGAATACGCCTTCTCTCCCCCTTCTCTTCTGATTTTTCACCCTTCATCATCATCATCATCATTACCCTCATCTTAACCACAACCCCAGCCAAAACAACAATGTCTTCCTCGGCCGCCTACTCTTGCTACTACTGCGACTTGATATCAGGCAGCGCGAACATCGGCTACCCTGCCTCTTCGCAAGACAAGTCAACGACAAGCACAAGCACAAGCACAAATACGATGTCAGCTTCTAGCGGACAATACATCTACCCCTACCCGTTCGGTATGGGAGCGTACTGTTCCCAGGGATTCATCATGGACAATGAGGAGGATGCCGACTACGACTCGCGGGCCTTTATCAATCCCAACCCTCACCGTTGATCTTGGATTTCTTCTTCTTGTTTTTAGTTATTGCTATTCAGTTGTTCATATCCATATTATTCCCACTGGAGTTTGTTGATCCATTCAGTCTCATGCTATACAAATATTTATACTCAGAACACCCGATGCATGACCTCTATAGTAATCGTGACAGTGACAAATGTATGCGGCCGACCTCTTCTCCATCGACGACTTCTCCAGCTGCACCGTCCCGGATTGCTGCCGCAGAGTCTGCCAGGCACGAGGAATGGAATGCTACTCTTTGCAAGGCCCCGTCCTTGTCCAGAATACCATCGGCCAGTGCTTGCATGTTCCTACTTCTCACACCGCCACCAACAATGACTTCAATCTGCGTACAAGACGTCAAAGAGGCCAGGTGCCGTAGTGTTTCGACATGCTCGACTGCTCCTTGTGGCCCTGACCCGCCGGCCGTCAGTACACCCGCAAACCCAATCTCGCGCGCAACTCCCAGACTCTCGCCCGGTACCGCAGCATCAACTACTAGATCAAAGGCCCGGTGCAGCACGCACACATAATCGCCGGCCACTTCCACAAGTGTCCTGTTGCGCTTCTTATCTACGTGTAGCTGCCCTGTCTCGCTCTTCTCTAGTATGCCAAAGACAAACCCGTCGCCGCGCGCTGGTAACAAGAGGCCGCTTGCGACAAAGGCGTCGAGGTTGGCCCGCATCTGCTGGAACTCGGCGTCCGAGTAGATAAAATCGACACTTCCGGCCTCGGATGGAGGTCCACGCGGGCGAATCATCACCCGCAGTGGTACGATCGACTCGCCAAGGATGCCGATGACCTCTTTGACCTCTGCCAGGGTTGGCGTCAGGCCGCCGTCGACATAGGACCCGGCGCGGTTGAGCTCCAGGCGGGTGGCGCCGTTATCAACGGAGATCGTAGCGGCCTCCGCCGAGAAGACGGGTATTTCAAAGGTGTGCATTCTTGGCGGGTGAGTGGTAGTACAAGGCGGTGTGAATGACGACGTATGCCTGCGGTGCAAGGCGCGAGATATCCTGGAGTCATGGAGCGGGACGGGACCTTCCTGTTATGGTAGCGCTGTTACAGTGGCAACTCCACTGCTGATCTCTAGTATCACTTATTGTTAAATTTATAATATTATTTTTTGGTTCATTTATTTGTCGACTGCTTGCTCTCGACTTGGTACGACTTGGTAGTCTTTATTTTGTATTTTTTTCTTCATTGTTTCTCAGGTAAATTATACAGCTGTAAGAAAGGGAAATCGACTGACAATTTTAATTCAAAAGAAGAGGAGCTGTGAAGGTGATGACCGCGCGTGATTGGCAAGTAAACTAGCAAACAAACTTTGAGTATGACTCTGAATATGACTGAATTTAACTAATATTGTTGACAACAATTGATTGATAACGATACTGGAATCGATACATTGTGTGCTAGAAACTATGAGTGCTCCTGGGTCTTGAAATACATTGGCTCATTGATGAAATCACAACTCTTCGATCTGGACGGGTGCTACGGTACTTGGAGCTCACCAAATGAAAGTAACGAAAAGAACAAATAGAATGCGGGTTGAAAGGGTTCGATAACAACAAAAACAGCAAGGCAGACGCAATCAAAGGCGAACAGCAGGCTGCTTCCACCGGGGAACAAATAGCCCACTGTCCTGCCCGGCTGAGGTTTGTGAGCTCTCTCTATTGGCCTGATTCTGCTCGTGGAGTTGCTCATTGGACCGTGGGCTGCTCTATGGTCTGCGAGGCCATTGACTGCTGCTTCGGTGCAGAAGAGCCTGAAGCGTTGCCCCCTTCTTGAGCTGGCTCATCCGGTATCAAAGAGATTATTGGAGCCGGCACGTTAGTATCAGCCAAAGCTAGATCTGCTGTCGGTAGGTCAGAGTCGGAGGAGACTGCAGGAGTAGATGGGGCAGACGAGGCAGAAGACGCCGACGACGAGGACAAAGCAGGTGAGGCAGGACCAGCCGGCGTAGGCGCTCCTATGCACGGCGGAGAGATGGGGTGGACTGTAGACTGGACTGTAGGTTGGACTGTAGGCTGCGAAGCCGCGACAGAAGCGAGATGGCGTAGTCGGATGCTGCTGTCAAAACTGGTGGTATGGCTGTTCGCAGGTTGGATCGTTTCGGCAGCCCCGACAGACTGAGCAGATTCGACATTCTCAACCGGCTGGGTGGACACGCTGTCTGGAACAAAGGACCACCCGGCATCGTTTATCGGTTCAAAGATTGATGCCTGCGAAGAGAAGAGCTGATGGCCATCTTGGTAGTGGCCATAGACTTGTGACTGCACTGTATGCATTGTCTGGTGACCAAACACTGGTGGTTGATGATGGTATTGATCGTATGGCTGTTGGTGCATGGCAAGGCCGTGGTTCTGGCTTTGGCTGTGAGTCGAGTACTGCATGTGGGCATTGTATTTTGTCTCGTACATGTCGCTAAAGGGCGGCAGAGGACGCTGCGCGGCGAGGCCGGCGAGGCCCGACGAAGAGCTGCTGAGACGGTTGCTAACCTCTGCTTCGAGCTCAGGCGATAGAAAGCTGTTGCCATTGGCGGGCGGCACAAGCTCAGTAGCCAGGAGAGACGAGTCCACAGTGTTGTCGGCAGAGGTGTCTGGAAGCTGGGAAATCTGGGGGATCTGGCTAGTCTGAGGAAACTCGGCAGGCATGATGCTGGACTGGCTGTCGGCACTGAGCAAACGATTGGCAATGATACGCTGGCGGGGTGCACGGATCGCGGAGGGTGCTGCTCGGGCGGGGTTCCGGCTGCGCTCGCTCGGCTTGAAGCCTGTAACCCGTACTGTACGGTCAGTTCTGATGCGAGCAGTATATTATTTTTGGAGATGAAACTCACACTCTTCGCTGATGTATGCCTGGACAAACGGCCGGGCACTCGGAGAGAAGCTCTCGAGCACGGCGTTTTGAAAAAAGTGTTCGTCTTCCAGATTAGTTTCACTTTTGATATCCTGATAAAAACCTTTTGCCGAGAAGAAACTTACACAGCATCAGAGGTGTGTATCGACGCCGGGCACTGCCTGCCATGATGCTCTGCATCGTAGCTGCCAGCTGCGTCCAACCACGCGGATTTTGGGCACTGGGACGGTCCATCAGCAGCCGCTTGTTTGACGACGGTATGATGACCGTCCAGAACGCCGACTCCTCCTCCCTCGACCAGATCTTGCCGCCCATTGCAAACAGTAGTGGTGATGGCAAGGTCGAAATTGGGCAAAACAGTGTGATGCCAAAGTGAAGATGGATATCCTGGATGGTAGAAGAGGAGGGTTGAACGGGCTTGCCTGGTTGAAGAAGAGTAGAATCTAGATGATAACGCATAAAACTACTGTGTCTCTGAAGGCTCGATAAGAAGGCAACCGTGATGCAGGAGGAAGCCATGTTTTATACAAAACAGGATGCAGAGCACCAAGAGTAGCTGGTTAGATGCGGAGGTGATGACAAGCTTGAGGTGGTGGTGATGTGTAGGTGAAGTTGGGATGAAAGCGAGGTGAGGATCAACGTATACACCCCAAAGAATACGTTTCTCGTTTTGCAGTCAGGTATAGCTGGCTGCTACTTGAGACGAAAAACTACGCTTTTCTTCATGGACGCGTATGCTGTTGTCATCGTTGTTGAGGTTATGATGATCGATAACAAGAGCGAGTATAGACACACAAGTAGATGTCAATATGGAATGGGTATCTTGATTAGAGTGTAGAGTGCAACTAACGAGAGTCTATGAGGCAATATGTAAAGAGTACTACGTGAGAAACAGCCCCTACGCCTTGATGATTATCGTCCCCGGCCTCGTCCTTGTCATGATCGTCCATGACCGAGCCGCCTACTCAAAAGGACTCTCCGGCAGCGCTGCAGCATAGCCTCGAGCCAGGAGCGAGTCAGCCAATGGCCGTTCCCACCGCGAGAACTTTTATTAGCATTGACATAAAGATGCATGCTCAAGACAGAATCGACTTACAACATTCTTCTTGGACATGGGCACAACACCGTCCCGCACCCATAGACCCCAGCCGCCCATCGTGTTGGCCAGCATCATGTCTGTCGTCAAGCGGTCTCCAACAACGGCAATCTGGTGCGGCCCGGTTACGCCAGTCTCGGGGTGCGCCCGGAAGTAGGCCATGATCTCGTCGCCGCAGCCGGGCTTCTTGGTCTGGTGCGGCAGCACCGTCACGCCCGTGCCAGACTCCACCGTCTTGGCCAGCGACCGGTCCTTGTCATAGCTCAGAGCACCTGCCGTGTTGGACACAATGAGCAGACGGCGTCCGGGGTACGCCTCGCGCAGTTGTTTGAATTTTGCCTATTTGTTAGTTCTAGTTTTTTGCCAGCATGATCGTGTTTGGGACAAGTGAAGTCTCACCTCATATGACGGCCAGACTTTGCTGCTCTCGGGAAACGCAAAGCAGTCGTCCTTGTCGAGCACGACAGCCTTGATCTCGGGGCCCTTCCCGCCGTTCCTTGCGGCAAACGCACTGTCTAGAGGAACGGGCAGCTCGTTGAACGTCGACACTACGCCGTGCGGCAGACACAAGGACGGCCGTGCCAGCAGGCGGAAGATGTTGACTGAAGCCGAGAGATTCAGGTTCATATTGGAACAAGGTTTGGAACTGGCTACGGCAGTATAGCGTCGCGCTGGTCGTGCTCGTGCACCTTGTCGAATGACGTTGAATTTGGGGCTACAAAGCTACCCCATAGTGTGGATAGACATCAAACTCCACTGTATGTGAGTATGTGCGGCTCTCTCAGCCACATCTTTATCCGTACGCCACACCGATTATATAAGCCAAACAAGTTGTATTTGGGCAAGACAAACGTCAAGAAAGAAAAGAAAAACAACCCGAGCAGCCGATGTGATGAAAACTGTCTAAGTCATATAAATAATCAAAGGTATTACTGCCATGGTTGACAAGCTCATCTGGTAGCTATTGTCGCCTGGCCTGTTGGTGCCTCGGCCTGCTGCCCTGCACTCGATTTGAAGTGACTTTCCAACATCTCTATATACGTAGATGACCTTTGCTTGTTATCAGTTCTCTCAGAGTTCTCTCAGTCTCAGTATTTGATGATTACTTACACCGAGGACCAATTGCATGTTAGTTCTTAGCGACAGCTTCGACGTCGACGTCAACTTCAATCGAGGGACATTTTATACTATTCGGGCCATGATCGCTCATCACTCTCAAGCTTTGCTTCGACGAATATCTCATTATTTTTATACTGCTTTGTCTCGTTTTGTATTCAATTCTCTCCCATGAGCAAGGGTTAAAGACTTGGCATGCGACTTGCCCTCATTGTACGCGCAGTGCGCCCTAGAGGCCATGTGGTAGAGGAACGGCCAAGACTCGTAGTTGCTGCTTGGCGTCTGTGACTTCATGTTTGTTTTTGTTTCAATTGCTCATGTGTTCATGTGGTCATTTATCATTTTCTTTTTACAGACTCAACTATTGGATTCTAGTCTCAGCTCTTATCTCCCCGTGCATCCGCAACTCTGGCTGCTAATGTCTTTGAAGATAATGGATGATACTGGATACGACAGCTTGGCTCTCGCTTCGTGAACCGATAGTGAAGCTTAGCTTCGCCTTGGAATGCGCATCCGCAAGTCGAGTTAATAGTCTGTTTACGCAGCCGCAATCATCAAGTTTATAGATTGAAGTCGTGGATGGAACTAATCGGCATCGTTGCCCACCGTTAGCATGGCCAAGATTGTACTTGGGCATACCATTGACACTGGAGACTAGAAACTGGAAACTGGAGAGCATAAGCATATGCTGGATCTACAGCTACTCCATAGGATGGGCCTTCCCGGCATGGCAAACATGGATCGACAGTCGAGATCTAGTTCGTGACAGTGAGTGCAGACCTTTGTGATTTTTGTGATCTTTCTGCTGCTCTCTGTTATTGTCTGCTTCTCTCCCATCTTGCTGTCCACCCTTATCTACAATGATAAAGTGACAGCAATGGTGGATCGCGAGGTTGATTCAGAGCATACCATACCTCAGATAAAGGATGTGCAATGGCAGCAGATCAAGATGCAGGACCCATCATCCATTGAATACATCGTATCAACCGTCGTGTCTTTGAACAAAAGAAAGCCAAGCTATCCCGAAAACAAGGCTGCCTAGACACGGCATGACATTGAATCACTTGGCTCCCTGGACCTTCGGGTTGTTAACAGTCTGGGCATTTTTGAATAATCTCATTCTTGTCTCTTTTATTTGTTTATTACTTGTATCATGCTTATATCTTGTTTGATGTCGAGACTGCTGTCTAGCATTCGCTGTCCACAATATAGGCTTATCATCGAATCCTCCGTCTAGAGCTGCCTATTTTGGACCGTATCGGCCGCTAATAATACTGCTCAGCACCTTTAACACCGCCGTTATCAGCTGCACAGTGATTAGACTCAGAAGGGACTCTCTTTAAGCACTTTTATTCTCAGCCTGGTAATATAGTCCCGATACACGATAAGATAACGACGTCCTCTTGCACACCGGATCGACAGTGCTTGTTCCTTGTCTTGGTATGCTTGGCTTTATTGATACTCGAGATAGTGACTTTGAGCTGATACGATAGGGGAGTTAAGCTTGGGCGAGTCATGTCGAATCCTCCTGCTCCTCCTCCTCTTTGAAAGCCGTCGAATGTCCTCAATGAACCCAATGTCTCACAGGGATCAGCACTGCACATTGGGGTTCTCTTCGTTGCTGCAGCGGCTTGTCTCCTTGATTCCTTGCCCTGGCCGATAGATTTCAAAAAGGCTCGCATCTGTGCTGTTCGTGAACCAAGTCTCGGCTAGAACTACCATTGTCGAGGGACAATCTAGATATAGTCTAGATAGTCTAGATATAGTCGAGACATTCCATTTTTTATAACGCTGTTTCTATCCTATATTCTTTAGATATATAATCTGGACCCCAAATTTGTCTCATATATATTGTTGACTATTGTTGACCTACATTGCAAGCAACAATCGATTCACATCATCAACATCACCATCATGGCGACTGAATACCCCTCCGACTCAAAAGAGCTCACCATGGAAAAAGTCCCGAGCGATGGTCTCGGAGCCAACAGCAGCGTGGAAAACGGCCTCTCTGGCGCCGACTCCGATGCCGACCGGCTCGCCCAGATGGGATACAGCCAGGACTTGAAGCGCAAATTCTCCATCTGGTCTGTCCTGGCTGTAGGCTTCTCTCTCACCAACTCGTGGTGGGCCATCTCGGCCGCGCTCGTCACTGGCATCAACTCGGGCGGATCGTTTCTGCTGGTGTACGGCACCATTGTCGTCGCCATTGTGTCCGTCGCTGTCGGTGTCACGCTGGCCGAGCTGGTCAGTGCCATGCCCAACGCTGCCGGCCAGATCTTTTGGGCGGCCGAGCTGGCACCGCAAAAGTACTCGCGCGTCGCTGCACACTCGACTGGCTGGCTGGCCTGGGCCGGCTCCGTATTTGCTTGTGCTAGTGTCTCGCTGTCTGTGTCGACTGCCTGTGTCGGCTGCTACCAGCTGTCTCATCCCGATTTGTGTGTATTTCCCTACTATAACTCAACTGCGAAACACAACCACTGACTACCCAGTGAGATCAAGACATGGCACATCTTTATCGGCTATCAGATTGTCAACGCCTTTGCCGGTCTGTTCAACTGTGTCGGCCGCACGCTACCGTTGATCGCGACGCTGTCGCTGTACATGACCTTGATCTCGTTTTTGGTCATTCTCATTGCTGTGCCTGCCGCCGCCCCTACGCACCAGCACGCATCCTTTGTGTTTGCCACCTTTGTGAACAATACGGGCTGGAAACAGGGCGCCGTTGCATTTATTACTGGCTTCATCAATGTCAACTGGGGCTTCTCGTGCCTCGACACGGTCGTCCACATGGCCGAGGAGATCCACCAGCCCGAGCGCATGCTCCCCATCTCCATCATGGCCACCATCGGCATTGGCTTCGTGACAGCGCTCGCGTTCACCATCTCCATGATGTTTAGCCTGAACGATTTCGACACGGTCGCCGGCACTGCTACGGGCGTGCCCATCCTCGAGCTCTTTTACCAGGCCTTTGGCCACAACAAGGGCGGTGCCATCTTTTTGGAGGCCATGATCATTGCCAGCGGCATCGGCTGCCAGATTGCCTGCCACACTTGGGCTTCGCGCATCTGCTGGTCGTTTGCGCGCGACGGCGGGGTCCCCTACTCCAACGTGCTCTCCAAGATCAACAAGCGCCTCGACGTGCCCCTCCATGCCCACATGCTGAGCTGCCTGCTCGTCGCCATTCTGGGCTGCCTCTACCTGGCGTCTCTCGCGGCCATGAACAGCATCATTACTGGCTGTATTGTTCTGCCGTACCTGTCGTACTGCCCGCCGGTCATCTCGATGCTGATGCGCGGCCGCGAGAACATCCGCCACGGTCCGTTCTGGATGGGCAAGCTGGGCCTGGTGGCCAACTATGTGACCTTGATCTGGACGTTTTTCTGCCTCGTGTTCTATTCATTCCCGTCGTACATGCCGGCTGAGGGCAACAGCATGAACTATATTTCGGTTGTCTATGGCATTGTTGCCATTGCCATTGTGTCGGACTGGTTCTTCCGTGCACGCAAGGTCTTCCGGGGCCCGAGCGAGGCCGTGATCAACGCCGTCGTCATGTCGTCATGATCCAAGGCAGTGTGCCTTGCCATATTGTTTCATTAATAGGTCATTTCTAGATTAAGAATATTGCTTTATTATCACATAATCATTTCCATATTTTCATTCTTCATTCTTCTTTCTTCAATCTTTTTTTATTTATTTTGACAATGTTTCTGCTACAAAAACCTTTCGAATATCAAAGCAAAAGCTTCACGTGCGTGACCAAGAGGCCCAGCTCGACCATCCCCTCTTTCCCACAATCGTATGATCAAACTGCTGGGCATCAGCTTTGCAAAAGTATGACGCCCCCTCTATCGACCAGTCCCTGTTTTTCCCCAAGAAAGCGGGCAGGCTGGCCATAGTATTAGTACGGACTTGCAGGAGACCAGGGGTTGTGCGGGCGCTATAGTGTGTGTGGGTCCTCGATGTAAGTAGTACTTACACGCCGTCTCCCGCCCAGATGTACATAGTCCCAAGTCTCACAACATCATATCTCCTGATGTTTTCCCAAGGCAGCATCTAACAGTATGAGCTACTGCGCTGTCTTCTGTGGGATGTGTCAGATGCCGACCCGTGTCCCCAGGGCCATTTATATCCCACGTATCCGGACACCTGGTCGACAACACCGTTCTCGATGCCACCGTCTCCTTCGGTAAGAATCAGGGCTCCGTCGCAAAGGCATCTAAAGAAAAACAATAGCATCACAAGCCCACCCCGCGGGAGTTGGATTACAACAGTCCCCTGTCTTGGGATATCAATGGAAGTGTCTCGCTTTGTGCTTCCTCACCGCTAGAACATCACCATATCCCCCATGCGTAATTATAGCCATAGCCTTGTCCTCCTCCCGCGTTTCCGTACGCATTCCCTCGTATGCGATAGTCACAGGAACAGGAATTGAGCATCAACACGTCATTTGAAGCATCGATAGCTCCATCTGCCATTAAAATAATAGGGCATATGGCCAGATGCCATACACTGCCCCCTGGAGTACACGAGTAAATTAAACTAAATAAATTACAAAGGGTTTATCCAATTGTTAGGAATACCATCAACAGCCAGGGAAACAGAGAAAATCAACTGATGCTGGAGTCAACGTCAGAAGGGGCGTGAACGGCCCGTGGCGAGAGCTCGTTCGTTTAGCATCTCTTTGTCCCACGGTTCGGTGAGGGGTAGTAACACATTGCCCAGACCAGAGGCAATATTGACAGCGCAAGACAGCGGGATAGCATATTCGGGATGATTACGACGTCAGCCCCAAAAAGAGTGAAAATTAAGCTACCCGCCAGGCTGACAACAGCCGATACTTCGTACATAGCCTCTTGCAACGGTACCCCCACAGCATCTGAGCTACCAGAGACATACAACTCATACAACTCGGGAGTAATATAAATAGCTATAGCTATAGCTGTGTTCCCAGACAGCCCGCTCACTCGTTTGCATATTCAACAACAAAAACAACAAACGATAAACAGCACAACAACATCAACATGCATACTCCCCCAATCCGCAGGTTCTCTACGGGCACTTCGGTGTACCGCAAGCGGCGGATGAGCCAGCTCGCCGACATCCAAGGTGCCTTTGGACCGGCTCTAACTGTAAGCTGTCTCGACTGTTTCATGACAGTGCACATTTACTAAAGGCAATTCATGACAGACCCTCTACATTGGCATATCGGCCGTCATCACACCAGGTATCAAAGCCGTCGTGGCCTTTGCCATCCGTGACACGGTCTACCTCGTGGACTACTCCGTCAAGAGCCTTGCGCTCAAGGCCGACGATGATGTTGGCAGCATCGTTGCCAACTACATCATCGAGACGATCAAGGCCTATGAGCGCGAGAACTTTTCCAAGTTTATCGGCGCCGGCCTGCCCACGACGCTCGAGGCTGCCAGCCCATCGCTCTGCTCGCGTCTCTGGCTGGAGCTCGATATCATTCCTATTGTCATGGACCAGCGGGAGGCTAGCGACAGCAGCAGCGACGAAGAAGACGCCAGCTTCTGGGAAGAGAAGCGCGTCGACGAGCAGGCCGACTCCATGGCGCGCAAGTGCATCCTCAACTTTGGGCCCTCGCTCGTGCCCATCCTGCAGGTCGGCTGGCGCGGTGTCGTGCAGACCGATGCTGGGTTCCGCGCTATCCTCACCAGCCTGCAGAACCACAAGGACACCTGCGGCCCTAGCACGTGGTCCGCCGTCAGCCAGTACGCCGACACGCTCAAGCAGCGCAAGACCAAGATTGCCTTTTTCAGCAGCACGCCCCAGGGCGGCGGCGTGGCTCTTATGCGGCATGCTCTCGTGCGTTTCTCGCGGCTTATGGGCGTCGACCTGACGTGGTACGTGCCCAAGCCGCGCCCGGGCGTGTTCCGCATCACCAAGAACATCCACAACATCCTGCAGGGCGTGAGCCACCCAGACCAGCGCATCTCGGCTGAGGAGAAGGCCTCCATCATCAGCTGGATCTCGGAAAATGCCAACCGGTACTGGTTTTCTGACGGCGGCCCGCTGCGCCCCGTCGAAGAAGGCGGTGCCGACGTGGTCATTATCGACGACCCGCAGATGCCCGGCCTGATCCCCATGATCAAGAAGGTCACGCCGGACCGGCCGGTCCTATACCGGTCTCACATCCAGATCCGCAGCGACCTTGTCGCAGTTCCTGGCTCGCCCCAAGAAGACATTTGGGCTTTCCTGTGGGACAACATCAAAGGTGCCGACATGTTCATCAGCCACCCGATCCCCGAGTTTGTACCACGCAATGTGCCGCGCGAAAAGGTCGTCTTCTTGCCGGCCACAACCGACTGGCTCGATGGTCTCAATAAGCCGCTGAACGGCTTCGATACGGGCTACTATGGCCACATCTACAACGATGCCTGCCGTTCCCAGCTCGTGACCGAGCTCGACTGGCCTGTGCGAAAGTACATCGCCCAAGTAGCCCGCTTCGACCCGGCCAAGGGTATCCCCACCGTCATTGACGCCTATGCCGAGTTCCGCCGACAGCTGGACAAGACAGACGACCCAAGCATTCCGCAGCTTGTCGTGTGCGGCAATGGATCGATTGACGACCCGGATGCGTCCATGATCTACGACCAGACGATGGAGCAGGTCGAGAAGCACTACCCCGACCTAATCAACGATATCAGCCTGATGCGCCTCGAGCCCAACGACCAGCTGCTCAATACCATCATTGCCAATGCACATGTCATTCTCCAGCTGTCGACACGTGAGGGCTTCGAGGTCAAGGTGTCGGAAGGCCTGCACGCTGGCCGGCCCGTGATTGCCACGCTGGCTGGCGGTATTCCGCTGCAAGTCAAGGACAAGGAGAACGGCTTCCTTGTTGCGCCGGGCGACTACAAGGCTGTTGCTGGTCACTTGATGGAACTGTTCACAGACCAGGCGCTGCACGACAAGATGAGCGAGGCGGCGAGGACGGGCGTCTCGGACGAAGTCGGCACTGTGGGTAACGCGCTGAGCTGGTACTACCTGGCGGCCAAGTGGCACGAGCTCGGCACAAAGAATGGACTCGTCGGCAACGGCAAATGGGTCAACGACATGGCGCGTGATGAGGCTGGGGTGCCGTACAGCCCAGGTGAGAACCGTCTGCCTCGTTCATTCACCAAGAACTACTAGTTTATTCGTCATGGAGCATGTTGGTTTTGGGATTCATGGTATCAGATTGGTTAGCTAGCTATTTGTTTCCGTATAGAATTATCACAACTTGGATGGCCATACTGGCTTCTTGGCATAGGGGTGATGAAAACTCGATGGGACCATGTGGTCAATGTCGCCCGTGTTGACGTAGTCGGGACTAGCATCCCGTATCAGGTTTGGGAGGCCGCACAGCTGCATGGTTGTCAAGATCTCGTCGTACAATATGCCTGCCGCATGCTCGACGCCCGCCTGGCCGTAGCCCACCGAGTATACAAATGGACGGCCCATGCCGACGGCCGAAGCGCCGAGACAGATTGCCTTGAGCACGTCGGAACCGCGCCGGAATCCGCCGTCGATCAAGATCTCCATGCGGCCAAACACTTCTGGGCAGCACTGGTGCATTTCGAGCAGCGTCAGGATCGCCGGTGATGCCGTATCGGCTGCGCGTCCGCCGTGGTTGCTGATCACGATACCTTGGCAGCCGTGCTGCAGTGCCAGTCGCGCATCGTGGGCGCGCTGGATGCCCTTGGCCAGGATCGGCAGCGGTGCTGGCAGTGGGCCTTGCGGGTGCCTTGCTACGGCCGCGTCCACAGTCTTGCGCAGCCACTTGAGGCTCTCCCAGGTAAAGGCAGAGTCAATGAAAGAGCCGTTTTGGCGCGCGATGCCGGTCACCTTTTTCTTTCCGTCGGACACAATACCCAGGGCCGCGTCGCGCTGCTTGGCTACAATAGCACGCGCCCGCTCATCGGCCTCGCGCTTTGACGACACCGGCAGGTCGACCGTTACGAGCACGGCCTTGATCTTGCGGCCGTGCGGTCCCGCCAGCAGCTTGTGCAGCAGCGCCTCGGAGCGCCGCCGGTCCTTGTCCACATACAGCTGGAACATGGCCTGGCCGCCGTCCTCGGCGCTCGGCATCTGGGCCAAGATCTCATTGTACGGGTACGACGCCACTGTCGAGATGACCTGCACAATACCCGCAGCCGATGCGCCTCGCGCAATTGCGAGCTCGCCGTCTTTGCCGCCCGTCCGCGTGGCACCCGTTGGGGCCACATAGATTGGCATTTTGAGCGGGACAGTACCGAACAGCGTTGTACTCAGATCCATGCGCGGCGGCGACACATCGCGCAGCACGGCCGGCCGCAGCCAGATCCGGCGCAGCAGGTCCGTGTTGGCGTCGCGCGTGATGTTGTCTTCGGTACCCGTCGAGACGTACGACCATGCCTGCAGCGGCAGAACTGGCTCGGCAGCTACGGCAAAGTCATTGAGGTTCACGATATCGTTGAGCGGTGTGCGCGCATTTTGCTTTCCGGCATCACCGCCGTCAGCATCGGCGTCCGACGCACGCGCAGTGGCCGCCCATTGCTGTGTGATTGTGCTCTCGTCAAGTCTGCCCTTATGCTTGGACGGATCCAGCTCGGACGAGATAAGCGTCGGGCCGTGGACGCTGCTGTAGACGCGCGTGGCATCGCGGCCGGCGAACCGGAGCAGGACCTCCTCGCCGCCGGGGTGGTGCTGGGCAAAGTCGGTCAAGTCATAGACAATGTTATCGACGACGAGCCAAAGGTTGTCCCGGGTATTGTGGGCGCCAACGTCGTCGACCGACAGCAGGGGAAGATCAGGCATTATGAGATGTACCGAACAAGCGGAAATAGAGAAGAGTGAAGAGACAAGATAAACTGAAATGAGACGAGCCAAGAGCCACCGCCAGATGAATGGTGATTGACGGATAAGCTATCGGCGTCGACTGAGTGCGTGCTGATTGGGATGCTCCGCAATGATTCTCTACCAGGGCTCTTTATATTTGTGTGAAGGCTTTTGAACTTATTTCAATCATCCTTTATTGGCTACATCTGCTGTCGCAATCGTAGCTTTTGAAGTTGCTATTCCCGGCGTCTCGGCCTCTTTTACCCCGGGCTGCGATCTCCGACCAAGGAGCCTTCTTTTTAGGGAGGCGCCTGCCAGGTACTGGCAAGCTAACAACCACTAATTCCCCGCAAGAGTCACCTATAAGACAGCTTTCCGGCCAATCCCAACGCTTGGATAGCAAGCAAGACCACACTATAGGATTGTGAAAATCAACGACACTAGACACGACACGATGATATGGAAAAGTAGATGACAAGAGTTTCAGAATTACAATAGATTTTCATGCAAAATACAAAATCAATCAAAACAAATAGTGGTATATATGCCCATATGCGGCCGCAAATGCTGCTGTCTCCCAATGATGACTCATCACTTTAGTCATCATCCTCCTCGTCCTCGTCTTCTGCGCCGTCACCGTAGTCGCCGGCATAGTCTCCAGCATCGCCATCCTCGTCGCTGCCTGATGCCTCTTCGTCGGACACAGGGTTGTCTTTGCGGTTCTGCTGCAGCATCTGCATCAGCGACAGCTTCTTGGGGTGCTCCTCCTCTTCCTCCTCCTCTTCGCTGTCATTCTCATCGCCCTCCTCTGTATGAGATGACTCTTCCTCGTCTTCCTCGTCTTCCTCGTCGTCTTCTTCGCCATCGTCGTCGTCTTCTTCGTCTTCCTCGTCGTCTTCATCGATAAGGATAGGCTTCTTCCTGTTGGTCGACTTTGTGATCACGACATCGTCGTCATCGTCATCGTCGTCATCATCAGACTCCACGACACGCCTCTTCTTAGAGCGTCTCGATGGGCCTGCCTCTGCCTCCTGCTCTGCCTCGTCTTCGTCATCCTCCTCCGAGTCGCTGACGACCCGCCGCTTCTTTCCGCGACTGGCCTTTGTTGACTCCTCCACCTCTTCATCGCCACTCTCGGGCTCGGGACTAGAAAAGATGGCTTCGAGCGGCAGACTCTCAGAACCCAGAATCTCTAGGTCGTCGACGTCGTCGTCGTCGTCATCGTTCTCGTCGTCGGATCCGCTGCTTCCGTCCTCCTCTTCATCATCGTCGCTGACTACGATGCTGTCGTTTTCTTCGTCTTCCTCATCCCATTCGTCGACACCGTAGTCGAGACGCTCGTCGTAGAAGCTGGGAAGCGAGTCCTGGACGGGCTGGCCATCTGAATCGTTGGGCCACTCGCCGTTGGGGCAGGTCATCTGCCGCAGCCGGTAGTAGTCTTCAATACTTGCGTCCGCCTCAAAGTAGAGCATGCGCGAGAACCGCACGCCCTTTTTGCGGAGATCGGAAAAGTGGTTGATGACGCAGTCGTCCTTGAAGTCGCCGTTGTCCTCCTTGTCCTCCTCCTTTGGCGGGACGGCCTTGTTCTGCTCTGTGTTGTTGTTGTTGTTGTTGTTGTTGTCGGCAGATTCACTCTGCACAGCAGTCTCAGCCTCTGTGGTCTCAGCCTCGGCCGTCTCAGCCTCCGGTGCCTCGCTACTGCCTTCACCATTGTCTTTCTTGGCGGGTGTCTGCTCTTCCTTTGCTTCGGGTGCCTTGATCTCGGGAAGGGGAACCCGGCCCTTGAAACCCTGGGGCGGATCGTGCCAACAGTAAAGGTACTCGAGAGGCTCGGGAAGGTACGCCCCAGTGTCCTCGACAGCGCGGATATGGTGCCGCTCGTAGCTGCGCTGGTTGCCGATCCACCGGTCAATCTTGCGTGGCGCGCCGTGCTCCAGGACATAAATGTTCTCGACATTGGGAAACATGTAGTCAAACGCCTCGCAGTACCCTGGTGGCCGCAGCTCCTTGGGCTCGCGGTGCGACGCATCTTCTCTCAGCACAAGCTCAATCACTCTGCGGCCGTAAATGCGGTCAAAGTAGCTGCCTGGCGAGCGCGACCGGATCTCCATGTCGAGCATGGCCACATTGCGCACACTGGTGTGTGGAGATGCAATCTTTCTCATTTCCTTCTTTTTCGAGTTCTTGTTGGGGTCTGTTTTGGAGTCCTTCTGCTTGTTGAGGTAGGTGTTGACATCCTCCAGGCCAGCGCTTGTCTCGATCATAAAGTGAATAATGTCCTTTTGCGCATTATACCGCAGGATGCCATCATCGTGAACTGACACGCCAATCGACAGCGTGTCGGGCATGTACCGCTCGCCCAGCGCGCGCGTCTCTTGGCAGATGCGCATGAACTGGCGGGTGCGGTGCGTCTGGCACTCCATGGTCGGGCCTGTCGTGAGGTGTCCGTCGGGGCCCAGAGACATTTGCAGCACGCGGTGTGAGCGCTGCATGTCCGGGCAGTGCAGCTCCCAGATGCGCAGCCGCAGCTCGGGCGGCAGCTGGTTGAATTTTGTAAACTCAAGCTTCTTGCCCTCGGCTTCGAGCTTGGCCTTGTACTGTGCTTGGTTTTCCCGGTACTTGATCTGGCGATGGTAGGATGCAATCTTCTTCTCGCTTCCCAAGACGTCTATACTGTCTTCCTCCACAACATGTGTAACGCGCTCATCCCATGAGTCGTCTGTGGCTTCCGAGACCATGGAAGCGTCATCGGGTCGATATCTGTCGTCATCTGGGTCGTCGTCAAGACCCTCCCAGGAACCGTATATACCATGGCGACGGTCCCGTGAGCGCAAACGCGGCTCTGCGTCGGAGTTTGAGTCTGAGTCTGAGGACGAGTCCGAGTCCGAGTCCGAGCCAGATTCAAAGTGGGCAAACGGAGGCATGCCAAACCCCAACTCGCCACCTTCACTACCCGAGTCTGATCCAGAATTCTCCGAGTCAGACGCCGCAGAGTCTTCGCTGTCGCCCGACTCTTCGGCCTCGGCAGAGATGAGAGCGTGGACGCGGCGCCGGAACTCAGCCTCCTCGCTATCGATACTCTCAGCATCGCTATCCGGGTCCTCGCCCATCAGCTCAGCCTCGATGCCTCCAAACATAGGCACATTGTCGGTCTCGCCGTCGTTGCTGCTAATGTCGTCGTTGTCTGACTCTCGGGGGTCCATGTTGATTTCCTCGTCTTGCGCCGGGGCGACGTTGAAGTCGAAGTCGTCCGCCATCGCGGCGTGTTGTGTTGTGTGTATTGAGAGTAGAGTATTGTTTCGAGATTGTCGAGATGAAATTCGAACGTGTAATGTATGTGATTGCTAAAAAGCATCGATGCCCAATGCTCAGAATTCGATGCTTGATGCATATGATGATGCGACGTCAAAAAGACGATACAGCTAAAATTCCATGATAAGAAAAGCTATCAAACGCGTCCTAGGCCCATCCCACGCGTTTCCATAGCTTATCGGTGCCAAAGTTAAAGTGACCCCACTTATGTCTTATCGGCACGTGCTAGGTATTTGCACCGTTCTAGTTATCGCATATTGATATTGACGACATTATGGTGGCTTGTCCATCATGGCTAATGTTTAGACCACACAGATTCAACTAAATAACGGGGAAATATGTATTGTATTTATCGTGATTTATTTTATCTCAACTAATTAAGCCGGATTTTAAAGTTTATCAAGTGCAGCCTGGTACTTCACCAAGCGAGATCATCTACCTGGCTTTTATCTGATAGTAGATCAACATCATCCCGAATACTACGTTGTTCTCGAGTTGTCAAATAATTCTAATATTTGAAAATTTAGTATCCTGCTAGAAAATGTTCTGTAAATTCATAGTATAAAAAAGTAAGCCTCGCATTAGCCTAATAGTAAAGGTACATAAAATGAATTTTGTTTACCAGACATCACGGTAGCCTTCATAATGGGTTTACCCCGACTTTTGCTAGCAGTGGCCTTATCTGCAACTTTGCATGCATATGCAGTACCAAACTGCACTCGCGAGTTTCTCGCCAATGCCACCAAGCCCGACCCAGACTCACGGTGCCCCTGCTACCTTTGATCGTCTTTTTGCCCCCAGTGCCACCTATGCTGAAAATGACCTCCGCTTGACCCCCACAAGGGGATCCTGAGTCCGGCAATAAAGACTGGCCGCACTCGTCGCTACTACGATACGACACAGTGCAGTGCCTTGTCGAGGTCATTGCCGCCTCGCCCAACGCCACTACAGGCAATACACCCTACATCGTCCACACTCGCTTCCTCTCCGAAAAGGGCCCGGCCGCGGGTCAGTCGAGTCCGTTGCCACCAAGCCGGGTGACTGGGCGTTGAATGTCACGGGCTACCTCTGCGATAACAGAATCGACTCTTGGCCCGAGATCCCTCGGGCTCAGCAAGACACCGGTGATGTTGTCAAGTATGCCGGCGACACCTACTTTGACCGCTTCGACAACATCAGCGTCACCATTCCCGTGGCGTCGGTATGTGCCCGTCTCGAGGGTGGCTTGTACACTGCACGCGGCAGCTACTCGGCCAATACATGCGAGGGCTATCTCAGCACGATTCTTGTCACCAACCGGCGGCATATAGTAGATGAGGTATATGGGGCTATGGATATCTTTGAGGGCTTCCCCAACTAGAACCGGTCTATTCCCAAGGTAGCCGTGCCGGACAGCCATCTGTTCCGCGTCGAGTACGGCAAGATTCAGTGCATCCATACTGTCTCACACTGCATCAACTACAACTGTGGTCTCAATACGACGGCCTTTGGGAGGCGTTAGTGAAGGAAAGGCTCGCAGTCTAAAGATATCTAGAGCGAGTACGGTTGCATGTTGTCCTGCTATCTACCTAACCAACTACCAGCACACCAACCTAACACCAAGGTTAGGCATGCGGGCAGAAAGCTCTATTTAAATCTTCACGACAACGCGTCTAGAAGGTCAGGAAAGTAGTCGAGGATATTCGTAGTATACCGATCGGAATACATGGGAAGTTTCAAATCAAAAATATCAATCCTCCGAGACGTGGTCGATGATTCTCTCGCTTCCATCTATCATCTACGATGACCGAAAAAAGACTACAACTACTAGAGAAAAAGGGGTACAGGCGGTGACCTTGGCTACTATGACGATATCAGGCCGACTGTTCCGCCTTATACTGGAAGACTATATGACACTATTCCACTATAGCATCCGATAATTTTTGGTCAGCAGCAACCGAAGTCTTTAGTGGTCGTCTCATTCGGATTGATTTTATAATTTCAAGCTTGAATTTATTTTTATTTCTTCTTTCTCTTCTTTCTCTTCTTTCTCTTCTTTCTCTTCTTTCTCTTCTTTCTCTTCTTTCTAGCATGAGATGATGGCGAGCCTATATCAAGCCGTCCAAGTTTTGCAACTTGTGTGGAAACTGATTTTTCCATATCATGTCCCTGCATTTCCAGTCTAAATTCTCACTCTTATATGACTGCCGTGCTATGGAGCTGAAAACTAAATAGTACAAGAACACTAAAAATCTAAAATAATAACAAAAAATTGTACAAAAGTCAAAACGTCAATAGTCAAAAAGAAAACCAAACACAACAACACAACACCTTTATTTCAAGTCAATATACTATTAGAATAAACTAGCCTTGCTATCTATTATTTAATTTGAATTTATCTTCATTTTGGTGGTTTATTTGTTTATTCATCGTAAAAGAATAAAGAAACTACTAATAAAAATCCAGTCAAGCTATTTCAATCCTGAACTGACTCATTGTTGTGATATTATTTCCATCACACTGATTATTTCATTCATGTACAGTAATAAACATATTTGCCTTGGAAAACAATAAGCGGCTTGAAAAGATTTTCTTTGACAAAAAAACAAAACATACAGAAACATATTATGCAGCCCAGAAGAAGTACAAATCAGCGCTAATTTAAAATGATACGACTGAAAAGACCATTCTCTTCTAAATGAGGAGCAGATGTTTCAGCTCTCAACTTGCATCAAGCATCAAAGCTATGCTGCCGTTTCGGGCGTGAGGGCGGCAGGAAAGCGGGGAGCTGCATCGAGATATTTGAACAAACTAAATGAAAACGCGATTCAGCAGTCAAAGCCTAGGAAAGTCTTTTTATATGTCTCATCTGATGGGTTCTATTAGTCGGTATTTTGTACGAAGTAGATGGAATGAGTACAAAGTAAACGGAACAGCCGCGGCATTATGCAGGATATAACCAAGACAAGCTCTCCCTTGAGTGAGCAATATTCAATGGCCTGATCCTGGCTGTGTAAGTTGAGCTGGCCTCTGTCTGCAGATCCTTCCACATAGGGAAACTGCCTGTAAGACGACAATCTTTGTTCTTCAGCTCTTTCCCTTTTCGAACATAACTTTCTGACTTCTGCCTTTTCTCGCTACTTGTTTTGTTGACAAGAGGGCCCGTTGTTTTTGTGCTGCGGGGAAGCTCGTGGGGATATATGGGGATAGAAGGACAGACAAAGGCAAGGGTCATCAGCCTGGGCGATGCCGAAAATGAGGTACATAACAAGGCGTTGGGGGCCAAAACACTGTCCTAAAAAAGAAGTGTCTTGTAACTACATGAGCCGTGACTGCCTTTTCGGGAGACAAGATATCAGTGTCCTTCCGCGCATCGATTATGATGTAAAGTTCATTATTAATCTCTGGATAGCAAATTATAGTACTTTCCATAATCCGAAGACATTACTGAGCGAACATTGACTAAGCCCTCCTCGCCAAGTATCTGTCAGTCTGGATATGAACATTTCTTGACTATATACTTAGCCGTGCCCTGAAGGTCCAAAGGTCAGGACTGGGATGCATCGCACCTTCCCTTGGTTTGGTCATGACCGTTGTGCTTTGCGGGTACGACGGAAGCCGTTTTACACCCACCCCCTCTCAAGTCCGTGTTTGGATATATTCTGCTGTAAGTCGGTGGGGCCCCTTTTGGGCCACCCCCCCTTTTGGGCCACCATGAATAATAAGCAGGTATACAGAATAGGTGAAATAATATTTTTTACTACGTTCAAAAGCTGTTAGAGTTGTATGAAAATGAGGAACCAAAGCAATAGTCGATAATCACTAATAAAATCTCAAAGGTAGGTGTGTATGTATACAGAGTCTAATCCATGCCCCCTACCCTTGGGTAGCGGGCTCGCGCAGACATTGATTCAAAGTCCGTTGAACGTAAAGTCTAAGGGATCCACGTGACCAGTCATCTCTAGCTATTAGCGCTAACTTAGCTACTAGGCAAGCCCCGTAGATTCACCGGACTTTATCCCTATTCGGCCAAGGTAGCACCCGTCGCTTCAACCAATCAAGTAATACGGCCATCATTCCGAAGTAAATCGCTGTCATGCCATAACACAAAGACTAGCAATACCTTGTATATTATAACAAATAAAATCACTATCTTACAACACCGAATCGAAGCCTTATAGGCCCAGCTGACCTCTTACAAAAATCATAATAGGTTTACGGGGGCCAAAGTGCCGTCATAGTTCTTTAATTCAGTTTTTATTTATTTCTATTATACGTAGCCCAAAAGGGCCCCACCGGCTTAGCTACGTTGACGATTTCCACAACGCAGACCGACATCCGAGTCACATCTCACTCCGTCATTTTAAGTTCAGCTTGCTCTATTCACTCCGGTCTGGTAAATTAAGGCTAGATCAAGCAGCTTCTCCTTACTACTGCATTGCCGATATTTCCAAGCCTTCACCCAGGCCTGCTTTGACCTAGTCTCCGTCACTTGCCAACCCAGTTCTGGTGGTCAGCAATCAACCATGCAATCATGCAGCTGATTGCCGACTGCACATCTATTCCTATTTTATTATCTTGCTAAGCCTGCTTCTGAGCACACCTTTTATCATAATAATGTAAGTTCACTCTAAAACAATGTCTCAAAATTAGAGTCATTTTATCCCTCGATAAGGCTACTAGTACGTATAAGCGGAACAACGGCTCTTGGGCCCTATTATGGTCTCTTCGTCTTATATCAACTAGACAGAACAAGTAGAGCTTAGGACGGCGCCACAGCCGCACCGTTCTGTTGGGGGCCAGCCCGGATTCCAAGAACACACCCGCTGCCTCCACTTCTGGCCAGAGACAAGGTTCTTAGATATATGTGAATTCAAAGAAGAAATCTCACGAGCATCACCTCAGCCGAGCTTAATGTCTTACCAAAGAATCATCATTTGTCAATTAGTAATAAAACAGGGTAAGCGCTATCTATTTCTCCTCCCTAAGGATCACAGTGCCGCGGATCTGCATTCAATATGACACTGGACGAGACCGCAATGCAGACACACCACAGCTTTCTTTGTTTATTCGGAACGGCCTATCTGTTCCACCGCACTCATTGACGGCATCCTGTTCACATGGCTTCATGCCGTACGTCAGCGAGGCGTCAGCCTGCTCGATTTGGACATACACTTCCTTGTATGGCGACACGAGGACATCTGTTGGTTTCCACATATCGATAAATTTTTCATTCATGTCAAAGACACTGTCCACTGCCTGTCAGATTTTAACCTAATGTCTAAGACATATGCAAGGTACTCTGCAAGTACCGTTGAAAATAGGATAGACATGAATGAACTCCGCGGATGCTGAAATATCATGACTTTCAGCTGGCTGGAGAGTCTGATCGTTTCCGAATACATACCCCTCCACAGTTGAAATATGACTATGCTAATCCTATTGCTTCTCTCACGGAAGCCCGCGAGAAGTATGTGCATAAGCCAGCATACGATCAGCATTTCCACTTGAAAATAAACCTGAGGTGGGTGTCCAAGTGACCCCGAACAGATATTGGACCGTCAATGATAGTCCAATAATGTCGTCGAGTCTTGCTCCCGGTTATAAAGACCCCGAGCCCGAACCCTCCATGATCCTTGCACAATGACGGCGCTTGATGAGCTTCGTATACTTGTCCAATAAACAGGCTGCGGACTTTCGTGAACTTGTATTAACTGTTCAATAAGGGATCTCGATGTGGGTTCGTCCAAGAAAAGTATCGGAGACAAAGCTACTATCACACAATTTGCTGCCACATATCAACTTGCATACTTGTCTTTCATTGATACAAGGTGACCTCGAATGGCGTATGACAGGATCGTGCTCATATCTGTACGGAAATGAATTGACAATATTTCAAACAGTTTCCCTTGTCTAGTATTTCCAACAAGTTCTTTTGTTTTTTTTTTCTTTCCCCACCCTACATCTTTCGTCAAGCTGACAACCACACTGAAAAATATAAATACAAATCAATCTCTTCTTCGTTTCTGCTCTTCATCTGTTCTTTTCAACCAGCACTTTGCTCTTTAATTTTTCACCGACACCCTGCTCTTTTGTTTGAGTTCCTTTAATCAATCTTTCATTAGCTGTCAACCATTTGGCAGCCACGCCAGAATCTCATTGAAAGAAATCAGAGCATGTTCCCGCTAAGCAAAACTCTATCCAGTATGTCCTTACCTTGACCATCGTTTTGCTAAGCACCATCATACACAGAAGGTTATGCTAATAGACAACAGAAATTAGAAACAAGCGACGAGTATCTTCGACCGCCTCTCCTGATACTGCATCCCGGAGAGAAGACTCCATTGAAACTGCCTCTCCTTCCAAGACCATAAGATCAACGGCATCTGTTGCCTCATTTCCTAGCGTTTCACCAACTCCTGCTCCAGAATCTTCCACGGCTTCCAAGCTCCCGGAAGCTTCGCCAGAGCCTGTCCCTTCCACACCCGTATCTGTCCCTTCCACACCAGCATCTACATATCATTTTCAAGACATTCACCAACCCCAAGGCTCCGTCGAGTCACCTGTTCTCAGTCCAGTTGGTTCTATCACACCTATCCAAGAAAAGTCATCCCCCTTTCACTTTGATACCATCACCCAGCAGGAACTACCAATTATGGAGGCCCCTGTTGCTATTCCAAAAAGCGCCACTCTCAAGGCGAAAACGGACACCGTCGTCACAAAGGTCAAAGACGTTACCAAAGTCAAAGATCAACCTCAAAACATAATCAGCGAGTTTCCTGATGATCACATCGACGAGAGGTCGGCTCTTGTCCGTACCGAGACAAACGTTTCGGCGACATCGTCTGTGACAACAACTACCCAGTCATCCTCTGGCACAGTCACCCGATCTTCGACGAACGGAAGTTTCCTGCCAGAGGTTCGCGTTGCCGAAGTGGTCCAATATGTGACTGGCCTGTTCTCCAAGCTGGGAGACTACGAGGTTGACATGCTGCAACACGCCGACCTTGAGTCATATCTCCAGTCCATTGCCGATGAGCGTCTCATTCAAATGCCTCGCAAGGGCAGTGACTGGGACCGTGTCCTGCGCACAGCTCAGTTCTTTGGACTCCAGATCTGGCGTTTTGGTGAGAAGGTTGGCAAGTTTGCCCCAGAAAGTCGCAAGGCTGCAGTCGCAGCTCTTGCTAGCTGCCAGATGCTGCTAGAGATTGGCCACGCTCAAGCAGGTGCCCTGCTCCCGGCATTCATGACCCTCTACGAGCTAGGTCTCCTGGTCTCCCAGATCACTCAGATACCCGGCATTTTTGAGTCTACCAAGGAGGTCAAGGCCGATATCAGCCGCCTTTATAGTCAGCTGGTGGGCTTGGCCGGATCCATTTCTGTCCATTACCGCAATCACATCTTCAACCTTGGACCACAGCACCAAGTCGTCACTGTCAATCTGAATGATCTGTTTGGTGCCGATATTGATACTATCTGGGCTAGCAAGACCGCTCTCTATGATCGCATCTGGAAGCAGAATCTTGGCAAGAAGCATCTTGCTCTCACCCTTGGTGAGCTTCGCCACCGTCTCAACCCCCAGTCCGAGGCATTCCGCCATGCTCTCTACTCTGAGCTGGCCGAGGACCTGGAGCGCGCCGAGGACACCTGCGAGTGGGTCAAGGCTGATCTTGTGGACTATCTTCAGTCCGGCGAGAAACTCCTTACCGTCAGTGGTGCGCCTGGATCGGGCAAGACTGTGCTGGCCGACTGGATCGAGGAGCGCCTGCAGCGACCCCTCAACAACACAACCTATAGTGTTTTGTTGTACACGTTTCGTGAGTTCATCCCGTGAACCAATACTTTAAAACTACAAACTAACATCCCTAGCTTCTGATGACCGTGAAGATGCCACGGTGCTCTCTTTCCTCAAAGGCTTGCTGTTTCAGCTACTTGAGCGGAGCGTCGGCAATGTGCAGCTGTACGAGAGCATTGTGTCGGCTTATGTCGCAGAGGATGTCCATGCCAAAACCCATGGCTCCAACCACAAGCGTCCCGAGTTTGAGTATGCCCTGTGGAAGGCTCTGCAGATTGGTCTCAACACCTACAAGAAGAGCGACGAGCCCATCGTTCTTCTCATAGACGGCTTCGAGGAGGTCTCCGGCGGTGCGCCTTCTGCCATCGCGGCATTCTTCAAGTCGTTGCAGGAGTATGTCTTCACGGTTAAGAATGTTCGCACCATTACGTTCTCGCGCTATGAGCACAAGCTCGGAAGTGGAATCCGCCATGTCACAATCTCTGAGCACGATGTGGCTCGTGACATCACCAGCTTTTTGCGCCAGAACCTGTCAACCCGCTCTCCTCTTTTCATGCATCTTTCTCCCTCCCAACAGGAGAAGATTATCGAGGATCTGACAAAGAAGGCCAAGGGCTCGTTCCTGTGGGCCCGCCTGGCTGGCAACTTCTTGATCAAATACCACGGTTATCCCGTCACGCCCAACCACCATGGTTACTACAACCACAAGGCGGAGCACAACACTGTCGAAAGTTTTGTCAAGGCCGCCGAGTCTCTCAGCTCAGATGTTGGTGATATCTTGTTTGCCACCGAGTCGAAGCTCGACCTCAAGGCCGACCACCACTTGCGTGATCTACTCTCGTTCCTGCTAGTGTCTGACGGACCCCTTGATACCGAGGACCTGGCAGAGATCCTGGCCGTCGATGTCGCTGGGCATGTCATCCAAAAGCCCGTAAACATTGGCCTGCTCGTGGCACGGACTGTCCCTGACCTCGTCTTGGTCCGTGATGGTCGCGTTCGTTTCAAGAGCAACATCATCCGGGCGCATCTCCACAAGCAGCTGGGCAAGTTGTTGCCTGCTATCAAGGAAGCCCACCACCAGCTTGTTCTGAGACTCCTTCTCTATACCAAATTGTCGGTGCGCACTAGTCTATTCAGTGATCCCACTATTGATGATCTGGACGCCACAACGGTCCGTCGGCTCTTCAAGAACCACCGGTTGCTCTCTTTTGTGATGACACACTGGATCTACCACTTCCGTGCCTCGTCCCAATACAGCAGCAACAACCTGACTCTTTCTAAAGAGTTCAAGTCTGTTTTCCCCGACTCGGTGGTCTTTGCGATGTTGGAGCGCTACTCGTGGTCAACCTCTCCGGATCTCATTGCACGCCTCACCCTGACACTGCGTATCCGCGAGGCGGTATTCACCGAGAAGCACGTCACTGTTCTGCAGACTCTCATTGTTCTTGGCCACGTCCATCTCTCCAACTCCCAGGTCATTGACAGCTCGCGGTACTTTTACCGCGCTGCTGTTCTGGGCCAGGCTGTCCTGTCTCGCTTCAGTGCCCTGGTAGTGGCTTGCACGGATACATTCTTGCAGATTACCGAGACGATTGTCTTCACCACACGTACAGAGATTGTCACTTACCGCGAGGCTCTCATTCGCTTCAAAATCGAGGTGTGCATCGAGCGCTTTGGTGCACACAGCGAGGTCGTCATTGAATGGTACAAGAAGCTTGTCGCCTTGTATACTGCGATCAAGGAAGAGGAGCGTTCTGTTCTAGTCTACCGCGAGATTTATGAGATCATCATTGCCCGCGATGGCAAGGACTCACACGAGGCGTCCAAGTTCCAGAAGTTCTTTGGAGGCCTCGACGTGACGCTCAAGGACGGCGAGGAGAAGAAGCATGTCCAGGGCTATGGAAAACTCCTCTTGGAGACAGCCGAGGATCTTGAGGTTACAGATATTCTTCTGTACATTTCTCTCATGCTTCGTGTTGCCACCTCGTACGAGGTCGATGGCCACTGGAACTGGGCCGAACGCATCTACATCAGCCTCTGGCGCAAGGTGTCTATTCTGTCGCGCACAACTGTCACCGTCGACATCCACACTGCCAAGATCAAGGTGGCTCTTGCCTACATCACCTACCTTCGCTCAGTCAAGCGCTTCGAAGAGGCATCCAACATTCTCTTGGTGCTCTGGACTGAGTATGAGCACTACAGCTTCGAGACCGAGGAACTGGTGCTGTACCTTCGTGAGATTGGTGTTCTGTTCCGTGCCTTTGGTATCGTTGATGTTGCCGGCCATATCTTTGGCAAGGTGTGGAGTTGGTACAAGGGCAAGGGCAAAGCTACCGATGCGGAAGCTGCTCGCACGGTTGTGTACATCACAGAGGTGGTCAAGGAGATTACAACTACCAGCACAACAACCAAGACCAAGACCTCGGTGAGCACCGAGACCACGGAGGTGATCGTCCGCGATGTCTACGCTACACACTATGAGCGCTGCCTCAAGAGTGGTGTCGACGAGGAATTCTTTTCCGCAGCCTTTGCCTTGATCGACCTCGCGATTGCCGCTGGCAACTGGGACGAGGTCGAGACGACAGTCCGCAAGTCGCTCGAGATCAGCTGGAAGGCCATCCTGACTGCCGATCTCAAGATCCAGCTGAACGAGCACTTTTCCAAGGAGGAAATTGTTCTCGCCAAGAAGCTTGCTGTGTGCCACAAGCATCAGCACCAGTTTGACAAGGCCGAGCAGATCTACCTACGCATCTACTATGCAGCCCTCGCGTCGCTGTCCTTTGAGCACGATCTGTTCATCGAGGCCCTGGCCGGGCTTATCGGCTTCTATGAGGAGTACCACCGTCACGAGAAGATCATCGAAATCTACGTGGAACTAGTTGACACCTACCGCAAGAAGCTCGGTGCTACCCACCACCTCACCATCAGGGCCCTGTACATTCTCGCGGCACAGTACGAAATTCTAGGTCGCAAGGAGGCGTATGCTTGCTACATTGAGATTGTGACTGTCCTCAACAAGGGGCTGAAGTATTGCCACCATGACGCTTTCAAGGCCGCAGTCATCTTGGTGTCTTTCTTCCACATTGAAAAACGCTGGGCTGAGCTCCAGGCGATCAGCAGCATTCTGTGGGAGACTTTCGTCCACTACGAAGACCATGCTGATGAACACAATCACTACGACTTTTCTGAGGAGACTGTGAGTCTCATCTATGAGAAGTACGTGTACACACTGGAGTACCATGCAAAGGTGGATGTTGAGGTTCTCTATGAGATCTCCGTCAAGTACAGCGAGATTGTGACCAAGAGATACGGCCCGTCATCGGCTATTGTCACTGCCGCTTTTCTGGCTCTAGCACGGGTTTGTGAGCGTACGCAAAAGCACCAACATGAAGCCGTCATGATCTACGAGGAGGTCATCACCAAGCACAAGTCGTCGAAGACGACAGTCACGGTCGAGACGGAGACGACCATCAAGACGGTGACCCAGCGCCTATCCACCCTCTATGTCACGATCATCCGTACTGGTGGCAAGAGGGGCAACAGCGGTGGTGCCTCGAATGGTGCTGTTGCAGAAGTTGGATTCAAGCTCGACCGTGCCCTACATGTGTCCCTCGAGTCTTTTGCGCTGTACAAGCTCGAGTACGGCATCTGGCACTCCAAGACTCTGGCTGTTCTTCTGGACATTGTCTTCCTCTATCAAAAGATCAACACCAAGGAGTCTCACAGCCAGAGTGTTGTTCTTTTGCAATCGACTATCGTTGAGGTCCTCACTACGCTCACTGTGTCGGTTCAGTTGTTGCAAGCTGCAACCACGATTGCTAACATCTACATCACTGCAGGATTGTCTGAGCAGGCGCACTTGCTGCTGCATCAGCTGCGCTACCTGCTCATCTTTGGAGAGGTTCTTCCTGCCGGTGTATCTGTGAAGCTGGACATTAAGCTCTCCGCTGCTGTGAACAGCCGTGTCGTCTTTATATTCCTGGCTGCCTTTGAGCGCCAAATCCGTGGCCAGGACTCAAAGACCGTTGCCGTTACTTTCTCTGAGCTTCTCTCATCCATGCTCTACGAGATTTTGTTGTACGAAGACTACCGGGCCGTCATTGACAACGCAGATGTTCGTATCGAGCAGATTCTGCTTTCTGGTGCTCGCCTGCGTGGCTTCTGGGTTGACGAAGCGCGCTCAGAGCTCATCGCCGTTCTCGACTCGCGCCTTTTCACGGTGTTCAAGACTCGCTACGCCGAGTATGTCAAGGCTGCGTCGGAAGAGCACAGCAAGCTGTTCTACTTGGCTCTTCTAGCTGAGCTGAACCGCGACAAGGCCGATGCCAGCTATGCCGTGCTTGCCTGCCGCGCCAGCAACACCAAGGTCCGGAGTCTGCTCGAGGCGGGTGAGTTTACTCATGCTCTTGGCGTGGCCCGTTTTGCCTTTACATTTGCTGCCAAGCAGGGCTTCTACAAAAGCACTCTGGCCCGCATATCGTATGGCTACAAGCTTGCTGAGCTGCTTGCCGGTGTTGATGTCCGTGCTCCGGCACATGATCAACCTGTTCGCGCTGGTCTACTGGCCCTCTCGCGTGAGGTGACGGCTGAGGTGTTTGCGGTCCTGGCTGCCGAGAAGATTGACCTTGCCACTCTCGAAGTCGGCGATGTCACTGGTCTTGTGCGGCTGCTCGGTGCCCAAAATGACTACGTCCGCCTCGAAAACCTTCTGCTCCACTTGTGGCAGTCTCGTGAAGTTCGCCGCAACTGGCGGCCTGCTATTGTTTTGTCCATTGGTTTCGCGCTGGTTCATGCCTATGCCGGTCAGAAGCAGAAACTTGACCGTGCTATTGACCTCGCAGATCTGCTGTGGTACAACCTGCGCCGCAGCCGCGGATGGCTTGATAAGGATGCCGTCGCTGCCAGCCAGCTGCTTGCCAGTCTCTACATCGAGGCCAGCCGGCCCGCTGATGCCATGGGTGTCTATGAGAGTGTTCTTCGCCAGATTGAGGCAGCTTCAGTAAAGACGGCGTACCTCAATGGTACAAACGGAGTTAATGGAGCCAGCGTTGCAGGCCATACAGAAGATGCCAACGGCGACCGCGCCCTTTTGGCTCTGCATGCCCGCCAGCACCTGGATTTACTGTCTGCTGCACATGCCCGTCTTGGCCGCTGGACGAAGCCCAAGAAGGAGTTCCACGATTTGTACGACCACCTGCGCGACGGTCTTGATCTGAAAGCGCAGCTGCCCTCTGGATTCGACAAGTGGGCGGCCACAGCTGTTAATGCAGCCAAAGACAAGTCCAGTCTTCCCGGTCAATATGTGACACTCACCGACTGGAAGATTGCAGGCGAGACAAGCGATGCGCGCATTAACGAGTAGATTCTACGGACGGTAGAGGGTGTGAAGTGTGATGTTTTTCAGTATCAGAGCGTTGATCTACCGCACAGAACCTTGTGCCATTTCCTTTGTACTTTCCTTTGTATTATTTTCCTTTTTACTATCCTTTCTATTAATTTTCTTCTTACTTTCTTTTCTGTTATTTTCCTTTTCACTTTCTCTTATTCTTATTTTTATTTTTCTATCCTTTTAATTTCCTTCAAGTATCTTTGTTTTTGTTTTGTGGCTATTGAGTACTACTTTGTATGTCATTCCTATTTAATTTAGTTTCTATCGATAATTATAATATAAGAAAGCATTATATCCGGAGTTTGAGCTCAAACCCCTAATCCTCATCCTTGGGGTTACGATTGTGGTCAGATGATGTTAAATACGTGATGATCGGCAAAAATACCTATTCATACTCAGTGTGAGCCTATTATTACTATACGCGTGTACTATTTTGAGTAGCCACTACTTACAAAAGACTCAACGCTACATACGTAGAGTTGCAGAGTATCAAGCCACTGAAAGTCACAATAAAAAGTTACCAACTGTTTTATCGTGATGCCGGCCGAAGGTTGACATCCTTAATACTTACACACCATCATTTCTACTGGAAGTATTTTTAGATGATCGGGCAGCACTCGGCAGTCGGCGTGAGATCTTTGCGGGGAAGTCAGGAATGTGGTGAGGCTGCAGGATGAGAGTTGGGAGGGCTGAGGGCTGAGAAGAGGTGGAAACACGGCATGCGTTGTATATACGAGACCAATACACACACTGTATTGACGGTAAGCTTATACGAGTCATGCGCCCTCCATGCTATTCTCACTGACACCAGCCCCGAGCATCCGGGCTGTGAACCCGATGTGACAGCAAAGGTGAGATCAAAATAAGCATGAGGTACAACACATACTCTAGATGAAATAGACATTGTATGGTTGCCAGTGTGCCTATCTTCAGGGCTCGTTATGCGTGCGTGGTTGTCATCCTACGTAGCATTGCTCGGGACATGAGGCATATCCAATAAATAGCGATACTCAAGAGTCAAGTATGGACTCAAACTGGATAGAATAAACACTGCTCAGAGTGATACTGGTGGCCATTAAACTTCTAACCACCGATACTTTGATGATGCGGGGAGACAGTATTTCGGATCTGACTCGTATATCTCACATATGTGAGAAGACACAGGGTGCTTGGCGTCAGCGTCAGCCCGTCCAACAGAGAACAAAGATAACTGCATGACTCGAGGCTGTACCTCCGCATCTCGGAACAACTACATTTTCAGATGACATTAAAAATTATTTATTATGTCAGAGATTCACCCAAGCTGGTGGCAATGTTCCACGTATCGAGGCTATATACCCGAGTCTGTGATATGATCACGTAAAATAAACCAAGAAAATGGTGTCTAGATGAGGACTGTCATCACAAGGTCCAAAATAGAAACAATCTAATAAGTCTGACGGAGTTCATATGCCAACGCAATTATTTTAAACACATTATTTCACATGATCTAAGAAGAGGATAAGAGGGAGCATTTTGCCTATATAAAGACTCCGAATCCAGTCTTGAAAACAGAAACATCTTTGTATCCGCATCACCAACTCACACCCAAGCAATAAGAAACATCCAAAACAACATCTTACTCATATTTTCAACACCCCATCCACTCAATCACCCTGCAACCATCAAAATGAAGTACTCTGTCGCCGCCATCGTTGCCTTCGCTGCCGCCTCTGCGGTCGCTACTCCCACTTTCTCTGCAACCGCCAAGCGCGGTGTCGAGCAGTGTGTCTTTGGCACCTACGCCTGCACCACCGATGGCACTGGCATCCAGATCTGCAACATCTCTGGCCAGTGGGAGCTGGTCGGCCCCTGCCCTGACGGCACCTCATGCGAGGACCTGCCCCAGAACGGCTCTGACCTCCCCTTCTGCACCACTTCTGTCCCGAAGAAGGCCAAGCGCGGCGACTACGGCTGGTGCCCAACTCCTGGCCAGTACAGTTGCAAGGGCTACAATGCCATCCAGGTGTGCAACACTACCAACGGCCTCGAGAAAGTTGGTGACTGCCCGGCGAACTCTCACTGCGCCTACATTGGTGAGATCCCTTTCTGTGTCAACAACTAGAATTCACGAAATGAGGCCTGGGATACTACCATGATGAAAACATCTCTACGCTACACATTATTTCTTGTGTCTTCCTGTCTATATTTCTATTTTGCACCCCTTTATTTTGCATACCTGGCAAATATTTCCTTTCTTTCCTTCCTTTGTTTATATTCTCTTCTGTCTACTGTTTCGGATTCGGGGGATGTTCATATGCACGAATACAGGGTATATTACTATAAAACACAATAAAGATTTGACCGGTCATCAAACACTACTCAGTATATAAGTCGTGAATCAGTCATGGTAGTGTGATATATCATATTCTAGTAACTAGACTCATTTCTCTTTGTTGGCAGTGGGTAGCCGCCCAAGCTGGAAAATAGCTTACCGGCCTCGCCCATAAGCTGGACTACATCACTGCCTATCCACTCCGATAGCAGAGATGTCCGGGTGTTCTCTAGTTCCCTCCGGAGTTTTCCGCAAGCCTAGAATGAAAGTTAGTACATCAAGGTAGAAACCTTCTAATGACATAAATTTACACACCAGAACAGATGTGCCGTGTTTCGTTGTGTCGAGGGACGTCTGCAAAATAGCCTTTGCAACGTCTTTCGGTGTGTTTGATTCTAGTCCACTGGCCTTCCAGGCTTCTGCAAAATTCGCCGTAATGTGTGTAGGCGTGAAGAATGGGGCGACTGCATTAAGTCGTATATTGTACTTCGCAGCCGTCACCTGTGATGATCGTAGCAGACCAACGACACCGTGCTTGGACGTGATGTATGCTGCCACTCCGGTGCCGCCAAAATATCCGGAAGTGGATGCAACTAATACAATAGAGCCGCCTTCGCTGTTGTTTCTCATGGTATGTATGCCAAGTCGGATTGTGTTGAGAGTTCCCTTGATATTGACATCAATGACGTTGAATGCTTCATGGCTCTCAACAAGGTCACCACTCTCATCGACAGCGCCCATGTCCAGGACTGGGCTCGTCTCCATGATTCCCGCATTAGCTACCACAATGTCGACCTGGCCAAAGATTGCGACGGCTGTCTTAAACAAGTTCTGCATGCCTGGCCAGTTCAGGATATCAACAGGAACAAAGATGGCTCGGCTGGGGTATGATAGTGTTGAGATCAAAGCTTCAGCCATCCCCCGTGATTGTTCGAGATCCGCGATGACCACATTGGATCCGAGCTCATTGAACAGTGCCGCCGTAGCAGCTCCGATCCCACCAGCAGCTCCCGTGACTACAGCGGTCTTGCCTGATGCCTGGGCCAGCACACCAGGGTTGATTTCAACGTCTATAGGCATGATGCTATTTTGTGAGTCCTATAACAGTAGACAAACGTAAAAAAGGGTCTGGATATATGTATAATTACGATGGTCTGGCACAGGATTTCATCCTTCAGAGGCCGAACGGGCCGGTGGTAAGACGGGCAGGGCGAGCATAACAGTCTAAGTCGGGTGCGCATGTCATAGTAACTATGATTACGTGCTTGTTCTTCATAGTTGTTTGACAACCAACTAGCATGGCTGTGGGGAAGTAGCGTGCGGAAGCGGCACCGAAGTGGGGTTCCCGTGTGCAAGTGGACATAAGTGGTGAGGTCCACTAATAATCAACATCCATCCCCGGAAACCTTGGTCTTGCCCCGGTCGTCGACTCGAGGGAAGGATAAATACTTCACGCTACCCCCAATGAATCAGCACTGGTGGGTTATATTGAAGAACATGACGTTGATCTGAGGGAACAATGCATTTGACGAAGTAACCAGAACATCATCACACTAGACCACAGCGGCGTCATGATAAGACCGTACCCGAGGACTATCGACTCCAACTTGAGCTATGCATGGGGTTAGAAATCAAAGACCCGGCCCTACTCTTCACGACTCGTGCGGCAGGTACTTAAGTTACTGAGATGACTAAAAACTGTACTGCTGACTATAGTTTCTAAGTTGCCTCCCAGCTTGACCTTTCTACACAGCCCACCGCAGCTCGTTTGTACCGGCGAGTTTGGCATTCTTGCGACGATAGTACAAAGTAAGAATAGAGGACATGATAACGGCCAAGAACAAAAATGCAGCATTTACGCCATGTCCTAAGCGATAGATTGGCTCGTCTTGGATACGGTAGATCCACACACCGATAATCTGACCAGGACCGGCAACAGCAACGTTTAAAGCCGTGGCCAATGCGCTGGCAGTCGTAGTCCGCGAGTTGTGGCCAATCCAGGCACAGAGCGACGGCGGGCCTCCAAAGACACCAGCAGTTGCAATGCAGAGCAGAACATACCGTACATTAAAGTGCTCTCCAGGGATGGTAGCCAGAGCAATATATGCCACACACCCCAACATGTTCGAGCTGGCCGCAACAATTCCGCGCTGCTCAAACCTGTCCGACAAGTATGCGCAGATAACAGTAAATACTCCTGCTACAGCATACGGTGGGACAGTATAGAGCTGGGCCCGAAGTCCTTCATAGCCAAGTCCCTGGACAATGGTTGGGGCAAAGAGAGAAAGCGAGGCAACTCCGCAGCCAGCACAGGCATATGCCATATAGTGCATATACATACGGCCATCAAGAAGCAGTGTCTTTGCATCTTGCCAGTTGATCTTGTCAGAGACGGCGTTACCATAGACGCCGAGACGTTTCTGTTCGACCTCCTTTTCGTGGTCTGTGAGCCACTTGGCTTCTTCGGGGTAGCTAGGTAGGAAGAAGAACACCAGGATTCCAATAAAAACTAATGTATTAGCATTTGCCTAAAAATATAAATGGATCAGCTTTACTCACCTGAAGGAATTCCTTCAAGGATAAATAGCCAGCGCCATGCTTCAAGCCCACCGGCACCATTCATGTGTCCGACACCATATGCAATGCAGCCACCAAAAGCACCCGATAGTGCGGCACTACACATTAATGTTGCAATCCGTTTGGCCAGTTCTTCCGGACGGTACCAGCAGCTGAAGTAGTAGAGCATACCGGGGAAAACACCGGCTTCGGCTGCACCAAGACAGAAACGAAGCCCGGTGACCGACGCGGCGTTCTTGGTCCCACCTATGGCTGCACAAAAGATGCCAAAGAAAGTGATCAGAAACCCAAGCCAGTGACGTGGTGTAGCAATCTTAATCATGATATTGCTCGGCGGCTCAAAGACACAGTACGCAACGAGAAACAGCATGAGAGCGATCGTGTATTCGTATGTCGACATGTGGTTGGTCTGCAGAATACTGTCTCCGGTATCAGAGTTGAGAATCCTGGCATTTCCAATGTTGGAGCGGTCAATGTAGCAGAGGAGGTAGATGATAATGGTGGCAGGCAGGAGGTGACAGTCGATTTTGCGAACGATTCTTTATTAGTTAGCTAATATTTGTTGAGCCAGTGCTGTGGCCAAGACATACCTTTTCTCGACGATTTTCTCATCTTCGGTCAAGTTCTGTGCATAGTCGACAGGGACCTGCTCAGCCACATGGTTGCTGGCCGCTTGGGTGCCAAAAGAATTGACCTTCTCTGCAGACATCGTAGTGATGTTGAACAGATTTCAGCAGCAACGCATATATGGGAGAGAAAGAAATATGGTGATGATTATGATATATCACTATGTATATATATGGACTGTGAATTCCACAACCAAGTCCTTGTAGTGAATCTGGGGATGCACAAGTCGATCTCGGGAAAACATCTACAAGATTTCCCAAGCTGTAATAGCAACACAAAGGCAGTGTGACACGTAACATTTACACAACAATGAAACCTAGTGGGAAACTGGCTTTGCCACGAACTGTACGAGCAGAGCACAATCTAAGAAAGAGGGGACACATTATGGCTACGGATCTCCGTATTGTCTCTGCCTCTCTGCCGTCTTGCGGTGAAAGTACTTTTGTAGAACGGCCTGGATCAGCTAGTTTCCCACTGCGCTTCGGCGCGTGAATCATGGCTTATTATGTGCAAGATCTTTGTGAGGGAACAGAACGAAGCGGAACAAAGTGGGAAGCTAGAGGATGCATTGTGATGCAGGTGTGGGTGCAGAGGTGGGGGTATCAAAGACATTCTGGTTCCTCTCATATCGCCTTAAAGAAATGAAGCGAGAATACTGGTTGATTCAAGGAGTTTCCAGACAGCCACTGAGACACGCAATCTGCGGGTTTTCTGCACGGGGGGCCTAAGCTGATGCAGATCCATACTACAGATGCAACATCTATCACAGTCGCTATCGCGCCACTCAAACACGACCAGCTAAATGGCCATTCATCATCACCTGCCGCTTTGTATCCTTCGGTGCGCACTTATTGCGTTCAGACATATCGAATTGCCACGCATCGATGCTCTAAGTACATATGGCGAAACGGGCAAACTTGCTTCCGGGGGCAGGTGATATCAAAATGTTGAGACTATCTTCAACACATAGTATCTATGATACAGCATTACCGCCTTGATACGGGCTCCTCAGCAATGAAATAAGGGTAATCTATGTTAATGAACTTGGGAATGCAATCGCTTTCCAGAAACAAGCTTCATATCATGATGGCTCATACTATAAAAGCACCGTGACATATCTGGCAGATATCTGAAGCACGTAAGGACGCAGAAATGAGCCGGACATTTTTATTTTCTTTTTTCGTAAGGCATTCACATTCTTATAAGTGAGCACTGGTGCTCCAAAGCTTGGGTTCATCATCCGTCTGTCACTTGCAAAAATGGCGAACATCAACAATTACCCGGTTTACCACAAACTTATGGAGAAAGTCGCTTTGTTACTTGGCATCGGACAAGCAAAAACATCAGACCATGATACGGGCTTCAAGTCAACCAGCTGCGTGAATGGAGTTGCCATAGGATGCTTGTGCACAACAGCGTCAAGTTCTTTGGCTGTGATATCGATATCAAAGCCGCGGAGTACACACTGGAACGCATCCAGCAGGTGCATCCAGGCGCCGAGATGGACATCAAAGTCGCCAATGTTACAGAGCCAGACGACATCACGTCTCTAATGGACGCCTGTATAGAAAATCTTGGCCGCATCGACACTCTCATAAACAATGCAGGCGTCACAGCAGCTGGTGACAGGAACTGGTTACAAGCTATAAGATTGGCTAAAGTAAAATAGTTGTGCATTAAATCATTTAATTATTGACAGATATATATTGTTCATAAAAGAGCATGAAAGTCATTATACGTTTGGCATTGTGCTGCGTGTGGAAGGTGACTGCTGATACCGCCGGTCGCCTGACTGATCCATACTGAAGCTGCCAAGATGGCCGTAAGCCCCATTGGGGTTCTGATTGTTGTTGTTGTTGTTGTTGTTGTTATTGTTGTTGTTGGAATTTGAGCTGCTGCTGCGAAGAGACAAGACAAGCTCAAGCTCTCGTGCAATCGACGGACTCGACGGTGCGCACTGCTCTAAGAAGTTTATGGCGAAGGCCCGCCAGGATTCATAGGTGGCAGGAACCAGTTGACGCAGTTCTGGAACAGTCGATATGTCTAGAGCGTGGAACAGCAAAAGCATACCAAAGATCTGTGTGCAGATAAAGTATTTGAGATATAGGCAGTCCATGAGTTCGAGTGTTGTACGGATGACAGAGCACCAGCGCACGGCAGAGTCCAATGCATCACTGCATTTGTCAAAGTCGTCGGGCGTCATCCAGTCAGGGTGGTGGAGTGCTCGGTGGAGAAGGGGTCGCCGCAAGTGGTATCGGGAAATGCAGTAGCGGGCCTGTAGCCAGGGAACCACGAGCACATTAGTAGGTGTTAACGGTACGACAGACTGGGGTGATGGATCAGCGTAGCGGTGCGTGTTATCGTCCTCCCACTGCAGATAGCCGGGCAATTGCAAGCGCCACTGCTCGAGCTGATGCAGTAGTTCGTTTTCGAGGTTCTGTGGAGGGTAGTCGGAGCGAGCCAGTGTCGTTGCCTGTGAGACCGACTCAATGGTCTGCCCAGATGCGAGGGCTTTGCCGCGGTTGGCAAATAGACTGTCGCACAGGCGTGTGAGAATGATGCGATGTGCGATCTGAGAGAGGAAATGGTAATGGCAGAATGAGTCTTGCGCCTCCTCATGTGAGCGGCCAGTGTTTGGTGTCGGGGAGATGCCACTGATTCCAGTGACACCACCTCTACCTAGAGATCCAAACGACGGGCCTCCGGGGTAGTCGACAAACTTTGGTAGAGGCACGCGCTCCTCGTAGTTATGCAGATTTGATCCAGGGACATCAAGTTCCTGGGTGACAACAGCCTCAAACATGGCGGTAATCCAGAACAGGCGCGACTGCATGTCCATGGTCCAGTCATCGCAGTCTTTGGGGACACTACAAGAGTCAGTACTACGGATAGAGTGGAAATGTGAGAGCACTTACCACGCCCAGAAGCTGGTGCAACAGATACCTGCCCGGCTGACGTGTGTCCACCAGTCGATTGGTCGTGCCAGCTGTGCATAGTACAGACTAGAATGTTAGTATTGGGAAAATACGTGTCAAGTGAGCAGATTGATTATACATACCCCGAGAGTAAGTGGAACTGGCATGCTTGCAAGCTGGTATCAGTTCCGAGAAGTCCAATTCTCTTTCGCGCCTCGTTGAAAAAGACAAGGCCACCGTCCCACGACTCATCGTCTAGTGTGCAACTCTGGTCAAACAGAGTCTGGCTTTCTGTCATCATTCCAGACTCGCGCAGTGCTTTCCGTCCAAGAACACCAAGCGCCATGGTGACGAGCACAACACAGCTTTCAATGTTGACGCCAAAGCCTGTGTGAATCGCTACACCGAGGCTGTGCTGACTAAACAGGCGCCAGTCCAGGATTGGATTGGCAATGTTGAATGTTGAAAAGTACTTGTCGCCCAGCTCTTTGATAGTCGAGATGTTGAGCTGCGCGAGCCAGTTCTCGTTGGTCGGCATCTGTGGCACGGGCAGTGGTGATCTGCGCTGCTCGAGGATAGTGGCTGCTGCAGCATCGTAGATGTACGGGTTGTCTCTATTGGAGCCGGTCTCGTCAACACGATTGCCGCTCTTCTCGAGCATAGTGCGAATGACGGGCCAGTTGGCCAGTTGTCGAATTGGATACTGGATAACGGGAACATGGCGTGGCCGGTATGGCCGTGGCTGGTTGACTTGCGCCTGGGATGAAGTCGGGCTGGCGGCAGACAAAAGAGCATGAATTCCACTTGTCATGTGGCCCTCACGGCTGTGCGTGCTGGCAGCAGATGGCGATGCAAAGTCAACAGCCGGGCTGCTATTTGAGCTAAATTGCCGATTGTGAGACTGGCCATGATGGTCAAGAATTGGTGGTAGAATAGCCTGAGGCGCTGAAAATGACGGTGATGTTGATGTTGACTGTGCTGCTGTGTTATCGAGTTCTTTCTTTTGTGAAGCGCCTTGCGCTTTAAGTTTCTTCTGGTGTCGGCGCTCATCGTCTCTATCTTGCTGATCTTCAATCTTGGATTCGATTCGCTGCAGAGTATTGAAAATCATGCCCAGAGACACCTCATTTCTAGGCTGTCAGAACTTTCTGCTGGTATGAATATGATGCAATTTGGCTGCCAATATAGTGACCTGGACTTACTTTGTAGCTTTCCTCTCGGCGTATTTGCATTCAATTCCGGCCGTCCGACACAACCCGCACGGATTGCCGCCGTCGCATCTCGTCTTTTTCTGCCGGCATATTTCACACGCCTTTACAGTCAGTTTTGGGTTACCGAGTTGAACCTGAATAGGAATGCTCACCTGGCGCGCAATAAACAGTCGCTGCCGCTTCGGCGCTACGCTTTCGTCAATCTCGGGCCCATCGGGACCCCAGACCGATTGCATGTTTCGGCGCTTCGGCTGTGTTGCACACTCGCCTCGACGGCCTTCTGATTTTTTCAATTGCTCTTTTTGCTTTCTCTCTTCGTCGCTTCCGGAATTGGCGGCTCCGGTCTTTGTGCCGGCCCCGGTGTCGCGATGTTGTGGTTTCGGAAGGCTGAGGTTTATGTTATAAGGAGATGGACAAGTCGCCCCGGGCGTCGTCCAGTTGTTGATAATGTCATCGATTGTAGGATCAATCGTCAGACCCGCTTTTTGCATCATTGTTTCGCCCATTGGTGTTTGGCTAAGAAAGGAGATCACGTGCGTCATACCAGGCTGAAGGACGTTGAATTCGAGGTCGAAGTCAAAGTCGAAAATATATGAAATTGATAATAGAAATAGACGTTACATATACGGTCGAATGGTTCACATCCGATTTCGAGAAGGACCGTGAATTTATTATATATATATTTCTACTCAATGCAATTCAACATCTCAGATCCAAGACCGGCCATGCGTTTAACGGCCAATAAAGGCACCCCTTGTCCTGATCAAGGCCGCCCGAAACCGAAGATAGCCGTGGGAATAGCTGGATATTTGCAGGCGATTCGTCAAAGTGATCCAGAAATGATAAAGATAAAGATGGACAGAAGCAGGATCCTTCAAACTAAATAAACTTCCTATCTTATCTTGACAAGTTTGGTCGGGTTTCTCACGGGTACTGCTCCAGGGATCTGGATTCCTCCCTCTTTCAGTGGCTTCATTGTAATCAGTTTTTACATTTCCACCACTAATCACTGATACGCTGTGCAGTTGCTGATACAGATAAGAAGAACGGTGTTGTCAGCGGTCGAGATACGGCAATGCGCTAACGGGCTTTGGCGTCCGACCTTGCTGAGCCACCTTACTCGGTTCGGATTCCTCCGTCGTATGGATAGGCGACACAGCGCTAATTGCAAGTATAGAAACACAAAAACACTGCTAGGCTGAGTTCATCACTGTCCTGAGCACTGGACAAGAACACCAGGTAAAGGTCGGTCTCGCTGACCGTCTATTGCAAATCGTGACGGTATAGGGCAAAGTGCTGAAGTGGTATCTGGGTTCGGTGTCTAGCCAAAATGTTGGTTGCTTGTCCGATATAGTAGCCGATCCCTTCATTCCGCTCGCTTGTTTTTGATTCATGTATCAAGTGCTTGAGTATTTCAATTTGTAGTTTCTATTTCTACTGCCGACGCCCAAAATAGCGTCATCCTTCGCGTGTCAGCTTGTTGACAGACTATAGAGTGTCATCGTAGTCACGTGTGCCCCAGCCAACCACGTTTCGGCCCAGATATGCACGACCGACGGCGGGACCCCCCTTGAGGAGAAAAATGGGCAAATGAGAAAATGACAAAACGAGGACCTGACAAAATGAAAAACCAGGCCATTGAGCAAACTGAGCAAGCTTGCGCCAATATGATAATAGGGGAACAGGGGGGACTGCTCACTGACAATACAGCACTGCACAGATAGTGAGAGAGATAGCAGCAGACTCGTGTTCGGAGCTGGCAACCTTTTCGGCAATCATTTTCTGTTGTCCCCGTCAAAACGGAGAGGTCCAATCACAATCGCCATGCCCCAGACAATAGCGCTTCTCGACCGCGCGCCGCTGGCCTTGGAGGATGCGCTGGCAGAGGACAACAACGTCGTGAAGCTAGCTTCGTACGTGCCGGCCACCAACGACCTGTATGCATCTCTGCTTGCACAGCGGGCGCAGGTTGAGGCAGTGGTCCGGCAGCACCTGGGGCTTTGTCAACGGCGTGACAAATGCACGGTTTTACCGTGGCAGCGGTGGATCCGCGGCGCTTTCAATGTGTGCATGGTGGTGGAGGTCCAGACCGGGGCCCGGTGGTGGGGGAGCCATCCAAGAGGAGGAGGAACAGCCGACAAGCAATCATCAGGCTCAACAGTATCAACAGACACAAGCACAAAGCTCGTCATTGTCCGGTGTCCGATGCCGTACAAAGTCGGCGAGGACTTGTATCCCGGTAGCGTCGACGAGAAGCTGAGCTGCGAGGTCGCTGCTTATTCATGGATGCAGACCAACTGTCCGGACATCCGCATTCCGCACTTGTACGGCTTTGGCACAACTAGTGATCAACATGTAAGTTTTTTTTAAAGTTTTTTCACATTTACAGATTAATGTTGTCAAAGACAGTAAACACAGACTGACTTTATAGTTCACACACATCAACCACCTAAATATCTTTACACGGCTTCGACGCCGGTTATGGCAATGGCTTCATCGCGTCTGGGGCCGCCCATTACTTACAAACTATGTGCCACAACGGATACACTTCCCAAAACCCGAGGCAGCATCGGTCCTGCCTCCAATAGCATCATCACCGGCCTCGTTCTCTTCGGCATACGTCATTCTGGAATACCTATCGCCAGAAAAGACTGGTCGCATGCTGTCCGATACCTTCCCGGTTGATCTAGTCCACGAACAGAAACGTCGCAACCTGTTCCGGGGCATTTCAAGGATCATCTTATCGCTTGCCAGCATACCCCAGTCTCGAATCGGCTCATTTACCTTTAACGCAGTTGAGCAGACTATTACCCTGACTGGTCGTCCACTGTTCAGCTCCATCAAAATACTAGAAAACGACGGCGCCGAACAGTTTATCGAGCCAGGCCAGACGTACAACTGCACCGACGCTTACGTGTCCGACTTTATCACCTTTCACGACCGGCGGTTCCTGTCACAGCCCAACGCGACATATGCCGACGACGACTGTCGCGGACAGCTGGCTGTGAAAACACTACTGCGCATCCTGGCGAACCGCTATATCGACCGGAAACGGCGAAACGGCCCATATTTTCTGCAGCTGACCGATTTGCACGCCAGCAATGTGCTCGTCGACGACGACTGGAACGTCAATGGACTGATTGATCTGGAGTGGATGTGTTCTCTGCCCGCAGAGAACATGTCGGTGCCGTACTGGATCACCGGCTTGGCTATTGATCAAATTGAGGGCGAGGCGTACGACAACTTTAACAAGATTCGGCGCGAATTCATGGAAGCCTTTGAAGAGGAAGAGGAGGAAGAGGAAGGCTCTTTGGTCGGCGGAGTTGAGCTCTCGCGTGTCATGAACGACATGTGGGACAGCAAGGGCGTGTGGTTCTGGCACTGTCTGTCGTCGGTCAACGCCATGTACTTTATCCTGCGCGAACACGTGCTGCCCACAACACTAACTATTGAGGCGGAGCCCTATATCGCCAAGTTTTGGGGTGACAATGTGGACGAGGTGGTGAAGCAGAAGCTCAAGGACAAAAAGGAATACGACGAGAAGCTGCGGCAGCTGTTTACTACGAAAAAAGAGTAGACTGACCACAGGCCAAAGATCACACAAAAAAAGACGAAGCGAAGCGAAGCGAAGCAAAAGCAAAAGCACTGTATACGATAGCATAACCGCATTTTATTCTTCTAGATTTTCATTCTTGTTTTATTATTTTTCATGTATATTCTTAGCATTCTTCTCTCATTCTTCGGCATACTATTTTATCGCATTTACTTTCACTCACTTCTACTCACTCTTGTCATGCAATCTTGGATATCGTATGAAAAACCTGTTCTATTCATGATTTTGGAGCTATTAATTCATGCAGTTTGTATCCCGAAATCTATACCGCCACGCTCTATATTATTTGCATATCTGCAAGTCTATACATCGTGCTCCACCTCGTCGACTGTCGGCACCTTGTCCAGGTTGACGCCGAAGTGTGCGTTAATGTCTTTAATTGTGTGCCACAGAGTCTCCGTGTCCTCCTTGGACACACCAATGCGGCGCGTGCCGCGAATATGCCACCAGGTCTCCGTCTTGAGGTTTTGCGACATAATGGACGGGAACACAACCATCTCCGTGTCCAGATCGTCCAGCACTTGGCGGTCGCCCAGGTACAGGCCGTAGGTAATGTGTTTTGACAGCCAGGCAAAGTCTCTGTGCGACGCAAACAGGTCCATGGTGCCTGTGCCGTTGCGCTGGTAAATCTTGCCGTACCAGTCCTCGGCGCGCTGCAGGTTTTCCTCGTCACACTGCCACGTCTCGCGTGTGGTGCTGTAGTCCTTGTCCTCGGGCCGCTCAATGGCGCTGATGGCCAGAATCGCCTCAATGGGCTTGCAGACACCGACAATTGAAATAGATTTGACGAGGGCCTCCCGCAGACGACGGACCAGCGCTTGGCGGTCGCTGGGCGTAGCGTATTCGGGCTTGCTGCACAGGTAGCGGTACAGGTGGGCAATAGCCTCGGGATCGGGGCCGGCGACCATGCACGCCAGAATAATAACGTGCCACCGGTTGCCTGGTCCCAGACTAGTTGACTTCAGGGTAGCCTCCGTACGGCGGAACAGGTCCACCAGCGCCGGCGGGATCTCGCTGGGAGCGGTGACAGCGGCACCCATCAGAATCGTCGAGTCTACCGGGGCTGTTAAGTTAGATTTCTATATGAAAATCTGGTATTTAATTTGTGGTTTAAAACTCACTGTCCATTGTAATTGAGTGTGTGGTGGCGTATGGTCTCGAAGATTGAGCTTGCAAAGAGCTGCGGAGGGGCAGGTTGTGTGCTGGGGAAGATTTCAGCCCATTTTGGGTGGCCAGAGTGCTTGAACGCGGGCGTGCGGTGCTGCCCAATGAAATTGAACTACTAGTCTTTTGGCACCGCTGGGGCGTGTTTTGTTGGAGACGGGGCGCTGTAGCGGCCGCTGTAGCTGTGGTAGAGAAGTGTCTTGCGTCAGAAATCAACACCCGCCGCGACGCTGATTGTGCCGCCCGCACTGCCGTGGGAAAATTGTGTTTCATTGTATGTATGCTTTGGCTTTTCGTATTTTTGCCGATTATACTGGTTTTTGATACAACTTGTTAGAAGGCCGTGAGATCTCGTTTCAGCTGTCGATGTCGTGGCAGTCAGTTGTCGGCCTCGGGTCACTATATATGTCAACGGCCCCACCCGCACAACCATAACAGAGCTCCACTAAACTGCATGCCTTGCCGTGTGCATAGTCGCCTTTCCCCTTAAAGTGGCTGTCAGTCGTGTTAGTCGCTATCCGTCGCTGGGCGTGTCTAAGTCGGAAGCTTTATAGCCTCCCCGACAGGAGCGCGGCGTGGATCTACGTCACAATCTCGTCGCGTTATCAACCGCTATCCATGTTATCGTCGAATTTTTGGTTGTTATCGCCTCGTATATCTTATCGCACGGTTTAGCACGGCTCCCTGCGGCTCATTGTTCTTCTCCCCTGGTCGGCCACCACGCTGCGGCGACGAAAGCCACTCCGCGAGCTGGAGATCCCGTTCCCGAGATCGATGATCTATATTCGGATCCATTTCCATTGTTTCAATGTTGTTCTAATTCGACTTGTCCATCCTTCTCGGGCCATCGATGCACACGGCTTATGTCGGGACACACTTCATCTCCCAGGGCTGCGCGGCAATAATGGCTGGTCCGTGGCGTTATGATGCAGCTGCAAATGGGTGCCAATTTGCCGGCTTTTGACTTTCCAACTCTCCACAGAGCAATTGTCAAATTTCAAACTGTCTTCCGAGTGCCGAGCGTCGCGATGTCTCAAGCAATCTAGGGTCGTTTCTTTTTGCTGTCGCTTCGGCTTAATTTTTCTGTGCCTGAACTTGTCAACATCAACCACCCCTGAGCTCATCTCATGCAATAGATCAGTTTCCCAAGACGTCTAGTCTGCTTTGTTGACGACAGCCCAGCTCAAGGAGCGTGCACTATCGCACGATGATCATTACAGCCCGTCGGCTTGGTTGTCCGTATTTTTTATTTGGTTATTGATGCAACTGTACTATTTAAACAGTGTTCTGATTGAACGATAGGGTTTTATTATCTTTGTTGATAGCCGAATTGATGCTGCATTTCTGTCAACTGGAATCTCATTACTATGAAACAAAAAGTGAGTCTCGTTTTGTAAAGTAGAACAAAGTTATCTGATATAAAGTTATCTGTAAAAGTACAGTTGAATAGCATCAAGGTCGAAACAGCCGTGTAACTTATTGTAAAACTGTATAATAATCAGTAATAATTCCAAAATAAAACTAGAGATATATCTATTATGTTTTAATATCAAATCCAACCTTGACATGAAGAGTTATAGATTCTGGTGATTAGAATGAGAATGATAAAGCTAACAACAAAGTATTCTCTTGGCCAATAAAAGAGCAGACCACTTAGCTGGTACTATCGGTACTATGAGTAACACCCATAATCTTTACTTGCCACATCTTGATGGTTAATTGCATACACGACAACTGTCAAGATGTCATGATCCCGGCTTAGTCATTCCGTCTATTCACCCAACCCAAATATGCTTAGATCTGTGCCACAGTTGCAGATAAAGCCACAACTGTCGACCGCCCCACAACGGGTTCTCTCCGCATTCTTGGTCCCATACGGTAATTATTTTGTATCACCGGGACTTACAACGTCACCACTCACCAAGCTTCCCCTCATTTGCATTCTCCTCTCTACGATACGCCAAAACTCCACATTCTGCATTCCGCACATGTCCAGACCTTTGATACGTATACACATAAACACCAGAGACACATGATAACAACTGGCTTGCCAGGGGCTCTCGTATAGACCAACCTTTCCTCTCGTCCTACGTCCGGTCGATGTCTCGTCTTCGCATCTTGATGTCTTATCTTGATAGCTTCATATACATATCCTCTTGACTCTCCGACGCCTAGCATCACGAAATCGCGGCGTTCAGAACATTCCCGCCCTGGTTTCTGCCGCCATGGTTCCTCTTGCCCGAGGCGTGTCCAGTCTAGGTACACCTTAATTTTCGAAATGTAGAAACACGAAAATATAAGCACCTGTATGGCCAGTTCGGAGGACCATGCCCATCCTCATACCCATTGCATCATCACCTTGACCACATCCATCAAAGTTCATGCCGATTTAGACATTCAGGTGCGGCTCCGCTGCCTTCCCCAGCTTCCGCCCCCCTCGAGTTAAGACTATTAAGAGTTGTCAAGCCTCAATAGCGTTGGAGCTTCTCCGATCTGGGCAAGGCCAGCTCCGATCATATACCCACCCCCGCACGAAGCTGCAAATCTGGCACCTACGACTGGCTGCCCCCTGTCTTGACCGTTTCCAGAACGTGGGGTAGGCACGACCTATCTCGTTCTGGAGCGTACCACGGCGGTCTCGGCGAGAGGGAAATCGGGGAGAGGGAAACAATTGTTCTTACTAAAGTCTTGGAGGGTCTGGGGTAAAAGTAATACGGGCCATTGTCCTGCGACAGGGCAATGGGGCAAACCAGCTACCAGCAACAATGCACGCCTGCAATGCACACATGACCTCTGCGGGGAGAGACCCATTGGGAAGCTCCGAATTGGGCGATTGCTAATCTCGGGATACCGGATTCGTAAATCATACCTGTTGATTCGAGGTTGTGAACACGAGTATATATAGTAGGCACAAGAGGGTCCATCAGTCCTTTTGAATCCTTTAACCTCATCCACCAACCTTTAATCTTAGCCTCATACTATATCTACAATGACCGCAGTCACTCTCGCAGATCGTCTACCGCACGACAACCGGCTTGAAGCCGGTTCCATCAATGTCCCCCCGGCGACCTTTCCAGACACCAAGGTACCGGAGGGCACCGATGCCCGCAAGGTCGCAGCTGATGCTGTGGCCGCTATCAACAAGCTCTTGGCTGCAAAGGACGCACAAGGCTTGGCAAGCCTGTTTATTGAGAAGGGCATCTGGCGTGATCACCTGGCCCTCACTTGGAACTTTCACTCCGCACAGGGTGCCACCGAGATTGCCAAGCTGGTGACCGAGGCAGCCACTGCCAGCGAGGGGCACCTTCTCACCAAGATTGAGGTTGACGAGTCGGAGCCACAGCGCGTACCGGCCGTGTCCCAGCTTGACGTCCTCGGCAATAGCCACGGCGTTGTTGTCTTCACGACCATTGAGAACAGCGTTGGTACCGGCCGCGGTCTGATCCGGCTCGTGCTCGATGCCAAATCTGGCTCCTGGAAGATTTTCACACTCTACACTATCCTGCATGAGATCAAGGGCCATGAAGAGCCGCTGGGCGCACGTCGTGTCCTCGGTGCCAGCCACGGTGGCGGCCGCAATATCAAGAACTGGAAGGAGCAGCGCGAGGAAGACATTGAGTTTACGGCCACTGAACCCAACGTGCTTATCCTGGGTGCCGGCCAGGGCGGTCTGACGCTGGCAGCACGCCTCAAGATGCAGGGCGTGCCGACGCTTGTGATTGACCGCGAGCTGCGCGTCGGCGACAACTGGCGCGGCCGCTACCGGCAGCTCGTGCTGCATGACCCCATCTGGTTTGACCACATGCCATACCTGCCGTTCCCCAAGTTTTGGCCCATCTTCACGCCCAAGGACAAGCTGGGCGACTTTTTCGAGGCCTATGTGGCGCTCCTCGAGCTGAATGTGTGGACACGCACCGAGATCCGCAGTCTCGAGTACGACGCCAAGGCCAAACGGTACAATGTGACACTCGAGCGCACCATTGTAACGACTGATCCAGCCACAGCCAAGACCACGACGCGCACAGAGACCAGAGTGCTACACCCGCAGCATTTTGTCCAGGCCACGGGCCACTCGGGCAAGAAGAACATGCCCGAGGTGCCCGGCCTCGACTCGTTCAAGGGCGAGCTGCTGTGCCACAGTTCCGAGTTCCCTGGTGCTAAGCCGGATGACTCTGGCTCTGGCAAGGTGCGCCGCGCCGTCGTCGTCGGCTCGTGCAACTCGGGCCATGATATCGCCCAGGACCTGTACGAGAACGGCTACGAAGTCACCATGGTGCAGCGCTCGTCAACATGTGTGGTGTCGTCCAAGTCGATTGCCGAAATTAGCTTAGGCGGACTGTACTCTGAGGCTGTGCAATCCAAGCTGCCCGTCGACGATGCCGACCTGCTCAATTGGTCAACACCCACAGCCGTGTCCAAGGCGCAGCAAATCCAGGTGACAACAAAGGCCATTGAGAACGATACGGAGCTGCTGTTGGGCCTGGAAAAGGTCGGGTTCAAGCTGGACCGCGGCACCGACGGTGCAGGCCTGTTCCTCAAGTACTTCCAGCGCGGCGGTGGCTACTACATTGACGTGGGTGCGAGCCAACTAATTATTGAGGGCAAGATCAAGATCAAGTCGGGCCAGGCCATCTCCAAGATTACACCGACGGGCCTAGATTTGGCTGATGGCACACGCCTAGACGCAGACATTGTGGTTTTTGCCACGGGATACCAGAACATGCGCACGCAAACGCGGGTGCTGTTTGGCGATGCACTGGCCGACAAGACGTCGGATGTCTGGGGCTTTACCAAGGAAGGCGAGTTCCGGACCATGTGGCAGCGGAGCGGACAGCCCGGCTACTGGTACATGGGCGGCAACCTGGCCTTGGCGCGGTATCACAGTCGGCTGCTAGCACTACAAATCAAGGCACAGCAAGAAGGATTGATGTCGTATGAGTAAAGCAACAGAAAGTATAGATGGGGATCTAATAGAATGAAATGCTCCGTATGCCATACACAAATAAATCATCTAAATAATTACATAAATCAACAACAAAATTCTCCGTGTCCTTATAATCCTCCCAGCCATGATACGCCCAATGAAAGTAAACACTTTAGTACTCCCGGCTCTCGCCAATATCACACACATCAAAGACACCAGTTTCCGGTAGACCGCGCCGGCGCAGCGCCTCCTTGAGCTTCTGGGGCGGCTCGAGCACGGGCTCGGTCGTGAGCGACCAAGTGCCCCAGTGGATACCTATAGCATGAGTACACTTTGTGTCCTGGTAAATATCTACAGCATCGACGGGGTCTGCATGCATGCCCGAGAACAGCGACCGCGGCTTGTATGCGCCAATTGGGATCAGGCCCAAGTCAAACGGACCGCGCAGCCGACCAATGTGGGCAAAGTCGGGGCAGCCAGGCCGCACTGCACGTTCGGCGTCATCAGCAGCAAAGACTGCAGTCTCAAAGGCCTTGGCATCGGCCGTAGATACCTTGCCAGAACTCTTGACTTGCTCCTCTAGATCTTCCTGGTCTTTGAGGACCGCTCGATAGCCCGTGTCGCCGCCAAAGTAGACAGACCGCCCGCCCGACGACACGGCCCAACTGCACCACAGTGTGTGGTCACGGTCAAAGGCCGACCGTGCCGACGTGTGCTGGCTCGGCAAGCAAGAAATCAAAGCCTTTATTGTCTTTGATGCAGACGGAACCGCTGCAGAAGTAAGAGTCGAAGTAGACCCGGGCAGAGCGGAAGTAGACCCGGGCAGAGTGGTATTAGACTCGGGCAAAGTGGTAGTCGACTCGAGCAGAGTGGATTTAGACTCGGGCAGAGTGACAGTGGCCTCGGCGTCTTGCCACCAGTCGAGCTCAGTGACATTAGTGATGCCGGCACTATGGAACCAGTCGGCCAAGCCTAGACCGACAAAAAAGTGTGCGTGCGGATGGTGCTTACGCAGCGTCTGCACAGAGGGGCCCGACAAGTGATCGTAGTGGCTGTGGCTGATGACAACAGCGTCCACGGCCGGCAGATCGGCAAGGACACACGGTGCAGGTGTGAAGCGCTGCGGGCCCATAAACGAAACGGGCGAGCAGCGATCTTCAAAGACGGGGTCAAATAGCACGCGCAGACCAGTGGGAAACTCAATGTAGTAGCAGGCGTGGCCAAGCCAGGTGGCGCGCAGCTTGGGAGAAGCGCCGGCACCGGTGCGCGCCTGCAAGAAGCTAGGCTTGCGCACGTTGACGGTTGGTGGAGTGGTGTCGGGTGATTTGAGCTTACCCTGCCAGCGGTAATTGATCATGACGCCAATGGTGCGGAAAAGGGTGAAGAATCCCAGGGTGCCGGCCGGGCCCAGACCGTCGATGAACGACGGGTGGGGGTTGCGGAAACGCGCAGTAGAGCCATCGGTACGCAGGATATGGTGCGGCTTGGACTGTGCGGTTTCGGGTGCCGGGCCAAGGCCCTTCTGCGCGATTACCGTCACGCTGGCTGCTTGTTCCATTGTGGTGTATCTGTGTGAAAAGAGTTGCGGCGTCGTCAAGAGGGTATGTCGTGGTGATGGGGAGGAGCCGAGGTCGCTGTTTGAAGCTGGCTGGAGTGTGTAACTTAAAAGGTTGATTTGTATCACAGAAAACTAAAGATCTAAAAAAATATATATAGGAACCTTCAACACTTGTATTTTGTAGTAATGTCGTCGGTCTTTACGGAGCATAAGGCCGGGAAGAATGGAGATGCCGCTTGCACCTGTACTGTGAGACTAATGGGAGATCTCAATCCCCTGAATAGGCAATAGTGTGGAGTAGAAACCTTATGGGTTAATCTATTAGAGGTAGGTACTTCACAATACTAGTATTTCTAACGTAAATCTAGGTACACTATACATATGTACATACAAGTAGTCAGGCCGCGCTGACAGCGTAAGATTCCATAAGATGGTTGCTGCGCCATCATCCCTCGGATCAAGCTCACTTGTTCCTTGATCACATTTTACTTCGTCTCCTTTTCGGCCGACTTTGGTCTCCCATCGCTTCCCAGCTCTTATGACTATTGAAGTACGTCGATGCCGTCCTCGACAATAGCCATGCGAAGGTAAGGTTGCTGTATTCTCTGGAAAGCGCGCGACTTTCTCGAAACAGCAGCTACGCTAAGCTATCCGGGGGGCCACGGTGTGCTTGAGGAAGGAACGTCTTCCATCAACTCATGGCATCGCTTACGCCGATATATTTGCGCTTACGTGATAGACCTCAGCATGCTGCAAGCTGTCAGAAAGCCGTCACATCCCAAAATACATCTCACAGCCACTCTCGACCACGGCATCAATATCTGCATCTTACCACCATGAAACTCACAGTCAGACGAAGCCAAGGGGACACGTAGGGGATGCGAGTGTCGGACCTAACCAAATCTCCGCCCCGTCCGCAAAGGTAAAGTGGGGACATAAAGTCACTCTTTCCTACTTAGGCAAGTTTACTGAGCCTGCTTTCTAACAACGAGATCGAACGCCCGGTTAGCTCAATCGGTAGAGCGTGAGACTCTTAATCTCAAGGTTGCGGGTTCGACCCCCGCATCGGGCTCAAATCCTGATGCGCTTCTTCAAGAAGTACTTTCGAATTCTCAATTATTTTTTTGCTGTTTTTTTTTGTAGATGTCGTGATGTCAACAGTATCTTTTTTTCGTCTTTTTTGGCCATACTTTGATACATGCAAGTATCAACAAGCCAAAGTCACACCGGAGCTTGATGGCACCAACCAATGTAGACCGATACTCCTCCCTACAACCCTACGACTTGGTCTTTGTAGTCAAAGAACTTGTAGCGAGATACTGATTTCCTTGCTGTATTCTGCAATGCAGAGTTTTCTTTCCTGGAGTAGAGAGAGAAATAAGCAATGCGTAAATACTTGCTTGCTAACATGTTTGCCAGCATCTTGCATCTATCTCATCCGTTACTGACAGTCTTCTAGGAGATCAAACACTCTTGAGAGGCTGACTTACAAACGCTTGCAAGGCTGCCAGAGACATCAACAACCCAACAACGGGTCTAGTGGCCAAATGGCAAGGCGCTTGGCTACGAACCAAGAGATTGCAGGTTCGATCCCTGCCTAGATCATTCGAATTCTCTTTTTGCTTCTCGGCATTATTCAAAATCGTAGACCAATGTATATTTTTGCCAATTACAAAGGCCAGCATTGGTACTAATCTTGCACCGCAAGCCAGACAGACACGGCCTCACAAGACACTGGCTGCAGGCTTCCAGCTGTTACAGCCTAGGAATTTGTAGTTATGTTCTATTGCTCGGGTTTACTCTGTCTTTCGTCAGTTTATTAAACACCACAACAAAAATGGCACACAGTTGTACGGTGTTGCTGTGGAAGTGCCTTGTTGTAATGGCATACTTTTTATATGAAAATATCAAATTGTGGCGCCGTACTTTTACTGGTCAGCTTGGGTATCCACTATATATACTCTACTACCAAGAACAACAGCAATCACAACAGGTTCCGTGGTCTAGTTGGTTACGACGTCTGCTTCACACGCAGAAGGTCCTGGGTTCGAGCCCCAGCGGAATCATTTCTTTTTGACATTTTTCAACAGCTCTATTTTTGTACTTTTCCCTCCAGCAGTTATTGCGACTGGTTCTCAAACATGTATTATTACCTGTCATCATTTTTGCTTATATTTAGTGCACGTATAAAGAGTGGAAGTCATAAAACTATAACTCTTTATTTTTATATTCAAAGTTCGCTAGATTTAACTGCCTTGTATTTTTGTTGTTTTGTTTAGTCATATTTTTGTAGAGATACAAAGCCCTCCAAGATAAAATTGGCGGAATAGAAGATATTGTACATACTATATTCGCAAAAATGAAGACCTGATGAGGTCTACGTGACTGTCTTGCTTTTACTCGGAGAGACCATGCTTCTGCTAAGTAATAAAAACACATGTGTACCAAGTCTCAAAGTATAAAATGCGCGAAAAATGAACGATAACTTTCTACTAATACTGACCTGACTCGTTTCAATTCACTTTTTATGGAATGCATGACATTCAGAGATAATATAAACAAACATAATGTAAACAGGCAAGAGCATATACAACCATAAAAGCAAAAAAAATAAACATTAAAAAGTAGGTAAAGAAGCAGTTGTACAAGTCAAACGCAAGCCGCATAAGAGGAAAAGAAAACAAAAATAATAATAACAGCAATTAAGAAAAGTAACATGAAGGGTAATAGAAACACAATCCCACAAGGTCCAAAACCAAAAGCCCAAAGAGACCAAGATTGATTGTCAAAAAAAAAAAAAACCTCAATACTCAAAATCATTCCAGCCGCCGCTTATCCTCTCTTGATTCCTTGCTTGGCCTGTGACAGTTAGTATTGGGATGAACGAAATTCAGAGGGGTGGACGGGTGGGAGACGTCTATTGAGGCTTACCTTCATCTGCTCGATCCGCGCCTTGAGCTGGTTTGTAACTTCGGCCGCCCGCTTCCAGCTCTCCTGGCCGCTGGCTGTCGACGACGACTGGCCAGCTCCTAAGCCACCGCTGTTGTTGCCACCACCACCACCTCCGTAGCGGTCACTACCGCCGCCGCCGCCGCCGCCTCCATAACGGTCACTGCCCCCGCTAGCATAGCGATCGCTGCCACCATTGGCATAGCGGTCGCTGGCAGGAGCACTGTAGCTTTCATGAGGACCACCGATATCTTCAGTGCTGCTGGCCAGATCGCGACGGAATCCCCGTGCAGGGCTGCCTCGACCACTCGACCCGCCTGCAATACCACTGCCAGCGCTGCCATACCGCATCTCTGGACTCAGCTTGCTTCTTGGGTATGCAGCCACCTCGCCGTTCTCCTTTTCCTCTGACATGGTGCTTGCAAAGCTCATCCTGTTACGGCCTGCACTTTGGAAACCACCATCGCGGTAGATGCCGGCGTCATCATGGGTTGGCGACGCAAAACCAGGGCTGGGGCTTGCCATACCGCTGTGACTGCCAGGGCCTGGCATGCCCGACCCGTTGACCAAAGCCGCCTCAGCCTTACTAAGGGCACGCTTCAACCGGTCGAGCTCACGGCGCAGGCGTTCGTTGGTCTGCTCGGCGGCCTCAGCATCACTGCGCGCACGCACAAGCTGTGTCTCCTTGGCCTTGATGCTCAGAACATCGCGCGTGTGGTCTTCGATTAAACCCGCGTTCTGGTTCTTGAGTTCCTGAATCTCCGACGTAAAACGAGACCGCTCCTGGCGCGACTCATCTGCAAGACGTAGGAGCCGGTCGTTGCTAGCACGCAGCTCTTCCAGCTCAGCACGCTCCAGCGCCGTCAGACCCGACATGGGTGTAGGTGATGGCGGTGCTGGTGGCGGTGCAGCCATGGCAGAGGGCTTTGCAAGAGATCGGGCAGCTGGGCCACCACGGCCGAGGCCAATTCTTGGTGGTGCTGGTGTGGTTGGCGGGTCTTCGTCTAGTGGGGGTGAAACGGCAGCAGGACGGCGGGGAGACATGGAGCCAGGGCCGGCCAGTGTGCGCTTTGTTGGAGCCTTGAGACCGCCCAGGCCTGATGGTTTGGGCATGCCCGGCCTGGCAGCAGCCGGGCGCGCTGCCGGTGGCGGGTCTTCCTTTGGCGGTGCTGCAGCGGGTGCGGCCTTCTTTAATGGTGCAGGTCCCTTTTTAGCACCACCCATGACTTTCTTGGCCGGGCCGCCTGCCGGAGCACGTGCTGCTGGTGGCGGTGCTGCCTTCTTGGGCTTCTCCTTGGCCTTAACCTCGGCCGTCTCAAAGAACTCCTTGACCTTGGTCTTGCGAATGTCGTCCAGACCCTCTAGATGGGGGTTCATGGCACGCTCGCCAATAATCTTCATAACAGTTCCCAGAACCTCGGCACCGCCGGAACGCAGGTTCTCGCTACCATCAGCCAGCAGCTTCTTGGCCGACTCGACAATTGTCGCGAGCTCCTGCTTGCTAGGCACGTCGCGTGTTGTCCGAAGACACCGGATCAAGAACTTCATGGTGCCCTCCTTGACCTGGGGGTTCTTGTGCACGAGGAAAGTGGTAATGTCCTCGAGACACTCGGTCAGATCAGTGGCAAGGAAGACCTGGTCCAGAGCAGCACCGAGCGCATCGGCGACAGCCTGCTTCTTCTCCTTGAGACGCTCCATAATGGGTTGCATCACAACTGAGCGGTACTTGCCATATGGCCTACGCAGTCCTTTGGCTAGCACCTCAATACACTGCGCTGCCTGTGTCACAACAGCAACGTTGGCGTCCTTCATACTCTTGGCAAGACCACGATTGATCTCGCCAAAGTCGCCGTCCTTGATGCGCGGCACGTTGAGCACAACGTACAGGGCCTCCACCGCCTCTTTTCTGTCCTTCCACTTTGAGGATGCCAGCTTGTCGTGGAAATCACCAGGCACGCTCTTGAGAACATCCTGCGGCTCAGCCAGATCAAATGCATCTATCTCGGCTGCCTCTTCTTCACCGTCTCCCTCATCGGCCTCATCTTCGAATCCATCACCTGCCGCTACTGCCCGGGCCTTGGCCGCCTGCTGCGAGCGCAGAAGGCGCTCCTGTTTTGGTGGATCGTTGGCGACCTTGATAGCCTCGAACTGTGCCTCGAGTTCTGTTTGTTGTGTCGGCTTCAAGTCGCCCCAGAACATGGGCTTCATGGCCTCGCGCAGCCACCGGTAGAACTCAATCGCCAATTTTGTTGCTTCGGCACGCACATTCTTGTCGGCATGACCAAAGGCCTTGGGGAGGGCTTTCAGGACAGGTTTTGGGTCGACGACCTTGCAGCCATAATTGTGGTAGATAGCGGTGAGGGCGGCCAAGCAAGCGGCAATCACCTTGGGCTGTTTTGCTGCTAGCGAAGGCAGTATCTCTTCGACGACCGGGTTGGCGACATCGAGTTCAACGTAGAGCAGCAGCGCCTCGAGCGATGATGTTTTCGTGTTGGCACGCGTCGAGGCAAGACCCTTTTCGCAGATACTGTTGATTGTGGCATTGCGCGTTCGTGTGGCGTTCTCGCGGCTGCCGTATTGCAGGAACGCACACAGCGCAGCTACACCCTCCTGTTGGGCGGCAACGTTTGAGTCGGCGACGGCGCCCTTCCACAGGCCCGGGTCGTTGAGGAATGGCCGGAATGATGGATCATGTTCGTCGGGGGTCTTTTCAAACTGCTTTGCGGCATCTTCGTAGGCTTGTTTCCGGACTTTCCAGTTCTGTTTATGTTAGCCCCTGAGCCGGCTTAGTTTGTCCATGACATTATGAGTCTCTTTTCTTCCTCCACGCTCATCTATATCCTATCGCGACTTTTGCTTACCTTGTGCGCAAATCTGTCTTGCAGCGGCAAGGAGCTGAAGTCCTCCTCCGGTTCGGCCATGATGAATCGAGAGCAACGGCGTGTCGGTCAGTGCGCAAGCGGTAAGATTAAATCGTGAGTTTGATGTAAAATGTAGTTCAGTAGTTGCGCTTATGGTAGATTGATCTCTTGTGTGGTTTTCGACGTTGTGATATGAGGGACCGCGATTTCGGTCAATTTGCGGTTGCCTTGCAAAATAGTAAAATATGCGTGTATACCTTTGCCTGTGGTGTGTGCTGCCCAGCTCCCAGTATCCAGTGTGTTGACGCCGTGGGGTAAACATTATCAGCACCCAAAAGGAGTACACGTGACCTAGCATGTGCTATTGTATCTGATGTGGACTTGGCTGTTGCCAGGGGTAACATGTAGTTGTGTCCAATCAACCGTAAGGAAAGTGGGTCCAGTTCGCTGGGTCTCTTTTGTTCACGTGTCCACGCGTTTGTACCATCTAAGCTTAATGACTTGTCTCCATCGTGCGCAGTAGCAAATGCTACGTCGGCGGCGGTGTGGTTATGAGATCATTGCACTCATGGCATGTGCGACAGAAACCTCCACACATATCTGACAGGCTATCATATTGCAGCTCTATAGCTGCTGAACACATAGCCTACGGGTAGCTAGCAACGCGTTGTTGTGCAATTCTGCGCTGTCTACTTGGCTATCGCATTGCGCCCATTTGCGTCGAGTTGATAGCATGTGCGACGACTGATAACGTGCCTGCTCTACGCGTGGATCTCAGAGGCGAATGAATTGTGCCTGGTAGACACTTGATCGACAACAGTAACATATCTCTATTGGATGTGACAGGCAGTGTAAGCCCCATGATGAAATGGTGCATGAGCCCCAGTTGGGATCTCCATGATCTTTTCCTGGCACCTTATCATATCCCCCAGTTGGATTTCTGACCATGCCTATCACTAGGTTGGTACAAGACAGGTGACTGTAAGGTCCATTGTCTCAGTTGTGTGATTGTAGACTCATGCTGCCTATCTCTCCCAAGGTAACGCTGTCTTAACAGTGACAGTCATCTACTTGTAGGGTTTGGTATATATCTACACAACTGTAGGGATTCGAAATGTGATTTTATGGTGCTACGACTAAATGTGAATGTATTCCATACACACCTTAACTCAAGATATTGCCTCGATAATAACCACGAGTTTTGTACTTGTTATGGACATAGTAATATTATTCTTGAAAATCTGTAGAACTAAGTTGCTAACGAGATTCGATACGAAATGGCTGTTGATATCGATCATCATCATCGCCAAATAAAGGAATCCGAACACGATGAACCAACGAGAATATAATACACAAGAATGTCACCACTTTAAACTAGAGCGCCATAAAGTGAGTAAACGACTATACTATACTCACAATACAAAAATTCGGAGCCTCGTGAAAGGAGGACGTTGGAATAAAGTCATGAAGTGGCGTTGTTGAGTGGAGGATTGTTGAGCCGGGCTTACTCCGAGCTTACTTTTCGCATGTTGTTAGAGGTTCTCGATACCCGCCATCCTGGTAAGACTACCACGCAAACACACCAAACTCTCCACCCAGACAAGGTCATTGCATTGTTCAAGTTGCTATTCTTCAAGTCATCGTGTGTAAGAGTAAGAAAGGAATGTTCCGATGGGGATCTGCAATAAGTAAAACGTGGTTGATATCAGCCCTACATACGACATTGTAACGACACCCCATTGTACCATCTCTCCACTCGATAAATACACAACATCATCCGTTTCTTTCTTTTACTTGTTCATATTCTGTCGCAGCTTATCTTGTGTAAGGTAGCTTGGGGGCGACTGCTGGTTCCGAATCACCTGATGTTTTGTGGGATCCAACACTTTTGCGAGTATTAGGGTCGTGATATGGCACAGCGTCGCTTCCATGGCTTCGGAATCGACGTGCACCAATGGACCAGAGGCACGACAGAACAAAGATGACCGCTAAGAACGTGACTACAGAGAAAACAGTATAGCCCACAGTCACACCGAGAGATGCGTCAGCGAGTTGAAGTCCCCTAAGCTGTTAGTTTTTAAAGTAGGATATATGAGTACACAACCCGCCATCGATGAGAACGAGCAGCCACAGAAGACGTATCTCCTACATATAATTGGCGTTGACTGGTTTGCGCTCACCTGCCGCAGATACGGAGCGACCAATATGGAGTGCGATACCAAGGGCCCAGTAACAGTAGGCCCAGAAAGAAGATGATGAAGCCGAGAATTTGGTGAGTGGTAGCAAAGTGTTGTATAGCTACATACTCACCGCTGGCAAGGATTCCCATTCCAAGTTCAGCAATCAGTAGCAGAAGATGCACCAAACTGGAGATGGGATGCAAAACTGGGAAGCTTGATAGCAGTCGACCGCTTTCCAATATTTTAAATCAAAGGGCGCCAGAACAAGTGCAGCAACCGCAAAAGTGATCCCGTGAGCAAGGCCGAGGTGATCGGAGTCGTTTTCGACGACACCATTGGCACTGTTGCTTCCATATGTGTTGACAAGTCAAGTGCCAGTGCTGATCGAGTTGTCAAATCTTGTCAGGACTCCTGTACCGCCATAGCCGGTAGCTCGAGTAGTGTTGAGCAGGAATCTTCGTATGCTGTATGCCTCTTGATAGCCGCGCCTTGCTTGTTGTCAGACAACGGCGTGGATGCAGGGCCCACAGCATACAGCATCGGCTGGCTCGTTGTGTAGCTGTTGAGTGAGCCTCCAGCCCAAGTGCGACAGTTGACATAGGTGCCGCTGGCAACAAGGTAGTCAATATACACAGTCGAGTCCCCATTTAGATGGACGCGGTAGTTGGAGTCATATTGTGGCTCTTAGTTTCCTGAAGCAATACGGGGACTGGCAGCGATGCCTGTATTCTTAGGTGGGAATTTAATAAACAGTGCTTCATGAACATACGCATTTCATCTGGCTACGTATGAGTAGTAGGTCGGCGCCGTCATATAAAAGCTGATGTCATTGCTGGTAGGAGGGAGGTTGATGGCGAGAGTTGATGGCGAGAGTCATTCCGAGCTGGGAGATGTGCAACTTTGATACAGCAGCAACCACAAGTTAGTATCATCAAGAGATCTTCTCTCGGGTTGCGATACTTACCTAGCGGAATGAGAGTCAAGAGACAGTTCATGTTGTCAAGATGTTAGTGTAATCACATATATCGTTGATGTGTCTCGATGTCAATCGAACTGATACAGCCTGTTGGCATTTAAATCATCCGGTTGAATGAATATCATCACTCTTAAGTAGTGTCTTTATTCATAATATTAAAGAACCGGCCATAAGGCATGATTGTAGAGTCCCAAAGTAGCCGCTATATTGATCTTAGCAGTTTCTGATAAGTTGATACTCGGTAGTTTACCCATCGGGAAATGTTCAAAGTCAGAGTGACACTGTCCATCAGTATATTTCTCAGAGTCATCTTCCCAAGGCACACCCAGTAAGGCTTATTATTATTGCTTCGCTCGGTCTTATATGAATACTGCAAGTTATTATATCCTTGTAGTTGAATGCAATATGAAGTACGCACTCAACGCAGGACTGCACTATGCAACTAATGCATTAATAATGTGTAGATGACACCCGCATAAATTTGTCGCATCCACCAGCATTGTTAATTTCCATCAAATTCCAGCCAGACAACCCTCCGAACATGGCATTCTGCCCGACAAAGACTGAAAGTTTCTAATCGACTGATGTTCCTTGGATTGCACCTTCAATCCCACTACAACGTCGCATGACACTGCCTTACAGACTTTTGTCTCAAAGTATCACGCTTCGACAAGTATCCAATCGAAAGCCCGGTTTTACATTTTCCTTTCTTTTTCTTTTCCACCCCATCTCCTGTTTTTATCCTTGCCTTCTTCGGTGGGAGTGCATTCGGTTACGAAGTATTTACAAATTTGGGTAGCAGCAAGCACATTCGTGACGATCTTTCAAGTGCATCATTGGCAAGATTGAGCACGTCAGTTTTGAAATGAACAATGTGCACTCCGTATGGGGAGCCATCTGCACGGAACCCCCACTCTATTGCAAAGTGTATTTTATGAGTATATTGCCCCCAAGTCGATAATGCACTTGTAATCGCTTGCAATCATTTCATTCAACTCTTGAAATCAAGTCAATAGAATGACCTTCTATAAACAACAAGCTGTCCAGACTACAGTAAGCTATCTTGTCTCTAAAAGGAATGTCGTCTGACAGCCAAGCAAAGCGCTTACGATAGGACTACCGTGAGCAGAGTGGTCGACAGAGAAGACAAGAGGAAGAAGGCTAATAGCATGGAAAAGGAAAAGTCCGGGTGCGACTATACTGAGTAGTTTCGGCAAATGAACGCTCTATGCAATTCGCAGGGCTCTAATCCCAGCGCAACGAAGCACAAATGCACCATCCCGTAAACGTCTTGCGACTTGCCGTTGGCAACGGAATACAACTACTTTCTTGTATTTTTCTGTATCCCGTCTGACCCAACTACATTCTCAGTGCTCATGCTGCGTCTCTTGTCTCCTATTCCACTCTGTCGACCTGCCTAATCGGGCTATATAGCGTGCCAATCATCCAACCAATTATTCCACTCGTCGACTGTCCGCGCAAGCACTTACACCAGATGCCCCCCCAGTATTTCAAGTATTTGAAGGGTGTGGTCTGGCCAGTCATGGACCCATCAGGACAACGACGGTGGCATTTACGTGCATCGTTCACGCGTGTAATGGCTAATATCCGTTAGATGCAGCCAACAGTTGATATAAAGCAAAACGATAAACGCAGACAAGGCAAAAAAAAGAAAGAAACAAAAAAAGACAAAACCGGCATGGCTTTGTTTTGTATTGCAAGCTTTAAGGATACGCTTTTGCTATCTTCAGTTTCAGTCTCCGAGGATTGTTAGTGGGCAGAATAAAGGACCATAACGCAGCTGACATGGGTCGGACAGGAGCTCCCAAGAGCTTCCAAGGCCTTCCAAGGGCTTGGCCGCCTCTAGTCTTGTCCAAGATCTGGGCGCGTCTTGAATACCACCCTACAGTGTTACTTGCCTGTATAAAATATCTTGGAGCGTTTATCTAGCCAGTATCTGACAGCATTCGTGCGGTATCTGAAATACTGTAGACTATGCACAACAAGATAACGGTTGTAAGATATATGATCCGCACGAGCATTAATCGACATACTTGACATGAGCCAACACCACTCTCGATTGCAGTCCAGTACTTTCATGTTGGTTGCACATTTATCTAGTTTCTTGAGTCTTGTCGATGCTTGTCCGTCTCAGCCCATTTGCTTGTCTTGCATCTATTATCGCTTCCATGCCACCCAAGACATTTCAATATGAACCTTCCTACTTTGTATTCTATCCCCGTTGTCAGCATTCGCCATCAAAAATAAAAGACGAAAAAGACGGCATCGTGTGCTCATCAAATTAACCGGACGACGACATTTGCACTCACACCGAAAAGGCAGCTCATATGACAGGTGTGGTAAGGACAGTGATCAATAAAAGATGATATTTGAAATACTGAAAGGAAGAATTAGGATAGTTGCAAGACTGAAGGTGCCCCCATCTACGGCTGCTTGTCTCATATGTTGTCTGCTGTTGATACTGCTGCAACGTTGATATGAGGATATCCGAGACCCCATTCAAGTACTTCGTATGTCTCTGGATGTGTTTCTGAAGCTGGGAGAGATACGCGGACATGCCGATCTTTTCCCATAATACCCAAATTTTCAGATGCCCTTGCCATGCCTGCATTTTCCTGTTCTTTCCATGTCTCTTCTCCTCCCACGTACAGAGTGAACCAATTCAAGTCTCTGATTTATCCTCGTCCCAACTACATATTACACTTGCTATTTCTTTCTCTTCATGCTCTCTTCGCTCCCTCTGGACCCCAAGTACCGTGATATGGGCCGATAGGGCTCCAACAAGCGTCCGAGACGACAAGGGAAGGCAAAGTAGCGGGTCAAAACTTCTTATATCGTCCAAAGAGGAAGGAGATTGTGCATACACGCTTGTCTCAACACATCACATCACAAGCGAGCGTGATTGCGAAGCTCGTAATACATAGTTTAGTGAGTAGTAAAATGCAATCGGGACGTGCTATAACCGGGAGCGAGTGACAGTTGCAGTAACCAAATAACGACCTTCGAATTTCGTTGACACACGTGGGATGTGGACTATATCCGGTGTTTGTACATTTTTCCGATGATTGTATTTGATTGCCGTTGATTTTTTATGATATGGTATGCCTAGATTGTATCACATGGGATCAACCTCTTGTCTGTCCGATAATGGAATGTGAGTAGATGGCCAAGCTTGGACGGGATGTAGTAGATGCAACCGCCCAGACTGTTATCAAAGTGTAGACGTGTCGTTGGTGCGTGTTCAATGTGTAGCTTGCAATTGCAGGGTATCAGAGAGCACAGAGCAGATGCAGCATGGTACCCGCCAGCACTACCCCGGCGACTGCAATAGACTGATCCGCATGAGATGAGGATAGCAATCACGACATTCACATTTGCTACTGGGATTTACGACAATTGAGTAAGTACACCTAGTGAGTATATAACAGATCAAAAAAAGTATAAAGAGTTGTCGTGTGCCTTGCCGATCATCCATGACACTTTCCCTCTTTTCTTTTCATCTCACCGATCGACATCTTCAAGCCATCTGTTCTATCTATTTGTTCTTTTTTGGGCACTACAAAAAAGCAACAAGATGGTCAAGCAAGTCGGAACTGCGTCTTCGGACGCCGGCAGCAACGATGTGTCGAGAGAAGCTACCAACAACCCTGCCATCACCACGGGCCTCGACAGCAAGTCGACCGGTCTCTTCACCCCTCAAGAGACCACCACGGAGAAGGGTCTAGGTGTCGAAACCGTGCCCGTCTCGACGTCGTCGAGCAGTGAGTTTGCCAACTATGCCAACGCCGACGGTACCTTTGACGACGATGTCGTTGTCCGCACGGGTGCTGATGCTGCTGCCCATCTGCTGCCTCTGCGTGACGACTTTGACCAGTCTGTGACTCTGCGCAGTCTGCTGCTGTCCACTATTCTGTGTGCCTTCCAGGCCGTCATGACCCAGATCTACCACTTCAAGCCCACCAGCGCCGCCATTTCCGGCACGTTTGTTGTGCTGATTGCCCACTTCCTCGGCCGCGGCTGGGCTGCTTTCCTGCCCCGCGGTGATCGCGCCGAGGCCAAGTGGCGCGAGCAAAACCCTGATGCTACCGAGGAGACCAAGCTCCCCATTCGTGTTCGCTTCCTCAAGACTCTGAACCACGGCCCCTGGTCCCTCAAGGAGCATGCTGTTTGTGCCATTACTGCCACCTCTGCTTCGAACGCCTCCGCTCCAAGCATGGTGTTTGCCGCTCAGGATCTGTTCTACGATCTGCCTCTATCGGGCACCACCATTATTCTAAGCACCATCTCCATTGGTCTGTTTGGTTACGGTCTTTGCGGTATCCTGCGCCCTATTGCTGTGTGGCACGTCGAGTCCGTCTACTGGGGCACTCTGCCTACAGTCAAGACTCTCCAGGGTCTGCACTGGCAGGAGGTTAAGAGCTCCAAGCCTCTGCGTGCTTTCTGGTACAGCTACGTTGGCATGTTCTTTTACGAGTTCCTGCCTGCCTACATGTGGCCATGGCTGAACAGTGTCTCCATCCCCTGCCTGGCAGCGATGAAGACTACGGGCAATAAGGCTAATATCCTAAGAAACCTCTTTGGTGGTTCCAACAACAACGAGGGTCTTGGTCTCTTCAACTTCTCCTTCGACTGGCAATACGTGAGTTTTTCTTAAAAAGGCCCGAGAGTGTGGTTTTCGAATGCTAACTATATAGCTCCAATCATACAGCACTTCGCTTCCCCTGACGCTGCAAGCCCACGCCACCGGTGGTTACTTGATCTGCTACGTGGCCATGCTTGCTATCTACTACGGCAACGCCTGGGGTTCCAGGGACCTGCCGTTCATGTCGACCTCTCTGCGCCAGAACAACGGCACTGTCTACCCGGTGTCCAAGGTTTTTGTCAAGGGTGTGCTGGATGAGGATGCCCTGTTCACATACGGCATTCCTCGCCTCACGGGCACTTTTGCCTTTGCCCTGTTCATGGCCAATGCCGCCATTGGCGCTCTGGTCACGCACTGTTTCCTGTTCTGGGGCAAGGATGTTGTTAAGGCCTTCAGAGACTCCAAGAACAACACGTACAGCGACCCTCACCACGCCCACATGGCCAAGCACTACCGCGAGGTTCCCTGGTACTGGTACGTCTCTATTCTCGTCTTCAGCTTTGTGCTCGGTATTATCGTTGTTGTCAAGGAGGACGTTACTCTGTCCGTCTGGGCCTACGTCGTCGCTCTGCTGTTGGGATGTTTCTTCGCACCCTTGAGTACTCTTCTTTACGCTCGTTTCGGTAACGGTATCGCGACAAACAACTTGTCCAAGATGGTTGGTGGCCTCGCCGTTCCCGGCCGCCCCATTGGTAACATGTACTTTGCTACCTGGTCGCACTCGGTCATCTCCAACACGGTCAACCTCAGTAACGACTTGAAGATGGGCGAGTACCTCAAGATTCCTCCCCGGACTATGTTCCTGACTCAGATTTACGGCACCATTCTTGGTGGTTTCATCAGCTACGGTGTCATGGTGTCCATTGTGACTGGCAACCGCGAGCTGCTCACCGATGGCAACGGTAACAGCGCATGGAGTGGTGCCACTATCCAGGCCTACAACTCCAACGCCGCATCCTGGGCCTTGGCTCGCTACCTGTACAAGACTGGCGCGACCTATGAGCTGGTCCCGCTTGGCATGGTTGTCGGTTCCGGCCTCGTTGCCATCCACTGGACTTTCAGTAGATTTTTTCCCACCATCCGCGGCTTTAACTTGAGAGACCTCAACATGCCCCAGCTGATCCAATACTCCGGTTTCATTCCCTACAACGCCTCGCAAACGTGTGTTATCTGGAGCTCGATCCTGGCCGGTTTCTTTTGCCAGTTCTATCTGCGCAACTACAAGCCTCGGATTTTCAAGAACTACCTGTACCTGGTGACGGGTGCTTTCGACGGTGCCTCTCTGTCGGTGCTGTTCATTCTGTCCTTTGCTGTCTTCGGTGCTGGTGGTCGCACGGTCCCTTTCCCTAAGTGGTGGGGCAACAACGCTGACGGTTACTACGACCAGTGCCCTACCGGCTCGTAGTTGGTGATGAATGGGTGGTGAATCTAGAGTGACGATCATGTGAATAGGAAATAATTTGGACTGTCAATTAGTTGTATGTATATACATAATAATACCCTACTATATCACATAAGCTTTTGTGTCTGTAATGTCATCAAAGAGCCAGTCGCCCAATACCATCCATGCCCTAATGTTCATTTTATTTATCGCCACCATCATGTAGCTATAGCTCCAAAAGTACCTCAAAATGCTATTTGAGGCGTGACAACTGTGATGCCTTTGTTTGAAAATGCTTCTTTCATGCGATTCTATACAGCTACCCCGACAGAGCAGAAACAGAAAGTCTTATGTCTTCCAAGTTGTCCATATTCATTGGCTTTCCTGCATCTGGAAAGCTCTCGGCAGTCTTTGTCATGGTCCACTCCGACTTACAATGACGTCCACAAAGCCTGCCTCCTACATTAGACCGGCAAAGGTCGCAGCATGGATGGCCAGCGGGTATTCGACGCTGTCCATCTTGCTCTTGGGATGGAAGTTGCGCGACACAGGTCCGACATCTTCGTAATCAGTCAGTGCTGCCTAGTAACCCGACTTAAGACTGCCAAAAAGCGTCTTGAAGAGTGTGCTGTGGTCCTCAACGTGGTGCAGGACGAGGTGACTGATGGCAAGATCAAACTTGCAGCGTGCTGATGAGTCATCACTTGTTGCACCAAGCTCCGCAGGCAGTGCCGGGTCATCAGGGTCTTCAAGCATAATACATAATGGCTGTACTCGGTCCTTTACAGACAACCACTCGTCGCGCGACAGTTTTTCCGCCAGTGCATCAATCATGCCCTCAGCGGCGTCGATGGTGACAATGCTATGCACATACGGTGCTAGACGCAGGGTCAGAAGACCTGTACCACAGCCAATCCCGAGCACTTCTAGGCCTTCAGTAAAGGCAGTCCCCATCCGCCTTTATTTTATTGAGATGAGGTCTGTCCTTGAGAATGGCCTCAAGAGCATTCTCTGAAGCCTGGTGGACGTCGGGGTTGCTGTCCCAGGCGGCCGCCATGGCATTGAAGCGCTCGTTTCCAGCTGACAACTTCCCTCATTTTTTTATAATACCTGTATAAAATCATGATAAAGTTATGTGTGATGAAGCAGCTTATCTCGACCTTTTGATGTAGCTCAAGACAGCTCAAAGCTCCGAGATCTGCTACGATGCGGGGGGTAGGTAGTAGGAGCTTCCTTCGCCTCACAATCGGGACCCACTCTTAAGGCCGACGGCTTACACGCGACATCAACAAGCACAGTCACGAGTCGGGAAAGAGACTATATATAGTATGTGCGATAATATCGAAGCTGTTGGTTGTTTGGTTTCAAGATTCAAACCTTTGTTTTGAAACGCCACCAAAAGAGTACATCGTGATATTTGTCGTCATTTTGTTGGCCTGAGACGTACTTGTCACTAGAACAAGCCCACTGAACGTGCATAACCTTTTTGAGATTCGTGGCGTGGCGTTTCAAGTACGCAGTCTGTTGGGAATAAACAAGGATGGACTTCTGCGTGTCTTTGAATACCTTGCCTTTGGTTGTGCTTAGGTTTGGGGTTCTGAAAGTCTTGAAAATTGTCAACTTCTGCGTGAGTTTTACTTCTGCTCTATTTTCTCCGATCCCCTCATTTGTTTTGTTATCTTTTTGTTTCATTATCTTTGACAACTCTGCAAATATCAACAGTCATCGAAGTCGTTAAATTTATCAAATACACCAAACATCATCAGACCCGTTATCATGGTGTCCTTGGCATATATCGGCGCTGTCGCCGTCTACTTCTTGGTCCTTTACCCATACATCATCCAGTTTGTCAGCTGGGCTGTCTGGGCCATTGAGGGTCTCCCACCACCGTCCTACCAGAACGATTTCAAAGCAGGCCGACTTGTACCCAGCTCCTCCCCCTATGAAGCCCCCCATGACGCCAGAGCTCGGATGCGTGAGGAAGTGCGCCGTATGGCCAAGGATCGGGCTGGCGAGGAGAAGGAGAAGGATGCTGTCAAGGACTGCCCGCTCACGCGCAGCAAATCTTGGCTCAAGGGTCAGTACAGCAACATGCGCCGCACTCGGCTCGACAAGATCATGGGCGATGTGAAGGCTGCCGAAGAAGGCCAATCAGCCTTAATGGAAGAGATCAGCCTTGCCGACATGGACGAGGTCGCCGCTAGAACCTATTATCCCACTCCCAGCGTCAAGGGCAAGGAAAGAGCATATAGTCCTCCCCGTTCGTTCTCGGCCAAGCCCAAGGTCGCACAGCGTTCTCACGGCGTTGGATTTGCCGTATACATGCGCATTCTCGCCGGACATATTTTCTTTCACGCCATCTTCTGCGCGCTGCCATTTTGGTTCAAATTTATGAACTATCCTTTCACGCAGCAGATGATGCTGCCGTTCAACATGCATGATCAGGACTGATGTTCTTCGTGGCAAAATCCTTACTTGTGGTTTCTATATGTTCTCATGATTGGATTTGTTTAGGCTTATGCGGCGTTCAGGATACCCAAGATTTGCAGCTACTTCCGATACGCTTCTATGTTGTACTTTATATATTAGTCAGCCAATTATGCTATTAATCTACCCGGACATAGTGCGCAATACCATAATAGATCATGTTTGTCATACATATTAGTACCAGTCATCACGTCTAATAGAAGACCAAAGCCCGAATCTCAATGCTCTGCCGGCCCTTGGCGTCGTGTGGTGTCGCTGGGTCTTTGAAAGCGGTGTGTGGCGTATATGCTGCGACACCAGGGCGGCCATTCGGGTGCACCTCGCTTCGTGAATCAAAGCACTTGATAAACAGAGCTTCTTCGGGGGTCATATCCTTGACGTAGTATAGCTTGTGCTTCTCGTTAGGGACAACGGTAAACGTCTCGCCTGCAATTGTCAGCATGTTTCAGTAGGACTTGGTATGAAAGTCGGAACTAACCTGCAGCAGTGTATCCTTCAGTCGACTTAGCTTTCGCGGGATCAGGCCGCACTTCTTTGCCTCGATCATCATCATCACCAGCGGCCTTCGCCGGGTGGTTAGGATACAGAAGATCAACCTTGACTAGGTCCTTTGGCTCTGTACTGCGGTAGTCGATGAAAGCCAGTGGATGGTCTACAGCTGCATATCCAATTGGGCGCCACACATTGATGATTTGGTAGCGTCCTCGCAAAAGAGACTCTAGCTCTTCGGGGTCTGTGCTTGCATGCCGCCGCACACGAGCCTCTGCCGCTTTGGGTGTCTGGTCGACGTGCACCTGCTGAACAGGTTGGCGCGGTGCTAGTGGATTGCGCCGACGGATGGTGTGATCAAAGATGACAACCTTTTTGACTGGTTCATCGGGTGTAGAGAGCTCGGAACGGATAAGGCTCTCGACTTCATCATAGTAGCTACCGCGCACGGCTGCGTCGTCGACGAACTCTTTTTCGGTGGCCGGGCTATAGTACAGATTGAAGCCCGAGGTATCGACGCCGATGGATTCCTTTGGCAGATCGCGTACATTTGCCACTGGAAGGGTCAGCTCCTTGCGGTCAAAGGACGTCACGTCCGCGTCGACCTTGGACCACGGCTTGATAAACGTCACGTCGCTGTCGACGATTGTCGCCGGGTCGCCGTAGCGAAATGTTCCTGTCGTCGCCATTTTAATGTATGAGTATGCGTGCTCGATAGTTTTAATCTGATCGTCTTTGATGTCGAAATATGAGAAAATATGAAAGTTTATGAGGCTGCGATCATCAATTAAGTACGCCCCATCGATGTCGCAATACCCCGTATGAGATCACCGTTGCCATCTTTTCGCCTTTTCGTAGCTTGATTATTAATTTTAAGCTTAACACCCATCTGTGGCTGCAACCCTCCAGAAGACTCCACGCTATTGCTTATATGGAAATATTTGGTGACGCGGGTTATCTGTTATCCCTCAGTTGTAGTTCACGTGCGGAGTCATCTGTTGAATCGATGATCCAGAACTGCGTTTCGAGGAATATAAGCACAGTCGCTTTCCGGCTGAGGTATATTTTTTCTGCTTTTTTCTGCAGTGGTTAGTTACTGTTCTCAATATATCGATTATTTTCAGGTATCTGATGTGCGCAACATTAATGGCTGGTGAGAACGTCGGCGATTCAATAATAGCATAATAAATGTCCAGAGATGTGTGTTCATCAAAGCACGAGATGACTAATATCAAAACTATTAGCCACCAGGTGCAGCATTATATACGAGTTAAGCAGCTATTATCCCGAAGAAATCAGAACTCAGACAACTTATTTAGGCACGGGTGTGTCGGCCCTTTAGTATACAGGCGCCAAAAGCTGGGACAGTAAATCATCACCAAAAGTAAAGCTTCTTAATTATCATTTAATAGTCCTCGATAATCATAAATAAGGTGTAAGGTAAAACACTTAGTACCTTCTGACAAACTCTAAACTTAATACATAACTAAATATCTAACGCATAAAGCACGTTATCAGCCTTCGTCATATATTAAAAGTAGCTCAATCTTATTCATAATCACCGCAATCCTTCCTAGTATCCTCGCATCGCATTAATTCTAAAAGTCTCATAAACTGCCTCCAAAGAACCACGCAATGTCGATCCTTCCTCCCGCCGAGAAGCTGCCGCTGGCACTTTGCAAGAATAGTAAGTCCATTGATTCAGTACAGTGACTCTGCGCTTTGCTAACATAGCAATAATAGTCCGCAATAAGTAGGAGGCCAACAAGGCCAGCCACGAAGAGAGGCTGCCCAAGGTTCTCGGAATTCGGTAGACCATCGACATTAACCCTCTTGTCTTTTTCCCATATGGCACCTCCGACTATGCCACCGAGAACCTTGGTACCCTGATCAGCGGCTATGTCAACAGTGCCGTCTTCCAACTTGACGGCTTCAAGGACGCCTACGTGCTGATGGCGTCGCTGATCTGAACCGCATCGCCAAGGAGCACGTTCTTACCATGCAGGCTGGTGTTCGCACCGGTGCCGACTTGACCAATTACTGCTTGTCAATCATCGACAACGGCTAGCTTGCCATTGTGTTTAACCCCAAACAACCCAGCACCAACGACTCCTCTGCCTGCCTTTTCGCCAACATCCTTATGGCTCTAAGCGAAGCTCCTTCCGTTCATGGTGACGACGCTGATGCTCTGTCCTTTGCTGCCAAGACTGGTGTGCGTAAGAACTTTGATTCCAGATTTGGCGAGCTGCAGGCCAAGATAGGTGCCTGTCGGTATTCCCGTCATCAAGCTGGTTCCCAACCTAAAAACAGTTTTTTGCGCAGCTCAAGAAGGAGTCTGCTCGCCAAGGCAACAAGCTGTGCAAGAATTGGGAGGAGCAGTTTAGCAGTATTATATACCAGTATACATGGTAGCAGATCACGGAGGAAGCAAGTAGCCTTTGGCCTTGTTTACATTGGCGAGCTATATATATTCTTATGAAGGGCTTCGTTAAAAAAAAAGAAGAAAAAAAAAGAAGCAAAAGGCATCTACAGCCAGACGCTGAACCACCGAGCGGCCTGCAAAAAAGCCTCCTCCTTGGCAAACTTCTGCCGAGGGTCTGTCAGGTTGGCACGCACGCCAAATCCGTGGTCCGTTCCGCCGTAGACGGCAAAGCTGTACTCGTTGCCAGAGTTCTGCAGCAGGGTTGTGATCTCTGTACGACGTTCCACCGACATCACCGCGTCCGTCTCGGCAGCAGCGACACTAGCAGGCGCCTTGGCATCACTGATATCGTCGTCTGATAGCAGACTGGGGTGGGCAGCAAAGACGGCATCGACAGGGTCGAAATCAGTGGTATTGCCGAGCGTGCCGGCGGCACGAAAGGCGTAGCGGCCGCCGTAGCAGTAGCCAGTAGCGCCAATGCGCTGGATGCCGAGGCTTTTAATGTAAGACAGGGCTGCGGCGACAATGGGGTCGGTGACATTAGGGCCGTGCTGGGCAACAAAGGTCGTGGTGTTGAAACCAGGCACGTTTATGTCACCAGTAGCTGGGGTGCCGTCAAATAGGTCGGGGGCGACAGTCAGGAAACCGGCGCGCGCAAACGAGTCGGCAAGAAGCTTGTTTTGGACGAGCTGAATGCCGAAGACGTCGGTCAAGTAAAGGACCGCCTTTGTGGGCCTAGTGTATCCCCGTGGCTTTGTGATGTATAGGTTGTAGCCGTTGTGAACCTCTTCGGTGCCGACGGGTGTACCGTCATGAACAACGAGCGAGGAGAGGCCAGCCAGAGGGTACGATGGGGCACCGTAGGCGCAGACAGTGGCAGCAGAGGCGGCGAGGAGAATGGATATCGGCAGCATTTTGGCGGTATGGGTACAGGCAAGCGCAGTTACCAAAGACATAGACAATCAGCATTTCAGCAGAACTGCGGGATTGGTGATATTTATTATTGTTGTCCTCCCACGTTGAGTGATTGCTAAATCCACGCTCGGCACCGCTCAGTACAGATCGGGACCGAAAAGGATAATCAAAGATCTGCGGAAAACAGCCAAGACTTGCACCATTCTGCCTGTCACCTCGTGTTGCCGTACAGCACGGATAAACATCACAAACAATGACAAATCAAGCAGTTCATATGAGAGTCTGTCAAAAACAAATCTGACAGGTAAATACTTCGTACGGAGGAAACAAAGAGTGAAAGTAGTGCAAGGAACATTGGTGTATCTGATTAATTATATCTTGGCTGCAGGCACGTCTTGGCTGTGAGCCAATCTAAAGTGTCCCATCAGATCCCAAATACGGCATCGCTCAGATCGTTCTCCGCATTTACTATTGCAACGAGGCCTCACTGTGTAACCGAATGTTCCGTTAAGTGACCGGTTGCGTCGTCGGCAGGGCACTCAACATATTCAAGTAACTCGTGGTCTCCAGAAGCAACATTAAAATATCCAAAATAAATGCGAATTGCTACGCAAAAGTGTTTGTATGGTATTATCCAAAGATTATCATGGCAATAATCAAAATACATAGGAGTGAGTCTGCACACTGCATTGCTTTTCTCCTTGTCCTTATCCTCCGTCTATATGTGTGTCGTGTGTGCCTTGCTATATGCTGAAATAAATTTAAGTAGATAAATAGAATCAACAGGGTATAAGTTCAAACGTTTTAGGTGTACTGCACTTAAATGTCAAATATGGTCGACATATTCGCGCTTGAGTATCTCGACTTCACCTGCCTCGCTCGTCCGGCGGTGTTCTACCATCCATTGGCTCTGACCGGTATCGTCGGGCCCAGCCATGACGTACGATACGCTCTCGGCTGATCCCTTGTGCCGGTGGCCCTTACCCTTATTGCGGCTGGTTGACACCGATGGTAAATGCGGCGGCATGCCGGTAGTGGGTGATGTGAGGGTCGATTGCTCCGCGTTTCCACTCTTTTGTTCGAGAGCAAGAATTCGTTGTTGCATTTTCTCATTCTCGCGCTGAATCTTTTCGTTCTCCAGCTCCTTGAGCTGTAGTTGATACTGGAGATCCTGGATCTGCTGCTCACTGTTGCTGCTGTTCTGTCTGTTGTGCTTGGCATTGAGGCTGCCCGTCACCGGACTGCGCATCCACAAAACTGATCCCGAAGCTGAACTGCGGCCGCTAAGGGCACTTGCTGGAAGAAGATCATTCGTGGTTGAGGATGGTTCCCGGAGTCCACCTGCAGCAAATCCCTCACCCTCCTCTTCCAATACGGGCGTACAGCTGCTCGTGACGCTGTTTATCATACCGGCTGGAATCGGTGACATAGGCAGCGACTGTGGGATCGGGGGCACAGGTGGGATGGCTTCTCCGATGCTGGTGATTGCTTGCAGGTTTGTCAAGGTAGGGCTTCCACAATCGCTGCCACCCTCGGAGTGATTATAGTCACTGCTTCCAGCACCGCGTGAACGCTGGCTGGTGACTGAGTTCATGCGGTGGTGGTGCTGGTAATGAGACGCCGGCAACGCGTACTGTTTCTGCAGCAGCTGGAGTTGAGCGGGCGTCAGGCGTTGGTCATAGGGTGACGAAGCATTCTCGCGGTCCCCCCGGTCCCGGTCAAAGCCCAAGGCCGAGGCCGAGGCTGATGCTGGGGCCGAGCCAGGAATTGACATGCCGCCGGGCGGGACAAGCATAGGGCTACCTTCACGTGAGCTCACTTGGCTACCACCGCCACCAAAAGTCTTGCTTCGCAGACGTAACAGAGCCGAAAGACTCATATCGTTATCATCAGCAGTAAGAGCAAGTTGGGCCAGGCCGGGTGACCGCAGCTCGGCGCTGCTCCCATATGGCGGCAAAGCAAGAGACATGACACTGTTCCTGTTGGAGTACTCTGACCGCTCCGTAATAGGAGTGAGATTGGGCTCCCGCGATACGACCCGGCCGGAGATACTTCGTCCAATGGCTTCTGGAATAAAGTACCCACCGTGGGCATACTGGAGCGTCTCCTTGGTACTTGGACCCTGGTTGGTAGGGGCCGAGTAGAAGTTGAACTCTTGACCATAGAACCCATCCATATCGTTAGCCAGGGCTTCGGCATTGGCTTCAGCGATAATATCGTCGTCAAAGTCGTAGTCGTCCATGTCTTCAAGATAATCATCCTCCTCGAAATTGTGTTGGTACTCCTCCTCGAGGTGACTTGTAAAGGCATAGGCCAGATGAGACTGGGCAGTATTATCAGCCTGCGGCTCGTCCGAGACGGCTCCCGCGACACCGGGAGCTGTGACCGGTACTGATGAAGCGGCAGATGCCTTGATAGCACTTTCCCCAGCTCCAAAGCTAAGGCCGAGACCGACTGCAGTCTGAAGAAGAATGTCCTGTTCAATGACGGGAGGTGAAGTGATATGCTGCGGGGAAGCACGGCCGCCCAAAAAGTCCGAGGCACCCGATTCCGAGTCCCGGCGGAACTTGCCCTGGGCCGCAGCTTTGAATGTGGCCTCAGACAGTGCTGCCTGGTATGCAGCAACACGCTCGGCGTCTGTCAAGATTGGCGGCAGTTGACGGCGAAGCGACGTCGACGTATCTTCAGGCTTGCGTGCCTGGGCAAACTGCGATATGCTCATAGACGTGTACGCCGTTGACTCTTCTGCAAACTGCGACTGTTCAGAGATACCAGAAGACGGAACCTCTGGCTCCCGTCTAAAACCGCTTGCCGCTGACTCTACTGCAGCAGCCATCGCATTGCGCTGTGCGGCCTGTGCTGCTGCAAATACGCCAGGAAGTGGCCGGCCATATTGGTCTGTATCTGGGAGATCAAACAAATTCTCATCGAACGGTGCAGAATTGTCGGGTGCACCAAAATCAAGCTCATCAGCGAGACCTTGGTCAAAGTACAACTCGTCATCTCTGGTTTGGGCTGGCTGCACAGCAGCAGGCACGGTCTGCCCAGCTTGTGTTGGCTGCTCTGCATGGTGTTGGAAAGGGTCTGGCACATGCTGGACAGTAACGGTGGGCTCGTCATAGTCAGACTCCGCTTCGTAGTCATTGAGGTTTTCCGTAGCACTGTAATCATCGTATACTCCTGAGCTAGCATTATCCTGCCATGACATGTGTTGTATTCCAAGCCCACCCACATCGGCATTCTCTGCTGATGAAACGGAGCTACGGTGGCTTTCCGTCGCTGCATTGAGTAAACCAGGGTCCATTGGCGATAATGACTTGGTCGAGGGCGGGTTGAGGTCAGGCGTGGTATCCTTGGTCATGGCAAAACCAATCACACGGCCAATGGCATCACGCGGTGTCGCAAGTATGCCGGCACTAGTGGGAGTGACAAGAGACGATGCCGGATTTGACCTCTGGAAGACAAACCCAGCAAAATTCTCCTGGTCATTGTTGGGGTCTAGACCTTCCGGGTCGTCATCTTCGATCTCGATACCCACGGCCGGCGTGGCTTCCAGGGTTCGGTCTGCGACAGCATCTTCGTACTCGCTCTTGTATGCGTCGTCTTTGTCGTTCACATTTTCATTAACACCGCTGATAGTTTCGACAGCTGCAACCGAAGTCGGGTTCAAAAAGTCCTGGTCACCGAGACCGACATGCGGCGTGTCACTATCGCCATACAGGTGGTAGTCATCCTCTTCAAAATCTGCATTTACGCCAGGGATCCGCTCCTCGTAGTCGTCATCCTCGTCCATCATAGCTTCGTAATCAAAGTCTTCCTCGTCAGAATCGTAGTAGCGAGAGTCGCGAGTATCGGTGTTAGTCGCCTTCATCTCGGCTTGTTTTTGGCGGTGGCGCTCTTCCAGCACCTTCTCCTCGCTAGACCCGACCATGAAGCTGAAACGGGACGATGTGCTCTTCATATGCTTAGGCAGAGCGGACACGATGGATCCAGGAGTTGTGACCGATGTAGACGGCTGGCCACCGGCATTCGAATTCGGCGACAGATCAGATATGGAGACATTGCGTGACCGGGTCGTGACAGTTGATGGTGATGACTTGAGAATTGACGAAACGTCGGTCGAGGCGGCACGTGAGTGGGTAGATATCGAGGGCGCCTGCATAGATGTTGTTTGTGCTAGAACCGGGTCGGCTGCTTGGCCGAGGCCTTCCCCAGTTCCATCAGTATGTCGAGATGGGCTCTCCATCGAAGGCTTCTCTGCCGCTTTGTCATCGAATGAGATTGTGTCATTCTCCTGCAGTGTCTGAAGTGCACCTTGTGATAGTGTACGCATGGGCCCTGTACGTACATCCGCCGCAGAGGGTTTTGGCAAAGGAGCCACGTAGCTGTGTGTTGCATTTACATTTACACTTGAGTCTGGTGTGACAGCCGAGCTCGTACTCGCGGTGGCTAGGTACGGGGATGACGTTGTTTGCGGTACAGCCTGAGTCAAGACTGCGGAACCATCATCGCTGGGCCTCGATTGCGGACCATGCAAAGCCCCGTCGGAGGCATCTGAAGATCGTGGGCGCAGGGATGGGATAGGCGAAGGTGCGGGAGGCTGTCGGGTTGGTGCAGCGGTTTTAGTAATGGTGGTGAGACCTGCGGAGTTGGCGACAGCGGCGGCGGCTGCTGCTGCTGCTGTCGACACGGGTCCAGGAGGCTCGTTGGTAACGATGCGGGGTTGTCGAGGTGCGCTAAAGTCGTGTACCCGTGTGCCGCGAAATGGGACATACACGGGACTGTCACTGTCGGTTTTCGAAGCCGCCCATGAGGCTGTTTCCGGGGTGCTGGCAGTTGTCTTGCGGCGGCCGAGTAGCGAAGACACGGGGTTTTTCAGAAAAGGCCTGCTTTTCTTGGTCCGCGCATTTGCTGCGACAGCTGCTGTTGCTGCACTGCTATTGACATGGCTAGTTGCCGCTGCAGCAGTGTTGTTGTTGTGGTAAACATCGTTGGCGGCATTGACCGCCGAAGCTGCAGCTGCCGCCGCCGCTGATGACTGGAGATCCGTAGGGGTGACAAATGACGTAGCAGACCTGCTGCCGGACCGCGCATCCTTGCCTTGGGTGCCGCCAATGGTCGGTGATTGATGCTGCCGTGACGTCAGACTTGTGTTGATTGGTGGCGGTGGAGCTTTCTGTCGAGACATGCGCCGTTCGGACGTGCTATAGGAGGCAGGGGACGTTGTTGCTGCCGGTGTTGGTGATGTTGTAGATGCCGAGTATGTTGAGCTTGTCGGGCGCTTTGCTGCTGTTGCTGCACTAGCTGCCGTGGCTGCCGCTGCTGCTACCGCCGCTGCTGCAGACAGATCTTGCGGCCCGGAACGCCGCAGGTTGAGGTTCGCCAGAGCCAGGCCGCCAATAAAGGCCGGCTCATTGGACTGTACCTGTGGAGACTCGTGTGGTGGCTGTGGTGATGCTACCTTTGTCGAGGATGGGCGGCGCGTATCGAGGGATGAGGAGGGTGCAGAGTAGGGCAGTCGTGACTGGGTGGCATCTGTAGGTTTCGGGTTGCCCTTGGTGAGGTCGTACTTCGTTTCAGAGGGGACTGTCAAAACGGACATTCGGGAGATGGGTGGAAGAGAGGGTGGCATGCTGGATGACGGAGCTGCCGGGGATGTCGAGGAAATAGCAGATGCCATAGATGTTGTGGATGTCGCAGAGGCGAGGGTATCTTTCGATGTAGCTGAAAGCGGAGCTGCCAATGGCATATTGTAGGCGTTATTGCTGCTCGAGACGGGTTGTTGTGTCACGATGGCGTGCTTTTCGTGGACAGCAGCAGCTGGCTCCCATGCGGTTGAGCTGTCGATTGCAGGCGGGACTGGAGATGTCGGGGTCGAGGTCGACGGCCCTCGTCGATGGTGGAAACGAGAAAACATGGCGGGGCGAAGGTGTGGTGAAGACGATTAAAGATCTGCTCTAGAACAAAGCTAGAAGGGGAAAAGCTAAGGTAAAAAGCAAGACGCAATCTCGCAATACTAGACTGGAATATCGAATAACTCGTTTCTGAGTAATCAGCCGATCCAGACAGCAGGAAAATGATAAGAGAATGGGACGTGGAAAAGGGATGATGCTTAAAATGGAAAAGAAGATAGGCCAGACAGACAAGACAGACCTGCCAAGACAGAAATAGCACTGGAACGGCGACAAAAGCTATTACGCGCTGTCTGTTGGTGCTTTTAAGAGTGCACGCCTGCGCGGTGCAGCTTCTGGGGTTGATGGTGACGAGCCAGACTGTGCTTTGCTGAGAAGGGCACGTATTGGAGGTAAGACAACGTGAGATGTTGGAGCTAAGAAACAGCAAGGTAAAAAGGTGGGCTGCCCACCTTTCCTGTTCTGTTGTTGCCTTAGCAATTTGTGGAAATAGTAATGTTGAAGACGAAAGCGCGATGCATCACCAGTCGCGCCTTCTCCTGTGGGTAGAAGCATCAACTTTGCCAAACGTAAACGGAAGGAGTCAATCTCTAGATAGAAGGAGTGAAGATGATACTGAGAAAACAAAAAGGGACACCTGGCGCTCCATATGAGTTACAGCAAGTCCAAAAATAAATGACACGGACGTGCCTTCCTCGTAAAGAAACGTCGTAATAACTCGTTCCTTCCTCCAAAATAAGAAAAAATCACGTTTACTTGTCCCCAACGTGGCGTCGCATTGGGCGGTCCATCAAACCCGCTGTTTGACAGTCTTTACGGGCTCGTTAGCGCATGCCAGAGATGGTTATGATCCTGGAGCAAGCATAGAGAGAGTGGGCCTCTGAACGAATAGCGAATAGGTGATCGACATGCTAAACGGGAAGGAGCATCTTTAGTGGACGAAAGCTCACCTCCTCTTTTCCTCTCTAATCACCACACAAATAAACGGCAGGGCAATATAGCCAATAAGGCAGATAGAGAAATGAGCAAGCTTCATACTTCAGCTTGCGAGACCAATAGTAATAATATCACGACGTGTTATTCTTGCTCAAGTGTGCGAGTTTGGCCTGCAGGCGAGACAGTGATCCGAACAAGTCAGCGCAGGAGGTAAATGGCCTCAGAGGTGCAACAAGCAAGCAGTCGAGGACAAGAAGTCGGTAGCTTTATCAGACCGGCAGCCCTCTTTGAGACGTATTTAGTGAAATATATCAATCAACGACCCCAGGTGATCATTACACGACTGAGACGTTCTCCAGACTCCAGTTTATCATGGCGGGGATGTGATCCAAAGCTGGGATATGTGTCTATTCTTGGCGTGGCACAAGTAGAAAGCACAAAGCATCAAACCGGAAAAGACACAGGGCCAGCATGGGTGTGAGCTCACTTGATCTATCTTGCAGTTTCTGTGATCCAGTGTGGTCTAGCCTGATCACCAGGGCGTCTCGGCCAGTGGGTAGTAGACGTGGCCCTATCTTATGGAGCAGACAGATGAGACAGCGATTGGGGCGCGTCACTTTGATACGTCATTTAAGCGTGTCAAAGGTATGCGCAAGACGTGTCGATGATTTTCAAGCCAGGTCAGAGAAATCTACATTTCTTCTCGAAGATTGATTATGTCAGATATCGGCACTTTGAGGGCATCTCGAAATGGAAGGGACTAGCCACGTATCAGCCGGGTCAGCGACTGCTCTTACCTGTCGCGCCGCTTCAAGTAAACAGTCTTCAGGACATATTCAGCACCTTTCAACCTCAGCCTACCGACAATCCTAGAATTATTCACTATCAGCATTATTATCTTCAACCTATCCTCATTACTCTTATCCGTTACCTAAACTCTGCAATGGGTGGTCATCACTCCGTAGCTCAAAAGTCTGTCGAGTGGAAGCTGCGTCATGCCCGCAATAAACCTCCGAATGACCAGACCCTGAGGCATCTGGACAGAGTCTTTGCCGAGAACCCTGACAGCGTGTACGACGGCATCTACAATGTGGTCCGCAAGCCTGGTGTTGAGCCCCGTCGCCGCGGCCGAGATTCCAAAAAGCGCTGTGACCAGGCTCGTGAGTCAGTCCGACTAGCTCTGCAAGCCTCGCATGGCCATCTTGTGGGCAGCTCGGATGCCAAAAATGGTGCTGCCAATGCGGACGTCACGGAGCAAGACGCCGAGAACCCAGTATAGGTCAACTGTGTGGGCATGCAGCCGAGCTCGCCACTGGTGATTGTGAAGCCCGAGTCTCTGCAGCAGCTAGTCGCCATTGTCGCCGACGCTCATAGTCTTCATCAGCGCGTGCGTGCCATTGGATCAGGCCACTCCTTTTCCGACATTACCTACTCAACCAACGCTGTTCTGGTGGACATGACGCTGCTCAAGCGCGTGGCCATGATGGACAATGGCGAGAAGGGCATTGTTGGCTTCACCAAGCCCTTGGAATCGACCGAGCCTTTGGCAAGCAATCCTCGGAAACATCCCCAGCAGCCGCACAATGCATCCACCTCGACCGATCTCCTCATCAGCATTGATGCTGAACCGACCGAGGACGAGCCGCCAACAGTCAATCGTAGCCGCAAGCTTGCACGTGTGCAGGCCGGTGTCACTATCCGCGAGCTCAATGACGAACTGGACAACCGCGGTTTGGCACTCATCAACATGGGCGCCTTTGATGGCCAAACACTTGCCGGTGTCATGTCCACTGGCACGCACGGGTCTGGAATCGCGTACGGTCCATTGGCCTCTTTTGTGCGTGCCATTGTCCTCGTGTCGGAGACGGGGACCGTCTACCAGATCGAACCGGCATCAGCCAATGTCGGCAAAGGTCCCTTGAGCAAGGCTGCCTCGTTCCCGCAAAAGGTGGATGGTCTCCCCATAGTCCTGAAACAGAATGATGACTGGTTCCGCACAGCTCTTGTGGCCATGGGCTGTGTGGGTGTGATCTATAGCTACGTGATTGAGGTGACAGAGGCGTTCAACATCCAGGAGCTGCGGTCGGCTACCAAATAGGACGACGTACGCAAGCAGCTGCTTCCTGAATTGTGGGCTCCCGTTGCGCCAGCCGTAGCCGGTGCTGACCACTTTGAGCTCGTGCTGAACCCCTACACCCGTTGGTCTCACAACTCGTGTGTCCGTGTTGAGCGCAATCACGTCACGCACAACACCAAACCGTCAGGAGCACGAAAGGACTGGCTGAGTACACTGCTGGAGCAATTTGGTATCCATTCAATTCCACGGATGATTGGAGTGCTTAACCGATTCCCGACTGTTACGCCTATCGCCGTGAACCGGGCCATCAGTTCGCTGGTGGAGAGCGGGCCCTACACGGACAAGAGCTTCCGCGTCTTAAACTTGGGACCAGCCAACTCAATCAAGGGCATGGCCATGGAACTGCATTGCGACGCCAGTCAGTGCGTTCCCGTGATCGACAAGCTGCTAGATGTGTTCAACGACGAAGCCGAAAACCACGAATACTACATGGCCGGGCCACTGGGTATCCGATTCATTGCCGAATCCGATGCCTTTCTGGCGCCCGAGGCCGGTCGCATGACATGCGCCATTGAGCTTGACATGCTCGTTGGTGTCGAGACGGGTCTGAAGCTAGCCCAGGCAATCAAGGAGCAGATATGTACTGACCGGTTCGACTCGCCCCGGATTCACTGGGGTCTAGACTTGGACTTTGTCAATGAAGACGACATCCGATCGTGGTACCCGGATTTTGAGTCGTGGTTTGCCGTGTACCGGCAACTAAATTCTACAGGCATGTTCAACAACAAGTTTACCCGGCGCATGGGAATCAGTGTTCCTACCTAGAGTAATTTTATACTTTCATAGGTTAATTTCAGTTTTTTTATCCTTATAAGTGTATGTTTTGTCCAACGCATGCTATGTTATCCAAGCTGCGAATAATAAAACAGTGAGTTTGTTTATTAAAACTAAGAACAGTACTGGTGAATAATTTAATTTAGCCCTGCCTACAGGTAAAAATATAAATAGAAAATAAAATAAAGAATAAAAAACCTTGGAAGTTTGAAAAAGAAAAAAGAGAGAAAAAAGAGAGCTCCAAGAAAAGGCCAAAAAATTGGGGTCTGTCCGTGGATCGAACACGGGACCTCTCGCAAGCTTGAGAAACTCAGGGTGTACCCTAAGCGAGAATCATACCACTAGACCAACAGACCTTGTAACAATTTCTTGTTGTTGAAGAGATCAACGATTGTGGGGCATATATGGCAGTGTTTGCAGATGTCTGTTGCTGCTAAAGCCAAGCTTCAGGCCCACTGGCACCCACTCATCTACTCCAGCGTAAAATTTTCACGATGCCTTTCTCTCATTGCTGCCCCTCTCCCGCCAATATAATTTCTACACCTTTGCGAGGACTTTATCAGCATATCAGCTTACAAGGTCTGTTGGTCTAGTGGTATGATTCTCGCTTAGGGTACACCCTGAGTATTGGATACTGGCAACAGCATCAATAACTTGCGAGAGGTCCCGTGTTCGATCCACGGACAGACCCCAACTTTTTGCCAGCTTGTGCAGATGTGCAGATGTGCAGATATGCCATATTTTTGGGGTCTATGTGCGTTTTATCCAATCATTCTTTTCCCATGAGCAACGGCCAGCATGCAGTCAATTCTCAGGTCACACATGACGTCACCCAACTGCCGGCAGGCTGACAAGTGACAGACACTGATAGAGAAGTGACGGCTGTTGTCTCTTTTGTCTTTTTTAATTCCAGCGAGGAAAGACAGTGACAAACACATAAATAACCAGCATAAAAAGAACATTCGCAAGACGCAACGGTCTGCATCTAGCATGGGGTTACATGAGCATGGCAGAGCGTATGGCTAGAAGACGTTGAGGATCTGCAGTCTGCCGTCAAGTCAATGGAGACGAGTCCCGTCGGACATTCCGTCAAACAGTCCCAGCCTCGCTACAAGTCATTTTCTCGGTTATCAGCAGGCGGAGTAGCTTCGGAGTGAGACCCCTGTAAACCCAGCTCAACCAGCTCCTTAAATCCTCTTAGCATCTTACATCTAGCCTATCAACACTGAGATATTGGGCACGCGTATGTTTCTATTTTTCTTGATTCATTTGAATTTAGAGTCTCTTTGATTTTGCTGTTTCTTTGATTTTCTTTGCACAGAAACCTAGTCTTGTCTCAATGACTTTTACTTTACAGTCAGCTTATGCCAAGGCCGTGTCTAAGCTGTTTAGTACCAGGGCAGAACTGCTAATAAAGACATAGAGTTCTTGTTCAAAGCTCCTTGGTGGTGGCCATTATTATCACATTGCCTTTGCCCCTCGCCCAGCAGCGTCCTTTGGTCTCTTTGTAGTACTTTGTGTTCTTGCGTGCTCGTACTTGTATCATGCTATTCCGTCGTAAGCCATGGATACTCTTTGGACTCGCAGCCCATCTTGCTATCTAATACTCTATCACCCCGTCCAACACACTGTTCAGTATCAACTCTTCTTCTACCTCTAATTCTCTGCCGCTTCCTCTCTGCATCGAATCCAAATGTAACTCAAGATGGTAACCCGCGGATGACTGTAGCACTCCACAACTATCAGCCACCGCATCGGGTCTGCTTGAGTCTGCTTGAGTCTGCGAGAGACAAGACAACCAAGAAAAATACTCGCACATGTCTCACGACACTCGAGCAACCCTTTCAACCAGTTTCCAGGTCTTACTACTACCACTAATACATTAATACAGATGCCCAAGTAATAAAGCGAAGCTAATAAAGTTGAACAAAGCTAAACAAAGCTCCGTACTTTAGCTTGGTTGGGCAATCAACCCCATGTGCGCCAAAACAAATATAGTAATCTAGTAACACCTTAGCTTTTAATACTTACAAGAATGCATAGCAAGACCTGCCGCCGACCTTGTCTCTTGTCTCTTGTATCTGTCATCTTCCTTTGGTCTTCTTACTTCTTGCTTCAGTTTGTCTGTATTTCCTTCTACTTCCCTTTTCTCTTACACTCTGGCCACTTTCCTCTTTTGGACTGCATGCATCGCTCCTTCCTTGCTGCACAACCTCCCACACGAGACCATAACCTCGCTGCTTCTTGCAAATAACTTTGGAACACGCTGTTGATGCAGTCTTAATCCCATTGACAACATACATACCGACCCGGCACGCGACTCTCGATCTAAGACGTGCGACGGCACCTCGACTCGGCCATGGCTCAAAACGGAACAACTACTCTGCCCCAGGATGCAGAAGCGGCGGCCGTCGGTGGCACCTACAATGGAGATGCCAAGATCGAAAATAAGGAGGCCGTTAGTTCATCTGGCGGCTCGCTCCGTGAAGGCATCGACATTCTCGGCAAGGAAGATATCGACCCCGCCCTGGCCGCAAAGATGCACCTGGTCAATAACGTGAGTACTGCTGGTACAGCTTCATGCCGAGAAGTGAGCTGACATTAGACTAGGCTATCGACGACATCGGCTGGACACCATACCACTGGAAACTTTTCGTGCTCAACGGTTTCGGCTATGCTGTCGACTCCCTCATTTTGCTGCTGCAGTCCATCATCGCCACATCAGCCTTTACCGAGTTTGGCGAGCGTGGCTACGCCAAGGGCCTCACCATTTCCGTCTACATTGGCATGCTTCTGGGTGCCCTCTTCTGGGGCATCACAGCCGACATGGTCGGACGCCGTTTTGCATTCAATGTGTCGCTCATGATCTGCTCGGTCGCTTGTATTGTTGCCGGTGCCATGCCCTCATGGCCGTCGCTCGCACTTTTTATTGGCCTCATCGGCTTTGGCGGCGGTGGCAATCTGGTACTGGACACAACCGTCTTCCTTGAATACCTGCCCAGCAACAAGCAGTGGGCACTGACGCTGCTCGCCGCATGGTGGGGTCTAGGCCAGGCCGTCGCTGGCTTTATTGCCTGGGGCTTCATGTCGCCCGCGCGGTTCAATTGCAGCGACGTTGCAACGTGCACGCGCTCCAACAACATGGGCTGGCGCTACGTCATGTTTACGAGTGGCGCGCTCGTGTTCGTCATGTCACTGATGCGCCTGACTGTCATCCGGCTCAAGGAGACGCCCAAGTACTTGCTAGGCCAGGGCGAGGATGCCGACGTGGTTGAGACCCTGCAGGGCATTGCGACCAAGTACAACCGGCCGTGCACGCTGACTCTGGAGCGCCTTGAGGCGTGCGGAACCGTGCTGTCGGCGAACGGACAGGCTCCTGGCGGCAGCTTTTGGTCCAAAATCTCGTTTGGCGAGACCTGGACTCACCTACGCGGCCTGTTCTCGACCCGCCTCGTCGCCGTGTCGACCCTGCTCATCTGGCTGTCGTGGACACTCATTGGTCTTGCCTACCCGCTATTTTACGTCTTTTTGCCGTCGTACCTCGCAACACGCGGTGCTATCTTCGAAGAGACGACGTTTGAGACGTGGCGCAACTATGCGCTCGTCAACGTATCGGGCATCTTTGGTCCTATCCTGGCAGCATGGCTGTGCGAGGTCAAGTTTTTGGGCCGTCGCTACACCATGGTGATTGGCGCACTGGTGACGTGTGCGTTCTTCTTTGCGTACACTGCGGTGCGCACTGGGCCACAGAACATTGGCTTCAGCTGTGCCATTGGTTTCTGCTTGAACATCTACTATGGCACACTGTATGCGTACACACCCGAGGTGCTGCCGAGTGCGCATCGGGCAACGGGCAACGGCGTGGCCGTGGCGTGCAACCGTATCATGGGAATATTGAGTGCCGTGATCGCGACAGTGGCGGACACGAGCACGTCGGCACCCATCTATGTGTGCGCGGCGGTGTTTGTCGGCATGGCCATTGTGAGCGCTGTGCTCCCCTTTGAGCCGCTTGGACGCCGGAGCTCATAGGCGGCTGCCGTTTGATTTTCTGTCGATTTTCGTTCAACACGATTAGACGTGTCTCTTGGATAACTCTGCACTTTCTGCAGACGTAGTATTGGAGAGTCAGAGGATAAGGCGAGTTGTTCGCCCTTGCTTATTTGGATACCCCCCATCGCTAAATGTTAATGTTATTGTTTTCTTCAACCCGTACCTTGATTACTTTTGCCAACTGTCCTTGATTTTTTTCGTGATTACAACATGCTGTCTCATGGGGTAGGTCGATAACTTATCTTATGCATTGATAAGCACCTGGAAATGAATATCAATACGTCTTGTCCGAGATGACGGCTGAATATCATAATATGTCACATCACCTGTTTTAAGAGCAGACGGCCAATAAGCTTCACGGGCAGCGATAAGAGCTGCTTTACCAATGTTTATGCTATCCGTTTTAGTTTATTTTTTTATTTTACTCCCACTCAACAACCTCTTCCTCACTTGGATGGTTCCTACGTGTGATGTTACGGTAGTGTGATTGATACCTTTAGTCTGATAAACCAATATAATGGATACGGAGTACACCAGGACCAGGACAGACTGACAGACTGGGTAGCATCCTCATTACTTAAGCTTAAAACGTTACGTTGGTATTCTGGTAATTTGGCACTTTTGAAATCTCGCGTAATGCCCAGAAATTCCAAGTAATACCCAAGTAGACGTTTGCCGAATGCGCTTGACCTACGAATTCAAATTTGAAAATCTGGGGCATTGCGTTTATAACTCCCCCAAATACACACCAAATGGCGCTGTTAGGTAATGAAAACGCGAAAGAACTAGACAAATGGCGACTACCCCAGAAAACGACACGAGATGCATCACACATGTGGACAGGCGATGCGGAAGGACTGGGGAAGTCCAGACATGATGAGAAAGCTGCCACATAAACACAAAAAGACAAGACTGAAAAGAGCCTGACTTGGGTATCTACCACATTTTCGGCTCAAGGCATCTACAAACGCCTCATTGATTGTCTAATGTTCATCCCAACTCTATAAGACCACACTTGACTGTTGACGATTGACCTCGACCTCGACCTCGACCTCAATCACATGCCTGTGTTGTACCTAACCTTTTGCTATTGCCATTCCCCACTATACATAACGGATGCTACGTTTGGTCTGGCAGGCAGTAGTAGTATGTACTCCGTACTCAAGGAAAGGTGGCGCTCGAATCGAGTCAGCCGCCAATTTCCAATAACGACTTGATATCGCAAAATTTTGCAGTGTGGCTTGAAGCGACCAACAGATGCCAGAACCCATATTAGACGCGAGATAAGCCGCTGCTACCTTTTCCAGATGTAGATAAAAACAAGAGAGCTGAGAATCAGCTCTAATTTAGCCCCAATTTATCAACATGGCTGTTGTCTGGTAATGTTGGCTTTGGATTGTTGCTACCAGGATGGAGCCCCGTGGAGTTATGGAGTCTGTCGTGGATCTGTCGACATGCCATGCTGCCATATTGATATCCAAGAGAGTCCTAGCATGGAATAATTGCGGTAACAGGCTAATAGGCAAAAAAACATAGAGACAAACGGCATGAACACGCGGATACAAGACATGGGTCCAAGATGGCAGATGAGGGCCCAAATCGGCATCACTCCGCGGGAGTCACGGACACTGATTAAGATACAGGATACGGAACGGAGTCTCTCCTAGCTGTCTACGTCAGCAAAGTACTCGCAGACTCGACTCTGTATGCAGGTGGTCTGGCGTCACGTAGCACTGTTTTGGAATTCCCTTCTATTTCAATGTCGTCGATTCCCGAATCGTTGTCTCGTGAGCTGTCTCTGTTTTTGGACGGCCAATGGGGTTTTTTGTTTTATTTTATTTATATTAATAATTAGGCGCATCCGAAGAGTTTGAGAGAGGACGTTTGGCCGGCAAGCGGGAAAATAACCGCAGTTCCCCGTACAGACGCCAGCTATTCTCATGTTGCAACGTCTTTTGTTTATATTTTAATACCAACTTCATCGCCGACTCTTATCTATGCAGGATCGCATAGGGGTCAACATGAAGCAAGGCCGATGCAGGCCAGCACCTATTCCTTCCAGTATTGAAGACAGGAGAGAGTTCGTCCTCTCTAATCAACATATTGCGCCAAGATCGATTCTACGAAACGTTACATGCGTATTACATCGTTCATGAAGCCCGGCCATGTAGCGGTACCTTACGCCAGTCCCAGTCTAGTACCGGATACAGGTACTAGTACATATATATTAAGGTATGGCGCTTTTAGAGGCGATTTGAGTAAAAGTAATCGGCACCGACTCCTGCCTGAATGAGATAGCTTGGAGGCTAGTGGTGGGTATAGAGCTTGGATTGAGTAGAGAATATGAGAAGGCGCTCTGTTTAGAACTGCAATTGGGCATTTATCAGTCGATTTTAGCTAAGATACCATATATTACTGTACGGAGTAATAAGCAGCAGATACGGTGTAGGATAAGATATAATCTAGACAGTATTAATCTGCCCTATATTCGGGCCGGCCTTATCGAATTGTATCACATTGTTCAGATGTCTGAGTGAGTGCTGGGGTCGCTCCTTGTAGCGTCCAGAGACACGCGTTGCCAGCATCGAGCGCGTGCCTTCCGAAGACCGAATTGACAGACAGACGCTCCTTCTCCGAATATTTGTGCGAATACTTGTGAATCAGACGCGCCGTGGCCTGTGCATACCAACGTGCTTTTCAACATGAAATAAGATACATTTATCTGAAGACGCCGCGTCGGGCATGATCTCAGTGTGATCCGTGATCCTTTGATCTACAGGTCTGAAGCGATTTTCTTCTATATGTCTCGGCTTTAGTCACGCTGTATCTAATTCTTGCCAGACTCGAGCATCAATTAACAAATTGGCTGCAGTTGGTTCGGGGTGGAAGTTGGGGGCTGTCTACTGTTTGGGTTTGATGGTTGTATCAACTATCTACTTGTACTCAAGCTGACTGACTCTCCGGAGGGTTACTCCGCGTTGGGTCGCCTCGTATTATCAATTACTGGAAATCGAAAACCTGGAACAGTCTGACTGCATCTCGTGTCGCGTGAGGGCTGACGGGATGAGAGACATGGTGAAGATCGAAAGAAAAAGGTTTGAAAAAGATGGGCGAAGATAAAGAGATTCAACCAATACAATCAAGACAATAGCGACAACAGAGACATGGCTGACAAAGATCGACAAAAATAAGAATAGCAGATAAAGGCTTTAGTCAAGCACCGAGGGAGAGTCGGTCGACGGCACCTTCCCTTTGATTGGTTTATTATTGATGTATCTCTTCTTTGCTTCCTGTTTGCTATCTGAGATGCACTTTACATCCCATACTTACGATCAGCTTATGTATTCTCTATTCTTTTCTCTTCGTTCTTTCTCTTGTCCATACTCTCGTCTTCTTCTACTTGCATCTCTACCATCCTACCGTTTGCTACCCGTTTGTCTACCCAACTGGCCTCTGTGATTATCTTAGGAAAGTGGTTGCTGGGCAGGTCAAATCCCCCCTCCTTCCTCGAAAGCTTGCTCGGCAAGCAAGTACCCTCGCCACCCTTTCTCACGCATTCACTCTTTCGTACAGCCTCCTCCATAATTCGTAATACCCTTCTTGCCCCTGCCTACCATTGTTGTGTCCCCACTGTTTCCCCGTCTTCTTATCTTTTCTCCCCCCTCTAGCCTCACCTTAGTCTCCGTAGCCTTTCGTCGTTTCGTTTCCTTTTTCCTTGTCCCTTCATCTTGTGGTTTCTAATTCCGATTTCTCGACTTGCTGGTTACGTCTGTTTTGCCGTTGTTCACCGGAGTAGTAAGTGGTTGCTATCATAGTCGCCCCTCGTCCCTCGTCATTGTCAAGATATCTAGAGTGCTAGCCATCATATCTCTCGAAGAGACAAGAGACACACACTCTGCCCTATCTTGCATCTTACAGACACCCAATCATCTATCACCTCACTGCCTCTACTATCACTCTGTATCAAAACCTTCACACGGTCTCTACAACTTCAACTGCCACCACCTCGCTTCCTTCTCCCACACCCCTTGGCTTTATTCATCCTACCCGTCGACGCTACCACGCTACCGCCGTACTACCACCTGTGTGTCGTCTACCGTTGTTGTCCGTGCTTCAGTCCCTCTTTCATAGTCTAGCTGTTCAACACGCTCGTCCCAGAAAGGGAAAAATTGCGGCTGTTACCTTGCTTCGTCTCTTGTGTCGTTGTCTTCCTGTCATTACCCTTCATTTTCATCTCCATCCTCATCTTCATTTCCAGCCGACAAACCATTCGGGCCCGGGTCAACGTATAAGTATTTTAAGGTCTCTCATGTCTCTGTGCCTGATATCACCGTCTTTGCCTGGACTGGGCTAATTTGTCACTCCTTTTCCCTCTACTCTGTAATACCTTTCTATCCCTTCCTCGTCTCACACCCCATCTCACATCTCACACCCCTCACGCCCCGACCCTTGGCACTTGGCCTTCTGGTTCCATTTCCCTCTTATTTCCTAAACCATATTCTTATTTCTATGTTTCTACGTTTCTACGTTTCTACGTTTCTACGTTTCTATTCTAACGTCTACGTTCCTATCCTTATCCTTATCCATCTGCAACCTTGCCGTTGATGGGTCTCCGCCTCGTCTGACTCTCGCTCCTCACTCTATCCTTCTTTTCTGTTACGACTACACTTTTACCTTTCTACCCATATATTAATATATTACCCACCTCTTCCATCCCCATCTCTTGATCCTTTCTTCTCTTCAGGACATCAAGGACATTAACCTCTTCGACAGATCTCAGTCCGGCTAGATTCCCAAACGGGCGGAGCTTGTTTATTACCAGCCGTCTTCACTCTCTCTACGCCCACCGTCAATATCGGCCTCGCTTGTATGTTAACCTCCTTGTGTTCCCTTGCTTATTGCAGAGTTGCACATGCACATGCACATGCTCCTCTCTGCTCGTGTTCCATTGCGCTCAGCCCATCCATCCATCAGTCGCCCCTTCATGCCCACGTTCCTATGTTTATCTTCCTTATCTCTATCCTTCACATATGCATACTTCCCACTGCGGTTGATTACAATTTCGGGTCCTTCGAGCCCGCTTTCTTGACTATACCTAGTGTATTCCTGCGAGTCTGTATTCCTCAAGACGGCAAGGACTTTTGTCCCCTTCCCCACGTCCTTTGATTCTCAGAGAGGCAGAGAGGCGTCCGTTGCCGAATTATCCTCTCCTAGTTTACACATCACGTTCCAACCATAATCATCATCCTCCACCCCTTACTATATAACACCTTCACCTCTTTCATCTTCTTTATCTAGTCGTCTTGGCTCTTCTCTCTTCTTCTCTTCTTCCCGTCTTCCTCATGCTAACATTTACCTGCCGTCGCAGCCTCGAGTAAATAAACATCTCCATAAAACAATCGAATACAATGGCTTCTGAAAAGGTGCCCGAGGTGGACCCGGTGTCCGCCTCCGACCCCACAGACATTGCCGTCGTTGAGTCTGATGGCACCGTCATCCGCCCTGCCGGCTGGAAGTACAAGGGCTTCCGCATCTTCGGCAGCGAGCTGTGGTATGCCTCGCCCAAGGTCCAGCTGTTCATGGTCTCCATGGTCTGCTTCCTGTGCCCCGGCATGTTCAACGCCCTGAGTGGTATGGGTGCCGGTGGTCAGGTCGACACGGCCGCCCAGGATGCCGCCTCTACTGCTCTCTACTCCGTCTTTGCTGTCATCGGTTTCCTGTCCGGCTCGTTTGCCAACACTTTCGGTGTCCGTGTCACCCTTGCCTTCGGTGGTATCGGCTACTGCATCTACGCCGCCAGCTTCCTGTGCTACTCGCACACTGCCAACGACGGATTTGTCATTTTTGCTGGTGCCTTCCTCGGTCTCTGCGCCGGTCTGCTGTGGACTGCCCAGGGTACCATCATGATGGCCTACCCGCCCGAGAACAAGAAGGGCCGCTACATTTCGTGGTTCTGGATGATTTTTAACCTTGGTGCCGTCATTGGTGCCCTGATTCCCTTGGGCCAGAACATCAACACCACCACTGCCAAGCCCGTGTCTGATGGCACTTACGCCGGTTTCATCGTGCTTATGTTCCTGGGTGCCGTGCTGGGCATCTTCCTCGTCGACGCCACCACGGTTGTGCGTGAGGACGGCAGCAAAGTTATTCTTATGAAGAACCCTTCGTTTAAGACTGAGCTGTGGGGTCTGTACGAGACCTTTGTCAACGACCCCTGGATCATCCTGCTGTTCCCCATGTTCTTTGCCTCCAACGTCTTCACCACCTACCAGACCAACTGTATGAACGCCGCCTACTTCAACACCCGCACACGTGCCCTCAACAACCTGCTGTACTGGCTGTCGCAGATCCTGGGTGCCGTTATTTTTGGCTATGCCCTCGACTACCACCGTGTTGGTCGCAGCATGCGCGCCAAGGCGTCGCTCGTGGCTCTGTTCGTCATGACTTTTGCCATCTGGGGTGGCGGCTACGCATGGATGCGCTTGCAGCCTACCCGTGCCGAGATGAAGGCTGATGCCGACCTATTCACACCCCTGGACTGGACCGACGGCGGCAAGCTATACATTGGGCCCATGTTCCTGTACATGTTCTACGGATTCTACGATGCCTGCTGGCAGACGTGCATCTACTGGTACATGGGTGCGCTGTCTAACTCGGGCCGCAAGGCTGCCAACCTGGCTGGTTTCTACAAGGGCATCCAGTCGGCCGGTGCTGCCGTGTTCTGGCGCCTCGACGGTGTCAAGAAGCCTTACGAGGTCATTTTCGGTGCAACCTGGGGTTTATTGGCTGGCTCGCTGCTGGTGGCTGCTCCGTTGATTGTGCTCCGTATCAAGGACACTGTTTCGGTCGAGGAAGATCTCAAGTTCTCGGACGAGAACATTGACGATGTCATTGCCCCCCACGCTCACGAGAAGGCCGTCCATGATGCTTGATCTGTCAAAACAGAATAAAAGGTAATATAAATATGCCAACTAAAATGGTCACCTGAAAATGATACATCCTTTGTCCTAGCATTATATTTTGTCAATTTCCAGTGATACCTCGAGATATATCTCTTTACTATCTCATTTTCTGTCCTTATCTTACCTATCTTCTTTCTGTGGTCAACTTTCTGCTGCCTCTTCTCTTAGCCCTTTCTACCTTTAATATATTAGCATTCAAAGAAACAACGGGACGTATGATCGTGTGTCCTCTGTAGCCTGCATATATTCTCGGCGTGACAGGCGATACAAACACAAACGATAGTGCAGCCTTATATACTTTATATTCTCAAAGGCCTTCTCACATGTCAAGACCAATTTCTCTACTCTCCTACCTGTTGCCAAGCTGCTTCATGTGCTACTTTATGCCGACAACACCTGATTCCTGGATATTTCCTCTTTTGCATGTGCATCTACATCTAATCCGCATGTGCCATTGATTAAACTGCTCAAATTGATCAAAATCTATCCCTGAATCATAACTATGCCGCACTGTTCATCGTCTTTCTCTACATCGCCACCCTTGCGCTTCCGACGCCGGAGAATAGATGCAGAGACTAGATTGATCTTCAGAGTTAAATCAGTTTGATCTTTTGATCCTCTACATTATTTCGATCTGATAAGAACGAGGTATTTACTTTTCAAGGATTCAAGTTTTACAAGTCCTACAGATTCTACAATACTACTTGTGATTCTTCTGTTGAATAAGTTCTATGGTCCGCCATCGGCGTTGCAACAACCTTGGCTTGGACAAATTGGCTTCGGTCAAGAATCGACCGAGCCCGATGATATCCTCTCCTAAGCGTGTTTGGTAGAAGAATTACATAAGAGCGCCCAGCCAAGACAGTACCAACGTAGAAAAACAGACGCGAGTCGCGAATTCATTTAGTTTCGTTGTTTTTTTGCCCTTTTTTGTCTTTCAGTTTAAACCCCACTAGTGTCTTGCCGTACTGGCGACATGATTTCATGCAAAAGGGTGTTCTCGATGCCATCGACGTGCATACGAGAAGGCTCCGATCGGACCGGTCGCTTTTTTCTATTTTAAAAAAGAGCATCGAAAAAACAGAAAGGCTGAAGAGAGTGAAGTGAAGGTGAAGGAGGTAAAAATGGTAGAGTGCCATGTTTTAACCAATCAGACAAGAGTGGAGATGTTGGGATTTGAAGAAGATTCATCAGAGTGTAGGACTTGGGTGAGTGAGCATGGTGGCGATGGTTCGGTGTCACTTGCAAATAGTGCATCGGTGACAGTGACGGCAAGAGCGGAAGAGGGTTTAGCGAAAGGGACGAATCAGGTAATAGGGAATTGTGATAATGAGGAAGTAGGGGACAAGAAGGGAAGGATGCATAGGGAAGGCGTTCAGAAGAAGAGGGAAGGAACATACGGTACCTCCTACCAAAAGTTGGGGATTTGGGGTTGACACAAGAATCTGGAGGACAGGTCTGGAGTTTTTCTGGAGTTTCTGGAGTTTCTGGAGTTCCTGGAGAAAGTTCGGGCAAGCTGGATATATGTCTGGGTGAGCGGAGTTTGATCCTTTCAATTTCCAGCAATTTCTGATTACTTTTGATAGAAACGAACACGGTGTTGTGGCGTTTGGGATGGTGTTCGGCTGCCGTTCGGTAAAAGTGAAGCTGCAGACGGGCAGACGGCAGTAGTGAAACTAGGAAGGAGTGGCACGATAGTACGATAGTTGCTGCCCATTAGCCATTGGCCATGGATATGGGAGCTGCCACAGGGCAGGAGCGAAGGAGGGGCGACGTCACTAGCGCGCTTTCCTTATTGAGCAGTGACTTTGAACTCTTTGACAGTAATTGAGAATCAGGAAGTGAGTCTCAGATTTTAAAAGGAGAAAAAGGAAAGAGCAATCGATAGCATTGCCAACCTCTCACGTCATCCGCATTGCCATCGGCAGTCATCAAATAATATCAGCGTGGACAAAGCTGCTGGCCTCGCAGACCTCAACGTCCAACAACGGCCTCGAGAAATCAAAACCCAAGTCAGCCGACCTCGACTTCGCGCTCGCGTGTTGACCTTCATCCGTCGTTTTTCCTCAACCTTAGCTCAAGCGGAGCCGCCCCAATCGCTCAACTGATCAACTGCCCTCGCCGCCCCTCCACTCCCCATACTCCTGGTCTTTTTGGGCCTTTTTGCGTATCCCTTAATATCTCAGCACCTTGCCGTCTGTCTCCGTACCAGTTATCGCCTTGCCGGTTGCCATTGCTTGCTATTGAGCAGGTCCCCGCCAAAAGCCATTGACCTACGACACCTCCGTAGCTCGCGCAGACGACACTTTTGTCTCTGGTATTTTTGGACCCTTCACCTCCTTTTACCTCTTTCTCTCTTTCTCTCTTTCTTTTGTCCTCTTTTGTTTGTTCCTTCTTCTCCTTCTCTTTCTCTTCTTCCTTCCTTTCTCGCTTTTCTTTCCCTCCTCCCCCTCCTCCCCAGATACTCTCCCCTCCTCACCTCTCCCATCACACCACAATGGCTTCAGCAGCTTTGAAGTCGCGCATTCAGCGTGCATCTATGCTAGCAAAGGTCTGCCAACCCCAGGACCTGCTTCATCACTTCCCCAACGGCTCCTACATCGGCTGGTCCGGCTTCACTGGTGTCGGCTACCCCAAGAAGATCCCGACCTTCCTGGCCGACCATGTCGAGAAGAACAACCTGCAGGGCCAGCTGCGGTACTCTCTATTCGTCGGTGCCTCGTCTGGTGCCGAGACGGAGAACCGCTGGGCCGGTCTCGACATGATTGAGCGTCGCTCGCCCCACCAGGTCGGCAAGGCCATCGCCAAGGGCATCAACAACGGCGCCATCAACTTCTTTGACAAGCACTTGTCTATGTTTCCTACCGACCTCGTCTATGGCTTCTACACCAAGGACCGGCCCGAAGGTAAGCGCAACCTTGACGTCACCGTCGTTGAGGCTACCGACATTCTCCCCGACGGCAGCTTCGTTCCTGGCGCTTCGGTCGGTGCCACCCCCGAGCTCGTCCAGATGGCCGACAAGATTATCATCGAGGTCAATACTTCCCTGCCCAGCTTCGAGGGTCTCCACGACATCACCATGACCGACCTGCCGCCACGCCGCAAGCCATACCTGATCACCGCATGCGAGGACCGCATCGGTACCACTTCGATTCCCGTTGACCCCGAGAAGGTTGTGGGTATTGTCGAGTCCGACTACCAGGACCAGACTGCCCCCAACACAGCTGCCGACGAGGGCTCGTTCCAGATTGCCGGTCACCTGATCGAGTTCTTTGAGCACGAGGTCAGCCAAGGCCGTCTGCCTCCCTCGCTGCTGCCTCTGCAGTCGGGTATTGGCAACATTGCCAACGCCGTCATCGGTGGTCTGCAGAACGCCAAGTTCTGGCACCTCAAGGTGTGGACTGAGGTTATCCAGGATACTTTCCTGGACCTGTTTGATAGTGGTCACCTGGACTTTGCCACGGCCACGTCCGTGCGCTTTTCCCCCGATGGTTTCCGCCGCTTCTACGCCAACTGGGAGTCGTACAAGGACAAGCTCCTGCTGCGCTCGCAGTCGGTGTCCAACAGCCCCGAGATCATCCGCCGTCTCGGTGTCATCGGCATGAACACTCCCGTCGAGGTCGACCTGTACGCACACGCCAACAGCACTTGTGTCAACGGTTCGCGTATGCTCAACGGTCTGGGTGGCTCGGCCGATTTCCTGAGAAACGCAAAGTACTCGATCATGCACACCCCTTCGGCCCGCCCCTCCAAGACGGACCCTTACGGCATCAGCTGCATTGTGCCCATGTGCACGCACATTGACCAGACCGAGCACGACCTGGACGTTGTTGTGACGGAGCAGGGCCTTGCCGATGTGCGTGGCCTGAGCCCCCGTGAGCGTGCCCGCGTGATTGTGCGCAAGTGTGCCCACCCTCTGTACCAGCCCATCCTGACCGACTACCTCGACCGTGCCGACTCGTACTGCCTGAAGCGCGGTATGGGCCACGAGCCTCACCTGCTGTACCAGTCGTTTGATCTGCACCGCGCTCTTGACGAGCACGGCAGCATGCTCAAGTTCAACGGCTGGAAATAGACGGTCGACGGCACGAGGCGTTGCTGAGTTGAAAGCGTTAAGGACATAGAGAAGAACAGCTCAAATGCGGCAGTTGTCCACTGGGACAGATAGATTGTGTGACATGTTTGGATAGAGCAGACACACACGTATATAATATATCCAACAGCCAATGCAAATAATTCAAGACAAAGAACAAAAAAACTGTGAATGATAAGCGATGTTGTCGATAGGAGATGAGTCGCCGCGTCGGGGGTTCGTGTCAACAACAGTGCCCGTGATCGGCCCGGCCGTCAGTGACTCGATGAGCCATGCTAGTTGAATGCTGTGCTGTGCAGTGTAGTTGTCGCTTTAGATATTTGACGCAAGAGAGAACAACAGAATACTCGATATGATGGATTCAGACCAATTTGATTACAGTATGTGCAAAGTCTTTCGGCTGTCCAGCCAATTATGTCGTCGCTATATTTCGTCTTCGCTTGAATAAGTCGCAGTTGAATATTAGAAGAAGAAAAAACGATAATGAGAACGTCGACTATAAAGAGTTGTCGAGTAAGTAGGAAATATATCGGAATTGCATATGGGATACAGAAAGATTATATGAAGTTTGTGGGAAATTAATGAGAGAATAATCTGTCCCGTATCTTCCCTTCTTCCGTTTCTCCTTCACTTCCGTTTCCCCAGATCCCCCCCCCCCCTCCTCTCGTGGTCCCCAGATTTTTCTCTCTTGGGCCTTCCCCCTCTCTCACATGGGATAATGTCGGCGCAATAACAGACGAACCGGGGGTTTCGAGCAGTTGGACCCTCTTTCCTCTTGACTCTATCCTCCTTTTCTCTTTATTATCTTATCCATTTCACAAGACAGTCGCTCTCTCTATTTCGATTACCCGTTGATCCAATTGATGGAATAATCGCCATTACCTAAGCAGGCCATTTATTCACTCTCTAATTTTGAGTCTTCACTCACAGTTACAAATAAAACGCATCAATCAAAATCTCTCATAATATATTCATTCAAATACAACCCAAGCTATATACACAATATATACACAATATATACAATCACCGCTACTCCGCTCCGTTCGCTGCTCCAATTCGTTTCATAAGTCATCACTCATCAACCATTAGGTCGCTCCGTTCTACCGCTCAACGCCGTTCGTTCCTCGTAACTTTTCGACCAGTATTCAGTGCTTGTGGTTGCCGCAGTTACCGCCTATGGCAGCACGAGCCAGCTTGGCCTTGCTCAACGGGCGAGGCGGCGGCAGGAAGTCGTCACCGGTCAGCTCGGGCTCTGCAGCGGCCTCGGCAGATGCAAGGGCAGCACGCTTGGCGGCAGCACCGCTGGCAATGTCCTTGGCATAGATCAAGTTGAGCCAGTTGGCCAGACGGTAGCCGCCCTTGGCAATCTGCAGCTCGACGGTCGAGATGACGCTGTTGTAGTAGGTGGGGTACAGGTCACCCTTTTGCAGAGCAGCAACACCGTCGGGCATCACAACAGTGCACACAAAGGCGTTGGCATCAGCGGCCCAGCGAGTGGCGGACGAGATGGCGCTGGCCGGGTCGTCACCGGCAATCCAGGATGCCTTGAGGTTGGCGTAGCTGCCAGTCTTGACGTTCGTCGTGAGCGTCGTGGCCCACAACAGCGCATCGGCCAGATTGCTGCCGCCGATAAGCTTCTGGGGAATGTAGGTGTCCCAGTCGGCGTGCAGGTTGTCGTTGCTGTAGCCGTCAAAGGTCACAGTGATGTCGTTACCACCAAGCTCCAGGGCCTCGTCGTGCAGAGGCTGGGTGACGTCGCCCAGGAAGTGGACAAGGAACTTGAGCGCCTCGGCGGTGTTGGCAGCCGACAGACGGGAATCACCGGCACGCTGGGTGTAGTTGGCAATAGCACTGATGGAGCAGCCGGAGCTGCCACAGTCGCGCGCATAGTCGATGTTGCAGCTCGAAGGCGGGCTATCTTCGGCATCGATGAAGTGGAGGGGTGCAGACCACTTGCCGGCGGTGGTGGTGCGATAGGAGTCAGCCCACGAGGCAATGTTGGCCAGGTACGAGGTCGAGGTGTCGCCGAGGACACCCTGGGCCCAGGTCTTGACCTCGGCAGTGACAAAGTTCTGGGCGACGTAGGCGACGGTCGCGTGGCCCAGAGCGCCCCAGGCGTGGGCACCCTGAAGGCAAACCAAGCTGGTAACAAGAGTAGAAGCAGCGTGCATCGTGAAATAGAGGTTATGAATATGGGGAGAGAAGAGGAAAAGGGTAAGGTATGTGTGCGGAAGGATGCGGGCGGGAGGGTTGGTGTCTTGGCAATCGCAACTAACAACGGGTCGACGACAGCATATATACTTTTGGGAGATGCCTAAACCACTTACCATCTGGTAACCGTGTGATATAGCTCGGGCATAACTCGACTAACCACATCTACCAGATATAAGATATCCCAGGATTCAGGCCAGATCCAGATATCAGATGCGGATCAGTAAAAGGCACCACCCGAACTTCATCGCCAACTGCCTCTTCCGGCATCGGCCGTTCGCGGAGTTACACTTGTGGTTAAAGTTGTGTATCCCATCACTCAAGCTTGCTGTTATGCGCCGTTTCTGTTTTCTCTGTCTGAAATTGTCTGATTTCCCGGTAACTCAAGCTCGACAGCAGACGGTAAAAACGGAAAGAAGCGACGGAAAACTGAGCAAAAGGACGTTTATCATTCTGCACCAGTCCCTTCAAGGCAGGTATTAAGGTACAAACATCTGGCCTGTGCTGTGGATGCTGTCATTTGCGCCCGGTGCTAACCACTTATCTTGAAGATACCAGAAACATGGGGAAGCTATCAAGGCGATTAAGACAAATAAGAGATACTACAGAAAGGATCTGCTGGACTGCCGGCGGACCGCGGACTAAAGAGGAAACTGCTTGGCAAGGTTACCCTGATTTCGAGTAACTTTGTGGTGACTCTTGTGGTGGCCGATTCGGTGCACTATGAGACACGGCCGGTGTTCATCGGTTATCGACGAGAAGAGGAGCTATAGGAGCGGTAGAAGATCAACTAAGCTTTCAGCTAATATCAAGCTTGATTCGACAAAGTAGAATTATCCGGCAAGTTGTGCAATTTGCAAGTGGCAGTAAATGCCGTGTGTTGTTTCGAATCTAACACATGCAAAGGAGAGCTGCTTACTGAGAATGATAGAATATGTCGAGGGTCAAACAAGACTGTCTTGAATGGATAAAGGTAGATAAGAAAGAAGAAAGAATAGACATGAGTTTGTCTACAGAGCATGAAGAAGATGGGTTAATGAAGAAACCCTTAAAATAAAGGAGAGAAAACAAAAACACAAATAATACTGTCCGAAAAGGAAAAGAAGAAAAGAAGTGAACACCAGTTGATATTCAAAGCATTGATATATCCCTAGAAACTATGATATACCCTCCATCAAATAGCAAAGACATCGTAGTAGCTACAGGATTGCTGATAATGCACGTGTACCGTCTTCACCAGACAAGTCGAAATATATTGGCTTTCAGACATTGAAAATAATCAAGAAAGGCCCGACTATAATAATCGTTATATGAGAAATTGCTCTATCTGTTTGTGCTTTTTATTTATTATGTGTCATTTTCTCTGATTTCTTTGAAAGTAAATATACAACATGGCGCAATGTGTAAGATAAGTAGTGCCAAAGGTGGATGCAGTCATGATAATATTGAACTAGATATAAGTCTCGCAAGTTTAACAAATCATGTCAGTTATTTGACACGTTATAAATGATTAAGGATTGGCTGATGAAAACATCAACATATACAATATGCAAAAATATGGTGTCAAAAAAGTGTGTCAGAAAGAGAAAGACAAAAAGATGACAAGAGTGGGATTCGAACCCACGCCTTTTTCAAGACTAGCATGTAATAGTCTCAGAAGAAACGTTCCTGAAGCTAGCGCCTTAGACCGCTCGGCCATCTTGCCTTGTTTAATGTTAGATTACAGACTACCTAAATATATATACCTAGCCTATTTATTGTGTGCGCTTTACACTTCTGCTACATGTCACGATGCGGGATTTTATTTGAAATATTCTCTATTGTTAACGCCTAATTGATTTTGTATTTCGTTACTATAAACTTTATACTTTTCGGGAGTTTTTGTATCATCTTCACTTTGACAATTCGCATTCATGTTTATAATTTATTTGAATTAAACATTTATTGATCAACTAGTTAAGTATCCTCCTCGAGATTCCGGATGGCAAACAAGTACGAAAGAAAGTAGAACAAGTAGTAGTAACGTCAAGCCCAAACGCCATGCGATGCAAGCAATGTAAAGTAGGTTGGTAACGGCCATCAAGTAGAGGCGACTCGCTTACAAGACAAGGATGCGGCGGACCTCGCGCTTGGCCTTGGGAACAGACACGCTGAGAATGCCATTCTCGAGACTGGCGCGGACATTGGCCTCGTCAACAGGGACGGGGAAGTTGAACTCGCGCTTGAAGTGGCCAACGGCACGCTCCTGGTACCAGTACTTCTCGGTAGGAGTGTTAGAAGCCTGGGCGGGGGCCGTGGCGACTGGGGCAGGAGTAGGTACAACAGCCTTCTTCTCCTCGACAACGGTCTCGCCACGCTCAAGGGCCTCCTCATCCTTCTCGTCGGTCACTGTAGCGCGGTGGCTGCGGGCTGGGGAGACAGAGCGTTGAGAGGCAACCTCGGTAAACTCCTCGTCGTCAGCAGGGGTGCGGGCACCGCTGCGGCCATGGGTAGAGGCAGCATCGTCATCATCGTGGCTGGCCTCGGAGTGGGTGTCTGGAATGGCATCGGGAGTGTTCTCGACAGCAGGCACCGGCTTCTGAGTGTGGTAGTTGCGCTCGCTCTTGCCGCTCACGACCAGGGTCTGGGGTTCAGTAAACTCGAGCGAGATGTTGCTGCGGTCGACACCGGCCAGTTCGCCGTGGAGCTCGTAGCTGTCCTGAGTCTCGCGGACATCGAAGCGAGGGTGGAAGGTGGGAAGAGAAGCAGCGCGCTGGGCCTCGGCAGCGGCAGCAGCAGATTGCTGGATGCTGTTGAAGAACTCCTCAAAGGGGTGGCGGAAGGTAGCCTTGGGCTCCTGGGGCTGCTTCTGAGCAGGTTGAGGCTTCTGCTGGGTAGGTTGAGGCTTCTGCTGGGTAGGCTGAGGCTTGGGCTGAGGCTTGGTCTGAGTCTGGCGCTGCTGCTGAGGCTGCTGCTTGGGCTTGCAAGCAGAATCGCAAGCAGACTGACGCTGGTAGCCGTCAATATCGTTGATCAGCTGGAAGATGTTGGCAAGTGCATTGCTGTCGACCTGAGCCGGAGCGTAGAAGGCGGGCTGGAAGAAAGGCATTTTGAATGTTTGTGTGGGAAGGTGGTAGGAAAGAAGTAGTGGAAAGAGAATTGGTGAAAGATTTAGAAGTTGAAGGTTCAAAGTGTGTAAATGTTTGTGAGTTGAAGACTAGACGTCTGGAAGATGTTCTGATTGTTCGATGATGATGAAAAGAAAAGAGATAATCGGCAAAGAGAGAGACATCACGGACATTTTTATACTAAGAGAGGCGAGGCCGAGACCACTGACGAGGACACTGACGTTTTTGGTGGAAGCCTCGCCCGTCTTCCCGAATGTTCACCTGCTACCCCATATTCTCCATCGGCTGCCTAGATTTACAAGATTATGAATTGATAAGGCTGTGCGTGATGCTTCTTGAACATGCTAGAAGCGTGGAAATGTGGTCTGGGTTCGGCATGGAAGGATGTGGATTAGGCAAGCGGCCCGTGTAAGTCACTAGAAATGCCCCGAACTATCTAGAAGTTTCGTCTAATTCGGCCAATCAGGTAAACGTGACTTGCGTATTAAGTGGAGACCATCCCAAGTGCTTGGAAATCAGATCGGATACCTCAGAACTCCGGAACGGACAGCGTGTCACATCATTGTCGCCTGCAGTCATTCGTAGTTTGTAATGAATTCAATTTTTGGTACGCACTAGGCCTTGAACTGATATCTGCTCTTTCACTCTCTGACGCCTTCTTCGTCATGACAGATTCAGATCCGATTGGATTACATAAGCACTGACACTTGGAGTATATTTAGACTAGTCTGCAATAGGCTAGTCCTTAAATCTATCTGCTGGACCCTACCCTTCACACAATCAAGCAAAAGTAGCCGCTTTGAAACCACTCCAATCTGGGTTCGACGTCATTGAGGGCACCATATCTTCCTCGAGCTGTCATGGTTCGCCATGGTAGATGCAATGCTTTCCAATCTTCACTGCCTCTTTTGCTGGCATGTGACTGGATTCATGCAGCAATCTTTTCATGCTATGTCCTATAAAAGAAAAGCGGTAAGCTGAAAATAGTTATCAAGTAGGCTAGATGAAGGCCAGAGCAGTCTATTGTATCTCAATGACTTGCAGATAGTGCCTTTGCTACAGTTCTAGAGTGTGGAAGCACAACTTTTCTCGTCTAATTCTATACTATATACTACATAAGCAAAGTCTTTTTCAAACCAAAGACCAAATGAACAGACATCCAATCAAATAGAAGAAAAAAACCGCACCGCTTCAAACCAAACTTAAAAGAAATAAAGCCAACCGGAATAATAAGTTCTGGCAAAAGAGTCAAGAATGAAGAAAAACTAGTAAGAACTAAATCATAGTGAAGGACACCGGAAAAGAAGATAAGGGGGCAGAAGGATAGAACTAGGACCAAAGCCAACTGGAACAAAAAGAACAAAAGATCGAGACATCGATATACTAATAGCCTCTTGCATAAGAAAACGACCCAGACCGACCATCACCGGGCACTGGACTCCCGACTTCCGGCTGGTGAAAGAGGCTCACTAGCTTCTTGCCAACCTCGGCGTCCACCTCCGTACCGTCACGCGCAATCTTCACCTCGCGGTTGGCATTCAGCGGGTTGCGTAGACCCCGTGTCCGGTAGAATGGGAGCCGTGTTGTCGACTGCCACTCGAGCTTGAACGGCTTGCCCCATGCCTTGGGTTCTCCAGCACCATCTTCCAGGATACTGGAAGAGTCCTCGGCATCTGTGTGATTGATCGTATCCGTAGTTTCCTCCGCTTCCTTGCTATCATTTTCTTTCTCCGCCCCCTTCTCTACTTCCTTCTCTGCCTCTTTCGTTCCCTCTACTTCTGCTTGCTCGTCCGCCTTCTCCTCCTCATCAGCTTCCAAGAGGTCTGTTGAAAGTCCATCGTCAGACTGCACCTCCCAAAATATCGTGCCGCGCGCCGAGTCATCAATAATTCGGCCTCGGGGAGTCTTCTCAATCGCGTCGGTCGAAATTGCTTTCGGGAGATCGATTTCGTTGAATGAGTGCGACGTAGGCGCAAACTCTACGGCAGCTGCTGGGTCGTTGTTGATTTCTGACGTCATCCGGGCGTAGCCGTAGTATTCACCCGACTTGTTGACGGAGAAAACCAAATAGACGCTGTCGCAAAACTATATTAGAGGGAAAGCAGTTAGTAAAGGTTGTAACGTAGTTCGCAAAGTAGCCTGTAAAGTAAAAAAAAAATAGCTTTACAGTCTATGCAAACTTGCAAGTAGCTTGTGGGTTGAGCCGAGCCGAGTTGCAGAACTCTTTCGGATTTTATAGATGCAGTCTAGCGATGGATTGGTATAGGATGAAATACTGACTTTGAATGCTGTATCCAAGACCTGCTCGTTGTGCGCTTGTGTCGCCCAGATTCCCGTCCGCACACTCAGCGCCAGGTCCTCTACAGTCAGGCTCTTGAGGATAAAGTACCGGTCAACTTTCCCGTTAGCAGTTGTGATTCTGCCTGACTTCGAGTTACTACTGGGCGTCGATGCCATGGCATCGTCCTGGGGCTGTATTGACGTAATCTTGCCCGTTCCATCCACAACAAGGCTACTTGGTGAAGCAGTTTTCTTCGGAGGGTCTGGCAGTGCTTTGGCTTCCAATTGTGCATCGTTGGAGCTTTCTTTGTCGGTGCTTTCCTTGTCCGTGTTTTCAGTTGCTGCCACTGTCACTGATGGCCGGCTCGGACTGGGCGTAATTCCTTGAGCATTGTCGACCGAGCTCTTTCGAAGCCTGCTCACAAGCCGGACAGACTTGAACCATGTGTCATTGACTTTTTGCTGCGCTATTTGGCAACTCTCTTCGTCGGGGAAATTGGCAAAGGCGCAGTTGCTTTTGGCAATGAGAAATAGCGACTGCAAGCCATCAGCATGCTGGCAGACGTGATGTACCAGATCCATCAGATCCGTCTGGAGGGGCAGATTTCCAATCCATATAGCATGGCCTACAAAGTTACAAGTTAGTAAATGCTATTTATTGATTCCACTTTCAACACAGCAAAATATGTTCACTTACCACTCTGTTTTGGCTTCCTTGGCGGCCCGCGTACAATGGTTACTGTTTTAGCTGGCTTTTGTTCTGCGCAGTCATATTAGTAATAGTCGTGACTTTGGATCTACAGCTTGTTTACAACTAACCTTGCTGGCTTCGATGATTAGCACTTTTCTGCGCTGATGTGCCGCCCGACTGAGCTCCGCCCGGCCTCGTCGTCGATTGAGATCTTCGTCCCTGGGAATACGCAATTGTCGTATAGTTCGCTGGTGCTGGTGAGTGGCCATAGCCCTGATTGTCTGGAGAGGCAGGGTATTGTGGCGATTGCAGGTAGTAGTATGATGCTGGCCCTTGCTGCTGATTTGGATAGAAGGCATAGTTAGGCTGTCCTGTTATGTTTGCCGGTGCCATTCTAGGAATCGAGTTGCTGTGATACTGATGTGGCGCTGCTCCAGCTTGCTGTGTCATAAAGAGAACTTGCATCTGCACTGGACCGACGGGCTGGCCCGGGTACTGCTGATGAGATGTCGTTGGTTGTCCGTGCATTGGGGCAGCCGCTGCACCTGGCGGACCATAGCCTTGTGATCCAGAGGCGTACTGCGGTTGGCGGTAGTCTATCCGAGGTAGGCCCTGCACCATGGACGCTATATCGTAAGGACCGTGATTGTGATTTTGGTAGTCCTGGTGCTGATAGGGTTGCGGGTGACCCGAGTACTGTGGTCTCGAGCTCTGGTGATGCTGGAAGTAAGACTGTTGTTGGTTTTGGTACTGATAGCCCTGAGGAGAACTGGGCAATGGCGGCGACTGCAAGACACGCGGCTGCTGCGAGTATTGCTGTTGCTGCTGACGGGTCTTTTGTTGTTTTTGCTGCTCTGCTTGATGAGAATCGGCCGTAGGCTGGCCGTGATATCCCTTGTCCTTTTCCATTGGGGGGGCTGTCAGGAATATGGATGCAAATGTCCACCAGCAACAATATTGGATGCCACTAAGGGGCTATTGGTGATGATTGAGCGTATAAGTTTCGTGAGGCGAAGTTGTCTGGACGTCTCGGGAGTTGCTGATCTACACCAAAAAGGTGGATTGAATTTGGGTCTCGCTTTTCGTCTTTGCAGTTCGTTTGCAAGAACAAATGTATCGAGGCGATCTCGGGTTGATATAAGTTTGAGAGTCGGACAGTATTCAATGATAAAAGTCAAAATCAATACTAAAAAAATGTGATGAAGAGTAGATAAATGATGCCAGGTGGCAAACTGGTTGGCTCGGGGGAATATGTTATGTCAAAAGTATGTATAAAAGGTGGAGGGGGAATGAAAGGGGGCGAGTGTATGAGAATATTCACCAGTCCGACTGACTGAGCTGACTTTCGTCTGGATTCCCCTATAAACTTTTAGACTTCACGAGTCCGAACCAGAGTGTGAGTAAAGTCGGGTGGTATATGCAATCAAGGCACTTTGAATCCCTGAGAGAGCGTTTGAGGGAGTTACCACTCTGGTATAGCTGAGGCTTGGTCTGTGACGTTTATAGTTTGGGAAATATGGTGACAATAATATAGAAATGGGAGAGGTGATACAAAAGCCTACATGGCTTTGTTGGTGATGTCGTTGAGCCCAAGTTCCAAACGTGGCTCAGTAAGACAGGATAGTGGCTGATATGCTGATGGCTGTTGATGATAGCGAATGGGCGACCAGGTCTAAAATGTCATAATATTAATAAAAACACGGAAAAAACAAACTTTATTTTTCCTCTTTCCGTAACGCCCGTGTTCGTGAGCTCCCTCCTGGGACTTCGTACACGTAGTCCACTGAGTGGCGTGTGGGTGAGGCGTCAGGGCTAGACCAACAATCCAGTAAGGCTAGCAAGGCAAGCAGGGGAAGGGAGAAGGCGTGGGATCACTAGTTGGCAACACTGGCAACAGCAAGGATCTGTGGTCCTCACAAGTGTGGCTATTGGACAACGGTTGGGTCCGGCAGGAATATCAAGGTGGCAATGCCTATGAACGAGGCTTGCAAGGGTCCATTTAAGGACTCGATCAAAGTGTGTTGTCTGAGTGGGCGGCGGGAGGAGAGAGAGGACGGAGAAGGGGAGAGGGGGGGGGGGCGTGAAGAATCGAGAGCAAGGCGATATGATCCGCGGCGGGACCTATCTATGTCCTTCTGGATGTACGTGCGTATCTCCCCACAGTTGGTCAAGGTGCAGTAAAAATGGCGCGTGCTTGCCGGATCGTTTGAATATTATGTGCATCGGCGTCCGCTGTAGTGCCGGCAAATGCCTTAGTTAAGCGGGTGGAAGATGTGAGGATCTTAAGTAGTGCCCAGGAATGTCTGGCGAGTGCGGGTCTGACTTTCGAGACGAAGAAGTTTGAGTCCTAGTAAAAGTGTTAGCAGTTGACAATGACTTGTTGTTTTATATATAATAGGCGTAGCTATGAGAGCACAGAGTGTTCAGGGCGGAGCCTAGATCAATGGCAGAAGAAACGTAAGACACGTTCAAGGCACGCATTAACAGCCAGAGTTGCAAACTCTAGCATAGCACTGTTACTAGGCCATGATCTGGTCATACATCTTCCAGATGCTTCTAGAAGAGGACAACATGGCATACCTATGATTGTGTTTTCCTTATGATCTTGGAGACTTTTTGTTATAGCGAGTAAGCCGTGTTAGTGAGATGTGGTAGAGGCCAAATGATGAATACGTACAATAGAAGTGATTGTAAGAAGATGACTCCGTACACTAAAGAAAGTATTGCAAGTTCACGCCTGCCCGTCTTGTGTTATAGAAAAGGGGTGCACGTGCTGTGCAGGAGCTGGTCCCTGCGTCGTCAGTGTGATGCACGACACACCGGCCAGTATCCGCACACACGGGTACGTTCTAGAACATATGACGACTGTAGTTTGGAAGTAAGCCTCTCGTTGTCATGTCCCAGCTAGTTGCAGGGCTGTTGGTTATGGTGGGATGACGGTCTGAGTGGGAAGTGCTGTAATGACGATGGCGTCAAAGGCACAGTGAGTGTTGATACCAATGTCGCCTATGTGGTGACGAAATAACGACAATTTGAAAAAAGTATATAGTTGTGTGAAACGTGAAATGCAATGTGAAATGTGAAGAAACGTAGAAGAATGGCTTGTATGTTAAAGGTGACGTTGATATTAGTTTGGGACAAGGGGGTGTATATAGGAAATCGTGGGGTGTATTTGATTGACTTGTGTACACGACAACTTTGAGTGTAAAGATACAACGATATATCCGAAGGTGTTAGCTTACTTGCATCGAACTAGTAATGCAGTAAGTCCACCTGGTTCCATCGCCTTGTAGTCGTTCAAAGACGTTTGGATATGATAGACAAAAGAAAACAAGGCGGCTTATAGTTTTTTTTAGAGGGGGGGCAATGCTAAACTGTGGTCAGTTTTAGTAGATTAAGGTAAATAAATATATTTTTGAGCTCTTGACAACTAACAGGGTATGTGAATCATATATAATGTTGGAAGAAGATTAAGATCTAACTACTTGTACGTATTTGCGAATAAAAGCCAAATGTGCATCATAGAAGTCACTTGGCACAGCCCACATGCCGGCCATAGAAGTATATGTCAATCATTCAACATTTGCCACCCATGAAAGAGAGATCAAAAGCATGCAACATATTGGACTTTTTGTAAATTGATGTGTAGAAACCCGCGAGTTTACTCATAAGAAAAAAAAAATGACAAAAATTAAAATACAGCGAGCACATAACATACAAATAAAAACAATCACATTACGGCCTCAACGGCAGAAACCTTCCTTTGTACCGCTTCTACTTCCTAGCCTAGAAGTGAACTTAATGGTGGAAACACTCCCCACAAGGCTAAACAGCGACCTTTCTTTTTAGAAGTACATGTTTATGTAAATATTGATCCCCAGGAAGTGAGCTTTGCCAGGCCAAGTTTAGCTCCACTCGGATCGGTCGAGGCCGTTTGTTGGTGTATCGTATGGGCAGGCCCGTTTGTGCTAGATTCTTGTTTTGAGAGCCTAGTCGAGAGTCCACAGGCAACAGTCGGCACAATGAGTTGCACAGATTTGCACTATTGTGCCTGGTACATCCGTGTCAGTAGATCCGTAGAGGTAGCGGATCCAACGGGTTGGCAATTGGCGTTGACTGTCGTCTGGCCCGGCTGCAATACCCCTGGTAACATGCTATGACCTGTCTTTGCAAATGTCGGTCTAGGTCTATGAAAATAAAAAGCACTTCCTGGCGTTTATTATAGGCGTTCGGCAAAATGGTATCGTCATCTTGCTATTTTATACTCTTATCTTTCAATGGGCTACTGTTGAGTTCTTCTCTGGGCCCGATTCAGCAAGCATGCCGTCCAGTTAAGCCCTTGGCTCTGACCGTTGACACGTTGTCGATGTGCTAGGGTAAAAGCAAAGGGTGGGTGTGGCAGCTGAACGGTGCACAGGTTGCCCTCCGCTTTCCCCCTTCTACTCTGTCCCTTAAATTACCATAGAGCGGTCTAGACTCAAAGAATCGCTCGGGCAAAGGGCCAGGCCTGGACTATCTGCTTTAAAAAGTGGTTTGACGATAGCTAGTCGCAGTGAGACCAGACCATTCGAAAAACCGTTCGACACGATGCTATTACCAGACGTGATAGTCAGCTTCGCAAGTACTGTGCAGTTAACCGAGTTGGTATGAGCAGCCCGTACTGAATTCTAAATTTTAGCAGCGTGTTATAGCTAGGCGCAAGCGCAGTACTTCTATGGCCAGGCCAAGGTAAAGTATCTAGTATCAAAACATATAGGACGAGAGTAAAATTAGCCTGAGACTACACAGACTTGACTGTCAGTGCAGCCAGCTCAGCAGCTGTACAGCAAGTGCACTTGCGTGAGCATATACTGGAACATCTTGCAAAGAATGCGGCTCAGGGACAGTCACTGTCTGTCTGCAGTGGCATCCTTCATCAAGATTTGAGCCAGCACGCTGTAGGTTAACCACTTTGTGTCCTTGCATGTTGCGATACAAGCCACCCAAATCATGGGCACCTAGCATCAACACCACCAACAGAGAATACACACGAGGACAAGGAAATTTATCAATAACTGCTTTGATGAATACGAACCTCTGGAACCAGCTCCGATGTCTGTTGTCAGTTCCGGGCTGCTTCTTTGTCATCAATGTGCACCCTGGATGGAACTTGCAGGTAAATTCGCATTAGTGCTAGGTGTGCCAATGCTTTGAATCGTAAAACGAGAGGATAAAGGCAGTGCGCGATGTGGCGTGAGCTTTCGGAAGCGCGACTGTACTGAAAACGAAGCAATTGAAAAATGGAACACTGTCAGTTTTCATTTTCCTATATATATATATATATATTTTTTTTTGGGGGGGGGGATTTAGTAATATAATTAGCTCATTATCACAGTCGCACCTTCCTTTGTACTGTTGTAGATCTGGTCTGCTCTTGCCTTGGTCGTGGATGTTGATTACTTCTAAAAGGCCAAAGTCAATTGGCAAGTGAAAATGTCTGAACAAAATCAGGGTCCAAATAAGTGGAATTAGGTAATGGATATGTTAGAATGCAAAAAGAAAGTGTAAATTGACTACTCGCACTACATAGCCTCGCCTATCAGGATTTTATGGAAAGAGCGAATGGCTAGGCACGGAACGTCGAGGTGCAACTTTGGAAAGGCGAGGAAGGTGCGGCTTCTGTTAGGAAGACCGAGGTAGCTTGGTCTTTCCTTGCTTCGTGTTAATCAACACTATCAGCAACCGCAGCTTTGCAATAGAGGCAGGCACGGAAAATAAACTATCACTTTAGCAAAGAGAGATGTGGCCCCGTGACTTCCGATTGTGGCTGTTGTATTTCGTCATTGTGCGTGGTCGAATGTCCAGCTGCCCAATGCTGAGTACAATAGCGGTGCTATTTACCCCTAAAGGAAAGGAACGTCCTTCACTGGTATTGAAATTATAGATGAGATCTCCGAGTGGCCAAGTTATAACAAGAGTAGATGGAATATTCAGGTACATCTATTGCAGACTGCAAAACTGTTGATCAGGCAGGGCCGTTCTCATGACTGATAGCTCAGATAAATAAAATTATCGCCATTTAGCGCTTTTGCTGTTTTGGTCATTTAGCAGCTGCAAGCTTGCCATTGACACTTGTATTTCCGCAGGCAAGCTTAGTAGAAGTGGTACTTGCAGCCGTTCTCGCCCCTTATGACGTTGCCGGAAGGATTGAGCGCAGAAACGAGACTCAGCTAGAATGGGTACATCGCCGGATTCGATACCGCATTTCTTGTCTCTCTTTTTTAGACGTTGCTGATCATGAGATTCAAAAAATGTATCACTGTTTTATGACAACAATGTTGAAGACGCCGCCGCAGCCGTTTTGCCAAGCATTCGCCCCCGAAGACACCAATCCACTGGTGTTGCAACAGCAGACAGAGAACGAAGCAACAGATTAAAAAACTAACACAAGAGAATAATACATCAAAACATTATGACAATATCTGACTTTACCGGTGTGAAGAACTTGCCACTACAGTAGCAAGTCTCTGAAGCCCACTTGGCCCTCTTAGTTGCAAATCTTCCAGTATTGGGTGCGAATAAAGCAATATGATGCGACAGCACCGCTTGAAGATGGCCAAGATATAAGACGTCAAGATACAGAAATACAAACACATACACGCTGAACGATTGTACTGCGCCCCATTTGAAAAACAGGAAACAAGAAACAGGAAAAAAAGCAGATGTATTTCCATGATGTGCGCGAGTCTGGGGACTCAAGATAGATACATAGCTACTCAGACTTCATCCTTGAACTTCATAATCCGTCAACTTCGTATATCCACTGCACTATCAAGCACTAAGCTATGGCTATCTTGTGGCAACGTCAAGTCCGGTTTTATTCAATCACAGGGACAGTGCCGCCGCAGATCGGTAGATACTTCGCAGAAGCAGCTACTAAATTGGAAACGCGCCCATTTGCCATCATGTTCTTTGGCTCCTATGGCTCACAAAACAAAGAGTCTCTAATTATACTAGGTCTAGGTACCTCCCTTGTGCTCGCAGAGATTTTGTCTTCATGGCCAGAAGTCAAGTAATGTCTGGGCTTTCCTTGCTTTAGTTCAGTCTATCGGTATCCAAGTCCCCCCCCCCCCCCCCCCCCCCACCTCACCAAGCCGCTTTGTCATTTCCATCTTCTATTTTTCATTCCGGTTTTCACTTTCATAAAATAGTGCAGCTATTCCATAAATGGGCTTTACGGCTTCTCGGTGATATCTAACTCCCCAACACCAGTCAATGACACGCCGAAAAGTGATGTCGTATGTTGCAATATATTGGTAATCCGCAAAGCCACTTTGGTGTTCCTTTCGTTCTCCCGCAATTTCTCAGCAGGTCATCGATCTACGGCCTCGACTCCATCCGCTATGATCGGGCAAGCTATACTAGTTTGAATTTGGCCCTGGATACGTAAACGGACTGGCAACGAGCTCTTATCGGATATTTCGCCTCTTCCTATCAATCACATGAATTGAAATCCGGCAATTTGATCTACTGTATATGCTTTATTGATACATTATATGTGATTAAGCTATCCTTATAGCTGGCTGCTTTGAGGCTGGTCGATGCTCCATTATTAGTATTGGTTGGCATTGGCAGTGTTGTAGCTATTTAGACACATGCAAGTAGGCGGCACCAAAAAAGAAAAGGAAAGAATTGAAAACCCAAATCACACCTCCTCGGATTTTAAATTTGTGAAAAAACTCACCTCAACTAGTGCTTTCACCCTATTATTACTATATCTCACACAAATACACAAAAGCAAAATCAAAAGGGCCGCGTAGAGTTTTGCTCACGGTAAAGAAAACATGTATGAAAAAAGAACGGAACAAAGTACCTAGAGCTTCGATTGTGTCTGGAAGCCTCCAGAGTTGTATTATGGCGTAGACGTGCGTGTAAACTGTACCGGTGAGTAGGGACCCCGACTTATGACGTTATATGACGTTTTCAGGGTCCTGATTGGGCTGATTGAGGCAGTGAATTAGATGAGCATGGTAAAGAAGTAGAAACGTGCAGTGGAACATGCAGAACCCCGAAATAGCACACAAAAAAGTCACATACTTGGCAGAGAATGGCATAGAAACAAGGCAAGCCGTTGTTTAGTGGCTCAGTCATTAATGTGTCTCAACCCCATTCAACCGCTAGCTGTCAAACTGCCGGTGTATTTAGATCTCATACTTGACTGGTTTGGGGCGTAGCTCTAACGGCAGTGTAACAGACTCACTTGATAGAAGTGCAGAATATACTCAGATGAAATTCACTCCTAGAATTCATATAATGTGGTGTATTCATCAGGTGCGAACCATTTTACTATATCTACGTACCTTATTTCTAACAGCGCAGAGATCTCTCCAAAGATCTCTATCTACACCGTCTTGATGCTATGATGTCATATCCCCACATAGCCTATCGTCTGGTCCCTGGCGATCTTTTATCACGAGGCTCTTGTATAGCACTTCTCATCATACTTTGATGATAGTGTTGCATATAATATATTTCTTGTACAAATCGGAGAAAAAAGTGAGCAAGAAAATGAAAATAGAAAGTCCCCTTATGATATAATCAGCAAACGCTTGACTTTATAAAAAAAAATGTTACAAGTGATATACTTGAACACGAAGTGTCAATTTCAGACAAGCTGCCGAGATACAAATACAGGCGTTGGGCAGGAATACAAAGATAGAAACAGATCCAGTCACAACCCAGTTTTTATTTCTCTCTCCTTAGGCTATCGTACGCGTACTATCCCTTCCGATATATAGTACTGGCCGTTGCCAATACGATAGCAAGGCAAAGACAAAAATAAGGGGTGGGGGGATGGAAAATCATGACACATGAAGAAGGTGTAAAGGAGAGAATACCCAGAAACGAAATTCTGCCCTTCAATCGAATACCCGTGTCGTTATTCTGTCCCTCCCCGAGCGGCTACATGTCTCAACCGAAAGTACACGTCCCTTATTGCCGTCAGCCTTATGCTTGCGGAAAATTGTATATTACATATACACCCTAGCCACATATACCTTCTCATTGACTTTTCAGAACATGATTTATCTATTCTGGAGGCAGCCCGAAGTTCTCGCCACAAATGCAGCTAGCGAACCTGTCTCCCTTAGACCAACAGCTCTAGTAAGTTTCTGTATCCCTGCAACATACCTCCAACTGAGCCACTTTATAGACTTGAACCTCTCTCGCTCTTGAGATCAAAGTAAAAGATCAGCGCCATTACGAGTACTCGTACGATATACCGGCTGCCTGTCCCGTATCCATGGCAGTTGCCACCAGGGGATACCCGGAACTACTGATAGTGGTGGCAACCGCTTCCAACTTCTCTCCGGTGGCTCAGGTAATATACATGTTCTAGCTCCCAGCAAGCCTTTCTATAGCTTCATGCTGCACTTACCGACAGGCAGCAGTCGGTGTCTGTCCGAGCTTCCTCTTCTGCTTAGACGTTAATGCTGAAATATAATATCTCCCGTGAGCTAGTTTGGCATTCTGCACAAAGCTCTTCTCCATGGCCAATATCGCCAAAGCAGGCTTTATTCGACATGTCGTGCTTGCTGGTAGGCATTCAAACTCACAAATGCAAAAACTGTATGTGGCCAAGACTTAACAAAAGTGCCCAGGGGTATGGCGACCCATGCTGCGTTAGTAGCCTCTCATACTAGTCATACTAGAGCTCCAAGCTTTGATGCGAGAGCTTGCAGTGGATTAAGGTAATGTACGAGGTCCAATCAATGGTAGCAGACGCGACAGGTGCGGTATTCCCTGGCACTGTTGTTCTAGAGTAAGAAAGCAGGGCTTGTAAGCATAAGATGCCTATCGTGAGCTCCGTTCTGCCTTCACAGAACCCCGTGGTCCCCTGCAGATCTGCGCAAGACATAACCGTGTGCGGTAGCATAAGATAACTATCTAGCAATTGTTTCAGCTCCTGTTGAAATTGATTGATTGTAAACTGTATCTAAAGACCTACATTTGAAGTGCCATATCAAGTCCGGTGTTTATTATCATAAAATTGTCTTTTCGAGCTTCGACAAGAGCCAGCTTTTATAGATCTTCCGCATCGCGACCAAGCAATCTTGGGATAGAGTTATTGTCAAATATGTGACAACATTAGTACAACGATGGGAAGTTATCAAACAGTTTCTTTCCATGTGCACTAACTTGTTACTACTTTCTGATTAATGGTCCTCATGAAATCGCTCTAGGCCATGTGGTTGATCCAACCAGACACAAGAAAGTATGTCTCCAAAGAAGATTATCAAACATGGCGGTAAATTCCAGGATCTTTGAAGTTTAGTTACAATCAGCCTACGAGCTTCCTCGCACATTTGAGGAATTCTAAACAACATCTGTTAACAAACCTCACTGTCAGTGCCTAGATATTGCACACGGCTTGCCGCATACCACCAACGATACAAAGTCTCGAGAGTACTATCCTGCAGGGCTAGGCTTACCAGATGTCGGCCTGCCATTTGACCCTCTCTAATACTGTACACTTATCTCACTATGCTTGCCGTAGTTCTTACATATCGGAGCAAATTGACCGAGCCATGCGGGATACCGACTAGATATTGATAGAGTGCCGATGCATGCTAGGTCACGGCGGTCAATCCAACCGTTCTCGGAAAATGCCCGTAACAGCCAACGGCCCAGTGTAACGGCCGTGAGATTGCTCTAATGCAGTATTTGAGCCGTTTTGTAGACTTCTGTAGGCTCAGTGCATGCATATTGTATCTTATTGTAACTCGAAAGAAGAAAAAAGATCAGCGAACTGGCCACTATTGTCGACATTGCCGGGCGTTTTGAAATCATTTGCCCCAGCAGCAGGAACGACAGGATAACTCTGCAGTTATCGTGATGGTTTGACTACGAGTGAGATCGGCAACGAGTAACGGTAGTTAGTGGCTTGCTGTGTTTGTTATGTCTAGATGTTTTGTTATCCATGTCAGCTCCGTTCGAATCAGAATGATCAGAGACTCTTGTTAGACTCGTAACTTAGAACCTGACGAATAGTACCGAGCCCTTAGAACACTACACAATCTTCCATGAAAGTCTTATGCATAAGAGCATGCAGATCATTGATGTCGCGATAGAAATAACACTTCGGTTCTTGGCGATCCTGTCCTCTTCAACAAGTCTTGTGCACAAGACAACACAAAATGCCACACCGTATCGGCCATACACGGCATATCTAATCAGGTTGTAAAAGCATGCATGTGCTTCAATGAAAGGGGCAAGTTGATCTGCACATCTACGACTGTTGCCTGGAGATATTGGAGGCCTTATTAATCTGGGAAAGCTGGTCAGATCATGGGTTTTCAGCATCTATTGCTGTCAATTGGCATCGATTGGCGTCTGCGAGCAGCCAGTGTAACGCGGGACAAACGCCACAAAACTGGCACGCCACTAACAGCAAGGAGGATCAAGGAATATCAGAACAATAAACGGCACAGTAGTCGTCATGTAGAATTGCAGTCATGGTTTGTATAACTTAAAATAAAAAGCAAAAGCAGCGCTAGCCATTCTGGCTCAATACAATCGTACCGACACTCTAGACTTAGTCCTTCTTCAGCGGCAGCACAATCTCCTCAATGCCCTGGCTTGTCACCACCATCATCTGTAAAAAGTCACCGACCTCAATGTGGCGCTCCACTGCGCCATCAAACGCATCCTTCACCAGCTCCTCCACAACTGGCCGTGCCAGAGCAACACGGGGACGCTCTCGCAGATCGTGGCCGATACCGCTGCCGGGAATGTACTGGTTCTTGAAGTTGACCTGGTTGTCCAGGAAAGGCATGATCAAGCTGGCGGCGGCACCACCGGCACGGCACTGCTCACGCTCGTAGCTGCCGACGGGGTCGTAGCTGTAGACGGCACCTTTGCCCTCCTCGTCAAGGCCGGCAAGAATGGCATGGGTGTAAAAGGGGAAGAAGCGCTTGCCGTACAGAATGGTCGACAAACGCTTAGCGCAAGCGTTGATGCTAATGGGCTTGCCGTGGCGGTAGCGGTACATCTTGGCGGCAGTATCAAGGCGCTCCTTCAGAGCCTCGCCGTCGGCGGCAAAGCCGACAACAGACAGCACGATAGTAGCATCTTTTTGGTCCGAAGTAGAACCGCCAATCTTAAAGACCTTGGGGGCATAACGACTGTTGATAGCATAGCCTGCAGTGTGACGGGTGTCACCGGCAACAATGGCAAACTCGTCACCGGCGATAGCAAGGGTGCTTCCACCGTTGTCGGTGTACCTGTAGGTATCAGTATAAGCTATGATAAAGAGCTACCAGCCTATAGGTAAACACATGTCAAGCCGGCATAATCAGGACATAACGTACGGGTCGAAACGATGTTGCCGTGCGCCCTCTGGGGCATGGGTTCTTGGGGTCTCGGCGAAGGAGTAGCTCGGGCCGTCGTGGACGGTGTTTTGGTTGAAGATGGCGGCCATGGTGGGCAAAATGAGAGAGATATCAAGGCTCAGAGTGTATGTCGATGTGGAAGTATAGTATGCACTGGGAGGTGGCCGCCGTTGATTGCAGTGCTGTGTTGGTGATGCGGGAGGGGAGAGTTGCCTGAGGTGGTGGAGGAGCTCTCTGAAGCTCAGCCTAGGTTCCAGCCAACAACGCGTCCGCCAGGAGCCTTGCCTGGAGCTTGAATGACTAAGTAGAGCAGGTGATGCATCACGTGCATATGCTTTTAAGATCCACTATATGTTAGTGAGCCTTTCTATTGGTCGAATACGGCTCCAATTGTACGGCCCGCAACGAGCAGCGCGGTTGGATCAAGGAGCTCTGTGCTGTCATCTAATCCTACTGGCCGCTACTTCCCTGTTTCGAGGTCCTGTTGTGGAAGGAGCAAACTCATCATCGACATACAGCATTCTCGCGATATCTTCTCTCCTCCGATTGTATTCACGGTGCCAAGCTCACGCAAACTTCAGTGCAGCTGCTGCCATATGCAGGCGATTTGCACGCCACTATATTGCTGTTGTCTTTCATATTTTGCCTAGCTTATCGACCGTGGAGCTCTACGACCGCCCCAGCCCGGCCCCTATTTTGATATCGCAACTTTTGCCTCATTTTCGCTTTCTTGTTTTGTTAGCAACTTTGCTTGCAGAGGTTTGCGTTTTCTGCACAACTTTATAGCTCGTCAAATTTTAGCGCCTTCTTCGATATGGCGTCTCGCGATATTCGCCAGCGAGCACTGCAGAAAATTGCTGCTCTATCTGCCACCAGCACGTCTTCCGCGTTCGAGAAGTCCGACCTTGACCGTCTTTGCAAAGCATGCCCGAGCCACACCAAGACTCCGACGGCTGCCAATGGATATGCTGCACGGCCCTTGGCTGGCCGTGTTCCTATGGTGCGCATCATATAAAGAATAAAGCACAACCTCAAATTTAGCTAACATGACAGACCATTCGCGAGTTTGAGGTCCTCCTAGCCCTCTGCAAGGCCGCACCGCTTGTCCAGTCAAGCCACAGTGCTCAGCGCCTGACCAAGCAATTACTTCCATACATTCTCGAATCGCACATTCAGGCGTTTGTGCCTTCGCCCTTCTTCCGCCGCATCGAACCCTCGCCCACCGAGTCCCTTTCCTTCCACGTCACAGCAGCTCTCCTCTCGCTCGGCAACAATCACGAGGATGTCCACGAGGCAGTGTCTGACAACATTTGGGCCTTCCTCAATGCCTGTGCCCGCACTACTGACAACATCCAGCCCTCGTCGACCACCTCATCCCGTATCCTCAACAGTAGCACGAGCAATGGAAGCACTCTGAGCAGCGACGTGGGTGACGACGACGGCAACCTCGAGGATGCCATCCGGACAGCCACAATTGCCGTTTCACTCCTTGGTTTTCTCGATGCTGCCGCTGCCCAGGCTGAGTTCTGGCGCTCTGGTGGCCGTCTGGCCCTCGTGACGCGCCTACGCAAGGTCTTGTCTGAGCCCTTTCTCGTGGCTGTCGAGACTGCGTTTTCGACTATCCGCAACTCGCATTCGGCCGACCGTGTTGTTAAGGAGTGGAAGCGCTACTTGCGCCACTACTGGGAGCAGGGCCGCCCTTTAGGTGCCATGTTGCTTCAGCAAAGCTTCATGCACCTCTTGGTAGCAGCCACTTCGCTTCTCGTGGCTGAGGTTCCCTCGCTGAAGCGCACCCATGTCCTCGACCTGCTACTGACCGGCGAGGGTCTTATCCGTCCTATGAGCGCACGCAGTGGTGACGCAGACTATCAGTCTATTGAGATCTTTGCCAATGCTGTTGTGGACCAGATGAGTTACCTCGAGGCTAGTTCTGACTTTGTGCGCATGGGTTCAGCAGCCCAGCAGAAGCTAGCCTATGCCATCCGCGGATCGGTACTAATCAGCTATCTCAACTGCTCGCGTCTTAACGAAGACGCAGCTGATGCAGATATGCTCATGTCGTGGCTAGAGGAGTCTTTAGCCGATGGTGCGCAAATGGCAGATGACGACCTCTCCTCTGTCGTTCTGAAGTCGCTCGCGCTCATCTGCCGCATCTCACCCGAGTCTGCCTCTAATGTGAGCAAATTGCTGCCTCGTTACATTGTCCAGAGCGGTGCCCGCGGCGTTTCTATTGATATTGCGTCCGCTGGCCTGGCTTCTGTCCTGCGTCTATTGTCGACCGATGCCATCATCACCACTATCTACACGCTGGGCAATGTTCTAAGTGCTGGCAACGAACAATCCATGACTAACGGCGGTGGCCATGGCGAGATCAGCATGGGCATGAGCTCTACCAATAATCTTGAGTCTGCTCCCCAGATTTACCAGGGCCGCCAGTCGACTGGCAGTGACATCTCTGTCAATATCAACGGCGAGGAGGAGACATCGTTCATCTATGGCAACGTGGTGCAGGCTATCTGCGGTATCGCAAATGCGTGCAATGACCCCAAGATCACTGCGCTTGCCCAGTCTATGCTTCTTCAGAAGATCGACAAGATCAATGTCACGGTTGATTCCAAGATCATCCCCGCCGCAGCTGTCCTTGCACTTAGCGGTAGCCAGCTCGACTTCCGGTCTCTGCTCAAGACCTTTGCCCGTATCTCTCACATCGCCGTCGTCGAGAATCGGTCGAACTTGCTGGCAGCTATCATGAATGCCTACAACTACCTGTCTTGCCACCTGAAAAAGGATTCGCCTCTCTACGACATCTACTGGGAGCACATGCTCGATAATATCATTTCCAAGGGCGATGTGCACCAGACGCACCACGCTAAGGAGTCGGATGTCGAGCTTGCTGCCTGTGAAATTGCAGAACTCTTGCAGCCCTTGGCCGTCTTTATGTCGTCCAATGACCTTGCACTCGATGGCGCCGTCGACGATGACGCGCACGCACTGATTCGCGATGCTTGGTTCAACATTGTTGTGCACGGCTTCAATCCGCTAACACCCCGCGGTAAGAAGTACATCAATGAGTTGCGCATCCTCGCTGTTCATTCGCCGCCCTTGGTCGCCGAGCAGCGCGGTGAGCAGGTTGAAAGTGATATTGAGCTTAACACTGTTTTGCGCCGTGGCATGAGCTCCGACCGCGAGAGCATGCAGAAGAAGACACTCACAGAGCTTGTGCCCGGCAAGGCTTCAGAAATTCGCAGCCTCAGCTACCGCAAGGTGATCTTCTTGCAGTCGGCCTATCTTGTTGAGAGCTTGCGCGCCGATGCTGGTGACTGTACCAAGGCCATTTCGTATTTCCTGGAGCCCAGTATGCGCCGTGGTGAGGTCAGCAGCATCATGGAAGGCATTTCGGCAGCCGTTGTCGACAAGTATCTGAAGAAGACGCTATCTGGCACCGATATTAGCTTCTCGGCCCAGTATGCAGCATCTCAGCTGGCTGCCATCTTTTGCAGCTGCTGCCACCGCATTGAGCGTGTTCAGCAGGCTGCGTATGTGTGTGCTGACCGTATCATTCGTGATGTTCCGTCAGCCCTGTGCCACAGGTCGTCTCTTTTTGCTCTCCTCGAGTTACTTTCGCTCATGTGGATGAGCTGCCTTGAGTCCGAAACTGACATGTACGCGCCGCGCAGTACATTTTCGTCGGCCCGTGGCAAGGTCACAGTCGAGCTGTCCGATGACTATAACCTCAGACGTGTGACTCTCAACACGCTGTATAAGAAGGCCAAGGCATGGGTTTCGGGCGTGCTTAGCCTGGCTCCTGCTGACGTCAAGGGGCTCCTGCAGACGTACCTGTCGGAGTGGGACGACGATGGCGCATACGGCCACATTTCACTTGGACGGTCGTTCGCCATGGAGATGGGATTCTCTATCCCCGCAAGTGACCAGCGACTCACATCGCTTGAACGGTACGGCGAGTGCGGTATCAACACTGCCTCCAACTTTGTTGCCCAGTACACTTCGCGCCAAGAGTACCGTTACGCCGAGCCCTTGCCCGACAATGGAATGGAGTGGCTCACATTCATGCGCCTGAATGACAGACGCTCGTCACTCATTCCCAGCTCCGATACCGAGAACGCAGATGCAGTTACTGCCCTGTCGCATATCGAAAACCGCATCTTCCACAAGAAGCTGACCTCGTTGAGCGATATCCGCGATATTTTGCGGCGTGCAGCGTCGCTGCTGTGCCGCAGCCGTGGTGATCAGAGCGCTATCGCGCAGTACTTGGTGAGCATTCCGTTTGCCATGTTCACCAAAGCATCCATTAAGCTGGGTGTGTCCCTGTGGCTAGGTGTGATCAACGAGAATCCACGCATGGGGCCTCGCATACTCGGTGCAGTTCTACAGCAATGGGAGTTCACTATTCAGCGTCGCCTGGGCCTGTTCAACCCAGCCATTGCCGATCTTGATGCGTTCCTTGTCGAGATGCAATTCGCTCCCAGCGATGCCGAGTCGGTGGCCAAGCACGGGCAGCACGTCCACAATATTCTAGGCCCGCACATGCGTTTGCTCCAGTTCTTCCAAAGCCACTTTAATGCCACGCGCCTCGGGAGTGTCGATATCCAAAAGGGATTTCTTCGTGTGCTTGACGTGACCCTCGACTCCATCAAGACCACGAGCAAGCCGAACCCCATGGCTCGTGAGCTTTGGTTCCAGGTTATTCTGTTTGGCCTCCGTGTCCTGCGCTTCAGCTCTACCATTAGTGCTATTGCACAGTGGCGTCTCAAAGACAAGATCCTATCTGCAGCTCTCAGCTGGTTTGCTACACCTATCAAGTGGTCATTTGGCAGCAACAACCTGCAGCTCAAGACCGAAATTCGCCTGCTGTCTGATGTCATGGCGGCCGTCAAGGCAATATCGTACATTGGCACTCACCAAGTGGAAAACACGATCCGGTCTCTCCACGCCAAGGAGCAGTTGCTCATTTTGCTTATTGAGAATGAACAGGTTCGCCTGTCTGTCTGGGCTTACCCTCTCGGCGAACCATCTAAGGGTCACCTACCTTTGCAGAACCACAAGGCTGTTGTTGAGGTGGGTTATACTTTTTTTCCTCTCTCTCGTTCCGATCTATCCTATATTTTTTGAGCTCGTCTAATGTTTTTTTCTAGGCCCTCATCCCACTCATTCGTACTGCATGGCAAGAGAACCCGACACTAGCCATTGGGCTGGGTACGCGTTTTCAGAATCCTCGTGTGCTCAAGGAAATCCGCTGGCTGCTTCTCAACTTCCCTCAAAAGGCTATTGATGAGCCCGAGGCACTGCCTATTCTTCTTGACGGCTCACTGCCAGCTGATGTTGGTTTCCAACTCAAGGTATGTCCCATTATAATAAAATACAAGAGACAGAAAAGGAAAGCAAAAAACAATTGCAGTTCATTTCACTAACAACTTAGTACCTCCTTTTCTGGGCTCCAGTAAACCCCATCACGGCTGTCACATACTTCATGCCTGCTTACGAGTACCACCCGTATCTTATCCAGTATGCTATGCGTGCACTTGAGAGTCACTCGGTCGACATCACATTCTTTTATGTGCCACAAATTGTGCAGACCCTGCGGTATGATGCTCTAGGTTATGTTGCGCGCTACATTCTAGAGACAGCCCAGTTTTCGCAGCTGTTTGCCCATCAAATAATCTGGAACATGAAAGCCAACGCCTACAAGGACGATGATGCAGAGATACCAGATGCCATCAAGCCTACCCTTGATGGTGTTATGACGCGCATGACGTCGTCGTTCTCAACGATCGACCGCGAGTTCTATGAGCGCGAGTTCTCCTTCTTCGACGAAGTAACAGGCATCTCGGGCAAGCTCAAGCCTCTCATCAAGAAGTCCAAGCCAGAAAAGAAGCAAAAGATTGAGGAGGAGCTGCGCAAGATCAAGGTTGAGGTGGGCGTGTATCTGCCCAGTAACCCCGACGGCGTGGTGATTGGTATCGACCGCAAGTCGGGCAAGCCCCTTCAGAGTCACGCCAAGGCCCCCTTTATGGCCACGTTCCGCATTAAGAAGAACCGGCACAGCGGCAATGCCGATGACCTCTTGGAGGGGGTTAACGAGATTGCCAGCACTACCAACGGCGGTAACGAGAGTGCACTTGTCAAGGTGGGCAGCGGTTCCAGAGCAGCCAACGGTACCAACGGCACCAATGGCACTAACGGACACTCAAATGCCGCTGCAACTGCTGCTGTAGCCCTCGCCCAAGAAAACACGATTGAGGTGTGGCAGTCTGCAATCTTCAAGGTCGGCGACGACTGTCGGCAGGATGTGCTGGCGCTGCAAATGATTGCAGCGTTCCGTGGCATTTTCCAGGGCGTCGGTCTGGACGTGTTCGTGTTCCCCTACCGCGTGACGGCCACGGCCCCCGGCTGCGGTGTGATTGACGTTCTGCCCAACTCGGTTTCGCGTGACATGCTGGGTCGTGAAGCAGTCAACGGTCTATACGACTACTTCATCTCCAAGTATGGCAACGAGGACGCACTGCGGTTCCAGGCAGCGCGCAACAACTTTGTGAAGAGTATGGCAGCGTACTCGGTAATTTCGTTCCTACTGCAGTTCAAGGATCGTCATAACGGCAACATTATGATTGATGATGCAGGCCACATACTGCACATTGATTTCGGTTTCTGTTTCGATATTGCGCCCGGTGGTATCAAATTCGAGCGTGCACCATTCAAGCTGACGTCGGAGATGCTAGCAGTGATGGGCGGCAGCACGGACCAGCAGGCGTTCCTGTGGTTCGAGGAGCTGTGCATCAAGGCCTTTTTGGCAGCACGCCCGTACGCTGAAAAGCTGTCGCAGATGGTGCTGCTAATGATGGACAGCGGACTGCCGTGCTTCAAGCCGGAGTCCGTCAAGCACTTCCGCGAGCGCTTTGTGCTGGAGAAGACGGAGCGTGAAGCAGCCGAGTTTATGCGGGATATGATCAAGAAGAGTTATGCCAGCTACTCTACTGGTCTGTACGACCAGTTCCAGTGGATGACAAACGGCATTCCATACGCCTCTAGCTAGAGATCGAGGGGAAGGCTAAGGCCACTGATGGGGTGATGATGTGAAGGGGGTCCATCGAGAAATCTCGAGAAGAATGGGAATTGTAGAAGCCCATGTGGTGCGGGAGTGGTAATATATTCAGGGAGAGGAGAGCGGTGCACGTTTTACTGGAGCCGAGTATTGTATATAGAATCCGATATCTTGTTTATCTGAATTATAATTGAATAATACCGAGCATGCTGTTAGCCATTGATGCGATGGATTACATAATCCGGCCAGGAACTGGGGTGGGTCGTGATCCTCTTATCGGCGATAAGATTTTTTTCTTTGCGCCTGTCCCGCATCGCCAACCTCATGTGGCGGACGACTAGTTTAGCAATACACTATAATTGAAGTCTTCATACTTAGGCTCGTTGTGTTCTTGTACTTGATTCTTTATCCTCTCAAATTTTATTTCCTAAAGTACTGCACTCGTATAGACAAAATGGCCAAAACACGACCGGCAGGCTCCAAAAAGAGCAAGAAGAGCAAGAGCGGCTCTCGCCCCGGCGCCTCAGCTTCACCGTCGAACAGCCGGCCCAGCAAGTCTCCCCGGACCTATGTCGAAGAGGCTGAGATTTCCATGACGCAGGGCGATGTCGATATTGCACTCAAGGCTGCACTCAATGCGCAAAAGGCACTCGAAGACGCCCGCAGCGGCGCCAACAACAACATTGTCATTGATGGCGTCGGCCTGGCCGCCGTCTACTCGCTAGTGGGCGAAATTCACCTAGAGAACGGCGATGTGGAGGAGGCACGCGAGTCGTTGACACGCTCGGTCAAGCTTGACACGGATGGCACGCTTCCAGATACCCTAGGCGGTGGCGTTGACAAGTACCTGTATCTGGCGCAGCTGAGCGAGGAGGGCGGCCGCGACAGTTTGAAATGGTTTCAGCAGGGCGTCGAGGGACTACGGGCTCGCGCAGGCCAGCTTCACAAGGAGATTGAGAATGAACGGAAAAAGAACTCGAGCAAAGCGGCTGCGAAGGCAGCAGCGGCATCAAAAATGGACGAGGAAGACGACGAGGACGACGACGAGGAGGTGGACGAGGCCACGATCGAGCTCACAATCATCAACGGCAAGCTGGCCCAGATTCTGTGCGCCATGGCCGAGGTCTGGATGACGGACCTGTCATTTGAGGACGACTGCGAGCAGCAGTGTGAGCAGCTTACCACCGAGGCCACCATGGTCGAGCCGCGGTCATCAGAGGCGTGGCAGACACTGGCCAATGTGCGCATTAGCCAGAGCCGCGAGGAGGAGGCGCGGACGGCACTGCAGCGCAGTCTTGACCTTTGGGAGGATCTTCCCGCCGATCACCCGGCTATTCCTGCGTTTAGTGTGCGCGTCAGTCTGGCACGGATGCTGATGACTGTCGGCTGGTTGAGCAAGGCTATCGATGTCACGACGCAGCTGCTGCGCGACGACGAGCAGTCTGTCGAGGTGTGGTACCTAGCAGGCTATGCTAACTATCTACTAGGCCAGGAGCAAAAGGAAGCAGCCCCAAGTGCCGAGAAGTGGAAGATGACGTGGATCGAGGCGCGGCGTTGCCTGGGCCGTGGTCTGCGGCGGTTCCAGCAACAGCAGTACGAGGACGAGCGGTTGGGTGAGCACGCTAAGGAGCTGATGCAGGAGCTGATTGCGACTGTTGGTGAGCCTTCACAAAAGGAGCTGGACGAGGAGGACTATGAGGAGGAGGATGAGTGGGAGGATGATGAGGGTGATGAGGAGGACGAGGAGATGGAGGATTAAGGGGGGGTTATCATGGGTGGTTGCATATGTCATTTGTTTAGCCTTTTCTTTGTTTGTTGTTCATTTGTGGTCTGTCTGTGTCTGTTTTAGAACAATACTGGCGTTTGGGTTTGGAAAAGCAAATTGGATGTTCTTAGACGGATGCTGCTGTCGGGGCTATAGTCTCTGAGGAGGAAGTCCTCAAAATGAAAGGCACACAGCCTGTTTCTTTTGTCGTACGCTGAATTATAAATAATAGACGCATGCCCAAGCATCCAGAATGATCCATGCACCTCTATATACGTTGTATTCCAACTTTTCTCTGGCAGATACGGCACATATAGCTAAAATAGCGAAGCAGGCGTTGTAGCAGGCTGCTTCATCTCTGCCCGGCGCGGCGCGACTCGATGTTCATCCTTTTCGAGCAATGCCCGTCATGATTCAATCTTAAGCTTCTGTACATCATCTGTTGGTACATCGTCCTCCTCATCGACATCCTCATCCACCTTGCCGACCAGGCCTTGCTCCCAAAGTTGTCGGCCCGTCAGCCGATTGCCGTCCTTGCCCACAACACCACCAGGGCCGCCGCCACCACGAACCTTCTTGGCCAGCTCGGCTGCCGCCTGCTCCTCTTCCCTCTGCCGCACATCAGCCATCTCTTTTAAGAATGCTGTCTGCCACTTGATAAAGGACTCTGGTGTGACGGCAGAACCGTGGAACTTTTTGTTCTCCTCGCGCTCGGCCTCGAGAGCGGCCTCCTCCTTCTTCTTGACAATGGCCTCGTGCCGTGCGATAATCAGCTGCTCGGCCGCATCTTTGAGGGCAGAAACAATAGTGAACACCATAGCCATTCCTAGATTCTCTTCGATTGTCTCGGACAGACCGGCCAACAGCTCGTCCTTGTCGTCGGCGACATTGAACAACGGGTGGTTTTCGTGCTGTTGTGGGGGTGGTGAGAGGTCAAGATTTGGCTCTTTGTCGGGGTATTCTTCCGGGTACTTGACGCTAAGCATCATAACGGGCGCCTCATATTCATCCTCGGGGTCCCAGTCAGCCGGTTTTGTTGCTTCGATGACATCGTCGGGCAGGTCGAGCTTGATGGCGATGCGAAACTCGTTGTCCTCGATCTTGGTGAGCTCGTCGGGGAAGATGGACTCGAGCACCTCAATTTCTTCTTGCTGATCTTCAAGGCCCATTTTATGTGTAGGTGGGTTGGTTGCGATATTAATGAGGAATTATTGGCAAATGCGACTCAGACTCTCTTCAGCGGCTTCGTCGTCGTCAAGATGGTGATGACAGAATTAGAGCGAGGGGCAGACAGTGATATTAGTCATTACACACTAAAATAAACTCTACTGGCACTGTCTGGAGTTGAAAGTTGCTTTTGGCGCTGCTTCCCGTTGTGGGCCAAGCGCTAGTCTATGTATGGACACCGCCTGGCAGAAAACGATAGATAATGAAAAAAAAAATCCATTATCTCCAGAAATTTTTTGGGTAGGCCAAAGTGTAGGGGAAAAGGGAAAAAGTTCCAACAGCGAAACTCGTCTTTCTGCTGTCCATTTTATTGCCAATTCCGTTGTCAATCGTCAACACCACACCACAACCACGGCACCATTCCTTCAAAATGTCGGCAGAAAAGAGCGGCGAGAAGCGCAAGGCTTCATACTCTGCAGGAAAGCCTACACAGCAGGACTGGTCCAAGAAGCCCCGGCTCGACGCCGACGGAAACATCAACCACGCCGCCTTTGACAAGGGTGAGTCCATACGCCGAGTAGGAGGAAGAAAGAGGAGAGATGGAAGGAAAGCAAATGGCAGAGGATAACAGCTTACTAACTACATCACAGGCACCACCACATCCCGCGAAGCACACGCAAAACAAAAGCAGCTGGCCCGCGAGCGCCAGGCTGCAAAGCCGCTTGCCGATGAACTGGCACGCGCCAAGAAGCTGTGGGAGCGTCTCCGTCGCAAGTCGCACGTCCCCAAGGAGGAGCGCCAGAAGCTGGTGAATGAGCTGTTTGGCATTACGACTGGCCATATCTGCGACTTTGTGCTGAAGCACGATGCCGTGCGTGCCGTGCAGACGGCGGTCAAGTACTCAACACTGGAGCAGCGCAAGAGCATCGCCAATGAGCTCAAGGGCAACTACGCACAGTTGGCTGAGAGCAAGTACGCCAAGTTTCTTGTGGGCAAGCTGCTGGTACAGACCGACGACGCAACACGCGAGATGATTATCTCCGAGTTCTACGGCAAGGTGCGCAAGCTGATCAACCACCCCGAGGCGTCCTGGATTCTCGACGATGTGTACCGTGGCATGGCCACCAAGACGCAAAAAACACTGTTGCTGCGCGAGTGGTACGGTGCCGAGTTTTCACTGGCCAACACCTCGGCCATTGGCAACACCTCGGGCGCTGAGGCGACGGCGGACCTGAAGCAGATCCTGGACAACGAGCCCAGCAAGCGCGGTGTAATTCTTAAGAGCCTGATGGGTATGATCAACACGCTGGTGCAGAAGAAGCTGACAGGTTTCACGATCCTGCACGATGCTATGCTGCAGTACTACCTGAACGTGACTGCAGGCTCCGAGGACCACAAGGAGTTTATGGAGATTGTCAAGGGTGATGAGGGCGGTGATCTGCTCAAGAACATGGCGTTCACCAAGTCGGGCGCACGCCTTGTGTGCCTGCTGCTGGCATACGGTGACGCCAAGGACCGCAAGCAGCTGCTGCGCACATTCAAGGACACCCTGCAGTTGCTGTGCGGTGACCAGTACGGCCATATGATTATCCTGGCGGCTTACGACACAATTGACGACACAAAGCTTTCGGCCAAATCCATCTTCCCGGAGATTCTGGGCAAGAACGAGGAGAAGGGTGTTGAGAACATCATTTTCTGCGCCAACGATCTGAACGCACGTACGACCATTCTATACCTGTTTGAGGGCATGTCCAAGGCCCTGTTCCCTGCCAGCCACGCCAATGATATCGCGATTCTCGAGGAGATCCACGAGATTCGCAAGACTACGAGTAAGAAGGAACCTGAGATTCGCCGCAAGGAGCTGATTGCCGCCGCGTCGGCACAGCTGCTGTCGGCCGTTGCAGCCTCGCCTGTCGACCTGGCCGCCACGTCGTTTGGCGCTCAGCTGGTGACGGATGTTCTTCTGTTTGCCGACGGCGACAAAACCGAGGCTCTGCAGGCCATTGCACAGGCTGCTGCCGGTGAGCCCGCGTCAGAGGAGAAGGAGAAGGGCGAGGGCGAGGACGCCATGGAGGAGGGCGAGTTCGACATGGGTCTGCCACCGCACGTGGCGCAGACTGCCTTTGGCACGCGCATGCTCAAGACGCTGGTGGCTGGTGGCCGTTTCGACCGCGCCACGGGCCAGATCAAGCTGGTGGAGCCGCCATTGAAGTTTGCCAACATCCTGTACCCCCAGATCCGCGAGCACATTATGGCGTGGGCCACGGGCGCATTCAGCTCGTTTGTCGTTGTGGCACTGCTGGAGGCTGCCGACCTGGACAATGCGCATGCCGCCGAGCTGAAGAAGACGCTGTCGGAGAAGAAGAACCGCAAAGCATTGGAGAAGGCGTCTGTGGAGGAGACGTCGGAGCAAAAGGCTAAGCGCGAGGCTACCGAGGCATCAGTGGCCGCTGCCGCTGCCGCGGCCGCCGAGGCCGAGGCCAAGAAGGACGACAAGAAGGAAGACAAGAAGGACAAGAAGAAGAAGGCCGACAAGAAGAAGACGGCAACAAAGCCAGCACCGGAGCGGCCTGTGGGCAACGCAGGTGCCAAGCTGCTGCTGGAGAAGTTGTAATCATCTTGCAACTATGCCCCTTTATTCTGTTTGCATTTTTTCTGCTGTTATTTGAGATCCCTAGTCCTCGTTTGTTTCTTCTACTGTTGATTTTACACTCGCACTCTTTGCATAGATAGAACTATTTTTGCGTGGCGTTCTGTGGCAATTCATTTTTGAGCAGTTTCTCAAATTACACTTGAATTTATTAGTCATTGCATTAGTTATATTCTCGATTTCTGCGACTTGAATTGCATATTAAATACATGAAAAGGAAAACTTGCCTTGCTATTATTTTATCAATCACAAACTCCCTGTCATAAAATAGTATTCTGTGTTGTTATTCGCTATTTTGCAAGATAAAAGTAGTTTATTGTAATGTTTCTTTGTCTTAGTGATCTATACTTTCAATGCAAACTACTCAAAACAATTGCTAATGCATGCACTGATAGCTCGGGCTGCGACTGTCCGCTTCGCCATATGGTTACTTTGTAAGCCTGCCGTTCTATGCAGCCATGCACATCGAGGCATCAGAAGCAGCATTTGTCTTGCATTCTTCTTTCAAACTTTCTATGATACTTTGACCTCTACGATCGCCGTATCTTTGACAGAGGCAGTGCAGCTAACCGAGGTTGGCAGAAGCTAAATATAAGACAAAGGTGCACAATCAAGGGATCAGAGAACAAATGAAGGAACAAACGAAGGATTGCAAAAGAAGGAATTAAGAAGAGCTAAAGTGCCGTGTGGCAGAGGTGCATGCATAAGGGCGCAGGCATCGCCTAAATATAGGACACGATGGGTAGTAAGGATCAAGCGCGCCCGCAAAGGGACAAAATGTGCATACACTAATGGAACAGAGACAGAGGCTCAAAAGTGACTATACAGAGTACAAATGGGTTCTGGCCGACTTCAGCATGACTGTCTGTTGATTTGGCTGAAGAGGGAATATGGTAGGCGTACAACAGGTGTGTTTGTTAGCTGGATATTCAAGGACGTCGGTACAGGAGGATGCTGATCGGACGTATGAAGATGGGATGGATGAATGGACGGCAGCATTCGGAGTCGGTGAATGGAGAGCAAATGTGAAATAAAGATACTTGAAGACTTTGAAAATTTAGCGAGTTGATGTAAATTGAACTTGTACTGAATTATTATACACATGCCATCGGCTGGGCATGGTAGGATATAGCAATGCGAAAACAGCTTACAATGCCATATTAGATAGAAAATATAGTAGAAGAGAAGAAAAAAGTGGCAGTCAATATGATACCAGTAAGATACTATCAGACAAAGAACATAAACAGACGGTGCAAGCCGGATAGGGAAGCCCGCCCGGACATCATGCGGACCGACACACACTCACACATATGCACTAGGGTTATTAGTACTGATGTACGCTGATAAGCTGCATCGTAAAACACGATTATTTGATGATGTGTTGGTGTTGGTCAAGCTTGATATGTCCATGGAGGCTTAACGCGAGCAAGGCTGTGGCTTCATTAGCTCTCATCTTAGTCTCTTTATTAACACTAGATACTAATTTCTATTATTATTCCTAGACTAGACTGTTCGATTCTGAGGATAAAGACCCAACCTCGTATTACTTGAACCTGGAACCAACAATATTGCCAACCTGCATGTCTTTGGCCCCCAACTTAAGTCGGTGCATTTAAATTTAAATCAAGAGATAGGGAGATGAGAGGGAGAAGGTAGTTTTCAAAGTACTGTTTTATTACTGCGTCTTGCATGTACCAAGATAACACAGGGCATCGCCATGCCAAGGTGCTCCCTCGGGCTTACATCGATTTGTATCATACATCCAGTGCTATAGAATACAGTATAACTATTTAAATGGCCATATATCGTATACTCTGTAGCAATTAATTGCATCAAAACATAGAAGCTCTTGCTGGAGGTCTCTGAGGCAGTCCAATGATCAACGGCAACCCGACAGTCTGCACATCAGCTGGGGGCCGTGGCCGTCATAGAGACCGCCATCTCAACTCTACTCGGGTCTCTCATATGTTCTCCTCTCTATTGCAGCCCTTGTTGTAGATTATTTTCAGTTCGACCGTCTTTTTCTGCAATATTATGCAGCTTGCAACCACTTTCCCGAAAGAGACCCAGCTGGCCCAGCTCTCACTTGTGCACATATATGAGGTCTCATGGCACGTCTAGACTACATTCAATGCTGTAGCATTCTTGAATCAAATAAATCCAATATAGTCTACCAACTAACATAAACAGACTGGTGGCAGCAAACACGTTGCCAAGTGCTTAGGATGGTGAACCTCGAGGGGTGTCCGCAATGTCTTTCTTTAGCAACTTGCTATGCTTTTGATTATCATCTTAGTGGAAGTAAACATGATTCCACAGTTATATCAGAGTGAGATTTACTTTAATATTTCTCTCTACTAGCATGTATTGGCTGACCGCAATTTCTGCCGCAAAAATCAGAACTATCGACTGTCAGTTCTACCCCCCTCCCTATCTTTGGCTCTACCCACCGTTGTTATCTCAGCCCCAGTCTCACCACACTCACTCTCTCTTCTCTCTCCTCCGCTCTCATCTACTCTCAGCTAGGCTCGGATGAAGTCTTAGTCTACTAGTCTAATAGAGCCTCATGACTGCGCCTCAGAACCTTGTCCTAACACCATTATTCATTCTCCATCCAGCTGCATGTACTCCCCCCCCCCCTTCACGACTTACATGTAGCATTCATCATGTATATCGATATCCTTACTCGTATCAGCCGCACCATAATATGCTCCTAGCGACGCACTCTGTAGACATCTACATCTTTTTGCATATTACAACGTACTTCGCATGGCCGATCGCCTTCTATCCTACCGTCTTCCTTCTGTTTTCTGTTTTCTAATATACTTCCTTGCTAATTTCCCTACTTTTATCTGAAGTATTTCTACTATCCGGGGTCTTTCTCGAATTTTTGTTTTTCTGTAGCCCCCGTCTGCCATACTTCGCAGTTACTCTTTGTTGATACTTGATATATCGTCTTTGTTCCTTTCAATCACTCCTGTGCCTAGGCCTCCTTAATCTTAAACGTCGTTGTTGACTTTCTTTATTGTCATCCATCCCGTCTCAGGATTCCCCTTGAATTTGTTTCTACACTTTGTTTTATGATTTTCTTCTTGAAGTATTTGATATCTTTGTTATTTTTTACTTTTCTTTATACTACCACAAATATCTCCTCTTCGTACCCAAAATATAGCTTACCTTGGTTTCAACCTCTCAACCCCCGGCTTGCTCTACCCAGCCCTACTATAATCTAGCCCATACCCGTCTACATTCTTAATTCCTCTACTCCCTCTTACCTCTCCTCTGATCTCCCTATTGTTTACTCCGTCGAGTGCAAGTCGTCGTCCTACATCTGGAGCCATTCATCACCAGTTCGAATCGAGATTTCAGATTCCGTCAATGCAATAGCTTTCATCGACTCCGAGTTGCTGATTTGCTATTGCCTACTACCACATCTCTCTCATCATGCGCGTCCATGATTTGTTCCAGAGATACGCCGACTGCCCGGCTGGGTCCCAATACTATGTCTGCAGTGCCAGCGACTACAGCGGCTGCTGTAAAGTCGATGCCTGCCACTACGACGACGGGTGTCCATCTGGCGAGTCGGTCGTAGGGACTACAAAGGGTGCAGCTACCACTGAGGTCGCCGCAACCCCATCACAAACATTAGTAGCAACCACGTCAACGCCGAAAGCGCCAGTAGCTACGCTGGCCACCTCATCAGAATTAGTAGCAAATCCGTCTTCAGTACAACAGTCAAATCCACCTACAAACACGGCAGTAGCTTCATCTACTACACCGACGACGACAATAACACCCACGAAGAGCACAACCACAAATGGCACGGGTGCTGACCGCGTGTCCGTCACAACAGCTACAGCCACCGCAACAACAACACTAACCCCGGCTGTTTCCTCTGGCAGCAAGGGCATGTCCACAGGTGCTATTGGTGGTATCGTGGCCGCTGTTGTGGTAATTCTTTTTATGGTGGCGGCCTTTCTGCTCTTCAAACGTCGCAAGAAACAGGCACTTAAGAAAATGGACGGCGGCAACGATGGCAGTGATGGTCGTATGCTGCCCGACGACAACCCGAGTGGCCCTACGCCTGCAATATCACCCATGGGCGAGAAGGGTCTCTTTCATAGCAACACGCCCATGAGCCAGGCCAGCACGCCCGGCTTTGGCGGCACCAATGGCTTTGCTAAAGGTCCCGCGGAAATGAGCGGCAGTCCGGCCAATAGTGCTGTTCTTTTTGGCGAGCTGGAAGAGTCGGGTGCAGCCGCAGCAGCCATGGCAGCTCGCTATGGCGGTTTTGGGGTATACGGTGCCCGTGGCAAGGGAGAAGGAATTTACCCTGCCATTGCTGAGCTCGACAATGCTGCACAGTGCCGGGCCGAGCTCGAGACACCCCTGCCGACACCCGGGTCAACGCCACAGACAACATCCCAAATTGGCTCAGGCTCGCCCAATATGTCACTGATTAGCGGCAGCAACGGCGGCCGGTCCACCCTCGTGTCTTCATGGCGGTCATCGAGCCGATCCATGGGCACAGACACAATTGCCGAAGAAAAGCCCTTTAATGTGAGCCAGATGAGCTCCCCGACTCTGGGGACAGAGCAAGAGCAGCTGTATGTGCCTCTGGTATATGACACTCGAGGTGAAGTAGCCCCAGCACAACAACAAGGGCCAGAGCCAGGTCAGCCCACTAGAACATTGACAGACAGTCCTCATCCAAATTTGGATCTATCTCAGAGCGAACGTGGGAATGGCGTGCATGTAGCCAGCTGGAATGCATATCAGGGCTAGGTAGTGAGGTGTGGATTTGCTTTAAAACATGATGTATTATGAGCGCTTCATTTGCTACTAATATATTTTTTCGTTTTGTCCCAAGCATATATACCCTTGGAAACTCTTCAAGACTACTTAGTAGTTACAATATACTCAACAAGTGAATATAAGTCAAAGAGATTCTAATGAGATTGTTTTAAGTATCAAGAAAGTCTCTAGAATTAACACAGTATTCCGCCTTTATTGTTCGATATGGATAAGACGAAAACAGTAACGCATAGCAAGCAATATAAGACAGACGAAAGGAAACCTGCCGAATGAGGACAAATAAATTTGTAAAGTATAATGTTAATGTAGATCCTCCAATGATTCAGTAAAAAGAGAGCACAAAAACTCAAAAGTATCGTCTGCTTATTTCTTCTTTTTTTTTTTTGCTTTTGCTTTTCTGCTCCCTCGTTAAACTATCCCTCTTATCTGCCTAATCGCTCACACAAACAAATCGTAGCCAAGTCTACAGATTTAAAAGTCATCTTCCAAGTCATGATTTTCGTTTTCAAGGAGCAAAGGACGCAAGAAGCAAGAAAGACAGATAAAAAATAGAAGAGGAACATATAACCTTATATCGGAGCGAGAAAACATATGGAAACAAAAAAAATAAAAATAAACAGATAAAAGATATGCCATAAACTCCCCCGGCTACAATGCCTAATACGTCGTAAAATTGCCCTTCGGTCGTAGTCGACCCTCGGGGTCTTGCATATTGTTGGAAATTTTGGGTGGGTATAACAAACTGGTGAGAAGACGTCCACGACTACTTTGAGAGCCGCTGCCGCGCAATCGAGAAGAAGCCAGAGCTCAGCGCTTTCCACTCGCTTATCAACCCTGCAGCTTGCCCATCTCCTCGAGCAACTCGAGCAGATCATCGTCGGAGATCTTGTTGGTTAGCGACGGAATCAGCGTCTTGGCTTCTTCAACGCCATCGGGGCACAGCGAGCCCAGCGCCGCACGCTCAAACTTGGTGAGCTCTGTGTGCGACGCAAGCAGCCGCTCAACAGCCTCAACGTTCTCCTTCCGCTTGAACCGTGCAAAAGCATCAAGGTAGTCGACAGTCTTGGTCAACACCCTGTTTGTTAGATTAGTTTGCTGTTGGTCTCTCCTTTTTTTAATTAAAACCCCTTACTCAGTCTCGTTCAAGTTCTTGCGGTCATTCCGGCGCTTTGCCATAAGCGCGTTGATAACGAGCCATGCCTCAGACAGCGACAGAGTGTCGACGCCTTCAAACTCGCCCAGTCTGAGCTCGGAGCCGGCCTCCTCCTCGCCTGGCGGCGGCGGCTTTGGGCGCGAAGTGGGTGCCTGCGGCATTGTGAATGGAGATGATGCGCAGTATATGTAGGTAAAGAGTATCGTCAGGACGTCGGGTCGAGGAGTCGTCGGGGCTGTGGAAGTGTTTCCCTTGAGGAACCGGGTAGACGATAGTACGGGATGCGCGCAAAGAAGCTGGGGCAAACAGGCACGTGAACGCTGATGAATTATAGCCGGACAAAAATGAATTCGTCAAAAGGAGATCGACTTGACCGCAGAGGTTTGATGCTGTAGGAGTTGGCGGTGGTGGAGGAAGGGGTCAAACAGGGTCGAGGAGAGGCTCGAAAGGTGTCAAAGAATGAATGTCGTTGGATTTTGGGTCCGAATGAATCAGGTAGGAAATAAGGGTACCTGGGTACGCCGTAAGCCTTCAGCGCGTGTACAACGCAATGCAGGAGCGACGTGCTAGCGCGGATTAGCTAAGTTTTAGTCGCACGACAGTGAGAAAGAGCCCCGCCGAAAGCAGCCTGGCCTGATTATGTAAGTGAATTTGATACCAAAGTGCTGTCGCATGGCGGTGTCCCCATAATATGTTACGAACGCTATAGTGCGTCAGTGGCCGCTGAGCTTCTCAGGCTTTGACACAATAGGAGGCACCTGGTTGCAGGAAGACCATAGTGCAACCGACATCGCTGACAACTCGCACAAATTGCGACTCGGATCTTTACGGCAAATCAGTAAGTGGTACTATTACGACATGTAGTTTCTACAAGATGAATGGCATGCTGATTGGCAGTTTTGTTGGCGGTGCTCTCATGATGATGAGCTCGTAAACGACGACGACGACGACGACGACAACAGCAACACATCATGTAAGCTCCCCCTTTCTCATGGCGTCTCATACATATATGTGCATATACTCATATCAGACAGGACGGTATTCTCCCTCATCGTCATCAACAAAGCCGGTGGCTTGGTCTATAACAAGACCTTCCACGAGGGTGGTTTGAACCAGTTGAGCACCAACGACTACCTCATTATTGCCGGCACATTCCACGGGTGAGAAAACCGAGCAGCTCTTGAGACGCCATTGGTGATATGAATGATGAGTCTCTGTGAACTGTGTAGTGACTACTATAACCTTTTTCAACATATTAACAATGCCAGTGTCCATGCCATCACTACCCGTCTCAATCCCCTGAAACATATCAAGGGCTCTAATGTGGTATCAGCAACTGGAGCTGGCATTAATGCTGCCGGCGCTACCGGTGTGCCTGCATCTTTACCGCCAGGAACGGTCATGACGCCCTCTGGCCTGGCCCCGTCCCGCCCTGACCCGCCATCGGGTCTCGAAGTCTTGGAGACGGAGAACTTTCGCATGCAGTGCTTTACCACTATCACAGGCACCAAGTTTCTACTCTTCACCGACACGGCACAGGCCAATGTTGATGCGACGGTGCGGCGTGTCTACGACCTATACTCGGACTATGTGATGAAGAATCCGTTTTACCAGCTGGAAATGCCCATCCGGTGCGACATATTTGACCGCAAGCTTTACTCGTACATCCGCGAGATCAACAACCGATAGAATGGCCGATCTGGGATGGACAGGGCGGGATTGAGGGATAGGGGGGGTGTATCAGAGACGATGGAAACGGTAGGCATAGCAATGCATGGCTATGTGAAGAGGAGGGTGATTGACAATGGCGACCAGTGGCCATGATGACGACATGAGAGTTTTTGGAACGAAATCACTTTTTATTATACCTAGATTCAGACGGCGCAATTACGTTTGTGTTTACTTTTACTTGTTATATATTTACTTGATTTGTCAGTGGGCGTAGTAGAACCGAATGTGTTGTTATTTTCTATATTCATACAATGCTTGCAGTCTCACAATGCTCCTCGAGACGGGTGCCCTGGCTACCCAAGCTTGAGAAGCACGAGAGCATATCATAAAATGCAAAACCGTTAAAAAAAAGTGATAAAGAATCACCTAGGCTTTGATGCAGAAAACTATGAGGTGTCCATCTTGTCGTCGTCTTTGCCATCCTTCTTGGCATCGGAGCCTCCACTGCCGCTGCCGCTTGCCTCGCCGTCCTTGTCCAGCAGAGGCGCAGATTCGTCCTCCTCCTTGACAGCACCCAGGGATGCCTTCTTGGCCTCCTCCTCCTCTTCACGCGCCCGCTTCTGTTGCCGCGCTGTTTCTTCCTCCATACTCATGCGCAGAGCAAGTGCCAGCTCTGGGTCCGTCGACGGGTCAAAGCCGAACTCACCAAACTCACCGCCCGCCTCGCCACCAGCGCCGCCATCACCAGTGCTGCCAATACCGCCCTCAGCTGCGCCCTCGCGCGCCATCAATGGGCTCTGCTTCAGTTGGTCGCTGAGGAGGCTGCTGCTTGGTGGGACGATCACCAGATGGCTGCCCTCAGCGCCTTTAACCTTGTCGTTGAACTTGGTGAGCTTCTGCTGGGTCTCCGAGTCGAGGTCGCCAAACAGCACAAAGTCAACCGAAACGTTGTATTTTTTGAGCTTGCCGGCAAGCGACAGCAGTGCCTTTTCGTCTTCGGAAACAGGGGAGCACACGAAAGCGATAATTCGCGTACGCTGGAGCTTATTCTTGCGGTGGCGGAGAGCGAGCTGAAGGTTAGCATGTGTTATGCCTGCGATAGCTTTGAGAGGTTTAAACTTACCAGAGAAACTTGCAGCGCTGTCACCAGGTTGGCGTCGCCGCGAATGTTCTTCTTTGTCCGGTGCAGCCCCTCAAGAATCTTTCCTTGCTCGACCGTCATCGTCACCAGCACCTCGGGACCCTTACCGGCCATGCTCATAAGACCGACCTCGGACTCGGGGTTTCCATTTGTGATGTGGCGAAACACAACACCCACAGCATCGGCCTGGGCCTCAAAACGTGTAGGGGTGTAGTCTCCGTTGCGACTGCTCTCGCTGTTGTCGACAACGATCATCACCGCTTCCATCGGCATCTTGGCGGTATTTATGTGGCTTTGCGGCCGTCAAATAGGTGGCGATATGTAGCGAACAGGTATTTTATGTTTATTGGGGGTCCAATTCAGCTAGGTTGCTCTTGTGCAGTGTCGTCGAGGAAGGCTGATGATGGCGATGGTCGTCGTTGTGATGGGGAATCAAGCAAGACGTTTCGAGGGAGAGAGTACGCAGTAAGCCAAGCAGCCAAACAAGCAAGCGCTGTCTAGCTGTCGTCAGGCAAGGTCAGCCTAGCACCAGTGGGAAGGTGCTCAGTAAGGTACGGAGGTACATGGTAGAATACCCACTTGTATTAATCAGGAAGGCGGTGGGTTACTCTGTGCACGGACCAAGCTGTCACGCTTCACAGCCCTCTTACGTTATAGCAGTGTTAGTATTTGTTTACTTTATTTAGTGTTTAGCCATGTCGAGCCTCTCGTCTGTGTCTTTCTAACCACGCGCATTTCACCATCGACACCAACTCAAACGCCCACTACGAATTAAAATAAGGTCTTATTAAATCAACGACTAGATACTAACAAACGAACTATTTTGCATTAACACAACTCTAAACTCTACACGATGCCTCCCCGCGGTCGCAAGAGAAAGTCAGAGTCCGTCGCGTCGGAGATGGATGACGCGCCTACCATGATGACAACAACCGCCGGCCAGAAGATTGCCACAAAGATGAAAAGCGCAGAAGAGAGTCCACGGAAACGCCAAAGGACGGGCGTCACAGCTGCACAGAAGCAGGCGTTGATCGATAACCTCCAGCTCGAAGGTGCGTCTGCAGAATTGTTGAGACTCAGGCTTAGATGAAGATATGGGGAAAATTACGAGATGAGCCTCACTGTGAATTGCTACTAACACACTATTTAGTGACCGAGCGGGCTCGGAAACTGCGTGCACAATACAGCCTCCAGGCCCAGGGACTGCGGACGCGCATAGAGATACGCGTCAACCGCATCCCCATGGCCCTGCGCAAGCTCAAGATGGGCGACCTCCTCCAGAAACATTCAACCGGCCAGCAGAAGCCCGTTGCACCCAAGCAGGCAACAGCCTACTCCTCTTCGGCGCAGTCGACAGCTCCTCCAGTGCCTGAGAAGGATCACCTCTCTGCACGCCCAGCAGTGTCGCGGGCAGAAACAACACCTCGGGTGGCAGTCAGCAGACCTGCCAAGCGTCTCAGGTGAGTTTCTCCTGCTTTATCGCAAAGGATCACCAGCCATCACAGCATATACTAACCACTAAATAGTGACCAATTGGCTAGCGGTGACAAGGAGAACCAAAATGCCCACCTCGACAGCCCTAAGAAGCGTCAATGGGCCGGTAACCCTTCAGCAGCAACACATGCCGCACAATCGGCCCAAGTTCTGTCTCCAGCATCATCGAATTCACGACTCAATCCTCGCGAGCGCGGTGCGCCTACACCTTCTCACGCACACGCGCCGTCATCGCCCGTCAAGTCGTTTATTGCACGGCCCATGTCGCCGACCAAGCAGTCCACAAACCTGATTAGCTCCATGGTCGAAAAGGCGCGTGCAACACGTGCCGCCACAACACGGAAGCCGACTGCGTCTTCTACAGTCAGCTCGGTGGCTGGGGGTGCATCTCGGGCGCGTGCTACCAAGCCAACGACTGCGGCACCTGCGTCACGGTCGACAGCGGCAGCGGTGGCTCGAAACGCACGGAGAATTAGCGGTACCAGCGAGTCGAGCGACGCCAGCACATCGACAGTCGTGCGCAAGGTTGGCCGGCCACCAGGCTCGACAGCGGCATCAAGCGGTGCACGTAAGGTGACGGGCACGACGGCGGCAACTACAACAAAAAAGTCTATGATGGGCTCGATCAAGAAGGGCGTGGCCAGTGCCTCGGCCAAGAAGGCCCCGGCGGCAAAGGCGACTACAGCCACGGCAGCAGCGGCAACAACTCGGTCGGGTAGAGTCCTACGGAAGAGAGAGTAACAATACTGCACTATGCGTGGGTTGAGGGTTGCTTGTTTGCTTGGTTTGTTCATGGCCAGCAAGGCATCGGCGTTTGGAAGTTTGCGAGATTGCATTTGCATTTCTGCGTCATGTATTTTTATTTCTCTATTTGCACAGGAGTTTTGTTTTCGAGGGAGGGTCTTTCGTCACAGCATATGCAGACAAGATCCGCATACATATTCATTGCTTGCATCAATATACTCACTGCATAACACATGATTGCTCAGCTTTACTTGCATTGTTTTCCTACGTCCATATTGGCTTCCAACTGGATGATATTCAACGCTTATTTTGGTATTGTGTTTTGTGTAATCTTGTTTTTAAGTCTTGATTGCGTTTTCACGCTCCTCCATTCAACCCCGCAAGAGTCGCTGCTGCCGCTGCTGCTGCCGCTGCTGCCTTCTTCTTTGCCTTTTCGTCGATAAACTCAATGTTGTCATTGGGGACGTTCTTGTACTTGTCCAGGATGTAGTCCTCGATTTCGGGGTACACATCACCTTGGACGACAATCTCCTCACCACCGCTGGCAACCTTGGACACGGACGAGCCTGTTGCAAACTTCTTGCCAAAATCCTTGGCCACCTTCTTTAGGTCCAGGCCAAAAGCCTCGAGTCCGGACACGGAGGTGACGTGCTTACGCTTATTGCGCTCGATACGCTTGATGACAACGTGGCTCTTTGCCATTATCGTTGCTTGCTTCTGCTCCGCGGCCTCGGCCTTGGCAGTCTTCTTCTGAGCGTCCTTTGCGGCGCGCTTCTGGGCATCGACGGACAGAGCGGCAGTAGCAGCTTCCAGAGCTTCTGTTATATAGATTAGCAATTGTCGAGGCAATTGTCGAGTGGTGTGTATCCTCCATCCGCCATCTCTAGCTGGTTTCCGTACCTGCTGACCAGATTTGCTGGTACAATTCATTGTTATTGGCCTCTAGCCAGTCCTGGCACTTCTTAACGGTGCCTCCATACTCGCAGTACTATCATGAGGAAGCATTATTAGCATTGGTACAAGCATGATAATTTATGATGTCATATAGGTTGTATCTTACCTCGGGTGGCATTGTGCACACTATAGTAGGAAGAAAAAGGTCAATGTTAGCCATGTTTTTATAGGGTCAGTCATCAAGACGACAACATCTGAAGTTAAGATCGAAGAATGTGCGTACCGCCGCAGTAGGTGGGATGGCGGCTCTGGGGCTCCAGGACCTCTGCTGATTCGACATCGGCCATTGTGTGTATAGATCAAGGTGTTTGGTAGAGAAGGAGTGATGTTCGTAGATGCAGTCACGCTGAGGTGAAGCTTGAGGCAGGCCGAGAAGAGGTCTCTTGGATCGCCGAAACCGGAATGCGAAATGAACAGACAAGCACGTCGATTGTACTGGTTCGGGGCTATGATAATAATAAAATGGCTTGTCGCAGTATGTCTAGGGTATCTAGAGTTGTAACTCGGTTCGTTGGGTGCGTGTCGCGTGCTCGTGCAGTCGCCGTGTTTGCAGTTGTGTGTAGTCGCCTGCAAATGGTGATGTGATGCGTTTTTCTCGATTAGTTCGATAGTGCAGCTTACAGTGCAGAGTCCAGCGCGTGGTAGCCGCTTTCGCCTTGTAGCTAGCATTCGTAGAGCTGCCCCTCATCTGCAAAACGCACCACCTACACAGCTACGCGCCTAGCGGGGTAGTGTATATATACTGTATAAGTACTGTGTGCAGGCGCTGCTTATGTAATTTTTCGAACTGCTGTTTCCGTACTGTGATACCACTGTTGTTGATTTTAGTGCACCAGGTTGCACCTTCCACTTACACGGGATCTAGCGATGCATTGCTCAAAAGGGAAGGGACGATGTGCCGTTGCTTTCTAACCAGGAGAAGCGCTTATGATAATTACCTGCTCCTTCCCATTGTAGTTGATTCCGATTCTCTTTCCTATTTCTCTCCTATACTGCAACCTCGTCTTCCTGCTGATCACGTAAGGATGCCATGTTGGGATTCCCATTTTGGACCTGCATCTTGCATCTTTCATATTTAATATCTCCAGCTTTATCTCATCTCACTGTCACTGTGACGGACACCCAACACATTAGGCGTCTCGCCCCCTTTCCCCAGATTTCGTATATATCAAATCAATTTTTGATAACATGAAGCAGGTAAAGTGGTGCGTGATATTGCCAATAGATGGAATTAGCAGATTGTCTGTGCCCAACTAACAGAAAGACTCAACAGATATATCCGACCGACAATATTGTGTAAATCTAAATCAAGAGAGCACTTCATAGGGCAATCAGACGAGCCGCGCACATGTATTACATCACTGCCCCGCCGCTCAATTTCATTTCCACGCGATGAGAGTCGCGCTATAAGCAGCGCATCGCAAGTCGTAGTCGATGGGTATCGCTCGGTACAACCTCATGATGACCCGGATTGCCAGCTTCCAGAGAATTACGAATGTATTCTAAGTGTCTTGTTCACTACTAGGATCCTTGGAGATATGATCAAGAACGACAGCCTCAGGACTGTCTCGAATATCTCAATCACCACCAGGGCATCCTGTTCTGGACATCACGTTTTTGATATCTACTTATACGGAGTATTAAACCGTTTTTTGTTGCTCCACTGCCCGCGCCCTATTGGCCGGCCGAACCGCCCCCAAGTCACACCTCACAGCATTGTGAGCGGCTCGCTTCAATGTGCCTTTGGATTCCGAAAAGTTTCTCGACTTGTAAGCGCCGGGCCGTTCACACGAACACTGTCATTGGCCCGCTGATCTGCAGCTGGGGTGTCTATTTGTTTCCTACAAGACTCGTCACCAGACAGCCAGAACATCCGGCCCGTCTCCCTTTATATTAATACTGCCATTATGTTTCCTGGTTGGCGCCCGCCATCCCAGCTGGCAAAGCCCAAGAATCAATGTTTGGTTTCTGGCCCCATCTTGTTCATACGCCATCTGTTCGGGATACTATGAAAAATGTTGATATGCATCCTGATTGGGCATACTCGCTCAACTTGGTCAACGCATCAAGATGAACCTTGTCGTTCCTGTCCAGATTTGAATTCACAATCTTAATAGTCATATCCAGCGAATTGGCTGTGACGGCGACCGCCCACAAAATCGGTGTCATACGGTTGACCTTGTGTGAAACAATGACAGGACATGCGTGAGCAAAAGTGCAATGCGGCCAGAAATAATCACGAATGGTGTTGGTTTTGATATGGAACCGTCACGGGTCCAATGACATAAGTCTGAATATCGTGCCACTACTTTGGAGTTTGGCAACATCCCATATATGGCAACGTTCAAGTGTGGTACGTGAACAAGACGGAGAAATAGAGGAAGTGTCATGGGAAAAGAAACAGAGAACGACGCCGAAAGAGATGAGAAAGCTCGTCGGCTTTCACTAGCACTTGCTAGCCGCTGGCCGTTATGTCCACAGTAGAGAGATGCACACACACACATATATGCAGGTGTGGTCTTGCATGCGATCCATACCACCCCATGCAGCCATGCAACAATAATCATGCAGCCCAACTTTTCGTTGATTTCCATCCTTTGCTTTCGTCTTTCATCTCTTCCCCAGTTTTCATGCACACTGCCGTTTCTATTTTTGGCTTTTCCCTCGTCCTATCTTCCCTTCTATAACGGCCTTGCGAATATTCATAACTACCCCCTCGGCCACCTCAGTTGTTACATTTCTCGCATTCTCTTTTATTCCCTCCTCTTTTTCTTTCTTTCTTTTCCATCAAATTCATCTCTTTCTCGCTCCCCGCGCTTTCATTATTGTTTGTCTGTATAGACTCCTAGGTTCGTTGATCGAACCATCCTGTCGTTTGAACACCACTACTATAATTCTTCCTCGTCGCTGGACTCGACAAACACCAGACGCTGGCCGTTATATTACAGAGTACACCCGCAAGACTCAAGCCTCCAAGCTCAAATTCTTTATAGAAGCTATCAAAGTCTGGTCTTGCGTTTTTTTTCTCCTATTGATTTCATTTTTCGAGCTGTCGTCATTATGTCTAACGCCGCCGACTCGAATTCCGCATATCGCGGTGCCATCCACTCTGCGCAGGATCGCAGAGTTGAGTACCGCCCCCTTAATACCATAATGGAGGAGAGCGACTCTAACGATGCCTCTCCCGTTGTTCAGAAGCAAATAACCATCCCCGTGATGCTTCGTGAGGAGAGTCTCCATGAAGACCGCATCAAGAACAGCCACTTCAACGATGACCGCGAACAGAGAATCGATATGTGGCTCTCGCCCATGAGCGATCACTTCCCCACACCCCGGGGCTTCCACTTTCTCTCGGCACCTATTCTGCCTTCTTCTCCGTCTGTGTCGTCCGTTGAGAACTATGCCAATCATGATGACGGCTCCTCGCCAGACTCTAATTCACCGTCAAGCTCCTGGAACCGCGGCAGCACTTCCACCAATGTCACTGACTTGGATATCTACTACGCATCCGATGATGAGCCTACCCGCCGGGGAACCAATTTGATATTATCTCCCCAAGCTCATGCCTCATCTTCTTCATCTCGCCGCACACCAGTTCCCGCGCGGTCAGCCAGCCCAGCCAACAGCCTCGGCGGGAGCTCTGTCGAGTCCGGCAAAAAGCTCCCACAGTTGACCATCCCGACAAGAGCACAGACAGTTGCTCTTGCAGACTTGGACCCGAAGCTCTGCACCTCCCCAATGGCACCGACCCCATCTGCACAAGTTCCCATGTCACCCGCTATCATGTCCTTCATGCAGAAGCAACTTGCCAGCTCCCTCCCACCTGCATCTGCGCCACCATCACTTGATGGAAGCATGACATCCGAGCAGCTGTCAAACATTTCCATCACGCCCAGCTCCGACTCTGCACCACCCACCCCAGTTATCGGCCCTGCTGATGATGAGAACACCAATGAATGGGATGGCATCCACCTCCAGCCGGACGCTCTCGCTACCCTGCACTCCCTGGCCCGCTCCAGTGCAGGCTCTGTTGATGGTAACGCTGAGCCTGAGCGTGTTCTTGAGGTCCCTATGGAGGAAGCACCGGCTGAGGAGATGTCTGAGAGCCCGTCTCAGCAGCCCTTTCTCCGCCTCGTCACTAATGGCCTTTCTCGCCACACCGTGCCCTTCTCGCCCGTCCAGCAACGCTCGTTGGCAGGCCTCACTCGCCTTGATATCCCTTCCCCCGGTGGTTTCTTTTCAGGCCTCTCCCCACGGACCCGCAACACATGGCACTTGCCCGGTATGACGCCGCTTGATTCGGCTCCCCCCCCTACATCTGGCACTGCCGAGCAGTTCTACAAGCTGCCATGGAGCAACGAGTCTGCACCCATACCCCCACTGTCTCGCCTACGGGACCGCCCGCTGCACCTATCAACTAATAATGATTCGGACAAGCCAGTGGAGCAGGTCATTGAGGTCGCTGCTCCCATTGCGACTGAAGAGCCCGTCACGGCATTCCGTGTCCAGAATACCCCCATCACGGCCAAGCGTGTTGTGGCTAACAAGTTTTCCCTTCCTCTGGCTGATGGGGCTGACGAGACTAATGAGGCTTCTGAGCTTGCCGAATTAAGCGTCATCGATCTGCCCGAGCTGGTGACTGCAAACTCCCCCGTGGAGGAGGTAATTGCCACTGAGATTGTCAACGACTACCTCGCCATTGATGCCGAGACGATGCAAGCGGCTGCATTATCGTGCCTTAACCGCACCGAGCTCTGGCTCATGGCCCAGCGTTCGTACCTCAATGGTGTTGCTGATCTGACTGAGAATGTCGAGGAGATCCCACCACCTAGCTCTGATGACGAGTCTCCCAAGATGCCTCCCAAGGAGGAGACCCAACAAATGGTTATTAGCACTCTACCGCTTCCCCGGAAGAAGATGGTTCGCTTCTCGGAAGGTATCAAGTCGCCTGCAGCAACTCGCATTCTTCCTACCCAGCTGCTTCACCAGGAGTCAGCCTACTACCGCGCCTTTACTGACCTCATCATTCGCTCCCATGTCACTGATGTGTTTGCGAGCCGTCTTCCTCGCTTTGAGGCCCTTCAGGCTCAAAGACTTCTCATTCGCGACTCGCACCGCAACCAGCTTCTGGGCAAGTACCAGCTGACTGTTGTGCCGCAGTCCGCCAAGAAGCGGATGAGCACCAACGTCGTTCGTGGCGATGATGCTATCACGGATGACCCGGAGAAGGTGCGTGCCGACAAGGAGGCCGATGCTCTGAGCCAGATGGCAATGACCACTTGGCACGTTGCTGCCCAGAAGCTTCTAAATGGAGGCCGCCTGATCTCTGCGCCCGTTCACAAGCGCCTCGCGCGTATGAGCCGCATGGCACCCGGACCCAACGGTGTGTGCCGTGACCGCGCTCGTATCCTAGACCTGGGTGGCCAGGCTACATGCGACTGGGCCTGGCACGCTGCCCTGCAGTACCCCAATACTAAGGTGTACAGTGTCACTACCAAGAGCATCCGCCAGTTGTCCAACGCCAACATCCGTGGTCCTTCCAACCACCGCCAAGTTGCCGTCGAGAAGCTGACGAAGCTGCCGTTTGACGACAACCAGTTCGACCTCGTGCGTGCTTCGGAATTGCACTCAATTCTCAAGTTTGTAGGTGAGAACGGCGAGGACGAGTGGGAGACATGTCTTCGGGAGTGCTACCGCGTGCTGAAGCCCGGTGGCTACTTTGAGTTCAATGTGCTCGACTCAGATATTGTCAATGCCGGCCCTCTCGGCAATGCCAAGAGCGTCGAGTTCGGCTTCTCGCTGCAAACACTCGGTTACGACCCCGCACCGACGAAGATGTTCCTTGGCCGGCTGGAGCGCGCCAATTTCTGCGATACGCGCCGGGCATGGGTCTGCCTCCCTGTCGGCCCGCGTCCCGAATCCCTCACCAAGCCCGCCGTGTGTCGCGACTCGAACGGCTCCATCATCCCAACTGTCAGTCTAGATGCCATGGTGCACGGTTCGACCGACAACATTGGTGCTATCACCGGTCTTGTGGGAAGCTGGAGCTGGGAGCGGTGGCTGCTGCGCGCCGAGATGGAGAAGACCACCGGTGATCTGCGGTTGGTGGATACTGTCACTGCAAGCCCTGCGCTGTACGAGGCCGGCAAGAGCCTTAATGGCGTGCATGCTATTGTTGAAGAGGGCCGGGCAACCGGTGCTGCATGGCGGACGCTGCGCGGCTATGCCTGCAAGCCTCGCGCCGACATGGGATATATCGACATGCTTCTTGACACGGGATTTTAGATGTTTTCATGTTTATTTGTTTTGTTCTCCCTTTCTTTTTATCACTTGTTCCAAATGTCTTCCTGCCATGCTGCAGTAGTTTCTTTATTGTTTTCTTGCAGCCTTTATCCGTTCTTTTTTGCTCCCTATTTTTTGCTTATCCCCTGATCTGTCTCGACACAGAATGTCCCATTTTCTTTTTGTTTTCTACATTTTGCTCTCCTTTTTTGCATAGTAAGAAGCAATTGTTGTTGTATGCACAACTTGTACTTTCTCAGCCTGTAATATATACCCAATCACGACGACGAGACAACAAGATAATGGCGGTCGACAGTGGTTGTGGGTGTGCAATAGTTTGTTTCTTTTGCTGTGTACTGTTCAATAGTAGCAAATCAATTCGGTTGTTCTTCCATGGCCAAACCTTGAAAAAAATCTATAGAGAATTGAATATCACTACAAAAATGATGTAAAAACCTAGTGGAATATATCTAAAATACGTTTACTTAATTTACATATTTCTTACAGCATCCGAGTAATTTTTTCCAATATGCGAGTTGAACGATAAGAGCCTATAAGTGCAACAAATCAAAAATAATAGATTGGTTTATATTGCAATTCCTGTCCTCTAGATGGTCATTTTCTTATACGTGACCTGGTTTGCCCTTTCGAACTCCAACCGGAATATTAAAATTAAAGAAGAACGGTGCGTATCCGAAATTGAAGCAGCTAATCATAAATAATGAAGAAAATGATATCCAAAAGTAAAATAAAAGACAGCCAATTACCTCCCATGCTTCATCAATATATCAAACAAAACTCGTTGTTAAAATAAGTCACTACTGGCTTGGACCCCAACCTCCGAGATCCATTGTTTCCATAGGGCCCATTTGGATCATTGACCGCAAGACCCCCTCAGATACTGGCGTGATAATATTTTGACCTTCAATGTTCCAGCCTTCTGAGATCATAAAGTCATTTGAAGTCGGGTCGCCTGGCATTATACCAACCAGGCCACCACCCCCACTCATAGAAAGAGCAGCAGCTGTGGCTGCGTTGGGGTGGCCCGTAGAGTAGCCAGTCGGCACGCCGTTTGCTTGCGTATAGTAGCTGCCGATATTGGCATCCATGGTGTTTCCTCGCTGTCCGCTGACGAGGACACGCGGTGGCGAGACTGGACTGGTGTCAAACGAGCTTCCGGCAGAGTGCATCTTGCCGCTCTGTGGGGGTGCAAGGTTATGTTGCTGACGGCTGTCTGAAGTAGTGCTAGAGTTGGGTGTTGGGCGGTTGGATGTGCCATCGCCGGGCGACGTGGACATGTCCTGAACGTCATCCACGTATCCCATGCTTTGGCGGCCGTTAGTTAGTATCGACCCGACAGCGCCCTCGCCGTATCCGGCCGAATGAACATGGAACATAGACGAATGGCCACCATTGGGGTCTCGTGCAGACATCTGTCGTGGCTCGGCGAATGCCCATTGCTGGTGTGTGGTCGAGGAGGCTGTTGAAGAGCCATTGCTGCCATTATTGTTGGCATTATTGCCTCCAGTTCCAACTGGGCTAGAACCGGACATGCGGCCACGCGAGCTGTCATCGTCGGCGGTGGCGGCAGCTTCCTCGTTGGTAGCGGACTCTTTTGGCTTTGAGAATTCCCGCTGGTATGACAAAATACCGTCGATGGCACCTTTATCGCAGACGGCAACTGGACGATTGGCGACACCGTTACCAGCAGACGACGGCTGTTTTTGTTAGACGGAGCTTGGCAAAACAAAGGAGTGGGAGAAACGTACACTATCGGTGCTCATGGGGAAAGCGGATTTAAGTTCCGGAATGCGGTCGCCCAAGGCCTCAAGATCAACGTCGAGTTGAACGAGGAAGGACTCGGTTAGGGGATTCCGGCGCTTGAGGGCGCTCATAGCCGTCAAGAGGAAGCGCAGTGTATCTATCGCCTGGCTCTCTTTTGGCTTACCCTTGAGCAGCTGGACAAAAACTCTTGCTGCTACGTAGAGACAGAAGGAGATGAATGGGTTCATCTATAAATATCAGTACTTGTGAATAAAAATACAAAGAAAAAGAAAAAAAAGAAAAGTGATAGAAAGTGACATACGGCGGATAGATCCAAATGAGAGACCATTCGCATGATCTTCGCAATTTCTTTCGCAGAGTTTACGCAGCGAAATTTGCTTTCGGGTCCGACCGAGCTTTCGAGGCCGTTTTTCTCGGCTTTGAAAATGGCAGCCTGGTGTAGGCAGATGGTGGAGGTGTAGATGCACATGTTTGTGAAGACGACATTGGGGTTGGAGATGCCGTCAGGAAGTTTGAGGTGGCTCGGTAGGCCGAGCTGTGTGTTGAGGAGGACATTGTCAAGATTGCGGTGGCGCTTCCAGAACTCGCCGTTGAGGTCGTTATCCTTATCATCGCCGTCGGGACGATGGAGGTGTGTGAGGTTGCGGCCGAAGAGACAGGCCATGAGTACAATACCCGCAAAAGAGGTAAGCTGGCCGATTCCAGATGGGCACATGGCCTCATTTAGGGGAATGCTATTTTCTGGTCGGCTCATATTGAAGGCCTCTTCGGAGCAAGGCAGAATGGTGCTGATATCACGCTCGTCGACTGTCATGGGCCAGCCTGTGCCTATACTGGCGTAGCGGTCCTCGCAAAAGGCCATCCAAAAAGTGCGACGGCGCTCTTCCTTTTCGGTCCAGTCTCGCGGTGGCGGAATGCACTGCTTGACCTCGAGACCAGAGCCGTCGAGACGGTGCAGACCAATCATCTGAGAGAGACGGACAGCTTGGCCAGTGCTCATCCATGCACGGGGAAAGTACATCATCTTGAATTCGTAGGAAGCCAGGATGACATGGGTTTGGACATGGGCGACAGAGATCATGTGCTCGCCGAAGCCTTTCATATAGTCAACCTCGATGTACTTGCGGGCTCTTTGGTAAAAGAGGTCTTTGAGGTCATTGTAGCGCTCATTGACGGAGCAGGCGGACATCCACATGGCATAGCGTAAGCATACAGGCGGGCGTTGGTTGATAGCACTTTAGATTAGTGTCATGTCATGCACAGTCGTTACGCTGCTAGACGTGAAGGAGACTTACAGATTCATTGCTGCATAGTAGCGAGCCCTGTGTATCATGGGCAGCGAGGGGTGAACCTTGTCAAAGTATATGCGGTTTAGGTCATCAATGATCGCCTGTTCTGGGAGTGGCTCTTCAAGACCGAGCTGGACAATCTCCCAGTTGGTATTGTTGTCCAAGCCACTCATGCTGGGTATGCGGCTGGAATTGAAGTTAAAGTCATCGAGCGATCCCTGGCGCGGCGGCGACTCTGTGTTGAACTGCCAACTGTCGCGGCCAGCGGTCATATTGAGAGTTGTATCGGGGATTGTGAAATCATTAGCCGTTGTGTTGGCATGGCTACTGTTGATACTTTGGTCTGCGCCGGGCTGAGTGACGCCGCTGGCGCCGTTTTGAGCAGAGGATACACCGACACTGGCCGATGGCAAAGATGCTGCCAGGCCGGCGTCGGTAGAGAATCCTTGTGAAGCATCAGCAGGCCCCGACGCGTCTTGTGTTTTGAGCATCACCTCGACTTGTTCTGTAGGTATTAGTATTTACTAATTTGTTTTCCGTTCTTGTTTGAAAGGCAACATGAAAACGCACTCAAACGCTCTTCTAAAGCCTTGACGTAGCCTCGCTTAGGGCCGCTCTTCTTGCGGATCTCATCGTAGGCGCACTGGTGGCCGAGACGTGCGCAAGTGCTACAGCTGGGCCGGCGACCATCACACTTCAGCTTGCGCCTCCGGCAGATAAGACATGCGAGGCGCTTCTGGCGGGGAATGCCGGCGTTGGGATTGTCGTCGGTCCGTGATGAAGAAGCGCCGAGGCTTCCTCTGGTCGGCAGATCGTCTTCAGACATTGTCCTTGATAATTGAGTGTGGTGTATATTGGAGATGAATGGAGACCAAGTGCACTTGAAAAGTCCAGATATGAATAAAGTCGACAAAGATGGACAACTGGGACAGGGTGTGGAAAAAGACGTCGCGTCGGCTACATAAGCTAATGGATAAAAATAAGCAGAAATAGAGTGACAGTATCGGCGATCAGAAAGAAGGGCTATAGAGAGTCGACGAGTGTTGCAACATTGCAGCCCTGTGTTGGGAAGGGAGGGGCCAGAATACTGTATGATAGACGCCGAGATTGTAAGGCCCCGCGTGCCGCGACTACGCGGAAGCTTGTACCGGTTCCGAAGTAAGCAGACTATCTGTAAGTTCTAAGAGCAGGCGGAAGCAATGGTATCAGTATCAACAACGAGGTGGTGTGACTGGAGATGCCGTCAGTTTGCCGGGTAGTCGTCGTCGGAGAGTATGGGGAGGAGAGGCGCAATGAGGACGGCGTATCAGGCTGGACAAGCAATTAGATATACAGTAGAGAGCGCAATAGTGTAGAGTCGAAGAATGCGTCGCGAAAGGATGTCTACGGTCACGAATCGGTGGTTGTGTGCATGTATGAGCCGGGGGACCGGGTGAGGAAAGGAAAAACAAAGAGGACGGCCGAGACCGATCAGAAAGTTCGACTGTTGAACTAAGAAACTGTTGGATATAGTCGGAGTTCACTTGCAGTGAACAAAGCCGGTGATTGCTGACGAAGCACATTGCTGCCAATACTGCAGTACAGCCACTGTAGGATCTTATCATATTTGCGCTGCTGAGTGCCATATTCTAAGGCAACAGCCAGAAAAGGTGCGTATGTAGCTTAGTAGGGAGGAAATAAAGTGCGGAGTTAAGGGTGTGTACAGTGTTTATACAGTGTCAAGTAAGCTAGATGTAGCACCTTCCCTCCCCCCCCTATATTCTGGCTTTGTGCGAAAACGAGCTAAAATAGCTTAAATATAGTCGTTAAAGAGACACTCGAGTTCTCAATTTCAATTTATTTCATTGTTGTGTTTGCTATTGCAGCTGTAAGCGGACTAACACGCTTACGGACACAGACAACACAGTGCAATGCAGATTCACGCTATGGCAACCGTCTGCTGCGCCACAAAGGGATCTTACCCAACCCAGGTTTGCTTGAGGAGACATGCAAGCATCTGATGTTGAGCGGCTAGAAGAATGGCTAAGGATGGAAGTGAGATGATGATGTAGATGGGAGTGGCTGTGAATAGATGGTACTGGCAGTGTTGCCGAATAGAAGATTAGAAAGTCGGACGACATGCGTTGAGCTTCGGACAGCGTGCTGTTTTGTGGTCAGTATTAGAAACAGGGTAGCCAAGAGAATCCCGTAAGACCGTGAGCACTTTGACTGGTATTATCAACGCGTCAGACGAGGGAGGAATTGGAGAAGAAAAGTCTAGAGGCTGCAGCGGCACGCTAGATTTGGCAGGTGTCTTTTCTACTGGGAACAGTTCGATTTCTGGGATTGAATTCGATTCCTAGTTCGCTGATATTTTTAAGTGGACGTCGGTGGGTATTCAAAAGTGCGGTATTCTGTATTTGTAAAGCTATTGCAGAGTGCAATGTCGCATCAGGGATGGAGATAAATTAAATTGGCAGAGGCGTACGAAGTAGATACAATCCTCTATCTACGAAGTACGATACAAAGCGCGAACAGATATATCTCACATTGTATTGCAACAGTAGGGAATCAGACGTGCTGGCCATATAATTATTGACTGTTCGAGAAAGTACCGTCTTCCGTCCGAGAGTATGTAAATGCATTTTCAGTATATATTCAAAAGCAGCTGACGTTTATTGCGATCGGACCTAAATAGTATATATTCAATGAGGCAGCAGCAACACGAAACTATCTTACCACGCGACATCTGTGCATTGTCGGGCCTCTAGTTCCAGTCACAACGGGCTCTCATAAGCAGGTTTTGACGATGGAAGTAGAAGGCATGCACACAGCCCTGTCGTGAGACGACCTCCAGCAAGCATTGCAGGGATTAGTCAAGAGTCTGATGCCGTCTATCCTTGTATCTGGTGAGTAATGTCGTTAACTGTCCAATAGCATCGATTTCTCAGTTGCATAAATTATTATACTTTCTTCTGACGTCGTGTATCTCGGGCGGTTCTCTGCACCCGCCTCTTCATTCTGTCCTTGATACACGGCAACTCATAGTAATCCTTTTAATACAATAATCATGGTAAACAGACTCTCATATCATATTGACTAACACTAATACTTTCGGTCCGTGTCGACACCGATAATACGTAGACTGCCCAGCTCCGTGTATGCAAAAAAATACCGTGTCGGCGCCCAGGCCACAACTGGCACCGGCTGTGATGTCTTGAATGTGTGCACGTGCTCACCGCTCTCCGTTTGCATCACCTTCAGCTCGGCGTCCGCCGTGCTTCCTCCCACAATGTAGTTGCCGTCCCAGCTGAAGCTCAGGGTCCGCACAGGGCCTGCCATGGTCGTAATCGTCCGCTGGCACACCCATTTAGACGTGTCCCAAAGAGCAATTACGGCATCCGTGCCGCCTGTTGCGAGAGTGCGACCTGTTGGGCTCAGCGCTATCGACAAACACTCGGCAGAGTGGCCCTTTAGGATGAACTCGGTCGACTCGCCCTCTGCGCCTTCGTAGTTGGCTCGAAACACTGGCTCAAGGTCCGGGAAAGATAGTATACGCACACGGCCATCGGCATAGGCCACAAACACCTTCTTTCCACTCCAGCAAAAAGCCATGTCGTTAGGTCTTGACGGCTGCATCTTGGTGGCTACTGGTGTCGATTGTGTACGGCTGATCAGTAACAGCTTGCTGTCGCGGTTGCCGACAAGCACAAATTCGCCGTCGGGTGACCACGCCAAAGTGCGTGCCTCACCCAGGTCCTTGACCTCATTAATGCATGCCTTTGAACGACAATCCCAGATCCGAAGCACGCCGTCTGTGCTTAAACTGCACAGCTCTGTGTCTTTGGCTGGGCTGAACGCTACCCGCTCAATCGGTGCGTTGTGGCCCTTGAGATCGGTTGATTGCCGTACGGAGGGTTTATCGGGATTCCCTATACTATCAGTATTGCTTCAAGGCCATAGTTTGTGTACGGGAAGTCTTGGAGATACTCACACACGCGGACACTTCGGTCGCTCGAGCCCGTGGCTACCAATGTGCTCAAGGGGTTCCATGATATTGTGCGTACACTGTCGTCTGTTAGCATGTGCCCCTTACTTCAAGTACTTCTATAACTCTGTCGACCAGTTTCTTCAGGGCCTACCCAACAATTGGTGGTTCAGCGTCTTTCTCCGTCTGTTGAGGGTTGTGAAATGGGAGCGCGCGCGACGCCGACGGGTCTGTGTATGTCTGGGGACGGAAGGCATTGAAGTGGTTTGGGAGGCGCTCTTTTGAAAGCCGCTCGCGGGGCTTTATATAAGGCGGCATGGTGTAAGAGTAGTATATCGATGTATGAGGCTGTTGTTGTTGTCGTCGAGGTCGTCGTCAAGGTGAAGGTCGGAGCCGTTTTCGCAGATGGATCCCAACTAGAGCGGCTCGTTAATGTGGAAGAATGTAATCAATCCGTTTGGGTATCAATTCAAGCTCGTCTATCACATGTGCGTGCAGTTGTACCGTATCGTATTGTATCGTATTGTCTCGTATATTATCGTGCCGTATCGTGGATAGTTGTGTGTACACTCGTGATGCTCCGTCGCTACTGTCGCGAGCTCAAAATCCAGCGCCTAGCCAGAGCCAATCCATGCTATAGATGTACCCGCCACTAGCACGCTTTCGGCCAGCTCCTTCCCACACCATTGCATAGTCCCAACCTCCTGTGCCCACACGTGAAGACAGCTCCCGATAAGACAGCTGTAGTAATATGGTGTAGTTCCCTGTAGCACCCTGTAAATTCGACCTGAGGTCACATATTACATATGTAATGCACATCCAGCACTGAGCACCAAGCTTTAAGTACCAAGCATTGACGTCCTCTCTCAACACCCCCCCTTCACACAGCACCATCGCCATCCGACTTCGACCACCCGACGCCTTCAATTCTCCCAGGCGTCTGAGAGCTCTCTACGAGGCTCTCGATCTGGTCCATGCGCCTACCATGTACTGGCCGGCTGCCACTCCCCGCATCTACAGCACCAGCACCAGCCGTCCTCCTCCGTCCGCCTCACCGGCTGGCTCGCCGTCCACGTCTGTGCCCGCCGTAACTGTCTCCCACGATGGCCTCCCTCCTCCTTCATCGCCCTCACCTCTGTCTGAGTCCCTCAATAATTCCCGCAGACCTTCTTTCCTAGAGCCCGGCCACTCTTCCGCGCCCTCGCGCTCCGTCTCCTCATCCAGCCTCGCCGCTACCGCCTCCAATGATGCTCTTGGCGTGCCGGGCTCTGGGCACTCCCATGTGCCCAACTCGCCATTGACACCCATTACTCCGGCTATTAAGTCCGTCGAGCATAGTTACTATCCACATGATGGCTCGGCAGGCAGTCCGCACTCGTTCAGTGATACCCCGGTCTCTGTGCCCACCCACGAACCTATCCTCGCTCTGCGACTCTCACGTTCATGCCACATTTTTGCGACCATAACGGCGACATCAATGACCATTTGGCAGGCAAAGGTAAATTGTGGTTTTCCCCCTATTCTCTCTCTTCATATATACTCTGTAATATCTAACATGCTAGCCTACTGTTGTCCTTGCTATTGTGGTGCGCTCTGCACCGTCGCTCGAATCCTATGGCGAGAACGTTGACCTCCTCTTGCGCCCCGACTCTGCCATCATCGTCGTCTATACCCGCCGCGGCTTCCTTATAACATATTCTCTAGCCAGCGACCCCAATTCGCAGATCTACAAGCCTCAGTTCACCAGTCACACTAATGTACAGCGCCGGCGACAGAATCATGCCGGTGACCCAGGCCATGCACTGCCGGATCAGTTTCTTTGGGGCCCCGGCGAGGGCGGCGGCATCCGCGATATCAGCGTCAGGTTTCGTATGGTTATCAAGGTCGATGCAGGCATCGAGAGCGCGCTTGCTCTCGACGAAGAGCTTGTCGTGGCCACCACAAAACCCGCTGCTGTGCAGTGCATCCGTTGGACCCCCGACAACAACGGAAGCCAGACTAGCACCGAGCTCCTCAGCCGGATGGAGTGGCTGGGCAGGAAGGTCACCGTGCGAGAGATGACTTACGACAAGCCCATGAGCCTAGCAACTTGGGTGACGAGTGACGGCAAGGCATATGCTGTCCAGCGAAACATTGCCTCCAGCAACCCTCCACCTCTCCCTCCACCTCAAAGCCAGACCGATGGTTCCGTACCTCCTTCTGCTCATCCCACATACCCTTCTCGCACATCTTCAACCTCTTCTGCGACCGTTCCGGACTCGGGCACTGAATCTGATAATCGCCCCCCCTCTGCCTCTGCATCTTCTGATACCCCTTCTTCGTCATCCTCTTCACACAAGAAACTCTTTCGTGGCCACTGCTTCCACAGCCCCAAGGCCGATGGAGATCACGCTGTGCGGGCCACCATCAATGCCCGGTTTTCTCTGATTGCTGTCGGCTGTGTCGATGGTATTGTCCGCGTCTACTCAGTCAAAGATTATGCAGGCAATATTCCCTGTTCGCACACCCACACACCGCCCGTGTCTATTGTGACCTCGGGACGCCTTACAAAAATGGCCTACTCACCCGACGGCTACTGCCTCTTTGCAGGCTATGAGAACGGTTGGGCCACATGGAGTGTTTACGGCAAGCCCTTGGGTCACTCGTTTAACGGAGACCGCACCCTGGCAGAGACCAACAAGGAAGAGTGGCTTACAGGAATCCGCGATGTCTCTTGGCTCGGCGGCTCAGGCGAAGTTCTCCTTGTTTCGCAGTCCAGTCCTTCAATCTGGCTTCTGGAGATGGCTCGCAGCGCTGCTGCCGGCTGCTATAGTCCTGCCAATCTGTTCCGAACCGTCCTACACACAAACCAAAACATCATGGTCTACAGAGGCTATGACCTGCCCGATATCAAGACGATCTCGGCCGAGCCGTCGCTGTGGCACACTGCTCGCATTCCGGCCAATTATCTTCTTAATCAATGGCCAATCCGCTGTGCCGTGATTTCATCCGACGGGCGCTACGTTGCGGTAGCTGGCCGCCGCGGCCTTGCTCATTATAGTGTCAGTAGTGGGCGGTGGCGCACTTTTGCCAATGAAGCCATGGAGAACGAGTTTTCAGTTCGTGGCGGTATGTGCTGGCATCAAAACATATTAGTGGCGGCCGTTGAGGTCAACCGGGCATACGAGCTGCGCCTCTACTCGCGTGAGTCCCTGCTAGACAATAATAGCATGCTGCACGTTGAGCGCATGCAGTCACCCATTGTGCTTATCACACCCTCGGGCGATGACTCGCTGCTTGTGTACACATACGAGAACATTCTGTACCACTACATCTTTGTCTTCACAGCCAACAACTCGGTCAACCTCGTGCGTGTTGGACACATTGGTTTCCATGGCATTGTGCGCAGTCCCGCGCGTGTTCGTGGCCTAAGTTGGGTGCTTCCCGAGAGCCAGCTATACGGCGGCGATCCATCTCTCGATGTGGCCATGGCGTCAGTGCTGGTCTTAGTCGACGGTAAGCTCGTCCTTTTTCAACCATCTCGTAACGAAGATGGTCCACAGCGGTACACGATGCGTATCATAGCGCATAGCGCCGAGTATTACGTGTGCATGAAAGACCAGCCCTTTGCCTTCCTCCCTGCAGCTCCTGCTGAGACGGACACGGCCGATGCCGTCGGGCCCCAACCACCGCCACAAACAACCTCATCCAGTGCCCTTGAAACAGATGAGTCGCTGCAGAACTCATTATGGCTATTCGATGCTGGCCAGCTCAAGTTGTGGACCGACACTCACGATGTACTGGATGCCGTACTCGAGACGGGCATGCCAACCCAGCCAATATCTGTTGATATCGACTACTACCCGCTCTCCATCCTCATGTCCAAGGCCATTGTTCTGGGTGTCGAGCCCGATCTAGTCCAGCGGCGAGACGTCAATTTTTCATTCTTCCGATACTCAATACGGGTATGTCTTTGTGCCTCCCCATTTACTCTATATGATATATTTTACTAACGATATAGACACATCTCTTTCTTCCAGATGTTCTTCGTGCGTATCTAGAGAACAACAAGGTCGTTCCTGCACAGCAGCTCGCTCGTCACTACCAGCACCTCGAGTATTTCGCCCACGGTCTTGAGATTTTGTTGCACCACGTTCTCGACGAAGAAGTCGACTCGGCTCCAGCCCCCGAGGCCGCCGTGCTGCCACGCGTGCTTTCGCTCCTATCTAGCTTCAAGGCGTATCTAGACATTGTCGTGCAGTGTACACGCAAGACTGAGGTCCGATCATGGCGCACTTTATTTGCCTACCTGCCACCGCCGCAGGAATTGTTTGAAGAATCGCTTCTGCGCGGCAGTCTAAAGACGGCAGGCGGATACCTGCTGATTCTGCACACATTCGATGAGCTTTCGACTGCGAGTGAGCAAGGTATAAGACTGCTTCGGCAGGCCATGCGCGAGGGTGACTGGGATCTGTGCAAAGAGCTAGCGCGGTTTCTTGCCGCCATGGACGACTCGGGACAGACTCTACGTGAGGCCCTGGCCCAGGCCAAGTTGACAGAAGTGCCTGGTGGAGAAGACGATGGAGGCGGCGGCGGCGGTGACGATTCAGATGAGACAGGCAGTTTGGTGCGGCGGCCTGCTGGTAGTGTCAGCACCATAGAAGAAGCCATGCACTCGGGCGATGGCAGCAGTGACCACCTGACAGTGCCTCGGCGTAATGGCCGCTCCAGTCAGTCTCAGTCAGAGTCGGATGCACTGTCTATGAGTGACGATGCCAGTAGTATTGAGTCGAGTACAATCAGTGAGCGATAGGCTGGCCGGCCGGGATCGATACTGACTCTCGATACGTATATTACACTGTATCGTTTTATTATCTTGTTTTCTTTTTTGTCATTTTTACACCTTCAAGTTTTTATCACATTTCTGTTCTACAGGATTGGCTCGGAACAGGTGCAAAACAACATTGCAGGATCAGACTCAATGATACATTGTCATCCTAGCTCATGATTACCGGTGATGGTTGACATAAAAAGATATATCTAGGTAATATCAAACAATTAACAGCTGGTATCTTACATGGCCATAAATCGAGCAGCCTCTTCCGTTTTTCAAGCTGATGACGCTAACCGCCTCCGGCCGTGCCTTCGTTTAAACTCTTTCCACTTATCACGGATCGTGATGATTTCTCCCTCACGCCGTGCCTTGGCCCGACCTTCACCGAGGTCCTCAAGGCTCTTGGTCTCGAGTTGAGTCTTGTTGTCTCCGGGACCTTTGTTTTGTCTATAGCCATGAACTCCACGGCCGTTGGCTCGGCCACTGTCCCCATTTCTGCCGATATCAATACCTCTCATGCCAATGCCGCCGATGCCTGACCGGCCAAACTCGGAGCCGCTACCCTGACATCTACGGCTAATCACGCGCTGGACATCAGGCAAATAGGCCCGGCTATATACGGCACTGAAAGCCATTAATGTGCCAAAACGAAGGGAAAGCAGCCCCTGTCGTGTAGTAGAGTCGTAGCCAGCGTCCACGCCGTAAACTATCAGCACGGCAAGGATCGAGCCCAGCTTGCCTGCTGCAGCCGAAATACCACGGCACGTACAACGGTAGCAAGTGGTAAATACCTCAGCAGGGATGATGAAGGTCAGTGTGTTGGCACCTGAACTGTTAGTTTAAGATAAGTCATTGGATACGTAGTCGGTGACGAACGTACCAAAGTTAAAGAAGAAATGGCACACGGCAACCATAACAACAGTTGCTGGTGCAGCACGTGTATGGCTACAAGCATAGTAGACACCGCCCGTGACCATGACACAGTTAACCACTCGCGGCGGCGGATGCGGTTGGCTGCAAAATGAAGCAAGCACTGCCCGCAACAGACGCCAGCGAGACGGTTAGAAGATATTGTTTTACCTGCTGAATGAGGACAGAGTAAATAGTGTTGCAGGGCTTAGTGGAATCAGTCTGCTACACGGGAAGATTTCCCTGGGCACTCCAGGTTGGAATAGTCGAGTTGCCTCCGACAATACTTGAACTCCAGCACGAGAGAGCCGGGGTCATGTTAGTTGCAGGCTCGGTCATCCAAAAGTCGGCCAGAACACCACGGTTGTCGAGTGAGAACCCATGAAAGCTCACGTCCAGGAAGAACCATGTTGATGCAGTCCCCAGCAGATAGTAAGATACCAGTCGCCTTCGCGAATCAAGTAGTTTTTGAGGTCCTGGATGGAGAACTGCACCGGGGTAGGCTCGTCAAAGTGAGGCGCGGCGGGAGAGTATAAGGATGCACCAGCACCACTGATATTATCAGCAGCAGTACCGAAAGCTGCAGGGCTGGGTATATTGGCTGGTGCACCATAAATACGTTGTGTATCACGGAAAGCTGTACCGGGCTTGTTCTTGACCTCAAGAGTATAGAGTCCACAATCGTACAGGAAGAAGCGGAAGATAATGGCAAGCAGTGCTGGAACGGCGCCTGATTCGATAGCGATACGCCAGATTCCGTCTACTACAATCTTGCAATCTTCTTCGTACTTTGTGTTGGTGCTACACTGCATCTCCTAGAGGTGGTAGTTTTCACGGCCCAGGACGACCCAGGACGACCCAAAGACCTACAAGCTGAGCTAGGGCTTGGCCGACAGGCTGCATAATAAAGTAGACGCAGCATAGTCGCCCGAGACGCTGTGCTGGGCCATTCTGCTGTAATCACGGCACTAGGGGGGCATTCGGCGCCGATTCCTAGATGTGTTAGTGGCCAGGGGTCATATTAAAGGAGACCAAGACAGACATTCTGGCTCGGGTTTTTTTTTTTTTTTTGAAGCCGTTGTTAAATAGGCTCAAGCAACAAAGGGACATACCGACGCATCACAAACCGCCACTATAAAGTTAGCTTTCAAGTCTATCGAGTAGTATAAGCATATTGATTCACATAGCTAAAGAGATGCAAGAAGCAAAAAGCAAAATAATATCACCCGCCTCTGAATACACATGCGTCGGCCGGGAATCGAACCCGGGGCCTGTCGATGGCAACGACAGATTTTACCACTAAACCACCGACGCTATTATGAGAGGAGGTGGATGATGTGGACCATTGACATACCCATATAAATAGTCCGAGGAATAAGAGGTCTTTGTAACCAAAGTTGCTAGTAGCTATACCAATGGTGGAGACGATGACGAGAATAAGCTCGATGCCATAAAGACGCGTGCGGCCGTAGTAGTCTGCGAGAAAGCCAAAGGAGAGCTGTCCAACGACTGAGCCAAAGAGAGTGAAGATATTTTTGAGGGTGCCGACATAGTTGTACTTTTGATCTGGAAAGTAAACAAAGGATATAGAGGCAATGATGACGTTTATCGCGAAGAGATTATAGCTAGTTTGTAAGTAACTATAAGTGTAGTAGAAAGGCAACAGCTATAAAGGAAAGACAAGGGGGGACCATACAAGTCAGTAAGGAAGCTGGAGGCAGCAATACCCTATATCCGTAGATTCCAAGAATTTAAGTCGAGCTCATATCGAAGCTGGCTTCAGTCCTATAATGGTCAGTATAATTATTTGTTATAGATAGCTCATGAGAGAATGTGCGGCTACAGCACAAAGGGTGGTATAATGTGTGCTTGCGTCCCGCTGAGCTATCACCGTCTGCATTTTCAGCTGCAGGTCCTGGCTGTAGACGCAGGGCTGCATACCGGGAGCAGAAAACGGGGTGCCAGGCAGTAGCAAGCATACAAAGATGGCTACCATGACAGGGACGTACCTGACGACCTTGGGGGGGGACAAGGCTGAGCTATCGGAGCCCAGGAAGCCACGGTTCCTCCTCCGCTCCGGTTCAGGATACATGGCTGCGGCCATATAAGTTATTAGTGAGCCAGCAACAATAGCATGGCTGAGTGGGCCTCGAATGTAGTTGTTTGAAGGGAAGGTCCAGCAGAAACTGGCAGAAATATAACAACAAATGAAAGGTGAGCTCCTAAAACATAATAATAGATAAAAATCGAAGATAAAAAGAAGCGAATATGCAGCTGATGTGATGTCTGGCGCAGTCTCGTGAGAAATAGAAAGTGATCAAATATGAGCAAGGTAAGTTACACCATGCACAAAGTATATTATTCTTGCGGTCCAGGTCCAGACTTCTGGTCCCTGCTAAAAACCCATGTGGCTTTTGTGTTTCAAAGAGTGCAATGGAATTGAGAGTAACTAAGTAAATTAGTCGGCAGAAACAAACTGAAAGAAGAAATGAAAAAAAGGAGAAGAAAAAAACAAGACAGATATCGAGGATGGGTGGGTTGAAGTGGTAATAATGCGTAGAGCATAAAAAGGATGGGCAGGCACTGGCAGGGGTTGGGAGCATGGAGCAGCAGAGGACATCCAGGGTTCTACTGACCTAGGCAGGAGATCGACAGTGAGAGCTAGGGGCGATCAAGGCCATGTTTAGAAGCGAGCGGTTACTTTTTCTCAGAACTGACGATCAGACTTCTTTGGTAGTGGAAGATTTTGCGTGTTTGTTGAAGGATGCAGAAATGCAAGAAAAAATAGTAAAAAGGAACGGAGATGAGAACTCGAAGGGCAAGGAATGGTGGAGCTAGGAGTGAGCAGATCACTGTAGAAGAGAAAAACGAGAGTAATAGTCGCACAGAATTTCTGGTATGCTGCACACGGCAGATGTCCAAATTGAAGCTTAAATGAGTGCACAATCTAGTGGTCGTGATATGACTCGGAAGATGCAAGTCTATAGTATTAATGTATGCAAGAGAGAGATGGCAGGAGGAGAGAGAACGAGGAAGGTGCGAGAGAGGCTGGCCGAATGTTCTAATAGAAAGTCGGGGAAGGAGCTTATGTGCCGCCGACTTGAGGGTGCCGCTGGATGAGGAAGGCGCAACGACGGTGAGGAGAGCCAGGAAGAAAGAGCAAGTGGCTAGCTACTTGGGGAGGGTATGGCTAATAGCTAATATTGGATAGTGTGCACCCATACTAGTAAATAAAAAGCTCATCCTAAGCACGGCGAAGATGTCAATAGCAACAGGACAAGACATCTAAACCATGCTATACTACCGGTGGCAGGAAGAGAGCATGGGCAATACACATGGCGCAAAAAGGTGAGGCATGATCGTTGTAAGCTTGGCTTGGTTCGGGTCAAAAGGCGAATTCCCGTGTCATTTCCAAGCCAAGAGAAAGACAGAGCAGTCGAGACGGAGAATCTCGCCTATTTTCTTGGGTGCAAGTATTTTCATGTTTGATATGAATCGTTATAAACTATATGCTGGTCGTCGTGGTTGATCATGGTGAACCCGCTCATATTAGCCCGCGCGTCCGGTCTAGATATGCTGATGCCGGCCTGGGCATCCTCAAGGTTCGCCGTGCAACGTCTGCCAACATCTTTCAAGTGCTGCATACAGTGTTTATATCTGAACAGCTTCGATAATGTCTGTACGCAATTGTACTTGCGCCCTCTGCCTCATCGGTTGTATGTCTCGTTTACTTAAAGTTATATTGCCACAACTTCCATTACGCCAACCTGACTTCTGCAGCTGGGGAAGAAACATAGCAGCTAGATAACGATACCACCACAATGCTTCATGATCACCACCACTACTGTTCTCTCGTATGTCAATCCACCCTATATACTTGAGTACTCGATGCAGGGTCTTCCCTCTTACTACCACATCCGCTCACCGAGCACATCTTATCTCCTGCAGCAACCCGACCATTTGATGCGTGCATCCTGCCTTAGCCCGACCGGCCGTGACACAATAGCTTTCATAGTTGCCATCAGACCGTTCTACAGGCACCATCCTCGAGGTCTTCTTGTGAACTCTTGTCTGTCTTGACTCCCATGTGCCATGGCTGCTCATAATCCTCGTGCCTCATCTATGCCTCATCTATGCCTAATTGCATGCCATGTTGAAATCCAAGTCATCTGTCTTATACTGACTCTCCGTAAGATCACGTACGTCTAGGTGCTTGAACTACACGATCCATTTCTCATAGTTACCTTAACAATACTATTACATCGTATAGGACTCCCGGTTTCTCGTTATTGCTAAGCTCCGTCCCCTATCCTACGCCGAGGTGTTCCTGTTTGTAAGAAGTTGCTTCGAACATATATCTACAAGTACCCAGTCACGGCTTCTTTGTCTCAAATGAAGTTTGATCCAGTTTATTGTTTTTTTATGGACGCTCACACTGCCCATCCCCTCTACTCTGGGATAAAGTGCGTATGGCACAGGTATGCCCTACCCTCTTCGAGATCGCATTACTGCCTTCTACCTCAAACCATCCAAACTTGCCCGCGTATATGGAGTACACATCTCCGAGCTACTTATACCCATATAAGGTCCATGCCTAACAAAATTATAATCATCTCTCGGAGACTAATTATTATTTGTCTCCTTCTTTTTATTTAATATAAGCCTCGCCGTAAACAGACCACCACAAGAGAACGTGCACTTGCAGTTTACGTCCGACTTGAACCCCGTACATATTCCCATGCGTATTGCTACCTCAATATCGGATGCTCCGTGTCAGTGGCCACTAATATATCGGCGTACATCTCCAGAGTCTGCCAATCTTCATATACGAATATAGGAAAAGAAGTAGTCGCCAAGAGCTTGATTTTGCAAATCCAAACGTCAAAGTTCCAGTGTGTCTTGCTAGGAAATGAACACAGTGAGCTATTTGATTCCTCATTTCGCCTACCTGTCGGTTCCTGAGCATGGAGCATGGACACTGCAGACCAAAAAATGCCTTCGTTATTTCGACTTTACTCAGATAGGCCACCTCAAGTTCATACTCTATTTCTCTCCTACAGGCCAGGCCACTCGACTACAGCTTCACCCCCCCTGTTCTTTCCCCCCTCCACGGCAACCCCCCTTTCGCTCCGAGCTTCAAGGTCAGACTAGATAGTCTACAAATAATCTACAAAATCTATAATAGAATTTGAAAGAACCTCAAGAAATAGTCAGAGCCAGACCACTGCCTCGTACATTAAAACCCAAAAGGGTATTCCAAAAGGGAAACGAGCTACGGACTTTACCAACGTCGGCACCAGCTTCTTCCTGTCGTTGCTTCACCCCTCCACCATCTATACACATAGAGCACATCCTGTATATGCTACATATTTTGTGCTACAAAATCTCTACAAATAAAAACAACAATACTCCCCGCGCTACTGAGCAGCTCTTGTCACTAGCCTCGCCGTGTATCGCTAGTTATCGTGCATCGTCCGTTCTTTGCGCGCTACCCACTCACGTCGTTGCAGCTTGCGCACTTGCCACTGATCTGCTCTATTTGTTGCCGCCCCTTCTCTTCAGCTTCCCTCTGCACTGCATTCGTCATCTCCTCTCATCATTCATGTCTATCGCCATACAAATACTACACGCCTCTCGGACATCGACTACTACATTACCTTGAGTCGCCTTCAATATAATTACTATTCCCTATTCTCTTGACAACCAATATATTCAACACATCTTTATACACCTCTATACAGCTCAACTCGATCTTGTCACTTGCCCCAAGGCTTAATACAATCATTCAGATTACAATCGGCAACGTTGTTGCTTCTGTCAGCTATATATTCTTCTCTAACACGGCATTTGCATTCAGCTTCCACCACAGTCCTCTTCGAGTCAAGGCACCTCCTGTGCCTCATGTCCCAGTTTCCGATGTCCTTAAAGTCATCCAGAGCCCCTAGCTCAGTCGTTTGAGTCTCTCGGTCTTGCGCAATCTTGTCCCGCTTTTGATCTCGACTTTTTTGATCCTCACGATCTACCCATTGGCTCCTTCGCCTACCGCTTCTCTCACATTCACTCACCTCCTTCTTCACGTTATCCTTGACCTTCTCTATAAGCAAAGTTCTCCCCTTAGGTGTTGTGCATAGGGAGAGTTGTCAACATATTCATTCGAGCATCCCTCTGCAGGGTATGCACCTCTGTTCAAGAATCGCTATTCATAACACGAATTTTCGGTATTTGCGTCAACAGCTACTGTTAAAGCACATCAAGTCTTTCCTCTTCTCTTGGTCTAGGCTCCAAAAATATGGCCGCGGGTGGCTCATCTTCTTCGTCCTTTTCGTCGTCCTCTGCTGGCTACAACTCGTCATCTTCTTATACGTACAGCAACCATTTTGACTCTAACCAAACCCCAAACTCGTCTATCGCATCCGCCGTGACTTCCAACTCTCCAGCACCACCGACGACTCCCTTGCAGCCCCTCGATTTGGGGCCACCGGGCTACCAGGCAACAATGTAAATATTTTATATGTACCGCGAATCATCCAGCCGTGTATTTCGTACGCTTGCTGATCTCTAACAGAGTTCTCTTCGAACGAACTGCACAAGAGGCAACAGTTTTCCTGGGCCCGTGGAAGATCGTCAATACCGAACCACGACACATTCGGTGGCAATGTAGCTATGAGGGCGAGGTTCTCGAGCACTTCTGTATGTCACTCTTCTGGGAAGACTTCAAGCCCTCTCAAACCCCATTCACATCTAATATCCTCACAAATAGTGCCATCGAACCTCCCTATAGATACATTTCCACACACACTTCACGCACGCCATCGCCCGTACGGTGATCCCTGTGACATGGAGCTATACCTCTCTTTCCTTGAGCCCCATAGGATACGATACGTCACAAATGACCATACGATTGTTCACGATGATCATATAGAAGTCAAATATGAGTTCACAACAACTATTGGATCACATCGTTTTCAAAGCGAACTTCGAGGACAGGATCTGGTCGACCACTTTGACTTTGATGTCGTCTGGTCTGACAAGGACAGCCGTACCGACTCCTTTGGCAGTGTGCGTGGCATCGGAGCGATTCAGAGGATGAAAATGTGGCGCGACAAGTACACAACCTACCACTAACTCTCATTCAACGCTAACCGGACAGATCGGGGGTATCGAGAATATCTTGTCTACTCGTTTGAGGCGGAAATTTAAAAGTCGGGATGATAGCCACCGGCGATCACGGCTATCGGTGCGCGGACGACGAGGCAGCGCCCCGGGTAACGGCAGTCAGTCACACGCCAGTAGCGGCCATTCGGGTCGGAGGTTCTCAATGGCATCATTACGACAACGTCCACGAACATCGGGGCATCACAACGGTAGAAAGCAGGGTCGTCGCATTCATCTACTCTACGAGGTAACTCCGATTACAGCATGATACTATCACCTCCCTCGTCTTTATCAATCTTTTCTCTGGTAAGCGGGTTAGATATCCGGCATCTCGGTATTCAGTTCAGCCGCACAAATGGTATGCCTGCTTCTGATCCTGTGCATTGTTGCCCATAGCTAACACTGTAGATTACTACCGCTTTATAGAGCAGTAGATATTAGCACAGAATGCAGGTGGTGAGTTCAGCGGCGTGCCATTCCCAACCGACCGTTTTGAGCTCCCATCGCCCGAAATAACTCCCGGCGACGGCAGAGATGTTTATACTTCCACGTCTATCCTTGGGCTACCAATCATGGGTGAGCCTACAGAGGGATTCGACCCAAGAGGCGGCCTGTAAGATGGCATGGGAATGGTTAGTGTATTGCATATACACCCGGTCACTAGACAATGACAGGGTGATAACGGTATTAATGGCGATGGCAACAAGGGCCATACTGAGTTTATAACGACAAAAATAAATGTGTAGTAATCAGGTGAGCGTACTTTTTGTTGGTGAATAGACTAGAGCGCGAACGCGGTGTTTCAACAAGAGCGAGCAGCTACCTTTAATATGATGCAGCTGGGATCCAGCTTATATATGTGTTAGCTCTTTATTTCACAAGTTTGGCTGCTTTGGTGCTGCTCTATAGTCTATCATTTGTGTCCTTTGTATTCACCTCGAGACAGTCGGAGCAAGTACAACACCAACTTTGTTACGGGAAGGAGTCACAATGTAGCAAGAGTTAAATTATAAAGACGGGAGCAAAGGGTGTTGACAGAAAAACACGGCCGGCTAGTTCCGTACCTTCTCTATTCCGTTCTACCTAAAAATAAGGATTAACGGATCACATCATTGGGGTAATAAAGCCGTTACACTTGGCTACATCTAACCGGATCTAGACACTAATACTGCATGTAACAAACGCAAAACCTAACTCTTCAAAAGTATTCACGATGTAGATATAAATATATATATAAAGCCTAAAGAAGACGAGAACATGAAACAAAAACCGAACAAGGGGGAAAAGAAAGCTGAGAAGAAGGGAGCAGGCAGTGATAAATGTCTATTCAATGGCAGTGGATAACATGCGACTCATCTAAGCTCCTATATCAAGTCTACAGGTGCTCATTTTGATTCGCACACACAGAGACCGAAACAGACAATAAGCTTAATACAACTCGAAAATATCGATAATCAATAAATGTGCGGCCTCGCATCAGATAGGTGCGCGTCATATGTCCAATATCATTCGCTAATTTCTGATCAAAAGCTCCACTCTGATCAACGAATAAAGAAGGTGGGGAAATCACTTACACCCATAATTAACGAGACACAAGGGCAAGACCAACCCGAATGCAATAGTAGTACTACGCTACGTCATGCAGTTTTCAGATCGAGGTTCTGGGCCTTTTCTGTGTGTGTCAGACCACCTCTTTGACTGGGCAGAGGCCAAGCTTAGAAAGAGCGAACAACCCACAAAGCATACGAGACATCCCACGGAAAGTGGCACCAGAGGAGTCCGGACATTGGGAAAACAGCGAGCAACGGAAGCAGTCGAAACACCGCAAAGAGACCGAAGAGCAAAGACAAACAACACGATTAGTCTCACGATTGCTAGAACTACTACATTGAACATCCGTGGACTGGGCCTGAGTTGACGAAGACATCACGATACTTGCCGTGGGGGATAAATTGCTGCTCTCTTGTGGCACTGTCGTCGAGGAAAGAGCATACAAAAGTCAAGATAGCGAAGCAGTTGATACGGAAAATAAAGCCCATCGATCATAGCCCTCAAAACTACATTTCTTACCGAAATCATGAAGATTGTCCTCTCTGTCAATGCCGGCTCGTCGTCGGTCAAGATTTCTGTCTATGCCGTCGACGCCCTCCGTGCCCTGCCGCGTCAGTTGGCCGAAGCACAGGTCAACGGCCTCACAGCACCACCTCCTCTGGTGGATTACCATCGCGGTGGCGCAGCGATTTACAAGGATGAGAAGACTGACAAGATCAGCATTGTCAAAGATAGAGCCAAAAATGGCAAAGTCAAAGTCGAGAGCCAAGACGATGCTTTTGAGCTTCTGTTAAACCTGTTCATAGGCGACAAAGAGCTTGTCGAGATCAGCAGCCTCGACGACATCGTCATTGTCACGCATCGTATTGTCCACGGCGGTGATTACACAGCACCTCAGATTGTTGCCGGCAGCACCTACTCAGCGATCGAGAAGCTGAATGATTTAGCACCGCTGCACAATGCCAAATCGCTCGAGATTGTCAGGTCCTGCCTGCAAAAACTCCCCAAGGCCACCAATATTGCCTGTTTCGACTCGCAATTCCATGCTACGCTGCCGCCTCACATAAGCACCTACCCCATTAACCAAGAAATTGCCAAGAGCAATATGCTGCGCAAGTATGGGTTCCACGGCCTGAGCTATGCCTTTATCACGCGCGCCACGGCCGAGTTCCTGGGAAAGCCCGTCGACAAGACTAGCATTATCGCATTGCACCTCGGTAGCGGTGCATCTGCATGTGCCATCAAGGACGGGAAGAGCTGGGACACGAGCATGGGCTTGACGCCGTTGGCAGGCTTGCCGGGTGCCACGCGCAGCGGTAGTGTCGACCCAAGTCTTGTGTTTCACTATGCATCAGATGTTGGTCGGCTATCACCAGCATCTACCAGTGATCTGCACATTTCCCGAGCCGAAGAGATCCTCAACAAGGAGTCGGGCTGGAAAGCGTTGACTGGCACGACCAACTTTGGCGAGATTGCTTCCTCTGATAAGCCATCACATCAGCTTGCCTTTGATCTCTTTGTCGACCGTGTGTGCGGGTTCATTGGCTCTTATTTTGTCACCCTGCGCGGAGAGGTCGATGCGATTGTATTCGCTGGTGGCATTGGTGAACGAAGTGATCGCCTGCGGACTGCTGTTATCGGCCAGTGCAAGTGCCTTGGGTTTGAACTAGATGAGGATGCCAATGGCGCACGTCTCACAGGAACTGTCAGCGATATCACCGGCAAAGATGCTCGTCACCGCGTCCTTGTCTGCCGAACTGACGAGCAGCTCGAAATGGCCCGCGAAGGCTCAGAGGATGCAACTCTCTGGGAAGGCACCCAGAGAAACAATGCGTGATTAAATTACACTTACACTGAATAAAACGCTCATTGTTTATCAGATGAAACGCTTTACTTCGGTGATGTGACTACGTATTTGATATTGATTTAGTGAACAACTGCGTATAGATTGAGGAGCAGCAGGTGCTTTAAAAACAGTGTTAACTCATATCTGTATGCGTATATATTAGTTTGAAAATAACTAAAAGGCAATTAAAAAGCAAATAACCACCAACTCCTCCCAATTTTCTGAAAACCTCGTATATGTTGTACAGCAGTTGATAGGGCCCAAGCCAACTCCGACTGATTGTTATGATAAACAACAGTTTATCGAATAATGCGAATCCTTGTTTTATCACAAACTCCTTTGTATCCCATGAAAACAAAAACATACACAACCAAATCAAACCAAACCAAACCAAACCAAACCAAACCAAACCAAACCAAACCAAACCAAACACCAAACCAAACCAAAAAAAACCCAAAAAATACACCCGTGTTTGTAGGTAAAACCGTAGAACGCCAGGGTTCCAACCTATATTTAAGCTGGTAACCAAGTAGGAAATAATATAAGCAATACTTTAAAGGAATTGGGAATCTCAAGAACCGAAAATTGACACTGCTGGTAGCATTGATGATGGACAACAAGAGCCCGCAGTCATGTGAAAAGGTGGAAGGTCCCTATCCACGAGCCACAGACGACTGGCAGTTGTTTGAATATCCATACCAATCATTGTACATGGGGGAATAATTAAAACAAATATAAGAAGGGGAAAGAAGAATAAAATGCAATAGAGACGATATAGGGGCATCAAAGCGGGATATTTCAATCTAGAAATTACTCGTTGACGGATGCCGCCTGCTCTGCCGCGATGGCCAGGATGTCCATGCCAGTACCAGACGAACGGTCAAATGATGTACGGTGAGTCAGCTCTGGTCTCCGATACTCAATATCAGAGAAAACAGGGTAGGGGCTGCGCTGCTGGGACGTGGTCGAGACACTGCGGCTAGATGCTAGATTCGATCTAGACGACACGTCGGAACGGCGGCGCGAGGTCGGGCGACGGGGCTTATCACCGCCGTGCTTGCTGCCGTGCTTTCCCTCCTTGCCGCGGTTGTGAGTCTCGAGGTGCTGCTTCATGTTGTCGGTTCGAGTAAAAGTCTTGGGGCAACCCTCGAAAGTGCACCGGATGTGCTTGAGCTGAGAATGAATCTTGGCGTGGCGTGACGCATGGCCAGAGGTGGTAAAGTACTTGTCGCACTTGTACTCTTTTGCGAGGCGGCAAGCAAACAGCTTCTTTTGAACGGGGGGGGGAGTCAATGCACCGCCATTGGGCTGGGGCTTCTGGGCATTGACAGTAGTCTGCTGAGAGCCAAAACTGGTTTGCTGAGCACCGAAATGGGACTGAAGAGCAGGAAGGGTCTTGTTTTGATCGTGGAACTGGTTTGCCGGCATTGCGTCGGACATCTCATAGTCGGGTCTCGACTGGTCCGAAGTACGTCTGTGGATGAAAGACGTGGTCTCCGTCATGTTGGGAGTCTCAGGATGGCTGGACTGGGAGCCAATAGAGTGGGATCTAACCAGCTCGGGAGTTCCTGGGGCATATGCGGGAACGGCAGAAGCGCTAGAGTTGTACGTATATTCGGCGGGAACGTTCGCCGAGTAGGGCGTATTGGTGAAGGAGTATTCCTCGTCGTTGGAGAGGAGCGAGATTCTGCGCCCTGAGCTGTCGTAGGCGTCCATGGTGAGGGGATTGGTGGTGATGGTATTAAGCTTGTAGTATTAGACAAATTGAAGGAAGAGTAAGAAAAACAGATGCGAATATGCCAATGTTTGAAAAGAACGATGATATTGAGTGTAAAGATGGTATATCTAGAGGGTAATATGTAATGTATAATAATAGATGATGGAGAAGGGAAGGAATCCAAGGAACAGGCTGAAGAGGGGACGGGGAATAAAATAGTAAATAGGTTGTAAGGTAGAAGATGACGAAGGGGGGCTTGCTTGTCTGCCAGTGTGTAAGATGCGGATTCGATAGTGGAGATGGGATTGACTTATGTTTCTTTGTTACAGCTTTTTTACGGAAGCTTGGGAACAATTGACAAAAACGGGGTCGAGGAGAGAGAATATTCAAGGGAAACGGAAATAAAAGAAGAAAGAATGATGAAAAAAGAATGTGCACGATGTTGGAAACGGTGATGGAGCGATGAGGTAAGGCAGTAGACAGATTGAAGCGGATGAGCATGGATGTGGGATTGGCGGAAATGTTGAACCTTTTGCTTTCTTTTCTTCTTATTCCTTTTTTCCCTTGTTCTATTGAAGGGTTTCTTCTCTACTTACCATATTTTATGTCGACTTATTTGCTTTTTCGAAGGCTGTTCTTTAAACACTTTAGTGTTGTCAACGACAGGACGATTAAGAGAGGTGTCTCAGTAGCGAAAGCGGCAAGCGTAGATCGACGTGGGAGAGAAAGAATGTAAGACAGTGATGAGCTCCCCGTAAAAAGACAAAAAAAAATTAAAGGGACGTTCGGATCAGGTATAAACGAAGACCATTGAAGAAACAAGATGCGACGTGAAAGGGTAGTCTTGAAGATAGGTATATAGAAATAAGAGACAGAAAGAGGAAGAAAGAGGTTTATGGGTGATGGACTTCCAAAAGGTGTAGAGAACAAAGAGTGAGACAGAATAGAGCAGGCAGACATACGGGGAGAGAGCGGAGAGGAAGAAAAGATGAAAGACGAAAAGAGAAACTGAGGCAAGAATGTAGATAAACAGACGGGATGGGGTGATTGACGAAATAGAAAACATACGGAAGAAGCCAAGGAAGGCGGTAGAGTTATATTGGGACTAGAAATGGAAGAACTAATTGAGATAATTGGTGAGTGGAAAGAAGAGGGAGAAGGATTGAAGAAAACAGAGAAAAAAAAATAAATAATAAAAATAGAAGAATTAGCAAAGGTATAGAAGACGTAAAATAAAAAACAAAAACTAGAAAATAAAAGCACAAAGATAGCAGCAATAAACCAATAGAATGTGGTGCAAGTTTAAATGGGATTATTGGGAGATCGAAAAGATCGGGCATGGAACAAGGAAGGAAGGGCGAGTCGCCAGCCGAAGAGCTCTTGTTAAAAGATACAGCACGCAGGCCTGGACTAGTGGCAACTAGTGGGAATAGTCTTGGAGGGGACTTGTAGGGTAGCAAGGTGCTAGGGTGTCTGCTTATTCACGGCCAGACCATGAACAAAGAGCGGGGCACAGAGGCAGGAGGGTGTAGGCAAAGGCAGGATCAAGATGCGCGGGCAAAAAAGAGGAGTTGGGTTGGTATGTAAGAGACAGAGGAGAAGATAAAAGACTAAACAGGCAGTAGTTGAGGCAGGAAGGAGGCAGGGACAGACAGGAAAGGTACGAACATCAACTCTATTTTTTTAAGAAAAAGAGCATAGAAATTAAACCAAAAAAAAATGGTAATCACCTGTTTCCCAGCTCCCACGGTGCAGTGCAAACGGCAGGATGGCTTACACAGGAAAGATGCGGGCTGTGCTTGGGTGGGCTGGCTGGATGCGTTGAGCAAGACTGGAATGTTAAAAAGGTATGAACAAGAAAGCCAATAGCTCACGGAACTGGAGAAGCAGGGTCGCAAGCTTTAATACCAACGATAGTAAGGGTCAGATAAGTAGCAATGGTCAGATGGACTAGATAATTGACTAAATGTTGAATGAATGAGAGCTTGACTATGTTGGCCCCTTACCCGAAGAATCACCAGCAATCAGATAAAAGGACGTCATGATGTAAAGCTGTTCTACGTGGTGTGCATCGGAGGCTGCCGCGGCCATCAAATTCGTCACAGCCATTGAGGTCATAAACTACAGTGTCAAGAGTGTACAGTGTAAGCATCCAGTATTTTTAGTGCTTCCCCTCGCGGATAGCTTGGTACCTATGTATGAGAAAATGAGTAGTGTGGACCAGTACTTTGGTTTAGTATTGCCATAAAGACTGAAGGCGATAGAGTGTTGATGGGTTGATGGGTTGATGGGTTGATGGGGACGGGGATGGGGATGGGGATGGGATGGGTGCGGAGAATGGGATGACAGATGAGGACTTGCAGGGTAGATAACGAGGTTGATGCCATAGCGAGAGAGAAAGAGGGTGGTTCTAAATCATGATCGACCAGGGTCAAAGGCCGATGACAAAAGACAGACTACAGAGTAATCAGGACAACGAAGTAGCTACTAGTTTAGTTTAGCCTGGAGAGTTATCGGGGTAGAAAAGATGGCGTGGATGGTCAGGTACCGGAAGAGAAGCGGGTGCAGCGCAGAGCAGCAGGGGCGTTGTCGTCAGTTGTGATGTCCGTCAAATTGCCTAAAGAAGCTCACTGAGCAGCAGTGAGGGCTGTAGAAATGGGCCACGGCAGGCTGTCGATCACAGCGGATCTTTGTACAAGGATGATTAGTAGTGCAATTAGTGATGGTCAGTAGTAATTACGAAGCAAAGCGTTGGGTAGGCTCGTAGAGGCATGCTGGCATACAAGTTTGCTTACTCCAAGTACAGAGAACAAAGGACGGGGGGAAATAAAGTAGTTTAACCAGTTGGTAAATCTACAAGTACGTAAGTCGTATCCCCGACGTAGCAGTAGCTTTAAGAGGCGAGCCGGAAGAGAGGCGACGGCCGGACGAGAAGCTCCATAAAGCAGGGGAACGGTGCCGGTAGAGTGGATGGAGGGACGGGAAACAAGAAACGAACAGGTTTCCTGTGGTTTGGTGTTCGGGGTAGGGCAGACGAGCATGGACAAGGGAACAAACGAGTAGCAAGCAGGTTCGCATGCACCCTCATCGCTATTAGGCAAGACGCGGAACGAGTATCAGGTATTGAACTCAAAGAGACCATACATCATGATATAGTAAATCAAGGAAGCAACAGGATGTTGATGAACAAGTATGGGGGTAGAGCTAACGGGCAAGATGCATAAGCCTGTATATTGCTGGTGGTGGTATTGTTTCATTTCCTAATTGATGAGTTGAGTTGATAATTCGATTATCGTAATTGGTGTATGTGTAAGTAGGCATGTGCTCATAGTTGCTGTGGTTAAAGGAGGAACTATATCCAACGTCCCTAATCACACTGCCCGAAGCGGACGACACCAAATTCGGACATAATATATTTGCTAGTCTGGGAGGATGAATAAGGAGGCCTAGCCAGCTCCTAGGATGAGGCCGAAATGCGCGAATAGTCAGATAGTCAGGGCATCAATTGGCCCCTAGACAGCTCAGGTGATGTCCCGCGCTTGCCCATTTTGGTTGGTATCTAAGTTGAGCCCAATAGGAAGCTGTGGTCAGGAGACGGGAGCTGCCCGCGGTCTAGGCTGTGTACAAGTATAATAATGTATATCTTCATACACATACCTCCTATGGCGACATTAGTGTACACCGCCTGTAGAAGGTAAATCCTCTCCACTCGACTGAGCCGAAAACCATAAAAGCCAAATCTGTAAAAATGTAGATAACCTAGTATAGATGCAGCGTAATAGAGTCACTCATGACCCGTGATATTTGTTACCTGTATGCCCGCCGCAACCAGCACGTTAGGCGCTCGCGGCCGTGCATTTGAGTACAAGAACTGCTTGCATTCCAATAATAAACTGTTTGAGGCAGAATGTATAATTTAATAATAATGCGACAATGTACATATTCTACATTCCAGTCGACACCCGACGACGGCAAGCTGCAGGTTTAAATTCCAGTAAGATACAATGTCAATATGTTTGCATTTGGGGTGGTTTGGCTGCCACGACCATGCAGCATTGCTCAGTACGCCTCCCGATTTTGTTGGGCTTAATTTTTTTATTTTTTTTTAACTACCCTTGATTTTCCTTGGTTTTTCTTGATCGGTGGCCTCATGTGCCAGCCTATTGCCTGCCTTTGTTCTCGTATCTAAATAAGTCAGCAGGTGGTACTTGTGTCCGTTGCTTCCAGTTGTACATCGCCCTGGGTTTTCTTTGTGTCTAGTATTTAGTTACGTTATCGGGTGATGGTGGCACGCAGCACTATGGGTGCCACTGTATATGTTATCCTAGGGTCTATCCAGTTTAAATCAGCTGGTTCGCTGAGGGATGGGTGGTCTTTACTTGCTTGCTTTCGCCTCTTGTCACATATTATATCTCTGTCTCTTTCTCTCTCTCTCTCTTTATCTATACGTGGTATTCGGTAAGAATTTGGCTCTTGTCGTAGTCTATTTTGCCCCATCATAAGCACAGCAATATTTTGTTATGTTTACTAGAGGTATTTTTCGAATATCAAAGTATACCTCCTCTATACGATATCTAAAATATATGTTACAGTAATCGGTAATCAGTAAAAAAAAAAAAAAAACCCATATAAAAACATAAAAAGACGGAACTTGAAGAGAAATAATAATAATATACATCCATCCACATCCACCGTGATGCTAATACTACTTATCTCGACGACAATTGGCACACAGATTTCCATCAAATTAAAAGCAACTACAACATCGATATCATTCAATTGCCCTCTTCACAATCAACAAAGACCCTTGTCGGCTAGGTCTGGCCGGTCTCCACCTCACCCACCACGGCTAAGAAGGTTCCTGCCCCTGGTTGCTAGACAGCAGCAAGACCATGCTCATTCCTTGGCATTGTCAATCCATTGTCCACCCAGCTCCAGTCATAGGTCACTTTTGAAAGATCGAGAATTTGCACCACGATCGAAAATCAGACTAGGCGGGGTCTCCTCTTTGATTTTTCCTCATCATTTTTTTTCCCTTCTTTTTTTTTCTTCCCCTTTTCTTTTCATCAAGAGTTTTTATTTTATTGTTATGCTTCTTCTATCCTCCCGTCCCTCGGTTGTGGGGAACAGTTTAGCATGTTTACGTCTTTCCCTTATTAGCTACTCTACTCTACCATTAATTATCACTTGCCGTCTGCTTTATCTAACTCCTGGGACTGGATCGCACTTTCCTCTTTGAGCCCATCTTGCCTGTTCCCTTGTAAACGTATGTATATCACTCCTGCCGTTCTGGATTCGGGGTCCCTGTATCCACTTTCGACATGTAAACCTGTTTCTGCCACCTTCTCGAGCTTAATGCTCCGTAATTTGACTATGCAGTGCAAAATAAAGGGCACTCCGAACTTTTGATCACGATGCTGTTCACAAGACGCAAAAGTGATTTCAAGAATATATAAAAAGATAATACAAACATATAGTCACACCTCGTGTTTTATGTCAGCATACCCTGAGAACTGCCTCTTCATTATAAAAGCCCAAACCAATATAGTGTAAGAGCCCGTATCTTTGCGGGTTGCTTTCATTTTGAAGTATATTCTCGGGGTTCTTCTGCTCTATTTTCACACATTCTAATCAATTTTACTGCGTGGTCCACTGCATCTCCGCTGCTTCTATCGTGGCTTACACAACGTCTTCCACAACCCGCAACTATTTCCGAACACTTCCCTTGCATATGTGGTAGTTTATGTAGTCTATAGTTCCGTAGATAATGATAATATAATAATGGAATATAAAAGTAGACCCTTAAAAGGAACCCCATCGGTAATACCTCAATAGGGACTCGATCATGGAAAATTAGGGCACTCTCCCTACAAACACTGCCTCCACGCCATCCGGACTCAAATACTGAAATAAAATAAAAATTGCTCAGATTCACAATCATCGATCGATCTCTCATGTCCTTCCCATATCTTAGCTCCCCATTACCCATGACCTCGTGTATCTGCTTCATATCCTTCATATACATACAGCCATATCATTCCCATGCTATTCGTATGACATTCCTGAGTGTTTCCCTGTTTCCCTTGCTCACCGGTGTGTCCTCCCCGGCCTTGACCCGCCTACTTATCAGCAGAAATTGACTGCCACCGTATATCATCAAGCGTCATCGGCATGTAGCGATCCTCACCCGTCTAGCCATACACCAGTGTGACTACATACATGACAATACACATCACTTCGTTTTTATCGACAGCCCGAGAGCCAAGCACCCTGACCATTCACTCCATATATGTGGACAGCTGTGCAATTGGAAAGTTGCCTTCGCACCAGACCGTCTGAACCACAGTACACGCAACTTGGACACGCTATACAACATCTTGTCAATCTCGCTGACGATGCACTTCCTCCAAAACTTCTCACCACATGGCAACTACTTACTGCCCCTGCCTCGATTCATAGCCGGAGCTTTCTTACATCAAGCCTAGCGATGTAATCGAGACCCTGACACACCCGTTATTGTTTATGACGTACCCTCGATCTGATCGATCAATTCGTCGCTCAGACTCCGCCCAAGTAGATATCAATTGTAATTAAAGCTCTATGGAGTAGCATTCCGGAATCGCAGCTGCATATTAAACTCCGGCCGGAGGCAACGCTTAAAACAAAGCAGGCTCACATGAAATAAGATAACGTGAAGAGATACAGTTACAGTAGATATGCATAAAAAGTACGAATATGTAGACAGAAATGTTTCATATTGAATAAATGACACAAGGCCGTAAAGAAGCTCGTCTCGAGGGCCATCTCGCAACATGGCATTGTCAGTTCTACCTCTGATTACCCTTCTCTTGTACTCATCATGTACCATCGTTATCACCGCACGCTATCATTCATCCATCCCCACACCGTTGTGCTCTGGTCCCTGCTGGCCCCTACTTGTTCCTCCTACAAGCATAGCAGCTACTTCGTAACTATCCTCTAATGTATGCTCACGAGTACATGTGCTATATTCGCACACAAGCCATACATCATAGTAATACATCATGAATATAGACATATGCGGACCAGTGGGGTCCATGGCACACCTCTCGACCCTGCAGCATGCCGATCTGTGCCACCTGGACCAGGGCCTTGTGCGCGCCTTGGCGAGTCTATGTCTGCCAGATACCATGCTCGCCACGGAGTTTTTCCTCCGCCTAGTAAACTTCAACGGCGCTTTGAAAATTATGAGTAGGATACGGCTGTATGTTGTATCATTGTTGTTGTAGAGGAGTAAGCAGTTGGGCCATATTATCGCTATAATAAACTCCATCGAATGACTGTTATTGTAATCATAAATGAATTCATACGTTACGCTGCCTACAAGTGAAATGGCAATGAACACTTACAACCGCCACGCTTGGCATCATACATCGATGGACTAACATATTGGAGTTAGCCATCCTTTAACGCCCGACTGCGAATGTTACAGCTTGCCAAGACTATGATGTATGTATGGAAGACAGGTGCAGCCTATTGACACATGCACCCGTTCGGGAGTCTCGATCCCCAACTCACTGCAGAAATAAATGGGTAGGTAGATGGATAAGTTGCACGTGTTTTATGCCATCATTGTTGACGCCAATCTAGCTCTTTTCAGGGCACTTTTCTTTGCTTGTGGGGATGGTGATATCTATTATCTATGATATCTGTAATATCTATGGTCTCTACAGTAACTTCCATATTTTGAATGCTATCACTATCTCTGATGATAGGTGAACTTTGTTATGACCAACTAGCCCGCCACCTATGCCATCGTTATCGGTGTGCCTTTTATTCTTATTAGTCGCACTCCGACTATGAAGCCAATGTACGGATGCACCATCGCGCCAACTCCGAATTTAAAATTTAAAAATAGAGGAATACAAATTTAAATATTATAGAGCGACAGTCACATTATATACAGACGCCCACTCTGTGCAAACAAACGCCTTGTCCCTATGCATTGAGTTCATCTAACAGTCTCATTTTTTGGTTGCACCAGTGTCAACTCGTTTTGCGGGAGGCAGTGTCGGCTTCTTGAATGCGCCATAGCCGCTGTCACTCACTACTCCATTTCCACTACCGCCCACCTGAGTAAAGGTGCCTCCTTTAAAGTACCGATCCTCCTCTGCCTTTCTCTTGCGGTTCAGGTCTGCGCGCACACTCGGGTCAACCAGCTCGAGTCCTTGAGCAGGCGTAAATGCCAGTGACGACATAGTACCACCTTGGCCCACCGTCGTGCCAACACCAGACGTCCGCAAGCCCCTTCCATGTAGGTCTAAGGTGCCAGCTGTTTGCCCAACACCACGTAGTGACGATGCCGCGCCTCCGGACACTGATGATGCGATGCCGCCCCAGCCCTTGTTCTTCGCACTGAGCTTGGCCCGTGTCCGATTGTCGATCTGGATCGCACGCACTCGACCGTCGCCTGCTGCTCCAATCATACCGAGACCCTCTGTCTCGTCTCCATATCCAACTTCCTTTTCCTCCTGGCCAAAGGCCACACGGTTTTGCGCCTTGCGCAAGTCCGTGACTGCTGAAGCTGCCTTGGCTTGACGTGCTCGCCGACCACCGCGCTTTCGCGATTGCTTGTCGTCAGGCGCTGGTAAAGCTTTGGCGCCCTTGCTTAGTGGCTTTTCTTGCAGCTTATCTAGTCGTTCGAGACACTGTTCCTTCATCTCCTCGCCAGAGCCTCCGTCAGGAGACGAGTGGATCCGGTCGACACGCGCTGCCAGGACCACCTTGGCCGACACAATTCGCATTGCTTGCTTCTTGAGGTCGGTCGGGATTGTGCGTACAATAGGCGACAGGTAAAGGAAACCCTGCTGGCGTGAAGTGACATTTGTAGCCAATGCGCTCACATTGCCGCCTTTTTTAGAACCCCATGCTGCAAGGTTGCAAGCTGGCGTTTTGGAGAGGCCGGTCAGACCGCCGGCCGTGTTGAGCAGTTGCGCAGCTGTTAGAGAGCCGATGAGCGCAGTGAGATTTGGCGCGAAGATTGTCATGCGCGACTGCACGTACTCCGTCAATGTCTTCTTGGCATCATCAAGCTTAACAATTGTTTCGCTACCCGCTACCACACCATCCAACTCGCTCTGAGGCATAGCCTGACCCTTGGATGTGATGGCGCTCGTCGTAACAATCATCAAAGTCGGCTTGTCAAGCACCGAATCCAGAGATACACCCAGCGGATTGTCCTTTGAATGCGGAATCCTCCGCATCGTATCTGAGTCCAGTGGGCCATTGCCCAGGACCGCCGCAGTCTTTGCATATTCTAGGGGGTTGGTAACAAGAGTCTCCAGCTCTGGGAAGCGTACAGAGTAGTGGTCACGAACCCATTTATGCACGACCACCACTTCGTTGTCGATGGATGTCGAGAGACTGTTTGCCTGGGTCAGAAGGTGGTATTCGGGATGTTCTTCGACATTTCCGACGTGCTCGTTGCGCGTTGCATCTGGTTGGTTTTTGAAAAAGTTGATTTTCTGTAGGGTATCGTCCACACAAGTCAGGGTTGCTGTTCCTCGCAAAGAAAAAAGGAACAAAAAAAGATGTAAACACTTCAAAGTCTGTGTTTGTAGGGGAAGAAGAGGGATAAAAAAAACCTACCTCCAGGACAGGTTCAAGTGTCTTGACAAGATTGACAGCCGACAATATTCCTAATGGCTTTCCCTTTCCGTTATGTTGTGCGCCTGGTTCGGTAGATGTTTCTTTGTCGGCCATAGCTTCGTCTTCATCACCGTCATCGTCTGAACTCAATAAGTCATCCATAGCAACGTCGCCTCCGGCGAAGCTCATCAAGGCTGCTGTGTCATCATCACCATCTTCCTCAACGGCATCGACATTCTCATTGTCAGAGTCCTCAAAGTCCTGCAGGAGCTCATCCGCAAGAGTCGACATCTCTTGCGCTTGATGATACACAGAAAATAAGACTGTTGATGAGGTCGATTCAAGCCAAGTGATGCGCTGACGAATATGGAATCGTATTAGGTCAAGCTCTTAATGCGGTACCCGAATGTGGCTGGTAAATGTCGGGCATAAAGGAGGTGAGAGTAACGAAAAAAGGGCACAAAAAAGTAGTGATGAGGTCAAACGCGCTCAAGCTTGGGCGACAATTATTATCGCGAAATCCAGTGGCGAATCTTATGTAATCGATCACGTGGAATGGTTCGCCTAGTCTCAGCCATACATTAATTATGTGGGGGCTCTTGCAACCTCTCAACTAAACTTGTATTTACATTGATACATGCATTTCCGCATACACCTAGTCCTATCACGACCTCGCCAAACAGACAACATTGACGCGCAAAATGGATCGCGGCCCGCCTCGCGTCAAGAACAAGGCCGCTGCGCCTGTGCAGGTCAGTAATATACTCTCAGATACACAGTTTATATTGACTTGGTCTTGCTCTCCTCTTGCCTTCCTCTCGAAGCTCGCGGCTCGTTGCATCTGTCGCAATCAATTGACCATGGCTGACTTCTCTTTTGTGGTACGGATTATAGATCTCTGCCGAACAACTTCTACGGGAAGCCGTCGACCGCCAGGAACTACCCCTTCAAGCACCGACTACCAAATTCGCCGATCTCGAAGAGCTACACGAATACCAAGGCCGGAAACGACGCGAGTATGAAGACTATGTTCGACGCCAGCGAACGAGTCTGAAGCCCTGGGCTCAGTATGCTCAGTTTGAGCTAGAGCAGAAGGAGCTCGCACGAGCAAGATCCGTTTTCGAGCGGGCTCTAGATGTGCTGCCTAACAGCGTACCGCTTTGGATTAAGTGTAAGATGCCACCGGTATCTTGCCTACTTGTATTTCCTTGCACACAATGAATGCTAACTTTTGTACAGATATCGAGGCCGAGATAAAGAACCGCAACATCGCTCATGCGCGGAACCTTTTGGACCGGGCTGTCACACATCTGCCACGAGTTGACAAGCTGTGGTATAAATACTTATATGTGTAAGTTCGTGAGCAGCATGTCCTTTGTATTGCGATATATCTACTGACTAAGACGCAGCGAGGAGATGCTTGGAAATGTGACAGGAACAAGACAGATTTTCGATCGTTGGCTGAAGTGGGAGCCAGCTGAAGAGGTTTGGAACGCATACATCCGCCTCGAAAAGCGCTACAACGAGTATGAACGTGCACGAGACATCTTTCGGTCATATACTGTTATCCACCCCTTTCCCCGGACATGGATCAAGTGGGCCAAGTTTGAGGAGGACTTTGGTACCAGTGATCTCGTGCGCGAGGTATTCCAGATGGCTGTTGAGTCGCTAGGAGACGAATATGTGGACGAGCGACTGTTTATCAGCTATGCACGCTTTGAGGCAAAACTCAACGAGTATGAGCGCGCGCGCGCAATCTACAAGTTTGGCCTAGATAACCTACCGCGCGCCCGGTCCATGTTGCTACACAAGGAGTACACAACCTTCGAGAAGCAATTTGGCAACCGCGAAGGTATCGAGGAAATTGTGGTGTCCAAGCGGCGGCGGCAGTACGAGGAGCAGGTCAAGGAGAACCCTAAGAACTATGATGTGTGGTTCGACTGGGCACGGCTCGAGGAGACAACGGGTGATGCGGATCGCATTCGAGATGTCTACGAGAAAGCGGTCGCTCAGATACCTCCTGCGCAAGAGAAGCGGCTTTGGAGGCGGTATATATTCCTGTGGATCTTCTACGCTCTATGGGAGGAGACGGATGCCAAGAATCCAGAAAGGGCACGGCAAGTCTACGACACATGCCTCAGCCTCATACCTCACAAGAAGTTCACGTTTGCCAAAATGTGGCTGCAAAAGGCTTACTTTGAGATACGCCAGGGCGATCTGACGGCGGCGCGGAAGACTTTGGGACGTGCTATCGGCATGTGTCCCAAGGACCGGCTTTTTAAGGGTTATATTGAGCTAGAGAAGAAGCTGTATGAGTTTCAGCGCTGCCGGACGCTGTATGAGAAGCATATAATTTACAACCCAGCGAACTGCAGCACGTGGATCGAGTGGGCTGAGCTGGAGCGCGGTCTCGACGACGTAGACCGGGCGCGTGCAATCTACGACATGGGAGTCAGTCAGCCGATGCTAGACATGCCTGAGGTACTGTGGAAGGCATACATCGACTTTGAAGAGGAGGAGGGAGAGTACGAGCGCACACGGGATCTGTACGAGCGCCTCCTCGACAAAGCAGATCATCCCAAGGTCTGGATCAGCTTCGCCCTCTTTGAGGCACAACCCGACAGCGATGAGGGAGAGGCAATAAGCGAGGCCAAGGAGCGGGCGCGCAAGGTGTTTGAACGGGCAATAGCTAGCTTCCGCGATAAGGAGCTCAAGACAGAGTGTGTATCGCTGCTGAATGGCTGGCTCGCGTTTGAGCGGGAGAACGGCACAGAAGATGATGTAGCCAAGGTGCAGAAGCAGATGCCACGGAGGACGAAAAAGAAGCGGCGCCTGGAAGATGGTAGCTGGGAAGAGTATGACGACTATGTATTCCCCGCAGACGATCGGCAGGCCAAGGGCCAGATGAACTTGTTGGCGATGGCTCAGGCGTGGAAGAAGACGGGCGGCAACGTGGCTGGAGGGTCGTCATAGACGTTACAGGGCAGTGCTGTGTGAGTGGCTGAGATCTATTGGACGGACGGACAGAGTTTATAGTTACAAGCATAAAGGTCAAGACGGCCTAGTTTGGTTTTAATGAAGAGATAGCCTATTATCCTGGGTCTAGTTGAACTTGCGAGGGTTTGGATGTGTGGTAGAGCCAACTGTGTCAATATTGGGCAGCTACTTGGATCGGTTATATAATTTGTGACATCATCGCTCCTGCAATTGGAGGTCAGGCCAGGCTAGGCCATTTCGGAGTAAAGAAAAGCCAAGCCTGCAGACGATCCGAATCGTTGATGACGGCAGCTCTTGGCAACGGGAGGGGCTCTGCGCTTAAACTGTTCGCGGCGAATTTGACAGCGAGAACTGTGCATTCCGGCCTCGTGTTGTAGAGGTTTGGCTTGATTCTTGAGAGTTGCCATTGTCTTCGGTCTATCCATGGCCTACTGCTTCTTTTTGACGTGTGAATGGGCTTATACTACGCTGTTATCCAGCCGCGAGGGCGAACCGTTTAGTTGAAAGAGAGACTACCAAAGCATCATGCAATTAAATAGACGTTATAATACCTCAAGCAACCCAATATAAACAAAATGGGAACAGGTGCAGGAAACCAATATAGACCACCAAATCACTAAAAAAAATAGAGATAACTGACACGAAAATGCCAGACGAAAAGGAACAGAACAAAAGGTGTTGAAGTTACAGAAGACATCAGCAAAACCAAAATAATCATAAAAGCAAATCCAAAAGGAGAAAAAGAAAGAAAAAAAACCAAACCGGCTCAACCCCCATACCAGGTTTACCTATCTACATCCTAGCAATTTGGTGACACGTCACGCATGAGGAGGGGCACTCAGACCAAACCACACCAGGCTTCACCAGTCCTTACCATACTCCGTAGAACTCCGTATGCAACCCCTCCCCCCTGTCTGGCGTAGAACGAATGCATGCATAGGTACGTAATAGTATAATATACCCGTTCGAAATGCGAGCCTGTTAGCTGATCAAACACGCATGGAGTGCTGCACAGACCGTAGACGAAGGCGAGATTGGGAGAGCGTGCTAAATCGTTACCCGGAGAGGCTGGGAAGGATGTACAACGCTCACGGACCCATCTAATTTAGCGGCGACGATGTTTATCTGCTACCAAAGTAATAAAAAAAATATCAGTATTATTGTCCATGTAGATTAACAACGAGAAACGAAAAGAAGAGCCGGCTGTGAAGACTGGTGTAGAGCTGCAGAGCTGTATGCTTAGGCCTGCAGACCCCTCTAGACCAAATTTGAGAGTGTGCAAGGTTAGCCGCTTAGTCCCAGCGGTCTCGGCTGTATCCTCGTACTTCATTACTCGCGTGTGGAGCGGGAAGGGCTGCATACGAGTCGTCAGACGGGTCGTCATCGTACCGCCCTCCACGAGAATCTCCGCCGGCTGACTGGGCCCGCAGCTGTCGCTTAATGCGCCGCTCATGCCGTTTAGTCTTCTCTTCCTGCCACTCTTTCATCTCATGGCTCACTTCACGGGCTTCTTTCATCTCAGATATAGCACCCTTGATGCCAAGAGCCGCGATGCCAACAGAGGCCGCATCTTGGAGCAGAGCTTTCTGCTTCATTTTCTTTGCTTCTTCCTCCGACAACTTTCCATCTCGGACAGCCTTTTGACGTGCCCGTCTCTTCTCCATACTCTGGTACACATTATGTGCCGCATGAATGGTTGCTACAGCGGCCAACCCAGTTGTGATAGCTTGCTTACCTTTCATTTTTCTCGCCTTCTTCTCGTCTTCAGAGGAGCTTCCCAGATCCGAGTCGGAACTGAGGTCGTTTCCACCTTTCCGACGATCCCGTCTTCCGCTCGAACGCAGTTTGTCGTCGTAGTCATCCCTATCCAGCGTGCGGCTGTGGTCACGGCTGCGCTCATAGTCCCGATCGCGGTTGCCACCCCCCCGACGACGACCAGAAGTAGAGTAGTCATCGCGGCTGTCGGTCGAATCCCGGCGATGGCGGCGACGCGATGAGCTGGACTTGTAGTCATCGCGATCACGGTCAGAGCCCTCAGTGTCGTTGCTCAGGCCGAGCTTTGCCAGGCCCCGGCGAGCAGTGTCAACAACACTGCGGCTGCGACTTCTGCGGTGACGATCAGGAGAGCGCGTGCGGCTGCCGTACGAGTCGGCGCTCCTGCGGCGGGATCTGGACCGCTCGTGACTGTCGGCAATCTTCTTTGCGCCAAGCGCACCTAGGCCAGCTGTGGCCAGCGCAGCCAGGCCGCTAACACCACTGCTTCCGCCACCGCCGCCACCGCGGCTGCTTGAGCGAGCTCTAGAACGGGACCGGCTGCGGCCAGTATGCTTGTCTTCTTCAATATTTCTCCGTGAACCGTTCATAATACGGTTACCGAGAAGGCCTCCAATTACAGATTGAGCAAGACCCATTTTGCTTTGCTTATCATCATGAGCAGCATCGATAGTGGCTGCACCAGCAGCGGCAGTAAACACACGCTTTGCCTTTTCACCCTGCCAGCCACCAGGCTCCTTTGCGACGCGGAAGGCCTCGGTGGCACCCGCAATGAGTGATGCCATGGCGGCCTTTTGCACTTTGTTCGCAGTGGTGGCTCCCTTGTCTCTCGAGCGGGAGCCAGAACGGGAGCGAGAGGTGCTGCCACGGCGGCTGCGCGTGTCAGAACGTTTGTCGTCATGATCACCGCCACCTCTGAGAGCACTCACAGCACCGCCCAGACCCGCGGCAGCTAGAGCGCTTTCGAGAAAATTTTTGTGACCTTTCTTGTTGCGCACGTCACCTTCGCTCTCATCGTCGCTGTAGTAGGAGGCAGAGCTGCGTCCCTTTTGGGCAACAAGAAGCTTCTTCTCCTCCTTTTCTTTGGTAGAGTGCTTGCTGTATAGATCAGCACCCTGGTAAGCTGCGAAGGCACCAGCAGCGCCAAGAGCAGCCGAGCTCAAAGCATTCCGCTGAACGTTGTGGCCTTCCTGCTTGGCTTCGCGGCGGTCGAAAAGCTCCTTTCCGCCAACGGCGAGAGCACCACCAATAACAGCAGCCATGATCTTTTCTTGGTTGCTCAAAACGCGCCGGCGTTTCTTCTCCTCCTCGCTATAAGCAGATCCTTTAGACGACTTCTTGTAGTCGCGGCGATCCAGGCCACGTTCTCTACCTGAGCGTGAGTAGCGATCGTCGTCATAGTATACGTCCCGGGAGTAGGTCGGCGGGGGGAAGTCGCGGCGGATTTCCTCGACGCCATACTCGCTTTCCTCGCGAGACCGGGGGACAAGATCACGAGAAGCTGTGTGTGTCTTGGCGTATGAGTCGCGAGACTCGGCATAACGCGGGTCACGCTGGTATCGACGGTCATCGTAGTACCGGGACGACGTATGATCACTGCGACCGCCGTCATCGTAATTGTCGTACGAAGACATGACGAGATGGCGAGAAGCGGGTCTCTTGCGATGCCCTATGGGTATGTGATTTTCTGTAAGTCACGATGCAAAAAAAACTGCAGACGAGGATGACGGATCAGATGCAGTGTCCAACAGGATGGGAGACGGCAGACGGCAGATGTGTTGTGATGCTGTAATGTCGTGGATGTCAGAGACTGTACGTCGTGGTAGCAGAGGGTTTGAAATAAAAGAGAAGTGGACGGGTGAGAGCAGATGAAAGTATGAGTGATGGAAGTAGAGTAATGTAGTCAGGGACTGTAGAAATTGTATACGTCAAGGCTAGGGGCTATTATAAAGTTGGCAGGTGTAGAATTGTTGGGGGGCGGGGTTGAGAGGGGTCGCGTTATGTAAATGAGAACGTGTGTATTCCTGTATTTTACATTTTGGGCAGGAGCAAGCAGGGAACTGGAGAGGAAGGGATGAGGGACAGAACATGACAGGGATTGGGGGGGAAGAGGTCTCGTCAGATGTGCAGTAGCGTGTTCTTAGTCGGGAAAGCCTGGCTGCATGCTGTGCAGGCGTTTTGCATGCAGTGTTGACTTCATTGTGGACTGCATTATAGGGGTGTGGCTTGGAGCACAAATGGGAGGGAGCCTGTGAGCGTGGTGTGAACCATGGAGCAACCATCTGCGATGTCGCGAACGTCATGTCATGTATCTATTAATTTAATTTGTCCGTGCCGTCTGTATGTGATGCCTAAGCAGGCGACTGAGGACGAGAACAAAGACAAGCGGGAGCCAGGCGGACGCCAACGGACCGTCCAACTAGCATTACTTGAAAGTTGACTATTGCAGAACTTTAATCTCTTGCAATAGCATGACGCAGAAGGACAACCGATGCAAGACACTGTATATAACAGCCTGCAGCACCTGTCGGTCACATGTAGAGAGACACGGTGAGGGATGACGACAGACGCAAACTGTTGGGCAGTTATTATCTTACAATTCAGCAAAGTCATCGACAGTGGCAGCGGCAGTAGGGTATCTTGGAATTGGGACACTGGCAGTGGCAATTAGCATGTGTAAATACGCCGCAATAGAGAGCTCTCATATATCAACTGGAGGCGCAGTTTGTACTCGCAGTGGGGAACCAGACCTGAATCACTACACCCCGCCGTTGAAGACCTTATGACGTAATCATGCGCCTGACTGCCGCCCGGTTCGCCCGGTCTGGCCGGCCGTTGCCTACCTGTCTCAACTACGCCGACCGCGTCGGCAGCCATAGAGGCGGCGGCAGTCTATTCACTGGTGTCTCGATATGAAGCTACGTATACACTCTGCCGACAGAGTAGATTAATCGTTTGTCGTTACATTCCATCACTGCCGATGGGCCACGGGCCGGCTGTAACGACTTCCTCTCCTTCCTGTCCCCGTCTGTCCTCCCCAACGAACTGTAGCCTCTCTTCTCTTGGCCCCTTTCTTGCTATACGCATCTCTGCTGTCTCTGTTTTACTGCATCATACTGCGTTATATTTGTGCTCTGTTGTATGTGTCTGTCCTCTGTGCGTTATCCCCTGCACTGTGTCGTATCGTGTCGTGTCGTGGTTGTACTGTTGTGTTTCTACTTGTGCTCGTTCTTGTGCCTGTGCTTGTGCTCATGTTTGTGTTTGTGTTAGAAACTATTGGATAATACTCCCAGTATCATGCACTATAACACTACGTAGACTCGCTGTGCTCTCAGACCCCGTTTCCGGTCTTGTCCTGGCTGCATACCGCCCTCGCTTGCGGTTTTCTTCTTCAAATCGCTCTGTCTGCCAGGCCGCGTAATCTCCTCTTCGTCTACGAGCGCCCATTTCTCAAATACTTATAGCGTATTGTGAACTCGCTCTGTCTGCCGTGCTTTTACGTTCTTCTTACTCTCTCTCATCAGTTAATCTCCGTCTATGGGAAGTAAAATATGTTGTGGCATCTCTCTTCTCGCTACCGGAAACACATCATCACTGTCCACCTGCCACAACTTGATACTCCCTTTCATATTGTAGAACCTGGTCACTCCCGCTCATTGAGGAGCATCTGTCCGACCATTCCTGTTGCTGTTCTTTGCTAGTCTTCTCTTGCACAAGAATAGGCGAGACTTGTATCGCTTAAAGGCATTTTCGTGGAACTGGCACCGACTATAAATTGCCAACAAGCTCCCGACTCTTTGTCTTCTCGCTCATCACACCTCGTACCTTTATTTTTTGATCAAAAACAGCTCTCACTATTTCATTGACATACTTAATTTGTGATATCCAGGCAGCTGATCCCCTTCACTTCTCTGCGATCTACCCTGCTCAAACCAGCAACGATTGAGCCCAGACCTCTTAGTCGTGTCGTGATGCGTTTTCTCAGTATGAAGCCTCTCTTTTATCTAATTTCCACGGCTCTGGCAGTTACGCCTGGAGTTCAGGGTACCCCCAATCTTACCTATGAGGCTGAGTCTCTGGTTTCCGCCTATGTGCCCCAGTCCGTCTATATTCAGCTCACTGCCTCTATCGCCTCTGCCGCTGCCGCCGCTTCTGTCACTGGCGACCCAGCATCGCTCTTCCTCTCTGCCCTACTCGCGACATCCCAGCCTCCATGGTTCTCTTCTGCGGTCCCGCCGTATTTCACCAGCAATATCGGTGCTCTTGAGTCTGCTTTCTCAACCCTGCGTGATGCTGCCACTGCATACCCCGTGGCAACTTCATACAGCGAGACTATCGTGACCACAAAGACGACAGACAGTCAGGGTAGTACAATTACCACTAGCTTTACATCGAGTATCCCCAGAACAACCTCGACTTCAACCAATGCAGCCGTGCCGACTGCTGCTGGCCAGAAGCACGCCGGGCTTGGGGCTGCTGCGCTGGCCATTGGTCTTGCTGTCGTATTTTAAGGCAGTCTCGCATTCACAGGCTATGTCCAAGGACCGTTTCTTGCTTCTGCCTTGGCCCTGGTTGCCTTCTAATGCTGGTATGGTAGATGATCTGGGCAAATGGGAGACGAAAGGTTACAACTATTGTACAAAACATTACGCAGCTTGCAAGCGAGGAGGGTATACTACCATAATGAATAGCAGTTGATGAAGGAGGGCGTTAGTTAATAAGTGAAAAAAATTGAACAGAATTTAGCTTATTAGGTAAAATCCGTATTCATTCTTATCATCCACGAAAGCATTTTACATATTAGTCGTCTAGACCAGACACTAAAATAGCAAAAGAAAAAAAAAATTGATTTTCTGTTTCCACGACTCCGGAAAAAATGACATATGGCCACTTGTAATGATACATGTCGCACGAGAGAGAGTAAATAAACAATCAAATAAAAATGAAATAATTGGCATGGCAGCCCGCCTACCACTCGAGACACATGAGGCACTGGCCGAAAACCGTTGCGCTGAATTGGCGTAAAATATGGGAAAATGCTAGCCTCATGCATTTAAAAAGCAATAGCTAATGCAGTGTTCATCGTACAGATAATATTAGGCCCCGACTCTGTATCAGAGACGTGAGCATTTTGTAGAACATCTAAAATAAATAAAGGTGACCGAGAAAAGGGTGTAAGGAGAAGGTGAACAGGGATTCAGAATTGTAAAATAGAAAAAGGAACACACAGAATCATATGGGAGTGGAATAATGCTTGCCGGAAAAGGAGGTGTAAAGTAAATAAGAGCAGATAAAGGAGAGGTACAAGACAAATAGATTGCCCGGCGAGGGCTGCAAAAACAAACTTTTAAAGTAGAATAAGTAATGTCGAACAAAAGCAGACGACCAAAAGGATCTCAGCGGAGGTAAAGGCGAAAATAGTTATAGAGACAATTAATGCCTGGGCCAATAGTGAGTGGGAAAATTGTAGGCGTATCAGACATAAAGAGGCATGATCTGTTTAAGCCCGGGCATCACCGTTGGCGGCGGTATTTGGCTTTGAATAATTTAGCAGCTTCTTAGCCTCAGCGTGATGGGGGCCGAAGACTGCCGGGTAGGGCCGCGTGGTGTTGGAGTTGAGTAAGACCTGGCTATAGTATTGTGTGAGGCACTTGAGACCAAAGTCCGCTGGAGTGCTGCTGCGGGCATCTTCAAGTGCTAAAGTGCGGAACTCATCGTACATGCGAACATTAAACTTGTCAATGAGGCAGTCGGACCAGAATGAATATAACTGCTTCATTGCTCCCGGTGTTTCGCCCGCAGTAACCAAGGCGCGCTGCTCAAGAGCCTTCGTGCGAAAATCCGGGTATGGCTCTCCGTCGACATTGGGGGACACAGCAGCAGCATCATTTGCCTTTGACACCTTGGATGTGCCATTTGCCGAGCTGCAGAAAATGGAACACAAAAGGTTAGCCAGGCGGTCCACCCATGCACCTAAACCATACCCATAGGATAGAATTCCGCCAACCAGGAAATGCAGTTCGAACCTACCTAGACCCGTCCTGTTGTGCCTGCACGGACTCAAAGTCCTTTTTAGGGACTACAATTATCTTCTCCACTTGCTCGTCAGGGTATGTTTGGTAATCCTCTAGAGTCATCGGGGCACCACCGCCACGCACAGCGCCCCCCGGTGAGAAATCAGGCACAGAAGCTGACAGCTGGCTATCAATGGCCTTGTATGACCGTCCGTTGGTCTCACCATTGCTGCTGCTTGCTTGGGCAGTATAGTCGGCATGACCGTTGTGGCTAGCATTGTAATGCATATCTTGTCCATTAATCGGATATGCGCTGGGGCTATACATAGCCTGCTGCAAGGGAGGATAGCCGCCAGATATCAAAGAGTGACCGTAAGGCTGGTGAGGCCGGGTATGGACAGAGCGGAAGTAGGCTGTGCGCAGGTCAGGACCCGGCTTTCGAGCATCTTCATTGCGCTCATCTGACAGGAGAACAAAGGTGGCCCAATGCTGGCGAGAACGAATCCATTCGTTCTGCTCCTGGTCAACGACATAGTCGAGGTTCTCTGACTGCTCGCAGGCGGCACGAATAAATTCCAACGAGGGGGCAAGTTCGGACATGCGCTTAAACCGTGCAATAGTAGACAGAGGGACGAAGCCCTGGTCGTTCATCTGCTTGCGCAAGAAGAAGTCCTTGCAAAGGTTGTCCATGGAAAAGTAGTAATCGACCTGAAGAACCAGGCCATGAAGGAGCTCATTGTCCATGTACGGGTTGAACGTTGGGAATGGGTACGGTTGTGTCTGGTACTCTGCCGGTGTCATGTTTGCACCATGCGATGGATGCATGTACATTCTGTGGCTACCGTGCTGGGGGCGGCCGCTATAGGAAACTGGAGGTTGCGGTGTTGTCTGGAGCCTACCAGAGGTTCTTCCGTTGGAGCGGGTTGCACCAGATGTGTTTCCATAAAAGTGTTGCGACTGTGGTAGCTGGTGAGATGGAGGGTTAAACGGAGCAGCTGTAGGAGGGAGTGTGCTGTTGGGGTTGTGGGGAGCGCCGGAGCCTACTCTGCCGTTTGGCTGGTATGAGGGACCCAGGTGCTGGTTCTGGCTGGGTCCGCCGCCACGACCGCTCCGGAAGCCGCCACGGCCGGTGCGGTCACCCCGCTGATCAGGGCGGGAGCTGTGGGGGTGGCTTTCCTTATGTTCGCTGCTCTTGGGCGCAAATGGGACACGGCGCTCACCGTGGGAATGGTAAGAGGCCTGGTGGGATTGGCTGTTGAATTCCCCATTGGTATGTGTATTAGCCGTGTGTGCCACCTTGGGCGCCTGGTTGTTGGCAGCCTGCAAAAAAAAGGAGTTAGTAGTGTCCAAGATTAATAACATAGAGGGTGTGATAGAGGTGATAAGAGATAGTGGGATCACTGATTTATTAGAGCTTGAGAAAAGAAGCTTACCTGATGCTGGCTGGCAATAGACTCCTTTGGCTTCTCAGGAAGAGACGCTGGCAAGGGCTTCCGTGATTCGCGAGGATGGCCATTGATTGACTCCGCCGGGTTACGCTTGTTGGGAGCAGTAGTCTGAGGGTTCAACTGGCGAGTGGACAGTGGAGCAGAGCCTGGCGCTTCTTTGGTGGTCTCGCGCGAGTCAGAGCTCTGCTTGCCCTGGACGGGTGATGATGCTGCAGATGCTATTTTATCGGCAGTTGCTGCGTTGCTAGAAGTACCGTTGCTGTGGGTGCTGCGTGACGCAGGATCGCGCGTTGCACGGGCGCTAGGCTTAGGCTTTGTGCTGCGGGCTGTAGGGATGGGAGTCTGGAAGTTCACAGTAGGCACGAAAGGCATTTGAACCCAGCCCTTCTTACGGTTTTTTGAAGAACTCGTTTCGTCGGCGGCATCCTTGTCGGCGGCATCTGCCTTGTCTGTAACAGCCTTGGACTTTGTGTCATCTGTGACAACAGAAGATTCGGGGGTGGGCCAAGATGTAGCATCGTGGACAGATAGAAGAGAGTCGTGGTTGCCTGCGGCTGGCTTCTCATCCTTATCCGTACCTCTTGCACCACGGGGACCGTTCCGGCGAGTCTGTTCAGCTCCAGGCCGAGCATTGTCGTTTGGCCGCCGGTTGGCAGACTTTCCACTGGAAGAGGTTGTACCATTTAGATCTATGGTTTCGGTGCTAGATATTGCGGACTTTTTCCCATCCTTTCCCTTAGATCCGTTGGCAGGTGCTATAAAAGCTGCAGGACGTGATGTTGTTACCGAAGCCGACTTTGTAGCAGCTGCACTCTGGGGTTTCTTGGCAGCATGCTGCATCATGCGCTGGCTCCAAATATTAACGGCTGGCACAGGGGCAGGGGCCAACTCAATTTTGAGGACGTCAGCCTCGGCTTCCTTTGAAGCGTCTCCATTTGCATTAGCAGCAGCATCCTTGTCGGCATTTTTGGAAGCGGACTTGGATTTGCGGCCGCTCTTCCTTGGCACATCGTCGGATGGCGGTGAGCGTGCGTCTGAGGTAGCAACGCGGGCGGGCTTGTCGACATTGGCCGGATGAGAAGCTCCTTCGTCAAAAGAAAAGTTCGATGAGGACTCGACAGTAGTGCCAACCAAGGTCGACGACGTAGCTGGAGAGGCAGGCTGCTCCGAGGCAAGCTTGCCGGGGCTTGGTGACCTGCCATTAAGCTTGACTGAGTCAGTGGATGGCGAGGATGAATCCACGAGGAAGCTAGAGATGGCATTTGAAGTTTCGCCACCCTTCTCTTGGAATGATGTTTGTGATGCTGTAGCCGATGGCGAGACGGCGGCTGCTCCTGGGGTGGTGGGCTGGCCGCGAGCTGCCTGAGCATATGAGAATCCGGTAGCTGACATAGTGGCTGGCCGCAAATTGGTCTGGGGTTAGACGAGGGTATGGGGTGGACAAGATAGCTGTCGTGGTTTCGGGAGTGTAGTCCAGACACAAATGTGTGGGCTATGGCCCTCTGGCCGCTGGTGCTGTGCTTCCTGCAGGATCCTTAGGGAAAGACAAGGCGTAATGCCTGACACGATTAGGATGCTTGGTATTCGGTGGTGGAGCTAGAAGGCTGAGCAGGGTGCAAATTGACGGGAGAAGTCGAGGAGACGGTATGGCCAATCTATAGAATTGGGAGAAACTGGTGTTAGTTGACAACTTGGTAGATCTACTAAGAGCGTTTGACAGTGGATTGAGAAAGGGCGCGTGAGCAGAGAGGACTGGAGCGTAAGGGATGTTGCAAGGGACCAAATCCCCTTTAGCCGAAGCTTTGAAGTCGAGGCTGATAGAAGTTTTGGGCCCAAAAGTTTGAGATACAACCAAAAAAGCTTGTTCTTCTTTGCCCTACGAAGCAGTGTGGGTGGCTGTATGCGATAGGGCCTTTGAGGCGACAAGCTCAATGTTTGGCAGTCTTTAGGACGCGCGATTGGGAGGGATGGCGTTGAAGAAAAGAGAAAGCTCACCTTGGACACCGATGGACGGCGAAGCCTGGTGGGCGTATCAAAGTGGGCTGCACGGGCAGAGACAATTGGTTGGGGCCTTGATGAAAGTTGACGGTAGTAAAGGTGCAAACAATGACGCGAATCGGCGAGGAAATGGGTTGGGGGGGTGCCCGTGAAGGGATGCAAAATCGAAGGTCCCAAGAGGGTAAAAGGAAACGCGCTGGGTGGTCCGGAAAGGCGGATGCCGATGCCACGAGTTGTAGCCGAAGAAATGAGTATGTCGGTACTTTTTCTGAGGAAGCTTCTGGAGAGATGAGTTGGAAAGGAAAGATGATCTAGGACAAAGGAAAAGAAGGGTAAAAGAAGAAACCCAAAAGAGAAGACGGCGACGAAGACGACGACTAGGTTGTACTAGTTGAGAGACGCGATGATAGCTGCAAAGAGGAAGTAGGTGAGGAGAGGGTCGAGAGGCGAACTGGAGCCAATCTCACGATAACAGAGTCGACAACGCAGTGACGACAAAACAACAGACGTCGAGCTGGCGGTGGTGGTGTAGACTGATGGTGGAGGTGGAGGAGCAAGGAAGCGTGGATGTGTAGTGTGTGTGGTGGTGGTGGTAGATAGTAGTCTTTGTGTGGAAGATTGTGTGCGTGCGTGTTAGTAATAATAGTGGGTGTAAAACTTTTTTTTCTTAATTTTTAACGGGTCAGTAATGATTAACCATATACTGGTACTACGGTAAAAAAGACAGTTGCAACAGCCGAAGGGTATATTATATAAGCTACTGTAAAGCAAGTGATGGGCTGTATTTTGGGGTTTTCGGGTTTTCATGGGGGATTATTTAAATGTTTTAGAAGACTATGAGCTAATACTGAGGGGTAATAAGGCGGAAGGGAAGGCATGGAAGGGCAAGAAGGACAAGACAGGAAGGAGCGACTGTCCACAGTGCAATTGCTTACACACTGTAAGCATAGTATGCATAAGTGGGCGAATACGAAGCAGCAGAGAGCATCAGCGACAGGCAGGAAGTGGCTATTGGCTGGCACCGCGAGTGCGAGCACGACAGTGCGAGTCGGTGTGGGAGTTGCGTCTTGATTTGCATCTAGGTAGCACGATGAGTGGGATGAGGTTGGAGATGTTTTAGACCTGAGGTGGAACTGATGACAAGATGATGGCAAAGTAAGCAAAAAAAAAAAAAAAAAAAAAAAAAAAAAAAACATAAGAGAAATGATGACGAAGTAGAAAATAACGAGATGACTGGGATATGAGATGCACTCTAATAGCAGCTTGACAAAAAATGATATTAACGTCCCAAATAATATACAGGCATGATTGATTACACTTAATACAGCTATGGAAAGAGATGTGACCGCGCACTTGCCAGTGTCTGTAAGATATCATAGTAAGATGCACCAGCCAAGTAGCCAAACAACGGACCGTTGACATAGCAGGTCTGTAAGAAAACTTGTTGACATACAGAGCCGTTGTCTGCCTCGTCTAGCCCGTCATCCAGGTTGCAGCTCGGCGGGCACCAAATGTAGTGGCAAGGCGTAAGCCACTGGAGCCCATTGGAAAGTAGCTGACGAGGTACCAAAGAAGACAGGCAAGTTGGATGACAGCAGAGATGAGAGTGAGGATGGTACTATGCAGGCCGATAGAAAAGTAGAGTGTGAGGGCAATGGAGCCAAAGTAGGCGCCTGTGAATGGCAGCCTAGGGCCTGAGGCAAGGTGCTTGATGTAGGCCCAAGGACCCATCATGGCAGCAAAAGATGATAGGAAGAGCACTGAGCCAAGAGTCCATCTAGAGAATGTCAGTACAGGGACATGGGGTACTGATAAATACGGAAATAGCCGTAAAAATAGTCAACTCACAGAATAACAAACTTGCGTGGACGGGTTGCAACGATAGGGAACAGCGCAAAGCAAACGACGAAACACGCGAGGGCGCCGAGGTTGCAGCCTGTGAATATCATGAGGCGATCCCATCTACTGACTGCTGTTGTTAGTCAAAATCTTCTAGTTACAGAGAGCCATTCGATGATAGAAGGCTCATGCGAGACACAACATACGTGCTAACCAGCCCTCTTCCTCCTCCCGTCTCGTCGGTGCTGGCAGAGGTGCGCCTGGGCCTTCATTGGTGGGAAGACGGACACCACCGTCGCTGAACGGGTTGAGGGACTGAAGTGACGACAACAGGCCGGTCTGCTGAGATGTGTTGACTGGCACATCGTCGCGCCGTGTCCAGCCCAGCGAGTTGAGCGAGTCGCGGAAATTTTGTGAGGTCATGGCCGGTTGCTGTTGGATTCGTATCCGAAAAGGATTCAATGGTGCTCGACAGAGTCTCGGTGGTGTCGATGTTTTGATGATGTCAATGGCGTTCCAAAGGTAGCCCTGCCGTCTGGCTGTCCTGACAATATCAGCCAAGGAGGTTGCTAAGAATAATTAGAGACGAGCCGCAGTGAGAGCTGCCGGGAGTGTGGGTGCTATTTGCAAGGGCAGTCGTGGAGTTATGTCAGTATGCGGGATGATATTTCGAGCCGTATAGTCTGTCGTCTGTCGTCTGTTGATCGTGATGATGGGCAGTAAACGTGACGATGTTAGAGACGTTGGGAACGGCAGTAATACTGTCACCACAACCATACAGGCTGCCACCTAAACCCCTTGTGGGGGGACATCTGATTGGCCAGGCCAGCCTAGCTTAGGTTCAAGCTCCCGTCAGGCGGTACCCAGAAGGACTGTTGCGCAAGCTTGTGATTCGTCAGCTGGACAGCAAAGTAGCTAAAGTGCTAGTGTGCTAACTGATAGGCACACTAGATACTAATTACCACGGCAGCACGGGTACTCTCTCAGCGCCGCAGCGGAAAGCGATCAGCATATTATTTGGAAATAGTAATCAGAGCCGTTCACAGAAAAGAAGAAAGACATATCTGCACTTATCAATGCGACAGAAGACACTGCACAACTGCAAGCCCAAGGCTATGTCTGTTCCAATTTGTGTGCACACGGTACAAAATTAAAGGTACGGCAAGAATGCAAGATACTCCTTGCATTCTTCTTGATGACCCTTTCGCTGAGTTATTCCAGAGTACACGATGCTAGTAATGACAGAATTCCATCCCTCTGTCATCGTTGCCTTGCAGGCGACCTGACAGTCTGGTGTGGCTGGGTGTCTCAGTTTGGCAAGCTGCTGTGGTCACGGAGAGTGGCCAGTTGACGACTCCCGTGAGTGACTTGTCCCGTTCTATTCTTGCGTTTCTTACTCTGTTTGGTTCATGCAGTCTACATAAGATACAAATGTGATAATAATGACAATATGATAACAAAAAGCTGCTTCAGGTCCTAGTCTCGCTTCTGACTGCTAGTGAGGTCATGTCCTTGGACCACCACCACCTTTATCATCACCATGTCACCCTGTCTTAGCAACCCTCCCTTGCGGCCACCCTTGGTCTGTAGAAGTTTGTCTGTGCCCGGCTCCTTACGAAACGAAGAAAATCATCTCTCAGATGCGCTATACGCGGCCTCCCAGACTGGTTGTCTGGCATGCACACCCTCTTTGATCCATACGCGGTCAGAAGACCAGCTCCGGTGCGAGGATCTTCAAGACGCTGTGCAGTTGGTATTTTATGAAGAGCAGAAACCCTGTGTACATGTAACTTTTCCGTTGTTCGCGTCTGCCGTGTGTCCATCGTGTTGATACGGCGACTTTGATGAATACGACCTGTCGGTAGAACGTGGCTGCGCGAGACATGGCCATCTCCCGTGCTTGTGTCGGCTTGGCAGTTAAGCATCAGTTCTTAGCTAGTTTTGAACAAATTTGTATGAATATAAATAGCCTCGTATGCCACTATCTATCTACATGAAAGCCCCCTTGACATACGTCATCTCCTTGATCGCCATCTCTGCACATCACCACATCCTTGCCTCACGATACAGCGCTTCGATACATTTAAAATATATATATCTCTCCTTACCGGGAACTACGATCAACAATATCAACAGTAACGGAAATATCATACAACAATCTTGTCTCTGGCCCTGAGAATAAAAGTATTCTAAGTGGTCGCCTGTTTTTGGGAGCTTTTCGCCCAAACCTACATCTCTCTGTGGCTCTGAGTCTGCCTACAACTCTGCTCGACTTTTGGTCACTGGTAGCCTATATCTCTGCCTCGCTCTCTAATTTGTCCTCTATCATCTATACCCGTCTTTTCCCTTCTTTATTCATCTTAATCATCTTCGCCTCATACTATCTATTGTTATCGATAGATATCTATATCTCCTCCTGTCTTGTCTTTTGACAACTCTCCTCCTCCTTGCATCTACTACCCTACTACTTTTATCAGCTCTGTCTACCAACTCTCGAAGCAAATCTAATCGACATACTCACCAGATCCAACGCTCCAGTGCTTGCGGAGAAGACAACTCGTTCCCGCCGTTACATACAAATCTTGCCTCTTACCGACATTAGCGCCTGCTCTACGATCTACCACTTGCTACCAACAGCATTCTCTTGGCCACGACTCCTCCGCTCATCTGCAGCTTCTGTCTCCTATTTCGGCTTAGGTCTTTGTGCATCAGTAGAATAAGAAGATTAAGAAAGCCAGACGCAGACAGATTAGCAAAAGAAATCAGATCATAAACATACCAAATTCTCTCCGGCCAGCAAACAGAGGAACCATCTTACTCATCACTCGACATTGTGCCGCGCTGCCGTGCTGCTACTCTGAGTACATTCTGTTTCATTATTTGTACTGCACACCCGCCCGTAAACAGGCTGACAGTGCAGTAAATACGGTACGTGCATCTTTTCTTCTTTAGTGTGATTGGGTATATTCTTCACTTCGATTCCACCTCTGCTTGCTTTTGTTCGTCATTTTTCCCTCTCTTGTATCCCTGCCTTAATTCAGCTTTGATTCCCGGTTCCTTCCTTTTCTCTGTTCTCTCTTCTCTCTTCTCGCCTTTGGTTTGTTTGCCCTCCTCAACCATTCATTATATAATCGCTCCGCCTCAGCTCGGCCTATGGCCCATTTTTACTCCAAGTAACGCTATACCTAACACAGACTAGTCACTGTCAAGTCAACCTACGGTCAACTAAATTCGCTGGTGCACTGGCTCGACTCGACTTTTGCGAACTACACACCCCTCCTTCCATCAGTGTATTCATAGCTGATTATGTAAGAATAGTACTCACTGTTCAAACATCAGGTTCCCCTCCTCTCATCGTCATTCGCCGTCCTCCTTCTTCTTCGCCTCCCTTCCTTCCCCCTTTCACCCCCCCCCCTCCCTTTCTCTTTCCCCAACATTACGCTAGCATCACTACAACATATTATTATCTTATCCCTTCTTATCCTATCCTCTCCCTGTCCTGACTATATCGGCCAGACCGCACTTTCCCGCATCATTATAATCATCGCCAACATTGCCATCGACATCGCCTTCATCATTTACTGATATATAGACGAGACAGAGTACTGACAGCAACAAGGAGGCAAAGCAGCTGTGGCCCACACGCGACCGCCCCTCGACATCGCTTAGCCCTACTTACTCTAGTTGCTTTGGACTCCTATCAAGCTACACATATATCTTCCCTTCCATTTCTCCTCTAAAGCGCGCATATCGATACTATAACCTTTAACAACCACTGTTACATCACCGCTCGGTCACCGCCTAACCATTCTCTGCTCGATCGCCTCAAATCTAACCCCCTCCTCGTTCCATCTCGTTAGCATATTGGCCTAGAGCCTTACCGACACGGCATGGCGCAGCACGGCTTCGGCCAGATGGGCGCCGGAAACAACGGAATCGACCCAAATGACCTTCTCGGTGGCAGCTTCAACCCTTCATCTTTTCAGAACTTCGGCTCTGGCCAGAACAACCACTCAACCGCCTTTTCCAGCGGCTCGGCCCTCATCTCCGACGATGACCTCTTCGACACCCTAGCTGGTCCTGGTCCTACTGACACCCAATCTGGCCTTCCCTCCAGCCATGACTTTTCTGGCATGTCCAGTATCCCGATCGGCGGCGGCTACTCACAAAGCATGTTTTCGGCTCAGCACGGCCTGTCTCTTGACCAATCTCATATCAACGGCTACTCCAATACTCCCGATGGAGATCCCATCCAAAGCCCCTTTGTCAACAGCAGCATGAGTCATTACCGATCAATACAACCTCCCCAGGCCTTCGGTTCGCTACAGTCCCCCAATGGCTACACCGGTTCGCCTCTTGCTGCCTCCGACTTCAACAACGATCATGCTGAGCCCGCCTACATCAAGTCTCGCAGTCGCATGTCTCAGTCGATGCCGCGCAAGACCCCGACTGCCCGCAGCCCGCTCCCAGCCAAGGTGTCCTCATCTATCGTCACCGCCATTCCTGCTCCCTCGACAGACTCCTTTGTTGGCTCCGCCCAGCCCATCCGCACAAACGGTTCCAACCATGAAAAGTCCAGCTCTGGCCAGTGGGCTCAGACTCCCAACAGCCTTTCGTCTTTCCCTGGCTCTGGCTTCTCTTCTCCTATGCAGCCTGGTGGCATGCACAGCGCGCAGATCAACGAAATGCTGCTCAAGGGCGGTACATCCATGCCCGCAAAGCTGGGTGGCCCCATGACAACATCTCAGGAAGCCAAGCGCAAGAGACGGCGGGAGTCTCACAACCTTGTCGAGCGCCGCCGCCGAGACAATATCAATGAACGCATCCAGGACCTTAGCAAACTTGTACCGAGTCACCGTCTTGATGACGAGCGTATTAAAAAGATTGTCACTAGCGGTACTCCCTTGTCACCATCGCTTGTTGGTATCTCCAGCCCCCCTCAGGCAACATCTGGCCTCGCCGGCCCAGGTGCAAGACGGGCCACCAACACTACAGCTGGCAACATCACTACTGGCCTACCTCTTGAAGAGAAGGACAAGGGTCCCAACAAAGGTGATATTCTCAACGGCGCTGTGAGCTGGTGTCGCGATCTCATGTGGCTGCTTGATAAGTATGTTTCGCGCCAAGAAGAGCTAATTGAGTATTTCAACGACCGCGGCGAGTCCATGCCCTTCTCCATCACCGACGACGAGCGTCGCATGACGTCTGAGCTCATGGTCGCCATGCGCAACACCGATGGTGCAGAGGACGACAAGAAGCACTTTACATACTCCCGCACCGATGGCTCTGGTCTGCGCGTTCCTGACTACACCGACTATAAGGGAGACCCCCTCAACGGTTCGCGCAGCCAGATGGACTCGCTTTCTCTTCTCGACGATGGCGGTGGCATCATCCAGCATGATCTCAACCAGGCCGATTTTTGGGCCGAGGATGACGGCGGCGACATGGAGCTCAAGGAGGAAGATGAGTTCATGGATCTCTCATAGTAGTCGTGTGTGCCGCCTACTGGCAGTCTACTGCCTTCTACTTGATTTTCTCTTCTGTCTCTTATTTTAATCTGTTTTTCTATTCACTCAGTCTTCTTTTTCAGGTTCCTGCTTTTTATTTCAATTCTTCCTGTGTCTTTCTTCCTTCGCGAATCGTCTTGGTCTACTCCCGAGTTTGCATTCTCTTTGTGGTCACGCCCGCTGGCTTGTCATTGTTATTCTGTGTGTTTTTATTCCCCTGTGATCTGTTTAACTAGTTTACCGGTTGCCTGTTGTCTCTTGTTAATTTTTTTGTTCATGCGGCTTTTATTCTTCCTTTCCATTCTGTTCAGTTCTACATGTCATCAGAGGTTGCCATATATCGAGTTTTCTTTCACTTGTGCCTGGGCTGTATTAGTTTACCTCACAATTGTCTTTGTTTTCTTCGCTCTACACTGGGACACCGGAGCATTATGTATAACGGTCCTTTGGACGTCGTCTTTGAGCTTGACATTGCATACCACCACATGCTTAAGCAATATACAATATATACCCCTAACCCAAGTGCACTGGACTGCCATTGGGCTGCCACACTGCGAATTCGATGCAGATTCCATAGGTTGCCATAATAACCTCACCAGTGTCGTACGCAAATAAGGTGCTCACTCATGGAGGACAACAAATTCCATACATCCTTCCGCTTCATGTCTTCAAGCAAGGCTATACGCTCCAAAGCTGATCGCCCATTGAAGTACTTCCAAAACACAGGCCACATCTCACCCACGCGTGCGTTCCAAGCCATGATTTCATCGCTAGACCGGGCTCGCGCGCTTCCATGTGTCCATGTGGTAGATGAGCTAGCATTGGAGCCCTTGAGCGGCACCGCCATCGATGAAGCAGCTGACGGTGCCGTTGTGGCTGCTGCCGTGACCCTCGTACCCGCGGAGCTGGTAGATGCGCTGTGGCTCTGTACTCCTTCCTTTTTACTGGAGGGAGGCGGCATAGACCGGCGTGCCGCAAGACTCTGTTCAATGGCACTCAGGTAGAGGCTCTCCCGGCCAGTGGGCTTGCTAGCATCGAGTATTATATACGGAAGTATGCCAGCCAGGTGTGGCGCAGTGTTGGTTGATGGGTGTTCTGTACGCTTAGGGACAGGTTTCCGTGCATGCGCCGTTGATCTCTCCGCCAAGTCATGCGCGGCCCTTTCAGCCAGACGTTGGTGCCGCGCTCGTTCGGCTGCCCGTTCAGCTGCTGATTCATGTTTAGTTCGTTCATACTTTGACGAGGATCGTAGTGATGAGATGGTATCCGATATGTCAGATATGTCACTCGCATCATCGCCATCACTACAGTTTAGTACATTCCCGTGGCTGGCTTGCTGCAGTCCTTGGTGGCCTTCTTCGTCGGTTTGGATATTATTGGGACTCGCTGACAAATTCTTTCGGCTCTCCTTATCCTTGATTCTCTGTTGTCTTTTCTTGATTCGCGACAGGTCGTCAGATTCTAGCATGTACTCAACTTCGTACTGCATCTCAGGCCATACCACGACATATGCGAAGGTACACAGCTGGCAGACCCATCCACCTCGTATCAGCCACGCCAGGATCCGCATGTATGCCGGTCGATGGCTCTTGGACGGGCAAAACGACTTGTATGGTCGAGGAGCCGAGGACAAACCAGCCAGAAAGTCCACCAGAGGGGGTGCAAAGGGAAACGAGGTGGCAAAGCTCCGAGACGCGCCGGCGAGGCTGCCCATGTCACAATTTGGCGATAGCACATACACGTCTCGCGCATGAATTGGCGGCACGGCTATCGCCCTCCTCCAGTAGATGAAATGCTGCGCATATGACCGCACTTGCTGGATAGTGAGCATGGTGTCTGGGAGCTGGGACAACTGGTGGAACCTATTCAACGTTAGTAAATACCCCATTATGAACATTCCGCTCATCAAATCTATGATACAACAGGGCTACTCACGAGAGCGTTGGCTTTGTAGCTTTTACGAGCTCAATCATCGCTGCCGCTGCCTTGTCTCCACGCGCCTGGAGCTCCGCGATTATCTTCTTCTCGTCGTCATCGGTAAGGAGGAGAGCAAAGCACTTGTCAAATGCAGCCATACCACCAAGTGTGTCATAGCGAGACACGTTGTTGGCCGTTGTGAGCCAGAGACTGCGCGCCGCTTCGTTGTGTTGTGTCTGTATATCTCCGATGTGGAAGGGCATGGGAATCTGCACCGAATGGCTCACAGACCCCTTGCCCAGGCTTAGATCAAGGACTGCAATGCGATTGTGGCAAACAGCTTCATATATGTCCCGCATGCTAGCCGCAAGTGAGGATGCTGTTAGGATGTCCTTCCAAAGATTGCTCATCTGTATCTCTAGTGTAGGGGGGTCCTTGTGTTAGTTGCTGCCGACTTGGTATAGATGTCTGAGATGGGGGGTTGTCGAGAGAGCTTACTATTCTCACGTGCTCTGTCTTTAAGCTGTATTATCTTCTTACACTCCTGCCAGACAAAGTCACCGCTCTCTTGGCAGTACTTGTACACCTTGTTGACCTCCCGCACAACATGAAGGTACATGGTATCGAGTAGCTCATTTGCCTCGTGCCGTCTCGGGCTCAGGATAAATACAAGGCTGAACATTGTCATGGAGCTTGCTTTATCTTCCTTGTCCTCAGCGCCAGCCTTGTCTCCTGTCGAGCCATCCTCTTGGCCGCGTCCTTGCTCAGCCGAAGTTTTTGCGTTGTGTGCACTGCTCTTTCTATGGCGCACCTTACCCCAGTATCCGCTGGGCGGAACATGTATGGGGTATGACACGTACGTCACCGAGTCCAGCGATATCTGAAACCGCTTCTTGTGAAAAGCCCGCGGCGGAGTCAAAATTCCTTCTAGAGCTTTTGTTGGAAGCCCAACAACGTATTCCCACGGCACAAACTGCGTGCCGTTGTCGGCCACAAGATGGTCCTCGTGATTCCATCGGGCAAGCTCCCCGGCATTAGGCATAAAGTCCCTTGAGCCTCCTAATGCTGATGAGCAGTTACCTAGAAGCTCTAGCAATCCATCGTCGTCTGCTCCCTCTGCGCCGGCATCTTTCCTTTGTGCGCCTTGCGGTGGAAGAATGCGACTCGGATAATGGAAGACGAATCGTGGTCCGTCACGGTTGCGATTGACCACAAGGGCGACGCCTAGAAAGGTAGATGGGTCGGGGAGTGTAGTCGGTAGAGCCATGGCTGCATCGTGGCCTTCTTTCGCTGTAAGCTCTGATCAATTTTGAAGATGTGAGAGCTTGAGGATACGGTTAATAATGCTTAGTCATTTCGCAAGGTCAATTAGAGTCAGGCTAACTTCACAGTTTGATACTTTAACTTCACAGTTAATCTAGCCTCTTTTAGACGTCTAGTGGCACGTGACATGTCCGATTAGATGAAATTGCGATTTCTCACGAACTACAGGAAATGCCAGTACGCGTACAGCGAGGATTAAGAATAAGGGATTCTCTCGGGCCGCCGAGATACGCCAATCTGCGTAGGGACTAGACTATAGAAGAGAAGAATGTATTCTTTGACTAAGAGGCTGATGAAGAAGAGGCATACGACGAGTAATTATTATGAATATATCAATTCGTATGTTAATGAATTATTTTACAGGTGAGCATCAAATGCATGCTCGTGCTACGCTTAGATTAAGGTTGGGAAAATAAGATTCAACATACGAATAAATATGATCATAATAATTAATGCCAAGAATTGATTAATTGATTCAATTGATTTTAGCAATTAACCTCAACACTATGATAAATACGTCCTCCAAACCGTATATTTTATTATTAAAAGCAGGGATGGGAAAACATCGATATTAATACTAAGTAATATTGATTAATCTATACTAAAAATAAAAAGGATACACTTTGGGGTTTTTTAGTATTCTAACACGCCACACAAATCAATTAGTATTAGTTCAGTATAACTTTACAAAAATAAATTTAATATATACTAAATTAATATTAATTATTATAAACTTAGTATAAAGCTTTGAAATTTATCAAAGAAAAAAACAATCAAATATATCTCTAATAAAACAAAACCAAAACCAATAAAATCAAAACAACTTAATCGCTATCGTCGCCGTCGTCTAGATTTGACATACGATTCAGTATACTAACACCACTAGCCGTCCAAGACTTTAGCAACATTAACTACCGCACAATACCAGGGTTCAGAAAAAAAATAAAACTATTTAATTAATTAATTAACGACAAAATTAATTCTAATTAATTATTTTCGGGAAAACAGTTGATTAATCAATTAATCGGTAGGCTTGTTAGAATTAACTAACTATTAATCAATCATTTGGGCTCGAAAAATTAACTGATTATTTTATTGGTAGGCTATATAAAATCAATTAATTATAAATTAACTATCTAGTTTCGCAAAACTAACCAATTAGTTAAATATTGAGTATAAAGTTTCTATACATATACTAGAAGTACTCTTTATATATATTTACTATCATATATATATAATCTTTATTAATAGCTTATTAGTAGACTTTGTAAGAGTATTATACATAGTTAATTAATTAAATAATTAACTTGCTCATTAATTAATTAATACCAAGACCAGCTACAGACGTCGCAAGGATACCTAAATACCGTCTAGCCAGCACAGCTAAAAATCGGTAGGTATTCTAGCTTTTCTTTCAAAAACATAAACGTATATTGATTAATAATTGATTAACTAGTTAATAATTAAACCAGAAATTTTAAACCTACTGATCGTACTTCGCAACGGTCCCTGAAATAAGCGGTAAATTCATCCGTCTAATCACTTAAGTTTACAAAAAAATCGTCGTCGCTGTCGTTTACAGTAACAGTAATAATCGACTAATATTAATAAAGACTATATAACTAATTAATTATTACTTCGAAGCCAACTAGTTAATTTATAATTAGTTAATTTTAGCAAGCCTACAGATTAATTAATTGAATCAGTTCTACACTAATAAGAATCTTTGCCCATACTAATACTAGTTGATACTAATTAGTGCCAAGACGTGAAATAAAAAAAATATCAATACTAATTGATATTAACTTAGTAAGTAGAGACCCCTATTTAACATACAACCTATGTCTCATACACTTTTCTATCCTCAACACAACATCACCATTTCCACCGACGTCGACTTCAAAAATACGTAAGTAATTCAAAATAAATCATATACCCACCAGATTTGCTAATTAGCTTTATTTTATAGCCATACGCGAATATACAGAAGAAGAGCTAGTTGCAGCTACCGAAGCCGTTCGAAATGGCATATCCTACCGAAATGCCTCGAAACAATACGGTATTCCATTCGCTACGATTCAATCACGCGTTAAAGGCTCGCAACCGCGTCATTTGGCGTTTTAATTCCGTTAAAAGCTTTCTGTGTATTAAGAGAATCGCTTAGCATCATGGATTTGTGTTTAAGGTGCTTTAGGACGTCCTTTTATACACGCGTAAGTCAAGGCCGTCGCCGCGACTTTACTAAGTGCATCGCTAAACGAAGGAGCTATCGGAAAGAACTGGCTATATGGTTTTCTTCGTAGAAATCCGTTAATAAAGGTGTAAAGAAGCAAATCGATTGATACGAAGCGAGTTAATAATGCGTCGACTAACGTTATTAAAACTTAGTTTCGTCGTCTCGATATTTTAAAAATTAAAAACATTTTGCCGTAAAATATTTAAAATATAAACGAGACGGGTTTCTTTTTAAGTTAAAAAGATTTTATATATATATTTAAAATAACCGAAAAAACGAGTATTCGGAAAAAATAAGTTGGCTCGCGTGTTTAGACCTTTATAATTAAATATATATTAGTTACGGGTACTTTTTTTTCTTCTTTAATTATTTTTTAAAAGAAAAAAAGTTTAATAATAATAGTTTTTAATTAATTTAAGTCTTTTTACTTTTTAATAATTTATTATTACCGATAATAAGTAAATTAACTACGAAACGGGATTAAAATAGCTTAAAAATATCTTTATTTTATATTTTACTTTTACGCGTTCTTTAAAAGTTAAATTATTAATTATTAATAAATATAAAAGCTACGAAATTAATAAGTTTATAAAGCTATATTTTAAAAATAATATTTTATTATTTTTCTTACTTTTTTATTTATTATACGTTTTTTAATTATTAAATTTAACTGTTTTTTCTTTTATAAAAATATTTTATAAAAACGAGCTTAATAAAATCGGTAGTAACGAAAAAGCTATAATTTATAATAAAAATCTTTTTTTAAGACTTATATAGCTATATATACGGCTACTTTAATAATAAAAAATATTAAAATAAAATAACGTATTATTAATTTATAGCCGAAAAACGTTATACGGTTATTAATAAACTTTTTAATCTTTCTATTTAACGACTAGTTATTAATACTAGACAAGACTAATACTATCGGATTTAACTCGTTAAAAACTTTTTCCGATAATAGTTTTAATACCCTTACGATTATTTAAGACACGTTAAAGAAGTTGTTAAATTAAACTTAATAAATATAAAAGTTTAACAAAAAAAAAAAGACGTTTACGACGTCTCGTTACTTCTTTTAAAAACTTCGAAAAAGATTTAACGAAAAGCTAAACCTTTTAACTAATTAAAAACGAAATATTGAAGAACTAAAAGCATTAGTTAATACTTTACGACCTAAGAAAAAAAAAGCAGTAATAACCAGTCTAAATTCAAAGTTTACTACTGTTTGGCACGTCCAACGTACGCAAATCGCTACAAGAGAGACTGTTACTGCTATAAAGGATAGTAGTAAGGGGGAGCAGTAAAATGGTGTTATTTTTATGTTACTTGTTTTTTTATTGCATTTATAGTATTTAATTGAAGTGTTTATTCTTATATGAATAAAATAATAGAAAAGTGTATGAGACATAGGTTGTATGTCAAATAGGTGTCTCCACTTATATACTAAATTATTTTTGGAAGGCCATACTCAATTAATACTACTCAATCTGCGTGGCGTGATAAAATACTAAAAAATAAAAATAAAACGTGCGGCATTAGTTTTTCTTAGTATAGACTAATTAATATTAATTAATTATACTAACCCTGTACGTAGAGTTTTACCGTGTAACGTTATTTAGATACTGAAAATAAATTAGTATAAAAAAACTAATTGAGTGAATAAAAACTAAGAATATATACTAAAAGAGAGTATACGCCTTTTAAAAAGGTAGGTAGGCGGCCTTGAGTTTTATAGTAGCCTATACCCGACTATAAAAGCTTTTTCACGTCTTTCGTATATCTTGTTAAATAAATAAGATGTCGAAGGTGTAAGATTGATTTTAAAGAATTTAATTTATTAACTATATAATTAATTAATTAATTAATTAATTAACTTTAAAAACGTACTATAGTTATCAAAAGAGTCATCGTTAATAGTCTACCTTCGTTATCGGTAAAACTAACGAAAGTAAAAAAAATCGAAAATATACTTAAATTAATAAATATACGACGTATTAAACGTTATTATCGAAAGATACCGTTATATCGCTTTTATACGACTTTCGAAAAAGGTTTATAAAAGCGGTAGTAGACGCGTTATCCTTTGTAAAAAGTAAATAAATTAATATATTAGTAATAAACAAATAAAACAATAAATAAATTAAGATTATTTAAAAATGAACGAGATTTAAATAGCGGGATAATCTTTTAAAGTATAAGAAACTAATTTAGCGATATTTTTCGTTAAAATAGGCCGTAAAGAGGTTATGAAATTTTTATAAACTTATATTAGTATTGATTTAATCGATAGAGTAAAACAATTGATTAATTAATTTAATAAAAACGATTTCACTTAACGATTAACTAATAAATCAGCTCGAACTTAACGTTGATATAAGTAACGATTATATTTAATAACGACGTTTACGAATTTAACCAAATATCGAAAGAAAGCGACAAAGTACCGTAATCGGCAACGTGTTGTATAAAGCTTTTATTAATCCGTTTCAAAGCGTTATTATAGTTCTCGTCGAAGGTTTTCCGTAGTTGTTTTTCCAAATTAGTAAGGCGTTTTGATTTCAATTAGTAGACACGTGACGGGCGGAGTTCCGATCAAAGGTTAAGGAAGGAATAAAAACAGAAAGGAGATGGGGGAAAGACAGAAAATCACAACCTAAGATAGAATAATATAGACACTTTTGCTTCAACAAAATCACTAACAACACCAAGAAGACGAGATGACAACTATAAGACGACCTTTAAAAGTCTATATACGAACTTAAGACCCGCCCGACTAAAAGGCCCTACTCAAATAAGACAGCTACGAACTTTTAAATAGGAGCCTTGCATTGGTATTTTGTATAGTTTGTTTATATGTGTATGTTTTTAGCTGCATACTTCTGGCTAAGATATTTAGCTTATTTTAATATATTATTAACGTATTAATTAGAAGGGTATTTTCGGATTATATATTATAAGTAATTAAGGGTGTTTATACTTATAGTATTATACGATATTAAAGCGTTTAAAGTAACGTAAGAATTCGTTTTTTTTATAGCTATATTTAATAATAGTAAATTAATACTAGTTAGAATAATTAATAATTTAATTTTTTTTAAGTATATACTTAATATAAACAACGCGTACTATTCTTTTTTACCTTCGCCGATAAGTATTAAAGTACGGCGTATAAGGTTATTTTCTACGATTTAATATTATAAATCAACGACGTAAAGTCGTTTAAAATATAGTCTTTATCATTAAAATCGGTCGATTTTTAACTAAAAGAAGTGAATAAAGAATAGTATATAAAAACAAAGAAATAAATAAAACTTATAATTATTAATAATAAATTATTTAAAGTTAAATTATTATTCGGTAGCAGGGTTGAGAAAGAAATTAAAATAATTAAATTAATCGGGAGGCTCGTTAAAACTAATTACTTATTAGCTAGTTAGCTATTAAAAAACTAATTAATTATTTACTATAAAGTAATATATTTAAATATTCAGTAAATAATTTTAATAAAATAAAATAAACCTTAATGTCGTAGTTTAATAGCTATATTTTAATACTTTGTTTTTTATAGTTTATAGTACTATACTAAATTAGTAAAAATTATTCGAAAACATAGTAAATTAAATTAAGGAAAAAATTAAAACCTTTATTTACTAAACTCTTCCTCCCTTAATACAATATCTAATGAACGAGCATTTAGAACCCTCTAGTATTTTAATAACATGATTTTTTCAACCGTATTAGGTAAAAGTCTATTTCTAGACTTAGTAACTACGTTTTTACTAACTGAAAAAACCCTCTCTACGGTAGCTGAAGTAGCCGGTATAGCTAAAATCTTCTTAGTTAATATAGTTAATCGAGGGAATTTACTACTATTCCGCTTCTAGTACTGTAAAGGATCTGACTATTAAAAACGTTAGTATTTATTAATAGATTAGTTGATTCATTAACCGTTTTAAATATTTTAAACTAACTTACGTTACCGGGCTCATACTCTTTATTAAAATAAATTATATACTCGTTTAATCGACTAGCCGCCGTAATAAAAAAACCGTCGTCGTCGTCGTTATCGTCTTAAATATTATCGATAGAATTAGTATTAAATGTTAATTTACTTACCGACGACTGTGTATTTCCGCTAGTCTTATATAAAAAACTATAATTATTAGTATTAAATTTATTGTAATAGTAACTAATAAAAACTTATTTCGTATATTCGGGTTTTAATAATTTAGTTATATAAATACCGACATTACGGTAAAAATATAACACTCGACCAGGCTCAAAATACCGACGTTTAGAACGAGGATCTAATAAAACCTTTAATATTAAAGGTTTTAATTTTTCCAAGTCTTCGGGCGTAGGTGATTCAAAGTGATACTTTTGTAATTTAATATAACCGACTTTAACGGCTTCAATTAAATATGACAAGTGATCCCCCTTAAAATTCATTTATTAGTATAACAGTCATTAAAATAGTTAAAAATAATTAAAAATAATTAAGAAAACTAGTAATTAATACGCCACCGTAGTAAATTATTAGTCAATCTACCCTCGACGGCAGTAATTAGTACGCCACAGTAGCAAATTATTAGTCAACTTACCCTCGACGGTAATAATTTGCACGCTACCGTAGTAACTTTGATTAATTAAGTAATTAATTAATTAACAAAAAATTAATTAATGAATAAAATAATTAATTAACTAACAAAATAATTAATTTTAACTACTTTTTTAGGTTTAAAGATTAATTAATTAATCTTAGCATTAATTATCATTAGTATACTAATTAATACATTAATTAGTATTAACTTAATTTAATCAGCTTTAATTTTACATTAATTGTTTTTTAATTTTCTTTAGTTATTTTCCCAACCCTGACTTATATTAATACTTGAAATGTACTCTTTTAAAATCTGTAAATAACGTTCTATAAGCTGAATCAAACTATAGTCTACTTTACTTTACTTTATTAATACGTAAACCTATATAATTATAACCACCGGAATAGAACTAACGTAAGCTTAACTCGAGACTAGCTACCGACCTCAATAAAACTACGCCGCGACTTTATCAAGACGAAATAACTAACCGTTAAACTTTAAACGACTATATCGAAAAACTTACGATATTGTTTACTAAAGTAACAGATTAAACGATACTACGTAGTAAACTAGCTACGGGCGGAGCAACGTTATAGTAAAGCAACGATATCGTCGAAGTATCGTATAATTATAATAAAGCCGAACGTCAATAAAAAAACTATAAAAAACGGAACTAGACTATAGCTATTATAAAATACTATTACGAAAACAAAGGCCACTTATTAAAAAAGTAAAGCAATAGTACTAACGAAACTTTACTATAACGACGTTAATAAACGACCGTAAATTATAACCGACTAAATTTTAAAGCCGTATTGAAAGCTATAAGCTATTAAAAAACTACCGAGTACTAACTTTACGACGTAGCAACGAAAAAGCCGAAACGGCTATATTTATTTATTTAATTTATTATTACTCGTATATACGTTCTATCTAGTGGTATCGAGTATATCTATGGTAGGGACAGTAAAAGCCTCTTTGCTTTCGGCTTCAAGTAGAAAACATCTATCCGCTGCGGCTTCGTAAGGCGGTAGCTGTGATAGCGATAAGGGTGTTTATATCAATATGTATAGATTAAGTGTTTTATTTCTTGTATAATACTATTTTATAATAGTACGTTACGACTTAACGTCGTGTCAAAATTTTGCTCGTATAAGTATATTATTATATATTTACGTATTTTTATACGGCATAAAAGGTTAGGTTAGATTAAGTTAAGTTAAGTCGGGCGGCGTAGTATTATTAGACGTCGGCCGTTTTCGATTTTGTTATTGTATGTTTTACGCGGTTTGCGGTTCTTTCTTTGTTGTAGGGTTGGGAAAACAATTAATACTAATACTAATTGATACTGATCAATCTATACTGATGAAAATCAATGCTTTACTTTTTAGTATTTCTTTAGTATTTTATCACGCTACTTGAATTAATTAGTATTAATTTAGTATGAGCCTCTGAAAATTGATTTAGTATATACTAAATTAATTTTAACTAGTATTAATTTTATCTTTTACTAAATTACCTAGATTAATTAGTATTAATTTAGTATGGCCTCTTAAAAATCAATTTAGTATATACTAAAGTGATTTTAGTTAGTATTAGTTTTTTCTTTAATTCTTGGCACTAATTAGTATTAATCAGTATTAGTATGGGCGAAAAGTCTTACTAGTATAAAAATAATTTATTTTTAGTATTTTTCTTAACCCTGCTTTGTTGCGTATACGTAGCTTAGTGATTTTCTTATTAGTTAATACGGGGTGTTTTTTTTATTTATTTATTGGCTTCGGAAAGCGGACGGAAGGTACGACCATTCCGGTATTTAAATATACTAGTTGTGGTTTTTTAAGGCTTTTTCTTTTTTTTATGATTTGTTTTCTTTCGTTAGCTTTTTTTTTCGTTTTACGTTTATATAGTTATTATTTTTTGGTTTTATTAGTTCTTTCTTTTTTTATGGCTTTTGATTTTTTTTTTACGTAGTTTGTACTTTTCCGTATATATTAACTTACATTTTAGTTGTACTACTCGTCGCGTTAAAATGTCGAGGCCTATATCTTTATTTTTACGACTAAGCATAAAGTATTAACTACGTCGATAAAATCGTCGTTACTTAAGTACTAAAATAAGCTAGGTATATTAACTAGAAGTACGCAGCTAAAAACACACATATAAACAAACTATATAAAGTTGTAACGCAAGGCTTCTGTTCAAAAGTCCGTGCTGTCCTATTCGAGTAAGGCCTTTCAGTCAGGCGGGTCTTGAGTTCGTATGCAGACTTTTAGAGGTCGTTTTATAATTGTTATCTTACTTCTTTTTTTAGTCTCTTAATAAGTAAGGCAGTCGTCTTTTTAATATCGTTAATAATTTCGCTGAAGCATAAGTGTCTATATTATTATGTCTTAAGTTCTGATTTCTTCTTCTTTCTCTATCTCACTTCTGCTTTCATTTCCTCTTCAACCTTTGTTCGGAACCCCGCCCGTAACGTATCTATTAACTAAAATTAAAAAAGCTTTGCTAATTTAGAAAAGCAAAAGAAATGATACTACGCGACACCGTTCTTAGCCAGGTAGCTAGCCTAGTTACTTTCGACTTAGTACCGTATTTTTAGGTTTTTTCGACTAAGCTATTTCGTCGTTTTATAATACGGGGTCGTATCGAAAACTCGTCGTTTATCGTAAACTAAAGTTTCGATAACGTTTTCAAGTTTTAACGTTGTTAATTTAAAATAAATTTTATTATTTATATTCAATTAACTCGGTGAGTTAGTTTTATGAATCAAATTAACTAAATCTTTAAGTCGTTAAACTAACGTCTATAATATAAGAACCTAAACAAAATCATTTAAAATCGATCGAAAACGACGGAATTTTATCAATTTAATAACAGCATCAAAACCGCGATACTCGAAAGCATAGCCAACGGCCACACCGGCTACGCGCACCTTCTACGCGACCGATAAGATGTAAAACATGCGCCTTCACAGCGATTAAGCTTCGATATCTCAAATCCCCCGTCTTAACGTATTAAGGAATAAAGATACGCGCCGTTCTTCGAATAGCTTAGAAACGAAATCACTTATTTGTGCGATAATATCTTCGATAAAAAGAAACGTATTAACGTTTACGCGACTTCGTAGCTGCGCCGTATCGTAAACGATAAGAAGTTATAGTTTTCAACTTAAAATATTATAGTAGTCGTTGAAAATTATATTTCAATTTATATTTATATATTTGTTTTAGGATTCTATATATTCAAGCCGGCGTTAATAATAATTATATATATATGTTTAAAAAAATATCAAATAATTTAATATTATTATAATGTATTTATTATAGTTAAATAATAAATATAAATTATAATAAACATAGTTACTAGTTAAGTAATAAAAATATATAAAACGACTTTTACGGTATTAAGAAAGTAAATGATAACGACGTCATTATTTAGTTTAAGTTACTTATAAATATCGTTTATTATAATAACTCCGAGTAAATCAAAGATAAATTAAAAATAAATTCAAGCCTAAAATCAAATTATGTAAAGAATTACATATAATTATAATTAAAAACGTCTCTAATTATACTTTTGACGAATATATAACGGTTAAAATACGACTTATTTATAATAATACTTTAACCTTTATTGATACTATAATAATTAAAACTAAAAGCTTAATTTCAAAACGACTTTACGTAACGTTAACAACGTCGACGATACGAGCTACTTATACCGCCGCGGCTTTAGTATCGATGAAACTATATTCGATTACGAGCCGTTAACGGTACGAGTTATATAATACTATAATTGCTGAATCTTGGGCTATGTCGTTAGGCATTATACAAAGACTATTAAATAAAGTAATTACGTAACCGTAAAATACTTCAATGGAAAATAACTAATAAACAACATACTAATAAATTACCGATACGTAAATAATAATAAACATTATTAAGTATAAAACGTTTTATACTTAGTCGTAAAAAGCTACTATAATAGCGTTACGGTAATATACCGTAACCGTTTTTATTATTTCGAAGTAAAATAATTATAATAGTTAGCTTTACTTTAGTCTTAGTAAAAGTTTTATTTATAGGTATAATATTTTTAAAATAAATAAAAATAGCGACGTATAAGCAAAAAATATAAACCTTCGTATAAAAAAAAAGCCGAGGGCGATAATAATATTATTTAATAATTTACTTACTATTAACTTTTCTAATATCTTTAACATAGCGTAGCGATAACGCGGAGCTAAAATAAATTAAACGTAGTTTTAAATAATTGAATAAACGAAAGTTATAATAACTGATATAATAATATTTATAAAGTATTAAAAATTATTTAATTAAAAACTTAGAAGAATAAAGATAATATTGCGATAACGTTATACTATAACAGCGTTTTTGATGTTATCGTAATCTATAAATTTAGGCAAAAGAAATTTGACTAATATCAAAATATAAATAGCTTTAGTTATTATATTATATACTATAGTAATAACGTAACGATTTATTTATATAAACGTTAATAAATAGCCGTATAGTTTTTTAACGGAAAATATAATTAGTATAAAGTAGCTTATATATATTAACAATAAATTGTTCCTATTCAATTGGTTTATTTATTTAACTTAACTTTATTATAATAAAACAAAATTCGTAACGGCGTAATAACGATATTATTATAATATTTTATTAAGTATACTACCCGTTTTAAGATATATATAACCGTATCTTACCTTACGTTTATATCTTCCTCGACTTTATATATTATATTAAGTACTTTAAAAATATACCGATAAAATAATGAATTTATTAACGAGACTTTATAATCGACTTATATTAATACTCGAAGCGTACTTTTATCGAATTCGTAAACAACGTTTTATAAGCCGGGTCAAACTATAATCTACTCTATTTTATCTTACATAAATACAACTACCGGGATAAAGTTAACGTAAGCTTAGCTCGGGATTAATTACCGACTTTAATAAAACTATGCTGCGACTTCTTAAACCGAAATAACTAGCTTTCAAACCTTAAACGATTATCTCGAAAAACTTATAATATTTCTTACTAAGGTATCTGATTAAACGATACAACGTAAAAAACTAGCTACGAGCGGAACAACGTGATAATAAAGTAGTAATATCGCTAAGGCATTGTATAATTATAGTAAAGCCGAACGCCGATAAAAAATTATAAAATTGGAAATAAATAATAACTACTATAAAACATTACTACGAAAAAAAAACGATTTATTAAAAAAAGAAGTAAAAAAGCTAACGAAACTTTATTATAACGACGTCGATAAACGATTACAAGCTATAACTAACGGAAATTTAAGCTCGTATAAAAAGCTATAAGCTATTAAAAGATTACTAAATATTAGCTTTACGACATAATAGTAAAAAAGTTAAACCGGCTATATATAAAAATAAAACGTATATTTTTAAGTTAAAAATGTTTTTTTTAGTAGACTTAACGGATATTTAAAACATTTAATTAAATAATAATAAGATCGGAATAAAGAAATTAATAAGTTATAACGATATATAAAAAGAAAACGGGGTAACCGTAAAGATAGCATCCCAGTAAAGAAGGTTATAACCAGGGTTGGGAAAAAAATTAATTAATGTACTAATTAGTATACTAATGATAATTAATGCCAAGATTAATTAATTATATATTAATTAATTTTACCAGGCCTACCAATTAATTAATCAATTAATTTTTCCATCTCAAATAATTAATTAATAATTAATTAATTTTACAAGGCCTACCAATTAATTAATTAATTTTCTCAAGGAAAAAAATTAATTAAAATTAATTATTTTGTTAATTAATTAATTAATTTTAGCAAGCCTCCTGATTAATAATTAATTAATTTTAGAAGGCCTCCTGATTAATTAATTAATTAATTTTGTCGTTAATTAATTAAATTTTAATATTTTTTCCCAACCCTGGGTAACATAGACCTTTATAAAATTAAAGACTTAGTACGAAGACAAGGATCGGGAGGACCCGTACTAAGGTAGGGACGACGAAGAACTAAAAAGAGAAGTCGGGAGACGAAGCTAGCCTTCTTTCCCTCCTTCTTCTTCATCTGTATATATTATTAAAATCAAGCTCATTGTTCCGAGGTCCCGTAAGTTCTAACTGCGTAACCCGTTATACGTTTTAACTTTTTAAGTGAAAGTTGTTTTTATAATACTTTTAAAAGCTAACTTTATAAACTTTCTCGATATAAACTTTATTATTTAGATAATTTACGGGGATTATACGGTATTATTCCGTAGCCGTTATTATATTTTTATTAATAAGCATTTTAACTACTTTGCTTATCGTTTTAAGTAGCGAAATAAGTCGGTACGCGTTAGCTTTTTTTTATTCTTAACTAGTTTTGTTTAGTTTAAAAAAGACTACGGTAAGTATTAAACGGAGTTGTAACGAGTAACAAGCTAAATCGGTGTTTATTTAAACGATAACTTAAAATACGTTTAATAATAATATTTTCATAGCTTTAAAAAGCTTAACCGATAAATAGTTTTCGTCCGAAGCTTCTATAAAAAAAAGTTAGCTAGTATCTTTTCGATATCGTTACGGCTTACTTATTTATTTATTTTAATTTCGTTATTACTTAGTTAAGTACTTAAAAATATCCACTAAGTTGATTTAAAAAACTAAGAAAAATTCTTAAGTTAAGGTATATACTTTATCTTTATATTTAGTCGCCTCGGCTTTTCCGTTATTACGTCGTAGAGCTAATATTCAATAGTCGTTTAGCACTTTATAGCTTTTAATATAAGCTTAAATTTTGTTAGCTATAATTTACGATCGTTAATCGACGTCGTTACGATAAAGTTTCGTTAGTTTTATTACTTTACTTTATTAATAATTCGTTTCTTTTTTATTTTACTAATGTTTTATAATAGTTATAGTTTGATTCTATTTTTATAGTTTTTCATCAACGTTCGGTTTTATTATAGCTATACAATACTTTAACGATATCAATTGTTTTACTATAACGTAGCTCCGCCTATAAATCATTTTTTTATATAATATCGTTTAATCGGTTACTTTAATAAAAAATAACGTAAGCTTCTCAATATAATCGTTTAAAATTTGAAAGCTAGTTAATTTGTTTTAACGAAATCGCGACGTAGGTTTACCGAAGTCAGTAGCTAGTTTTAATTTGAATTTATATTAGTTTTATCCCGGTAGTTATATTTAAATAAGTTTATTTATTATTAGAGTAAAGTAAAGTTAATTATAGTTTGACCCGGCTTAGAAATCGTTCTTTACGAATTCGATAAAAGCACGCTTCGAAGTATTAATATCAGTCGATAATAAAGTCTCGTTAATATATCTATTATTTTATCGGTATTTTTTAAAGTAGTTAATATAAAGTAGAGTTTATATATAAAATCGAGGAAGGTATGAATGTAAAGCAAAATACGGTTATATATATCTTAAAACGGGTAGTATATTTAGTATAATATCATAATAATATCGTTATTACGCCGTTACGACATCGTTAAAAAATTATTTTTATTATAATAACGTTAAGTTTAATAAATAGACCGATTAAGTAGAATTAATTTATTATTACTATAAGCTACTTTATATTAATTATATCCTCCACTTTAAGACTACACCTACCTCATAACGTTTATATAAGTAGATCGTTACGTTGCCGTTATAATATATAATATAATATTAAAAGTTATTTATATTATATAGTTAATTAATTTTCTTTAGCCGGGTTTTTAGATTGGGATATTATTTTTATTCTTTTGAGTATTTCATTAAATGATTCTTAATATTCTATAAATAGTATCATATTAGTTATTGCAGCCGTTTTTTGTTAAGTTATTTATAGCTATGCTTACTTTACTTTAGCTTTATATTATCGTTACGTTAGATTAGAAAATATTAAAATAAAGTTAATAATAACTTAGCTATTTTATAATAATATTATCGCTTTTAGCCTTTCTCTTCATATAGAATGCTATACGTTTCTAGTTTATACGTCGCCGTTTTAATTAACTTTAGATTATTATATTTATAAGTAGGAATTTTACAAAGATTTAAGTTAATTAATTATAACTATTTTATTTTAAACTAAAAAAGGCGGCTACGATATAGTACCGTAACGTTATCGCGGTAGTATTATACGATTAGATATAAAACAGACAACGCTTTATAATGCCAGTGATAATTTACGTATCGGCAGGGTTGGGAAAAATACCCAAAATTTTTTTAAACTAATAAGGATTTTCGCCTATAATAGTACTAGTTAATACTAATTAGTGCAAAAACTTTAAATTCAGAAAAACATACTAACTAAAATTGATTTAGATTATACTAAATTTACTGTCGCGAGGCTATACTAAATCAATACTGATTTTTCAAGTGTCCTAATAAAAAGTTTAGTTAATACCATTAAAAACTAGTTTAATATATACTAATTTAATACTGATTAAACTTCGTGGCGTGATAGGATACTAAAAGAATATTAAAAAGTGGAACATTGATTTTATTAGTATAGATTAACTAATATTAACTAGTAGTAGTATTAATTTCCTTCCCTATATATATATAGCGTAGTTGTTTTTATATTATCAATATACGGGGGTAGTTTATTTATTCGTTAGTTCCATAACCAAAAAAATACGGTTTAATAAACGGAAGATACGACCGTTAAAGCGACGTATATACTAATCGCCGTCGTCGTTTTTATTTTCGAGTGTATTTTTTATTTTATTTACTTTTTCGTTAGTTTTTCTTTTTACGTTTTTACTACTTCATCACTACCGCTTTTCGACTTCATTATTTAATTTTTCCTTTATGCTCTTATCATATTTTTATTACTCGCTCGTTTTTTATAAGTAAATTCGCAATACCGAGCGGGGTTGAGAAAAAAATAATTAGTATACCAACTAATTTTAATGCTAAAACACGTTAATATTAATTAATTGATATAGTCGAAGGAAATATTTTATAAATATTAATTAATCTGTATTTGATAAATAATTGATTAATATTTTTCCCAATCCCAGTTAGTACTCATAAATTCGAATTGTTACTAGATTAGTACTGAATTAATACTGAATTAATTTGAATCAGTACTGTTTAACACCATTAATCAACTCCAACTAGTACTAGCCTTTTTAGCCATTAATTTTATTTAATTTAATGCTGGCCAAATAAATCTAATTCAGACTAAAACCAATCCAGTACTAATCCAATACCAATTAACAATTAATTCCCGACCCTGCCGTCTATTACTGATGAACCTTTCAATAGCTATGGTATCTACCTACCCTTAAAGAGGCGTATACTCCCTTTAGGTATATGTTTTTAGTTTTAATTCACTTAGTTGAATTTATACTAATTGATTTCCAATATTCAGATAATACTACGCGGTAGAACTTTACGTATACGATGATTTCGTCTTTTCTAGCTTTTAAAAAGCCCATTTTATACGTTAAAAGTTTAACCGCCAATAACGAATTCGGAGAGAGCTATATCAAGCTGGACGAGTAGCCTTTTATCGAGTATTTATTATTAGTTTTTAAGGTTTTTATTAAATCGTTTATTAAACTATAAAGGCAGGTATATACCACCCTCTCTATTATATATATATCAAGTATATAATAAGTTACAGACGATAATTGCCACTCTAGAAGACGGTAATAGTGCTGAATTCCCTAAAAGGGACGAGCCGGTAAGTTTATTTTGTTTTTAAATTATTTACTTCGATTAATCAACTATAGTTTCGGTAAAAAAAATTAATTGTTTATTTAATAATCAACTAATAATATTTTAGACTATAGTAGAGATTTTCGTGGCGTCGATTTGACGGGGTTCCCCTTCGTAAATTAACGCAATACTTCCCTATCAAGCCTAGTGAGTCGGATCTATATCAGCTACGGCCTTTTTTTCATAAGGATTTTGCTAAACCCTAGATTTAAGACCCGTCACTTCCAGTTGAGTGGTATTTTGGCTTTTTATACCGGTATCGCCGACGATGTGAAGGCTGTTTTGTATAAAGACTATACGCGGTAGGTTTTTTTTTCGTTTGAATTGATTATTTTAGATTTTAAGTTAACTAATTGATTAAATGGCTTAAAGACGACGTAATAAGTGTTAGCTAGCAGTCGGTTTCAATTGTTTACCTAAGCGACTATCCTTCTAGTAAGTGCCTAAGTCTACTATTACTGCTATTATACGCGACAGTGACGACGCTTTTTCTATAAATTCAAGCGACTAGACGAAGAAATCTACTGCTGATTTCAAAGAGTATTGCGAAGGACGATCGGTAAGTTTAAACTATCCGTTTTTATTATTAACTATTAAACTATTAATTAACTAATATATTTAATAGACTACACCTTTACGTTTTTGGAAGAAAAGCTAGAATACCTACTCGTTTTAGCTGTATTAGCTAAACGGTATTTAAGTATCCCTACGACGTCTATAGCTATTGAGCGTTTTTTTTTCGGCTAGTAGCAAGGTCGAGAAAATAAATAACTAATATACTAGTTAGCATACTAAAAATAATTAATGCTAAGATTAATCAATCAATTATTACCGAGAAAATATTCAATTAGTGTTTAATTGATTTAACCAAGCCTACTAACTATTTAATAAATTGATTGTCTCCTAAAAAATACCTAGTTGAAACCAATTAATGTAATGCTAAGGAAGTTTAATAAATGATTAATTGAATATATACAATCTTTTTATAAAGTCTACTAATAAGCTATTAATAAAAATTATATATATATAATAGTAGATATTTGTAGCTCGTACTTTTGATATACTTATAGAAAATGTATATGAAATATCGAAACTAGTTAGTTAGTTAATTAAAATTAATTCTATCGTTAATTAATCAATTAATTATTTTGGGCTTTTTTTTCCCTAACCTTGGTTAGTACTTGAGTGATATTAAAGGCTAGAAATAGGCTTTTACTTTGTATTATACGGCGGTTAATATACTGAATAGTATGGTACATGAGGACGATAGCGATGATAACGATTATTTTGCTACGATTGTTTTATTTTGATTAGTTTGTTTCGATTTATTTTATTTTTAAACGTTGTTTAACGTATCTACTATATCTATTGTTTTTATTATATTTACTCTATTACTTAACTAATATTTGACTATTAAAATATTATAATTAGCTTAATTACTAAATTAAGTTCTTAAAATCACTAATCTAATTAATAGTATTTAGTTCAAGTAGCTTGATAAAATACTAAAAAAATACTAAAAGGCCTAGCATTAATTATCTTAGTAAATATTAAGTAGTATTACTTTGATTAGTATTAATCAATTATGCCAACCCTAGTCTCTTTTAATACCGTCTACTCCGGAAGTTTTTAAGCTTTATTCACTTCTATAACCCGTACGTATAAAGTTTTACTAACTAGTTTATTTCAATAAACTAATATAACCTGACTAATTTCTATAGACGCATCGACCATTAATAGAAAAAAAAACTTCGGACAATTTTAAACGACACTTTCCATAAACCAATGCAACGAGTCAACAAAATCCTCATGCAACCCCTAGCCGACTACGGGCGATTTTCTCTCACTTTCGATATTTGGACGGCCAGTACATAGACATCGTATATAGGCCTAGTCGTCTTTTATATCGACGCTTAATTTACTTATAGTTACTAGTTAATTAGTATGTTTTATCAGTATTAAAGAATTCAACGTATTAATCAAGTAATTTCGATTAATCAAATCAATTTTAATTAAGTTTTAAGCCCTAAAATAAATTTTAACGGTAATAAAAAGTATATAGCTTAATAATATTTTATTATACAGTAATTAACCATTTTTAATATAGGATTTTATAAGCTGATGGTCGCGTATAGCGGCGCAACCATCGTTGAAGTGACTAATTTTCTTTTAAAACTATCTCGTAGCTACTACTAATTTGATATTTGAGTATGTTATAAGTTAATTAATTAATCAATTACTTTTTATATATGTAATAACTACTTATTAATTAGTTATTTTAGCTATATTAAAGACAACGTATCACTTAATAATGCCTTCCTTACCTTTTTGAAAAAGATTATAAGGCGGCAGTGTGCTACCTAACTTAAAAACGACGTTAGATGTGTAGCCTATATTATTAATTTAGTCGCTCGGGCTACTTTAACTAGATACGTAGAGCTATCTAGTAGTAATTTACTAAATAAAACCGACGATCCTTGAAGTACTAATAAGTGTTACTAATCTAATTCAATTAAATTGACTAAGGTTTAATTAATTCGATTTATTTCAATATATATATATATATATTATTATTAATTATAAAATTAACTAGATTTAATCCCTCGTATTTGCCGTTTTATTTACATAACGCGTAATATAAAAGACGTAAGGGAGTTATTAAAGTCTGGTATCGATTTTATAAAGGTGTCGGTAGTATACCGTGGTTTTTGTAACGAGGTGTTAGGTTATTAAGTAAAGTTTTTTATTAATTATTTAAATTAGTTAATCCGACTTTTACGTTAATTGTTTAACGACGGTTAATGAATATATACTTTTATACTATAGCTAAAGTAGCCTAGTGTTACGTACTTAAAATAAATATTTAAGGTCTTCGTAAAACCTTCCGTTAAGTTATAAAGTTAAGTATATAACGCTCTCGTTTGCTTTACTATATATCTAATAATATATAGTAAAGCATAGGCTTTAATCGAGTACTCAGAAGAAGCATTAAGTTTATTAATTAGTAGTGATATATTAGTATGTTTAATTGACTTTAATTATTTTTATTTTATAAAATTATATAAATAAACTGAATTACTTTAGTTTTTGTAAAAAGGAGATATTTATAACGGTTATTGATACCGGTATATATAAATTTTTAAATATTTCTTTCAACGGCTTGTTAAAGAGGATATAAATGCGATAAAGTCTTTTATTTTAGGTTTATTATTAGACTTTAGATTGAAGACTCGTTATTTTTAAGCCAGTGGCTTTTTATACTTTTATTTTACTATAGCTAATAACGTAAAGTCTTTACTTCGAAACGAATTTATTCAGTAAGTTAATTCTTTTTATTAAGTAAAGTAGTGCGTCAAAAATATTGCAACAAAGAACTAGCCACTTAATTTTCAGTTTATAATATAAAAAAGTACTTTAGCTTTAACAACGAATACCGCCTTTATTGATAAATTTCCCGAAAAAACAAAGTAAATTAAGTAATAAAATAAGTACCGAACTACTAATATTATATATATTAGACACGCGCTTAACGTACCGTTTTTAGTTTTTTAAGCACTAAATCAATTAATTCATCGATTTTTATTTACGGCATGTCTTACTTATATTTTCGAATTATAGCCTTAAAATAAAAAATATTCGGCATGTTTTTTCGTATATTCTATATATTAAGATATTTCTTACTAATCCCTTTTTTAGAAAGCTTAAACATACTCGATTAGATTTAAATCTAGGCTATAAGCGGGCTATGTTAGAAGAAGCTCGATTTAATTATTTATAAACTATTGTATCGTGTCTTTTACTTTATATATAACCAGGGTTGGGAAAAAAATTAATTAATGTACTAATTAGTATACTAGTGATAATTAATGCCAAGATTAATTAATTATTAATTAATCAGTTTTACCAGGCCTACTGATTAATTAATTAATTAAATTTTCCATCTCAAATAATTAATTAATAATTAATTAATTACTTAATTAATCAAAATTACTACGGTAGCGTGTAAATAATTACCGTCGAGGGTAATACTGGGGGGTTCCAAATGCTCGTCCATTAGATATTGTACCAAGAGAGGAAGAGTCTAGTGAATAAGGGTTTTAGTTTTTTATTTAATTTAATTTACTATGTTTTCAAATGATCTTTATTAATCTAATATAGTACTATAAACTATAAAAAACAAAATATTAAAATCTAGTTATTAAACTACGACATAGAGGTTTATTTTATTTTATTAAATCTATTCACTGAATATTTGAATATATTACTTTACAGTAAGTAATTAATTAGTTTTTTAATAGCTAGTCAACTAATAATTAATTATCTTAACAAGCCTCCCGATTAATTAATCAATCACTGGAGCGATGCTAATTAATTAATTAATTTTCACATCTCCGAATAATTAATTGTTTTTAGCAAGCCTCCTAACTAACTAATTAGTTAATTTTAGAAGGCCTCCTGATTAGTTAATTAATTAATTTTTCAAACTCAAATAATTAATTAATAATTAATTAATTTTAGCAAGCCTCCTAATTAGTTAACTAATTAATTTTCCAGACCAAAAAATTAATTAATAATTAATTAATTTTGTCGTTAATTAATTAATTCTGTCGTTAATTAATTAATTTTATTTTTTTCCCAACCCTGTATATAACACCGTTATTTTGTTGGAAGTATCGTAAACTATTATAAGATAGCAAAAAACCGTCTTACAATCCCTTCTAATAGCTCTAAGCTGTATAACCGCCTTTTTTATTAGGATTAGGATTACTTTCTATTAAGATAAGTTCCGTACGACTACCTTTTTAAATACCGGCCTAGAATATTAACGAAATCGTAGGTTTATTATACTTCTTTAAATTAACGAAGTCGAGTAAGTATTTTTAAACCGGAGTCTGAAATATTATTACGTTAGAAAATTATGCGGCGTTTTAATAGCTATTTTCGTGAATAAAAAAGTTTAATAAGAGTAATAAAAAATATAAACTTGATATTATTAATTTATAAATTATTAAACTAATTCGGCTTCGGTTTTTTTTTTATTTAATATAAATTAAAGCCGTTTTTTCGCGTTTTCTAAATAACGGAATTTTATAAAAAGCTTTTTAACAATAGATATTATAGTACTTAAAGTATCGACTTATAATAAATATTAATATCGGGTTAAAAAACGACTTCGCGAGCTTTTAGTATAAATTTCGAGGTTAGCGTTTCGTTTTTTTTAATAGAGATCGTTTATCTTTCTTTATAAGTACTAAAAGACGCCCTCTTTTAAATAAATCCTTAAAAGTATGATATATTATATATCGTTTAAAAATAACGTTAACAGTACTTCGATTAACGCTAAAAGCTTGCGCGACGGCCGTGTATGTTGCGCCGCCTGCGACAGCACCAGTAATAACGGCACGTGCATATAACAATAACTAGCCGTTAGCTACTCTTCCAGCCGTCAAGTAAACACTAATTTCATATAAATCGACTATGTTTTCGTTGATTTATTTGATTTCGTAAATGTAGTAGTGAGAAAGATATTGAAATCGTAACGCGATTGAACGCGACGTGTTTGATTGATTTTGGGACCTTACTGTATATTAAATAAATAAACTGTTTACTTAAATTAACTATTTAATCAAATTAAAAAAACATTAACTGATTATTTTACTAAAGCTCTAAGACGATACTAGTAGTAAAAGCTAAAACTCTATATCTGTCGATACATTAGCTGACTACCTTACACGCGCTGCCCGAGATCGTACGTAGCAAACGTCTAACAATAACGATAAATTTTTCGTAAATTCTAAGAATTAGACGGACGAAGTTACGTCCTATGTTTATATTAGTTAAATTACGTATAGTAAGTTAACTTAGGTTTTCTAATATTTTAACTTAATTGATTATTAATTCATATATTACTAAGTTAAGCCTTTTAATTACTAAAAGTATTAGCAAGTCTAATATCCTCTTCTAGCTATATTAGCCAAACGTTATTTAAAAGTCTTTACGACGTCTACTTCCGTTACACGTATTTTTTTCCGTCAATAGTAATATTTTCACTAAGACTAAAAATCGGCTCTTTCTCAATACGGTACGGAAAGTAATGTCATTAAAGTTTTGAAAGACTAGAGTTAATATACTAAATAGAATGTTATAGAAGCTTAACGACGGCGACGGAGATAATTAATATATTTTATTTGTTTTGTTTTATTTGTTTTATATTAAGAGCGAGGACGGGTGCGTATTGTCCTACTACTTAGTTAATTAACAATTAACACACTACTTCAATATCAAGACAAGGCTTATAAGCAGGAGGCTTAATTTATATCTTTACGAATATAAGTCGGGAAAGTCTAAAAAGTAGTCGAGGAGGTCCGTAGTATACCGATCGAGATTAATCTTAAGACTCAAATTAAGAATATCAATTCTAGCATGCGTGGTTATAGTAAACGCGTCTATGTTTATCACCGGAGATGACAGACAATACTAGTCATAATTAAAATTGGGGAAGGCGGTATAGCGCGGCAGAATGCTACGTTAAAGCGCCTCTACTAAATAATACAACAATATAAAACAAGACTAAAATAATACAGAAATGCTAAAACAAAAATCAAAAAGAGAATAAAAATCTAAAATATAATACTGAATAGTTTAACTAAATATTTATAGATTTAATTTAGTAGTTTTAAACTAATTTAATACTAATGAAATAAAGTTAAAATAAGTTTATTTAAGTTATCGCTATATTATATAAAAATTATAATTATAATTCATCAATAAAAAGTACTACTTTTTATTTCGAGTTAAGACTTATTAATCAAAATTGATATTAGTCAAGTTTAATTTATATTTATTAGTTTAAATTCATATTAATTAACTTAAATTAGTACTTACTAGTTTAAATTAATACTAGCATAGTACTATATATTAATTTTAACGAAAACTAAATTAAATTAAATTAAACCAATACTAAGAATCTTAGTAATAGTTAAAATTAGTTAATAGTTAAAAAAAGCCAGTATTAAACTAAATTAAACTCAATTAATAGCTTAATACTTAGTACTAGCTAAAATAAAATAATAGCTAAAAGTTTAGTGCTAAATTAAATTAAACTAAATTAATTGCTAGGTACTATATTAATACTCATTAATTTAATATACAGTTTTCCTTAACTTTAATAGACGGTAGTCTACCCTCTTTATTAGTAAAACCGACGAAAATAGATAAATTCGACTACATACTTAAATTATTAATATATACGACGCATTTAACGTTATCATCGACAGACACCGTCATATCGTTCTCGTATAACTCTTAAAAAAGGCTTATAAAACGGTATTAGCAGATACGCTATCCCTCGTAAAACTAAATAAATTAATAAAATATTACATAAATTGAATTTACTTAAAAATAACGGGATCTAGATAACGAGATAATCTTCTAGAATATAGAAAATTAATTCAACGATACTTTTACTACAATAGGCCGTAAGGAGGTTATAAAATTTTTATAAACTTATACTAATATTAACTTAATCTATAAGTTAAAAAAATAAATCAATTCAAAAGAAACGATTTTACTTACCGATCAATTGATAAATCAGCTCAAACTTAATGTTAATATAAGTAATAATTATACTTAAATACGACGTTTACGATTTTAACTAAATATCGAAAGAAAGCGAAAAAGTACCGTCATCGGTAACGTACTATGTAAAGCTTTTATTAGTCCGTTTTAAAGCGTTATTATAGTTGTCGTCAAGGGTTTTCCATAGTTGTTTTCGATCAATTGAAGGTACGTCGTTAAAATAATAATATTAGTAAAAGTAATCAATTATCGATTAATGAGTTAGTTATAGTAAATCAAGTCTAATAACAAACTAATTTACTGAAAGATAATTTAAAAAAACATATAAAACAATAAGTAAATACTTACGCGTTATAAAACCGTAAAAGAGACTGAAAAGTAGACAATTCCACGATTACGAAAGAAAGGTTATCTGAAATAGTAAAATCGAGGATTTTATCGTTTGCTGCTTCACCGCAGGGTTGGAAAAACAGATCAAAGCTAACTAATTAACTAATTAACTAATTGGTAGGCCTGTTAGAATTAATTAAGTACTGATTAATTAATCTTGGCATTGATTACTATTAGCAGGGCTGGGGAAAATACTAAATCAATTTCAATTTTATACTAATGGGAATCTTTGCCCATACTAATACACATTGATACTATTAAATGGCAAGATTTAAAATCAAAAATAAAGTAATACTAGTTAAAATTAATTTAGTATATACTAAAGTAATGTTCGGATGCTCATACTAAATTAATACCAACTAATTTGCGTGGCGTCTTAAAATACTAGAAAAAATTATAAGGGGGGCTTTTTTTAACGTTTGGATTAATTAGTATTAATTAGTATTAGTATTTATTTTTTTCCCAACCCTGTTGCCGAGATATTGTATAACTATAATAGCCGAACGTCAATAGAAAACTATAATAACAGAACTAAACTATGATTATTATAGAATACTATTGTAAAAAAGGATTCATCAAAAGAGTAAAGTAATAGTATTAATAAAACTTTACTATAACGATATTAATAAACGACCGTAAACTATAACCGATTAAAATTAAAGTTTATACTAAAAGCTATAAACTATTAAAAGACTATCGCTTATTAGCTTCACGCCGTAGTAACGAAAAAGCCGAGGCGATTATATTTAAACATAAAACGTATATTTTAAAGATATTTTTATAATAGACTTGACGAATATTTCAAAAACTTGATTAAATAATAACGAGATCGAAATCGATAAATAAGTAAGCCGTAGCGATATCGAAAATAATACTAACTAACCCCCCGTTATAGAAAGCTCTAAGCGAAAACTACTTACTAACTAGCTTCTTTATAATAAAAAAACTACTCTTAAACGCACTTTAAGACATCGCTTAAATAAACATCGACTTTATTTACTGCTCGCTATAATTCAATATAGTACTCGTCGTAATTTTCCTTAAATTAAACAAATATTTATATTAAAAAACTTTTAACACGTACCGACTTATTTCGTTACTTAAGACGATAAGTAAAAAAGTCGAGACACTTATTAGTAAAAAAATCACTACGGCTACGGAACAATACCGTATAATCCCCGTAAGTCAAACAAGCAATAAAGCTTATATGTTAATAAAGCTCCTTAAGTTAGCCTTTAGAAGTATTATAAAAACAGCTTTTACGTAACGAGCTAAAACGACTTTACTATAGCTAGATATTAACGGTGTTTTCGACACCGTTAACTATAAAAAACTCTTTTATATAATACATACCTATCGTTATCTACGATAAATCAGGGTTGGGGAAAAAAATATCAAATTAATTGATTAGCTATATTTTTCATATACATTTTCTATAAATATTTTAAAAATACTCCTTTATATATTTACTATCAGATATATATGTAGTCTTTATTAATAGCTCATGGGTAGACTTTGTGAAAAAATTGTACATAATTGATTACTTATTTATTTATTTACTTAGTTTTTTTTTTTTTTCCCAACCCTGCAGTATTCGTAGACGAAGTCAAGGGTAAGTAGAATATATTAAAGCTAATAAGCCTAATTATTAGTATCAATCTAGTATAGCTTTTTAAAAATTTAATTCAGTATATACTAAATTCATTTCAGCTAGTATTAGTTTCATTTTTGCTTTAGGGTCTTCGTATTAATTAGTATTGATTTTTATTTAGTACAGGTAAAAGTTACTATCAGGGTTGGGGAAAATAATTAATACTAATAAATAATTAATGATAGTAATTAAAACTTAAGTTTTCCTATGAATATGAAAATAAAAGTCAGATTAGTAATATAGTCGAGGGTAGGCCGAAAAAAAATCAATATTTTACTATTTATTATTACTTCAAAATAAGCCATTAATTATTTTCCCAACCCTGGAACTTACGATTAGTATAAAAAAATCTGGTATGTTTCTTAGCTTTGTTTTCTAATACGTCGGCTATGATAGATATAAAGTTTAACTTTTGATCGTTGAAATATAATTAACGCGCCCGCTTAGTAAAAAAAATACGTAGCTAGTTTATAATTTCAAGTAAAAGACGAGAATACGAAGGCTCCGTCAATATTTAGTTATAATAGTATCGTACTATCTTTTTATGAAGACGCCGCTTCTACGATGCTTTCAAAGGCGAGTCCCGTTAGTTCCGTCGATTTGCATGTTTTATTACTCATTTAACTTACGGTGATTACTATATCGTTCTACGGTCGCAGTGATCTTTTTACTAACTAGAGTCTTACCAGTTTACCCATTGTCTTAAGCAGTGAGGTTGGCCGGTAGGCTCTAGTTTCTTTTTTTGTGTTACGGGGATTTGCTAGGCTTGAGAAGGACGATGACAAGTGCGGTGCGGAGTCGCTGGGTAGTATGCTAAATCGATACTGGCTTGGGTGATATCGCAAAGGGCGTCTAGGAGTAGTGGGTCTTCGATGGCTTTTAGGAATCCTGCGGGTAGATAATCTTCACCTAGAGCTTTCTAGGATGGGAGTGAAGTTGATATTAAGCTGTATTAGTAATATTTTTATCCCAACCCTGTTATTAAATTAGGATGGAACCTGATAAACATACTAGATTAGTTTTTACATGAATTTATCAATTGTAGATTAGACTCTTCACTACCCGTTAGTCAATTACAGTGTGTTTTTAATTATGATGCAAATTTGCTTACATTCCTACCGTCTTGTAGTTATATCATCACAGCTCAGATTGGGTTCGATTTATTGGTTGGGTGTGTATTTACATAAACCAATTCATCATCCTCGGTTCCTATATACAATTGACTCATGCTCCCACCGGTGAGGCTAATGCACTCATAGCAATACTCATCACACCGGCACCTCAGTTTCTGCGCCTGTTTAAGCCTTCTTACAGGCAACAAAGTTGTTACCGCTGGCACCGGTGTGGGTGATAAGGCTGTCCAGAGCACCCTTAGAGTCGAAGACGACTCTGTCGGCACCAGGGGAGCCACCAGCGTAGACGGCAAAGGTAGAAAGGATGGGGAACTCGTACCACGGGGCGGCGGTGGGAAATGTGAAGCCCTCGTAGTTATTGTACTGGTGGGGGTAGTCGCCGGAACCTGTGAGAAGGAAACATTATTAGTATATTGTCCGAGTAGCTGGCATGAGATATAACAATCAATGGGAATATTCACCCAGAGTGGAGCCAGACTGTTGGAGAGAGTAGCCCTTCTTCACGGCAGCGTCAATGTCAGACTGCCAGTAGCAAATGGTGCCGCAAGTGTAGACACAGGTCTCGCGAGCCTCAATGGGAGAGCCGTTGGCAAGCACACCAAAGGTGGCAAGGACCATCATGGCCATGGAAACAGCCTGTATATGTAAAACTATGTCAGGAATTGGATTTCGTACAAAAAGAGCTGTTCGAATGCACACCTTTGTAGAAGCCATTGTGAAGATGAGATCTTGTGTGTGGGTCTAGGTGGAAGGTAGTGAGGATGGAAAGGCTGGAGTTTGACTGGGTAATGATGGAGATGAGGATGAATTGAAGATTGGGGGCGGACGAGACATATTTATCTATGGGCGAGGCCAGCTGGATGAGCTATGATACGGCTAAGCAGGAATTAGGATTGCATGTGCTAGCTGGGGTCAAGCTCAAGAGCACGGAGTTGACAATTAGACAAGCACAGCGGAGGGATAAAAGTAGCTGGCCCTCGCTTCTGCATCGTCGGCGCACAAGAGCACGCGGTGATATGAGAGGGCGATGGCTGATGGACGGCAACAGCCATCCAGAGGAGTACATTGCAGCATGGGAGGCAGAGACAAGACGGGATCACCGAAACGCAGCAGCATAGAAGCACAAAAGCACTAGATCGCAGAAAACAGAGCTGTTGAAGCACGGGAAAGCAAAGCAGGACGTGGATTCCGGTAGGGGATCGCCGGACATCGAAATGGTGCATCTGGCAGCGGTAATACAACCTTCTTCTTTCGGTTTAAGGTGAACGCTTGTCGCGGGGCGCAAAGCAGGGCTCTAGGGCGCGATTGGCGAAGATTTGCGGCAGCTTTACCCTGTTTGGGGCGAGATATAAGAATATGGGATACTGGTGTGTGTTACTTTTTGAATGTTCAAAAGACGTTCTATGTATCCCAAGCGTTCTAGTATCGTGATATGATGCTGTGTGGTCCTTACGCGACTCAGAGGAGCTTTGGAGGGTGCATCTCGGAGGGAGATGAGCTGGAGCTTGTTTATGCGTGCTCTTGTAAGATATGAGTATGCTCATTGGTGACCTGGACAGCGAGGTTGTGCGAGGAGCACTAACGTCTGCAAGTAATCTACTTTGTAGCAACTATTAGACGAAACGGCAACGACTTTCGTGTCTGGGACATGGCGTTGTGATTGCATTATGCTGTGTAGTCTAAGGACTGGGGGTAAAGACAGTGGTAGACTGTAGGACCCATGGATTGGACGACATGGACTAAGCAGAGTACCCCGAGAAGGGGGTTGCCGATCACTCGTCACGATCCACCCCGATTTTTAGGGTTTTTAACGTTATCTGGGTCAAATAAGCATATGTGCTAGCGGCAGCATGAGCAGGACCAGGAGCAGATCGGGGACAGTCGGAGTCCGACGGGTCAATGTATCGATTGGCGACTGGATACAGATAGACGGCATACATAACATGATAGCACGTGGGTGCGATGCTGCATCCTGGGGACTTGTCAGGCTGGTGACAGTCGGTCAAGGGGATTATTCGGTCTGGGTAAGCTCTTCTACGTTACGGTGTTTCTATACTATTACGTCTCACTGGATTGTTTCTCTGTTTGAGCTGGGGAGTTGCAAGTCCGCGACTGCCGTGATCCGATCTCGTTCTGCTGCTGTTGAGATACGCCACGCTGTGCTACTCCTGGTTGTAGATTGTAGATGCATCGTAAATAACACCCCCAATCTGCAAGGACATCACGTTCACATAGAACTGCTTTGATCATGCCTGAACTTTCTGGAGGGTGGGTGAGAGCGTCTCTGTCATATCTTTACTCTTCATTTAAAATTTCTTTTGCTTCGTGTAATGGTCTGTTGCAGCGTCATCGAGTCAGCCCGCCCTACAGCAACTCGAGTGTTGCCAGCCAATGCCAAGACACCTCGGTAGTGCTTTGGATAGTCCCGCCGACAGCTATATGTGGGCTGGTCCTCTCTATCGTAGATGGCCGTGGGTTTGTTGCTTGGCGTACTGCAACGAAACTCTGCTTATAGGCATGCTCATGCCGGCCATGGCCATCCGTGGCGGGTACGTCGTTGGAGTCGCCCCCGCTGTTGACAGATCTTGGCAGCCAACCTTATTGACTTTGTGAGATAGTCCTGGCTCGAGTGCTTGACTCGACGCATTGACTCGACTCCTGGGAACTGCCCCATTTGTGGTCCGTGTCATAGCTTGACACTGATATATAATGTCTCCTCGTGGACATCTCGTGGGCTGTTGTTTGCGTTGCATTTTATGACTATGTAGTTGTGCTCCTGCCTGTATTGTCTATTCGATTACATCCATACATCATTGCTGTCCGGTTATAATGCTTGAAAATACCAATACTTCCATCATGCCCTATGTGCATTTGTGATTTATATTGCGCTGCATATGCGAGACCGCATCAGCGGGGAGGTTTCGTCAATGGCTCAGCACCATGTCGGGGAGTCTCTAGCACCATCAAGGCAGGCCACCGGTTCCTGTGGGTGTGGCAGTGTGCATCCGTCCGCGGCCTGTCTGCTAATTGTAGTGCGGTCACTATATATTCGAAGCATTCACGATGTCCATCTTGTGTGGACAGGTCTAGATGTAGCTCCAGTCCCCCATCCGGCATCCATAATAACATGGGTCCTGTAGTCTAGCGGTTAGGACACTGGATTCTGAAAAACACTTGATTCTCTGAATTTCCAGTAGCCCCGGTTCGATTCCGGGCAGGACCTTTTTGCCAGTGATTTTGTAAAATTTTGTGTTTTGTTTCCAGGTTGTATATTTGTCAGTACATGCTATCTGCATTTATTGTTCTGTGTATTTTTGTTTTTTATGAATACTACATATTAATTCCACTCCCTGTTATTTCCCCCCCCCTTTTTTTTTTTTTTTTTTTTTTTTTTGTTGTAACGATCTCAGTATCGTCCCTTATTTTCTATCAAACTGGCCTATATTGTTATGATGCACGCAAATAAACAACACATCATACGAACGTATTGCAGACGAAAGAACAGGACTGACTCGTTTGCAATAACTTGTACAATAATGCACACAGGAAAGAAAGTCCTACCGCAAGGCAGCACAGGTCTTCGAAAAGTTAGAAGACACCCGAAATAAAATAACTCTATGCTCCAAAAAAGCACAGCTAGAAAAGACTACGCCCACAACCGAAGAGAGCCCGGACAGGCTTCCAGGTGAGGCCAACTTGATGACAAGAATAGGTGAAGAGGGCAATACCAAAGCCAGGACAAAGTGAATGATGACGTTGTCCATGATCGCCTGACGTAAGTCATTGAACACAAAGGTCACTCCAAACAAGACGAGAGGCCGCAGGACCATGACAAGGTCATACTCGTGTCGCTACCCGTGTCTTGGTGGCGAAACAGAGCCGATGCGGCATATGAGATACATACAAAGCAGAAAAATAAGTATAGAGAAACGAAGCAGACAGCCTACCAGATAATCAAGAGGTAGACATCACCGCGGATTACTATACCCTGCACAAAATCTCCACGGCATATACAACCAGAGCAACATGTCGCATGCCGATGCAAATACCAGCAGCCAGCCAGTCCCCGGGAGCACCATGGCATCTCCCCTGGCATCTTCTCGAACCTACCCACCATTTTACGAGTTCGATCCTCAAGCGGCTCCCGAGGTTATCGTGGATGGTCTAGTTGCCCGGGAGAAGATGACGCATGCGGCAGGGGGTGTGCCTGCTGCAGAAAGAGAAGAACGAACACTTACAGGCTCGCCTAGAAACACAGCGCCAGGCATCTGCGCACCCATCGAATCCCCGGTGCAGGCTAATGGAACAAACGACACCAATGATACCATCGAGGCTAGCGAGTCGAGACCATACGCCGCCCACCTGTGCAGACCATGGACATGGGCGCATCGGAAGCCATACCTGGCGGCAGCCGCACTCACATTCGGACTGGGTATCATCGCCCTGATAGTATTGCCCATCGTACTCAACGGCGTAGCCCTCGACGGAGAGAACAGGTACAACCCAGAACTGGCCAGCTACTTGTGCCCCCTAACTGATAAAACTGACCGATGCTAACCGCCCATGATAGCAGCAGCAGAAACAATAGTTCGCTGCCGGGGTCGGCTTCGACCAAACCAGTGCCGTCTGCAACACCGACTACAACCGTAAGTCTGGCCAACCACAAGACCGCTGTCAATGACATTGCCAAGAGAGATGCTGACATATGGCTGTGTATAACAGCCTCCCATTGCCGCCCAGTGCGCAAATAGCGCCAGCTGGGCTCAAAACGCGTCATTCCTTGGAATTCTCGACAGTAATGGCAAGCCGTGGCCATACAAGCTTACTGCAGCGCCAAGTGCAGCTGACTGTTGCACCATATGCTTTGTCAACTTCCCAGGAGGCTGTCAGGGGTGGGCATACCTCCCATGGAACGACACGCCAGTGCCATGCACTATCGTGTATGGATGGAACGACACGCAAGGGGTATCAGACACATGCCCGGACGGCAAGGCAGATATCATCATCACAAGCAGTGCCGGCTATGCCGCGAGTGTTGGAGGTCCAGGACCATGTGGGAAAGAGGCCAACTGAAATCAAGTCCACTCAATATTCAGTAGTGATAGACAGCCGTGCAGAGAATGAAAAAAAAAAAAGAGTCACATGCTGCTGATTGTATTTGCTATGGATTGTCTATCAAGTAAAGAAAGTCATCAAAATTATCAAAAATGCCGAGCCACGGAGGCATACCCTAAAGCCAGAAACCCGCAAGAAAAAAAACCCAAACACCAAATAGTAAGATATGCCATAATAACAAGGCCAATCAAGGGGCAAAAACAAAACAAAAACAAAAAACAGCCATCCTAACCGCTATGCGTTCTTCTTGAACGCGGACCGACCATCGCGGATCATTTCGACACGCTCTTCACGCTTCATCGTACCAACAGGGCGTGCTTGGCCCCATCGTATCCGGAGGGGACAGCCAGCAATAACTGTGCGCCCCTGGAAAGCCGCTGCCGCCTTCTCCGCAGCTTCTCTCGTATCGTAGTTGACGAATGCGCAGTGCGACATGTGCGAACATACCAGCGACCGTATCTTGCCATGCACCTTGAAGTGATCGCGAATTTTGTGCTCTGGCAGGTCGTCCTCGACACCAGTCACAAACAAGGACATAATGCTCTCATCATCGGGCGGCAGCCAGTCCTTGGGGCCTGGTGGTGGGAGTGATCCTCCCGGACCGCCCTTTCGCGCACCACTAGGGCGTCCTGAGCCAGGACCAGCGCCAACACCAGCGGCACGGGCTGCCCTTGAATCTCTCGTTCTGATCGGACCAGCACCACCGACGCCTGCACCGATGGCCGCGTTGCCACCAAGGGACGACGATGCGCCCTCTGACCCAGGCCCTCCAATCCGTGCCACGTCCTGTGCTGGCTTGCCCTCCTCGTCAACTTGACGACCCTTGCGGAAGTATGGTTTGCTCTGAGCTAGCCGCTGCAAAAGTTCGCGGGCCTTGTCGTCTGTCTGATCGTACTCCTCGGTGCCAACCAGGCCCTTCTCAATAGCTTCGCTGTTGTTCTGCGCAAAGTACTGGCGGTTGATCTCAGATGTTGGTCCAGGGGCTACCATCTTGAGCGCTGCATCACGAACGGCAATAGGCAGGCCGAATGAGAGGTCGAGAGTACAGCACTGGCAGCAGTTCTTTAGCCGTGCGCAGGTCAGGCAAATGTTGGTGCGCTTCTTCCGTCCCTGTGCTCGACTTGCTGGCCAGCTGAAGACTGTAAAGGGACGGGTGCACAGCTTGCACTCTGCACCATAGTCTTCCTTGAGCATGCGCACATATGGGTTCTCTGGCAGGCAGTTTTCGCAAACTGACGGGAAGTCGGTCGCCTCCCAGCCGGCGCGGTTGATGTCGGATTTGATCTGTGGAGGCATCGTAGAGGTGATGCTATGGGTGTGTATGTGTGAGATTAAGCGTGTCGTGTCGCGTGTTATACAGCTTCGTTGAGCTCGGTGTGAATAGCGACTAACCGAGGCAGGTCGTGTGCAAACAAGAAATGGTATATTTGATATTATTTGATATCGATGTTTCCCGTGAGCTTGTATCGGCGTGATAAAAAAAAGTGGCGAAGATTACCAATAGCAAGCCTGCTTTGTATACACAGATGACTAATACACACGGGGTATATCACGTGTACTTGTCTCACGACAAGAGCATGACAGAACGCTATGATTCCTGAGACGCAGTTCTGACGTCTGACATCACTCGAATAGATATGTTTTTATTATTTCAGTCCTCCTGTCCAATCAATAGATTACGATCAGACTCAATACAACAACCGTATTCGTACAATACAGCTTTCTTGCATGTGAAGTCCAATCCGAGTACGAAGACTGCTTTACGAATACGATAGGGTATCGTATATAGCACGTGACTGATACCATGCTTATCTCTTATTCGTATTCGCAGTATAGGTTCTAAGAATAGGGGGAGTTGCTATGAAAAGTGGACCATCCCCTTTCGAACCAACGCCAGTAAGATGCTTAGCTTTTGACGTGTACATGCACATAGTATGTAATGAAGGCGTAAGAGTATGTACACCGTATTTTACCCCTGGGGCAAATTGGCCACGCAAATTGGCCAGGCGATTGTTGATGCTCCTACCTAGTCTGGGGAGTAGCTCATTAATAAATATCTGCGCCTTTCCTGACGTCCTTTCGCGATCTCCTTGAAGCATCTCAGCATCCCAACACTCAACATCTCGTCTCTTCAACACTTCTAACTTGATCTACTTGCTTCTCTGCGTTAATTGCAGGTGAAGCTTCTACACCTACCCGTCAATCTCCCCCTTCTGCAACATTTACCGCCACCATGTCTGCCGCCAAGCAGGGCCTTGAGGCCGAGGACCACCAGCGTGATGCCGCCTTTAACAAGGCCCTGCACGGCAAGTCGTCGCAGGCAAAGGGCGGCTTCTCTGCCATGCTGTCCAAGGATAAGGGTGCCAAGAAGGTCGCCGTTGATGAGTACTTCAAGCACTTTGACAACAAGAAGGCCGAGACCGAGACTGCTGCGGACCGTGAGGTAGGTCAACCCTGGAGGACGAGACAGACGAGATGCACGATTTGCATGTGATGGACAATGACCACGATAGCTAACCGGTGTCTTTTTTTTTTTGTTGTGTATAGGCCCGTACCAGCGAGTACGCCACACTGACAAGACAGTACGTTTCCCAATACCCTCCAAGCTCCAGCAAAAGTAAATCACGTCTTTCTAACAATGATTATAGTTACTACAACCTTGCCACAGATCTGTACGAGTACGGCTGGGGCCAGAGCTTCCATTTCTCCCGCTACTCGCTCGGCGAGCCCTTCTACCAGGCTATTGCCCGTCACGAGCACTACCTGGCCGCCCAGATCGGCATCAAGGAGGGAATGAAGGTGCTGGATGTTGGCTGCGGTGTCGGCGGCCCGGCTCGTGAGATTGCCAAGTTCACTGGCGCGCACATCACTGGTCTGAACAACAACGACTACCAGATCGAGCGTGCCACCCACTATGCTGTCAAGGAGAAGCTGTCGAACCAGCTTAAGTACGTCAAGGGTGACTTTATGGTAAGTTTATCTCCTTGTTGCTTCCTGGGTGAGGTCTTGGAGAGACTGCCGCCGCCATTGCCATAAATCAAGCTAACATAACAGCAAATGTCTTTCCCCGACAACTCATTCGACGCTGTCTATGCCATCGAGGCCACTGTCCACGCTCCCAAGCTGGAGGGTGTGTACGGCGAGATCTTCCGTGTCCTGAAGCCCGGCGGTACCTTTGGTGTCTACGAGTGGCTGATGACTGACGAGTACGACAACGAGAACGTGCACCACCGTGACATCCGTCTGGGCATTGAGCTGGGCAACGGTATCTCCAACATGTGCAAGATCTCCGAGGCTCTGGAGGCCATGAAGACCGTCGGCTTCGAGCTGACCCACCACGAGGATCTGGCTGCGCGTGACGACCCCCTTCCCTGGTGGTGGCCGCTGTCGGGTGAGATGAAGTACCTGCAGTCGTGGGGTGACCTGTTCACCATCCTCCGCATGACACACACTGCCCGTATCTTCGTCCACGGTTTCACTGGCGTTCTTGAGAAGCTGGGTCTTGCCCCTGCAGGTACCAAGAAGACCGCCGATGCTCTGGGTTACGGTGGTGACTGCCTGGTTGCAGGTGCCCGCGAGAACCTGTTCACACCCATGTACTTGATGGTCGGCCGCAAGCCTCTGAACTAAGCCGGAATCAAGCAGTGTCGATGGTGTTTGTATGAATGATTAATCATGGGAACTGGATGCACTGGGTACCGGTTATTGGGTGGTGTCTATGTTGACATGACCAGAGGAAGGCCGAGTAATGCGGAGGGTAGTCGGCGCACTGGCGTATACATAAAATGATGGCTGCTATGAATTTATTAAGTTACCCAATTCAAAAGTAAATATTGAAAATCTAGTGGAGGTGCGTTAGCAAGGCGATCATGGTCTGGCATCTTATGCTGACCAGACATATTAGTGACGAGACGCCTTTGTGAGGACGATTATATAAGCAATATCCATTACTAAGCATACAGCTGTACATATATCAATATGTACTGTAGAAACAGCTATATACACTATATACACAGCTACACAGGCTACGGAGCTCCGAACGCCCCCGTTGCGACCCGTGTCATTCCGCGGGAACCTTGGGCACCCCTGCGCGTGCCACATTATTCACGCAAATATAGTCTATAGTGCGACAACGGCGAAGCTAGCCCACGCGAGTGCTGGCTTGCAGCGGCTTTTGGCGGTGCTGTTGGATTTGGTTGACAAAAGTGGATCCATATATTCCCAATAACGACTCCTGATTGGTCAGATCTCGACTGTCCAGAGCTGGCCCTGTGTCGGTGCCTTTCTCCCCGAAACCCAGGGCGAAAGACACAGCGAGAATTCCCCCAACAATGCCAGCAAAACAGAAAAAAAACTTAACCACGCATCCACCGACCCGGTTTAATCCATTGAGTACAGCACTCCATTGGCTGGCTGGGCTCATCGGACCGCGAGACTATCTCGCTGTTATATGGAGTAATTTCAGTGCCGCTGGGCACTACTGTGACGGGTGTGTAACAGCAGGATGTGAGAGTCCTACAGTGGCTGGTGGCCCTGTGCTTTGCAGTCCCTTTTTTTCCGTTGGACGATATCCCGACATTCTCGTTTCCTGCCACCACAGCTCCAGCTTCGATCTCCGTATCGTTCCCCTTCTCCCCTTCCCGTTGCTCGTAGTTCATTGTCTTGCTAGCGACTCCTGTTCGTTTCGTTTGATCTCTTTTCTCTCGTTGTCGTCGTCGCCAATTTGTGCCTCGACCTCTCCGATCTCCTCGACATCCTCGAATCAACCCCCCCCACCCCCTCTCCCTCTTTCTCTCTCTACCTCTCAAAAGAAAACTCAACCAATCCCGCCATGTCTCGTTGTGTTCGTCCCGCTGCCCGCCTTGCGGCTGCAGTCGCCTCCCGGTCGGCCCCCCTTTCCGCCGCCCGCTCTTCTTTCGCCTCTTCCACATTCCGCTCGCTTCAGACCTCGTCCGCTGCCGCCCGCCCCGTTGCTGCCGGCTGGTCCGCATCCCAGAGAAGGTCCTACGCCTCAACGACCGGTACCAAGGAGTACACGGTCCGTGAGGCTCTAAACGAGGCCCTGGCTGAGGAGCTGGAGCAGAATCCCAAGGTCTTCGTCCTGGGTGAGGAGGTTGCCCAGTACAACGGCGCATACAAGGTCACCAAGGGCCTGCTCGACCGCTTTGGCGAGAAGCGCGTTATCGATACCCCGATCACTGAGTCCGGCTTCTGTGGTCTGGCTGTCGGTGCCGCCCTGAGCGGTCTTCACCCCGTGGTATGTACTCGCAAGAGCTCAGAGCTAGGAGTAGTTCTGCAACACACACTCGCTAACACATTGACTAGTGCGAGTTCATGACCTTCAACTTTGCCATGCAGGCCATTGACCAGATTATTAACTCCGCCGCCAAGACCCTGTACATGTCTGGTGGTATCCAGCCCTGCAACATCACCTTCCGTGGCCCGAACGGTTTCGCCGCTGGTGTCGGTGCCCAGCACTCTCAGGACTACAGCGCCTGGTACGGCAGCATTCCCGGCCTCAAGGTCGTTGCTCCCTGGAGCGCCGAGGACGCCAAGGGTCTGCTGAAGGCCGCCATCCGTGACCCCAACCCCGTTGTTGTTCTGGAGAACGAGCTGCTGTACGGCCAGTCGTTCCCCATGTCCGAGGCAGCCCAGAAGGACGACTTTGTCCTGCCCATTGGCAAGGCCAAGATTGAGCGTGTCGGCAAGGATGTGACCATGGTCACTCTGTCCCGCTGCGTCGGCCAGACCCTGGCTGCTGCCGAGCAGCTGAAGAAGAACTTTGGCATTGAGGCCGAGGTTATCAACCTGCGCTCCGTCAAGCCCCTGGACATTGACACCATTGTCCAGTCCGTCAAGAAGACTCACCGTCTGATCGCTGTCGAGTCCGGCTACCCTGCTTTCGGTGTCGGCTCTGAGATCCTGGCCCTGACCATGGAGTACGCCTTCGACTACCTTGATGCCCCTGCCCAGCGCATCACCGGTTCCGAGGTCCCTACCCCCTACGCTGAGAAGCTGGAGGAACTGAGCTTCCCTACCGAGGCCCTCATTGAGGACTTCACCGCCAGGTTCCTGCGCGTCTAAACAGAGGTCCTTTGGCAAGATAGTATTGTCGTACACACTGCGTAGTATTTATCAACGAAAGAGGTGGATAGAGCATGTGTAGAAGAGAAGACGATAGACGGGGAGGGTTTTTTCTTTCTACATGATGTCGGTGTAATGTTTGATTTTGTACAAAATAATATATTCAACGTTGCGATATAAAAAGCCATGATGGAGGGGATGTCTATCTGGATGAGATGATAGCGTAAAGACCGGTGAGTGGCCGTCAAAATGCATGACAATTATGCCGATTCAGTACTGCCAGGCCGTCATGGCTGTCATGGCTGTCGACGTTCTTCCGGCTGTTCACCGACATCACGTGATACATATACAAATCGGAAACGCCGTGTCGTATTTAAGCTGCATGCCGATGCGAACAGCCGAATAAATGTATATAGAGCCGGTTATGCTGCGCAACGCCTACGACGTCTGTTTTGTGTTTTGCAAGGTCCCTGCACTGGCAACTAGGATATATAATGTCCGGATGCACAATGCCTGTTGTGTTTTGTTTTACGATACTGGCTAGTTTCTTACTTGCACGTCGTCAGTAATAATACACCCTGACTGACTTTGCAAAACACTGGCTGAGATGCAAAATAGTTTAGATTAAACATCCGGAGCATCCCGTCCATTCGTGGTCCGTGTTAACCATGTTTGTTTGACAGAACAGACTGGCGAGAACGGTAGACCTAATGTTTGAATCGAGTCCCCCTGGGACAAGGGCATATACAAGGGCATAGGCAAGGACTAGGCCTAGGACGAGCAAGAATGCTCATGTTGTTGATGGCTGCGTCTCTGTTGTTTGTCCCTCTTTGTACGGAATAACTTTAACATCAGGTGAGCTTCAGCCTGTGATCAAGAAGCGATTCTGGCACTCGACCGGCTATTATTGCCAAATGCCCATGCTGAAGCAGGCCAAGAGAGATAGCTTGTTGATAAATCTTAACACGGAGGCGAAAGACAGCAAGTATGATTTCTATATTTACAGCCCCTGCTAATTAGTGTTTTGCTTTTCTGTTGGATAACATTCCGTCGTCTTTTGATCCTTGCGATGCTCATTATACTGAGTAGGTATTGAGACAGCGGAATCACAGATCGAGAGGCTGGCCCAGCCTGTTTGGGGATAGACTACTGATTGACAGATTGACAGGTGCTAGACTGCTGTTAGACTGGTGCTAGACCTGCTAATTGGAATGTAGACGAGTAAGAGGTGAGACAGGATCAGGTGAAAGAGGGAAATGACAAAGGGGCAGTTGAGAAAAACATCGCCGGCTATTTGAATTCGCGTCTCTCGATCTAGAGTCGCGTCGTACTAGGCCTCCCTTGCGTCGAGAGTGAGTATAAGCTGACATCGGGTGTATTTTGAGATGGGATACATATGGAGATGAAATATATTTTACTACAAGGCGATATAGTAGGAAACGATAAGTTTGATATCTCGATACCTGAGCCATAACATTGCAAGGCCTGCCAGCACCATGTATCTTACAGTCAGCCGACGAAAGCTCTCGTCCAATTGTTGACTCGACACCGTCACAGTGGCCGCCAATGGCCGTGGGCCACGACAGCTGGGTCAGCCATGTTCCTACGGCCAGACACGTCTGTCACGGTAGACACAATAAGATAAAATACCTCCCCTCCATGTAAAACACGCTAGGAACAGGCTGGTAGAGGCTGCAAGACGACTGATGACGACTGGTGTAGAGAGCACCAGCACAGCAGTGTTGCGGGTTGCGGTGTGTTACAGTCTCAGTAGTCTCATCAGCGAATATGCCTCATGTAAACGTGCAGTGAGAAAGTGTGTGGTATGAATCCTGCGCAGCTGTGCACTGGCCAGGCTGCGTGTGCGATAAAATAAGATAAGATGTATTAGCGATCAAAACTGTACTTTCGTGTGCGACATACAGAAAAAGTACTCGGACCTGTATCAGTATCTGCAGGTCGTACTAGTGCAGGTACAAGGTGGGTAGTATGAAGGGGGAGGGGGGGGGGGGCAAGAAAAGTATCAAAGCCATGAGAAGACGGCAAGCAGATGCCAAGACAATGAACATAAATACACAGCATCGAAACAGTGGAAGGACAGAATGGAAACAGCCAAAAAATACAGAACATAAACGGAAACAACCAGTAAACAGAAACATACAACGCAAGTACATTGTCACACGATAAACCCAACCAAACCACAATTCCCCCCCCTGCGTGCACGCCATGATCTCCGCCCGTCGTGGCAGACAGACAGCAGTGCACTTACTTTCCTCTACTTCGTAGAGCATGCTTCGGTTGTTCGTACACTTGATGGAAATGATGGCCACGATCTTTGGGCTTGCTTGATTTTGTCTCTCATGCCGACTATATTTTTCGGCTGTTTCGACTATATTTTGCCCTTTTTGATCAGATATAATTTGATTTTTATGTCTCTATTATTATATACTGACAAGCATTCCAAGACGTGTATTCATTGACTCTCCCAGCAGTGCCCTTGGTCCGATACTCACTGCTTCTCCTGGCCAAGTAGAGTAATGTGCCGCCCTTTTGCGCATTCGTCTTCTATATTCTGTTAGCTTTTCTCTCTTTTTCTTCTTCACGTCCGACCCCTGGCCTTGACCACCCTCGACCACCCTTACCACCCTACCACCCTTGACCACGTCCACAATCGACCGCCTCGACTTCCTTGACCATTCCGCTGATCCATTCTTGAGCTCCATAGTTCGTACAAAGTAATTAGAGCTCACAAACAGCTATCCAATCATTGGGGGCCCTGATTCTGAAACGGCGCCCTTGTTAAACGACCCAGAAAGCCTACTCCGTCCTCCGTAAGACATACTAATTGACTCCCTGCTTCCAATTAACAACTAACGACAACACTAGGTCTCACCAGTCACCACATAACGGTGTCTTACTTGTTCCTGGAGAATGGCGGACCGTTGAAATTTTTTCAACTTTTTATGACAACTGTTGATATTCGCAAAGTCCACACTGTTCGGATACTGCTCAAAGACAACACTAGCATCCCTCACGACCAACGGCCAGCAACACTCTCGAGGCGTCCCGATGGCGCCGGCACTACCCATGGTTGGATGTACGCCGTAGCACCATTCTTGTTGCCTGCATCTGGTCCTTTTGAATTCTTTGAATCTTCCATCTCTCTGGTCCTCCTAGCCCCCCTACCCAGATACTCCTTCGCAAATATTTACAAAACTGTCCTCATTTACTTGCTCCCCTTCATTTCAAATAAATCTCCTTCTCTACAACTCACCTGGCCCATATGCCAGTACCTTGTACTAACTTCCCTCTCACCTCACATCCCTCCCGGAGTATTGCTCAAAGGATGGTCATACCCACATGCCGTCCCGACCCCTGCCGCTCGCTCACACCCTGGTTAGACGCCTGTGGAGTGGAAGAGCTTGCAGCGGAGCCAGCAGTCGTAGAAGTCTGGTAGAAGTCGCAGAAGTCGAAGTTTAGAAAATATGTACTCCGTAGGTGTAGGTATCCTGGCTTGGACTGGACACACCAGGAGATAAAAGGTTGTTTATAGCCAACACGCTTTCACTTTGGTCATATCTCTTTCGCTAGAGCTGCTCTATCTACTTTGAATTGCTTAAAGGATATCCAAAAGCTCTAGAGTGATGCCATCGGCGAGAGGGTGTACAGCCAGCCGTCTATCAGCAACACCCATCTACGGCATCTATATCTTCGTAGCTATATCTTTATCTATTATAGCTCATGGCCAGCTGATTCCTGTCAGTCTCGGTTAGCTTTAGCCAGGCCATCCCACTTTGACCTGCATGCATCTCGCTATTGCGTCGACATTCGTCCCCCATCTATCTAGACCTCGCATCGCGACTATATCAAATTGGAACCACTAAAAGGCCCATCGGTTTTCTCCATCCTTTTCTCATGTCCCCATCTTCTTCATCTCCTCTCATGCAGTCTCTCTTCATGCTACATCTTCATCCTGCATCTTCACCTCGTCTCACTTCTGACTCTTCTCCCCCACTCCCTAAACGGCCTCTTCTTACATATCTGATATTCCCTCCCCCCCCCCCCCCCCCCACCTAGTTGCATCATGTACGAAGTAGATCTTCCTTGTGCTCTGCATCTCCCTATATTTCCCATACTCGTACTCCTAGACTCCGAGTCTCTCATACTTGTAGCCTTTTATCGTATCATCTTCTGCACGGCATACTTCTTCTCACTTACTCTCATAGATACTAATATACCTCTCGACAAGCACACACGCTTACCGGCATCCCAGCAAGTCTCTCACCTCCAGGGGGCCGTGCAGCCACCCACACCCTTCTTCCATCCGCCATCCCAATGGGTCTGACAAGACGATCCATGCCTCGTTGTTGTCTTCACTCCCTTACTTGCTGCAGCCCACAGCACATGCTGCATGCAATACTCCATACACACCTTTCCTTCTTTTGGCCTCTTTCTGGCCTGCTTCTGGCCTGCTTCTGACTTACTTTTGCTGGCCCGCTATTTCCACTTTCTGGTGACCACTTACACCGTTCACCCTCTTATATATCACACTGTCCGCCATCTGCCATCCGCGGCCTTTCCTCACCTCTCTTTAAGCCGTTGGCCATATCACGGCAGCTGCGCATACATCTTCAACTGCAGCTGCCTTATTTATTGATCTTTCGATTCTTTATTTGTTTATTGTTTTCAAATTTGCTTCATTCTACTTCATCGTCTTCACCTTCGTCACCTTTCTCTTCTTTGATTTTGATTTATCTTCTCAGCTTCAGTACTTCCACATTTACATCTGCATCTGCATCTACATCTATACACACTCGCTCTACTCGTTCTTTTCGACTTCGGAAACCACCTGCATGGCTTTCCTTGAATAGAGACGGTAACCCGCTCTCTCACTTTGTCTGCCGGATCCATCTTTTCTACCCTACTTGTCTTGCATTGTCCTCTCTCATGTGGCCAGTGCTACATCGACAGTGACGACCCAGTGTCATCATCACCATCACTGGCACGGGCATGCACCACTACAGTTAATTTCACAATGTCTCATTCTACGAGTGCCGGCCTTTCCGGCAACAAGACTCTCATCGTCATCCTAAGCAGTGTTCTCTCCGTCGTTGCTGTCCTTATCATTGCTGCTATAGTGTTTTGTTGCTGCCGCTACCGCCAAAGAGGTCGCGGCAAGGGCAAGGGCCTCTTCCCGAGAGGCATCTCGCCTATTGACGATGACGAGATTGAAACCTGGAAAGGACACAACCCACCTGGAATGGACGAGAAAGAGAAGAGTGTTTTTGCCAATGACGCTGCTATCGACAATGACAACGACAATAACAAAAACAATAACAATGACAACGACAACAGCAATAGCAGCAGCAACAGCAACAGCAACAGAAATAGAAACTGTCCACCTCTGCTACCAGTCGGCATTATCGGAGCTTCCGTCCACCGGCCAGATGGCCCGCCGCCTGTGCAACCACCGACTTTAAGAGCTCGTGGTGTCAGCCTCGACAGCGCCAGAGGCCGGCAGTCTGTTTCATCATCCGGCTCTCCGTCAAGACCAAATGTCTCTAGAAGAATGCCCTCCAATGTCATCATATACAAGGATCTGTCCAACACAGCTTCATACACCCCAGCACTCCGTCGCCCATACAGCTCCGGAAATGGCTCCTCACCAATGGCGGCCACCCCAGCCGGTGTCGCTGCTATTGAATATATCCAGCAACAGCAGCAAAATATGCCCACACACCGCCGGTCGGAGGAGTTTGCACCACGTTTGGCTCGCTCTTTATCCTTTGGCTACCCATCTAGCCGCGGAATGGTCGGCCGCTTTAGCTCCGATCAGGACCGTGACTTTTTGTTCCAAACGCCAACCCTCTCTCTCACACCCACGGCTCTACAGCATGCCCGTGCTCCCAACTCGCGCGCCGGCCTGACTGACGAGGCCATTCCAGGCGACCCATCCTTCTTGCCTACTCCCAAGCGCCAGTCGTCTCGCCTTATGAAGATGCCTCCGCCCGTGGCAACACCGGCGGCAACAGGCATGTCGCCTAGCATGATGCCTTATACGTCACGCCGGAAATCAAACAGCCTTTCGGGTAACGGATCGCATCCCAGCCTGGCATCATCGCCCTCGGCCACCAGCAACGGTGCTGCATACTGGCAGGCTTGCACCCGCAGTCATCGCAGCTCTAGCACTGTTAGCGGCCGTAGCTATGCCGGGTCCGACGCTGGCCTCACCCGGCAAGTGGGCATGTCCCACCAGCGCCGCCCATCACAGGCCCCCATGCAATTCTTTGGCCACTCACGGCCACTCACACCACCTAAGCCGTCACCAGTGTCGGCAGTCGGGTCTCATGGGTCTCATGGGTCTCACATATCGCTTGCATCCTCTGCATCGCTGCATAAGAACCTACCCGCTCCTCCACCACCCGTATCCTCGCGTGGTTTCGGCAGTGCCAGCCACAGCCGCCAGGCCAGCCAGGGCCGGGTGAGCAGCGACTACAACTTGACGAGCAACCGCAGCAACCGCAGCATCTCCCGTGACTACCTGAACCTCGAGCAGCACCCACGGACTGTCACCATCTCACCCATCTCGTCGACCGCGTCGACGTCTGGTGGTGTCATGTCGGTGTCGACCACGGATGACAGCGACGGCCCGCTGCTTGGAGGACTGACGCCGCCGCGCCCGCCTGTGCAAGACACATCGCGGGTCGTGCATGCACGTCGCATGAGCAGCCTGGAGCATGCACAGAGCATTGGCCGGGCCATTGGCTAAGCGTTTTATATTTTTATTTTGTGTCATGTTGACAGTCTTCTTATTATTATTTTTTTTTCTTTTTTTCTTTTATAGTCTCCAGACTTTTTTACCCTCTTCTTCTTCTCACCTATTCTTTCAACTTTTGGCCTTGAATCTACAATTTTCTTTCTCCCTTTTTACCCTTTATCTATTGCAAAGGCTTTGGATATACATGGATGGCCACCAGTCTGGACCGGCCCAGGACTTGTCATTTGGACATACTCAGGAGGATATACCCTACGAGATCTATCAGAATCTCCTTCCCTTACCTCTTGTCAATTTCTTTCTCTTTTTTTCTTTATCTCTAGGCCTCTACGAGGCATGTATATACAGGGTCATCACCCTTCTCAACAGAGCAGCGCAATAGCTGGCTTAGGGACCAGATCCCTTTGAATGAAACATTCAGCAATATAGCAAATCATCTTATAAGTAATCTTCTTGACTGAATCCTTGCCTGAATAGAGCACCCATGTAGCATCATTTCACTACTACGCTCAGCCAGAGGATCCAAGTCCAGAAACACACGCAATCTAGCCCGGAAACGTCTGTTGATAAGTACCATGGTCCTCAATTTAATAGTCATAGTCTGATTTATACTTGTAGTTTATGGTCATGTTCATATCTAGATATTGCCCGAGCCTCTTTATGCTACATCTTGTTGTCCGCCTTGAACTTGTCCCAGCTCTCGTTCAGCGTTGCAAAGACACTACCGGCAATCATCCGCACCTCAGTCGACGCATCTGGTGCGATCTTGTCGGGATGCGTCTTTGCAATCGCCTTCATGTAGTTGATCTTGACCTTGTTCGGCATCACCAGCTCGTGCAGGCCAATTGTCTTCCACCCGCTGCCCTCCCACAGCACCTTATCCATACTACCCAGGAGTGCACGGATGTTGTCCCGCTTGCCGTCGCGCCATGCTGCTATCCGTGCATCTACGGCGTCCACAAGCTCCATCTTCTCCGAATCCTCGCGTGCTGCCGCTGCGTTTGCCTCGCGCAGTCGCTTGACGGCCTCAAAGTCACGGCCACTAGAAGAAACAGGAGTTGCTGTGCCTGACAGTGCCGACGCAGCACTCGGCCGGGAGACTGCCGCCGGCTTGGGTGGTGGTCTTGCTGCGGCAGGCTTCGGCTTGAGAGCGGTCTGGCAGCGTTGCCTACCCGCAATAGCTGTCGCGCCACCAATACCACTTTCCACACACTGCTGCCATACCAGTCCTGCATCGGACCACTTTTCCATCTGCTCCAGTGCCTCTGCCTTGCGTGTCAGGGCCTTGCCGTACATGTCCTTCAGGTCCCGCTTCGTGCCTGTGCCGTCCTCGAGGTCGACCGACTCGCCCTCACCACGGCCAGGGCCGATAATCGCGAGTGCCGAGTCCGCATCCGCCACTGCCAGTCGTGGCTCACCTGTCTTTAGTGCCGTCAGAGCACGGTTACAGTACAGGACCGCCAGCAGGGGGTGGTTGTTGGGGATATCGGTAAGAGACGCTGCATAGGAGGCATGTGCTGATGCGTAGTCACCACGCTTGAAATGGGCGGCACCATTGGCGCGGTGCTTTGCAGATGCCTTGAGGGCAAAAGAGTTGACCGGCGGGACCTTTCGTGCAACAGTTGCAGGCCGAGGCGTAGGCATGGCTGACGGTGGTGCGCGGCGCGACGAGGATGCCGGGGTACCAGTTGCACTCCGTGTGGGTGGCGATGCTCGCTGAGCTGGCCGCTGTGGGAGAGCAGTCGAGTTGGACAGGAGGTCGCCCTCCGGTGGTGTGTCAAAGGCGGGTTTGGATGCAGGAGGCGGTGTTGATGTAGCTGAGCTACTGGGAGTCTGCGCTTTCCGCCGGCGTGCAGGGCTGACATATGCTTGTGCACTCTCCTCCTCCATTGCCTGCTTGGTGAGTCGGGATCGAGGATCAGAGGCATTCTGCCACCGGGGTACTGGTGACTGTGTCCGAGATGGCGGTTGACTGTTGTTACGAAACCGCTCGGCCGGACTGAGTACAGGTGCTGCCTGTGCGCGAGAGCTACCGCCACCCTGTCTGCGTTCTGGGCGTCCGCCTGACTCCAGCATCATGGCCTCGTCTGTTGCCGACGGTGAACCCCGTCTTGCACTAGCTGCGGGCTCTTGGGCCGAACGCATCCATTTAGGCTGGCTGGGGTCGCTGCCATCCTCCTGCTGGAATTCCTGCACGGCCTTTTGTAGCTGCTTCTGGCCCGTCTTCCACAACGAATTGGCCGTCTTAAACAAACTGGTGCCCATGGCTGCAGCAGTTTTGGCAAAGTCTTCACCACTAGTATGGCCGCCACCAGACGCGGCTGGCGAACGGCTGTCGTTGTGGCTTGTTCGAGAGGCTTGTGCCTCGTCTGGCAGTCCTCCTCTGCCGCCCTTTTGCTTCTCCTTGGCCTTTTTGTGAGCATCGTCCAGCAAGAAATTGACGGCTACTGCCACGTTAGTGCCGCCGCTGTGTGCCAGACCGCGCCGTGCATCCTCAGCACTAAACCCATAATCGATCAACTCTGCCACCGCACGGTCAAACTGGGGGTTTCCAGATGGACCACCACCTTGAGCGTCTGATTCGGAGTCTGAGTCTGAATCGGGGCCATCAATTGGCTTGCCAGGCTCGGGCTGCTGCTGTCTTCTCTGCTGTCTTTGCCGTGCCTCCTGCTGCTGCCGTTGTTGTTCGCGCTTCCGACGCTCCTCCTGCTCCTGTGCTTCCTTTTGCCGCCGTACTTCTTCGACAGGCTTTGCAAGGTCGCCAAGAAAGTCGTCACCGTCATCGAACGAGGTTGTCGCAGCCGGTCCTGCCGCAGGTGCCGCTTTTGCTTGGAATTGGTTCAGGCCGAATGGGTCGTCGTCGTCATCATTGGCCAGAGGTGAGACAGCAGGCTTTGCTGGAGCTGTTGGAGCTGCTCCCCAAGCACTGGGATTGCTCAGATCCAGCGGTGCGTTTGCAGGCGTCGATTTGCCCGAGGTCGGTGGCGGGAAATGGCTCGACTTGTCGACCTTGGTGTCGGCATTGAATGCGGCAAAAAGGTCATCGTCACCGCCACTACGGCCGGCGCCTAGAGGAGAGGGTCCTCGGGAGATTGGTGCTACAGCTCCCGGTGGTGCCAGCGAGGGCGAGCTTGTCCGTGAGATACCAGCTGAGGACAGTCCGCCGAGCGCATCAAAGAACTGGCCGTTGCCGTAGTTTGCCTGGTTCAGCTTGCGCTGCTCCTCTTCCTTGCGATGCTTCTCGGCATTGAGGCGTTCCTGCTGCTCGCGTAGACTGAGGTTGGCCGTCTTGGTACTGCTATTGCCAAAGTTGACCAGGCCACTGAAGCTGTCCTGTGCCTTGTTGGCAGTGTTGAGTGTGCTAGCGGTGTTCCGTGCAGCCGCGCCAGATCCTTGATTCGAGAGGGACAAAGGCGTGTTGCGTCCTGGCCCCCCCGAGAGAGCTGTAGTCTGTGTCGGCGGTGTTGGGCGCAGCGCTGGCTGTGGCGAGTACGAGGAGTAGGAACCAAAGGCGGCAGACTGGGCGGCGAGGGTCGGCTTGGAGTTGGACGGCTTGCTGCTGGAGGACCAGTCCAGGCCCGAGAGATCGTCCATGTTAAGTTAGAGAGCGTCTATGGGTGTGCTCATGGGTTTAAATGCGGTTGTAGAATCAGTCTGTTGGTAATATGTACTTATAGAGGCGTTGTTGGAATGTTTAGTTGAAGGAGGGACAACAGGCGATCAGGAGGCGTGATAGCTGTTTAGGGCGGGCTTAATCATCACGTGTGATTATGTAAGTTGCAGTAAACTCACCGACAACGGCGCAACGCAGTCGTTTGTATTCATGAATATGTCGCTAATACGACCGCTGTAGGCAGCGAGCATATATGTTGTTCTTCAGTTCTATAATCTTCCGTCAATTGGCTTTTCTTTGCTCGTAAGAGTACGGCAGAGGCCGACAATATACCGGCAAGCCGCCTAGTAGCTCTAGCGGGGCCGGTGATAGCAGTGTGTTTAGTACTCATCAGGTAGATTACAGCTGCATAATATAAAACCACTATAGTACTCGCCTAAAAAAGCTCGCTATACCATCATCGCTTCTCCGTCGTTCGCCGTGACTCCAAGACACAACATACCACACACCACAACACACAATGCCACCACGACTCCGGCTACGGCATATACCGCTAGGCACTAGGCAGGCACTGCTTTCATCACGGACGCGATTCCCGTCCCGGCCACCGGCGTGCCTCTTCTGCTCGCTACGGCCGACAGTCCCCGACCGGCAGCCAAAGACCTTGCAGCCACGACGAGCCTCAACCGCCGCAACCTCATTACAGCCTTCCATCAGCCGCACATCACCTCCACCAGCTCCGTCTTTCTCCTCCCAACAAACCCCCTCCTCCCCCTCCACCTCCACTTCCTCCGCCTCCGACCTTGCCAACATGCTTCGCGCCCTGCAACAACATGCCGGCATCGTAGACCCTCGCTTCCAGCTCGCAGTGCAAAGCTTGCAGTACCCAGATGGCCAGGGCCCAGTTCGGGTAGCCGTCTGGGGTTTAGGAGAGGGTGCCGGCCGGTCAGCAAAGGAGCTGCTGCGCCTGGTATTGGCCGACCCTCTGCAGGACGAGCAGCCGTGGGAGCAGCAGTTGGCGAATCACGACTCCAAGACACCGTTGGTTGTGCGGGTGGTCGACAACCTTTCTGGGCGCACTTACCGGTCATCATCCGCTATCCGGACACCACAGGTCCAGTTCAGCACCCCAGCCGGCGCCAACACCAATGAGAGCCAGGACCTACCTTTGATTGAGGTTTCCTCGCCTGTCCTCAAGGGAAGCCAACTAGAGTTCTTAGTGCTGGAGACGCCGGCAGAGACAGGACACGAGAACCTTTTAGTGGCAGCGCTTGAGGGCGAGAGCCCAACACCTGTGCACCAGGCGCTGGTGGTCGCGGATGGCATCATGGGCGCGGCTACTATCGGCAATGTTGCGCACGGCGATGCAGTCAAGGGTGCAATCAACATTTCGCTGCCTGAAGCTCCTGCAGCCAAGACTGGGCTACCTTTCTTCACGTTTGATCCTCCAACATCCCGCGAGGCGATCGCTCTGTTCCGCGCAAGCGTGGCCAATGCCAAGGCATACGAGACGCTGTGGCTGCGCGGTGGTGTGTCTGATGTCACGCACTGGCTGCGTGACAGCGCCGTGAAGTCAGATGGTGTCAAGCCTGCCGTTCGTTCTCTTGTCAAAACTGTGCTTGAAAAGGCTCGGCTCGAAATTGCAGGCCAGACAGTGCAGACAACGGCCACAGTAACCGCAGGCAAGGCCGAGCTCAGTACGTTAGAAAAGGGCCTTGCATCATGGTCGGAGAATGCTCATGCCGAACTGCAGTCTGAGCTGGACCTTGCCTTTTCAGGCCGCCGGTGGCGCAAGCTCGGGTGGTGGAAGCTGTTCTGGCGCGCCGACGACGTCTCAATGCTGTCGGCAAATCTGGTTACACAGCAATTCCTGCCACAGGCTGAGCAGGATGTTGTCTACCTGGCGGGCCGCATCGCCGAGGCAGGGCAGAGGACAGTTGGCAGAACCGTCACTTACTCTGCTCCGGTGATTGCCGACGATGCGAATAAGGCGGCCGTGCCTGACTCAGTCCCGGTGTCAGCATCAACGTCCCCCCCAACTGCATGGCCAACACACATATCATTCACCCGTCGCTACTTGATCAACGAGACCGTGCCGGCGCTGCAGGCGCTTGCCGACAAGCTCGTGGTGCAGACGGTTGGCTCGTCGGGTATGACGGCGGCCATTGCCACGCTGACATTCCTGAGCGGTGGTGGTGCCGGTGTTCTGGCGGGCGAGGGACTATGGGTGGGCACTGGTGTTTTCGGTGCGGGCAGTCTGTACGAGGCGGGCGCAGTGCTGGGCCTTGGTCTCGTATGGAGCCTGCGACGGCTGCAGACCCAGTGGGAGACAGCCCGTGAGTTTTGGGAGGGCGAGGTTCGCGAGGAGGGGCGCAAGGTAGTGCGTGCCGTGGAGGCGAGTGTTGCCACGGCCCTTGACGGTGCGCGCACGGCACAGCGGGAGCTGTCCCCCGAGGAAGCAGTGCGGCGGAGGCTGAACGAAGCGCGTGCACTTGTCGAGCAGGCCGAGGAGCAGCTGGCTCGGCTAAAGTAGCAAGTGCAAGTATTTTTCATCTAGCGGACGATGCCTGATTTGTACATTATTACATTGTATTATTCTACGCAGCATGGACATTTCCTTTGTACGCTCTTCATAGCCAAGTGTAAGAGTATTTATTTTAGCCTTTCCGTTCCGGTATCATAACGCCAAAAATGCAAAGTGCAGAATGCAAAAAGAGAAAACCGTGACCTCGTTCTGTATGTAAATCCCCCGTCTACTGTCCCCGGCCACGACCGCCGGCCCGTGCACGGCTGACAGTTGCACGGCCACGAGCCAGGCCAACACCCCGGCCGCGCGCATTGCGACTGCGGAACATGGGTGCGTTGCGCAGCATGTCGGGGACGATAAAGAAGCGCACGTGGGAACCGCGAATGTAGACTTGTTCGAGGTGCGAGACGCGGCCGTCGCGGGCAGTGACGGTGATGTCCTTGAGCTGGACATTCATGTTGTCCTCAGCTATCATTTGTTAGTATCGGCTGCACTAGCATGCTCGTTGGGGTAGGGTAGGTATGGACTCACCCTCTAGCAACCGACCACGGTAGGTCTGGCCGGAGGTGATCTCGAGGGTGACGATGTGGCCCTGTGCCTCGTTGAGGAGCTTGATGGGGATGCCGATTGTGGACGTCATTGTAAGGGATTGGCTCGTAGGGGAGGATGTATGTGTGAGAGAAGAGTGGTCGCGAGGTCCGAGTAGCGTTGATTGGCAGGAGAGAGGCACTGAGAGACACTGGGAGACGGAGGCGGCGCGGGACGGGAAGCAATTGCACGGCGTTTGGCTGTTGGAGCTGTCGCGTAAATTTTAGTGGCAGGCCTGGGACAGCTACTGGGAAGGCTGCGGGTACTAGTTTATCCGGCCGGGCAGCCTTGCATGCAACTGATTACCTGGTTACTCTGTTTTGGTGTATCTTTTTCGTGTATTTTTTCTATTTGAACTTGGTATTTTTGCTTGATTCCTGATTTTCCCTGTCTACTTGATAAAGTGTAGTTGGTGAACCTTTTATTGCTGGTGTTGTGGCTATTTTTTTTTTTTTTTGAAATAAATAATACATAACACAGCTGAAATTAGTTATCAACTAAACATGACGATCAGGTTGCACCAACAGCAGATCCCTAAACACCACAACTTTGTTCGTTTGAACATCAAGATACTTACAGATTGCCGCCAGTACTCTGAAGTTAAGCTTCAATCCTTTACGACCGACTATATCATCAATTTGACCAAGTATAAATCTACGTATACTCGAGATGTCAAGATGTCACCCACATACACGTGACGGGTGGAGTTCCCTAATGCAGCAGGTCCGTCTCCAGCTCGCATTGCCCCTCGCATATAATACGGCGCAGATACGACCAGCCACTGACGGCAGAGATTGGACAATAGAAATAGAAATATTTTTAAATTGAAAAAAAAAATACGAGACACAAATACAATAAAATGACAGTCCCGTACTGGCAAGCAAATATACCAGAGGACCAGCGGGTGGCCGAGTGCCCGGCCTTTCTGCGCTCGCTGTCGGCCAAGGACGAGCGCATCATCTCGACGCCACAGGCCGACTACAAGGTCATGTCGTGGCCCGAGGTGCAATCCATTGTGTCCAACAACCAGCTGGACCGGTTCCAGCGCGACCCACTGGCCCTGCGGCGGTACTTGGAGTATGCGTGGGGGCTCAAGGCGCAGTACGGCAGTGCAGTCAACTATGTGTTGCAGGAGCGCCTGCGGTGGGATGCGGCGGAGCTGAGCACGACGGCGACAACAGAGGAGACCGTGTCAGCACTGACTGCAGCCATGGACAAGCCGTACCTGTCATCAAAACCGTCGTCTGACCTGCGCATCCTCTGCAACGACTGGCCGTATGGCCTCGACGAGCGAATCGTGCACCTCGTGGTGTGGACCAAGTTTGGGCTGGCCGACGACCCCGAGACGGGCGACCTGACAGACGGCGCAAGAGCATCGATCGAAGCATATGTGCACGCAGTATTTGGGGAGCTGGGAAAGGACAATGTAGGTTATGCTTCTGCCCCTGCGCTGCATTTGTGTTCTCCATATTCTGACCCCCCTTCTAGTATATCTGGTTCAAGAACTGGAAGTCGCTCAAGTCGGTGCTGCTGGTTGAGCACTTTCATGTGATGCTGTTTGACCCGCCGAGCGAGTTTGTTGCTAAGATAACGGGCGGTGATATCCCGCTAAGTAAACGATTGCCATAATACAGGGTAGACGGACTTGTAGATAATTAAGTAGATCATGTAGAGATAGACCCGGGTAGATATACAAAATCATGGACTCCAACTAAGCCAGAGCCGCGCCCATGCGGACCTCGACAATCGGTGCGTCGGCAAAGGGCACGGCAATCGGCTTCTCAAGGGCGACGTGGACATTCCAGGCGGGCGGCGAGTTTGTCTTTGACGATGCCTGTCCCCATTCCAGGATGATGCGGCCGAGGTGTGTTGCCAGTGCCTCGAGCGTCTCGAATGACGACTCCTCTAGTGCGCGCACGACAAGTGCCTCGAGTGGCGCATACTCGTCAACTAGGTCGCCCGGTGCGCCGTAGCCGTCGAGCGACACGTCGGCTAGGACAGCCTGCTTTGCAGTGCGCTCATGCGGGTGAACGCCGACGAGGACAGGCACGCGAAGACGGTGCAGCTTGAGAGTCGTGGCCCACGGCTTCGTCCCGGCTGAAGTAGCACTTGCTCCAAAGACAGCTGTTGCTGTCAAGGACACGCCGTCACCGACAAGAGATGCCTTTGGCAGCAGGACAGTCACCGTAAGACGGCTTGTAGTGGCAGCATCAAGGACGGCCTTTCCGGCGGACGGTGTAGCAGCCTCACCCGAAACGGTGCTGCCCGTCAGGTCCGCCCAGAGTGTGTCGACGACATCACCCAGGGTTCTTGTCTGGCCCTCCTCGGCGACCTGCCACTTGTTGACGCTCTTCAGCATGGCTTTGCTTAGTGTGCCGTAGTGCACTGTATCTTGGGCTACGCTGTCAGACACAGCCGCCTCGGGAAAGGGCGATGCGAGTGCGACCTCGGTGGACATGAGGCAGGGCTGTGGACGGCCATTGCGGCCCCAGGCGTCCTGAGCGGCGCCGGCGCCCAGAGTGGCCTGTAGGTTACGCACACGGATGGTGGCCCGGGGCTCGCCGGCGGCAGCAAGAACAGTCCAAGACATGGTAGGGTATATCGGATTATATTGTATTGAATGCTTTATTAAGCAAGCCGCTACTATATCGTCTTGGGTCGTATGCAGTCGAGCAGATGTACGCCGGTGAGGGAAGCTTATTTCAGAGTGATTTTTCAGAGCAGCGATGGCCCCACCCGCTACAGTTGGAGCTACTGTAGCTTGACTGGCACCTGGCTAGCATGGTAAATGAGATTATAAATGATATCTGTGATGCTCTCTGATGTAGAGGATTCACTGCCACAGTGGCGTGCATTCAAAACAGAGAACTTAGAAATACAATGAGTAGATGACGTTGTTGTGCCGTGACGAGGAATGACTCAGCAAGTCAAGCACACACTGTGCATCTGGTCTACGCTCGGGTCTAACGGGTCTAACGGGTCTAACGGGTCTGTCAGTAATAACACGTGACTCGGCACAGAACAAAGCACCGACTTTCGCGCGTTGCTTCTACGAGTAGCGTGGCCCGGCTGCGTGGAGATATGCCAGAGTTTACCCGATAATCCGCGCCGGGGCTGTGTTGTGGATGCTCCCACTATTTAGACCATACACTATGCAGCTGTCCTTACATCGGATACCAGCGACCCGCCCGGTTTAATGTATTAGCCGTATACTCCTGATATACTCCGTAGATTTACCGGAGATATTCCGCAATGACGTTGGTCTATACAGCTTTCCTAGCTCGGCTTGATGATGCATATACAGATCCGGATACTATAAAAGCAAATATGGACGCTTTCCTGGGACCTTCAGACGGTTTTGCACCTGCAATATCCCAAGACTCAAGAACACTTTAAAGATTATTACCATGGCCAACACCGATATAAAAGCTGTATTGGCGACGTTGACGCTGGAGGAAAAGGTTGGTAGACCCAGCAGGCATGCAGTCATGATTTTTGATCAATGATCAACGAATAGAGCATCTATAGCAAAAATAGTGGCATAGCAGCAACTAACATGATTACTCACAGGTTTCGCTACTCGCAGGAGTCAACTTCTGGGAGACAGTTGCGATCCCCTCCAAGGGAATTCCGCCTCTGAAGGTACGTGCTCCGTATGTATCCAGCTTGGACGTATAGAGTAACTAACATTGTTTTGCTGCAGGTGTCGGACGGACCGAACGGCGCCAGAGGAGGCACATTTTCGGGCGGCGTCACGTCAGCATGCTTCCCCGCAGCCTGCAGCGTGGCGTCGACGTTTGACGTGGACATTGCGCGCCGCATTGGCGTGGCCCTGGGTGAGGAGACGTACACAAAGGGAGCACGTGTGTTGTTGGCGCCAACTGTGTGCATACACCGCCACCCGCTGGGCGGCCGCAACTTTGAGAGCTTCTCAGAGGACCCGTTCCTGGCTGGCAAGCTGGCGGCTCGTGTGGTGGACGGCGTGCAGTCGACGGGTGTGTCCGCCACGATCAAGCACTTTGTGGCCAACGAGCAGGAGACGCAGCGTCTGACGGTCGACACCGAAGTGAGTGCCCGGGCACTGCGCGAGATCTACCTGAAGCCGTTTGAGATCGCCATCAAGGAGGCCAAGCCGGGCGCTGTTATGACAGCCTACAACCTGATCAACGGCACTCACGCAGACTCCAACTCGCTGTTGCGCGACGTCCTTCGCGGAGAATGGGGCTGGGACGGGCTGGTGATGAGCGACTGGGGTGGCGTTAACTCAACCGTCGACGCCCTCAACGCTGGACTTGATTTGGAGATGCCGGGACCTACGCAGTGGCGCAAGGTTGAGGCCGTTGTGGCCGCTGTCCAGGCCGGCAAGCTGTCCGAGACAACAATCGACGAGCGCGCCCTGCGCGTGCTGCACTTCTTGCAACGGCAGCGCTGCTTCGAGGACGCGACAATCCCGGAGGAGAAGGCCGTCAACAAGCCGGAGCACCAGGCGCTGATCCGCGAAGCCGGAAGCAAGGGAATTGTCCTTCTCAAGAATGAGGGCGCCGTCCTGCCGCTGTCCAAGGAAAAGCTCAAGGGCAAGAAGGTGGCTCTGCTGGGCTACGCCAAGCACTGTCTGGCACACGGTGGTGGCAGCGCCGCCGTCAACGCCCACTACAAGATCACACCCTTTGAAGCTCTGCAGACCGCGCTCGGCGATGACGTTGAGCTGACCTACGCCAAGGGCGCCCCGACCTTCCGTCAGCTGCCGCTGCTGTGGGAAAACGTCGTCGGTCAGGACGGATCGACCGGCTTCACATACAAGATCTACACTCCCGGCAATGCTGAACCGGTCAAGACGATTAACGGTTACAAGTCGGAAGTGTCGCCGTTGCAGTCGGCCTACAACGGCACCAACGAGGCTGAGCTCACGGGTACCTTTACGCCCACCGAGACTGCCACATACTACTTTGCGCTGTCGGGTCTGGGCCCGTCGCGGCTGCTGGTGGACGGCAAGGTCGCCTACGAACAGACGGGTAACTGCAAGGACTTTATGGGCTTCTTGCTCGGTGGTGTGGCCGTGCCGTTGGTCAAGCTTCCTTTGCAGGCCGGCACACCGTACAAGCTGGAGGTGCGGTCCGGCCCGCCAAAGGCAGACAAGAGCGGGGATATTATCCCTCTGTTCCTAGAAGTACCAGGCGTGCGGCTGGGCACCATGTCGGCCACAGAGCACGACAAGGACATTCTGCCCGAGGCCGTGGAGCTGGCCAAGGCTGCTGATGTCGCCATTGTCTTCACCGGCCACGAACCCGACTGGGAGACCGAAGGCCAGGACCAGTTCAGCTTCAACCTGCCCAAGGACGGCAGCCAGGATCGCCTGGTTGCCGCCGTCGCCGCTGCCAACCCGAGCACAATCGTGGTCAACTCAACAGGTGTCGCCGTGGCTATGCCGTGGCTCGGGGACATCCAGGCCCTTGTGCAGTCCTGGTTCCCAGGCCAGGAGGCCGGCAACGCCATTGCTGACGTCCTGACAGGCGCCCGCAATCCCGAGGGCCACCTGACTTGCACCTTCCCCAAGCGTCTCGAGGACAGCCCGGCTTACGGCAACTTCCCCGGCACCTATGTGAACGGAAAGCTCAAGGTCACCTACGCCGAGGGCGTCTTCATCGGCTACCGCCACTACGACCGCTTGCCCGCTGACAAGGTCAACTTTCCTTTTGGTTTCGGCCTGTCATACACGACCTTTTCCTTCTCGGACCTGGCCGTCAGCGCAACCTCGGCCGACGAGTACAGCGTGCAGGTCTTAGTATCAAACACGGGCGCCGTCCAGGGTGCCACGGCCGTGCAGATCTACGTGGGCAATGCCGCACCCACGTCTGAGAACCTCATCAAGGCGCTGGCCAGCTTCAAGAAGGTGACGCTGCAGCCGGGCGAGAGTGCAACCGTGACGCTGCCGGTGAAGCTGCAGGACATTGCCTCATGGGACGAGAAGGGTCACCAGTGGGTTGTCGAGGCTGGTGAATACACCTTTAGCGTGGGTAAGAATGCCCAGGACCTGGTGCTGTCAACTGGCGTCTCTATTGCAGCAAAGACATACGCGCCATAAGAGACTGTCACTATAGCGAGTGATACATAGATAAATAACTTGAGGTAGCCTTTTTTTGTATCGACCATGGCATGGAACGATGCAATAGCAAATGAAATAAAATACTTTTTAACAATTTGAACGCTTTGAACACGTTGAGCACCTTGAACACTAAAACGCCATACGCCAGCAAGACAGCAACAAGGTTACTGGAGCCAGACTGTTGTCGCCAACCACTTCAGCATATCATCTGGAAGCACAATGTCACCCTCACGCAGACCGACTGGTTGCCGGAGAAAGAGCCTGGCAAACTCGAGTTGTAACGGTCCTCTGGTAGCGTTGAACGACTGCGGGTTTAGCCGTTGGGCCTGGCTTGCGTTGTCAAAGGGAATGCCTGGCACAGCCCAGACGACATTTATTGTCTGAACACAAACGGGCTCCTGAACAGCAACTGGGCCAGATATTGCCGAGTGACGTGTAGCTGTGGCCCCCGGCCTGGCGAAACTGCGAGATATACTTTGTTCCTGCCACTGCTCTATCAAAATGCGCTTTTGAGAATCATCGTTCGGAAATGCCTTCGTTAGGATCACGATCTTGACGTCGTGGCTTGAGCGTGAAAACCAAAATCGCAGTTTCATGCGTAGTGACTCTAAAGACTGGGAAAACCCAGCCTCAAAGACAATTGTTGGCCAAGAGCCACGGCTGTATCTAGGTGCAGCCGCTCGTGAGGTTTATTTGGGATGGTGATGATGAGGAGCTTTTGTTCTGCGAGGTATAAGAGACGGGTCTTACGGCCGCAGTCTTTGAGGGCCTTGTCGATGGATGGGAATACACTGGTGCCACATTGTGCACGGTGACTGAATCGACATGGACATTGGTAGATGCCGCTTCTACGTAAGATAGCAGCTCTGGCACAGTTGTAAACTGGAGGTCGGCCGGGGGAAGCTGGTCAGTCCCTGGGAGGCTCATACTCGTCGGCGCAATCGTCACGATCGTTGGCATCGACCCACTAGATATCACGGGTGTCGGTGTGATAGACCCTTCATTGCTAAAGAAACCCGCAACATCTTGTTGTCTTCCGTCGAAAGATGCTACAGGAGAAGATAGTTGTGATGAAGTACCCCCAGTTGCGAAAGAGAAGCTTACTTAAGATAAACTGGTTGGGAACTCGTTAGGAAGGAGCACCTTAGTCACCATGAACAAGCTTGTGTCTTTGTATTTGTATTCCTTTGTCATCTGTTAGATGGTAAGCTAGGCAACTATGCCTGAGAGAAAGGTAGATGGCAAAAAGACACCCCCCCTGCGGTGAGGTAGAGACTATTATGTTTATCTTCTTCCTTTCGATCGAGCCTTTCAACTTGAAATCCCCTACTCACCATACATCATGACGAGCTCTGCACCGTTGCAACGACAAGAGCTGACGCCTCCCACAAGCGTTTCGGTGATGAATCAAACAAGTCATAAGCTCGACCACACCACAGATGACACGCCTACGACGACTTTTTCGACAGTCACGAAGCTTTTTAAATTTCTGGATGATCAACAGCAGACTTTGCTATTATTCTGAGTATGTAATATACGGTGTGATATATGCGAGATACGTTGTAGGATGAAGATACACGAACAGCACACTAACAAAGACTACTTTTATAGGCGTTGATTCTGACGCGTTCTCTAAGATTGAGAATGGCAGACAGCGCCGTGGACGCAAGTTCCGGTTTCATTATCGTCCTGAGCAGCGCCGGTTGCTCGTCACGGTTCCCAAGTTGGAGCACCAAGTAGCAGCATCGATGATGAACGTGACTCTCATCGGATATCTCAACAACATGGGAATTTCTCTGAAAGAGTTTGTACTCTCGGGGGCGACTACGTTCGGCGATGGCGGCAGCGGTAACGGATGTGGTGAGCCGGACACATCTTTCATGCCCAGAGAACGTCTTTGTGATCCTGGGTGGCCAACGCTTGTCATTAAGGCTGGCCTAAGCCAGTTTCCAGATTTTATAAACTTGATGCGTGCTACAAACTATGAAGGAATTTTACGACATGTATCTGCTTACTGAAGTATGAATATCTGTACTCATCTGAGGGCCGGGCAGAGAGCACAGTCAATACCAAACCGGTGGTAAGTATGCCACATGTTTGAAGCGATCAGTATACAAGTACTATTAGATTCAACTAAATATGGCTACTTCTACACCGTCTTCTTGGCTCGAATCATCACTGACCCGGGGTTGACAATACTACCCGGTGGCTGGCTAATTTTGGTGATGACCGCACCGACGTGACAGTCTTCGACGACAATGTTGATCTCCATCTTCATGGCTTCGAGAATAGCAACTGTTTGTCCCTTCGCCAGGACATCACCTGGCTTGACGAGAACCTTCCACACACTCGCATCCATTGGCGATTCAATTCTGACAGCTGCAGCATCGTCTTCGCCATCTTCGTCGCCATCGCTCCCGATAGCTGCAGCGGCACTGCCACCACTCGCCAGGGCCTTTGCTTGTTTCTCTGTCGTCCACTCGTCAAAGAGCTTCTGTTCCCGCCCAGAAACAGCCGCTGCAGCTGCAGCCTGTGTGCGCCGCCATTCTTGGTATGCCGGGTCGCGGGCAGCTGCATCGAATGTGGCAATGTAAGCACCGAGATCAAGCGTTTCGCCAGCGGCAGCACTGATATTGAAGTGGTACCGCCCAGACTCATAGTCTCGCCAGATTCGATCAAACTCGGGCTCGGCCACCTCATAAAACTCAACCACGTCAAGTGGCGTGAAGAGCCATGGCCGGTCTGGTGTGAAGCCCGGACGACTACCCGACGCATCCCACCCGCCCAGTGTGCGGCCCATCATCTGATAGCCTCCTGGTGCATCGACAGGGTAGACGGCTAGAAGTGAGCCACCCAGTCCAACTGTACCTCCTGGCGTGTAAACACGACTAGGGCTATACTTTTGGCCCACCAGCACACGCCATGGGTCAAGAGGGAACAAGATGGGCGTGCCGACATAAAAGCCCACAGCTACCACGATCCATGGGGTTTTGAGCAGCGCATCGAATACAGACCCTCGACTCTTGAGAGCATTGTTTTCTGCAAGATAGGCTACATTGTCGGGGAGATATGCTGCAGTTGGCCGGATGCTGTCCATGTAGCGCTGTGCCGACGCCGATAGGGATTTGTGATCCAGGCACACCGGCAAACGGATGCGGCGAGTCGGCATCCTCATCTGTGCCTGGATACTGAGCTCACTGCCTGCAGCACTCTGAATGGAGGCATCAAAAGCGATGAGCTTTGCTAGAAGATCGGCACGATCTGTCAACAGCGCATTGAAGCGCACCGTGAGGGATCCAAAGTTGGGCTCACCGCGAACGCCCTGCAGTTTCCCAGAAGACACGGCATCCGACAACTGTTGTGCCAGACGGTGCACACAGGCGGTTCCCCGGAGGTCCGCTGTTTGCTCGCCATACTCGACCATGATGCTGGTATCACCTCCCTGACGGTACGTCACTTTCGGGTGCAGCCGAGTTCCGTCATCATTGTCAATGGCAGGCGCTTGGTGCAGAATAGCTGCTGACTTGGTCCAGTCAATAGTACCGGCAGTCGCAGTTGGGACCTTGAGAGCCGTTGCTGCAACAGGCGACTTTGTAGCATCTCCGGATACCCAAGCCTGGACATCCGCAAGAAAAGAAGCCTGAGCGCGCTGCAGGGCCACAGCCTCGTCGTACGAAACTGTGTTGAATCGTACCGAGTCACCCGGGCGCAGCTGTCCAACCTTCCACATGGAGCCGAGACACACAGTGATGGGGCAGACAAATCCGCCAAGGTCGGGGCAGTCTTTGGCAAAAATGATGGGTGCCTCGCCGGTAAAGTTGACGCCGCCGTGTGGGTAGCCGTAATCAAAGACATTGGAAGGATGGGAGCCACCACCGCCACCAGATTCACGCGCCCAGGCTAGCTGCGGGCCGCCCAAACGGACGCCGCTGCGACCGCTGTCACGCCCGACCGTCCAAGCGCTAGAGCAAAGAGTCTCGCGGCCCTTTGGTGTGAGAATGTCGTCAGAGTTGTAAGGTCCATCCATGCAGTGGATCGTCACGGGCCCCTCCTCTTCCAGCTTTGGTATTGCCGCTTCTGGCAATGAGATTTCTGATATGGTGGATGTGTCCACGGGGACCAGAGTCAGAGTATCGTGGCGCTGAAGCTTGCGCCCTTGAACTCCGCCAAATCCGAGCTCGGGAGCGGTGGCCTTGGACCCGAGGAATAAGGCTACCTCTGGGAAACCACCCTTCACAGCAAGGTATGCCCGGAGGCCGCCGGCTTTGGCCCCCTTGGCAATTCTTCCAAGCTTCAGCGTCTGACCCTTGGCAATGACGATGCGTGACCACATTGGTTGAGGCTTACCATCAACAGTCACTTCCAGGGCGGCACCGCATACTGACACAACCGCGCTCGAGTGGAACAGCAGCTCGGGCCCAGAGAGAAGGATCTCAAGGTGTTCTGTTCCGGCCTCGTTTCCGACGAGAAGGTTTGCGATGCGTGCAGACATGTCATCCATGGGGCCTCCTGGGGGGATACCATGGCCAATTGAGGGACGACCCGGGTGGTCCTGGACAGTGGTAGCGACGCCTGGGTCAAGGACTTGCACCGAAAAGCTTTCGTAGGAAAAAGAGCCGAGCGATGAGGTCAGAGTCTGCCCTGACGCAAAGATCTCCGAGTCCAGCAGTGCCGACAGATACTCGAGGTTCGTCTGGGTGCCTTGCAGTGTGGTTGCGGACAGAGCAGCAAGCATGCGGCGACGAGCATCCTCGCGGCCATTGGGGCTAAACACCATGATCTTGCTGACAAGAGGATCGTAGAGGGGGCTGATGCGCTGTCCAGACTGTACCCACGTGTCGACGCGGACGCCAGCGACGCTTTTGCCGTCATCCGTGGGCCATACGACGTTCTGGAGAAGGCCCGGAGTTGGTGCAAAGTCGCGCAGCGGGGCTTCGGCGTAGACACGAACTTCAATGGCGCAGTCGTCGGGGCTCGGCTCACACACAAGGCTTTTGAGCTCATCGGCCGGCAAACCCACTGCACCGCCACGCTCATAGTCGGCCTGGCGCAGCATCAGATGCACGAGATCCACGCCGTACCGCAGTTCTGAGATGCCGTGCTCAACTTGCAGACGTGTGTTCATCTCCAGGAAGAAAAAGTCGGCAGTGTCGTCGTCGACGAGGAACTCGACCGTGCCGACGCTCTTGTAGCAAAGCTGTGTGGCATAGGCGACTGCGGCTGTGACCATGCGCTCGCGAAGACCGGGGTGAGTCACAACAAAGGGACTGGGCGTCTCCTCAACAACTTTTTGATGCCGCCGCTGCAGGGAACACTCACGCTCGCCAAACGCAACGACGGTTCCATCGCCATTGCCAGCAACCTGGATTTCAACATGCCGGGCGCGCGGAAAGTAGCGCTCCATGAAGACGCCGTTGTTCTTGAATAGAGTGGCGGCACGACTCTGGACGTTGGACCATGCACTGGCCACCTCTTGCGAAGATGCGCAAATCTGCATGCCCATGCCACCACCGCCACCGGTTGCCTTGAGCATGACTGGGAAGCCCAGCTGCGTAGCTTGTGAGACGGCATCCTCCTGGGACTGCAGCAGCGATGTTCCAGGGATGACCGGGACCTCCGCACTCTGAGCCAGCGCGCGTGCCTCGTGCTTGAGGCCCATGGCAAGAATAGAAGCAGCAGAAGGGCCGACAAAGGTAATTCCTGCGGCCGCGGCCGCGTCGGCGAACGTGGTGTTCTCGCTAAGAAAACCATAGCCGGGGAAGATGGCGTCGGCGTTTGTCTGTTTGCATATCTCCAAGATGGCGTTTCTAGATGGTTAGCCAAAATTACCGTGAATGAAGTGTGACCACGTTGTTTCAAAAACACACCCGTCTGTGTAGGCACTGCTGTCGTCTCCCGGGAGCACAACGGCCTCGTCGGCTAGTGTTGCATGCAGGGATGTGGCATCGGTGTGAGTCAACACGGCGATACTCTTCACACCAAGCTCACGGCAGGCCTTGATGGCTCGGACAGCGATCTCGCCACGGTTGGCAATGAGCAGCTTGCGGATGTGCCTTAGGGGAGTTGTGTTGTTGGCCGTCATGTTTGGATCTGGGGGTGTTTTTGCACTTGTGCTGCAAACGATTTCAGAATGTGGTGATTTGGCCGGAACTGGTAGCCAGTTATATCCTCAGATAACCCCGCATCATCTGAATAATATCAAATAAAATCATCGGCAACATGGAAGCTCATATAAGGGTTGTCCATGTCCTCGTAGCTCGTAGACTGGGGTAGGAATATGATTGAACTGCAGCGGACGATAAGTAGAGTGGAGAACGACACTGACATACCGAATCGGGAAATAAATCATGTAACGTCCACGCGAATTTATGGGGTATTATTTACCCCAACCGTAGTTGAGATATGGCTGCCCCATAGTTACCCGTCGGGGTAGAAATGCCATGTGATACGCTTGATAAGAGACTCTTACCAAGTCTGGTAACCACGGAGCATCACTAAGCAAATCGATCCATGTCTGGGTTAGTATTTGCCATCTAGTATCCGAGTAAGGTGATTGCCATCAAGATAAGAATGTAAATTTGAAATATTTATATGTGCAAAATATAGACTTATTTCAATGATTTACTAGAAGTTGAAAAAGATGTAATGAAGAAAACTCAATGTCATTCAAAGTCGCGTGATATCTAAGAGCAATGCACGCAGCCGAGATTCATTGTCTCCGAATGGCACAACCGGACTATGCGTCTAACAAGAGTACTAGTGTGCACCGGCACCATACTTCTGCACCAGCTTCCAGTAGGACTTGGCTGTGGCACGACGGAGAGGCTTTCCAGCGTAGATCATAGCAATAGCTGTGCACCACACGGCGAGACCAAGCAGAGCAAGGAGCACAAACGCATAGCGGAGAGTCAGATTGTCGATCATGGGAACAACGGCATATCCGAAAGCGAATCCTGTGTGGTGTTAGTAGAGTATCAGACATCATAGTTCACAGTAGAGGAAGAACATGCAACGTACCCATCAAGTTTCTCACAAGGATGATCGAGACTAGACCCTCTCCGGCAACCTCCTTGTAGCTGTCCAGGAGATAGGTGAAAGCTAGGTTGGCTCCCATGGGGAGCGTGACGCCAATCAGCCCCAGGCCAAAGACGACGCCAAACCAGTGAATCTCGTACGAGGCGCCGACACCATACAGCAGGCAGCCCAGGGGGTGCAGGACAAGGGCAATCACGCAGGACCAAAGGCGGTGCTCGGGCTCGAGCACACCGTTGTTTCTACGGGCCATGCGAATAGCTAGCAGATCCGCCGCCCAGCCAGACAGCAAGCAGCCAACCGTGACACCAACGACAGGTGAAAGGTAGGCCAGGCCGATCTCGTTGGTAGAGAAGTTGTATGGCGCGTTTCCGAGAATGAGGGCCAATGAGCCGCCGACGACATTGTACCAGGACAGAATGCCGCCGACCAGTAGACCACCAAACCCGATACCAGGGAACATGAACAGCAGCTTGAGGGGGAGAAAGAAGACGTGGAAAGGAGCAGGCTGGCGAGGGTCGCGGAACCCCCACAGTTTGAGCGATGAGAGGTATGAGCGCGGCATATGCACGACTGGACCAGCCGGCGTGGCCAGGGTCGATGGCGAATTTGATGCGGTCGAAGATGCAGCAGGGGCTTTGGCATCAAGCGTCGGCTGCTGCACCTCTTGCGCATCTTTCTCAGTGGACGCAGCAGTTGCACCCACTACCTTGACCTCCTCGCCTTCCAGCACAGGCTCTTGGGTGTCCGGCCGATGGTGCTCCGAGGGGCGGTAAAACATTGTCTCTTCGAGGCCAAAAAAGGTCAGGACGGCGAGACCAGCACCGATGCAGGCAAGGATGTACTGGATCCAGCGCCAGCCGAGGTTCTGGGCAACATACCCGGAAGCCACGGGGCACAAGAATGCGCCACACCATAGAGTCCAGCTGTAGGCACCCATGTAGAAGCCGCGGTCGTGTGCAAAGTACAGATCGCCAACAATGACCTCGATGAGCGTTTCCTGCGGCGACGCGAAAATGCCGAGGAAGACACGGTTGACAAAGAACTCGCCGCGCGAGGTCACATATGCCGTCCAGACAGTGACGGCAACCGTCAACAAGATGGAAACAAAAAGAGTAAGGCGACGGCCGATAGCAAGAGCCAGGGTCTGGCTCAAAAGCGTGCCCCAGCCGAGAAAGAGAAAGAGAATGCCGTTGCCGGTGCTCAGGTCGGCCACTGAAATGCCCGTATCGGCCTCGATGAGGAGGTACGCCGGTGACAGGCCCGAGATGATGGCCGCCACAAGGAAGCACCAGGCCATGGCAACAAAGATGGCAACAGACTTGCGTGTTTGCGACCACCGCAGGGGATCATTGGGGTCGTCGGTTGGCTGCGGAACCAGTACAATGTCATGCGCGCTCTCGCCATGGAGTCCATGGAACAGGCCGTGGACGTCGACCAGCTGCACCGTGCCGGGCACCGGGATGTCTACCTCTTCCATTTTTTGGACTGGACTATATCAAAGAGATGATAGAATGTATGAAGGAGGAGATGATGAGATGAAGCTATCTAGTAACCAAACTCATGCGAGCTATGTAGTTGATTGCATTGGTTGCAGAACAAGATGGCCATCATTGGTGGGCCAGGGCCTTTTGTGCCTTTTGTACATGTTGAATCCAAGGGAGCATGATATCTTTCATATTTTTGTTGATACTGATAGTATGATAGTATGCCATGCGAGGTACAGATGAAGCAACGATGTGCCTATCTGCGTTTGAATTTCTACCCCAATAGATAGATAGATATGCCGAGCGTGTAAGTGTAGTAAGTCGGCTTATCTGTGTTGGGCTGGTACTAATACGTATGTAGATTGGCGCTGGCTTGGCCATGTCCCATGTATGGCTGCCAGCATTGAGCAAGGCCATGATAATTCTGTATCGAGGTTCATGGAGGATCAACTGTCAGTATACTCCGTATGGTCAGACTAAATCATACCAGCCAACGTATAGCCTTGGAGAGTAGCTTTCGGGACATTGAGTACTCATTCAGTGTTTCAATAATCAAAGCTGGGATGGTGAAGACGAGCTGAGGTGATCGGGAGGATGTAGGGTCTTTGGATATTTCAAAATATGATTCAAAGTATAATCCAAATAGCAATGATCAAATAAAATTCAAAACATCAATGATTGAATATAAGATTTAGTATTGACTTAACATGTAGGACTTAGGGTGTTGTGTATTTAGATTTTTGGATTGTTTTTTGTTTCTCTTTTTGATTTTTGTCTTGGCAATTTTTTGTATTATTATTAGTTTTGTTTTATGTTGTTGTATTATTTAATGCAAGCGCTATAGTACGGCATTCTGCCGTACTATACCGCTTGCCGCTACCTTTATTTCTTTAGTATTACGAGTCTTGTTTGTTACCTCCGGTGATAGATAGAGACGCGTTTATTATGGATAAGATATAATAGAATAGAGACTTTTGATTTCGGACTTTAGATTGACTTCGATCGGTATACTATAAACTTCCTCGACTACTTTCTAGACTTTCCGGACTTATATTCGTATAGATATAAATTAAGGCCTTTTAGCTTTTAGCTAGGAAGGCTTAGCCCGGCTTTTTACTTATACGCTTAGTCTTAGTATTAAAGTAGTGTGTTAAGTATTAGTTAAGTAAATAGTAAGACAGTACGTACCCGTCTTCGTTTTTAATAGTAGATATATCCGGATCTTAGAATAAAGCGCGTCGTAGTAATAAAAAAGAAGTAACGGCGCGCCCCGAGATTCCGAATCGGAGATATAGTAGATTAACGCGACGGCGTTAATCTTAATTAGCCTTAAGATATAAGTAAATTAACTTTATTTTTTTTATATAATAAGATAAAAATTAAGTACTATTTCGTATAACGATTATGCGTGAAAGACTTTAAGTATTTAAATAAATGTTACTTTTTTAAATATAATAACTTAATAACGATTTATAAAAATATTTAATCGTTAATTACGATACGGGTAAGATAAAGTCTATTATAAAAAAAGTTTTAGACTTATAGAATAAGTAAAAAAAATAGTATAACTTAACGGTAAGCGGTTTTCGAAGAGAGATTTTATAAAGCTACTATATATAAAAGGTTAGTGTAAAGCTTAACGGTAAACTAGGCCCGTTATCGTAAAACTTACTAATAATAAAGATAAAAAGGAAGCTTTGCTATAGTCGTTAATGTTTAAATCTTATTATTACGGCCGCGATAAAAGAATTTAAAGATTAATTATAAAAACGTTTTTTTTTAATATTAACTAAAAATATTTTTAAGATTATTTAATAAAAAAGAATAAAGATTAATTAAGTGCCGGCGAGTTAAGACTTTTAATTTAATATTTAAACTTTACTCGTTATATTTCTTTTTACTTTATTTATTACTTTTTTTAATTATTCTTTCTTAAGTAATAAAATATGCTTTATTTTATAATAGTAGTTTAATCGATCGAAATATTAAAAAATTAAAATATAAATTATATTTTTAAAATCGGTATTTAATTACGAACGCGTATTATTTATCGGCTATCTTTTATAATAAGATATATACGATTTACCGATAATATACTAAGCATTAAAGGATCCGAATACCCGGTCTCTTTTATAAGTGGAATCGATATAAAAAGATAAGTTATAAGGGTAGTTAATTTCTCGAAGATTTTTGCGTAAAGTATAAAAGATTACGAGTTGTATAAATAGCGTACTTTAATAGCGTTATTTATCGCGGGGATAGAAAGTATAAAAGTTTAGTTAAGGTTATTTTAATATATCCGATTATAGCGGCAATAATTTTTTATTTTTATATAGTAGTAAGAAAGTTTATAAATATATAGAAAATCTACCTTTATATTGTAAGTCTATAATTACTATTATAGGCTATAAACTCGACTACGTACGACGGCGTACCGAGCTTTATATTTAAAGACGGGTTTAAGGCTACCTTACTTGTATACGAAGGAGATTAAAAGAAACTTAATCTTAAATATACTTTATAAAAAAAGGCTGTTTTTTACGTTTTATTAATTACCCCCCCCCCCTTTAATTTTTATTATTCTTTACGTTTTTTAAATTTCTTTTCTTTCTTTTTTACTATACGTTTTAAAGTTTTTAGATTTATACCGATTATATTATTATTATTTATTATAACACTTATATTTTTGCTTAATATACTTCGTACTATATCGTATACTTTTTTATCTACCGTTACGGCGATAACCGTAACGTTTACAGATCTTACTATTATAGCACGATGACTAGGCTAAAAAAGTCCCCGGTAAATCTACGGGGTTTACCTATAGTTAGACTAGCGTCGCGCCCTTTTAGCTAGATTGAGTCAGCTTTAAGAAACCCCCGGGGCTTACCGAAGGCTAAAGCAACGTTAACCGTAAAGCTAGCGCTAAATTATATTTTACGTTACGTAAATAGATAAATAAATGACTAGTCACGTAAATGCTTTTAGTATATTATAAGGATCTTATAGACTTAAATATATATATTTGTCTAACCGGCTATTCGAAGGGTAAAAGGTATAGATTAGACTTTATATATATCGATACTTACCTTTAAAAATTAATTAATGATTATCGATTATTACTTTAATATATAATCTTTAATTAACTCTTATAATTTTAATTTATCTTTTATATTTTATCGAGATAATATAAAATAGTCGTTACCCGTTCGAATAACACGGCCCCGGCGGTAAGCGCCGAGCTATTGACTCAGACTTTAAGCCTCGCTTAAGCGGGCCGTAGCGAGTTTTTAAAAAACGATACTCGATTAACTTAAGCGAGCGTCGTTATAAAAGACTTTTAAGAGAACCTTTATAGAGCCTTTAAAGCTTCCCCGACCGAATTAATCTTTTAATCGATTTAAGCTACTATTAAACGACTTTAACGCTAAGTGGTAGCGGAAACCGTCCGGCGCGAGAGGAGCGATAATTTTTTAAATACGATGATAAAATATTTATTCCCGTCGGAAAACGTTGTACTTTTAAAAGGAAGAGATTTAACTACTTTACTTACGGTAAGCGTTTAAGTCGGCGTAAATTAAATTAACGACTTTAATAACTCTGACGTAAAGGAGGTTAAAAGATTCGGTATAAGTAGTCTTTTTAAAAAATTTAACCGTTGTCGTAATCGTTATTTTTCGTTTTTTTTTTAAGCTTAAGTTATTAACGACTTATAAAAAGAAAGACGTTTAAAGACGTTAAGTAAAAGACTACTTTTAAATAACTTTCTTCCGTTATAAATTTAAAGACTTTAAAATAAACGCGGTAGTTTACGTATTTAAAAACGAGGCGCGGAATTAATAAAATAATTACTTAATTAACTTAAAGCTAATAAAAAAAGCTACGGCTTATAAATCTTAAATAGCTTTTACTATATAACTAAACTAAGTTAAGTTAAAAGCTAAAGATACGTAATTAATTACGATTTCGTAATACTTCGTTCTTTTTTTTAATATTTTTTAGCTTTAAAAGTTAAAAAACTACTTTTATACTTTAAAAAGTAAAATGTTTTAATTATTAAAAGCTTTTAAAGTAAATAAATTTTTTATAGCTTTTAAGTTTAAGCTATAAACTTAATTATTTATTATAAGTTTATCTTTCCGTTCTTTTTTATAAAAAGTAGTTAAAAAGGCCGATATAATTTACCGCTCCGCGAAGAAAGGCGCGCTTAATAATTAAAGTTAGTCTTATAAAAACCGTAAAACGGCGTAAAATTAAAACGTTAACGGCTTTGAGGGTTCCGCGAAGAATTTTAAAGGTAACCGTAAAAATAAAAATAAAAGAAAAGGTAATAAGAACGAGCGTAGTAAGCTAGCTACCGTAAACTTATTTAATATTATTTACTTTTACTATAATAAAAAAAGATATTATAAAACTATTTACCGTAACTTAGCCGTTAATAAGCCGCCGGCCGTTAATATTATATTTATTAAATAAAAAAAGACGTCGGAGATAACTTCGTAAGATAAAAGTAAAAAAAAAAAAAAAACGGCTTAAATATTATTAACTTAAAACCGCTTTCGTTAATCTTTATTATAGTAATGTTTATAATAATAAGTAAGCTTTAAGGTTACCGCGATACTATAATCTCGGTAAGCTTCGATATATACGTAAAAGTCGATATTATAAAGATCGAATTCGCTTACGTTAATTTTTTAAAAAAGAGTAAACTATCGCCGTTAAACGTTTATAAGATTAAGCAAATTTTCGCGAAGACGTATAAGTTTTAAGAAATTCTTTTTAAGCTATAAGATAGCCGAGGCCGTTAAAGAGATATTACGAGGATTTATATAGTAGTAATTTAATTACTTACCGACTATCTTATGCTTTTAAAGATGCCGGGGCTAACGGAGATAAGAGTTAACTTTACGTTAAGCGACTTTTTATAGCATTTTTTTTTAAAACGATAAGATATTACTTTATTAAAACTTCGGTAGTTTATACGAAAGGTTTTATAAAGTATACGAGTATATATAATAGTCTTAACTAAAGTCTTAAGCTTTAAAAGTTAATTCGAAAAACTATCCGTAGTTTATTCGTAAATTTTATAAGAATTTTACGTATATTTTTATATATTCGATATTAAAGAAGCGGATTTTTTACTATTTTATTTTATAACCGATTACTATATTAATTTAATACTTAATATATAACTATTATACGGTATAATTAACCCGCTTTCGTTAAAGGAACTTTTAGTCTTATAAAACTACCTTAAAGAAGCCTTAAAAAAAGGATAGATCCGGGAATCTAAAAGCCTTACGGGCGCCTTAATTTTTTTTATATTAAAGTCGGATAGCTCGTTACGACTATATATTAATTACCGAGGCTTAAACCGTATTACGATTAAAAACCGTTATATATTATTTTTAATTAACGACTTAATACTTAAAGTTTAAAGCGTTAAGTATTTTACTAAAATAGATATTAAAGATGCCTACTATCGCCTTTATATTATAAAAAAAAATAAGTAAAAGACTACGTTTAAGACGAGATATAGTTATTATAAGTATACCGTTATACTATTTAGCTTAACTAATGCTTTTATTACGTTTTAAGCGTATATTTATACGGCTTTATAAGGCTTACTCGATTTGTCGTACGTGGTTTATATAAACGATATTTTAATTTACTTTAAGACTCGAGAAAAACACGAAGAATACGTTAAGCAAGTCTTAAAACGATTAAATAAGTTTAAGCTTTACGCTAGTCTTGAAAAATACGCTTTCTTTTAAAAAATCGTAGAATTTTTAAGTTATATCGTTACTTCTTAAGGAATTTTTATAAACTTTAAACGTATCGTTATTATTTAAGAGTAGCCCGTTTTTAAGACTTATTATAACGTTTAAGTCTTTTTAAACTTTTATAACTTTTATCGCCGTTTTATTAAATACTATATAAAGATAGCTTTTCTTTTTAACGCTTTACTTAAAAGCTTAGTAAAAAGAAAGAAGCCGGGGAACGTTATCTAAAGACTATAAGAAGAATAAATATTTAACTTTTTAAAAAACGCTTTCGTATTAGCTTTTTTTTTAAGACACTACGACTTTAATTTTTTTTACCGGGTTAAAATAAACGCGTTAAACTTTACGATAATAAGAATTTTATTATAGCTTTTTAAAAGCCGGTAGTACTTAATCGTTTTTTAGTTTAAAAAGTTTAAAAGAGCCGAGCTTAACTATAGCACTCCCGATAAAAAAATATTCGTTATTATAGCCTCTTTTAAAGAATAGCGCCACTACTTTAATAGTGCGTTGTAGTCGGTAAAAGTATTAACCGATTATAAAAACCTTTAATTAATTACGACGTAAACTAAGCTTAGCGGCCGATAAGCCCGTTAAATAATAAAGCTTACACCGTTTAAATTTTAAGTTAAGTATAAGCCGGGATTTACTAACTTTATAAACGGTGCTTCGTAGAGGCCCGACTTTAAGTAAGAGATAGACTTTAGTATTATGCTACTAAACTTAAAACGTAAGTTTAACGTTATATAAATTACGTTAACCTAGGGGATAAAACGGGGGATTTATAAAGATTCTTTATAGTTTAAAAAAGTCTACGATACTTAAGTATTAATAACGGTTATTATAATATTATAAAATAGTAAAAACGATATTATCGTTAATATAACCGGCTTTTTAAACGTAGAAAATAAAAAGTATAAAACTCGTTAAAAAGAATATTTTAAGTAAGTACTGCCTACTTAAGTTACGGCTACTATTATAGCTATAGATTTTTTTAATATTTCGAAGTTATTTAGTAATCTTCGTTTTTTAATTAAGAACGTTTAAAAAGTAGACCTTGAGTATTAAAAAACGGTACGTACCGTAATTATAAAGATACGTATTTATATTCCGGCAATTAGTTAACCGACGATATTATAAATAAACAAAGCCTTTAATTAAAAGACTTAATTTATTAATATAAATAAGCTGCTCCGTAAAGACGGCTTAGTCTACGTATTAAAGGAGGCTACGTTACGGCAAGCTATCCTCGAAGTATACTATAATACTTTAAAAGTAAGATATTTTAAAAAAAGACGTACGTTAATATTTATTAAACGAAAGTTTCGATAAAAGGTAATAGCTAAATATATAATAGATTACGTAAAGTTTTATAAAGTATGCTAGTCCTTAAAGACTCGAAGATACTAGCTATATAGCTTGCTCTAGCCTTTACCGATCTCGAGTCAGCTTTAAAAAAAAATCTCGATAGACTTTATCACGGGCCTTCCCCCGGTATTTAACGGAGATAAAGAAGACGATGCCATCTTAGTTATAATCGATAAACTAACTAAATATTACTTATTCCTACCAACGTTAATTACGTTAAAAGCGTCGGAATTAATAGACTTACTAATAAAAAAAGTATTAAACAAATATAGGCCTCCGAAAAGAATTATCTTTAATTAAAGTCCCGTCTTTATAAGTAGTTATTAAAATAAGTTTTACTTCTAGCTATAAGTAAAGAAGAGATTATCGACGGCATTTTATTTATAGACAAATAAGTAGATAAAAAGAGTAAACTAAGTACTTAAACAGTACTTACGCAGCTTTATATAAAATAACTAAGCTATATAAGCAGCTCTCCTCTCGACGGTATAGTTTACTATTAATAATACTTTTAACTCTTCTACTAACTTAACACTTAACGAAATACTTATAAGCTATTTACTTACCTTTACTATAATCGTTGAGGACGGCTCTCGCGTAAAAAAGGTACCGGCCGTTAACTAACGGATTTAAAAACTATAAGCTTTTAAAGAAAGAGTTAAGAAACGTTTATAGTCCGTTTAAGAAAGCTAAAAAAAGTACTATAATAAAAAGCATAAAGTAGTAAAGTTTTAAAAAAGAAATTAAGTTATGTTATTTACTCGAAACCTTAAGCTAAAAGTATAATATAAAAAGCTAGCCTTTAAGTTTATCGAGCCTTTTATAATACTTAAACGTATAAATAAATAAACGTATAAGCTAACCCTCTTTAATTAATACGACCGGTTATATAATATTTTTTTAATTACCTTACTAAAATAATATTAAGCTCGTTAAAGAAAAGTAAAGGAATCTTTAAAAAACTTTTAAATATTAAACCTTAAAAACGATCTTAAATAATAAAAAGTAAAAAAAATTTACGGCAAAAAAACAGTAAAAAAAAAAGTCTTATACCTAATCTAATAAAAAAAATAGCCCTTAAAATATAATCAATAAATAAACGAAAATAATATCTACGCGCTAAACTTATTAACAAACTATAAAAAAAAAGGTAATAAAAAAACTAAACGTAATAAAGCTTAAATTTCTTAAGCTAAAACCCGAGCCAGCTTTATATTAAAAACGTCTACCTCCTCCCCGTCTAAACGCGCCTCGGCGTACTCGCGTACGGCTTATACGGTAACTACTACTTAAGCCTTTATAGCCGCGAACCCGGAGTCTTTTAACCGTAGACGTAATAAATACGGGCGATTTAATAAAGCCGGGGCTAAAACGGCCCGCGTAACTTTAACTACATTAGTATAAGCTACTTTTTTCTTTTATAATTTGTTATTAATAAGTAAGCAATTAACGAAACTAAAGATATTACTTACTAAGTTAGCTTAAGGCTTTGTTAGGCTATAAACGCGGCGGTAACTATTTATAATTAAAGTTACGACGCGGCAATACTTATAAAGGCGCTCGGCTAGACTATCGTTTAAAGCGAGGTCGACGTAAGCAACGGCAGCCGTCGTTACCGACTAAAAGACGTATAAGTTACCGGTTAAGAAGCCGGGGACTAAACGATAGTTATTTTTTTTATAATAAGACCGGTAAAAGCACCGTACGGAGTTAACGGGGAACTTATATTTAAGTAGTTTTAAAAATAACTTTAATACCGTTAAGGCATAGAAATAACGAACGTAAAGCAACGCTTACGAAAACTACGATAGTAATAACGTACTATAAACTATAAAAGACATTATTATAACCGGGCTAATAATTAAAATAAACGTAAACGTATTAAAACCGCCGTTAGATTTCGATAATAAAAAGCTACTAGTAGTTACTACCGTCGTACTTTTATTATTAAATAAAAAAACAAAAAGCGGTACGAAATCGTCGCCGTTATAATCGGCCTCGTTTTAAAGTATAACGCTATTATCGTTATCACTACTAAAAAAAATCGAGTCCTTTTCGTTAAACTCCGTTATTATTACGTCTTCTTTCTTTATTCCTTCGTTACTACTATTAACTACTCCCGACCGGGTTTCGAAGTCTATAAATATACCTTTAAAGTCAGCCTCCCCTAATAAATTAACGGGGTTTTTTTCCCCATTAACCGGGGCTAAAGCTAGGCTTTTAAAAGAGGCGATAAAGGTCTTAACCCCATCGTCTTAACTAACTACTCTAAGGGTAGTCGCTTCCTCCTTCGAAAGCTTAATCGCGAACGTTATCTCCTTCTTTAAGCGGGCAGACTCGCGAGTAGCGAGTCGCGCCGCGACGCGCTCTCCTTTAAAACTAAGCTATTTAGTTAGCTACTATAAAGAATTTAAAAAGATATTATTAAAACTTATTATTATATTATTAAGGCTATAAATTATAGTACTAAAAATATTAATAATAATTAAAAAAAGGTAAAAAAAAACTTTAAGGCTGTAAACGTTAAAAACGACGACTTTTTTTTAGTTATATTAATTATCGAAATAATCGGCGTAAATTTCGGTTAGACGTAAATTTACTTTACTCTTTTTTTTAGCTTACTTTTACGTTAATCTATTAACTAATAAATATTACTTATACTTTATATAAAATAAAAAAACACCGTAAAATCTACGGTATCTCCCTTACTTTATTAATTTATATTTTCTTCCTTAAAAGGTTTTTATTTTTATTTAATTGCTAAAGATTTACTTACGAAAGTTTACTTTAAGCTTTACTTACTTCCTCCTATATCTTACTTTATAAAACGTCGGGACGACACTTATTAAAAGGAGGATAGTTATTATAGCACGATGACTAGGCTAGAAAAGTCCCCGGTAAATTTACGGGGTTTACCTATAGCTGGACCAGCGTCGCGCCCCCTTGGTTAGATTGAGTTAGCCTCGGGGAACCCCCGGGGCTCGTCGAGGGCTAGGGCAGCGTTAGCCGTAAGGCTAGCGCCAGATTACACTTTACGTTACGTAAGCAGATAGACAGATGACTAGTCACGTAGATGCCTTTAGTATACTACGGGGATCCTATAGACTTAAATATATATATCGGTCTAGCCGGCTATCCGAAAAGTAGAGGGCATAGATTAGACTTTATACACATCGACACCTACCTTTAAGAATTAATTAGTGACTATCGACTATTGCCTTAGTGCATAATCCCTAATCAACCCTTATAAAGATTTTATAAACTTAAATATATATATCTATCTAGCCGGCTATTTAAAAAGTAGAGGGCATAAATTAGACTTTATATATATCGATACCTATCTTTAAGAATTAATTAGTAACTATCGATTATTATTTTAGTATATAATCCTTAATCAACTTTTATACTTACGGTTTTAAACCCGCGCTTTGCCTTATTACTTTTTATAAGTAATGCTAAGGCTTTATAGCTGTTTTCGGTATTTTCGTCCGAAGCTTTATAGCTCCGACGTGTTAACGTCTTTACTTTTTTAAAGCTTTTTACGTAATAGCTAGTCGTTTATTAATATACGGTTAAATAAGGTATAAATGTTTTTTATATTTATTACGATTTCGAGGTAAAGACTAAGGTTATACTATCCGTCTAAGTAGCTTTAGCTAAACTTAATTTATAGTAATAAAATATTTTCGTTACCGAATTATATAGACAATTTACTTTATAAGACGACGACTAAATTGAGCCTTCTATATAGAAATACCGGTCGTAGTTTTCGAAATCTCGTTAATATTTAACGATAGTAAAGTGGCTTATCGATTTTTACGAATTACGTCTTTTCGTTAGTTATATTAACGAAAGTATAGACTCGGCTTTATATATTAAAGATTTATTCCGTTTTCTTTCGTTAAATGCCGTACGTAATATTCTTTATTATACGCGGAAAGACGTTACGGCCGTTTAATTTATATTACTTATTTAGTTTTATAGATATATTTACGATTACTTTTAAGTCGAGATATAGCTTTTAATTTACGGGCGTATAGTTACGATTGCTTCGTTAGCCTCGGTAACTTAAATAACTATTTTATCGATTACTTAAGCTTTATTTTTACTCTCCGATCTTTTTTTTATTGTTATAAATTAATTCGTTAAGTAATTTAGTAAGCTTACGATCGGTTAAGTAGTCTTACTTTTTATTAACGTTTAATCCCGTTTATCGAATTCGAAGATTTTATTTTTATACTTTATTATATTTATTAAATAGTTGTCTACGAGTTATTTAGTTTTTATTTAAGATATAGTTAATGCTTATACTACTATTTAAAACTTTTTTTTCGGTTTACTCGGCTTAAGCTAAATCGCCGTAAATATAAACGAATTTAAATTATATTACGCCTTTATCGTTAAATCCGTTTATAGTATTATCGAAATATAAAACGGATTTCTTAAGCGAGTATAATTAATTATAAACTATAATACTTTAATATTAATAGATACGTAAGATTTATATTTATTATAAAGATAATACTTATTAAGTTAAAGATTGCCCGGCCTTTCGTTAAGACATTGTAAAAAGAATTGTTAACTTTTACCCGGCTACCGTTTAGTATTATTTTAGTATAGAGATAGTAAAAGTTCCGATCGCGACTTAGATTATATAATATTAGAAGCCGAAAGGCCGACTTCGTAATATAATCTAGTTTATAGTAGCTCGTTATCGTTAATAACTCTTTAAAGCCGTTATAGTTATAAAGAAGCTTCGCGTAAACGGTATTTAAGTTATTATTAGTATAAAGTATCTTTTTATTTCGGATAATGTCTCGTATACCCCGGCTATTTCTTTACGTTAAAGTAATCTTTTTTAAGTAAATATAAATATTAATAAGCTTTAAATCTTTCGGCGTTTTTATATTTTAAATATAGTTTAAATTACAGATTTTAACGTTAAAATCGCTTTCTTTGAAGCTTAAGAAAATAATTTTTTATAGTATTTAGTTACGTTACTTACTTTAAATTAAACGATATATTTTTTTATAACGACGATCGAAGCTTTTAAAAAAAAACTTTTTACTTAAGTAAAGGTTTTAATTTAATCGGTAAAAAAACGGCGGGTAAAAGCTAAGAATACCGATATTAACGAACTTAAATCGATTAATTACTATACGGCTTTTTTTAGTTAATATTAATTTACGACTATTAACTCTAATTTTTTTAAAGCCGTGCGTAAAGTTTAGTATTATAAATAATAACACCGATTTTTAAATTAATTAGATATCTTCTGTTATTTTCTTTTACGGCCCCGGCTATATACGATATTATATCGGCTGCTTTTATATTATTATAAAAATTAATAGTAAAAGACTTAGTAAAGCTAATCGCAAGCGTTATTAACGTAGTTATAAATTAAAAAATCCGTCTTCTCTTTTTTTAGATAACTCGGATTAGTCCGTAACTTATAAGTAGCCTTACTCGGTACTTTTAAAACATTATTAAAGGCGTTTTTAAGATTATTTAAGTCGACTTAATTAGCTAAGAGCAACTATTTAATATAAATCTTAATATTATAGTTAACGTAGTTAACTTTTTAAGTAATGATAGCAATAATTTATTTTAATTACTATTTATAGCCTCGTTAAGTTTTACGTCTTTTACGAAACGTTTTTATTTTAGCTTTAATACTTTTATTACGATAATAAATAAGATACGTCTTACCCGGATCGTAGAATTGCTTCGTATTTTAATTAAGTTCTTTAATCCGTTTAATAATTAAGGCGTTTATACTATCTTAGACTTTAGCTTTTAAGTTAATATTATTTTAGCTATAATTATAAAGACGTATAGTCTCGTCTTAAAGCTTACAATAGCTACTTTTAGCAGTTTTTATAGTACGTTTAAGAAGTTTTTAACTAAAACCTCGTATACGTTATAGATCGGTAATTATAAAGTCTTTGTTTATTTCTTTATTTTATTTAACGGTATTAATAATACTTTTATTTTATTAAACGTCCTTTTTGCTTAAGACGTTTAATTTTATTTTATATATAAAGATAAAGAAGTATCTTATAACGTGTTTATTAATATAATCGTTAATAATATACGCTTTATTATTAACGTAGGTTAAAAAGTCTTATCTTTAACGTTTAATCTTTTTAATAACGTAACGGATTTACTAATAATATATTTAAATGTTTTAAAGGCTTACCGGCCGACGTTAGTACTCTTTAATAATTCTTTATCGGCCGATTAGACGTACGATTAAAGCTTTACTTTATTAATTTACTAACGCTATAGCTTAACGATAAAGATTTATATCTTAAATCCTTTATATAAAAAAAAGTCTAACCGGTCTTTACCTTTTTGCTTCTTAACGTCTTTACTTATAACTCCGTTAAACTTTAACGCCGAGACTATGCCGATTAAGCAATAAGAAGTATAGATAAAAAGTTATACCTTTACCCGATCGTTAACGAATTAATAACTTATAATCCGGCGTACTAATTATATACTTTATATAAAAGAAAAGATTAGAAAGTCGTGTTAGTAGATTTTATTACGAATAACGGGATAATACTTAATAGATCGGTAAATTAACGAAGAGTTAAGTAGGCTACGATAAAGGCTGACTTTTAACTTAAAGACTTTACGTTTAATAAAATATATACCTTTAAATTTAATAAGAAAACTCCCGGTTACTAATTAATACCGGAACGTTTATAAAATATTATATAATTTATTAACGTACTTTTAATAAAGCTTAAAGCCGATTAATTATTTACTATTTTTTTTAATAAAAAAAAAGCTTTAGCTTAAGACTTTATATATATTAATAAAGTCGATCCGTCTATTATACCTCCGTAAGTAATTAAAACAGTTTTATACGACGTATTTTAAACGCGTAGCATTTTTATTCCGCGTTTTATATACGATTAAGTAATAAAGCTACTTAAGTCGAGGTTAAAGAAAGGTATTATTAAAGAAGGCTATAAATTATACCGTAACCTTTAGTTTTTAGTTAAAAAGAAAGACGGAAGGCTCCGACTAATTAATAATGTTATTAACTATAATAAGTATACAGTCTGTAACGCTTTTATTCCTCTTAATACGGAATTATACTCGGAGGAGTTTACTATATATAAAATACTAACCTTAGTCGATTTATTCTCGGGATACGATTAAGTATCGCTAGCTTTAAAAAACAAAGATCTTACGACCTTTATAACTCCGATCGGCTTATTCCGTATATATATACTACCGTAAAGAGGTACTAACTCGGTAGCTTAATTTTAACGTATTATTACCCGTATACTTTTCGGCTTAATCTTAAATGCTTGTTCGTTATTCTTAGACGACATTATAATTAAAGGCCCGACTACTACGTATAACGAAGTAAAAGTCGCTTTAAAAATTAAACGTTACGTATAAAAACATTTATAAAATATTAATAAAGTATTTATTAATTACGAACTTACTAAAGTTATAATATTAATAAAAAAATTATAATAGTATTAATCCCGCGCGGTAGTTGTTAACTATATTTATAATAATAAAAGCCGTAGCCCGGCTAAAGATAAAGTATAAGCTATTATAAACTGGCTTATCTTTCGCGATTTTTTATAACTTCGGTTTTTTTTTAGTATCTTAGTCTTTTATCGAGTATAAATAAATTATAAAGCTACTATAGCTATCTCTCTTTATACTTTTTAAAAAAAAAGTGTTGCTTAAATTTAAAGAGATGTTAAATAAAACGTCTTTAACTTATTAAAGAAAAAGCTTATATTTACTTTTATCTTAATCATTTTAAACTATTCTTTTAACGCCGAATAAATAATTTTTTAAGTTAATGTTAGCTTTATTAATTAAAGTAGTATGCTTCTTTAAATTATTAACGGAAAACGTCTTTTTTTACGATTTATATTAAACGTTTAAAACAATACCGAGGCTACGTACGATTTTATTAAACGCGAGTGCCGCGGTATACTTATAGCTTTTAAAAACTTTCGTTATTACTTATATAAAACGAGATTCGTTATTAAAATAAATACCCGCGTTTTATATAATTAACTTAACGGTATATTTTTTAAAGTCTTTAAAGCTTTAATTATACGTTAGGTAACTTAGATTAAAACCTTTAACTTCGAAGTAAAGCATATCTTTAGTATAAAGAATGGCTTAGCTAATACTTTATCCCGCCGTTTATATAAAGAATTTAACCCCGACGATTTTATATAGGAATAAGAAATTAAAAATTTTGTCGACGTTTAGATTAATTTAATACTTAGTATCGGAGTTAAGATTCCGATCGGTACGAAACCGTCTTTTAGCTAGTAATATTTAAATATTTACGTCGACGAATTTTTATTTTAAAATCGTTCTCTGCCTTACCGGATAAATACTTTAGTTAACGAGGCTAAACTTATTAATATATAAGTATATTATTAAGAATAAAAGGATAGCTTTAACTTAACATTAACTACTAATTAGCTAATAGTAAGATTGTTTAATATTAATACTAACGACTATAACGATATTATTAAGTTCTTTACTTTTCTTAAATTCTTAGCCCATTTTATATTTAACTCGCGCCGAGCCTTTAAACAACGTATTGCTAACTTCTTTTATATTAGATAGACCTTTTAGCGATATAATAAAAAAAATAATAACCCGGATATTCCTTAACGGGTAATTAAATTAAACATTATAAAGTTATAATTAATTAAAACGGTATATATTAATAATAATCACCGCGGTCGGTAAGCTACTTAGTATTAAATACGTCAGTTTTACTAATAAAATAAAATATATTAAGACATCGATTTAATATTAAACACCTGCCCCCGGTATATAAAATAAAAAGGCCGCCGTTTTGTCGAATAAACGATCGTTTAAAAAGCACCGTTATAGCTTTTTATTAAAATTTATATAAACGTTTAGTATATACCGAAATTAACGAACTATAAATACTTAATTAAAGCCCGCTATACCTTAATTAAGTATATAAAAGCTAAAGGACTTACGGCCGTTAATTCTCGTAATGTAGCTTAGTTTTTTATAAATATTATTATCCTTACTTATAGCCTTCTTTTAATAGTAATTATAAACGGCGGTACGGAATTTAAAGGCGAGCTTTAGCGTGTTTATAAAGAACTTAGAATCCCGCGAATCTTTACTTCGGTATATAATTCTTAAGTAAATGGTATAGTTAAAAACGGATATTATAAGCTTTTAAACGCCTTTATAAAAATTACTAATAGTAAATAAAGTGATTGGTATATTTGGTTATTACGTATGTTTTTAACCGATCGAGTTATAGTCTGTAAGTCTTATGGTAAATTATTATTCTTTTTACTTTTTAAATAAAAACTTATATTCCTTTTTAAGCAAGGTATTTTAATATAACGTATATTAAATTAAAAACTAAATATATCTATAAAAGATTATATTACGCTTCGAGTACGTATTTTATAACGGCTTACGTTTAATTAAACACTTATTATAAAACGCGTTATAACGTACCGTATAAAACTAGCCGTTAGCCGAGATTAAGCTAATAAATACCGTTACCGGCCGGATAGACAAAATTTACGAGAAAATTCTATAATATTTTATTAAGATAACGAAAGAGAGATTAATATATCTAAAGATAAGAAATTGTTTTATAAGTAACGAAGGCTATTTAAGATCGTTATAATTTTAAATAAGAAAGTTTATATATTAGTATAACTAAACGGTATATTAATTTACGGAATATATATACTTTATAAATTAAAAGTATTTAAATAAAATAAGTTTAGTATTTAGTCTACTAAAAACGAATTATAATTAAAGTATACTTTAAAGGATTAAGAAGTATTTCTTTAAGCCGATCTACCTCGCCGACGCCGCGGCCGCCTACTAAATATATAAGCGTAAGCTTTATTAACTACCCCGAGCTATATTCTTCGTTTTTCGAGCTACGGCCTATTTTTTTTTATATACCGCCCGGGCAGTCGCTCGTTTTTTATTACGACGGCCGATTATAGTAACGCGAACTTTAGCTACTTATATTTTTTAGTTAATATCGATGTTACGCGTAACATAGGTCTATATATTAAAAAGCCGAGCCTTTAAGATGTCTTCGTTATTAGAGTACGTTTTTGTAATAATAATATCGGTAAAGCGAGTTAATAATTGATTAGTAAAGGAATATATATGCTTTTTATAAAAATATAAATAATTATCGTAAGCATTTTTACGGTATTTAAGGATCGAGATATAATAAAGAAATAAAATTATTACTAAGCTTTTTTAATTATTAAGTTGTCTTACTTTAGTGCGTAAAAAACGATTTTTATAACACCGGTATAAAGGTTGATTAAAGATTATACACTAAAGTAATAGTCGATAGTTACTAATTAATTCTTAAAGGTAGGTGTCGATATATATAAAGTCTAATCCATGCCCTCTACCTTTTAAATAACCGGCTAGACAGATATATATATTTAAGTCTATGGGATCCCCGTAGTATGCTAAAAGCATCCACGTAACTAGTCATCTATTTATTTGCTTACGTGACGTAAAGTGTGATCTAGCGCTGGCCTTACGGCTAGCGCTGCCTTGGCCCTCGACGAGCCTCGGGGGTTTTTCGGGGCTGACTTAATCTAACTAAAGGGGCGCGACGTTAGTTTAGTTATAAGTAAACTTTGTAGATTTACCGGGGACTTTTTTAACTTAGTTATCGTGTTATAATAATTATCTTTTCTTTAATAGGTGTCGTTTCGACGTTTTATAAGGTAAAATATAAAAGGAAGTGAGTAAAGCTTAAAATAAACTTTCGTAAGCAAATCTTTAATAATTAAATAAAAATAAAAACTTTTTAAAGAAGAAAATATAAATTAATAAAGTAAAAAAGACACCGTAAATTTTATAGTAAATTTTTATTTTATATAAGGTATAAATAATATTTATTAATTAATAGACTAACGTAAAAATAAGTTAAAAAAAAAAGTAAAGTAAATTTACGTTTAGCCGAGATTTACGCCGATTATTTTAATAACTAATATAATTAAAAAAAAGTCGTCGTTTTTAACGTTTACGGCTTTAAAGTTTCTTTTTACTTTTCTTTTTTTAATTATTACTAATATCTTCAGTGTTATAATCTATAACTTTAATAATATAATAATAAGCCTTAATAATATCCTTTTAAATTCCTTATAGTAGTTAATTAAATAGCCTAGTTTTAAAAGAGAGCGCGCCGCGGCGCGACTCGCTACTTACGAGTCCGCCCGCTTAAAGAAAGAGATAGCTTTCGCGATTAAGCTTTCGGAGGAGGAAGCGATTACTTTCGGGGTAGCTAGTTAAAACGACGGGGTTAAGACCTTTATCGCTTTTTTTAATAGCCTAGCCTTAGCCCCGGTTAATAAAAAGAAAGACCCCGTTAATTTATTAAAGGAGGCTAACCTTAAAGGTATGTTTATAGACTTTAAAGCCCGGTTAAAAGTGGCCGATAGTAGTAACGAAAAGATAAAAAAAGAGGAAAAATTAAATAAAGAAGACGTAGTAATAACGGAGTTTAATGAAGGGGACTCGATTTTTTTTAATAATAATAACGATAATAACGTTATATTTTAAAATAAAGCCGATTATAACGGCGACGATTTCACGCCGCCTTTTACTCTTTTATCCGATAATAAAAGCATAACGGTAATAGCTACCGATAGCCTTTTATCGTTAAAGTCCGACGGCGGTTTTAATACGCTTACGTTTACTTTAGTTATTAGCCCGGCCGTAGCAATACCTTTTATAATTTATAGTACGTTACTACTATCGTAGCCTTTAAAAGCGTTACTTTACGTTCGTTATTTCCGTACCTTAGCGGTATTAAGGCTATTCTTAAAACTACTTAAGTACGAGTTTTTTATAAGCTCCGTACGGTACTCTTATCGGTCTTACTATAAAAAAAACAACTACCGTTTAGTCCCCGGCCTCTTAACCGGTAACTTATACGTTTTTTAATCGGTAGCGGCGGCTACCGTTATTCGCGTCGACTTTACTTTAAACGATAGCTTAACCGAAGGCTTTTATAAATACTACCGCGCCGTAACTTTAATTATAAATAACTACCGCCGCGTTTATAGCTTAACGGGGCCTCGGGCTAATTTAGTAAGTAATATCTTTAGCTTTATTAACTATTTACTTATTAATAACTAATTATAAGAGGAAAAAATAGCTTATATTAATATAGTCGAAGTTACGCGGGCCGCTTTAGCCCCGGCTTTATTAAGTCGTTTATATTTACTACGTTTACGGCCGGAAGACTCCGGGTTCGCGGCTATAAAAGCTTAAGTAGTAGTTATTATACGGGCCGTATACGAGTACGCCGAGGCGCGTTTAAACGGGGAAGAGGTAGACGTTTTTAATATAAAACTAGCTCGGGTTTTAGCTTAAGAAATTTAAGCTTTGTTACGTTTAGTTTTTTTATTACTTTTCTTTTCGTAGTCCGTTAGTAAGTTTAACGCGTAAATGTTATTTTCGTTTATTTATTAATTATATTTTAAAGGCTATTTTTTTTATTAAATTAAGTATAAGACTTTTTTTTTTATCGTTTTTTTACTATAAATTTTCTTTACTTTTTATTATTTAAGATCGTCTTTTAAGTTTAGTATTTAAAAATTTTTTAAAGATTTCTTTACCTTTTTTTAGCGAGCTTAATATTATTTTAATAGAGTAATTAAAAAGATATTATATAGCCGGTCGTATTAATTAAAAAAGGCTAGCTTATACGTTTGTTTATTTATACGTTTAAGTATTATAAAAAGCCCGATAAACTTAAAGGCTAGCTTTTTATATTATACTTTTAGCTTAAAGTTTTAAATAAATAGTATAACTTAATCTTTTTTTTAAAACTTTACTACTTTATACTTCTTATTATAATACTTTTTTTAGCTTTCTTAAATAGACTATAAACGTTTCTTAGCTCCCTCTTTAAAGGCTTATAGCTTTTAAATTCGTTAACTAACGGCCGGTACCCCCTTTATACGAAAGCCGTTTTCGGCGACTATAGTAAAGGTAAGTAAATAGCTTATAAGTACTTCGTTAAGTGTTAAGTTAATAGAAGAGTTAAAAGTATTATTAATAATAAACTATACCGTTAAGAGAAAAGCTGCTTATATAGTTTAGTTATTTTATATAAAGCTACGTAAGTATTGTTTAAGTACTTAGTTTGTTTTTTCTATCTGCCTATCTATCTATAGATAAAATACCGTCGATAATCTCTTTTTTACTTATAGCTAGAAGTAAAACTTATCTTAGTAACTACTCGTAAAGACGGGACCCCGATCGGAGACAATTCCCCTTAGAGGCCTATATTTATTTAATACCTCTTTTATTAGTAAGTTTACTAATTCCGACGCTTTTAGCGTAGTTAACGTTAATAAAAATAAGTAATACTTAGTTAGTTTATCGACTACAACTAAGATAGTATCGTCTTTTTTATCTTTATTAAATACCGAGGGAAGGCTTATAATAAAGTTTATCGAGATTTTTTCTTAAAGCTAACTCGGGATCGGTAAAAGTTAAAACGAGTTATATAATTAATATTTCCGAGTCTTTAAAGACTAGCATACTTTATAAAACTTTACGTAGTCCGCTATATGTTTAGCTATTGCTTTTTATCGAAACTTTCGTTTAATAAATATTAACGTACGTCTTTTTTTAAAATGTCTTACTTTTAAGGTATTATAGTATGCTTTAAGGATAGCTTGCCGTAACGTAGCTTTCTTTAATACGTAGACTAAGCCGTTTTTACGGAGCAACTTATTTATATTAATAAACTAAGTTTTTTAATTAAAAGCCTTGTCTATCTATAATATCGTCGGTTAATTAATTACCGGAATATAAAAACGTATTCTTATAACTACGGTACGTATTATCTTTTAATATTCGGGGTTTGCTTTTTAAACGTTTTTAATTAAAAAGCGAAGGTTATTAAATAACCCCGAGATATTAAAAAAATCTATAGCTATAATAATAGCCGTAACTTAAGTAAGTAGCACTTATTTAAAATATCCCTTTTAACGAGTTTTACACTTCTTACTTCTTACGTTTAAAGAGCCGGTTATATTAACGATAGTATCGCTTTTACTACTTTATAATACTATAATAACCGTTATTAATACTTAAGTGTCGTAGACTTTTTTAAACTACAAGGAATTTTCGTAAATCCCCCGTTTTATCCCCCGGGTTAACGTAGCTTATATAACGTTAAGCTTACGTTTTAAGTTTAGTAGTATTATACTAAAGTCTATTTCTTACTTAAAGTCGGGCCTCCGCGAGGCACCGTTTATAAAGTTAGTAAATCCCGGCTTATACTTAACTTAAAATTTAAACGATATAAGCTTTATTATTTAACGGGTTTATCGGCCGTTAAGCTTAGTTTACGTCGTAATTAATTAAAAGTTTTTATAATCGGTTAATACTTTTACCGACTACGGCGTACTATTAAAGTAGTAACGTTATTTTTTAAAGGAGGCTATAATAACGAACATTTCTTTATTAAGAGTACTATAGTTAAGCTTAGCTTTTTTAAACTTCTTAGACTAAAAAACGATTAAGTATTACCGGCTTTTAAAAAGCTATAATAAGATTCTCGTTATTGTAAAGTTTAACGCGTCTATCTTAATTTAGTAAAAGAGACTAGAGTCGTAGTATCTTAAGAAAAGAGCTGATACGAAAGCGTCCTTTAAAAGGTTAAATGTTTATTTTTTTTATAATTTTTAAATAACGTTCCCCGGCTTTTTTCCTTTTACTAAGCCTTTAAATAAAACGTTAAAAGAAAAAACTATCTTTATATAGTATTTAATAAAGCGGCGATAGAAGTTATAAAAGCTTAAGAAGACTTAAACGTTATAGTAAGTCTTAAAGACAAGCTATTTTTAAATAATAGCGATACGTTTAAAGTTTATAGAGATTTCTCGAGGAGTAACGATATAATTTAAAAACTCTACGGTTTTTTAAAAGAAAACGCACTTTTTAAGACTAACGTAAAGCTTAAACTTGTTTAGTCGTTTTAAGACTTACTTGACGTATTCTTCGTACTCTTCTCGGGTCTTAGAGTAAATTAAAATGTCGTCTATATAAGCTACGTACGATAAGTCGAGTAAGCTTTATAAAGCCGTGTAGATATACGTTTAAAACGTAGCGGGAGCATTAATTAAGTTAAATAGTATGACGGTATACTTATAATAACTATATCTCGTTTTAAACGTAGTCTTTTACTTATCTTTTTTTATAATACGAAGGCGATGGTAAGTATTTTTAATATCTATCTTAATAAAGTACTTAACGTTTTAGACTTTAAGTATAAAGTCGTTAATTAAAAGCAATATATAACGGTTTTTAATCGTAATACGGTTTAAGCTTCGGTAATTAATATATAGTCGTAACGAGTTATCCGACTTTAGTATAAAAAGGATCGGGGCGCCCGTAAAGCTTTTAAATTCCCGGATTTATCCTTTCTTTAAGGCTTTTTTAAAGTAGTTTTATAAAATTAAGAATTCTTTTAACGAGAGCGGGTAGATTATACCGTATAGTAGTTATATACTAAGTATTAAGTTAATACGGTAATCGGTTATAAAATAAAGTAGTAAAAAATCCGCCTCTTTAGTATTAAATATATAAAAGTATACGTAAAATTTTCGTAAAATCTATAAGTAAACTATAAATAATTTTTTAAGTTAACTTTTAAAGCTTAAGACTTTAATTAAAACTACTATATATATTTATATACTTTATAAAATCTTTTATATAAACTACTAAAGTTTTAATAAAATAATGTTTTATTATTTTAAAAAGAAATATTATAAAAAGTCGCTCGGCGTAAAGTTAACTTTTATCTTCGTTAGCCTCGGTATTTTTAAAAGTATAAAATAGTCGGTAAGTAATTAAGTTACTACTATATAAATCTTTATAATATTCCTTTAACGGCTTCGGTTGTCTTATAGTTTAAAGAGAACTTCTTAAAACTTATACGTTTTTACGGGAATTTATTTAATTTTATTAACGTTTAACGGCGATAGCTTATTTTTTTTTAAAAAGTTAACGCGGGCGAATTCGATTTTTACGATGTCGACTTTTATATATATATCGAAGCTTACTAAGATTATAATATCGCGATAGCTTTAAAGCTTATTTATTATTATAAACGTTACTATAATAAAAATTAACGAAGGCGGCTTTAAGTTAATAGTATTTAAGCCGTTTTTTTTTTTCTTTTGCTTTTATTTTACGAGATTGTCTCCGACGTCTTTTTTTATTTAATAGATATAATATTAACGGCCGGCGGCTTATTAACGGTTAAGTTACGGTAAGTAGTCTTATAGTATCCTTTTCTACTATAATAAAAGTAAGTAATATTAAATAAGTTTACGGTAGCTAGCTTATTACGCTCGTTTTTATTACCTTTTCTTTTATTTTTATTTTTACGGTTACTTTTAAAATTCTTCGCGGAACTCCCGAAGCCGTTAACGTTTTAATTTTACGCCGTTTTACGGTTTTTACGAGACTAACTTTAGTTATTAAGCGCGCTTTTCTTTACGGAGCGGTAGATTATATCGGCTTTTTCGACTACCTTTTATAAAAAAGAACGGGAAGATAAGTTTATAATAAATAATTAAGTTTATAGCTTAAGCTTAAAGGCTACGAAAAATCTATTTACTTTAAAAGCTTTTAATAATTAAAGTATCTTACTTTTTAAAGTACGGAAGTAGCTTTTTAGTTTTTAAGGCTAAGAGATGTTAAAAAAAAGAGCGAGGTATTACGAGATCGTAGTTAATTACGTATCTTTAGTTTTTAGCTTAACTTAATTTAATTATATAATAAAAGCTGTCTAAGATTTATAAACCGTAACTTTTTTTACCGGTTTTAAGTTAGTTAAGTAACTATCTTATTAATCCCGCGTTTTATTTTTAAGTACGTAAACTATTACGTTTACCTTAAAGTTTTTAAATTTATAACGGAAAGGAGTTGCTTAAAAGCAGTTTTTTACTTAACGTTTTTAAACGTCTTTTTCTTTATAAGTCGTTAATAACTTAAGCTTAAAAAAGAATAAAAAGTAACGATCGCGACGGCGATTAAATCTTTTAAGAAAACTGTTTATACCGGATTTCTTAACCTTTTTTACGTCGGAGTTATTAAAGTCGTTAATTTAGTTTACGCCGACTTAAACGTTCGTCGTAAATAAAGTAGTTAAATCTTTTCTTTTTAAAAGTATAACGTTTTTCGGCGGGAATAAGTATTTTATTATCGTATTTAAAAGATTATCGTTCTTTTCGCGCCGAACGGCTTCCGTTATTACTTAACGTTAAAGTCGTTTAATAGTATCTTAAATCGATTAAAAGATTGATTCAGTCGGGGAGGCCTTAAAGGCTTTACGAGGGTTCTTTTAAAAGTCCTCCGTAACGACGCTCGTTTAAGTTAATCGAGTATCGACTTTAAAAGACTCGTTACGGCCCGTTTAAGCGGGGCTTAAAGTCTAAGTCGATAGCCCGGCGCTTACCGCCGGGACCGTGCTATTTAAACGGGTAACAACTATTTTATATTATCTTAATAAAGTATAGTAAATAAATTAAAATTATAAAAGTTAATTAAAGATTATATATTAAAACAATAATCGATAGTCACTAATTAATTCTTAAAAATAAGTATCGATATATATAAAGTCTAATCTATGCCTTTTACTTTTCGGATAGCCGGTTAAACAAATATATATATTTAAGTCTATAAGATCCCCGTAGTATACTAAGAGCATCTACGTAACTAGTCATCTGTCTATCTGCTTACGTAACGTAAAGTGTAATCTGGCGCTGGCCTTGCGGCTAGCGCTGCCCTGGCCCTCGACGAGCCTCGGGGGTTCCCCGGGGCTGACTTAATCTAGCTAAGGGGGCGCGACGCTGGTCTAGCTATAGGTAAACCCCGTAGATTTACCGGGGACTCCCTTGGCCTAGTTATCGTGCTATGATAACCGGTAAAGAATTAAGTTTTTAAAGTTATAAGCTTAAATAAAAAAAAAACGTACTCGGCGAAGTTTATTTATAATTTTAACTATATAGTAATAAAAGAGGCTATTATACGTTTTTTTTATAATAATAATTTAAGTTAAAGTAGCTAAATCGGTAACGCGTTAACGTATTATATTTATAATAATATTGTTTACGTTTAAAGTCGACTATAGTATAGTTAAATCTTTAATAGTTAACGGTAGTTTTTATAATAAATATAAAGTTTTATCGTAAGTTTCGCGGATAGTAATTAAAGTAAAGGTATTCGTATACGACTTAATATACGGAAAGAAGGTTTATAGCCGGACTTTTTTAAAATTAAACTATACGACGAGATTACCGTCGGTTAAAAAAGTTATATAATCGGATATATTTACGTATACCCGCCTTTATTTAAGCCGGACTTATCGCGGAATAAGAGTTATAATTATAAAATAAAGTTAGTTTATAAAAGTTATTATTAATCGGACCCGTCGATGAAAGTTTTTCGATATATATCGTAAGTAAAGATTAAAAAAATTAAAATTGTTGTATTATAATAATTACGTTTGTTTATTTACTTTTAAAAGTTTTAACGTGGCTTGTGTTATAAAAGCTAAGTTTACTTTTAATACGAGTAAATAAAATAAGATACTCGAGACTATTACTTTATATAAACTTTTTATAATAAGGCTTTAGTACTACGATTATAGTTTACTTTTATATATTGTTTATAAACTTTTCTTTTATAACTATACAACGTTAGCCTTTAAAAAATTTATCTTTATATTACTTTATTACTATAGCTATGTTTAAATAGCTTCTTTTATTTATATTCGTTAATCTTTTTTTATTCGTTCTTTATTTACTATATATTATTTTATTTAATTTAATTACTTTTTTTATTAACTTAAATATTTTTTTTATTACTTATCTCGTTTTTTATTTAACTTTATTTACCCCCCTTTTACTTTTTTTTCTTTTTTATATAAGTTATTATAACTTCCTCCTTATCCTTTTCTTTTTTATTCTTTACTATCATTAAATCTTTTCTTTTTTCTTCTATACCACCGATTACTATTATTACTACTATAAGCTTTACTTTTATTAATACTCTAAAGGCAAAAGCCTTAAAGTCGAGTCCGGCTTTTACCTTAACTACTACTTAATCTTTTAAGACCCCGGCGAAACGTAAAAGCCTCCGTAAATTAATAGTAAAGACACCCCCGTCTTAAATTACTTAAGTGTAGTCTTCTCCGGCCCTCGCCCTATCCCTTACTAACAGCTTTGCTCCTAATAAAACGGCAAAACGTACCCGAGATTACGAGTTAATATAATAGCCGAGTAATATTAACTCCCGCGATTAAGTATTTAACTATTAGTATTTACGTACTACTTTTCTTATAACTCTTTTAGTATTAGTTAAGTTAAAGGATCGGCTTGCTTATTATAATACTAACTTTTTAAATAAGTAATAGTAAAAATACGTTTATAATAACTTTATTAAACTCTTTATACGCGTTATATACCGTAACGGTAAAATCGATAAAATAACGATCGACTTTTATATTATTAAACTTTATAACTTTAAAGGCTTCGCGTTTAATAACGAATAACTTTACTTTAATATTTTAAAAGCTAAACTTCGGTTAATTTTATAAAATCTTTACGGCTTAGTTTATATTTACTTAAGAGCCGTTTAGGCTAACGTAAAAGGTATTTTTAATTAAACCGTAGCCGTAGCTTTTTAGTAATATCGTTTTTACTTAGCTATCTTTTATAACAACGATTACTTTACTTTAAGTATCGTCGACTACTTAAAGATAACTTTATACCGTTATAATTTTTTAACTTTTAATATAAATACGAAATACCGCGTTAATAATAAAGCTTTTTTAAAATACTTAACTATTATCGGTATTATTATCTTTACCGCCGTATATAAAGTTATTTTTATTTAATCGACCGGATAAATAAATAATTAAGTTTATAAATTATATTACTTAAATAATACTAAAGTTTTTTTTAAAAAATACGAAAGTATTATTCTTTATAAATCGGCTATTAATACTATACTTTTTTAAAAGTTCTTTCGAACGTATATAAAAATCGTTAAGCTAACGAAAGTAAACGCTTTTATCGATAATTTAACGATTATTATAATCTTCGGTTAAGTAACGGCTATCCGATTAAAACTCGGCTATAAAAACGTAACGCCGATCCGTTTTCCGGTTAGTTTTTAAATTAGCTTTTACTTAAATATTAGCAGTTACTTCGTAGATATTACTTAACTTAATAATCGTACCCGGGCATTTACGTAACCTTTAGTAACTACGATCCCTCGTTAAAGATAACGAGCACTAGTTTTTCGTGTCTTTACGAAAGTAATTTCCGATCGCTTCGATATTTAAATTGTACCGTCTTTCCGAGTAGTAATTTTAATATAAGACGCTTCGTTAATAGTTAAATAAAAGCGGAAAGCCGTTATTATTAATTTTTAACCGACGATCGTTTTTTTTTTAGCCGACGATAATAATAGCTTATATAGTAACTTATACGACGGTAGTATTATATCGGAAGTTAACGAAAATAATAACGATTAATTATTTATATTTAATAATTATTTCGACGTTAGTATAGTCGTATTAAAAACTTAGACGCCGACGGGATTAACTACTATAAAGATTATAAACTAACTAATTATTACTTTAAATAATATCGTCGTAATATAAAACGTTAATCGGCTAACGTATTTATTTAAAAAAAGCTTCTTTACTAAATTCGGCCTTAGCTTCGTAATAAAATAAACGAGCTAAGAAAGCTTCTTTTATAAACTTATAGTCCGTAACGTAAACGCCGAAGTAGCTAAAAAAAACGTCGATCGTTAAAACCGCGTTAATTAAGTAGTTAAAAGACAAGCTAAATAGTTATTAAACCGATAAAAAATTTAAAAAAGATAAAAAGATATTTAACTTAATATATAAAACTTAAAATATTATATATTTAAATTTTTAAATTGTTTTTTTTTTTTTTTTTTAATTTTTGTCTTAATAATTTTTTATATTATTATTAATTTTATTTTATATTATTATATTATTTAATATAAACGCTATAGTACGGCATTTTACCGTACTATACCGCTTACCGTTACCTTTATTTCTTTAATATTACGAGTTTTATCTATTACTTCTAATAATAGATAAAAACGCGTCTATCATAAACAAGACACAATAAAATAAAGACTTTTAATTTCGAACTTTAGATTAACTTCGATCGGTATACTACGAACCTCCTCGACTACTTTCTAGACTTTCCGGACCTATATTCGTACAGATACAAATTGGGGCCTCCTAGCCTCTGGCCAGGAGGGCCCAGCCCGGCCTCCTGCCTACACGCCTAGTCCTAGTATTGGAGTGGTGTGTTGGGTGTTGGTTAGGTAGATAGCAGGACAGTACGCACCCGTCCTCGCTCTCAGTATATGATGCTACAGAATGATGCTACAGAATGGCTATGCTAGCTTATCCTACTCTGTCCACCCTCTCTTCTTGTTCATCTCGTCGACGGCTTTGCGCACGGCCAACGTGTTGTCAAGCACCGTCGGCATGTCGGAGTGCATGCAGATGCTAAACGGCTTCTCTCCAAAGCCAAACGTAAATGTGTTGCCGTCCTGGTTCAGGCCTTTGTCTTGTGACATGGCATCGTGCGCTCGCTGCCCGCAGAGCTCAGGCGTGGCGACTTGTGACTTGGCTGGCGGCACCAGCGTGCCCTCGGCCGAGTAGTCAATGTCGACGTAGAGCTCGCCCTGGAATGCCAGACCCATCTCGTCACACAGAGCTGCCTCCCCTGCAGCCCCGGCACTTCCGTATACAGGCACGCCGGGGAACTGGGCGCACGCATCCAGGACGGCGCGGAGGGTGGCCGTGTCCCGCTGCATGACAAAGAACAGCTCGCCGTGCGGCTTGATGTGGGACAGCGGCATGCCTTCGGCGGCCAGCATGGCCTGGAGTGCACCGACCTGGTACAGAACGAGAGAGTAAATGTCGGCTGGCGCAATGTCAAAGCGTCGCCGTCCGAATCCAAGCAAGTCTGGAAGACCGGGATGGGCGCCGGCGCGCACATTGTGCTGCTTGCAGAGGCGGACCGTCTTGAGCATGATCGATGGGTCGCCGGCGTGGAAGCCACACGCAATGTTGGCAGCATCGATCAGCGGCATCAACTCTTCATCTGGGCCCTATGCCACTGTTAGTTTTATTGGCATTGGTCTCCGTATTGGGCTTAGCACCATGGAGGGCTGCTTATGCACACACCATCTTCCATCTGCCGAAGCCCTCGCCCATGTCCGCGTTGATTTCATACTTGGAGGCCAGTCCAGCCGTAGTTTTCGAAACACACATTGCGAGGTTTGTTGGTATCTTTGCTGGTGTGGCGTGAGCAGATTTGGTAGTAGATGAAGTGAAGAAGCTCCAAGCCGGAGAGAATATATGAACTGGTGAGAATGGCCGCGGCAGCAGAGCTATGGGGAAGAGAAAGCAGGAGTAGGCCCGGAATGCTACTTTGATAAGGAAATACGTTACGGGATGACTTCAACAAAGATTTACTTCTTATCTTGAAATCTGTTCTGAGTGCTTTTGTATTATTATTTATCTGTCCAGAGTTACCGGGATGGGGATGGAAGGGGGAGTAATGGGGTAGAAAGTCCTGATGATGTTAAGTCCCCCATCAGTTGGGGTAGAAAAGGCGAACCAACGACAACCACAAAGCATATCGCGAGCAACTCGAGTATCTCGAGCATATCATGGATCCATTTGCATGGGACAGTCGTTTGTATCCTTGGTATCTTTGTTTGGCAAACTGGTTTAATGATAACTAATAACGAGGCCTAGGGCTATCTAGAGAATTCACGATTGTAACACGAAATACCCACCAAGTGACATAGGGATAACAGTGATATGGCTACACAATACTCCGACTTCCGGAGTGAGCCTGCTGCCGATATTCCCTACTTTGTTCCGAAGCCACGTGTTGCCGCCGGAACTGCTACTCCGCAGCCGGAGACACCAGAAAATGGCATCGCAGTCGAGACAGTACACCCGGCGTTTCGGCCCATCTCCCTTGGCAGCCTGACTGTGCAAAACCGCATCTGGGTGGCCCCCATGTGCATGTATAGCAGCAAGGACGGCTTCTTCAGTGACTTTCACCTTGTGCACTACGGACAATGGGCTGTGCGCGGCGCGGGCATGATCACTCTTGAGCAGACAGCGGTGACGGCAACAGGACGAAACACTCCTCAGGATGCAGGCCTGTGGTCAGACGAGCACACTGCACCTCTCAAGCGCATCGTCGACATCGTGCACTCGCAGTCTCAGAAAGTGGCTGTCCAGCTGCAGCACGCCGGACGCAAGGCTGGTGTCTCTGCCCCATGGCTTGGCCTCAAGCTGGTGCCCGAAGAGCACGGCGGCTGGCCCGACCAGGTGTTCGGCCCAACACCGGGCGGCGAGGCGTGGAGCGCTAACTATGCAACCCCCGCGGCCATGACGGAACAGGACATTGTTGACGTAATCCAGGCCTTTGGCGATGCTGCCCGGCGTGCCGTGTCTGCCGGTGTCGATGCCATTGCCGTGCATGGTGCCCATGGCTATCTTTTGCATTCGTTTGCGTCGGCGGCTTGCAACCAGCGCACAGGAGATCGATGGGGTGGCAGCTTTGAGAACCGCACGCGGCTGGCGCTGGAAGTCGTGCGCGCTATCCGACGCAGCATTCCCGACGGCATGCCTGTCTTCTACAAGATATCTGCCGTCGACTGGCTGCCGGAATCGCTGCACGGCTGGACGCTGGAGGACACCCTGAGGTTTGTGCCGCTGCTAGCTGACGCAGGCGTCGATCTTGTCGACATCTCCAGCGGCGGAGTCGACCGTCGGCAGCAGGTGGCCCTAGGCCCCCAGTATCAGGTCCCGTTTGCTGCGGCGGTCAAGAGACTGCAGATCCCGGGCCTTGCAGTGGCTTCCGTTGGCTGGGTCCGCGATGCCGCCGCCGTCGACGATATACTCTCCTCGGGCAGTGCCGATGTCGTCCATGTGGCGCGGGAGTTCTTGAGAAATCCCAATTTTGTCCAGGCAGTTGCTTTGGCCACGGGAACACAAGTTGCCTGGGTAGACCAGTACCACCGCGCCCCGAGTAAGTGGCATATAGTATATGTTCTAGCCGCGTTTGTGGTGTCGTGTGCTAACCTGATTGTGCAGTGGATGGCCAGTATGTGGAGTCAACCACGACCATCACCACAGCGAAGCAGGCTCACAGCAATGTTGTGCAGTCACACCAGGAGCAGATCCATAACAAGAAGATGTAGATTATTGTATGCCAAGGAACCCTTACCAGCTGTGCACTATAGACTCTGTCCGCGCTCTTCCTGCTCCAGACCCTCGGCCACAATGCTCAGCGTAGCCCCCACAACGTGCACAATCTCAAACACCTGTATGCCTTTGCAAGTATCTGCCCACAGCTTCAGTGCTGCCACGGTCAACCGCCGGATGCGGCCTGGGTACGATCCCGCTTGACCGAGCGACTCGGCCAGATGCGTCTCTTCGATCAGGCTTTCCACCATTTTGAGTAGCAGTTTCTCCTCGTTCCGTAGCACATCTATACCGCCGCTAGCTTGGGGAGTCCTGGTTTCTGTCGGTGTTTCGGCCGGCGTTCCGGTCGGGACGCCATCTCGCACAGCTTCGTAGATTGCTTCCAGCCAGTGCGCCAATAGCTGCGCACACGACAGCGTGCTGAGAGCGTGCTGCACACTCCAGTGCCCAGTGCGGCCGCGCGCAACAAACGGAATGCCAACCCTGACTGGGATGCGCAGCGCACACACGGCATGCACCACCGCTTGGCTGACGTGAGGTGACCGCGGCGACAGGTGCGGCGATGGCGACGACTGCGGCTGCCCGGGCCACCCCAGGGCTAGTTCCCGCGGTTCTCGGCACCGCAAGTGCCTTGGCACTCTCGCCCGCCGGCACACGGGCGTGTCGCTCCATCCCATCACGAGCTGCACGTGTGCCAGCCGCAGCATTGCTGTTGCGTTGAATGCGAGCGGCCCGTGCACGGCGTTGGGGTCGAGTGGGCTTGCATCAATGGCCGAGTCCCAGCCGGCCTGCCATGCGTTCAGAGCGCGGGCGTATAAGCTGACAATCTCGGGCGGCAGTGACGCAAACGACGCCGCGGTGCTCGAGGCCGGGCGGTCCGCCAATACCTGGCGCTCCCGGTTGATATGGATCACCAGCGTCTGTACGAGCATGTAGTTTCCGTACTCGCGTGCTGCGACTTCCTTGGCAAGCCTCTGCCCTGCGAGAAGCTGGTGCAGGCATGTGAGAAAGCGCGGCCGCTGCTTGCCAGATGGTGTGCGAGCCTGGCTCTGCTTCTCGCTCGCCTTGTTCTTCCGACGTCGCAGCCGCAGCCACGCGATCCAGGTCGGCGCTGCGAATTCTGCCTCGCTGCTGGGAAGCACCAGGTCGAGTTCCCTGCTGCTCATGGGGTGAGGCACATCAAAGCAGATGGCCAGGATGTTCAGCACAAAGTACGCCGAGTAGAGCGTGCGCAGCCGCTCTTCACGCCGACCCCACTGCTTCCAGGCAGTCTCTTGTCCCTTGTCTGTCTTGCCCACCCTCGCGACGTCGTCTTCAATGTCGTCTTCGTCATCGTCTTGCTCCCCCGTGCCCCCCGCCCATTCTACCCCGGTTTGGCCATCTTGGGTGCTCAGGCCGTCAGAGTCGTCCTCTTCTTCATCCTCCTCCTCTTCCCGCAGCGTATCCCTTAGCATCTCGGTGAGCTGACTGCTCATAGCCAGCGCATCCCCCATCAGCGGCGCATCGAGCCACAGCATGGTGAGGAGCAGTACCAACAGCGACTGTAACAACACCACGCTGGACGATTCACAGCTCGTGCTTTGTAGTTGCTTGTCACCGGCTGCCGTCCTTGTTGTCGATCTTGATGCCTGTGGCTCGCCCGATGTCGACATTGGCATGGGAATCTCGGCATAAGCCGGAAAGCTTCGCGTCAGGTGAACTGTCTTTGGACGCCGCCTCTTTTCCAGCTCGTAGATAATGACTGACTTGGCCACTGCATACATGGCATAGCCGCGCGTGTGCTCGAACCCGTAAAAGGACCCGGTCGCCGCCAAGGTCAATAATAGTACGGGATCCAAGTCATCCAGACGCGTGGTGCCCAGGTGTAAAAAGGGAAGATGCGGGTGAAAACTCCGTACAAAATTCATAACGTAGCGTGACAGGACCTGGCGGCTTGGTAGCCGATATGGCTCCTCGCGCAACCCGTCCCTGCCGCCCTCGTTACTAGACGAGGCATGCTTTCTTACTAGAGATTCCAGCCGAGTGAAAGCAACGGGTGATATGACCCAGGGATTGGAAGACGACGATATCTCGTCTGCCATGGCATGGAGTCTGTCTAGGGGTGCATCTAGTGGCGCATCTAGTGGCGCATCTAGACTTGCACCAAACAGGTCTTCTGTGACAGCCGTGGTTGCAGTAGATACGGGCTGTACTTGGGGCGTGCCGCCATCTCCAACATCTGCAACATCTGCATCTCTAGTTATACTGATGGCAGTGTCGTTGGCTGGTCTTCGCCGCACGGGCACCTGCTCACGTGCTGGCTGCAAGGTGTTTGCTTGTTGTCTTGGTGGCTGCTCAGGCGGCTGTTGTGATGGCTGTTCGATGATGGCTGGGTCCAGCATCACCGCATCCGTCGCATCGACGGCGTAGCCTGGATTCGTAACAAAGCTGCTCGGCCCACCACGCATGCTCGTTTGCTGTGGCGAGTCCCTTGGTGGGAACATCCCAATCAGATAGTTGCTGATCAGATCAGTCTCGTTGGACAAGAAGTCGAGGTCGAACTGATTCATTCCCTGGCTGCCAAAGTCTTGTGGGTGGTCAAGGGACATTCCCATTCCCATCTCCACGCCACCGCCTTGTCTCCCTCCTGCCGAGGCCATCTGTGCTGACAGCCCGCTCGCCATGTCCTGGGGATAAGCTCCCGCATGAGCAATGGCAGAGTGGCTTGTCTGTGACGGCACCGATACAGGGTACGCTGACTGTAGATCTTGAGCTTGCCTACTGCCGGGCTGGTGCGCAACTTGAGCATCCACGCTCACGCTTACCGACACCCCCCGGGCCCCCAGGCTTGGGCTACCAGCAGTGTCATAGTTTGGCGAGTTGCACTGAGTGAGGCGTCTATGGCGATATAATAGATCCCTAAATCACCGTCAGGGAGTTGCCAAGCCGGTCGTTTGTGCTGTACTAGAACACATTTCATACCATACAAACCAAGGGGAACTTACTGTCTAGAAAAGAGACGACCGCATGCACAACCAAACGGTTTCTCTTGGGTGTCTACATAACATCAGCATGCACCCTCGCTGGCTTCAGTATCACCACATCACCACATCACCACAACGTACGTGTTCGTAGATGTCGATCGAGATGTTCTTGTCGTTTAAATTCTTTGCTGCAGAATTTGCACGGATCCACGCGAACCCGCGGGCGGCCTTTCATTGCGAGCCTATATATGCAGCAGGGCTGTTCGCCATTTACGAGTATGTGTGCAAGTCTACGATACACTGAGAGATAGGTGCAACTAGGACGTATGATGTGTTGAGTCTTATCGTGATAGGAATTATGTAATAATGGCGATTAAGCAGATAGAAGATACTCGCTGTATCACAGTGCTTATCAGTGCTGTACTGATTCGTTCTCAGCGCCGTAGTGCCTCTTCAAAATCTGGCCTGTGATTGGATATTCTTTAGAGATGTATCCACCAACTCCATGCTGCATGCTCCTTCTGCATACGACAGTCAGCGCTCGTATTATCGATAAATTCGATAAATTCGATAAATCCAACTACCAAATAATCGAATAAATCTACAAGCCCCAAAATAGAACACGAAACACTCCCACTCTGCCGCTGACGGACCCCAGCGAACACGAGCGACTGCAACCAGAACGGGTGCGATGTTCGAGTTTGCTACCTCTAGACAGTCTAGTCGGGACAGTCCATGACAGCCTACTGCGGCCTGCTCGCCACCAAGCCTCGTATTAACGCGCCTCTCAAAGAAAGCTTCGTCACCAGCAGTTTCAGCCTTTCTTCTTTCCTGCGCCTGCTTACACCTGCTTACATCTGCTTGCATTCGCCTGCATCTGTCTCTGTAGCCTCCCGTATTCTGTATATATGCCCCGCTGGTTTATGCTTAACGCTTTCTCATGCTCCTGCATGCACTATCGCTTCGTATTCATCTGTCGTCTTGCCCTGGCCCAGATAAATCTATATACCTCTGGCATCCCACCTCTACTTAATACTTTGATACTTCTCTAGATTCTCGTCCCGTCCCGTCTGCAGTCTATCTCTTCTTATTTCTTATTTTTACTCATTCTTATTTCTTTTTATTTCTTCTTATTTTCTCTAATTTTCTCTTATTTACTTGTTTTATTCTTCTTTGCTCTCTATCACCAGGTTCGCCTCTATCATTCCGTCTATACCACGTCGTCTACTCGTCTACACCACCTCTACATCATACCATGCTCACCTGCTCCAATATCCTCGGCCTCGTCCGCAGCCGCGGCTTCTCAGACCCTCAAAAGAGATCATCCCTACAGTCAGCCCGCTCTCTCAAACGCTCAGCCTTTGGCTCCTTCTCCTCGCGCTCCTCGACACAACCCTCATCGCCCATCTTGCCCAGCTCGCCTGTCTTGCCCGTCTCCGCCGCCTCGCCAGGCTCCCACCTCCCCAGTCGGCCCCTCGATGTCGTCGTCCACAACCTCAACGCCGAAGCATGGGGAACAGCCCGTGCTGCCCGCCCGATTTCCGTCGAGACCTTGCTAGCACACATGCTCGCCGTCGTCGCCCGTCGCCACATCCACCTGCACAGTGTCGCGGCAACTGCCTTTAGCATCACCCTGGTCATTGACGACTCGTTGGAGACGATGGCTGCAGACGAGAGCATGGCGTCGGACCAGACAACACAGTCACACGCCGTTACCAAGAGCATATCAAACAGCCAGGATACTCAAAATACTCAAAATACTCAAAATACCCAAACCACCACACCCAGCGAAAAGTTCGGCAGTACAGAAAAGTCCAACAAAGGCTTTCGCACGCTTGTCGCAGAACTCGTCAACGCTGTCGAAGGTGTCGACCTCAGAGAAACAGACTTTATCTGTGAGGAAAACCGCCGCAATCGCATCCTTGGCCAGCGCCGCACTCATGAGTGGTAGCGACACCAAAGCAATACAGACAAACGCAAAAACAAAGCAAAACAAATAGACTACGAGACAATCACGATCACACATGTCACAACGATGTACATAGAAACGATATCCATGTTAGACACGACAAGAAGAGAGCCAAAAGAACAAAACCGTAAATGGTATTATGCAGCTGCCCGCGCAAGGGCCTACCAATACTCCAATATGCAGTGCCGGGGCAACCCAATCATGCCCTATGATGAAGAAACACCAACAATGCCAACTGCATTCGATTATGCAAGGATAAGAAAAGTTAAAAAGAAAATGCAATGCCTCCTTAACGCCACTCTGTTAGATTCGTAGACCCCAACAGGAAAATATGATCAAGACGACAACAAGAAGACCAAATCAGCCAATACAAAAAAAAACGCCGCCAAGCTGCCAATGCAGCCACGCTCCAGGTTTAAAAACTAAATAATTACAAAAGAAATGCAAATAATATTAAATAATAACACCAAACAGGTTACACCTCCCACTCATAATGTGGGCTGTGTAGGGTATCTTGTACAGTCAGCAGCATGGCACATCTAGCTGATGAGAATGTCCATTCCACGCGGAACTGATATCGGCGTAATCGTCTCAGCATCCGATGCGCGCCGGCTGTGGTTGCCTGGCGTCTGTGGTTCGCTCGGCTCGTGCGAATCGTGACTGTCCCGCGCCTCGCGCGACACAGACGACGGCAGCCGCATCTTCACGTCTAATGCAAGCCGTAGTGACTCGCCTGTGATCGTGTTCTCCTTACCACGGAAAACGCTGTGCGGGCTCGAGTTGGTGCTGGCAAAATTGGGGCTGTCGCGCAGTGTCGGGAGCTTCCCATAGTCAAGTTCTACCGATGATATCTGGCGCTTCACACTGTCAGGAGGCGACGAGAGCTCTGACATTTCGGAAACCATCGAGGTATTGCCATCCAGCTCCATAGCACGAGCAGGACGCTTGGTGCCTTTGTTGCCTTCGGTCGCTTTGTCGGGGGTTTTGCTGCTCGGTAATGGCTTGCGCTTCTTGCCGTCCGCAGTCGATGCTGAAACGTTCTTGGTTGCACGGAAAGCAAGTGCCAGGCTCTTGTTGTTTGCCTTGTCCTCCTTTTTGACCTTGGTTGCCTTGGATGATACTGCCTTCTTCGCCTTGCCCACCGGAAGAGAGCTCCGGGTCTTCTTGGCCGTTGCGCCGAGCTTGATCGTTGCAGTTCCCGCCTGCTTTGCTTCCGCTCCAGCTGCATCTGTCTTCTTGCTTGACTTGCCGCTTGTCTCGGTCTTGGTGTTGGCCTTGACCTGCTGGAAGTGGAGCTTGCTCTGTTTCGTATCTGGCAGTCGCTTCCTCGGCGGCTTGGGGCTGCTGCTAGGCGTCGGAATGGAGGTTGCTGGGGAAGCCTTGGACTGTGTTGTGCCCTTGGCCTTGGCCATGGCAGGCAGCGATTTTTTGTTCGTTGCCGGCTTGGTCTCCTTGGACGTCTCCTCATCATCTGCCGCCTTCTTCTTTGCCTTTGTAGGCGACACGTTGCTGTCCAAAACAACCTCCAATTTCTCCAAGAGATCCTCGTCGCCCGTAACGTTCCAGTTGCTCGGGCTACCCACATCCGGCTCGTCCCAGTGCGGAAGCCCGACAAGCTTGGCGACGTCGTCGCTACCACCACGGACTACCAAGTCCCAGCAGTCTTTGAATTCTGCTCCCTGTGGCTCGGCATCGAGGTTGATCCAGGCCGTAAATCCGTCGCGTTTACTGCGAGTTGTATGACACAGTTCCTTGACAAGACGGCGCACACCAGGAATCTTCAAGCTTGTACCAACAACAATAACAGCGTCGGCGCCACGGCGCAGGTCAGCCTTGGACACGTTGCCAATAGCCTCTTCGTCGGGGTTATATTCGTTGTACAAAACAATACGAGGGCGAAGCCGACCGATACCGTGGCTGCGCTTGCCGGCTACTGCTGTGCGGACCTCGTCCATAGCCGTACACGGAACACATGGTGGCGGCTCGGGGCCCTCGAAAAGAGAACCGTCGAAATTCTCAAGCTGGCCACACTTGGAGCATACCATCTTGGCGAGGCCACCGTGCAGCTGAATAGTTGTTGGCCAGGGACCCTTAGTATTAAGTGGGACGTTAGTAGCCAGGGGCTCCATGTTGGTGTCGATGCAATCGACATTTTGTGAGTACAGGCGCATGAGACGACCTTCCTGAGCTAGGGATGCGAGCATGTGGTGGAAGGCTGTAGGCTTTGCTTTCTGGGTCATGTGAGCCAGCTCGCGGACCATAGTGTGGAACGAGGACGTGGACGAGTCATGTTTATAAACGGAGGCGTCGAAAAGATGCTTGCCGGAGCCTTTCAGGCCGTGCTGGCCACGGAGAGTTGTAAAGAGACCGGTTGATGAGCGAAAGTCGGGGACTACAGCAATGTTAGTAAGCGGGGAAGAAGGAAAGGTTAAGACGATAATTTTTAGTAGAGGTGGAATACGTACTGCCAGCCGAAACTGAGATGCCGGCGCCAGCAATTACGACAATCTTCTTCTTGGTGCGAAGTGCACGCAAAAGATAGCCTAGTTCGGTTTCGCAATCTTCCGGGGAGTCCAATCCAGTCAGGTCGAGATGGCGAGTCATCCGGGGTCTTCTCGGGGGTGCCTGGACACGGCGCTTCTTTGCTGGTGGTGGGCCATCGTTGTCATTTTCAGGAGCGCCGGATTGCGAAGTGGCACTGGGTGACGGGTAGCGTTTTGACGCATCGTTAATAGATGTTGAGATCTTCATCGCTGGTAATGATGGCGACCCAGGGGGAGAGGGGGTCTTTGCGAACTCGGACAGAGGAGATGATGGTGCCGAGCATGAGGAAGCGCGTGATGGGCTCTGTGATGACTGTGATGGCTCTTCTAGCTGCGATGTGGTGGGAGATGACATGGAATCTTCGGAAGGCTGAAATTGAAGAGACAGAGGGGGCGTTGAGGGCTCTCTGGAGGGTAGTTGGGGCGACATCGCCGGTGAGGCTATTATTCCGTCCATTGTGATCGGAAAAGCGGACGACACATGCGAATGGTGTAAATCGGAGAATGAGACGAAAAAAGACAGAGGTGGAGTCTATAGCGATGATCGAGGCGAAGAGAGACGGAGGTGATGGGGGATTGGAAGGGTCGAAAGGGTGTAAATTAGGAGGGAAGAGAGAAGAGGAGAGGAGAGAGATTTAAAGTGGTGATAAGATGGTGAAGAGGGAAAGAGGAGAGAGGAGAGGAGAGAGGAGAGGAGAGAGAAGGGGGAGGGGGGGCTTGGTAATGGTAATGACGAGAAGTGGTAAAACTGAGAACGGCAAGAGCACTCATTTGAATGTGAAAATGGGAAGGAGCAAAGTCGATGTCCCTAACAGGGTGGAGAGCGAGTAACAAGGGGAAGAAAGAAATGAGACTAGGCGAGGAGAGGCGAGTGGTGATGTGTGATGTATCTTTAAGGAGTGGCAGATAGCTACAAGAAAAGACAAAAAGGACCGTGAGACTGGGCGAACAATGGCCAAATAGTGAAGAATTGGCGTCGTCGTCGGGTTTGCGAGCGACGTGTGATTTTCGGATTTGACAGGACGGCGGCCGATGCGCTTGGTTGGTCGTACTTTCCGTACTTTCCTTGGATATGAAGGGAGAAGTTGCAATGCAGAAAGGAGAAAAGAAGGAGAGGAAAGAGCGACGGAGGAAATTGAACGCAGACTGGGCAGTCGAGGGTAAAAAGGGAGGTACGGACGAGAGGCCTGGTTCGGTCGGGGAAGGCGCGACGAGCGAACCACATAAAGAGGGAAAATGCAAAGACGAAGTGGAAGTCACAGTATTGGATTTGGGAAGGAAGCGGAAACAAAGGACAAAACGGCAAGAGCCAGGGGCGGATAGAGAGCAAGAGTAAAGTCGGGGCTACGACGTTGAAAGACATGGGAGAAACAGTCAGCAGAGATACAGAAATACTCAGTTCAGGAATACAGTCAACAAACAGTATCATAATAAACGCAATAAATCCAATAAAAAAAGCAAGGAATGGGCGGTGCGCAGAGCCAATATCAAGATACAAAGGATGTCAATAACAAGCACAAGACATGGACACACGGAGCGGCCAAGAAAGCGCAAATATCGGCCAGAAAACAACAAAACAAACCCCCAAATAACAGATAACAAGAGGCAAAACATCAGAGGAAACAATGAATGCCATATGGAGAAAGCAAAGCACCGATAGACGGTTAAAATAAATAGAAAATTCAATGAGCAAAGCGGAGATGGGGGGCGTATGGGGCCATTTATCGATTATATAAGCAGACTATGTGGTGCCAACAGACATGCTATTCTACTGAGTAGAGAAGGTTGTAATGAGAGAACCAATGCACACCACGAAAATAGATAGGGCTATTTAGTTGCGCCATTCCACTTGTTGGATACACGTATGCCTATGCAGAACATTACAGCACATTGTGCTTCTGTTGCTGGTCCGCGGGATGGACTGACTACTGAGTAGGCGAGTAATTAGCTGGCTTAAGACTGCAAATGTGTTGTGCGCATTTGCTACTCATGTTTTATTGCAGAAAACAGTTCGAATCGCATGCGAAAGCAGCTCTCCATTGCTGTATCAATTGTGTTTGTTCGTCCCATTCACACCCACATTCTTACTGTCTTGTATCACTTCACCTATCCCGCAAGATAGACACCGTGCACTACTCAGTAGTCAAGTAAGATGTTACACCAACCAAACTTCCCCTACTTACAGCATGCTAATGTCTGACTGGCTCAGTTGTAAGCATGTATTGTCTTGCCGCAAACACAAGCTGAACAAGTGTCTCTAACCTTTTCGCTGCTTCATATCGAGAATCCCCTATTCAGCTGATGGGTCGGCCGAAAACCTCGTCACTGATATCTGGACAACTCCATAGTCCTTATTGAAGCACTCGGTAAAGTGTGTGAATTGAATAACGTCGCTGTGCCCTCTCGCACGTTTGCACTGTATCGAGATATTTCACCATGGCGTGCACTCGAAGACCCTCGTAGTCGCAGATCCATAATAGAATACATTTTGATTGGCCAATACTACCAATCCACATTTCGTTGCTTTGGAGACGGCAAATGAGTGGAACCCCGCTGCACACAAAAGCAGCGGGAGAGTTGGATGGCAGGATCCACCTCCCATTGCTGTTCTGCGTCAGCCGTGCGTACAGGGCTGAGGGGTGCTCCTTCTCTCGTTTGGACCAAATTACACTGTGAGGTAGTGTGGCTAGTAGGCAGTCTACCAGCCACAGAAACCTAAAAAATTACACTGTGCCAACGCACGGTGTCTCGAAACTAACACAGAGCTTCGTCCAGGGTGAGGCTCCAACTTGCAACAGCCTCGCAACTGGCAGCCGGCTACCATCTAGAACATCAAACAGCTTCATGTAAAGCTGCAAACAGATATCCAATCTCACTATACATGAAAATTTAGTATGCGCGCAACTCTGAATTAGCGCTGTCCTTCCTTCCCCGGCCACAGCCGCTGTCCTCTCAAGCCGGAACTCATCGCCGACCCGGAGCTGGTGCAGCACTCTCTTATCGCACATTCTCATCCTCGCAAATTCATACACTTGGCACATTCTCCTTTATATGATACCCAATTTGTGCCTGGTATCTCAGCTCTGTCCTTCTTGTCAACTTATCACCCCGGACTCTTCGTCATAGCTCACCTATCCCCCCGCCTCCACTCTCATCACTCATCATGACGGATGACGTTTCTCTCATCCTCGATGATGGCATGCAGGGCATGTCCGGCGATGTTCCCGTCAATCTCGGCGATGTTGACGTTGATGATGTCGATCTGTTTGGCGGATCTGTCGAGCTTGGCCTGCCATCGCATCCTCCACCGCCATCAAAACAGCTACAGTTGCGTGTTGACGAACAACGCATAAGAGGCTGCTGCCAACGGATCGGCTGGTCAAAGCAAGGCACGATTGCGGCAATTAGTGACGACGGTCAGTCAATTGACCTCCGCTACTTGCGTGCCGACCCGGAAAATGCCACCTGGGGCCTTAGCGAGCCTACCTCCTATACGCAATTCAGCTCCGCCAACACACCAACGACATTCTCCGGCGGCCCCATTGTCCATCTAGCATGGGCTGCTACAGGGCACCCGGAGCTGGCTGTGATCGATTCAGTCGGCCGTATCAGCATTTTGTCATTCTCCATCAGTCTGAACTACCCTTACCTCCTGCGGTCCTGGGAGGCCGACCCTATCGATGATCTCAATGCCGTCGTTGGCTGCTACTGGCTCCCGATCATGCCGTTAAACAAGCAATATAATCTCTTGCACGGACCTGCCATTCGGGAACCTCAGGCTTACCGCTATGAGACCTCGTTTATCCACGCTTTTGGCCCGCACCACCCGAATCCAGCAAAGAGCGCTCTGTTGTGCGTAACATCAAGTGCCAGGTTGCGCCTGTTCTTCTCCCAGAACAGCAGTGTTGTTCAAGACACGAGCAGCGAGCTGGAAAATATTGCATCATCCGATGACTTGGCCACGCATGCTTCCATCTGCTCTGACAAGGGCGTGCTCCTGATTGCCATGACAACAGCATCGCGCCAGCTCAAGGTCGTCCGTGCCGCGATCCTTTGGAATCTGTTGCAGCAGCAAGACAAGCTTGCAACTCCCCAGTTTAGCCCTGTCATACAGCACAAACACGCTGCTAGTACGACATGGTTGCAGCGCGGTAACGAGGAGTCACAACTGGACATCTCGACGGCCCAGATCTCCCACGTTGAGATGCTGCCGTCGGCTCTGCCAGGCCCCAACCAGCCATGGTCGCCACCGCTTATCGTGACGGTGCGGAACTACATCCCGGGAGGACCAAGTGGCGCTGTCGGATCGAATCCCGAGCCGCAGAGCATCATCAATCGATGGGAGCTGCTCACAGAATCAACACCGCAGCCGCTGCACCCTGCCTTTGAGCAGCTTGGTTTCCGCCCGACGAACAATAGCAACACTCAAGGGGCAGTCCGGTTGCACCGCCTTCCGCCAGTTATCCTGAGCAACAAGACAGTCATCTCTGTGCAGATATTGCAGAATGGCAGGGCGCTGTGCTTCCTGTTCAGTGATGGCACGTCTCAGTACCGCGACCGCTTCTCTTTCGAGGAGTTATTTCAAGAGTCGAACCTGGCACGCATCTCTTCGCTGCAGCATGCCGGCTTCAAGTTTGTGGATCCTACGCCCTGCCTGGCTGTGGCCCTGTCACCGACTGGATGCTCGTCGGTGCAGTTGTGCGAAGGCGGGTTGATCAAGTGGAACAAACTCAAATACACTGGACCGGCTTTTGCTGCTTCGGGACCAGACCGTACGTTTCTTCTCGTTTATAACGTCTACTCATATTTAATCTGTTTACTAACATGACATAGCCAACCGCGCTGCCGTCATTGCCGGTCTTACTACGGCCGTGGCTACTGCCAATAGCAATCAAATAGCGTACGACGATATTCTTGCCACAGCGCGCGAGTTTGTCGATAGACCGAGTAAGTATAGAGTCATCTCTACCCCTTGACATTTGGAAGTACTAACAATCAAGGATTTGCGTATGACTGGATCCTGGATATCGTGCGCGTTCTCAAGATCAACGTCGACTACTCGGAAGAGTCGCACCACGACCAGCTTGTGCGCAATAACTCTTTGCATCTGTGTTTGAGCATTCTAAACCACATGGGCTTCCGAGGCGAGTACAAGAAGCGCGCCTTCTATTCCAAGTTCTCCCAGCTAGCGCTTAACACCCGCAACATTGTCATCCTCATAACCATTGCTAGCAACTCACCGGGTGCACTGAAGGAGAAGCTTAATCCGTTGGACGAGCCCGATGTTGTTGATGCGCTGGCTGGCTGTGCCAAATGGGCGTTGGATCTGCTCTCGTACGTTTGTGACTGCTTGTTTGGACTGCTAGAGGACACCAAGTTTATGTCCTTTTTGACCCCTGGGGGCAACTTTAACGCATTGGTCGGATATCTACAGGAGAAGAATGAGGTGGCGCTGCACCTGATCCTGTGCTCCTCGACGCGTGGTTTCCTTTCGGCGGTGTGCCGGCGTTTGCAGCACGTGGACTCAATAAGCGCGAGGGCCACGCAGTACTTTGAGCACCAGCAACAGCAGCAACAGCAGCAGGCGGCTGCGAACGGCTCCGCAAGCAGCTACAACAGCTCACAGCGGCCCCCGCTCATTGTTGCGTACCAGAAGATGCAACAGTATACGTCGTCGAGCCTGATCAAGGTGCAGGAGTTTGACAAGCTGCTGTGGGCGCTTGGCGGCGAGATCCGCCAGGTGTACCAGACTCGCCTCAGGAATTTCCAGAAGCAGAACCAGCAGCAAGGGCAAACACCACAGCAGCAGCAGCAGCAGCAGCAGCAACAGGCCGAAGCGGCCAAACGCTTCCAGACGCAGTGCGAGCTATCACTACTGTTGTCCAACAACCTAATACCGCCTTTCCAACCGATGCTGTACAAGTTCTTTAACGAGAGCGTGCGCACATTCCGCGGCCTGACGGACCCGGCCAAGCTGTACTTTTCCGACTACAGCGTGCTTGAAGTCGAGGATGACGACCGCAGCCTGATGGAAAAGCGGCTGAAGCACCTGCAGATTGACGTGTTCAAGCGTGTAGAGCTGGCACCGCCCCGGCCATCGGCCAACACCAACAGTACGAATGGGACCAACGGCACGGGCACCGGCTTCAACCAAGGACGGCCCATGCTGCGGCGATGCGTGCGGTGTGCGGCGGTGATGGACGACATTTCGGGGTCAGGGTCCCGGCCGGGCTACCAGTTTGTTCTGGCACAGCAGCGCAAGTGCAGCTGCAGCGGCAACTGGGGCTTACTACCGCGGGTGTAGAGTCTAGGCTGATTGGCCTGCTCACCATGTTATGCTGTCTTGGTGCCTCGTGCCATCTCACCAGGGCATTGACCCTTGATTCTCATGCAAGATTCTATAAAAGCATGGCGTTTCTTTCTGCTTTGTTGTATGCTAGCCATTTTTATGATTTACTGATATTTGCTTTGCTTCATCCCACTGCCGGTTTGCCGATGCAGCCCAACAATCTGATATGATGCTGCCTGCTGTCCACGTAATGTCCGTCTAGTCAACCTGACTCCCTGTAGCCAAGACCCGGCTATGCCCTGCCAATGAAGTGTGCCGAGATGGGGACAAGAAACGAAATCCACCACTCTCCACGCTACAGTCCAACAGTCTGCAGGGCTTGCCTGATACAATCCTGGGCTGACAAAACGGTGCTTTGAATGTGCTTTTTGGCAGATCCACGTGGTTTGCTAGGTTCCCGTAGCCCGTCTGCCCGCGCTCACTGATCAGATTCTCTTGATGTCAAGCATTGGCGTCACGACAACGCACACTACAAGCCCGGAGGCCTACTTACTAGTTTTTTACCTTTGTCTTTCATACATCATTATATGCTATTACTTACCTTTCCCACCAACTCGTCTGCATGTCTCGCTCGAGTCGCTCCCTCGGAGTGGGCATGCCATCTGAAACTGCCCGTCAAAGCACTTTTGCTGATTGGCCACTGCATGCTAGCAGCACTAAATATCGGCTTGTATTGAAATCCGTTGTGTTATTTTCTATTTAGCTACGGCATCAGTTTGTTAATTTGAGCTTTGACTTTCAATATCGGAAATTGCTGTTTATAACTATCGTGATATTTTTTTTTGCTATAGGTACGGAACGCATGGCACTTTCTTACTTTGTATGTAAGACGTCGCATCTTAACTCACATGCATTTGTCCAACAGAAGCTGCGACTGGCCCTGCAGGGCTCACCTTGTGGATACCCCTGACGTAAGATCCACCGCGCAGCTACACCAAGAAGCAGGAGGCCGCCACAGCTGTTAGTTACCCAGTACTACTGCGAAACAGTAAACTACAGTGCGGATTGGCCATCTACCCAGCGCTGACTGGCTCTGGCTTGCCAGAGCTGTGTCGCATACTGTGCTACTCCGTCATAGCTGCATTGCACGACTTAATATTGCAATCTTGATAAGAAGCAGAGTACTTGTCGCCAGCAAAAAGTCTTGGCGCCAAGCAAAGCAGGAAAGCATAGAGCTACAAGGCCGATCGTGCCTTCCGCATGCGATTCTTTGTTCATTCTCTTTTTACTTTCTCTTTTCTTCTCTTTTTTACAGTATCAATCCCCAGTAGCTACTGCCTTTTTGGGCTTGTTTTCGTGTGCTTGCCTGTTTGTGTATGTGCTGACCATCGCTCCTGCTGTGTTGACTGTGTTGATCACTATTTTCCTCCCTCTTTCCCATTGGTATCCTAATAAGTGGCGTGTCATTGGACTCGCCCATTTCTGTACCTGATCGCTCTTTCCCTGTTTGTTCTGTCCTCTAGCCATTGCGCTCTACTTATTGCCTACTCATCGTTATTTCTATCTTACATCCCCCCGTCTCCCTTCCTTTCCCCCTTTTTTGTGGTCACCATTGGCCTCAGTACTTCCTCGTCCTGTCTCTCACCTGTCTCTCTTCTGTCTCTCTTCTGTCTCTTCCGTCTTCTCCTTGTCTCATATGCTTCGCTGGCGCATTATTGCTAGGCTAGTAGTCAAATCAATCGCGGGCAGTTTTTAATATTCTCCACCCCTTGCGCGCCAAGCTACAACGTAAGCTATGCTTTTTTTGTGTTGTTTCGTACTTCTGGTGCTTTTGTACTTCCGTCATCTGTTGCTACTGTTGCTGCCCCAGATAGCGCAGAGCTTTGTTTTGCATTTTTGTGTTGTTATTAATATTCTCCGGCAGGTCCTCTCCCAAACACTCTTCTTCTTCTTTGCGACCTGTGCGACCAGGATCATTCCTCCCCACACCTTGTTTGCTTCCTCGAGATATCCGTTGCAGTTTTGCACTTGTCCGTCAGTACACAGCAGTTGGCAGGTAACAGTCAGCAACCACCAGTTGCAAAATCTCTAGAGTCAAAACCTTCGATACCGAAGATTGAGAGCTTCTCAAAGCTACCAAAGCTACCAAAGCTGCCGAAGCGGCCGACACAATCTCACTCTTACACACAAGAACAACAATGTCCGAGCAGTCACATCTCCCGCACCCTCACAGCGGTCACGCAGATGACCTAGAAGGCGCATCTGTCGGCGGCCGCAATCCTTACGCGTCTGCGAACCGCTGGCGCCACCAGGAGTCTTCGGCCTTTGCGCGCTATGCCGCAGCCAATCCCAACCAGCCGCGCGATGAGGAGGGCCCTCGCGGCGACGTCAAGGACCTGACAGACTTTCTGAACCGCTCGCGCATCGATGGTCCGGCGCCTGGCACAGTGAACGGCAATACTGCAGCAACAGGCGACGGCGCGTCTGGGCGATTCAAACCCATCGTGGTACCCCAGGCCGTTGATGGCGCGGCTTCTGCGCCAGCATTCACGGCTAATGGCCAGGTCAAGGAGGTGGCTTCAGACAACAAGGACATCATTTCAGGCCCTCTACTGAACTACCGGCGTACAGAGGGAACCATATGGATTGGAAGCGCTCTTATTGTTACCCGTGGTGGCGGAAAGGATGTGCCCCAGGCCCCGATTGCAGTCTTGGGCCCGGCTTCTGGAGGCTCCAACGGCACCGTGCCCGGTAGATCGCAGGAGGTCCAGGGTACTTGTCTCTACTCAGACCCGCGCAACACATTTTGGCGCTTCGACTTAGCCGTCCCCATGGGCCGCACTGAGTCGCGTTGGCAGTACACCTTCCCCGGGCTACGTTTTGAAAGCGAGAGCAAGCCGCGGACGAGCTACTTCTCCGTGCCGGCTGCTTCAGAGGCCATGCGCATTCTCTTCTTTTCTTGCAACGGCTTCAGTGTGGGCACCGACGAGGATGCATGGAGTGGTCCTGCTCTATGGAACGACGTAACCCGCATCCACGAAAAAGCGCCATTCCATGTCATGATCGGAGGCGGTGACCAGATCTACAACGACAGCATTCGTGTCTCCGGCCCACTGCGTGAATGGACAGCGATCGGCAACCCCAAGAAGCGCCACGAGTACAAGTTTACCGAGAAGCTGCGCAAAGATTGTGACGACTTTTACTTAGACAACTACATCAAATGGTACTCAGCTGAGCCCTTTGCGTCTGCAAACGGCCAGATCCCGCAGCTCAACATCTGGGACGACCACGATGTGCGTTACCCTGTGGCCCTACCCCCGTGTGCCACTACAATTTGTGGCTTTTTAATGTTTTGATGCGTACTTGTATAACTGACACAACTTGCAGATTATTGATGGGTTTGGTTCCTATGTGGACGAGTTCATGAAATGCGACGTAAGTAGTCTCGTTCGTCCCAGCTTTTATACGCCCACAGCTAATCCAGCAAGGTTTTTCGCGGTATTGGTGGCACTGCCCACAAGTACTACATGCTCTTTCAGCACCACCTGCCACCCCCGGTATCGACATTTACGTCCGGTAAGTAGGCCGTTGCCGTCGTAAACAGAGATCTTTTTAGCTAACACATGTCTTAGATGCCCCCCATGCTGGCCAAGCTGATGGTGTTGACCCTATACAGCTTGTCGACACCTATGTCGCACCAAAAATGATCGAGTCCAGCTATATCATTGGCTCCAAGCCAGGTGTAAGTGAAGCCTTGGGGACCACAAGCCAAAGAGCAGCATACTGATATAACAGCCCTACGTTGCTGAGCACTCGCATAACATGTACTGCCAGCTTGGTGCTCGCATGGCATTTGTGGGCATCGATGCACGAACCGAGAGAACTCGTCACCAGGTGAACTACCCGGAGACGTACGACCAGATCTTTGCCCGTTTGTCGGGTGAGTTCAAGGCCGCTGCTGCTGCTGGTCAGTCCATCAAACACCTCATTCTCCTATTGGGTGTCCCTATTGCGTACCCTGTAAGTCATGCATTCTTCAAAGGTTCTTCAGTATATTATAACTCTAACACGGTTAGCGCCTGACATGGCTGGAGAACATCTTCTCGAGCCCTCTTATGGGCCCTGTCAAGTTCATGAACAGACGCTTCGGCCTGGGTGGCGGTTTCTTCAACTACTTTGACGGCAGCGTTGATCTGCTTGATGATCTCGACGACCACTACACGGCTCGGACGCATAAGAAAGAGCGCAACTTTTTTATCGAGCGTTTGCAGGCTCTCAGTGCCGAGCACTCTGTTCGCATCACCATCCTTGGTGGCGACGTGCATCTTGCTGCCATCGGTCGCTTCTACGCCAACCCCGACCTAAGGATTGCTACGGAGAACGACTACCGTTTCATGATCAACGTTGTGTCATCTGCCATTACCAATAAACCGCCCCCGGCAGCTGTTGCTAATCTGCTGGCTCGCCGCAACAAGATTCACCACCTCAATAGCTCAACAGATGAGACTTTGTTCAAGATCTTTAACAAGGACCCCGGCACATCCAACAAGACTGCGAACCATAACCAGGTCACCATGCCGAGCCGGAACTTTGCTATCATTACAGAGAACTCGCCCAACAATTCTGAGCACGAAGAGAGAAGTCGGCCTCTGACACTGGCGCCTGATGGGCCCGGAGCACGCCCCACGTCGCGCGGCTCGTCTCGCTTTGGCCGTCGCTCTCTGTCGAGACGCAGAGATAATGGTGCAAGTAGCGCAACCGATGCTTCTGCAACCGGCAGTATAGCGCCTGGCTCGAGAGCTGGCTCCAGTAGTAACAAGACCGGCAATGGTCGGGATGGTCACTACGCCCTACATGCTGGCGAGGAGGGTGCCGGTACCGAGCACAAGGCCGCAGGCGCACTACACGGTATGGGCAACGATGGAAGCCTGGATGTCCGTCTATGTGTGGAGATGGACCAGCATGACCCTCAAGGCAAGACTGAATCGTATGGTCTCACTATCCCCCTCCTGGACTACACCGGCCCGCCTCCCATCCCCAAGATGCCGAGTCACTTCCGGGGCAGTCGCCCTAATACCGGTCACCACTCGACCACCACGGCGTCGTCATAAGATAGATAAACATCTTGACGAGGTAATTTTAACGGTAATATATTGTCGACTAACACATTTTGGGTTGCATTTTTGGTCATTATTTTGGATTTCTTTCAATTTGACTTTTGATTTTCACGAATTTGGCATTTGTACTTTACTGTTTACCCAACACGTTGCACTTATTATACATTGGATAATAGTCTAAATATAAATATATTTTTTGGAAAAAACTACATGCAAATTATCATACTCCGGGTATTATGTACAAAACCGTGAGAGAACATATGTCCGAGATGCACAAACTTCCAAATGCGAGATGCCCAACCATAAACTACAGCTACCGAAAGAAACAATACGCGACGCGACGCGAAACCCAGAACCGATACCGAAACAATCACTTTTATCAACTCTACTCGACCAGCTCCATGCGCGCACTGCGCTTGCCCGTCGTCTCGTCCTTGTGGTCCGTGATGCGCACCATGACCTTTTGGAAGAGCTTAATGGTCAGCGGCTTGGACTTGGTCTTGCTGCTGTCCTTCTTGGAGGCGACATCCATGGTCGTCTCCAGCGTGTACGTGTCAGCGTCAAACGTTGCTTCCGGCTCAGGCGTGGCGAGATCCCGCAGACGGATGGCGCTCTCGATACCGAAGCGCGGCACCAGCACAACAAAACCGTTGCTGAAGACGCGCATCACGAAACCCTCGGCGGTCGTCTCCTTGCCGCGCACAGCCTGGCCCACGTAGTAGGCGATGCTGGCACGACCGGCAAGCTGTGCGTTCCGGTGCCGCATGTTGATGTTGCGGCAGATGGCAGAAAGGCGCCCGCGCGTTGCGGTTGCGCTTGACGAGTAGCCAATGGCCGAGGCCAGCTGGCGATGCACCTGCAGATCGGCGTACCGACGAATGGGCGAGGTAAAGTGTGTGTAGATGGGCGATGCCAGACCATAATGCTTGAACTCGGGATAGGCCAGCGAGCCGGCCGTAAAGTACTCAGCAGCAGTCATGCACCGCGTCGCCAGGATACGGATCAAAGTGTTGAAAAAGGGCTCCTTGGGATCGACGCACTCGTCCAGACTGTCGGCCAGGGCCTTGGAAGACTCGGTGCTGAGCACAAAAGCGCCACCGTCGGAGCCGGCAGGGCCTGCGGCGCGCAGCTGGCGGCTCAGCTCGTCAAAGTTGGTCTTGGGAGGTGTGGCGTGGCGACGCAGCAGGGCCGTCTGCGGGAACGCGTCGTAGATCTTGGTGGCGACGGCAATGTTGGCGAGCAACATGAACTCCTCGACAAGCGAGTTAGTGTCAAGCAGGGCCTTGGTCTGCACGTCGATAGGGTCCGAAGTCTCCGACTCCATCTGCACCTTGACTTCGGGCGACGACAGACTCAGAGCACCGGCGTCGAGACGCTTCTGCTTGAGCTTCTTGGACAGCGAGAGCAGTGTGCGAATACCCTTGGTCAAGTCGCCCTGCTCCGAGGCATCGTCGATGCGCAGCTGGGCCTGCTCGTAGCTGAACGCTTCGCGCGACCGGATCACAGACTTTGTGAAGCGCACATCGACAACGTCGGCATCAGGGGTCATCTCCCAGAGAACGGAAAAGGCATAGCGCTCGACATATGGCTTAAGCGAGCACAGATCGGTACCCAGAAGCATTGGCAGCATGTCGATGCGCTTGTCGACGAGGTACACGGTTGTACCGCGGACACTGGCCTCGAGGTCCATGGCATTGTTGGGGCGCACAAAATGCGACACGTCGGCAATGTGCACACCGACCTCGTAGTTTCCGTTGGGCAGCGGGCGGGCGTGCAGGGCGTCGTCGATATCCTGGCAGCCAATGGGGTCGATACTGCAAATCAGCAGGTCGCGCAGATCTTCACGGTCGATCCAGCCAGGATCCTCCTTGCTCGCAGGCACGCGCCAGTCGTGGCCCTCAGCCGGCAGACAGTCCAGGACCGTCTTGGGGAAGGGGCGGTACTGCACGTCGTACTCGAGCAGCAGAGCCTCGGTCTCGGCGGCCTTGGTCTCGAGCTCGCCTAGCGACCGAATGAAATGGCCGACAGGGTGGCGTGAGTCGCGGTCCCAGGCGTCCATGGCGACCAGGATGCGCTTGCCCAGCAGCTCGCCGGCCTGGCGTGTGCGCAGCCGAATCTTGGGGATTTTCTTGTCCATGGGGATGACAAAAACAGTTTCTTGTTTCCGACCCTGGCCAGACGACTTGCTGACCGAAGTCTGGTCAATGTGGCCGACGTACTGGCGCCAGTTGCGGCGAATGATACCGACGACGCGCGCCGTGGGCTCGACATGGGACGACGCCTCGTCTTTGCTGGCTTTGTTTGTGCTTGAGGCAGCGCCGGCTGCGGCCTGTGTACGCTTCACCTCCTCCTGCAGAGCCTTGCGCTCCTTGGCCGAGATCAGATCGTTGCTGCGAGCACCGCCGCCCGAGTCCTCGTCGCCGTCGCCATTCTCGGCACTCTCGTTCTTGGTCACCGTCTCCTCCTCGATGATCTTGGTCGACGGCTGCTTCCACTGGTCGCGCGGCAGCACCTCGATAACAACGGTATCGCCGTCGACGGCGCGGTTAATGTTCTCGCGGCCCAGGATGAGCAGTGCCTTGGGGAATGCAGGCACACGCACAGAGCCCTCGAGGTAGTTGTAAGGCGACACGTTAAAGTTGCCCTGGTGCAGCAAGCCGCTCTTGACACCAGTCGAGAGCTTCGACATGGTCAGATACTCGGGGTAGAGGTGGGCGTTGCTCTTGGCAAGCGCCGTCTTCTTGCTGTCGGTGACGGAGGGGTCCTGGGACTCGGGGATCATGTCGAGCAGGGCATCGGCATTCTCGAGGCCGCCGACGTACTCGGGCAGCGAGCAGGCAGCGAGTCCGGCCTTGCGGGCCTTGGACAGGTTGTCGCGGTCGTTGCTGAGCATGACGACTGTGGGTGCGGGCTGGGCGGCATGGGCAGCGGCGGCCGAGATGTGCTCGCTGTACCACTGGACGGCACGGCGCACAGCACGGTCGTTGCGGTCGTTGATGGTCTCACCGGCGTCGCGGGGAACAAAGGTTTCGAGGCGGAATTCGTTGAAGAAGACGTAGAAGCGCTTCTCGTCGCTGCGGGTGAGGCCGATGAGGCGGTTGTAGAGAGGCAGCGAGCGGTTGCGGACTTCTTCGAGGACGATTTGGAGGACAATGACGTCGTAAAAGGCCGAGGTCTGCTCAAAGAGATCCATGGCGGTCAGGAAAGCGTTGGTGTCGGGCACGAGGTAGTGGCCCTTGGGATAGGCCTTGGTGCCGGCCGGGCGGTCGCTGAGGACAAAGGGGGTGACTAGGAGAAGTTGTTGTTAGCTGGAGGGCACAGAGAAGGGTCTCAAGGCTATCAAGGCCTGAGCCGACGCACCATGGCCGGCGGCATCGCGGGGGGCGCTGTCCTGGCAGGCCACACATAGCTGCGACGAGCACGGAATGTCCTGGCGCAGGTAGACCTCGCGCACAATCTTCTGGACCTTGCCGCTCTTGGTGGTGCGCACAAAAGTCTTGCTGGACAAGTTGGGGGCGAACCCGTCAGAGGGTTCGGAGCGTTTCAAGGTGGCCATGATTGTGAGTGTTGTCGCTGATCCTTGGCTGCGTTGAAGATGCAAGGGTGCAAGGTGAGGCTGTTGAGACGGGCAATGTGATGTTGAATCTTTTGGGGCGGGCCTAAAAAAATCCAGACATTGTGCTATGCTGACGAATCAGAGCTTCTGACGCGCTGTAGTAGTGTGCTTATCGTTATCGGCGCACCAGCTACAGTGTAGCCTTACTAGATATAGTGGGGTCCAGCAGAAGGCTGTGATAGTGTAATACTCAAGAGAATGTAGTTACGTTATATACTATTTGTAGAGTACCACAGTGATCACTAAACACACCGTCTTGATACATCATGGCAGGCGCGAGTTGATAGCGACATCTAGAAGCTGATGCTATATAAAAATGAATTAAAGGCGCATCTTGCGTGTAATAAGATGAGAGCTACTTGAACAAAAAAGACGAAATAAAGAGATGAAAAGAGATAAAACAAACATAAAAAAGTCAAGAGTAAGGCCAGGCAGTGGCGAGGCTCATGTTTGTATGCAACAAAATCCAAGACAGAACCCGCCGTTTCGATAATGAAGCAGCGCAAGACCACGCCTCCCAGCCAGCCAAAAAGAAGAAGAAAAGAAGAAAACGACGGCAAAGACGGCAAAGACGGCAAAGAACCAAGCCAGAAAGACAAACGACCATCCTATAAGCACTGTGGTAAGAGTCACCACTGGCCCACCAAAGAAAAGAAGCAGAGCAACGTACGATAGCAGACTGGACATGGCAGAAGAAGTAGGCAACGGCAGACGCAAAAGCAGCAAACAGAGCAAGAGATAAAGAATATGAAAATTGAAGAAACGAAACGTAAAGAAACCTCCACCATCCCTGGATAGTATCAAACCCGTATACTAAACGAGTATATAAGCAAAACAGACAAGAAGAAAAACGAACACAAACGAACACAATAACAATAAAGGGGATATAATAGAAAATAAAAAGCCCCCAAATCCCTAGGTCTAGGACCCTTTCCCAAGTGCAAGAACAGAAAGAACAAAAGAACAAAAGAACAGAAAATAGAACACGCAACAATAACAAAGAGTCAAAAGAAGCCAGCCAGATCAGTGCAGAAGAGCAAAAGACCAGGCCTGCTGAAGAATGAAAAAGAAAAGTAGACAACAGTTGTTATTCAGCAAGAATGAATACCAATCCATGTAGCAACAGTCCAAGCCAAAGTTGAAGCAATAGAAAACCAGGGTACCGGATCAAACTAAAGGGGGAATATAGATGAAAAGGCCGCCCGAGTAGAGAGGAAAATGGAAAGCAATATAGCATAAAGCAAGCGAAAAACGACGAATACCGTAGCAAGGCAGCAAAGGTCCGTCCAAGAGCAGGGCGATAAAGAAAGACAAACGCGGCCGTTCTTTCAACCGACCGTCGTATTTCCAATAGCCGTGGCAGGGCGAAAAGCGTAAAGGTGATAGATAGTAAAGGAAACGGCGTAAACGGGTAGAGCGGTAAATCAATACGTCGAAAATCGTGCAGAGGCGGCCGTAAAAATCCATTAAAGCGCAGAACAAAAAGCACAACAGCAACAGCAAATTCAGAATGCAGTCATCACTAGGGGGCCCAGAAACGGCGTCTCTACTGCTGCTGGTTAGGCCACCACTGCGATGAGTTCTGCTGCTGACCCTGCCAGCCCTGGGTGACTGCTGGCGAGCCAGAGCCGGGCGGGTGCATGTACTGCCGCGGCGTCTGCTCATACGGCAATGAAGGGCTCTGCGACGGGTAGCCCTGGCTTATACCAGGCATGCCAGAGTAGGGCAGGCTGTTGGGCGGCACCTGGCTGCTGCTGCTCGAGTGGCGGATCTGCGACGACGGCGGCGGCGGCTGGTGCGGCTGCTGGGGCGTGGTCGGTCCGTAGCTGTACTGGGGAGCCTGCGGTGTCTGGGGCCACATCTGGGTCGACGGCGGGTAGCTGTAGTTGGAGGGCTGAGGCATGCCCGACGTCCGCTGTATTGAAGAAGGTAGCGAGCTGGGCGCGTTGAGGGTCTGCGAGTACGGGGCGGCAGTCATCATCATCTGCGGGCTGTGGTGGACCATACTGGGCTGGCTCATAGCGCCCGCGGGGCCGCTGGTCGACGTGCCGGCACGGCTGGACGGGATCGACTCGGTCGTAGACAGCTGCTGCGGCGTCAGGCTAGCGGGCGGTGGCGGCTGCTCATGCGGGCGGCGCCAGTAGTTCTGGATGTAGTCATGGCGCATGTCGCGCTGCTGGTTGACAGAGCGGCTAAAGTCGGCTGCATGGTGTGCCTGCTGCTGAACTTCGCCAATGGGGGATGCCTGAGTGCGGTCTTGGTATGGCGGGCCGGTGATCTCCTGGCGCGGGCCGGTCTTGAGAATGCTCGAGTAGTCACGGCTTCTGGTGTCGCTGTAGTCGGGCATCGGCGGCGGTGCTGCGCCGCTAAAGGGTTGACCGGGCGTGTTGCTATAGACGATCTCGGGGTGTGCTTGGCCCATCAGAGGCGCCGCGGCGCTCTGGGCGGCAGCCTCGGCGGCAGCAGCCTCGCGCGCCTTGGAGCCACCAGGGCGCTTCTCGCCGGCGAGGTCGGCCTCGGTGAAGCCCTGCTTGCGCGCCTTGGTCTCCCAGTAGTCGTCACGCACACGGCGGCCGCCGACAATCACGCGACTGCCAAACTGGCGGAACATACTGCGCGCAGTGACAATTGCGATCTGGCGCGACCGGTAGGAGAAAGGCAGTATTTCCTGGCCGACAAGATCGTCCTTCTCGACTTGGTTGGCAATGATCTTGAACAGCGATCTGTTCTTGTTGAAAAGCAGGTACGAGTCGCGGTAGCCGAGGACGCGCGCGCATTCGGTCGCGAGCATGAACAGCTTATCGCCACGCTGGGGCACGAGGAAAGTCCTACAGCGGTACTCGCGGCCGCCAAGCAGGTGGCCATTCTGAAGAACCTTCTTCTCGCCAGCCTCGTCAATTTCGCGCGGCAGGTATTCGTCGTTGCCAGGGCCGAGCTGGTCGGTGGTGTGGTCGCGCACGGTGGGGAGGGCCTTGAGGGTCGGCTTCACAGGGGTCTTGACGGGAGGCAGGGACTGTGCTGGCGCTGGACCGGGAATGGGTGGCTGCTGGATGGGTGGCGCGCCGTAGCGATGCTGCTGGGCAGATGGCGGCTGGGGAGGATGGACCGGGCTGTGCGCCGGATGCGCGTGGGCATGCGGCGGGAGCGGCTGCGACGACATGCTGGGCAGCTGTTGAATTGACGCAACGGGTGCGGGAGAAGGAGCTGCTGTAGACGATGCGACAGTCGACGACGCAACAGAAGAAACAGAAGAGACAGGCGGTGGTGGGGGGACAATGGGTGGTTGGATGGGAGTCTCGGTGATGCCTCCGGACTTGGTGGGTTTCATGGGTCGGCCGCGCTTTCTCGGCTTGTCACCTGTGAAGAGGGGGGGGGGAGAAAAGAAAGAAGGGTCAGTTTTAAGTTTAAATACGAACAAATTAATAAAGGATTCACAGTAGTAAGGAATGGCCGGGGGGGTGTGAGAGAGTGTGTGGCCTGTGAGGGAGTGTTTGACAAGTGGTAGAAAGGAATGATGGTGGAATGGTGGAATGGTGGAAGGTGACGGGTAGGGTTGAATAGGAGACAATGGGAAACGGTTGGTAGGTGCAGATAGGTGCAGCGGGTGCGTGGTGCAGGTGCAGGCGCAGGCGTAGTAGTGCAGGAGAAGGTGCAGGCCGCTGGAACGGGGGTGGGTAGCAGAAGAACGTGGTCGCGTTGTAGGGGGTCTGACGGTTGGCGGCTGGCGGCTTGCTTGCACTGCGACCGGGTGTCTCGCTCCTTCGTCTTATCGGGTCTGAGTCTTTCTTGAGCACGGAGGAGGTGCTTTGGTGTTATTGCTTTTTCTGTGCTTACGCGAATAGGCAATAGCAATCAACAGAGGACCCTCTAGACCCTCTAGACCCTCTCCGAACCCACTGATTGATTGATTTGCTTTCGCCACGCGAACTAGTGTGTGTAGTGTAGTTTATAGTTTGTAGTGTGTAGTTTGTAGTGTGTAGTTTGTAGTGTGTAGTTTGTAGTGCGTGTAGTTCGTGTAGTCGTGTAGTAGTGTCGTGTAGGACTGGACAAACGATGCAGCCTGCTCAAAGCTGAAAGGAACAATATGAAGGATGGAATTGTATGGGATTGATGAATGGAGACAAAATGGAAATGGGAGGAGGAGAGGAGAGGCAATGTAAATGAAATGCAAGGGCAAATCGATTCAGACGACAATAAGCATAAGAGAGGCAAAGAAAGGTAAACGAAAGCTGCCGATCACTAAGATGACAGTATCGAGAGGGAGGGTGAGAGAGACATCCAGACATCAAGACAATCTAAAGCTAAAAGTGGACAAACTCACTATCATCGCCTGGGGATCCTTGGTAGTCTTCGGGTGATCGGCTGCGTTTGATGCCTCGCGAAGAAGCTTTGAGATCTGAAGAGTGAGTAGATGAGCGTTAAAAGTAGCTATATAGTTTGTGATATGATATGGTGTGCATGAAGCTGCAAATGTTGATGCAGTGTGTACTTGTGGCGACGACAAATCCAAGACAACGGGATGGCCGGCACAACGACAAAATCGCGAACAGGAGGGGCAGACCAACCGAAGGATGTGAATCAGTGGCAGGAAGGGGAGTTGATGAAGTAGAAGATGTTGAGAAAGATGGATGGATGAAGGAGCAGAAATCAGAGCAAAGAGCAAAGCGTCGAGCAAAAGCAATATAGAGACATTAACCAAGACAGACAACAGACAACAGACAACAGACAACAGACAACAATAACAGCGAAAACACTCGATACGGAAGTCAATATCCCATCCACTACCAACTAGATGAAAGATGAGAGATGAATTATGAAAGACGACTCCAGGGATGAAGTAAGACAAGAGAAAGACTGGAGAAACGGACAAGTACAGAATAGTGCAGCAACGAGAAGGACGGGGAAAAGTACAGGAAAATACGTAAAGTGTAAACTGAGAACAAGAAAGGAGCCAAAAAGGACCGGACGCAAGGGATGGTAGAAGCGTGGAAAGACACTAGAATATGACAAGTGAAGCGATGAAGCGGAATAGAAATAGGAATAGAAATAGCTAGAAATAGAAATAGAAATAGAAATGGCAATGACAATAAAATATCAGAATAAGACGAAGGAAGCCGCCATATGGAATGGGAAAGAGACTCGAGTGGATTGAATGCCGAAACGAGGAGATGTCAAAGAACTCATAGAACTAGAAAAGACTAACCACCAACACAAAGACAGGTAGAGGTCGTTGGATGTTGAGAGTGATGAAAAGACATGCAAAAGAAATATAGACGGCAGACGATGGATGAGAGTATGGAGACAGGGCAGAAGGAATACAGAAAGAGAGACAATAGACTTACCAGATGCAAGTGCAGCAGGGTTGATGGTTGCACTGTCCGCGCCGTTTGGCTGTGCGGCGTACATGGGTGCGGCGAGGTCCAGGTAGGTATGCTAAGACGCAGATGCAGATGGAGTTGCAGATGGGGATGCAGACGCAGGTGCAGACACAGCTGGTGTAAGATGGATAGAGATAATGTTGATGTGTAGACGAGACGCAGACGGAATACGGACTACGACGTGTCGCGATGTCGTTGGGTCTGCTTGGCCTTGTTCGTTGGGGCCGTGTGGGTGCGCTTGTGTGTGCAATGCGAATGCGCTGCAGGCAAAGCAAGGGAACGGCGAGATGGTGTCGCGGTGGCAAAGTGCGAGAGACAACTGGAGCTGGGGACAAACTGTCGGGCGCAACCAAGGTGAGGTCAGTAAAACGAAATCAAAGATGGCTAATACGGCTCATCCACACGGGGAGAGTTGAGACAGATGCTTGCAAGTCGCAAGTTGTTGTACTCCATGTGGTTGGTGCACAAGCATCAAGGGGGGTTGAAAAAGAGCTTGAAAGGTAGTAGGAGAATGGAGGGGGAGTGGAAAGTGGAAGTGAATCTAAAGCTAGAGCCAGGGAGTGAGAGATCAGAGATCAGAGATCAGAGATTAGAGAGATTATAGAGAGCAAAGATCAGAGATGAGACTGCTTTCACAATATTAAGTGAACGAGCTATGCGCGATGGGAAGGGGTGATATTGTATGGGGAGCAAGTGTAAGCAATGATGGAGATGAGATGGGGATGAGATGGGGATGTGGAAGGTGGAAGAAGATGTGTGGATGCCTTGCGACATGGATTAATAGCAAGAGGCAGATAAATCAGAGGATAAAATCAAAGCAGTCATCAAGGCAATAAACATAATATCAAGTTAGATCAACCAGATAAAACAACCAAACATCAAACATCAAATAAATCAATAAATCAACCCGATAAAACCCAAAGCAGTTAATGCCCGAGAAGAGCGAGCTCATATCAGAATAAAAACATTAGATAGAGAGGGAAACGTTGGGCTTATCAGATACTGAAAAGAGATAAACCACATAAACACAAACAAATAAATAAATAGAAACTTAAAACTATCAATAATCATTGCATGGATGGTAAACGCCGTAGAATGGTCGAGCCCGACAGCCTGCAGTCAGCCGATGGAGTACTTGCATAGGCATACAGACGAGTTGCTGACGATGGTGACGGCTAGCTGCAGGCGCAAAAGAGAGCACAAACAAACACTCACCATGATCGAGGATGGATGAGCGGATGTGGGTGATGGGGATGCACTAAGCACGCACACTAGACTGTAGACTGCAACCGATGCGAGCCATGTCCGAGAGTATCTTGTTGCCAGTTGAAATACTACACGCAGACGGGACAAGCCCTGCGTATATTTGACTCTCCAACAAAATAATGGGATTTATGTCTGTTAGCTCTAGAAGAAATGACCAGAAGAAATAAAAGGACAGACAATGAACGAGAAGAGGGGGTGTGAAGGTCTTCTCGAATATTGGTTAGAATTCCGCCTTTGGGCTGGGCGGGACTGCACAAGTAAGATGAGGATGATAAATGTACACAAGCATGATTTGGTGCTTGAGGATACCAAGGGATAAAAGATGATAAAATCAAATAAATGCAACACAACGGAGTAATACTCGCACGGAGTAAAGTGACGAAACAAGAAAAGATCGAGCACGAATAATAGTCGACTAATCAAATAATAAGCAACGGCCAATGAAACGACGGCACAAAATAAGATAATACTCTGTAAAAGAGATTAATCAATATAATCAACATGATCAATAAAATAAGAGTAATAAAGCTGGATAAACCCGGTGATCAGAGAAAGACGAGGGAAGAGGAAGAGGGGGAATGAGGAGAAGCAAAGAAAGACTGAATGTGTCACGCTGGCAGCGACGCGAGCAACTCGCTAATGAATAACGAGAAAGAAGCAACGAGTTTGAACTTACTAAAGATGGCGCACGATCTCGCTATTGTGTTTTCTGCTGACATCGGCTGGCCGCGCCTTTCTTTCTCTTGTTGTTTATCGACTTTGCCGTAAACTCTGGTCGTCTATTTTTAAGAAATCCTTGGTTTCACCGACTTGACTTGGTCAGATGCTCCATGGTGCCTGGTTAGTTTGCCAACGACGGGCACTATCCTCAAACGGACAGACACGACGGCAGTAGTGCGGGAATGGATCACTGATAGCTGACACTTGCGACGAGTAAAATGCTACTCGGCATTGTCTCAGTCCAACATGCTTTTCCGTGAACAGACACAAGATCAAGCATACTGGACCGCAGTGTTTCGCAATGGGATCCTTCCACTTGCCGGGCGTAATTCTGAAAGCAAACTGCACAGCTAACAGTGGCTTGGCCCAACTTGGCTGCGACGGAGCGGATAAACTGCACAATCACGAAAATGTAAGATGTCCTAGTCTGCTGTCGTCGACTCGCTTGACTGTGAGGCTGTCTCGCTCTGCAAGTGCAAGTCAGATTCGTGATCGGTATCGACATTGGTCATTTTGGTGTTTTGGTTGCTGTTAATCATTGTTAGCTGTGTTTCGTTTCTTTCCAGATCATCAGATACGTCACAGATGGCGCGGCGCAATACAAGCATCTAGAAGCAAGGCTGCACTCCTTCTCGAGGAGGGGGCTAGCATTGCGGGCACGGTGTGGCCTGGCCTGGCCTGGCCATATGTGTAAGAACGACAAAACGACGCCGATAGACGGGAGACGGGCGGGTGTGCACGCGTAAGGAGTACAGAATGTATCTCGAGATGCAAGATAGGTGTGTGTGGGTGTGCATATGCTCAGCGTGTGTGTGTACAGTGTGTACAGCCCGTGGCGATCAGAGTATCCGCTCCTTGGTGTAAGTCATCGTCGCACGTCGCAATGCTATGCACGAGAATGTATTATATTACCTTGCCAGCTGTGTACGACGTAACCTCTTATCTCGAGATCGGTTTTCGCAGTTATCAAATAAACTGAACTGAAGAAACCCAACATTCCACTCCACGATCTTAGTTGGCTTCTCTTGGATGCCGTTGAAGATCAACGGAAGAACATTGACAATTCAACAATGAATATGACAGACAGGCCACGAGTCTATTGATGCCGAAAATGAAGGGTGTTGTGGACAGTGCTGGTGCTTTAACCTTAGAAGCTCTAGCATGCTCACTTAAGATACAGTGTAAATGTCTATCTGAAGTATGGAGGGGAGCCGCGGCCCTGACATGGTGGGTGCAGGTTCCTTGGAGGGGGTGACAGCAGCGCACAGAGCTAGAGCTAGATAGCTTTTGAGAGGGTGTAGTGGGCTGGACGGGAGCTTGACAGGTTGAGGTAAATATCTTAGGGGCACAGGCACTTTGTTAGTTGAATAAATTGGTGTGAGTATGCAAGCACGAAACACAGAACTCATGCCGCATCAGCTTGAAGATGAGCACGGGAGTGCGGAGAGAGCCCACTAGATAACAAGGGCTGGAAGCTTGGGGACGGAACGCAGGAAAATCAAAACGTGGTGGGGAGGTGAGATGGCAGGGTTCAAGATCCGCCTTGAAACGGTGCATAAAATTGTACAAAATAATACATATGAGGTGTTGCGACGACGAGAACTTCCAGTAATCGATGCAAATATTCGATTTTATACTTTCGGAAATCATCAAAGTCAATAATAAATCACAAACCAGACGGAGTATTTGCTGAGTACTGATCACTTTGTGAATACTCCGACCATCCATACGATGGTTGTCGAGCAGGGATTTGGCAACGAGATTAAGATGGCAGGGATCAAATTGGGAAACGGAGTGCAAGACGGAGCGAGTCGATCAAGAGGGAAAACTGAGCGAGACGGGGGAGGTACTTGACCAGGGATAAAGGTACATGAGCGACACAGATCAGCACAGACTAGCAGAGGGCAGTACCTATAATGGAGTGTCCAAGCACTGAGACCACACGCTGAGCACTGAGGAGACTGAGGGCAATAAAAGCACTGAAAAACACACAGACCTTTAGAAGACCCCAGTCGACAGGGTTGTAGGAGAAGGGCCCGTAAGCAACGACGCGAGAGCAAGTGGAGGGGGTGTGTAGCCGTCATGGGATGCAATGGAGGAATGAGTGGTAGTGGATCCACGGGAAGAGGGGACTATGCAAGTCGTTGAATGTAATATGTCGCAGATGGTGGGAAGTATCGAGGTTGGGTTGGAGAAGAGGTTGGAGATAGCTGCAGAAGAGCAAAGATGGGCATGAAGAGATGAAGAGGTGAAGAGATGAATAGATGATGTAAAGGAGGCTAGAATGAGATGATAGTCCGGTCAGGTGATGTGCTTGTTTCAAACGGAAGGAGTAATCGTGAATAGAGTATCTCTTACGGAAAGAGTTATCTCGGTCTGGAAAGGAATAGGAATGCGCGTCTTGAATCGAGTTGAGACGGAAGGAGCGAATATAGAGCGCAAAGGATACGCGTAAATAACTGCTCCTTGCTTGTGCATCAGTTTACGGGCTGTGATGAAATAAGCGTTCGGCGTTTAACATTGTAACCTTGTTTACATTTCGTATGTACTGAGCTGTATCGATCACTGCAGAATTGTCAAAAATAGGTATATAGAGGACATATATTGGACATATGTGGTCCGAAAGGAGTTAACATTGTAGAAGGAAAGAACGAACAGGCATAATATAATGCTAAAGTAAGAAGGAAAGCGCGAAGGACCAAAACAAAACACAAAAAAAGACGGAAAGCACGACACGGAGAGAGCGGAACGAGGCAGGCGCGAAAAAGCATATTAATGACCGAGAGATTTACAACATTAAAGAGTGTAAATACACATATGTGTAGTAGGCCAGTACCTGCTTCTCGGTAGCTAATACAACCGGGGGATGCACAAAATGAGGAAATGTACGTCGTACTAGACTTGGTGATAATATGCTATCTATTAACATAAAAAATAATGAACAATGAACAACTTGGCAATATTGAACATGCTGGTGTTTGATTCTGGATCAGCGCCAGGCCGAGGGAGGTCTAGCGGCATGCTGGCGCGCTTGGCTTCTCAACGCAAGATACGAGGGATGAGGAGATGTGTATACTCGTAAAGTGGTAGTGCAGCGTGAGCATAGACCATGATAGAGTCAAGTTGGGGGAAAGGCCAAAGATGAGAAAGATGGTTTATCTGATATCACGTGCAAATGCAATGCATAGAGCGTTCTTTCCGAAAACCCGACCGAGTAAAACCGATAGATTTCAAATAGGAAAGAGCAGCCCGATCTGACAATATTATATAACCGTCACTAATAAAGGCTACAGCTACTATTAATAATGTCTCTGTCTATCACGGAAGAATCCTGCCACCATATACAAGATACAAGTACTAGTCGCATATACTGGAATCAACAGAGACACTGCTGCACTACGACGTACGTAATGGCGGGCGAGGGACTAGTGTCATTCTCAAGGACAAGAATAGCACGTATTGCACAAGTCAACCACAAATGAGATCAGTGGCATGGGAAGGGGCGAAGAGAAGAGATAATAATGGCAAGGGCAAAAGGGCAGATAATAAGACAAAAAGAGAAGATGAAAAACAGCCTGCCCGGCTATTCGATGCCGATAACCTGTTTTTGTCAATGCATTTATCGACTATATTTTATGGGCTGTCTGTAGTGAACAAGACCAAGGTTGGAGAGTACAACCTCCAACAGAACCAACTTTATCACGCTGAATGATAAATGCCGGCGCACTTGTGATACGCATGGCCACACCCTCCAACCGTGGTGCCGGGGCCTGCATAGCTCATTGCTTAAACTAGAAGACTGAGAAGACTAGAGAGAGGGTGGACGGAAACAGGTTGTCGATGTGAATGCGAACTATGGTCTCACAGCTAGCTGATGGCGTCTTGCGCCGTAGAAAGATGGAAGATGTACTCCGTTTAAAAAGCAAAGGGGCATGGGTGTCGGGAACGGTGGAGAACGGGCAAGAGGTGGTGGAGCGGACGGGAGCGAGGGGGGCTTGTTAATCTGACGAGACGAGTGTGTCGAGTGCGTTTACTTGCGAGCCCGCGGGCGTACTACGGAATATTACTTACTCCATAGAGGATCAAACGAAACAGACTGCTGCGCACTGCATGTTGGAGGGATGGCGCAGGCTCAGCAAGCTCATACCCCTGTGGTTTACTCCGTACAGACGAGCTGTATATCTCACCCAACTGTTTATCTATTCAGGTGTGTAATTTACATGGTGCAGGTGGTGGAGGGGAGGGTCAGCTCCATCAAGAGGAATGAATTTGAACGATCGTGGCTACCCGTGCGCGGTAAGTGCCCGAGCGAGCCCGCCCCTTCTTGCCAGACTGGCGGGGACTTTTTATATATCTTGCATAGATCAAGAGAAGCATGCAACGCGTGGGCACACACACCTTTGTAGCTTGCAAGTCCAGAGGTGTGCTGCGTATGTATTCAAGGCCAAGTGAAAGGACGGGGTAATGCAGAACAAGGCCCAGGCCTAATATTGAGCAGTATGTCTGATAGTGGGTGGGCGTGTCTTACTGAGCATGTCTAGACTAGAAGTAGAACTAAAGAGACACCGAGTACTGTATGTCGGGACCGCCACAGAACGTGGCTAAACAATAAAATCGTAAGCAAGTTGACGGACTGGGCTTTTCCGAGACTTGGGGGTAAACAAAAGAAGGGAAAACTGAAGAAGGAATGAAAAGAAAGAAGGAAAAAAGAAAATCAAAAGTGATTTAGGAAAAGAAAGAAGAGGGCGAACAGGGTCTGCAGAAATCCAGCAAAAAGAGAAAAGCAAATCGAGACTCGAGACTCGGGACAGGGTCAGCCATCGAGAATAATAAGCATGACCAGCACAAACTTGGAAAGATCAGCAGTGCATCCGAGACAGCTTGACTTGTGGGCAGTTGGGTCAAACCCCGAGATCTTTCTTTGCAACCTCCAACTACCAAGGTCGACGTCTATATTTATTCAAAGACGCAAGGGATAATAGCACGACGTAATCCGAGTCTAGGAGTCTAGGAGTCTGTAAACTGCAAACTGCACAATCCAAGTGAGACATTACTGTGATCCCTGTCCTTGTGGCAAATTAAAACCACAATGGCCATGAAGCCGTGCGCAAGGCTTGCGCGGAAGAGAATAGGAAAAACGCCGTATGCTGTGAGCTGTGACTGTGTTGCTGCTGCAGTGAGGAATACAAGTACGGAGGGCTGTGATACGTGTGCGTCTTGTCCATTCGCAACTGATGCCGGAGTAGTACCAACAAAATATGCGTAGATAGAACTGGATATAATTATATGAATAGATGTATTCCATGAAGAAATAAAAGCAGCAAAGATAATAGAAAGACAGCACTACGACCGAAAAGAGCGGAGGATGCCCTGCCCTCAATGCAGCAAGGCATTGTCGATCAGCTGAACGAATGCGCCGCTGCAAGACAATAACTGTAGTAATCCAGAGCATGGTGATTCTTCAGCCAACGGTCTCGAGAGACAACACAAAATAGGAAGTAGTTGAGAGGAGAAAAGGAATATAGGGAATATTCTGGTAAACGAAAGAAGGAAGAAAAGGAGAAGAAGACAAAGAAAGCATAAGAGGCGAAAAGAAGAAGAAGGAAGAATAAAACAGGAAAGAAACAAGACATACATAATCTTGGACAGAGCTCGGACGATCATAGCTGTAGTCGATTTTCATGTGTAATCAGAATATCAATAATCTTTCAATAGTCTAGACTGCCAGTAGACTGCCAATAGACGACCAGATGTCCGATAGTACTGTCTACGGTGCCGCCGAGTAGAATGAGAAACAGCCCGAGTCTCCGTAATGGCCCGTAGTGGTCCGCAAGTAGATCACCCGAGACAGAAGGCAGAAGATATTCAGATAGAAGAAGAAAAGAGAAGACAAGAGAAGAAAGATGATACCAAAAAGAAGGGTAATAATACAAGGTGGCTGGTCGGAAGCCCGAGGAAGACAAGACAGAAAGTAGATCAACTGTATCGAACCAAATTAAAAGAAAAAAAAGAAAGGAAAAAGAACAGAAATCAAAAGAAGAATAACCATGCCAAGCAAGATTCAACGCGCGACAGTCTCAAGGTGACAGGCTCTTTCACGGTGATACAGCGACGCAGACTAGAAGCAATAAATACTGCAAGAAATTACTACAATCACGAGGTATAATAAGTATCGTCCGACAGTGATAGCACAAAGGTGATACTGGTACAGGGTCGATCAAGACAAACATGCTAGTCCAAAGGAACTGCCCTCGGGATGATCATGGCAATCAAGGATTCCAGAGCTAGTCCAGCCGTCGAAAGAACAAAGAGAATCCCAACAAAATAGGTATGCGAGGGGATAAAGGACGCTGATCAGGGCCAACGGGGGCGGAAGACATACGTGCTTCTCCGCGTCTTGGTACGAATGGTGTTTCTGCATCACGTAACAAGAAACATGCTCGAAATGCAGCCTCGTAATACCGTTTTACAGGGCGAATGTCCGTGCGGGCATATATTTCACGAATGCACGAGAAGACGAGTAGACAGGTAAGCATGCCGCTGGCGAGAGTGAGGGTGAGATTGAGGAATATCTCTCACAGATGGATCTCGGTCTCGGGATGTGATATGGGGGGATGTGATAGCAGAGGCATGGGGGCGGGGGCGGGAGAGCAGAGTAATAGTGCATCTATGAATAATAGAAAGGGCAACATGATAAGCTATAATATTCGGTACTATTCTATAGTCAAAGAAGCCGAATCAAATCACCGAAATAAAGTCAAAAGTGTGACGACTGCAGGCGGATACACAAGATACATCCACACCGAGTTACCAACAGCCATGCACGTTGTCGATGCTGCTGCATACAGAAATGAGTACTGAGTTGAAGTTGATGGGATCAGCTGTCACTTGATCTTGGTGTTGGTCGAGCCCCGATACCTCGAGTAGACACTCAGACACGCAGACACGCAGCACTCAAGCATATACTGCGACAGACAGGACAAGGTGAAGCACTAATGACAACTGTGCAACGAAATCGGCGTACTTACTAGATGCTGCCGGACCAGAATGCCCGACGCATGCCTCCGATGAGCGACAAGCGACGACCTCTGCAGCGACGACCTCCTACTTCCTAGACACACAATTAATTGCTTGGATATAAAAAGTACACCATGGCCCCCGGGCAGTATTTAAACAGTCTTTCATAGTCCTTCTTGTCGATTTACCCAGTCTTCTCCTCACAAGGCTGTCAATAGCCACGAGGAAACAGGGACATGGGGAACATCCACACACTTGCAACGGACTTTTGGACAGGTGAGCCAAGATGGCATTCAAAAGTTGAAATAACTTTAAAAATATAAAAACAAAACTAAACAAGACAAGACAATACTTAACAATAGCTCTGCCTTGGCATGGCAGACATACCGTGAGCCTATCTCATGTCAGTGTCGAGGGCAAACTGGTACATCCAGATGCATGGTACTTTCGACACAGCGTGATCATGAGATTGTAGTGGTGTACGCAATCGAGGGGAGGGGGGGCTGTCATGAACTTGGCGAGACCAAACCACTGGCGAGAACGCATACCTGATAACAGGCTAGTACTGGGGACACTTGGTTGATGAGTAACGCTCGCACTTCTCACTCTCAGAGAGTGTGTCCGGCAGTCTGTTTCGGCGTGGCTGGACATATTGGCTCGCTACCGGCAGGTTGGTGGTTGTAGCATCACCGTGACGGCACAATGCTGCACGTATGACAACTGCGAAACTGCAAAAACTGCAAGACTAAATGCAATGGATTGGCTGGAGAGATATCAAAGATTGGGAGAATGGCACACGTGGTGCAAATAGTCATTACACATGCACTTCCGTTATTTGCACTGCACCTATTCGCTGCCGTCGCTGTCCAGAGCCTCGTCTTCTTCTGGCACATCTTCGCGATCTGCAGCGTCGTCGTCCTCCTCCTCGTCCTCCTCTTCGTCGTCGTCGTCGTCCTCTTCCTCTTCCTCCTCTTCCTCTTCGTCGTCGTCGTCGTGCTCCTCTTCGTGCTCCTCCTGCTCCTGCATCTCGGCATCCTCGTCCTCGGCTGCTGCACTCTGGCCTGCCGCCTTGCCGCCGTGTGCCCGCTTGGCCTTTTTGGCTTGTGGTGGCGCATCCCGTACAGCCGGTGCTGCCTCTGCTTGTGCGTCTCCTGCATCCTCCTTGTCGGCCTCGGCCTCCTCGTCCTGGCCGTCCGGTCCCTTCTTGGCCGCAGCCACTCGCTTCCGGTAGTCGGTCCGTTTCGACGTCTGTATTTGGTTGAATTCTGTTTGTTAGCATGTATTCTTGTAGGCAGTGCAGACAGTGTAGACAATGTAGACAATGTAGACGTCTATACGTAGACAACGTACTGGCAAACTCAGCCTCAAGCTGCTCCTTTAGGAACCCAAACTCAATGTCGTCCAGCGCCGCAAACACGTCTGCCGGCATGATCGTCTTCTTGCCCGCGTTCGTCGTCAGCGTGTTGGCCGCATTGGCCAGGTGACTGATGAACACGGTCGCACTCCGGGTCATGGCGGTAATAGCGCTGCCCTGGAGCTGTGTCGTCGGTGGCAGCACGCCCTTGGTCAGCCGCGTCACAATGGAGCGCGGCATGTTGAGGTCTTCAATGGTGACTGCATCGTTCTGGTGGCTCTTGGCTTTGGCGTCCTTGTCCTTTGCCGGTGTGGGCGGTGCATTTGCGTCTGCTGAGGCCGGGGCTGGTGCTCCGTCTGCTGCTGTGTCTGCCGCTCCGTCTGCTGTTCCGTCTCCCACTGCTGCTGCGGTCTCTGCCGCCTGCGACTTGTCTGCTGCTGCGTCTGCTGTTTCTGTCACTGCTGCTGCTGCTGCTGCTGCTGCAGTTGCGACTTCTGAGCTTGCGCCAGCATTGCTCTTGCGCGAGGCCGCGTCGCTTTTCCGTGGTGGCATTTGGAGCTGCGGGAGCTTGATGCGGGTGTTTGAGGGGTTGGATTGTGTGGCTGGGAATCAAGGTTTTGTGTGTGAGAGATGTCGTTAAACTGGCACTCCTATGTGCTGATTCTTCCAAAAGAGAGTGTGGAATAGACCTATACTTTCAAAGCCATTGCGTTGTGTGCTGCATACAGCCGCAGCTATTGAGACTGGAGATTGACGGCCCAGCCAAAGGGAGCAGAGGTTCACAGTAAAAGTGGGGGCATTGTCGAGTCGCGTCAAGGTCGCGTAAAGCTGTTCTCAGCGCAGCCTCGTCAGTATGCTGACCAGGATATGAGATCGTTGTGATGGCTTTGTGGTCTCTACAGTAGTTTCCAATGCTCGATTGAGCCAGTTGATTGTCTTGATTCACTTTCATAGATTGAAATATCTCTAGGAGAGTGTTCAAGATTCAAAATACACCTGACTGAATGACGTTCAGAATGCAAAGTATAAAACCTACGATTCTACCACGCAACAAATCCATCCATTTCTCCTACGTTGTCGAGTATTTCACAAGTTTAGACCAACATATATTCCTATAGATATATCCCAGGGACTCTCACACGCATCACCATGGACGGCGCATCAGAGCCCTTCAACGGCATCACATCGTTCACAGGGGAGCGCAGTGCCGTGCAGCCGGGACAAGCCACTCGCAGAGAGCGTGGTAGTGCAGTAGAACAAAGAGACATATCATCAGACAGGCCGTCGACGAAGGAGCGCACGCATTGCTGCGCAGCCGCCAATAAGCTATATGTAGTTCGGGATGGGGGCCTTGGGCAGCTTGCCGACTAGACCTGGGCACCGTATTGTGGACTCTATTGTGGCCATTCAAGTATCGGTGATCAACGACTGGTGATCAATGAGCTATGAACAAAACAGCTCTGCAAACACCAAAGACACCAGCAGGAGCCCAGCGGGCTCCGGTAATGAAATAAATGGCGAGCCAAGAGATGATACAGCGCTTGCTTCAGCAGATAAGTTACAGAGCAAAATGTCCATGGCAGGTCAATGGCGGAGCGAGCACAAGGCCCCGGCATGAGCGGCTCGACATGGGCAGCTTGACGGCAGAGGTTGCATCGAGCATGCAGAGTAGATAAGCAGCGAGAGGCTGACTGCATATCACACCATCACCCGCTCAACCGATAGTAGCCGTGGTCATCAGTCATGGGCTGTCGAAACGGAGCAAACGGTAGCCATCGAGCGAGGACTGAAAGTGCACTTTGCGCCGGCTGGCTGTGGCATATTGAGTTGGTCATCGTCTGCTGGGCGTCAGCCATCACAAGGCAACGCCCACCTGCAGTCCTCTGCATATCGCACATCTTGTGCATCGAGCTTCCAAGGCCCAAGACAGACTCTACATTGCGCCTGTTTCTGCTGCTGCTCTGCTGCCTGTAGCACTGGCTGGAAGCCTTCCGATGGGCGCGCTGTCGTGCGACCACGGCACTGACAAGGCATCCCTGCCATCCACTCTTCACCGAGTCTGCTGCATATCGTGGTCTCACCTTGCTTTCTCGTCAAGTCATATCCAATTGTTTTTTTTTTGTTTTTTTTTTCAATTGATCATGGGGTACGACTCTATTATGCCAAATCAACGTCTATTCGTACATGCTCGTAGATTCATTCGTGTAAGCTACGTCTTGGGCTCGGTCACGCTCTTCCGGTACAGCAGCAGCTTCCATGCACTCCGCGGTGCCCGGTCCTCGGCTGCTGCCAACGCCGCCTCCAGCTTTTGCAGGTGCAGCCAGTCGCCAAAGGCCGCGCCCACAGCTATGCCGGCAAAGTGCGTCACCACGTCAATCGACTGCTTCTCGGCCCGCAGCGTCAGCAGGTTCAGGCCCAGCATCAGGCCGATAAAGCCCAGGCCCTGGATGCCGGTGTACGGGTCCGGCGGCATGTTGAGGACCTTGAAGCCCTCAAACTTGTGCAGCATAAAGTACGCCGTGGCAATGCCGTAGATGGCGCCCGAGGCGCCCAGCGTCGTCAGGTGCAGGTTGTTGCGCAGCACAATGTTGGTCATGCTGGCCAAGAAGGCAATCAGGCCCGACGCAAAGTAGACCTCCAGAAAGGCAGGGCGGCCAATCTCGTCGTGCAGGCGCATGCCGATGAAGCACAGGAACCCCGAGTTGGCCAGCAGATGGCCTGCGTTTTGGTGCGAGAACATGGCGCCCAGCAGACTCAGCGGGCGCGGCGTCGCGGGCACGAGGATCATGTAGCGGTTCATCAGGCGCCACAGCGGCGGGATGCGCCACATGACAAACACGGCGGCATTGGCGGCAATCAGCGAGCCCATCGTCACCGCCGAGGGGGACAGCGTCGACCAAAAGCTGGCGTCCTCTAGGGTCAGAGTCGGCTGTGCTGGTGCGCTGTTGCTGCTGCTGCTGCTGCTGCTGTTGGCCGGGCTGTAAAAGTCCATGGCGACGGCACCGCCGCCAACCAGCGCAAACACCAGCGCATACGACGGCCACAGCCGCTGCCACGGCGTCATGTCGGGCGGCGCATCCAGGTGCGACGTCGCCTCCTCAGCATACTTGATAAGGCTCGGGCTCATCGGCCGCGGCTCGCGCACCGGCTCCAGGCGCGTCTGGCCGTCGGGCAGCATGACCTGCCGCGTTTTGACGCCCAGCTCAGCCCACTCCTTTTCTTGTGCTGCCCGCCGTGCTGCCTCTTCGGCGGCGCGCTGCTGCTCCCTGATCTCGTTCTTGACGCGGTTGCGCGCGCGGATGCGATCAAACGCACCCTGGCCGTAGACGTCGTCGGGCGGCGCCTCCTTCTTGAACAGCCGGGCCTTCCACTTGTCTGAAGCTGAAAGGGCGGTCGTTGTTGCTGCTGTGGATTTCGCCTTGTCCTCTTTCTTGCTCTCCTCCTTCTCTGCTGCCTTCTCTGCTGCCTCCGCTGCTGCCTCCGCTGCTGCCTCCGCAACCACGGGGTACTCGGCCTCGAGAGCCGCCAGCTCGTCTTCGGCGCGCAGTCCGGCATTTACCACCTCGTCCACGGGCGTCGTCTTGCGCAGGTACGCAAGCGCCGTCTCGATCTCGGCCTGTGGGTACCGCACTGTGTTGATCCGCAGCGCCGGGTCCGGATCGTCGAGCGTGCCGGCGACACGGCGGCCGTGCAGGATGCGCAGCAGCCGGTTGGCGGCCACCATGCTCATGCCGCGCCCAAACACCTTGGCCACTTCTTCCGGCAGCAAGTCGCCGTCGAAGCTGTCGCTCTTGCGGCCCGACCGGAACGGCAGGCCCTCGGCATCGTCGTAGTCTTGTGGCAGGTCGAGGTAGCTGGTAATGACGGGCGTTGACGAGAAGATGGTGCGCCTTTGCAAGTAGAGTGGCCGTGGTAATGAGAGTGGTCTGTGTGTGACTGCAGATGTGATGGTGGGTAGAGAAGAGGTCGAGAGGCGAGGCGTCGCAACCACGGAGTAGGCAGCACACCGTACAGAGCGCACTGCTGCTCTTCGGATCGTCGTTGCCGTCGTCGCCGTCGATGCTGCTGCTGCCGTCGGCCGGAGGGCGCAACGGAGCCCGCCGCAAAGGACCATGTTGAATAGTGTAGTGGTCCAAGTATATAGAGGCTATAAAAAGAGCATGATTGTATTCTGTGCCGTGGTCGTGGTCGTCTGTCGTCCCGTCAAAACTGCCGATATGAACTTTTTTCAATCGGCCGACTCTACAGTGATGGCGCTATTCGTTAGCGGCCGCAGGGGTGCAACAGTCACTGTAAGTCTGTCTAGAGGGGTCGGCATTTCGATTATCCGACACTGCCAACGTCGATTTACAGGGACGTATCTGCGATCAAACACCTGGAGCTACCCCACTAGATAGACTCCAAAACGATAGAGCTCTGCCTGATTATGTAACACATGCCGACTGCCTTGCGACCTCACCTCGCAGCCTTGACTACGTCGCGCATTTCTCTATTCTACCAAAGCAATCACTTTGACTGCAGACGCCTCAAACTGCCGCCATGTCTACCGAAGCCCTTCCCATCTCGCCCGGCCGCTTTGCCGAGGCCATCAAAGAACTGTCCACGTCCACCCTCCACCTCAAGGTGCTCGAGATCCGCAACGACATCACGCACCTCGACTACTCCAACGAGCAGCTGCTGCCCTACGCAAAGGGCACCGTGGCCGCCATTGGCACAGACACGCAGTCACAGGACACTGCGCCCGACCAGGACTGCATCGACGCAATCAAGGAAAACATGGTGGTCATTGAGCGCAAGATGGAGCAGCTCAAGCTGGTGCGCGCCGAGGTCGAGAACCGCGGTCTCAGCTGGAGCGAGTTCCAGAGCAAGGAGGATCTGGAGCGGCAGGACGCAGACGCCGCGCAGAGGGCAGCACACACCGAGGCGACACTGGCAGCGGCGGCAGCAGCGGCTGCCGCGGCACCCACGTCGGCTGCGTCTACTGCTGCCAGCAATCCCTGGACGGACGGCACGTTCCAGACGGGCACGATCCGCAATGGCGAGCTAGCGATGGATTCGGTTGCAGGGCAGTCGTTTGCAAACGGCGCGGCAAACAGTGCAGCAAACGGCAATACAGGCGGCCGTCTGTCGGACGATGAGCTGCGGCGGGCCCTAGAGCTGCGGCTAAACGGGTCGGCAAACGGACAGAGCAACGGCGACGGCGCCGACGAGGATGGAGGATTGCACTTGTGAGGTGCTTCAGAAGTGAGATTGCCTTTGCTATCGAGTCATACCGAGTCAAAGAAAAGTCAGAGTGTCACTCCCACTTGATACTACTTGTTGTCGTCTTGTTGTTTGGCCGAGGACGACATGCATTCGAACCCGGACAGGATGCGACTGCTGCCGAGCATGGTCGGCTCGGTGCTGCGTTGCTTGGGTTTCCCTGCGCGAGAAAGTGTCTATCGGTCTTTCACTAAATCATAAAAGCAGACGCGCCGCGGAACATAGATCACGACGCAGGATTCCGGTCGGCTCGGCAGCGATATGTCTTGGGGGTGGGCTGGCTTGGGACGGACTCGTGCCGGCTAGTTTGATTTATTGCAGACTTTCTGACTAGCAGGCTGGCTTGGAAAGGTAGCTTTGATGGCCAATGTACCGTCCAGGACTCGGAGTCACTGATGCTGGCGCCGGCTGGGCCAAATGGGACAGTCCAGGGGTTGGCCCGGCTGACTATCAAAGCAAAATGATTACGAATACAGCTTAAGCGTCTTCAACACAATCTGGCATAAACAGGCCCAGATGCATACCTATAAAATAACAAATCAATATCATTATCCGTATTTATCAAACGCTATCACACTATCCAAACGCCGTGCTGCATGTCCGCTATTAATCATTCTCAGGACGTCTCGTGACGGTCTCGTAGTCCTCCTACTCATCCTTGTACTCGGGGTACACCGGCGAGTCTGGCGACGGCTCAATGCCCAGGATCCGCCGCACAGTCGTCCGCACGCGCTCGTCGTACTCGGCTCTCCGCTCGCGCCACATCCGCGCCGCCTCCACATTGGCAGGGCTCTCGTCGTTGGGCTCGGCCAGCATGCTCATGACGCTGATCAGGATCTTCTCGACGCTCTGGATTGGCGACCAGCGCTCCGAGGCCTTTTCGTAGTGGTTGGGGTCCTCGCCGGGCGGGTGCAGGATGGAGATGCACACCTTGCCGTTTTCATAGACGTTGGGGTGCCACACTTCGTTGCCGATGAAGCGCATCTGGGGCGGTGCCAGGGGATAGTCCCTGGGGAAGCGGAGCTCGGCAGTGTAGACGCCGCCCTCGTAGGGGGTATCGTCGGGGCCGGTGATGATGGCCTCCCAGAGGAACAGGTCGTCCTCGGAGATGGGGCCGGCAGCGATGCCCTCGGGAGAGCTCTTGGTAAGGGAGCGGTACTCCTGGAGGAGCCGGCGGTGCGCTGTAGAAGACATTGCGTGTGTAGTGTGTAGTGTGTTTGCTTGGTTGTGTGGTTATGTTGGGACTTTGGTTGAGGTCAGTTGAGGTCAGTTGAGATGTGAGGCATAGCTGTTAACACGATGTCGGAGCCCCTCTGTGTACGAGTTCATGGCACGCGTTCGGTCACGTGTGGTCGGTACGTGTATTATGTCATCCGCCACGAACTAACAACGATCGTGAGAATTGCTTTGATTCTATGTTGGCAATGTTTCATGGGAGGACTATCATGATTCTGACATGCAATATGTGTTTACGAGATGTCAGTGACTTTATGATAATATTTGAGTTATTTTGTTATTTTGTAGGTATTCTATTAAGCAATAACCAAAAGAATACCTGTACAAATATTTTGAAGAAAAAAAAAGAAAAAAGAAAAAAAAATCAACCCAAAAGAATTACAAAGAATATTCAAAGAAAATAGACAGCAAAACCAGAGTTAACCATGGATAGCAAAAAGAACATTGTTATACATAAATTCCCAAACACTACACAGACTACCCTCGACGCAAACCATAGCACACTGTACAATGCGTTCTCTGATATCCGCATCCATCAGCATTCTTCTGCCACCACACAAATATCACAGATCACACAGCTACGTGGCTGCCGCCTGTTTGTCCTGCGTTGGCTGTGTATGTGTTGCTGTCAGATGTGTTTGCTGCCCGCGTTGTCTCTAGTTGTGGCATGGTTCATCCTTTGTCCTCGTTGTTGTCCGTTGTTGTCCGTTACACATCATCTCCCTTGAACCATCTGTATGCCTGTATGCCTGTGCCTGTATTTCACCACTCTAGTTCATCTATCTGATACGCGATACGACTGCTCGCAGAACCTCTTCAGCCAATGCCCGCAGTCCAGCAGAGACGACCAGCAGATTAGCCGGTACTTTATCTGATCCTCTGATCCTTCTTTTGATTACGAGTCCCTGCATACAAGGGAAATGCGTGGTATCTACATCATTCTGCATACGAAACCAGAGCTGAGTAGGCTGTGTACAAGTATTGTTTGACATGTGCGCATGTGCTCATGTTTCCGGTGTACATGTCCGAGGGTGCCTGACTGATCGAGTGAACTAGTGGACTGAGTACGAGTGTGCCTGAGTACGAGTGTGCCTGAGTGCCGCATGTGCCTGAGTGCTTGGTGTGCCTGAACTCAGAGCAGGGCATTGGAAATTCAAAAGAATCAAAAAGAATCAAATCAAAGAAAAAGAGACAAAGTACAGCACGCTACAAAGCAATGTACATACACACTAGGCGCTAGTCGAAACGCGTTTCAGCTACTAGGGGTTCCTCTTAAAGCCATTTACGGCCTGGCATTGGCTGGCTGGGATGGGCTGGACTGATGGGTGGCTCACGACCCTCTGGGCTGACCAACGACAGTTGAGAAGAGCGTCGCAGATGCCCCGTTGCGTGCCTGGGCAGGGAATGGGCCGCCCCTGTCAAGGGGGTGCTTTGCGGATCTGTAATATTTTGGTCGACAGAGTGCAGGAGTAGGACGCCGTGTTACTTTTCTCCTGACCTGGGTGGTAGGGTACCTATGGATGCTCATGGGCTCTCTTTTTTCCACTTGGGCTTTCTCTTGTTCTGTTATCCCCCCGACTCGGCGAATCACCTCACCTAACCCTCCGCTCGTCGACTTTGTCAAGATACTTTGCTACTTGTGCCCATCTTCATCATTGAGCTTGATCGTTATCGGATGATTGCAACAAGGTTAAGTTCATCTGAAGATAAAGCCGGTCGGTCGTCTGGTCTTGTCATGTCATGTCATGGGCCTTGGACTGAAGTTTTCAACGAGTGGCCTGCATAGTGGCCTGCATAGTGGCCTGCATGGCGCCGCCACTGGAATGTGATGGAAAGAGAAAAGGGATGATGGTAAGACAACGGACTCCTTGCCTTGGGCCTTTTCTCCCCTTTCCCTGCCTCTGCTCACCCACTTCCTGGCCCCGTGAACAAACAGACTAAATTGCTTGTCCACTGCGCGGTACAAGGTTTTGCTAATGACTGGGGACATTTACTGGGTACATATTTGTAATACTTATTGCTGGACTACTCAGTATGACTCTCCAAATATATTGAAGCTGTTTCACCTAGGGCAATATGGAAGGAGGACACGCCTTGGAAGTGGAAAGTGGAAGAGAGCGAATCACCAGAACCAAGGTCGGGAAATGAAGAGAGACAAAAGTACGGCTCGTGGAGGCAGATCAGTAGCAGAGGAGAGATTGGATGACGTTGTGTGATGTGATGCAGGGGAGAGAGATTGGTGTAGATGCTGCAAATATAAGAACTGGACGGAGATATGAAGAAAAAGGAGGCCATTCTGAGAGGGAGAAATCAAACAAACAGCGAGATACTTTATTACAACACCGCAAAGCGGCAAGTGATGACAGAGAGTAGACAAGACAAGAAACATTGCAGTTGTTTCCCATCGGAGCTGAACACTTGGCAGACCAGTCGCATATTTGCATATTCGCACAAGAGGAAAAAGACAAGAAACAAGTAAAATAAGAGCGCGAAAATGCAAAGATCTCTTGTCAATGCTTGTGCCGCTTGGCCCCTTGTGCCTCTCATGTGCTCATCCTGGCCGGCCTGGCATACCCTGCTGAGTACGAGTATGCCTGAGTATGACGCCCTGATCGGCCCCTCTTCGAACAGGAATGCATCTTAATGGAAGAACCAAGACGTTGGATTGTATTAATCGGACGTGTAAATTAGATTCGCATCAAAGCATCTTTGTCTCTTTCAAGGGGAATAGAGTTGTTGCTGTTTTTATTTTTTATTTTTATTTTTTGTCCTTTGCAATGATTTCATATTTGTATAGTAATTAGTGTAGATCGCAGGCGAAAAAGTCAGGAGGCATGAATAATTTACAAACCTGGGCTGCCGACTTGCAACTACTTACTACTAGCATCTCCTCGCAAAGGGGGCAATGGCAAGTCGGGAATGCAAAGGAAACCGGTAAAGTGGCAGAGAGGCACGCGAAAGAACACGCGCGTCTCATCGAGACACTTTTCGGCATCGACACTCGGACACTCGACTCTATGAATCTCTAAAACGATCAAACACTCTGAATCGACTCTGAATCTACAAGTATACAAGTACACACACAGGTATACAATACGACATCTTCCCCGGATCGGGTTGATATATAGAAATCCCAAAATCCCAAAATGCAACCTCGCTGTTGTTGTAACTTGTATATGCGCTGCATAAATCGGAGCGTATAGAATAGCAGGATGAAGAAAAAGAGAATATAAATCTAAAACCAACAAGAATAATACAATACAATATCATAAAGACAGCCAACGCATGTATCAGCCACCCAGAGGCCGAATTCCCTCTGCTTCCAAAAGTACTCCGTCACACTAACACTCGATACACTTACACGCCCCTTGGACCCCCCCCCCTCCCAACCTCTTGTTTGTCCCCTCAAACCCCTGGGCAATCCTTAATATATCTTATCTACTCTCTCTTCTCTGCTTCTTCTTTGGAAACGCGCTTTCATATCTTTAGGATCTTTGGGTATTTTCTGTAGTGACCGTAAACCTGTAGAACCAACCGCCACGCAGTAAAGACTGTATGACGCCTCTGATCTCTGATGCTTGCTGCCCCTGACTGTCTCTGACTGTCTGTGCTCTCTGCTCATGATTTGTCTGCATATTCAAGATACTCCGTAATCTGTACTTGCAAGTTGTAAGCCCTGGTCATACTCCCCCAGGCCCCAGGATCGTGACTCTTCAGACTTCTTCCTCTTCCTCTTCCCCCTTTTGTCCTTTTGTCTTGGCTCCCGTTCTTTCGTTTCTCTTTTTTTTTCCCTCCCTCTTTTCTACCCTCACTCTTTTACCTTTTACTCTTCTACTCTTGCTCTGCCTCTGTTCTCCTCTTTTTTTTTTCTCCTCTCTTTTTTTTTTCCCTCTCGTTCTTCCTCTTTTCTTCCTCTTTTCTTCCTCTTTCTTCCTCTATCCTTTCTCTCTCTAACCATCGCTCGTCCCTCGTTCTGTCTTGCTCGGTCATCGTCAGCCACTTTCTTTTCTTTCTCTTCGTTTGAAAACGTCGCCGCTCTTTGCTTTCACTCCTTTCTGTCGACCACCGCATCCTATCACTTTTCACTTTCGCTACTCTACTCGCTCGTACTCGCTCGTACTATACAATCTCCTGTATATCGACTTGATATCCGTCTCTCTCACCACACCTCATCTGATCTCGCCTCTTGTACTGTGTACATCAAGTGTTGATCACTTGCGAGCTCACGATATCAACTCCTACTCTGCAACTCTCACATCTACAGTATCTCCATCTACCTTGTACACTATGAAGGTCTCTGTCCTCCTCTGGGCTACGCCCGCCCTCGCCTTCTGGCGCATGGAGTGCCGTGGCGTCGTCGGTGACTACCGCATCGACCCCCTCGTGTCCCCCGGCGAGGCTGCCCAGCACCTGCACGCCATCCTGGGCTCGGGCGGCTTCTCCGCCAGCGCCACCAACGAGGACATCATGGCCAGCGACTGCACGTCGTGCCTCGTCACCCAGGACAAGTCGTCCTACTGGCACCCGGCCCTCTACTTTCACGACACCGACACCGACACCTACGAGCTTGTCGGCCAGGACGGCGGCACCCTCGCCTACTACCTGCTCAACAGCAACGGCGACAAGATCAGCTCGTTCCCTGCCGGCTTCCGCATGATTGCCGGCGACGCTACGCGCCGCACCTACACCGCCGGCAACTATCTGATGGCCGACCCGCCCAAGTCACTCTGGGGCATCCTCAACCAGTCCACCCAGGACGCCCTCGCCCAGCGCGCCCTCGGCTTCAACTGCCTCGACTACTCCAAGGCGCCCGAGGCCTCGCTGCTGCGCCACTTCCTGCCCGACAAGGCCTTCCTCGACGCCAACTGCCCCGACGGCATCCGCCTCGAGCTCATGTTCCCCCAGTGCTGGGACGGCAAGAACGTCGACTCCGACAACCACAGAGACCACGTCGCCTACCCCAGCCTTGTCATGGAGGGCGACTGCCCCGACACCCACCCCACGCGCGTCCCCGGCCTGTTCTACGAGACCATCTGGGCCACCAGCGCCTTCTCGTCCCGCAACGGCGAGTTTGTCCTCTCCAACGGCGACCGCCAGGGCTTCTCGTACCACGGCGACTTTATGATGGGCTGGGACGTGGATCTGCTGCAGTCCGCTGTCGACCAGTGCACCAACGAGTCCGGCCAGCTCACAGACTGCCCCGTCTTTGACATCCAGAGCCTCTACGATGCCCAGAGCTGCAAAATGGAGCCCCCCGCCGTCGTCGCCAACGACAATGTCGGCTCCGACTCGTCGTCGCCCGCCTCGACGCTGCCCGGCGGTATGTCCCTGTTTGGCGACCTGACCGACGGCACCATGCAGCTCATCTACAACCCGCTGCAGGACACCACCATTGCCGTCACCAACACGGGCGGTGCCGCTGCCACGACTTCTGCTGCTGCCATTACCCCGTCGTCGTATGTCGCGGCCGTCACCACCTCATCATCGGCTGTTGCCACTCCGTCGTCGTCGCCGTCGCCGTCGTTGTCGTCGTCGGCTGCTGTGCCGTCCTCGGACTTGGAGGACGCTTTCCACGCGGCCGCCTTCAATGTCGACTCGCTCGCTTTCAGCTCGCCGGCCCCTGCCACGACCACATCCAGCTTCTCGTCGTCGTCGCCGTCGTCGTCGTCGTACTCGTCCAGTGCCGTCACTTCCACTCTGGTGTCGTCCACCACCGTCCAGGCCACCACCACTGTGACCTCGCCCATCCCCACAACGACCAACACGCGCATCTTCAGCACGCAGTACGTCACCAGCAACGGTGTCGTCAACGAGATCCTGTGGGAGCAGACCACCGAGTACGTCACTGTCGAGCCTACCACTGAGTGGACGACGACGACGGTCACCGCCGACATCAATACGCTGCACCGCCGCCACCAGGGCCACATGCGCCGCCACCAGCAGCGCAGACAGTAGATTTATATATGATACAGTCTACGCTGTCATTGTGCAAGCCTTCTTTTCTTTGTCGATACTTTCTTCTCTTCTTGACTCTCGTTGAGTCTTGTGAAATCGTTCCGATTTCGCATTCTCCCATCTTTCTCTTTTGTTTTCTCTTTCTCTTGTTTCTATACTAGCTCCTGGAATGAACTACCACCAAAAAAGACATCTGTTCCCAAGAGTCTCTTGTCCTGTGTCTGTACTGTGTTTTTTTTTGACCTGTCTTGACTCTTGACTCGACTCTCGACTCTGTTCATCCTTGTTATCCTGTTGTCTTGTCCTGCTGTCTTTTCTTTTTTCTGTCTGTTTGTAATGGCATCGGGGGCGTTGCGGTTTGATACCATATACCTTTTGAATCTACTGCGTTGTTGAATTTGACGAAAAGGTGAAAATGTGCACTTTAGTCATGTGTCATGAACTGGAACGATAGCAGAGACAGGCAGCGATGTAATGGTTGCAGTAAACATTGCGCTGATAAATGGCATTATAATAATAAAACTATGGAAATGTGACTGCTGACTAAGCATGCGACTTATATCCCAAAATGGCAAGTGCACATTAGCACGGGCATCATGAAACACATCGCGGCCCGCGATGCCGTGCAAGCTGAACAAGGACCCGATGATCGTGGACAAGTTGCATTAAAACACAACGCAAGAACACGCAGAGAAGATGAGAATCAAAATGGCAGCTCAAGAAACAGTGGAGAGAGCGAGAGATTGGGGTATTTTAGGGTGCATGGTCGACTGGAATGTGGTCGAGCACCTCGTCGTCGGACACGGCTCGACAGGAGGTGATCATGGAATAAGTGAGTGATGGAAGAGAATCGGAATGAGCGGGATCGTGCAGACAAAGTCATTGTTGTAGTTGATGCACGAGCCCACAATCTTCCAGAGGTAGCAGTGCTGTGGTGATGACTGAGGCCGCTGGGAGTGGTGGTGACGCTGAGGAATGTCGTGATGCATTGTCCACAACAACACATTCCAGCCCGGTTGGAAATAAAGAGGGCAAATTATACCACACACTATGACACAGCTTAGCAGACCGGCAGACCAGGCTGGTTTCTTGAAATAGATCCAAGCTTGTTTACATCATCTTACTCTCGCCGCCGTCGTCGTCGTCTAGCCTCGATCATCTGGTCACCCTTCCACCTCTGGCTCATCTCACCTCCATTCTTCCCACTCTCATCTTTTTTGATTTCACATATATCTCCTCTTCCTTTTTCCTCTCTCTCTCTCTCTTCTCTCTCTTCTTCCGTATCCTCCCCCTTTGTTTCTTCATTCTTCTCCTATCGACAATACCACCAGTATCTCACACTCGTTTGCACATCAACTGCACATCTTTTGACACATCGACACATCGACACCCGACGACATTTGCTCATACATTCACATATTCACATATTCACTAATCACTAATTCACTCGTTACTATTGACACTACTCGGTTAACCACTGCGGCTGGTCTTCGACCCTCGACTCGGCATCCCATGATCATCATCCCGGCATGAGTGATCTCGAATAGCACGCTCAACCGCTTGTGCTTCTCTGTTATTTCCATCTGTCGTGTTGTTCCTGTACTGCACCTGCACCGTAATCTAATATAATGTCTTTCCCACGGCTGCGCTCCCGGGACGGCGTGGCTGCCGCCGCTGCTGCCGCCACCGGCTCGTCCTCCGCCTCCCTCTCCCTCGGCGTCATCATCGCCATTGTCGTTGTTGGCACACTAGTCCTGGCCGGTGGCGGCGGACTCACATGCGCCTGGATCTCGCGCCGCAACCGCCGCCAACGCAGACAGAACATTGTCCAGCAAGAAGAGGAGCTGCGCCAGAAGGAAATGATGACCGTCTCGATGCTGCACGACGACAGCACCACTCACAGCCTTGTGCCTGTCTTGGGCGTCAACGGACCGGCAGCATCTGCAGCGGCGGCCGCAAAGAGCTCAGCCTTGGGCCCAGCCGCGTACACGGCACTTTCAGACTGCGGCTCCAGCACATGCTGCTCGCTGGCTTCGTCGTACAACACGGCCGAGCACGAGGGCTCTGGAGCCGCCTGGTGGTGGCGCTACCGGTGGCGGAAGATGCGCAGCGGCAGCAACACCAGGAAGGGGTCGGGTCACTTTGGCAGCGGCAGCGGCCACAACTGCCCACACGGCCACGACCACCGCAGCCACCACCGCCGCCAGGTCGGTGGGCGCACGGGCCCACGCAAGCTGCAGCGCCGCCGGCCCGAGACCAGCATCATTGCCTCGACCAACTCGCTCTTCTTCCCGTCCTTTGGCGAGACCAACCACAACGACATCAGCAACCGCAGCAGCACGCAGCTCAACGCGGTCCGTGTGCCAGGCAGCGACAGCATCAGCCACCACAACAACTACAAGCAACCGCAGCGTCCCCCGCCACCGCCCGACCAGCAACGCCTCGTCCCCAACGGCATGGCATTGGCGTCGCAAAGCAGCCAGAACATGAACATGCGCTACTACCCCCAGCAGCAGCCGCAGCAGCCGCAGCAGCGCCAACAACAGCGCCCCGTGCCTCTCCAGCCCAAGCCACAGACCACGTCTCGGTCTCTGCCTCGCCCGCCCCAGCCCGCTCTGATCATCCCTGACCGGCCGCACGCGCAGCTCCCCCCCAACAGCGTGCAAAACAAGCAACACGTGCAAAACATGCCCGTGCAGTTCCAGCTCACCGACAAGCAGCGCCACATGCTCATGGCCCAGCAGCAGCATCTCCAGCAGCAAATGGCCTACTACCAGCAGCAGATCAACATCCAGCAGCAGCACCGGCAGAAGCTCGTGCAGGAGCAGCAGCGCCGCGGGTACAAGTCGCTGCCCCAGAACTTTGCCACCGACTCTGCGCTGTCGGAGATCCTGCGGTCGACCGAGAAGCGCCTCCAGCAGCTGCAGACCGAGCCTCTGCGCGGCCTGCAGATGGCCGAGGAGAGCATGGCCATGAGCAGCATGGAGAAGAGACAGTCCGTGGCCACGGCCGGGTCGTCCAACGACGAGGCTGGCAGCCCCATCTTCGACGCCATCCCGACGCCGCTGTCGTCGCCCAGCAAGAGCCCGCGCAAGATTGGCGGCGCTGGCCTGGGCGTCTACACTGGCATTGCCGTTCCCGCCATGTCGCTGCCGCCGCCGGCGACGTCGACTGCCACCAACTCGTCGCCCGACACGCGCTCGTCGGTCTACTCGTCGTCGCCCGCATCACCGGCTTCGTCGCGCTCGTCGTCTCTGTCGACTGTCTACAGCGCAGACGAGCGGGATGCGCTAGCCAGCATTACCGACGGCCCGTTTGCCAGCAAGGGCGTGGCCGGCCTGGGCATCACGGGTGCAAACGTTCCCGAGGATCACAGTGACGACAAGAACGACAAGAGCGACAAGGCAAACTCTGCTGCCTCGCGCCGCTCGCACCGCATGTCGCTGTCCGTCAACACCAACATCAACGTCCACAATGTGCACATTCCCGACCCGCCGCCGCGGTCGCCCAAGCGGTCGCCACACCGGTCGGCTGTCGTGTCGTCTTCCATGGTCATGATGGGCGGCGGTATCAACATCCCCCACAGCACCATCCAGAGCAACACTCGCAGCCGAGGCAGCCCGACCAAGAGAAACACGGCTATTATCACAAACAACAGCGGCATCCGGTCGTCCTTTGGCCCCAACCGCTACATTGAGGCTGCCGGTACCTCGAGCTCTGGTGACGAGAGCGACAGCCAAAAGGAGGACGACGACCTTTTGCCGCGCCACGCCCAGCCTCAGGTGCAGGGACCCCGTGCAGAGCCAGCAGCAGGCCCCCGCCGGTCTCGCCAGGAGCCGAGCGATGCTCTGCAGGCCGTCGAGGCCGAGCAGGCCTTGTTCCGCCAGTCCGTCAAGGCTCTCCCCAAGCCGCAAAACGTGCCGCAGCTGACCGCCGGCAACCTCGCGGCCGGCCACCGCGCCACAGTCATGGCCATTGCTGCCGATCTGCGTCGCATGAACAGCACGGCCTACAGCGAAGCCTCGAGCTGCTACAGCAATGCGACCACGGCGGCCTCTGTTGCTGGAGGCCAACCGGGCACTCTTGCCATGCCGCGGAACAGTGCAGGTCTCGGCGGTACTGGCGGCCGCGGCCACCGCCGGCGCAACAGCACCAACAGCACCAGCAGCACCAGCAGCACGGGCGGCACGGGTGGCACAGCAGCAGATGCAGCCGCGCGCACAAGCGTCGGCAGCCGGCAGTACCTGGCCCTCGGCACCAAGCACATGTCGATGATGGCCCCCGAGAGGGACATGAACCGCGTCCAGGCCCAGGCCCAGGCCCAGACGCGGCAGCGCATGAGCTACGATGCGCTGACCACACTGGCCCAAGCCGCTGCCGCGT